>OZ005737.1:109825064-114625064 GCA_963930755.1 Eudasyphora cyanicolor | reverse complement strand
TAATTCCTATAAGGAAGAAAACTAATTCAATGTCTCCGGATGACTTAAAACCAATATCTTTGTTGCCTATCTTGTCGAAGACAGTGGAGTGCGTATTAAAAAACAGTTACACAATTATATTTTTTATATTTTTATATTATATTGAGAGTAAAATGTTGATCCATGACTGTCAGTGTGGATTCCGAAATAACAGAAGTACCTCAATGTTGCTGCCTGGGCTCACTGATTCCATTAGGAAAAATTTTAATTGTCATCGTCTTAGCGTGCTTCTATCTTTGTACTTAGAGAAGGCATTTGACGGCGGTTGTACAACTTTGATCTGATGTTACCTCACTACGTCAAAGAAAAATTAGTTCATGCATTGATCATGCCCAACATACTTTATTGCATAGAGGTATATGCAGGGACAATAAAGCGTAACACTGATAAAGTATGCAGGTCTTTAAAGAGTTCTCTGCTTCTTTTTTATAAAATTTATAAAAATCAATACCCCACATTATTGTCCAATTCATTCTCTTTTACGCGGTCTTCTCGCTGTAATCAGTTAATTATACCTACATTAGATCATAATGTGGATAAATCATTCTTAGTCAGAGTAGCTCGTATGTTTAACTCATTACCGGTTGCCCTTACTTCAATACATCAGAAGCTAGTTATCGTAAAAAAATCCTGCAACCTTTCCAATCTTCCAGTTAGTGTTATACCTTGTACAACACTAACAACTGTATTAGTACTAATACCGCTGTAATTTCATAATAAAAAAAAATATTTTTTTTTTTAATTTTTTATTTTTAATTTATTTGTTTTCATCTGAGTAACCGAGCCTATAAGGCCATATATGATTACAAAATACGACAATAAATATTCTACTCGAAAATCTTAAATATATATAATGTATCAATAGACTTAATTATAAAATAATACAAAAAAACAAGAGTTTTAAAAAAGCGTAACTAAATTCCTCCTAACTTTCACAGTATTTATAAGCAGTTATGCTGAAATCAACAATAGGAAAAACTACTCACTGTGAAAAAAAATATATATGCAAAAAAACAACTCAAATTATAACAAAAAAACATTAGACATAAAATACAAGCATAATAATTGAATGCAATAATAAAAGAAAATAAGGGAAAATAAAACAATTTTGAGGCGATTGAAGATAAGAAAACAAGAGTTCTAAATATCAGTCCTACTACTCACTCAAAACCTACTCTAACAGGTCATATCATCCAATTAGGCAATAATAACATTGGAACAATAAAAAAACAAAAACTAAAATGAATGAGAAAAAAAAATTACAAAATCAAAATTCATGAAGCTGAACATATTGATAGAGCTTATCCTTGTATGTGCTAACTGAATAATTGAAAGTTTTAAGCGACACAGGCAAATTGTTGTATATACGTGCTACTCTCACAAGAAACGACCTCTCTAAAATTATAGCTAACCTTGGAATAACAATTTGTGTATTTCTTGTCGACCTACCAAAACTGAAAAGGTCCAACATAAATTGCGGGGTTTGCAATCTGTGCACTTTATAGAAGTGCAACATATTTCTTATTTTAACGAAGTTAGCAAAGGTACAACCAAGAAAATCTGTTACACATTGCGAGATGTGATTATGCCACCTCACATTATATGCATATCGCATAACTTTGTGGAACAACAACCTCACCCTTTGCATAATGTAACCAACACAACCTGAAAATACCTCAATACCATACAAAAAAATAGGCATTATCAATGCATGAACAACACGAATCTTAATACTAAGCGGCATGACCAAATCCAGATTGTATAATTTTCGTAAAAGAAAGTTAACTCTGGAAATTAATGAGTTTACATGCAACTCAAAAGATAAATTATTATCAAGGATTACACCCAGACACTTAAAATTCCTTACAACATCTATAGCTGTGCTACAGATGGAAACAGAAATAGCATCTGTAGGTATATTGCCGAAAAACATTACCTTGGTTTTAGAGGCATTAATTGACAGGCCATTATTGTTCATCCAAATAACTAACAAATTAACAGTGAAGTCAATTGTACTCTGCAAAACATCTAAAAACACAAAATCACCATTAAACAAGATCTGCAAATCATCAGCAAATGCATATGCAATACTATTTCTACCAACTATACGATTGAACAAGTCATTAACATACATAATAAATAACAAGGGACCCAAAACTGATCCCTGTGGAACTCCACTACTCACCGGAAGGACACTAGACGAACAATTCTTACCAGACACATACTGTTTCCTACCAGACAAATACGAATACATTAATCTGCAAGCTGTTGAGGAAAAGCCAAAGTGGCAGTAAAGCTTTTCAACTAATATACTATGATTAACTCTGTCAAAGGCTTTTTCAAGATCCAGTGACAACAGCACACAACAGCCACCCTCACTCACTCTCCCTAACATTATCAGTTAAACCAAGAAGTAGAGAAGTGGTACTACGATTTCGTCTGAAACCAGACTGACTGTCATGCAATAGTGACATACCATCTAAATATCTGATCATCTGGATTTTCATTATGTGTTCAGCCATTTTTGACAAAATTGGCATAATAGAAATTGGCCTAAGATCACTACTATCTTTATTCTTCCGAATTGGCACAATTTTAGCCACCTTCCAATCCTCCGGAAAAACCGATGTAGTCAACAACGTATTAATAATATGAACCAAGTGAGTACCAATATGTGGAAAGATAAGCTTTAAAAATCGCAGTTTAAACCCATCATAGCCCACAGCGGTTGACTTGATCATACCAAATGCTTCAACAACTTCAGAGTAATCAACAGCACGAAACGAAAAACCATCATGAACATTAACAGGTATATACGGAACACTCAAACTGCTATGTGTCTGATTCGCTACAAAATCACGATTTAACTGATCAACATCTACAACTTGGACTTCATCACTATCATCACACACGCCATTCCTGTTGAGAACCGACCACATTTGCTTGGGAGACTTATCGGCGAAAAGGCTTTTATATGTCAATCTTTTTAATCGCCTAATAACAGTTTTTGCACGATTTCGACACTTGCAGTAAGCTCTCCAGTTTTCCAAACTTTTTTCATAAATATAAGTTCTAAAAGCAAGGTCACGTAGCGACATGTGATATCGAATTTCGGCAGACTTGAACCAATCACCTGTATCTATTTTACATGCACGCCTCTTAACAGGAATAGTGGAGTGTATTCGTTGAAGATTCAAATTCAACACATTTAACTGCACATCAACATTGGAAGTTACATATATACCATGAAAACTACACAAATTTACAGCTTCTTCTAATAAACCTGGAGTAAGGGAGTCATAATCTGGAAATTCATAATAATGACGAACATAACGACAGACAACTTCAAGAGACAAGAATATAAACGAATGGTCAGAAATACCTGGAGTGCAAAATTGATTAGAGAAGCGCAATAATTCTGGACATGACAATAAAAAAAAATCTAACAGTGAAGTTGATTCGTGGGCTACATCATAATGAGTGGGCATGGCGTTATGTACAATGCTGAGATTTAGCCTATTGCACATACTCCTTACCATAGTGCACTTAGTGATATCAAACAAGTTATTATTGAAGTCGCCCATAATAACAATATTATTGTACCTAACTGCTAATTCTGAAATTTGCTCCTCCATAGAAGAAATATCTCCATGAGGAAGATAAACCACTCCCACTAACAATGTTATTCCGTTGAAAACCATCTCACAAAAAATAAATTCAACAACACCATATAAAGTACTTTTACAAACAACCTTATGCCTAATGCTCCGGGATACATACATAGCAACACCACCTGCCCTCATATCAGGGCGATCACTCCTGTGGCAAACATAATTCGAGACCTCTACAGCACTAGTGGATATCGAGGACTTTAGCCACGTTTCAGATACTCCAAACACATCCAAATGTCCACCTTCCAATATGCTTCTAACCTCATGAATTTTATAGGAATCAATATTATTTACTTTACTTATTATTTAGATGTATTGGCCTAAAAAGGCTTTTATATTACGAAACTGAATTGAATAAATAAATAAATAAATAAATATATCTATACACATATATAATTATAATTATAACAAATTTTGCGAGTAATATCTAGTAAATATTTTTTCGCTCTTATTTCACCCTCTAACTTTCCTAGTTTTAAAGTACTAGGCAGACGTAGAGTGTAAAGAGCAGGGTAGTTTATTATGTTAATTATCAATAATTTCTTTGATTTATTGCCCTTGTTTTTCTTAGTGCGATTTATGACCCTTAAAGGAGCTTAAAAATTCTTGTTCATGGCATTGTTTTTGCTTTTATGTAATTATTTTTTTTAATGCTTAATATCTTGTTACAGTAGAGTAGCAACTATAAAGTAGCAACCTGCAATTGTTATTATTACTTAATTTAATAGTTATTAAGTTATACATATGTATATCTAGAACTATTTACGTTTTTCCGCTGTAGTAGGAACTCAACTTAAATACCTAAACCAATTTTTCGTTGAAGAATATTGTAATTTACCTATACTTGGCCTACAGGCTTTAAATTACATTAATAAAAAAATGAAATAAACCCCAGTTACCAATTTTCAGCCCGATCACTTGACATTTGTTGTCTCTATGGCCCTTATTCATAAAAATTTAATGATGGTTTGAAGAACGCTTTAACACTGCTAAAGCGTTCCTCAAACCTTCTTTAACCTTTTATGAATAAGGCCCTATGACTTTAAGAAGTCAAATCGGGGAGATGCTATATATAGAGGCTATATCAGAAAATTGACCGATATCGCCCATTTTCAATCCAATGTTACCTGCAGCTATAAGAAGTATCTATACCAAATGTCATTCATCTAGCTCAATTATTCTATATCGTCTCAGAATTTTACGACGATTAAGAATGTATATACTTTATTATGGAGTCTCAGTTACAAACGGAGTGACAAAATGAATATACCTACCATCATATGGTGGAGGGTATATACATAATTTGTGCTTCTTTTATTAGAAATTCTATGTACATTTTATTCTATACTAGCTGGACCCGGTCCACTTCGTTGCCCCATATTTCCGATCCCGTCCATTTTTGGACCACTGACGTAGACTGCCAGCAGAACTGCAGTGGAACAAACACACAAACAGACAGACAAACAAACGATTTGCCACGCCTACATTTTCCCCGCCCACTATTTGCAAATTTTTTTCCAAAACCATCTCAGACCGAATGGCTTTCAAACAAAAGAAAAAATTTTAAAATCGGTCCAGTGGTTTAAGCGTCTATAAAACACATACATACATACATACATACAAACATTTTTCCATTTTTATATATATAGATAGATAGAAAGAAAGGAAATTATAAAACATAAACGATATATGTATAGTTATTTATAAATGTAATGAATATTTCAGCGGAGGTGGAACTGTGTAGAAGTGCTAATGAATTAAAAATGAAGCGTGAACGATTTTCGAAACATTTTTCCCATTTTTTATAAGGGCAACTTTTCCCCAAAAAGAGTAGAGTTTGGTGTCGCTAAGACGGAGTAAATTCCACACAGTTATAATCAGGTCGGGGTCACATTCAATAATCTTGGGTTATTTCTCAACAAGTGGCAATATTGATAAATCATAATTGGAAAGCACGTTTTCGGGGGTTAATATATTTAACAGCTTTAAACTTTCATTTTTAAAATCGATTCCCGTTTCTATTTGACTTAGCAATTCGATGTAGATTCCAAAATAGCCGATTTTACTTTTATTTTTCTGATTGATCTAAATCATTTTGAATGTAATTTTCCGTCTTTGAGCCAATGGATATTTTGGAAAAGCCAAAGTGATTGATTTTATTTTTGTAGTCAATGTCTATCCCCTCATAAAAAAAGAAATTGCTTAATTTTAGAAGAAAACTAGTTTTTCTGCTTTCATATAGGTAGCGCAAACGTGAACTTTCGGCTTGAATTTCCTTGTTAAAATTATTATTAACGGGTAGAATATATGTTAGAAAGAAAATAGCATTTAATCCTGCTTGTCATTTCTTCTTCAATGCCACCAGCACAAATACCTTGTACTTCACGAAATGAAATATTATTTTAAACAATCCCATTGCTCAACAATTCTTGAAATAACACCCTCGAGCGAAAGCCACCGTGTACTGATTGTATCAAACATTTTATGTAAAATAATTCTAGTTTTTTCAAAAGAGTCCTCCAACTAAACCAGACATCGTCTGTTGCTAAACCAACCAAATTTTGCACGACCCAAAATATTCCGTGATTTTTCCTGCCCAAATTTGGCCGAAATGCCCAAAACGGCAACACTGGTCCTGATTCATACAAGGCAATTTTTTCAAAGCTGGTGTAAAGTTTGTTGGAGAGAGCTCTTTCCGCTTGCCTCTCTCTTCTACAAACTGGTTTGTTGAGAAGCTTGGGGGAACGAATAGTTGCACGAAATGAAAAAAGGAATAAATTGACATTTTCCTTTATGAGTGAATGAACACGAAAACAATTTTTTTAAATAAATTTGAGTAAGAGAATAATAAGCATTGTCATTAAAAAGCGAAATTTTGCACATCCCCTAAAAGGACCTGAAAACACGAAAATTTGAGACCAAAATTTAAAAAGAGGATAGGGTATTTCAAAAAAAAAATAAAACGACCCAAAAATTTGACCCTTTCGATTTCAATGAAGTTTTACACGCGTATACTAGAATACCATGCAGACTTACAACTTTTTACCGATTGTCCAAATTCATAACGCTATGATTTTATATTTGGTCACCTACAACATTTTATTAAAACTTTTTGAAGTTTTCAGATCAACTAAGTGTTGAATTTGAAGGCAGCCTGTGATTGTCCTAAGGGCTGCATTCTGGCAGGTTTGGAGACTTTCCCATTGTGTCTTGCTGACGCTGGCTGTCCACACAGGCGCTGCATAATTTGCCATTGGGCGGCCAATCGCTTTGTACGTTGTTGTCAGTGTCTCTTTGTCCATTCCCCAAGTGCTGCCGGCTAGCGACTTGAGGACTTTGTTCCGAGAACGTACTTTGTTGCAGATTGCAGTGGTATGCGCCGAGGACGAGAACAAGCTATCCAGTGCTACACCCAGGATTTTTGTGTGACTGACTGTCGGAATTTGAACGTCATCGACATTTATGGGTAGCTCAAGGGAGACTTCCTTGGTCCATGTGGTGATGTGCGTTGCTGAAGATTTCGTTGGGGAAAGTTTTAAATTCCTCGAGCTGAAGAATGTCACGAGATCAGCGATATAAGCGTTGATAGCCTTCTCGCAGAGGCTATCAATTCCGTGGCCCCTGGCCAGTAACGAGCAATCATCTGTATATGAGATTACCTCAACTCCTTGGGGGGAGGAGGGAGTTTGGACAGGTAGGAGTTAAACTCCACCCTGTGGTACACCGGTATGGTTAGAGTAGCGATGGGCAGATTGAGGGTTTTTGTCAGGTACTCAACTCCTGCTTCACCTAGGTGTTTCAGCATCATCATCGAAATTCCATCTGGGCCGATAGCCTTGGATGGCTTTGCCTTAGTGATTGCGGCTAAGACATCATCTGCTCTGAATATGGCATCAACTTCATTGGCTCGTAGCTTCCTTGCCTTCCTTAGGATGCTCTTTTTCGCCTTAGATCTCTCGGGGTGCTCTACAAACTGCCGGCGGAAATGGCTCGCATACCTCTTGGGGTCCGATACGACATATTGTCCGAAGGATATCGCTGTTGGGGTTCGAGAGAGCTTTGACAGTAGTCCATAATTTGTTTACTCAAGAGCTTAGATTACATTCATCCAGGTGTTCCAGCCATTTGTTTCGCTTGGATTCGTTTACCAACTTGCTGATCTCCTTGTTCAGTTGTCTGATCCGGGATCGCTGGGGTCGGTCAGACGAATCTCGTCACGCTCATCTGCTAGTGCTTCTGCTTCTGCCGGGAAGTTTTTATTCTTATCACTGGTATTCGACCGGCTGGGACGAAGCGAGCAGCTGCTGCTGTGACAATTTTGCGAAACACCTTTTCTGCGTCGTGGGGATTAGAAGGTGTTGGCTGGAATCGGAATTTGCGGTTAGTAAAGTCTCTGAATTGCACCCAGTCCGCTTTCTTCTAATTGACGTAGGTGCGGGGCTCAGAAAGTATGAAATCGCTTGGTCCACTTAGAGTTATGATAATGGGAAGGTGATCTGATGCCAGGGAGACGACTGCACGCCAAGCAGTGCAGTTGATCAGACCAGCACTGACAATTGTTAGGTCAGGCGAGCTGGCACAGTTTCCCATGATTCTTGTGGGGGCATCTTCATTTATGGTACAGAACGTTGAGCTGTCGATCTGTTCCGCCAGGTCTGAGCCTCTGTGATCATTGCCGAGACTCGAGTGCCAGAGTTCATGATGCGCATTAAAATCGCCCATGATCACCCGATTGTCACCTACGAGCAGAGCTCTAATATCTGGGTGATAACCAGGTGGGCAGACTGACACTGGTGGAATGTAAACGTTTAACAGGTCCATGTAAACATCTCCAGATCTAACAGAGATGCCTTGGGTGTCCAAAAAGACATCTTGTAAACTAGGATCTGGGCTGGATTCCCTGTATTGTACCGATTGATGGATAATGAATGCTATACCTCCACCGTTACTCCTTTCGCGGTCTTTCCTCAGGATGTTGTATCCATTACAACATTGAAGCCTGGGGTTCTTGTTCAACTTCGTTTCCTGTACCGCTGCGACCATGATGTTATTTCTGCTCATTAAAGCAGTGATTTCGCTTGCCGTTTCGTTGCTGCCGTTGTTGCAAATGAATTTGTTGCCATTGGTTGGGGGGAGGAGGTGACGGGGTAAGATACTCCGACGAGGACGATGTTGATCCGGGTGCGTTGATAGCAGCACAGCACGGATCAACATAGCTCGTACTCCACTCCCTGCGGCTATTCAAGCCTGAGCAATTATCCTTCATTCGAAGGTGGCACCATCTATTACAGCGGGTGCATCTAGCCGAGGCAGAGCGGATAACGCCCTAACACACAGAACAATGGTTCTGGTGCCGATTCGGCTGTTGCGGTATAGGTTGCTGGGGATGGCTATTGGCATCAGCAGGGCTAGCTTGCTGCTGCTGGCGTGGCATCTGTTGTTGTTGTTGCCGGTTTCGAAGGAAGTATCGGGGGGACGGAGTAGGTGATGTCGAGGATGTTGATGACGTCGATGAGGAAATGTTTGCTGGTGCCGGTAGACAGCAGCTCGCAATAAACCTATTCTTCCAGTCCCTACCCTTACTCAAGCCTGAGCAATTGTTCTCTTTCCGCATGTGGCACCATCTATGACATCCGTTGCACAGGACAGAAGCTGAGCGGATAATTCTACTACAGACTGAGCAGATGTTGTTGCTCACCTGTTGACTGGATGATTGGTGTTGTTGTAGGTGGTGCTGTGTCAGCATCAATGGTCGTAGTTGATGCTGTGGACGGGGATGACTGGTCCGTCGCGGTCTTGCCGAGGGTGGGGGAGTTCTTGACGCCATTGATGAAATATTAGCGCAACATGCGCCAACATATTCATCATCCCAATCCTTGGTACTTCGGAGAGCAGAACAGTTTTCTTTTACCCTAAAGTGAACCCATCCATTGCAGATAGTGCATCTGACCGATGTTGAACGGATTGCACCATTGCATACTGAGCATGACCATGGTCCGGGGTTTTGTTCGATGCCGGCTCGGACCAGTAATAAACGGAGCAGGTTAGCCGGTATATGCTTCTCCGTACCTAAAAAAAGCATACTTGCCTTTGCTTGTGGGGATGGCAGTCCTTGGCCGGATGAAGATGATATTCCGGGTCGTTCCGGTTCGGAGAACCGACTGCTCTGAGAACGGAGCAATTCTGGTTAACTTGATCCCTGTAGAAGCGCTCTATCATGCCAAAGAACTCACACATTGATGGATACAGTGATGACACCGCACTAGTGGTTTCCATCGCCGACCCATTCCGTGCGTTTCCGTCGATGTCACAGTGTTCTGGAACCCAGCAGAGCTTGACGTTTACTGTTAATTTTTGCATTTCTAATATGCAATCGTTCACTAACTTGGATTTAATGACGTTGGAGTTCAGTGAATTCAGAGCAGCTTGACTATCAACATAGATAGTTTTGTTTTCACCCTGCCTGGAAAACCCCTTGTTAATTAAACGCAAGGTAACCAGGATCAGAGTATGAAGCCGCCGAGCCGAGCCGCCGATTTTAGCCGCCGCCGACCTTTTTTCACCAGCCGAAGAAACACAGCCGCCGTTCCATAGAAAAACTTTAAAATATGGATAGATACAATTTACATTTTTATAAGCAAATAACCATATAACATATATGTATATCGTCCCCTCAATAGAAGAATAATGTATACACATAAACACTATTATTTGTTATTGCATTTTAATAATCTACGCAATTGGTTGTAACAGGTGGCGCAAAAGTAATCCTCCTATCAGAAAATGCTATACATTTTGCGATTGGCCCCTAATGTCAGTTCTGTTTTGACATTTATGTAGTAAACACATGCGAAATACACGTTAATAAACAATGTTACGCTACACTGATCCAGAACGCGGAATATTGCTGACTTGACCAATAATCGGTCGGTGACTTTGGCACAACGTGAATTTCGTCGCAGATTTCCTGGCCGCCCACGCCTACTGGTGAAACACTGCGACGTTTAGCCGCTCGCCTCGAAGAGACTGGCACAACACGAGATGCTGCCAGGCGTGGCAGACCCCGGAGTAGCCGTTCTGCAGAGAATATTGCTGCTGTAGCCGAGGATGTCATGGAAGCGCCGTCGACATCGACCAGACGACGTGCCACGCAAATGGGTATCAGTCGACGGTCTCTACAGCGAATTTTGGTACAAGATTTAAAGATGTTTCCGTACAAAGTCCAGACGGTGCATCAGCTGTTAGCTGCTGACCGCCAATCGCGTCTAACATACGCTCGAAATGTTACTTTTGCGCCACCTGTTATATCTAGTAAAAATTTGGGGAAATTCTACTTTAACAAATTGGGTGTTTGAAATTGATTGTTCATTAATAAAAGCCTACGCGCCGATATCGAGTTTCAATATCACAAAAACTTCAAATATTTTCTCGAAACGACAAATAAATTATACCCTATTCATTTATTGGGGGGACGATATGGAAGGTGATTTTCGTTTTGATTCCTTTATTGTCACAAGAGGAAACTTATCATGTATTAGAATATTGATAGTAATAGAAAAATAATTATAAAAATTATTTTTTAAAGGAAATAATAAGATTTTTTATTTTTATTAGATTACGTACACATAGAGAAACACATATTTTCGGAACAAAACAATGGAGTATTACAGAATTGTAATACTGCATATAAATTAATACCTCCATTATAAAGAATTCTAAGTCGACTTGGTACGTTATACTGGAGATTGCATTTCAAAATTCAAAATATTCTAAATTTTCTTCAGTCATACTAACTTTGTCATTCTGTTTGCAACACCTTGAAATATGATCTGCGACCCTATAAAGTATATATATTTTTGATCGTCTTGAAAATCTAAGACGATTTAGCTATGTCCGTCTGTCTATCAGGTGTAATTACGTTATAGTCCGTAATAATAGAGCTACGTCAATCAAATTTGGTATAAATTCTTCTTATAGTTGCAGGTCGTTTGGGATTGCAAATGGGCCATATTGGTCAATGTTTTGATTGGCACAGATACCGCATTTTTAAAGCAAATTAGCTGAAACTTTGCAGTTTGTATTCTATTTCGACAAAAATTCATCACAACAAAAATTTTACATTCATATTTCATGTTTTGTTATAGTCACCCCACAGAGGCCGCTCCAAAATATACGTATTTAAGCCATAATTACCACATTTTCTAATCATTTTAACTGAATCTTTGCAATTTTTATTTTACTTAGGCAAGAATTCATCAAAAAAGTGTTTATATACCGATTTAGTTTTAATTAAACTTTAATAACTCCGTCAATTGCAAACGGATTTTTAAGAGACTGGTTGCATTTTTTTCCTGATAAAATATACTATATATGTAAATTAATTAATCGTACGTTTATCTCACAATATAATTGGTAAAAACATCGTCTAAACTAGAAAATTACGGACAAAAAATGAAAAAATGCGTTTGTAGGACAAATAAACCTATATTCCTACAGCTTCAAATAAACAAAGTATACATCGTTCGAAAGGTCTAATTCTCTTGGGTTAAAAATTAACAAAGTTATAGGCGTTCAAATGAAAAAAAGGCAAGAAAATCGGGTTTTTGCCCGTAAATCCGGATTTTGGGGGTGTCCGGGGAATTCCAAAAAAAGATTCGTGTGTTACTCGACAAGACCTACAGGAAAAATAGTATCGCGTCATTTGCTTCTCAACATGAGTTTATTTTGTCGCACGGTGTTATTTATGAATATATACCAGAGCTTAACTTTTCAACTATTATTTTAAATGTAAAAATGACAATCACAGAGCCGCCGTATGTCAATTTTATGTCGGCTAAGCCATCAAGCCGCCGCCGCCGATCTATAATTTTCAATGGCAGACGCCGCTGCCAATTTTGCCTCGGCTTCATTCTCTGACCAGGATGGCAGAAACCTCCGCCTGAAAGACCCTGCAGGTGCTGACAACTTATAAGATGCTAAGAGATTCACTAAAGATGCCAGCCCCCGTTCCCACATCCATCTTTGAGCCATCTGTGTAAATTGCGTGATCACGAAAAGGGAAATCACCATCCAGCTAATCTGATCTAGAAGGGATCGTGGTGTCCAACCTTGTGGAAAAATTCAGAACAGGTGGCAAATAATCAGTTTGTCCTCAGCCTGGGCCTGCTAGATGTCTCATTAAGGATCTTTGCGTGTCTGCCGTCTGAGTTGCGCCACATAAGTGATTCGCGGAGTCTAATAGCACACTTGGTGGCGCTAAAAATAATATATTGAACTATCGGTTGAAGGTTTACTAAAGTGTTCATCGCCGCTTGCGGTGTACTCCTTCTCGAGTCGATTATGAATAGAGAAGCTATTCTTTGAATTTTCTCTAAAGATTTTAGCTGGTGTCTATATCCAGTTGCTTTCTACCACACTACTGAACCATAGGAGATGATGGGACGCACAATCGCGGTGTAAATTCAGTGGATAGTACTTGGGCGGAGCCCCCAACTTTTACCTATGTAACCACTGCAGGAGTAGATTGTGTTGAGTCCCTTTTTGACTCTTTCATCAGTGTTTCTTTTCCAGTTTAATTTCTGATCAAGTATGACGCCAAGTTACATAGCCTCTGGGGACAGTTTCAACTCCACCCCTTGAGAACGGGTTTATGGACAAAATCTATCTTATTTTTCCTAGTGAGTAGTACTAGCTCTGTCTTAATTGGATTATTTCCTAGCCCGTTCGCCGTTGCCCATCTAGACAGCTTCCTAAGAGCACTTTGAATAAGATCAGTAATGGTTAAGAGGAACTTGCCTCCAACCATGATAACTATATCGTCGGCATTTGCGACAACTTTCACTATCTTTCTCGAATGATCTGAGAACTCCGTTTATAACAAGAAGCCACAGGAGAGGAGATAGAACCCCTCCATGTGGTGTACCTCTAGTCACAGTTACCCTAATGGAACCCTCTGCTAGAGTTGAGTTGATGATCCTGCCTTTCAGCGTTGTGTCAATCCAGTCAACCAGCAGAGGGGGTGTGCTCACATCCAACAAAGATTCGTGTATGGATTCCAAATTCACATTGTTAAAGGCCCCTTCAATATCTAAGAAGGCTGCCAAAGTAAAATCGGGGTTTTCCAGGTTATTTTCAATGTAGCCAACCACGTCATGAAGAGCACTATCAACCGAGTGGCCTTGGATGTATGCATGTTGACAGTTACTGATTAATGATGGCTGTAAACTACCCCTAATATAGGTGTCAATCAGTCTATCCCGCGTGTTTAAAACAAACGACGAGAGAATTATTGGTCTATAGTCCTTGGGCGTGGAGTGACAGGGTTTTCCCGCTTTGGGAATAATGTACGTGAAATTAAATTCGAATATACTTAGCAAAGACGCAAACCCAGAGGCTCGATTTTGGCGCCACCTACATGTGAGGTGATGAGATAACCTGTTTATTTATGACAAATTTGAGACAAATATTGATATTTTTAACGTAAATAAGAATTTAAAATACTATAAAAAGAATTTACAATAATAATAATCATACAGTGATATCGAATATTGCCAAAATAACACAAATTTCGTAGAGAGAGAAATGTCCCCACTGTCGCTAAATGGAAAAAGTTGGGAATACCAAATTTGTAGCAACACTGTATTTTAGCAAGCTCTATCTGAATCTGGTAGCCACAGGTCCCAGAAAACCTCCTGAGGCCCAATATTTGCAGTTTTAGTAAAATGCACTTAGTGCACCCATAGAGTAAAGCGCCCACTGTGGCTAAATGGAAAAAGTTGGGAATACCAAATTTACAGCCAAACTGAATTTTAGCGCCTTCTATCTGAATCTGGTAGCCACAGCTCCCAGAAAACCTCCTGAGGCCCAATATTTGCAGTTTTAGTAAAATGCACTTAGTGCACCCAGAGAGTAAAGCGCCCACTGTGGCTAAATGGAAAATATTGGGAATACCAAATTTATAGAAAAACTGTATTTAAGCAAGCTCTACCTGAATCTGGTAGCCGCAGGTCCATGAAAACCTTCTGAGGCCCAATATTTGCAGTTTTAGTAAAATGCACTGAGTGCACCCAGAGAGTAAATCGCCCACTGTAGCTAAATGGAAAAAGTTGGGAATACCAAATGTATATCAAGACTGTATTTAAGCAAGCTCTACCAGAATCTGGTAGCCGCAGGTCCCAAAAAACCTTCTGAGTCCCAATATTTGCAGTTTTAGTAAAATGTACTGAGTGCACCCAGAGAGTAAATCGCCCACTGTGGCTAAATGGAAAAAGTTGGGAATACCAAATTTATAGCAAAACTGTATTTTAGCAAGCTCTATCTGAATATTGTAGCCACAGATGAAAGAAAACCTTCTGAGGCCCAATATTTGCAGTTTTAGTAAAATGCACTTAGTGCACCCAGAGAATAAAGCGCCCACTGTGGCTAAATGGAAAAAGTTGGGAATACTAAATGTATAGCAAGACTGTATTTAAGCAAGCTCTACCTGAATCTGGTAGCCGCAGGTCCCAGAAAACCTTCTGAGTCCCAATATTTGCAGTTTTAGTAAAATGTACTGAGTGCACCCAGAGAGTAAATCGCCCACTGTGGCTAAATGGAAAAAGTTGGGAATACCAAATTTATAGCAAAACTGTATTTTAGCAAGCTCTATCTGAATATTGTAGCCACAGATGCCAGAAAACCTTCTGAGACCCAATATTTGCTGTTTTAGTAAAATGCACTGAGTGCACCCAGAGAGTAAATCGCCCACTGTGGCTAAATGGAAAAAGTTGGGAATACCAAATTTGTAGCAACACTGTATTTTAGCAAGCTCTATCTGAATATTGTAGCCACAGGTCCCAGAAAACCTCCTGAGGCCCAATATTTGCAGTTTTAGTAAAATGCACTTAGTGCACCCATAGAGTAAAGCGCCCACTGTGGCTAAATGGAAAAAGTTGGGAATACCAAATTTACAGCAAAACTGAATTTTAGCGCCTTCTATCTGAATCTTGTAGCCACAGGTCCCAGAAAACCTCATGAGGCCCAATATTTGCAGTTTTAGTAAAATGCAGTTAGTGCACCCAGAGAGTAAAGCGCCCACTGTGGCTAAATGGAAAATATTGGGAATACCAAATTTATAGAAAAACTGTATTTAAGCAAGCTCTACCTGAATCTGGTAGCCGCAGGTCCATGAAAACCTTCTGAGGCCCAATATTTGCAGTTTTAGTAAAATGCACTTAGTGCACCCAGAGAATAAAGCGCCCACTGTGGCTAAATGGAAAAAGTTGGGAATACTAAATGTATAGCAAGACTGTATTTAAGCAAGCTCTACCTGAATCTGGTAGCCGGAGGTCCCAGAAAACCTTCTGAGTCCCAATATTTGCAGTTTTAGTAAAATGTACTGAGTGCACCCAGAGAGTAAATCGCCCACTGTGGCTAAATGAAAAAGTTGGGAATACCAAATTTGTAGCAACACTGTATTTTAGCAAGCTCTATCTGAATATTGTAGCCACAGGCCCCAGAAAACCTCCAGAGGCTCAATATTTGCAGTTTTAGTAAAATGCACTTAGTGAACCAAGAGAGTAAAGCGCCCACTGCGACTAAATGGAAAAAGTTGGGAATACCAAATTCATACCAAAACCGTATTTTAGCAAGCTCTCTCTGAATCTGGTAGCCACAGGTCCTAGAAAACCTCCTGAGGCCCAATATTTGCAGTTTTAGTAAAATGCACTTAGTGCACCCTGAGAGTAAAGCGCCCACTGTGGCTAAATGGAAAAAGTTGGGAATACCAAATTCATACCAAAACTGTATTTTAGCGAGCTCTATCTGAATCTGGTAGTCACAGGTCCCAGAAAACCTTCTGAGGCCCAATATTTGCAGTTTTAGTAAAATGCACTTAGTGCACCCAGAGAGTAAAGCGCCCACTGTGGCTAAATGGAAAATGTTGGGAATACCAAATTCATACCAAAACTGTATTTTAGCTAGCTCTATCTGAATATGGTAGCCACAGGTCCCAGAAAACCTTCTGAGGCCCAATATTTGCAGTTTTAGTAAATGCACTTAGTGCACCCAGAGAGTAAAGCGCTCACTGTGGCTAAATGGAAAAAGTTGGGAATACCAAATTTATAGCAAAACTGCATTTAAGCAAGCTCTACCTGAATCTGGTAGCCGCAGGTCCCAGAAAACCTTCTGAGGCCCAATATTTGCAGTTTTAGTAAAATGCACTGAGTGCACCCAGAGAGTAAATCGCCCACTGTGGCTAAATGGAAAAAGTTGGGAATACCAAATTTATAGCAAAACTGCATTTAAGCAAGCTCTACCTGAATCTGGTAGCCGCAGGTCCCAGAAAACATTCTGAGGCCCAATATTTGCAGTTTTAGTAAAATGCACTGAGTGCATCCAGAGAGTAAAGCGTACCACAGAAACAATATGTCAACTTAAATTTTTACATATTTGATCTATTCAGTAGTTTCAGAAAAAAATTAAAACTTTATGCGAAAATGTTTTTTAGGTCGAAATTTCGGAGTTTTTGAAGAAATAAAATCATAAAAATTAAAAACTCCTAAGGATATTTTACATTTTTTAAATATCAACTACCATTTTCTCTGAAAAACGGACACACCGTGCGCGAGTTATGTATATGTATATGCCTGTGGTATGTCAAAAACTAATTTGAAGATTTTATGTTACAACTAAATTTAGTTTAGATTAGTGTAATCAGTTGGTTTTTCACATTTACCTCCATTGCACTCCAGAAAAAATCATACTTTTGTCATTATTATCAATATCATTACAAACTTTTTCCACCGCTCATTGTATTTCACGATATGCAAAAAAAACGTTTTATGGACAATTTGCAATTGAATGTTAAAAAAACAGTTACGCATTTCTATTTTTACAATTCGCTCACTACATGAAAATCACTAAATAAAAAAGACATTATGACAGACGTTCGCGCGTGATTTTTTCCATACGGTAGTGGTATAGTGGCTAGAGCGGGCGCCTCGCTCACGTGAGGTCCCGGGTTCAAGACCGGGCTCGGTCAAAGTTTATTTATTAATATTTTTTTTTATATTATTTCACGTTTTGTTTTTTATTACTTTCAATAAAAATTATATCTGGATCAATTATTGAGATAGAAAAGTCTGAGCGCACGTTTTCGAGAAAAACTTACGTAAGTATGTTTCTATGGGTTTAAACTCAGGCCATTTTGCATTTTATGTAAGCTTAGGGCTTTTATAAAAATACTTAAATGGGGAAAAAGTTTAAGCGAACAATTTAGAGAAAATCGTTTGCAAATATAAGGGAGTGAAGATAGAGTCTAAAGTTATAGTCTATTTAGCCAAGACAACAACCTGTTATACTTATAGTCTAAAGTTATAGTCCGTTTTCGCAAACTGTTATACACGAACAAAGAAGAAGATTTTCAGTTTTTTTTAACAATTAAATGATATGAAACAATAAAAAATATAATATTGAAAAACCCAAAACTTTAAAAAGTAAATTTAATTAAAAAGATTAAAAATACACATGTTTCAACGTGTGAATTGAATCTATTGCCTAACACAATTCAATAGCCCATAGCTCGAAAACTTGATTGGGTTAATCCATACTATGACCACTTGATGGATAGGTCTCGATGAGCACAATCCAATGATGTAACATTTGTCAAGGTTTATCGTACAGTTTTTGACCCAGTGGGCCATTTATAGAACCCATATAGGGTCTAACACAATAAAATACCCATAGCTCGAAAACTAGATTGGGTTAATCCATACTATGACCACTTGATGGATAGGTCTCGATGTGCACAATCCAATGGTGTAACATTTGTCAAGGTTTATCGTACAGTTTTTGACCCAGTGGACCATATATAGAACCCATATAGGGTCTAACACAATAAAATGGCCCATAGCTCGAAAACTAGCTCGGGTTAATCTGGACTATGAATAATCTTGTATAGGTCTCGATGAGCACAATCCAATGATGTAACATTTGTCAAGGTTTATCGTACAGTGTGGATTGTGCTCACCAAGACCTATCCATCAAGTGGTCATAGTATGGATTAACCCAATCTAGTTTTCGAGCTATGGGCCATTTTATTGTGTTAGACCCTATATGGGTTCTATATATGGCCCACTGGGTCAAAAACTGTACGATAAACCTTGACAAATGTTACATCATTGGATTGTGCTCATCGAGACCTATACAAGATTATTCATAGTCCAGTTTAACCCGATCTAGTTTTCGAGCTATGGGCCATTTTATTGTGTAAGACCCTATATGGGTTCTATATATGGCCCACTGGGTCAAAAACTGTACGATAAACCTTGACAAATGTTACATCATTGGATTGTGCTCATCGAGACCTATCCATCAAATGGTCATAGTATGGATTAACCCCATCTAGTTTTCATTGTTCATTATTCATAGTCCAGATTAACCCAATCTAGTTTTCGAGCTATGGGCCATTTTATTGTGTTAGACCCTATATGGGTTCTATATATGGCCCACTGGGTCAAAAACTGTACGATAAACCTTGACAAATGTTACATCATTGGATTGTGCTCATCGAGACCTATACAAGATTATTCATAGTCCAGTTTAACCCGATCTAGTTTTCGAGCTATGGGCCATTTTATTGTGTAAGACCCTATATGGGTTCTATATATGGCCCACTGGGTCAAAACTGTATGATAAACCTTGACAAATGTTACATCATTGGATTGTGCTCATCGAGACCTATCCATCAAATGGTCATAGTATGGATTAACCCCATCTAGTTTTCATTGTTCATTATTCATAGTCCAGATTAACCCGATCTAGTTTTCGAGCTATGGGCCATTTTATTGTGTAAGACCCTATATGGGTTCTATATATGGCCCACTGGGTCAAAAACTGTACGATAAACCTTGACAAATGTTACATCATTGGATTGTGCTCATCGAGACCTATCCATCAAATGGTCATAGTATGGATTAACCCCATCTAGTTTTCGAGCTATGGGCCATTTTATTGTGTTAGACCCTGTATGGGTTCTATATATGGCCCACTGGGTCAAAAACTGTACGATAAACCTTGACAAATGTTACATCATTGGATTGTGCTCATCAAGACCTATACAAGATTATTCATAGTCCAGATTAACCCCATCTAGTTTTCGAGCTATGGGCCATTTTATTGTGTTAGACCCTGTATGGGTTCTATATTTGGCCCACTGGGTCAAAAACTGTACGATAAACCTTGTCAAATGTTGCATCATTGGATTGTGCTCATCGAGACCTATACAAGATTATTCATAGTCCAGATTAACCCGATCTAGTTTTAGAGCTATGGGCCATTTTATTGTGTTAGACCCTGTATGGGTTCTATATATGGCCCACTGGGTCAAAAACTGTACGATAAACCTTGACAAATGTTACATCATTGGATTGTGCTCATCAAGACCTATACAAGATTATTCATAGTCCAGATTAACCCCATCTAGTTTTCGAGCTATGGGCCATTTTATTGTGTTAGACCCTGTATGGGTTCTATATTTGGCCCACTGGGTCAAAAACTGTACGATAAACCTTGTCAAATGTTGCATCATTGGATTGTGCTCATCGAGACCTATACAAGATTATTCATAGCCCAGATTAACCCGATCTAGTTTTCGAGCTATGGGCCATTTTATTGTGTAAGACCCTATATGGGTTCTATATATGGCCCACTGGGTCAAAAACTGTACGATAAACCTTGACAAATGTTACATCATTGGATTGTGCTCATCGAGACCTATCCATCAAATGGTCATAGTATGGATTAACCCCATCTAGTTTTCATTGTTCATTATTCATAGTCCAGATTAACCCGATCTAGTTTTCGAGCTATGGGCCATTTTATTGTGTAAGACCCTATATGGGTTCTATATATGGCCCACTGGGTCAAAAACTGTACGATAAACCTTGACAAATGTTACATCATTGGATTGTGCTCATCGAGACCTATCCATCAAATGGTCATAGTATGGATTAACCCCATCTAGTTTTAGAGCTATGGGCCATTTTATTGTGTTAGACCCTGTATGGGTTCTATATATGGCCCACTGGGTCAAAAACTGTACGATAAACCTTGACAAATGTTACATCATTGGATTGTGCTCATCAAGACCTATACAAGATTATTCATAGTCCAGATTAACCCCATCTAGTTTTCGAGCTATGGGCCATTTTATTGTGTTAGACCCTGTATGGGTTCTATATTTGGCCCACTGGGTCAAAAACTGTACGATAAACCTTGTCAAATGTTGCATCATTGGATTGTGCTCATCGAGACCTATACAAGATTATTCATAGCCCAGATTAACCCGATCTAGTTTTCGAGCTATGGGCCATTTTATTGTGTAAGACCCTATATGGGTTCTATATATGGCCCACTGGGTCAAAAACTGTACGATAAACCTTGACAAATGTTACATCATTGGATTGTGCTCATCGAGACCTATCCATCAAATGGTCATAGTATGGATTAACCCAATCTAGTTTTCGAGCTATGGGCTATTGAATTGTGTTAGGCAATAGATTCAATTCACACGTTGAAACATGTGTATTTTTAATTTTTTTAATTAAATTTACTTTTTAAAGTTTTGGGTTTTGCAATATTATATTTTTTATTGTTTCATATCATTTAATTGTTAAAAAAAACTGAAAATCTTCTTTTTTTGTTCGTGTATAACAGTTTGCGAAAACGGACTATAACTTTAGACTATAAGTATAACAGGTTGTTGTCTTGGCTAAATAGACTATAACTTTGGACTCTATCTTCACTCCCTTGTTAAAAACGTAAACAAAAACAAAAGTAAGTTGTATTTCTCAGATGTATCAGTGCATGCTTCAATGATGGCGATACTTAAAGCGAGAAATATTCATTCGTTTACCTTCACCCCGAGGGAATTAAAACAAGAATCTTTAGTTGTGAGAGGTTTATATACAGACTGCGATCTTAACGAAATAAAGGCGGATTTGGACAAACTTGCCCCCGATACGGTAGCATCCGTAACAAAATTCAAAACACCGGCATCAATTAAAAAAAATATTGATACTGGTTTGTTTCATGTCTCTTTACTTCCCGGTAAAAAGACGGGTGACGTTAACCATATTCATGGTTTATTAAATCAGACAATAACTTGGGAGAAGCCCAAATAAAAGATGGCGAAATCCAATGTCACAGGTGTCAAAGGTGGGGACACACCGCAAAAAACTGCAATTAACCTTTCAACTGTGTCAAATGTGACACACAACACAAACCCGGTGAATGCACGCGCATAAGATCCGATACTTCTGACCCGTTTTGTGTAAATTGTGGCGAAACCGGTCATCCCGCGAATTGGAGGGGGTGCCCAACATACAAAAAATACATTGCTACACGGCAACAGAAAATTGACAAAGCCCGGGAGGATAAAGCTACAGCAATCAACACCGTTAACAGAGCAGTAAATTCAATATCTCCTGAGAAATCATTCGCCAACTTATTTCAACCACGCGCCAATCAGCAAAGTAAACCGCCAATTATTGAGCATTTTTTAAGTCTAGCCAAATTTATTCTGGAACCAGAGGAGTTAACAGTCGAGCAAGAGATAGGTATATTTCTCGAAAAATACCAAAACATGTCAAAATCTGAAGCCAAAACGGAGTTTTTGCGACTTCTGAATAAGGTTAGAAATAGCTATGGACCATAGGTCAATAAAATTCTTAACATTCAACGTTAGATCACTTGTAGATACAAGTCGTCAAATTGACCTGTGCACCACTCTGCATCAAAACAAAATTGACATTGGTTTTATACAAGAATGTCACCTACGAAGAAACTGAAGAGTTAAAATAGATGGCTACAACTTTGTATACGACGGCTCTCCCATTGGAGTCGCAGTTTTGATTAAAAACACAATTGACTATAACCGAATAGTAATACAAGACATGGGACTAACTGTACGCTAATCCAAATAAATTTTATTTCTAATAACATCAGGAAAAAAATTCTGTCAGGTTCAATCTATATTCCCTGTAATTATACAACACAGAGACTAAGCACAGATCTAAATAAGCTTCTGGAATTCGTTGGTAATTTCGACGGTTTTATAATTGGTGGCGACTTAAACGCCAAAAGTCCATCATGGGTCCAACAATAACTACTCCATTTCTACCATACCGTCTTTCTCCGACCACTTCCCAATTAAACTGGATCTTAAACTGCAGCACTCAGGATTGGTCATGAAAAACCCTCGGACTTTTAGGTCATATAAAAATACGAACTGGATTGAATTTCGACGAGATATGGATGATATATCTCACCGCTTGATGCCCCCTCTGGATAGAAATATATAAAATCGTGAAATTGATGAAATTTTCAAAGAATTTAATACCAACTTTACCTCAATACATGATGCCCATTCACAGAAGCTGGAGCTAAAAGATGGCAAATTTCCTTTATCAGAAAACATTAAGAAGTTCTTCAAAATAAAATACCAGTGGCAGAAAGAGCTAAAAAAAAATTTTCATCGCACCGGAAACCGTCTCAGCCGTGAGTACAATCTTTTATCAAAACAAATTCAGCTCCTAAAAACAATAATAAAAGAATTAATAAATGTGGAAGAAGCAGAAAGATTCAGCAATAAGCTTAAAAACATTAAACCCGGTCCGACGGCGTTTAAGGAAATATACCAAATAATTGGTAAAACAAAATCTCCTTTTTGCCAACAATTACGGGTTGACAACAGCATTTCTACTGGGAGCTCGGAAATAGCTGAACACTTCCAACACTATTACTCTTCATTATTCCGGCAAATCTCTCCTACTCAACCTGTGGACGATCTAGATGCAAGAGTTTTATCATGCGTCAATCCCATTCCACCTCACATCTATTCTGGTGGTAATTTCAGTTCTGTAGCAAACCTAGACACTTATCATTTCACTGAACCTGAAAAAATAAAAAACATAATTAAAAAAACAAAAAATCTAGTGGCTTGGATGGAATCTCCAACTTTGTCATAAAAAAGTTACCCGATTCTACCGCATGATTCTTTGCATATTTAACAACTGTTTAAACAATTGTTATTTCCCGGCCGAATGGAAACTGGCAAAAATTATTCCCATTAAAAAGAAATCAGAAGGCGATTCACCAGCAGATTTTAGACCAATTTCCCTCCTGTCCAACGTTGGAAAATTATTCGAACAGGTTCTAAAAGAAAAAAGAGAAAATGAATTCACAATTAATCCCATCTCAAATTTTAAATTTGGGTTTAAAAACGCGCATTCAACCCAACACGCCCTTCTAAAGTTCCACACCGATATTGTAACAAACTTAAGGAACCAAATATGTACCGTAGCAATATCTTTAGATATTGAAAAAGCATTTGAATCGGTATGTCATATGGGAATCCTATACAAGTTGGTGGAAATGGGAATTGACCCCTTCCTGGTTAAAATGATGCAGAGCTTCTTCCAGTCTCGAAAATTCATGGTACAAATAAAAGAAGCTAATTCCACCCCTGGCGCGGTAAACAGCGGTGTACCTCAGGGTAGTGTATTGGCGCCATTCCTCTTCAATATTTTTCTCAATGATTTCCCCCATACGAGCGATGACTCACAGGCTCTTCTTTACGCCGACGACTGTTTGATATATGCCCATAGCTCCTCGCCCCTCCAAGCTCTAGATATAGCTGCAGCACATCTAAGGCGTGTATATGAATATTACAAAGTGTGGGGCATCAAAATCAATGCCACCAAGTCTGAAGCCATCTGCATAAGAAACGCTTCCGAAAAATGTCCTAGGACGGTAGTTCCACAAAGCAAGTCTCTTCGGTTGTTCCTGGATAGCACTGAAATACCTTTCAAAACTAACATCAAGTACCTTGGTGTTAGCTTTGGCAAATTGTTGAAGTTCAACAAACATTCACGCTCCACACTGCAAAAGACAAAACGAATAGCAGGACAATTTTCGAACGTACTGAAAAATAAACACTTACCTCAAAACACGAAACTCCTCCTTTATAAAGTGGCGATGAGATCGGTTCTGATTTATGGTTTTCCAATCTGGTTCTCCATATCACCGACTGTGGCAAAGGAAATGGAAATCTTTGAAAGAATGATCCTGAGGAGATGTATAAATAAACATTATGAAAATGAAACAAAAAAATTCTCCAACACTTACATTTATAACACAGCAGGGGTCCAACCTTTGTGCAAATATGCCCTCCAAAGGAATTTTGTTGAAAAACTGCCCACACACGAAAATACTATAATGAACGAGATTTATGAACGTGAACGCCACATACACTGGTCTGGATCAGCATACCTGTCTCCAATAGGCATTATAAATGAAAGTTCTGACAATGATCCGGAACTTTACACTTTGCCAGCATTTTATACGAAGACAGCACCTGGCTCCCATCGGGGCTAAAAAGAAAAAAACAAAAAATATTAAATTAAAAAAAACCACACTAATTAAATTTATATAATATGAGCTAAAGCTCAAATCGATACACCAATGTACCTTAATTTTATTAATGTATTTTACAAATTTACCTAAGCACTCGCTTACATTTTTACCAAAATCAACATATCTGTGATAGTATTCATGCTAAACTTTCATTCACCACATGTTTATATGTACTCTGTTAGTCATTGGCCTTAACAGATGTTTATTTTTGTTATTTCGTTTTATGTTGTTATTTCGTTTTAAGCTATTTATTTATTTATTTATTTATTTATTTATTTATTCTCTTTTGACAGACTTTCGTATATGCTCTGTTAGACAATAAAAAAGGCCATGAGCAAGCCTTGATCTCATTCACTCTCACTGTGTTAACCATACATATGAATTTATCAAACATGCATGTAGCATACTCATGTCATCGTATATTAGAACAAGACAAAAATAGTTCTAAGTAAACATGTTAACCATTCGCTAAGCATACCTCATGTAATCGAAAAGAAGAAGACTCAAATAAAATACTTACTTACTTACTTACTTGCTTTGTGCTTCTGTTTGTTTGTTTGAAATATCAACAGAGTTGCCAGTGTATCGTATTTTGCCTGTTTGTGGGGAAATATTTTTGCTCCTCATTATAAAAATAGTAGAGGGTTTTTATTAACTATTATTTTTGATTTGATTTACTGCTTTGGTGTTATTTGTCAGTTTCGGTGTATTTAAACCCAACCTAAAAATGGCATGCAAATCGGTAAACTGTAAAATTACTTCCGACAAGGAAACATTAATTGAGTGCTGGCTATGCACTAACTTATGGCATGCCAAGTGCGCTGGCGTGACTGCTAGGGTGGTTGATGCGTTGTATGGTGATAAAAATGGTCTTCATTGGTGCTGCATTAAATGTAGAAAAATAAATATTGAATTTTACAATTTTGTTAAATCGTATACGTCTGTGGTGAATGATCTGAACCAAGACATTTTCAATGTCTACATGCGGTTCATGAACTTCACTGTTTTGATAAAAAATTACCCTAACCTCGAAGAGTATGCTAGTACGACGGCTTCTTCTGGACAAAAACGAAAAAGGCTGACGAAGAAGTTAAACATTGATCAGCCAAATGTTTCTGATCCAAAAAAGCCGGACACGCCCTCAACTCCAACAGTTACATCTAATCCTGTTGAGAGGGCAGTTCCATTAACTGCTCCTGCTGGAACTTCGCAGGAGGTAATTCCAATGCTCCCTGTGGTTCCCCCCTTGTGTTTCCCCAAGTTGTTGTTCCGCCACCTCCTACTAGGAATACGACGCAAAGGGCAAATAGGAAAGCGAAAACTCTGACTGTGGTGCCAGTCAAGAAAGTAGTTTTCATTTCACGTTTTGCCTTGGATACGTCCTCTGAGGATTTAGACGACTATATTAGATCCAAGATTGATGGTGATTTTTATTTGAAGACAGTCAAGATGAGATTGCCTTCAACCGCTACCAGATCATCATTTAAGGTTATTGTTCAACCTGAAATCTTTGATAAGTTGATAGATCCCAATTTTTGGCCTCCAAAGGCGTTTGCAAAAGAATTTGTGGATAGGGTAGATAATCTGGCACGGTTACCTGCGAGGCATTCTAACCTGCCAAAAAACTAATAAACTCTCTGGTCATAGCTTATCAGAATGTAAGAGGGCTTAATACCAAATTAGGCCGCTTATTTGCTGATAGCTTTGACTTCGATTTCACTGTTTTGTCTTTCACCGAAACTTGGTTAAAACCTGGTGTGTTTGATTCGGAAATTTTATCAAATAAATACGTAGTATACAGAAAAGATCGTCCTTATAAAATTGGGGGTGGTGTCCTTATCGCTGTAGTTAGTTCGTTTTCATCAGAACGTGTCTTTGTTGACATAACTAACGACATCGAATTCATTGTTGTCTCTATTAATTTGGGGAAAACCAAATTATTCGTCAGTTGCTCTTACATCCCTCCAAACTCGGAATTATCTGTTTATGATAATCACTTATCGGCTATCGGCAGAGTGGTTTCGATGTTGAGAGATGTTGATCGAATTATAATTCTAGGTGATTTTAACTTACCCTCCGTTTCCTGGCTTTCATTGCCCGATACTGAGGCATTTATTCCCCTAAATTCTTCATCAAGCTCTTTTGAGTGGACCTGCGATGTTGTCAGGCGTTTTTCTGATCTCGATCTATTCCAGATTAATGGGATTCCTAACTCAATTGATAAATTACTTGATTTAGTATTTGTTGATAATTCCCAATTATTCGATGTTTACAGAATTTCTCCAATTTCTATACCGGAGGATAATTACCACCCTACGCTGGGTATTTCCATGACGTATGATATGGTGGACACTCCCTGTGTACACACCCCAAATGATGAGGGTGCAGTTTTTTGTTTCAAAAGAACAAATTTTGATTTGCTTAATGCTATGCTCCTCGACGTTGATTGGGATTGTATCTGCTGTTGTGATGATTCAACTCACATTGACTCAGCTATTGAGCAGTTTTATAACGTATTGAATAATTGTTTTCAACAATCTGTTCCGAAGATTCGTGTTAAAAATTCTAATAGACCACCATGGTATTCTCCTGCTTTGACTGCTATTAAGAACTTGAAGAGCAGACTATTTAAAAAATTTAAAAAATCGGGTTCGGAGACCGATTATGCAAAGTATGCTATTGCCAGATCTCAATTTAATATTGAATCTAGCAGATGTTATGAAATCTATTTAGAGAAGTTAGCCCTCAATTTTAAGTATAATCCTAAATCTTTCTATGATTTTGTAAATATGAAACGTAGATCTAATCCAAGGCCTTCTATGGTTAGAATGGATAGTGAGGAATTCTGTGGTGACCAATCAATCGCCAATGCTTTTGCAAAATTCTTTACATCAACCTATTCTCATCAACAGAGACAATTAGACGTCCCCTACCCTTACAATATTCCTTCATTGAATCAGTTTAGCATACCTTATTTTGATTTTCCATTTGTATTTTCGAGTTTGGTCAAGCTTAATTCTTCTAATAGTGTTGGTCCTGATGGCGTACCTAGTATAATCCTCAAAAATTGTGCTCAAAGCCCTTGCCCTTCCGCTCACATTACTATTTAATACTTCGTTAAAATATGGCTATTTCCCATCCATTTGGAGAAAATCGTACTTAACCCCTCTTCATAAATCTGGAAGCCTCACTGATGTGGGGAATTATCGTGGAATCGCAAAATTAAGTATAATTCCAAAACTTTTTGAGAAAATGGTTACTGAGATTATATCTCATAAAGTATCGTCTATTCTAAGTCCATTTCAACATGGATTTCGTAAAGGTCTTTCAACTGTGACAAATTTGGTGCAATTCTCTTCTCAGGTTATAAACGAGTTTGTTCTTGGTAATCAGACAGACGTGATTTATACAGATTTTAGTAAAGCTTTCGATAGAGTCGATCACAAACTCTTGATACATAAGCTTGATCTTATTGGTTTTAGTAACAACTTATTGCGTTGGGTATCGACTTATCTTGATAGTCGTATTCAGATTGTGAAATTTGGTATATCCTGCTCTGATCCGATCTTGGTTCCATCTGGGGTTCCCCAAGGTAGCCATATTGGCCCCATTCTATTTCTGCTATTCATCAACGATTTACCAGATTCAATTTCTAGTTCAAATTTACTGATATATGCAGATGATGTTAAGATATTTTATTCTTATAAAACATCTGAAGATTCAATGCTCCTTCAAAATGATTTGATTAATTTTGGAAATTGGTGTGATATGAATTGCATGGACCTCAATCTTAAGAAATGTAAACATATGTGTTTCTCTAGGTCGAGGGCGATTCCATCCAGTTTTAGTCTTCATGGTTCCAATTTAGATACTGTTGAATCCTTTGTGGATCTTGGTATATTGATGGATCCTAAACTCAATTTCAATAATCACATAATTACAATGGTGAATAAAGCTTATGGCGTGCTTGGTTTCATAAAGCGATGGGCGAAATAATTCGTAGATCCATATGTAACTAGGCAGTTGTATACGTCACTAGTTAGACCTATTCTAGAATAAGGGTCCGTAGTGTGGGACCCCCAGTACGGGACTTACGTTGATAAGATTGAATCGGTTCAAAAACAATTTTTATTATTCGCTTTAAGACATCTTCATTGGAATAGTGATTTTAGTCTTCCACCCTATACTAGCAGGTTGAGTTTGATAAGACTGCCTACTCTCAAGAGTAGACGTATTATGCTGAACACAACCATGGTGCTGAAAGTTATAAATGGTGATGTGCCTTCTAATTTTATTTTGTCTAGGATTGGATTCAATGTACCTTGTAGACCTTCCAGATATTACCAATTATTACATATTGATTTTCAACGTACAAATTATGCTTCGGCAGAGCCCATTCGTAGAATGTGCATGGATTTTAACACTTTATATGAAGTTATTGACATTGATGTAGAAATTGATGTAGTTAGATCTAGAATAATATCTTTTTTAAATGTGTAAGTAGACTAATTTTATTGTTTGCATGTGCCGGCTGTTGAAATTTTTCTGTAGCTGGTATTTCCACCCTCTACTATTAACCCGCCATGGTCCGGATCATGGTGTGTACGCAATCCCTACGTCATGGGGATGTGGCCCCCTCGGTCGGAAGGGGCGGGTAAGAGTGGTTGCGTTGGGAACGTTCGTTAAAAACATTTTCTGCATTTCTGCTGGAGTGATGCCATCTGGTCCAGGTGACTTGAAGGGCTCAAAGCTGTTAATAGCCCAGCTTATTCTGGATCTCTCAGTCAAGAAGCTAGCGACGCTCGCACTCTTGTTGGTCCTGCTGATCCTCGGGTTCTGTTACAGAGTTCCCCGGGAAATGTGTGTCGAGCAGTACATTGAGCGACTGCTCGCTGTTTTTGGTCCAGTTTTTTGCCTCATCCTGTAAATATCCCACTGTACAGGGTGAAGCAGATAATATCTTCCTCAGCCTAGCGGCGTCGGAGACCTTTTCCACTTCACCACAGAAGGTATAACAAGAGCGCCTTTGCGCCTTTCTAAGCTCCTTCGTATAGATCTTGAGTGGCTTTTTATAGGCATCCCAATCATTAGCGACCCCAGTAGATTTAGCCTTATTGAATAGCTTGTTGCAGGTCTTTTTCATAGCCGTTAGCTCAGAAGTCCACCATTGGGGTTTAGTTTTACCCTTGTACCTTGTTTTTGGACAGGCTTCTTCAAGGGATCTATTGAATGATATGGTGATATGATCGACCAGATTATCCAGACCGGCTTTGTCATTCGGTTCGTACAGAAGTTTAGAGTTGAGGACTTTCTTGAAATTCTTCTCATACAGGTGCCACTTTGTCTTCCTTACATTTCTGTGGACGGCAGGTTTAGGCGCTTTTTCCGCGAGTTTGAACTCAATATAATGGTGATCTGAGAATGAGTGGTCGTCCAGTACATTCCACCCAATAATTTTGTCTGACAGCCGGTCAGTAGCAAACGTTACGTCGAGTACTTCTTGTCTGTCTTTAATTGTAAAGGTCGGTTTATTACCTATGTTACAAATACTAAGGTTGGTAGTTAGAATAAAGTCAAGAAGCGAATCACCCCTATTGTTTATATCCGTACTACCCCAGATAGTATGATGAGCGTTCGTGTCTGCGCCAATAATCAGCTCGAGCTCGTCAGACGTTGCTTCTTCTACTACTTCCCTGAATAGAGCAGTCGGTACTACAGATTCATAAGGCAAGTAGCTGGAGACCACCCAATATATGCGATTACCGATCTCCAGGCTAGCAGCTGTTTGGTCTTTACCACTTAAATTAGTCAGGAGAAAGATACTTAGATCTTTCCTGGCCAAAATGCAGGTTCTTGGAGTGCCTTCACAGTTGGCCACAAGCAGTTTAAAGTTGGGTGTCCTAATACCGCACACCCTTCCTCCCACTACGTAGGGCTCCTGTATCAGGACGATGCAATAGAGCCGCTGAGGCTGCTTTAGCGTGATGGAGGTTAATCTGTAGAATTCTTACCATCATTGGTAATTGACAGATTAACATCCACCCCGACAAGGGTGTTATCGAACTCTTCGTCCGTATCGTCGAGAAGCATGTCCCCGCCAGATGCGTCAAAGAGTCCGGAGACTCCCCTCAGCCTCTCTGTGTCCGAAGTAGAGCTTTTGTCCTCAGAGAAGGACGTTACAGATCTTCTGTTAGAGTTGGAGTCACCAGAAATAATAGGCGTGGGTACCTCCGCACTTCCAGAAAGTGCCACGGTGGACGACTCACCTTCTGCAGTGGGAGCTATATCCTGCTTGTATATCTTCAAGACTATAGTCTCGAAGCCATATTGTAGGGTTGCACTCGCACTTTGTATATGGGAGGTGGATTCAGCGTTAAGGATAAGATTGACCTGCCGCTTTTTACCATCCGCCTCACCCACCTTGCTGATTCTCCAATTATAGGCCGGCAGACCAGGATTGGAATCTTTTATTATTTCTAAGATGTCAGCCGGGTTGGAGGGCTCTTCTGTAACCCAGGTGATGGCTCTAGGGTGACTAGGGATGTTGTTTTTTTCGACAACATCCAACTGGGCACCCGGCCACACCTCACCCGCTCGACTCAGAGCAGTCTTATACAGGTCTACTGATCTGGCATCACCGAAATATAAGAGCTTTACTCTCCCCTGATGCCATCCTGCATCGTTGCAGATTGGTGGTTTTCCCGGCATTTCTCTACGGACATCGAGGTAATGAGCCATAATGGCTGATTGTACATGACTCCATTTGTCCTTGAGGATGGATCCATCCTCACTACTTCTGTCTATAACAGCCATCACTAGACTCTCCTTCGCCACTTCATTGAAGGGCTTGGTGAGTGTCCTGTTGATGGTGACATTAGGGCCTCTTGCCTTTTTCGAAGGCAGGGGTTCATCAGGTGTTCTGATTCGTTTTACTTTATTAGCCGTTAACACAGCTGAATTTGCGGCTCTTTCAGCCGACTCATTGGCCTTAGAAGCATCTATGACGCCTTTAGCCCAGGTAAGTTACTCTTTTTGTTTTTCGGTAAGAGCCGAAACCTCAACAGCCTCCAACTTCGTCAAAACTCTGAGCGCTACACGATGCTCATTGTGCTTCCGTTTTGACGGTCGGACATGACGTTTTCCCTCACCGCACCACCTGTTGTGAGTACTTGGTGGAGATTTTCACCGTTTTTGGTGTGGTCGGCTTTGGCCAAGACCAACGGACGGACAGTCGGACGATTGGGGAACCGCGCTCCATCGGAACACGAAGGCATCCCCGTCAAGAGAATTTATTTTGTCTGTATTAGGCCGTAATAGGTACTACGATGTAGGCCTTACAGACTTGTACAGATGTTTGCTATTGCGTAAGAGGTACTGGTAACTATCCGCTATGTGATAAACACGTCCGTTCACTGCGAATGATCAGCAACGAATCCTCCTTGAATCTGGTAAATCGTTGATGAATAGCAGAAATAGAATGGGGCCAATATGGCTACCTTGGGGAACCCCAGATGGAACCAAGATCGGATCAGAGCAGGATATACCAAATTTCACAATCTGAATACGACTATCAAAATAAGTCGACATCCAACGCAATAAGTTGTTACTAAAACCAATAAGATCAAGCTTATGTATCAAGAGTGATTGACTCTATCGAAAGCTTTACTAAAATCTGTATAAATCACGTCTGTCTGATTACCAAGAACAAACTCGTTTATAACCTGAGAAGAGAATTGCACCAAATTTGTCACAGTTGAAAGACCTTTACGAAATCCATGTTGGAATGGACTTAGAATACTTTATGAGATAAAATCTCAGTAACCATTTTCTCAAAAAGTTTTGGAATTATACTTAATTTTGCGATTCCACGATAATTCCCCACATCAGTGAGGCTTCCAGATTTATGAAGAGGGTTTAGGTAAGATGTTCTCCAAATGGATGGGAAATAGCCATATTTTAACGAAGTATTAAATAGTAATGTGAGCGGAAGGGCAAGACTTTGAGCACAATTTTTGAGGATTATACTAGGTACGCCATCAGGACCAACACTATTGGAAGAATTAAGCTTGAACAAACTCGAAAATACAAATGGAAAATCAAAATAAGGTATGCTAAACTGATTCAATGAAGGAATATTGTAAGGGTAGGGGACGTCTAATTGTCTCTGTTGATGAGAATAGGTTGATGTAAAGAATTTTGCAAAAGCATTGGCGATTGATTGGTCACCACAGAATTCCTCACTATCCATTCTAACCATAGAAGGCCTTGGATTAGATCTACGTTTCATATTTACAAAATCATAGAAAGATTTGGGATTATACTTAAAATTGAGGGCTAACTTCTCTAAATAGATTTCATAACATCTGCTAGATTCAATATTAAATTGAGATCTGCCAATAGCATACTTTGCATAAACGGTCTCCGAACCCGATTTTTTAAATTTTTTAAATAGTCTGCTCTTCAAGTTCTTAATAGCAGTCAAAGCAGGAGAATACCATGGTGTTATATTAGAATTTTTAACACGAATCTTCGGAACAGATTGTTGAAAACAATTATTCAATACGTTATAAAACTGCTCAATAGCTGAGTCAATGTGAGTTGAATCATCACAACAGCAGATACAATCCCAATCAACTTTAAGACACAATGCCTGAAACGACGAACTGAGCCTCTATTTGTGCGAACCAGATTTCAGGATGATCAGACCAAAACGGCGGTACTTTCACTGAAACTCTGCTTACAAAATTTCCGTACATCGGGGACGTCGCCACTCCTTGTCCAGCAGTGTCCGGAGCCTGGCCTGCTCCCACGGATGTGCTTGTCTTCTCGGTGCCTGTCTCTTCGTTCATCTCATGTGTGTATTACAATCACCACTGTAGCCGTTCGTGGTTAGTTTAATGAATGAATAAACAGGCTATATAATGTTTAATATAATAAACACTTTATTTAACTAATTCTAATAATATACATGAAATGATGATGAAATCGTGAAATCTTAGATGCAATACAATGACTGCGCAAAAAGAGAGAAGAACAAGAATGAATAGTTTACATGGTTGACAAAGTTCGTACTTTCTAACTACTTCTTAAATAATCCACAAATAAGGTAGTGAAATACCATGTCCACATATAGGCCACTACAGATTCAATAAATAAATAAAAGTCTCGCTTTAACATTATGATGTTTCGACGCAAACCCATGTACAAACATGAGACATTTGAAATTATCCTTCGTACATTTTTCCAAAGCAAATTGTTCGCATTTCATAATTCGTTAATTCGCGGAAATGATTTTCTGTGACGAAACGGTTACATTTTTTTTATTGAAACCAATGGTTCATTAAAGTATAACATTCAAAGTTTATTGTGTAAAATTTTCATAAAAAATATGGCAACGTCTCAAAAAAAAGTTGAATTGCGGTGCCCCTCATAACTCGATACCGGATCATCTGAACTTAAAATAATTAATTTATTTAGATAGATAATCGTTATAGCCAGGTAACGCTTTCGAGTTTTTTTTTCGAAATTTAAATTTTCCATTTTTTGGGAAAACTTTGAAGTGAAAAATGCGATTTTTGCGAGAAAAAAAGTCTAATTGGTTATTGTTAAATAAAAAATTTACAAATTAAAAAAACTCGATAGCGTTACCTCCTAATTTATGCAAAGAAATAGTATTACAAATTTCAAAAGGATCGGTTCAGTAGTTTTTGATTTATGAGGGGCACCGCCTGTAAAAACATGGGTTGTGGGAAAAACGCTTTAAAATTTGTCTGATGTACTGAGTCACATATGAGACGCGGTTGCTTAGCTGTACCATTTTTTCACGGAGCCATTAAGACCTTAGAAGTGGTCTTGAAGTCTTATCTCTAAAAACGCAGATATCAAAATTATTTGAGAGTCCAAAAGCGTCCAGGACAAAGGAAAGCAATGATGAATTGACTTTAAACTTTTAGAACAAAGTAAACAAACAATAAACAATTTTGCAACTGTCGAAGAAACGGTTGTTCGCGATAAAGCAGTAGAGTCTCTGCGCATTGTCGCAGCAGAGCACAGCGTTTGTCAATGATGATAATTCTTGAGATTACTGGAGTATCCCAACAGAAATAAATAAATATCATTGACATTTTTTCAGATTGTTGCGATTGAACAGAAGCACGAAGATAGTAGAATATGCATTGTCCGATAATGTATGTTCATTATATACAAGTAGATCTCTTACTCGAATACTAATCATATTTGCATAATAAATTTTCGAGTAGAATATTTATTGTCGTATTTTGTAATCATATATGGCCTTATAGGCTCGGTTACTCTGATGAAAACAAATAAATTAAAATTAAATTAAATAAAGTCATTCGTGTTTAAACTGCAAGCAGACAATCTGCGTTTTAATTCCCGTACACAACAATGACATTACTTTTGCGTCACTCTGTACAACTTATAATATAATTTACATTAATGGCCTTTATATTATAGATTAAATTAATTAATTAATAATATTTACACATTATTTTATATTTTTAGCTCCGTTTGAATTCAATTAAAAAGCTTTCAACCATAGCACTTGCTCTAGGCGAAGAGCGTACTCGCTCCGAATTAATTCCATTTCTAACCGAAACCATTTACGATGAAGATGAGGTACTTCTAGCCTTGGCCGATCAACTTGGCAACTTCACTAGTAATTTTGAAACCCATATTCATTTATTTTATATTAAAATTATTCATATAATTACAGGTTTGGTTGGTGGTCCGGAGTATGCCATGTATTTAATACCTCCATTAGAAAGTTTAGCAACTGTCGAAGAAACTGTTGTTCGCGATAAAGCAGTAGAGTCTCTGCGCATTGTCGCAGCAGAGCACAGCGCTCAAGATCTTGAAATACATGTTGTACCAACATTACAACGTTTGGTATCCGGTGATTGGTTTACTTCACGCACTTCCGCATGTGGTTTGTTCTCCGTATGCTATCCAAGAGTTTCACAGCCCGTCAAAGCAGAACTACGTGCTAATTTCCGAAAATTATGCCAAGATGAAACGCCTATGGTACGTCGAGCTGCCGCAAGTAAACTTGGCGAATTTGCTAAAGTAGTTGAAATTGAGTATTTGAAATCGGACCTAATTCCCAACTTTGTTCAATTAGCACAAGACGATCAGGTAAGTAATTCATTTTAGGTTTATTTCATTACATCTAATATTACTATGGATTTAAGGATTCTGTGCGCCTATTAGCCGTGGAAGCCTGTGTTAGTATTGCACAGTTATTGCCGCAAGAAGACGTCGAACATGTTAGTATAATTTATTATATTTGAAATTTGTAGTTGATATTTGTATTGTATCTATAGCTAGTTCTACCTACATTAAGACAATGTGCAAGCGATTCTTCGTGGCGTGTACGTTATATGGTGGCTGAGAAATTCGTAGATTTACAAAAGGCAGTAGGTCCAGAAATAACCCGTGTGGATTTGGTACCTGCTTTTCAGGTATGTGTTAATTATTAACATTTGATGATAAATAATTGATATGGTCCAAATTATACAATGCAGTATTTGCTAAAAGACGCAGAGGCAGAAGTTCGAGCAGCTGTAGCTACGAAGGTCAAAGATTTTTGTTCAAATCTTGATAAAGCCAACCAGGTGCACATCATTATGACATCAATTTTGCCTTATGTTCGTGATTTGGTTTCTGACCCAAATCCGCACGTTAAGTCAGCTTTAGCTTCTGTTATAATGGGACTAAGTCCAATGCTTGGTGCATACAATACTGTAGAACACCTTCTGCCTTTATTTCTGATTCAACTCAAAGACGAATGTCCGGAAGTACGCTTGAATATAATATCTAACTTGGATTGCGTAAATGACGTCATAGGGATTCAGCAACTGTCACAAGTAATATACATATATAATTTGTAAGTTTTTCCTTTATACATTTTATTTTAATTGTAGTCGTTGTTGCCTGCTATTGTCGAACTTGCTGAGGACTCAAAATGGCGTGTACGATTGGCCATTATTGAATATATGCCTGCTCTTGCTGGTCAGTTAGGTCAAGAGTTCTTTGATCAAAAGCTACGTGGGCTCTGCATGGGATGGTTGAATGATCATGTTTACGCTATAAGAGAAGCAGCTACACTAAACATGAAGAAGTTGGTAGAGCAGTTTGGTGCCCAATGGGCTGAACAAGCTATAATCCCAATGATTCTAGTTATGTCACGCAACAAAAATTATTTGCATAGTAAGCTATACATTCGGGTATATGAATATAAATAATGATAATTATGAATTATGAACTACGTATCACAGGAATGACATGCCTATTTTGCTTGAACATGTTGGCTGAGGTGTGTGGCACTGATATAACTACGAAGTTGTTGTTACCAACTGTACTTCTTCTGGCATCCGATCCTGTATCCAATGTTCGCTTTAATGTCGCAAAAACTCTCCAAAAGATTTCTCCTTTCCTGGACAGCAGTGTAATTGATTCACAAGTTAAACCAACATTGGAAAAACTTAATGCTGATACTGATGTTGATGTCAAACATTTCGCATCAGAAGCCATGGCAGCCATAGCCGCAGGTATGTAACTTGATTATTCATAAGACATTGCTGTAGATATATAATACCTAAAAAAGAAGATCTAAAATAATTTCGGAACGTAGTCTCGAAGACCAACAACGCCGTATCAATTACGGTCCAACAAACATGGAAGCAAGAATGGAGATATAGAAAAATATAATTCGGGCCACGCTTTAATGTAAATTGGAAAGACTGAGTCAAGCCCCTTACAAAGGAGGCCCTAGTCAGGATCCTTTTGGAGAGGACGACGAAGTTGATCCAATTACAAAAGAGGCCGCGCTCAATCACGCACGGGAAGATTATGACTTACAAACATATACCCCAATCGACACGGAATAGCAACATCTTATGTAGCGAGGAAGCAATATGGAGGTGTGCTCTGGTACGCAGTGATCAATGAGCATTCGGCAAAATCGCCTCAGAACAACATAGCAAGATCGAAGATTTGGTCAATAACAAAATCCTGAAGCCCGTCCTCACTTCCGACGACGCTCGGTGGGAGGAATTAAAAAAAGGGAAATAATTCGGCCGTTTCTTAACCAGACAACAGACTGCGACAAAGCTCCCAAAATAAATTCGAAAATCCCTAAAAACGGATTCAATGATAAATTTTGTAGATGTTAGGTTTTGGTATCACAAATCGAAAGTAATTCGCTAATCATTATTGTTGTAACTAAAACACCCGTTTTAGTTAAGGAATATTATAAGAATAATTTATTTCGTAGTGTTAGTAATGATATTTACATATGGGTAGTTCTTTCTCAAGTGTCACAGGTCAAAAATTAGATCAATGTCAAATTCTCCGAAAATATAGCCCTAGCATGTGGGAGTAATGACCCACACTAATCAAATACAATATTAAAATATTAAATGAAAATTGGAGGCAGCGGGCGAGGTCAAAGTAATAGGTCTGTAATAGTTTTTTTGAAGTTAATTTTTACGCTACAAGGCATAAGACATTGAAAATAGAAAATATCATTTCTTAAAACTTTTTCCGCGTATTTTTCATAAAAAATACTAATTTTACCTAAAACAGTTTATTATTGTAGCAGTATATGTGTTTATTGTCCATCAGTTGTTGTTTTAATTCGCCTTGTATAGTGGGTTCTGCTGTATTTGTTTCCAGGCCGAGGAAGATGGCTGCTTCCACTGGTTGGGACCAAAGAGACCTGGGAACAACTTGAGTAGGTTTGTGTAGTGTGTCGTGTGGTCCCTGGTTACAAGCGGGACAAGTGTTCGACGTGGTGCCATCAATCTTTGCCCAGTATGAATTGAGGCGGCTATACCAGCCTGATCTTAATTGGGCCAAAAGTACTCTTGTCTGTCGTAATTTCTCTTCCGCGAGGCCACTGATGGAGGGTGGTCTCCTAGCACGACATTGACTCTGTAATTATTCACGGCTTCAGCGACTGCATCAGAGTGCATGTCACCCATACCTGCCTGGTAAGCTCTTTGATCTAGAGGTTCTCTCTTGTAGCGTTGGACCTCGCGCTCTGGATCATGAAGGTCTATCCTGGTCAGCCTGGGAGGTGGGCGCCTATCCACAAGATGGTGGTTGGTTTTATTATTGATTAATTAATAATAATTTAAGGGTGGTCTACAATAACGGACAATGAAATTGTCAAGAACTTGCTGAATCTAATCTAAATCAAGCTAAGTAATCAGCAAATTAAAATAGTTTGAAAAAAGTATTTATTATTAATTAATTAATAATAATTTAAGGGTGGTCTACATTAACGGACAATGATATCAGAAAATTAAAATAGTTTAAAAAAGTTTTTATTATTGATTAATTAATAATAACACTATGCAACAAAATTTTTGTCCAAGGGATGTGGATAACCGTTTCTGGTGCAATTAGGTGTCACAAACACGAAAAAAATATTAAAAAAATATTTATGGTAAATTTTTTTTTTAAATTTTTTATGGCAACATTTTTTTTTTTAATTTTTTTTTAAATTTCAGCTTTCATATGCTGCAAATGACACTATCACGTAGAATCTTTGGTTTAGAACAGTCGTCAAAAATATGAGAAAAAATTATTTTTTTTAAAAACACTTTCCTGGTACAAAAAAAACATTAAAAATAGAAAAAAAAATCGAAAAAATATCACAAAAGTCAGCATGCTAACGAGGAAAACACTGTCTATTTGAAAAAAATATATGGATAGATGTAAAAGTTATGAGCCATTTTGTAAATGTTAGGGAAATTCAAAAAAATCTTGTTCCATATTTTTTCGTTTTTAAATGATGGTTTTGCTTATATTAAATTCGCCGTAGGTTAGAGAGACATATAAGAGACATTGCACTTGCATTATATTTTATGAGGATTGATGTCAGACATTATAAAATTATAGAGAGGACGAGGTTTTATGGCCGTTTTAACCCTCCATAAAACAAGATATGCAATGTGAGAGCTATATTGGATGAGATCCGCTCAGATAAAGGGTCATTCAACAATATTTGTGGTTTTTGATTTATGAGGACTATATAATACCCTACACCTACCTATCAATGCGAAAATGGGAATTGCGGTAAGAATTTGGCAGTGTTCATACATGTAATAAGAAAACTCTCTCTGCCGATTTTCGAACTGATCGGATATAAAACACTGTTTATACAGCGCTTACATGTCAAATCGGTTGAAACATATGTATATATGGGGGCTATATCTAAATCTGAACTGAATTTCCTCAAATTTGGTAGTTTTCTTTCATGTAATAAGAAAACTCTCTCTGCCGAATTTCGTACTTATCGGATATAAAATATGGTGTCTACAGCGCTTACACGTCAAATCGGGTGAAACATATATATGGGAACTATATCTAAATCTGAACCGATTTTCCCCGAATTTGGCAGTGTTTATTCATGTAATAAGAGAACTCTCTCTTCCAAATTTCGTACTGATCTGATATAAAATAGAGTTTCTACAGCACTTACATGTCAAATCGGGTAAAACGTTTTAATTTTAGACTTCACGTGCAATTTGCAATGCCAATGATTTGGAGACAACCATTCATTCACGATACGGACTGCTATTTTTTTCTAAGTTAATAGATTGTAGTGTCCAATTATAGCTAACAGCCTTATAACGGAAACATCATGAGTACTCAACTCTGAGCGATTCAAGTTTGAGTCAGAAGTCATCGCTTTTAACTCAGTTTCAACTCATTGATCTAGTGAGAGATTTGGAACTGACCAAAGATAAGGCAGAACTACTTGCATTTGGGATGAAACAGTACAATATTTTGGCCCCAGATGTTAACATATCATATTATAGAGTCCGTGAACCTTACAAACAATTTTATACGACTGTGGATAACAGATGCTTTTGCAAGGACATTCCCCGATTGTTCCAGGAACTTAATCAAACATACAATTTGAAGGAATTGCGGTTACTTGTTGACAGCAGTAAAGAAAGTTTGAAAGCAGTACTTTTACACAACGGAAATCCCATTGCTCATGCTGTCAACACTAAGGAATCATACGAAACAATGGCTAAATTTATAAAATACATAAAATATGAACATGACTGGAAAATTTGTTGCGATTTAAAAGTAGTTGGTATGTTATGCCTCTGGGATAGCCGATATTTTGCCACCACTGCATATTAAGCTGGGGCTCTTTAAAAATTTTGTAAAAGCCTTAAGGAAAGATGGCAATTCACTCCCATATTTAAAAAGTTTATTTAAAAGTCCTTCTTTAAAAAAAATCGAAGGAGTTTTTGATGGACCTAAAAAAAGGAAACTGATGAAAGATGTGAATTTCGAATCATATTTGACGTCGGTTGAAATTGCAGCATGGAGGTCGCTTAAGCTTGTAGTATATGTATGTATTCTTCCAACTTATTTTTCGCTTTATGTCTTGCAACAGGTGTAAATATGTCCCTCAAAATTCTTTTCTTGCATCTCTATTTAAACTTTTTCCCCGAGAATCTTGGCGACGTAAGTGACGAACATGGCGAAAGGTTTCACCAAGAATTGAAGTCCATCGAGCGGCGTTACCAAGGGCACTGGGATGAAAGAATGATGGGAGATTTTATTTGGTTCCTTATTAGAGAAACCGATTCCGAAATCTACAAACGTCAAAAAAGAACTCAAAATTACTTCTAATGAAACTTGTTCATGTAAATAAACTCAAATGTACATAATATAAATAAAAGTAATAAATAAAATCGCTATTTAAACAGAAATTAAAAAAAAAAAGATTTTTTGAAATTCTTTTACTTCTACCAAAAGGGCTATAATTTCTACATTTATCCATAGATTTTTTCAAATAGGCATTATTTTCTTCGCTAGGATGCAAACATTTAAAAAATAAAATAAAATATTTTTTCGATTTTTTTTCTATTTTTTGTTTTTTTTTTGTCCCAGGAATTTTTTTTTTTTTAAAATCTGCTTTCTCCAATTTGTTTAATGATGTTACTAAACCACTGTTTCAAAGTAAAAGAGATATTTCCAACATTGGTAGCCCACATTAATAGCTTCAATTTAACGTATAAGTCGACCTGATCGGGCATATACTCCAAAAATTATTGTACAAATACTAAGGGTACCTTCGACGATAATAACATTTTTAATAAAAACTATTTTTAAAAAAATTTATCCATAAAAAATTTTTGGTTTTGATTTTATATACCAGTCTTGATTTTATGCCACAATCTATACAAAAAAATAATTTTTAAATCTAGGACACAAAAAAATTTTTTTTTGTTGCATAGTGTAATTTATGAGTGGACTACAATAACGGACAATGATATTTGTCAAAAACTTGCTGATTAATCAGCAAGCTAAGTAATCAGCAAGCTGAGTAATCAGCAAGCAAAGTAATCAGCAAGCTGAGTAATCAGCAAGTTGAGTAATCAGCAAAATTAAAAAAAAAGTTTTTGTTATTGATTATATCCCAGCAAAAAATAAAAGAAGTACTTCCAAAAGAATAACATTATAAGTACTTCCAAATCATAAGTATGAAAATTTTTTCGGCATTTAATGAGGTTCTTCTAAATAACTAACTAAAATGTAATTTCGGAATATAAATTATTAACCCAAGAATGCATAATTTCAAAACGATTGGATGTAAAATAAGGCTTCTGAAGTAATAAAAGTCCATATCGGAAGGAACATATATATGAGGACTATGAAATATATGTAAAATACTTAACATCAAGTGCTCGTTTTTGATAAAGCACAAAAAACACACATTGTATTAAACAGAACGTACTATATTCATCTATTTAACCTTTGAAGTTATTCTCTTGTTGCTGTTTTGCTTTTGTCAATCGTGTTTGACAGCTATTTTAGATGCAAAATTCTATATGGGGTCTGTATTTAAATTTGGCATTTATCTGAATGGTATCCATTTTTTATGAAATTTCGCAGTGTTCATGATTCTATAAACTTATCTCTGCCAAATTTAATAATGATCTGAAGTAAAACATGAAAACACATTTTTCCAACCTTGCTAGTGACCGTTTATTCTCGGATTAAAAAAATCCTTTGTGCAAAATATGGTACATTTGACTAAAATATGACTTCTATGGAGCTTAGATGCTAAATCGGAAAGAACACATCCATGCGAGTGTGGGGCTATATGTAAATTTGAACTGATGTTGTTCACACAGATATTAACTGTTAAAATAAGATACTAAAATTCATGAATATCGAAAGAAAACGATATTTTCTATAGAGGGTATAAGCTAAATCGAAGGTACATTCACATATATTAAGATATCTGGTTCTAAAGTGATATTCAAATAGTTGAGAGATTTTTGATTGTTCGCCGTAGACGAAAGAAAATAAGTTACAGAAACAGGCCCTATATCTAAATACGGATTGTCTTTCAATTTCAATACGAATTATCTTGTCCCAAAATAAAGATATGTGCAAAATTTCTTTGAGATCGGACTATATTTGTGACTTGCACGTTGATTACAAGAATGCATGCACAGACTGACATTGCTAAATCGGTTCAGAAAGTGCTTCTAAGTCGATCGGTATAATAAACGATGGTTCTATATATCTCTTCTCATTTTAGGTGTTAGAAACAAATGCATAAAATTATAATAAATTGTACCACAGTGTGGTTTAGGTTATAATTAAATAATTTTAAAAGAAATTATGGTAATTAAATATACCATACCATACTTACTGTACCACACTGTGGTACTTTACTACTCTCTGAACCGGGGCTACGGAAAATACATAGCGCCGCACAAAAGTGCTATGTATTACAGTGTAAAATAAAAATACATACCTTTTTATTAGTGAGAATGACGATCATTTGTGAAAATGTTACTAGAAGTTACACTATGGGGTCATTCGGTCACACTTTTCAAGAGCCTTTTCATCAGCCATACAGATTACATACAAACATCTTCAAATGTCCCAAACATACCCTAAGAAAAAAATCGCTTCTGTAGTATATTTTCTGGAAACATATTATATTTGGGAAAAATTACTTTTTTCCTATAGGTAGGAAAACAAATTCTGTAGTCGATTTAAATATTTCCCCGTTTTTAAAGATTACTTGCACCAAAACTCCGAAAAAATAACATTGATAAGAGAGATATTCAAACTTTTTTCCGGTATTTAAATATAAAATATTTGCACCAAAGTCTATTTTATTTAAATTTTGATCCCAAACATATTATGCTTCCTGCTTTTTTCTCCGTGTACATATATGCGATCGTTGATCTCTTTGGCCAATAGTATATTATTTATACGTTCCCTTCCCTATGTCAATATTTGTATTCCTTTAAAATAAAAGATCTCTGGACCCAAAGATGTTAATAAGAACGACATACATTCATCAAATAAATATAACACCAAAAAAGCAAATCTTACAGTGCTTTAAAATGAGTTGTGCAAAAGTGGTAACATAGAAGTACTTTCCCGGCGCGACAACTCCTTGTTAAATTCATTGGTGAAAATCCAAATTAGAACAACTTCTGGATCATAAGTTGGGGATTTTTATTGCTTCTTTGGATGCTCTTTTTTTGCTGGGTAATTAATCACTGGTGAAAATGGATCCGGCGATAACTATGCTACAGTAGGCACAGACACCGAAAAAGAGCCTTTACTTCTAAAAGATTGCCTTAAGTTAAGTTAAGGTAATTGGAAACTTACTAAATTAATTTAAATGATACAATCATGATTCAATAATACAATAATAATATTATTGCTTTAACTGGAGCTCGCTTTCAAAGACCTTTTGTTATGGACTACCAAGATATTGTGATAAGTCCCGAAAAGGGCTATAGTCACCGAGAGAACTAGACGTATTATGCTGAACACAACCATCGTGCTGAAAGTTATAAATGGTGATGTGCCTTCGACCTTCCAGATATTACCAATTATTACATATTGATTTTCAACGTAGAATGTGCATGGATTTTAACACTTTATATGAAGTTATTGACATTGATGTAGAAATTGATGCAGTTAGATCTAGAATAATATATTTTTTTAATGTGTAAGTAGACTAATTTTATTGTTTGCATGTGCCGGCTGTTGAAACTTTTCTGTAGCTGGTATTTCCACCCTCTACTATTAACCCGCCATGGTCCGGATCATGGTGTGTACGCAATCCCTACGTCATGGGGATGTGGCCCCCTTGGTCGGAAGGGGCGGGTAAGAGTGGTTGCGTTGGGAACGTTCGTTAAGAAAAAAAAAGAACGATGACAACAATGCCCCCAACAAAGGTTTATGGGATTACATCCAAACTCGTTTATTTCCTAGAGGAAATAAACATGAGGATATTGTTTGCTTCAGAGCATATCGTCAATTGTGACAAAAGTTTTATGACGAACCACGTCTTCTGTATCACCAGATAGAGAAAGATGAAAAGAGATTTGGCAATATTGCCAGATATCATTCCGGGGAAATCTTCGATAATGTTGCAATGAAGAAAAGATATACCATATCATTTGACACTCTTCTTATGGAGGCACAAAGCAGCAAAGCAGAGCTGCAGAGTTAAATAAACAGACCTATGATCATATTGTAGGTATTGGTTTGGAAACCTGGCGTATACTGCGACAGTTATGATCTTCGCCTCCTCATGTAGGTGGTCCACAGAAGACATGAGGATGCATCCTGTCGCAGTTCTCAGGGCGTCATTTTGGCAGGTCTGTATATTCTTCCAGTGCGTCTCGCTCACATTCGGTGACTACATTGGTGCTGCATAGTTTACCACAGACCGACCTATCGCTTTGTAAGAGGTCAACAAGGTTTTATGTGTGTTTTATGTTCGGGCAAATACCAGTGACGGTTGTTGGTGTGTTGCGGAATTTAAACAAAAAAATGAAAACCATATTTTGCATGGACAACTTTTCACTTGGTCCGACAAAAAATAAGACTAAGCTTCGCTTAACAGTCTGAACGCCTCGCTCTGCCAAACCATTACTAGGGGGGTGATAAGAGGACTAAACATTTGGTTTATACCATTACATTTAAGAATAAGAAATAAATGGTCCAATTTATTGTATATATTCATTGATATATATTGTAAACAAAAAGCAAGCATTCATTCGATATGTCTGTCCACCTTTGGCCTTCACACATGCCTTAAGTCGCACTGGCCAATCATCAATAGCCGCTCGCAACTCGTCCATTGGGAAAGTGTCAACGGCACGAATCAAGGCAGTCTTAAGAGAATTGTTGTTGGGTTATCTTTTGTGGAAGACCATGTCCTCTAAAACTGCCCACAATTTGTAATCGTTTAAATCAAGGCTTCCAGAGGGCCATTTTTCGGATGAAATGAAAGCTGGTAGATTGTTTTGAAGCCATGTGTTATATATCTTATTTTACTTTTAGTATTTAGAACACTTTTATAATTACAACATTAGCTTTGTAAGTTGGCAACACAAGCCATGCTTGAACATTGAATAAATATGTATGTATGTGTTGCATTGAAGAAGAAGTACAATGCAAATGAATAAAAGAAGTCAGTCATGATTGAATTACATAAAGACACACGTGCGTTTCAATAGTGGCGACGAGAATAAAAGGAAATAAATTGCATAATCATGGCATCTGGAGGTTTGGCGTGTTCCCTGGAAGCATTTTATCCAAAAGGGATGAATTGGAAGAGATGGGTACAGCAGTTAGAAGTTACCTTAAAACTTATTGGATGCGAAGATCAGAAAAAAATAAACTACTTACTGCATTTTATGGGCGATAAAGTGTACAATGTGCTGTGTGATAGAATTTTGCCAGCAACACCGGAATCAAAAACTTACGACGAAGTAGTACAAGTGCTGGAGGAACATTTCGAACCAACACCAAACGAAGTGTTGGAGTGTTACCGGTTTCACTCACGGAAACAAGAAGAAGGGGAGCTGTGTGCCGAATTTGTTGTTGCGCTTAAAAGAATGGCATCCACGTGTAAATTCGGGGACTACCTAAACACGGCATTACGCAACCAATTTGTGTATGGATTAAGTAATCGAGCGCTACAAAGTAGATTGCTAGAAAATAGTAAGTTGACTTTGGAAAGTGTTGTAAGTGTTGCGGAGGCGGCGGAGACGGCTGAGAAAGGTGGGTTGGAGTTGAACAATAAAGCTGTAAACGTTATACGAACATACCATAAGAAGAACGAAATGCATCACCGAGAAAATCAAGGCAAGAATATCCAAAGAAAGTGTTATAGATGCGGAAACTCGACTCATTTGGCACATCAATGCAAACACAAAGATACGACATGTAGTTTTTGCAACTTAAAGGGACATCTCAGACGCGTATGTATGAAAGAAAGAAAGGGGTTACACACAATGACATCGAAGGAGGAAGAATAAGGAACTCAATCGGGAGAGATAGAGGGCGAGATGCTTGACGAGGAGTGGATTAATAACCTACGTATCGGGTATGTTGGTTCCAAATTCATTCACCGTTTACTAGTAAATAATAAGTGGCTTACGTTTGAAATCGATACAGGGGCTGCTGTGACGGTCGCTGGTCTGGACGATGTGGAGAAAGTTTTGGGAAAAATTAAATTGTTCAATACAGACACAAAATTATACAGTTATTGTAGGTTATGCATTAGTCAATGTTGTTGCTGGTGGATCTAATTATAAACTAAAATTGTTCGTTGTACGAGGTAGTCGACTTGCATTATTAGGTAGAGAACGTTGCCACTCAATTGGCACCAAATATTTCAAAAATACCTCCCACACCACAAAAATGAGGTACACATACTTAGCAACGTTCCTAAGACCGAAGATAAAATCGAGGGAATCGTTGGAAAATATCCACAATTATTTATGGAAACGGTTGGCGAAATTAAACAGTTTCAAGCAAGGTTACATATGAAAGACGGAGCAGTGTCTCTGTTCTGTAAATCTCGCAGGGTACCATTTGCACTGGTAGATGCTGTCGAGAAAGAGATACAACAACAAGTGGACGAAGGTATTTTGGAGAAAGTTGCTTATAGTGAGTGGGCCACGCCAGTGGTGGTAGTTAAGAAGAAGAATAACGCAGTAAGAATTTGTGGGGATTATAAAGTTACCATTAACCCATCACTTTTGGTAGACGATCACCCCCTTCCCACGATAGACGAGTTATTCGCTACAATGGCCGGTGGGAAAAAATTTACGAAAATTTATCTCTCTCGCGCTTATCTGCAATTAAAAGTTCATCCCGATGATAGAAAACTATTAACATTGAACACACATAAAGGGTTATATCAACCAACAAGAATGATGTTCGGAATCGCGAGTGCGTCAGCTATATGGCAAAGATTTATGGAACAATTGTTAGCAAACATACCGGGTGTAACAGTATTCCTCGACGATATAAAAATTACAGCTAATTCCGATGAAGAACATTTAAGGAGGATAGATCAAGTTTTTGAGAGGTTAAATGCGCACAACATGCGTGTCAATTTAAATAAGTCAGAATTTATGCAGGCGTCCATCACCTACTGTGGATTTTTAATTGATAAATTGATTCCTAAACATCTGCGTAAGCGCGTTTTGACAGAACTCCACTCTGGACATTTCGGTATAACGAAAATTAAAACGCTAGCGAGAGCTTACTGTTGGTGGCCATCTTTAGATGACGACATCGGGAAACTTGTCTCAAACTGTATGGAATGTCAGCGAGTAAGGCCGGAACACATTAAAGTTACCTCAATACACACCTGGCCTCAAACGACAAACATATTTGAGCGAGTTCATGCCGATTTTGCGGGACCCTTCAAAGGTGTGTATCTATTCATTTTGGTGGATGCCCACAGCAAGTGGCCAGAAGTACATGTCATTCACGATATAACGCGAACTACCATCAAAATTTGTCGCGATATTTTTGCTACTTTTGGACTACCATAAACATTCGTCACTGACCACGGGACTCAATTTAAATCCGAGGAGTTTCAAGCATTTTTAAAATCAAATGGAATTGTACATCGTATGGGCGCACCGTACCATCCAGCTACGAATGGCCAGGCTGAGCGTTTCGTCCAAACCATTAAAAACAAATTAAATACGGTGAATTGCAGATCAGCAGATTTAAGAAAAGAAATTGCAAACATTCTATTCGCCTATCGAAGAGCTGTACACCCAACAACACAAAAATCTCCTGCTCATATCATGTTCGGACGTCAAATCAGATCGAGATTAGATCTCTTGCTACCCAATGAAAATAACAATGTAGTAGAAGAACCACCAGATGTAAGAAAATTTGATGTAAGTAACAGGGTGGCAGCCCGAGATTATTTGGGTAGTGACAAATGGAAATTCGGAACTATTTCCAAAATATTGGGAAAGTTACACTACGAAATAAAAATGGACGACGGAAAAGTGTGGAAACGTCATGTGGATCAGAATAAAAGAAGTCAGTCATGATTGAATTACATAAAGACACACATGCGTTTCAATACCATGTCTTCATTGTTTTAGCCTTATGGGCCGGCGCAGAATCCTGCTAGAAAGTCCATGCCTGGTATTGGAGTAGAGAATTGTTAACTGGCTTCCCAACAGCTTCCAAAACGGGTTCTTTTTTTAACGAACGGTCCCAACACATCCACTCTTACCCGCCTCTTCCGACCGAGGGGGCCACATCCCCATGACGTAGGGATTGCGTACACACCATGATCCGGACCATGGCGGGTTAATAGTAGAGGGTGGAAATACCAGCTACAGAAACATTTCAACAGCCGGCACATGCAAAAATTCAAAAGTTTTTCTATATATAGACATGTAGTGAACCTCTAAACAAATAACATTAGTCTACTTACATATTTAAAAAAGAGATTATTCTAGATCTAACATCAATGTCAATAACATCATATATATTGTTAAAATCTATGCACATTCTACGAATGGGCTCTGCCAAAGCATAATTTGTACGTTGAAAATCAATATGTAATAGTTGGTAATATCTTGAAGGTCTATATGGTACATTGAAACCAATCCTAGACAGAATAAAATTAGAGGGCACATCACCATTTATAACTTTCAGCACCATTGTGGTGTTCAGCATAATACGTCTGCTTTTAAGAGTAGGCAGTCTTATCAAACTCAACCTGCTAGTATAGGGTGGAAGACTAAAATCACTATTCCAATGAAAAAAAAAATTGTCTTAAAGCGAATAATAAAAATTGTTTTTGAACCGATTCAATCTTATAAACGTAATTCCCGTATTGGGGGTCCCACACTACAGACCCATATTCTAGAATAGGTCTAACTAGGGACGTATACAACTGCCTAGTTACATATGGATCTACGAATTCTTTCGCCCATCGGTTAATGAAAGCGAGCACGCCATAAGCTTTATTCACCATGGTAATTATGTGATTATTGAATTTGAGTTTCGGATCCATTGATATACCAAGATCCACAAAGGATTCAACAGTATCTAAATTGGAACCATGAAGACTAAAACCAGATGGAATCGCCCTCGACCTAGAGAAACACATATGTTTACATTTCTTAAGATTAAGGTCCATGCAATTTATATCACATCAATTTCCAAAACTAAACAAATCATTTTGAAGGAGTATTGAATTTTCCGATGTTTTATAAGAATAAAATATCTTAACATCATCTGCATACATCAGTAAATTAGAACTAGAAATTGATTCTGGCAAATCGTTGATGAATAGCAGAAACAGAATGGGACCAATATGACTACCGTGGGGAACCCCAGATGGAACCAAAATCGGATAAGAACAGGATCTACCAAATTTCACAATCTGAATACGTCTATCAAGATAAGACCATATCCAACGCAATAAGTTGTTACTAAAACCAATAAGACCCAGCTTATGTATTAAGAGTTTGTGATTGACTCTGTCGAAAGCTTTACTAAAATCTGTATAAATTACGTCTGTCTGATTACCAAGAATAAACTCGTTTATAACCTGAGAAGAAAATTGCACTAAATTTGTCACAGTCGAGAGACCTTTTCGAAATCCATATTGGAATGGACGTAGAATAGACGATACTTTATGAGATAAAATCTCAGTAACCATTTTCTCAAAAAGTTTTGGAATTATACTTAATTTTGCGATTCCACGATAATTCCCCACATCAGTGAAGCTTCCAGATTTATGAAGAGGGGTTGAGTAAGATGTTCTCCAAATGGATGGGAAATAGCCAAATTTTAACGAAATATTAAATGTAAGCGGAAGGGCAAGACTTTGAGCACAATATTTGAGGATTATACTAGGTACACCATCGGGACCAACACTATTAGATGATTTGAGCTTGACCAAACTCGAAAACACAAATGGGAAATAAATATAAGGTATGCTCAACTGATTCAATGAAGGAATATTATATGGGTAGGAGTCGTCTAGTTGTCTCTGTTGATGAGAATAAGTTAATGTAAAAAATTTCCCAAAAGCATTGGCGATTGATTGGTCACCACAGAATTTCTCACTATCCATTCTAACCATAGAAGGTCTTGGATTCGATTTACGTTTCATATTTACAAAATCATAGAAAGATTTAGGAATCGACTTAAAATTGGGGGCTAACCTCTCTAAGTAGATTCCATTACATCTGCTAGATTCAATATTAAATTGAGATCTGGCAATAGCATACTTCGAATAATCGGTCTCCGAACCGGATTTTTTAAATTTTTTAAATAGTCTGCTCTTCAAATTCTTGATATCAGTCAAAGCAGGAGAATACCATAGTGGCCTATTAGAATTTTTAACACGAATCTTCGGAACAGATTGTTGCAAACAATTATTCAATACATTATAAAAATGCTCAATATGAGTCAATGTGAGTTAGATGATCACAATTGCAGATACAATCCCAATCAATGTCGAGGAGCAGATCATTAAGCAAATCAAAATTAGTTCTTTTAAAACAAAAAACTGCACTCTCATCACGTGGGGTGTATGCACAGGGAGTGTCCACCATGTCATACGTCATGGAAATACCCAGCGTAGGGTGGTAATTATCCTCCGGTATAGAAATTGGAGAAATTCTGTAAACATCGAATAATTGGGAATTACCAACAAATACTAAATCAAGTAATTTATCAATTGAGTTGGAGATACCATTAATCTGGAACTCAAAAGAGGTTGATGAAGAATTTAGGAGAATAAATGCCTCAGTATCGGGCAATGAAAGCCAAGAAACGGAGGGTAAGTTAAAATAACCTAGAATGATAATTCGATCAACATCTCTCAACATCGAAACAACTCTGCCGATAAGTGATTATCATAAACAGATAATTCCGAGTTTGGAGGGATGTAAGAGCAACTAACGAATAATTTGGTTTTCCCTAAATTAAAAGAGACAACAATGGATTCAATGTCGTTAGTTATGTCAAGATATACACGTTCAGACGACAACGAACTAACTACAGCGATGAGGACACCACCGCCAATTTTATAAAGCCGATCTTTTCTGTATATCACATATTCATTAGATAAAATTTCAGAATCAAATATCTTAGGTTTTAACCAGGTCTCGGTGAAAGACAAAACAGAGAAATCGAAGTCAAAACTATCAGCAAATAATCGGGTTAATTTGGTATTAGGTTTAGGTTAGGGTGGCAGCCGTATTTTTTTATACAAGCTCACATAGACCAGTTTAGGTCCCTAGTGTTACCACGGGCTGAAATGCCCCTCATCGAAACCAACCTGTTTGATATACAAATTTGTCGAATTTGTATATCAAAGATCATACCTTGGCCAGATTTGTCTAGCTACTCCGCAGGTGCCGATTTCTGTCCATCTTTCGTTGGACTGCCTGATTGGCTCTTGCCTAAGCCAAAGCTTGCACGTGGATAGTGGCGCACCAATATATGCAAATTCTTCGAGAATTTGTAATGTCGTCCCTTTCCTAGCAAGTTCATCGGCTTTGCAGTTCCCAGGGATATCCCTATGCCCAGGCACCCATATGAGGTGTATGTTAAACTGCTCAGCCATCTCGTTAAGAGATCTGCGGCAGTCGAGGGCTGTTTGTGAATTTAGGGATGTTGCCTCCAGAGAATTGATGGCAGCCTGGCAGTCCGAGTAACTGACAACGCCAGTGTTGGTTACTATGTTGCGACTCAGCCACTTGGCGACTTCCCATATTGCCATTATTTCGGCTTGATAGACACTGCAGGTATCTGGTAGTCTGTGAGCTATATCCAGACTAAGTTCTTCACAGTGTACTCCGAAGCCAACCTTTTCATCAAGCTTCGAACCATCAGTGTAAAAGTGGAGATGGTTTCTATTACCTGGTATTCTTCCAACCCATTCGTCTCTGGCGGGAATCGTAGTGATGTAATTTCTCTCGAATGTGTACACAGTTGGTATATAGTCCACTCGGTCGGTTACCATAGCACTTCACTTTGATATCCTCGTGTGACCGTAGTTTTTATACCTCCATATTGATAGGCAGTTTAATCTTATTGCCGCTTTGGTTGCAACTTCTCTCGCCACAATATTAATAAGCAGTATATGGAGTAGGGCTTGTAGAGACTCGGTCGCTGTAGTCCTTAAGGCTCCGCTTATGCTCAGGCAGGCTGTTCTCTGAACCTTTGTTAGTAGGTTGGTGATGGTTAGTTTGTCAGTTGCCGTCCACAATACCACAATGCCGTATAGCAGTATAGGACGAACTACTGCTATATATATCCAGTGGACGATTTTAGGAGAGAGGCCCCACCGCAACCCTACAGCCTTTTTGCAGGAATATAAGGCGACATTGGCCTTCCTTACACGTTCCGATACGTTAAGTCTAAATAACAGTTTCCTATCTAGAATTAGTCCTGAAAATTTTGCACTTTCAGAAAAGACTAGATCTGTTCCGTTTATCCGAGGTGGAGGGTCCACATGTGGGACTTTATTCATCCTAGTAAAGAGAACCAATTCTGTCTTGTTTGGGTTTACGCCCAAACCGCTGCTTCTGGCCCATCTAGCCAATTTGTTCAGAGCCACATGTAGAATGTCTCGGAAGACGTTTTCGAATTTGCCACTCACTGCGATTGCAACGTCGTCCGCATATGCCTTGCAGCCACAACGTTCTAGATCTAGCAGGATTTCATTCACCGCTAGGTTCCAAATTAGTGGATACAATACTCCTCCTTGTGGGGTCCTCTGTTTACATACCTTGTTAGAGTTGTGGACCCAAGACATGCTGTTATGCGTCTTCTGTTGAGCAGACTTTGAATTAGTCTAATCAAACTAGAGTTAACATTAAGATGTGACAGTGCCGCAATTACTGCATCTGAGTGAATGTTGTTAAAAGCCCCTTCTATGTCAAGAAATGCCACCATGGTGAATTCCTTGAAATGCAGGGACGATTCGATAGTGCTCACAAGTTCGTGCAGGGCTGATTCTGTAGACTTCCCCTTATTGTAAGCATGTTGGTTCACTGACAGGAGTTTTGTATCCAGGTTTTCCCTAATGAAATAATCTAAAAGTCTATCCAGACCTTTCAATAGGAAGGAGGATAGGCTAATTGGTCTGAAGTCTTTTGGCCTAGTGTGTGATATCTTCCCCGCTTTTGGTATGAATACCACTTTGGTATCCCTCCATCGATTCGGGATGTATGAAAGCCTGATACAGCCTACATAAATTTTCTCCAGCCAGGGGATAATGTATTTCAACATTTTCTGCATTTCTGCTGGAGTGATGCCGTCTGGTCCAGGTGACTTGAAGGGCTCAAAGCTATTAATAGCCCAGCTTATTATGGATCTCTCAGTCAACAAGCTAGCGACGGTCGCAGTAAACTCGCACTCTTGTTGGTCCTGCTGATCCTCTGGTTCTGTTAGAGAGTTCCCCGCGAAATGTGTGTCGAGCAGTACATTGGGCGACTGCTCGCTGTTTTTGGTCCAATTATTTGCCTCATCCTGCAAGTAACCCACTGTACAGGGTGAAGCTGATAGTATTTTCCTCAGCCTTGCGGCGTCGGAGACCTTTTCCACTTCGCTACAGAAGGTATACCAAGAACGCCTTTCTAAGCTCCTGCTTATAGATCTTGAGTTGCTCTTTATAGGCATCCCAAACATTAGCGACCCCTGTAGATTTAGCCTTGTTGAATAGCTTGTTGCAGGTCTTTTTTATAGCCGTTAGCTCAGAAGTCCACCATTGAGGTTTAGTCTTACCCTTGTACCTTGTTTTTGGACAGGCTTCTTCAAGGGAACTATTGAATGATGTGGTGATATGCTCGACCAGATTATCCAGACCGGCTTTGTCATTCGGTTCGTACAGAAGTTTGGAGTTGAGGACATTCTTGAAATTCTTTTCATACAGGTGCCACTTTGTCTTTCTCACATTTCTGTGGACGGCAGGTTCAGGCGCTTTTTCAGCGAGTTTGAACTCAATATAATGGTGATCTGAGAATGAGTGGTCGTCCAGTACCATCCACCCAATAATTTTGTCTGACAGCCGGTCAGTAGCAAACGTTACGTCTAGTACTTCTTGTCTGTCTTTAATTGTAAAGGTCGGTTTATTACCTATGTTACAAATACTTAGGTTGGTAGTTAGAATAAAGTCAAGAAGCGAATCACCCCTATTGTTTATATCCGTACTACCCCAGATAGTATGATGAGCGTTCGTGTCTGCGCCAACAATCAGCTCGACCTCGTCAGACGTTGCTTCTTCTACTACTTCCTTGAATAGAGCAGTCGGTACTACAGCTTCATAAGGCAAGTAACTGGAGACCACCCAATATATGCGATTACTGATCTCCAGACTAGCAGATGTTTGGTCTTTACCACCTAAATTAGCCAGGAGAAAGATACTTAGATCTTTCTTGGCCAAAATGCCTTCACAGTTGGCCACAAGCAGTTTAATGTTGGGTGTCCTGATACCGCACACCCTTCCTCCCACTGCGTAGGGCTCCTGTATCAGGACGATGTCTACTGCACCTGTAGACAGGTGCAGCAATAGAGCCGCTGAGGCTGCTTTAGCGTAATGAAGGTTAATCTGTAAAATTCTTACCATCATTGGTAATTGACAGATTAACATCCACCCCGACAAGGGTGTGATCGAACTCTTCGTCCGTATCATCGAGAAGCGTGTCCCCGCCAGATGCGTCAAAGAGTCCGGAGACTCCCCTCAGCCCCTCTGTGTCAGAAGTAGAGCTTTCGTCCTCAAAGTAGGACGTTACAGATCTTCTGTTAGAGTTGGAGTCACCAGAAATAATGGGCGTGGATACCCCCGCACTTCCAGAAAGCTGTGTATCAACCACGGTGGACGACTCACCTTCCGCAGTGGGAACTATATCCTGCTTGTATACCTTCAAGATTATAGTCTCGAAGCCATACTGTAGGGTTGCACTTGCACGTTGTATATAGGAGGTGGATTCAGCGTTAAGGATCAAATTGACCTGCCGCTTTTTACCATCCGCCTCACCCACCTTGCTGATTCTCCAATTATGGGTGGGCAGACCAGGATTGGAATCTTTTATTATTTCTAATATGTCTGCGGGTTGGAGGGCTCTTCTGTAACCCAGGTGATGGCTCTAGGGTGACTAGGGATGTTGTTTTTTTCGACAACATCCAACTGGGCACCCGGCCACACCTCACCCGCTCGACTCAGAGCAACCTTATACAGGTCTGCTGATCTGGCATCACCAAATTATAAGAGCTTTACTCTCCCCTGATGCCATCCTGCATCGTTGCAGATTGGTGGTGTGCCCGGCATTTCTCTACGGATATCGAGGTAATGAGCCATAATGGCTGATTGCACATGGCTCCATTTGTCCTTGAGGATGGATCCATCCTCACTACTTCTGTCTATAACGGCCATCACTAGACTCTCCTTCGCCACTTCATTGAAGGGCTTGGTGAGTGTCCTGTTGATGGTGACATTAGGACCTCTTGCCTTTTTCGAAGGCAGGGGTTCATCAGGTGATCTGATTCTTTTGACTTTATTAGCCGTTAACACAGCTGAATTTGTGGCTCTTTCAGCCGCCTGATTTGCCTTAGAAGCATCTATGACGCCTTTAGCCCAGGTAAGTGACTCTTTTTGTTTTTCGGTAAGAGCCGAAACCTCAACAGCCTCCAACTTCGTCAAAACTCTGAGCGCTATCCGGTGCTCATTATTCTTTCGTTTTGACGGTCGGACATGACGTTTTCCCCTCATCGTACCACCTGTTGTGAGTACTGGGGGGAAATTTTCACCATGTTTGGTGTGGTCGGCTTTGGCCAAGACCAACGGACGGAAAGTAGGACGATTGGGGAACCCCGCTCCATCGGAACGCGAAGGCATCCCCGTCAACAATTTTTTTTGTCTGTGCTAGCCCGTAATAGGTACTACGATGTAGGCCTTCCAGACTTTGTACAGATTTTGCGATTGCGTAATAGGTACGGCGTAATAGATTTTAACTATCCGCTCTGTGCTAAACACGTCCGTTCACTACGACTGATAACGATATTTGGTATTAAGCCCTCTTACATTCTGATAAGCTATGACCAGAGAGTTTATTAGCGTGTTCGGCTTTTTTGGATCGGAAACATTAGGCTGATCAAGGTTTAATTTGTTCATCAACCTTTTTCGTTTTTGTCCAGAAGAAGCCGGCGAACTAGCATACTTCTTAATCAAAGCAGAGAAATTCATGAACCGCATATAGACATTGAAAATGTCTTGGTTCAGATCATTAACCTCATTCGTATACGATTTGACGAAATTATAAAATTCAATATTAATCTTTTTGCACTTGATGCAGCACCAGTGAAGACCATATTTTCACCCTATAAAGCGTCAACTATCCTAGCAGTCACGCCAGCAAACTTGGCATGCCATAAGTTAGTGCATAGCCGGCACTCAATTAGTGTTTCCTTGTCGGAAGTAAGCGATGAAAAACAGTTTTCAATTGAAGAGGCATTAGCATTATTTTTGGATTTGAAGTTAAGAAGACACCAATGTACCTAACTCAGTTTGCGTGCGATAGAAAAAAGCTCAAATCTGTATCCATCATATCATCACATTCTTACTGCTAAAAGGGACTGTTTGCCACCAATGGAAACTATTACAATCACACCGAGTTCGGCAGAGGTGCAACTTCAGGACCTACTTAATCACACAGCTCAACGCTTGCTACAATCATTTAAAGGAAGTGATTTGAAGAAATATGGGAAAAGCAAGTTGACTTTCTTTTGTAAATGTGGATGTGATGGTTCTTCTGGGCAAAAACAATGCAAGCAATCTGTATCTGAAAATACTTCAGACACAGATATGTGCATGGTGTCTTTAGTACCATTGCGATTGATAATGAATTTGGAAGACTCTGAGCCTTCGACTAGTATGATGGAAAAAAGTATATTTGGAAAAATCAAACACCATCTACGAAATACTGCAGACCAATCAAATTTGAATTAAAAAAAGAAACTCATGATACCATTAAAAAAAGTCGGTAATATAAGAACCCAAATTGCAACACTGCAGCCCTATAAGTAGTAATTGACGATCAGACAATTGAAGTTAACTACCAATTATTGCTAACGATGATAGATGGAAAAGTTGACCAGACTTTAACTGACGCAAAGGCTTCGTCCAGCTGCATTATATGCCAAACCACATCAAGCCAGTTTAAACCAAGTCCCGGAAAAATCATTAGATATTACTGATGCATATGAATTTGGTTTATCGCCACTACACACACGAATACGATTTATGGAACACATACTTAAAATCTGTTATGATTTAGATTTTGGACCTACAGGATCAATAAGAAACAATGACACCAACATGGATTTAAGAAGTTTAAAAAAGAAACATGATTATTTTTTATTATGCAATACAGCAAGATGATTATTTTCTGATCTCGAAAAAGCATCTGAAATAACAGGTGTTGATATAAATCTCATTTCAAGATTCAAGACTTGTACTAGCGTGCAACAAACAAATTGATGCAAAAAAAAATTTGGTGAATATACCAAGGAAACTGCACGAATATATGTGTGCAACAGTTCACAAATATCATGGAGGAGATGTCATTAAGCATCATTTAGTAACAATCGATTTTATTGAAACTGGAAAAAAGCTTATGTTTTCTGTCGAATAAAAAAATTACTAAAATATCTCTATAGGTTCAAAAGTTACAGAGTTTTGGCGAGTAAAAAACGATTCTGGACCACTGTGCGACATACTTTTCTCTGATACAGTAATGTCATTTTGATACACAACTACAAATGGTATACCTTGTAGGATGTTTTCCATTGTTTTCTGGAATATGGAAACTGCTGGCTTTACACCAAAAGGTAAAATTCATCCTCAAAGTTCGAATGTGGGTTGGCCAAGTACACAGAAGTTGTAATTTATCATCAAGAATAAGAGGCACCTGCATTGGAGTAGTGATTTTGTTCTTCCACCCTATACTAATAGGTTGAGCTTGATAAGATCTTAAGAGCAGACGTACATATTATGCTGAACACCACATTGATATTGAAGGTTATAAATTGTGATGTGCTTCTGGTTACAAGCTTTCTAAGATAAGGTTAAACGTACCATTCAGATCTTCCAGATATTACCAATTATTGCATATTGATTTTCAACGTACAAATTACGCATCTGTAGAGCCCATCCGTAGAATGTGCATAGACTTTAACACTTTATATGATATTATTGACTTTAATGAAGGAATAGAAATAGTAAAATCTAGAATCGTATGTTATTTAAATCAGTAGTGTAGTGCTGTTTTATGTGTGTTCTTTATTTAACTAAACAAAATAAGACACTTTTTTCCGGCTGATGATATATATTCTGTAGCTGGTATTCCACCCTCTACTATTAACCCGCCATGGTTCGGATCATGGTGTGTACACAATCCCTACGTTATGGGGGTGTGGCCCCCGCGGGCGGGTAAGAGTGGCTGCATTGGGAACGTTCGTTAAAAAAAAAGTTGGATATATGCACAAGATAAGCCAAGCTTCGAAAAATGTTCACCACCCTGAAGAGACCCAACCCTTAATTGATGAGATCAATTAAGGGTAATGAAAACCCGACAAATGTTTGTTAATGGTGACCTTATAGTCACTGCAAATCCTAATTTCACCATTTGGTTTCAGAATAGGACCAAGTGGTGTACCCCATTCTGCATGATCATAAAAGCATTTGATTTGATTCTCCGCAACGCCATTTGCCATTTCTTAACCTCTGAGAGCTATTTAGCAGAAAGCAATAACACGTATAGTTAATTACATTGCTTGAATAATACATCTGATTCACGGGATTTGATCAGTGGTCAGAACAGCTGTGATTTTTTTTATTATTTCTTTTTTTTAATCAGTGTTTTTCATTGGAATACTAGAAGTTTACATTACGGTAATAAAATGCAACCCGGGCAACGCCGGGTAGAAAAACACTATTTCTAAATAATTCATGGCGTTATTACGTTTCTGTCTCTCTTTGAAAATTGATTTCTTCATCTGTTTTCCGAACCTGTATTTTGTTAATATCACAGCGGAATATGTACCGATTTGCTTTCACATCAATTCTTCTGAATTGACAACAGAATTTGAAAAACATTTCGATAAGATATATGCACGGAATCCTTCACACAAACTACGGTAGTCATAGGTCCATGTTTTGATATAGCCCTCATACGAAAAGATATATGCACGGAATCCTTCACACAAACTACGGTAGTCATAGGTCCATGTTTTGATATAGCCCTCATACAAAAGTCCCTCTAGATTTGACTTCGTAACGCCACATATACGCATGGAGACAAAAGTTATGGCCATTTGACATTATATTTTCAAACTAAACTTGGAGTTATAGAAAAAGTTATTAAAAAAAGTTATCATGTTTCAAATAGAATATTAAAGCCCTTATCAAATATATCTCGATTGTCTAAATTGTCCAACAAACCTTCTATAAACATGCCAAGTTTTGTCGCAATCGGTTGTCTACTTAAGAAACGGCAGAATTTTTTAAAGTTTTCTGAATTCCTCCCACCGTTCAACGTGGGAGACACTGTAAAGGCACTATAATTTGTATGACAATGTTCCTAAGGAGCTTTCAAGGAACGGACGATGTGTTAAATTGTATTTGTTTTTGTTTAAACATATTTGATTTAATAACTGTGAATCTTGATACAGTTTGATTCATATAAGTTAGTAAATTTTAATTAAATTTGCAATATCATTATTTTTTTTCGATGTAGAAATGGAATTAGATATTTTTCGTACAAAAATGCCGCCTGTTTTGGGAAAAGCTCAAGAGACCACAATTGCCGCTAAGTTAGCTGCATCTCCGCCCACTATTTCCAACAAAAGTAATTCGGAATGTCGGTATTTTAAAATAAGTAAATGTATATACATGTTAATATTAAAACACTATGCAACAAAATTTTTGTCGAGGGGTGTAATATGGTTTCCCAAAAATTTTAGGTAATTCTTTTTTAAATTTTCTTTAAAATTCCTATTTTCAAGTAAGGTGCCTTTAGTATTTGGACCACATTTTTTAAGTATTTGCTCGATAAATCCCTGATACACTTCAAATTAAAGGAAATTATGTGAACTACAAATGTTAATAATGATATTTTCACGTGGAAACAGAAGTTTAATAACTGTCGTTAAAACTATTAGAAAAAATTTGATTTTTTTAAAAAAAAAGTTTTTTGGTTGGAACGAAAAAAATAAAAAAAAAATCGGCAAAAAAATTGTTTGTTGCAATATTTGAAAGCTATCATCCCAGCGAAGAAAACAATCCTATTTAAGGAAAACATAAATGGATAAATATAGAAATTATAGAACTTTTGGTATAAATAAGAGAATTTCAACATAATCCAGTTTGTATACCCCCACTATTGTGAACAAGAGTATATATCAGATGCTGCGCCCAAAAGTGTAACACATCGATGGAGTGACCCCAAGAATATTTGGCGGAAATCCGTTTTGGACCGCAGCCTGTCTGGTGCGCACGATAACTTTTGACAGGATAAACCGATTGACTTCAAATTTGATGTCTCAATATTTTTTTCTATCTTAGGCCAAAGTCAAAGATGGACTATGTTTGTCCACCCCTTCGAGTAGCTTCCCTACGAAGGGAAAAATTTAGTGAAATATTGATTATCTAATAACTTCTATACTACTAATCAGAATCTTTCACAATTCCACACATGGTATTAGTTTCGAAGTTGCCAAGCTCCTTTTGGCACCTCCCTCACAAATGTAGCATTTGCACAACAAGTTAAAGCCTTATAACTTTGATTCCAATCTATACAAATATTTCACAATTTGTGAAGTGTAATGCTTTTATAGTACCTACAGTTTCGTAAACTTGGCCTTATTGCCACGCCCTTTTTGGTACCTCCCATACAAATAGACCAGTTTGCACAAACAGTGAACTGCTTATAACTTTGATTCCAGTTCACACAAATATTTAAAATTTTGTGGAGTGAATTGCCTATAGTCTCGTGCAAAATGGGCGTTATTACCATACCCCTTTTGGTACCTCCCATTGAAATGGACGATTTTGCACAAAAAGTTAACGGCATATAACTTCGATTCCTGCACATACAAATACTTGCAATTTTGTACAGTTTTATCATTTTATAGTACCCATAGTATATTAGGTTAGGTTAGGTTGAAGAGAGGAGACGTTTAAACGTCTCATGTCCATGGACATACACTTAAGCCAGTGGTTCGGCATGTTGTGCGCTCCTTATTTATGATCTTTTTTATACCTCACGAGTTACAGAAAATCAGTACTAGACACGAATTTTCTCAGTGTCTTCCAGTCATATTCTCTGAGATGAGTCAAGTCTGGTAATATGTCGGACCCGAAATGTTGGGATCTTGCATGTGTGAAAGCCGGGCAGTGACACAGAAAACGTTCCATCGTTTCGATGTTTTCCCTGCATGCGCTGCATTCGTCGTTTCCTGCTAGTCCTATGCGATAAAGATGTGCTTGTAAGCTTGAGTGTCCCGTTAGAACACTCATCATCTTACTAATATCGATCTTGTTTAGTTTCAGAAGACTTCTTGTTTTCTTTTCATTTGGGTCACCCCACAGTATCTTTGCAGTTGCTCCTACTGTTGCGCTATTCCACACAGTTTTGTGAGCCATCAATGCCCAGTGCTTCAACTCATTTTTCGTGGCTTCGAAAGGTTTCCAATTTTCCAAGTTTATTACTCGAAGTTCTCTGCCCTTTGAAGCCAAGCTGTTTGCCCGTTCATTTCCAATCACTCCGTTGTGTCCTGGTACCCAGCAAATACGCAATTGACCAGTCAATTTACAGTCCAACACAGTTCTGGATTTGACCCTTGCCGATGTTATTGCTTTAATTGCCATTTGGCTATCTGTGAAGATGTTGGCATATTTAGGCTTTGTCGTGTTACTGAGCCAGTTCACACACTCCGTGATTGCTCGAACTTCTGCTTGAAATACCGTGTTATGGTCAGGGAGGCGGAAGTGAAGTTCGACTTCTGGTTCATCAATAAAAAGTCCCACCCCCCGTCCTTCCTCCTCGCTTGGACCCATCCGTGTAGCAGCTGGTTCCCACTGGCACATGGGCCAAAGTTCCATTTTCCCAGGAGCGTCTGTCTGGCACAAACGTATCACAGGTAGCTGTAAGCCGCACTTCAGGAATGCGGTCGGAGATTTCTGGCGTTTGAATGTGACCAACTAGAGATTCTAAAATCTTTTGATGGTACGACTTGTGGTCTCGATTTATCCATTCACCCATCACTTGTAGACGTCTTGCTGTGAGGGCTGCCTCATACTTTATACGGATGTCTATTGGTTGGATGTGCATTATAGTCTCCAACGCTTTTGTTGGTGCAGTTCTAAATGACCAGCTTATGCAAAAGGTATTACGTTGCACTTCTTGTCCATAGATGTCCACCACACTACACAAGCGTAGGTGATTATTGGTCTAATCACCCTCATGTAAAGCCAGTGAGTCATATTTGGACGTAGTCCCCATTTTGAACCTATAGCTCTTCTGCACAACGACCAACATATGTGGGCCTTTGTAACTCTTTCTTCAAGATGATCTTTCCAGTACAGTTTCTGATCCAAGATTACTCCCAAGCATTTTACTTTTTTAGATATAGCAATTGTCTTATTAAGGAATCGAGGCGGGGTAAAATGTGGGATCTTCTTTTTCCTTGTAAATAGACATATTTCTGTTTTGTCTGGGTTAACATTTAATCCCCTTGGTTGTGCCCAGTTATATGCTATGTTAAGTGCCTCTTCAGCTCTTCTGCATAATAGATTTGGATGAAAGCCCCTTAGAAGTATTACAACGTCGTCTGCATAACAGACTGGTTTAAGTCCTTCATTGGTGAGAGCTTTTAGGAGACTGTGTATCGTCGTAACCCATAGAAGAGGCGATAAAATGCCCCCCTGAGGTATACCACGATTTACCTTGTCTCTAATTTGTATGTCATATGACCCACAAATAATCCACCTATTCCTTAGCATATTGTTACACAACATCAGTCAGTCGCCGCCTGTCGTAGCGAACGGACGTGTTATCGCAGAGCGGATAGTTTTTAACCTATTACGCAATACCTATTCACCTACCTACTACGCAACCAGGAGGTTTGTTGTTTATAAAGCGTAGGTTGAATTGGATGCATCGGTCTCTGGACAGATATTTCTGAGCTCAGTCTGGAAGGCCTATACCGACGTACCTATAACGGGCTAATACTGGCTATGGGGGTGTCTCCCCCAACCAATTTATGATTAAACCAAAAAAGACGAAGGAGATTACGGCGCAGGGAAGGGAAAACCCAGTGCCGGCGACAAGCGTTGATTCACTCACGAGTCATGTGTCGTCGTTATCGAACAATCGTGAGCAAGCAACTTCTACGAGCTTTGGTGCCTTGGACCCCGTAGTCGAAAATGAAACAAGAGCACATCCAGCCGCAGGCAAAACAAATGATAAGACAGATGAAGCAGAACCCAGCCGGGGCTTTAAGCAACCCCAGCCTTTAAAAGCCATTGGGGACTCTGACTCTGAATCATCAAATGAAAACAATATCACTATTGTTGCTAACTCAAAGAGACTGTCAGGGGCACAAAGAAGGAAACTGAATAAGTTGAACCGACAGAACCTATTACGGGATGAACCTGACAATTCTACCTCCAATACAAACATGGAGGCCGCTAAAAGAGTTAGGTCTCCCGAAGAACATAGCGCTGTGAAAGTGACTAAGAACAAAAAGGGCTCGCCGTCTTCCAGTAATTCGGATAAGCCTAACGTAACCACACAAAAGGAGGTCTCTAGTCTGGGTCCTTCGATTGTGGGCGGTAAAGTTGACCCAATAACGCAGTTCAAGTCAACCAAATCATCCGTTAAGGATGAGGCTTTAACCAAAAAGACTCTACAGACACGGAAAAATCAATTGGCCATAAAGAAGGGTAAGAAGCCACCGTCTTATTCTAATATAGCTAAACAACATTTTCGAGACGATCTATGCTACGCCATAATTGATAGCAGTAGTGCATCTGGCAGAATCCCCGAAGACCAAAAGAGTAACTTCGAAGATTTAGTCTATACGAGGGTAGAGGAATACGTCCTCGAATCTAAGGATGAACCACCAATCGAAGTAATGAGTTGCAGTTTGAGAGGGGTGTTTTGATGCTAAGGCTGGCATCACAGCGCTGCGCTGGTGTCCTCGTAAAACTTGTGGATAGCTTCCCGTCACCTTGGGACGGCGCAAAGCTAAAATTGGTAAGGAAAAGCGACATTCCTGAACTCATAAAAACTACCCTATATGTTAAGGGATGTCCCAGTAAGTTCTCATCAGAGTACATACTCGACATCATTGGCAAACAGAATTCCAAACTTTCCGTGAGAAAGTGGGAAGTCTTCTATAGGAAGGATGATACCGAGGGTACTCTCCTCGTGTTAGGCATAGACCCAGAATCCAAGAACAATCTTGTCATGGCGAAGGGCATGGCGTACTTCTTGATCTGGACAGTCTTTTTCAAAATTGGAAAGGTCCCGATTGGCAGGACAAATGAATCGAGTCCAAATATACTGTCTGAAGAGGCAAACACTGGTATTGAACGGATGGAGACAAGTGAGACACTGCCAACAACTGATGTGGAAGTAGTCAATAACACCACCAGTTCACCAATAGTACCGCCACTTTTGCACGATGTTCCCAGCAAAGGTGGTGATCAAAATAAAAAGAGCCACAAAACGATTGAAACCAATGAGGGAGCGACAAAAAATAACACCGACTCCCAAAATTGTCGTCTGGAAGATGGTGTAATAGGTAGTGGACGAAAGGAGGAGAATGACCCACTACCAAATAAAGAGGGGGTGCCACCAGATAGGATAGACTCCCAAAAGAAACTTTTACTGGAAGGACAATGATTGAGGTCATCCAGATAAACCTCCACCGGAGCACGACAGCATCCAACGCTCTGATGGACATCATAAATAAAGGCAGGGTTCATATTGCTTTGATCCAGGAACCATGGACAACTAGCAACAAGGTTACTGGATTAAGCCATGTGAACTATAACCTTTTCTACGCTAACACAGGTACTCGTCCAAAGACTTGTATTCTGTGCCATAAAAACTTGTTTTATTTTCTGTCCAGAGTTGTCAACATCGGACGCAACGGTGCTGAGGCAAGGTAATGGAAATATGTACCTGGCGTCAATATATCTGCCATTCGATGCGCCGACATTGCCACCTACGTCGGAATTACAACGTCTGGTGAGGGAATCCAAACACACAAGTAATGAGTTATTAGCTGGATGTGACGCCAACTCCCATCATATCGCTTGGGGTAGTACTAACACCAATAAAAGGGGACACGCCCTTATCGAATTTTTGAATACAAATGACCTCATAACTCTTAACATAGGAAACACTGCAACCTTTGTTAACAAAATTAGGGAAGAAGTATTAGATATAACGATATGTTCAGAAAATCTTATTGATGAGATTCATGAGTGGAGGGTTTCGGATGAACACTCCTATTCAGACCACCGTTATATAAGGTTTAAAATTGCACGGCCACCGCCAAACCCCATAAGTTTCCGTAATAAGGCTAAGACCGACTGGACTAAATTCGGAAATCTACTTAGAAATCGATTGGGGCAGCCTACACGCGATTATCTATGTGCAGAAGACATTGATATCAATGTTAAGAAGAATACCGAGGCTCTTGTAAAATCATTCGAAGATAGTTGCCCACTTCGAGAAAGGAAATCTGCCTTTGAGAAACCCTGGATGACAGGACAAATTCGCTCGATTGGCAAAGATGTCCGCAGACTTTACAATAGAGCTCGACGTAAAAAACAATCAGTATATTGGGACGACTACCACAGAAGACTCAAAGAATACAATAAAATCGTTAGATCGGCGAAACGTAACTCCTGGAGGCTTTTCTGTGAACAGCATGTCTAAAATGAAAAAGTTCCTCTCAAAAACTCATGTCCAAACCGAAACACTGGTGGATGAAACGGGTAAAAGGATGGAAACTATAGAGGATACCGTAAGGCTCTTGATGAAAACTCATTTTCCGACTGGTAATGCTGGACCAACAGAGGAACAGTTACAGAATGAAAATGTATTGCATCAAGTACCTATTACGGATATAACAGATGGTATGGTTAAAGAAGCGATAAAAAGTTTATCTCCCTTTAAGGCTGCGGGACCGGATGGAATATTTCCAGCACTTCTGCAGAATGAGGTGGATCTGGTATCAACTCATCTGGCTGGAGTGTTCACTGCATGCCTAACCCATTCGTATACCCCAAAAAACTGGCAGGAATCAAGGGTGGTCTTCATACCAAAGCCTGGCAAGGCGAGTTACACGACCCCAAAGGCTTATCGACCCATTAGCCTTACTTCTTTCCTGTTAAAAACAATGGAGCGAATAATTGATGACATGGTCAAAGGTAAAATAGCGGATGACAGGCTAAAATTCAAACAACACGCCTATGTCAAAGGAAGATCAGTGGAAACAGCTCTGCATGAGGTAGTGCACCACATAGAAGAGTCCTTCAGTAAAGAAATTTATACACTTGCTGTTTGCATAGACATTGAGGGCGCATTTAACAATGTACAGACCGATACACTTATCCAGTCCTTAGACGAGTTTCAGGTTGACCGGGCGCTGAAAAACTGGATCAACAATATGCTAAGGAATAGGTGGATTATTTGTGGGTCATATGACGTAAAAATTAGAGACAAGGTAAATCGTGGTATACCTCAGGGGGGCATTTTATCGCCTCTTCTATGGGTTACGACGATACACAGTCTCCTAAAAGCCCTCACCAATGAAGGACTTAAACCAGTCTTTATGAAGACGACGTTGTAATACTTCTAAGGGGCTTTCATCCAAATCTATTATGCAGGAGAGCTGAAGAGGCACTTAACATAGCATATAACTGGGCACAACCAAGGGGATTAAATGTTAACCCAGACAAAACAGAAATATGTCTATTTACAAGGAAAACGAAGATCCCACGTTTTACCCCGCCTCGATTCCTGAATAAGACAATTGCTATAACTAAAAAGGTAAAATACTTGGGAGTAATCTTGGATCAGAAACTGTACTGGAAAGATCATCTTGAAGAAAGAGTTACAAAGGCACACAGATGTTGGTCGTTGTGCAGAAGAGCTATAGGTTTAAAATGAGGACTACGTCCAAATATGACTCACTGGCTTTACATGAGCGTGATTAGACCAATAATCACCTACGCCTCTGTAGTGTGGTGGACATCAATGGACAAGAAGTGCAACGTAATACCTTTGCAAAAAATGCAACGTATGTGCTGTCTAGGCATAAGCGGGGCATTTAGAACTGCACCAACAAAAGCGTTGGAGACTATACTGCACATCCAACCAATAGACATCCGTATAAAGTATGAGGCAGCCCTCACAGCAAGACGTCTACAAGTGATGGGTGAATGGATAAATCGAGACCACAAGTCGTACCATCAGAAGATTTTAGAATATATAGTTGGTCACATTCAAACGCCAGAAATCTCGGACCGCATTCCTGAAGTGCGGCTTAAAGCTACCTGTGATACGTCTGTGCCAGACAGACGCTCCTGGGAAAATGGAACTTTGGCCCATGTGCCAGTGGGAACCAGCTGCTACACGGATGGGTCCAAGCGAGGAGGAAGGACGGGTCTGGGACTTTTTATTGATGAACCAGAAGTCGAACTTCACTTCCGCCTCCCTGACCATAACACGGTATTTCAAGCAGAAGTTCGAGCAATCACGAAGTGTGTGAACTGGCTCAGTCACACGACAAAGCCTAAATATGCCAACATCTTCACAGATAGCCAAATGGCGATTCAAGCAATAACATCGGAAAGGGTCAAATCCAGAACTGTGTTGGACTGTAAAAGAAAGATAAATGATTACTCAGCCCCATGGTCAATTGCGTATTTGCTGGGTACCAGGACACAACGGAGTGATTGGAAATGAACGGGCAAACAACTTGGCTTCAAAGGGCAGAGAACTTCGAGTAATAAACTTAAAAAATTGGAAACCTTTCGAAGCCACGAAAATGAGTTGAAGCACTGGGCAGTGATGGCTCATAAAACTGTGTGGAATAGCGCAACAGTAGGAGCAACTGCAAAGATACTGTGGGGTGACCCAAATGAAAAGAAAACAAGAAGTCTTCTGAAACTAAACAAGATCGATATTAGTAAGATGATGAGTGTTCTAACGGGACACTCAAGCTTACAAGCACATCTTCATCGCATAGGAGTAGCAGGAAACGACGAATGCAGGGCATGCAGAGAAAACATCGAAACGATGGAACATTTTCTGTGTCACTGCCCGGCTTTCACACATGCAAGATCCCAACATTTCGGGTCCGACATATTACCAGACTTGACTCATCTCAGAGAATATGACTGGAAGATACTGAGAAAATTCGTGTCTAGTACCGATTTTCTGTAACTCGTGAGGTATAAAAAGATCATAAATAAGGAGCGCACAACAGGCCGAACCACTGGCTTAAGTGTATGTCCATGGACATGAGACGTTTAAACGTCTCCTCTCTTCAACCTAACCTAACCTAGCATATTGTTGATCCAGTTTTTCAGCGCCCGGTCAACCTGAAACTCGTCTAAGGACTGGATAAGTGTATCGGTCTGTACATTGTTAAATGCGCCCTCAATGTCTATGCAAACTGCAAGTGTATACATTTCTTTACTGGTGCACTACCTCATGCAGAGCTGTTTCCACTGACCTTCCTTTGACATAGGCGTGTTGTTTGAATTTTAGCCTGTCATCCGCTATTTTACTTTTGACCATGTTATCAATTATTCGCTCCATTGTTTTTAACAGGAAAGAAGTTAGGCTAATGGGTCGATAAGCCTTTGAGGTCGTATAACTCGCCTTGCCAGGCTTTGGTATGAAGACCACCCTAGATTCCTGCAAGTTTTTTGGGGTATTAGAATGGGTTAGGCATGCAGTGAACACTCCAGCCAGATGAGTTGATACCGTATCCACCTCATTCTGCAGAAGTGCTGGAAATATTCCATCCGGTCCCGCAGCCTTAAAGGGAGAGAAACTTTTTATCGCTTATTTAACCATACCATCTGTTATATCCGTAATAATGATGCAATACATTTTCATTCTGTAACTGTTCCTCTGTTGGTCCAGCATTACCAGTCGGAAAATGAGTTTTCATCAAGAGCCTTACGGTATCCTCTATAGTTTCCATCCTTTTACCTGTGTCATCCACAAGTGTTTCGGTTTTTGAGAGGAACTTTTTCATTTTAGACATGCTGTTAACGCTGTCTACCTGTTCACAGAAAAGCCTCCAGGAGTTACGTTTCGCCGATCTAATGATCGCAGCGTTGTGATGCCAGCCTTAGCATCAAAACACCCCTCTCAAACTTGCAACTCATTACTTCGATTGGTGGTTCATCCCTAGATTCGAGGACGTACCCCGCTACCCTCGTATAGACCAAATCTTCGAAGTTACTCTTTTGGTATTCGGGGATTCTGCCAGATGCACTACTGCTATCAATTATGGCATAGCATAGATCGTCTCGAAAATGTTGTTTAGCTATATTAGAATAAGATGGTGGCTTCTTACCCTTCTTTATGGGCAATTGATTTTTCCGTGTCTGTAGAGTCTTTTTGTTTAAAGCCTCATCCTTAACGGATGATTTGGTTGACTTGACCTGCGTTACTGGGTCAACTTTACCGCCCACGATCGAAGGACCCAGACTAGAGACCACCTTTTGTGTGGTTACGTCAGGCTTCTCTGACTTACTGGAAGAAGGCGAGCCCTTTTTCTTCTTAGTCACTTTCACAGTGCTATGTTCTTCGGGAGACCTGACTCTTTTAGCGGCCTCCATGTTTGTGTTGGAGGTAGAATTTGTCAGGTTCATCCCGTAATAGATTCTGTCGGTTCAACTTATTCAGCTTCCTTCTTTGTGCCCCTGACAGTCTCTTTGAGTTAGCAACAATAGTGACATTGTTTTCATTTGATGATTCAGAGTCCCCACTGGCTTTTAAAGGCTGGGGTTGCTTAGAGCCCCAGCTGGGTTCTGCTTCATCTGTCTTATCATTTGTTTTGCCTGCGGCTGGATGTGCTCTTGTTTCATTTTCGACTACGGGATCCAAGGCACCAAAGCTCGTAGAAGTTGCTTGCTCACGATTGTTCGATAACGACGACACATGACTCGTGAGTGAATCTACGCTTGTCGCCGACACTGGGTTTTCCCTCCCCTGCGCCGTAATCTCCTTCGTCTTTTTTGGTTTAATCATAAATTGGTTGGGGGAGACACCCCCATAGCCAGTATTAGCCCGTAATAGGTACGTCGATATAGGCCTTCCAGACTGAGCTCAGAAATTTCTGTCCAGAGACCGATGCATCCAATTCAACCTACGCTTTAAAAACAACAAACCACCTGGTTGCGTAGTAGGTAGGTGAATAGGTATTGCGTAATAGGTTAAAAACTATCCGCTCTGCGATAACGTCCGTTCGCTACGACAGGCGGCGACTGATATATGGCAATAACGCCCATATATTAAGAAATGGGCGTTATTGCCATGCCCCTTTTGGTACTTCCCAAACAAAATTGCCAAAATAAAAATTATTTTTTTTAAATTTCCCTATTTTTCAATATGGGTCAAATAGTTTTTGCAAATAGTTTTTTTGTTAGGATGCTAGCTTTCAAAAAATGAAACAAAATATATTAGTTTTTAAGTTTTTGATTATATTTGCAATTATTTTTAAATTTTGTTTTATGTTGTGCAGTTTTTGTGTTACTAAGACTAACTTATTAATGTAAATCTAAACAAAGGTTAAAGATTAAATGTAAGTGCAATTTCTATGTTCACTAAACTTATTGTTATTCGCTTTGCTAACTATGTTGTTGCCAGATCCAATAAAATAATCATCCCTGAAGATGCTGGAAAAATCCCAGCGAAACGTCGGATGCAAACAATGAAATAAATAATCTTTTATTTGCAATAAAACTTAGACCTTAAAAGCCCGTTTTAAATAAAATTATATAACAATATTATTGCAATTTTTTTTTTCTATTTTTTATTTGTTTTTTCGTGCCAGCAAAAACGATTTCTAAAAAAATCTATTTATTCTAACTGTTTTGTCGACAGTTACTTAATTTCCGCTAAATGTATCTTTATCAGCTTTATCGAGCCTATATTTCGAAAAAAATTATTCAAATACTAAAAGGTATACTCCATGAAAATTAGAATTTTAGAAAAAGAAATGTAAAAAATTACCATAAAAAATAAACAAAATAGCATGTCTCAAACTAAGCAAAACAAAATTTAGGTGTCTGAGACAAAAGAAATATTTGTTGCATAGTGTTATTAGTTAGTAATACTAAATTTGTGTATACCATCACACCATTTTATATTTGTGTCGCACCAAATGAAAATAAATACGTCAGTCATCCCTCTTTTGAATAATTGTTCACATTAGCATTTTTAAATGCATTGGTGCCACAGTAATCCTTTGGTTGTGCGTTACTTCCATACTTATTTGTTTAACACAGCATATACATATGCACATAAGCATTTTTAAATGCATTGGTGCCACGGTAACCCTTGGGTGTGCATTACTTCCATACTTATTTCTTTAACACAGCATATGGGTAATTCTCCAATGTCGAATGCGACATTCGTACGCATTCAAATGAAAAAAAAACATATGCCAAAACATTATTTCATTTTGACAAAAGGTGAAACTTATAGCTCTTGATTCGAGATAATTACAAAAAACCAAGCCATTCGCACGCGACAGAAACAGAAGTCGCTTTCAAAGCAAACTAATCAAACACTAATTTCAGGGAAACCTGATGGAATATTTTAATTCGACTAATTTTAAAATGTCATGGATTAATGTATCTTAAAAATGTTTTTTATTTTATTCCAAAATATTAAATAGTTTATTTTTTATTTAATTTTAATTACATTCGCACGCGACATTTTATTCCATCGTTATTTTTATGTTTATTTTTTACTTTTTATGCAACTAGACATCCAAAGGTTGATTATAAATGATTTTTAATATATTCAATATATTTATTTTCGCGTTGCTGATCTGGCGTAGTGAACGGACGTGTTTATCACAGAGCGGATAGTTGAATCCTATTACGCAGTAAATATTCCCAACCGAAAAAAATCTGTACAAAGTCTAGAAGGCCTACATTGTAGTACCTATTACAGGCTAATATAGAGAAGGAAATAAATAAATTCACTTGACGGGGATGTCTTCATGTTCCGATGGAGCGGGGTTCCCCAATCGTCCGACTGTCCGTCCGTTGGTCTTGGCCAAATGCGACCAAACCAAAAAGGGTGAAACGTCATGTCCGACCGTCAAAGCGGAAGCACAATGAGCACCGGACAGCGCTCAGAGTTTTGACGAAGTTGGAGGCTGTTGAGGTTTCGACTCTTACCGAAAAACAAAAAGAGTCACTTGCCTGGGCTAAAGGCGTCATAGATGCTTCTAAAGCCAATGAGTCGGCTAAAAGAGCCACAAATTCAGCAGTGTTAACGGCCTTCAAAAAAGGCAAGAGGCCCTAATTTCATCATCAACAGGGCACTCACCAAGCCCTTCAATGAAGTAGCGAAGGAGAGTCTGGTGATGGCTGCTATCGACAGAAGTAGTGTGGATGGATCCATCCTCAAGGACAAATGGAGCCATGTGCAATCTGCCATTATGGCTCATTACCTCGATGTCCGAAGAGAAATGCCGGGCAAACCACCAGTCTGCAACGATGCAGGATGGCATCAGGGGAGAGTTAAGCTCTTATATTTCGGTGATGCCTGATCAGTAGATCTGTATAAGGCTGCTGTGAGTCGAGAGGGTGAGGTGTGGCCGGGTGCCCAGATGGATGTTTTAGAAAAAACCAACATCCCGAGTCACCCTAGAGCCATCACCTGGGTTACAGAAGAGCCCTCCAGCTCGGATGACATATTAGAGATAATAAAAGATTCCAATCCTGGTCTGCCGACCCATAATTGGAGAATTAGCAAGGTGGGTGAGGCGGATGGTAAAAATCGACAGGTCAATTTGATCCTTAACGCTGAATCCACCTCCCATATAAAAAGTGCAAGTGCAACCCTGCAATATGGTTTCGAGACTATAGTCTTGAAGGTATACAAGCAAATATAGCTCCCACTGCGGAAGGCGAGTCGTCGTCCGTGGTTGATATAAGGCTTTCTGGAAGTGCGGAGGTCCACACGACCATTACTTCTGATGACTCTAACACTAACAGAAGATCTGTAACGTCCTTCTCTGAGGATGAAAGCTCTACTTCTGACACAGAGGGGCTGAGGGGAGTCTCCGGACTCTGACGCATCTGGCGGGGACACGCTTCTCGATGATACGGACGAAGAGTTCGATAACACCCTTGTCGGGGTGGATGTTAATCTGTCAATTACCAATGATGGTAAGAATGCTACAGATTAACCTCCATCACGCTAAAGCAGCCTCAGCTGCTCTATTGCTGCGCCTGTCCACAGGTGCAGTAGATATCGTCCTGATCCAGGAGCCCTATGTAGTAGGAGGACGGGTGTGCGGTATCAAGACACCAAACTTTAAACTAATTGTGGCCAACTGTGAAGGCACTCCAAGAACCTGCATTTTGGCCAGAAAAGATCTAAGTATTTTTCTCCTGACTAATTTAAGTGGTAAAGACCAAACAGCTGCTAGTCTGGAGATCGGTAATCGCATATACTGGGTGGTCTCCAGTTACTTTCCTTATGAAGCTGCAATACCGACAGCTCTCTTCAGGGAAGTAGTAGAAGAAGCAACGTCGAGCTGATTATTGGCGCAGACACGAACGCTCATCATACTATCTGGGGTAGTACGGATATAAACAATAGGGGTGATTCGCTTCTTGACTTTATTCTAACTACCAACCTAACTATTTGTAACATTGGCAATAAACCGACCTTTACAATTAAAGACAGACAAGAAGTACTAGACGTAACGTTTGCTACTGACGGGGTGTCAGACAAAATTATTGGGTGGAATGTACTGGACGACCACTCATTCAGATCACCATTATATAGAGTTCAAACCCGCTGAAAAAGCGCCTAAACCTGCTGAAATGTGCGGAAGACAAAGTGGCACCTGTATGAGAAGAATTTTAAAAAGGTCCTCAACTCTAAACTTCTTTATGAACCGAATGACAAAGCCGGTCTGGATAATCTGGTCGAGCATATCACCACATCATTCAATAGTTCCCTTGAAGAAGTCTGTCCAAAAACAAGGTACAAGGGTAAAACTAAACCTCAATGGTGGACTTCTGAGCTAACGGCAAGGAAAAAGACCTGCTACAAGCTATTAAACAAGGCGAAATCTACTGGAGCCTTTAATGATTGGGATGCATATAAAGGGCAACTCAAGATCTATAAGAAGGAGCTGAGGAAGGCGCAAAGACTCTCTTGGCATTCCTTCTGTGGCGAAGTGGAAAAGGTCTCCGACGCCGCAAGGCTGAGGAAGGTACTATCCACTTCTCCTTGTACAGTGGGGTATTTGCAGGATGAGGCAAACAACTGGACAAATAACAGCGAGCAATCGCTAAGTGTACTGCGCGCTACACATTTCCCGGGAAACTCATCAACAGAGCCCGAGGATCAACAGGACTAGCAAGAGTGCGAGTGGACTGCGAGCGTTGCTAGCTTGTTGACTGAGAGATCTAGAATAAGCTGGGTTATAAACAGCTTTGAGCCCTTCAAGTCACGTGCAGAAAATGTTAAAGTACATTATCCCCTGGCTGCAGAAAATTTATGTAGGCTGTATTAGGCTTTCATACATCCCGAATCGATGGAGGGATACCAAAGTGGTAGTCATACCCAAAGCGGGGAAGATATCGCACACTAGGCCAAAAGACTTCAGACCAATTAGCCTATCCTCTTTCCTATTGAAAGGTCTGGAAAGACTTTTAGATTATTTGATTAGGCAAAACCTGGATACAAAACTCCTGTCGGGGAACCAACATGCTTACAATAAGGGAAAGTCTACATAATCAGCCCTGCACGAACTTGTGAGCACTATCGAATCGTCCCTACATTTCAAAGAATTGTCACATCTAAAGGTGAACTCTAGCTTGATTAGACTAATTCAAAGACTACTCAACAGAAGACGCATAACAGCATGTCTTGGGTCCACAACTCTAACAAGGTTTGTAAACAGAGGGACCCCACAAGGATGAGTACTGTCTCCACTAATTTGGAACCTAGCGGTGAATGAAATCCTGCTAGATCTAGAACGTTGTGGCTGCAAGGTCGTGGCATATGCGGACGACCTGGCAATCGCAGTGAGTGGCAAATTCGAAAACATCCTCCAAGATATTCTACAGGTGGCTCTGAACAAGTTGGCTAGATGGGTCAGAAGCAGCGGTTTGGGTGTTAACCCAAACAAGACATAATTAGTTCTCTTTACTAGATGAATAATGTCCCTCATGTGGACCCTCCTCCTCGGAAAAATGGAACTGATCTAGTCTTTTCTGGTTCGTCCAATACTGTTAGACGGCATTGTGGTATGGTGGACGGCAACTGACTAACCATCACAAACCTGCTATCAAGGGTTCAGAGAACTGCCTGCCTGTGCATAAGCGGAGCGTTAAGGACTACAGCGACTGAGTCTCTACAAGCCCTTCTTCATATACTGCCGATTAATGTTGTGGCGAGAGAAGTTGCAACCAAAGCGGCACTAAGATTAAACTGCCTATCAATGTGGAGGTACACGAACTACGGTCACATGAGGATATCAATGTGTAGTGCTATGGTAACCGACCGAGTGGACTATATATCAACGGTGCGCACCTTTGAGAGGAACTACATCACTATGATACCAGCCAGGGATGAATGGGATGGCAGAATACCCGGAAATAGAAACTATCTCCACTTCTATACGGATGGTTCGAAGCTTGATGAAAAGGTTGGCTTCGGAGTACACTGTGAAGAACTTAATTTGGATATAGCTCACAGACTACCATATACCTGCAGTGTCTATCAAGCCGAAATAATGGCAATATGGGAAGTCGCCAAGTGGCTTAGTCGGAACATAGTAACCAACACTGGCGTTGTCATTTACTCGGACAGCCAGGCTGCCATCAATTCTCTGGAGGCCACATCCCTAAATTCACAAATAGCCCTCGACTGCCGCATATCTCTTAACGAGATGGCTGAGCAGTTTAATATACACCTCATATGGGTGCCTGGGCATAGGGATATCCCGGGGAACTGAAAGCCGATGAACTTGCTAGGAAAGGGATGACTTTACAAATTCTAGAAGAATTTGCATATATTGGTGCGCCACTATCCACGTGCACGCCAGAAGATTGGGTATTAACTGCAATGACTTCTGCAGAAGCTGTGGAGATGAGGAAGAAGTGGAGAGCATTGATCACTTGCTATGCCACTGTCCCGCTCTGAGTAAACGATCAAACAGGTTGGTTTCGATGAAGGGCATTTTAGCACGTGGTACCACTAGGGACCTAAACTGGTCTATGTGAGCTGAAGAAAAAAAAAGAAAACGGCTGCCACCCTAACCTAACATATTTATTTTCACAACAAAAATTATTTTTCGTACATCTCTTAAATATAAATCAAGATTTAGAAGAGAGACCATTAATCAGAAAATAACATGTAATACAAATGTTTAAAACATAAATTTTGCAATTATTCGAATTTGCACTCAAATATTTTAAAATGTGGTATGAATAAATGTAGTTTTTGGGAAAATTAGTTAAATTTGATTAATTCCCTATCAAAAAAATAGTAAAACAACATACTTTTATAGACTTTAAATTTTTTGGCTGCGGTTGACATCTCGTTGGAAATGCCCATATACATATGTACATATGTGGCATTCTGACGAAACAACCGATCTCAAAAAATTAATAAATTTGCCGAAAAACAAAGAACATTTGAATATGAATAGCGTGAAAACACACTCATACATATTTAAGCAAATGTGTCGTAGGAAATTCGCTTGGATGTATTTTCCAATTCATAGCATTCATCCAGCAGTAGCGGGTACCAAGAAAATTACCAAAACCTGTTATGTATTTTGTGTCAAAATTTTTTTCTTTTGAGATCGGCTGTTTTGTCAATATGTCAGCGATATAGTTGACAATAGTTCGGGAGCTGACAACGTTTTATTTACAGCATTATTAAGCATCCCACAGACGAGTACTGCCGCAGTTTATGCCGATGAACCCCCTTGTGTACGTGTGTGATTAACATGTTCGTACACATATAGTACCAGTTCCACAAAAGAGTAACAACTCAAAATGAAAAATAAATTCATTAGAGCTCAAAAAATTTTCCCATAATATTAATTTAAAAAAATTAATATTAACGGAAATATATCATTATTGCAAGAAAATACATAAAGAATACATAAAGAAGAAGAAGAAGAATTTTCATAATTTTCATATTTTTTTAATGTTAATAATATTAACGGAAGCTGTTTATGGCATCTACTGAATTTTTTTTTTCATTTTGAGTTGTTACCCTTTTTTTTGAACAGGTGCGATATATCAATCATAATTTTACTTTCTTTTTATGCCCTCCACCATAGGATGGGGGGTATAATCATTTTGTCACTCCGTTTGTAATACTCGTACCTCTAAATATTGATCTGAGACCCCATAAAGTATATAAAGGGTGGTCCAACCAAAACGCATGATGTTAATTGTAAATAAAATAAAGAGTTTTCAGAGAATTATCTTAATATTTTTTTATTATGATAGAAGGATCTGTGACAATTATGTGTCAAACAAAATATCGGCCAAATGCTCGCCACGGCTTCGGTGGCATACCTCTATACGATGGTCCACATTTTCAATGACTGAAACATAATTGAATTTCGAATTATGCCGAATTATGTCATCCTTTAGCTCTTGAATTGTTGTTGAAAGGAATGAGGCAAATAATTGGACCAAAAACAGCGAGCAGTCGCTCAATGTACTGCTCGACACACATTTCCCGGGGAACTCTCTAACAGAACCAGAGGATCAGCAGGACCAACAAGAGTGCGAGTGGACTGCGAGCGTCGCTAGCTTGTTGACTGAGAGATCCAAAATAAGCTGGGCTATTAATAGCTTTGAGCCCTTCAAGTCACCTGGACCAGACGGCATCACTCCAGCAGAAATGCAGAAAATGTTGAAATACATTATCCCCTGGCTGGAGAAAATTTATGTAGGCTGTATCAGGCTTTCATACATCCCGAATCGATGGAGGGATACCAAAGTGGTATTCATACCAAAAGCGGGGAAGATATCACACACTAGGCCAAAAGACTTCAGACCAATAAGCCTATCCTCCTTCTTATTAAAAGGTCTGGATAGACTTTTAGATTATTTCATTAGGGAAAACCTGGATACAAAACTCCTGTCAGTGAACCGACATGCTTACAATAAGGGGAAGTCTACAGAATCAGCCCTGCACGAACTTGTGAGCACTATCGAATCGTCCCTGCATTTCAAGGAATTCACCATGGTGGCATTTCTTGACATAGAAGGGGCTTTTAACAACATTCACTCAGATGCAGTAATTGCGGCACTGTCACATCTTAATGTTAACTCTAGTTTGATTAGACTAATTCAAAGTCTGCTCAACAGAAGACGCATAACAGCATGTCTTGGGTCCACAACTCTAACAAGGTTTGTAAACAGAGGGACCCCACAAGGAGGAGTACTGTCTCCACTAATTTGGAACCTAGCGGTGAATGAAATCCTGCTAGATCTAGAACGTTGTGGCTGCAAGGTCGTGGCATATGCGGACGACGTTGCAATCGCAGTGAGTGGCAAATTCGAAAACGTCCTCCGAGACATTCTACAGGTGGCTCTGAACAAATTGGCTAGATGGGCCAGAAGCAGCGGTTTGGGCATAAACCCAAACAAGACAGAATTGGTTCTCTTTACTAGGATGAATAAAGTCCCACATGTGCACCCTCCACCTCGGATAAATGGAACAGATCTAGTCTTTTCTGAAAGTGCAAAATTTTTAGGAATAATTCTAGATAGGAAAATTTTATTTAGACTTGACGTATTGGAACGTGTAAGGGAGGCCAACGTCGCCTTATATTCCTGCAAAAAGGCTGTAGGGTCGCGGTGGGGACTCTCTCCTAAAATCGTCCACTGGATATATATAGCAGTAGTTCGTCCAATACCAAATACCATATTGTGGTATGGTGGAAGGCAACTGACAAACTAACCATCACCAACCTACTAACAAAGGTTCAGAGAACTGCCTGCCTGAGTATAAGCGGAGCCTTAAGGACTACAGCGACCGAGTCTCTACAAGCCCTACTCCATATACTGCCGATTAATATTGTGGCGAGAGAAGTTGCAACCAAAGCGGCAATAAGATTAAACTGCCTATCAATGTGGAGGTACAAGAACTATGGTCACATGAGGATATCAAAGTGTAGTGATATGGTAACCGACCGAGTGGACTATATACCAACTGTGTACACCTTCGAGAGAAATTACATCACTATGATTCCCGCCAGAGATGAATGGGTCGGCAGAATACCAGGTAATAAAAACCATCTCCACTTTTACACGGATGGTTCGAAGCTTGATGAAAAGGTTGGCTTCGGAGTACACTGTGAAGAACTTGGTCTGGATATAGCTCACAGACTACCAGATACCTGCAGTGTCTATCAAGCCGAAATAATGGCAATATGGGAAGTCGCCAAGTGGCTGAGTCGCAACATAGTAACCAACACTGGCGTTGTCATTTACTCGGACAGCCAGGCTGCCATCAATTCTCTGGAGGCAACATCCCTAAATTCACAAACAGCCCTCGACTGCCGCAGATCTCTTAACGAGATGGCTGAGCAGTTTAATATACACCTCATATGGGTGCCTGGGCATAGGGATATCCCGGGGAACTGCAAAGCCGATGAAATTGCTAGGAAAGGGACGACATTACAAATTCTCGAAGAATTTGCATATATTGGTGCGCCACTATCCACGTGCAAGCTTTGGCTTAGGCAAGAGGCAATCAGGCAGTCCAACGAAAGATGGACAGAAATCGGCACCTGCAGGGTAGCTAGACAAATCTGGCCAAGGTATGACCTAAGAAGGTCAAAATATCTCCTCGCACTAGAGAATTTTAAAAACTTTTTTTTTAAAAAATTGCCATAAACAATTGTTTAATATTTTTTTCGTTGAAACTAACACAGGAGGCTGGATAAATAAAAGAAAATAATAAAAAACATTGTTTATGACGTTAAATTACGACTATATTTCACAAAAAAAAAAACACTTTTCACTATTCTCTTCGATGTATTGTTAGGTTATCGAGTTAATTCGCGTTTTTTATATATATATGTTCTAGCAGCGACAGACGAACGACAGAAAAATCGACCGAATTATAAGACGACACTGGGTTTGTTTAATAATATTTTAGGGTGTTTTTTTTTTCAAAACAAATCACGGATTGATCGCTTGTAAAAAAATTATTTAAATTAAAATTAATGGATATGTGTGTTGATGGTATGTGGTTGTGATGGTTGTTGATGCAGCGTACGACGTAGTCGTTGCCATCTTGCCAAGAAGAAGAACAAAGACCGAAGGATCAATGTTTGCGTAGCAATGAAATGAAAAGTAATGAAATAAAAAGGCAGAATGGTTAATTTTCTCGTGGAGACCAAAGCAGGCCATAGAAACATACAAAGACAGGACAGAGAAGTAAGCCGACATTAATGATCGATCCAGTATGTAACGTTCACATACAGAGCACATAACGTCACTTGCAAATAGTAGATCAATGGAAATATATGTTAAGGAAATTGTCACAACGGCACAATCTCTGAATGGCATTGGTTATCCAATTAGCAAGAGAGTGTTGGATCTTTATTCCTAGCTAGACTGCTGGATGATTACCGTCCAATGATTATGGCATTGGAGAATTCAAGAATCAGCATCACCGGAGACAGCAAAAAAATTAAATTGTTGCAAGAAGTACCAAGTGCATGCGAAAATTCCGATTTTAAGGCATCAAAGCAATGAGTCCAAACAAAGGCGAGTGGAAAAGGCCAAAATTGTCAAAATTAGGGTCATCTGCAAAATACTGTCGGGTGAAGGTCACATCATATGACAACAGCGAGAAATAGTTTGAAGCGTATTCAGCAGTCGCGCTATCGACGATAGGCAGCACAATCAACAACAGTTGGTATTTTGACTCTGGTGCTATAACAAATATGACGTTCAATGCCGAGATGTTGACACACAAACAAACATGAACTGGAACAGTTACAACAAGAGAACCATGCCGATCACATCAACTGGTAAAGCACCAATACGACCTGATTGTCATGATTCAGACATTGAAGTAAATTTTTACAGAATATTCCCGAATTGTCAACAAATGTACTGTCGGTAAGTCAAATTGTGAGAAGATAACATTGTGTTATTTGTAGAAAAAACTGTCTTGAGGTAGTGAACACGGAAAACAAGGTAATATTTTCCGGAACACATGCAAATGGTCTGTTAAAAATTTATGGCACAGACGAATGGGTCACGCTAACTTCAAAAGTTTTGAAAAACTCAAGAATGGCTTGGACACTGATCCTGAATTATATAAGCGCGGAAGAACATGTTGCCGACATCCTGACGAAACCACTTGATAGTATGAAACTTTAGATTAAGGACGAGTATTGGAGTTACCCTTTTATATGTAATCTAGACATTCTATTACATCCTTATTTAATTGTCATATGAAATATAACTCTTAATGTATTCTTTTATCATTACATTTATTAATAAACGTTATAATTCAGCTGTAAACTCACGCTCCACTATCGACCATACAATTTTTCTCGAGGAATATTTTTGTCGAAGATAACAAAATGTTGACGATTTGTTAAACTTTTGAAGTAAGATACTTTTTGATTGAACATTTTTAGGGGTAAAGTTTAAGGAGCTTGGTCATCTGATTTGAGAAAAACAAAGGTCGTCTTTAAAATTCTTCGCCGACAAACTTTGATTTCCCAGAAAAACTTCAAACTAATTTCGTTGCTGAATATCAGGAAAACGAGAGCCAATTTAGAAAAACGGCTGCTAAGAATGAAATCAGCATAATGGAAATATTGTTAGCCCCATAGTTTTCTTTCTGTTAAATTTTAGAACTAGCACAGTGTTTGTTGTGTATTAACGAAGTAGTAACAAGTAAGAAAGTTTCAGTCGGGTAAACCGACTAAGGTATACCCTCACTTTGTGAGTAATGTAATATTGAAAATTCCACGAATTAGTCTGTTAGTTTGTATGGGAGGTACCAGAACGGGTTTAACAAATACACCTATTTTTCGCTGAACATTAGATACTTTAAATTCATTGCACTGTGCCGACTTATAAGCATTTATGTGCACTGGTATAAACGTTATGAGACATTAAATTGTGGTATGATTTGGGCATTTTGTGTGGGAGGTACAAAGAGGGGCGTGGCAATAACGCCCATTTTTCACAGGGCTATAGACACTATAAAAACATTACACTGTACAAAATTTCAAGTATTTTTATACACTGGTTTTAATGTTATAAGCTGTTAACTTTTGGTGCAAAAAGGTACCTTTGTGTGGGAGGTACCAAAAGGGGCGTGACAACAACACCCATTTTTCCCTGGACTGTAGGCAATATAAAAGCATAATACTGTACAAAATTTCGAGTATTTTTATACACTGTTATTAATGTTATAAGCTGTTAACTTTTGGTGCAAAATGGTGCATTTGTGTGGGAGGTACCAAAAGGGACGTGGCGACTTCGCCCATTTTTCTCGAGTTGATAGCGACTAATAAGCTAATACTATGTGTGGAATTTCAAAAGATTCGAATAAGTAGTATAGCAGTTATTAAATAATCAATATTTCACAACATTTTAACCCTTTGTGGGGGAGGTACTAGAAGGAGTGGACCAATATGGCCCATCTTCGAACTTAGCCGGAGATAGAAAAAAATATTACCACATACCAAATTTGAGGTCAATCGGTTACTCCTTTCGAGAGTTATCGTGCGCACCAGCCAGCAGACACACAGACAGACAGACAGACAGACAGACAGACGGACGGACATTGCTCATTCGACTTAAAATGACCCAAAACGGATTTCCTCCGAACATACTTGGGGTCTTAGGTCACTCCTTCGACGTGTTACACTTTTTTCCGTAGCAAATGATATATACCCTCGTCACACTAAAGTGAGGGTATAAAGACACGCGTTGATTATGATAAGAATTCATATATAATATTTATTCCATATAATTGAGAATGATATAAAATGGTGTATGGATGAAACAAGATGATGATCCAATCTTAAGCAAAACCAGTTACGTACTTTAACATAAAAAGGATTTGATACAATGCAACTAAGGGATGTATGTAAAGGTACAATAGAAATCATAACATAGAAAAGGGTTGCCATCAGTGTTGCAACGACACTACAATCTCCCACGCTAATATCGGACGTGGTCCGAGAAATGTGCGGGAGGTCTTCTAACCCGATCGGATCTTCTTAAGCTTTCCTCCTGGCGTTCTGTTGATTGAGGTTGCAAAGTTGGTGCAGGTTGAACAACTCTATGTTCAATGTGAATTTCATCAATTTTGGATTTCTGTTGGATGACTGGTTCCGCGAAGGTCACCGACTTTTTTGGTGTTTCCACTCTTGATTGGTACAACTGATTTATATGACGCTTGAGTTCATAACTATTGTCTAGCTTTATTTGATAATGAAGGCGACCAAACCTTTTCTTAACAGTTCCAAATTTCCAAGTTGGTTTGCTTCTGTCGAACCATCGTACCTGGACCCTATCTCCCACGCTAATACGACGAACCACAGATGCACGTATTGTTGATTTTAATACTTTTACAGGGCGCATGGCATCTAGTCTGATCCTAAACTCTCCACCAAGATATAACTGTGGCGGAGTTTTACCATTAGCCAATGGAAAATTATTTCTTGGACCTTGATGTTTAACGGCAATATATCGTTTTCCATTGCTTTTAATTTGGCTTTAAGCGTTTGCACGTACCTTTCTGCTAAGCCATTTGTTGCTGGATGACCAGGTGCTATGAACTTTTGAATTATTCCATTATTAACACAATATTCTTTAAATGCTGAACTTTGAAAAATTGTTGCATTGTCTGATACAATTATCTGTGGGATACCATGTGTGGCAAAAATATCCTGCAACAGAATGATTGTTTTATCAGAGGTTGGTGAATCTTTTATAATGCGAATTTCAGGCCACTTTGATTTTGCATCCACTAACACGAAAAAGTGGTGATTTTGGAATGGTCCAGCATAGTCTATATGGACTCTTTGAAAATTTTCATTTGGTTCATCCCAATGATGAACAATTACCTTCGGAGGATTTTTCCTTACCTTGACACAGCTGGAACATGATCTTACAAAATGTTCAATATCAGTGTCGATACATTTCCAGAAGCAATACTTCCTTGCTAACTGCTTCATCTTCACGATGCCCATGTGGGTATGATGTAATTCTTTTAAAATGTCGTCACGGAGACATGTAGGTATCATTACCCGACTACCTTTGAATATAACACCGTCTTGAATTGAGTATTCCATGCCGAAATTGTTTCTTTTTAACAACTCGTTCTTAAGTTTTGAAAGTTCTGAATCGCGTTCTGTTTCCTTAGCAATCGTAGAGGCTGTCACTGCAAAAGTCGAAATTTCATTTATTATTTGATCTTGAATAATTCGCACCTCATCATCTAAGAAGTGTTTGAAATTTTGTGTTTCTTTGATTGGGGCTCTCGATAAGCAATCAGCATTTACGTTAAATTCAGCTTTACGATGTTCTATTTTATAATTAAATCCTTGAAGGAATGATGCATAACGAAGAAGTCTCGCTGACGTCATAGCTGGAGTCTTTGCATTTTGATGAAAAATCCTAGAAAGAGGTCGATTGTCCGTTAATAAAGTAAATTCTCTTCCATGGAGGTACATATAAAATTTGTCAACTGCAAAAATTATTGCTAACGCCTCTCTGTCAAGTTGACTATAATTTTGTTCGGCTTTTGTTAAAGCTCGTGAAACAAACGCGACAGGACGTTCATCACCGTCCATGATATGGGATAATACCGCAGCGATGCCCGTTGGGCTTGCGTCACACGCTAATGTAACTGACAGAGATTGATTATATGGCACTAGTACTCTATCTTTGAGAATTTCCTGTTTCAGGTTCTTAAACGCTTTTTCACATTTTTCAGTCCAGCTAAATTTTCTATTTTCTTCTAAAAGTTGACGTAAAGGGAATGTAAGTGTCGAAACATCTGGAATAAATTTTGAATAATATGTTATCATTCCGAGGAATCTCCTCAGCTCTTCTATATTTTGGGGTCTTGGCATGTCCATTATGGCTTTCACTTTATCAAGGCATTTTGAAATTTTGTTATGGCTTACCACATATCCAAGATACTTGATTTCATCTTTGAAATAAACGCATTTGTTCTTGTTAACATGTAATTTGTATTTGTTCAATCTTTCAAAGCATTTGATTAGGCGATCCTCGCACTCCTTTAACGTTGAACCATGGATGATGATATCATCAAAGTATGAAATAGTAAAATTTGGTCAAGAATTCGATTAAACTCGCTCGGAGCGGTTTTAATTCCAAAAGATAATCGATTCATTTGGTATGTACCACGGTGTGTTGAAATAGTTTGCACTTGTCTGCTTTCTTCGTCTACCTGGACGTGAAGATAGGCTTTGTATAGATCTAGCTTACAAAAATATTTACTATTTCTCAAACTGTTGAAAATTTCGTCGATCCGTTTGATAGGATAATGTGCTGATTCCAGCTGAGGGTTAACAACGACTTTATAGTCAACGCACAAACGTACATTACCATCGGGCTTTGGTATTACCACCAAGGGTGACCCCCAGTTGCTGGTATTTACTTTTGTAATGATGCCGTCTTTCTCCAAACTATCCAGTTCACGCTCTACTTTCTCCCGAAGTGCAAAAGGTACTTGTCTTTCTCTTAAAAATACAGGTTTAGCACCTTCCTGTAGTTTTAAACTACAAACCAAATCAGGAATACACCCTACTTTTTCTTGAAAAATCTCGGAGAACTTTTGCTGAATTTGAATCAGGGAATTCACATTACGATTGTCATGTTCATGAACGTTATTTTGATCGATATCGGTTAAGTTGATTTTCAGATGACGAATCCAAACGCGTCCCAACAAGGGTGAATGTTTCGATGATACTATGTAAAGTTCTTCTTTTGATGTTCTATCCTTGTACTTTACGTTAACGTCCACAACACCCAAAGGTACAAACACATCACCAGTGTATGCTCGAAAAGCAATTAACGTTTTTCTCATCGTCGCATTGATATTTAATTTCTTAAAATCAGTTTCCGGAATTAAAGTAAAACCGGCGCCTGAGTCCACTTCGAACGTTTGTCTTTTGCCTTCAATCAAGACGTTTGTAAAAAATTTCTGTGAATCTACGGCCGTCACCGCTTCTTTTTTGTAAATATCAATAATTTTATTCACTCCAAAAAAATCTTCTGTTGATGCTGTATACATTTCCACTGAATTTGACGTTTCGTTATTATTTGATTTGTTTTGTTTCAGTTTGTTTTGAATACAAACTACTTTCTCGACATGGCCAACCTTGCCACATGCCTTGCACTTCAAGTTGTTTTTGTTCACTCTGCACTCATTTGACATACATATGATTGTTCCGTCCGCATCTTAGACATAAACCGCTGATACCCAATTCGCCGTAATTTACAGCCTGTTTCTGTAACTTAAAAATTTGCTTTCGTTCGCCTGCCAGACGACAAACAGCTGATTTGGGTTTCACTAACCACAATCACAACGACAAGTCGCACGAAAATGAACTCGTGCGAAAACGTAATCATTTCAGTGTAAATTTTGGTTTCTCTATCTCTCTTTGCTGTCAAGTCACTTTATTTTATTTGTCGACTGATAGGAACAATGACAAAAAATCGGTATTAAAAGCAACAAATAAGTAGATATCAATATAATTATGGTAACAAAATTAAATAGTAATAAAATTGTATACATGTGTATACATATTTAAGCATAAAGAAGTCAACATTGGCAGCTCGCTGAAATGGAAAAAAATTCATCAGTGCACAATGAGAGAAACGGGAGAGAGAGAGAGAAAGAAATGAGAGTGTTGCATCAGCTCAACTGACCCACCCAGGGTTGATTTTTGGCCACCGCTAGTGTAATGGATACAGAGGTGTATTTTCTAAGGTCGACCATACAAAAAAGTGTGCTTTTTTAGACCGGAAGTTGTGAAATTATTGATCTGGCAGTTACATTATTATCCAATTGGTAAATATCTAACGTCATTGGCGTAAGGTCAGGCGAACGAACGAACGAACCTTAGAGAAACCAAATTCCTGACGAAAATGAGTGACTGGTTTTCGTTCGCAGAGACTTTCCTTGGAAATACAGAAACAGGCCGTTACTCTTCTTGATGTGGATTTTGACGTTCTGTTTCGCGAACTGCTTCGATTTCAATTTCTTCCTCTGTGATTATCGATACATTGATGATGCACTTTATGTATATCGCTTGTTGAACACGATGAATTATTACCAATTACTTGGTTATCGATTTTCGCTGCCTCTATCGCCGTCGCTTTTTCTACAATTTCTGCGAATGTAGATGTTGAGTTTTGAAGCAGCCGCTCCCGTATGTGACCATCACGCAATCCTCTGATGAACTGTGCTCTAAGAAAAATATTCGCCACCGATTTTGTGCATTCACATACAAACTCACACCCATCTGCTTGATTCTTTAAGACTGTCACGAAATCTGAAATAGACTGGTCATTATTTTGTATTTCACTCAGAAAACGATGCTGCTCTACTAATACGTTCTTTTTGGGGCAGAAATATATTTATTCCATATAATTGAGAATGATATAAAATGGTGTATGGATGAAACAAGATGATGATCCAATCTTAAGCAAACCCAGTTACGTACTCTAACATAAAAAGGATTTGATACAATGGAACTAAGGGATGTATGTAAAGGTACAATAGAAATCATAACATAGAAAAGGGTTGCCATCAGTGTTGCAACGACACTACAGTGTTATTACTTGTTTGATGTATATGCATGTATTTCGAATATTAACATTTTTTATTTTTTAAACCTATCCTAACGAGTAAATTATGTTTTTTTTATTTCAGCGTAAACCCACAAAATCTGTTAATTTTTTATCAACTCTAGCTTAAGCAGCCAATGGAAGGGAGTGAATCCAGAAAATTATTCATGGTTTACACCGTACAGTGAATATACTATCAAAACCAACACGAATTCTATAAACGTAGATTTCTTGATTGAATTCAACATTTATAATAAGAAATTTTTATTAAATATACGAAGAATATAAGAAAATGCTAAATAACCACTTTCAAATAAATATTAATTTATCAATACTATTTCATGTGTGCCGTGTTTTATTCAGAGTTCGCAAAAAAAACTAAGAAACGGTTCCTTAGCGTTCTGTACCATTATTTCGTCGCGAACAGAACAGTAACGCAACCCTTACAAGAGAACTGAATACACATTTTTGAATACATTATTTTAGTGTTACTGCTCGCGAACGCTACCACTAAGATAACGAACGGTTCATAGAACAGTATCACTACGTCGTAGTGATACTGTTCTTTTGAACAGAACATTAACAGTATCACTACGTTTAGCGTTCCGTTTTTTTATATTCAACCCCACAGGTCGCAGATATGAAGCAATCTTAATGAAAATTGGTACAGAGGCATTTCTTAACCCAGGGACGATCTGTTGGAGCGCAAACCTTTTATTAATATGCCTTTCAGTTTTAAGGAAACAAACGTCTTCACAGTTCAAGTGTTTTATTGAGAGTAAATCAAAAGTAAAAGTTCATGAAAGCATAAAACAGAGAAAGAAAATATTCAGGGTCGAAATATGTGCATTGCCAAATAAATCATGTAGAGTTGTATTTCAACAGTGTTGCAATTTAAAGTCCAATACTCCTCAATGCATATATTATTTCCCAGATTACATTACATACTTAAACCTAATAATTTAGAAAATCTTTCGTGACTTAACCTAGGAAGATTCATAGTTAGTACATCCGCTATCATATCGTTAGTATTACAATATTTTAAACTAATTAATCTATCCTTATATAAATCACGAACATGGTGATATTTAATATCTATATGCTTGCTGCGAGCATGATATACGGGATTATTCACCAGTCGCCTTGGATTTCTATGACGTCACTATTATGTATTTGCATTTCATTAAGTAACTTGCTGATGTATGTCGCCTCCTTAGCCGCTGAAGAAAGTGCCATATACTCAGCTTCCGTACTCGATAACGCCACCGATAGTTGTTTTCGGCTCTCCCAAGAGCTTACTCCTCCTGCCAAAATGAAAGAGTAAAATGTTCTAAGTGTGGGTTACTGTTCTTCTGAGATAACTTCGATATTGAATGCATAATATCAGGCCTAGTACATATACCAATATACATAAGGGTGCCAATTAACGATTGATATTCAAATTGACTAACTCTTTTGCAATTCTCGTCTTTACATGCGACTTGAAAATTCGGTTCCAACGGTGTTGCAACTGTACGACAGTTTTCCATGCCATATTTTCTTAAAATTTCTTCAATGTTTGCTTTTTGACTAATAGCAATGGAACCTGTTGGACCGTCTCTTTCTATCTCTATATTCAAAAAATGATTGGCTGGACCTTTGTCCACAACTTGTATTCGATTGGAAATTTCTCTCTTTATGCAATTTAATTCATTTATGTCGGAACAACCAATAAGCATGTCGTCGACATATACCGCTATCACAGAAATATCATCTCCATCCCTCTTTATGTACAAGCAAGGCTCGCTTCTACACCCATAAAAACCAATTTCATTTAAAATAGAGTTTAACTTACGGTTCCATAAGCGTCCGGATTGTTTGAGTCCGTATAGAGCTTCTTCAATTTTAATACGTGATTCGGTTTTCGTTGATTTATAAATTTCTCTGGCTGCTTTATGTAAACATCTTCCTCCAAATCGCTGTTTAGGTATGCAGTCGAAACGTCCATTTGATGAAGATGTAGTTCATATTCCGCTGCCAACGCAAATATTAATCGCAGCGTCTCATACCTCACCACCGGCGAAAAAGTTTCTTCATAGTTTACTCCATGTACTTGCGCACACCCCTTAGCAACCAATCTTACTTTAAACCGTTCGATGTCACCGTTTTTGTTTCGCTTTAATGCGAACACCCATCTGCAACCGATCGCCTTCTGGTAATTCAGCAAGAGTCCATGTCTCATTGTTTAGCAACGCTCGATATTCATTTCCATTGCATCCCACCAAAATTGAGAATGCTCACTTGACAACGCATCATCCACCGTTTCGGGAACAATAAAATTCTCAGAACACATGAAATTTATTGTGTTGTATATTTTCTTGGGTCTGCCGGGAGCGCCACTGCGAATAATTCTTGGTCGTCCGGGGCCTCTCTTTTCTGCTGTCTCTCTGACTTCGACGTCATCATCATTTTCACCAGCAGATTCATAGTCGCTCTCTTCATTTACACCATCTTTATACGATGCCATTTTTAGCTGCCAATTTTATCAATTCTCTTTTAAAGTTGCAGCGTAAATCTTCGTGCCTTTACACGTTGCCATGATATGATATTATCATGATATTAGTACTTGTCATTTGTTCTGACATTTCTCTTTAGTGAGTGTTCTTTTTGTTTTATTATTTTTGTTTATTATTTTTTATTTTATTTCCTTTTATTTTTCTTTTTTAACTTCTGTTAATTTAATCTATTTTCAACTCAAAACAACACACAACACACGAAAAACTAGAAAATGAAAGAAACAATAATATCAAATGTCAAAATCATAAGAAAAGCGAAAAGAGCACAAAAGAGAATTTCATGCCATTGCCATGAAACCCAGTGCGGTGCCACTACGTGCCACTTTTTCCTCCATTCTTGCTTCTCTACACCCCTTATCAACAAACGCCAGTTGCATGGCTAAAAAATGGCATCGTATAAAGGCAGTGTTACTAGTTTCGATTTGCTCTGTCTGTTTTGGCAACAAGTCAATGTCAACACTCTCTTTTTTCTCAGCTTCGACGAAGTATACGTCTCTGCTTATGATGACTTTTCTTGTCTCTTTCTCATACAGTCGATAGGCCTTGGAAGTATCAGAATATCCAACCATAATATACTCTTTGCCTTTTGGTTTGAACTTACTGTGCTGCTTCTTATCGAGAGCTATGGCCACTGCTCCAAATGTTCTTAAATGTTTTACCACTGGTTTGCGATTAAACCAAACTTCATAAGGTGTTGTCTCATCCAATGCCTTCGTTGGTGCTCTGTTGCGTAAATACGTTGCTGTGTTAAACGCCTCAGCCCATAGATTTTGCGGTAGGCCACCATCCACCAACATGCCACGCGCCATCTCCACCAACGTTCGATTAAATCTTTCGGCTATGCCGTTTTGTCGTGGTGTATAAGGTACGGTTAATTGCCGAACAATTCCATTCTCTTTCAAGAAACTATCAAAGGCACCATTAACATACTCCGTACCGTTGTCGCTACGCAATGTCTTAATATTTCTTCCAACTTGACACTCCACCATATTCTTAAATTCTTTGAATTTGCCTAGCACCTCGACTTTTCTTCTCAAAAAGTATACAAATACATATCGACTCTTGTCGTCGATGAAGGTCAGCATATATTTCGCACCACCGCTAGACAATGTGCTTATTGGGCCGCAGACGTCGCTGTGCACAATTTCTAATAATTCCTTTGCTCTGCTCTCTGAGTTTTGAAATGGTCTCACGCAGCATTTGCTCTGTAAACACACAGTACAGTCGACGTTGTCGGGAACGTTCACTTGCAAACCAACCACCATTTGCTTGTTTACAAGTTGTCGTAAGTTCGCAAAATTCATGTGCCCATATCTCTTGTGCCACTTCATTGCCTCCTCAGTCGTCTTCATAGAAAATAACGTAGCTTTTTCGTCTGTCCCATACAAAAACAAATTTCTTTGTCCCTATTTACATTGGCTGAATGTTCAGCAGATTATCGGCGTTTTGTAGGAGAGAGAGGCAGTCGGCAAGAGGGGGGAATAAACTCTCCCGTATTCGGGCTTATCGGTCTAAACGTTTTGTGTTCTTCACTCGGCCTTTGAAACAACAACAATTCACACAGAAATATCCGAAACAAAATTATGTGTCTAAACGCAGAGGCAAGTTTAAAAGAGAATTAGCGGATAAGCTGCTGAAAAAAATATACTAGTGTAAATCTGGACTTAGCTACAATCAAGTTGTTACCTGTTTTACTTATGACTGCCTCTTCGTTGCTGAATTTCACAATACACCCGTTGCTAACAGCCTTTCCAACAGAGATGAAGTTGCATTGCAGACATGCAACATACAAAACATCCCTCAGTGTGATGTCAATCTCTTTGATGTATACTTCTCCTCTGCCGTTGGATTGTATTCTGTTGTTGCCAGCAAGTATGATCTCCTCTGCATGCTCTTCGAACTTGTTGAACATTTTGCGGTCGCAGCACAAGTGCGCAGAAGCACCACTGTCTACACACCACACATTTCGCTGCAAAGTTTTTTCGTTGGTTACAGAAAATGCTCTGTGAGTTCGATCATGCTGCTCTCTCTTTGGCTCTTCTTTCGCATTCTTCTCTCTGCATTGCGCTGCATAGTGACCAGGCCGTCCGCAGTTAAAACATTTGAAATTTGTTTTCTTGCGAGCTGAGAACGAAGCCAGCCAGGTTTTAGCCGATAAGCCGCCGAAGGCGATTTTTTTTGTTGAGCCACGCCGCCGCCGATAGGTCGGCTAAAATTGGCTTTAAATCGCCGCCGTTCTCATCGGCTCATACCGGATTAAAATCGCCGCCGTTGTAATTTTTTAATTACGCCTTTTGTGTATATACATATGTATTAGGGCATCTCTTAAATACCGGTGAACAGAGAACGAAGCCGAGGCAAAATTGACGGCGGAGGCGGATTGTCCAAAAATGGGTCGGCGGCTTTAGGGCTTGATTTCGGCTTACGATTTATTGTGCAACATAACAGATACACATTTATTGTACAACTTAGTCGGAAGTATGAGCACAGATTTTTCCCTTAAAAATTAAATCGAGCAAAAGAGAAATAATTAAAAAATTGTCTGAAATTAAACATGTTTGCTGTACAAACGTATATCTGACAAATCTCGAAAGAATTCTTCTATTTGAAGTTTATTTTATATGCCTTCCAAAATATTTTGAATGTTACTACATTCACTCGTCGAGTAAAAACTGCTAAAGGATAAGACATATTGTAAATTCTCTCTTAAATTTGCCTAACACTTTTACTAGTTCATTGATCGAAAAAAGTAAACACAAAGATAAAATAGTTTTCTAAATTTATTCTTTTTTATAAAAATATATTATTTGTATACATAAATATCACAATGTATAAAAAATATCACAATGATGCAACGTGCAACTTTTTTTAGTCTCTTTTAAACGTTTAAAATTTTAATTCGAGTTGTAATTGGGAAATACCTGATAGTATTTTAAACGATATATCTATGTACATATATATTTATATATGTATTATACGTGTCGAATGTGTAAAGAAGCAGCCAAAATGACTAGTTTGTATACAGAAATATACTATTTGCTTTTTACTTCAAACTAGTAACATATCTGTCCTTTTTTCATATAACGAACTATCGATTTCAACATTGGCTTATCATAGGCACCCAACTAGTCATTTGTTTACAATTCAGCACTAGTTAATATCTAGTTCAGTGATTCCTATATTTGAGAATAAGAGAGTACAAGAGAATGGTAGTGGGAGAGAGACACATTTACTCTGCCACCACAAGCGAGTACTTGCTCGTAAAGCAGTTTAGACAATCGTTTTTGCTTATTTCTCTGCTGCTAACGGCAGAGAGACGAACGTGTCGATCTGCAACCACCATGTAGGTACCATGCAAGAGATGCGAATAGGTTTGCATAGGTCACATTGCAACTAGCTTATGACTGGTTCAATACGCAACTAGAAATGATTTTAGCTGCAGGGAAGTGAAACCCATATAATTTTAATACATATGTACATATATACACAAACATGTACGAGTTTGGTCGTAAATAAATGAAAGGCGTAATTAAAAAATTACAACGGCGCGATTTTAAGCCGGTATGAGCCGATGAGAACGGCGGCGATTTAAAGCCAATTTTAGCCGACCTATCGGCGGCGGCGTGGCATAACAAAAAAAAAAATTGCCTTCGGCGGCTTATCGGCTAAAACCTGGCTGGATTCGTTCTCTGCCGGTGAATTGCGACCGGCGTCTGTCAAAGTGTTGTTGTATGCACAGAAAACAATAGGATGAAATTTGAGTTTGACAGACGCCGGACGCATTCACCGGTATTTAAGAGATACCCTTAAAATTATATGTGTGCATGTATATGGTGTATTTTTATGTAAAAAGTTTCACTTGCTTTAAACTTCTTTACACATTCGACACGTATAATACATATATAGATATATATGTACATAGATATATCGCTTAAAATACTATCAGGTATTTCCCAATTACAACTCGAATTAAAATTTTAAACGTTTAAAAGAGACTAAAAAAAAATTGCATGTTTTGTATGCATCATTGTGATATTTTTTATACATTGTGATATTTATGTATACAAATAATATACATACATTTAATAACAAAAGAATGTTAAATACACTCAATTTAACGTAAGTGGTGCGTTCTATAACGTTTTTTATGTATTTATGTAAGATGTTGATAAGTTACGACAAGTAAATTTTGAGTAAAACAGTGAAAACTGAAATAACACCGGTCGACAAAAAATAATTTTTTTCTTGGGTTTAAAGTTAAAACCTTACTAATTTAGCTACAACTTTTTAAATAATGCATCGATTTTCTTCGAAATGGTCTCATTTTATTTATGACCGATCAGAATTTACGATAAAATAATAAAAAGGTAATATTAATAAAATTTTCTTCAAAAATAGGATTTTTCACAATATTTTTTCACAATATTAGGCCGAACGGATGGAAAATGGAATCGAAGAAGTTGAAGGCTACTTATTAGACCATTTATTATTTTACTGATTTATTATTGTACTGATTTCCGGGCCGAAAAAGTTTCCATTTGACCTACAAACCTCCAATAAAAAATTTGGTGCCGATCGGATAACGCTAAGGTCTGCTCAAAGTTGTTTGAAAACACAAAACTCACTTTACATGAACAAGATTTGGGTTTTAATAAAATGTCACATGTTCAAGTAATTAAAAAATATTTTATTACCATGAAAAGTTTTTAAATGATCTTTGAATACAATTTTCTTTCTTACAAGTCGTAAACAATCAAAATCGGCCGAAAAACGAAAAAGTTACAGCAGTTTTCATTTGAATTTTACGTCATGACAGGTCATGCATGCACACCGACATGGCCTCAGGCATATATTTACATATGTAGACGTAAGAGCAATCACAATAAAAAATAGATCATGATATAACATGCTTGTGCATGCATGAAAAAAAAACAACAAACAAAAATGGTTGGATCTACATGTTTGACGGATTTGCATGATAATTGATATTTCGCATCAGTCTGACATTTTTCTACTGGTCAAATAAGCAGAACTTTGCAGCGCGCTATACGGCCATGCAAGAGGGTCGTTTACAGAACGCGCTCTGCCTCCAGCCTAAGTGAATTGAGAAAGGGACAGCTTCGCACAAAATTTAATTTTAGTCATATTCTTATTAGTCTCCAGATCGACCACATCCAAAATGGTTACTAGATAAAGTGATAAATTTCGCACCGTAGAATCAGTTGGTCATGTATCACATACAATATCTGGAGCCAAACTGCCGTCAAACAGACAGATATTGCAAGTTTTTTTTTTCAATATGCGATTTGTAAATGTTGGCAGAAAAAACTGTGCAAAAGATAGTGCTACGCTAGCAGTGGATGCAGCTATAATTTTTTGGCAACATGCGCGAATACCAACACTTGATAAATATAAATGTCAAGATAAATTGCTAAAGTTGTACGGCGACTGGAGAAATGTCCAGAATCAAAGTACAAACAGGAGATCGGATAAATCAAAATTCAACACTTTCAAGGAAAAAATGGATGATCTGTTCGATATCCCTGAACGAGATGTGTATAGAAGAAGACAAGAAGTTTTCGTTGATGCAAAGGCAGAAAGGCAGACCAGGGTGCATGGCAGGCGTTGACATGAAATTGTACGGGCGAGAACAGGATGAGGCTTTAACCAAAAAGACTCTACAGACACGGAAAAATCAATTGGCCATAAAGAAGGGTAAGAAGCCAGCGTCTTATTCTAATATAGCTAAACAACATTTTCGAGACGATCTATGCTACGCCATAATTGATAGAAGTAGTGCATCTGGCAGAATCCCCGAAGACCAAAAGAGTAACTTCGAAGATTTGGTCTATACGCGGAATACGTCCTCGAATCTAAGGATGAACCACCAATCGAAGTAATAAGTTGCAAGTTTGAGAGGGGTGTTTTGATGCTAAGGCTGGCATCACAACGCTGCGCGGGTGTCCTCGTAAAACTTGTGGATAGCTTCCCCCTCACCTTGGGACGGCGCAAAGCTAAAATTGGTAAGGAAAAGCGACATTCCTGAACTCATAAAAACGACTCTATATGTTAAGGGATGTCCCAGTAAGTTCTCATCAGAGTGCATACTCGACATCATTGGCAAACAGAATTCAAAACTTTCCGTGAGAAAGTGGGAAGTCTTCTATAGGAAGGATGATACCGAGGGTACTCTCCTCGTGTTGGGCATAGACCCAGAATCCAAGAACAATCTTGTCATGGCGAAGGGCATGGCATACTTCTTGATCTGGACAGTCTTTTTCAAAATTGGAAAGGTCCCGATTGGCAGGACAGATGAATCCTGTCTGATTGGCAGGACAGATGAATACTGTCTGAAGAGGCAAACACTGGTATTGAACGGATGGAGACAAGTGAGGCACTGCCAAAAACTGATGTGGAAGTAGTCAATAACACCACCAGTGTTATACCGCCACTTTTGCAGGAAGTTCCCAGCAAAGGTGGTGATCAAAATAAAAAGAGCCACAAAACGATTCAAAACAATGAGGGAGTGACAAAAAATAACACCGCCTCCCAAAATTGTCGACTGGAAGATGGTGTAATAGGTAGTGAACGAAAGGAGGAGAATGACCCACTGCTGACGCAAGGTAATGGAAATATGTACCTGGCGTCAATATATCTGCCATTCGATGCGCCGACTTTGCCACCTACGTCGGAATTTCAACGTCTGGTGAGGGAATCCAAACACACAAGTAATGAGTTATTAGCTGGATGTGACGCCAACTCCCATCATATCGCTTGGGGTAGTTCTAACACCAATAAAAGGGGACACGCCCTTATCGAATTTTTGAATACAAATGACCTCATAACTCTTAACATAGGAAACACTGCAACCTTTGTTAACAAAATTAGGGAAGAAGTATTAGATATAACGATATGTTCAGAAAATCTTATTGATGAGATTCATGAGTGGAGGGTTTCGGATGAACACTCCTATTCAGACCACCGTTATATAAGGTTTAAAATTGCACGGCCACCGCCAAACCCCATAAGATTCCGTAGTAAGGCTAAGACCGACTGGACTAAATTCGGAAATCTACTTAGAAATCGATTGGGGCAGCCTACACGCGATTATCTATGTGCAGAAGACATTGATAGCAATGTGAAGAAGATTACCGAGGCTCTTGTAAAATCATTCGAAGATAGTTGCCCACTTCGAGAAAGGAAATCTGCCTTCGAGAAACCCTGGATGACAGGACAAATTCGCTCGATTGGAAAAGATGTCCGCAGACTTTACAACAGAGCTCGACGTTAAAAACAATCAGTATATTGGGACGACTACCACAGAAGACTCAAAGAATACAATAAAATCGTTAGATCGGCGAAACGTAACTCCTGGAGGCTTTTCTGTGAACAGGTAGACAGCGTTAACAGCATGTCTAAAATGAAAAAGTTCCTCTCAAAAACTCATGTCCAAACCGAAACACTGGTGGATGAAACGGGTAAAAGGATGGAAACTATAGAGGATACCGTAAGGCTCTTTATGAAAACTCATTTTCCGACTGGAAATGCTGAACCGACAGAGGAACAGTTACAGAATGAAAATGTATTGCATCAAGTACCTATTACGGATATAACAGATGGTATGGTTAAAGAAGCGATAAAAAGTTTCTCTCCCTTTAAGGCTGCGGGACCGGATGGAATATTTCCAGCACTTCTGCAGAATGAGGTGGATCTGGTATCAACTCATCTGGCTGGAGTGTTCACTGCATGCCTAACCCATTCGTATACCCCAAAAACTGGCAGGAATCAAGGGTGGTCTTCATACCAAAGCCTGGCAAGGCGAGTTATCGACCCCAAAGGCTTATCGACCCATTAGCCTTACTTCTTTCCTGTTAAAAACAATGGAGCGAATAATTGATAACATGGTCAAAGGTAAAATAGCGGATGACAGGCTAAAATTCAAACAACACGCCTATGTCAAAGGAAGATCAGTGGAAACAGCTCTGCATGAGGTAGTGCACCACATAGAAGAGTCCTTCAGTAAAGAAATGTATACACTTGCTGTTTGCATAGATATTGAGGGCGCATTTAACAATGTACAGACCGATACACTTATCCAGTCCTTAGAGGAGCTTCAGGTTGACCGGGCGCTGAAAAACTGGATCAACAATATGCTAAGGAATAGGTGGATTATTCGTGGGTCATATGACGTAAAAATTAGAGACAAGGTAAATCGTGGTATACCTCAGGTATATGGGTTACGACGATACACAGTCCCCTAAAAGCCCTCACCAATGAAGGACTTAAACCAGTCTGTTATGCAGACGACGTTGTAACACTTCTAAGGGGCTTTCATCCAAATCATTATGCAGAAGAGCTGAAGAGGCACTTAACATAGCATATAACTGGGCACAACCAAGGGGATTAAATGTTAACCCAGACAAAACAGAAATATGTCTATTTACAAGGAAAACGAAGATCCCACGTTTTACCCCGCCTCGATTCCTGAATAAGACAATTGCTATAACTAAAAAGGTAAAATACTTGGGAGTAATCTTGGATCAGAAACTGTACTGGAAAGATCATCTTGAAGAAAGAGTTACAAAGGCACACAGATGTTGGTCGTTGTGCAGAAGAGCTATAGGTTTAAAATGGGGACTACGTCCAAATATGACTCACTGGCTTTACATGAGCATGATCAGACCAATAATCACCTACGCCTGTGAAGTGTGGTGGACATCAATGGACAAGAAGTGCAACGTAATACCTTTGCAAAAAATTCAACGTATGTGCTGTCTAGGCATAAGCGGGGCATTTAGAACTGCACCAACAAGAGCGTTGGAGACTATACTGCACAACCAACCAATAGACATCCGTATAAAGTATGAGGCAGCCCTCACAGCAAGACGCCTACAAGTGATGGGTGAATGGATAAATCGAGACCACAAGTCGTACCATCAGAAGATTTTAGAATATCTAGTTGGTCACATTCAAACGCCAGAAATCTCGGACCGCATTCCTGAAGTGCGGCTTACAGCTACCTGTGATACGTTTGTGCCAGACAGACGCTCCTGGGAAAATGGATCTTTGGCCCATGTGCCAGTGGGAACCAGCTGCTACACGGATGGGTCCAAGCGAGGAGGAAGGACGGGTCTGGGACTTTTTATTGATGAACCAGAAGTCGAACTTCACTTCCGCCTCCCTGACCATAACACGGTATTTCAAGCAGAAGTTCGAGCAATCACGGAGTGTGTGAACTGGCTCAGTAACACGACAAAGCCTAAATATGCCATCATCTTCACCGATAGCCAAATGGCGATTAAAGCAATAACATCGGAAAGGGTCAAATCCAGAACTGTGTTGGACTGTAAAAGAACGATAAATGATTATTTGCTGGGTACCAGGACACAACGGAGTGATTGGAAATGAACGGGCAAACAGCTTGGCTTCAAAGGGCAGAGAACTTCGAGTAATAAACTTGGAAAATTGGAAACCTTTCGAAGAGACGAAGGATGAGTTGAAGCACTGGGCAGAGATGGCTCACAAAACTGTGTGGAATAGCGCAACAGTAGGAGCAACTGCAAAGATACTGTGGGGTGACCCAAATGAAAAGAAAACAAGAAGTCTTCTGAAACTAAACAAGATCGATATTAATAAGATGATGAGTGTTCTAACGGGACACTCAAGCTTACAAGCACATCTTCATCGCATAGGACTAGCAGAAAACGACGAATGCAGGGCATGCAGAGAAAACATCGAAACGATGGAACATTTTCTGTGTCACTGCCCGGGTTTCACACATGCAAGATCCCAACATTTCGGGTCCGACATATTACCAGACTTGACTCATCTCAGAGAATATGACTAGAAGATACTGAGAAAATTCGTGTCTAGTACCGATTTTCTGTAACTCTTGAGGTATAAAAAGATCATAAATAAGGAGCGCACAACAGGCCGAACCACTGGCTTAAGTGTATGTCCATGGACATGAGACGTTTAATCGTCTCCTCTCTTCAACCTAACCTAACCTAATCCTTTAGGCTAAGAAAGAAAAGAGGTTGAACCACATATTATGGCATAACTAGAGAACCATTTCTCCTAATTGGTTCCGGAAAAAAGTCAAATTAAGTATTCAACTTCCTACAATACAATTTTCTATCCGTTCAGCGGTTTCCACAATATCTTACAAAATATTGCGAAAAAATCATATTTTTTTGAAAATTTTAATAATTTTTAAATAAAGGCCTCATAAAAACGCACTAGTGTTAATTTTTTATGATTTTATAGTAAAGTGTGATCGTGAATAAAATGAGACCATTCCGAAGAAAATCGATGTATAATATAAAATGTTGTAGCGAGGAAAACAATTCCATTTTCTTGAAATTCGAAAATTTGCTCTAATTTCTACAAAATAGAGTTTAGCAAGTAAAACATTTTTTCCCTTTATTAGTAACAAAAAAGAAACCAAAATTTTACACTTAGCCAAATCCCAAAATCGTGTCGACCGGTGGAATTGAAAATAATCGGTATTTAATATCAAAAATTTACAAATATAAATTTAATATTGTATTGCATTACAATATGTGTATATCAGCATTAAGCTTTGTGTTCAAAATGTGTTCAAGTTTTACTATAACAAAAAATAAATATTTTTATAAAAAAGAAAAAATTTAGAAAACTAATTTAACTTTATGTTTACAGTAGACCTGTATAAGGCTGTTCTGAGTCGAGCGGGTGAGGTGTGGCCGGGTGCCCAGTTGGATGTTGTCGAAAAAAACCACATCCCTAGTCACCCTAGAGCCATCACCTGGGTTACAGAAGAGCCCTCCAACCCGGCTGACATCTTAGAAATAATAAAAGATTTCAAACCTGGTCTGCCGGCCCATAATTGGAGAATCAGCATGGTGGGTGAGGCGGATGGTAAAAAGCGGCAGGTCAATCTTATCCTAAACGCTGAATCCACCTCCCATATACAAAGTGCGAGTGCAACCCTACAATATGGCTTCGAGACTATAGTCTTGAAGATATACAAGCAGGATATAGCTCCCACTGCAGAAGGTGAGTCGTCCACCGTGGCACTTTCTGGAAGTGCGGAGGTACCCACGCCTATTATTTGTGGTGACTCCAACTCTAACAGAAGATCTGTAACGTCCTTCTCTGAGGACAAAAGCTCTACTTCGGACACAGAGAGGCTGAGGGGAGTCTCCGGACTCTTTGACGCATCTGGCGGGGACATGCTTCTCGACGATACGGACGAAGAGTTCGATAACACCCTTGTCGGGGTGGATGTTAATCTGTCAATTACCAATGATGGTAAGAATTTACATATTAACCTCCATCACGCTAAAGCAGCCTCAGCGGCTCTATTGCTGCGCCTGTCCACAGGCGCAGTAGACATCGTCCTGATACAGGAGCCCTACGTAGTGGGAGGAAGGGTGTGCGGTATTAGGACACCCAACTTTAAACTGCTTGTGGCCAACTGTGAAGGCACTCCAAGAACCTGCATTTTGGCCAGGAAAGATCTAAGTATCTTTCTCCTGACTAATTTAAGTGGTAAAGACCAAACAGCTGCTAGCCTGGAGATCGGTAATCGCATATATTGGGTGGTCTCCAGCTACTTGCCTTATGAATCTGTAGTACCGACTGCTCTATTCAGGGAAGTAGTAGAAGAAGCAACGTCTGACGAGCTCGAGCTGATTATTGGCGCAGACACGAACGCTCATCATACTATCTGGGGTAGTACGGATATAAACAATAGGGGTGATTCGCTTCTTGACTTTATTCTAACTACCAACCTTAGTATTTGTAACATAGGTAATAAACCGACCTTCACAACTAAAGACAGACAAGAAGTACTCGACGTAACGTTTGCTACTGACCGGCTGTCAGACAAAATTATTGGGTGGAATGTACTGGACGACCACTCATTCTCAGATCACCATTATATTGAGTTCAAACTCGCGGAAAAAGCGCCTAAACCCGCCGTCCACAGAAATGTAAGGAAGACAAAGTGGCATCTGTATGAGAAGAATTTCAAGAAAGTCCTCAACTCTAAACTTCTGTACGAACCGAATGACAAAGCCGGTCTGGATAATCTGGTCGATCATATCACCATATCTTTCAATAGATCCCTTGAAGAAGCCTGTCCAAAAACAAGGTACAAGGGTAAAACTAAACCCCAATGGTGGACTTCTGAGCTAACGGCTATGAAAAAGACCTGCAACAAGCTATTCAATAAGGCTAAATCTACTGGGGTCGCTAATGATTGGGATGCCTATAAAGAGCAACTCAAGATCTATAAGAAGGAGCTTAGAAAGGCGCAAAGGCGCTCTTGGTATACCTTCTGTGGTGAAGTGGAAAAGGTCTCCGACGCCGCTAGGCTGAGGAAGATATTATCTGCTTCACCCTGTACAGTGGGATATTTACAGGATGAGGCAAATAACTGGACCAAAAACAGCGAGCAGTCGCTCAATGTACTGCTCGACACACATTTCCCGGGGAACTCTGTAACAGAACCCGAGGATCAGCAGGACCAACAAGAGTGCGAGTGGACTGCGAGCGTCGCTAGCTTCTTGACTGAGAGATCCAGAATAAGCTGGGCTATTAACAGCTTTGAGCCCTTCAAGTCACCTGGACCAGATGGCATCACTCCAGCAGAAATGCAGAAAATGTTAAAGTACATTGTCCCCTGGCTGGAGAAAATTTATGTAGGCTGTATCAGGCTTTCATACGTCCCGAATCGATGGAGGGATACCAAAGTGGTATTCATACCTAAAGCGGGAAAGATATCACACACTAGGCCAAAAGACTTCAGACCAATTCCTATTGAAAGGTCTGGAAAGACTTTTAGATCATTTCATTTGGGAAAACCTGGAAACAAAACTCCTGTCGGGGAACCAACATGCTTACAATAAGGGCAAGTCTACAGAATCAGCCCTGCACGAACTTGTGAGCACTATCGAATCGTCCCTGCATTTCAAGGAATTCAACATGGTGGCATTTCTTGACATAGAAGGGGCTTTTAACAACATTCACTCAGATGCGGTAATTGCGGCACTCTCACATCTAAAAGTTAACACTAGTTTGATTAGACTAATTCAAAGTCTGCTCACCAGAAGACGCATAACAGCATGTCTTGGGTCCACAACTCTAACAAGGTATGTAAACAGAGGGACCCCGCAAGGAGGAGTATTGTCTCCACTAATTTGGAACCTAGCGGTGAATGAATCCTGCTAGATCTAGAACGTTGTGGCTGCAAGGTCGTGGCATATGCGGACGACGTGGCAATCGCAGTGAGTGGCAAATTCCTAAACGTCCTCAGAGACATCCTACAGGTGGCTCTGAACAAGTTGGCTAGATGGGCCAGAAGCAGCGGTTTGGGCGTTAACCCCAACAAGACAGAATTGGTTCCCTTTACTAGGATGAATAATGTCCCACATGTGGACCCTCCACCTCGGATAAATGGAACAGATCTAGTCTTTTCTGAAAGTGCAAAATTTTTAGGAATAACTCTAAATAGGAAAATGTTATTTAGACTTAACGTATTGGAACGTGTAAGGAAGGCCAACGTCGCATATATATAGCAGTAGTTCGTCCAATACTGTTATACGATATTGTGGTATGGTGGGCGGCAACTGACAAACTAACCATTACCAACCTACTAACAAAGGTTCAGAGAACTGCCTGCCTGAGCATAAGCGGAGCCTTAAGGACTACAGCGACCGAGTCTCTACAAGCCCTACTCCATATACTGCCGATTAATATTGTGGCGAGAGAAGTTGCAACCAAAGCGGCAATAAGATTAAACTGCCTATCAATGTGGAGGTACAAGAACTATGGTCACATGAGGATATCAAAGTGTAGTGCTATGGTAACCGACCGAGTGGACTATATACCAACTGTGTACACCTTCGAGAGAAATTACATCACTATGATTCCCGCCAGAGATGAATGGGTCGGCAGAATACCAGGTAATAGAAACCATCTCCACTTTTACACGGATGGTTCGAAGCTTGATGAAAAGGTTGGCTTCGGAGTACACTGTGAAGAACTTAGTCTGGATATAGCTCACAGACTACCAGATACCTGCAGTGTCTATCAAGCCGAAATAGTGGCAATATGGGAAGTCGCCAAGTGGCTGAGTCGCAACATAGTAACCAACACTGGCGTTGTCATTTACTCGGACAGCCAGGCTGAAATCAATTCTCTGGAGGCAACATCCCTAAATTCACAAACAGCCCTCGACTGCCGCAGATCTCTTAACGAGATGGCTGAGCAGTTTAATATACACCTCATATGGGTGCCTGCGCATAGGGATATCCCGGGGAACTGCAAAGCCGATGAACTTGCTAGGAAAGGGACGACATTACAAATTCTCGAAGAATTTGCATATATTGGTGCGCCACTATCCAGCTTTGGCTTAGGCAAGAGGCAATCAGGCAGGCAAGAGGCAATCAGGCAGTCCAACGGGAGATGGACAGAAATCGGCACCTGCAGGGTAGCTAGACAAATCTGGCCAAGGTATGACCTGAGAAGGTCAAAATATCTCCTCGCACTAGAGAGGAAACGATTGTCTACGTTAGTACAGGTTCTGACGGGACACTGCTTGATCGGCGAACACGCCAAAAGATTGGGTATTGACTCCAATGACTTCTGCCGAAGCTGTGGAGATGAGGAAGAAGTGGAGAGCATTGAGCACTTGCTTTGCGACTGTCCCGCTTTGAGTAAACGACGACTGGACATACTAGGGTCGGCCTTTTTAGGCAGCCTAACAGATCTTTCCAGTACTGATATTCGTACTATCGATAAATTTATATATCAAACAGGTTGGTTTCGATGAGGGGCATTTCAGCCCGTGGTAACACTAGGGACCTAAACTGGTCTATGTGAGCTTGTAAAAAAATACGGCTGCCACCCTAACCTAAACCTTGTGTTTACTTTTTTCGATCAATGAACTAGTAAAAGTATTAGGCAAATTTAAGAGAGAATTTACAAAATGTATTTTCCTTTATCAGTTTTTACTCGACGAGTGAAAGTAGTAAGATTCAAAATATTTTGGAAGGCATATAAAATAAACTTCAAATAGAAGAAGTCTTTCAGATCTTTCTAGATTTGTCAGATATACGTTTGTACAGCAAACATGTTTAATTTCAGACAATTTTTTAATTATTTCTCTTTTGCTCGATTTAATTTTTAAGGGAAAAATCTATTTTTAAGCTGTGCTCATACTTCCAACTAAGTTGTACAATAAATTTGTATCTGTTATGTTGCACAATAAATCGCAAGCCGAAATAAAGCCGAAAAGCTGCCGCCGCCGACCCATTTTTGGACAAGCCGCCGCCGCCGACAATTTTGCGTCGGCTTCGTTCTCTGCTTGCGAGTACCGTTGTTATTTTCTCTATTGTTGTTGCTGCCTTTGCTAACGTTGTTTCGCTGCTTCTATTTGCTGTCGCGTGCCATGAAAACTTGCACGCTATTGTCTGCACTTGCGGCATCATTATTGCTTACCTTTCTTCGCTCACCCTCCTCACCTAGTTTAACCTTCAATGTTGATAGCTTTGGTAGCTCGTCCCTTGACTCAAGAGCCACCACCAGGTTGTCGTAGGATCTTGGAAGACTTGCTAGAAGCATTATCACGTACAGTTCCTCCTGTAGGGCGATTCCAATTTCTCCACAATAGAAACGAAGTTACATATGTATTCTTGAACACACTCATCTTCGGACATGCGCATTTGCAGCAGTTGCTTAAATATGCGTTACTTTCCGCACCGGTCCCTTTGGCTGGTGTACTTCTTTTAATGTGTTCCATGTTTCCGCAGAAGTCTCGCAATTCTTGATGTGTGCTATTTGCATAGGCGTTGCGCTCAATATTATAGTTGCTGTAGCTTTTTCATCTTTCGTTACCCATGCTGCTCCCTCGGCTGTGTTTGTCTCGGTTCGTTCGGGCTTCACTGTTTGGCCTGACACCACCGACCACAAATCTTGATGGACAAGAACACTTCTCAGTTGTAGGCTCCAGGAATCATAGTTGGAGTCATCCAGCTTTGTTATGCTGTACAATGAATTCATTTTTCACAAATAACTTAACTTTTCACTCTTCGTGTCACTGGGCCCATAACCTGTTGGAGCGCAAACCTTTTATTAATATGCCTTTCAGTTTTAAGGAAACAAACGTCTTCACAGTTCAAGTGTTTTATTGAGAGTAAATCAGAAGTAAAAAGTAAAAGTTCATGAAAGCATAAAACAGAGAAAGAAAATATTCAGGGTTGAAATATGTGCATTGCCAAATAAATCATGTAGAGTTGTATTTCAACGGTGTTGCAATTTAAAGTCCAATACGATCCCTATTTAAAATGGGGCATATCGGTCGATACTTTGATATAGCCCCCATATGAAGGTCCCTTTTACGTTCTAGAAAGCGCATTTTTTAACCGATCATGCTGAAATTTAAATATTTGTACTGTGTATTACATTCAATCGTGCCTAAGCAAATTAGGCATATCGGTCCATATTTTGATATAGCTCCCGTACAAAGGTCCCTTTCGAAATTTAAATATGTGTTCTATTGCATTTTATCATGTCTAGTGAACATGAAGCATATCGGTCCATATTTTGATAGCCCCCATACAAAGGTACTTTGGATAAGACATATTTACGCTCTGGAGGGCGCATTTTTTAACCGATCATGCTGAAATTCACTACGACGTAGTGATACTGTTCTATGAACCATACGACGTAGTGATACTGTTCTATGAACCGTACGTTCGTCGTTTTCTAAGAACCGTACGTTATCGTAGTGGTGCTTTCGCGAACAGTAAATGCCCAACTATAATATGCATGAGCTGACTTAAGCCAACTTAAGCAACGGTGCGAGTCCATATAAATCATATGTGACAAACCATAATGTACTTACGTGAACTTTTCGTTAAGTTCTCTCAGCTCTCTCTCTCAGTACCCATTTGCTTAAGCAAGGTGCGAAACTTAACGCACATTCCGTACGGAATTACTTAAGTTAGCTTATGCATATTATAGTTGGGCCTTAACACTAAAAAAAATAACGTTTGTGTTCTCTGAAGGAACCGTTCCTATAAAGCACTGTTTTTTTCTGAACACTGGTTCTATTGTGATTCTGAAATAATAAAATTTTTTTTGCAAAAAATAAATCGCCACAAAGTTAAAGTTATATACATACTACATAAAGGCTTCCAGCGTTATTTCTTCTGAGGGGCCTAATTACGGCTTTTGAGACTGAGTTATTTACGGTCGAAATGTGTTTTTTAATATCGTTAAAAGACTACAAACTTCTCTCGATGCCTTGTAGATGTTGTCGTAAATTCTAGTAGAGCTTGTCTGGTTAGTTTTTTATTGGTTCCAATGTTTAATTTTTCTTATTAACAAAAACTAATATGGCTTTTCGATCGAAAAGTTCTCTATATCGAATGCTGTAATTTGGCCCAGGGTTATTATTACTTTTAAAAAAGTCTTTCAGACCTTGTGGATGTTGTAGGGCACCGCATCACACCTTCGGCGGTTATCTGGATCCATGCCGATTTCTATGCGATAGGGTGTGGATCTCGCTCGCTGACTTGTCGTTGACGAGACCATTTTTTCCGCAGGCGACAATGCCAGAATTCGTCGCCACTTCCGCAAGTGATGACGAGATATAATCATCAATTAAATCCATGGCTAAAACTCATTGACAATGGAAGCGTATCATAGTGGGCCAAATTTTGCGATTTTTGATAATTTTTGTGTTGTGGTAATTGAAATTGTGAAAGACGGACGAGTTTGCGAATTGGACGGGTGATGACTCCGGTCTGCATTCTCACGTCAACAACTCTTAACGAGATCATCACGTCCAGGATGTAACTAACGGGCCGATTATGGATTGTAACCAATGTTTAATTACGTTACCAGTTGCCAACATTTCATTACGGATGGCAACTACCGACAACTGCAGTTGTTAAATGGGGGATTTTTCGGCAATCATTTATTTGTGGTTGTTGTGTATATTTTTAAATAAATAAAACGTAAAATTAACGGTAGTTATCTTTTTTATCATATTTTCAACATTACATATTTTTTCGCTTGTTTGTAGATTCCATGATGGTTAAAATCACCATAAAACAATTTGTGATGTTAATAGAGAAAATGAAAGCTAACCCAAATCTAGCTCGCGGTGTAGGCATTTTGGTGAAACCAAAGACACTACGGATGAAGTATGGCCGAGATGAATTGAAGAAAACGTGTTTGCAGAACGCCAATACAATGGGTTACTGCCTCTCTGGAGTCCGGAAGTCTCCGAGGCGGCCTGTATGACCGCCATGCTACATTCAAGAGAGCACCCAACGGTGTGACATTTCCGACACGAATAGCATACACGATCTGAAGCTACTTCTCTTGCATTTCTCCTGGGAATGTTTTCACGAAGATGCCGGTGCCCAATCGGATACGCATTTCGTTCTCTACTTGCTCATCTACGCTGTGTATCTGCTGCTCTTCTCACGCCCTGTACATGTCAACTGTGTCTTTGCACTCTCATAAAACATGGCAGAAACATCGTGTAGCCCATTTGAAGCAATGTGGCCAATGTCGGCCAGGCACCTCCTTCGGTGAATCATCTAGGTGAATGGCAAAGAGTGCAGATTCATTTTAAAGCAAACCTTAACATCACGGGTTGTAAGCCATCCTTATCGCCATTGGAGCATGTGGCAGCAGACCTATTGCATATTTATTTGGCTGTAAATCCAGTATTTAACCTTTTTGTCGTTGTAGAGACATTGGATTTAATCACCAAAAAGCTGAGCATATCATTAAAAATAGAATTTTTGTAGTTGAAATTTACATTTTTTGTTGAATTGTTTGTTTGTTACCAAAACTATCCAGTATAGCTTCTGTTTCCGCTGAGCTAGCAATATGGACTTTTGTTGGTCTAATTTCTAGTAGAGTGTCTGGAATTTGAGGATTGTTGACCATACGCCAAAACGGCCGTGTTGGCAGACCAAAAAACTATTCAAATTATTAACAACAAAAACAATAAGCATTGGCAGTCTAAAGAAAATAAAGTTAGAAAGAAGGTCCGTACAGTAGAGAGTAGTCTATCAATGGCGAACGAATAGAAAATTGATTTCAGCGAGTGATTTTTCTTTTGCATATTTTAAGACCAATTTTCGAGATTTTTTTTGTAATTATCACATAGAAAATAAATATCGAACGTAAAATACCAAATAAGTTCAAAAATATACTCCAGAAAACAATTTTTTTGCGTTTGAAAATCATTTCTATTCGTTCGTAACTCACGAAAATGTAAACAAAGTCATGACGGCATATCTGTATAATTGAGGGTCTGTTTTTGCAGTTTGTGAGCGTAAACACGTCTTCATACGAATATATAATTACTAGACCTCGGATTTTTGCATATCTTTCAATTTTCATCCGATTTTAACCAAAATATGTATTTAGATGTTTCATCACTCAAATTTAAATAATTTGAGTGCACATCTGAAATATGAAAAATATATGCACAAAATATGCAGAAATATGCAAAAATGCAACAAATATGCAAAATATGCAAAATTTTTTGGCGATGTACAAATCAAAAATGCAAAATATCAGAAGGATATGTCAATACTATTTAAAAAATCGTGTCACAAAAATGAAAAATGGGCGATTTCAAAAATCATCCAAAAAAATTGCCTTAATATATGAAACCGACCCACTCTAAATATTTTGCACGCGTATATTAAAAGACAATGCTGAGTTAAAGCCTTTTACCGTTTGACCAATTTCATAGTGGTTTAGATTTTATATGGAGCCAAAGTTGGTTATATACAACATTTTTTTACAAATTTCGCTATTTTGAAGTCGACATAACTTTTGAACGGAATATCGGATTTGAATGATATAAGTACAATTTAAAATTATTAAGGACTCAAATATCCTTAAACCTTGATTATCCTGAAAAGCGTATCTTAAATTTTTTGTTGTTATATGTTTCAAAGTTACCCACATATTTCCCCAAAAAATGTCAACATTTCAGTATTATTGTCCGTCCGTCTGTCAGTTCGATTAAATGGTGCTAATGATAACTCGGAAAAGGAGTGACCGCAGGGAGTCTAGGGAAACATTCTCAGAAAATGTTTCCCTAGTATGTGGGAGTAATGACCCACACTATTAAAAAATTAAATGAAAATTGGAGGCAGGGCTACAAAGCATAAGAATTTAAAAATAGAAAATATAATTTCTTGAAGCTTTTTTTCGCGTACTTTTAAAAAAAAATACTAATTTTATATACAACAGTTTATTTCGGTCACTGAATTGATTTTTTTCCCTTAAATTTTTTATAAAAAATGGTCCATATGTACTCTACCGATGGTGTAAATTTTGGAGTTGGGACGACTTTGGTTCAGAAGTTACATTATAATAACTGAAAATCTTCACCAAATTACAAAGAATTTTTTAAAATATTTTTCTTTGTAATTTGGTGAAGATTTTCAGTTATTAATTGAATTTTGAATTTAATTTAATTTTTGACCTGTGAAACTTGAGAAAGATATTTGGATTCCTTTTTCGTTCCTATAAGGAACATAGAGTCAGCATGAGGTCTTCCAGCGCATGCCCGTCCCATTAATACCAGTGCATACAAATACTTGGAATTTTGTGCAGTGTAATGTTTTTATATTACTTACAGTACATAGTGGGCGTTATTGCCACGCCCCTTCTAGTACCTCTCACACAAATGGTAACAATTTTGTGAAATGTTAAAACCCTTTATTTATATATTTACTTTAATGATTTTCTCATTTTTAACATTTCACAAACTTGTTACCATTTGTATGAGAGGTACTAGAAGGGGCATGGCATAACGCACTCTTTGTACTGGACTGTAGGTACTTTAAAAACATTACACTGCACAAAATTTCAAGTATTTGTATGTACTGGTAATAATGTTATAAGCTGTTAATTATTTGTACCAATTGGTCACTTTGTGTGGGGGTATCAAAATGTGCGTGGCATTTTAGTTATTTTTTGTCCAGCTTATAGAGATGATAAAATGATTACTATGTATGAAATTTTACAGAATTCCCATGAATAGTATAGAAGTTATAAGAGTTTTAACATGCCCAAAATTTTTAGCCATTTGTACGGGAGGTACCACAAAGAGTAGGCTAATATGGTTGTCCATCAGACATAAACTGGGTTTGAATAAAATATTACCACGTACGAAATTTTAAGTCATTCGGTCACTCCTTTCCAGGGTTTTCGTTAGCACTTTTCAGGATAATCCAGGATTAAGGACATTTTCGTCCATTTGATGTCCTTAATACACAAAAATTCGTTACTTAATTTATAATTCTTAGAGAGGATGTTAAAATCTTTCAAATGGCACATACAGTATCGGACAATACATCTTTAAAAAATTTTAAATTGTGTTGTTGTTATTTATTGTTGGTCTGTGCTTTTGTTATTCAGTCAGAGTTTATTTTGGTTTGAGACCGTATGTTACAGTTACTTTCTGTCTATTGCAAAAAAGTAATAGAAACAAATACAAAAATTGGTAGAGAGTTTTAATTGCTTGGTAGAATTGACTGCAGTTTCGATAGACACCACTCTATCATCTTCAGAATTCAGTAGCAATAGTGAATGTCTTTAACTTAAATCAGCTGAAATACTTATGGAAGCAGTAAATTGAATTTAAAAGAACTGCTAACCAAACCCGTATTTTGCCGAACTAAGTCAACATACTAAAATTCTCATACCAATACATTTCTGTTTTTTTGCTTGGGTTCGCATCGCGAACCACGAAAACAAATGTAGTTTTGTCAACGGCTAATGCCGACGTCATCGCACCTCATGTGTTTGTATGTGTTGTTATTTATTGTAGGTCTGTGCATTTGTTATTCTGTCAGAATTTATTTTGGTTTGAGACCATATGTTTCAGTTACTTTCTGTCTATTGCAAAAAAGTAATAGAAACATAGAAAAGAGCCACAAATTCAGCTGTGTTAACTGCGAACAAAATCAAAAGAATCCGATCACCGACCTTTTAAAAAGGCAAGAGGCCCTAATGTCACCATCAACAGGACACTCACCAAGCCCTTCAATGAAGTGGCGAAGGAGAGTCTAGTGATGGCCGTTATAGACAGAAGTAGTGAGGATGGATCCATCCTCAAGGACAAATGGAGCCATGTGCAATCTGCCATTATGGCTCATTACCTCGATGTCCGTAGAGAAATGCCGGACAAACCACCAATCTGCAACGATGCAGGATGGCATCAGGAGAGTAGTAAAGCTCTTATATTTCGGTGATGCAAGATCAGTAGACCTGTATAAGGCTGCTCTGAGTCGAGCGGATGTGCCCAGTTGGATGTTGTCGAAAAAACAAGACCCCTTACAGAAGACCCCTCAAACCCAGCTGACATATTAGAAATAATAAAAGATTCCAATCCTGGTCTGCCCGCCCATAATTGGAGCAAGGTGGGTGAGGCGGACGGTAAAAAGCGGCAGGTCAATTTGATCCTTAACGCTGAATCCACCTCCCATATACAACATGCAAGTGCAACCCTACAATATGGCTTCGAGACTATAGTCTTGAAGGTATACAAACAGGATATAGCTCCCACTACGGAAGGCGAGTCGTCCACCGTGGTTGATACATGGCTTTTTGGAAGTGCGGAGATACCCACGCCCATTACTTCTGGTGACTCCAACTCTAACAGAGTTGGAGCCTATTATTTCTGGTGACTCCAACTCTAACAGAAGATCTGTAACGTCCTTCTCTGAGGACAAAAGCTCTACTTCGGTCACAGAGAGGGTGAGGGGAGTCTCCGGACTCTTTGACGCATCTGGCGGGGACATGCTTGTCGACGATACGGACGAAGAAGCATGTCCCCGGTGGATTAACATCCACCCCTTGTCGGGGTGTGCGGTATTAGGATACCCAACTTTAAACTGCTTGTGGCCAACTGTGAAGGCACTCCAAGAACCTGCATTTTGGCCAGGAAAGATCTAAGTATCTTTCTCCTGACTAATTTAAGTGGTAAAGACCAAACATCTGGGGTAGTACGGATATAAACAATAGGGGTGATTCGCTTCTTGACTTTAATCTAACTACCATTCTTAGTATTTGTAACATAGGTAATAAACCGACCTTTACAATTAAAGACAGACAAGAAGTACTCGACGTAACGTTTGCTACTGACCGGCTGTCAGACAAAATAATTGGGTGGAATGTACTGGACGACCACTCATTCTCAGATCACCATTATATTGAGTTCAAACTCGCGGAAAAAGCGCCTAAACCTGCCGTCCACAGAAATGTAAGGAAGACAAAGTGGCACCTATATGAGAATAATTTCAAGAAAGTCCTCAACTCTAAACTTCTGTACGAACCGAATGACAAAGCCGGTCTGGATAATCTGGTCGAGCATATCACCACATCATTCAATAGTTCCCTTGAAGAAGCCTGTCCAAAAACAAGGTACTAGGGTAAAACTAAACCCTAATGGTGGACTTCTGAGCTAACGGCTATGCAAAAGACCTGCAACAAGCTATTCAATAAGGCTAAATCTACTGGGGTCGCTAATGATTGGGATGCCTATAAAGAGCAACTCAAGATCTATAAGAAGGAGCTTAGAAAGACGCAAAGGCGCTCTTGGTATACCTTCTGTGGTGAAGTGGAAAAGGTCTCCGATGCCGCTAGGCTTAGGAAGATATTATCTGCTTCACCCTGTACAGTGGGAGATTTACAGGATGAAGCAAATAACTGGACCAAAAACAGCGAGCAGTCGCTCAATGTACTGCTCGACACACATTTCCCGGGGAACTCTGTAACAGAACCCGAGGATCAGCAGGACCAACAAGAGTGAGAGTGGACTGCGAGCGTCGCTAGCTTCTTGACTGAGAGATCCGGAATAAGCTGGGCTATTAATAGCTTTGAGCCCTTCAGGTCACCTGGACCAGATGGCATCACTCCAGCAGAAATGCAGAAAATGTTAAGGTACATTATCCCCTGGCTGGAGAAAATTTATGTAGGCTGTATCAGGCTTTCATGCGTCCCGAATCGATGGAGGGATACCAAAGTGGTATTCATACCTAAAGCGGGAAAGATATCACACACTAGGCCAAACGACTTCAGACCAATTAGCCTATCCTCCTTCCTATTGAAATGTCTGGAAAGACTTTTATATCATTTCATTAGGGAAAACCTGGATACAAAACTCCTGTCGGGGAACAAACATGCTTACAACAAGGGCAAGTCTACAGAATCAGCCCTGCACGAACTTGTGAGCACTATCGAATCGTCCCTGCATTTCAAGGAATTCACCATGGTGGCATTTCTTGACATAGAAGGGGCTTTTAACAACATTCACTCAGATGCGGTAATTGCGGCACTCTTACATCTAAAAGTTAACACTAGTTTGATTAGACTAATTCAAAGTCTGCTCACCAGAAGACAAGCATAACAGCATGTCTAGGGTCCACAACTCTAACAAGGTTTGTAAACAGAGGGACCCCGCAAGGAGGAGTACTGTCTCCACTAATTTGGAACCTAGCGGTGAATGAAATCCTGCTAGATCTAGAACGTTGTGGCTGCAAGGTCGTGGCATATGCGGACGACGTGGCAATCGCAGTGAGTGGCAAATTCGTAAACGTCCTCAGAGACATCCTACAGGTGGCTCTGAACAAGTTGGCTAGATGGGCCAGAAGCAGCGGTTTGGGCGTTAACCCCAACAAGACAGAATTGGTTCTCTTTACTAGGATGAATAATGTCCCACATGTGGACCCTCCACCTCGGATAAATGGAACAGATCTAGTCTTTTCTGAAAGTGCAAAATTTTTAGGAATAATTCTAGATAGGAAAATTTTATTTAGACTTGACGTATTGGAACGTGTAAGGGAGGCCAACGTCGCCTTATATTCCTGCAAAAAGGCTGTAGGGTCGCGGTGGGGACTCTCTCCTAAAATCGTCCACTGGATATATATAGCAGTAGTTCGTCCAATACCAAATACCATATTGTGGTATGGTGGAAGGCAACTGACAAACTAACCATCACCAACCTACTAACAAAGGTTCAGAGAACTGCCTGCCTGAGCATAAGCGGAGCCTTAAGGACTACAGCGACCGAGTCTCTACAAGCCCTACTCCATATACTGCCGATTAATATTGTGGCGAGAGAAGTTGCAACCAAAGCGGCAATAAGATTAAACTGCCTATCAATGTGGAGGTACAAGAACTATGGTCACATGAGGATATCAAAGTGTAGTGATATGGTAACCGACCGAGTGGACTATATACCAACTGTGTACACCTTCGAGAGAAATTACATCACTATGATTCCCGCCAGAGATGAATGGGTCGGCAGAATACCAGGTAATAAAAACCATCTCCACTTTTACACGGATGGTTCGAAGCTTGATGAAAAGGTTGGCTTCGGAGTACACTGTGAAGAACTTAGTCTGGATATAGCTCACAGACTACCAGATACCTGCAGTGTCTATCAAGCCGAAATAATGGCAATATGGGAAGTCGCCAAGTGGCTGAGTCGCAACATAGTAACCAACACTGGCGTTGTCATTTACTCGGACAGCCAGGCTGCCATCAATTCTCTGGAGGCAACATCCCTAAATTCACAAACAGCCCTCGACTGCCGCAGATCTCTTAACGAGATGGCTGAGCAGTTTAATATACACCTCATATGGGTGCCTGGGCATAGGGATATCCCGGGGAACTGCAAAGCCGATGAAATTGCTAGGAAAGGGACGACATTACAAATTCTCGAAGAATTTGCATATATTGGTGCGCCACTATCCACGTGCAAGCTTTGGCTTAGGCAAGAGGCAATCAGGCAGTCCAACGAAAGATGGACAGAAATCGGCACCTGCAGGGTAGCTAGACAAATCTGGCCAAGGTATGACCTAAGAAGGTCAAAATATCTCCTCGCACTAGAGAGGAAACGATTGTCTACGTTAGTACAGGTTCTGACGGGACACTGCTTGATCGGCGAACACGCCAAAAGATTGGGTATTGACTCCAATGATTTCTGCCGAAGCTGTGGAGATGAGGAAGAAGTGGAGAGCATTGAGCACTTGCTTTGCGACTGTGCCGCTTTGAGTAAACGACGACTGGACATACTGTGGTCGGCCTTTTTAGGCAGCCTAACAGATCTTTCCAGTACTGATATTCGTACTATCGATAAATTTATATATCAAACAGGTTGGTTTCGATGAGGGGCATTTCAGCCCGTGGTAACACTAGGGACCTAAACTGGTCTATGTGAGCTTGTAAAAAAATACGGCTGCCACCCTAACCTAAACCTAAACAGAAGATCTGTAACGTCCTTCTCTGAGGACGAAAGCTCTACTTCTGACACAGAGGGACTGAGGGGAGTCTCCGGACTCTTTGACGCATCTGGCGGGGACACGCTTCTCGATGATACGGACGAATACTGACGTAACGTTTGCTACTGACCGGCTGTCAGACAAAATTATTGGGTGGAATGTACTGGACGACCACTCATTCTCAGATCAAAATTATATTGAGTTCAAACTCGCTTAAAAAGCGCCTGAACCTGCCGTCCACAGAAATGTGAGGAAGACTAAGTGGCACCTGTATGTCGAACGGTCCCAACGCTGGCACTCTTACCCGCCCCTTCCGACCGAGGGGGCCACATCCCCATAACGTAGGGATTGCGTACACACCATGATCCGAACCATGGCGGGATAATAGTAGAGGGTGGAATACCAGCTTCAGAAAATATCAACAGCTGGCGCATGCATATACAAATTTAATATTAATTCTCAAAATAATAAATTTTTACTAAATATAGACATGCAGAAAAAATACATTATATTACTACACATTTAAATACGATATAATTCGAGATTTCATGTGTCAATTTCTATATCAAAGTCAATAATATCGTATAAAGTGTTAAAATCCACACACATTCTACGGATGGGATTTGCAGATGCATAATTAGTACTTTGTAAATCAATATGTAATAATTGGTAATATCTGGATGATCTGAATGGAATATTAAATCTTATCTTAGAAAGAATGTAATCGGAAGATACATCACCTTTTATAACCTTTAGAATCATTGTAGAGTTCAGTATAATACGTCTGCTCCTAAGAGTAGGAAGTCTTATCAAACCCAACCTACTAGTGTATGGTGGAAGAACAAAATCGCTATTCCAGTGAAGGTGTCGCAAAGCAAATAATAAAAATTGCTTCTGAACAGATTCGATCTTATCGATGTATGTCCCGTATTGAGGGTCCCATACAACGGACCCATATTCTAGAATAGGTCTAACAAGAAAAGTATAAGCTGCTTTGTTATATATGGGTCTGAAAATTCTTTCGCCCATTGTAATTATGTGATTATTGAAATTGAGTTTAGGATCCATCAATATACAAAGATCCACAAAGGTCTCAACAGTATCTAAATAGGAACCATTAAGACCAAATTTAAATGGGATAGTTTTCGACCTAGAGAAACACATTTGCTTACATTTCCTCAAATTAAGGTCCATGCAATTAATATCACACTAATGACCAAAGTTATCTAAATCATTTTGAAGTATCATAGAATCTTCAGTTGCATTATAAGAGAAAAATATCTTAACATCATCCGCATACATCAATAGCCTAGAATTAATAATTGATTCTGGTAAATCATTGATAAATAGAAGAAACAGCACGGGGCCAATATGACTACCCTGGGCACCCCAGAAGGAACCACAATCGGACCAGAACGGAAACTACCAAATTTCACAATCTGAATACGGTTATACAGATAAGAGGATATCCAACACAACAAGCTGTTACTAAAACCAACGCGCCCAAGCTTATATAATAAGAGTTTGTGATTAACTCTATCAAATGCCTTACTAAAATCGGTATAAACTACATCTGTCTATTTACCAAGCACGAATTCTTTAATTACTTGGGAAGTAAATTTAACTAAATTCGACATAGCTGAAAGTCTCTTCCGAAATCCATGCTGGAAAGGACTAAGAATAGACGATACACTATGCGATAAAATTTCAGTGACCATCTTCTCAAAAATTTTTGGGATAATACTTAATTTCGCAATACCTCGATAATTCAACACATCTATCAAGCTTCCTGATTTATGAAGTGGACTTATGAACGAATTTCTCCAAGTAGATGGGAAATAGCCAAACCTTATTGAATTGTTAAATAATAATGTAAGCGGAACAGGAAGATTTTGAGCACAAGATTTTAAGATTATACTTGGTATACCATCAGGGCCAGCACAGTTAGAGGATTTAAGCTTCAGCCCGTGGTAACACTAGGGACCTAAACTGGTCTATGTGAGCTTGTACAAAAATACGGCTGCCACCCTAACCTAAACCTAAACAGAAGATCTGTAACGTCCTTCTCTGAGGACGAAAGCTCTACTTCCGACACAGAAGGACTGAGGGGAGTCTCCGGACTCTTTGACGCATCTGGCGGGGACACGCTTCTCGATGATACGGACGAATACTGACGTAACGTTTGCTACTGACCGGCTGTCAGACAAAATTATTGGGTGGAATGTACTGGACGACCACTCATTCTCAGATCAAAATTATATTGAGTTCAAACTCGCTTAAAAAGCGCCTGAACCTGCCGTCCACAGAAATGTGAGGAAGACTAAGTGGCACCTGTATGTCGAACGGTCCCAACGCTGGCACTCTTACCCGCCCCTGCCGACCGAGGGGGCCACATCCCCATAACGTAGGGATTGCGTACACACCATGATCCGAACCATGGCGGGATAATAGTAGAGGGTGGAATACCAGCTTCAGAAAATATCAACAGCTGGCGCATGCATATACAAATTTAATATTAATTCTCAAAATAATAAATTTTTACTAAATATAGACATGCAGAAAAAATACATTATATTACTACACATTTAAATACGATATAATTCGAGATTTCATGTGTCAATTTCTATATCAAAGTCAATAATATCGTATAAAGTGTTAAAATCCACACACATTCTACGGATGGGATTTGCAGATGCATAATTAGTACTTTGTAAATCAATATGTAATAATTGGTAATATCTGGATGATCTGAATGGAATATTAAATCTTATCTTAGAAAGAATGTAATCGGAAGATACATCACCTTTTATAACCTTTAGAATCATTGTAGAGTTCAGTATAATACGTCTGCTCCTAAGAGTAGGAAGTCTTATCAAACCCAACCTACTAGTGTATGGTGGAAGAACAAAATCGCTATTCCAGTGAAGGTGTCGCAAAGCAAATAATAAAAATTGCTTCTGAACAGATTCGATCTTATCGATGTATGTCCCGTATTGAGGGTCCCATACAACGGACCCATATTCTAGAATAGGTCTAACAAGTGAAGTATAAGCTGCTTTGTTATATATGGGTCTGAAAATTCTTTCGCCCATTGTAATTATGTGGTTATTGAAATTGAGTTTAGGATCCATCAATATACAAAGATCCACAAAGGTCTCAACAGTATCTAAATAGGAACCATTAAGACCAAATTTAAATGGGATAGTTTTCGACCTAGAGAAACACATTTGCTTACATTTCCTCAAATTAAGGTCCATGCAATTAATATCACACTAATGACCAAAGTTATCTAAATCATTTTGAAGTATCATAGAATCTTCAGTTGCATTATAAGAGAAAAATATCTTAACATCATCCGCATACATCAATAGCCTAGAATTAATAATTGATTCTGGTAAATCATTGATAAATAGAAGAAACAGCACGGGGCCAATATGACTACCCTGGGCACCCCAGAAGGAACCACAATCGGACCAGAACGGAAACTACCAAATTTCACAATCTGAATACGGTTATACAGATAAGAGGATATCCAACTCAACAAGCTGTTACTAAAACCAACGCGCCCAAGCTTATATAATAAGAGTTTGTGATTAACTCTATCAAATGCCTTACTAAAATCGGTATAAACTACATCTGTCTATTTACCAAGCACGAATTCTTTAATTACTTGGGAAGTACATTTAACTAAATTCGACATAGTTGAAAGTCTCTTCCGAAATCCATGCTGGAAAGGACTAAGAATAGACGATACACTATGCGATAAAATTTCAGTGACCATCTTCTCAAAAATTTTTGGGATAATACTTAATTTCGCAATACCTCGATAATTCAACACATCTATCAAGCTTCCTGATTTATGAAGTGGACTTATGAACGAATTTCTCCAAGTAGATGGGAAATAGCCAAACCTTATTGAATTGTTAAATAATAATGTAAGCGGAACAGGAAGATTTTGAGCACAAGATTTTAAGATTATACTTGGTATACCATCAGGGCCAGCACAGTTAGAGGATTTAAGCTTGCCTAAGTTTGACGATACTACACGCAAAGAAAAAATTCGTTTCTGCGAAACGAAATATTAGACAACTACAATTCTCGTTTACGAAGACTGAAATTTCTTTTGGTCAGAATATGTTTCTGTCACAACAAACGAAATTTCAGTTCTGGCAAACGAGATTTGTAGTTGTCTAATATTTCGTTTCGCAGAATTCCACACCATCCATTCTAACCCTGGAAGGCCTGGTATTGCACTTTCGTTTCATATTGACAAAATCATAGAAAGATGTGGGATTAATTTTAAAATGATAAGCTACTTTCTCTAAGTAGAGTTTATAGCATCTACGAGATTCAATATTATACTGCGATCTGGCTACAGAGTATCTTGCATAATCCATATCTGATACATTAAATTTCTTAAACAACCTGCTCTTAAAATTCTTGACAGCAGTCATTTTAGAAGAATGCCATGGTGGATTAATAGACTTCCTAATGTGAATCTTTGGTACGGATTGTAGCAAACATTCATTTAAAACATTATAAAATCTATCAATGGCAGCATCCATATCAGCAACACGATCACAATTACAAACAAAAACCCAATCAATATTTAATAATAGAGAATTAAGCAATTCAAAGTTTGTTCTTTTGAAACAAAAAACTGTACCCTCATCATGTGAGGAGTCTACATAAGAGTCCTCCATTTTACACAACATCGAAATACCGAGCGTGGGATGGTAACTGTCTTCCGGGGAAGAGACGGGAGAAATTCTATAAGTTTCAAAAAAATTTGTATTATTCACGAATACCAAATCAAGTAACTTATCATAAATATTGGAAATACCGTTGATCTGGAATAGCCCAAGATCAGAAAAACGCCTAACTACATCGTTAGTCCACTCAAACGTCGATGAAGATGAATTCAAAGGAGTAAGAGCCTCAGTATCCGGCAAAGAAAGCCAAGAAACGGAGGGTAAATTAAAATCCCCTAAAATGATGATACGGTCTACATCCCTCAACATTGAAATTACTCTGCTGATAGTCAACAAGTGATTATCATAAACAGATAGTTCCGAGTTTGGAGGGATGTACGAGCAAGACACAAATAACTTAGCTTTACCTAAATTAATAGAAACAACAATACATTCAATGTCTTTAGTCTCATCGAGATTGACAATGTCGGAAGAAAGCGAACTGATAACGGCAATAAGAACACCACCGCCAATTCTATCTATGCGATCTTTTCGATATATTAAATATTTATTTGATAGAATCTCAGAATTAAATATTGAAGACTTTAGCCAAGTTTCAGTGAAGCCTAAAACGGAAAACTCAAAGTAAAAGCTGTCAGAAAATAAGTGGGATAATTTAGTATTAAGCCCTCTAACATTCTGGTATGCTATCACAAAAGAATTTATTAGTTTTTTGAAGACTTGGATGTATATTGTCTCAAAGGCAGACGTGCTAAATTATCAACCCTATCAACAAACTCGTTAACAAATGCCTTAGGCGACCAAAAATCACGTTGTATCAGTTTATCAAAGATCTCCGGTTGTACGATGATCTTGAATGACGACTGAGATACGGACGAAGATCAGCGCATTTTAAATGATTTAAGATAAAAATCACCATCTATCTTAGACCTTATGTAAAGATTTAAATCATCGGAGGACGTATCCGGAGCAAAGCAGGAAACAAAAACCACTTTCTTGGCTGGGGCCACAGTCAGTGTCTTCGGTTTCCTACCTACTCGCGGTGGTATAGTAGCAGGGGGGTTAGGTTCAGTTTCAAAATGAACCTCTGAATTTCCCTCTTGCATAGGGACAACCTGATCAGCAGTCGGTGCTGCAGCGACAACAACATCTTGCTGATCGATAGAATCAAAATGAACTACCTTAACAGAAGCAGTTGATCGATTCGTAGGCACATCCGACGTTATAAGTTCAGAAGTACTAGGTGCAACGGCGTCAAGCTTTTTAGAGAGCTCCTTCTTCGCCGGCCTCTTGCGCTTCCGTCCAGCAACGTCAGGAGAGCACACGAATCCATCTAGGTCTGGAAACTTATCAAACAGAGAAGTGAACGTTCATACAACGCCCAAAGCTCCTTCTCCATTTGGGAAACCTCAAAGGAATAATCTTTTACGAATTTGTAGAAATTTACACTAATTTTTCTACATCTAACACAACACCATTTAAGACCATTATTATCCCCATACAGAGCATCTACGATCCTTGCGGGTACACCTGCACACTTAGCATGCCAAAGGTCAGTACACAGCCAGCATTCGAAAGATCTTTGCGTATCGGAGACAATTCTACAAGTTACACTAGAGCACGACATGTTATAAAAAAAAAGTAAATATTTCACCCTCTACTGTATAATGTTAAAACGTGTAATAACAGAACAAAAAAGTTTGATGGCAACTCTGCTGGAGAAAAACAGAAACGGAGTAGAAAGCACAGACAAGAGTAAACGGCACAACAACAAAACACAACACTAAATGCAGCACAATAGTTGTTATCTAATGCGATGCGAGTAAGATTCCAACTGGAAAAACACGAATAATATGATTCAAAATAAAAACAATAAGCACACTTATAAAAAATACACTTATCTGTTAATCAAAACTATTTTTAGAAACAAAAACGTGTTATTTTCACACAAAAATGCAATATAATAAGGATCGAAGAGGGAGCATTTTTGTAAATTGTGTTGGGGTTTCTTGGGGTTTATTTGATGCAATATAAAGATTTTCTTAATCTTGTATGATATTTATCCAAAAATGAGCTCGAGCTTTATAATCATTCAATATTTCGTCTTTCGTTGAAAGACATAATCAGGATCAGATAATATAACTGCGTAAATCCGTAGAAAATTAGTATGGACTCCCTTCGTGGTTGTCTGTTGTCATACGCATGACAACACGAAACACTTTAATTTTTTAAACCATTTGTTAACGAGTATTTTCTAAAATGATTTTACCAAATCTGAACTTCCCATTAAAAAATAGTACGAGACTTTGCACTATTAGGTATAAATTGTCATCAAATTAAAATCTGAAAAATTAATTATAAGGATGTTTCTATATTCTGACCTCCTGTCACCACAAAAAGATACTTGAAGCGGTTAAGAAGATATGACAATTTTAACAAATGGTATTTTTAGAAAAAATCCTGAGATCTGTGCCATAAAAACTACAACAAATTTTGAAAAACTAAAAATGCCAAAAAGTTGTCCATAGTAGAGGAATGTATAAAGTTTATTAAAAGTTAAAATTTATTTGTTTTTGAATTCGAGTTTTTTTATATGTTTGACATGTTTTCAATGAAAATAGTTTTATGTGGGGTTAAGTTGGGGATTTTCTTGTGATTATTTGGGGACAACAGCAATTTTTTTCTGGCAAACCTGAGCACAGATCACAGCACAATTATTGCAAGCAGGGTTGCCAAACACTCTAATGTTTGGGATGCCTGTAACGAGCAACTCAAGGACTATAAGAAGGAGCTTAGAAAGGCGCAAAGACGCTCTTGGTATATTGGATAATTGAATAATTGGAACAAAAACAGCGAGCAATGTACTGCTCGACACACATTTCCCGGGGAACTCTCTAACAAAACCAGAGGATCAGCAGGACCAACAAGAGGGCGAGTGGACTGCGAGCGTCGCTAGTTTGTTGACTGAGAAATCCAGAATAAGCTGGGCTATTAATAGCTTTGAGCTCTTCAAGTCACCTGGACCAGACGGCATCGCTCCAGCAGAAATGCAGAAAATGTTGAAGTACATTATCCTCTGGCCGGAGAAAATTTATGTAGGCTGTGTAAGGCTTTCATACATCCCGAATCGATCGAGGGATACCAAAGTGGTATTCATACCTAAAGCGGGGAAGATATCACACACTAGGCCAAAGGACTTCAGACCAATTAGCCTATTCTCCTTCCTATTGAAAGGTCTGGAAAGATTTTTAGATTATTTCATTAGGGAAAACCTGGATACAAAACTCCTGTCGGTGAACCAACATGCTTACAATAAGGGGAAGTCTACAGAATCAGCCCTGCACGAACTTGTGAGCACTATCGAATCGTCCCTGCATTTCAAGGAATTCACCATGGTGGAATTTCTTGACATAGAAGGGGCTTTTAACAACATTCACTCGGATGCAGTAATTGCGGCACTGTCTCATCTAAAAGTTAACTCTAGTTTGATTAGACTAATTCAAAGTCTGCTCAACAGAAGACGCATAACAGCAAGTCTTGGGTCCACAAGTCTAACAAGGTTTGTAAACAGAGGGACCCCACAAGAAGGAGTACTGTCTCCACTAATTTGGAACCTAGCGGTGAATGAAATCCTGCTAGATCTAGAACGTTGTGGCTGCAAGGTCGTGGCATATACGGACGACGTGGCAATCGCAGTGAGTGGCAAATTCGTAAACGTCCTCCGAGACATTCTACAGGTGGCTCTGAACAAATTGGCTAGATGGGCCAGAAGCAGTGGTTTGGGGAAAACCCAAACAAGACAGAATTGGTTCTCTTTACTAGGATGAATAAAGTCCCACATGTGCACCCTCCACCTCGGATAAATGGAACAGATCTAGTCTTTTCTGAAAATGCATTTAGAAAATGCATTTTTAGGAATAATTCTAGATAGAAAACTGTTATTTAGACTTAACGTATTGGAACGTGTAAGGAAGGCCAACTTCGCCTTATATTCCTGCAAAAAGGCTGTAGGGTCGTGGTGGGCCTCTCTCCTAAAATCGTCCACTGGATATATATAGCAGTAGTTCGTCCTATACTGCTATACAGCATTGTGGTATGGTGGACGGCAACTGACAAACTAACCATCACCAACCTACTAACAAAGGTTCAGAGAACAGCCTGCCTGAGCATAAGCGGAGCCTTAAGGACTACAGCGACCGAGTCTCTACAAGCCCTACTGCATATACTGCCGATTAATATTGTGGCGAGATAAGTTGCAACCAAAGCGGCAATAAGATTAAACTGCCTATCAATGTGGAGGTACAAAAACACGGTCACATGAGGATATTAAAGTGTAGTGCTATGGTAACCGACCGAGTGGACTACTATATACCAACTGTGTACACATTCGAGAGAAATTACATCACTATGATTCCCGCCAGAGATGAACCAGGTAATGTAAACCATATCCACTTTTACACGGATGGTTCGAAGCTTGATGAAAAGGTTGGCTTCGGAGTACACTGTGCAGAGCTTAGTTTGGATATAACTCACAGACTACCAGATACCTGCAGTGTCTATCAAGTCGAAATAATGGCAATATGGGAAGTTGCCAAGTGGCTGAGTCGCAACATAGTAACCAACACTGGCGTTGTCATTTACTCGGACTGCCAGGCTGCCATCAATTCTCTGGAGGCAGCATCCCTAAAATCAAAAACAACCCTCGACTGCGGCAGATCTCTTAACGAGATGGCTGAGCAGTTTAATATACACCTCATATGGGTGCCTGGGCATAGGGATATCCCGGGGAACTGCAAAGCCGATGAACTTGCTAGGAAAGGGATGTCATTACAAATTCTCGAAGAATTTGTATATATTGGTGCGCCACTATCCACGTGCAAGCTTTGGCTTAGGCAAGAGGCTATCAGGCAGTCCAACGAAAGATGGAAGGAAATCGGCACCTGCAGGGTAGCTAGGCAAATCTGGCCACGGTATGACCTGAGAAGATCAAAATATCTCCTCGCACTAGAGAGGCAAAGATTGTCTACGTTAGTATCAGTTCTGACGGGACACTGCTTGATCGGCGAACACGCCAAAAGATTGGGTATTGACTCTAATGACTTCTGCAGAAGCTGTGGAGATGAGGAAGAAGTGGAGAGCATTGATCACTTGCTATGCGACTGCCCCGCTCTGGGTAAACGACGACTGGACATACTTGGGTCGGCCTTTCTAGGCAGCCTAACAGATCTTTCCAGTACCGATATTCGTGCTATCGATACATTTGAATTTTGTCAATGGAACAGAGCACTGTGTCCCGTGGTCTGGCGCTGATGACGTTCTCGGCTGAAATGCTGACGGTGGCTGCCACCCTAACCTAACCTAGTTAGGCAAAATACGGGTTTGGTTAGCAGTTCTTGTTAAATTCAATTTACTGCTTCCATAAGTATTTCATCTGATTTAAGTTAAAGACATACACTATTGCTACTGAATTCTGAAGATGATAGAGTGGTGTCTATCGAAACTGCAGTCAATTCTACCAAGCAATTAAAGCTCTCTACCAATTTTTGTATTTGTTTCTATTACTTTTTTGTAATAGACAGAAAGTAACTGAAACATATGATCTCAAACCAAAATAAATTCTGACTAACATTTTAATTTTTAACAAAGTTGTTTTCATATACTGAAAACAACAATAACGATCTTGAGCCTGAGTACAAAAACAAAATATGTACTATGAAAGCAGATCGAATAAAACAAAAAAACAAAAACAAGAAGAAATGGTAGGGCACGACCAAATACGTTGTTGTTGCATAGTCAACTACAGCAAAACATTCGTGTGAATTCTTTACATTGCAAGACTCACGAGAGTGGAAGTTGCTACATGCACGAGGGACGATGATTACTGAATTGTCTTTTTTTGAAGATATGCGCTTTTAGCAAACAGTTCTCGTTTAATGATACTTGGCTGTGCGTATATATTTAATAATTTCGACTGAAGTAATCGTTGTAATAAGGATATTGATAATGGGAGTTTGGTGGCTCCCGAAACAGATCTGTCTATCCAACCATTACAACCGCCCCCAATACATGTCACTTAATTCTTCTTTAATTTTTAACAAAGTTGTTTTCATATACTGAAAACAACAATAACGATCTTGAGCCTGAGTACAAAAACAAAATATGTAACATTTTAAATTATTATCTAAATTTTACCTATTATCTAAGAAATTGCATCAATTTAACAAAAAATGGCAATTTATCTGCTTAAATTATTTCAAATTAAAAATTTATTTCACAAAAAAACAAAAAGGTCTAAAATTCGCACGGCAAAACATATTGGTCTATGCACTTCTACTAAGATTTTGTGGAAAATCATTTATTATCAAGGACGGCCTTGCTTCTTTTTGCATGAAATCAATAAGATTGCTTGTTATCTTGGTATCTATGGAGTTTTAAGCATCTGCAATAGCCTGAAATGGCTTATTTTTATCTTCAACTATGCTTTCTCGAGTTATCTCTTTGTTGAGAATTTCCCAATAATTTTCAATGGGATTTAAGTCTACGGATGAGCTGGCCGCTTCATAACATCCTTCCTTCCTAACTCAATCAATGAATAGTTTCGCGGTATTATTCGGGTGGTTGTCGTGTTGAAATTGCCGTAATAGGGAAGCATGGAATTCTCCAAGAGTTCGCATTACATAAACCTGTTCATTATTCCGTTTATTGTATAGACGGGTCCAACCACGTTGCCGGAAAAGCATCCGCAGACCATGACATTGCCACCTCCATGATTTACAGACCGTTTATAAAAGGGTCCAATATTTTATTAACTAGTATACATATACTGTATATCATTCAAATCTGATTTTCCGTTAAAAAGTGATATCGACTTCAAAATAGCTAAATTTGTAAAAAAAATGTTTAGATGACAAATTTGGCACTATATATAAGAATTTTAACTATGAAAAAAGAAATAACTTATCGTTAGTCCTTTTTGAATACCGTTAATAAATTCCCCATTTTTGATAGTAGGTCGCTAAAAATTTGTCACGAGGTGTATTTTGATGCAGTGTACTGAAATCCATCAAAAACTGAATTTCCAATTTTCTTGTTGTTACATCCTTTTTCGTTTCTGATGACGATATACATCGATACCATAGTATAGAAAGGCCACAACTTATGAAAACATAAGTTTTCAGGGGAAGGAAAAAACTTAATAAAAATTGATTAGCAGATATTGCAAAAACTTGTCAAAGGGAATCTTAAAAAATATATGACACCGGTTTAACGTTTTGATATTTATTTAATTGTTTTGATTTTTAACAATTTAAATGATATAGGGGTAATTCCGAAGAAAATCGACCCACTCTGAATTTTTATGAACTCCGATATTGCTGAAATTTTGCACGCGCATACTGCAAGATGATACGAAATAATGACAGTTTACCGTTTGTCAAATTTTATAGCGATTTAGATTTTATAGGGTGCCAAAGAGTGGGGTATCTAAATTTTTTTTTAAATTAAGCTATGTTCAAGTCGTCATAACTTTAGAACGGAAGGTCAGATTTAGATGAAATAAGTACAATTTTAAAGATATTAACGTTCTTTACACAAAAGGATCGCTAAATGTGTATTAAGGACGCCAAAAGGACAAAAATGTCCTTAATCCTTGATTATCCTGAAAAAAGTATTTTCAATATTTTTTATTTTACTTCTGAATATTGTACAAAATTTCAAATATTTTTATGCACTGGTATTAGTGTTATAAGCTTTTAACTTTTTGTACCAATTTGTCCCTTTGTGTGGGAGGTACCAAAAGGGGCGTGACATTTTCGCCCATTTTTGCTAAGCTTACAGATACGGTAAAATAATTACTACGTATGAAATCATCATTGGTTTCCCATGAGTAGTATAGAAGTTATAAGAGTTTTAACATGTCACAAAATTTTAACCCTTTATGGGGGAGGTACTACACGGAGGGGTCCGACATGGGCCACTTCAAAACATTAAGTAGATTTGAGGAAAAAATTCCACATACGAATTTGTAAGTCATTCGGTCACTCCTTTTCAGAGATATCGTTGGCATAATTCAGTCAAACGGACAGACAGACATTAATTAAGTCATACCTTTTGAACCTATTGAGCACCCGTTCTGAAAAATTTGTATTTTATGGGTAAATATGGTGGTAATATTCAGAAGTAAAATAAAAAAAATTGAAAATACTTTTTTCAGGATAATCAAGGATTAAGGACATTTTCGTCCTTTTGGTATCCTTAATACACATTTAGTGATCCTTATGTGTATAATACTTAGAAAGGACGTTAATATCTTTAAAATTTTACTTATTTCATGTAAATCCGACCTTCCGTTCTAAAGTTATGTCGACTTGAACATAGCTTAATTTTCAAACAGAAAATGTAGATGCCCCACTTTGGCACCCTATAAAATCTAAACCGCTATAAATTTTGACAAACGGCAAACTGTCAACATTTCATATCATCTTGCAATTTCAACAAAATCAATTTTACCCATAGGGCCTTTTGATATAATTTTTTTTTTTAAAGAAAAAATTAGTTGAGGCTTTTTTGATTTAACAAGTAAGAAAGTTCAGGATATTAAAGTGTAGTGCTATGGTAACCGACCGAGTGGACTATATACCAACTGTGTACACATTCGAGAGAAATTACATCACTATGATTCCCGCCAGAGATGAACCAGGTAATGTAAACCATATCCACTTTTACACGGATGGTTCGAAGCTTGATGAAAAGGTTGGCTTCGGAGTACACTGTGCAGAGCTTAGTTTGGATATAACTCACAGACTACCAGATACCTGCAGTGTCTATCAAGTCGAAATAATGGCAATATGGGAAGTTGCCAAGTGGCTGAGTCGCAACATAGTAACCAGCACTGGCGTTGTCATTTACTCGGACTGCCAGGCTGCCATCAATTCTCTGGAGGCAACATCCCTAAAATCAAAAACAACCCTCGACTGCGGCAGATCTCTTAACGAGATGGCTGAGCAGTTTAATATATACCTCATATGGGTGCCTGGGCATAGGGATATCCCGGGGAACTGCAAAGCCGATGAACTTGCTAGGAAAGGGATGTCATTACAAATTCTCGAAGAATTTGTATATATTGGTGCGCCACTATCCACGTGCAAGCTTTGGATTAGGCAAGAGGCTATCAGGCAGTCCAACGAAAGATGGAAGGAAATCGGCACCTGCAGGGTAGCTAGGCAAATCTGGCCACGGTATGACCTGAGAAGATCAAAATATCTCCTCGCACTAGAGAGGCAAAGATTGTCTACGTTAGTATCAGTTCTGACGGGACACTGCTTGATCGGCGAACACGCCAAAAGATTGGGTATTGACTCTAATGACTTCTGCAGAAGCTGTGGAGATGAGGAAGAAGTGGAGAGCATTGAGCACTTGCTATGCGACTGCCCCGCTCTGAGTAAACGACGACTGGACATACTTGGGTCGGCCTTTCTAGGCAGCCTAACAGATCTTTCCAGTACCGATATTCGTGCTATCGATACATTTGAATTTTGTCAATGGAACAGAGCACTGTGTGCCGTGGTCTGGCGCTGATGACGTTCTCGGCTGAATTGCTGACGGTGGCTGCCACCCTAACCTAACCTAGTTAGGCAAAATACGGGTTTGGTTAGCAGTTCTTGTTAAATTCAATTTACTGCTTCCATAAGTATTTCATCTGATTTAAGTTAAAGACATACACTATTGCTACTGAATTCTGAAGATGATAGAGTGGTGTCTATCGAAACTGCAGTCAATTCTACCAAGCAATTAAAGCTCTCTACCAATTTTTGTATTTGTTTCTATTACTTTTTTGTAATAGACAGAAAGTAACTGAAACATATGATCTCAAACCAAAATAAATTCTGACTAACATTTTAATTTTTAACAAAGTTGTTTTCATATACTGAAAACAACAATAACGATCTTGAGCCTGAGTACAAAAACAAAATATGTACTATGAAAGCAGATCGAATAAAACAGAAAAACAAAAACAAGAAGAAATGGTAGGGCACGACCAAATACGTTGTTGTTGCATAGTCAACTACAGCAAAACATTCGTGTGAATTCTTTACATTGCAAGACTCACGAGAGTGGAAGTTGCTACATGCACGAGGGACGATGATTACTGAATTGTCTTTTTTTGAAGATATGCGCTTTTAGCAAACAGTTCTCGTTTAATGATACTTGGCTGTGCGTATATATTTAATAATTTCGACTGAAGTAATCGTTGTAATAAGGATATTGATAATGGGAGTTTGGTGGCTCCCGAAACAGATCTGTCTATCCAACCATTACAACCGCCCCCAATACATGTCACTTAATTCTTCTTTAATTTTTAACAAAGTTGTTTTCATATACTGAAAACAACAATAACGATCTTGAGCCTGAGTACAAAAACAAAATATGTAACATTTTAAATTATTATCTAAATTTTACCTATTATCTAAGAAATTGCATCAATTTAACAAAAAATGGCAATTTGGCTGCTTAAATTATTTCAAATTAAAAATTTATTTCACAAAAAAACAAAAAGGTCTAAAATTCGCACGGCAAAACATATTGGTCTATGCACTTCTACTAAGATTTTGTGGAAAATCATTTATTATCAAGGACGGCCTTGCTTCTTTTTGCATGAAATCAATAAGATTGCTTGTTATCTTGGTATCTATGGAGTTTTAAGCATCTGCAATAGCCTGAAATGGCTTATTTTTATCTTCAACTATGCTTTCTCGAGTTATCTCTTTGTTGAGAATTTCCCAATAATTTTCAATGGGATTTAAGTCTACGGATGAGCTGGCCGCTTCATAACATCCTTCCTTCCTAACTCAATCAATGAATAGTTTCGCGGTATTATTCGGGTGGTTGTCGTGTTGAAATTGCCGTAATAGGGAAGCATGGAATTCTCCAAGAGTTCGCATTACATAAACCTGTTCATTATTCCGTTTATTGTATAGACGGGTCCAACCACGTTGCCGGAAAAGCATCCGCAGACCATGACATTGCCACCTCCATGATTTACAGACCGTTTATAAAAGGGTCCAATATTTTATTAACTAGTATACATATACTGTATATCATTCAAATCTGATATTCCGTTAAAAAGTGATATCGACTTCAAAATAGCTAAATTTGTAAAAAAAATGTTTAGATGACCAATTTGGCACTATATATAAGAATTTTAACTATGAAAAAAGAAATAACTTATCGTTAGTCCTTTTTGAATACCGTTAATAAATTCCCCATTTTTGATAGTAGGTCGCTAAAAATTTGTCACGAGGTGTATTTTGATGCAGTGTACTGAAATCCATCAAAAACTGAATTTCCAATTTTCTTGTTGTTACATCCTTTTTCGTTTCTGATGACGATATACATCGATACCATAGTATAGAAAGGCCACAACTTATGAAAACATAAGTTTTCAGGGGAAGGAAAAAACTTAATAAAAATTGATTAGCAGATATTGCAAAAACTTGTCAAAGGGAATCTTAAAAAATATATGACACCGGTTTAACGTTTTGATATTTATTTAATTGTTTTGATTTTTAACAATTTAAATGATATAGGGGTAATTCCGAAGAAAATCGACCCACTCTGAATTTTTATGAACTCCGATATTGCTGAAATTTTGCACGCGCATACTGCAAGATGATACGAAATAATGACAGTTTACCGTTTGTCAAATTTTATAGCGATTTAGATTTTATAGGGTGCCAAAGAGTGGGGTATCTAAATTTTTTTTTAAATTAAGCTATGTTCAAGTCGTCATAACTTTAGAACGGAAGGTCAGATTTAGATGAAATAAGTACAATTTTAAAGATATTAACGTTCTTTACACAAAAGGATTGTATTAAGGACGCCAAAAGGACAAAAATGTCCTTAATCCTTGATTATCCTGAAAAAAGCATTTTCAATATTTTTTATTTTACTTCTGAATATTGTACAAAATTTCAAATATTTTTATGCACTGGTATTAGTGTTATAAGCTTTTAACTTTTTGTACCAATTTGTCCCTTTGTGTGGGAGGTACCAAAAGGGGCGTGACATTTTCGCCCATTTTTGCTAAGTCTACAGATACGGTAAAATAATTACTACGTATGAAATCATCATTGGTTTCCCATGAGTAGTATAGAAGTTATAAGAGTTTTAACATGTCACAAAATTTTAACCCTTTATGGGGGAGGTACTACACGGAGGGGTCCGACATGGGCCACTCCAAAACATTAAGTAGATTTGAGGAAAAAATTCCACATACGAATTTGTAAGTCATTCGGTCACTCCTTTTCAGAGATATCGTTGGCATAATTCAGTCAAACGGACAGACAGACATTAATTAAGTCATACCTTTTGAACCTATTGAGCACCCGTTCTGAAAAATTTGTATTTTATGGGTAAATATGGTGGTAATATTCAGAAGTAAAATAAAAAAAAATTGAAAATACTTTTTTCAGGATAATCAAGGATTAAGGACATTTTCGTCCTTTTGGTATCCTTAATACACATTTAGTGATCCTTATGTGTATAATACTTAGAAAGGACGTTAATATCTTTAAAATGGTACTTATTTCATGTAAATCCGACCTTCCGTTCTAAAGTTATGTCGACTTGAACATAGCTTAATTTTCAAACAGAAAATGTAGATGCCCCACTTTGGCACCCTATAAAATCTAAACCGCTATAAATTTTGACAAACGGTAAACTGTCAACATTTCGTATCATCTTGCAATTTCAACAAAATCAATTTTACCCATAGGGCCTTTTGATATAATTTTTTTTTTTAAAGAAAAAATTAGTTGAGGCTTTTTTGATTTAACAAGTAAGAAAGTTCAGTCGGGTAAACCGACTAATGAATCCCCTCATCATGAGTCTCAAAAAATATTAGTAAATTTATTTATTTTTTGTTTTATTTAAATTATTATAAATTTAAATTGCATTTAACAACTTTAAAGTATGTACTGGTATTAAAGTTAAAAGCTGTTTACTTTTGGTACAAAATGGTCTATTTGTGTGAGAGGTAAGACAAGCGGCGTCCCAATAACGGCCACTTTTCTCTGGACTTTAGGTACTATAAAAGCATTACACTATACAACATTTTAAGTATTTATATGCACTGGTATTAAAGTTATAAGCTGTTAACTTTTGGTGTAAAATGGTCCATTTGTGTGGGAGGTACCAAAAGAGCCGTGCCAATTACGGCCACTTTTCACTAGGCCCTAGGTACTATAAAAGCATTACACTGTACAAAATTTCAAGTATTTGTATACACTGGTATTAAAGTTAAAAGCTGTTAACTTTTGGTACCCGTTTGGTACCATTTGTGTGAGAGGTACCAAAAGGGGCGGTCCAATAACGCCCATTTTTCTCTGGACTCTCGGTACTATAAAAGCATTACACAGTACAAAATTTCAAGTATTTGTATGCACAAGTATTAAACTTATAAGCTGGTAGCTTTTGGTACAAAATGGTCCATTTGTGTGGGAGGTACCAAAAGGAGCGTGGCAATAATGTCAATTTTTCACTGTATTGTAGGAATTATTATACCATTACACTGTACAAAATTTCAAGTCTTGGAATGCACTGGTAATAAAGTTATAAGCTATTAACTTTGGTTCAAAATTGTCGATTTGTGTGGGAGGTACCAAAAGGGGCGTGGCAACTTTTTTTCTTTGTTTTTCTCGAGGTATTAGTGACTTATAAGCTAATACTATGTGTATAATTTCAGAGGATTCAAATAAGTGGTATAGAAGTTATTAAATAATTAATTTCACTAAATGTTAACCCTTTGTGGGGGAGGTACTAGAAGGAGTGGACCAATATGGCTCATCTTCGAACTTAGCCGGAGATAGAAGAAAACATTACCACATACCGAATTTGAAGTCAATCGGTCACTCCTTTCGAGAGTTATCGTGCGAACCAGCCAGCAGACAGACAGACAGACGGACCGATTCGACTTAAAATGACCCAAAACGGATATCCGCCGAACATACTTAGGGTCTTAGGTCACTCCTTCGATATGTTACACCTTTGGTTCGTAGCAAATGATATATATCCTCCTCTCTAAGTTGAGGGGATAAAAAGCGCAAATATGTCTAAATAATAAGAAAATAAGTGAATGCTATGACATAGCATAAGGTAAATTTATAAGGTAAAATTGCCGTAAAAAGAATGGCAGTCCTTAGACAACAACTTCTTTAAATCTTGCAAATGATCCCATTTCTTCTTTGACAATTTGATTTTGGCCCACCATAAGGTGGACAAGGGTCGGTACTTTTGTAAATTATTTTTCGTCTTTGTGGTAAAGGCTGTAACTCGTCACGAATATCCGTTTTATAATATATAAATCCTGAGTTGTCATATCACAATGCTCGTATCTGGTTAACGGTAGGATCGCCGCTGCTTCTTCTTAGTTTTGAAACAAAGGATATACATTTTATATTATGTTCCTAATAAGCTTATTTCTTACCTGGGAGAATCGATGAGTAGCGCTTGGGTACTTTTTCAAAGTCTAAAAAATAATCAAAATTCAATTGTTGCACTTTTAAAGGCATTTGAAGTTTTAGTCTTTTTCTTACATTTCTCTCAATAAGAGAGTGGGTTGAGTCACACTCCATGTGCGTGTCGCCGCTTATAAGATAAATGTGTTCAATTGACCTTTTTTCACAGAAGTGAAGCGATGCAGACAGGGTAACGTTTCGATTTTGGTGGAAGCAGCCATCTGAATAAATAATAATGTGGTGGATTTCTGGACAATGGTTTTTGAAATTTGTAGTTTTCATTTCATTTTCATTTATTTAATTATAGTAATATAAACAAGCCAATATGGCCAAAATTCTTACATTAACTTTATACTAATCGATTAAATAATTAGGTACTACTCAAGTAATCACTCATCAAGCAATACAATTGAGAGAAAAAACAAGCGTTAAGCTTAACATGATATAGCTACTCACAAATCCATGTGTTATACACATATAGTAAAAATAATAAAACTAAAACTAAAAAAATAAGAAAAATACCCTAAAGATATTTATCTGAATGCAACAAAATAACACAACACTCTCGAGGCTATGTAGCGCAAGTTCATCCCATACATTTTACTAGTAAAAAATCCACAAAAAGTAACACCGCCTCCCAAAGAGGTCTACTTGAAGAGTGTGTAATAGGTAGTAAGCGAAAGGAGGAGAAAGACTCACTACCAAATAAGGAGGGAGTGCAACCAGATAGGATAGACGACTCCCAAAGGAAACTTCTACTGGAAAGACAATGATTGAGGTCATCCAGATAAACCTCCACCGGAGCGAAACGGCATCCATTGCTCTAATAAATAAAGGCAGGGTTCATGTTGTTTTTGTCCAGGAACCGTGGACTACTAGTAACAAAGTTACTGGATTAAACCATATGAACTACAATCTTTTCTACGCTAACATAGGTACTCGTCCAAGGACTTGCATTCTGTGCCATATGCTATCTTTTCTCTCCAGAGTTGTCAACATCGGATGCAACTGTGCTGATGCAAGGTAATGGAAGTATGTACCTGGCGTCAGTATACCTGCCATTCGATGCGCCGACATTGCCACCTACGTCGGAATTACGTCTGATAAGGGAATCCAAAAATACAAGTAATGTGTTACTAGCTGGTTGTGATGCCAACTCACACCATATTGCTTGGGGTAGTACTGACACAAATAAAAGGGGACAAGCCCTTATAGAATTTTTGAATACAAACGATCTCCTAACTCTCACCATAGGGAACAAGGCGACCTTTGTTAACAAAATTAGGGAAGAAGTTTTAGATATAACGATATGCTCGGAAAACCTCATTGATGAGATCCATGAGTGGAGGGTTTCGGACGAACACTCCTATTCGGACCACCGTTGTATAAGGTTTAAAATTGCACGGCCACCGCCTAACCCAATAAGTTTCCGTAATAAGGCTAAAACCGACTGGACCAAATTCGGCAATCTATTTAGAAATCGATTGGGCCAGTCTAAACACGATTATCCAAGTACAGAAGACATTGATATCAATGTGAGGAGGATTACGGAGGCTCTTGTAAAAAAAAAGATAGTTGCCCGCTTCGAGAAAGGAAATCTGCCTATGAGAAACCCTGGATTACAGGACAAATTCGCTCGATTGGCAAGGATGTCCGCAGACTTTACAACAGAGCTCGACGTAAAAGGCTATCAGTATATTGGGATGACTACCACAGAAGGCTCAAAGAATACAATAAAATCATTAGACTGGCGAAACGTAACTCCAGGAGGCTTTTCTGTGAGCAGGTAGACAGCGTTAACAGCATGTCCAAAATAAAAAAGCTCATTCAAAAACTCATATCCAAACCGAAACACTGGTGGATGAAACGGGTAAAAGGATGGAAACTATAGATGAGACCGTAAGGCTTTTGATGAAAACTCATTTTCCGACTGGTAATGCTGGGCCAACAGAGTAACAGTTACAGACCGAAAATGTAATGCACCAAGTACCTATTACGGATGCTATGGTTAAAGAAGCAATAAAAAGCTTCTCTCCTTTTAAGCGCGCTTCTTTAGAATGAGGTGGATCTGGTATCAACTCATCTGGTTGGAGTTTTCACTGCATGCCTATCTCATGCATATACCCCAAAAAATTGGCAGGAATCAAGGGTGGTCTTCATACCCAAGCCTGGCAAGGCGAGTCATACGATCCCAAAGGCTTATCGACCTATTAGCCTAACTTCTTTCCTGTTAAAAACAATGGAGCGAATAATTGACGACATGATCAAAAGTAAGATAGCCGATGACAAGCTAAAATTCAAGAAACACGCATATGTTAAAGGAAGATCAGTGGAAACAGCTCTACATGAGGTAGTACACCACATAGAACAGTCCTTCAGTGAACAATTTTACACACTTGCCGTTTGTATAGACATTGAGGGCGCTTTTAACAGCGTTCAGACCGATACACTTATCCAGTCCTTAGACGAGTTTCAGGTTGACCGGGCGTTGATAAACTGGATCAACAATATGCTAAGGAATAGGTGGATTATTTGTGGGTCATATGACGTAAAAATCAGAGACAAGGTAAATCGTGGTATACCTCAGGGGGGAGGCATTTTATCGCCTCTCCTACGACGATACACAGTCTCCTTAAAGCCCTCACCAATGAAGGACTTAAACCAGTCTGTTATATAGACGATGTTATAATACTTCTAAGGGGCACACATCCAAACCAACTATGCAGAAGAGCTGAGGAGGCACTTAACATAGCATATAACTGGACACAACCAAGGGGACTAAATGTCAACCCAGACAAAACAGAAATATGTCTATTTACAAGGAAAAGGAAGATTCATTCTTTTACCGTGCCTCGTTTCCTGGATAAGAATATTGCCATATCTAAAAAGATAAAATACTTGGGAGTAATCTTGGATCAGAAACTGTACTGGAAAGATCATATTGAAGAAAGAGTTACAAAGGCCCACAGATGTTGGTCGTTGTGCAGAAGAGCTATAGGTTCAAAATGGGGACTACGTCCAATTATGACACACTGGCTTTACATGAGCGTGATTAGACCAATAATAACCTACGCCTCTGTAGTGTGGTGGACATCAATGGACAAAAAGTACAACGTAATACCATTGCAAAGAGTGCAACGTATGTGCTGTCTAGGCATAAGCGGAGCAATTAGAACCGCACCAACAAGAGCGTTGGAGACTATACTGCACATCCAACCAATAGATATCCGTATAAAGTATGAGGCAGTCCTCACAGCAAGACGTCTACAAGTGATGGGTGAATGGATAAGTCGAGACCACAAGTAGTACCATCAGAAGATATTACAATCACTGGTCGGTCATATTCAAACAACGGAAATCTCCGACCGCATTCCTGAAGTGCGGCTACCTGCGATTCGTTCGTGCCAGACAGACGCTCCTGGGAAAACGGAACACTAGCTCATGCGCCAGTGGGAACCAGCTGATGAAACAGAAGTCGAACTTTACTTCCGCCTCCCAGACCATAACACAGTATTTCAAGCAGAAGTTCTAGCAATCACGGAGTGTGTTCAGTAATACCACAAAGCCAACATATTCACAGATAGCCAAATGGCGATCAAAGCAATAACATCGGAAAAGGTCAAATCCAGAATAGTGTTAGACTGTAAAAGAACGATAAATAATTACTCAGTCCATGGTCAACTGCGTATTTCCTGGGTACCGGGACACAACGGAGTGATTGGAAATGAACGAGGAAACAGCTTGGCTTCAAAGGGCAGAGAACTTCGAGTAATAAACTTGGAAAATTGGAAACCTTTCGAAGCCACGAAGGATGAGTTGAAGCACTGGGCATTGGTGGCTGACAAAACTGTGTGGAATACAGCAACTGTAGGAGCAACTGCAAAGATACTGTGGGGTGACCCAAATGAGAAGAATCCCAGTAGTTTTCTGAAACTAAACAAGATTGAGATTAGTAAGATGATAAGTGTTCTGACGGGACACTCAAGCTTACAGGCACATCTTCATCGCATAGGACTAGCAGAAAACGACGAGTGCAGGGCATGCAGGGAAAACATCGAAACGATGGAACATTTTCTGTGTCACTGCCCAGCTTTCACACATGCAAGATCCCGATATTTCGGTTCCGACATATTGCCAGACTTGACTCATCTCAGAGGATATGACTGGAAGATACTGAGAAAATACGTGCCTAGTACCGGTTTTCTGTAATCCATGGGGTAAGAAAATCATAAATAAGGAGCGCACAACAGGCCGAACCACTGGCTTAAGTGTATGTCAATGGACATGAGACGTTTTAAACGTCTCCTCTATTCAACCTAACCTCACCTAAAAAAAATCCATACTAGCAAAAGCAGGGGGAAAACAGAGAGAGAGAGAGAGTTAAAATAAAATTGAATTTCTAAGCTAGATTTTACTCGAAGATTACCGAGTAAAAGTAGCACAAAAAGTGTAGCACGCAGAATACAATGTTATGGTATTATATGACATTCAGAAAAAGAAGCTAAAGTAATATTAAAACTATGACTCCCCAGCCATTGAAGCAAAACAAATTGAGATTTTAAAATAAGTGACCCTGTAAGAAGTAGATAACACAAGCGTATTAGAGGCTACCTGCCAATAATTCAATAATTTTACATCTGAATACACGTGGAGTAAATGAGAAGTTCCTCAAATCCATCGGTAAGTGGTTCCAAATCCTAGCTACCCTTACCACAAACGATCTTTCGCCAACTGTCGATATAAATCGTGGAAGCAAAATTTGAGTATTGCGGGAGGATCTACAAAAATTAAACATACAACGTAGTGAGGGTGAACCACTGGAACTAAACGTTTTATAGAAACATTGTAGAATACGTAAATCAACATATTTTCTGAAGGGCAAGCCCAAAAATTGAACAACATAAGAAGATATATGATCATATCGCCGCAGATTATACGCGAAACGAACAATAGAGTTAACAATTCGCTCAATTCTGGACAATTGAACAGCGGGAGCACCAGATATAACTTCCAGACAATAATTAATGTGTGACATAAGTAAAGACGATGCTACACGTTGCCTAATATAAAATGGTAAATAAGAATCAATACAATATAATCTACGAAGTTGAAATCTAACACGCGCAAGAAGCATGTCATCAGCACTCCTGGAGTTGTTAAACAATAACGCTTTTGTCTTACTTAAATTAATGCTAAGACCATTACTACTCAGCCATTACGGATGAAGACATGAATATCATCAGCGTAGAGAAAGAGATTACAATTACTAACGGAAACAGATGTAGAAATATCATTAATATACATTATAAACAAAAACGGCCCCAGCACAGACCCTTGAGGAACTCCACATTCTATGCTACGCAAATCAGATTGAACACCACGATGAACAACAAATTGAGAACGATTATTTAAATAAGGCGAAATCAAATTACAAGCAGATGAAGAAAATTTAAAGTTGTAGTGTAACTTTTCCAATAAAAGTGAGTGATCAATGGATTCAAATGCCTTAGACAAGTCCAGTCCAACAAGTGCACCAATATCGGAGCTATTGTAAACGTCTCTAATGACATCAGTAAGGTGTAGCAAATGTGTTGTAGTACTGAAACCCTGTCTAAAGCCATATTGAAAGCTACCAATGAGCCCACAGTCATCAATAAAGGCAAGAATGGCATCCTTTATAATATGTTCCACAACCTTCGATATAGCAGGTAAAACACTAATGGGACGTAAGTTAGAAAATTGATATGACTCTCCTTTCTTTGGCACGGGCACAACACGAGCAACCTTCCACGCTTGCGGAAAGGTGGAGGTAGTGAAAATACAATTGATAAAATGCAATAAGTGTCTAGAAATACAAGGAAAAAATACATTTAACAAATTTGACCGGAATACCATCGACACCAATAGCTTCAGATTTTACTCTACTTAAAGCCTTAATAACATCTATCTCAAAAACACAGTAAATCTGAAAAACATCATTCAAATCATTCAAAAAATCACGCCGGCTACGAAGAGATACATTAGAAGGTCGAGAATAACAAAAATATTCATTTACACCGTTAACATCAATATCAGGAATCTCGACCCCATCATCCAAGCAACCGAACGAATGAAGTGACTTCCACAGCTGAGTGTTATCCATACGACCAAAAACCTTATTGTAATATTTTCTCCTCTCATTACGCATTACAGCCTTACACCGATTCCTGTAATGTCGAAAAATCCTTCTGTTATCATCCGAAGGATGTCTAAGGTACTCCATATACGCAATATCTCTAATTGATTTGGAAGAAACTACAACATCTGACATTAACCATGCATCATTTTTTGGGAGTAATTCTACGGGTAAATAATGGAGATTTATGAGTTACCATATTACATATCAATACCTCCATTCTAACTATGCTAAGTGCAAAAAGGTAGTTTTTCAGGAGAGGCGATCAAAGTTTGATGATTTTTTTTTAAATTTGTGTAGAATTCCTTTGTAATGGAAATCGAATGACCTGTACTGTTTTGTGAATAACATTTGATTGGGTTTACAGATAAACACCAAATTTTGACTGAATTTAGAAGTTAAAAATGCGATCTCCCTAAAAACATACTAAGTCGACTTAGCATGTTTTAGAATTGAGGTATCGATATGGTAAAATTATGAACCTGTCATTTCATTTTATAATATGCGGCGTTTGTATTTCATTTCGGTACCAGTTTCACCGCTGCATATCTATGCAAAATACAGCACATAACCCAGTTCCAGCATGTAGCAAATCATTATGCTTCTCTTCGCGTATCTTTTCAATTTCAATTCTGTGCTTCGTATAGATTTCATCTGATATATTTTTTGCTTTATATGATACACGCATGTCACACTCATCTTTCCTAGGTTTAAATATTGCGTAATTTGATTCCTTCATCAAATTTGAAAAAATAGGATACACATTCGTTTTCGTTGTTCAAAATACAATTTCTTGGTTTTCTTTCTGCAGTAATGCGACTCTATCTTGGGCAATTCGTCAAGCCATTTTGAAGAAATGCATGTCTTTCTCTATTAACCCACTTGGCGCCACCGTCCTTTTAAAAGGTCCCGTTATTGTTCCTCTATTTCTTTACCAATACTTGATCTGATGATCTCTTTTGTTACAGAGCGAAAAGAGAACATGTAACAGTTTAGTGTGAGCACTGCAGTAGTACGGTCAATTGTTATTTACAACAAGAAAAAAACTAATTTTTGCAAAAAACCCAAATTTGTACAATGATGGAAAACGAACGGTAAAATATAATAGAGCAAAAAAGAAAAAATATATTGTAGCTTTATTTTGTGGTTCTTTACATTAAAATATTTAAATTTAATGTGACGAAAAACCAAATATTGCTTTTGTTTGCTTTTTATGCAAAAAAAGTTACTGTTCTTTATAAAGGACAGTGGCAAAATAGCCTACTATTAACTTTCCCTTTTTATGTGAAACAGATATATGCGCAAAACGTTAACTCTAAATGAAATATTGGAAGAGGTAGAACATTTGAGCGGCGATGACCAACCTGACGAAATTTACATACTACCACCAGAAAATTTCAACGCCGACTGTACAGACGAAGATAGTGGTGAAGAAAATGTTGTGGATTTGTACAACTTACCAGGTGCACAATTGCGGTCCGAAGCTGCTGTGAATAGTCTATCCGATGAAGATTATGATAGTGAAGATGACATATGCTTAGCGCAGTTAGCTAAACGTATAAAAACATTCAACCGCATTGTCAAGGTATCTGCACAAAAAAAATATAAGTGGGAAACGAGAGATATTGAACCATCTTTACCACCTTGGAAAGAAGCTTCAGATTGTAAAATTGAGCTATCTCCAATGGAAGCTTTTTTGTGCTTCTTCGACGATGAAATCATAGAGCTATTCGTGAAATATACAAATAAATACGCAATAGATCATAACCGCGACGGTAATGTACATGTTGATTCAGGCACCTCGGCTTAGGAGCAAGCGTTGTCCACAAGTTTGCGGATGTATTGCAAACTAGATAGCCTGATATTCCATTTGATATATATTTTGACAATTTTTTTACCTCTACCAAATTATTGGAGGAACTAAAATCAAGAAATTTGAAAGGAACTGGAACAATCAGGGAAAATCGACTTGGAAAGGCATTTCCTTTACCGAAAGGGCGTGAGTTAAAAACAAAGAATAGAGGATTCTATGACTACGTTACATCATCAGATAATTCTATTATTGTTGTGAAATGGGTTGATAACAGTATAGTGACTCTAGCCTCCAACAATAATTTGGTTTTTCCAACTGTAACAGCCAAGAAAGTAATCGTTCAACAACCAAATTTAATAAAAAAATATAATGACAACATGGGTGGAGTTGATAGAGCTGATCAAAACATGGGATTGTATAGAACCAGTATACGTGGAAAAAATGGTATTTTCCACTTATAAGCCACTGTCTAGACATGTCGGTGCAAAATGCTTGGCACATCTACCGCAACAGTGGTGGAAAACTTGATGGTCTTGCATTCCGACGATATATTGCTACAGGTCTTTTAGAAACCTTTAAACCCCCATCATCAACAGCTGCACGCAGGCATGATACAAACTTTCATTCGCACTCCCGATTTGATGGGAGGGATCATCTAATCTTGTATAAAGAACGGCAAACTCGTTGCATTGAATGCCACAAAAAAGCTAATTTTTCTTGTTCTAAATGTAATGTGACATTGCATCCAAAAGAATGCTTTATGTCATACCATACCAAAAAATAGTTATGATATTCATTCTACTTTGTATTATAAAATTTTTCGATATATAATAACAGTAATATAGCTTTTGTAAAGCTTTAAAGTAATTTCAGTTGTGTTAATAAAATCAATGAACAATAATCAATAGTAGTTTATTTTGCCACCGTCCTTTTAAAAGAACGGCATTTTCCGGGAAAACGGCGAAAAATTTGAAGAAAAGTCAGTAACAAAATTTGATTAGCGATGCCTTTTTAGTATAAATCCAGAAAAAAAATACTTTTAAAAAAAAAATTCGGCGCCAAGTGGGTTAAGCTTACCTTGTTTAGAAGACCGCTTGGATTTCAAGCAAGTTTGGCGCATTTGTCGGGACTTGTAACCAGGGATGTAACGAATATTCGCATTCGCATATGCGAAAGCTAATTATTCGCATCATTTTAACATTCGCTTCCGCATTCGCAAAAACGAACCTTCGAATATTCGCTTTGGCAAAAATATATTTCAGTATTCACTTCCATTTGTTAAAATTGTCACATCTTCTTAACCGTTTCACATATTTTGAAGTAATTAATACCAATGAAAACCTTTGCTATTTCTCTTCAAAACAGAAAAAGTATCAATTCAGGTCCATAATTTTGTTGGTACTAAAGGGTCAAACTATTATGAACTCGTCATGAAAACCTCAAAATGGATTCTTGATGGACCCTAAAGATTACCAATGGTATTTATTCAATATTATAATTATTTTTAAATATTTTATTTACAAAGAATTTTAGATTTAACAGTCTAAGGGTAACTTCTAAACTGTTTGACTGATTGATGTTTTTTCTTACACATTGCATTTCCAGTATCAATTTGAGTAGGTGGCGGTATATTAACAACATGTCGGAAACCCGTTGATCTTAAGCATATCTCCACACTGAGAAAAACACAAAATAACATCAATAACAGATCAACCACCCATAGGGAATCATCAAAATAACAGAACTCATATTCGCGTTATAGGTTGACGAAGAAGAGCTCTACAATAAATTTAGATGATTTATCGTGCAAAATTTTATTAAATTTAAAAACGGTCATTTTTAAAATGTGTGTTTTTTGATACATATGCTTTGGAATATTGGCTTCGTATTCAAATAAGGTATTTCGCTAAAATGCGTATTTCACTATTCGCATTCGCAAGAAATATATTTTAATATTCGCTTTCGCATTCTCTTTCGGTAAAGCCACTTTCGTTACATCCGTACTCGTAACTGTACCATGTTTTTTCTGAGCACTAATCCAATTCCCAAGCATTTTTTCCTTCAGTCCTAAAGTAGAAGAAACATTGAGCGACACACTTGCAATCAAAAATAATAAATAATAAGATATGTCATCCCGGAGCGAGTAAGTTGTACGAACGAATAGAAATTTCAACGAGTAGGACTTCAAAGAGTGAGGTTTTCCGCGGGTTTCGGACCGATTTTCCCGAATTTTTTGTAAATGTCACAATTAAAAAATTAATTTTTATTGATTAGTGCAAAGAAAGTTCTAACTATGTTCGCGGAAAAGTGTTTTTTCGCGTGTGACATTTCATTCCTATTCGTTCGTAACTGATAGATTTTGACGTTTCGTTCGGGCGGCGCATCTGTCTAATTTAAGGTCTGTGCTTGCAATCGCATAGAATTGTATCGTAAGATACAGTCGTAGCGAACGGACGTAAGATACAGTCGTAGAGAACGGAAAGAGCGGATAGTTTTTTCAACCTATTACGCAGTACCTATTCACCTACCTACTACGCAACCACAAGGAGTTTGTTCTTAAAGTGGGGGTTCAATTTGTTGCATCGGTCTCAGGACAGACATTTTGGATCAACGTACCTATAACGGGCAAATACTGGCTATGGGGGTCTCTCCCAAAAATTTATGATTAACCCAGATGAAGTAAATGATATTACGGTGCAGGGAAAAATAAACCCATTACCGGCGGAAAGCGTTGATTTACTCGCGAGTCACGTGTCGTCGTTATCAAACAATGGTGAGCAAGTAACTTCGACGGGGTTGGGTGCCTCGGATCCCGTAGTCGAAACAGATACAAGAGCACATCTAGCCTTTGGCAAAAGAAACGATGAGGAAGATAAAGAAAACCCCCTCTAAGCAACCCCAGCTTTTAAAAGCTAGTGGGAACTCAGACTCTGAGTCATCAAGTGATAACAATATTACTATTGTTGAAAATAGGAAAGGACTGTCAGGGGCACGGAGGACTGTACAGGATGCATAACGAAGAGCATAGCGATGCGAAATCAATTAAGAATGTGAGAAGGTGAGCAAGTCCACCAAACCATCCATAAAGGAGGGGGCCTCAAACAAGAAGACCCATCCTAAAGGAAAAAAGCAAGGCTATAAAAAGGGTAAGGAAGCAACATCTTATTCCCAAATAGCCAAAAAACATATCCAGGACGAACTACACTATGCCATAACTGATAGCAGTAGTGCGCCTGGCAGAATTCCCGAAGAGCAAGAGAGAATGTTCGAAGATCTATTCTACACAAAGGTATTGGAGCACATTCTCGAATCTAATGATGGACCAACAATCCAAGTAATGAGTTGCACGTTTGAGAGGAGCGTTTTGGTGCTGAAACTGGCATCACAATGCTGTGCCGATGTCCTCGAAAAACTAGTGGAGAGCATCCCCTCACCTTGGGACGGCGCAAAGCTGAAACTGGTAAGGAAAGCGACATCCCTGTACTTATAAAAACATCTTTCTATGTCAGAGCGCGTACTCAGCATCATTGGCAAACAAGATTCGAACCTTAAAGTGGGGAAGTGGGAAGTCTTCTACAGGAAAAATGATCCCGATGGTTCTCTCCTGGTGGTAGGCATAGACCCGTATTCCGAGGATAGCATTGTCAAGACCAAAGGCATGGCATTTTTCGGGATTTGGAAAATCGTTTATAAGATTGGAAAAAACCCCATTGGCAGGACAGTTAAATCGAGCCCAAACACGAACGTGCCGCCTGCAGTGGCAAACGAAAATAGCGAAAAAGAAGCGAGTGAGACACTACCAAAAAGTGAGGTGGAAGTGGTCGATAACATCGCCAAATTGCCGATAACATAATCAATTTTGCAGAAAGTTCCCAGCAAAGGTGGTGATAAGGTCCAGGAACCGTGGACCACTATTAACAAGGTTACTGGATTAAACCACAGGTACTCGTCCAAGGACTTGTATTCTGTGCCATAATACTTGCATTCTGTGCCATAATACTTGCATTCTGTGCCATATACTTATGCTATCTTTTCTCTCCAGAGTTGTTAACATCGGACGCAACTGTTCTGATGCAAAGTAATGGATGTATGTACCTGGCGTCAGTATACCTGCCGACATTGCCACCTATGTCGGAATTACAACGTCTGGTAAGTGAATCCAATACAAGTAATGAGTTACTACCTGGTTGTGATGCCAACTCACACCATATCGCTTGGTGTAGTACTGACACCAATAAAAGGGGACAAGCCCTTATATAATTGTTGAATACTAACGATCTCCTAACTCTCAACATAGGGAACAAGGCGACCTTCGTTTACAAAATAAGGGAGGAGTATTAGATATAATATGCTCAGAAAACCAAGTAATGAGTTGCATGAGTGGAGGGTTTCGGATGAACACTCCTATTCGGATCACCGTTATATAAGGTTTTAAATTGCACGGTCACCGCCTGACCCAATAAGTTTCCGTAATAAGGCTAAAACCGACTGGACTAAATTCGGCAATCTACTTAGAAATCGATTGGGCCAGCCTAAACACGATTATCCAAGTACAGAAGACATTGATATCAATGTGAGGAGGATTACGGAGGCTCTTGTAAAATCATTCGAAGATAGCTGCCCGCTTCGAGAAAGGAAATCTGCATATAAGAAACCCTGGATGACAGGGCAAATTCGCTCGATTGGCAAGGATGTCCGCAGACTTTACGACAGAGCTCGACGTAAAAAGCTATCAGTATATTGGGATGATTACCACAGAAGACTCAAAGAATACTAAAAAATCATTAGACTGGCGAAAAGTAACTCCTGGAGGCTTTTCTGTGAGCTGGTAGACAGCGTTAACAGCATGTCTAAAATAAAAAAGTTTCTCTCAATAACTCATATCCAAACCGAAACACTGGTGGATGAAACGGGTAAACGGATGGAAACTATAGATGATCATCAGAGGAACAGTTACGGAACGAAAATGTGATGCACCAAGTACCATTACGGATGCTATGGTTAAAGAAGCAATAAAAAGCTTTTCTCCTTTCAAGGCTGCGGGACCGGACGGTATATTTCCAGCGCTTCTTCAGAATGAGGTGAATCTGGTATCAACTCATCTGGTTGGAGTTTTCACAGCTTGCCTAACTCATGCATATACCCCAAAAACTTGGCAGGAATCAACGGTGGTCTTCATACCCAAGCCTGGCAAGGCGAGTTATACGATCCCAAAGGCTTATCGACCTATTAGCCTAACTTCTTTCCTGTTAAAAACAATGGAGCGAATAAGTGACGACATGGTCAAAAGTAAGATAGCCGATGACAAGCTAAAATTCAAGTAACACGCATATGTTAAAGGAGGATCAGTGGAAACAGCTCTTTATGATGTAGTACACCACAGACTCTCTATTACACAGATGTTCAGTCGTGACTTTGTTTACATTTGCGTGAGTTACGAACGAATAGAAATGATTTTCAAACGCGAAAAATATAGTTTTCTGGAGTATTTTTTTGAATTTTTTGGGTACATAACGATCGATATTAATTTTCTAAATGTGATAATAACAAAAAAATCTAGGAAATCGGCCTTGAAATACGCAAAAAAAGCCACTCGCTGAAATCAAATTTCTATTCGTTCGCCACTGATAGACTACTCGCTACTTGACGGACCTTCTTTATAACTTTATTTTCTTTGTAGTACACCACATAGAACAGTCCTTCAGTGAAGAAATGTACACACTTGCCGTTTGTGTAGACATTGAAGGTGCTTTTAATAAGGTTCAGACCGATGCACTTATCCGGTCCTTAGACGAGTTTCAGGTTGACCGAGCGCTGATAAACTGGATCAACAATATGCTAAGGAATAGGTGGATTATTTGTCGGTCATATGACGTAAAAATCAGAGACAAGGTAAATCGTGGTATACCTCAGGAGGGCATTTTATCGCCTCTCCTATGGGCTACGACGATACGCAGTTTCCTTAAAGCCCTCACCAATGAAGGACTTAAACCAGTCTGTTATAATACTTCTAAGGAGCACACATCCAAACCTTTATGCAGAAGAGCTGAGGAGGCACTAAACATAGCATACAACTGGGCACAAACAAGGGGATTAAATGTCAACCCAGACAAAACAGAAATATGTCTATTTACAAGGAAAAGGAAGATTCATCCTTTTACCCTGCCTATGATTTGGAAAGATCATATTGAAGAAAGAGTTACCAAGGCCCACAGATGTTGGTCGTTGTGCAGAAGAGATATAGGTACAAAATAGGGCCTACGTCCAAATATGACACACTGGCTTTACATGAGCGTGATTAGACCAATAATAAACTACGCCTCTGTTGTGTGGTGGACATCAATGGACAAAAAGTACAACGTAATACCATTGCAAAAAATTCAACGTATGTGCTGTCTACGCATAAGCGGGGCAATTAGAACTGCACCAAAAAGACCATTGGAGACTATACTGCACATCCAACCATTAGATATCCGTGTAAAGTATGAGGCAGCCCTCACAGCAAGACGTCTACAAGTGATGGGTGAATGCATAAATCGAGACCACAAGTCGCACCATCAGAAGATATTACAATCACTTGTCGGTCATATTCAAACAACGGAAATCTCCGACCGCATTCCTGAAGTGCGGCTTACAGCTACCTGTGATTCGTTCGTGCCGAACAGACGCTCCTGGGAAAACGGAACACTTGCTCATGTGTCAGTGGGAACCAGCTGTATGGTCCAGGCTAGGAGGAAGGACGGGTCTGGGACTTTTAATTGATGTACCAGAAGTCGAACTTTACTTCCGCCTCCCAGACCATAACACAGTATTTGAAGCAGAAGTTCGAGCAATCAATAATGCCACAAAGCCTAAATATGCCAACATCTTCACAGATAGCCAAATGGCGATCAAAGCAATAACATTGGAAAAGGTCAAATCCAGAACCGTGTTAGACTGTAAAAGAACGGTAAATAATATTCTGGGTACCGGGACACAACGGAGTGATTGGAAATGAACGAGCAAACAGCTTGGCTTCAAAGGGCAGAGAACTTCGAGTAATAAACTTGGAAAATTGGAAACCTTTCGAAGTCACGAAGGATGAGTTGAAGCACTGGGCAGTGATGGCTCACAAAACTGTCTGGAATAGAGCAACTGCAAAGATACTGTGGGGTGACCCAAATGAGAAGAAAACAAGTAGTTTTTTTGAAACTAACCAAGATCGAGATTAGTAAGATGAAGAGTGTACTAACGGGACACTCAAGCTTACAGGCACATCTTCATCGCATAGGACTAGCAGAAAACGACGTGTGCAGGGGACATGCAGGGAACATTTTCTGTGTCACTGCCCATCTTTCACGCATGCAAGATCCCGATATTTCGGTTCCGACATATTGCCAGACTTGACTTATCTCAGAGGATATGACTGGAAGATACTGAGAAAATTCGTGGCTAGTACCGATTTTCTGTAACCCGTGGACATGAGACGTTTAAACGCCTCCTCTATTCAACCTAACCTAACCTAAGAAAAATACATTGGATTGTTCCCTTGTGGCATTTTCGACTAGATGCTGTTTCTTCTCTTTCACAGATACAAGACTTATCACATACTGACGTTTCTGCAGCCACAACATATACCAAAATGACATAAAAATTTCATTTCTCATAGGCTCACTAAAATTTAAACAAAATCTCATAGAGTTTTTTTTCACAAAACTTTGATTTGCAGGTTGCACCCAATTATTTGGCTGCCTTTCGGCAAATATGGTTGTCTGCAGTTTCAGAGTATAAGTATTCTTCTCCTTTCATTAGGTTCACATTTATTTTCCACTCGGACATCTTTGGATGTACGCACATTACCTAATTGTTCTGCATCAGCAGACATTTCCGCTTCAAAATCCATATCTTTTTATCTGCGTTTTATATTTAGAATTAAAATTATACTCGGAATGACAAAATATGAAAAATACACCAAAAATCAACAAATCAATCAAAGCATGATGCCTTCTGTTTTAATTTTTTCTGGGGTATGAGTTAGGGCTTTTCGTTTTTGTTTATAACACTGCGAGTTTTCATAAAATGTGTATGAATTTTCTCTGGAAGATGTATTAAGTGCTGCTTCATCTGAATCAACAAAAAACGTGATTTCCAAAAATCGTAAGTTGGGGCCTTTCTATACTAAGGTAACGATATAAGATTTGGCATGGCCGAACTTAATGATTTAATTTGTTTGTAGGAGTATGCCAGTAAGTTTCAATGTATAAGTCATGAGGTTTTTAAACGTTAAACTTATAGTAAATATAAGATTAATTGTATGATCTAGCAATTGGCTACTGTGGCTAATACATGTTTATGAAATGTAGATTAGCTTCACATCCAATAGGTATTAAATAATAGTGTTAGTGGTAGAAACAAATCAAAAATTGCGTTGATTTTATATGGAGTGGGTGTTTGCAGGATATCCAATCCTTTGTTATTGAGTATAACATTTTGATAATGAGACTGGAAGTTGCATGCATTTAAAATGTGTTCTAACGTGCTGACATTTCCACACTTCGGACATTTATTATCAATATTTTTTTTTATTTGGTATTGATGAGTAGGGATGGAGTGAACCAAGCGAAGTCGATAAACTCGGCAGGCTCCCAAATGACAAGGCTGGCAGGATTTTGGCTGTACAAAAAGCTGCTTTTATTTGGTTTGTGTTTAAGTGTTTACAAATAGTATGTTTATTGTGCTGTTTGTTCTCCGTAAATATTTAAGACAATGTAATAAAATTAACAAATGAAATAAATAAAATTTACAAAACAAAATTAATTTAAAAACAATAAAAATTAACAAAATCAAGCAACAATAATTTGCATGACTTACTTATTTTTGGGGCTTAACAAAAAAGGGAACAAAGAATGGCCAGAAGGGCCTATTTATAGGAAATGCCATGTAAACAAAACAACAAATACAAACAAAATGAAGAATTCGGCTTAATTAGCTAGTGTTGTCTCTATCTTCGCTTGGGATCTTTTCGGCCATTTCTCTTGACACATGCCATTCTTTAAATTTTGGGCGACACGCCGCTGTTTTCTCAGACACATCAGTCTGGGCTCATACGGGGCTGGAGTCTGGGTTGAGTTGGTGCATCCTAGCAGAAAATGATTAGGAGTCAATGGATCAGGATCTTCGGGAGAAACCGGTAAATGGGTATGTGGTCTACTGTTGACCATATTTTCTGCTTCTATTAGAAACGCTTGTAGTGTCTTCAGCTTAGGGGCTTGCTCCTTTAGCATTATGTAGAGAGCCTTTCTTTATGGACTGGACAATACGCTTCCAGAGTCCGCCTTCGCTGGGGTTTACAGGTGTATTGTAGACCCATTTTATGCCAAGTGCTGTCAGACCAGAAGAAACAGAATTAGTATCTAAAAAAGTGGGCATACCTTGCAACTCCTTTGCTATGCCAACGAAATTGGTCCCATTGTCGCTCCTTATTGATGAAATTCCTATTTCCAGATGGACAGCACGAACTGTGAGGCATGTTAACAGTGCCACCCACCTTTTTTCTCGCTTCCTCCGAATTGACAATGTTACTGGTCCAAAATAGTCAGGTCCTGTGTACGTAAAGGCTCTGACTTATGGTGTGACGCGTTCCACAGGTAAAGGGGCCATTTGCGGTTGGCGTGATTTTGCTCGACGGATCTTGCAGACAGAATAATGGGTCTGTATGCTTCTTAGAAGTTGACGAAGTGAAGGTATCCAAAACTTCAGCCGAATTCATTGTCGTGGCAACATTTAAGTGACAAAAACGTGCATGGTAAAATTCCACAAGCAGGGTTGTAAATCGATGATTTTTTGGTAGAATAATTGGTCGTCTAACGTCCATGGATAAAAAGGCTGCATTTTCTATCCTTCACGATACTCGAAGCAGGCCATCACTTCCACATTTCGGATTCAGCGACTGTTGGTAGACATTGATCAATCTCTCTGCAAGTCCTCAGATTCATGTGCATATAATTGTAGTTGTACGTAGCGGCAGTAATACCCTTCTGCCCGTGATTCTTCTTCCACCGTCAATTCGCCCAAAACCAGTGCATCTCCTTTAAATTTTGCCTTCATATTTTGGACAAAACAAAACGTCCACGCCATTGCCCGTTTTAGCCTACGATACTTGGAAAAAAGATTAATATTTGGAATACAAAAACGTACCTGACAAACCACCAAAATTTTGTATTTGGACCTGAGTTCAGTTCTGCTTTCAACACAGGGTTCTATTTGCCCCTCGTCCGGCAAATACCTCTCTTCTTTTCTCAAGAAATCTGGTCCATTTTTCCATCGACCTTCAGGTTGGTACTTCTTAGACCTTTTAGCACGAGTCCCTTCATCAGCTGGATTTTCGGCACCTGGACACCACCGCCATTGCTCTATATGACTGCTTTCCAAAATCTCTGATACTTTGTTTGCCACATACTGTTTATATGTACGGTGTTCTGATCGGATCCAATGTAAAGGGTGGTTAAATTGTAAGGGCCGATGATGAATGTGAACTACACCTAAACGTCAAGTTTTTTTCTGTATTTCATTTGACATTTCTCAATTCCAGACTAACTCAATTTGAACCATGGAAAGATACACAATCGAGCAACGCGTTAAAGTTTTTAAAGACTTTTACGAAAATGGGCGTTCAAATAAAAATGCATTTCGTGATGTTTTTTTGATCAGCATAATCGACCAAATGTGTCCACAATCGGGAGAATTGTGCGCAAATTTCCGCAAACCGGGTCTGTAGGAGATGTGAAAAAACCTGTTCATGCTCGCCCAGTTCGTTTGGTGCGGCTTATGGGCTAGCGACGTCATCGGGCCGTACTTCTTCGAAATGAAGCCGGTCAGGCAGTTACTGTGAATCGCTATCGTGAGATGATAACGAACTCTTTGGCCCGAATTGGAAGATATGGATGTGGACAATATGTGGTTTCAACAGGACGGTGTCACTTGCCACACAGCTAACGAAACAATGGCTATTTTGCGCAACAAATTCAATGGCCGTGTTATCTCATGTCGTGGCGATGTCAATTGGCCGCCAAGATCATGTGATTTGACACCGTTGGACTTCTTTCTTTGTGGTTATTTGAAAGAAAAGGTGTAGGTCGATAAGCCAGCAATAATTCAAGAGCTAAAGGATTCGGGACATTAACGGCATAGAACCTCAATTATGCCTCAGCGTCATCGAAAATTTGGACCATCGGATGGAGATGTGCCGCCGAGGTCGCGGCGGCCATTTGGCCGATATTTTGTTCCATATATAATTGAACCATACCAATATTATCATAATAAAAAGAAATGACAATAATTTGTGTTTTACTCAAAATCAACATCGGCCCTTAAAATTTAACCACCCTTTATAACTGCGGACGAATCTGCCCAAAAATAATTCTGATTAGTTTTTTTCAAATGATTTCTTTTATTCGCACGCCAATCACTGCCGCTTGCAACTCAAGCTTGGATATGGTATGGTATCTTGTTGGGGTACAGCTTGTTTTGCCCATAACGAATATAGCTTTCACACCACAATTAGTCACCACACGCCAATATGCCACAGCAGCCTTTGTGTCTTCGATGGCGTCCACAAACACATGCAATTGTATTGAAAAAATTGCCATCATAACACCTTGGAACTTTAAATTCTATTAATTTTGGCAACTCCTCCAGCCAGGTCTTCCAGCGGCCATAAATCTCTTTCGGCAATTCCTCGTCCCACTGCACACCACATTACCACACATTTTGCGTAATTATGTTTGACGTCACCATAAAATCAATCAAAAAACCGAATGGGTCTAATGTGGACATGTTTAAGGATAACATTTCGCGTTTTGTTGGCACCTTTTCCAATTTCAATATTTTTGCATCCACTTTGTGTAATTTTAGTTCAAACAAAAAACATCTGTTTTTGGCAGCCAATGAATACCGAGTATCCGTTCTATACCATCTTCATGAAGAAAAGAGTTACCCACATGTTCATCAGCTCTAGGGTTGCCAAACATACTTTGCAACACTTGGGAATTGGATTTGATGTTGCGGAGATTAAATCCACCGTCCTTGCGAATTTTTATGACGTCACCTACAACTTTAATGGACTCACCTTCAGTCTGAAAACAGTCGACATAATCGCCTACATAATGACTGCTCTTGGCTAGTCATTTATAAACCTTCGGGCACTTAGATTTTTGACATATTGGGCTATGGTGGGCGAACAAGTGGCTCCAAAAATCTGGCTTTCCACTACATACGTTTCCACTGGTTGGTTGGGGTCCCCATTTCTCCATAGAAATCTTTGGCTGTCTTGGTATTCTTTGGCGATGACAATTTGGTGGAACATTTCCTTTATATCTCCGCACACGGCCACAGGAAATTCCCTGAATTTAAAAATAATAGAAATTAATGGGTTATTTATGTCTGGGCCTGGTAATAAAGATTTATTTAAAGAAAATTGTTGATCTTCAGCAGCAACATCAAAGACGATACGAATTCCTTTTTTGTTGGCGTTTTTAACGCAAAAATGTGGTAACGTTCTGCCACTGAAAGTTTCCTGCAATATCCTTTTTCCTCGTAATCTTTTATTTTTTACAATATTCAGCCGCATATTCACTGTTCCACACACTGCAACCAGTTGTACGATTGTGGAATGGAAGGAAAATGTTCTTTCCACAACAGCGGACATCAATTCTTTCCGTGTTTTCTTTTAATATTCTTAATGCCCTAAATAATGCCGCATCATTGTATTTATTTCCCTTAGCAAATCGCAACTATTCTCCTCAAAACATTTCCGGATATGTAAAGCCCGCTTTAGATTAAGACTCTTCTCACCTGGGATAGGTCCATATATTACAGCGCCTAATCTACTTAGGGTAATAATCGGTCAGCATACAGGAGTTTCCAAAGGAATGTCGAAAGCTTAATATTAGTTTAGGTTGAACATTTGAATAATCCCGGAATGGGATTTCGGCGATTTTACTGTATTCACGGGATTTGATTATATGTGCGAGATGGCAATTCTGTATTGGCAATGACTGGTAGATATCCAAAAACTCCGGTTCTCCGCGTATTCAGTGTCCAGCATGGACACACTGGCGCCGTCGTCATTTGTTTAATTTTAATTTGTTTAATTTTATTCCATCGTCATCGATGGTAATTTTTAAAAAGTGTGGGCAGTTTTTTTTATTTTTTTTTTGCACTCACCCTGACAAATTAGACAGTTTGAACTGACTGCGACGTTGCATATTTTTGTTGTTGTGTTTGTGTGTGTCGGCGGCTGGTCGAGGCTGCTATTGACTGTATATCATGGACCATATGTGCAAGACGACGTAACACACCTAACAAATCGGTGAAATCCACTATAGTGGCCGTGTGCTGGAGTTGTAGACATTTTTCGGCCCATTGCATCTGGCGGTTTATCGGCAATTTGGACGGTGGTGTTCACCTTTGGCGTTTTGAGGAAAGTGGCCATGTTGGAGAGCTTGTTGGCGAAGTTGACTAGTGCGTCCAAATTATCGTCTGTCAGCGGTGGAATGGATACCTGACTCCTGATAAGCTTCTCTGGACGACCAAATGTTTCCTGCCGAATTTCCAAAATGGCGCTTACGTTGACAGAACTCCCCAACATGGATTCCACTGTTTCCTGGGCTCGACCTTTCAATGCATTCCTGAAACGCATAATATTATGGAGATTGGAGTATCCAAATTCGACGGAAGTGTTCTCATAGGCCCCAAAAAATGCCTGCCACTCCTCTGGAAGAAATGAAAAAATAGGCAAGTGGTAAATTTTTTTATGTGCGTTTCCGTTGGAATTTGTTAATAATGGCGGCAGCTGTTGCATCTGTATCTGTAGCTGCTGATTTGTTTCTGGGGGTGCGGTGTGTTGTGGCAGATTTGTTGGCGGTTGTTGTGGCGTTTGGTTTGAAAAAAGTGGCGGCTGTGACGTCAGTGTGGGTAATGCTTGCTGAGACAGTATATTTTGCAGTGAAACAAACTGCTGCAACGTACTTAGTACCTGTGCTTGCATATTTTGTTGTGCGGCTAAAAATTCTGTTTGCTTTGCCTTCTGGTCTGACCTTGGTTTTTTTTTTACAAAAAACAAAACATAATGCACGTCCATTTTATTTAACAGCATTTAGGTTTGGTTAGGGTGGCAGCCGTATTATTTTATTTTTTTACAAGCTCACATAGACCAGTTTAGGTCCCTAGTGTTACCACGGGCAGAAATGCCCCTCATCGAAACCAACCTGTTTGATATACAAATTTATTGATGGTACGAATATCGGTACTGGAAAGATCTGTTAGGCTGCCTAGAAAGGCCGACCCCAGTATGTCCAGTCGTCGTTTACTCAGAGCGGGGCAGTCGCATAGCAAGTGCTCAATGCAAAACCGCCAAACCGCCGCTTCTGGCCCATTTAGCCAATTTGTTCAGAGCCACCTGTAGAATGTCTCGGAGGACGTTTTCGAATTTGCCACTCACTGCGATTGCCACGTCGTCCGCATATGCCACGACCTTGCAGCCACAACGTTCTTAATCTAGCAGGATTTCATTCACCGCTAGGTTCCAAATTAGTGGAGACAGTACTCCTGCTTGTGGGGTCCCTCTGTTTACAAACCTTGTTAGAGTTGTGGACCCAATACATGCTGTTATGCGTCTTCTATTGACCAGACTTTGAATTAGTCTAATCAAACTAGAGTTAACTTTTAGATGTGACAGTGAGGCAATTACTGCATCTGTAAATGATTGGACGTAGTAAATGAATGGTTTGTATTTTTTTGAGGGCAACTTTAGTCGCCCGTTTTTATTACTTGATGATATCTTGACAATTGACAATTAATTTTTGGGAAGCGAAATGCCTCCCTTTTATACCATATTCAAATGGATTTACTTAACGCTGATTAACGTATTAATATATATATATGTATGTACATACTATTCTTATGGATTTACTTAATGTTAATTTACATATTAATATATTTACTTATATATGTATGTATGTACTATTCCTATTCAAAATATGCATTTATGTTGGCGTCGTCAAATTCCAACGTCAATGAACAACCTTCACATGGGACAGTGACTGTCTGCATGTCGAGGTAATTTGATATCCTCTTTTAGTTAACTGTGTGTCGGTATCAGTGACATTAGATTTGCGCTACACCTCCGCCTTTCAGAAGAATGGTCATATAATGTTGAATTTATGATCATTCTTTACATATTCCAAGTAAGATAAATCTAATCTCCTTAAATCAAGAATTTTATTATTACTGTTATTATTTATATTGGATCCAATTGTAATATTGTTTTTCATGTTCATTGATTATAAAACTTAATCCGATTCTTATGTACTATTTGTTCTTTATTTGTTGATACATCTATTATATTAACATTATCTCTTAAAAGTAGTTTTTTAATTTTAAAAGGGCCAATGTATTTTTGGTCTAATTTATGCCCTGATTCATTTTTCAATAATACTAAATCTCCTACATTAAAATTGAAACTTATGCTATTCTTATCATAAATTTGTTTTTGCCTTAATTTATTCTTATCCAATAATTGTTGTGCTCTTTTATGAGCGACCTCCATTCTAAATTTTGCCTCTTTGGCATAATTGTCAACATTATATAGTGGTGTTATATGATCAACTTCATTAAATTCATGAAAACCGTTAGGGAGTTTCGCATACACTAATTCGTACGGGCAATAATTATGTACCGTTGAGGGCGTTGTATTGAAACAATACGTAAAATACTTTAACCACTCATCCCAGTCGCTCCTATCCACAGATATGTAAGATCGTACGTACTCATTGAAAGTTCGGTGGCTCCTTTCAATGGTACCAAGTGTCTGGTGATGGTATGCCGTTGATGTTAGTTTTCGAATTTTGAGTATATCACATAGTTCAGTAATTATGGCATTTTTGTACTCCGTTCCCATGTCCGAAATGAACGTCTTCATTGGACCATAGGTTAGGATGAAGTTTTCGAAAATTGCCCTAGCGACTGTTTTAGCGCTTTTGTCGGGTATTGGTATGGTGACTAAATACTTAGTCAGGTCACATATTATGGTAATGGCGTATTCGTTTCCGTAGATAGATCTTGGAAATGGGCCAATGGTATCTACAAAAACCGTATCAAAAGCTCCTACTGGTGTTGGAGTCATTATCAATGGACTTTTCAAATGTTTAGTAATCTTAGCTGTCTGACATTTATGACATGTTCTGACATATCTAGTTATGTCCTTTGTCATATTTTTCCAGAAATAATATCGTCTAATCTTCTGTATTGTCCTAAAGATTCCACAGTGACCACCTTGAATGGGGTCATCATGGTACTTCTTCATAATGTCTTGAATATTCTCAGCATCTTTGCAATCAATGTGGGTCACCTTATTTAGTAGCGCTACTTTAATATTCATCAATTCTTTATTGCCCATATTTTTAAATTCATCAATTGAGACAAATTCGAAAATCTGCTCACTAGGTGCCACTTGTAAATTATCAATTCCATGTTTACAGGCCACTTCATCGAGCCTTGGGAAAAATTGTCCTAAGTCAAATTTCCCATTTATAAACAAGTCATTGATTTGTATATATGCAATTATAGATTTTCCTCGTTTTATGTAACATTTACCGGGGAAAATCTTTAATTTATAATATTTCCTGACGTCAGTGTTATTCAAAGGAACATATATACTGGGCCTTTCCATATTATTTGATTCATGCTGGCTATTCAAGGTATTATTTCCATTTGTACCCTTATCCTGTCGCGTCATCGACCTCGTCGTGACTTTAAGTACGCAGGTTATCTCCCTGTTCATGTCCATAAGGTCTTCTATCGTTATACGCGATAGCGCGTCAGCTACATAGTTGTCCTTACCTATTATATTCCGATTGCGATGGTTCAACTATTCCATCGTTTAGAAGTTTCTCTACTTGTTTGTCTATTTCGTCCTTATGTGTATGTGGTATACGGTAGTTCTTAATGTATACTGGGTTTTTATCCTTAACTCTTAGCTCTTGCTCATAAAAGTTGTTAGTTGTGATTGTTTCCGATTCTAAGCCAAAGATATCACTATATTCTGAACAAAGATCAGATAGCGTATTTTCAAAGGTTTTTGGAAAATTTTCCCTCAAAATTCGTAAAATTTCTGATTTTCTATTATCGCTATTAGTGTTGTTTTGTAAAACATCATAATTATTGATATCTTCGGTTTGGATGTCGGGTTTTGTAAGTGTAACAGGATGTATGTTTGTGTTTACAATTCGAATAAATGCTCTGTCAGATTTTACTAATGTACTTGCCACAAAAACTCCAGGTTGAAGTTCTTGATTTGGTACTAATACTTCTCTATGTGAGGTTAAAAATTTCACTTGACGAATGACTTCAGACCTTGCCGGCAGCGTTATGTTGTCATTGCATGTATTCGATATTGGTATTTCGATGTGCTGTGGGAAATTAAAGGGGCGTAGGATAAGGTAATCGTGATCCTCATTGAATTCCAGTACACAATTGTACTTTTTAATGAAATCCATACCTATGATTCCATCACAAGGTATTGGGAAATCATCAGATACCACATGAAAAGTATGAGGAATTAAGAAATTTTTGAATTTCAGGTCGAAAAATGTTGTTCCAATTGATCTTATTTTACCTTGTCCTATTCCGCTTAATGTTGTTATCCTATTTGTGTTAATTTGGTCGTTAGTGAAGTGTATTAATTTTATTAACGAGACGTCCGCTCCTGTATCAACCAGTAATGTTAGTGTTGTATTGGTTTGGTCTATTCTCACATGTATGAAAGAGCTTAAGTTGAGGTTAAGGTTATACACTTTTCCATCTATCTTAGGGGTGTATTCGGGTTTTCCGAACTAGTTCCGTCCGTGTGAGTCGTTCTTACATTATTATCATTGTTATTGTTCCAGGCGCCGCGATTGTACGAATTTCGGCCGCGCCCTTGTCGACCTCTACCATTGTTTTCATCGTACCCGCGATTGTTCTGATTCCTGTAGCTTCCACCTCTACCACGGAATCTTTTGTCATTCCTGCGATTGCGGTTATTATTGGGTCTCTGCCCGTAATATAATACAGTACTTTGCTGGCCTGTGGCAGCAGTACAGCTGCTTATGAACTTGCCTACTGCCTCGTTCATATTGTCAAATTTACCTGCTTCCATGATAAGTTTAACCTTCTCAAGGTTGCAATTTGTTGACATTGCCTTTACTGCGACTTGCGTTGAATATTTCGCCGCGAGTTCACAAGGCAGGCCATCCGATATATATGCGCCTTCTAGTGACTTTGTCAGCGACTCAATTTCACTACAATATGCGTTAGCGGATTTGTTATTTTGCCTAACATTTTGAATCTTAGCGGATAATACATCCACTGATTCACCTTTTACTGATTTGTTCAACGTATTTATTATCTGATTTATAGTCGTTTCCTCATTAACGAGGTTTCTCGCATGACCCTTTAATTTTGTCTTTATTAGGCTCACCGCCACTGTTTCGTGGGTGCCTTTGAGAGAATCCAGTAATCTCAGAGAATCTGTGAATGATCGCAAATTCTCGGGTTTCCCGTCAAATTCCGGTACTAACCTTGAAGCGGTGTTTAAAAACTCAATCGGAGTTTGAGACATGATCGGTTCATTTGTAACGAGAAAAGAAGGTAATTTTATCTCTATCTGATGAGTTGTTGGTAACTCAATGTCTATTCCCCGTCTCGCCGCAACGCTTATCAGTCTTCCTCTTACATCGGAGAAGAAACTTTCCGCTGCAGTTTTATGTGCTGTGCTGAATTTTCCGTAATTTACATTCAGCAAGACTCTAATTTCCTCTAGGCTCTGGAAAAGGTTTATTAGATGTTTATTTACCGTCTCATCACTAGTCGGTCTGTCGGTGTTGAGACATTTGTGTGACCTATCAAATTTTTCCCTTATATATCTACAGTGGGTAACTATTTTATCCCAATCCATAAATTGTCCCGTGGTGCTTAGATTTTGTCTAAGTTATCCGCACGACTCGTGTATCTTTTCCTTAGAGATCTCTTATGCAGGAGGTATAGTTTCAGTAATAAGTCTACTGCACTCAATATTGTCGAGGCCAATAGGATATACCATAATGAATCTATTTGTGTAGTGTGATCGACCACTTCCACATTATTAACGACATTTGCAGTCGGGTTACTTATTTTTGAGTTTCTATGACCCATAATTAAAATTATTCTACAAATTATTATTAGTTTCTACGGTTTTTCCTTTTATATTTTCCTTTTCATACAATTAATAAAAAAATGTATTTATTTCTATTTTCTACCTATATTTTTTCATTGCCGGCGCTTAATAACGCCTTGTGGCCGTATCTATCTTGTCGGCGCTCAAAAGTGCCAAGACAAGACAAATTTACATATATTATTTTAAAATATTATAATATTTATTCTAAATTTTCTGCTTGCCCGGATGTAATTCTTTTTCAATTGCTTCAACCTCTAACCACATCTCGCCTGATAGGTACCATGGTGGTGGTGGATCCGCGTTTATAATGCTTTTCAGGAAAGCCAATCTCCTCCTTAGCCGCACAGTTTTACCTCCTCTTCGATGTTTTGGTTTTCCTGTAGGCGGTATTGCCGTCAATTTTTGTTCAGTCGCTAGTTGCTGGCGTAGTCGATACTGCTGGATCGTCAACGGCTGTGGTCCGGGTAGATGCGTCTTCTGTTGTCCTGGCATTATCTTTTAGGCAAGACAATTTTTCCTTTTTTCCACAATCCACGGCTTGGATTGGACTGAGGTTTTATCAGTATCTTCAAAAATTTATTCTTTATCAGCTCAGCAGGGAGCTGTTTGTGGTTATGTTCGTAGCTCAACCAGGAGCTAATAACCTGGCAGGATCGCCATGTAAATGATTGGACGTAGTAAATGAATGGTTTGTATTTTTTTGAGGGCAACTTTAGTCGCCCGTTTTTATTACTTGATGATATCTTGACAATTGACAATTAATTTTTGGGAAGCGAAATGCCTCCCTTTTATACCATATTCAAATGGATTTACTTAACGCTGATTAACGTATTAATATATATATATGTATGTACATACTATTCTTATGGATTTACTTAATGTTAATTTACATATTAATATATTTACTTATATATGTATGTATGTACTATTCCTATTCAAAATATGCATTTATGTTGGCGTCGTCAAATTCCAACGTCAATGAACAACCTTCACATGGGACAGTGACTGTCTGCATGTCGAGGTAATTTGATATCCTCTTTTAGTTAACTGTGTGTCGGTATCAGTGACATTAGATTTGCGCTACACATCCGAGTGAATGTTGTAAAAAACCCCTTCAATGCAAGAAATGCCACCATGGTGAATTCCTTGAATTGCAGGGACGATTCGATAGTGCTCACAAGTTCGTGCAGGGCTGATTCTGTAGACTTCCCCTTATTGTAAGCATGTTGTTTCACCGACAGGAGTTTTGTATCCAGGTTTTCCCTAATGAAATAATCTAAAAGTCTTTCCAGACTTTCAATAGGAAGGAGGATAGGCTAATTGGTCTGAAGTCTTTTGGCCTAGTCTGTGATATCTTCCCCGCTTTAGGTATGAATACCACTATCGATTCGGGGTGTATGAAAGCCTGATACAACCTACATATATTTTTTCCATCCAGGGTATAATGTACGTTAACATTTCCTGCATTTCTGCTGGAGTGATGCCGTCTGGTCCAGGTGACTTGAAGGGCTCAAAGCTATTAATAGCCCAGATTATTCTGTATCTCCCAGTCAACAAGCTAGCGACGCTCGCAGTCCACTCGCACTGTTGTTGGTCCTGCTGATCCTCTGGTTCTGTTAGAGAGTTCCTCGGGAAATGTGTGTCGAGCAGTACATTGAGCGACTGCTCGCTGTTTTTGGTCCAATTCTTTGCCTCATCCTGCAAGTAACCCACTGTACAGGGTGAAGCAGATAGTATTTTTCAGCCTTGCGGCGTCGAAAACCTTTTCCACTTCGCCACAGAAGGTATACCAAGAGCGTCTTTGCACCTTTCTAAGCTCCTTCTTATTGAGTTGCTCTTTATAGACTCTTTATAGGCATCCCAAACATTAGCGACCCCAGTAGATTTAGCCTTGTTGAATAGCTTGTTGCGGGTCTTTTTCATAGCCGTTAGCTCAGAAGTCCACCATTGGGGTTTAGTTTTAGCCTTGTACCTTGTTTATAGACAGGCTTCTTCAAGGGAACTATTGAATGATGTGGTGATATGCTCGACCAGATTATCCAGACCGGCTTTGTCATTCGGTTCGTACAGAAGTTTGGAGTTGAGGACTTTCTTGAAATTCTTCTCATACAGGTGCCACTTTGTCTTTCTCACATTTTTGTGGACGGCAGGTTCAGGTGCTTTTTCAGCGAGTTTGAACTCAATATAATGGTGATCTGAGAATGAGTGGTCGTCCAGTACATTCCACCCAATAATTTTGTCTGACAGCCGGTCAGTAGCAAACGTTACGTCTAGTACTTCTTGTCTGTCTTTAATTGTAAAGGTCGGTTTAATACCTATGTTACAAATACTTAGGTTGGTAGTTAAAATAAAGTCAAGAAGCGAATCACACCTATTGTTTATATCCGTACTTCCCCAGATAGTGTGATGCGCGTTTGTGTCTGCGCCAATAATCAGCTCGACCTCGTCAGACGTTGCTTCTTCTACTACATCCCTGAATAGAGCAGTCGGTACTACAGCTTCATAAGGCAAGTAACTGGAGACCACCCAATATATGCGATTACCGATCTCCAGACTAGCAGATGTTTGGTCTTTACCACTTAAATTAGCCAGGAGAAAGATACTTAGATCCAAAATGCAGGTTCTTGGAGTGCCTTCACAGTTGGCCACAAGCAGTTTAAAGTTGGGTGTCCTGATACCGCACACCCTTCCTCCCACTGCGTAGGACTCCTGTATCAGAACGATGTCTACTGCACCTGTGGACAGGCGCAGCACTAGTGCCGCTGAGGCTCCTTTAGCGTGATGGAGGTTAATCTGTAGAATTCTTACCATCATTGGTAATTGACAGATTAACATCCACCCCGACAAGGGTGTTATCGAACTCTTCGTCCGTATCATCGAGAAGCGTGTCCCCGCCAGATGCGTCAAAGAGTCCAGAGACTCCCCTCAGCCCCTCTGTGTCAGAAGTAGAGCTTTCGTCTTCAGAGAAGGACGTTACAGATCTTCTGTTAGAATTGGAGTCAACAGAAGTCATGGGCGTGGGTACCTCCGCACTTCCAGAAAGCCGTGTATCAACCACGGTGGACGACTCACCTTCCGCGGTGGGAGCAATATCCTGCTTGTATACCTTCAAGACTATAGTCTCGAAGCCATATTGTAGGGTTGCACTTGCATGTTGTATATGGGAGGTGGATTCAGCGTTAAGGATCAAATTGACCTGCCGCTTTTTACTATCCGCCTCACCCACCTTGCTGATTCTCCAATTATAGGCGGGCAGACCAGGATTGGAATCTTTTAAAATTTCTAATATGTCAGCCGGGTTGGAGGGCTCTTCTGTAACCCAGGTGATGGCTCTAGGGTGACTAGGGATGTTGTTTTTTCGACAACATCCAACTGGGCACCCGGCCACACCTCACCCGCTCGACTCCGAGCGGTCTGATACAGGTCTACTGATCTGGCATCACCGAAATATAAGAGCTTTACTCTCCCCTGGTGCCATCCTGCATCGTTGCAGATTGGTGGTTTGCCCGGCATTTCTCTACGGACATCGAGGTAATGAGCCATAATGGCTTATTGCACATGGCTCCATTTGTCCTTGAGGATGGATCCATCCTCACTACTTCTGTCTATAACGGCCATCACTAGACTCTCCTTCGCCACTTCATTGAAGGGCGTGGTGAGTGTCCTGTTGATGGTGACATTAGGGCCTCTTGCCTTTTTCGAAGGCAGGGGTTCATCAGGTGATCTGATTCTTTTGACTTTATTAGCCGTTAACACAGCTGAATTTGTGGCTCTTTCAGCCGGCTGATTGGCCTTAGAAGCATCTATGACGCCTATAGCCCAGGTAAGTGACTCTATTTGTTTTTCGGTAAGACCCGAAACCTTAACAGCCTCCAACTTCGTCAAAACTCTGAGCGCTATCCGGTGCTCATTGTGCTTCCGTTTTGACGGTCGGACATGACGTTTTCCCCTCACCGTACCACCTGTTGTGAGTACTGGGGGGGAATTTTCACTATGTTTGGTGCGGTCGGCTTTGGCCAAGACCAATGGACGGACAGTAGGACGATTGGGGAACCCCGCTCCATCGGAACGCGAAGGCATCCCCGTCAACGAATTTATTAATTTGTTTTGCCTGTATTAGCCCGTAATAGGTACTACGATGTAGGCCTTCCAGACTTTGTACAGATTTTTTTTTGCGATTGCGTAATAGATCTTAACTATCCGCTCTGTGCGAAACACGTCCGTTCACTACGACTGATCAGCAACGATTAACAGAAATACCAAAAATGAATTCGACAAAGACAATTGACGACACACAAATAATTCGAAAAATATCATAAATAAAAAAAGTTGTCCTTTTGTTTTGTTAATTTTCAGAATGAATGATAAACTCGGCAGGTTCCTAAATGACAAGGCTGGCAGGAATTTGGCTGTACAAAAAGCTGATTTTATTTGGTTTGTGTTTAAGTGTTTACAAATAGTGAGTTTATTGTGCTGTTTATTCTCTGTAAATATTTAAGACAATGTAATAAAATTAACAAATGAAATAAATAAAATGTACAAAAAATATTTAATTTAAAAACAATAAAAATTAACAAAATCAAGTAACAATAATTTTCATGACTTACTTATTTTTGGGTCTTAAAATTCGGCAGAGAAAGTTTTCTTATTACATGATACAAATGGTAATGAGAAGCTAAACAATTTGTGCTCCTTTGATTTATTGGAAAAAAATAATATTTAATGTAGAAACAGTTTTTACATTTGTAATATTGTCACATATCAATTCCCTGCGTTGATTGCTGCTGTTTGAAGTTCGAGTGCCGAAGTCTTGATTGCAGTTATTGTATCTAAATGCATTTATAAATTTTATGCAGTTTTATCTGTCGCTTTGCACAATAAAGAAGAAGAACTGGTGTTAAGATTTGCGCTGTGATTGACGCTGTTGCATCTCGGCGACGGCTCTCATCTGTTTCTGCCCAGAGGTTGTTGCTGTTTATTACTTGGTGTTTCGACCTGTTTCTTTGCTGCGATATATTGGACAGCTGGTGCCTCTCCGTGGTGCGGCGATCTTTTGTACAGCTGACTTGTCTCTGTGTGAGCGCTTCTTGCTTTTGTTGACCTGGTCGGTTGTTTTTGCTGCTGTTACTGTTAACACTGACAACTGCGGCTATTTTTGTTTACGTTTCTGTCGGATTCATCAGTAGTTTTGGAGTCCTCAGCCGGCATTTTCCAGAGCTGGGTATTTATTTTGTGATCGATAACTGCGTGACAATGGCTGCCAATGTTTATATTTGCCCCAAATGTAAAAAAGCTGCACAGGGAAATCAGCGAAGTATTGGCTGTTGTATTTGTGAAGATTACTATCACATTACCTACCTCAAGATAACAATAGAACAGCATACGTTTTTGTACAACAATAAAATGCTTTTGTTCAAGTGTCCCAAGTGTATTGGTCAAGGTGCGCGGTTATCTGTGGATGCTAGTTGCAGCCTTGCTTCCCCTAATGCGTCTGCTGGTGGCACTCAAGCGGATGAAGAGCACGGAAGCCAATTTCTTGAATTAAAGCAGTCCATGGAAACTAAGCTACTGGAAGTTAACCAAAAAATGGAAGAGGTTATAAGGGCAACAGAATTCAATCTAAAAATCAGAAAAGTAGAAGAGGAGATGATGAATAGCCGAGCTGTTGTAAAACAATTCGACACTACTTTATCAGCAGCGGTGGAAGATTTTGAACATCAAAGTGAAATCACGTCATTCAAGGTTTGCCGAGTGGTATCCCCGACTTAATACAGCCCGCTGTCAAACGTCCTTTGTGGAGCAGATTTAAGACGGTGCTTGTTAAGTTTGACTCGGTATATGTAAGAGACACTGTCATGGCGAAATTCCACAAGCGCGGTGACCTCTTACTCCATGAAGTACTTGGTGGGGATGTTAGGAGTAAAGTCCGACTGAATGACCATCTCAACCGTGGTGCCTCTAAGCTGATGTTAGTTTGCAGAAGGTTGTACAGGCAAATAAAATTAAAAAAATTAAATTAATTAATGCTGACAGGCAGAAGGTGGAGGCAGTGTTGTCCAATGGTACAAAGAAGGTATTAGACATGAATCAGTGTGTCCAACTATTGGATGATGAGCCTTGTAGTTCTGCTACGAATTCTTCACCTCTGAATGCGGTTGTGACGTCGTAGGACCATCTCCTGCTTTTTATTTATTTTCTTTGTTTTATATATTTATTTTCCAATAACTTACTGGTATTCGCAATACATCTTTCTGTTGATCTGAAAATTGTGCTAAAAGCATAATTATAATTATTTATTTCTTTTAAGATCCTTTATTTATTTGTTGTTATAAATAGTGCCTTGGGCCCTTTTGTTCATGACAACACATATATCAGTTCCCAGTTCAATTCATTTCAATTGTCAAAGCTTTAGTGTGCTCCGCAAATCTTCGAAATTAGAAATGTTGTGGAAGGTAGCCATTTGGATGTTGTTGGGGTAAGTGAGACCTAGATTAAACCATCCATTTCCTCAAAAACTGTTGCCATTTCGGGTTAAAATTTTTGCAGGAGTGACAGGTCGGAGCGGAGGGGTGGCGACGTCGCTTTGTTTATTTCTAAGACCCTTAAATATAATATCGTCTACAAGGTTGAGGGCTATGGTGTTGTAGAATGTTTGCTAATTGAATTGTTTTGTGGAGATGAAGTTGTTTTGGCCGGAGTGGTGTATTTGCCTAGTGGTGATGTAAGTTATTTTGAAGCTGTAGTTTCGCATATTCTGGTGAGATACCGAAATGTTTTGTTAATGGGTGACTTCAACCACAACATGTTCGATACTTCTACTGCAGCTTGTGTTAGAATCGCATGTAATATACCTAATTTGACAGTTTTCCACAACTCTCGCCCGACACTCTTCGATTCGTTTCACCATTCCTCGTCTCTGATTAATAATTTTCTTGTGTCCTCTGTGGAGAAAGTTGTTAAATCCGATCACGCTTTCTTTCTTTTTTATGTGTGGTTTGGTTGCCACAGGTGGTTGCCTGTAATTTCCTACCACCTATCACTAAGGGATTTGGCCTATAAGGCGTACCTAGAGGATAAGTGTGATTATAACTGGAGAGTGTTTTGTAGAGCTCATGATAAGACTAATGAATTTATTAGGAGAGCAAAGAGAGAAGCCCATGCAGCCATGTTTGAGAAGTGCGACGACGCCAAATCTTTGTGCAGGTGCATTAGAAGCAGTGGAGTGGTCGAAAGTCGATCCGATGATTGGGCTGTGCCGGGCTTTTTCGGCTATTTTTATTTATTTATTTATTATTATTCAATATAAAACCGAGCCGTTGGCCATATATGGTTATAAATACTACAAAAACGAAGAAATATTAAAGCGTATGTATAAAGTAACTAAAAGGTAAAAAAAATAATATGAGGCTACTACCTTAATGTAACTAACAATAAACTTATAAATTAAAAAAGTAAACGGAATATAAACAACTAACATCACATGGGATAAACAAACATTCTGGGATAAAAAAAAAACGTACTCTAAACATTTAATAATATGGATTTGAAGACTACTCTGTTGTATTAAATAACATGAAATGATGAGAATTTGAATTTTGAATTTTTAATTATGAATTTATGACTACTCTGGTGAATAAAAAATTTACGAAATGAAATAAATAAAACTGATTAATGAATATGTCGCCAGTACATATATAATTATATTATATACATATAATTATATAATATTAATATATGACTAGCTAGTGATGATGAACTAGTTAAAAAATTAACAAAATTAATTATGACTAGTTCTTACAAATGGATTTTTATTTTATTTTTAATATTAGCGATTTTTATTTTAAATCTATCAATTACTTTATAAAAAAAAATTTAAAAAACAAATAAAACAGCTGCGCAAAGTTTTAGAAGGAATAACTGTCTACTCGAGTTCTAATGTGGCGGGTGATGATGGATTTTCCTTGAAGATCCTTAAGGTAGTTTTGCCATACATATATGTCTTGGCATTTTTTTCATTTGGTGAATAGCATCATTACGACGTCTGTTTTTCCGGTTGGGTGGAAGGTGGCGAAGATAACCCCATAAAGAAAGGTTATGGTTCTTTTACAGGGTATTATGACTTTGTGCATTTGTATGTAACGCTCAAAAAGACAAAAAGTAGAACCATAGTTTATTATACCGATCGACATAGAATCACTTTTTGATTCAATTTCTGTCTGTCTGTCCATATATTTTTGTAATCAAAGTGCAGGTCGTATTTATAGTCCGATTGCGATGAAATTAAGCACAGTGCTCTTTTTTGGCCCAAGGGCGATCGATATTGAAATTGGTCAAAATCGCTTCAGATTAAGATACAGCCCCCATAGATATGTTACCCCCGATTTGACATGTAAGCGCTGTAGAAACTATATTTTATATCAGATCTGTACGAAATCTGGCAGAGAGGGTTCTCTTATTACGTAAATGAACACTGCCAAATTCGGAGAAAATCGGTTCAGATTTAGACATAGCCCCCATATATATGTTTCACCCGATTTGTCATGTAAGCGCTGTAGAAACCGTAAATTACAACCTATCTGTACGAAAGCCGGCAGAGAGATTTTTTTTATTACGTGAATGAACACTACCAAATTCGGAGAAAATCCGTTCAGATTTAGATATAGCCCCTATATATATGTTTCACCCGATTTGACATGTAAGCGCTGTAGAAACCGTATTTTACATCCGTTCTGTACGAAATTCGGCAGATAGAGTTTTCTTATTACGTGAATGAACACTACCAAATTCGGAGAAAATCCGTTTAGATATAGCTCCCATATATATGTTTCACCCGATTTGACATGTAAGCGCTGTACAACCCGTATTTTATATCCGATCAGTACGAAATTCAACAGAGAGAGGGAAAATAGGTTCAGATATAAACATAGTCCCAATATATATGTGATGATAACTGGAGAGTGTTTTGTAGAGCTCATGATAAGACTAAGGAATTTATTAGGAGAGCAAAGAGAGAAGCCCATGCAGCCATGTTTGAGAAGTGCGACGACGCCAAATCTTTGTGCAGGTGCATTAGAAGCAGTGGAGTGGTCGAAAGTCGATCCGATAATTGGGCTGTGCCGGGCTTTTTCGGCTATTTTTTTCTAATGTGGCGGGTGATGATGGATTTTACTTGAAGATCCTCAAGGTAGTTTTGCCATACAGGGTGGCTGATATGTATTGCAACCAACTTCAGGTTGCTATCATTTCTAAACCGCTAGTCTGATAGCTGAGATTTATTTCAGTGACAGTTCATTTTATTGTTTACAAGCTTACAAAAGCATTTTGATCTATTGCATTCAGAAAAAAAGTTATTCGTGATGGAATTCAAGCGTGATAGTGTGATTGCTTTATATTTGGGTGGAAAAACACAAGTGGCTATCGTTAGAGCCCTCCAGCATTTAAATGTGAATAAATCTTTTGTTTCTCGTACCATTGCTCGTTACCGTGATACTGGCAGTGTTGCATCGCGTCCAAAAAGTGGACGAAAAAAAACGGTAACAACACCAGAAATGAAAGGCCAGATTTGACGAAATCCACGTCGCAGTGGTAGAAAAATTGCTCGTGAGCTGAACATATCGCGAGAACGGATACAACACATATTAAAAAATAAGCTTGGACTAAAGCAATTGAAGTTCCAAAAAGTGGAAGAACTCACCGATGCACAAAAAAAAGTTAGACTGGAAAGAGCCAAGGAGTTGCTTCGCTTGCACGAAAGTGACCAGTTACCGAATTTGGTTTTCTCCGATGAGAAGCCATTCCAAATTGAGCAGTTTGTGAACAAACAAAATGATCGGGTTTACTTGCCAAAGAGGTCAGCTGAAAATTAAACCTTCGATTGGCCACCAGAACTCAAGCGCCGCCGATGGTAATGGTTTGGGCCGCCGTAACGGCCGATGGTCGCTCCCCGCTCGTATTCATCGACCATGGGGTCAAAATAAATGCCGAATATTATCGGGAAAATGTCCTAAAGACAGTACTGAAGCCCTGGGCAGACAAACATTTCGGCCGCAGACCATGGACATTCCAACGCACTCAGCACGCGTCAACCAAGAATGGCTTAAAAAGGAGGTTCCTCGCTTCATTTCTACCGCACAATGGCCACCAAGATCTCCGGATCTCAATCCGTTGGACTTTTGCGCCTGGGGCATTTTAGAGAGTAAGGTTCGCACTAAACAATACCAAAGTATCGATCATCTCAAGACGGCGCTTCGCCGGGAATGGGCCAAAATACCGCAGAGCCACTTTCGTGCAGCGTGTGATGGCTTTGTCGGCCGTTTGAAGGCCATAATTCGTGCCAAAGGTGGCCAATTCGAACAAATCTAAACTGTATCTAAAATTTTATGTTATTTCCGACATTTTTTGCTTTTGAACAATAAAATTTAAAAAAAAATTAAAAAATATAGCGCTTTACTTTGTTGCATTACATATCAGCCACCCTGTATATGTCTTGGCATTTTTTTTCATTTGGTGAATAGCATCATTACGACGTCTGTTTTTCCGGTTGGGTGGAAGGTGGCGAAGATAACCCCATAAAGAAAGGTTATGGTTCTTTTACAGGGTATTATGACTTTGTGCATTTTTTTCATTTGGTGAATAGCATCATTACGACGTCTGTTTTTCCGGTTGGGTGGAAGGTGGCGAAGATAACCCCATAAAGAAAGGTTATGGTTCTTTTACAGGGTATTATGACTTTGTGCATTTGTATGTAACGCTCAACAAGACAAAAAGTAGAACCATAGTTTATTATACCGATCGACATAGAATCACTTTTTAATTCAATTTCTGTCTGTCTGTCCATATATTTTTGTAATCAAAGTGCAGGTCGTATTTATAGTCCGATTGCGATGAAATTAAGCACGGTGCTCTTTTTTGGCCCAAGGGCGATCGATATTGAAATTGGTCAAAATCGCTTCAGATTAAGATACAGCCCCCATAGATATGTTACCCCCGATTTGACATGTAAGCGCTGTAGAAACTATATTTTATATCAGATCTGTACGAAATCTGGCAGAGAGGGTTCTCTTATTACGTAAATGAACACTGCCAAATTCGGAGAAAATCGGTTCAGATTTAGACATAGCCCCCATATATATGTTTCACCCGATTTGTCATGTAAGCGCTGTAGAAACCGTAAATTACAAACTATCTGTACGAAGCCGGCAGAGAGATTTTTTTTATTACGTGAATGAACACTACCAAATTCGGAGAAAATACGTTCAGATTTAGATATAGCCCCTATATATATGTTTCACCCGATTTGACATGTACGCACTGTAGAACCCGTTTTTATATCGATCAGATTTAAACATAGTCCCAATATATATGTTACACCCGATTTGACATGTAAGTCCTGTACAACCCGTATTTTACATCCGTTCTGTACGAAATTCAACAGAGAGAGGGAAAATAGGTTCAGATATAAACATAGTCCCAATATATATGTTACACCTGATTTTACATGTGTAAAAAATCAGAGTTTTTTTTATTATGTGAATAAACATTAGCAAATTCGGAGGAAATCCGATCAGATTTAAGTATAGCCCCCATATATATGTTTCGCCCAATTTGACATGTAAGCGCTGTAGAAACCGTGTTTTATATCCAATCAGTACGAAATTCGGCAGCGAGAGTTTTCTTATTACATGTATAAACACTGCCAAATTGTCATCGCAATGCACATTTTCGCATTCGGCCCCGCCCGACTTTCTGTCTTTCCTTACTGTTTTTCTGTTGATAATTTGCGTCCCATTTCTCTGTTGCCGGTTTTGTCTAAGGTTGTAGAGCACGTTTTGAAACGACAGTTGTTACCTTTTGTGGACCCCATACTTGATGATTGTCAGTTTTATTTACATTATTTCAAAATGATTGTTTGAGGGTGAATATCAGTTTGTGGGTGTCATACAGTCTAAGGTTGACTATGTTCTGAGTGCTTTTAGCCGATGGATGACGTCTAGCAACCTATACATTAATCCGACAATGACAAAAGCAATGCTGTTTTCTGCAAGATCTTTAGGCTTGAGATTGAAGTTCAATGGCGTGCCTGTAGAATTTGTGACCAGCATGAAGTGCGTAGATGTTGTTGTTGATGATCGTCTGTGCTTTGCTGATCATATCGATTCCCGTGTTAATCTCACGCTCCGTCAGCTTTATTCTTGTGGACCTTGTGTTGCCGCGTCATGTGAAGCAGAGACTGGTTCATGCGCTAAATATGTCCATCATCCTCTATTGTGTCGAAGTATATGGCGGAACTATAGCGCAACATTTTGAGAAAACTCGTATTGCTGTCAATAATGCTGTGCGTTACCTATATGGAGTGAAAATTTTTTCGCATATAACTCCTTTTGTTTAAACCTTCTTAGGCTGCACATTTCAGAAATTTGTTGACGTCAGAAATCTGTTATTGTTTTATAAGGTCTGGAAAAACCAGTGCCCATCATTTTGGGTGCAGTCATTTGCATTCACTCATTCCACTCGTTGCAATTTATTGCTTATTCCGAGAATTGATAATAGCTTGTCGGAAATATCGTTTCAAGTTAGGGTCTCTCGTGCGTTCAACAGGCTTCCTAATTCGTTAAGAACGTTCAATATGTCCGATACAACATTTCGTGATAATCTTATCCTGCATTTTGGGGCTCCAATCGCCTAGAGCGTGTATAACGATTTGTGGCAAACTTTATAGCTTTGTCTTAAATCTAATCTGTTAGGATCTGAATCCTAAATCTCAGACCAAATCTATAATTAGTACTTTTATTTGGCTGGGAACAGCTAGCTCAACTATTAGTAACTAAGGAAGAAATAATTTGTGTATATAATCATAACTAGTTTTTAACACATGAATATTTTAATTTTGTACTGTCAATTGTTTTATTATGTAATTTTGTTAAAATTGGCCAATGGGTTTTGAAATTACAAAATGAATGAATGTAGCTCAGTGGTTAGTGTGTTAGACATGGATTTCGAAGGTGCTGGGTTCGATTCCCAGCCGGGGCACTGGCAAATTTAACATCAACATTTTCATGTCATCATAATTCGAGTTTCTGCAGTTAAAATAACTCACCGGACTCACTACCACTACAACAACGTCTGATCGCCCAAGTCAACAGGGAAGCTAAAAAAAGCAAATTAATTTAAATTAACAAAAATGCAGCGCTTCTAGTGGAGAATAGAAACGGTAAAACTCAAATAACATCCATTCCCTGAAATTAACAGACAAAATGTTAATTAACATCCGACAACATTGAGTAGATGAAAAACAACATAAGGTTCCCGCGATAATCGGATATATGCCGGAACGAAGTCTGTAATAGAAACAGACTTAAGGATTATCCACCCAGCGTCTCCAAGCTGCTACAACAACAACAACCGAATTCGGGGAAATTCAGTTCAGATTTAGATATAGCCCCCATATATATCTTTCACCCGATTTGACATGTAAGCCCTGTAGAAACCGTGTTTTATATCCGATCAGTACGAAATTCGGCAGACAGAGCTTTCTTATTACATGTATGAACACTGCCAAATTCTTATTACAATGCCCATATTCGCATTGTTAGGGAGTTGTAGGGTATTATATAGTCGGCCCCGCCCGACTATATGTCTTTCTTTACTGGCTTAAGTTTCAGTAGCTGCTCTTTCCAACTTTTAGTTTGTTTACAAAGGGAAATATTATGTTGTTCACAGATAGGTCAGGGGCTGACAATTTAGCTTTCTACAAATATGAAGAAGTGAAGACTTTGATGGTGAAATTTTCGTACCTGATGTTTTTCACCATTAAACGATACCATTTACTATGTTGGTAAAAAGGTTATTGGTGGTCTTATTATCCTTGTTGGCGCTTAGAATGTATAAGTCTTCGGCATAACGTTATTTGTATATTTTCCTGTAATTGTTGATTAATACACTGATTTGATTGAAAGCTATTTTGAAGAGTATTATAGATAGGAGAGATCCTTGTGGGATGCCATTACTCAGAGAATGTTGTTCAGAGTATACTACTACATTAAAAGAGCGATCCAATAGAAAGGATTTTATATAATTCAATTTCCTAGATCCTATTCCCGACGATGCACAGTGGGAGGAATTTCAAAAAAAGGGAAATAATTCTGCCGTTTCTTAACCAGACAACCTATTGCGACCAAACTTGGCATGTTTGTAGAGAGGTATTAGATAAGTTATGTTTTGAGCTTGGGCCCCCTGTGGTATACAGGGGCGGAGCTGCAGGGCCTCAAAGTTGGCCACAAAGTTGGTCAAAAATTGTCTATATTTTGAAAGTGTAAATTGATATGGCCATATCTTTTTTATAGGTGGGCACATTTTACCGAAATTTTTTGCATCACACCGAACATTTTGTTGTCAATTTAGAGAAGTTGATGTGAGAGAAATCGGTTCATATTCTGCAGTGATATTAAGCAAATGCTACGACAGGGTCAGGAAAAAAGTGAAAAAATCATTTTTCAAATGCAGACAGAAATGTTAGAACGACAAAAAATTTTTAAAAGTGAAAATTTTTCAATGAAATATTTTGTAGTTTCTAGGTTCTGACATAACAAATCAAATGTAATTCGATTTGTCATTATATTTCCAAAAGTCGATCCCACAATACGCAAAATAATTTTGAAAATCCCCAAAAATGGGATTTTTTGGATTTTCCCCTTATCTACTATACTAAAAGCGAGGTTTCAGATTCCCTTTGCACTTCAACTTACAACCACACATATATATGCCAAAAGTTTTAATATTTTAGCTTTGCGATTGGAGAAAATGTGGCCTTAAAGATGATAGTAAATATGTTATACTTTTTTAACTAACTTCATCTAAAACTCAAAAAATACGACATAAACTTTTTTCCTAAAAAAATGACAAAAAATCGGTTTTTTTTAAATATGACTTCAAGGGGCCATAGGTTTTAGGTTAGGGTGGCAGCCGTATTTTTTATACAAATTCACATAGACCAGTTTAGATCCCTAGTGTTACCACGGGCTGAAATGCCCCTCATCGAAACCAACTTGTTTGATATACAAATTTGTCGATACTACGAATATCGGTACTGGAAAGATCTGTTCGGCTGCCTAGAAAAGCCGACCCCAGTATGTCCAGTCGTCGTTTACTCAGAGCGGGGCAGTCGCATAGCAAGTGCTCCATGCTCTCCACTTCGTCTTCATCTCCACAACATCTGCAGAAGTCATTAGAGTCAATACCCAATCTTTTGGCTTGTTCGCCGATCAAGCAGTGTCCCGTCAGAACTGATACTAGATAATCTCTCTAGTGCGAGGAGATATTTTGATCTTCTCAGGTCATACCTTGGCCAGATTTGTCTAGCTACTCTGCAGGTGCCGATTTCTGTCCATCTTTCGTTGGACTGCCTGATTGTCTCTTGCCTAAGCCAAAGCTTGCAGGTGGATAGTGGCGCACCAATATATGCAAATTCTTCGAGAATTTGAAATGTCGTCCTTTCCTAGCAAGTTCATCGGCTTTGCAGTTCCCCGGGATATCCCTATGCCCAGGCACCCATATGAGGTGTATATTAAACTGCTCAGCCATCTCGTTAAGAGATCTGCGGCAGTCTAGGGCTGTTTGTGAATTTAGGGATGTTGCCTCCAGAGAATTGGTGGCAGCCTGGCTGTCCGAGTAAATTACAACGCCAGTGTTGGTTACTATGTTGCGACTCAGCCACTTGGCTACTTCCCATATTGCCATTATTTCGGCTTGATAGACACTGCAGGTATCTGGTAGTCTGTGAGCTATATCCACTCTAAGCTCTGCACAGTGTACTCCGAAGCCAACTTTTTCATCAAGCTTCGAACCATCCGTGTAAAAGTGGAGATGGTTTTATATTACCTGGTATTCTTCCAACCCATTCATATCTGGCGGGAATCATAGAGATGTAATTTCTCTCGAAGGTGTACACCGTTGGTATATAGCCCACTCGGTCGGTTACCATAGTACTACACTTTGATATCCTCATGTGACCGTAGTTTTTGTACCTCCACATTGATAGGCAGTTTAATCTTATTGCCGCTTTGGTTGCAACTTCTCTCGCCACAATATTAATCGGCAGTATATGGAGTAGGGCTTGTAGAGACTCGGTCGCTGTAGTCCTTAAGGCTCCGCTTATGCTCAGACAGGATGTTCTATGAACTTTTGTTAGTAGGTTGGTGATGGTTAGTTTATCAGTTGCCTTCCACCGTACCACAATGCCGTATAGCAGTATAGGACGAACTACTGCTATATATATCCAGTGAACGATTTTAGGAGAGAGGCCCCACCGCAACCTACGGCGTTTTTGCAGGAATATAAGGCGACGTTGGCCTTCCTTATACGTTCCAATACGTTAAGTCTAAATAACAGTTTCCTATCTACAATTATTCCTAAAAATTTTGAACTTTCAGAAAAGACTAGATCTGTTCCATTTATCCGAGGTGGAGGATCCACATGTGGGACTTTATTCATCCTAGTAAAGAGAACCAATTTTGTCTTGTTTGGGTTTACGCCCAAAACCACTGCTTCTGGCCCATCTAGCCAATTTGTTCAGAGCCACATGTAGAATGTCTCGGAGGACGTGTTCGAATTTGCCACTCACTTCGATTGCCACGTCGTCCGCATATGCCACGACCTTGCAGCCACAACGTTCTAGATCTAGCAGGATTTCATTCACCGCTAGGTTCCAAATTAGTGGAGACAGTACTCCTCCTTGTGGAGACAGTACTCCAAGACTATAGTCTCGAAGCCATACTGTAGGGTTGCACTTGCACGTTGTATATGGGAGGTGGATTCAGCGTTAAGGATCAAATTGACCTGCCGCTTTTTACCAGCCGCCTCACCCACCTTGCTGATTCTCCAATTATGGGCGGGCAGACCAAGACTGGAATCTTTTATTATTTCTAATATGTCAGCCGGGTTGGAGGGCTCTTCTGTAACCCAGGTGATGGCTGTAGGGTGACTAGGGATGTTGTTTTTTCGACAACATCCAACTGGGCACCCGGCCACACCTCACCCGCTCGACTCAGAGCAGCCTTATACAGGTTTACTGATCTGGCATCACCGAAATATAAGAGCTTTACTCTACCCTGATGCCATCCTGCATCGTTGCAGATTGGTGGCGTGCCCGGCATTTCTCTACGGACATCGAGGTAATGAGCCATAATGGCTGATTGCACATGGCTCCATTTATCCTTGAGGATGGATCCATCCTCACTACGGCCATCACTAGACTCTCCTTCGCCACTTCATTGAAGGGCTTAGTGAGTGTCCTGTTGATGTTACCATTAGGGCCTCTTGCCTTTTTCGAAGGCAGGGGTTCATCAGGTGATCTGATTCTTTTGACTTTATTAGCCGTTAACACAGCTGAATTTGTGGCTCTTTCAGCCGGCTGATTGGCCTTAGAAGCATCTACGACGCCTTTAGCCCAGGTAAGTGACTCTTTTTGTTTTTCGGTAAGAGCCGAAACCTCAAAAGCCTCCAACTTCGTCAAAACTCTGAGCGCTATCCGGTGCCCATAACTTTTGTCCTGAACCGAACCATTTTTTTTTCATCATATAGGAAATTTTATTGTCAGTCCTTTTGTAGACCTCGGTTATTAGAATACACAAAAAAGGATTTTATGAATCGGCCGGAAAATACGAAAGTTACACGCGCTTAAACATTTTGTTCAACCGAGGTGGCCAACTTTGAGGACCTGCAGCTCCGCCCCGTATATCACAGGGGGCCCAAACTCAAAACTTAACTTCTCTAATACCTCTTCTACAAACATGCCATGTTTAGTCGCAATCAGTTGTCTGGTTAAGAAACGACAGAATTATTTCCCTTTTTTAGAATTCCTCCCACTGTGCGACGTTAAGGCGTTGATGATGGTGGACAGTTTTTGGTGGACAGTGATTTGTAAGGCAAGTTTTATAGGATGTAAAATACCGGTGGATTCGGCGGTGAAAATTGATGTAAATGTTTAATTCAAAAATGATTTGGAATTAAACATTTTTGCTACTAGTTTTAATGGTTAAATGCGTTCCTTGTTCCAAAAAGTAATTCAAAAATTACTAAAAATTTAACCGTTGTTTTCTTTAAAGGCTTATGTGTAAAATGTAGTAAATTGTAGCATATGATGACAGATATAATTTAGTAAAAGTCAAAGCCTATACTATCCGGAAAATTTGACTGGTATCAAGACCATTTACTAATTAGAAAAAAGCGCTTGAAGTATTTCGTCACCACTCATCACTCGAATACCATAGAAACAGTGTAATGAAAGCTGAAATGAGATCTAAGTAGATAAGCAAGCCACAGTGTCCATCGATGAACAATTACAATTTCATGAAAAGCAGTTCGTAAACGCAAATGGAAAGCATTTGAAAGCAATAGTTCAAACAGTCGTGCTTTGTGGTCGACAAGGCTTAGCACTAAGTGGAAGTTGTGATACAGGCAGAATCAATTCAAATGAAGCTATTCAAAATGCTGGCAATTTTAGAGCCTTGCTAAGTTCTCGAGCGATAACGGATTCATATTTGAATAGTCACTTGAGAAATTCATCACGAAATGTAATGTACATATATGCGTATATCGTGTTCAAAATGAAATTAATATTATTTGTCAAGCTATGTACACACTATTGTCAGATCTAACAATATTGTCAGCAAAATGGCGGAAAAATGCAACCATGTTAAATTACAACCATGTGAACACACAATTTTTGACAATAATATTGGCAGACATCTGACAATATCGTAAACACACAACGTTACCATTGCCATCATCACTCATCTCGAAGATCGCTTTTTGAAACACCGTGGAATTCTGTCAAATTTCCAATGTCATTTTCCATCTAAAATGACAATACTAAATGAAGAAAGTTGTAAACAATTATTGGAAAAATATTCATAAATTTTGCCTGACAGTTCTTTTGAGTTGTGGAGTGCGTCGGCTGAAAAATTACTTGCGGTCAACCATGACCGAAAATCGTTTAAATGGATTGGCTTCGCTGAATATTCATCGACACATTTCAGTAGAAGTTAACGCAGTATTAGCCGAATTTTTTATTTCGCCTCGCCGTGTCAATTTATTAATACATTTATACAATTAATATATTGTTTAAATTAATACAATTAATATAATATTTAAATACAGAATCGTTAAAAATAGTTAAAGAAGTGTCCAACTTTTTTGTTCGGAGTATCATAACATACAATTTAAGTTAAACATTAATTTTCGGAAGTAAATTTTTTCTCAATAACACAAAGGGTAGACACTGTAGTTTTGTCTTTAAATAATTCTTATTGAAAATATTACCTAAGTATTAATTATAGTTAATGTAAATGTCAACCATCGATTTTTAATAAAAAAATTAGGTACCATATGTGCAACCCTTCCCAAAAAAAAATCCTGCGCACGGCCCTGTGCCCATGTGAAAAAGAAACAGTTGCTTGTTGGACAAAAGATATTATGTAGAATTAGTTCATGCTCTCTAGGTTATGGACCAGTCTAGAACCACTTCTAAGCTTGCCTTTATTGTGAAATAAAATGTAATATATCGCACCTGTTCCACAAAAGGGTAACAACTCAAAATTTAAAAAATTTCAGTAGAGGCCAAAAACTGTTTCCGTTAATATTAATGGTATATTACAAAAAAGAATATGTCGTTTCAATAAAATATCTTAGAAAAAAATAATAACGCTATTTTCCTTTTTGTTTTTAATTGATTTTAGAAAAATAACAACTTTTTTGAGTTGTTACTCTTTTCATGAAATAAGTTTGTATATAAATAGTGGTATTATTTTGAGTTGTACCTTTTTAACTGAAAAATCTTACTCGAATTATAAGATGAAAAGGGCACAACTAAAAATATTACCCTTTAGATGATAAATCAGCGGTCCCATTTGATTAAACACTTGGAGACAATTCAAAATGTAACTCTTTAGTTGAATATAAAGACGTTATTCTGTAAACACAGAGAGAGTCATAACGGTTTTTTATTATGAAAAAGAAGAAAAATCAACGGACCATTTTTGCAGTGGTTGAAATTGCCATTGTACGTTCAAAGCAGTGCTGCCTATGCAGTTTTCTTTGATTTGTCTTTTGTGTTTTTGAGCTCAACTGATACTCGCTGCATTACTTTTGCTCTTGCCTGGATATAGTCCGTTTTAGACCAGCTCAGAATCGGTCCTTTTCAGAGACTGTTTTCAATTTCTCTGCAGAGTATCGTCACTCTAATTTAAAAAAGGCGTAACTGACATTTTAGAAATTTTACAAGAGGAAGAACAAACTGAATAGAATTCAAAATTTTATAAATTTTAAAAATCTTTTAATGCGGTTCGAAATAAAATGGTCTTGAACCGTTGCTTTAATTGTTCTTATTTTTAACAATGTTATGTTAGATTAGCCTATTTATTTGAATGTTTTGGAAAATAAATGCGAGTTGTGGCTTTTATGTATAGTCAGTTAGGGCTTTTTTCTTTCATATATTTGTGGCAGCACCAGGACCGCCGTGTTCGATTGACGGGCAATCTGGCAACTTGGTAACGAATCAGAGAAGGGTGATTCCAAGACAAGTCTTCGCACCGAGCTCTAGTATTTTTAGCAATACTTCGTAAGATTTTGTGAACTAGTTGTAGTAATAATAAATAAATTTAAATAGTTGTTAGAATGTAAATACGAACGTCTTATTATTGCATCGGCAACTATATTGGTGACCTCGCCTTTCACGCACAATCTGAAGTATTATTTTTTACATTGCTACAAAAACTTATTGAAAGCAGAGCAGCAGTAGCGCTTTTAAAATTTCCAACGTTTTTCGAGCATCATTGTGCCAAGATAGTCTACATTTTTGCTTATGCATCCCAAACGGTACAACTTGCGGCAACGAGAACACTCTAATTACAACGAAGATTCGCTCAGTGCTTTAGGTTTAGGTTAGGGTGGCAGCCGTATTTTTTTAATACAAGCTCACATAGACCAGTTTAGGTCCCTAGTGTTACCACGGGCTGAAATGCCCCTCATCGAAACCAACCTGTTTGATATACAAATTTATCGATAGTACGAATATCGGTACAGGAAAGATCTGTTAGGCTGCCTAGAAAGGCCGACCCCAGTATGTCCAGTCGTCGTTTACTCAGAGCGGGGCAGTCGCACAGCAAGTGATCAATGCTCTACACTTCTTCCTCATCTCCACAGCTTCTGCAGAAGTCATTAGAGTCAATACCCTTGGCGTGTTCGCCGATCAAGCAGTGTCTCGTCAGAACTGATGCTAACGTAGACAATCTTTGCCTCTCTAGTGCGAGATGGTGGAGATGGTTTCTATTACCTGGTATTCTTCCAACCCATTCATCTCTGGCGGGAATCATAGTGATGTAATTTCTCTCGAAGGTGTACACAGTTGGTATATAGTCCACTCGGTCGATTACCATAGCACTACACTTTGATATCCTCATGTGTCCGTATTTTTGTACCTCCACATTGATAGGCAGTTTAATCTTTATGCCGCTTTGGTTGCAACTTCTCTCGCCACAATATTTATCGGCAGTATATGGAGTAGGGCTTGTAGAGACTCGGTCGCTGTAGTCCTTAAGGCTCCGCTTATGCTCAGGCAGGCTGTTCTCTGAACTTTTGTTAGTAGGTTGGTGATGCCGTATAGCAGTATAGGACGAACTACTACTATATATATCCAGTGAACGATATTAGGAGAGAGGCCCCACCGCGACCTACGGCGTCTTTGCAGGAATATAAGGCGACGTTGGCCTTCCTTACACGTTCCAATACGTTAAGTCTACACTCAAAAAAAAGTGAACCCTAGAGCAAGTTAAAATGAACTTAACTGTAGGAATATTGAACTTCGTATTTCGCTAAAGCTATTTTTCCTTATATCAAGTTCATACATTTCCTCACAATTATGAAATATTTTTAACTTATTTCTATTTAACTCGTACATCCTTTAAGTAACTATTGAAATTAAAATAGGGAAAATTAACTCAATACTAGCAAATTCGGACTTGAAATTATGCAAATTCAGCATAATTTTGTCCTTATTGCAAGTAAAATTTTACTCAAATTTAGGAAAATTTAAATAAATTTATGCAAAAAGAAACGAAAAATTAAAATTTTCTTGGACTTTTTAGTCCATGAATTTTTTTGCGATTTTTGATCCTACTTCACCACTATCCTCCTCCATTTATATGTTGGAATTTCTCTCTTACCACTTCTTCTTTGGATTTCTCTCTTCTGCTTTATTTTAGGAATTGAAATTTATTTTATTAAACATTAAACATTATGTATATAAAATTTTACCTCCGAATGCGATTCAATCCCAGACCCTTCCGTTATATGAATCACATGTTTACCAACTGAGCTACGTAGACACTTAAATTTTCATGAAAAATTTGTTTTTAAATACAATTATATATCCCAAAATTTTCGAAACAATGTATTTTTATGTACACTTGAATTTGATAAAAGGATTGCCATCATTGAATGATAAATAGAGTTGCCATATGCTATATTTATAGGCGACGAAGAAATTTTATTATGAATGACATTTTCATATCAATCCCAAAAGAGTTTCGTAGCTCGATATGTAGTGTGTCTGCCTCACTATCATAAGGTTGTCGGTTCGACTCTCGTCCCGGGCGTAACATTTTTAATGTTTCTCCATAAATTTAAGTTTCTGCAAGTAACGATTTGCGAAAAAATAAAAATTGCGGAACGAAAAAGAACAGAAGTTTTTGTTTTTTTAGCACTACAACATAGTCCGAAAATAGTTAATTTTTCCTTGATTTTAGTATGTTTTCCTAATTTTGAGTTCAAATTCATGGACTCGAAATAAGGATTCATGATTATTTTTAGTTAAAATTTCCTAAAAATCATGCTTTCCATTATTAGTTCATAATTTCCTTATGTCTATGTTGCGTGTCCACCGCATATGTTTAAATTTGATAAATATATGAATATTCGAACTTTTTTCAAGAAATATTATTTTAGTAAAAGTATGTCCTCATTTTTAGTTAACGAACTATTCTGCATATCCCCAAAACAAATAAAATTTGGTAGTACTAAATAAAATTTCCCAGTTTTAAGAAAAAATTAACTCAATATGAATAAAACCATTGAACTAAATTGGAGTATGGATTTTACTAAAATTTAGGAAATAAATTTTTTTGAGTGTAAATAACAGTTTCCTATCTAGAATTATTCCTTAAAATTTTGCACTTTCAAAAAAGACTAGATCTGTTCCATTTATCCGAGGTGGAGGGTCCACATGTGGGACTTTATTCATCCTAGTAAAGAGAACCAATTCTGTCTTGTTTGGGTTTACTCCCAAAACTGCTGCTTCTGGCCCATCTAGCCAATTTGCTCAGAGCCACATGTAGAATGTCTCGGAGGACGTTTTCGAATTTGCCACTCACTGCGATTGCCACGTCGTCCGCATATGCCACGACCTTGCAGCCACAACGTTCTAGATCTACCAGGCTATCATTCACCGCTAGGTTCCAAATTAGTGGAGACAGTACTCCTCCTTGTGGCGTACCTCTGTTTACAAACCTTGTTAGAGTTGTGGACCCAAGACAAGCTGTTATGCGTCTTCTGTTGAGCAGACTTTGAATTAGTCTAATCAAACTAGAGTTAACTTTTATATGTGACAGTGCCGCAATTACTGCATCTGAGTGAATGTTGTTAAAAGCCCCTTCTATGTCAAGAAATGCCACCATGGGAAATTCCTTGAAATGCAGGAACGATTCGATAGTGCTCACAAGTTCGTGCAGGGCTGATTCTGTAGACTTCCCCTTATTGTAAGCATGTTGGTTCACCGACAGGAGTTTTGTATCAAGGTTTTCCCTAATGAAATAATCTAAAAGTCTTTCCAGACCTTTCAGTAGGAAGGAGGATAGGCTTATTGGTCTGAAGTCTTTTGGCCTAGTGTGTGATATCTTTCCCGCTTTAGGTATGAATTCCACTTTGGTATCCCTCCATCGATTCGGGACGTATGAAAGCCTGATACAGCCTACATAAATTTTCTCCAGCCAGGGGATAATGTACTTTAACATTTTCTACATTTCTGCTGGAGTGATGCCATCTGGTCCAGGTGACTTGAAGGGCTCAAAGCTATTAATAGCCCAGCTTATTCTGGATCTCTCAGTCAAGAAGCTAGCGACGCTCGCAGTCCACTCGCACTCTTGTTGGTCCTGCTGATCCTCGGGTTCTGTTACAGAGTTCCCCGGGAAATGTGTGTCGAGCAGTACATTGAGCGACTGCTCGCTGTTTTTGGTCCAGTTATTTGCCTCATCCTGTAAATATCCCACTGTACAGGGTGAAGCAGATAATATCTTCCTGAGCCTAGCGGCGTCGGAGACCTTTTCCACTTCACCACAGGAGGTATTCCAAGAGCGCCTTTGCGCCTTTCTAAGCTCCTTCTTATAGATCTTGAGTTGCTCTTTATAGGCATCCCAACCATTAGCGACCCCAGTAGATTTAGCCTTATTGAATAGCTTGTTGCAGGTCTTTTTCATAGCCGTTAGCTCAGAAGTTCACCATTGGGGTTTAGTTTTACCCTTGTACCTTGTTTTTGGACAGGCCTCTTCAAGGGATCTATTGAATGATATGGTGATATGATCGACCAGATTATCCAGACCGGCTTTGTCATTCGGTTCGTACAGAAGTTTAGAGTGGAGGACTTTCTTGAAGTTCTTCTCATACAGGTGCCACTTTGTCTTCCTTACATTTCTGTGGACGGCAGGTTTAGGCGCTTTTTCCGCGAGTTTGAACTCAATATAATGGTGATCTGAGAATAAGTGGTCGTCCAGTACATTCCACCCAATAATTTTGTCTGACAGCCTGTCAGTAGCAAACGTTACGTTGAGTACATCTTGTCTGTCTTTAATTGTAAAGGTCGGTTTATTACCTATGTTACGAATACTAAGGATGGTAGTTAGAATAAAGTCAAGAAGCGAATCATCCCTATTGTATGATGAACGTTCGTGTCTGCGCCAATAATCAACTCGAGCTCGTCAGACGTTGCTTCTTCAACTACTTCCCTGAATAGAGCAGTCGGTACTACAGATTCATAAGGCAAGTAGCTGGAGACCACCCAATATATGCGATTACCGATCTCCAGGCTAGCAGCTGTTTGGTCTTTACCAATTAAATTAGTCAGGAGAAAGATACTTAGATCTTTCTTGGCCAAAATGCAGGTTCTTGGAGTGCCTTCACAGTTGGCCACAAGTAGTTTAAAGTTGGGTGTCCTAATACCGCACACCCTTCCTCCCACTACGTAGGGCTCCTGTATCAGGACGATGTCTACTGCGCCTGTGGACAGGCGCAGCAATAGAGCCGCTGAGGATGCTTTAGCGTGATGGAGGTTAATCTGTAGAATTCTTACCATCATTGGTAATTGACAGATTAACATCCACCCCGGCAAGGGTATTATCGAACTCTTCGTCCGTATCGTCGACAAGCATGTCCCCGCCAGATGCGTCAAAGAGTCCGGAGACTCCCCTCAGCCCCTCTGTGTCAGAAGTAGAGCTTTCGTCCTCAGAGTAGGACGTTACAGATCCTCTGTTAGAGTTGGAGTCACCCGAAATAATGGGCATGGATACCTCCGCACTTCCAGAAAGCCGTGTATCAACCACGGTGGACGACTCAGCTTCCGCAGTGGGAACTATATCCTGCTTGTATACCTTCAAGACTATAGTCTCGAAGCCATACTGTAGGGTTGCACTTGCACGTTGTATATGGGAGGTGGATTCAGCGTTAAGGATCAAATTGACCTGCCGCTTTTTACCAGCCGCCTCACCCACCTTGCTGATTCTCCAATTATGGGCGGGCAGACCAAGACTGGAATCTTTTATTATTTCTAATATGTCAGCCGGGTTGGAGGGCTCTTCTGTAACCCAGGTGATGGCTGTAGGGTGACTAGGGATGTTGTTTTTTCGACAACATCCAACTGGGCACCCGGCCACACCTCACCCGCTCGACTCAGAGCAGCCGTATACAGGTCTACTGATCTGGCATCACCGAAATATAAGAGCTTTACTCTACCCTGATGCCATCCTGCATCGTTGCAGATTGGTGGCGTGCCCGGCATTTCTCTACGGACATCGAGGTAATGAGCCATAATGGCTGATTGCACATGGCTCCATTTATCCTTGAGGATGGATCCATCCTCACTACTTCTGTCTATAACGGCCATCACTAGACTCTCCTTCGCCACTTCATTGAAGGGCTTAGTGAGTGTCCTGTTGATGTTACCATTAGGGCCTCTTGCCTTTTTCGAAGGCAGGGGTTCATCAGGTGATCTGATTCTTTTGACTTTATTAGCCGTTAACACAGCTGAATTTGTGGCTCATTCAGCCGCCTGATTGGCCTTAGAAGCATCTACGACGCCTTTAGCCCAGGTAAGTGACTCTTTTTGTTTTTCGGTAAGAGCCGAAACCTCAACAGCCTCCAACGTCGTCAAAACTCTGAGCGCTATCCGGTGCCCATAACTTTTGTCCTGAACCGAACCAATTTTTTTTTTTCATCATATAGGAAATTTTATTGCCAGTCCTTTTGTAGACCTCGGTTATTAGAATACACACAAAAAATGATTTTATGAATCGTTCGGAAATTACGAAAGTTACACGCGCTTAAACATTTTGTTCAACCGAGGTGGCCAACTTTGAGGCCCTGCAGCTCCGCCCCGTATATCACAGGGGGCCCAAACTCAAAACTTAACTTCTCTAATACCGCTTCTACAAACATGCCAAATTTAGTCGCAATCAGTTGTCTGGTTAAGAAACGACAGAATTATTTCCCTTTTTTTAGAATTCCTCCCACTGTGCGACGTTAAGGCGTTGATGATGATGCTTTTTCGACGTCAACTGCTGATATGGAGGCGCGGTTTTTGGTGGACAGTGATTTGGTAACAAAATAGTTTGTAAGGCAAGTTTTATAGGATGTAAAATACCGGTGGATTCGGCGGTGAAAATTGATGTGAATGTTTAATTCAAAAATGATTTGGAATTAAACATTTTTGCTACTAGTTTTAATGGTTAAAATGTGTTCCTTGTTCCAAAAAGTAATTCAAAGACTAAAAATTTAACCGTTGTTTTCTTTAAAGGCTTATGTGTAAAATGTAGTAAATTGTAGCATATGATGACAGATATAATTTAGTAAAAGTCAAAGCCTATACTATCCGGAAAATTTGACTGGTATCAAGACCATTTACTAATTAGAAAAAAGCGCTTGAAGTATTTCGTCACCACTCATCACTCGAATACCATAGAAACAGTGTAATGAAAGCTGAAATGAGATCTAAGTAGATAAGCAAGCCACAGTGTCCATCGATGAACAATTACAATTTCATGAAAAGCAGTTCGTAAACGCAAATGGAAAGCATTTGGAAGCAATAGCTCAAACAGTCGTGCTTTGTGGTCGACAAGGCTTAGCACTAAGTGGAAGTTGTGATACAGGCAGAATCAATTCAAATGAAACTATTCAAAATGCTGGCAATTTTAGAGCCTTGCTAAGTTCTCGAGCGATAACGGATTCATATTTGAATAGTCACTTGACTTACAACCATGTCAACACACAATTTTTGACAATAATATTGGCAGACATCTGACAAAATCGTAAACACACAACGTTACCATTGCCATCATCACTCATCTCGAAGATCGCTTTTTGAAACACCGTGGAATTCTGTCAAATTTCCAATGTCATTTTCCATCTAAAATGACAATACTAAATGAAGAAAGTTGTAAACAATTATTGGAAAAATATTCATAAATTTTGCCTGACAGTTCTTTTGAGTTGTGGATTGCGTCGGCTGAAAAATTATTTGCGGTCAACCATGACCGAAAATCGTTTAAATGGATTGGCTTCGCTGAATATTCATCGACACATTTCAGTAGAAGTTAACGCAGTATTAGCCGAATTTTTTATTTCGCCTCGCCGTGTCAATTTATTAATACATTTATGCAATTAATATAATATTTAAATACAGAATCGTTAAAAATAGTTAAAGAAGTGTCCAACTTTTTTGTTCGGAGTATCATAACATACAATTTAAGTTAAACATTAATTTTCGGAAGTAAATTTTTTTCTCAATAACACAAAGGGTACACACTAGGGCGGGTCGATTTAAAAATCGCCCATTGCTCAGTGAAAATCGTATTCTAGGGATCAAAATAAGAAACTTTGCCGAAGGAACCATACCTCTAAAACGAATTCTGATGTCCCGGAAAAAATCCCACTTTGACCCATTTAGAATACTCCAATCGAGTCCAAATGTATGACCGACCCCCACTCAGTGAAGTGCTCAGTGAAAATCGTATTCTAGGGATCAAAATAAGAAACTTTGCCGAAGGAACCATACCTCTAAAACGAATTCTGATGTCCCGGAAAAAATCCCACTTTGACCCATTTAGAGTGCACCAATCGAGTCCAAATGTATGGAACCCCCAGGGGGTTCCAGGGGGTGTGCCACTGGCATGGGTGGGTCGGGCCTCCAAAGTTAGTGGGGGTCGGTCATACATTTGGACTCGATTGGAGCACTCTGAATGGGTCAAAGTGGGATTTTTCAAAATTTGCCCCTACCCAAAAATTTGACCCAAATTCCGGGACATCAGAATTCGTTTTAGAGGTATGGTTCCTTCGGCAAAGTTTCTTATTTTGATCCCTAGAATACGATTTTCACTGAGCAATGGCGACTTTTTTTGCCTCCCCACAAATCGACCCGGCCTAGTAGACACTGTAGTCTTTAAATAATTCGTATTGAAAATATTACTTAAGTATTAATTAAAGTTAATGTAAATGTCAAAGATCGATTTTTATTAAAAAAATAGGTACCATATGTGCAACCCTTCCCAAAACAAAATCCTGCGCACGGCCCTGTGCCCATGTGAAAAAGAAACAGTTGCTTGTTGGACAAAAGATATTATGTAAAATTAGTTCATGCTCTCTAGGTTATGGACCAGTCTAGAACCACTTCTCAGCTTGCCTTTATTGTGAAATAAAATGTAATATATCGCACCTGTTCCACAAAAGGGTAACAACTCAAAATTTAGAAAATTTCAGTAGAGGCCAAAAACTGTTTCCGTTAATATTAATGGTATATTACAAAAAAGAATATGTCGTTTCAATAAAATATCTTAGAAAAAAATAATAACGCTATTTTCCTTTTTGTTTTTAATTGATTTTAGAAAAATAACAACTTTTTTGAGTTGTTACTCTTTTCATGAAATAAGTTTGTATATAAATAGTGGTATTATTTTGAGTTGTACCTTTTTAACTGAAAAATCTTACTCGAATTATAAGATGAAAAGGGCACAACTAAAAATATTACCCTTTAGATGATAAATCAGCGGTCCCATTTGATTAAACACTTGGAGACAATTCAAAATGTAACTCTTTAGTTGAATATAAAGACGTTATTCTGTAAACACAGAGAGAGTCATAACGGTTTTTTATTATGAAAAAGAAGAAAAATCAACGGACCATTTTTGCAGTGGTTGAAATTGCCATTGTACGTTCAAAGCAGTGCTGCCTATGCAGTTTTCTTTGATTTGTCTTTTGTGTTTTTGAGCTCAACTGATACTCGCTGCATTACTTTTGCTCTTGCCTGGATCTAGTCCGTTTTGGACCAGCTCAGAATCGGTCCTTTTCAGAGACTGTTTCCAATTTCTCTGCAGAGTATCGTCCCTCTAATTTAAAAAAGGCATAACTGACATTTTAGAAATTTTACAAGAGGAAGAACAAACTGAATAGAATTCAAAATTTTATAAATTTTAAAAATCTTTTAATGCGGTTCGAAATAAAATGGTCTTGAACCGTTGCCGTTAGATTAGCCTATTTATTTGAATGTTTTGGAAAATAAATGCGAGTTGTGGCTTTTATGTATAGTCAGTTAGGGCTTTTTTCTTTCATATATTTGTGGCAGCACCAGGACCGCCGTGTTCGATTGACAGGCAATCTGGCAACTTGGTAACGAATCAGAGAAGGGTGATTCCAAGACAAGTCTTCGCACCGAGCTCTAGTATTTTTAGCAATACTTCGTAAGATTTTGTGAACTAGTTGTAGTAATAATAAATAAATTTAAATAGTTGTTAAAATGTAAATACGAACGCCTTATTATTGCATCGGCAACTATATTGGTGACCTCGCCTTTCACGCACAATCTGAAGTATTATTTTTTACATTGCTACAAAAACTTATTGAAAGCAGAGCAGCAGTAGCGCTTTTAAAATTTCCAACGTTTTTCGAGCATCATTGTGCCAAGATAGTCTACATTTTTGCTTATGCATCCCAAACGGTACAACTTGAGGCAACGAGAACACTCTAACTACAACGAAGATTAGCTCAGTGCTTTAGGTTTAGGTTAGGGTGGCAGCCGTATTTTTGTTATACAAGCTCACATAGACAAGTTTAGGTCCCTAGTGTTACCACGGGCTGAAATGCCCCTCATCGAAACCAACCTGTTTGATATACAAATTTATCGATAGTACGAATATCGGTACTGGAAACATCTGTTAGGCTGCCTAGAAAGGCCAACCCCAGTATGTCCAGTCGTCGTTTACTCAGAACGTGGCAGTCGCATAGCAAGTGATCAATGCTCTCCACTTCTTCCTCATCTCCACAGCTTCTGCAGAAGTCATTAGAGTCAATACCAAATCTTTTGGCGTGTTCGCCGATCAAGCAGTGTCTCGTCAGAACTGATGCTAACGTAGACAATCTTTGCCTCTCTAGTGCGAGATGGTAGAGATGGTTTCTATTACCTGGTATTCTTCCAACCCATTCATCTCTGGCGGGAATCATAGTGATGTAATTTCTCTCGAAGGTGTACACAGTTGGTATATAGTCCACTCGGTCGATTACCATAGCACTACACTTTGATATCCTCATGTGTCCGTATTTTTGTACCTCCACATTGATAGGCAGTTTAATCTTATTGCCGCTTTGGTTGCAACTTCTCTCGCCACAATATTAATAGGCAGTATATGGAGTAGGGCTTGTAGAGACTAGGTCGCTGTAGTCCTTAAGGCTCCGCTTATGCTCAGGCAGGCTGTTCTCTGAACTTTTGTTAGTAGGTTGGTGATGGTTAGTTTATCAGTTGCCGTCCACCATACCACAATGCCGTATAGCAGTATAGGACGAACTACTGCTATATATATCCAGTGAACGATTTTTGGAGAGAGTCCCCACAGCGACCTACGGTCCTTTTATCTCATACTTATAACTAATTAGCTATTGTATTTAGAAACATTTTCCAAAAGTTTTATCGATAGTCTTTTCTTCAAACTTTAAAAAAAAATAGCAAATATATTTTCATTACTTTTTTGCAAAATTAAACTTTAAATTTTGGTAAAAACCTATGTTTTAATTTTTTATTTTTTTGCTCAAAAGAAAGCTTAGATAATTTCCTTTAAAAGCTTTGTGACTTATTAATGGGATGGGACCTGTTGATCTATCAAAATAAATATAAACCTCTTAAAAAAAATTAACGTTCAACATTTTAACATTTCATATGGGAAAAACAACCGTTTGACAAAAATGTCAATATTTGACACCCTCCAACTCGGAAAGTCCTTAACCGATTTCGTTGGAATTGTGTCTCATAACTACTATCTGATAGGGCTACTTGGTGCAATTTTCATCCCGACAGAAGACATCCCTTTTAAAAATTAACTCACTTGACATGAAATTCCCCTTATGTAGTTCAGTCAAGAAAATATTAATATTTCGGGATATTAAATAGAATATTTAATAGAGGTATTACATCTTTATACATATATATTTTATATACACACTTTAGTGCAGGTGGGTATATACGAGTATACATATAAATATATAAGAGTATACACTAGTCGGTTTACCCAATTGAAATTTTCTTACTTGTTTTTCTTTCGGTTTGGAAGTGGGAGAATGCGTTTACTTTTCACATAACTCCTGCGCGTATGAATCATTTATTTTCTTTAAATTTTTGTAATTTGTATAGAAATTGGTGAATGGCTTCGGATTCTAGCAAAGTTGCCGAGTCTTTTTAGGCCATATAAGGAGATCTTTCATATTATTATCTTAATTTGTGATATTTTGTATATAAAGTTGTAAATAATTTTTAATATTTTAGTGATAATAAAAAAACCGGAAAACCGGTGGAAACAAACGAAAAAAACCGGTTGCACCGGTTGTTCGAAATTCATGATTTTGAGAAAAACCGGGGACGGTGGAAGCAAAAAACAGGTGGGCCGGTTTATTTTAAACCGGTTTTGATCACTCTAGTGGCGTCCCTCTGTTTACAAACCTTGTTAGAGTTGTGGACCCAAGACATGCTGTTATGCGTCTTCTGTTGAGCAGACTTTGAATTAGTCTAATCAAACTAGAGTTAACTTTTATATGTGACAGTGCCGCAATTACTGCATCTGAGTGAATGTTCTTAAAAGCCCCTTCTATGTCAAGAAATGCCACCATGGTGAATTCCTTGAAATGCAGGGACGATCCGATAGTGCTCACAAGTTCGTGCAGGGCTGATTCTGTAGACTTCCCCTTATTGTAAGCATGTTGGTTCACTGACAGGAGTTTTGTATCCAGGTTTTCCCTAATGAAATAATCTAAAAGTCTTTCCAGACCTTTCAATAGGAAGGAGGATAGGCTAATTGGTCTGAATTATTTTGGCCTAGTGTGTGATATCTTCCCCGAATTGGTATGAATACCACTTTGGTATCCCTCCATCGATTCGGGATGTATGAAAGCCTGATACAGCCTACATAAATTTTCTCCATCCAGGGGATAATGTATTTCAACATTTTCTGCATTTCTGCTGGAGTGATGCCGTCTGGTCCAGGTGACTTGAAGGGCTCAAAACTATTAATAGCCCAGCTTATTCTGGATCTCCCAGTCAACAAGCTAGCGACGCTCGCAGACCACTCGCACTCTTGTTGGTCCTACTGATCCTCTGGTTCTGTTAGAGAGTTTCCCGGGAAATGTGTGTCGAGCAGTACATTGAGCGACTGCTCGCTGTTTTTGGTCCAATTATTTGCCTCATCCTGCAAGTAACTCACTGTACAGGGTGAAGCTGATAATATTTTCCTCAGCCTTGCGGCGTCCACTTCGCCACAAAAGGTATACCAAGAGCGTCTTTGCGCCTTTCTAAGCTCCTTCTTATAGATCTTGAGTTGCTCTTTATAGGCATCCCAAACATTAGCGACCCCTGTAGATTTAGCCTTGTTGAATAGCTTGTTGCAGGTCTTTTTCATAGCCGTTAGCTCAGTAGTCCACCATTGGGGTTTAGTTTTACCCTTGTACCTTGTTTTTGGACAGGCTTCTTCAAGGGAACTATTGAATGATGTGGTGATTTGCTCGACCAGATGATCTAGACCGGCTTTGTCATTCGGTTCGTACAGAAGTTTGGAGTTGAGGACTTTCTTGAAATTCTTTTCATACAGGTGCCACTTTGTCTTTCTCACATTTCTGTGGACGGCAGGTTCAGGCGCTTTTTCAGCGAGTTTGAACTCATATAATGGTGATCTGAGAATGAGTGGTCGTCCAGAACATTCCACCCAATAATTTTGTCTGACAGCCGGTCAGTAGCAAACGTTACGTCGAGTACTTCTTGTCTGTCTTTAATTGTAAAGGTCGGTTTATTAACTATGTTACAAATACTTAGGTTGGTAATTAGAATAAAGTCAAGAAGCGAATCACTCCTATTGTTTATATCCGTACTACCCCAGATAGTATGATGAGCGTTCGTGTCTGCGCCAACAATCAGCTCGACCTCGTCAGATGTTGCTTCTTCTACTACCTCCCTGAATAGAGCAGTCGGTACTACAGCTTCATAAGGCAAGTAACTGGAGACCACCCAATATATGCGATTACCGATCTCCAGTCTAGCAGATGCTCTCTTGCTTACGCGACGAACAGAAATCCGTGGAAGTCCGTCTACATCGTCGGTTGAGAAACAATATTTTGGCCCCAAGCTTTAAACTTAAACCGGAGAAAATCAAGGAATGGAACAGAGTACTGGCCGATCACGGATTCCATTAGCCATATCCATGTTCCATTATCCTCGGCTCGGACATCGCTGGTAAAATTTACCATGGTTTACCCCAATGTGAAGGAGAACTCCCTTTCGCCCAGGACACGGTGTTCGGCTGGGCATTTTTTGGCGAAATGGAAAAAGACGGCACCGAAGATGAATAATTTTTTTAGTTTCTATATATATTTTGGCTCTACCTCGATTTAATAGCGTACATATGTATATATTGCCCTGAATTCATATTTATTTTGTACTACTACTCATTTTTGTTTAACTTAACTCTAAGAACATGAAATAATTGAAGTAAAATTTAAGTTTTAAATTAAATTGCTGTTATTTTGCACTATGTCAAAAGTAAACAAACACCGACCGTTTCGTTATTCGTTGTCAAACACTGGATGGAGCGCAAGTCGCAGAGAGAAAAAAAGACAACATTAAGTTATCATTTAAAGATAAAAAGGAAAAGACAATTAAATAAAGTGGCCCAGGGCCTATTGTGGATAAAATAAAAAATATAATGTTTTCTTTTCTTCACAACAACAACAACACATCCAACTTGTTGTGCGGTGTGGTGCCGGGTAGTGTTGTGCTGCGTGTTGCTGCCATATTTTACTTTGCTTGGTGTGATTTTGGACTTGCTGCCGGTGGCCTGGCTGCATTCGAGTGGCGCTGGGAAGACGGGAAAACGCCAACATTCCTTTTGAGCAATTGGAACACAGACGCCTCAGGTAAAGGGTTCGCGACAGGCGTGAACAGAGAGCATTGAGCACTAGCTATGTGACTGCCCTGCTCTGAGTAAACGACGACTGGACATACTGGGGTCGGCCTTTCTAGGCAGCCTAACAGATCTTTCCAGTACCGATATTCGTACTATCGATAAATTTGTATATCAAACAGGTTGGATTCGATGAGGGCATTTCAGCTCGTGGTAACACTAGGGACCTAAACTGGTCTAGGTGAGCTTGTATAAAAAAATACGGCCGCCACGCTAACCTAAACCTAACCCATGATTCTTCACCTCCACATTTATCAGATTTTTTGCCTCACCATGCAGTGATCAAATCCGATAGCGCCACAACTAAACTACGTGTGGTGTTTAATGTCTCCAGTCCCACTTCAAATGGCGTAAGCCTTAAAAATATTTTGTATATTGGACCCGTTTTACAGGCAAATCTGGTTGTCCTAGTATTACGCTGGCGACTTTTTAGATTTGTCTATAATGCCGACATTGAGAAAATGTATCGGCAAATTCTAATTCATACCGACCAGACCTCATATCAGCGAATTGTATTCCGTACAGTCCCTGATGACGAAATCCAGTATTTCGAATTGCGTACAGTCACCTTTGGCGTGAATTGACGATGTTGAGTCTGAATATCCGCTAGCAGCTGAAATAATAAGATCACAGATGTATGCCGATGATATCTTGGCAGGTGTCCATTAGAGGTGGAGAACCATCGATAGTCGGCGCCATCGATAGTCGACGATAGTAATTTCACAACCATCGATAGTTGACGATAGTACTATCGACAGTCGACGATAGCCCCGTCCACAATAATATACATATTTGGTTTGTATTTAAAGTTTGTTTAATATTAAAACAAGAAAATTCATATACGATATTAATGTTTTGTGATGCAAAAGTTTTGGTTCAAGAATAAAAGAATGTTCACATTTTCTTCCTTGAGCTTGGTTCGCCTCTCCGAAATAATCTGCCCTGCCTTGCTAAATACTCTTTCGGAATCAGCGGATGTTGCAGGGATGCACAAGTATTTTAAAAACAGCCTTTTAAGCAAGGGAAAACCCGTTTGGTTCACCTCAAATAAATAAATATATATTACTTGAGTATTGATACTTTACCTTAATCCATAAAAGAGGATCCATGTCCTGGGCGGCTACAGCTCTCTCCAGATATTGTCTTTTAATAATAATGGCATCTGATCGTGCGTTTGTGTATTTGCTAATGGGTCTATCATCTAAAAAATCAAATAATGTGTCCTGAGTTTTGGTCTCCATTGCCGGGTTCAAATTGACAAGATTTTCTTCGACTGAAAAATTCACAAGCTCATTTTCAAAAATTGCTGATGCTTGTTCAGCATTTGAATTAACTGATCAAACTAGAGTTAGTCTAATCAAACTAGAGTTAACATTAAGATGTGACAGTGCCGCAATTACTGCATCTGAGTGAATGTTTCTATGTCAAGAAATGCCACCATGGTGAATTCCTTGAAATGCAGGGACGATCCGATAGTGCTCACAAGTTCGTGGAGGGCTGATTCTGTAGACTTCCCCTTATTGTAAGCATGTTGGTTCACTGACAGGAGTTTTGTATCCAGGTTTTCCCTAATGAAATAATCTAAAAGTCTTTCCAGACCTTTCAATAGGAAGGAGGATAGGCTAATTGGTCTGAAGTCTTTTGGCCTAGTGTGTGATATCTTCCCCGCTTTTGGTATGAATACCACTTTGGTATCCCTCCATCGATTCGGGATGTATGAAAGCCTGATACAGCCTACATAAATTTTCTCCAGCCAGGGGATAATGTATTTCAACATTTTCTGCATTTCTGCTGGAGTGATGCCGTCTGGTCCAGGTGACTTGAAGGGCTCAAAGCTATTAATAGCCCAGCTTATTCTGGATCTCTCAGTCAACAAGCTAGCGACGCTCGCAGACCACTCGCACTCTTGTTGGTCCTGTTGATCCTCTGGTTCTGTTAGAGAGTTTCCCGGGAAATGTGTGTCGAGCAGTACATTGAGCGACTGCTCGCTGTTTTTGGTCCAATTATTTGCCTCATCCTGCAAGTAACTCACTGTACAGGGTGAAGCTGATAATATTTTCCTCAGCCTTGCGGCGTCCACTTCGCCACAGGAGGTATACCAAGAGCGTCTTTGCGCCTTTCTAAGCTCCTTCTTATAGATCTTGAGTTGCTCATTATAGGCATCCCAAACATTAGCGACCCCTACAGATTTAGCCTTGTTGAATAGCTAGTTGCAGGTCTTTTTCATAGCCGTTAGCTCAGTAGTCCACCATTGGGGTTTAGTTTTACCCTTGTACCTTGTTTTTGGACAGGCTTCTTCAAGGGAACTATTGAATGATGTGGTGATATGCTCGACCAGATGATCTAGACCGGCTTTGTCATTCGGTTCGTACAGAAGTTTGGAGTTGAGGACTTTCTTGAAATTCTTTTCATACAGGTGCCACTTTGTCTTTCTCACATTTCTGTGGACGGCAGGTTCAGGCGCTTTTTCAGCGAGTTTGAACTCAATATAATGGTGATCTGAGAATGAGTGGTCATCCAGTACATTCCACCCAATAATTTTATCTGACAGCCCGTCAGTAGCAAACGTTACGTCGAGTACTTCTTGTCTGTCTTTAATTGTAAAGGTCGGTTTATTACCTATGTTACAAATACTTAGGTTGGTAGTTAGAATAAAGTCAAGAAGCGAATCACACCTATTGTTTATATCCGTACTACCCCAGATAGTATGATGAGCGTTCGTGTCTGCGCCAACAATCAGCTCGACCTCGTCAGATGTTGCTTCTTCTACTATTTCCCTGAATAGAGCAGTCGGTACTACAGCTTCATAAGGCAAGTAACTGGAGACCACCCAATATATGCGATTACCGATCTCCAGACTAGCAGATGCTCTCTTGCTTACGCGACGAACAGAAATCCGTGGAAGTCCGTCTACATCGTCGGTTGAGAAACAATATTTTGGCCCCAAGCTTCAAACTTAAACCGGAGAAAATCAAGGAATGGAACAGAGTACTGGCCGATCACGGATTCCATTAGCCATATCCATGTTCCATTATCCTCGGCTCGGACATCGCTGGTAAAATTTACCATGGTTTACCCCAATGTGAAGGAGAACTCCCTTTCGCCCAGGACACGGTGTTCGGCTGGGCATTTTTTGGCGAAATGGAAAAAGACGGCACCGAAGATGAATAATTTTTTTAGTTTCTATATATATTTTGGCTCTACCTCGATTTAATTGCGTACATATGTATATATTGCCCTGAATTCATATTTATTTTGTACTACTACTCATTTTTGTTTAACTTAACTCTAAGAACATGAAATAATTGAAGTAAAATTTAAGTTTTAAATTAAATTGCTGTTATTTTGCACTTTGTCAAAAGTAAACAAACACCGACCGTTTCGTTATTCGTTGTCAAACACTGGATGGAGCGCAAGTCGCAGAGAGACAAAAAGACAACATTAAGTTAACATTTAAAGATAAAAAGGAAAAGACAATTAAATAAAGTGGTCCAGGGCCTATTGTGGATAAAATAAAAAAATATAATGTTTTCTTTTCTTCACAACAACAACAACACATCCAACTTGTTGTGCTGTGTGGTGCCGGGTAGTGTTGTGCTGCGTGTTGCTGCCATATTTTACTTTGCTTGGTGTGATTTTGGACTTGCTGCCGGTGGCCTGGCTGCATTCGAGTGGCGCTGGGAAGACGGGAAAACGCCAACATTCCTTTTGAGCAATTGGAACACAGACGCCTCAGGTAAAGGGTTCGCGACAGGCGTGAACAGAGAGCATTGAGCACTAGCTATGTGACTGCCCTGCTCTGAGTAAACGACGACTGGACATACTGGGGTCGGCCTTTCTAGGCAGCCTAACAGATCTTTCCAGTACCGATATTCGTACTATCGATAAATTTGTATATCAAACAGGTTGGATTCGATGAGGGCATTTCAGCTCGTGGTAACACTAGGGACCTAAACTGGTCTAGGTGAGCTTGTATAAAAAAATACGGCCGCCACGCTAACCTAAACCTAACCCATGATTCTTCACCTCCACATTTATCAGATTTTTTGCCTCACCATGCAGTGATCAAATCCGATAGCGCCACAACTAAACTACGTGTGGTGTTTAATGTCTCCAGTCCCACTTCAAATATGCGTAAGCCTTAAAAATATTTTGTATATTGGACCCGTTTTACAGGCAAATCTGGTTGTCCTAGTATTACGCTGGCGACTTTTTAGATTTATCTATAATGCCGACATTGAGAAAATGTATCGGCAAATTCTAATTCATACCGACCAGACCTCATATCAGCGAATTGTATTCCGTACAGTCCCTGATGACGAAATCCAGTATTTCGAATTGCGTACAGTCACCTTTGGCGTGAATTGACGATGTTGAGTCTGAATATCCGCTAGCAGCTGAAATAATAAGATCACAGATGTATGCCGATGATATCTTGGCAGGTGTCCATTAGAGGTGGAGAACCATCGATAGTCGGCGCCATCGATAGTCGACGATAGTAATTTCACAACCATCGATAGTTGACGATAGTACTATCGACAGTCGACGATAGCCCCGTCCACAATAATATACATATTTGGTTTGTATTTAAAGTTTGTTTAATATTAAAACAAGAAAATTCATATACGATATTAATGTTTTGTGATGCAAAAGTTTTGGTTCAAGAATAAAAGAATGTTCACATTTTCTTCCTTGAGCTTGGTTCGCCTCTCCGAAATAATCTGCCCTGCCTTGCTAAATACTCTTTCGGAATCAGCGGATGTTGCAGGGATGCACAAGTATTTTAAAAACAGCCTTTTAAGCAAGGGAAAACCCGTTTGGTTCACCTCAAATAAATAAATATATATTACTTGAGTATTGATACTTTACCTTAATCCATAAAAGAGGATCCATGTCCTGGGCGGCTACAGCTCTCTCCAGATATTGTCTTTTAATAATAATGGCATCTGATCGTGCGTTTGTGTATTTGCTAATGGGTCTATCATCTAAAAAATCAAATAATGTGTCCTGAGTTTTGGTCTCCATTGCCGGGTTCAAATTGACAAGATTTTCTTCGACTGAAAAATTCACAAGCTCATTTTCAAAAATTGCGGATGCTTGTTCAGCATTTGAATTAACTGATCAAACTAGAGTTAGTCTAATCAAACTAGAGTTAACATTAAGATGTGACAGTGCCGCAATTACTGCATCTGAGTGAATGTTTCTATGTCAAGAAATGCCACCATGGTGAATTCCTTGAAATGCAGGGACGATCCGATAGTGCTCACAAGTTCGTGGAGGGCTGATTCTGTAGACTTCCCCTTATTGTAAGCATGTTGGTTCACTGACAGGAGTTTTGTATCCAGGTTTTCCCTAATGAAATAATCTAAAAGTCTTTCCAGACCTTTCAATAGGAAGGAGGATAGGCTAATTGGTCTGAAGTCTTTTGGCCTAGTGTGTGATATCTTCCCCGCTTTTGGTATGAATACCACTTTGGTATCCCTCCATCGATTCGGGATGTATGAAAGCCTGATACAGCCTACATACATTTTCTCCAGCCAGGGGATAATGTATTTCAACATTTTCTGCATTTCTGCTGGAGTGATGCCGTCTGGTCCAGGTGACTTGAAGGGCTCAAAGCTATTAATAGCCCAGCTTATTCTGGATCTCTCAGTCAACAAGCTAGCGACGCTCGCAGACCACTCGCACTCTTGTTGGTCCTGTTGATCCTCTGGTTCTGTTAGAGAGTTTCCCGGGAAATGTGTGTCGAGCAGTACATTGAGCGACTGCTCGCTGTTTTTGGTCCAATTATTTGCCTCATCCTGCAAGTAACTCACTGTACAGGGTGAAGCTGATAATATTTTCCTCAGCCTTGCGGCGTCCACTTCGCCACAGGAGGTATACCAAGAGCGTCTTTGCGCCTTTCTAAGCTCCATCTTATAGATCTTGAGTTGCTCATTATAGGCATCCCAAACATTAGCGACCCCTACAGATTTAGCCTTGTTGAATAGCTAGTTGCAGGTCTTTTTCATAGCCGTTAGCTCAGTAGTCCACCATTGGGGTTTAGTTTTACCCTTGTACCTTGTTTTTGGACAGGCTTCTTCAAGGGAACTATTGAATGATGTGGTGATATGCTCGACCAGATGATCTAGACCGGCTTTGTCATTCGGTTCGTACAGAAGTTTGGAGTTGAGGACTTTCTTGAAATTCTTTTCATACAGGTGCCACTTTGTCTTTCTCACATTTCTGTGGACGGCAGGTTCAGGCGCTTTTTCAGCGAGTTTGAACTCAATATAATGGTGATCTGAGAATGAGTGGTCATCCAGTACATTCCACCCAATAATTTTATCTGACAGCCCGTCAGTAGCAAACGTTACGTCGAGTACTTCTTGTCTGTCTTTAATTGTAAAGGTCGGTTTATTACCTATGTTACAAATACTTAGGTTGGTAGTTAGAATAAAGTCAAGAAGCGAATCACACCTATTGTTTATATCCGTACTACCCCAGATAGTATGATGAGCGTTCGTGTCTGCGCCAACAATCAGCTCGACCTCGTCAGATGTTGCTTCTTCTACTATTTCCCTGAATAGAGCAGTCGGTACTACAGCTTCATAAGGCAAGTAACTGGAGACCACCCAATATATGCGATTACCGATCTCCAGACTAGCAGATGCTCTCTTGCTTACGCGACGAACAGAAATCCGTGGAAGTCCGTCTACATCGTCGGTTGAGAAACAATATTTTGGCCCCAAGCTTCAAACTTAAACCGGAGAAAATCAAGGAATGGAACAGAGTACTGGCCGATCACGGATTCCATTAGCCATATCCATGTTCCATTATCCTCGGCTCGGACATCGCTGGTAAAATTTACCATGGTTTACCCCAATGTGAAGGAGAACTCCCTTTCGCCCAGGACACGGTGTTCGGCTGGGCATTTTTTGGCGAAATGGAAAAAGACGGCACCGAAGATGAATAATTTTTTTAGTTTCTATATATATTTTGGCTCTACCTCGATTTAATAGCGTACATATGTATATATTGCCCTGAATTCATATTTATTTTGTACTACTACTCATTTTTGTTTAACTTAACTCTAAGAACATGAAATAATTGAAGTAAAATTTAAGTTTTAAATTAAATTGCTGTTATTTTGCACTTTGTCAAAAGTAAACAAACACCGACCGTTTCGTTATTCGTTGTCAAACACTGGATGGAGCGCAAGTCGCAGAGAGACAAAAAGACAACATTAAGTTAACATTTAAAGATAAAAAGGAAAAGACAATTAAATAAAGTGGTCCAGGGCCTATTGTGGATAAAATAAAAAAATATAATGTTTTCTTTTCTTCACAACAACAACAACACATCCAACTTGTTGTGCTGTGTGGTGCCGGGTAGTGTTGTGCTGCGTGTTGCTGCCATATTTTACTTTGCTTGGTGTGATTTTGGACTTGCTGCCGGTGGCCTGGCTGCATTCGAGTGGCGCTGGGAAGACGGGAAAACGCCAACATTCCTTTTGAGCAATTGGAACACAGACGCCTCAGGTAAAGGGTTCGCGACAGGCGTGAACAGAGAGCATTGAGCACTAGCTATGTGACTGCCCTGCTCTGAGTAAACGACGACTGGACATACTGGGGTCGGCCTTTCTAGGCAGCCTAACAGATCTTTCCAGTACCGATATTCGTACTATCGATAAATTTGTATATCAAACAGGTTGGATTCGATGAGGGCATTTCAGCTCGTGGTAACACTAGGGACCTAAACTGGTCTAGGTGAGCTTGTATAAAAAAATACGGCCGCCACGCTAACCTAAACCTAACCCATGATTCTTCACCTCCACATTTATCAGATTTTTTGCCTCACCATGCAGTGATCAAATCCGATAGCGCCACAACTAAACTACGTGTGGTGTTTAATGTCTCCAGTCCCACTTCAAATATGCGTAAGCCTTAAAAATATTTTGTATATTGGACCCGTTTTACAGGCAAATCTGGTTGTCCTAGTATTACGCTGGCGACTTTTTAGATTTATCTATAATGCCGACATTGAGAAAATGTATCGGCAAATTCTAATTCATACCGACCAGACCTCATATCAGCGAATTGTATTCCGTACAGTCCCTGATGACGAAATCCAGTATTTCGAATTGCGTACAGTCACCTTTGGCGTGAATTGACGATGTTGAGTCTGAATATCCGCTAGCAGCTGAAATAATAAGATCACAGATGTATGCCGATGATATCTTGGCAGGTGTCCATTAGAGGTGGAGAACCATCGATAGTCGGCGCCATCGATAGTCGACGATAGTAATTTCACAACCATCGATAGTTGACGATAGTACTATCGACAGTCGACGATAGCCCCGTCCACAATAATATACATATTTGGTTTGTATTTAAAGTTTGTTTAATATTAAAACAAGAAAATTCATATACGATATTAATGTTTTGTGATGCAAAAGTTTTGGTTCAAGAATAAAAGAATGTTCACATTTTCTTCCTTGAGCTTGGTTCGCCTCTCCGAAATAATCTGCCCTGCCTTGCTAAATACTCTTTCGGAATCAGCGGATGTTGCAGGGATGCACAAGTATTTTAAAAACAGCCTTTTAAGCAAGGGAAAACCCGTTTGGTTCACCTCAAATAAATAAATATATATTACTTGAGTATTGATACTTTACCTTAATCCATAAAAGAGGATCCATGTCCTGGGCGGCTACAGCTCTCTCCAGATATTGTCTTTTAATAATAATGGCATCTGATCGTGCGTTTGTGTATTTGCTAATGGGTCTATCATCTAAAAAATCAAATAATGTGTCCTGAGTTTTGGTCTCCATTGCCGGGTTCAAATTGACAAGATTTTCTTCGACTGAAAAATTCACAAGCTCATTTTCAAAAATTGCGGATGCTTGTTCAGCATTTGAATTAACTGATCAAACTAGAGTTAGTCTAATCAAACTAGAGTTAACATTAAGATGTGACAGTGCCGCAATTACTGCATCTGAGTGAATGTTTCTATGTCAAGAAATGCCACCATGGTGAATTCCTTGAAATGCAGGGACGATCCGATAGTGCTCACAAGTTCGTGGAGGGCTGATTCTGTAGACTTCCCCTTATTGTAAGCATGTTGGTTCACTGACAGGAGTTTTGTATCCAGGTTTTCCCTAATGAAATAATCTAAAAGTCTTTCCAGACCTTTCAATAGGAAGGAGGATAGGCTAATTGGTCTGAAGTCTTTTGGCCTAGTGTGTGATATCTTCCCCGCTTTTGGTATGAATACCACTTTGGTATCCCTCCATCGATTCGGGATGTATGAAAGCCTGATACAGCCTACATACATTTTCTCCAGCCAGGGGATAATGTATTTCAACATTTTCTGCATTTCTGCTGGAGTGATGCCGTCTGGTCCAGGTGACTTGAAGGGCTCAAAGCTATTAATAGCCCAGCTTATTCTGGATCTCTCAGTCAACAAGCTAGCGACGCTCGCAGACCACTCGCACTCTTGTTGGTCCTGTTGATCCTCTGGTTCTGTTAGAGAGTTTCCCGGGAAATGTGTGTCGAGCAGTACATTGAGCGACTGCTCGCTGTTTTTGGTCCAATTATTTGCCTCATCCTGCAAGTAACTCACTGTACAGGGTGAAGCTGATAATATTTTCCTCAGCCTTGCGGCGTCCACTTCGCCACAGGAGGTATACCAAGAGCGTCTTTGCGCCTTTCTAAGCTCCTTCTTATAGATCTTGAGTTGCTCATTATAGGCATCCCAAACATTAGCGACCCCTACAGATTTAGCCTTGTTGAATAGCTAGTTGCAGGTCTTTTTCATAGCCGTTAGCTCAGTAGTCCACCATTGGGGTTTAGTTTTACCCTTGTACCTTGTTTTTGGACAGGCTTCTTCAAGGGAACTATTGAATGATGTGGTGATATGCTCGACCAGATGATCTAGACCGGCTTTGTCATTCGGTTCGTACAGAAGTTTGGAGTTGAGGACTTTCTTGAAATTCTTTTCATACAGGTGCCACTTTGTCTTTCTCACATTTTTGTGGACGGCAGGTTCAGGCGCTTTTTCAGCGAGTTTGAACTCAATATAATGGTGATCTGAGAATGAGTGGTCATCCAGTACATTCCACCCAATAATTTTATCTGACAGCCCGTCAGTAGCAAACGTTACGTCGAGTACTTCTTGTCTGTCTTTAATTGTAAAGGTCGGTTTATTACCTATGTTACAAATACTTAGGTTGGTAGTTAGAATAAAGTCAAGAAGCGAATCACACCTATTGTTTATATCCGTACTACCCCAGATAGTATGATGAGCGTTCGTGTCTGCGCCAACAATCAGCTCGACCTCGTCAGATGTTGCTTCTTCTACTATTTCCCTGAATAGAGCAGTCGGTACTACAGCTTCATAAGGCAAGTAACTGGAGACCACCCAATATATGCGATTACCGATCTCCAGACTAGCAGATGCTCTCTTGCTTACGCGACGAACAGAAATCCGTGGAAGTCCGTCTACATCGTCGGTTGAGAAACAATATTTTGGCCCCAAGCTTCAAACTTAAACCGGAGAAAATCAAGGAATGGAACAGAGTACTGGCCGATCACGGATTCCATTAGCCATATCCATGTTCCATTATCCTCGGCTCGGACATCGCTGGTAAAATTTACCATGGTTTACCCCAATGTGAAGGAGAACTCCCTGTCGCCCAGGACACGGTGTTCGGCTGGGCATTTTTTGGCGAAATGGAAAAAGACGGCACCGAAGATGAATAATTTTTTTAGTTTCTATATATATTTTGGCTCTACCTCGATTTAATAGCGTACATATGTATATATTGCCCTGAATTCATATTTATTTTGTACTACTACTCATTTTTGTTTAACTTAACTCTAAGAACATGAAATAATTGAAGTAAAATTTAAGTTTTAAATTAAATTGCTGTTATTTTGCACTATGTCAAAAGTAAACAAACACCGACCGTTTCGTTATTCGTTGTCAAACACTGGATGGAGCGCAAGTCGCAGAGAGACAAAAAGACAACATTAAGTTAACATTTAAAGATAAAAAGGAAAAGACAATTAAATAAAGTGGTCCAGGGCCTATTGTGGATAAAATAAAAAAATATAATGTTTTCTTTTCTTCACAACAACAACAACACATCCAACTTGTTGTGCTGTGTGGTGCCGGGTAGTGTTGTGCTGCGTGTTGCTGCCATATTTTACTTTGCTTGGTGTGATTTTGGACTTGCTGCCGGTGGCCTGGGCTGCATTCGAGTGGCGCTGGGAAGACGGGAAAACGCCAACATTCCTTTTGAGCAATTGGAACACAGACGCCTCAGGTAAAGGGTTCGCGACAGGCGTGAACAGAGAGCATTGAGCACTAGCTATGTGACTGCCCCGCTCTGAGTAAACGACGACTGGACATACTGGGGTCGGCCTTTCTAGGCAGCCAAACAGATCTTTCCAGTACCGATATTCGTACTATCGATAAATTTGTATATCAAACAGGTTGGTTTCGATGAGGGCATTTCAGCTCGTGGTAACACTAGGGACGTAAACTGGTCTAGGTGAGCTTGTATAAAAAAATACGGCCGCCACGCTAACCTAAACCTAACCCATGATTCTTCACCTCCACATTTATCATGTTATTTGCCTCACCATGTAGTGATCAAACCCGATAGCGCCACAACTAAACTACGTGTGGTGTTTAATGTCTCCAGTCCCACTTCAAATGGCGTAAGCCTTAAACATATTTTGTATATTGGACCCGTTTTACAGGCAAATCTGGTTGTCCTAGTATTACGCTGGCGACTTTTTAGATTTGTCTATAATGCCGACATTGAGAAAATGTATCGGCAAATTCTAATTCATACCGACCAGACCTCATATCAGCGAATTGTATTCCGTACAGTCCTTTGGCGTGAATTGTGCCACTTATTTAGCTATACGGACCCTTTTTAAACTAGCTGACGATGTTGAGTCTGAATATCCGCTAGCAGCTGAAAAAATAAGATCACAGATGTATGCCGATGATATCTTGGCAGGTGTCCATTAGAGGTGGAGAACTATTGATAGTCGACGATAGTAATATCACAACCATCGATAGTTGACGATAGTACTATCGACAGTCGACGATAGCCCCGTCCACAATAATATACATATTTGGTTTGTATTTAAAGTTTGTTTAATATTTAAACAAGAAAATTCATATACGATATTAATGTTTTGTGAGGCAAAAGTTTTGGTTCAAGAATAAAAGAATGTTCACATTTTCTTCCTTGAGCTTGGCTCGCCTCTCCGAAATAATCTGCCCTGCCTTGCTAAATACTCTTTCGGAATCAGCGGATGTTGCAGGGATGCACAAGTATTTTAAAAACAGCCTTTTAAGCAAGGGAAAACCCGTTTGGTTCACCTGAAATAAATAAATATATATTACTTGAGTATTGATACTTTACCTTAATCCATAAAAGAGGATCCATGTCCTGGGCGGCTACAGCTCTCTCCAGATATTGTCTTTTAATAATAATGGCATCTTATCGTGCGTTTGTGTATTTGCTAATGGGTCTATCATCTAAAAAATCAAATAATGTGTCCTGAGTTTTGGTCTCCGTTGCCGGGTTCAAATTGACAAGATTTTCTTCGACTGACAAATTCACAAGCTCATTTTCAAAAATTGCTGATGCTTGTTCAGCATTTGAATTAACTGATCAAACTAGAGTTAGTCTAATCAAACTAGAGTTAACATTAAGATGTGACAGTGCCGCAATTACTGCATCTGAGTGAATGTTTCTATGTCAAGAAATGCCACCATGGTGAATTCCTTGAAATGCAGGGACGATCCGATAGTGCTCACAAGTTCGTGGGCTGATTCTGTAGACTTCCCCTTATTGTAAGCATGTTGGTTCACTGACAGGAGTTTTGTATCCAGGTTTTCCCTAATAAAATAATCTAAAAGTCTTTCCAGACCTTTCAATAGGAAGGAGGATAGGCTAATTGGTCTGAAGTCTTTTGGCCTAGTGTGTGATATCTTCCCCGCTTTTGGTATGAATACCACTTTGGTATGATACCTGATACAGCCTACATAAATTTTCTCCAGCCAGGGGATAATGTATTTCAACATTTTCTGCATTTCTGCTGGAGTGATGCCGTCTGGTCCAGGTGACTTGAAGGGCTCAAAGCTATTAATAGCCCAGCTTATTCTGGATCTCTCAGTCAACAAGCTAGCGACGCTCGCAGACCACTCGCCCTCTTGTTGGTCCTGTTGATCCTCTGGTTCTGTTAGAGAGTTTCCCGGGAAATGTGTGTCGAGCAGTACATTGAGCGACTGCTCGCTGTTTTTGGTCCAATTATTTGCCTCATCCTGCAAGTAACTCACTGTACAGGGTGAAGCTGATAATATTTTCCTCAGCCTTGCGGCGTCCACTTCGCCACAGAAGGTATACCAAGAGCGTCTTTGCGCCTTTCTAAGCTCCTTCTTATAGATCTTGAGTTGCTCTTTATAGGCATCCCAAACATTAGCGACCCCTGCAGATTTAGCCTTGTTGAATAGCTTGTTGCAGGTCTTTTTCATAGCCGTTAGGTCAGTAGTCCACCATTGGGATTTAGTTTTACCCTTGAACCTTGTTTTTGGACAGGCTTCTTCAAGGGAACTATTGAATGATGTGGTGATATGCTCGACCAGATGATCTAGACCGGCTTTGTCATTCGGTTCGTACAGAAGTTTGGAGTTGAGGACTTTCTTGAAATTCTTTTCATACAGGTGCCACTTTGTCTTTCTCACATTTATGTGGACGGCAGGTTCAGGCGCTTTTTCAGCGAGTTTGAACTCAATATAATGGTGATCTGAGAATGAGTGGTCATCCAGTACATTCCACCCAATAATTTTATCTGACAGCCGGTCAGTAGCAAACGTTACGTCGGGTACTTCTTGTCTGTCTTTAATTGTAAAGGTCGGTTTATTACCTATGTTACAAATACTTAGGTTGGTAGTTAGAATAAAGTCAAGAAGCGAATCACACCTATTGTTTATATCCGTACTACCCCAGATAGTATGATGAGCGTTCGTGTCTGCGCCAACAATCAGCTCGACCTCGTCAGATGTTGCTTCTTCTACTATTTCCCTGAATAGAGCAGTCGGTACTACAGCTTCATAAGGCAAGTAACTGGAGACCACCCAATATATGCGATTACCGATCTCCAGACTAGCAGATGCTCTCTTGCTTACGCGACGAACAGAAATCCGTGGAAGTCCGTCTACATCGTCGGTTAAGAAACAATATTTTGGCCCCAAGCTTCAAACTTAAACCGGAGAAAATCAAGGAATGGAACAGAGTACTGGCCGATCACGGATTCCATTAGCCATATCCATGTTCCATTATCCTCGGCTCGGACATCGCTGGTAAAATTTACCATGGTTTACCCCAATGTGAAGGAGAACTCCCTTTCGCCCAGGACACGGTGTTCGGCTGGGCATTTTTTGGCGAAATGGAAAAAGACGGCACCGAAGATGAATAATTTTTTTAGTTTCTATATATATTTTGGCTCTACCTCGATTTAATAGCGTACATATGTATATATTGCCCTGAATTCATATTTATTTTGTACTACTACTCATTTTTGTTTAACTTAACTCTAAGAACATGAAATAATTGAAGTAAAATTTAAGTTTTAAATTAAATTGCTGTTATTTTGCACTATGTCAAAAGTAAACAAACACCGACCGTTTCGTTATTCGTTGTCAAACACTGGATGGAGCGCAAGTCGCAGAGAGACAAAAAGACAACATTAAGTTAACATTTAAAGATAAAAAGGAAAAGACAATTAAATAAAGTGGTCCAGGGCCTATTGTGGATAAAATAAAAAAATATAATGTTTTCTTTTCTTCACAACAACAACAACACATCCAACTTGTTGTGCTGTGTGGTGCCGGGTAGTGTTGTGCTGCGTGTTGCTGCCATATTTTACTTTGCTTGGTGTGATTTTGGACTTGCTGCCGGTGGCCTGGGCTGCATTCGAGTGGCGCTGGGAAGACGGGAAAACGCCAACATTCCTTTTGAGCAATTGGAACACAGACGCCTCAGGTAAAGGGTTCGCGACAGGCGTGAACAGAGAGCATTGAGCACTAGCTATGTGACTGCCCCGCTCTGAGTAAACGACGACTGGACATACTGGGGTCGGCCTTTCTAGGCAGCCAAACAGATCTTTCCAGTACCGATATTCGTACTATCGATAAATTTGTATATCAAACAGGTTGGTTTCGATGAGGGCATTTCAGCTCGTGGTAACACTAGGGACGTAAACTGGTCTAGGTGAGCTTGTATAAAAAAATACGGCCGCCACGCTAACCTAAACCTAACCCATGATTCTTCACCTCCACATTTATCATGTTATTTGCCTCACCATGTAGTGATCAAACCCGATAGCGCCACAACTAAACTACGTGTGGTGTTTAATGTCTCCAGTCCCACTTCAAATGGCGTAAGCCTTAAACATATTTTGTATATTGGACCCGTTTTACAGGCAAATCTGGTTGTCCTAGTATTACGCTGGCGACTTTTTAGATTTGTCTATAATGCCGACATTGAGAAAATGTATCGGCAAATTCTAATTCATACCGACCAGACCTCATATCAGCGAATTGTATTCCGTACAGTCCTTGATGACGAAATCCAGTATTTCGAATTGCGTACAGTCACCTTTGGCGTGAATTGTGCCACTTATTTAGCTATACGGACCCTTTTTAAACTAGCTGACGATGTTGAGTCTGAATATCCGCTAGCAGCTGAAAAAATAAGATCACAGATGTATGCCGATGATATCTTGGCAGGTGTCCATTAGAGGTGGAGAACTATTGATAGTCGACGATAGTAATATCACAACCATCGATAGTTGACGATAGTACTATCGACAGTCGACGATAGCCCCGTCCACAATAATATACATATTTGGTTTGTATTTAAAGTTTGTTTAATATTTAAACAAGAAAATTCATATACGATATTAATGTTTTGTGAGGCAAAAGTTTTGGTTCAAGAATAAAAGAATGTTCACATTTTCTTCCTTGAGCTTGGCTCGCCTCTCCGAAATAATCTGCCCTGCCTTGCTAAATACTCTTTCGGAATCAGCGGATGTTGCAGGGATGCACAAGTATTTTAAAAACAGCCTTTTAAGCAAGGGAAAACCCGTTTGGTTCACCTGAAATAAATAAATATATATTACTTGAGTATTGATACTTTACCTTAATCCATAAAAGAGGATCCATGTCCTGGGCGGCTACAGCTCTCTCCAGATATTGTCTTTTAATAATAATGGCATCTTATCGTGCGTTTGTGTATTTGCTAATGGGTCTATCATCTAAAAAATCAAATAATGTGTCCTGAGTTTTGGTCTCCGTTGCCGGGTTCAAATTGACAAGATTTTCTTCGACTGACAAATTCACAAGCTCATTTTCAAAAATTGCTGATGCTTGTTCAGCATTTGAATTAACTGATCAAACTAGAGTTAGTCTAATCAAACTAGAGTTAACATTAAGATGTGACAGTGCCGCAATTACTGCATCTGAGTGAATGTTTCTATGTCAAGAAATGCCACCATGGTGAATTCCTTGAAATGCAGGGACGATCCGATAGTGCTCACAAGTTCGTGGGCTGATTCTGTAGACTTCCCCTTATTGTAAGCATGTTGGTTCACTGACAGGAGTTTTGTATCCAGATTTTCCCTAATAAAATAATCTAAAAGTCTTTCCAGACCTTTCAATAGGAAGGAGGATAGGCTAATTGGTCTGAAGTCTTTTGGCCTAGTGTGTGATATCTTCCCCGCTTTTGGTATGAATACCACTTTGGTATGATACCTGATACAGCCTACATAAATTTTCTCCAGCCAGGGGATAATGTATTTCAACATTTTCTGCATTTCTGCTGGAGTGATGCCGTCTGGTCCAGGTGACTTGAAGGGCTCAAAGCTATTAATAGCCCAGCTTATTCTGGATCTCTCAGTCAACAAGCTAGCGACGCTCGCAGACCACTCGCCCTCTTGTTGGTCCTGTTGATCCTCTGGTTCTGTTAGAGAGTTTCCCGGGAAATGTGTGTCGAGCAGTACATTGAGCGACTGCTCGCTGTTTTTGGTCCAATTATTTGCCTCATCCTGCAAGTAACTCACTGTACAGGGTGAAGCTGATAATATTTTCCTCAGCCTTGCGGCGTCCACTTCGCCACAGAAGGTATACCAAGAGCGTCTTTGCGCCTTTCTAAGCTCCTTCTTATAGATCTTGAGTTGCTCTTTATAGGCATCCCAAACATTAGCGACCCCTGCAGATTTAGCCTTGTTGAATAGCTTGTTGCAGGTCTTTTTCATAGCCGTTAGGTCAGTAGTCCACCATTGGGATTTAGTTTTACCCTTGTACCTTGTTTTTGGACAGGCTTCTTCAAGGGAACTATTGAATGATGTGGTGATATGCTCGACCAGATGATCTAGACCGGCTTTGTCATTCGGTTCGTACAGAAGTTTGGAGTTGAGGACTTTCTTGAAATTCTTTTCATACAGGTGCCACTTTGTCTTTCTCACATTTATGTGGACGGCAGGTTCAGGCGCTTTTTCAGCGAGTTTGAACTCAATATAATGGTGATCTGAGAATGAGTGGTCATCCAGTACATTCCACCCAATAATTTTATCTGACAGCCGGTCAGTAGCAAACGTTACGTCGGGTACTTCTTGTCTGTCTTTAATTGTAAAGGTCGGTTTATTACCTATGTTACAAATACTTAGGTTGGTAGTTAGAATAAAGTCAAGAAGCGAATCACACCTATTGTTTATATCCGTACTACCCCAGATAGTATGATGAGCGTTCGTGTCTGCGCCAACAATCAGCTCGACCTCGTCAGATGTTGCTTCTTCTACTACTTCCCTGAATAGAGCAGTCGGTACTACAGCTTCATAAGGCAAGTAACTGGAGACCACCCAATATATGCGATTACCGATCTCCAGACTAGCAGATGCTCTCTTGCTTTCGCGACGAACAGAAATCCGTGGAAGTCCGTCTACATCGTCGGTTGAGAAACAATATTTTGGCCCCAAGCTTCAAACTTAAACCGGAGAAAATCAAGGAATGGAACAGAGTACTGGCCGATCACGGATTCCATTAGCCATATCCATGTTCCATTATCCTCGGCTCGGACGTCGCTGGTAAAATTTACCATGGTTTACCCCAATGTGAAGGAGAACTCCCTTTCGCCCAGGACACGGTGTTCGGCTGGGCATTTTTTGGCGAAATGGAAAAAACGGCACCGAAGATGAATAATTTTTTAATTTCTATATATATTTTGGCTCTATCTCGATTTAATAGCGTATATATGTATATATTGCCCTGAATTCATATTTATTTTGTACTACTACTCATTTTTGTTTAACTTAACTCTAAGAACATGAAATAATTGAAGTAAAATTTAAGTTTTAAATTAAATAGCTGTTATTTTGCACTATGTCAAAAGTAAACAAACACCGACCGTTTCGTTATTCGTTGTCAAACACTGGATGGAGCGAGTTATCTCAACGACTATAAACGAGCTGACGCAAGGGGAAGAATCGTAAAACAACCTTACTTTGTTGACTTCTGAACACCAATTAATTCTTTATTTTATCAATCTTAAAAATATTAACTACAAATACATACAACTGCTGATTGTTTCAAAGTAGGTTTCAACAGAAATTTTAATGTAATGCTTAGTAAACATTACTGCAAAATTAGTTCATACAATATTTGGTAAGTGTGCATTGATATTATATATTTGTGTGAATGTAAGTAGGGCCGAAATAAAATGTTTAGTTTACAGTTTGCGGAATAACAGGAAATAAAGCATGAGTTACTATTAAATATATATGTAGGTATGTATGTAAATGGTTTAATGACATTTGTGCTTAATATGTAGATATATATATATGTATGTAGGTAAGTATTTTTATATAGATATGTATATATTAATATAGATATGTATACGTTATATTTATGTATATATGTATGTATAACGAATAAAGCGGTGCTGGGTTTAGTTGTTGTTCTTGTTTTGTCTGGGTGGTTTCCGTGGAGTTTGGTGTGGAGTTTGGTGTGGTAACATAACTCCTCCCCCATTAGAGTAGAGCGATGGCCACAGCGACTTCGGTGGGGACAGAGCGACTTCTACGGATTGTGGGTAGTAGCGGATTCTGGGGTTTTTCCATAGCATAATCAAAACAGCAATTGTTAAAATTATGAATATGAATGTTGATATTATGATGATGTTGCCTCTTCGGGTTGCGTCAGATCTCAGGTTGAAGATGTCGTTTTTGTTGCTGAAGCTGTAGTCCTTTAGTTTTTCAAGATTTAAGGTATCAATTACAGAAGTTACTTGTAGCTTATTGTAGTTTGGTGGAGCTACAAATATTGCGTCCCAATGAACTGAGGGATTATCTCTATAGGTGGTCGCCGCTGCAGTAACCGAACAGTTTGCGTAATGGAGTAGTGCAGTTCCTCTTATTGTAAATTTTTACTGCAAGTAGAGGTTAATAATAATTGTTTTACATTTATGAACATTATATAATTATCTTCCGGCTGGAAGATGGTTGATATGTATCCCACGTCATTTAATGGGCAGATTGGTGTATTGCCGTTCAGTATTCTGCCAACACAAGTTGAATTGTTCGCTCCCTCAACGTCACTCGATCGTTGACAATAATATATGTTCTCAATTTTTGGGCAAATCTTTGATAAGTACTGGAGGTTGTGTTTGTTAACGTTTACATAAGGTTTAGTCATAATCATCTTAGTATTATTTATGGGAAGAGGGATGAGGTGGTAAAGTATATTTCTTTCTTTAGATAAATTTGGTAATTTGACATTAAAAATCAAGTTGCTGTAATTGTAGTATGCCTGAAGTTCAAGAAGTTCATAAAGGTGTTCGTCCGAAACCAAGTCAATATCCTGAGATTTAAAGTCATCCCGTATTTCATCCAGTTCGTCCGGACGAAGAATAAGTTTAGATATAACACCTAGTTTCGCAAGCATCACGGCCTCGATTATGTCTGAGATATGATTCATTAACAAGTCTATATTATAATCAAGCTGATTCATGTATTGAATTTCCTCTAAAGCATCTATCTCCCTGTGAATATCATTAGAAGTTTCACTAGAGATTTTCTCCAAAAACTTAGTGATAACATCCTGTTCTTTGTTGATGTGATCTGTAAGATTCCTAAATCTCTGCATCATCTGCAGGTTTAGACCCTTTTGGTTTTCCACTAGATTAACTGATTCCGATGCCACATTCTCGAGTTCAAGTATTTGTCCATTTATAGTCTCCGCGTTATTCGCGTCCATGTTCCCTGTTATGAACTTTATAGCAGTGCCCAATCCGTTCAATAGTCCTCGTCTCATGCGCCCGTATGGCTTTAAGGTCCGTAATCTGTCTTCCAATCCCTTAAGTTTTAGTCTACATACCCTAGCCGCATCCTTCAATGTGCTATGTCCCTCAAAGGAGTCGATGATGGCAAATAGTCCTGATATCTGTGTGTCGTAATTGTCCAAATCTATGACATGTAGTAGGTTAAAGTGGTTTTCAATCGTCCTTGCCTGTCCGACCTTCAAAGCAATCATGTTCTGGTCCTCATTGAAGTTTTGTACCTCTAGTATTTGTCCATAAACCAGATTCATGCTAAAATCATAAGTAAATAAAAGTGATTGTCGTTAAGTTACTTTCGCCTCCTTAGTCTCATCTTAGATTTGTGTAATTGTTGTTCTTGGATGTCTGAATGGTAACCCCGTTATCTTCTAATACCGTATGCCTTGAAAACCGGGCAGTAAGTTTATTCCGTCTACATTCCCTTCTATATATGTCCCCACCTTTCTCTCTAGTGTCCGGGTCCTCTCTCGTCTTATTCATCTTACCTATGTTCCGAATCTTAGCCTTCAGAATTCTCTCCCTAATAGAGGGGTACAATTTCTCTCTAAATTCATTCAGTTTGGTCAAAAATTCATGTTCATTATGAAATTCAAATTCTTTTGAAAGTTTGCTGGGTCGTCCAAAAAAATAGTTCGTGTGGAGTAAGTCCCGTTGATGTATGAATCGTATTATTGTATGTCATAAATGTCTCGTCTAATATCTTCCCGTGGTCTGTCTCTAGTTTCCTAGATCTCCTGGTAGCCATTACGATTCTATAAATCTCTGTCAAAGTGGAGTGGAGTCTTTCGACAGGGGAATTGCTACTAGACTGCTGAAATGATGTAAAGTGGACTACAATATCATACTGTCTACAAAAATCCTTGAAAATATTTGAATTAAATTCGGTTCCTTGGTCGCAAACAATCTTCTTCGGTATTCCCAAGAGGTTCATAAAATATTTCAAAGCCTTAAGGACACAAATGCTTGTCCTTGAGGGTAGAGTATATCCTGTCGCATACTTAGAAAACTTGTCAATAATGGTCAAAATACATTTACCGTTAACGGTGTAAATATCGATATGTAAAATTTCAAGTGGTCCATCGGGTGTCTCTGTTATCTGAAATTTTAGTTTTGGTGGGTGTCTGCCATATTTCAATGTATTACATATCTCGCAATTATTTAAAGTCTTGTTAATTATGCTCTGCATATAAGGGAAATAGTATTGTCTCTTGAGGTACTGATGGGTTTCAATAACCCCCCTGTGATTCCTATTTTCGTGGCAGTCCTGTATTAGTTCTACTTGTCTGTCCTCATCGGTAATGTCTAACAAAAGCCTTGTACAGCGGACAACACGGAACTGTCCCCCGTTCGAAAAATATTTCGAGTAGACAAGTTGAATGGTCTTAAATGTCATGTCATCAGAGAATATTGCAGTCAGTTTACCCGATGGGATATAATCCCTGAATATTTGTAATACGTTGTCCTGTGTAAATTCCTTCCTTCCTATTGTCCTACGTTGTTTGTTCCTGAAATTGTTCTGTACCGTCATATAAGGTTTTCCGTCAGATCTCTCCAGGATCAGCTGTAAGTTGAACTCATTTAGAGGTCTCTCAGAAATCGCAATGCCATCATCCAAGTTCTCGTCGGATGAATGTATAGTAGAAAGTCGGTCCGAAGTATTCAAATCCACATCAGCCATATTACAGTCGTCTAATCTAATCCTGCTCAGAGCGTCCGCATTACTATTCAATCTCCCTTTCTTCTATACGATTTCATAGTCGTACTCCTCCAGCTTCAAACGCCATCTGACCAGTTTTGAATTAGGTTCCTTGAGGCTCATTAACCATGTAAGTGGTCTATGGTCTGTAACTATTTGAAACCTGCGTCCGAAAAGGTAAGGACAAAGGTACTTGGTCGCCCACACTATGGCCAATAATTCCTTCTCTATGGTCGAATAGTTGATCTCGCTTTCGGAAAGAGTCCTACTCGCATAGCAGATCGGTCTGTCGCTTCCTATACGGCCCTGGGAAAGTACTGCCCCTAGTGCAATGTTACTCGCATCCGTCGTGAGTACGAAAGGTTTCGTAAAATCAGGATATTGCAGAATTGGATCATTCATCAACATTTTCCGGCTTGTCTCAAAAGCGCTCACATATCTGTCATTCAAGACTATGTTCCGTCCTTTCTTTAAACATTCTGTCATTGGTTTCGTCAATTGGGCTAGGTTAGGGATAAATTTCCTATAGTAGCTTATTAGACCTATGAAAGACTTTATCTCACGGCGAGTGCGAGGAATAGGGAATCTTTGAATAGCCTCTATCTTGTAGGGGTTCGGCTTAATCCCATCCGTTGTGACCACATGTCCTAAAAAAGCTATCTCCTTCTGTAAAAATTCTGACTTGTCTAACTGCACCTTAAGATTCGAGGATTTCAATCTCTGAAAAACCTTTCCTAAACTCTCTATGTGTTCCTGAAGAGAAGTTGAGAAGATTATAATATCATCTAGATACACTAGACAAATTTTCCCAATTAACTCTCTCAAGACGTTGTCCATAACCCTTTGGAAGGTTGATGGCGCATTTTTGAGACCAAAGGGCATTCTTACGTATTCGTAATGACCCCCTTCTACGGTAAAAGCCGTTTTTTGGACATCCTGTGGATTCATTTCGATCTGATGAAATCCACTAGCGAGATCCAGAGTGGAAAAGTAGAGGCACTTTCCCAATTTGTCTAGGATTTCCGAGATGTTCGGAAGCGGATATCTATCTGAAATGGTCTTCTCATTCAACTTTCTGTAGTCAATGACCAGCCTCCATTTCGTTTTACCGGATGCGTCCTTCTTCTTTGGCACTATCCATACAGGAGAGCTCCAAGGAGAAAAACTTGGTCTGATAATTCCCTGATCCAGCATGTCCGATATCTGCCTACGTACCTCATCTTTATGGACAAAGGGGTATCTATAGGACCTTGTATGTATAGGAATGTCGTTCGTCGTCGTAATCTTGTGTTTCACCTCATTCGTGAATGTTAAATCCTGTCCTTCCCTAAAGAAAATATCATCATACCTCTTGACTAATTTCAAAAGTTTCTGTCTTTCCTCACTATTAAGATGGTCGACTCGGAGTAGGTCCAATAAATTCTGAATGCTCCCATTATTATGTCCCGGTTCAGTATTTAAGTTATTGAATTCTACGAAATTGTTCGAGTTGTATGGGTTTGCCTTAATGGGTTGTTCCAGGAAAATCAAATGATCATGCTCAGTGGGGTTAACAACCTCTACTGTGCTAAACCAATCATCTGCATGGTATATACCAGGAGAAATGAATAAGCCGTTGTCCAAAGTAATCCTATCTAAAAATATATCCCCATTCTTCAAATCAACCGGCAATCTTACAAGTTGCCGTGAGTTTGCCATTATCGTGTGTTTTCCAGATGATAAATTCGGTTTCAATATGAGTGGTATCGTCACGTCATTAGTAATCAATGCCTTGTTCTCTAAATCTATTTTAGCTCCTATCTTTGTAAGGTAATCCAGCCCCAATAGTCCGTCAAAATAACCGTGAAACTTAAAGACCAAAAACGTAAAATTACCTGTTTTCCTAATTTCGTTAAATATGGGTAATGTCACCTTTTCATCGATTACACATTTATGTAAAATTGTAGATATCGTCGTTGGTTCACTTTTTTCGAGGTCATCGGAATTTACAAATTCCGGATTAATAAAAGATGACGAAGCACCGGTGTCTATTAAGAACTTCAGGGGTCTACCAAATGGAGAGGTTATATTAATATATGGTAGAACGCTGCCATGTTTGTTGAATTCTATATATCCTGTCTGTTGTTTGAGGCACATTTCTGAAAATCCTGGTTGTCGTCAATATTATGATTCTCATATTGGTCCAGATTCTTCCTATCAATTTGCTCATGGTCAAAGTCGTGGAATCCTGGACTCCTAAATTCATTAATATTATTCATCTCGTTCCCATTCGAAATTTTGCTATATCGGGTGCTTGGACTAGTCTTGATTCTACCAGTGTCCCTTCCAAATTTAGAAAATCCACTTCCTGTGTCCATAGGTTCTGGTGGCGGTTGTGATTGTCGCCAATTGGTTTGTCGAGAAGCGTCATCAAACCTTGGCTTGGGATTATAATTTTGAAAATTTTCATGTGGAATTTGTAATTGCTGCCAAGCTGGTTGGCGATTTGAGTTATTAGGATATTGTGCTTGGTTGTGGTTATTGCCATGATACGGTTTTCTTGAATAGTTAAAATCTCCGCGAGGTTGGTTATAATTATTGTTATTTCTCTGTTGGGTATTCGAATGATATGGTGAATATCTAGGATGGGGAGTGTTCTGGGAATTATGTCTCTGTGGTAAGTACCTTGGTTTATTAAAACTAGATATCATATAATGAATATTTTGTTCCCTTATGCAATAATCAAGGGCTACCGGCAATGAGTCTGGTCTCATTGCTCTGATAGTTGAACCCATTGGTTCACGTAAACCTGACAAGAACGAGTTCAGACACATCTCAGAGAAAAGTTCTCTTTTTGCGGTAACAACTTTCAAATCGGATTCATGGATAGATAAGTTATTTGACAAAGCCGATTGAATCTCCATAATCTCACTGTAAAACCTTTCAAGTGGTTTACCGAATTGTTTCAGGGAATGGAGGTCTCTAATAAGAGACGTTTCTGTGCGTTTGTCCGAATAATGTGATATCAAATTCGCCCGGATATCGTCCCAACAAAGGGATGTACCGTACATATTAAGAACCTCGTTGGCCTGCCCATCGATTTTGTTCCTGATCGCCCTTAAAAGAATCTGTCCTTGAGGGGTATTATCCGTACCCCTAATGTGAAGAAGTATCTCCTCCACATTATTTATGAATTCAAAAAGATGTCTCGGATTTTCATCAAATCTGGGTAAATCCTTGATTGCGTCGGGAATTCTTAGTGAGTTGAAAATGTCAATTGTCGGTTGAGTCATTGTCTGTTGAGTCGTTGTCTGTTGAGCCATTGCCGTATTCTGGACTTCCTGATCCGAAGGCATTCTAAAATCTATATGGATATCTTCCGGTATAGTCGAGAGGCTTCTTGATTTAAATAATTTAAAGTTCTTAGGGTACGGAAGAAATCTAGACTTTCCGCTCATTAAATAACCCTAATCAGTGAAGTGATTTGAAACGCAAAATTTTACAGAAATGTAGATTCACTAACTTTCCCACTTCTTCCTTTTTACAAATATTCCTTTTAATAATTTCAGGTTTTCTTCTTCTTTTCTTTACTTTTCTTGTAATTTTATATCAGATTAATTTATACTCGTACGTTTACTTTCTCTTTCAATTTGTTTCATTTCCACGTATATATATCTCTTCTTTTTTCCTTTTTTTTTTTTTAATTTCTTCTGTTTCTTTTAATATATCAGTTTGTAATAAACATTTTTTATAACATTTCAAATCTACTCGTATTTTCATAAATAATATTCATTATTTCTCTCTTTTTTTTAAATATTTCATTTCTTTTCTTTTTAAAAAAAAATTCTTTTCCTTTTTTCTTTCACGTTGCACAACACAGTACTTACAAAGCCCCTATGAGAATGATTTGATCCATGTGGTCCTCCAGTGGTAAAGGGTTGATACCCACTCGGTGTTGATGATTATTTCGTTGGTGAAGGCCTAGTACTTGCCCTGTACTTGTCGTTGTGCCTGATATTCCTTCAGGGTCCCGACTATGGCACTGGCTGCAATGCAAGATATTTATATCCTGGATTGGATTTTTTTTCTTTTTAAAATCCCTGCATATTCTGCAACGATCACTTTTGAATATCTTTTAATTACAAACACCGACCACTGGCTTTACCGACTGCGCCAGTTATCTCAACGACTATAAACGCGCTGACGCAAGGGGAAGAATCGTAAAACAACCTTACTTTGTTGACTTCTGAACACCAATTAATTCTTTATTTTATCAATCTTAAAAATATTAACTACAAATACATAAAACTGCTGATTGTTTTAAAGTAGGTTTCAACAGAAATTTTAATGTAATGCTTAGTAAACATTACTGCAAAATTAGTTCATACAATATTTGGTAAGTGTGCATTGATATTATATATTTGTGTGAATGTAAGTAGGGCCGAAATAAAATGTTTAGTTTACAGTTTGCGGAATAACAGGAAATAAAGCATGAGTTACTATTAAATATATATGTAGGTATGTATGTAAATGGTTTAATGACATTTGTGCTTAATAAGTAGATATATATATGTATGTAGGTAAGTATTTTTATATAGATATGTATATATTAATATAGATATGTATACGTTATATTTATATATATATGTATGTATAACGAATAAAGCGGTGCTGGGTTTAGTTGTTGTTCTTGTTTTGTCTGGGTGGTTTCCGTGGAGTTTGGTGTGGATTTTGGTGTGGTAACATAACTAGCGCAAGTCGCAGAGAGACAAAAAGACAACATTAAGTTATCATTTAAAGATAAAAAGGAAAAGACAATTAAATAAAGTGGCCCAGGGCCTATTGTGGATAAAATAAAAAAATATAATGTTTTCTTTTCTTCACAACAACAACACATCCAACTTGTTGTGCTGTGTGGTGCCGGGTAGTGTTGTGCTGCGTGTTGCTGCCATATTTTACTTTGCTTGGTGTGATTTTGGACTTGCTGCCGGTGGCCTGGGCTGCATTCGAGTGGCGCTGGGAAGACGGGAAAACGCCAACATTCCTTTTGAGCAATTGGAACACAGACGCCTCAGGTAAAGGGTTCGCGACAGGCGTGAACAGAGAGCATTGAGCACTAGCTATGTGACTGCCCCGCTCTGAGTAAACGACGACTGGACATACTGGGGTCGGCCTTTCTAGGCAGCCTAACAGATCTTTCCAGTACCGATATTCGTACTATCGATAAATTTGTATATCAAACAGGTTGGTTTCGATGAGGGCATTTCAGCTCGTGGTAACACTAGGGAACTAAACTGGTCTAGGTGAGCTTGTATAAAAAAATACGGCCGCCACGCTAACCTTAACCTAACCCATGATTCTTCACCTCCACATTTATCATGTTATTTGCCTCACCATGCAGTGATCAAACCCGATAGCGCCACAACTAAACTACGTGTGGTGTTTAATGTCTCCAGTCCCACTTCAAATGGCGTAAGCCTTAAAAATATTTTGTATATTGGACCCGTTTTACAGGCAAATCTGGTTGTCCTAGTATTACGCTGGCGACTTTTTAGATTTGTCTATAATGCCGACATTGAGAAAATGTATCGGCAAATTCTAATTCATACCGACCAGACCTCATATCAGCGAATTGTATTCCGTACAGTCCCTGATGACGAAATCCAGTATTTCGAATTGCGTACAGTCACCTTTGGCGTGAATTGACGATGTTGAGTCTGAATATCCACTAGCAGCTGAAATAATAAGATCACAGATGTATGCCGATGATATCTTGGCAGGTGTCCATTAGAGGTGGAGAACTATCGATAGTCGGCGCCATCGATAGTCGACGATAGTAATTTCACAACCATCGATAGTTGACGATAGTACTATCGACAGTCGACGATAGCCCCGTCCCCAATAATATACATATTTGGTTTGTATTTAAAGTTTGTTTAATATTTAAACAAGAAAATTCATATACGATATTAATGTTTTGTGATGCAAAAGTTTTGGTTCAAGAATAAAAGAATGTTCACATTTTCTTCCTTGAGCTTGGTTCGCCTCTCCGAAATAATCTGCCCTGCCTTGCTAAATACTCTTTCGGAATCAGCGGATGTTGCAGGGATGCACAAGTATTTTAAAAACAGCCTTTTAAGCAAGAGAAAACCCGTTTGGTTCACCTGAAATAAATAAATATATATTACTTGAGTATTGATACTTTACCTTAATCCATAAAAGAGGATCCATGTCCTGGGCGGCTACAGCTCTCTCCAGATATTTTCTTTTAATAATAATGGCATCTGATCGTGCGTTTGTGTATTTGCTAATGGGTCTATCATCTAAAAAATCAAATAATGTGTCCTGAGTTTTGGTCTCCGTTGCTGGGTTCAAATTGACAAGATTTTCTTCGACTGACAAATTCACAAGCTCATTTTCAAAAATTGCTGATGCTTGTTCAGCATTTGAATTAACTGATCAAACTAGAGTTAGTCTAATCAAACTAGAGTTAACATTAAGATGTGACAGTGCCGCAATTACTGCATCTGAGTGAATGTTTCTATGTCAAGAAATGCCACCATGGTGAATTCCTTGAAATGCAGGGACGATCCGATAGTGCTCACAAGTTCGTGCAGGGCTGATTCTGTAGACTTCCCCTTATTGTAAGCATGTCGGTTCACTGACAGGAGTTTTATATCCAGGTTTTCCCTAATGAAATAATCTAAAAGTCTTTCCAGACCTTTCAATAGGAAGGAGGATAGGCTAATTGGTCTGAAGTCTTTTGGCCTAGTGTGTGATATCTTCCCCGCTTTTGGTATGAATACCACTTTGGTATCCCTCCATCGATTCGGGATGTATGAAAGCCTGATACAGCCTACATACATTTTCTCCAGCCAGGGGATAATGTATTTCAACATTTTCTGCATTTCTGCTGGAGTGATGCCGTCTGGTCCAGGTGACTTGAAGGGCTCAAAGCTATTAATAGCCCAGCTTATTCTGGATCTCTCAGTCAACAAGCTAGCGACGCTCGCAGACCACTCGCACTCTTGTTGGTCCTACTGATCCTCTGGTTCTGTTAGAGAGTTTCCCGGGAAATGTGTGTCGAGCAGTACATTGAGCGACTGCTCGCTGTTTTTGGTCCAATTATTTGCCTCATCCTGCAAATAACTCACTGTACAGGGTGAAGCTGATAATATTTTCCTCAGCCTTGCGGCGTCCACTTCGCCACAGAAGGTATACCAAGAGCGTCTTTGCGCCTTTCTAAGCTCCTTCTTATAGATCTTGAGTTGCTCTTTATAGGCATCCCAAACATTAGCGACCCCTGCAGATTTAGCCTTGTTGAATAGCTTGTTGCAGGTCTTTTTCATAGCCGTTAGCTCAGTAGTCCACCATTGGGGTTTAGTTTTACCCTTGTACCTTGTTTTTGGACAGGCTTCTTCAAGGGAACTATTGAATGATGTGGTGATATGCTCGACCAGATGATCTAGACCGGCTTTGTCATTCGGTTCGTACAGAAGTTTGGAGTTGAGGACTTTCTTGAAATTCTTTTCATACAGGTGCCACTTTGTCTTTCTCACATTTCTGTGGACGGCAGGTTCAGGCGCTTTTTCAGCGAGTTTGAACTCAATATAATGGTGATCTGAGAATGAGTGGTCGTCCAGTACATTCCACCCAATAATTTTGTCTGACAGCCGGTCAGTAGCAAACGTTACGTCGAGTACTTCTTGTCTGTCTTTAATTGTAAAGGTCGGTTTATTACCTATGTTACAAATACTTAGGTTGGTAGTTAGAATAAAGTCAAGAAGCGAATCACACCTATTGTTTATATCCGTACTACCCCAGATAGTATGATGAGCGTTAGTTTCTGCGCCAATGATCAGCTCGACCTCGTCAGACATTATTTCTACTACTACTTCCCTGAATAGAGCAGTCGGTACTACAGCTTCATAAGGCAAGTAACTGGAGACCACCCAATATATGCGATTACCGATCTCCAGACTAGCAGATGTTTGGTCTTTACCACTTAAATTAGCCAGGAGAAAGATACTTAGATCCAAAATGCAGGTTCTTGGAGTGCCTTCACAGTTGGCCACAAGCAGTTTAAAGTTGGGTGTCCTGATACCGCACACCCTTCCTCCCACTGCGTAGGGCTCCTGTATCAGGACGATGTCTACTGCACATGTGGACAGGCGTAGCAATAGAGCCGCTGAGGCTGCTTTAGCGTGATGGAGGTTAATCTTTAGAATTCTTACCATCATTGGTAATTGACAGATTAACATCCACCCCGACAAGGGTGTTATCGAACTCTTCGTCCGTATCATCGAGAAGCGTGTCCCCGCCAGATGCGTCAAAGAGTCCGGAGACTCCCCTCAGCTCCTCTGTGTCAGAAGTAGAGCTTTCGTCCTCAGAGAAGGACGTTACAGATCTTCTGTTAGAGTTGGAGTCACCAGAAATAATGGGCGTGGATACCTCCGCAATTCCAGAAAGCCGTGTATCAACCACGGTGGACGACTCACCTTCCGCAGTGGGAGCTATATCCTGCTTGTATACCTTCAAGACTATAGTCTCGAAGCCATATTGTAGGGTTGTACGTTGTATATGGGAGGTGGATTCAGCGTTAAGGATCACATTTTTTTACCATCCGCCTCACCCACCTTGCTGATTCTCCAATAATGGGCGGGCAGACCAAGATTAGAATCTTTTATTATTTCTAATATGTCAGCCTGGTTGGAGGGCTCTTCTGTAACCCAGGTGATGGCTCTAGGGTGACAAGGGATGTTGTTTTTTTCGACAACATCCAACTGAGCAACCGGCCACACCTCACCCACTCGACTCAGAGCAGCCTTATACAGGTCTACAGATCTGGGATCGACGAAATATAAGAGCTTTACTCTCCCTGATGCCATCCTGCATCGTTGCAAATTGGTGGTTTGCCCGGCATTTCTCTACGGACATCGAGGTAATGAGCCATAGTGGCTGATTGCACATGGCTCCATTTGTCCTTGAGGATGGATTCATCCTCACAACTTCTGTCTATAACGGTCATCACTAGACTCTCATTCGCCACTTCATTGAAGGGCTTGGTGAGTGTCCTGTTGATGGTGACATTGGGGCCTCTTGCCTTTTTCGAAGGCAGGGTTTCATCAGGTGATCTGATTGTTTTGACTTTATTAGCCTTTAACACAGCCGAATTTATGGCTCTTTCAGCCGACTGATTGGCCTTAGAAGCATCTATGACGCCTTTAGTCCAGGTAAATGACTCTTTTTGTTTTTCAGTAAGAGTCGAAACCTCAACAGCCTACAACTTTGTCAAAACTCTGAGCGCTATCCGGTGCTCATTGTGCTTCCGATTTCACCGTACCACCTGTTGTGAGTACTGGGGGGAAAATTTCACCATGTTTGGTATGGTCGGCTTTGGCCAAGACCAACGGACAAGTGCTTACGACATAGAATTTTTCGACAGTAGCAGCATAAACATGTCGGAAATGGCTAAAATGGCAGACCAAATGTTGGACGCTATAGGAAATAATGTGTGTGCTGTCTCATGGACACCACCACGTTCTGATACCAACATTTCGATTGATGCAATTAATTCGCCTGTGTCTTTAGCTGATATTTGCAAGACTTTAACTGATCTTTTTGCTAAAGTGTATACCATTCAAGCGAGCAATAAAAGCAAAAACGGACATCATCGGTCCAGATTTCACAGTCATTCACGTTCAAATGATAGACCATCTGACAATTCGCTTTGCTGGTATCATCAAAAGTTTGGAGATGCTGCCCAGCATTGTAAACCGAATTATCCCCGCTACAACACTAGTTCGGGAGAAATAATGGGGCTGTCGTCAGTTAACACGACTGGAAATAGGGCAACGACAACCCCGTAAAGGATAATCGTTTACATATCTACGACACATGTACAAAGTCTCGATTTTAGTAGTATCCCCATCCTTAATCAGAACAACTCTTAAGCTGTCCGGCATGTGACTTCTTGCTGCAAACAGCAGTGAAATACACACTTATGGTAATTGTCTTCTTAAATTAGACTTCAACAACAACATGTTCTATGCTTCTACTGCAGCTTGTGTTAGAAGCGCATGTAAAAGACTTAATTTGTCAGTTTGCCACAACTCTCGCCCGACACACATCGATTCGTTTCTCCAGTCCTCGTATCTGATTGATTATTTTCTTGTGTCCTCTGTGGAGAAAGTTGTTAAATCCGATCAAGCTTTCTGTCCCGGCGTTTCCAAACATGCGTTTATTTTTATGTCTATGAATGTATATGTAAGTCGCATCTATGATAATATTTATGAGTATTACGACTATAATGCCGTTTGTGGTGGCAGCAATCCGTTGCCATGTTTGATTTTTCAGGAATGTATCGCTCTTCTGACGTGAATGAACAGTTGCATATTTTTATGTCTGGTTTGCACCACGTCCATTCTGTGTTTCCGTTAAAAAAAGGACGTGTGCGCAATGATTCAGGTTCAGGTTGCCTGTAGTTTCTTACCACCTATCACTAAGGGATTTGACCTATAAAGCGTACCTAGATGATAAGTGTGATGATAACTGGAGAGTGTTTTGTAGAGCTCGCAATAAGGCTAAGGCAGCAATTAGGAGAGCAAAGAGAGAAGCCCATGCGGCAATGTTTGAGAAGTGCGAAGACGCCAAATCTTTGTGGAGGTGCATTAGGAGCAATGGAGTAGTCGAAAGTCGATACGATAATTATGTCACCATGGGGTGAATGAACACTACCAAATTCGAAGAAAATTCGTTCGGATTTAGATATAGCCCCCATATATATGATTCACCCGATTTGACATGTACGCACTGTAGAACCCGTTTTTATATCCGATCAGTACGCAATTCTACAGAGAGAGTTTTCTTATTACATGAATGAACACTACCAAATTCAGTATAAATAGGTTCATATATGTGTTGACATGTAAGCGCTGAGAGAGTTTTCTTATTACGTGAATGAACACTAACAAATTCGGAGAAAATCCGTTTAGATTTAGATATAGCTCCCATATATATGTTTCACCCGATTTGACATGTAAGCGCTGTACAACCCGTATTTTATATCTGATCTGTACGAAATTCAACAGAGAGAGGGAAAATCGGTTCAGATATAAACATAGTCCCAATATATATGTTACACCTGATTTTACATGTAAGCCTGTAGAAACCGTATTTAACGTCCGATCTGTACGAAATTCGGCAGAGAGAGTTTTTTTATTATGTGAATAAACACTAGCGAATTCGTAGGAAATCCGTTCAGATTTAGATATATCCCCCATATATATTTTTTGCACAAATAGACATATAAGCGCTGTAGAAACCGTCCCAGCCAGGAAAATACCATCCTCAAAGCGTCGTGAAAGCACTGTGCACCGTCAACAAAAGGGTGGATAAGCGTTGTAAAAGCGTCAAAATGATAACACGGATATACGGTGTGACGGCGGTATTTTACAACGCTTTTGAAACGCTGTAAAAACAAAATTCATGACGCTTTTCCGATGGTTTGAAGGTAATAATTCCCAAAAAAATCGTATTTAGAAATCAATGAATCAAATGAAATATACTATTTTTAAGTTATTCATTTAAATGAATTCATAAGTTAAATTATCCCTGTACACTGAAAAAAAAAATAGTAATACAATTAATGACGACACATTCTTAAATTAAGTATGCGACCTCGGCATCAATTCAATCACAATTTTCATAAAAATAATGAAAATTTACATGCTTTTTACGAAATGTTCCTTAATTTAAAGTTTTTTCACTTTGAATTAATGACTATCTAATCATTAGTTGTGTGTACGCCCTTCTTTAAATGTACGCCTTTAGATTGAAGAAACTAATCATAATTTTTGTGACAATCCGCATTATTTTAAGTAATATTGCAATTCTTTTAATGATTTTCTGCATTAAAACTCTGACGTAGACATGTCATAGTTTTAATGCCGCTTCGGACATAATTGACAGTATGACATATTTGATTAATAAATTTAAGGCTATGCTCCCCATAAAGGGAAAGTTGTCTTGATAATAAATTGTATGACAATTGCCATTATTTTTAAGAATACATACGAGAAAATTATACAATCTCTCCCCCTCTCTCGCTCGGAGAATCAGTTTTGTTTGTTAATGTGTGAAGCAATAATTGTTATGGTGATGCGAGAGCTCATCTACTCTCTGAAAATAAAGAATAATTCTGTTCGTTTTCTTTTAAATCGTCAGCTATTTACAAGCGATGGAGGGACACGGTTGTCTGTTTTTGGGACGCGGATTGTGAAAAAATGAGATTGCGGCGAATATGTAAGTATACGTGTATACATACGTGCATAATTTTATTATGGGCTGTTAACAGTTATTTTTGCTAAAGCATAGTAACAACAACAAATGAAACCGTCGGGTACATGTGTGTATGTATGTGGTTATGCCGTCGGTGTCACCATCGATCTTGGTGATAAGAGAGTGCGTGCGTCATAGTTATTTTTGCTGCATATTATTTATGGTGATGTACATGTTGTTTTTGAAGGAAATCTTTTTAGTAAGTCCTGTGAAGAGATTTGTGCGAACACTGAAAAATGGACGATAAAAATGTGAGTAATAGGTTTTGTAATACTGAAAGAGACAATTGGAAAATGTTTAGATACGTGAAATATAGTATTATAACCCTGAAATAAACAACTTATTGGCAATTACAAAATTAACAAAACACAACATAACACATTTTAGTTGAAAGTATATATTTATTCAAATAACTGCTAACAGCGCATAATGCAGAAATGTAAAATTATTTGTGTTATTAATATGTTATACATAAAACTATCTTTTTTAATTTTTTTAGTAAAACTATTTTAGAATGAGTCTTTTGGGAAAAGGGTGACAAATTCTACCAAATATTTCAATGTAAGTAATATATATGAACGGTTGAAATATTTCTCTTAGTTTTCAGTGTTTACCAATTGTGGTACGATAAAACTTATGTGTATTTTTTCTATTTATTTGATTTCTTTTCAGAAAAAAATTAATTATTTCAATTCTAGATAGCGCAATATTTGAAGATAAATGTTATGGATATATGGAAAATGCAGTGCTGAATGCCATTTAAAAATTACAACAAATAAGTCAGCATACACCTACACGGGAATGTTTGAATTGAAAGAAAATATATTTGGAAACCAAATTTGTAAGTATTATGTATTTGTAAACAAATATATTTTATTTTAAAATCAAGAAATTTAGTCTGAAACGTATACATTAATATATTAGAACAAAATATATTTGCGAACTGACTTTCACAAATAATATATGTGTTTTCACACAAACAAAGTTTTTGTTAAAGGAGTTTTCCAAATATATTTTATTTAAAAAGATTTTTAAAACTTTTTGACTTTTTCGAATTTTAGTTTAAATTTTTTCTAGATTTCGTGCTATACTTTATAGTTAAACCTGTTGTTAGATTAGGCCCATTTGGTCCAATTTTTGCATCGTCTCCATTATAAACGGAAATATAATAAAACAAGGTGGCGCAAAAGTAATCCTCCTATCAGAAAATGCTATAAATGACGCAAAAGTAATCCTCCTATCAGAAAATGCTATAAATTTTGCGATTGGCCCCTAATGTCAGTTCTGTTTTGACGTTTGTGTAGTAAACACATGCGAAATACACGTTAATAAACAATGTTACGCTACACTGCTCCAGAACGCGGAATATTGCTGACTATTTATTTGACCAATAATCGGTCGGTGACTTTGGCACAAAACATCGAAAGGTTACTTTTGCGCCACCTTGTAGTTTCTTATAATTTGGTCCAAGAGATATTTTTGTTTTTTGACATCAAAATAATAAGCCATTTTTGTTCAAAAATAAGATGTAAATAAACTGCTTTCTTTTCACGAAGTATTGAATAAAAATAAATATAAAATATTGGGTTAAATATTCGTTTTGTATGAAAATTGAATATGGACCAAATGGTCTCTTAATCTAGGATTTGTACATATATTCCAGTCTTATAGAAGGATTAAGAATGTCATAAGCAGCATTAACTAATTATTATTTAATAAATATTCCTATTCATCTCTTTTTGACAATCCATCAAAGCAATTTATACGATTTAAATTTGAATCGAATTTTACTAACATATTAAATGTGTTTGCAATTTGAACATCTGAAAAACAGAGAACTTGCATCTAAATTAAAGCACTGATAAATTACCAAAAAATACTTAAATACAATTAAATCATTGTTTCGGAAATATTATTTTCAAATAAAAAATAAAATAAAATATATATGGAATCATAGTTCAGAACAATATCCTCCCAAACGTATAATATTTGTGTGTGTCAAATATTAAATAGGTATTTGGAGTGTATCTAAACATATGTACGTTTCAAGCTGAATATGTTTGGGGCAATATACTACAAAAGCAATTTTTCAGCGTGTATAAAATTTTATAATATTTTTATTTCAGCCAAACTCAATGTTCAAAATCATTAAAGGTTCCAACGAAAATTGTTCATGGATATTTGGGGAACATATAGAAAGATGAATCCACTATAAGTTTACAAATCGATAACAAATATACGAAAATTCAAATATTTCGATGGTCGGTTTATCTTTATCCATACAACTAAAATACGGTTTTAGATTATAAAATGTTGAAAGTTATCCGTAATATGTATTATACATGTATTGTATTTTCTAATATTAAAATAACAAAACCAATTTTTAGAAAAAGGAAGTGTTGTGTTTTGAATTTATCGTGGAAACTTGTATACAAGAATCATATTTTCAATGAATATTGAAATGGTTTCTGTGGCTTTAAAATAAATAATTCTTTAGTATGAGTGGCATTAGAATAAAAACTATGTAAGGAATTTTCCCTTCATATTTAAAAAAAACTTTATATATGCTTTAAATTAATTACCAGTATATGCTTATATCAAGGACATACATTATACGACAATGTTTTAAATTTTATGATATTTTACTACACATAAGCACGAGTCATTCTTCAATTTACGCCAAAACGTGCTTATTTTAAGACCCAACATAATTAGTTTTATTACCAAATGTTCTTGATTCTATGAAATGCATCATCAAAATAAGTACTATTCATGTCTTTGAATTAACTACAAAACATTTTTATTTTTATTGCGATTGTCTTTCATCATTGCCGAAATCTTAAACTTTACGACAAATTCTTTGATTTTCAGTACGCCTTTTTTTAGTGTAACATGCCAGCTTGTTCATTCTTTAGATGTTGTAAAGGTAGCACTGAGTTTTTGCATGTCTAAAATGCACTGTAAAAGCGAATCCTGCAGTCTTTTAAAGAAAAGACAATTTCCACCTTAACAAAAAGAATAGTTGCTTATAGGAACTTCTAAATTTTGATAACAAAATCGTAGTTTTTGACGAAATGCCATATACTTCACATGTTTATTTATGCCATATACTTCACGAATATCAGTTTGTGGATATCTAAGGTCTAAGGTTGACTATGTTCTGAGTGCTCTTAGCCAATGGATGACGTCTAGCAACCTATGCATTAATCCGACAAAGACAGGCTTGAGGTTGAAGTTCAATGGCGTGCCTGTATAATTTGTGACCAGAATGAAGTGCTCAGATGTTGTTGTTGATGATCGTCTATGCTTTGATGATCATATCAATGGCGTAGTTTCCCGTGTTAATCTCACCCGTTAAAATCTCCGTTAGCTTTATTCTTGTGACCTTGTGTTGCCTCGTCATGTGAAGCAGAGACTGGTTCATGCGCTAATTATGTCCATCATTCTCTATTGTGTCGAAGTATATGGCGGAACTATAGCGCAACATATTGAGAAAATTCGTATTGCTGTCAATAATGTTGTGCTTTACCTATATGGAGTGAACATTTTTTCGCATATAACTCCTTTTGTGGAAACCTTCTTAGACTGCACATTTCAGAAATTTGTTGACGTCAGTCAATCTGTTATTGTTATATAAGGTTTGGAAAAACCGGTGCCCATCGTTTTGGGCGCAGTCATTTGCATTCACTCATTCCACTTGTTGCAATTTATTGCTTATTCCGAGAATTGATAATAGATTGTCGCAAAGATCGTTTCAAGTTAAAGTCTCTCGTGCGTGCAACAGGCTTCCTAATTCGTTAAGAACGTTCAATATGTCCGATACAACATTTCGTGATAATCTTATTCTGCATTTTGGGGCTCCAATCGCCTAGAGCGTGTATAATGATTTGTGGACAACTTTATAGCTTTGTCTTAAATCTAATCTTAGGATCTGAATCCTAAATCTCAGATCAAATCTAAAATTAGTACTTTTATTTGGCTGGGAACAGCTAACTCAACTATTAGTAACTAAGGAACAAATAATTTTTGTATATAATTTTAACTAGTTTTTAACACATGACTATTTTAATTTTGTATTGTCAATTGTTTTATTATGTAATTTTTTTAAAGTTGGCCAATGGGCTTTGATATTTATAAACGAAATGAATGAATGAAAACTACCAAATTCGGGGGTGGCCTTCGGTAGCTCAGTGGTTAGTGTAGATTTGGATTCCGAAGGTGCTGGTTTTTATTCCCAGCCGGGGCACTGACAAATTTAACATCAACATTTTCATGTCATCATAATTCGAGTTTCAGCAGCTTAATTAACTCACCGGACACACTACCACTACAACAACGTCTGATCGCCCAAGTCAACAGGGAAGATAAAAAAGCAAAATAATTTAATTAAATTAACAAAAATGCAGTGCTTCTAGTGGAGAATAGAAACGGTAAAACTCAAATAACATCCATTCCCTGAAATTAACAGATAAAGTGTTAATTAACATCCGGACAACATTGAGTGATGAAAGACAACATAAGGTTCCCGCGATAATCGGATATATGCCGGAACGAAGTCTGTAATAGAAATAGTCTTAAGGATTATCAACTCAGCGTATCCAAGTTGCTACAACAACAACAACCAAATTAGGGGAAATTCAGTTCAGGTTTAGATATAGCCCCCATATATATGTTTCATCCGATTTGACATGTAAGCCCTGTAGAAACCGTGTTTTATATCCGATCAGTACGAAATTCGGCAGACTGAGTTTTCTTATTACATGTAAGAACACTGCCAAATTCTTATTACAATGCCCACATTCGCATTGTTAGGGAGGTGTAGGGTATTATATAGTCGATATTTTTCACCATTAAACGATGCCATTTATTATGTTGGTAAAAAGGTTATTGGTGGTGTTATTATCCTAGTTGGCGCTTAGAATGTATAAGTCGTCTGCATTAAGTTATTGGTATATTTTGCTGTAATTGTTGATTAATATACTGATTTGATTGAAAGCTATTTGGAAAAGTATTACAGATAGGAGAGATCCTTGTGGGATGCCATTACTCAGAGAATATTGTTCAGAGTAGTAGTTTATCCAAACATTATAAGTCGATGATGACATGTGTTCCAATGCGATCAGATGCTTTTTCGAAGTCAACTGCTGATATGGAGGCGCGGTTTTTGGTGGACAGTGATTTGGTAACAAAATAGTTTGTAAGGCAAGATTTATAGCATGTAAAATACCGGCGGATTCGGTGTTGAAAATTGAAGTGAATGTTTAATTCAAAAAAGAATTGGAATGAAACATTTTTCTGCTACTTTTAATGGTTAAAATGTGTTCCTTGTTCCAAAAATAATTCAAAGACTAAAAATTTAACCGTTGTTTTCTTTAAAGGTTTATGTCTAAAATGTAGTAAATTGTATCATATGATGACAGATATAATTTAGTAAAAGTCAAAGCCTATACTATCCGGAAAATTTGACTGGTATCAAGACCATTTACTAATTAGAGAAAAGCGCTTGAAGTATTTTGTCACCACTCATCACTCGAATATCATATAAACAGTTTGTCTAGTTGGGCACCCTGTTAGTTTTAAGCAACCTGAAATGTTAAATACAACACTATGTTTTAAAACTGCCAAATTCTTATTACAATGCCCACATTCGCATTGTTAGGGAGGTGTAGGGTATTATATAGTCGATATTTTTCACCATTAAACGATGCCATTTATTATGTTGGTAAAAAGGTTATTGGTGGTGTTATTATCCTAGTTGGCGCTTAGAATGTATAAGTCGTCTGCATAAAGTTATTGGTATATTTTGCTGTAATTGTTGATTAATATACTGATTTGATTGAAAGCTATTTGGAAAAGTATTACAGATAGGAGAGATCCTTGTGGGATGCCATTACTCAGAGAATATTGTTCAGAGTAGTAGTTTATCCAAACATTAAAAGTCGATGATGACATGTGTTCCAATGCGATCAGATGCTTTTTCGAAGTCAACTGCTGATATGGAGGCGCGGTTTTTGGTGGACAGTGATTTGGTAACAAAATAGTTTGTAAGGCAAGATTTATAGCATGTAAAATACCGGCGGATTCGGTGTTGAAAATTGAAGTGAATGTTTAATTCAAAAAAGAATTGGAATGAAACATTTTTCTGCTACTTTTAATGGTTAAAATGTGTTCCTTGTTCCAAAAATAATTCAAAGACTAAAAATTTAACCGTTGTTTTCTTTAAAGGTTTATGTCTAAAATGTAGTAAATTGTATCATATGATGACAGATATAATTTAGTAAAAGTCAAAGCCTATACTATTCGGAAAATTTGACTGGTATCAAGACCATTTACTAATTAGAGAAAAGCGCTTGAAGTATTTTGTCACCACTCATCACTCGAATATCATATAAACAGTTTGTCTAGTTGGGCACCCTGTTAGTTTTAAGCAACCTGAAATGTTAAATACAACACTATGTTTTAAAACTTAGAATGGAAAAAAGAAAGTAGTTGACATATGGCATTGTGAGCGAAGATGCCGCTCTCAGTCTACGATTAGACTCTCCCGAATAAACAAACAAACCCGAAGGTACGATTACCCCCGAGTTTTATTTAAAATGTACAAAAATTATAATCTATTTGTGTTTTTATTTCCTCCATCACCAGGGTAAAATTATTTTGTAAATACCGAGATATTTATTGGTCCTCCGAGCCGGATAATACCGCCCGTATTAATCTATTAATAACATTATTTACCCGAGGTGATTCTCTTTTTAGAGCCCGAAGATCCCGACGATCAAATTGGCAGCGTTGCCCCCGAACACATTATTGTAAATAAATTCCCTTATTTCTCTACAAACCAACCAGCCATCATAAGGTAAGGTTTTGATTTTGTGAGTGTCAAAATAAATAAACCAAAGCAAAGTGTTAGAGTGCATAACAAACAGAAATTAAATAAACAAGAAAGAACCACCACTGCAGTGTCTGATTTGTTGTTGTTGTCATCGTTGAAGCTGTGGTTAACGATAGTCAACGACCATCCACTGGCTTGTTACCCCCCACTCCCGTCCCTCGACAGCAGACCGTTCAATCGTCGATTTGAGTGTGCATGTTGTATTGGTTGCAATACAAGTTTGGTCAAACCACACTTTTGTACATTATTCTTTTTCATCAAACCGCACAGTGGGCCTGAAGTGAATAAAAGTGAATGCACTTTTATTTCAAAAATTGTTTTGAAAATTAAAAATAATAAAAATTGTGGTAACAAGCAATAATAATTTGTGAATTTTTATTGTTATATTCACGGTGTTTCGAAACTAATTTGTTGTTAAAACTTCTAGTGAAGAAGAAGTCCACAAGTTCCTCTCTCCCAATTCACCTTCCCCCTTGCGATACTGAGATTTTTTCTGGTGATTATAAATTTTGACCCATGTTCAGAGATATGTTCTCTGCCCTTTATAAAGATAATGACACATCAGCAATATCCAAAAAATTTATTATCTGATGCAAAGGACGGAAGGTGAAGCCCGCGATGTAAAAAAGACTTGTCCCGTAACTAATGAGGGTTTTAGTCAGGCTTGGCAAAATTTAGTCGATCGTTACGATATCAAGAGGGTTCTCGTAAACGCCCAGCTTTAAATATTATTCAATCTTGCCCCCGTAAGTAAAGAATCTGGACCCTCAATTAAACATTTACAACGTACAATGAGCGACTCATTACTAATTTATCACTATTGGGTATAGATACAAAGAATTGCCCAATACGACCAGAACTTGTAAAATATCGCTGAGTTCTCCTAGTGAGTACTTCAGCTCACTACTGATGCATGTGAAGTTGATAAATTGACTGGTCGCCTTCCCACCTATTCATTGTCCCGATTGGTTGATACCGATTTGCGAGAACTTACAATGGACGATTTGAAATGTTCCATATAGATCTTTTGTTAGGTGGTGATATATTTTCCCGCATAATGCATACAGACGTCCATAAGCGCCCTAATGGTGATCTGATTGCCCAAAGAACTGTCTTTGGGTGGATAGTGACTGGTAACCCCGAAACCAAGCCCCTATAATCAGTGGTGTCGTTTTATAACCACATGGAGTGGATTGATCAACTTGCTCGGTTCTGGGAGATTGAAGATGTACCAAGGGTATTCACTATGTCGGAAGAAGATAAATTGTGTGAGGATTTGTATCGTCGTTCTACTTATCGAAATGAAGACGGTCGATATGTTGTTTCATTGCCTTTCAAGCGTGAATACTCCATAGATTTACAGCTAGGGCTGTCCCGAAATGCAGCCGTTTCGCAATTTAAACGAAATGAGACTCGATGGCGTATTGCAAGAATGCTCAGATTTAAGTCATATGACAAAAGTATTGTCAAATACGAGGGCTGCTATATATATTTCTGGCCTAATAACAAAAATGCGAATATTTATCGACAAAAATGTTTTTATTCTTTTTCAAAGTATTCTCCTGCATGATTTACACACTTTTGCGAAATGGACACTTTAAAAATGTAACAGAAATGATATGGATATACCTATTTCCACCATTCTGAATCCAATGGAGCTAGCCGTTTTTCTAGGTTAGCTCTTGTTTTCGCGATATTCGACCACGATATGCAATCAAATCTTACCATATGTCAAACGTCATACAAATCGCCGACATTTTTAGTTTGTGTCTTTGAAAAAAATGTCCCTCGCGAAAAATTACTATGAGTCTCCTTAACAAATTTATTAAAACTTCACAGGTTTCACAATTTAGCAGGTTTTGTTGGTTACCTTTGAAATTTCCATTAACACTAACCAAAAAAAATTTACGAAAATGTAAGTCAACAAATTGTATTTCAAATATTTTCTGCTATTGGCAGAAAAATACACAAATTATGCAATAACTCGAATTTTTCTAAATTCTCATAAAAAAGTCGAGAAAGGACTTATAGTATTTCTTCGCGAGGAATATTTTTCTCAACGATGCCTACTAAAAATGTCGACGATATGTATGATTTTTTACATATGATAAAATTTCATTACACTTTTTCAGGGGTAATGGGGTGAGAAGCGTGGACGACTGTTTTGAGATAAAAAATTGTCCAAATGTTCCCTTTATTTCGATCTTTGGACAAAAGCGTATATTCCGAAGCCTTCCACTTCAAAATAACCAAAGAGATAAGTCACCTCTCTGACTTTCCAACAAACTTTGTGGTCGAATATCGCGAAAACAAGAGCTAACATAGAAAAACGGCCAATGCCACTGGATTCAGCATGGTCGAAATAGGTCTATCCATAGGGTCTCCTTTCTGTTACATTTTTTGACTAGCACAGTGTCATCGAAGCACTTTTTCCACTCCGATTGAGACATCTCCAAAACATGGTTTTTGAATGCTTTAACAGCATCTTCTGGCGATGAAAATCGTGGACCACGCATTTTCTTCTTGATGTGCGCGAATAAAAAGAAGTATTGGGTGCCAAGTCAGGGCTGTACGGTGGATGACCCATCAATTCGACGTTTTGGCCGGTCACAAAGGCGCTGGTTTGAGCCGATGCGTGAGAGCTCGCATTGTCATCGTGCACAATGATTTGTCTTCTCTTGTTCGTTTTTTCGAATTTCTCCGAAGACTTCAGGCAAACAAATTGTGGTGTACCACTCAGAATTGACCGTCCTACGTTGCTCAAGCGGAACAGTCGCCACATGACCAGTTTTGCCGAAGAAACAGGCGACCATTTGCTTCGAAGTGCTTCTTCCACGAACAACTTTCGTTGGATTTGGCTCGTCTACGAAGACCCACACAGTGATTGCTTTTTTGTTTCGGGCTCATACGCATAGATCCAAGATTCGTCACCTGTGCCGACCTTATAAACGTCTCTTGAAGCACCGCGATCGTATTTTTTCAAAATTTCTTTGCACCAATCGACACGAGCCTTTTTTTGAGCGATTGTCAAATTGTGCGGGATCCAACGATGCAATATCGAATGTATGCTGGTGGAAGTAATGCCCATGGATGCCTCTATCTCACGGTATGTCACATGGCGATCTTGCATTATCAGTTCCCGCACGGCATCAATGTTCTCTGGCACAAAGGCCGTTTTTGGACGACCTTCGTCCTTGAGCGAGCATCGGCCACGCTTGAATTCATTAAACCTGTTTTTCACAGTGCTATAGAATGGTGCTTCACAGCCATACAAATATTTAAGTTCATCGATGCACATTTGTCGTTATAATCCACGTCGAAAGTTGTGAAAAATGATCGCACGAAAATGTTCACGAGTTAATTCAATTTTTTTACCAAATTTATTTTTTCAAGTCACCGTAAACAACACAAATGATGGTCGTACGTCAAAACATTCTGAGTACGTTTATGCTAAAAAATGTCAAACTTTCCAATGGAAATGTCAGATGGCGCCAGGCAACACTTAGTGTCGTTGCTGATCAGTCGTAGTGAACGGACGTGTTTAGCACAGATCGGATAGTTAAAATCTATTACGCAGCAATCTGTACAAAGTCTGGAAGGCCTACATCATAGTACCTATTACGGGCTAATACAGACCAAAAAATAATAAATTCGTTGACGGGGATGTATTCGCGTTCCGATGGAGCGGGGTTCCCCAATCGTCCTACTGTCCGTCCGTTGGTCTTGGCCAAAGCCGACCACACCAAACATGGTGAAAATTTCCCCCCCAGTACTCACAACAGGTGGTACGGTGAGGGGAAAACGTCATGTCCGACCATCAAAACGGAAGCACAATGATCACCGGATAGCGCTCAGAGTTTTGACAAAGTTGGAGGCTGTTGAGGTTTCGGCTCTTACCGAAAAACAAAAAGAGTCACTTACCTGGGCTAAAAGCGTCATAGATGCTTCTAAGACCAATGAGCCGGCTGAAAAAGCCACAAATTCAGCTGTGTTAACGGCTAATAAAGTCAAAAGAATCAGATCATCAGAATCAGAATCGGATAAATGGAACAGATCTAGTCTTTTCTGAAAGTGCAAAATTTTTAGGAATAATTCTAGATAGGAAAATGTTATTTAGACTTAACGTATTGGAACGTGTAAGGAAGGCCAACGTCGCCTTATATTCCTGCAAAAAGGCTGTAGGGTCGCGGTGGGGACTCTCTCCTAAAATCGTCCACTGGATATATATAGCAGTAGTTCGTCCAATACTGTTATACGGTATTGTGGTATGGTGGACGGCAACTGACAAACTAACCATTACCAACCTACTAACAAAGGTTCAGAGAACTGCCTGCCTGAGCATAAGCGGAGCCTTAAGGACTACAGCGACCGAGTCTCTACAAGCCCTACTCCATATACTGCCTATTAATATTGTGGCGAGAGAAGTTGCAACCAAAGCGGCAATGAGATTAAACTGCCTATCAATGTGGAGGTACAATAACTATGGTCACATGAGGATATCAAAATGTAGTGCTATGGTAACCGACCGAGTGGACTATATACCAACTGTGTACACCTTCGAGAGAAATTACATCACTATGATTCCCGCCAGAGATCAATGGGTCAGCAGAATACCAGGTATTCTTCGGAGTACACTGTGAAGAACTTAGTCTGGATATAGCTCACAGACTACCAGATACCTGCAGTGTCTATCAAGCCGAAATAATGGCAATATGGGAAGTCGCCAAGTGGCTGAGTCGCAACATAGTAACCAACACTGGCGTTGTCATTTACTAGGACCACCAGGATGCCATCAATTCTCTGGAGGCAACATCCCGATGAACTTGCTAGGAAAGGGACGACATTACAAATTCTCGAAGAATTTGCATATATTGGTGCGCCACTATCCACGTGCAAGCTTTGGCTTAGGCAAGAGGCAATCAGGCAGTCCAACGAGAGATGGGCAGAAATCGGCGCCTGCAGGGTAGCTAGACAAATCTGGCCAAGGTATGACCTGAGAAGGTCAAAATATCTCCTCGCACTAGAGAGGAAACGATTGTCTACGTTAGTACAGGTTCTGACGGGACACTGCTTGATCGGCGAACACGCCAAAAGATTGGGTATTGACTCCAATGACTTCTGCCGAAGCTGTGGAGATGAGGAAGAAGTGGAGAGCATTGAGCACTTGCTTTGCGACTGTCCCGCTTTGAGTAAACGACGAATGGACATACTGGGGTCGGCTTTTTTAGGCAGCCTAACAGATGTTTCCAGTACTGATATTCGTACTATCGATAAATTTATATATCAAACATGTTGGTTTCGATGAGGGGCATTTCAGCCCGTGGTAACACTAGGGACCTAAACTGGTCTATGTGAGCTTGTAAAAAAATACGGCTGACACCCTAACCTAAACCTAACCTAAACCTAACCTCCATCACGCTAAAGCAGCCTCGGCGGCATTATTGCTGCGCCTGTCCACAGGTGCAGTAGACATCGTCCTGATACAGGAGCCCTACGCAGTGGGAGGAAGGATGTGCCGCATCAGGACACCCAACTTTAAACTGCTTGTGGCCAACTGTGAAGGCACTCCAAGAACCTGCATTTTGGCTAGGAAAGATCTAAGTATCTTTCTCATGGCTAATTTAAGTGGTAAAGACCAAACATCTGCTAGTCTGGAGATCGGTAATCGCATATATTGGGTGGTCTCCAGTTACTTGCCTTATGAAGCTGTAGTACCGACTGCTCTATTAAGGGAAGTAGTAGAAGAAGCAACGTCTGACGAGGTCGAGCTGATTATTGGCGCAGACACGAACGCTCATCACACTATCTGGGGTAGTACGGATATAAACAATAGGGGTGATTCGCTTCTTGACTTTATTGTAACTACCAACATAAGTATTTGTAAACCGACCTGAAAAAGCGCCTGAACCTGCCGTCCACAGAAATGTGAGAAAGACAAAGTGGCACCTGTGTGAGAAGAATTTCAAGAAAGTCCCCAACTCCAAACTTCTGTACGAACCGAATGACAAAGCCGGTCTGAATAACCTGGTCTAGCATATCACCATATCATTCAACAGTTCCCTTGAAGAAGCCTGTCCGAAAACAAGGTACAAGGGTAAAACTAAACACCAATGGTGGACTTCTGATCTAACGGCTATGAAAAAGACCTGCAACAAGCTATTCAACAAGGCTAAATCTACTGGGGTCGCTAATGTTTGGGATGCCTATAAAGAGCAACTCAATAAGAAGGAGCTTAGAAAGGCGCAAAGACGCTCTTGGTATACCTTCTGTGGCGAAGTGGAAAAGGTCTCCGACGCCGCAAGGCTGAGGAAAATACTATCAGCTTCACCCTGTACAGTGGGTTACTTGCAGGATGAGGCAAATAATTGGACCAAAAAAAGCGAGCAGTCGCTCAATGTACTGCTCGACACACATTTCCCGGGGAACTCTCTAACAGAACCAGAGGATCAGCAGGACCAACAAGAGGGCGAGTGGTCTGCGAGCGTCGCTAGCTTGTTGACTGAGAGATCCAGAATAAGCTGGGCTATTAATAGGTTTGAGCTCTTCAAGTCACCTGGACCAGACGGCATCACTCCAGCAGAAAATGTTGAAGTACACTATCCCCTGGCTGGAGAAAATTTATGTAGGCTGTATCAGGCTTTCATATATCCCAAATCGATGGAGGGATACCAAAGTGGTATTCGTACCTAAACCGGGAATGATATCACACACTATGCTAAAAGACTTCAGACCAATTAGCCTATCCTCCTTCCTATTGAAAGGTCTGGAAAGACTTTTAGATTATTTCATTAGGGAAAACCTGGATACAAAACTCCTGTCGGTGAACCAACATGCTTACAATAAGGGGAAGTCTACAGAATCAGCCCTGCACGAACTTGTGAGCACTATCGAACCGTCCCTGCATTTCAAGGAATTCATCATGGTGGCATTTCTTGACATAGAAGGCGCTTTTAACAATATTCACTCAGATGTAGTAATTGCGGCACTGTCACATCTAAAAGTTAACTGTAGTTTGATTAGACTAATTCAAAATCTGCTCAACAAAAGACGCATAACAGCATGTCTTGTGTCCACAACTCTAACAAGGTTTGTAAACAAAGGGACCCCACAAGGAGGAGTACTGTCTCCACTAATTTGGAACCTAGCGGCGAATGAAATCCTGCTAGATCTAGAACGTTGTGGTTGCAAGGTCGTGGCATATGCGGACGACGTGGCAATCGCAGTGAGTGGCAAATTCGAAAACGTCCTCCGAGACATTCTACAGGTGGCTCTGAACAAATTGACTAGATGGGCCGGAAGCAGTGGTTTGGGCGTAAACCCAAACAAGACAGAATTGGTTCTCTTTACTAGGATGAACAATGTCCCACATGTGGACCCTCCACATCGGATAAATGGAACATCCGATTTCTTTTCTGAAAGTGCAAAATTTTTTAGTAATAATTCTAGATAGAAAACTGTTATTTAGACTTAACGTATTGGAATGTGTAAGGAAGGCCAACGTCACCTTATATTCCTGCAAAATGGCAGTAGGTCGCGGTGGGGCCTCTCTCCTAAAATCGTCCACTGGATATATATAGCAATAGTTCGTCCTATACTGTTATACGGCATTGTGGTATGGTGGACGGCAACTGACAAACTAACCATCACCAACCTTCGCTTCGGAGTACACTGTGCAGAGCTTAGTTTGGATATGGCTCACAGACTACCAGATACCTGCAGTGTCTATCAAGCCGAAATAATGGCAATATGGGAAGTAGCCAAGTGGCTGAGTCGCAACATAGTAACCAACAGTGGCGATGTCATTTTCTCGGACAGCCAGGCTGCCATCAATTCTCTGGATGCAACATCCCTAAATTCACAAACCGCCCTCGACTGCCACAGATCTCTTAACGAGATGGCTGAGCAGTTTAATATACACCTCATATGGGTGCCTGGGCATAGGGATATCCCGGGGAACTGCAAAGCCAATGAACTTGCTAGGAAAGGGTCGACATTACAAATTCTCGAAGAATTTGCATATATTGGTGCGCCACTATCCACGTGCAAGCTTTGGCTTAGGCAACAGGCAATCAGGCAGTCCAACGAAAGATGGGCAGAAATCAGCTCTTGCAGAGTAGCTAGACAAATCTGGCCAAGGTATGACGTGAGAAGATCAAAATATCTCCTCGAACTAGAGAGGCAAAGATTGTCTACGTTAGTATCAGTTCTGACGGGACACTGCTTGATCGGCGAACACGCCAAAAGATTGGGTATTGACTCTAATGACTTCTGCAGAAGCTGTGTTGATGAGGAAGAAGTGGATAGTGTTCACGTATGAACCGGTTCCGGGCCATTTGCAATACTTTTGCTCCGGGCCATTTGCAATACTCATGCTCGTCACTGATTGAATTGGGCCAACACTGATATGCTTGAGAGTGAACAGCTGATCCTTTTGATGAAGGTCTGCCCTTCTCTCTGTCATATCGTTCTATTGCTGAATGACATTACTCGTTACAAGAGGAATATCAAAAGTAAACAAACACCGACCCTTTCGTTATTCGTTGTCAAACACTGGATGGAGCGCAAGTCGCAGAGAGACAAAAAGACAACATTAAGTTATCATTTAAAGATAAAAAGGAAAAGACAATTAAATATAGTGGCCCAGGGCCTATTGTGGATAAAATAAAAATATATAATGTTTTCTTTTCTTCACAACAACAACAACACATCCAACTTGTTGCGCTGTGTCGTGCCGGGTAGTGTTGTGCTGCGTGTTGCTGCCATATTTTACTTTGCTTGGTGTGATTTTGGACTGGGCTGCATTCGAGTGGCGCTGGGAAGACGGGAAAACGCCAACATTCCTTTTGAGCAATTGGAACACAGACGCCTCAGGTAAAGGGTTCGCGACAGACGTGAACATTTGGTCCTCCTCGAAGCCGTGTTGAAGAACGAGCGCCGGGACTTTACAGGAAATGTAATACTGGCCCGGACTGCCACAAATCTGACAAGGCTACTATTAAGAAGAAAAAGGCAGAAGTTAGCACAAAATATATGAGTTGTATGACCATATTAGGAGAATGGAAAGAGAGGATTAAACCACCTACTGTAAGTCAAAAAACCAATGCTTCTTCTTCTGTTAGTGTACCACCATGTGATACGGAGGTTTTTCATGGAGATTATGACACTTGGCCCAGCTTTAGAGACCTTTTCATGGCAATTTACATAAATAACAAAAAACTTAGCCCAGTGGAAAAATTTTACCATTTGTTTCAAAAAACGAGTGGGGAAGCGAAGGAAATAAATAACCATATCCCTTTGACAGCAGAAAGGTTTGACATAGCTTGGGCAAATTTAAAGAGTCAATATGAAAATAAGAGGATTTTGGTGAATAATCAATTAAGGGTTTTATTTAATTTGGCTCCTTGTTCACAGGAGTCCGCAAGTTGTCTCAAGAAGTTACATAGGGACATTATAAATTGCATTTCTGTACTGAAATTATACAAGGTTGACGTGGGATCCTGGAATCCTGGGATCCAATATTCGTTTTTCAATGTTCTTCGAAATTGCCGAAACTTACTTTGTCTCTCTGGGAGCAGTCCATAGAGGAAAAAACAGAACTTCCAAAGTGGGAGGATTTAAGTAAATTTTTGAACGAGAGGTTTCAAACGTTAGAAAGTGTCGGTGACATGATGAGCAGAAATGAATCTGTTCCTCGCCAAAAGTTCCATGCCTTTAAGAGACCTAAACATTACAAGGTCCATCACACAAAAGTGAACAATTCAAAATGTACCTTGTGCAAAGAGAATCATTTGCTAAGGTCGTGTCCCAGATTTATTAGTATGAATGCCAGAAGCAGATTATTCTTCGTTAGGAAAGAGAAAAGTTGCACAAATTGTTTGGCTCCAGGGCATACTGTTGATAAATGTTTTAGTAAACAAAATTGTACAAATTGCAACTTAAGGCATCATACGCTCTTACATTGTGAAAGACCGACACAACAGAATAACGCTAGCACATCTAGTCAGACGAGTGTGGCCCAAAATTCTCAAAATCAAAATATACAGTCCACTGAATTACCTTCAACATCAGAGAATGTTAGGGCCTACCACACCTCTGTCTCTAGTAAAACTATGCTAGCAACAGCTTGGGTGAACATCATAAAGGATGGTTTGTCTCACAGGGTGAGCGCTCTAATTGACCCTTGCTCTGATGACACATTTGTTTCTGCGAAAATTCAAAAAGTTTTAAAGTTACCCACAAAGTCGATATCGGCAGATGTTACTGGATTAGGAGGTGAATATCTCACGAAATGCTCCAAAATAGCATTTTTCAGAATTGGCTCTATCAAAAAACCAGGTTTCACAGTCGAAACAGATGCACTGATTGTGCAAGAGGTTACTGTAAATGTTCCTACTCATTCATTTGATAATGTGAATGCAGAACAGCTGCCAATATTAGAATTCGCGGATCCTTATTTTTACAAGACAGGCCCGGTTGACATACTCCTAAGAGGAAACTTATATCCATCAATTCTGCTTAAAGGAGTTGAACACGGAATTCTTGGTTTTCTAGTGGCCCAAGAAACTATCTTTGAGTGGATAATAACTGGCCCAAAGAACAGTTCAGATTCACGACACGTAGTCCGAGTTTCACATTGTACCAGAGTCTCAATTGATGAGCAATTGACAAGGTTTTGGGAGATAGAGGAGGTTTCAAGGAAACCCCGAGTATCCGAAGAGGATAGGATCTGTGAGGAAATCTACAAGACAACCACAGTTAGGACGGCTGATGGGAAATATATGGTAGATTTACCGTTTCGCGTTGAGGAAGCATTAACGGAGAAAAACTCAAATAGATATGTGACCCTGTGTTGAGTTAATTTCCCTTTTTTTATCCCCTGGCTGGAGAAAATTTATGTAGGCTGTATCAGGCTTTCATACGTCCCGAATCGATGGAGGGATACCAAAGTGGTATTCATACCTAAAGCGGGAAAGATATCACACACTAGGCCAAAAGACTTCAGACCAATTAGCCTATCCTCGTTCTTATTGAAAGGTCTGGAAAGACTTTTAGATCATTTCATTAGGGAAAACCTGGATACAAAACTCCTGTCGGGGAACCAACATGCTTACAACAAGGGCAAGTCTACTGAATCAGCCCTGCACGAACTTGTGAGCACTATCGAATCGTCCCTGCATTTCAAGGAATTCACCATGGTGGCATTTCTTGACATAGAAGGGGCTTTTAACAACATTCATTTCGATGCGGTAATTGCGGCACTCTCACATCTAAAAGTTAACACTAGTTTGATTAGACTAATTCAAAGTCTGCTCACCAGAAGACGCATAACAGCATGTCTAGGGTCCACAACTCTAACAAGGTATGTAAACAGAGGGACCCCGCAAGGAGGAGTATTGTCTCCACTAATTTGGAACCTAGCGGTGAATGAAATCCTGCTAGATCTAGAACGTTGTGGCTGCAAGGTCGTGGCATATGCGGACGACGTGGCAATCGCAGTGAGTGGCAAATTCGTAAACGTCCTCAGAGACATCCTACAGGTGGCTCTGAACAAGTTGGCTAGATGGGCCAGAAGCAGCGGTTTGGGCGTTAACCCCAACAAGACAGAATTGGTTCTCTTTACTAGGATGAATAATGTCCCACATGTGGACCCTCCACCTCGGATAAATGGAACAGATCTAGTCTTTTCTGAAAGTGCAAAATTTTTAGGAATAATTCTAGATAGGAAAATGTTATTTAGACTTAACGTATTGGAACGTGTAAGGAAGGCCAACGTCGCCTTATATTCCTGCAAAAAGGCTGTAGGGTCGCGGTGGGGACTCTCTCCTAAAATCGTCCACTGGATATATATAGCAGTAGTTCGTCCAATACTGTTATACGGTATTGTGGTATGGTGGACGGCAACTGACAAACTAACCATTACCAACCTACTAACAAAGGTTCAGAGGACTGCCTGCCTGAGCATAAGCGGAGCCTTAAGGACTACAGCGACCGAGTCTCTACAAGCCCTACTCCATATACTGCCGATTAATATTGTGGCGAGAGAAGTTGCAACCAAAGCGGCAATAAGATTAAACTGCCTATCAATGTGGAGGTACAAGAACTATGGTCACATGAGGATATCAAAGTGTAGTGCTATGGTAACCGACCGAGTGGACTATATACCAACAGTGTACACCTTCGAGAGAAATTACATCACTATGATTCCCGCCAGAGATGAATGGGTCGGCAGAATACCAGGTAATATAAACCATCTCCACTTTTACACGGATGGTTCGAAGCTTGATGAAAAGGTTGGCTTCGGAGTACACTGTGAAGAACTTAGTCTGGATATAGCTCACAGACTACCAGATACCTGCAGTGTCTATCAAGCCGAAATAATGGCAATATGGGAAGTCGCCAAGTGGCTGAGTCGCAACATAGTAACCAACAATGGCGTTGTCATTTACTCGGACAGCCAGGCTGCCATCAATTCTCTGGAGGCAACATCCCTAAATTCACAAACAGCCCTCGACTGCCGCAGATCTCTTAACGAGATGGCTGAGCAGTTTAATATACACCTCATATGGGTGCCTGGGCATAGGGATATCCCGGGGAACTGCAAAGCCGATGAACTTGCTAGGAAAGGGACGACATTACAAATTCTCGAAGAATTTGCATATATTGGTGCGCCACTATCCACGTGCAAGCTTTGGCTTAGGCAAGAGGCAATCAGGCAGTCCAACGATAGATGGACAGAAATCGGCACCTGCAGGGTAGCTAGACAAATCTGGCCAAGGTATGACCTGAGAAGGTCAAAATATCTCCTCGCACTAGAGAGGAAACGATTGTCTACGTTAGTACAGGTTCTGACGGGACACTGCTTGATCGGCGAACACGCCAAAAGATTGGGTATTGACTCCAATGGCTTCTGCCGAAGCTGTGGAGATGAGGAAGAAGTGGAGAGCATTGAGCACTTGATTTGCGACTGTCCCGCTTTGAGTAAACGACGACTGGATATACTGGGGTCGGCCTTTTTAGGCAGCCTAACAGATCTTTCCAGTACTGATATTCGTACTATCGATAAATTTATATATCAAACAGGTTGGTTTCGATGAGGGGCATTTCAGCCCGTGGTAACACTAGGGACCTAAACTGGTCTATGTGAGCTTGTAAAAAAATACGGCTGCCACCCTAACCTAAACCTAAACCTAATTTCCCTTTTATTTAAAAATGATTTCAAAAGAAAAGCAAAGTGTTTTCATAAACAAAAGGGTTGCACAGAATTTATTGATTTATGCTGTAAAAGAATTACAATGGTTAGGAATGATACTTAGTTGTTGATCGCTTGAGAGTCCAAAAAAGAGAGAGCGATTCAACTTGAAATTCTACTTAACTAACCCAAAAAATGTTTAAACTATATAAAACTACATTATATGCCCATTCCATATATTTGCAAAACATTGCAAAAATATGTATGTGCATTGTTACAACAAACGTCCAACACGTTTGAAGTCACTGACCACATAGCAAACCCTAGCCCAGCATCAACAAAATCAATCATATGCTAATGCAAGCGAGGCTTAGGTATTGGCAAATGTTCAAACGTATGTACGAATGTTTGTATGTACGTACACTCATCAGTTCGTACCATACTCGTCGTTCCCAAATATGTATGTTCGAATGGCTATACATTAGCTAGCACACATAACAGCTATGTAATAAAGCGAAGCTTATGGAACGGTGGAGGGGGTAGCGACGCACAAACATTCTATTGAGTATGCAGTATGCATGTACATACATACAAACTGATGGTTTTAGCCACACTATGGGTCATTTAAATATGAGTACTTAAATATTTTTTATAAAAATATAAAAAATACAAAGCACTATAAGTATAATAAATAAATATGGAAATTAATGCTAATAATAATAATGATGATGATGACTTTAATGATGATGATGATGACAACATAGTGGGTTGATGGATATTTCCGTCAACATTCTCCCCCCTAAAGGACGAATGTTCTTGAGTGCAGGTTGTTGCTGGTGAAAGGATGGCCTATCGTTGGGAGGATTTTATTCGAGGTCAAACCTCCGCTATGCTCCGACTCACAGCGATTTTCAGTAGGCTCCATCCTTAATTAGCAACCAGTAGGGGTTCTTCATCAGGGTGCGTACATCATTCAATAGGCAAAAGTTGAAGTTAATTGTGTGGATTTTTAAAGGTTTCATCAGGCTGAGGCGAGTTATCTGGAAGAAAACAAATTTTAGTAATGGGTCGTTTTATGATTTTATTTTTAATTAGAACTGATACCACCCTTGTACGTCCATCAGGTCCTGGATGAGTATTTTCAATACGGCCAAGTATCCATTGTCCTGGCGCACATCGCTCGTCTGTTACTAGCACCAAATCCCCAATTTTAGGGTCAACCTTGCTTTTTAACCATTTCGGGCGCGCTTGTAGGCGGTTTAAGTATTCGTTGTGCCATCTCTTCCAAAAATGCTGCTTCAATTTTTCAACACTTTTCCAGCGAGTCAAGTGGTTTATGTTGCTATCCAAAAGAGATTCCTCTGGCAAACAAGTTGTGGGCTCACCTACAAGAAAATGCGCTGGAGTAAGCGCTTCAAAATTTGATGGGTCGGACGATAATGGACACAGAGGGCGAGAATTTAAGCAACTTTCTATTTGACATAGCAGAGTCGTCAATTCTTCAAACGTTAGATTTCGATCATTGGTAATTCGTTTCAAGTGGTATTTAACGGACTTAACACCTGCTTCCCATAGACCACCAAAATTGGGAGAAGCAGGCGGAATAAAGTGCCAAGTGGTACAGTTCAAACTTAAAGCTTGGCGAAGTTCTTCAGGCAATAATTTTTGTCCACTATTATGTAGTACTTTTAATTCTTTTGAAGCTCCTACAAAGTTGGTGCCACAATCAGAGTAAAGATCTGTACATGTGCCTCTTCGAGATATAAAGCGTCTAAACGCAGCAAGAAAAGCGTTTGTAGTAAGATCAGAGACCGCTTCTAAATGCACGGCTTTGGTAACCATACATATAAACAAACATATGTATCCCTTAGAGACGGCAGAAGATCGTAGATTTGAATTTTTTATTGAAATTGGGCCTGCATAGTCGACTCCACTATGTTTAAAGGGTCGTGTCACATTTAAGCGTACTGATGGCAAATTGCCCATAATTTGTTTGGATGTCTTTGCAGTGAATCTGAAGCATTTCATGCATTTATAAATCACACGCTTAGCTATTTGGTTGCCAGACACTATCCAAAACTTACGGTTTACAAAAGACATTGTCAATGTCACACCACCGTGTAGAGTTTTTTCATGTGCGTCTGCAATAATATATAGTGACAACGGATTGTGTTTCGATAAAATTATTGGATGCTTTACATCGTACGGAAAATTAGAATTTTGTAAGCGCCCACCTACACGAATTATGCCATTATCGTCTAGAAATGGCATTAGCTTTAAAATGGGGCTAGATTTAAACTCCCTATTGGATAGTAATTCTGATATTTCCCTAGGGAAATCAAATTTTTGTGTAAGTTTAACAAACCTATTAAAGGTTTTGTTAATTTCTGGCAGAGTCAAGGGTCCAGTTATTTTACATTTAGGATTTCTGCAATTATGCGCAAATCTAAAACATAAAGAAGTCACTCGCAGCAATGGCTGTAGTTTTGAAAACCTGGAAAATATTTCGGGGTATATTTTCTCTGTTGCTACATGGGTAGAAATCTTTGATTTTCTTTCTTCCTCAGCTGTATGTAAATTGGGAAGCATTTCAGGCCAAGAAGATTGTGATTCATAAAGAAATTGAGGACCAAACCACCATGTGTGACTTTCGATTAATTCCTCGGCTAGAATTCCTCTTGAAGCACAATCAGCGGGGTTAAGGGCAGAAGGAACATATTTCCATTGAATTGGGTTACTCATGCGCTGAATGTCAGCAACACGATTGGCCACGTAAACAGTCCAGTTAGATGGCGATTTGCGAATCCAACTTAGAACAGTAGAGCTGTCGCTCCAGTAAAAAATATCTTGTATCTTTAAATCTGTGAGAGATTCCCTTGCCTTCTGTGTCAATTTAACGCCAAGGGCGGCTGCACAAAGTTCAAGCCTGGGAATTGAAACGGTCTTGATGGGTGATACTTTAGATTTTGCTTGCAAAATGTTGACAAATATGCCATTAGGAGTTGAAACTCTAGCATAGACGACGGCAGCGTAGGCAACGGTGGAAGCATCACAAAAACAGTGTAATTGTGTTTCAGATCCTTGCGACCACTGAATCCATCTCGGAATGCTCAATTTAGCCAATTCCGGAAGCGAAAATCTATGTTTCAGCCACTGGTTTTCAATGTCTTGCGGGATTTTTTCATCCCAATCTATGCCATGCTCCCAGAGTTGCTTGAAAAGAGATTTTGCGACGACAGTAGAAGGAGTCAACCAGCCTAAAGGGTCATAGAGTCTGGCAGATTCAGAAAGAATTGCTCGTTTAGAGGCAAGTGGAATCTCGTCAAGGTTGACTTTAAAAGAAAACGAGTCAACGCTTGTATTCCATTGAATACCAAGGGTCTTTACAACATTATCGCGGTCAAAGTTAAGCGTAACAGAGGTTTCCCTGTGCTCTTCTGGTATTTGAAGAAGAAGCTCTTTGGAGTTAGTAATCCATTTACGAAGATTGCAACCTCCATTTTTCAATAGAGAACACAAATCTTTGTATAATGGAATTGCGTTTTCCAGAGTATCAGCACCAGATATAATGTCGTCGACATAAGAGTCTTGCACCAAGACTCGAGCAGCATTTGGAAAACATTCTTCAAAGTCTGATGCTATTTGTTGCAAGACGCGAATAGCGAGATAAGGGGCAGATGTGGTACCATATGTCACGGTGTTTAGTTCGTAGATAGAAATTTCTTCAAATTGACTGAAACGCCAAAGAATTTGTTGAAATTTTCTATGACTCCTACACACATCTATTTGGCGAAACATTTTCTCAATGTCCGCACTAAAAGCAATTTTATGCCTTCTCCATTTGGTCAAAATACCAGGAAGGCCATTTTGAAGGGCAGGTCCAGGAGAGAGTTCATCGTTCAGTGGTTTGTGGTCACTTAAATGACTACTACCGTCGAAAACAACTCTTAATTTCGTAGTAGTACTACTCTCCTTTAAAACCCCATGATGTGGCAAAAAGTAAGAGTTATCGCGAACATCATTGGGATAAATACCTATCTTCGACATGTGCCCTAACGACTCATATTCTCGCATAAAGGTTTTGTAGTTTTCGCAGAACAGAGGTCTTTTGGAAAATGAAATTTCCAATTGCTTTAAGCGTCGAAACGCATTTAAGACATTATTTTGAAGTTTTGGATTTGATCTATCCTTCAAAATAGATTTAAAAGGTAAGCTGACCATATATCGGCCAGTTTCGGTTCGATTTGTGGTACTTTTGAAATAATCTTCACATTCCAGCTCCTCGCTGGTAAGATTTCTTTTATTGTATATTTCCTCTTGTTCCCAAAAGGATTTCAGAATAGTCTCTAAGTTCACATTATGAATGTGAACTCTATTTGAAATTGTAGAGTTATTGGGTCCTGAGAAAACCCAGCCAAAATATGTATTTTGGAAGAAGAGATCGTTATGTACAAACGATTCCGTGGGAATTTTTATTTTGGAACAGACATCTGATCCAAGAATCAAATCTATAGAATCAGATTTGTAAAAGAAAGGGTCAGCTAAGCTCTCAATTTTGATCTTAGGAAGAGAAATATGTTCAGATGTAGGGTCAGGTGTGTAAGAGGATAGATTTGAAAGTACAAGGGCTGTGCATGAAAGCACTAACTCTTGTTTTCTTGTGAACAAATCAAGTTCCACTGAGAATTTAGATAGGTTTTCACCACCATTCCCAATACCAACCACTTTGCAGTGAGATTTGGTCTTTTTGAGTCCCAAAAGTTGTACAATTGGCTCAGAAATTAAACTGCCCTGGGAGCCAGGGTCAAGTAATGCCCGTAATGTAAATTTACCACGATTGGTAACGACGTTAAGTCTAATCGTGTAAAGCAAAACTGAATGAAAAGTTTGTGCACTATGTGAAGTGACTTGATTAGATGAGGTTTGATTTACAGGTTCATCGGAATGAAGCACTGTATGGTGAGGTTGTTTGCATGTTATGCAACGAAAAGGAGATTTGCAACTGTTGTGATCATGGCCGACCACAAAACAATTGCGACAGGCATTTTTGCCAGCCAAGAAATTAGTTTTTGCTGTCAAAGACAAGGCAAGAAATTTAAAGCATTTTGCAAGAGAATGATTCTTCTCACAAAATGAACAAACTGGAATATTTTGTTTAGAAAACTTTCCAGAATTACAGGAAGTTTTCTTATTTTGAGAAAAGTTTTTGTTACCTCGAGTAGGGGTCTCTTTTGAAGTAGAGGGGAATTCGTCAGTCATTGACTCCAACGTTCGGAAAGTTCTTTCCAAAAACGAAAATAATTCTGATAACAAGGGTAGTTCTGTTGATGATTTAAGAGATTGTTCCCAATCCCTGCGAGATTGAAGATCTAACTTCTGAACAAGAAGGTGAATTAAAATCGGGTCCCATGTTTTGGTATTTACATCCAAATTCTGTAAAGATGAAATGCATTCTTGTGCAGAGTCAAGCAAAGTCTTAACAGACTGAAACCCACCATCCAATTTTGGTATATTAAATAACTTAGAAATCAAGTTACCAACAAGCATTCGTTTGTTGTGATATCTTGATTCTAGTATCTTCCACGCGGAGTCATAATTCGCTTCAGTAGCGGAAATATTTCTAATTAAATTGGCAGCTTCGCCAACAAGTGTGCTTCGCAAGTAATAAAATTTTTGGATTTTATTTAATGAATCATTTTGGTGAACGAGGGAGAAATATATATCTCGGAATGGAATCCACTCCATATATTCTCCAGAGAATTTTGGCAGTGAGATTTTAGGAAGCTTTGAGTCGGAAGAAATTGTTGTGTCAGAACGACTGTGAGATGCAACGAAAGTACTTGCCATTGGTGATTGTGTAACAGAATGATCAGGAAGAGAGTCAATCAATTTCCCTTTGAAAGATAAATATCTTTCAGAGAAATCAAAATATACATCCTCATTAATATAAGGCACATCACTGGCATTTAAAGAAGAGTCGCTTATTAATCTCACTATTGTGTCGTGCTGCGTTTCAAAACGACTAAAAATATCGTCTACCCGTTGAGCCAACGCATTAACATAACCATGAGTCTTTTCAGAGGAATTTTTTGCATCGAAACGGCATTGGTATTTTGTTAATAAGTCTAACAAATCCCTTTGCTCTTTGATGTAATTAGAAAGATCACTCATGGTTATTCTTCACACAAACACACACAATAGTTTTTGCTTCTGTTAATTTTTCACTTTCACCAAAATTCACAGAAAATTAAGGTTTTTTGTTTCAAGAAAAGCAGCAAAAAATTAAAAAAAAATAATCAATAAAAAACCGGATGAATTTAATTAATTTATTTTAGAAAAGCCCGATCTACTTTCTCAATAATATTCACGATTATTTATCCGATAAAAAGCACAAAGGAAAATCGAGAATTAAAATATTAACTAATTATTAATTTCAAAGCCGAACTTTTCCTTCAATGGAGAAGTTTGTTTTTTTAATTTTCTACGAAATTTGATTAAAAAACACGGATAAGTTAAGTTAATTTATTTATAATTTTGAAAAACACGGAAAAGTTTATTTAATATTTCGGATCACCAGAATCACGGTCACTATTTTCACGATAGAAATTTAAAATTTTCGAAAAGAAAACAAATTGAATTAATTTATCGCGACTTTATTTTTTATTATTTAAATTATTTAAAACCACGAAATTTTTCGATAAGCGGAATCACGATTATATTATTATTTTCTCCAACAAGCACACGATAATTTATTTATTTTAGAAAAAAGTTAATTAATTTTAATTAATTAAACCGACGATAATTCCCGGGTTTCGGCACCAATAAAATGTTGAGTTAATTTCCCTTTTATTTAAAAATGATTTCAAAAGAAAAGCAAAGTGTTTTCATAAACAAAAGGGTTGCACAGAATTTATTGATTTATGCTGTAAAAGAATTACAATGGTTAGGAATGATACTTAGTTGTTGATCGCTTGAGAGTCCAAAAAAGAGAGAGCGATTCAACTTGAAATTCTACTTAACTAACCCAAAAAATGTTTAAACTATATAAAACTACATTATATGCCCATTCCATATATTTGCAAAACATTGCAAAAATATGTATGTGCATTGTTACAACAAACGTCCAACACGTTTGAAGTCACTGACCACATAGCAAACCCTAGCCCAGCATCAACAAAATCAATCATATGCTAATGCAAGCGAGGCTTAGGTATTGGAAAATGTTCAAACGTATGTACGAATGTTTGTATGTACGTACACTCATCAGTTCGTACCATACTCGTCGTTCCCAAATATGTATGTTCGAATGGCTATACATTAGCTAGCACACATAACAGCTATGTAATAAAGCGAAGCTTATGGAACGGTGGAGGGGGTAGCGACGCACAAACATTCTATTGAGTATGCAGTATGCATGTACATACATACAAACTGATGGTTTTAGCCACACTATGGGTCATTTAAATATGAGTACTTAAATATTTTTTATAAAAATATAAAAAATACAAAGCACTATAAGTATAATAAATAAATATGGAAATTAATGCTAATAATAATAATGATGATGATGACTTTAATGATGATGATGATGACAACATAGTGGGTTGATGGATATTTCCGTCAACACCCTGAGTCAATTTCTAAGAAATGAAAAATCTCTAGCTCGGAAGCCAGAGTTAAAAAGTATGTATGATGAGGTAATAAATGAATATTTGGCGCTGGGACACATGGAGAAAGTCGAACCTCCGAATAATGACTCAAGGTGTTATTTTTACTTGCCTCATCATGGCGTTTTCAAACCAGAAAGCACCACGACAAAATTAAGGGTCGTTTTTAATGCCTCATGTCCGTCGGCAAATGGCAAAAGCCTAAACGACTCCTTATTTACTGGCCCTGTACTGCAGAGTAATATCGTTACTTTCAGGGCTGTGGAGTCGGAGTCTGGGAAATTTGCCCGGAGTCGGAGTCCGGAGTCGAAAAATTATGGTCGACTCCGAGATGGATTGTACAAAATGTACCATTTATGTGATAGAACTTTTGCACTCAAAAATGTTTGGGAAAACAATTTTGATACAAAAGACGGATAAAATATTCGAAGCTTTTTAACCTTTTTTTATGCCACAAATATCTATAAAGTTAACCAAACTGTCGAGTTTATTATGTTATACACTTTTGGGAAAGCTCTGATTATATTATGCTAACAAAATAAGTATTTTTGCAAGACTATAAGATAATATTAAGCGAGTACAAAACAAGTAAGGAAATGTCGAGCGAAGCCAACTATATGTTATCGTACAACACCTTGTTAGAGCAGAATAAGCTCAGATATTGTAAATATAAATATGAGATAATTACCTTATAAATTTGAATCTAAACAAAATTTTCTATAAAAACATTTATATATGGGGGCAATTTCGATCTAAACCGATTTTGACCAACTCCAATAGGTTTCCTCCCTGATGTGAAAGATTCCTTATTGCCAAATTTTGGCGGGATTGTAGTGAAATTTCGACCTGTACTTAACGAACAACTTAAGATGGACAGACGGACAGCTAGTGATTCTGAGTAGAACGGTATATTTAAAGGTGGTTCTTGCTGCAGTATTTTTGACAAATCTGCCAAAAAAATAATTTATAACCCCCTGTAACATAGTGTGGTGTAGGGTATACTAACTAACGAATAAACTGGTTGCCTGAAGCGAACATAATTTCCAAAAATTGCGGTGTATTAAAACAGAGGCAGTTATTGATGAAAATTTTATAATGATTTCGTTTTGAAAGAATTGTCATATTAGTTGCAGCTTGCAAGTCAAGCATCAATAAATAAATAATACAATTTTATTTAATTACTGGTATTGAATACCAATTTTTTCTGTTTCTTAACAAAGCTTTATCTTATTTTGAAAAACATGAACTCACGTATAAGTAGAAATATAATTTCAGAAATTTATGGAGTCGGAGTCGAATGATTTTGGCTCGACTCCGCAGCTCTGGTTACTTTGATTCTGAACTGGCGTTTTTTTTTTTGCAAGGTTTGCCTCGAGACCATTTGTTTCACGAACAGTTCCTAGATTTCGATGAAAAAAGAACAGCTAAAACGCTAGGAATAAGATGGAACGCGTCTGAAGATTCATTTTACTTCGTCACAGAGAAGTTGACGCATAAAGACTCTTTCACGAAGAGGGAAGTGCTATCGGTAATAGCGAGACTGTTTGATCCTTTGGGTTGGCTCTCGTCATTATAAATGCAAAAATTTTAATGCAAATGGCTCGACGACATTGGATGGGACGATCCGATCAAACCCCTGGCCCTTATAAAGTGGAAGACCTTTGTATCGAATTACCACGGAATAGATGAGATGAAAATACCAAGATGGATAAAATTTTCACAGAATTGCAAAGTAGAATTTCATGGCTTCTGTGATTCGTCAGAGCTTGCATATGCAACGGCAGTATACCTGAGAATAGAGTCTGATAATCAAATTGATACTATGCTACTTGTTTCTAAGTCAAAGGTTGCTCCAATAAAAAAGATTTCAATTCCTACCCAGCAAAATATCTCATTACCAAATAACCTGACGGGTAAGCCAAACTCAAAGCTAGTAACTGCTTATAATTTGGCCTCCCTTCGAATTATTTCTACACACGCATGTCATTGGAGGAAAGTGCTTCCACTCAAACATACCAGATGCTGAAATCTAACGACTTAACCCCACGCTTACAATTATCCAAAAAGTAAGCGTGGATGTGTAATAATTTTATGAGTGTGTTTGTGTGGTGATGGTAGTGGATATTTCCGATTTGCTATTGATTTTTTCACCACCATCAGTTGTGGAATGTGGTCAGAAAGTAGAAGAGCGAATAATTGGGAAGAGCGTAACATTGGAAAGAGCGTAAAATTTGGAGGAGACTAATAATCGATTGCTGTTGTCATATACAGAAAAATGTCATTTACCGGGAGATGGGATTGAACTCGCGACCTCATGGTTTCTTAGTTTAGCATCATAATCACTGGCCTACGTCGCGATTCATATTCAAATCGCTTAATAATCAAGAACATAAACATAACACATCAATATCTTGGTTAGTACACGCTCGGCAAATCGAGCGACCTGTCCTGTTTTGTGAATAACTTTTGATTTGGTTAACGGATAAACACCAAATTTTTACTGAGTATAATTTGAAATATTTAGAAATTAAAAATGTTATCTCCCTAACAGCATGCTAACTCGACTTAGCATGTTTTAGAATAGAGATATCGATATATCGTAAACCATTTAAAGAAAAGTTTTTTAGTTCAAATTAGATTACTAGTAATAACTTATTTTTGTCATTATTTTGTTAGTCGTTATTTATTTACTGAAAGTAATGCTGGCGATAATGAGATATCATTACCTGGTAATCCCGGTGGTAATGGCATGTACTTACCAAGATTTTGCTGGGTACACTGAGCCAAAAATTAACCTTATATAAGGTTAACTTAACCATAAATAAACATGATTTGGAGTCTACGTTATATAAGGTTAATTTCAACATTTTCTTGTTGACTGGTATTTAACAATAATAATATTTAATTTAACTATTCCATGGTTGAATTTTTTAACCATGAAAATTGTTAATATTATAATAATAATTGTTACTTTAACAATGCATTTTTGAATTTTTTAACCATGAAAATTGTTAATATTAACATTTCATAGTTAATTTATTGAAACAATGCATGTTCAATTTAACAATGCAATTGTTAATATTATTTACTATGAAGATTGTTATTGAAACCTTTTTTATTGCTAATTTCACTATTTAGTGGTTACTTCATGTAACCAGAAACATAGTTGTTTCAATAATTTTTAATATTTATATCAAATAAAACAAGAAAAATTTAACTTTCGCATTTTTATTTTTTATTTTATTTACAAAATATATGTTAATATATATATGTATAAGAAACACCTGAAAAGAAAAAAAAAAACAAAAAGGTTAGAAAATATAAGTATAAATGTAAAAAAGGGTGCAATTCTAAGAAGATCTTTTGACTTTTTACCTAAATTCTGTAGTTCAAAGAGCATAAGCTTTTACCGATGGGCTGATCTGATGGAAAAATCTGCTCTGTGACTATAAGTTAAGTGCCTACGTTTCTGTGCTTGACCAACATGTGATCAGTCCCCGCTCAAAAGGTGCCGTCCACGTAAACTCCCTGAATCTTTCGATTATTAAGGGCCCAGGACGGTTAGGCACTTAGTTTGGGGTACTGAGCTTAGTCCGATCTTACGGCAAACTTATAGGAGAGAGGAGATTAATAACAAAGGCAATCTGATAGAAAGCAGATGTCCCACCAAAATCATAATCGGAATAGATATAAAAATCAAGGATTGGGTAAGTCAATGGATGATACTTCAAGGAAGTGCACTGAATTGTATATTAAAAACAAGTAAGAAAGTTTCAGTCGGGTAAACCAATATTTCACTAAATGTTAACCCTTTTTGTGGGAGGTACCAGAAGGAATGGACCAATATGGCCCATCTTTGAACTTAACCGGAGATAGAAAAAAATATTACCGTATACCAAATTTGAAGTGAATCGGTTACTCTTTTCGAGAGTTATCGTGCGCACTAGCCAGCAGACAGACGGACGGACATATCTCTTTCGACTTAAAATGACCCAAAACTAATATGCGCTGAACATACTTATGGTCTTAGATCACTCCTTCAATGTGTTACACTTTTGGCCCGTTGCAAATGATATATACCCTCGTATTACTAAAGTGAGGGTATAAAAAAACAAATATATGCAAGCATACCACTTTTCCTGTAATTACTTCGCACACTACAACTAGTATTGATACAGCTTATCAACAGTTTCTAGTATTGGCACAACTTACCAACAGATTCAAGGCCGGACTCCCAGCACAAGCAGCCGCAAGCCACAGAAAAAGAAACAACTGAAAAGAAAAAAACAAAAACATCGTTTATATGTATGTATGTAGGTATTACGAAAGCACTTCTAACAACATATGTATGTATGTACATTTAACAGTATCAACATCGCACAACAAAAAAAACTAACGTATGTATGTACGGCGTAGCAGCCACAAGTGTTCAAACGAAAAGACAAGATGAACACATACCCACACGTACACATCACTTCTCCCCGTATGTTTGCTTGCTGCTGCATATACTTACGTACATACATTGTTGTTTTTTCATGCTCAGTTAAACGACAGCGTGTACATATTTTTTTCCACTCTTAACCACTGAATTTCACAATTGTAATGGCATAATCACAAAAAATAATATTAATATTACATTCGCCTTTACTATAATTAAACAGGCACAAAACACTATTAACATTTTTAACACACATATTTTATTATTTCACTTTTTAAATACACATATGTACATACATACTTATGAATGTATGTAGTTCTTTACAAAATGTTTTACTACTTACCTCTATACCAACACCTTCCGACAACAGCACTAGTCCCATCGACTATTCAACACCAACTGAACTCCCGCACTCGATCAAGCACCGAAGCTGGCATTTGGTGGTGTTTTCAATGAGCGAGATAAATTCTCTTATTACGACAGTCGCATTCGTTTCAACTTCGTTTAACTTAATACTCAACTTCGTCTAACACAAAGCAGTTGAAAAACTTCGACCACAACAGAGCCGAATTGTTGTTTATCTCGCACATTTTTCTGCCTCTCTTTCAAAAAAACCAACCATATATAATGTTAACTTAACCATTTTTCATGTACATTTGAACTTATATAAGGTTATTTTTGTCTTCGTAATCAAACATTTACCATGAAAAATTTAACCAGACACATGGTTAAAAAAATCATTGTATTTTCGGCTCTGTGTAGATTAGAGTTATGTGGCGCCCTCCTGTTAGCGAATCTTGCAGGCTCAGTATTGCCCCAATTCAAGGTTCAGCATGAGGGTTTGTTTCCGTGGACGGATTCAACAATAGTACTATCTTGGCACAAAAAACCGTCTCATAACTGGACAACCTTTGTCGCTAATAGAGTAGCTATAATTCAAGAACGAATTGGTAGTAATTGGAGACTTGTAGGGACATCAGATAATCCTGCTGACCTAGCAACCCGGGGCTTACCCCTTTGGAATTGAAGGGTTCAGATTTATGGTGTCATGGACCGTCGTGGCTTAAAAGCAACAGACAATATTGACCCGTAATGACTGAGGTACAAGACATTTCCTTAGAAGCTAGACCCACCAAGGGTCATATTGCTAGGTCAACGGCAATGGAAGACATCTTTCGACGATTTTCTTGCCTCTCTAGAGCTTTGCGTGTCACTGCCTATATTTTTCGGTTCTATCAAAGAACTAATCCAGCTCTGAGGAAGAAGTTTGAGGCACCAACTGCTCAGTTATCTTTCTTCGAGTTATCTCGTGCGAGGACTCGTCAAATGTCTCTATCACAACAGATATATTTCCCAGCGGAAAATCAATGTAAAGAGTGCGGATGCAGAAATTGCCATCCAATAGCCCTCTCTTGACTCTGACCCCATTCTTAGATAGAGATGATGTAATACACGCAAATGGCCGGCTCGGTTCTACATTGGCGCTCTCGTATAATGAGAGACACCCTATTATTTTAGCCTACCACAGTCATTTGGCTCATCTCTATGTCGGCTTTGTCCACCAAATAACTCTGCACAACGGTATACAATAGACTTTTTCTCCTGTTCGGTTGGAGTGTTGCATCATACGGGCTAAAATATTGATAAAGGCCCACATAAACAATTGTAAAGTGTGCGTTTTAGCTCGAAGGATACGTCAGGGACAGGTAATGGCTCCATTGCCCGATGAAAGAACCACATTCAGCCGGCGTTTCACAATCACGGGTGTCGACTATGCGGGACCGTTCGACGTCAAAACCTTACAGGATCGGGGTTGTCGGCTAACGAAAGGCTATATTTGTCTCTTCGTATGTTTTAGCACAAAGGCAATTCACTTAGAGCCCGTAAGTGACCTAAGTACCCCGGCCATTTTAGCGGCTCTGTCCCGATCGTCTGGTCAGATCCGTCTTACATTCGAAGAATTTGCCACCGTTCTGCGTCTAGGACGTATCGTAAAACTATATCCTGGTCGGGACTAATATGTTAGGGTTTTCGACGTCAAGACTCAAGTTGGCGTGATCACTCGCCCGGTTCATAAACTGGTTTTGCTTCCCCGAGCACAATAATGCCAATTAGACCAAATGAAACGAAACCATCAGTAGAGCCAACATCATAACATATCCTTATTGTATTTTTAACTATTTGTCTCTTTTCCCCAGCAAAATGGGCTATAACGAGGAATTTCTGTGCCCATTGTGCACCTCGCGGCACGGCTTCAAAAAGTGCCGCAGATTTCCCATCAGCTCCCCTAGTGTCCATCTCGTGATCTCTGCAGCCGATGTTGGGAGCCGCATCACACTCTACTACACGAGCCAAACTTTGAGAACACAGCATGGGTACCAATGACAGCATTGGCAGTTATGTGGATTAGCGTCGTACCGCAGCAACGAGCACACGTACGCATGCTTTTGGAGCCCAGAAATACACAAAGCTACTACATGCCCACCAGCACATTTCCGATCCCATGGGACAGGTTTAGGTTTAGGTTAGGGTGGCAGCCGTATTTTTTATACAAGCTCACATAGACCAGTTTAGGTCCCTAGTGTTACCACGGGCTGAAATGCCCCTCATCGAAACCAACCTGTTTGATATACAAATTTGTCGATATTACGAATATCGTTACTGGAAAGATATGTTAGGCTGCCTAGAAAAGCCGACCCCAGTATGTCCAGTCGTCGTTTACTCAGAGCGGGACAGTCGCATAGCAAGTGCTCAATGCTCACCACTTCTTCCTCATCTCCACAGCTTCTGCAGAAGTCATTAGAGTCAATACCTAATCTTTTGGCGTGTTCGCCGATCAAGCAGTGTCCCGTCAGAACTGATATTAACGTAGACAATCTTTGCCTCTCTAGTGCGAGGAGATATTTTGATCTTCTCAGGTCATACCTTGGCCAGATTTGTCTAGCTACTCTGCAGGTGCCGATTTCTGTCTATCTTTCGTTGGACTGCCTGATTGCCTCTTGCCTAAGCCAAAGCTTGCACGTGGATAGTGGCGCACCAATATATGCAAATTCTTCGAGAATTTGTAATGTCGTCCCTTTCCTAGCAAGTTCATCGGCTTTGCAGTTCCCCGGGATATCCCTATGCCCAGGCACCCATATGAGGTGTATGTTAAACTGCTCACCCATCTCGTTAAGAGATCTGCGGCAGTCGAGGGCTGTTTGTGAATTTAGGGATGTTGCCTCCAGAGAATTGATGGCAGCGAGTAAATGACAACGCCAGTGTTGGTTACTATGTTGCGACTCAGCCACTTGGCTACTTCCCATATTGCCATTATTTCGGCTTGATAGACACTGCAGGTATCTGGTAGTCTGTGAGCTATATCCAATATAAGCTCTGCACAGTGTACTCCGAAGTCAACCTTTTCATCAAGCTTCGAACCATCCGTGTAAAAGTGGAGATGGTTTCTATTACCTGGTTTTCTTCCAACCCATTCATCTCTCGCGGGAATCATAGTGATGTAATTTCTCTCGAAGGTGTACACCGTTGGTATATAGTCCACTCGGTCGGTTACCATAGTTTGTCAGTTGCCGTCCACAATACCACAATGCAGTATAGGACGAACTACTGCTATATATATCCAGTGGACGATTTTAGGAGAGAGGCCCCACCGCGACCCTACAGCCTTTTTGCAGGAATATAAGGCGACGTTAGCCTTCCTTACACGTTCCAAAACATTAAGTCTAAATAACAGTTTTCTATCTAGAATTATTCCTAAAAATTTTGCACTTTCAGAAAAGACTAGATCTGTTCCATTTATCCGAGGTGGAGGGTGCACATGTGGGACTTTATTCATCCTAGTAAAGAGAACCAATTCTGTCTTGTTTGGGTTTATGCCCAAACCGCTGCTTCTGGCCCATCTAGCCAATTTGTTCAGAGCTACCTGTAGAATGTCTCGGAGGACGTTTTCGAATTTGCCACTCACTGCGATTGCAACGTCGTCCGCATATGCCACGACCTTGCAGCCACAACGTTCTAGATCTAGCAGGATTTCATTCACCGCTAGGTTCCAAATTAGTGGAGACAGTACTCCTCCTTGTGGGGTCCCTCTGTTTACAAACCTTGTTAGAGTTGTGGACCCAAGACATGCTGTTATGCGCCTTCTGTTGAGCAGACTTTGAATTAGTCTAATCAAACTAGAGTTAACATTAAGTTGTGACAGTGCCGCAATTACTGCATCTGAGTGAATGTTGTTAAAAGCCCCTTCTATGTCAAGAAATGCCACCATGGTGCATTCCTTGAAATGCAGGGACGATCCGATAGTGCTCACAAGTTCGTGCAGGGCTGATTCTGTAGACTTCCCCTTATTGTAAGCATGTTGGTTCACTGACAGGAGTTTTGTATCCAGGTTTTCCCTACTGAAATAATCTAAAAGTCTTTCCAGACCTTTCAATAGGTAGGAGGATAGGCTAATTGGTCTGAAGTCTTTTGGCCTAGTGTGTGATATCTTCCCCGCTTTTGGTATGAATACCACTTTGGTATCCCTCCATCGATTCGGGATGTATGAAAGCCTGATACAGCCTACATACATTTTCTCCAGCCAGGGGATAATGTATTTCAACATTTTCTGCATTTCTGCTGGAGTGATGCCGTCTGGTCCAGGTGACTTGAAGGGCTCAAAGCTATTAATAGCCCAGCTTATTCTGGATCTCTCAGTCAACAAGCTAGCGACGCTCGCAGACCACTCGCACTCTTGTTGGTCCTGCTGATCCTCTGGTTCTGTTAAAGAGTTTCCCGGGAAATGTGTGTCGAGCAGTACATTGAGCGACTGCTCGCTGTTTTTGATCCAATTATTTGCCTCATCCTGCAAGTAACTCACTGTACAGGGTGAAGCTGATAATATTTTCCTCAGCCTTGCGGCGTCCACTTCGCCACAGAAGGTATACCAAGAGCGTCTTTGCGCCTTTCTAAGCTCCTTCTTATAGATCTTGAGTTGCTCTTTATAGGCATCCCAAACATTAGCGACTCCTGTAGATTTAGCCTTGTTGAATAGCTTGTTGCAGGTCTTTTTCATAGCCGTTAGCACAGTAGTCCACCATTGGGGTTTAGTTTTACCCTTGTACCTTGTTTTTGGACAGGCTTCTTCAAGGGAACTATTGAATGATGTGGTGATATGCTCGACCAGATGATCTAGACCGGCTTTGTCATTCGGTTCGTACAGAAGTTTGGAGTTGAGGACTTTCTTGAAATTCTTTTCATACAGGTGTCACTTTGTCTTTCTCACATTTCTGTGGACGGCAGGTTCAGGCGCTTTTTCAGCGAGTTTGAACTCAATATAATGGTGATCTGAGAATGTGTGGTCGTCCAGTACATTCCACCCAATAATTTTGTCTGACAGCCGGTCAGTAGCAAACGTTACGTCGAGTACTTCTTGTCTGTCTTTAATTGTAAAGGTCGGTTTATTACCTATGTTACAAATACTTAGGTTGGTAGTTAGAATAAAGTCAAGAAGCGAATCACACCTATTGTTTATATCCGTACTACCCTAGATAGTATGATGAGCGTTCGTGTCTGCGCCAACAATCAGCTCGACCTCGTCAGATGTTGCTTCTTCTACTACTTCCCTGAATAGAGCAGTCGGTACTACAGCTTCATAAGGCAAGTAACTGGAGACCACCCAATATATGCGATTACCGATCTCCAGACTAGCAGATGCTCTCTTGCTTACGCGACGAACAGAAATCCGTGGAAGTCCGTCTACATCGTCGGTTGAGAAACAATATTTTGGCCCCAAGCTTCAAACTTAAACCGGAGAAAATCAAGGAATGGAACAGAGTACTGGCCGATCACGGATTCCATTAGCCATATCCATGTTCCATTATCCTCGGCTCGGACGTCGCTGGTAAAATTTACCATGGTTTACCCCAATGTGAAGGAGAACTCCCTTTCGCCCAGGACACGGTGTTCGGCTGGGCATTTTTTGGCGAAATGGAAAAAGACGGCACCGAAGATGAATAATTTTTTAATTTCTATATATATTTTGGCTCTATCTCGATTTAATAGCGTATATATGTATATATTGCCCTGAATTCATATTTATTTTGTACTACTACTCATTTTTGTTTAACTTAACTCTAAGAACATGAAATAATTGAAGTTAAATTTAAGTTTTAAATTAAATAGCTGTTATTTTGCACTATGTCAAAAAACAAACACCGACCGTTTCGTTATTCGTTGTCAAACACTGGATGGAGCGCAAGTCGCAGAGAGACAAAAAGACAACATTAAGTTATCATTTAAAGATAAAAAGGAAAAGACAATTAAATAAAGTGGCCCAGGGCCTATTGTGGATAAAATAAAAAAATATAATGTTTTCTTTTCTTCACAACAACAACACATCCAACTTGTTGCGCTGTGTCGTGCCGGGTAGTGTTGTGCTGCGTGTTGCTGCCATATTTTACTTTGCTTGGTGTGATTTTGGACTTGCTGCCGGTGGCCTGGGCTGCATTCAAGTGGCGCTGGGAAGACGGGAAAACGCCAACATTCCTTTTGAGCAATTGAAACACAGACGCCTCAGGTAAAGGGTTCGCGACAGGCGTGAACAGAGAGCATTGAGCACTAGCTATGTGACTGCCCCGCTCTGAGTAAACGACGACTGGACATACTGGGGTCGGCCTTTCTAGGCAGCCTAACAGATCTTTCCAGTACCGATATTCGTACTATCGATAAATTTGCATATCAAACAGGTTGGTTTCAATGAGGGCATTTCAGCTCGTGGTAACACTAGGGACCTAAACTGGTCTAGGTGAGATTGTATAAAAAAATATGGCCGCCACGCTAACCTAAACCTAACCCATGATTCTTCACCTCCACATTTATCATGTTATTTGCCTCACCATGCAGTGATCAAACCCGATAGCGCCACAACTAAACTACGTGTGGTGTTTAATGTCTCCAGTCCCACTTCAAATGGCGTAAGCCTTAAAAATATTTTGTATATTGGACCCGTTTTACAGGCAAATCTGGTTGTCCTAGTATTACGCTGGCGACTTTTTAGATTTGTCTATAATGCCGACATTGAGAAAATGTATCGGCAAATTCTAATTCATACCGACCAGACCTCATATCAGCGAATTGTATTCCGTACAGTCCCTGATGACGAAATCCAGTATTTCGAATTGCGTACAGTCACCTTTGGCGTGAATTGACGATGTTGAGTCTGAATATCCGCTAGCAGCTGAAATAATAAGATCACAGATGTATGCCGATGATATCTTGGCAGGTGTCCATTAGAGGTGGAGAACTATCGATAGTCGGCGCCATCGATAGTCGACGATAGTAATTTCACAACCATCGATAGTTGACGATAGTACTATCGACAGTCGACGATAGCCCCGTCCACAATAATATACATATTTGGTTTGTATTTAAAGTTTGTTTAATATTTAAACAAGAAAATTCATATACGATATTAATGTTTTGTGATGCAAAAGTTTTGGTTCAAGAATAAAAGAATGTTCACATTTTCTTCCTTGAGCTTGGATCGCCTCTCCGAAATAATCTGCCCTGCCTTGCTAAATACTCTTTCGGAATCAGCGGATGTTGCAGGGATGCACAAGTATTTTAAAAACAGCCTTTTAAGCAAGGGAAAACCCGTTTGGTTCACCTCAAATAAATAAATATATATTACTTGAGTATTGATACTTTACCTTAATCCATAAAAGAGGATCCATGTCCTGGGCGGCTACAGCTCTCTCCAGATATTGTCATCTAAAAAATCAAATAATGTGTCCTGAGTTTTGGTCTCCGTTGCCGGGTTCAAATTGACAAGATTTTCTTCGACTGACAAATTCACAAGCTCATTTTCAAAAATTGCTGATGCTTGTTCAGCATTTGAATTAACTGATCAAACTAGAGTTAGTCTAATCAAACTAGAGTTAACATTAAGATGTGACAGTGCCGCAATTACTGCATCTGAGTGAATGTTTCTATGTCAAGAAATGCCACCATGGTGAATTCCTTGAAATGCAGGGACGATCCGATAGTGCTCACAAGTTCGTGCAGGGCTGATTCTGTAGACTTCCCCTTATTGTAAGCATGTTGGTTCACTGACAGGAGTTTTGTATCCAGGTTTTCCCTAATGAAATAATCTAAAAGTCTTTCCAGACCTTTTAATAGGAAGGAGGAAAGGCTAATTGGTCTGAAGTCTTTTGGCCTAGTGTGTGATATCTTCCCCGCTTTTGGTATGAATACCACTTTGGTATCCCTCCATCGATTCGGGATGTATGAAAGCCTGATACAGCCTACATAAATTTTCTCCAGCCAGGGGATAATGTATTTCAACATTTTCTGCATTTCTGCTGGAGTGATGCCGTCTGGTCCAGGTGACTTGAAGGGCTCAAAGCTATTAATAGCCCAGCTTATTCTGGATCTCTCAGTCAACAAGCTAGCGACGCTCGCAGACCACTCGCACTCTTGTTGGTCCTGCTGATCCTCTGGTTCTGTTAGAGAGTTTCCCGGGAAATGTGTGTCGAGCAGTACATTGAGCGACTGCTCGCTGTTTTTGGTCCAATTATTTGCCTCATCCTGCAACTAACTCACTGTACAGGGTGAAGCTGATAATATTTTCCTCAGCCTTGCGGCGTCCACTTCGCCACAGAAGGTATACCAAGAGCGTCTTTGCGCCTTTCTAAGCTCCTTCTTATAGATCTTGAGTTGCTCTTTATAGGCATCCCAAACATTAGCGACCCCTGTAGATTTAGCCTTGTTGAATAGCTTGTTGCAGGTCTTTTTCATAGCCGTTAGCTCAGTAGTCCACCATTGGGGTTTAGTTTTACCCTTGTACCTTGTTTTTGGACAGGCTTCTTCAAGGGAACTATTGAATGATGTGGTGATATGCTCGACCAGATGATCAAGACCGGCTTTGTCATTCGGTTCGTACAGAAGTTTGGAGTTGAGGACTTTCTTGAAATTCTTTTCATACAGGTGTCACTTTGTCTTTCTCACATTTCTGTGGACGGCAGGTTCAGGCGCTTTTTCAGCTAGTTTGAACTCAATATAATGGTGATCTGAGAATGAGTGGTCGTCCAGTACATTCCACCCAATAATTTTGTCTGACAGCCGGTCAGTAGCAAACGTTACGTCGAGTACTTCTTGTCTGTCTTTAATTGTAAAGGTCGGTTTATTACCTATGTTACAAATACTTAGGTTGGTAGTTAGAATAAAGTCAAGAAGCGAATCACCCCTATTGTTTATATCCGTACTACCCCAGATAGTATGATGAGCGTTCGTGTCTGCGCCAACAATCAGCTCGACCTCGTCAGATGTTGCTTCTTCTAACTTTCCTGAATAGAGCAGTCGGTACTACAGCTTCATAAGGCAAGTAACTGGAGACCACCCAATATATGCGATTACCGATCTCCAGACTAGCAGATGCTCTCTTGCTTACGCGACTAACAGAAATCCGTGGAAGTCCGTCTACATCGTCGGTTGAGAAACAATATTTTGGCCCCAAGCTTCAAACTTAAACCGGAGAAAATCAAGGAATAGAACAGAGTACTGGCCGATCACGGATTCCATTAGCCATATCCATGTTTCATTATCCTCGGCTCGGACGTCGCTGGTAAAATTTACCATGGTTTACCCCAATGTGAAGGAGAACTCCCTTTCGCCCAGGACACGGTGTTCGGCTGGGCATTTTTTGGCGAAATGGAAAAAGACGGCACCGAAGATGAATAATTTTTTAATTTCTATATATATTTTGGCTCTATCTCGATTTAATAGCGTATATATGTATATATTGCCCTGAATTCATATTTATTTTGTACTACTACTCATTTTTGTTTAACTTAACTCTATGAACATGAAATAATTGAAGTAAAATTTAAGTTTAAAATTAAATAGCTGTTATTTTGCACTATGTCAAAAGTAAACAAACACCGACCGTTTCGTTATTCGTTGTCAAACACTGGATGGAGCGCAAGTCGCAGAGAGACAAAAAGACAACATTAAGTTATCATTTAAAGATAAAAAGGAAAAGACAATTAAATAAAGTGGCCCAGGGCCTATTGTGGATAAAATAAAAAAATATAATGTTTTCTTTTCTTCACAACAACAACACATCCAACTTGTTGCGCTGTGTGGTGCCGGGTAGTGTTGTGCTGCGTGTTGCTACCATATTTTACTTTGCTTGGTGTGATTTTGGACTTGCTGCCGGTGGCCGGTTTCCAGTACCGATATTCGTACTATCGATAAATTTGTATATCAAACAGGTTGGTTTCGATGAGGGCATTTCAGCTCGTGGTAACACTAGGGACCTAAACTGGTCTAGGTGAGCTTGTATAAAAAAATACGGCCGCCACGCTAACATAAACCTAACCCATGATTCTTCACCTCCACATTTATAATGTTATTTGCCTCACCATGCAGTGATCAAACCCGATAGCGCCACAACTAAACTACCTGTGGTGTTTAATGTCTCCAGTCCCACTTCAAATGGCGTAAGCCTTAAAAATATTTTGTATATTGGACCCGTTTTACAGGCAAATCTGGTTGTCCTAGTATTACGCTGGCGACTTTTTAGATTTGTCTATAATGCCGACATTGAGAAAATGTATCGGCAAATTCTAATTCATACCGACCAGACCTCATATCAGCGAATTGTATTCCGTACAGTCCTGATGACGAAATCCAGTATTTCGAATTGCGTACAGTCACCTTTGGCGTGAATTGTGCCCCTTATTTAGCTATACGGACCCTTTTTAAACTAGCTGATGTTGAGTCTGAATATCCGCTAGCAGCTGAAATAATAAGATCACAGATGTATGCCGATGATATCTTGGCAGGTGTCCATTAGAGGTGGAAAACTATCGATAGTCGACGATAGTAATTTCACAACTATCGATAGTTGACGATAGTACTATCGACAGTCGACGATAGCCCCGTCCACAATAATATACATATTTGGTTTGTATTTAAAGTTTGTTTAATATTTAAACAAGAAAATTCATATACGATAGTAATGTTTTGTGATGCAAAAGTTTTGGTTCAAGAATAAAAGAATGTTCACAGTTTCTTCCTTGAGCCTGGTTCGCCTCTCCGAAATAATTTGCCCTGCCTCGCTAAATACTCTTTCGGAATCAGCGGATGTTGCAGGGATGCACAAGTATTTTAAAAACAGCCTTTTAAGCAAGGGAAAACCGTTTGGTTCACCTGAAATAAATAAATATATATTACTTGAGTATTGATACTTTACCTTAATCCATAAAAGAGGATCCATGTCCTGGGCGGCTACAGCTCTCTCCAGATATTGTCTTTTAATAATAATGGCATCTGATCGTGCGTTTGTGTATTTGCTAATGGGTCTATCATCTAAAAAATCAAATAATGTGTCCTGAGTTTTGGTCTCCGTTGCCGGGTTCAAATTGACAAGATTTTCTTCGACTGACAAATTCACAAGCTCATTTTCAAAAATTGCCGATGCTTGTTCAGCATTTGAATTAACTGAAAACAGTTCTTTTTTGAATCTTGGATCCAATGTAGTAGCCATCCTAGTTACTGACCGTAGCTCATAAATTGATAGACGTTTTTGTATAGACTCTAATAAAGTATTTTGCATATTTTTTCCTTGCAAAGTTTGAAGTTGTGGTAAAAGATTTTCCACTTTGCGATAGAGCCCATATGCCATGGGTATTATGAGCGAAAGAGTTACATATTTTCCACCAGAAATCTTTTCAGTTGCTTGTTGGAAAATGAAAATATTTTTTCTACATCTTTTAACATATTGATTTCTTCGGCCGTAAAAGTTAGCGGTGCTTTGGTAGTTGATAATGGAACTGTAACAATGGCATCATTTGTTGCTAATATTCGCTGGATCATTAGGTAGAAACTGTTCCACCTTGTTGGCATTTCTTGTAGCAATGTATAAGAGAAGTCTTCTTGAGCCATTTTAAATTTTTCGCCCGCTATGGTGCTTTGCTTGAAAAATCTGACTATGGTCTTACACTTTGTAAACAATGCTTTTACTAAATCGTCGTTGTCGAATTTTAAACCATTTTGAACCACCAGATTCAACGTATGAGCAAAGCATGGAAGATTTCTAATTTTTAATATTTCGCACGCTTTCAGCATTGAGCTGGCATTATCCGTAACAATAAAAACGGTTTTTTGAGCACATTTCAATGATTTAAAATATCTTTCAAAGTGTCTGCAATATTTTGCGCCGAGTGGTTAGTTGTATTCAATAGTGTTCTTGTGGCTAATGATGTCATTCTTTCGCTTTGAGTTTGTGTCGTACAAAACGACTCTTTTAGAGTAAGAAGCTACAGAATGCATCGACGATCTACAACTGCCGCTTGTCGATGCGATGTTGTCAGTATCCGCCAAGATAGCGGGAGTGCTGGAATCTGGGACATGAATTTCCAAGCCAGAGTGGTATCTTTTCAGATGATCGTGCAAATTTGAAGTATTTCCGCAAAATTGAAGTTCCTTTCCGCAGTTAATGCACTTTGCAAATTTTTTGTCATCTGACCTTTTAAAGTATTTCCATATTTGTGAGATTTTACTTTTCTTTTTTTGTGTTTGCCTCTCGGTCGCCAAATCTTTCTCCGAGTCCGTGCTGCTGCAATCGCATGCCTGCCTTTCAGCGCTCGACACACTGAGTGTGAGGGAGCTCCGATGTTTACCTTAAATTAAACGCATAGTCAAAATACTTCATAACTACTTTAAAAGTAAACATTATACCTCTTTGAAGAAAGCGATCCATTTCTCTTTATTGTAGTATCACTATTTTAATCAATTTTTTCACAAATATTTTTTTAGTAGACGCCACAAATAAACTCGCAAATTTTACTTTTTGGTGATGTGAAAACCAAACTATCGATGGCACGTCGGGTACTATCGAAAATGTCTGGCTGCTATCGATGGTAGCTCGATAGTGCCCAACCATCGATAGTGTCGATAGTGCTATCGATAGATCTCCACCTCTAGTGCTCATACCCAAGAAGAAGCAATAATGGGCCGTGATGAACTTATTAAAGTGGACGTCTAATGGACAATGTCTATTGCAAGATTTACCCTCCGAATACCTATTAGACAGAGAGTTCTTGAACATCTCTGATGACAGTACCGCGAAGACTCTGGGTTAACGTTGGAAAGCTGCAAAAGATTCTTTCTTTTTCAAGCTTGTTTCGGCCCCTAATCGATTAACTGTCACCAAACGCGCCGTTTTGTCAGAAATTGCAAAATTCTTTGATCCAGCCGGTTGGTTGGCCCCGAAGATTATTGTTGCTAAAATAATAATGCACAAATCTGGAAAGACAAAGAGGATTGGGACGAATGTTTGAAACCTATGACATTGAGCAGATGGCTTGCATTTTTGGATGATTATAGTGCGATCGAACGGATAGAGATCCCCCGATGGGTTGGTTACAATCAGGAAGTACAACTTCATGCTGTTTGTGATGCTTCTGAGAAAGCATATGCGGCCTCAGGTGAATATGTCACTAACTTGCTCACAGCGAGAACTAAAGTAGCGCCACTCAAGGTTGAATCATTGCCCCGTTTAGAGCTTTGCGGTGCAACTCTATTGGCAGAAATGGTTGAGACTCTTCGTGTTGAATTAAGACTCCATACAATTGAGACATTCTATTGGACTGATTCCACAATAGTTTTGTCGTGGCTTCAGAATCTAATAAGGTTGGTACTGGAAATTGGCACCATGTTGTATAGCATGACAACCCTGCCGATGTAGTTTCTCGAGTTATTCTAGCCCGTGATCATATATCACATGACCTTTGGTGGAAAGGTCCTACTTGGTTATGTCGCCCTCGGTCAGAGTGGCCGGAATCCACATTTAGAATTACGAGAAACCTCGAAACTCGTCCAGCTCGAGTAAATTTGATCCAAGCATCAGTATCAGAAGATATCTTGGCCCGTTTCTCAGATCTGTCTAGAGCTATGAGAGTATTAGCAAATGTATTTCGATTTTATAAACGTATACACTCGAAACACAAGGCCACACAGACGTATTCTTCCCTTGAACTGCAACAAGGTGAAATCAACTTTGTGAAAGGTCGTCTGGTGTGTCTTTGTCAACGTACGCACTTCTCTGAATATTCTGCGTTAGATAACACTGCGCAAGTTTCTCGAAAGAGTCCTTTATTGAACTTTAACCCCTTCATAGATCCTAGTGGATTTATGATGATGAATGGTCGACATGCGCGTTCTCCCACTCTCACTTATAATGAAAGATTACCCAAAATTTTACCCTATAATGGTCGTTTCGCCAAGTTGTACTTGGAATATATTCGGTACACGGTGAGAACGTATTGCTTCGGAAGAAAAATGTGGATCAAATTATGGCCGCACGTTTATGTGCACAGGAGTCGATTTTGCAGGCCCCTATGAAATCAAGTCCTACATTGGTAGAGGCTGTCGAATTACGAAGGGCTGTGTGCTCGTATTTGTCTGCTTTTCGACTAAGGCAATTCATTTGGAAGCGACTAATGATATGACTACTGAATGTTTTATTGCTGCATTCACTAAATTTATCTCTCGAAAAGGTAGCCCTGCAAATATGTTTTCCGATAATGGAACTGCTGTCGTTGGAGCATCCAATGTTCTTGGTAGAGAGCAAGCCCAATTTATTAGCAACGTAAAGCTGAAACTTATTACGCTTAACGCCTTCCAATTGCTGGAATGGAAGTTCATTTCGCCTGGAGCTCCCCACATGGGCGGGGTTTGGGAGGCAGAAGTCAAGAGTTTTAAAACTCACCTAAAGAAAGTGTCTTACGCCCAGAGATTTACTTTCGAAGAATTTTCTACTATGTTAGCCACAATCGAAGCTTGCCTAAACTCTAGGCCTCTAAGTCCGATGACGGAAAACCCCCATGATCTGACCCCATTGACTCCTGGACACTTGCTAATAGGCTCTTAAGCTATGTAAATAGATGGCAGAAGCTTAAAGTCCTCCACCACTCTTTCGCAAAACGTTGGAATGAGGAGTATTTGGTCGAACTTCACAAGCGAAATAAGTGGAAATACCATCAGAGAGACTTTGCTGTTAATGACATGGTCGTTATCAAGAAAGATGGCTTGCCTCCCAATGAGTGGAAAATAGGCAGGGTTGAGAAAGTCTATTTAGGCCCCGACGAAAAAGTACGAGTTGTTGATGTTCGAACTACTTCCCAATATTGAGCAGAACTAATTCGTTTCTTTTTCTGCGTGTGAGTGTTTGCCAAGTTTTTCTCTCCAGAAAGATGTCTGGCCCCATCCTCAACAACAAGCACCCCAAAATCACACAAACAACGTCCGCCCAACAAAACGCTAAGGTCACCCTTACACCAATGGTCGTGTGAATGAGAGGTTATAGGCCACAAGTGCAGACGAAACACACATCACCCGTGGACAGGATCCTTGTGGTACTGTGGATGACTGGAGCCCTGACAGCGGACCCACCACCATCATTATCATTTAATCTTAATATGACTTATGTAATTTGTGCATGTCCTTTACTTTTAAATTGTTATGATTGAATTCTCGTCTTTTTGGTGTCCAGTCTAGCTCCTGCCGTCCTCTATATTGCACTCCTGCAAGGGGGCGGGATGTCTAGTTGGGCACCCTGTTAGTTTTAAGCAACCTGAAATGTTAAATACAACACTACTTTTTATAAGGAAGAATGGAAAAAAGAAAGTAGATAATAAGTTGACATATGGCATTGTGAGCGAAGATACCGCTCTCAGTTTACGATTAGACTCTCCCAAATAAACAAACAAAGCCGAAGGTACGATTACCCCCGAGTTTTATTTAAAATATACAAAATATGCAAATAGAAAGCATTTGGAAGCAATAGTTCAAACAGTCGTCCTTTGTGGTCGACAAGGCTTAGCACTAAGTGGAAGTTGTGTTACAGGCAGAATCAATTCAACTGAAACTATTCCAAATGCTGGCAATTTTAGAGCCTTGCTAAGTTAGCGAGCTATAACGGATTCATATTTGAATAGTACTTGACAAATTCACCACAGAATGCAATGTACATATCGATACCTCCATTCTAAAAAATGCTAAGTCGACTTAGCATGTTTTTAGGGAGATTGCATAATTAACTTCTAAATATTCCAAATTATATTCAGTCAAAATTTGATATTTATCCGTCAACCCAATCAAAAGTAATTCACAAAAGACATTTTAATTACAAAGGAATTCCACACAAATTTAAAAAAATCGTCAAACTTTGATCGCCTCTCCTGAAAAACTACCTTTTTGCACTTAGCAAGTTTAGAATGGAGGTATCGATATATGCTTATATCGTGTTCAAAATGAAATAAATATTATTTGTAAAGCTATGTACACACTATTGTCAGATCTAACAATATTGTCAGGAAAATGGCGGAAAAATGCAACCCTGTGAAATTGCAACCATACAATTTTGTCTTGCAACATTGGCAAAAAGTTATTGTAAGAAATAATATTGGAAATAATAATTATACCTAGATTTATTCATCACTTATCTAGAAGATCGCTTTTTGAAACACCGTGGAATTCTGTCAAATTTCCAATGTCGATTTCCATCTAAAATGCCAATACTAAATGAAGAAAGTTGTAAACAATTATTGGAAAAATATTCATAAATTTTGCCTGACAGTTCTTTTGAGTTGTGGATTGCGTCGGATGAAAAATTACTTCCAGTCAACCATGACCGAAAATCGTTTAAATGGATTGGCTTCGATGAATATTCATCGACACATTTCAGTAGAAGTTAACGCAGTATTAGCCGAATTTTTTATTTCGCCTCGCCGTGTCAATTTATTAAAACAGTTAGTATATTGTTAAAAGTAATTTAATATTTAAACACAGAAACGTTAAAAATAGTTAAAGAAGTGTCCAACTTTTTTGTTCTGAGCATCATAAGTTAAGTTAAACATTAATTAAGTTAAACATTAATTTCCGGAAACAATTTTTTTCTCAATAACACACAGTGTAGACACTGTAGTTTTGTTTTTAAATAATTCTTATTGAAAATATTACCTAAGTATTATTTTATGTTAATGTAAATGTCAACCATCGATACAATACCATATGTGAAAACCCTTCACACGGCTCTGAAAATCGGTACTAGACACGAATTTTCTCAGTATCTTCCAGTCATATTCTCTGAGATGAGTCAAGACTGGTAATATGTCGGACCCGAAATGTTGGGATCTTGCAAGGCGTAACTGACATTTTAGAAATTTTACAGGAAGATGAAAAAAACTGAATAAAATTCAAAATTTTAAAAATTTTTTAATGCGATTCGAAATAAAACCCGATTACAAAAATGGTCTTGAAACGTTGCTTTAATCTTTCTTATTCCTAACAAAGTTATGTTAGATTAGCCTTTTTATTTGATTTTTTTGAAAATAAATGCGAGTTATGGCTTTTATGTAGAGTCAGTTAAGGTTTTTTTCTTTCATATATTTGCAGCAGCACCAGGACCGCCGTGTTCCTGTCATTCGAACACGGCGGTCCAATATGGCAACTTGGTAACGAACTAGAGAAGGAGAAAACAACAGCTGATTCCAAGACAAGTCTTCGCACCTAGCTCTAGCATTTTTAGTAATACTTCGTAAGATTGTGTGAACTAGTTTTAGTAGTAATAAATTGATTTAAATAGTTGTTAAAAGGTAAATATGAACGCCTTATTATTACATCGACAACTATATTGGTGACCCCGCCTTTTACGAACAATCTGAAGTAGTATTTTTTACATTGCTACATAAACTTCTTGAAAGCAGAGCAGCAGCTGCGCTTTTAAAATTTTCAACGTTTTTCTTGCATCATTTTGTCAAGATAGTCTACGTTTTTGCTTATGCATCCCAAACGGTACAACTTGAGGCAACGAACACTCTAATTACAACGAAGATGCGCCCAGTGTCTACGACATAGAATTTTTCGACAGCAGCATAAACATGTCGGAAATGGAAAATCTAATTTGGAGGCGCTACAACGTGAAATGCACTCTCTTCGACAGTCACCAGTGAACGCTTATGATGGACAGCGATCGAATCTGAATAAAGTGCATATTCCAAAATTCAACAAAGAGAATCCGGAACTGTTTTTTTCTCAGGTTGAACGCTCCTTTTCTCTCTGTGGTGTTTTAATGGATGCGAACAAATTTTATGTTGTTTCTGTGCGCCTTGAAGACTACATACTCTTGTCGGTTAATGACCTCATAAGAAATCCGCCAAAAGACAAATATTCTACATTGAAGGAGAGACTATTTTCGAAATTTGCTAAATCTTCGGAGTCTAGGTTAGTTTAGGGTGGCAGCCGTATTTTTTTACAAGCTCACATAGACCAGTTTAGGTCCCTAGTGTTACCACGGGCTGAAATACCCCTCATCGAAACCAACCTGTTTGATATACAAATTTGTCGATAGTACGAATATCGGTACTGGAAAAATCTGTTAGGCTGCCTAGAAAGGCCGACCCCAGTATGTCCAGTCGTCGTTTACTCAGAGCGGGGCAGTCGCATAGCAAGTGCTCAATGCTCTCCACTTCTTCCTCATCTCCACAGCTTCTGCAGAAGTCAATGGAGTCAATCTTTTGGCGTGTTCGCCGATCAAGCAGTGTCCCGGTATGTTTCCTCCAGAGAATTATTGGCAGCCTGGCTGTCCGAGTAAATGACAACGCCAGTGTTGGTTACTATGTTGCGACTCAGCCACTTGGCGACATCCCATATTGCAATTATTTCAGCTTGATAGACACTGCATGTATCTGGTAGTCTGTGAGCTATATCCAAACTAAGTTCTTCACAGTGTACTCCGAAGCCAACCTTTTCATCAAGCATCGAACCATCCGTGGAAAAGTGGAGATGGTTTCTATTACCTGGTATTCTGCCAGCCCATTCATCTCTGGCGGGAATCATAGTGTTGTAATTTCTCCCGAAGGCGTACACAGTTGGTATATAGTCCACTCAGTCGGTTACCATAACACTACACTTTGATGTCCTCATGTGACCGTAGTTCTTGTACCTCCACATTGATAGGCAGTTTAATCTTGTTGCCGGTCTGGTTACCACAATATGAATCGGCAGTATGTGGAGTAGGACTTGTAAAGACTCAGTCGCTGTAGTCCTTAAGGCTCCGCTTATGTACAGGCAGGCAGTTCTCTGAACCTTTGGTAGTAGGTTGGTGATGGTTATTTTGTCAGTTGCCGTCCATGATACCACAATGCCGTATAACAGTATTGGACGAACTACTGCTATATATATCCAGTGGACGATTTTAGGAGAGAGACCCACCGCGACCCTACAGCCTTTTTGCAGGAATATAAGCGACGCCTTCCTTACACGTTCCAATACGTTAAGTCTAAATACCAGTTTCCTATCTAGAATTATTTCTACAAATTTTGCACTTTCAGAAAAGACTAGATCTGTTCCATTTATCCGAGGTGGAGGGTATACATGTGGGACATTCTTCATCCTGGTAAAGAGAACCAATTCTGGGGCCAAATTACCGCTCTCGCAATCGAGTACATAGTCATCGAAATGTGGTTACACCGTATAACCTTAGTCGTTATCGAAAACCGATTACTCGAAGTTGTACACGATAGGTATTTTGCTTTTGAAAGCACAGAACGATGCAAAAAAACAAGAAACAAGCTATAAAAGAAGACGCTAAAATGTAAGTATTTTTCTATTATTTTATCCAAAAAAATAATAATATAATTTATATTAAAATAAAAGTTGTATAAAATATAAATAAATTAAAAATATACTACTTTACTTGTTTACAGGGAAAATGAAAATCAATATATTGAATGGGAAGGAACTAGTGCAAATGAAAGTGGCAAAGAAAATCCCGCTTCCAGAACAAGCACTAACACCAACAAAATAAATGGGAAGCAAAAAGACGTAGTGGCACAATTTATGCTGGAGCATCCCGACATGGCCAAAAATAAACTTCAGCATTGTGCCCAAGGTAAAATAAAATCACAAAATTTGTGGCGGCAATTGACCAACAAATTAAATTCATGGGGTCCTCCAATCAAAGACGTTTCTACTTGGCGGAAGGTAATGTTAACATATTTCAAAATGAATACAACTACAGTAATATTTTTAATATTTTATTATGTTAATAGGTTTATGCAGACCAAAAGCATAATACAAAGAAGAAACTCTCTCACAACAAGGCGTCAAGAAAGAAAACAGAAGGAGGCCCTTTTAATGAAATGTTGTTGACTTCAGCTGAGGAGCAGATTGTGGAAGCAGCTGGCTTAACTGCGGCAGTAGATGGGTTGGTCAATGTTATTTGTTTTGGTAGCAAAAGTAACGAAACAAATGCCTATGATTCGGCCAATGATGTTACCAATACTTTTGTCAACGACTATGAAAAAGGAGCTACATCCGAAATTGAAGCTTCCGATATACATATACAGACACCTACACCTCGCAAAAAGAGGAATGAGTGCAAAAAAGACGGAAAATTAGAATTCATGAAAGAAAATATGAACTATTTAATGGAATATCATAGTGACGTTGTAAATAAGCTGAACAAAGTGATTGAACTTAAAGAGCGGTCACTTAAAGTTAATGAACGGGCACTTCAAGTTAACGAGCAAAGCAACCTGAATCTAGAAAAACTGATCTCCCTAAAGGAAAAAGACATAAGGCTAAAGCAAGTGGAACATGACGCAAATATGTCATCTAAAGAAATTGATTTGCAAATAAAAACACTGGAGCTTCAAGTTCTTTATCAGAACTCACTTCGGTGAGAATGAGCCGAATATATTTTTATATTTTATAATACCACTCAACAGTTCCTGATTTTTTACCTGCGCTAAACTTAGTGATTTTTTTTATTAACATACATGAAATCTTTTTGTTTTTATTGAATAAGAGTCATATAGAATTATTTATTATTTTACGTTTTTTACCTGCGCTAAACTTAGTGACTTTTTTATTAACATACATGATTTTTTTTGTTTTTATTGAATAAGAGTTACATAGAACTATTTATTATTATTAAACTACTCCTCCCCTATTTTTATTAAACGTGTTTCTCCTCCAGTATGAAATTCAATTGACGAGGGCTCTGTAGAATTAACCTGTGTGTACATAGGAACCTTGAACTTTATACATATATTGTGTAAAGCCGCGCATACAATTTTTTTCGGGAGGATACCGACATCTTCTCTCATTACATAGGATTCTCCATCGTCCCTTCACTATCCCTATTGTGCGTTCAACAATACACCTAGCCTTTGCATGAATTTCATTGAAAAATGCTCCTGCAGACCCTTCAGCTGCTCCTGCATACGGAATTATACACCACGGCTCTGTGGGATATCCAGAGTCTCCAAGAAGCCAAACGTTTAGACTGTTATCGGTGTACAATTGTTCTAGTGAACGTCTTTCTTCAGATTGCTTCCACACAAAACTGTCGTGCGCAGCACCCCCGTACATTGAATTTATAGCTAACACTTTGTATTCGTGGTCACAAATTATCATCGCATTTAGGCTGTGAAATCCTTTCCTGCTGAAGAACATGTATTCGTTCTCGGTTGGCGCTTTGAAACCGAAGTGTTTGCCATCTACGCATCCAACCACTCCTGGGATTTTGAATTTGTCCATGAAATATCCCATACATTCCTCGGATTGATCTGGCAAAAATTGTATCATTTTTGGACACAGTTTCTTCAGTATTTCATTTGCGACGTTTGTTATCACTTTACACATAGTACTTTGTGCTAATCCAATTAAAAAATCATTGCCGGCATTATGCTGAAAACTACTACTGGCTAGTGGTATGGACGTCGACATATGACCAGAAATACATATTTCGGAAAGAACATATATAAAAGCCTCTTTTGACAGTCGAAAACGCCTCTTAAATCTATAAAAATTAAATTGTTTTGTTAAAAACCATTTAGTTAAAACAGCACAACTTACTCAACTTCTGGTAATGAGAAAGGATCGCTTTTATCACGAATACTTCTTCTTATAGCTGCAATATTTGACTCATCTTCATAGTCCGAAGAAGAAAAAAATAAAAAACACATTGGATCCATTATAATTAATATTTTTTTGGTAACTTTGTCGAAAATCGTCACAATTTATCACAATTTTATTTCTTTTGTTTTCCTTTGTTCTCCCGGGCGTTTCAGCGCTGTAAAAAAAAGTAGCCGGCATTACAAATTTCGATCGACTACAGTGATCTAAAAATTTTTTGCCTTCGAAATTTTTCTCGACACGAATGCGCTCTCGACGTCGAGAGTCGTGATTTGGCCCCTGTCTTGTTTGGGTTAACGCCCAAACCGCTGCTTCTGGCCCATCTAGCCAATTTGTTCAGAGCCACCTGTGGAAAGTCTCGGAGGACGTTTTCGAATTTGCCACTCACTGCCATTGGCACGTCGTCCGCATATGCCACGACCTTGCAGCCACAACGTTCTAGATCTAGCAGGATTTCATTCACCGCTATGTTCCAAATTAGTGGAGACAGTACTCCTTCTTGTGGAGTCCCTCTGTTTACAAACCTTGTTAGAGTTGTGGACCCAAGAACGCTGTTATGCGTCTTCTGTTGAGCAGGCTGTGTATAAGTCTAATCAAGCTAGAGTTTACCTTAAGCTGTAACAGTGCCGCAATTACGGCATTTGAGTGAATTTTGTTAAAAGCCCCTTCTATGTCAAGAAATGCCGCAAATGGTGAATTCCTTGAAATGCAGGGACGATTCGATAGTGCTCACAAGTTGGTGCAGGGCTGATTCTGTAGACTCCTCCTTATTGTAAGCATGTTGGTTCCCCGACAGGAGTTTTTTTATCCAGGTTTTCCCTAAAATTATTTAGATTATTTCATTAGGTTTTCCCTAATGAAATAATCTAAATAATTTCCAGACATTTCAATATGAAGGAGGATAGGCTAATTGGTCTGAAGTCTTTTGCCCTAGTGTGTGATATCTTCCCCGCTTTGGGTATGGTATCCCTCCATGAATTCGGGATGTATGAAAGCCTGATACAGCCTACATAAATTTTCTCCAGCCAGGGGATAATGTACTCGTACTTTAACATTTTCTGCATTTCTGCTGGAGTGATGCCGTCTGGTCCAGGTGACTTGAAGGGCTCAAAGCTATTAATAGCCCACCTTATTCTGGATCTCTCAGTCAACAAGCTTGCGACGCTCGTAGTCCTCTCGCACTCTTGTTGGTCTTGTTGATCCTCAGGCTCTGTTGATGAGTTCCCCGGGAAATGTGTGTCGAACAGTACATTTAGCGATTGCTCGCTGTTTTTTGTCCAGTTGTTTGCCTCATCCTCCAAATACCATACTGTACAAGGTGAAGTGGATAGTATCTTCCTCAGCCTTGCGGCGTCGGAGACCTTTTCCACTTCGCCACAGAAGGAATACCAAGGTATTTGCGCCTTCCTAAGCTAATTCTTATAGATCTTGAGTTGCCCTTTATATGCATCCCAATCATTAGCGACTCCAGTAGATTTCGCCTTGTTGAATAGCTTTTTGCAGGTCTGTTTCCTTGCCGTTAGCTCAGAAGTCCACCATTGAGGTTTAGTTTTACCCTTGTACCTTGTTTTTGGACAGGCTTCTTCAAGGGAACTATTGAATGATGTGGTGATATGCTCCACCAGATTATCCAGACCGGCTTTGTCATTCGGTTCATAAAGAAGTTTAGAATTGAGGACTTTCTTGAAATTCTACCCAATATATGCGACTACCGATCTCCAGACTAGCAGATGTTTGGTCTTTACAACTTAAAGTAGCCAGGAGAAAGATACTTAGATCTTTCCTGGCCAAAATGCAGGTTCTTGGAGTGCCTTCACAGTTGGCCACAAGCTGTTTAAAGTTGGATGTTCTGATACCGCATACCCTTCCTCCCACTGCGTAGGGCTCCTGTATTAGGACGATGTCTACTGCACCTGTGGACAGGCGTAGCAATAGAGCCGCTGAGGCTGCTTTAGCCTGATGAAGGTTAATCTGTAGAATTCTTACCATCATTGGTAATTGAAAGATTAACATCCAACCGACAAGGGTGTTATCGAACTCTTCGTCCGTATCATCGAGAAGCGTGTTCCCGCCAGATGCGTCAAAGAGTCCCGAGACTCCCCTCAGCCCCTCTATGTCAGAAGTAGAGCTTTCGTTCTCAGAGAAGGATGTTACAGATCTTCTGTTAGAGTTGAAATCACCAGAAATAATGGGCGTGGGTACCTCCCCACTTCCAGAAAGCCGTGTATCAACCGCAGTGGGAGCTATATCCTGCTTGTATACTTACAAGACTATAGTGTCGAAGCCATATTTCAGAGTTGCACTTGCACTTTGTATATGGGAGGTGGATTCAGCGGTAAGGATTAAATCGACCTGTCGTTTTTTACCATCCGCCTCACCCACCTTGCTGTTTCTCCAATTATGGGCCGGCAGACCAGGATTGTAATCTTTTACTATTTCTAATACGTCAGCCGGGTTAGAGGGCTCTTCTGTAACCCAGGTGATGGCTCTAGGGTGTCTAGGGATGTTGTTTTTTTCGACAACATCCAACTGGGCACCCGGCCACACCTCACCCGCTCGACTCAGAGCAGCCTTGTACAGGTCTACTGATCTGGCATCACCGAAATATAAGAGCTTTACTGCCCTCTGATGCCATCCTGCATCGTTGCAGATTTGTGGCATTTCTCTACGGACATCGAGGTAATGTGCCATAATGGCTGATTGCACATGGCTCCATTTGTCCTTGAGGATGGATCCATCCTCACTACTTCTGTCTATAACGGCCATCACTAGACTCTCCTTCGCCACTTCATTGAAGGGATTGGTGAGTGTCCTGTTGATGGTGACATTAGGGCCTCTTGCCTTTTTCGAAGGCAGGGGTTCATCAGGTGATCTGATTCTTTTGACTTTATTAGCCGTTAACACAGCTGAATTTGTGGCTCTTTCAGCCGGCTCATTGGCCTATGAAGCATCTATGACGCCTTTAGCCCAGGTAAGTGACTCTTTTCGTTTTTCGGTAAGAGCCGAAACCTCAAAAGCCTCCCCCCATTCATCTCTCGCGGGAATCATAGTGATGTAATTTCTCTCGAACGTGTACACCGTTGGTATATAGTCCACTCGGTCGGTTACCATAGCACTACACTTTGATATTCTCATCTGACCGTAGTTTTTGTACCTCCACATTGATAGGCAGTTTAATCTTATTGCCGCTTTGGTTGCAACTTCTCTCGCCACAATATTAATCGGCAGTATATGGAGTAGGGCTTGTAGAGACTCGGTCGCTGTAGTCCTTAAGGCTCCGCTTATGCTCAGGCAGGCAGTTCTCTGAACCTTTGTTAGTAGGTTGGTGATGGTTAGTTTGTCAGTTGCCGCCCACCATACCACAATGCCGTATAGCAGTATAGGACGAACTACTGCTATATATATCCAGTGGACGATTTTAGGAGAGAGGCCCCACAGCGACCCTACAGCCTTTTTGAAGGAATATAAGGCGACGTTAGCCTTCCTTACACGTTCCAATACATTAAGTCTACATAACAGTTTTCTATCTAGAATTATTCCTAAAAATTTTGCACTTTCAGAAAAGACTAGATCTGTTCCATTTATCCGAGGTGGAGGGTGCACATGTGGGACTTTATTCATCCTAGTAAAGAGAACCAATTCTGTCTTGTTTGGGTTTATGCCCAAACCGCTGCTTCTGGCCCATCTAGCCAATTTGTTCAGAGCCTTCTGTAGAATGTCTCGAAGGACGTTTTCGAATTTGCCACTCACTGCGATTGCAACGTCGTCCGCATATGCCACGACCTTGCAGCCACAACGTTCTAGATCTAGCAGGATTTCATTCACTGCTAGGTTCCAAATTAGTGGAGACAGTACTCCTCCTTGTGGGGTCCCTTCTGTTGAGCAGACTTTGAATTAGTCTAATCAAACTAGAGTTAACATCAAGATGTGACAGTGCCGCAATTACTGCATCTGGGTGAATGTTGTTAAAAGCCCCTTCTATGTCAAGAAATGCCACCATGGTGAATTCCTTGAAATACAGGGACGATTCGATAGTGCTCACAAGTTCGTGCAGGGCTGATTCTGTAGACTTCCCCTTATTGTAAGCATGTTGGTTCACTGACAGGAGTTTTGTGTCCAGGTATTCCCTAATGAAATAATCTAAAAGTCTTTCCAGACCTTTCAATAGGAAGGAGGATATGCTAATTGGTCTGAAGTCTTTTGGCCAAGTGTGTGATATCTTCCCCGCTTTTGGTATGAATACCACTTTGGTATCCCTCCATCGATTCGGGATGTATGAAAGTCTGATACAGCCTACATAAATTTTCTCCAGCCAGGGGAATTATGTATTTCAACATTTTCTGCATTTCTGCTGGAGTGATGCCGTCTGGTCCAGGTGACTTAAAGGGCTCAAAGCTATTAATAGCCCAGCTTATTCTGGATCTCTCAGTCAACAAGCCAGCGACGCTCGCAGTCCACTCACACTCTTGTTGGTCCTGCTGATCCTCTGGTTCTGTTAGTTCCCCGGGAAATGTGTGTCGAGCAGTACATTGAGCGACTGCTCGCTGTTTTTGGTCCAATTATTTGCCTCATCCTGCAAGTAACCCACTGTACAGGGTGAAGCTGATAATATTTTCCTCAGCCTTGCGGCGTCGGAGACCTTTTCCACTTCGCCACAGAAGGTATACCAAGATCGCCTTTCTAAGCTCCTTCTTATAGATCTTGAGTTGCTCTTTATAGGCATCCCAAACATTAGCGACCCCTGTAGATTTAGCCTTGTTGAATAGCTTGTTGCAGGTCTTTTTCATAGCCGTTAGCTCAGAAGTCCACCATTGGGCTTTAGTTTTACCCTTGTACCTTGTTTTTGGACAGGCTTCTTCAAGGGAACTATTGAATGATGTGGTGATATGCTCGACCAGATGATCCAGACCGGCTTTGTCATTCGGTTCCTACAGAAGTTTGGAGTTGAGGACTTTCTTGAAATTCTTTTCATACAGGTGCCATTGTTTATATCCGTACTACCCCAGATAGTATGATGAGCGTTCGTGTCTGCGCCAACAATCAGCTCGACCTCGTCAGATGTTGCTTCTTCTACTACTTCCCTGAAGAGAGCAGTCGGTATTGCAGCTTCATAAGGCAAGTAACTAGAGACCACCCAATATATGCGATTACCGATCTCCAGACTAGCAGATGTTTGGTCTTTACCACTTAAATTAGCCAGGAGAAAGATACTTAGATCTTTCCTGGCCAAAATGCAGGTTCTTGGAGTGCCTTCACAGTTGGCCACAAGCAGTTTAAAGTTGGGTGTCCTGATACCGCACACCCTTCCTCCCACTGCGTAGGGCTCCTGTATCAGGACGATGTATACTGCACCTGTGGACAGGCGCAGCAATAGAGCCACTGAGGCTGCTTTAGCGTGATGGAGGTTAATCTGTAAAATTCTTACCATCATTGGTAATTGACAGATTAACTTCCACCCCGATAAGGGTGTTATCGAACTCTTCGTCCGTATCATCGAGAAGCGTGTCCCCGCCAGATGCGTCAAAGAGTCCGGAGACTCCCCTCAGCCCCTCTGTGTCAGAAGTAGAGCTTTCGTCCTCAGAGTAGGACGTTACAGATCTTCTGTTAGAGTTGGAGTCACCCGAAATAATGGGCGTGGATACCTCCGCACTTCCAGAAAGCTGTGTATTAACCGCGGTGGACGACTCACCTTCCGCAGTGGGAGCTATATCCTGCTTGTATACCTTCAAGACTATAGTCTCGAAGCCATACTGTAGGGTTGCACTTGCACGTTGTATATGGGAGCTGGATTCAGCGTTAAGGATCAAATTGACCTGCCGCTTTTTACCATCCGCCTCACCCACCTTGCTGATTCTCCAATTATGGGCGGGCAGACCATGATTGGAATCTTTTATTATTTCTAATATGTCAGCCGGGTTGGAGGGCTCTTCTGTAACCCAGGTGATGGCTCCAGGGTGACTAGGATGTTGTTTTTTTCGACAATATCCAACTGGGCACCCGGCCACACCTCACCCGCTCGACTCAGAGCAGCCTTATACAGGTCTACTGATCTGGCATCACCGAAATATAAGAGCTTTACTCTACCCTGATGCCATCCTGCATCGTTGCAGATTGGTGGTGTGCCCGGCATCTCTCTACGGACATCGAGGTAATGAGCCATAATGGCTGATTGCACATGGCTCCATTTGTCCTTGAGGATGGATCCATCCTCACTACTTCTGTCTATAACGGCCATCACTAGACTCTCCTCGCCACTTCATTGAAGGGCTTTGTGAGTGTCCTGTTGATAGTGAAATTTGGCCTCTTGCCTTTTTCGAAGGCAGGGGTTCATCAGGTGATCTGATTCTTTTGACTTTATTAGCCGTTAACACAGCTGAATTTGTGGCTCTTTCAGCCGGCTGATTGGCCTTAGAAGCATCTAAGACGCCTTTAGCCCAGGTAAGTGACTCTTTTTGTTTTTCGGTAAGAGCCGAAACCTCAACAGCCTCCAACTTCGTCAAAATTCTGAGCGCTATCCGGTGCTCATTGTGTTTCCGTTTTGACGGTCGGACATGACGTTTTCCCCTCACCGTACCACCTGTTGTGAGTACTGGGGGGAAATTTTCACCATGTTTGGTGTGGTCGGCTTTGGCCAAGACCAACGGACGGACAGTAGGACGATTGGGGAACCCCGCTCCATCGGAACGCGAAGGCATCCCCGCCAATGAATTTTTTTTCTGTATTAGCCCGTAATAGGTACTACGATGTAGGACTTCCAGACTTTGTACAGATTTTGTTTTGTTTTTGCGATTGCGTAATAGGTACTGCGTAATAGATTTTAACTATCCGCTCTGTGCTAAACACGTCCGTTCACTACGACTGATCAGCAACGAAGTAGGACGATTGGGGAACCCCGGAACACGAAGGCATCCCCGTCAAGGAATTTATTTATTTTTTTGTCTGTATTAGCCAGTAATAGGTACTACGATGTAGGTCTTTCAGACTTTCTACAGACATTTTTTGCGATGTCTGTAGAAAGTCTACATAATAGGTACTGCGTAATAGGTTTTAACTATCCGCTCTGTGATAAACACGTCCGTTCACTACGAATGATCAGCAACGAATCAGAGTCTAAATTGCAACGTTTATTGCAAAGTGGTGAGACAACAGGTATGAAGCCTTCGGAAATTCTATCCCACATGAGACGTTTGGCACCAGGTAAAGGAAATGAAACGATTATTCGGACAATATTTTTCTGGAAAATGCCAGGTTCGATTCATCCTCTATTAACTGTGGGGGAAGGGGAAGATCTAGACAAACTTGCTAAAATGGCAGACAAAATGTTGGACGCTATAGGAAATACTGTGTGTGCTGTCTCCGGGACACCACCACGTTCTGATAACAACATTTCGATTGATGCAATTAATTCGCCTGTGTCTTTAGCTGATGTTTGCAATACCATTCAAGAGAGCAATAAAAGCAAAAACGGTCGTTATCGATCCAGATTTCACAGTCATTCACGTTCAAATGATAGACCATCTGACAATTCGCTTTGCTGGTATTATCAAAAGTTTGGAGATGCTGCCCAGCATTGTAAACTGAATTGTCCCCACTACAACACTAGTTCTGGATAACTAATGGGGCTGTCGTCAGGTAACACGACTGGCGATAGGGGCAACGATAACCCCGTATAGGAAAATCGTTTACATATCTACGACACATGTACAAAGTCTCGATTTTTAATTGATTTTGGATCGGTATTATATGGTAAATCAGTTTTTTCTACTCTCGACCTTGTTAAGACTTATTACCAATTACCAATGGCTGCGGAAGACATCGAAAAGACAGCAGTGTGCAACCCTTTTGGAGTTGTGGAATTTTTATATATGCCATTCGGGTAGAGACGCGACACACAAACCTTTCAGAGGTTTATGGACTCCGTTTAGAGAAGTCTTGATTTTATTTATTGTTATATTGACGATATGATTGTTATGTCTGCGTCTATTGAAGAACACCAAATATATTTTCGGCAGATTTTTGACCGCCTTCGACAATGCGGTCTAATAATCAACGTCAATAAATGTAAATTTGGACAATCTGAAGTACAGTTTCTTGGTTACATTATCAACGGCAATGGTTGTACACCTCCAACGGCAATGGTTGTACGCCGCTCAGCTACAGGCACCACTCGGATTTTTCTCACGAAAATTATCTGCTGCAGAGAGAAAATATAGCGCATATGACAGAGAGTTGCTTGCTATCTACGAGGCAGGACAGCAGTCAAAGAGGATCTTTAAGCTTCGCCTTCGGATCTTCTTTATGGTAGGCACTTACGGTTACCTCAAGAGTTTTTCACCGAATCAGAAATTCCTGCCGATTCATCTGAATGTTTAAGAAAACTTCGTGAATAATTCAACTTCCAGCGACAAATTCCAGTGTCTCAATACAACAAAAGCAAAATGTTTATTTTCAAGAACATCGACGATTGCACTAACTTTTTTCTTCGCACGGACGCTGTACGAGGGCCACTTGAACCACCTTACACTGGACCGTTTGAGATAGTGCAACGAATTTCAGATCGGTTATATACGATACGAGTCAAGAACAAGGACGTGAACATATCGGTTGATCGACTCAAGCGAGCTTTCATCATCAATAATACCGGGCCTGAACATCCACAAACAACAGCAACACCTCTACCGAGTCCTCAAACATTCTCTCAAGACTCATCAACATCATCTTAGAGTACGCAGTCCACTGACATGCAATCTGTCAACTTAGTAACGAACCAGAGAAGGAGAAAACAACAGCTGATTCCAAGACAAGTCTTCTCACTGAACTCTAGCATTTTTTGTAATACTTCTTAAGATTTTGTGAACTAGTTTTAGTAATAATTAATAGATTTAAATAGTTGTTTTTAAATGATAAAATAAATATATGAGTTACGCCTTTTTTAGTTCACCTATAAAGCCGCTATTTTTCGCGCATTACACCTTTTTTCAAAGGAGATGTATTTTCGAGTTTTCTAATTGACAACTACATGTATGCATTTTGGAATTTATTTCTAATTAATAAAAAAACACAATGCCTACTAGTTAGGGCATTTTCTTTCATATATTTTTTGGAAATGAGTTACGCCTTTTTTGAATTGCCTATAAAATCGCGATTTTTCGCGAAACGCACTATGTGTTTCAAGGTATGCTAACGAAATATGAAAAAAAGGCGTTTTCAAAAAAATGGTTAATGACGCCCTTTCTGAATTAGGCTATCGATATATTGATTGTTGATAATGGTGAATCTCGTCTTATAGTTTTAGTAAAAGTAACTAAACAGGAAATCTTTGCTTTCTTACACTAGTACCTGACCTTGGTCACGGTCGTATTAATTTTATTGGGACTTTGAACTGGAGACATGTTTTTCAATTTATCATCCACATGTAGTTGGTAAAAAGCCCATTTGGCTTTTTAAACATGTAATTAGGCATTATTTCCCGGTAGACAGGTTTGAAGCCGTAATTTTAGAGGTAATAATGGGGAAGTAATCACTATGGTAGAGATCATCCAAGGTTCGGTTGGAAGTGATTGGCAGTAGCGAGCAGTGAACAGCAGCTGATGTCGATATTGGTGTAAGTGTTGATGGTGGATAAATGGGTAGGTTTTGCGTCATTGATTATGCTGAGACTATTGGTGTTAAGAGCATTTTCTAATACTGTACCTCTTGAGTTAACATCCCCTACTAGTATTATTGGAGTTCGAATATTTTCGAAAAAGTCGGATATGTCACTAGTTGTAAACGGTTCACTTTTACGTTTAACGTGACTACGATTGCAATGTTCAATAATTTAGAAGAATTAAAGATTCGTACATGTGGAACGAAACTTTTAATGAGGATAGCCATTGGCGTAGCAATGGATTTCTGCTGGGGTGGGCTATAGCCACAAGAAGAAATGTTTGTTTTTATCTCACAATATAATTGGTAAAAACATTGGCTAAACCAGAAAATGACAGACAAAAATGAAAAAATGTGTGTGTAGGACAAATAAACCTATATTCCTACAGCTTCAAATAAACAAAATATACATCGTTCGAAAGGTCTAACTCTCTTCTTTTTTCAGAGATTGAAAATTGGTTAATAATTAACAAAGTTATAGGCTTTCAAGTGAAAAAGGCAAGAAAATCGAGTTTTTACCCGTAAATCCGGATTTTGGGGGTGTCCGGGGAATTCCAAAAAAAATTCGTGTTTTACTCGACAAGACCTACAGGAAAAATAGTATCGCGTCATTTGCTTCTCAACTTGAGTTTATTTTGTCGCACTGTGTTATCATATGAGTTTTGAAGATATTTTAGCACATTAGTTTCTACAATTGGCGATTCCTTGTCAATTTGCAGGTTACTTCTATAATCATCAATAAATTCAGAAGTTCGATTCAAAGCTTTACCAAATAATTTACTGCTTTAGTTAGTGCAAGACTTAAATCTGTTCTCCAATATTAAAACGCTTTCGTATCATCAGGCAAATCTTCATAAGGGATTTTAACTAATATTAAATTAACCGAAACAAATTTGGTAAGCGTTTTGTTGGCAGCTCTGCTAAATATTTTCGTGTAACATGTTACTGTCGAACATGTTCAGTTTGGTCTGTAATTTAACCATGAATCGACTAACAAACGATTATTTAAGTTTATTTCACTTTGAGGCGGCCGATTGGCGTAGATCATGCGATTTAACGCCTTTAGATTATTTGTTTGGGGCTACGTAAAGGCTCATGTCTATAGGGACAAGCCTGCAACGGTTGACGTACTGGAAGCCAATATTGAAGAATTTATTCGTGAGATACCGGCCGATATGTTGGAGAGAGTATGCCAAAATTGAACCCAGCGTAACATTTACATGAAATCATCTAAACATTGACCGTTCTCGACTCAAACAAATATTTCATACTTTTTTCTAAATTTTATGCGTTTTTTTAAATCAAATCCGAAAGGTTTGGAAATATGAACATACAATCAGCATGTTGATGCTGATTGTATGTTCAAATAGGAGTCGACAATTACCCAATTTTAATTATATATGCCTCGCAGTGAATTAAAACACATTACATTTGCACCATTAAAAGACTTCCAATTATTGGAACATATCCCATCTTATTTTTTCCCAAAAAAATAAGTTTAAGTAAAGAATTGCCATATCTACTTACATAACAATCTACGAAACCTAAGAATCGTTCTTCTACTTCCAAATTGATTGCACACTTTTGAGTTTTTATATTCATTGCAGAATTTGCAAAAATTTATATTATTTCTGTTATTTGTAACTGTTAAATTGATAGATGATTGGAATTGATAATATTAAAAAATCCAGCTGAAATATCTGTGGGGTGGGCTAAAAAACTTCTGGGGTGGTATTAGACCACCCCAGCCACCCCCTTCCTACGCTTATGAGGATAGCTATACCTCCTTTGGATTGGGTGTTAGTCAATTTGTTTACGCTGTATAAGAGTTTGGTGCTATGAGTATGCGGTACATGTATCTCTTGCAAAGAAATAAAATGAGGGTGGTGATCGTTAAATAATTGTTGAAGATCAATATAATTGTTGGTTAATCCTTTTATATTCCATTTAACAATATTGTAGATTGACATCGTATAAAAATAATTATTTTGTTAAAATGGAAATTATTCGGACATGTTAATATCTTCCAGATCATATACTGCAGATCTACTGGCAGATATGTTTGCCGGTGTATTTATTACCTCGAACAGTTTTTTATTAGATACATTTGTGGTTGCAGGCAATTTTTGTGTTTTTGTGTAGAATCTATTGAGAAGTTTCTCTTTGTTTATTGTTTTCTCTTTAAGGGGTAACGTTTATAAACTTTTTTGCATTTTTTTTAAATATTTTTCTGAATAGAGAACCTTTCAAGAATATTGTGTGAAAATTTTAGGTGAATCGGAGCAAAACTAACGAATATACAGCAGTCTAAGCAACCGCGCCTCATATGTGACTCAGTACATAAAAAAACTTTAAAGCGTTTTTCAAAAAACCCATGTTTTCAAAGATGGTGCCCCTCATAAATCAAAAACAACTGAACCGATCCTTTACAAATTTTTTAACACTATTCGTTTACATAATTTACGAGGTAACGCTGTCGAGTTTTTTATAATTTTTTTATTTAACAGTAACCATTTTGTAGATTTTTTCTCGCAAAAATCGCATTTATCATTTCAAGGTGTTCCCAAAAATTTAAATTTTGAAAAAAAAAAATTCGACAACATTACCCGGCTATAACGATTATCTAAATAAATAGACGCTTTCGCATAAATGCTGTCATTGCCATATTTTTTTATGAAAATAAAGGTTTGAAATAAATTTTGAAAGTTATACTTTAATGTACCATTAGTTTCAATCAACAAATTTTAACCGTTTCGGCACAAAAAAAAAACATACAAATGTGGCTTGTTTGCACGAATTAATGTTATCTGGTCGGGGGCGAAATTGGATCTGATAGACTCAACGGCACTTCCATAACACACTGGTCCCAAATCCATTTTTTGTGGCATAAATATGAAGGAATGTATATACAGCCCTAAAAATTTGCACACCTATTAGTCATAACTCACATAACAAATGAACAAAAATTTGGACCAATCTGGCAACTCTCACTGCCACCTCCCACACAAGCTTGATGTCTGTACACTAAGTTCTTGTTGCAAATATGGTTCAATTTGCATGGAATTTGGCATGGATATGTTTTTGTTACCAAGGACCAACCATATTTAATTTGAAGAAAATCGATTCAGATTTGGATATAGCCCGCATACAATTTTGCCACCGATTTGGACAATATGGACACTATACACCGACTGCGACATTCGGTTTGCGTAAATATCGACACACTCAATATTTTAGGAGTAGTTATGGTGTACGAAAAAGTGCACCCAATAATACAATACCTCCCGATGTTATATATAAAAACTAATGCGGCTATTTTGTCAGACGGTCACTTCTGTCTTACTTATAAAATTTGTTCAGTGCCTCCGAAGCATTTCCGCTAAGCTGCCAACAGGAAGTGCAGAAGCGACAACAATCTGAGAACAATGCGCTAATATTTTAAGAAAAGTTGCTGACAAGTATATTTTTCCGTGTGTAACAAGGTCCATGTGTAACAAGGTACATGTGTAACAAGTTTGTGTTAAAGTATTTTTTAAAACAAACATCGCCATCTTTTGTCTTACTCGCTGATATAGTTGCCGTATGCACAAGAGGGGAGTGTTACGTTCTTGGAGCAGTGAGAGTTCAGCTGTCAATTCCCTTTTTAGTCGTTTTCCCACTTTAGTGGCTGTTTCGCATAATCATCGTGTTCGATATTACTTTTAAAATGTTAAGAAACCCACTCTGAGTGGGCCTCCACAAACCTTTCCAAATGTCTTCTGAACTTTGATAAATATTTCTGAACATAAAGTAAAACACATTTTCATCAATTATTTTAGTACCAAATTCGAAACGGTATAATGTTTGCGTCCATTACCATCCTAAATAGCTAACATTTCAGCACAGTTAAACAAGAGTTTGACTGAAACAACATAATTTTGATCACTTTGCGCACAAAACGCGCAAAGCGCATCTATACTACATGATAAAAGACACTTTAATAAACAATCGTGCGTTTAAACTTTCATGAACACGCGAGTACATCTATAACTTTTACTCCACGAAACACAAATAACGTGAGGTTATGTATCTCTAAAATACCACACCCTATAAATACGAAATAACAACGAAAAAGACGAAACAATTATGAATTATGTTATAATAATTATAATCTACATACTTTGAGCTTGATTTTCCATATTTCTCAGATTAAATAAAATAATAGTTCTGCCGATTTCCAGTATCAAAGATATTGCCAATATTTTCTCAAGAAGAAGTGCTTAAAAAAAACCTGATTGAACTACTAACTTTGATCGCATGGATAAAAACAGAGTTGCCACCTAAGTTTAAAAAATGCTATTTTCTAGGTCCGCTATATGGTTGCCTTTTCGAATATATATATACTTCTGGTAATTTCTTAAGTTTATTTTTTGAACTTATGCCACAAAATTTGGATTTGGGACCAGTGTGCAGTGGTGATAGTATGGAGAACTCAGGTAAAGACTTCAAGTTCGCTGTCGACTTGAAGTCACTAGAGAGATTGAGGAGAGATGGCGGCGTTATTAATCAAATTTAGGTTCCTTAAGTCTGATGCAATCGACGAGGCTACGAGTGATACAGAAAAATCTGCATCATAATGAAGGAGCCTCGGCTGAGTTAACAACGTACCTCAACTCCTCTCAAATAGATGTAGCACTAGTTCAGGAGCCTTGGATCAGCAATGAGGGTAAGGTTCGTGGACTAGCAGCTAATGGGTACACCTTGTTCACCCCATCTACGAACAACAAGGTTAGAAGCTGCATTGTAGCTGGCTTAATTTCACACTATCTCAACCTTTCAGCGGAGGCGACTTAAATCATAAATGGGTAGGCCAGAGTAGGACAAATCTTATATTAGCGTCCGTTTACATGCCATATGAAGCACGGGAGCCCCCCGAGTCGGAAGGTGCGGAAGCTAGTCGAGGTTGCAAGAAGAAGACACATCGACTTGGTGCTCGGCTGTGATGCAAACGCGCATCATTCACAATGGGGGAGCAGCGATATAAACGATAGTGAGTCACTGTTTACATACGTAGCTACTAACCATCTTAGAATCTGTAATTTGGTAAACACTTACGTTCAGGACAATATATAGGGAAGAAGTTATAGATGTAACATTGACGAACAATAGAAAGGATTTTGAAAGGAAATGGAGGGTTTCCAAAGCCACAGCAGAATAACTTTCGAATTGAGCTTTGAGAAGGGCTTTGAACAAATCCCAATAGGAATCCTAGGAGGACTAACTGAGATTTATTCAATGCTTACACGGAATCCAAAATTTCCTCCATATAAAGGGGTTATTGTACGATCAGTGATGTGGATGAAACTGTGGATGAGGTAACATATATTATGATAGAATGTTTTGAACTAGTAGTGATACTCTACTACAAAAGTATCCCTCTAACGGCGAGGTATTATGCGACCTCTTGCCTATCGATGTTTAAGGTTCGTAGTCAGGTTTAAACGACTATGTTTGTACGGAGCCTGGGCGCTTCAGCAAGTAAATAGGCTTGTGCCAACAAGGAGTCTTTGAACTTCATTCGTTATGCAATTGAGAATGTTGAAGACCCCTGACCGAACGTAAAAGTAAAGGTGATCCCACAGACCGCATTACCTCTTCGAACGACGGTGACAGCGTGGATCCCGTCAGATTTAGATCAGCCGAACAAGCTGAAACTGCTCGCGAAACAGAATGCCGGTATCAGCACAGTCGAGTGGACAATCCTGTCGGCCAAAGACTGTGCTGAGAGTGGTAGGCTGATCGTAAAAGCTACCATCGACAAAATAACCGAAGAGTACATACGAGAGAGGGGGCTCTTAGCCTGGTTTTGGAACTAGCCTTTATGTGCTCGAAAGTCTACATTTGTAGTAATTTCGCCGAGTAACTCGTGTAACTTTTTTGTTATGCAACGAAATTATACGAATTTTTCAGTAGCTCCCTAAAAAATGTTTATAGCAGATTTAGCTTTTAAAAACTTTAAACAAATTTACTAATGTTGCATCCATATCATAATTCTAAAACCACCATCTCCTGGCCGGCTTACCACAAATGTAGTCACCATATAAAATATATGGAAATTCACTTTACATTATACTTAAATATCTTTTTATGGTTACTGCTAATAGCCTTCATTGGTCTTCTCTTGCTAGCAGATGTAAATAAATCAAGCGATGAGGATATCGATGTTTTGGGAAGTAAAGAAGCAGTATGCTTTTACCGTGCTACAATATCCAAATCTCGCTTCAAAGAAATTTTACGATGTATTCGGTTTAAAAATTGTCGTACAAGAGCATTTCGACTAGGAAACGATAAAGCAGTATCTGTGTTGTGGGCTCAGATGAACAGTAATCTTCGTAAAGATTCGTATCCAGCTATTTCCATTTCGCGTAAGAACTAGATTTACCCAGTACATCCCATCGAAACCAGCAATGTATGGGTCTAAAGTTTGGTTTGAATGTGATACCAACTCATTCTATCCACTCAATAGCGATATTTACACTGGAAAGGCCTCGAATGCAACTCGCGCTTCAATGTAGGAGAGCGTGTAGTGCAAAAGCTTGTCTGACATTGGGCGAACACAGGGCGAACAATAATATGCGACAATTTTTTTACACCTTTGAATTTGGCTAATTACCTGATGTTCAAAAGCCTTCTCTTCTTGGCACTGTTCGTCAAAGCAAGACATTTGTGTCTATCGGGTTGAAGCCTGAACGCACACGACTTGAAGAGTCTTCAATATTTGGGTTCTTAGAATTAAAATTAGCGTTGGTGTCCTACGTGCCAAAAAGGGGAAGGTCAGCTATACTACTTTCTACTACTCCTCTCGTGGAAGATAATCGTTGGACATCAAGATTTCTACATTGGATGGCCAAGAGTAGTGAGGGTCGGCCAAATCGGGGATGTGGTCGTAGACAGCTTGGAGTTTTTTTCATTGGTGGTTTTGGGTATACCAGTTTGGAATCCCGCCTTCACCAGACCTACCACCTGGAGTTTCACCTCAGGATCATGGTATGACTGCAGATTGTGTGTGCAGTATTCTTTATCGCTCCGTTTGGTCAAGGTTCAATCGCTCTACAAGGCTCTGCAGGAACAGCGTCTGTGACTCTCCGGATCTCAACAGGATCCTTGCCATCTGGGGGCCGTTGGTAGTAAGAACACGAGCCAGCGCTGTGGGTAGAAATACATGAGTTCTTGAACGACGGCTGAGCCGGTCTGGCGTTGGGTTCATCAACATGTATCATCGTGTGGTGATTCCGCTCGCACACGATACACTTGTTCCTTGGAAGGGAAAATTTCGTGTGTGAGCGGTACACAGGCAATTGTAGCAAAATCCTTTTTCCTTGATCACCTTCCGCCGTTCCGCAACAGTCATTCTCTGAAATTCAGGGCATGATCTAAGGAAGTGCCTCTCCTGACAGACAAGGCACTTTGGGCTACTAGAGTCTGAGTTGAAAAGTGAATGTTTATTGAGTAATTGAACAAATTGGATACAGACTGGCTTTATGCATTGGGGAGAATACAGAGCTTGACCAGCGGTCGTGTTACTACACCGTTTTGCGTACGTATTTCTGCAACACGGACATTAGAATCTTTCCCTTTGAAAACTTTAAGTACCCTACCTAAACACCAATCGCTAGGAGGAAGATTATCTTCCTTTATTACGACAAAGTCATTCCCCTGCAAATTGGTTTGAGCTGTCTTCCATTTATACCTTTTCTGAAGTTCGCAGATATATTCGTGCTTCCAACGCTTTGCGAAATTTATTTGCAAAGTTTTAAGTCGTTGCCAGCGGTTTTGCAAGGATAGATTATCCGAATACTCCTCCGGAATGGCGAGCAACGCAGCTCCTCGTAACAGGTTCCCAGGGGTTAAAGGAATCAGTTCTGAGGGATCCTCGCTGAGTGGGGATAAATGCTGGGAATTCAGGATACTTTCGATTCTCACTAACAGGGTGGATAATTCTTCGAAAGTAAACTTGACGTTTGAAGAAACTTTCCGTAGATGGGTCTTCATGCTCTTGACTCCTGCTTCCCACAGACCACCCATGTGTGGAGAATGTGGTGGAATGAAGCGCCATGAGATCATGGTTTCTCATGGCACTTCATTCCATCACATTCGTACTTGGTAACAATCGATTTTTCAGCCGATTTCAGAAACAGTTGGTACTCTTGAGCAAGGGATCGGCTAGGTTTAGGTTAGGGTGGCAGCCGTTTTCTTTTTTTTTCTTCAGCTCACATAGACCAGTTTAGGTCCCTAGTGGTACCACGGGCTAAAATGCCCTTCATCGAAACCAACCAGTTTGATATACGAATGTATCGATAGCACGAATATTGGTACTGGAAAGATCTGTTAGGCTGCCTAGAAAGGCCGACCACAGTAGGTCCTGTCGTCGTTTACTCAAAGCGGGACAGTCGCGTAGCAAGTGCTTAATGCTCTCCACTTCTTCCTCATCTCCATAGCTTCTGCAGAAGTCACTGGAGTTAATACCCAATCTTCTGGCGTGTCCGCCGATCAGGCAGTGTCCCGTTAGAACTGATACTAACGTAGACAATCATTGCCTCTCTAGTGCGAGGAGATATTTTGATCTTCCAGGAAATTATGTTTGTCAAGTTCCGGCTAATAAAACCGGCCGAATACAAATCGCTTGAAGGAAATCAACCCATCAATTCCAAAAGTAGGCTTCTGACTTTGAATCCGTTCATGGACGGAAACCAATTATTGCGTGTTAATGGTCATCTCGCTAATTCGGATTTGAGCTATAACGAGCGACATCGAATAATACTGCCAGAAACTTCTCGATTTTGCAAGCTTTTTGTTGCATTTACCCATACAACTCTGTTACATGCTGAACACCAAATAATGTTGGGTGCTATTCGACAAGAATTTTATATCATTCGGTTGAAAAGTGTTGTTCGTCAGTGCGTAAGAAACTGCCGGACATGTACGATATACAAACACCAAATGCGAAATCAAATCATGGCTGCGTTTCCAACGGAACGATGTACATTTTCCTTACCGTTTACCAATACTGGACTTGACTTTGCTGGACCATTCGACATGAAGACTTAAAAACGCGAAACTTCAAAAAGGATATGCTGCCACTTTTGTCTGTTTATCAACCAGAGCGATTCATTTAGAGGCCTGTTCTGAGTTAACAACGGAAGCGTTCCTGTGAACGTTCAACAGATTTGTAGGACGAAGATAATTTCCAAATAAAGTTTTTTTCCGACAACGGAACTAACTTCGTAGGCGCTAGCCGATCCTTTAGTAGGAGGACAGGTGTGCGGTATCAAGACACCAAACTTTAAACTGCTTGTGGCCAACTGTAAAGGCACTCCAAGAACCTGCATTTTGGCCTGAAAAGATCTAAGTATTTTTCTCCTGACTAATTTAAGTGGTAAATACCAAAACAGCTGCTCGTCTGGAGATTGGTAATCGCATATACTGGGTGGTCTCCAGTTACTTTCCTTATGAAGCTGCAATACCGACTGCTTTCTTCAGGGAAGTAGTAGAAGAAGCAACGTCCGACGAGCTCGAGCTGATTATTGGCGCAGACACGAACGCTCATAATACTATCTGAAATTCGATTTGAAATTCGAAAAAGGTCAATTGAAATTCGAAAAACATCAATTGAAATTCGAAACACATCACTTGATATTCGAGGAACATCAACTGAAATTCGAAAAACATCAATTGAAATTCGAAACACATCAATTGAAATTCGAAACACATCATTTGAAATTCGGAATGAGTCAATTGAAATTCGAATTTTTCCATTTGAAATTCGTAATACACCAATTGAAATTCGAAAACATCAATTTAAATTCGAAATTCATCATTTTAAATTCGACTCAACTGCCTGCCTGTGCATAAGCGGAGCGTTAAGGACTACAGCGACTGAGTCTCTACAAGCCCTTCTCCATATACTGCCGATTAATGTTGTGTCGAGAGAAGTTGCAACCAAAGCGGCACTAAGATTAAACTGCCTATCAATGTGGAGGTACAAGTCACATGAGGATATCAAAGTGTAGTGCTATGGTAACCGACCGAGTGGACTATATATCAACGGTGCGCACCTTTGAGAGGAACTACATCACTATGATACCAGCCAGGGATGCGGATACGGATGGTTCGAAGCTTGATGAAAAGGTTGGCTTCGGAGTACACTGTGAAGAACTTAATTTGGATATAGCTCACAGACTACCAGATACCTGCAGTGTCTATCATGCCGAAATAATGGCAATATGGGAAGTCGTCAAGTGGCTGAGTCGGAACATAGTAACCAACACTGGCGTTGTCATTTACTCGGACAGCCAGGCTGCCATCAATTCTCTGGAGGCAACATCCCTAAATTCACAAACAGCCCTCGACTGCCGCAGATCTCTTAACGAGATGGCTGAGCCGTTTAATATACACCTCATATGGGTGCCTGGGCATAGGGTTATCCTGGGGAACTGCCAAGCCGATGAACTTGCTAGGAAAGGGACGACATTACAAATTCTCGAAGAATTTGCACATATTGGTGCACCACTATCCACGTGCAAGCTTTGGCTTAGGCAAGAGGCAATCAGGCAGTCCAACGAAAGATGGACAGAAATCGGCACCTGCAGAGAAGCTAGACAAATCTGGCCAAGGTATGACCTGAGAAGATCAAAATATCTCCTCGCACTAGAGAGGCAAAGATTGTCTACGTTAGTATCAGTTCTAACGGGACACTGCCTGATCGGCGGACACGCCAGAAGATTGGGTATTAACTCCAGTGACTTCTGCAGAAGCTATGGAGATGAGGAAGAAGTGGAGAGCATTAAGCACTTGCTACGCGACTGTCCCGCTTTGAGTAAACGACGACAGGACCTACTGTGGTCGGCCTTTCTAGGCAGCCTAACAGATCTTTCCAGTACCAATATTCGTGCTATCGATACATTCGTATATCAAACTGGTTGGTTTCGATGAAGGGCATTTTAGCCCGTGGTACCACTAGGGACCTAAACTGGTCTATGTGAGCTGAAGAAAAAAAAAAGAAAACGGCTGCCACCCTAACCTAAACCTAGCCGATCCCTTGCTCAAGAGTACCAACTGTTTCTGAAATCGGCTGAAAAATCGATTGTTACCAAGTACGAATGTGATGGAATGAAGTGCCATGAGAAACCATGATCTCTTGCCTAAGCCAAAGCTTGCACGTGGATAGTGGTGCACCAATATGTGCAAATTCTTCGAGAATTTGTAATGTCGTCCCTTTCCTAGCAAGTTCATCGGCTTGGCAGTTCCCCAGGATAACCCTATGCCCAGGCACCCATATGAGGTGTATATTAAACGGCTCAGCCATCTCGTTAAGAGATCTGCGGCAGTCGAGGGCTGTTTGTGAATTTAGGGATGTTGCCTCCAGAGAATTGATGGCAGCCTGGCTGTCCGAGTAAATGACAACGCCAGTGTTGGTTACTATGTTCCGACTCAGCCACTTGACGACTTCCCATATTGCCATTATTTCGGCATGATAGACACTGCAGGTATCTGGTAGTCTGTGAGCTATATCCAAATTAAGTTATTCACAGTTACTCCGAAGCCAACCTTTTCATCAAGCTTCGAACCATCCGTATCCGCATCCCTGGCTGGTATCATAGTGATGTAGTTCCTCTCAAAGGTGCGCACCGTTGATATATAGTCCACTCGGTCGGTTACCATAGCACTACACTTTGATATCCTCATGTGACTTGTACCTCCACATTGATAGGCAGTTTAATCTTAGTGCCGCTTTGGTTGCAACTTCTCTCGACACAACATTAATCGGCAGTATATGGAGAAGGGCTTGTAGAGACTCAGTCGCTGTAGTCCTTAACGCTCCGCTTATGCACAGGCAGGCAGTTGAGTCGAATTTAAAATGATGAATTTCGAATTTAAATTGATGTTTTCGAATTTCAATTGGTGTATTACGAATTTCAAATGGAAAAATTCGAATTTCAATTGACTCATTCCGAATTTCAAATGATGTGTTTCGAATTTCAATTGATGTGTTTCGAATTTCAATTGATGTTTTTCGAATTTCAGTTGATGTTCCTCGAATATCAAGTGATGTGTTTCGAATTTCAATTGATGTTTTTCGAATTTCAATTGACCTTTTTCGAATTTCAAATCGAATTTCAGATAGTATTATGAGCGTTCGTGTCTGCGCCAATAATCAGCTCGAGCTCGTCGGACGTTGCTTCTTCTACTACTTCCCTGAAGAAAGCAGTCGGTATTGCAGCTTCATAAGGAAAGTAACTGGAGACCACCCAGTATATGCGATTACCAATCTCCAGACGAGCAGCTGTTTTGGTATTTACCACTTAAATTAGTCAGGAGAAAAATACTTAGATCTTTTCAGGCCAAAATGCAGGTTCTTGGAGTGCCTTTACAGTTGGCCACAAGCAGTTTAAAGTTTGGTGTCTTGATACCGCACACCTGTCCTCCTACTAAAGGATCGGCTAGCGCCTACGAAGTTAGTTCCGTTGTCGGAAAAAAACTTTATTTGGAAATTATCTTCGTCCTACAAATCTGTTGAACGTTCACAGGAACGCTTCCGTTGTTAACTCAGAACAGGCCTCTAAATGAATCGCTCTGGTTGATAAACAGACAAAAGTGGCAGCATATCCTTTTTGAAGTTTCGCGTTTTTAAGTCTTCATGTCGAATGGTCCAGCAAAGTCAAGTCCAGTATTGGTAAACGGTAAGGAAAATGTACATCGTTCCGTTGGAAACGCAGCCATGATTTGATTTCGCATTTGGTGTTTGTATATCGTACATGTCCGGCAGTTTCTTACGCACTGACGAACAACACTTTTCAACCGAATGATATAAAATTCTTGTCGAATAGCACCCAACATTATTTGGTGTTCAGCATGTAACAGAGTTGTATGGGTAAATGCAACAAAAAGCTTGCAAAATCGAGAAGTTTCTGGCAGTATTATTCGATGTCGCTCGTTATAGCTCAAATCCGAATTAGCGAGACGACCATTAACACGCAATAATTGGTTTCCGTCCATGAACGGATTCAAAGTCAGAAGCCTACTTTTGGAATTGATGGGTTGATTTCCTTCAAGCGATTTGTATTCGGCGTTATAACATGAGATTTGGGCCGGTTTTATTAGCCGGAACTTGACAAACATAATTTCCTGGGTAGTAATAGAGTCGTTGTTCATTTTTAAATAAAGCGAAACATGAAACAGATAACTCGCAGAGCTCGGACGTAAGATGAGAATCTCTCCAAGATTTCTTCATCCCGACATTGCGTTTGAAACACCCAGGAAAATAATTGGTTGGAATTCGATTGTAACAATAAAAAAATAGTACTAGCATCAAAATTATACATAATTAGTTGAAACAACAATAATAACATGTATACGATCAAATGAAAATGCTTGCAACTGAATCGATGGTTGTATCAATCGAATTAAGATTGTTTTTTTCATTGAAACTCGGTTAGTAGTGGTAACCAATTTTAAATTTTCATTATAGTACAATATGATCGATTTTTGGTTGTGACAACCAATGTTTTATTCTTGACAACAGAAATTGTATCAATAGAACAAAGATTATTATTGCAACGAATAATTGGTTACTACAACAGAAAAAATATTAATAAATAATCGTTTATTGGTTATCCCAATCATTTCCCAAATGTATTTTGGGAAATACAACCGAAAGATTGGTTGCTGTTCTTTTGCTGATACATGACAAACAAAAAATAAAATTACTCGACATAAATAAATCTTCAACATTTTGTTCAAGAGCGGTATATGTAGTCAAAAATAATCTCGTGTGGATAATAATGTGTGGAATGCAGAATGTGTTGTGCAAAATGTTTTACATAAATAAAAAATGAGAGCAACAATCATGAAATTGAAAGCAGAGGGTTCAGCGATATTTGCATAAATGTTTTGTGTTTTTTCGTGTACTAAAATTTGTGTCAAATATTTCCACATCTCATAATAGTGATGAATTTGTAATATGGGATTTTTAATTTTATTATGAATTGTTCGGTTTTTTATTCAAAAAATAAAATAAAAATTAAAGAAAACTCTTTTTAATTAATTGTCGGTAGTATATGACTGACAAATTGTCAGAACAACCAATTTTTTAAAACAGTTGGTTGTGGCAACTACAACAGATAATTTAAGCCATAATTTTCGTAGTTGAGGCAACCAAATATGATTGTTGTCAACATGGAAGCAGAAGTATACCACAGCCAAAATATTGGTTGTCCTGATGGAATCGCATGATAGTAGACAGAACCACAAAATTCGGTTGGCAAATAATTCGGTTGAGGCAACTAAACTGTATTCTGTGTGAAGGTAACAACTTTTTTCCCTAAGGACGATTCCTTGTACGTAGTTTACTTGGGCCAGCATTCGGAAGATTTGGTAAGCCATTGTGGTCCATGCCACTACAAATCATTTAAATTCAATTCTAAAGGAGAACTTCCGCGTGTTCCACGATCTGCAGGATTGTCGGCGGTTGGAACATGTCTCCAGCTGACATTGCCAACGTTATCCAATATTTCCGAAATTTTGTTAGCTACAAATGTAGCTAATAGTCGAATCCGACCATAGATAAATCTCGGGAACAGAGAAGGACTCGTTTTGGCAAAACGATTTCAGTAGTCTGGATAACAAAGTTGCTCCGCATAACTCTAACTTTGGCAAGCTTATAGTCTTTAAAGGCGCTACCTTGCTTTTCGAGGCTAACAAGGAGGAGATTACATTTTCCGGGCCTTTTCGAGGCTAACAAGGAGGAGATTACATTTTCCGGCGAAGCCGAACAAATGTACACACAGGCACAGTATGATTTTTCCGAAGCATCACAAAATCCATGAATTTGAATTTTGTTTTCAGGCGAATAATGAATCCAACGAGGAATTTTTATGTTTTCGGTTTCGGTGAAATTTGAAATGGACAAGTTCCACATTTCTAGAGAATGGGGTTTTACTTCTTCGTCCCAGTCAGTTCCGTCAATCCACAGTTGTTGCATCTGAAGTTTTGCGAGAACAATAATTGGGGATAACCATCCTCCAGGATCAAAGAGTTTTGCGACAAACGACAAAATCATTCGTTTTATCAATGGATAAGAAGGAACAGAAATATTCGTAACTTTGTAGAAAAATGTATCAGTCAGGCATTCAATTTTCAAGAAATCTTCATCTAGAAGATCCTCCGGGGGTAAATGTTGAAGTATTTGAGGATGATTCGCCGTTAACTTCTTCAATGGGAAACCAGCAGAATTAAGTAAATCAATTAGTTCAACATGTAGGTTCTCGCTTCGGTTAAAGTATGTCCACCAGAAAGGATATCGTCGACGCAAATTTGATCATGTAGGATAGACGAAGCCATTGGGTGAGTGTGCTTGCCATCTTCACCTAATTGCAGCAATGTTCTAATCGCTAAGTATGGAGCACAATTTACGCCAAACGTAACAGTTTTTAAACAGTAATCCTGAATTCCTTTGATGGAAGGATTACGAAACAAATTTTTTTGAAAGGGTCTGTCTTCTTCGTGGATGTGAATTTGGCGGTACATCTTTTGAATGTCCCCACTGAACACATACTTGAAAAAAACGACACCGTAGAATGACGTTCATTAAATCGTTCTGTAGAGTCGGACCAGTATATAACACGTCATTCAAAGAAACTCCAGTGGAAGTTTTCTTTGAAGCGTTGAAAACTACCCTAACTTTAGTCGATTTGCTTTCGGGTCGGACAACAGCATGATGCGGCAGATAGAAGGAGCAGTATTGGGAATTTTTACAGATTTCTGTTGGTGGAGCAGCTTCCATGTGATTCAGTTTCAGGTATTCCGCTAACACGTTGGAGTATTCCGAAGCTAGTTCAGGAGTCTTTTCCAATGTTTTTTCCATCCTGAGAAACGTCGCTTCCTAACAATATGTCAATCTGAGCAGGCTTGAAAAAGTTTGGATCAGCTAAATCCAATCTGCGTAACCCAGACCAGTCAGAAATGCAAGTATGAGATGCTGGCATTAATTGGTTCAAACTTGAAACAACAATCGCAGTGAGGTTTAATGTGAAGGTGGATTTACGAAACTTCAAAGTGATGTGCCATTGTTTTGACGAATTTTCTAGAATGATTCCTCCAAGCCCAGAAATTCTCGTGAAGGACTTCTTTGTTGGGAGAGACCATTTATCAAAGATTCGTCGCGATATAAATGACTCTTGTGAACCTTGATCTACGAAGACCCTTATCGTGAATAAAGATCCTAAGTAATCTAGCTCAATTTCTCGCACAGAACATCGTTTTCCGAAAGGGGGTTAGAAAGCGGAACTTCCTCTAGTTCCCAGAACATGCGAATTTCCTCATTTAAGGTGTCCGGAGTTGTTACCCAGGATGCGTACGACGTTACAGATCGAGTTGTCGGCGGTCCAATGATTAGCCACCCAAATTCAGTTTCCTGGGCCAAAAGATTTCCAGACAGATTCTTTTGAACACCAGACTTCAGGATGAAAGGTACAACGTCGCTTCCTAACAACATGTCAATCTGAGCAGGCTTGAAAAAGTTTGGATCAGCTAAATCCAAGCTGCGTAACCCAGACAAGTCAGAAATGAAAGTATGAAATGCTGGCATTAATAGGTTCAAACTTGAAACAACAATCGCAGTGAGGTTTAATGTGAAGGGGGATTTACGAAACTTCAAAGTGATGTGACATTGTTTTGACGAATTTTCTAGAATGATTCCTCCAAGTCCAGAAATCCTCGTGAAGGACTTCTTCGTTGGGAGAGACCATTTATCCTCGTATTGCGTATCAAGATGAAAGGACGCTGCCTGATGTTGTGGATCCCGTCGGTTATTGGCGGTACCTGAACCTGATAGTCCGGAAGTTACATCCTGATTGCTAGCGTGACCAGAATCAGGATGTAAAAGCGTATGATGCGACTGTTGACATCGTTGACACAATTTATCACTTTGACAATTTTGAAATACATGTCCGCACGAAATACAGTTTTCACAGATTTTGTGTATGTTTATGAATTTTCGCTTTTCTGAAAGCGGCCAGGACTTGAATTTTGGTCATGTTCTTAACGCATGATTTTGTTGACAGGCTTTACAAGGCCTATAATTCTGATCGGATTTAGCATGGAAACTCTGAGCTTTATGTGTTGGTGGAGGGTGTGATGGTTTTCGCATATCAGAAATTGACTCTAACATATTCAGTCCTTTGGAAATAAAATCATCTAACTGATCCCATGTGGACATCTGTTTGAGATCATTGAGCGAATTTTCCCAAGCAGTCAAGATCTCCTCGGGTAACTTCGACGAGACCCAATAAACTAATAGTTGATCCCATGAAGTAACTGAAATGTTGTACGTTTTTAGAATAGAAAGACAGTTGTTCATAGTGTATTGGAGGTTCCTTAAAGCTTTTCCCCTCTCAGAAGTAACATCTTCGATTTCAAAAATCTTCCGCAACTGGTGATTTATATGAATGCGTTTGTTTTCGTAACCCTGGCGCAGAGAGTCCCAGGATAGCTCGAAATTATCATCGGTGAGTGCGAATTGTTTCACAATTTGATTCGCTTCACCTCGTGTTTTCGCTCTGAGATGGAACAGTTTTTGGGCTGGGGACAACTTTGGGTGTTTGGTATAGATAGCTGAAAACATATCCCGGAAGCTGGGCCATTTATCATAGCCTCCACTAAAAAGTTCGGTATCACAGGGTGGTACCTTCAAGGAGAATCCACTTTCCTCTGAAAGTTTTGCTTCAGTTTTATCTTTTGGCTTAGCTTTTTCGAGATTTTGTTTTTCAATCTGAAACAGATCTAAAATTGCCGCTTTGCAATTCTTTTAAGCCTTGCACGACTCAGAAAACATTGAGTGAATTGTCCTACGAATATCATCGGTATTCTCAGGGTTCTCTGTGGTCATCTGAGTTTCGTAGACCTGAACAAGCTGACGCCAACGGCGTTCTAAATCGTCATGCTCTACCTGTAAGCTCGAGGGTGTATGCTCTTCAATCTCGTTAAACGCGGCACAGTAAGAGACCACTTGGTCGGAAAAGAATTTAAACGTCTGAGAACTCATTTTCGTTATGCCAGAGGATCAAAAAAGAGGGCAAAGAAAAATTCGGTAAAAATTTAACGAGCGCCTAAAATTGATGAAGAAAAGATGAAGAAATGGTCAAAGAATTCACAAAATATTCTCAAGGTAATATTTTGGACTGAAAATTCCTCGCTTACTCCGTTGACACAAGATTCCGTAAACTAAGGGTACGGAAGGGAATTATGAATTTTCCAAGAACTATTCTCCGTTCCAATATTATCAGTAGTTAACCTCGCTATAATATTGTGAGATCGCTCTTGGACGAGAAATCAATTCTAACAACGAAAAATGTAGGAAAAGGTTGCAATATTCCAAGCAACTATGTTTGCAGCATTTGTCATCTGACGGCAGATTAATTCACCATAAAAATTTAGAGCCGTTTAGATATATTCCGCTTATGCGTATAATGTGTCGATAGTATGTCGCCACTAAACAATGTATCAATTGGTACAAATTTCCGTATTTGCACACCAATTTTCCTCGTTTTAATCGCTTATGACAATATATGACAACATGTATATTAGTGAGAACCCGTAATTTATTCTCGTTTGTCTTTGTAGTTATCAAGCAAGGTGGACTTTACTCGAAGTTTGATTTCAAAGTTTTTTTTGTGATGACGAAAGTCATTCGAATTTTACTGGAAACGAAAGTAACAGGTAAGAAGCGAATGTATTGACGCTAATAAACGAAGTTTCGGATTAAGAGGCTATTGTTATGCAAACAAATTTGTAGGATACAAAGATCCACACGAAATAATGTGTGTGCCGAATATTTTATTGGAGGAAACTAAATCGCTTCAAGAAAATCGACACTCCAAAAAAGATAAATATATGCCACGAAATCCAAGAAATGGTATAATTTAGGAACGTAGGAATGAAGAATATATGTTAATACAAGAATGTGAAGAGTCAAGCAATCCTTAAGCAAAATTTGTTTTGCAAACTAATACAAACCGAATATATTCGTGATCTATTTGAAATTCTCGTACAGCGAATTATATCAATGTTTAAACTAAATCAATCAAATTGTTGTTTTTTGTTTTGTTTAATTTGTGCTTTCTCTTCCGAGTGTTATGAGAATATTAATCATACCCTTCCAAATATATAAATATTTTCCAGAAATAAATGGCACTACAAAGTCTTTCTTTTTCGAAGTGCACAGATTCAGTTTGACACTTAACGAAGAGTGGGAATCTATTTCGTGATACGTTCCTTTCCGAAATTTTAATAATGATTTATAAAACTCTGTATATTTGTTTGTCTTTAATGTGAGGAAACACTAACATGTGTATTCCGTTTGTCGAGAATGATTTCACCCAGGTATTTTATTTATGGTTCAAAGTCATTATTGCATATTGATGTTAATAGACAAGTTATGCATCAAATACGGAGAATGTGTGGAGAATTTTAACACGTTGTAGGATGTAGAGATTAACGCAGTACAATACCGACGTACTTATTCCTCACTCCGTAAAATATGTTCGCTGATGCTAGTGGACTTGAAAAACTACGATTCCATAGCCTTGTAACTCTTCAAACGATAGTATGAACTCACTCGAATCCGATGAAAGCAAAAAAAAAACCAAATATGTTGTGAGATTTCTTTCCTCATACGTTGGACGTATAACCCGGCTAGGACAAATCAGATATTACTTTGTATTGCTCGTGTCGTCGTACACATTAATAAAATAAATTTAGGACTTTGATAAATAGATTGTTTTCCCTCTTTTCCAAAAATATTCCAAGTATGATAACCTTTTAAATCAATTTATTAAATGCAGTAAGTATTTATTGAATGTAGTAAGTAAATATAAGCACATTGCATGCAATACAATGGCCGACGACAAACCCCAAGATTGTGAATAATGATTTTATCCCAATACGTCAGCGCTGCCAATAAACAGAAATCATCAGTTTTGGCCGGGAATTTGAGGTCAACGCTTATTCATACTGTTTACGTCTAATACTTTCCCAAACCCTGAACTATAGATTTAAGTTTCACATCCAGATGTCTCTAAACTATGTGGATGGTAGATTAAGTAGTTGCGTTAAGTTATATTAAGTACCCATTGAAATAGTCTCTCACTTTGCTTTCAAGTACAATGAAATATGTTCGTTCATTTCTCTTAGCACCAGTGAAACAATAAAGTTGTATTATCTCCGTTAAATACATATTTAAATCGACTTGGGTTTTGTTATATGTTAAATAAAATAACATCCTTTTGGTAAGAATACACATACTACCGAATATTCCGATTCCAATTCTAATATCCTTCCGTGGCTTTTATCTGCTTAATTTCGTTCCATATTTCGCAATTGAATGGAAATTAATTCCGTTGAGTTCTCTCAACAAAGACGTTTCTTCTAGGAAGCCAAATCACCAGTTTTCTATTTTGAGTCCTTCATCCCCGAAACAAGGTCCTTCGAACCGGATTTGGAAAATAAAAACTAAAAGGAGCGTTCGTTATTCCATTTAATTATATCCTTTGAAGCAGTATTAGTCCCTCAAGGTATACATATATATACCGGTAATCCGTAAGTAAAAAAAAACGTCTAACCTAGTCGAAAATTACGTAATAACCTCGTGCAAAAATTCTATGGAGATAAGAATCATCAATTTCGAGTTTTATTAAAAGATAAAAGTTATAGTTTATATTATGGCTAAACTAAACAATTAAAAGGTCAAGTGATTTAAAATCCAAAAATAAGCCTTTTTGCGTTTTTAATCACATATACGTCATCAACACTTCCATCAGAATCTTATTCTCCGGTAATTGTTCAAATGAATTTCTCTTACTTACAAATGCGTATCTAAGAGATGTTATTTCGTTAAAATTCAAATCCAAATACATTTTCTCCTAAATGAACGACATTACTACATCCACATGGCAAGTGCATCAACATCGTTACATAGCTCAACTTTCCAGAAGTTAAAAACTATTATACAATATTCTCCTGAATATTCTCTGCATGTATAACTGTGCAATACAATTAAGCACTGCTACTTTACAATTTGAATGTGCGCTCTATTACTCAAATAGTATTCCCCTTAATATTTACAAAAGTGTGATATTATTGATCTCTTGCAATATCTGCGTATAACACTTCTCTTGATATATAAACCTAATCACTCACCACTTCTATGAGAGTGCTACTCTCTACTTAATTTCCCCACTCAAGTAGCGGTATAACGATTCCCCTTAATGGATAGTCACCACACTTGTGAGAGTTGAGAAAGTGTGATATGCTCTCTTAATATTCCTCTCTTAAAGCACTAGTATTTCAGTTCCCTCTTTTTTATGAAAGCTACCACACTGAGTGCGAGCCACAACCAGACAACAACACCCCAACACAAGAGAGACAATTTTGTGATACAAAATTCCCCTCCATTTCAAGTGTGTATAACACTATTAATTCACCGATCATTTAATAAGAGAAAAATAATTCTCTTGTTACATCGGCGTGGTTGCAAATAGCAACGTGGTTTCATTTCAACGTCAACCACATTGCTTCTCATATATAAATATTTGGTTTATAAAAAAAAGAATAATTAACTAAACAAAAAACAACGAACAAAGCACATATATGAAATATCAATTGTGAAACTACATTAAAGTTTTTAAAAATGTAAACAAATCCACGCTAAAGGAACGGAACCAAGGATAAGTACAATTACAAAGGGATCACCCAAAACTCTGGAGCAGATAAAATAAATCCACTAAAGGAATTTCCATAACTACAAATAACGCCAGAGCTACCAGGTGGAAGGGAGATACGTCCCTCAATCAAACATTAAAGCAAGGAAAAAATAAAGGAAATATTCCTGGGAAATTGCAAAAGGTTTTAACGTCGGTGAGTTATCATCTGTCCATTAATTATTCCAAACAAAGACGTAATAAGCAAACAAACATTTAAAAGGGCTCCAAATATTAGTGTCAAACAGATACGTACTAAACAAAAACATTGGTACCAATATACATACATACATATTATTTCCTTCGACGATTATAGTTTTTAAAAATTTAATATTATTTTAACAAAAATTGGTCAAAAAAAAATAAGAAGAAGAAAAGATTAAAATTTAGAATTAAAAATTTTAAATTTGAGATTTGGAACTTGGAATTTAAAATTTGAGATTTGACATTTAGAATTTGATGTTTGAAATTTTAGAATTTGGAATTTAAAATTAAGGAATTTAAAAATTGAAATTTAAAATTTGAGATTCAAAATTTGGAATTTAGAATTTTAAGTTTGGAATTTGAAATTTAAAATTCGGAATTTGAAATTAGAAATTTGAAATTTAGAATTTAAATTTAAAAATTTTGAATTTGAGATTTGAAACTTGGAATTTCAAAATTTGAGATTTGGAATTTAAATTTTTCAATTTTAGATTGCAAATCCCTAATTTCAAATCCCAAATTTTTTTTTAAATTTAAAATTTAAAATTTAAAATTTCAAATTCCAATTTTTTTTTAAATTTAAAATTTAAAATTTCAAATTTAAAATTTCAAATTTAAAATTTTAAAATTTAAAATTTAAAATTTAAAATTTAAAATTTAAAATTTAAAATTTAAAATTTAAAATTTAAAAAAAATTTGGGATTTGAAATTAGGGATTTGCAATCTAAAATTTAAAATTTGAGATTAAAATTTCGAAATTTAAAATTTGGAATCCAGAATTTGAAATTTAAGATTTGAAGTTTGAAATTATTTTTAATTTAATACCATCTTATTCACCAAATAAATTGTAAAAGTTAATATTTTTATTTTATTTGGATTAGTAAAATAAAAAAAAAAAAAAAAAAAAAAAGGGAAAACATCGATCTCTTAATTACCTATAGAAACGAAATTTTCAAATTCGTACGTTCTTCAAATCGTTGTTTACAACCAAATTATTCGTGTTTAAATAATTTCCGCCTTTTCTTCGATTTGCACATTCGATTGCAATATATTCGATTTTCGATTAGGCTAATCTTACAATGTCCGCCCTTACGAAATTTACACAAATCTCGGATGCATTGATAATGTTCAACGCCGATATTTGTGGGGAAACCCTTGCCAACTCCTCTGTTCATTCCCTGGAAGTTCACAAAGAGGAACTAAAAGATATTTGGCAACGGGTGAAACCCACGTATGAAGCAAGTATACAAGAACTGATGGTTTCCTCTGATGAAAATGCAAAAAATGATCTAGAAACCGTCAGAGCTCGGTATCACACGACATACGCCACTTATGTCGATTCTGTTGCTAAAATAAGTGGATATATTGAATCCAAGCGGGCACCAATATCCAGTCCAACATCTATCCCCAACGTAAATCCCACTCCCAATCTAGTCCGACACGATCATTATTCGCTACATCTTCCTCCATGTGATACCGAACCTTTCCATGGTGATTATCTCTCATGGCCAAGTTTTCGAGACTTGTTTACGGCCATCTATATTAATAATACACGCCTTTCTCCTGTCGAAAAACTATTTCACCTCAACAACAAAACTCGCCATGAAGCTCGCGAGGTAGTCCGTAAAGCTCTGACCAATGAAGGGTTTGATATCGCCTGGAAAACTTTACAATTGCGATACGATAACAAGAGGTTGTTGATAAACAGTTGAAGGTCTTATTCAACCTGCAAAAAATATCGGTCGAAACTGGAGACTCCATAAAAGGTATCCAAAGTACGATCAATAGCGTAATATCCGCATTGCAACTTTACAAAATCGAAATTGAAAGTTGGGACCCAATTTTTGTATATCTATGTTGCACAAGACTTCCAGGAAATACTCTATCCTTATGGGAACAGTCTGTCAGTAATAAGACAGAATGTCCAGCCTGGAAAGAGCTCGATTCATTCCTCACAAGTCGATATCAGACTTTAGAAACTATATCCGATCTCAGTTTTCAACCTTCCACTTCCAAACCAAACAGCAGTTTCAATGCCATTTCCAAAATACCAAAGCCAAGCAGTGTTAATTCGTACCAAAACAGTTACTCTCCTCCCGATTGTAAACTTTGTCCAAATCAATCTCATACCATCCGTCTTTGTCCAAATTCGTCAATATGTGTTATTCCGATAAAGTTGAGTTCATAAAGAAGCTCAAACTTTGTTTAAATTGTTTCGCAAAGGGGCATGCTGTCAAAGATTGTAAAAGTGCATTCAATTGCATGACATGCCAAAGTAGACATAATACACTTCTCTGCAACGCAGCAAGTAATCCCAATAGAACTCCCGTTCAAACAAATCCTCCATCTATACAGTCCACCCCTGAGTTCGCTACCCCAGATTCCAATATTGATTCTATTCAAGCTTTGGCAACAACTAGTTCCAAAAAGATTCTTCTAGGTACGGCCCTTATAAACATCCTTCACCGAGGCGACATTTTTAAGGCTAGAGCCCTTTTCGATTCTGGATCTGAAGCTTCTTTAATTTCCGAACATTTATTTAATTTGCTTAAACTCAGCGCAAATAAAATTTCAGCCCAAATTTCTGGGCTTAACGGAAAGGTATCCGCACGACCACAAAAAATGTGCAATCTCTGCATAAGTTCCCCAATAAACTCTAATCTAAAGATAAATGCAGCGGCGATAGTACTCCCTCAACTCACCTCCGCATTACCAACTTTTTCCGCAAGCGTGGAAACATTTTCGCATCTTCCCAAACTTCAACTTGCCGACCCGGAGTTCTATCAGACGAATTATATTGACATCTTAATCGGCGCTGATCTATTTCCTCAGCTAATGCTTGAGGGTGTCAAACGTCAAGTTTGTGCCTCTCTCATGGCTCAAGAAACAATATTCGGCTGGATTCTCACCGGCCCCATTCCGACCGAAACTATATCCTCCTACAGAACCTTCGTGTCATATTTCAATGAAATTGATTTGGACAAACAACTTTCCAAATTCTTCGAGGCGGAAGACCTTCCTAAACGGAAACATATGTCTGAAGCCGATAAATATTGCGAAGAAAACTTCACAAAATCCACTGTTAGAGATCCAACAGGACGATATATTGTTACTCTGCCATTCAAGGAGGAATACGGGAAGACATTGAAACTTGGTACTTCAAGAAAAAATGTTATGGCACAATATTATCGAAATGAAAACTGACTCCTAAGTAATCCTGAACTGAAAATACAATACGATAATGTCCTTAAAGAATATTTAACGCTTGGACATATGAAAGAAAGAAAATCCACTCAATCCGATGATTCCCATCATACCTTCACATACTACTTGCCCCATCATGCAGTAATTCGCCCAGATAGTGTAACGACAAAAGTCCGGGTAGTATTTAACGCTTCCAACCCATCTTCCAACAATGTTAGTTTGAATGATATACATCACTGCGGACCTTCATTACAACTGGATTTAACCAGTCTACTTCTCCAATGGCGGTTCTTCAAAATCGTTTTTAACAGCGATATCGAGAAAATGTATCGCCAAATCCTCGTTACGCCTAACCACACCCCATTCCAAAAAATACTGTATCGAAATCATCCGCAAGATGAACTTCGAGAGTATGAACTGCAAACAGTTACATTTGGATTGAACTGCGCTCCATATCTCGCACTACGTACCATACAGCAGTTAGCAATTGACGTCAAAGATATATATCCATTGGCCAGTCATATTCTGATGTCCTGTATGTACGTAGACGACGTCATGGCAGGAAGTCACGATATAGCATCCGCAGTTAAAGCCCAAAAACAGCTAATATCCGCATTAAATTCAGCTGGGTTTTCATTAAGAAAGTGGACATCCAACTCGACCCAATTTTTAAAATCCATTCCCAAAGAACACTTACTTAATGAAGACTTTCTGCAGTTTGATGACAGTAGCATGGCAAAAACCCTAGGTGTAAGGTGGAATGCCAAGCTCGATCATTTTTATTTCACTGCCAAATCTATAAAAACCTCTGAAACACCGACAAAAACAGAGATTCTTTCCGAAATTTCGAAATTATTCGATCCTGCTGGTTAGTTATGTCCTTTCATTGTAGTTGCAAAACTTCTAATGCGTGATATATGGGCCGCCAATACTGACTGGGATAGTCCAATCCCCACCAATCTGCTAGAAACCTGGCACAGATTCTTACATAATTATTCCGACATTGAAAAAATTCGTATTCCACGTTGGGTAGGTTATACTCCGGATTGTGAAGTACAATTGCATGGTTTTTGCGATGCATCCGAAAAGGCATATGCAACAGCCATCTATCTACGATTGATAACTTCTACCGGGCGAATCAGCACTCATCTCCTTACAGCAAAATCCAGAGTTTCTCCTCTAAAAACTATTTCAATTCCCAGACTCGAACTTTGTGGTGCGCTTTTACTCTCCGAAACAATAGAATCCATGCTTCAAATATTCCCCATACCAAATTTGAAAATATACTGCTGGACAGATTCCATGATTGTGCTGTCATGGCTAAAGAAGCCCGCATTTCTGTGGAAAACATTCGTGGCAAATAGGGTTTCCAAAATTTCCGAAGTTGTCAGTGTGGAAAACTGGTCTCACGTGGAGTCCAGATATAATCCGGCCGACATTGCTTCCCGGGGAGCTTTTCCAAGTGAACTGCTCGATAACAATCTCTGGTGGATTGGTCCATCTTGGCTACAACTACCTCCTAGTTTGTGGCCCATTCAGACACCTGTCCGAATCGATGAATCTATTTTAGAGATCAAAAATATTCAAAATAATTTCTCTTACTTCCAAGAATATGATGATCCTTTACTTCGTTTTTCATCATTCGGAAGAGCCCTTCGTGTGATGTCTATCGTTTTATTTCTAACGTTAAAAATGCACGAAGGTCGCAAGGACAAATTTCTACTGATATACACAAAAACGATATCGAGGAAACACGAAACGCCTTAATAATATTAGCACAAAAGTTCGTTTATCCAAAGGAATATAAAAATCTATCCCAAAAAGATTTGATTCCATCGTCAAGTTCCATTTCCAATCTAAATTCTTTTTTAGATTCCAAAGGGCTTATGAGAGTATGTAGTCGCATATCCGGATCTGAATCTCTCACCTACAACGAGCAATATCCGATTATTCTTCCGTATAACTGTACATTTTCTAGACTCTTATTACGTTTCATTCATTCTATAACATTACATGGAGGTAATGCTTTAATGCTTCGTGTGGTGAGGCTTCAGTTCTGGATTCCAAAGGTTAAGAATTTAATCAAAACTACCATTCATAACTGCAAAGTTTGTCTTATTTTCAAACACAAACTACAGCAGCAATTAATGGGCACTCTCCCTCCTGAACGCACTACTCTCTCTAGACCCTTCACGAATACCGGTGTAGACTTTGCCGGACCGTTCGACATAAAGGCATACACAGGACGTTCTTGTGCCACTTCCAAAGGATATGTATGTATCTTTGTTTGTTTTGCCACTCGAGCAATTCATCTTGAATTGACAACATCTCTTTCCACACCAGCATTTCTAGCGGCTTTTCACCGATTCATATCCAGGCGTGGATGTCCTAGAAACGTGTATTCCGATAACGGCAAAAATTTCGTAGGAGCATCCAAAGAATTAGCAAGAAATTTCATTCAAAGCACTCGCGAAGCTTTGACCTCCGAGGTTTCCTACCAAGATCTGAAATGGCATTTTATTCCACCTGGAGCCCCTCATATGGGGGGACTTTGGGAAGCTGGAGTAAAAAGCTTCAAACTACACTTCCGAAAGATGGCAGGAAACCATCGATTTACATTTGAAGAATTCGCTACCCTATTAGCTCGAATAGAAGCATGCTTAAATTCCAGGCCAATATCCCCCATTTCCGAAAATCCAAACGATCTTTTAGCTCTAACTCCAGGTCATTTTCTAACCGGAGGTCCAATCCTTTCCGTAGCAGAGCCGTGTGAGACAGAATTAAATCTTTCCATTATCAATCGATGGCGGAAAGTAAAGGCGTTAACACAACAATTCAGTATCCGATGGAAACATTAATACATCAAAGAAATGCATAAGCGCATAAAGTGGCAAACACCACAACCAAATATAGAAATCGGTGCAATGGTAGTTATACGAGATGATTGTTTACCTTCAAACGAATGGCGACTAGGACGAGTTTCTAAAATATATCCGGGAAAGGATAACTTAGTGCGTGTGGCAAATGTTTTCACAGCTAAGGGCGTCATAACTCGCCCTGTTGTGAAAATAGTCCTCCTCCCACAATGTTAAATTTTAGTTAAATATTTAATCGTTACTTTCATTACAGTATGTCATCGATAAAAAGTCGAGTGTCCAAGGTCCATCGCGAAAATAAGTTCATATGCAAGATTTGTAAAGGAAAACACGGTCTTCGTTACTGCCAGGACTTTCAAAAGATGACCGTAGAAAAAAGACTGGAAGTAGTCATATCCAAAAATTATTGTCCAAATTGCTTGGCCCACAAACATTCTTCGGGATCATGTTTTTCTTCACAAGGATGCAAACATTGCGGAGGTAGCCACCATTCCAGTCTACATATTCACAAATCCAAAAAAGGAAAAGATGAATCCAAGTCAGCTCTCGAAAAAACTTCACTCACTCAGTCCAGAGTAAAAGATATCTCCGCTAAGTTTCCCAAAAGTGTTAGTTTGGAATCTATCACCGCCCCGAATTCAATAACACTTTTCCCGACTGCTGTACTAGAAATCGTGAGTGAAAACAAAAAACACCTTGTAAGGGCTGTCATCGATCCTTGCAGTTCCATTAATAAGATATCTCATCATTTGGTCAAGGAACTGAATCTCCCAACAACTCTCCTTGGCACCGAAAAAATCTGTTCGGTCGTAGTACAATCCCGTCATGCTCCACATACATCTATCGAAACGATGATGAAAGTCAACGATCGTATTTCTATGGACAGTCCAAAAAAGTCCCTCCCCTCCTCCACTGCCTCAAAGTTTCCAAATATCGTCTTAGCTGATCCGAATTTCTACAAAAGTGGACCATTTGCCATAGTCTTTGGATCCGATTTGTACGCCAAGATCATCCAACCTGGGCTCCTTCCCAGCAATGCTGGACTACCCGTGGCTATGAATACCATCTTTGGTTGGGTATTATCCGGATCGTGCTCCATCTAAATCCTATCATAAAAATGTGAATTATCTACGCCAAAATTAAATTATCTAAGCTAGTTTGATTTATTTTACTATACTATCTAAGTAAAACCACATGAATTCTAAACCTATAAAATTGAAATGAAATTACATTCCAAATTAATACTAATAAAACTTGCAATACTGCAAAAGGGGGCGGAAATGTTTACGTCTAATACTTTCCCAAACCCTGAACTATAGATTTAAGTTTCACATCCAGATGTCTCTAAACTATGTGGATCGTAGATTAAGTAGTTGCGTTAAGTTATATTAAGTACCCATTGAAATAGTCTCTCACTTTGCTTTCAAGTACAATGAAATATGTTCGTTCATTTCTCTTAGCACCAGTGAAACAATAAAGTTGTATTATCTCCGTTAAATACATATTTAAATCGACTTGGGTTTTGTTATATGTTAAATAAAATAACATCCTTTTGGTAAGAATACACATACTACCGAATATTCCGATTCCAATTCTAATATCCTTCCGTGGCTTTTATCTGCTTAATTTCGTTCCATATTTCGCAATTGAATGGAAATTAATTCCGTTGAGTTCTCTCAACAAAGACGTTTCTTCTAGGAAGCCAAATCACCAGTTTTCTATTTTGAGTCCTTCATCCCCGAAACACATACAAATTGTAGTTTCCGATGCGAATGCGATTAAACTTATTTGTCTTTTCCACTTTGTTCCTTTAGAGGATACGTCGAGCTATCGTTGCCTTGTGATTGTCGCATGAAACGATTTTCTATAACTGACAGACACAGGAAAACAAAGTCGCTAATGATGTATACTTTTCCCACTTTATGGTATTTTTTATTTTGTTTTGTAAATGGAAAAGAAAAATATTTGTTATCAGAAAGTGTACTTCTTCGTGCTTATAACTTTCCTTCTGTTGTTCGTATTTGGTTCAAAATTGCAAAGAAATTTTTAGTAATAGTTGGAAAAAGAACACTGACAATGTTTAATTTGCAATGTGCCATCAGTAATCTGTACACATTAGATAAAAATTGGATTTGTGTTCTTTCCTCACGGCGGATAGGTGATAAGTGCTGCTGCTGACTGGTTGGTAACTGGCGATATAGCCTAATACACCGAAGAAACACAACAAAGGGTTCACTTTAATTTGAACAACACACCATGGAATCCAATGACGAAGTCGTGGTATGCCAGAACCGGAAAGATGTACAAATATGATGAAGAATATGTAAATATAAATGGTATAAAGAAAGTTGTTCTCCTAGTTGTTCGAAAATTTAGAGAAATGCTTTTAACTTGCCATATATTAACCACTAAACTCACAAAACTATTGACACCACAATACCGGTCAATTACTTTTTATAGGTTTTGCCTTCCATCCACTCATACCATCCTCTTGGGCCACTTCTTCTTGAGGGATTTGTGTTCCCTTCACCTTTAGCTTCCAATTTTATTTGTATTTGGCTGTGTAACAAATTTCTTCTTCTTCTTATCTTGGCTATTAATTTATTTTGCTCATCAAATTTACTCCAATTGGCTTTTCACACTTATCTTCCCTTTAAATCACACATTTGTTTTACTTTTTGTTGTGTTCTTACGATTTAGCTTTGTGTCTCGCATTTACTTGCAAATTTCTGACACTTCTCTGACCAGTGTTGAGAATAGTTGTATTTGCGCTGTTTCTTCTGATCCTCATTTTTTCTTGTTACTTAAAAGAATTTTATTCTCCTTTTAGGTGTTCCTATCCTCAGCCTGAGGGCACCAAAGAACACGCCAAGCACACTTTGCAACTTTTTGGTGTACTGTTACTGTACAGAATTGAACAACTTTTCTTCGTTTTTTCGCACTCAAACCAATGGACATGAATTTTTAAGATTTAGCTTTTTGACACTATATTGAGGTGATATCAAAATTGAATTTCAGGCGGTTGTTGTTGAGGCACTGACGATTTTTTTTGTTCTTTATTCATCCAGCCAAAATGTATACTATTTTAGATGAGTACCACGATAGGATGTATTGTTTAATAAGAATAACTTTTGTTATTTTATTCACCGTGGTATTGGCTTTTTCCTCACTATTCGTCTGTTGAGGTTGTTTTTATTTTCTTTTACAGCCGCGAGGTCCGCACTCGTTCACCAGCAATTTCAAATGACTTTGCCGAAAACGGAATGCATGCGTGCCGTCAACGAGGCAATAAACGCCGGCTCTCGCAGCACGAGCACATTTCGCCGAGGTGGCAGAGCGGATGATGTAGTCTACGAAAGTTAAACTCCGTACTAAGGCATGAATGTGTGGCTGAGTATAAGTGGACAGACGACGCGTTTGTCTGGTATATGTATGTCGTATATCTTAATATTGTGAGATGAATAAGCAATTTTATTGTGTGAGGCACGCTCGTGAAGCGTCTTACTCTTGCAAACAATTAGAAGACGACGATATTGTAGGTGTTTACTTAGCGGGGTTTCTCTGATACCGAGGGGTAAGCAGACGTTTGAGCGTAATTTGCGGTTACAGTGAAAACAGAGAACTGCACTGTTCTCTGCTTTATGAAAAGTGTCTCTCTTTAACAAAAAGAACTAATAGACTACTACGCAGACTTTGCGCTAGCTTGCGTTTAACATGAAACACAGAGTTCGATGTACTCGCGCTTAAAACAAAACAAAAACCAAACTTTGTATCTTTCTTTACAGATTTGAGAAGGGATCTTTTCTATTCCTTCTGGGTTACCAGCTATGTTTCTGACTCCACGCAACCAATCTGTTCAACACTCAAAAAATGTCACTAACCTTCTTTCCATATTTTATTGTTGTAATTATGCAGATTATGCACCAGCGGTGGACGTGATCCAGTAAACAGTAAAATCTCTAGTTTCTTCGACGGTTAGATGGGACCATGTACAATCCCAGGAGACCTTTGGTAAAAGTGGACTGTTATTATTATTTGAAACTCCCAATTGTAAACAGGTACATATATGTATTATGTAAAGAGACAGAAAGAAAAGCAAGTGTTGATTTTATATGGAACAGATTTATTGTGTAAGGGTCGCTGCTGCTTACCGCTTAAGTAGGTGGATCCAAAGTGAAGTTGCGGTGCAGAGCGAGCATTAGAAAAGCCTTAGAAGAGACAAGAGGCAATGATACAACTGGAAACAGTAAGGAAGATGGCAGCCCTTTATCCATATGAGTAAAAGCTTTTGCCTCCGTGGCAAGGAATGGATAAAGGGTTGCCAGCTAGACGAAAAGTAACTGTATTGTAGGGAATTCAGACTTAAAATTATAAGAATTAATAACTAATTGGACTTCATTTATAACTTTAATTCAGTTGATGTAACTTCATATGCAGATATATACTAAAATTTCCGGCTCCAAAAGGCAAAGCAGAACTAGTTCGAGTATGCTAAGGGTAATGCAGATTAATCTGCACCACTCTATAGCTGCCTCGAACGAATCATTCGCAGTGAACGGACGTGTTTATCACATAGCGGATAGTTACCAGTACCTATTACGCAATAGCAAAAATCTGTACAAAGTCTGTAAGGCCTACATCGTAGTACCTATTACGGTCTAATACAGACAAAATTAAAATAAATTCTCTTGACGGGGATGCCTTCGTGTTCCGATGGAGCGCGGTTCCCCAATCGTCCGACTGTCCGTCCGTTGGTCTTGGCCAAAGCCGACCACACCAAAAATGGTGAAAATCTCCCCCAAGTACTCACAACAGGTGGTGCGGTGAGGGGAAAACGTCATGTCCGACCGTCAAAACGGAAGCACAATGAGCATCGTGTAGCGCTCAGAGTTTTGACGAAGTTGGAGGCTGTTGAGGTTTCGGCTCTTACCGAAAAACAAAAAGAGTCACTTACCTGGGCTAAAGACGTCATAGATGCTTCTAAGGCCAATGAGTCGGCTGAAAGAGCCACAAATTCAGCTGTGTTAACGGCTAATAAAGTAAAACGAATCAGATCACCTGATGAACCCCTGCCTTCGAAAAAGGCAAGAGGCCCTAATGTCACCATCAACAGGACACTCACCAAGCCCTTCAATGAAGTGGCGAAGGAGAGTCTAGTGATGGCTGTTATAGACAGAAGTAGTGAGGATGGATCCATCCTCAAGGACAAATGGAGTCATGTACAATCAGCCATTATGGCTCATTACCTCGTTGTCCGTAGAGAAATGCCGGGCAAACCACCAATCTGCAACGATGCAGGATGGCATCAGGGGAGAGTAAAGCTCTTATATTTCGGTGATGCCAGATCAGTAGACCTTTATAAGGCTGCTCTGAGTCGAGCGGGTGAGGTGTGGCCGGGTGCCCAGTTGGATGTTGTCGAAAAAAACAACATCCCTAGTCACCCTAGAGCCATCACCTGGGTTACAGAAGAGCCCTCCAACCCGGCTGACATCTTAGAAATAATAAAAGATTCCAATCCTGGTCTGCCGGCCCATAATTGGAGAATCAGCAAGGTGGGTGAGGCGGATGGTAAAAAGCGGCAGGTCAATCTTATCCTAAACGCTGAATCCACCTCCCATATACAAAGTGCGAGTGCAACCCTACAATATGGCTTCGAGACTATAATCTTGAAGATATACAAGCAGGATATAGCTCCCACTGCAGAAGGTGAGTCGTCCACCGTGGCACTTTCTGTAAGTGCGGAGGTAGCCACGCCTATTATTTCTGGTGACTCCAACTCTAACAGAAGATCTGTAACGTCCTACTCTGAGGACGAAAGCTCTACTTCTGACACAGAGGGGCTGAGGGGAGTCTCCGGACTCTTTGACGCATCTGGCGGGGACATGCTTCTCGACGATACGGACGAAGAGTTCGATAACACCCTTGTTGGCGTGGATGTTAATCTGTCAATTACCAATGATGGTAAGAATTCTACAGATTAACCTCCATCACGCTAAAGCAGCCTCAGCGGCTCTATTGCTGCGCCTGTCCACAGGCGCAGTAGACATCGTCCTGATACAGGAGCCCTACGTAGTGGGAGGAAGGGTGTGCGGTATTAGGACACCCAACTTTAAACTGCTTGTGGCCAACTGTGAAGGCACTCCAAGAACCTGCATTTTGGCCAGGAAAGATCTAAGTATCTTTCTCCTGACTAATTTAAGTGGTAAAGACCAAACAGCTGCTAGCCTGGAGATCGGTAATCGCATATATTGGGTGGTCTCCAGCTACTTGCCTTATGAATCTGTAGTACCGACTGCTCTATTCAGGGAAGTAGTAGAAGAAGCAACGTCTGACGAGCTCGAGCTGATTATTGGCGCAGACACGAACGCTCATCATACTATCTGGGGTAGTACGGATATAAACAATAGGGGTGATTCGCTTCTTGACTTTATTCTAACTACCAATCTTAGTATTTGTAACATAGGTAATAAACCGACCTTCACAATTAAAGACAGACAAGAGGTACTCGACGTAACGTTTGCTACTGACCGGCTGTCAGACAAAATTATTGGGTGGAATGTACTGGACGACCACTCATTCTCAGATCATCATTATATTGAGTTCAAACTCGCGGAAAAAGCGCCTAAACCCGCCGTCCACAGAAATGTAAGGAAGACAAAGTGGCATCTGTATGAGAAGAATTTCAAGAAAGTCCTCAACTCTAAACTTCCGTACGAACCGAATGACAAAGCCGGTTTGGATAATCTGGTCGATCATATCACCATATCATTCAATAGATCCCTTGAAGAAGCCTGTCCAAAAACAAGGTACAAGGGTAAAACTAAACCCCAATGGTGGACTTCTGAGCTAACGGCTATGAAAAAGACCTGCAACAAGCTATTCAATATGGCTAAATCTACTGGGGTCGCTAATGATTGGGATGCCTATAAAGAGCAACTCAAGATCTATAAGAAGGAGCTTAGAAAGGCGCAAAGGCGCTCTTGGTATACCTTCTGTGGTGAAGTGGAAAAGGTCTCCGACGCCGCTAGGCTGAGGAAGATATTATCTGCTTCACCCTGTACAGTGGGATATTTACAGGATGAGGCAAATAACTGGACCAAAAACAGCGAGCAGTCGCTCAATGTACTGCTCGACACACATTTCCCGGGGAACTCTATAACAGAACCCGAGGATCAGCAGGCTAGCTTCTTGACTGAGAGATCCAGAATAAGCTGGGCTATTAACAGCTTTGAGCCCTTCAAGTCACCTGGACCAGATGGCATCACTCCAGCAGAAATGCAGAAAATGTTAAAGTACATTATCCCCTGGCTGGAGAAAATTTATGTAGGCTGTATCAGGCTTTCATACGTCCCGAATCGATGGAGGGATACCAAAGTGGTATTCATACCAAAAGCGGGGAAGATATCACACACTAGGCCAAAAGACTTCAGACCAATTAGCCTATCCTCGTTCTTATTGAAAGGTCTGGAAAGACTTTTAGATCATTTCATTAGGGAAAACCTGGATACAAAACTCCTGTCGGGGAACCAACATGCTTACAACAAGGGCAAGTCTACTGAATCAGCCCTGCACGAACTTGTGAGCACTATCGAATCGTCCCTGCATTTCAAGGAATTCACCATGGTGGCATTTCTTGACATAGAAGGGGCTTTTAACAACATTCATTCCGATGCGGTAATTGCGGCACTCTCACATCTAAAAGTTAACACTAGTTTGATTAGACTAATTCAAAGTCTGCTCACCAGAAGACGCATAACAGCATGTCTAGGGTCCACAACTCTAACAAGGTATGTAAACAGAGGGACCCCGCAAGGAGGAGTATTGTCTCCACTAATTTGGAACCTAGCGGTGAATGAAATCCTGCTAGATCTAGAACGTTGTGGCTGCAAGGTCGTGGCATATGCGGACGACGTGGCAATCGCAGTGAGTGGCAAATTCGTAAACGTCCTCAGAGACATCCTACAGGTGGCTCTGAACAAGTTGGCTAGATGGGCCAGAAGCAGCGGTTTGGGCGTTAACCCCAACAAGACAGAATTGGTTCTCTTTACTAGGATGAATAATGTCCCACATGTGGACCCTCCACCTCGGATAAATGGAACAGATCTAGTCTTTTCTGAAAGTGCAAAATTTTTAGGAATAATTCTAGATAGGAAAATGTTATTTAGACTTAACGTGTAAGGAAGACCAACGTCGCCTTATATTCCTGCAAAAAGGCTGTATGGTCGCGGTGGGGACTCTCTCCTAAACTCATTACTTGTGTGTTTGGATTCTCTCACCAAACGTTGTAATTCCGACGTAGGTGGCAATGTCGGCGCATCGAATGGTAGATATATTGACGCCAGGTACATATTTCCATTACCTTGCCTCAGCACCGTTGCGTCCGATGTTGACAACTCTGGAGAGAAAAACAAAACATAAGTTTTTATGGCACAGAATACAAGTCCTTGGACGAGTACCTGTGTTAGCGTAGAAAAGGTTATAGTTCACATGGTTTAATCCAGTAACCTTGTTGCTAGTTGTCCATGGTTCCTGGATCAACGCAATATGAACCCTGCCTTTATTTATGATGTCCATCAGAGCGTTGATGCTGTCTAGCTCCGGTGCAGGTTTATCTGGATGACCTCAATCATAGTCCTTCCAGTAAAAGTTTCTTTTGGGAGTCTATCCTATCTGGTGGCACCCCTCATTATTTGGTAGTAGGTCATTCTCGATTCATCTGTCCTGCCCGGGACCTTTCCAATTTTGAAAAAGACTGTCCAGATCAAGAAGTACGCCATGCCCTTCGCCATGATAAGATTGTTCTTGGATTCTGGGTATATGCCCAACACGAGGAGAGTACCTTCGGTATCATTCTTCCTATAGAGGACTTCCCACTTTCTCACGGAAAGTTTGGAATTCTGTTTGTCAATGATGGCGAGTATGTATTCTGATGAGAACTTACTGGGACATCCCTTAACATATAGGGTCGTTTTTATGAGTTCAGGAATGTCGCTTTTCCTTACCAATTTTAGCATTGCGCCGTCCCAAGGTGAGGGGAAGCTATCCACAAGTTTTACGAGGACACCAGCGCAGCGTTGCGATGCCAGCCTTAGCATCAAAACACACCTCTCAAACTTGCAACTCATTACTTCGATTGGTGGTTCATCCTTTGATTCGAGGACGTATTCCGCTACCCTCGTATAGACCAAATCTTCGAAGTTACTCTTTTGGTCTTCGGGGATTCTGCCAGATGCACTACTGCTATCAATTATGGCGTAGCATAGATCGTCTCGAAAATGTTGTTTAGCTATATTAGAAAAAGATGGTGGCTTCTTACCCTTCTTTATGGCCAATTGATTTTTCCGTGTCTGTAGAGTCTTTTTGTTTAAAGCTTCATCCTTAACGGATGATTTGGTTGACTTGACCTGCGTCACTGGGTCAACTTTACCGCCCACGATCGAAGGACCCAGACTAGAGACCTCCTTTTGTGTGGTTACGTCAGGCTTATCCGAATTACTGGAAGACGGCGAGCCCTTTTTCTTCTTAGTCACTTTCACAGCGCTATGTTCTTCGGGAGACCTGACTTTTTTAGCGGCCTCCATGTTTGTGTTGGAGGTAGAATTGTCAGGTTCATCCCGTAATAGGTTCTGTCGGTTCAACTTTTCAGTTTCCTTCTTTGTGCCCCTGACAGTCTCTTTGAGTTAGCAACAATAGTACAGTTTTTAAAGCCCCGGCTGGGTTCTGCTTCATCTGTATTATCATTTGTTTTGCCTGCGGCTGGATGTGCTCTTGTTTCATTTTCGACTACGGGATCCAAGGCACCAAAGCTCGTAGAAGTTGCTTGCTCAGGATTGTTCGATAACGACGACACAGACTCGTGAGTGAATCAACGCTTGTCGCCGGCACTGGGTTTTCCCTCCCCTGCGCCGTAATCTCCTTCGTCTTTTTTGGTTTAATCATAAATTTTTCAGTAACATAGAGTGTTTCTACAAAGACGTGGCAAACCATAAATGGTCGAGCAGATCTGACTGTAAAATCACTAAATCTCTATTGCCAGCCACATCGAAATCTAGGTCCAAAGATCTTCTTAACCACACAAAGAGGGACATTCGCTTAATGATAGGCACGCTGACTGGCCAACACTAGGTGATTTCATGATACAAAATCTGGAATCTTTATCATCCCACGATATTGATAGAATCATGGGCTTCATAGATTGCTTGAGATGGATGGTTTGACATCAAGTCATCTAAACCTCTCCTAAAAAGCCATCTCTCCTCTCTCTTATCTATACTCATCACCTCCTTCATCTTCTTCGACCTCTACGCAAGCAATGGTTGTGTGCCGCGCGTCCTTAACCTAACAGTAAGCAATAAAATTGTGGAGTACACCCTCTATACCGATCATGGGCTCCCAATTCAGATAATGAGCTGCGAGTTAAAATGCGACATCCTGAGGATGAAGTTGGCTACATCAACATGTATAGAGACCCTCAAAGAGCTTGTGGATAGTATCCCCTCTCCCCTGAAGGCGCTAAGCTGAAACTGGTGAGGATGAGGGACATCTCCCTGCTCATTAAATCGACAGTCTATGTCAAAGGATGGGGCAGCAATTTCACAAGAGACGCATGCTTAAAATCTTCGGCCAGCAACACAAGGGACTGTGCGTGAAGAGGAGGGAACTCTTCAACAGAGAGAAGGATTGCGATGGCTCTCTTCTTGTGTTGGGCTTGGATCAGCTCTCCATGTCCAAAGCTGTCTTCTTCAAAATTGGTAAGGCGAGGGTTGGCGCCGAATAGTCGAAAAATGAGCCACAGATAATAAAGGCAGCGAATCAGTGAAGCTCCCATCGCAGCCCTGTTACTGGAGGACCAATGATTGAGGTAATCCAGAAAACCTCCATCGGAGCAAGACGGCAACCAACGCTTTGATGGAAATAATAAATAAAGGTTAGACTCATATTGCTTTAATCCATGAACCACGGACGATTCGAAACAAGGTTATTGGAATAAACCACGTCAATTACCAACTGTTTTATGTAAATACGGGAAATATACCAAGGACCACAAAAATGTATGTTATCTTTTTTCTCCAGAGTTGTCAACATCGTATACCCAGCATCAGTATATTTGCCTTACGATTCGACATTACCACCCACGTCGGAACTACAACGCCTGGTGAGGAATGTCAAACAAACAGGTGACGAAGTACTAGTAGTTTGCGATGCTAACTCTCACCACGTTGTGTAGGGTAGTACTAACATCAGCAAACCAATAAATTTCCGAAATAAGGCTAAAACCAAATGGTTAAAGTTCTGGAAGTTAATTAGAGAAAGACTAGGGCATGAGGATTGTGAGTGCCTAACTGTTGAAGACATTGCCAATAATGTTAATAATATTATGGATATACTAGTGAGGTCATTCGAAGACAGCTGCCCGCTTCGAGTAAGGAAATCAGCGCAAAAAAATCTTGGATGTCCGGGGAGAATCGCAACATTGGGAAAGAGGTCCGCATGCTCTACAATAGGGCACGCCGTAAAAAATCGCCAGTATACTGGGACGACTACCATAGAACCCTCAGATAATACACCAAAAAATACAAGAAGAGTGAAATGAAACTGCTGTTTATCGATGTTTCTAAAATAAAAAATATGGGCTTCTGCCCATATCGTAGAAATGGGCTGTAACGACGTGATTTATCACTTTGAAGCTGGGATAGGCTCAGTGGGTCCAGGGTAATTACAAACATTTATATTCGCGGGTGGCAGAGAGAATAACACAATATCACTATTTTTATTTGCTTGTCACAGTCTTTATTATTTTCCTATATATATGTTTAGGTTTAGGTTAGGGTGGCAGCCGTATTTTTTTACAAGCTCACATAGACCAGTTTAGGCCCCTAGTGTTACCACGGGCTGAAATGCCCCTCATCGAAACCAACCTGTTTGATATATAAATTTATCGATAGTACGAATATCAGTACTGGAAAGATCTGTTAGGCTGCCTAAAAAGGCCGACCCCAGTATGTCCAGTCGTCGTTTACTCAAAGCGGGACAGTCGCAAAGCAAGTGCTCAATGCTCTCCACTTCTTCCTCATCTCCACAGCTTCGGCCGAAGTCATTGGAGTAGATACCCAATCTTTTGGCGTGTTCGCCGATCAAGCAGTGTCCCGTCAGAACCTTTACTAACGTAGACAATCGTTTCCTCTCTAGTGCGAGGAGATATTTTGACCTTCTCAGGTCATACCTTGGCCAGATTTGTCTAGCTACCCTGCAGGTGCCGATTTCTGTCCATCTTTCGTTGGACTGCCTGATTGCCTCTTGCCTAAGCCAAAGCTGGCACGTGGATAGTGGCGCACCAATATATGCAAATTCTTCGAGAATTTGTAATGTCGTCCCTTTTCCTAGCAAGTTCATCGGGATGTTGCCTCCAGAGAATTGATTTCAGCCTGGTGGTCCGAGTAAATGACAACGCCAGTGTTGGTTACTATGTTGCGACTCAGCCACTTGGCGACTTCCCATATTGCCATTATTTCGGCTTGATAGACACTGCAGGTATCTGGTAGTCTGTGAGCTATATCCAGACTAAGTTCTTCACAGTGTACTCCGAAGCCAACCTTTTCATCAAGCTTCGAACCATCCGTGTAAAAGTGAAGATGGTTTCTATTACCTGGTATTCTGCTGACCCATTCATCTCTGGCGGGAATCATAGTGATGTAATTTCTCTCGAAGGTGTACACAGTTGGTATATAGTCCACTCGGTTGGTTACCATAGCACTACATTTTGATATCCTCATGTGACCAATAGTTATTGTACCTCCACATTGATAGGCAGTTTAATCTCATTGCCGCTTTGGTTGCAACTTCTCTCGCCACAATATTAATAGGCAGTATATGGAGTAGGGCTTGTAGAGACTCGGTCGCTGTAGTCCTTAAGGCTCCGCTTATGCTCAGGCAGGCAGTTCTCTGAACCTTTGTTAGTAGGTTGGTAATGGTTAGTTTGTCAGTTGCCGTCCACCATACCACAATACCGTATAACAGTATTGGACGAACTACTGCTATATATATCCAGTGGACGATTTTAGGAGAGAGTCCCCACCGCGAACCTACAGCCTTTTTTCAGGAATATAAGGCGACGTTGGCCTTCCTTACACGTTCCAATACGTTAAGTCTAAATAACATTTTCCTATCTAGAATTATTCCTAAAAATTTTGCACTTTCAGAAAAGACTAGATCTGTTCCAGTTATCCGAGGTGGAGGGTCCACATGTGGGACATTATTCATCCTAGTAAAGAGAACCAATTCTGTCATGTTGGGGTTAACGCCCAAACCGCTGCTTCTGGCCCATCTAGCCAACTTGTTCAGAGCCACCTGTAGGATGTCTCTGAGGACGTTTACGAATTTGCCACTCACTGCGATTGCCACGTCGTCCGCATATTCCACGACCTTGCAGCCACAACGTTCTAGATCTAGCAGGATTTCATTCACCGCTAGGTTCCCAATTAGTGGAGACAGTACTCCTCCTCGCGGGGTCCCTCTGTTTACAAACCTTGTTAGAGTTGTAGACCCTAGACATGCTGTTATGCGTCTTCTGGTGAGCAGACTTTGAATTAGTCTAATCAAACTAGTGTTAACTTTTAGATGTGAGAGTGCCGCAATTACCGCATTGAGCGAATGTTGTTAAAAGCCCCTTCCATGTCAAGAAATGCCACCATGGTGAATTCCTTGAAATGCAGGGACGATTCGATAGTGCTCACAAGTTCGTGCAGGGCTGATTCTGTAGACTTGCCCTTATTGTAAGTGTTTATTTAGCTCACCTTATTGCCTTCTTCTTCTGTAAATCGGCAATGTTTTTTTGCCTCACCTTTAGCACCTTCCTTTGACTCTTCCCGTGACGTACGAATTTATGTGCCGTGCACTGTATTGGCTTGTCTGTCTGCTATGCTGAACTCGTCAACTAACGGCCGGATCACCAGCTATTCCTCTGCGTCCGGCTCTTCTATTTAGCAGGCGCCTACCTCAACAAGAACGATTAGCTGCGCACCAAATGTCCGTCCGCATACAGCACCACTGCCGAAAACCTGGGACAAGATGTTTGATGTCCCAGTATGAAAGAGTAACACACTTTTTTCTTTTCAATTGAACAACCACTTTATGTGGTGATTTTATTTCACAAAAAACTACGCACTTCGTGTGGTAACGAATCAAAGAAAGTTTAAAAAGAAGGTTTGTTCAAATTTGCTGCTGCCACCAGTTGTGTGTGTTGCTTTGAATCGAATAATAAAATTAGGCAACATCACTCACCGCTCAGCCCATCCAAAAAACATTCTTCTCCATTTCGCCGATTGCTGCTTCCAGTGATTGAGTGAAGCAGACGAACGGGAAATCAGCTGAGTGGCGGTGGTGGAAGCAGCAAAGCGCTGCGTTTGTCCACTCAAACACACTCACCAATACATTGCATTAATGGAATGCGTTTCAAATGTTCGAGGTAGGGATGTCATTCCTCGATCCCAGGTAGGGTTTGCATACCTCGAGGGGGGGAAGTGTGTGTGAGTGGACATTCCGCCCGCCTTGGGGCATGGCCACAACAAATATAAATATAAAATAGAATATAATGATATTAAATTCAACATAAATTTACAGTTCATTTTTAGCTGTACGTTAATTCATATTAAACAAAGGATAAACTTAAATTACATTAATTAATTAATTACATTAAACAATACTGATAATGTTGGCGCTGGGTCAATTCACTGGTCGTCCTCATAGGTCGGATCAATATCGATCTTCCCGAAAAATGCTAGGCCGAAGATGGTTTTCTGTGCGAAAGGCAAGCTTCCTTCCTGGGTTGGTAGACCCAAGTATATAGTGCGGGCCACATCAGCTCCCAACACAATAGGACATGGATATGGGATGTGAAACCCGTGGTCTGCCAAAACTTCGTTGCGGTAGTGATTTTTGATCGGCCCTGGTTCAAGATGCGATCCCGGTGACACCACTGCTCGTTTGACTCTGCGGACAAGGTCGACTGTGACAGTTCGCACATCATCGCACATTCCTCATAGTCGAACATTCAAAATATCCTTACACTTTTCCCATGACAGTGGGAAAGTGTCTGTGGGGGTATAAAAGCTCGTTATCACGCTAGGGTCAAGAAGTATGCGGACGTTGTGTTGTTGTTGTGGGTCGTTGGGGCACCACATAAAAGCCATGGCGGTCATTTGTATCCACGCCGATCTCTCCGCGAAGGGGTGTGGATGAAGCAGAGTGTGATGGGTGTCCCAGCATGTCCAACATTCGGCACGGCTGTTACATTGAGCCAATTGGTGCGAAAAAGCCAAGCAGTTTTCACACGCTGATTTGGCATTAACGAGTGCTTTTTTCTCCACTGGTGGCAAAGCTAGGAAACGGCGACATTTTCGCAATGGGTGTCGTGATATACACAGGGGGCAGAGATAGCGATCGTCAAAATCCATGGCTAGACGAAAGAAACGCATAATTTGAGTTGGTGGTGATGAAAAACGTATATAAATGGAATTGTAACATATTGGGCCAAATTTAGTGAATGTTGATATTTTGTCTGTGGTGGTTATTGAGATTGTGGAAGAAGGACGAGTTTATGGAACGGACGAGTGATAATTCCGGCCTGTGTTCTCAGGTCAACAACTCTAACGAGATCATCACGTCCAGGATGTAATTTAACAACACGTTCCAAACGCCAATCAGTGGGACATAGAGATTCATGACGTAGAACCACAAGATCATTAAGAGACAAATTTTGTTGAGGCGACTTCCATTTGAAGCGTTTATTAAGCTCAGACAAATATTCTGTCTTCCATCGACGACAAAACTCTTGCTGGATAATCTTTATTTTCCTCCAGCGGTTGAGTAAGGCAGTTCGAGTTGGAATTTCTTCTGACTCAGCAGGAGCCAGGAGAGAAGAGCCAATCAGGAAGCGCCCTGGTGTTAAGGCCGAGAGGTCGTCGTGATTATTGGAGAGGGGGGCGAGAGGTCTCGAGTTGAGACAACTTTCTACAGAGGCAAGTATCGTCGCAAACTCTTCAAAGGTATGGCGTACTTGACCTGAAATTTTCTTAAGGTGGGTTTTACAACTTTTCACGCCGGCTTCCCATAAGCCACCCATATGGGGAGCTCCGGCTGGTATGAAATGCCATTCTAATCGTTGGAATCCATATTTGGAGACAATTTCATCCTTAATTTCAGAGACAATTTTAGTTAGATGGGCCTTAACTCCCGAGCAGCACCAACGAAGTTCCGCCCATTGTCGGAGTATATTTTATGCGGACAACCGCGTCGTGAGACGAAACGAGAGAAGGCTGCTAAAAGGGCGTGGGTGGACAAATCACTTACTGGCTCTAAGTGAATCGCGCGTGTGCTAAAACACACAAAGAGACAAACATAACCCTTTGACACACGGCAGCCACGACCGTGGAAAGTTTTTAATTCAAAGGGGCCAGCATAGTCGACACCTGTGACAGCAAAGGTCCGACTGAAAGTTGTTCTGTCTTCTGGGAGAGGGGCCATCATTTGTGACTGACTCGTTTTCCGGGCAATTACACACTCCTTGCATCTGTTAATGCGAGTTTTTATCAAACTTTTCGCCCTAATGATCCAACATTCTAATCTAACAGTAGCCAGGGTCAATTGGGAGCCTCCGTGCAAAGTGATTTTGTGTACGAAATCGACTTAAAGAAGAGATAATCTGCTTTGATACGCGAGAATTACGGGATGTCTCTCATTGTAGGAAAGAGCCAAAGTAGAACCGAGACGACCATTCGCTCGAATTAAACCGTTGCTGTCGAGAAAGGGTGTTAAGGTCAAAAGCGAGCTATTCGAGGGTAAATTCTTTTTCTTTTCGAGACAGTGGTATTCGGAAGGGAAAAATAACTGTTGTGACCTAGCCATCAAACGATGGCGAGCATGAAGTAATTCAGACGATGAAATACCTATGGAGCAGTGTTCAAATGTCTTCTTTAGCGAGGGATGATTACGGTGAAAGAAGCGATAAATATATGAGACAACATGCAATGCCCTTGAGAGGGAGGAAAAACGATCTAGTATATCTTCTGTATTCGCTGATCTAGCAATGTGGACTTTCGCCGATCTAATTTCTAGTTCAGTGTCTGGAACTTGAGGACTATTGGGCCAAAAGTGTTTCTCCTATCCAAGCCAAGGTGGTCCGTGCCACCATAAATCACAACCCTTTAGTTCTAAAGGGGTCGCCCCCCGGGTTGCTAGGTCTGCCGGGTTTTCTGCAGTCCCCACATGTCCCCAATTACTAGCAATCTTCTCTTGAATTATGGACACTCTGTTCGAAACATATGTTGCCCAATTATGTGATGGTTTTTTGATCCAAGCCAATACTATGGTCGAGTCAGTCCAAGGAAATAATCCATCATGTGATATGTCCAATGGGGCAATACCGAATCTGCTAACTCCGCTAATAAAACGGCGCCGCAAAGTTCTAACCTTGGAACCGATATTTTCTTTATAGGGGCAACTTTTGACTTTGCAACTAGCAATTTTGTATAGACATTTCCCTCAGTCTCTACTCTTATGTACAACACTGCAGCATATGCGAGTTCTGAAGAGTCACAGAACCCATGAATTTCAATCTTACAAGTTGGAGAATATTGTAACCAACGGGGTATTTTTAATTCATCTATTTCTCCATAATTTGCAATAAACGCTCTCCATTTCAACAGAGGCAAGGGTTTGATGGGATCATCCCATCCTATATTATCGAGCCACAACATTTGCATGCGAATTTTCGCTGTTATTATTACAGGCGAAAGCCACCCTAAGGGATCAAATAACCTTGCTATTACCGAAAGGACCTCCCTTTTAGTGAATGATTCTTTATGAGCCAATTTCTGTGTGACAAAATAAAAAGAATCAGTTGCCCCATTCCATCTAATTCCTAATGTCTTGGCTGAACTTTTTTCGTCGAAATTAAGGAATTGTTCATTTAATAAATGATCTCGAGGCAAGTCCTTCAAAATGTCCTTATTGTTCGAAGTCCATTTTCTTAGCTGGAAACCAGCGGACTCTAATATTTTTATAAGCTGGTTACGTGCTTCTAATGCCTCTGAGACAGAATGTGATCCCACCAAGGAATCGTCTACATACATATTTTCCTTTAAAATCTTTGAGCCAATTGGATAACGCTCTTTTTCATCTTCTGCTAACTGCAGGGCTAAAAATGGAGCACAATTAACACCAAATGTAACCGTCTTCAATTGGAAATCTTGTATCTCTTCATCAGGAGAAGATCGAAACAATATACGCTGAAAAGGGGCATGCTGTGGGTTGACAAGTATTTGTCGATACATTTTTGTTATATCCGCATTAAACACGAATTTGTAAAAGCGCCAATTCAAAATTAATGAATTATGTCCTTTTGAAGAACTGGGCCGATAAATAACGCGTCGTTTAGACTTTTCCCATTCGCAGACGGGCATGAGGCATTAAAAACCACTCTTAATCGGGTTGTGGTGCTCTCAGGCTTAAAAATTCCATGATGAGGTAAATAAAAAAAGCTCTCGGAGCTATTTTTTGGAGGTTCGACTCTCTCCATATGTCCCAGGGACAAATACTCGTTGATGACATCATCATACATTAACTTCAAATCAGGATTTCGAAGTAAAGATTTTTCGTTCCTTAGAAATTGACTTAGGGCCACATATCGATTCGCATTTTTCGACGAATCTAGTGGATTTTCTGGCCGAAAGGGTAAATCTACCCTGAATCTGCCATCAGCCGTCCTGATCGTTGTTTTCTTAAAGATCTCTTCACAGAGTCTATCATCCTCGGAAATTATTGGTTTCCTTGAAACCTCCTCTATCTCCCAAAACTTTTTCAATTGATCATCAATTGATACCCTGGTGCAATGTGAAACTCGGACTGTACGTCTCGGATTCGATGCACTCGTTGGGCGAGTCACAATCCAACCAAAGACTGTCTCCTGAGCCACAAGCGAGCCAAGAACTCCGTGTTCTACTCCATTCAGTAGAATCAGCGGCTATAAATTTCCTCCCAAGAGAATATCCACCGGGCCAGTTTGATAAAAATGAGGATCTGCAAATTCCAATTTAGGAAGCTTTTTCGCTACTATATTTTCATAAGAATGCGTGGGTACGTTACCCGTAACATCTTGCACAACTAGTGCATCGGTTTCAACCGAAAAATTTGGCTTTAATATGGAGCCAATTCTTAAAGACGCTATTTTCGAGCATTTTGTCAGATATTCACCGCCTAACTCAGTGATATCTGCCGATACGGCTTTTGTAGGTAATCTCAATAAGTTCTGAACTCTTGATGATATGAATGTATCATCTGAACATGGGTCAATTAAGGCTCGAACTTTATGTGCGACGCCATCTTTAAAAATGTTTATCCACGCTGTTGCTAGCATAGTCTTGTTTGAAACGGACGTATGATAAGCTGTAACATTCTCAGATGTTGAAGGTGCTTCAGTGGACTGTAAATTCTGATTCTGAGAGTTTTGGGCCAAATTTGTCGAACTCGCTACACTAGCATTATGCTGCTGGACTGATCTTTCTATGTGTAAAAGAGTGTGATGCTTATAATTGCATTTTGCGCAATTATTTTTATTGAGACATTTATCGACACCATGTCCTGGTGAAAAACATTTTACACAACTTTTCTCTTTCCTAACAAAATTTAATTTGTTTCGCGGACTCATGTTTACGAATTTGGGACAAGACTTCAGTACGTGGTTTTCCTTACACAAAGTACATTTAATATTGTTAACCTTTGTGTGATGTACCTTGAATTGTTTTGACCTGTCAAAATTATTCTGTCTTTGGCGAGGGGCAGGTTCATGTGTTCCCATCATATCAGATACACTTTCAATAGTCTGAAATCTTTCTGTCAAAAACTTGCTTAAATCTTCCCATTTCGGAAGCTCTGTCTTTTCCTCAATTGACTGTTCCCAGAGAGACAATGTAAGTTTCGGCAACTTTGCTGAACATTGGAAGACGAAAATTGGATCCCATGATCCCACATCTATTTTGTACAGTTTTAGTACAGAAATGCAATTTCTTATGTCCCTATGCAATTTTTTAAGGTTACTTGCTGACTCATTTGTGCATTGAGGCAAATTGAATAAAATTCTTAACAGATTGTTTATTAATATTCTTTTATTTTAGTATTGGCTTTTTAAATTCGCCCACGCGATGTCGAAACCCTCGGCTGTTAATGGGATATGTTTATTAATTTCCCTCGCTTCTCCACTTGTTTTCTGAAACAAGTGATATAATTTTTCGACAGAGCTAAGCTTTTTGTTATTCACATAAACAGCAGTGAATAAATCTCTGAAGCTGGGCCAAGTAACGTAATCTCCATAAAAAATCTCTGTATCGCAAGGTGGAACACTGACAGACGAAGAACTGGCCTTTTGACTAACAGGAGCCGGTTTAATTTTTTCCTTCCAATCTCCTATTATGGTCATACAGTTCATATACTTTGTACTGACTTCAGTCTTCTTCTTTTTTATTGTTGCTTTGTCTGATTTTTGGCAGTCAGGGTCAGTGTTGCATTTTTTATAAAGGTCTTTAAACTCCGACCATAGATCCTGAATCTCCTGACTCTCTGCCTCTATAGTCGATTCATTATATTTACTAGCATCTGTCTCCCTCATCCTTTTTTCATGTGCGATGATTTCGTCACACTGAACCAGAAATTCCTCCATGAGACTCATTATAACGTATTTTGTTTTGTCTCTATTAATTATCTAAATAATAAATCGCTAGATGATTTAATTTAATTTACGCCGATTATTCACAAATGAGATCGGGACAAAATGAATTCGCACTAAAACACAGTGCAGACGAACGATCTTTCACACGGAAGCAGTCAAATCGATTTTCAAAAAATATTTTTAAATATTTTTATAGCACTAGACCCACTGTGCCTTAAGACTGGATAGCAATTTATTGCAGAGTTTAGAGACAAATATTTCCAGTTTGATTTAAACAATATTGGTTAATGTATGCTTTGGCCCACTGTCCACGCTGTGTTCCAAAACAAATGTCTTCAATGATAATAAAAGGTTTTTAGATTGCCTCAACGGGTAAGTTTATTATAATTATAGAAAAACTCTCCAGAATGTACGGGCCAAATTAATAATTCCCAAACGACAAAAAAAATATAAATATTTATTGATCAACTGCGTGTCTTTATTTTAGTACCAGGTCCAACGAACAAATCTTCTATCCTTGGCACCACTCTGCACTTGATTTTTATTTTAAAAAAGGTTATTGATTAAAATTAGGACAACTGATAACCGCAATACAAAATTGTCTTCAATAAATTTATTTTACTTATTTACATCCACCAGTGAGTATTTATATGTCTGGGCCAACAACTGCGTACGACAATAGTTGTTCCACTGTGCCGAAACATAAATATTTTCGAATGAAAAAATGTTCTTAAAATTTTCCAAATTTGTTCTATCATGAGCCACTGTACATCAAAAGGAAAGTTTTCTTGCAACTGGTATGCTTTTTAATTGAAGTCCAACACAAGAAAATTTATTTGCATTAAAATGTTCTTAAAGTTTCGTAGTTGCCGATACGTACCACTGTACAAGGTCAATGTGCCAAAGAAACAACATAGAAATGTCAAAAGAGACAAGACAATGTCAAAAAGACAAAACAGTAAACTATTTCAACCTTGAATATGAATAGCTACTGCACTTCAGTACATAAAGAGAATCAGATTTGCAAAACAACGAAAGTGGCGTCGACAGAGGCAAACAGCAATAACAACTTTGAAGTCAGTGGATTAGTAAAAGGCAGAAGCCAAAAAAACTAAATGCGTTGACTGAGACAAAAGGAAAGCACAGTACATAAGTGGAATGCAAAGCAATGCAAAAAAATCCATGTACAATGATCTTGAAAAATAACTGCTTTTCTAGCGGTTCTTATAATTTTCACTTCAACTTCTTCCAAAAATTCAAGGTTATCTAACCATAAATTGTCTCGAGACAAAATTTACTTTGAGACAAATGTTACTGTCGCAGAAGGCAATTTCACGATGACAATGATATGGGCCAATATGTACACTTTTCGTAATATAAATTTACGCACGTACCTCTTGTTTCCAATGCGCTGGTTTCTTCTTCACGGGCGATAGGACCAATGTTTATTTAGCTCACCTTATTGCCTTCTTCTTCTGTAAATCGGCAATGTTTTCTTGCCTCACCTTTAGCACCTTCCTTTGACTCTTCCCGTGACGTACGAATTTATGTGCCGTGCACTGTATTGGCTTGTCTGTCTGTCCGCATACAGCACCACTGCTCCGCATACAGCACCACTGCCGAAAACCTGGGACAAGATGTTTGATGTCCCAGTATGAAAGAGTAACACACTTTTTTCTTTTCAATTGAACAACCACTTTATGTGGTGATTTTATTTCACAAAAAAACTACGCACTTCGTGTGGTTATATTTAACGAATCAAAGAAAGTTTAAAAAGAAGGTTTGTTCAAATTTGCTGCTGCCACCAGTTGTGTGTGTTGCTTTGAATCGAATAATAAAACTAGGCAACATCACTCACCGCTCAGCCCATCCAAAAATCATTCTTCTCCATTTCGCCGATCGCTGCTTCCAGTGATTGAGTGAAGCATACGAACGGGAAATCAGCTGAGTGGCGGTGGTGGAAGCAGCAAAGCGCTGCGTTTGTCCAATCAAACACACTCACCAATACATTGCATTAATGGAATGCGTTTCAAATGTTCGAGGTAGGGATGTCATTCCTCGATCCCAGGTAGGGTTTGCATACCTCGAGGGGGGAAGTGTGTGTGAGTGGACAGTAAGCATGTTGGTTCCCCGACAGGAGTTTTGTATCCAGGTTTTTCCTAATGAAATGATCTAAAAGTCTTTCCAGACCTTTCAATAGGAAGGAGGATAGGCTAATTGGTCTGAAGTCTTTTGGCCTAGTGTGTGATATCTTTCCCGCTTTGGTATCCCTCCATCGATTCGGGACGTATGAAAGCCTGATACAGCCTACATAAATTTTCTCCAGCCAGGGGGTAATGTACTTTAACATTTTCTGCATTTCTGCTGGAGTGATGCCATCCGGTCCAGGTGACTTGAAGGGCTCAAAGCTATTAATAGCCGAGCTTATTCTGGATCTCTCAGTCAAGAAGCTAGCGACGCTCGCAGTCCACTCGCACTCTTGTTGGTCCTGCTGATACTCGGGTTCTGTTACAGAGTTCCCCGGGAAATGTGTGTCGAGCAGTACATTGAGCGACTGCTCGCTGTTTTTGGTCCAGTTATTTGCCTCATCCTGTAAATATCTCACTGTACAGGGTGAAGCAGATAATATCTTCCTCAGCCTAGCGGCGTCGGAGACCTTTTCCACTTCACCACATAAGGTATCCAAGAGCGCCTTTGCGCCTTCCTAAGCTCCTTCTTATAGATCTTGAGTTGCTCTTTATAGGCATCCCAATCATTAGCGACCCCAGTAGATTTAGCCTTATTGAATAGCTTATTGCAGGTCGTTTTCATAGCCGTTAGCTCAGAAGTCCACCATTGGGGTTTAGTTTTACCCTTGTACCTGGTTTTTGGACAGGCTTCTTCAAGGGATCTATTGAATGATATGATCGACCAGATTATCCAGACCGGGTTTGTCATTCGGTTCGTACAGAAGTTTAGAGTTGAGGACTGTCTTGAAATTCTTCTCATACAGGTGCCACTTTGTCTTCCTTACATTTCTGTGGACGGCCGGTTTAGGCGCTTTTTCCGCGAGTTTGAACTCAATATAATGGTGATCTGAGAATGAATGGTCGTCCAGTACATTCCACCCAATAATTTTGTCTGACAGCCGGTCAGTAGCAAACGTTACGTCGAGTACTTCTTGTCTGTCTTTAATTGTAAAGGTCGGTTTATTACCTATGTTACAAATACTAAGGTTGGTAGTTAGAATAAAGTCAAGAAGCGAATCACCCCTATTGTTTATATCCGTACTACCCCAGATAGTATGATGAGCGTTCGTGTCTGCGCCAATAATCAGCTCGAGCTCGTCAGACGTTGCTTCTTCTACTACTTCCCTGAATAGAGCAGTCGGTACTACAGATTCATAAGGCAAGTAGCTGGAGACCACCCAATATATGCGATTACCGATCTCCAGGCTAGCAGCTGTTTGGTCTTTACCACTTAAATTAGTCAGGAGAAAGATACTTAGATCTTTCCTGGCCAAAATGCAGGTTCTTGGAGTGCCTTCACAGTTGGCCACAAGCAGTTTAAAGTTGGGTGTCCTAATACCGCACACCCTTCCTCCCACTACGTAGGGCTCCTGTATCAGGACGATGTCTACTGCGCCTGTGGACAGGCGCAGCAATAGAGCCGCTGAGGCTGCTTTAGCGTGATGGAGGTTAATCTGTAGAATTCTTACCATCATTGGTAATTGACAGATTAACATCCACCCCGACAAGGGTGTTATCGAACTCTTCGTCCGTATCGTCGAGAAGCATGTCCCCGCCAGATGTGTCAAAGAGTCCGGAGACTCCCCTCAGCCTCTCTGTGTCCGAAGTAGAGCTTTTGTTCTCAGAGAAGGACGTTACAGATCTTCTGTTAGAGTTGGAGTCACCAGAAATTATAGGCGTGGGTACCTCCGCACTTCCAGAAAGTGCCACGGTGGACGACTCACCTTCTGCAGTGGGAGCTATATCCTGCTTGTATATCTTCAAGACTATAGTCTCGAAGCCATATTGTAGGGTTGCACTCGCACTTTGTATATGGGAGGTGGATTCAGCGTTTAGGATAAGATTGACCTGCCGCTTTTTACCATCCGCCTCACCCACCTTGCTGATTCTCCAATTATGGGCCGGCAGACCAGGATTGGAATCTTTTATTATTTCTAAGATGTCAGCCGGGTTGGAGGGCTCTTCTGTAACCCAGGTGATGGCTCTAGGGTGACTAGGGATGTTGTTTTTTCGACAACATCCAACTGAGCACCCGGCCGCACCTCTCCCGCTCGACTCAGAGCAGCCTTATACAGGTCTACTGATCTGGCATCACCGAAATATAAGAGCTTTACTCTCCCCTGATGCCATCCTGCATCGTTGCAGATTGGTGGTTTGCCCGGCAATTCTCTACGGACATCGAGGTAATGAGCCATAATGGCTGATTGTACATGACTCCATTTGTCCTTGAGGATGGATCCATCCTCACTGTCTATAACAGCCATCACTAGACTCTCCTTCGCCACTTCATTGAAGGGCTTGGTGAGTGTCCTGTTGATGGTGACATTAGGGCCTCTTGCCTTTTTCGAAGGCAGGGGTTCATCAGGTGATCTGATTCGTTTTACTTTATTAGCCGTTAACACAGCTGAATTTGTGGCTCTTTCAGCCGACTCATTGGCCTTAGAAGCATCTATGACGCATTTAGCCCAGGTAAGTGACTCTTTTTGTTTTTCGGTAAGAGCCGAAACCTCAACAGCCTCCAACTTCGGCAAAACTCTGAGCGCTACACGATGCTCATTGTGCTTCCATTTTGACGGTCGGACATGACGTTTTCCCCTCACCGCACCACCTGTTGTGAGTACTTGGGGGAGATTTTCACCATTTTTGGTCGGCTTTGGACAAGACCAACGGACGGACAGTCGGACGATTGGGGAACCGCGCTCCATCGGAACACGTCAAGAGAATTTATTTTTATTTTTTCTGTATTAGACTGTAATAGGTACTACGATGTAGGCCTTACGGACTTTGTACAGATTTTTGCTATTGTGTAATAGGTACTGGTAACTATCCGCTATGTGATAAACACGTCCGTTCACTGCGAATGATCAGCAACGAATATATATATATGTTACACAGTCACATTATTTCACAAACGCAGTTTTATTAGATCAATTAGCGGTGTAGAACGGCGGCTATTTTTCTCGATTTCGGTAGAGCGGCGTTGAATGTGCACTGTGGCGACGGCATGTGGCACACGTTTTACGATGAGGTATAGGCAATGCCGGGACACCCAATTTAGAGCGACCGACGGCCTTTCACCATGGCTGCCGGTGGAACTATCGATCGAGTGCAGGTGAAACCAATACACTCCACCGTGAGCTCTGTCGGCAGATACTACAAACGATTGGTGGCAATGAGTAGTACTGGTACTGCCAAAGTACTCTTTATCTCCAACCCGTCGCTTTATCTCCTTCGTTGGCGGTAGCTCCTGATGTTGTTGTACTACCGAAGTATCCCCTGGGAGAGTGCAGGTAAAACCAATACACTCCACCGTGAGCTCTGTCGGCAGGCACTACAAACGATTGGTGGGGATGAGTAGTACTGGTAATGCCAAAGTACTCCTTATCTCCAACCCGTCGCTAAGTTTTGGTTTAGTTGAGTTGCTGATTTATTATTGGTGAAACCGAAATAATTAATTAGCAACCTAATCGTCACCGTACGACAACTACCCGCTAACTCACTTTTATACTTTTGCGACATGTACTAGCACCTCAGTGTCGGCACCCCTAGTGCCAGTTGGCAGCCTCGCCATATGTAGGGTTGCGTGGAAAGATCATGTAGCTAATCACCACCAGATGGCACGGTGATGTATCCATTTAGTAGAACGTCCGTTACAGTCACAGATAAATTAAATTTTAATTCAAAATCAACTTAAAACTAGGAGAAGGTAATAATAATGATGACAATAATAAACTTAAAAATTCTATAAACGAAAATATAATTCAATGTGTTCTGGATACAGTTGTAAACAAAAACGAGAGCAACGATTTTTGTTGTTACATTGCCCTCCCTCGTCGGGTTTTTTTTATTCTCGTATTTGCACACAGAAATCTCCGTTTTTATGTATCATTACTTGGTACGTCTTCCCATCAATCATTCGTGTAAATTTCCTTCGACTTACAGTTTTCTCGCCAGGCTGTCGTCTATAATGGCCTGCAATGCGGGAGGAATATCTGCTGCATGGAGTGGGACCTTTCCCACTTTTCTTACCTCCGGTGTAATGGATTCCAACCATTGCTGTGTGACATATCTCTTATTAACATAATCTGATTCACCCGGTTTGAGTCGTGGATTTACACGTGGTTTGTCCTTGGAATCTTGTACCACTTTGGTGACTCTCTGTTGTGTAATGGGTGATGCTGGCGTAATGATCGGTGGTGACGTAGTTTTTCCCATTGATGGTGCCGGCGAAGACGATGTAGACGAAGAAGAAGACGATGATGATGACGAAGAAGAAGACGATGATGATGACGAAGAAGAAGATGAGGTGGTTGATGATGAACAAGAGGATGATGTGGTCGGTGGAGGTAACTTTTCCGAAGTGTGTGAAGGCAGTGACACAGAAGATAGTGTTATTTCGTCCAGTTGTCTTACTGGGCTCTGCATATGTTGAGGCGGAACCCGTGGTGACTCCGTACTTGAACTATTGGTTAGTGTCGATACCTTACACAATGGGCTTACGCTGATTTGCCCTGAAGGATTCATGCCCTTGATAATATTTCCCGGTAGGTCTGGGGATGGTGTTTTCTGGTCTCTACTTAATTCTGCCACTGGATTTGACAACACCTCGATCCAGCTTTTATTCGAGTCCGACGACGTTGATGTACGACGTTCTGCTGGGTGGTCCGGCCATTTTCCTGTCGGTTTTCTTTCCTCTAGTTTCCTCTTAGAATCACTGCTCAGAATCGTTTTTCTCTCTGGGGGTTTGCTTCCCGTTGGAATCAGAAGACGTACCGTAACGGTTCTCTCATAACATTTGAGACCTATGGTATAGTATTGCCGGTCTTTGATGTCTATACTACCAAACCCTTTCCTTTTAGGAGGTGTGGGAGTTACATCGGATCCACTTCCTGAATCGAGTGTTGACGGTGATTCTTGTGAGATTGGAGATGGATTCCGTTTATCGACGGTGCGGTCATGATTACCATAGAACGTCCTACGTAGCTCTTCTGCTACAGCCTCTGCATTGGGAAAATCGTTATCAAAGAATTCATCCAATGACCTCGGAAGTGTCTCCACCTCGTCTTCACTTCCAGTTGACGTTTTCGTTTACGATGAGGTATAGGCAATGCCGGGACACCAAATTTAGAGCGACCGACGGCCTTTCACAATGGCTGCCGGTGGAACTATCGATCGAATGCAGGTGAAACCAATACACTCCACCGTGAGCTCTGTCGGCAGACACTACAAACGATTGGTGGGAATGAGTAGTACAGGTAATGCCAAAGTACTCCTTATCTCCAACCCGTCGCTTTATCTCCTTCGTTGGCGGTAGCTCCTGATGTTGTTGTACTACCGAAGTATCTCCTGGGAGAGTGCAGGTAAAACCAATACACTCCACCGTGAGCTCGGTCGGCAGGCACTACAAACGATTGGTGGGGATGAGTAGTACTGGTAATGCCAATGTACTCCTTATCTCCAACCCGTCGCTTTATCTCGTTCGTTGGCGGTAGCTCCTGATGTTGTTGTACTACCGAAGTATCCCCTGGGAGAGTGCAGGTAAAACCAATACACTCCACCGTGAGCTCTGTCGGCAGACACTACAAACGATTGGTGGGGATGAGTAGTACTGGTAATGCCAAAGTACTTCTTATCTCCAACCCGTCGCTAAGTTATGTTTTAATCGAGTTGTTGATTTATTATTGGTGAAACCGAAATAATTAATTAGCAACCTAATCCTCACCGTACGACAACTGCCCGCTAACTCACCTAGACGTCGTTGTCTGGCCTTTTATACTTTTGCGACATGTACTAACACCTCAGTGTCGGCACCCCTAGTGCCAGCTGGCAGCCTCGCCATATGTAGGGTTGCGTGGAAAGATCATGTAGCTAATCACCACCAGATGGCACGGTGATGTATCCATTTAGTAGAACGTCCGTTACTATTTCGAATGATTGTTTCTTATCCAGTCATAGATAAATTAAATTTTAATTCAAAATCAACTTAAAACTAGGAAAAGGTAATAATAATGATGACAATAATAAACATAAACTTAAAAATTCTATAAACCAAAATATAATTCAATGTGTACTGGATACAGTTGTAAACAAAAACGAGAGCAACGACTTTTGTTGTTACAGGGCACAACAAAGTTTTATTATTACAGACTATACGGTCAAAGAAACCGTTAAAAGCTTCTCACCATTTAAGGCACCAGGACCTGATGTATATATATATACTAGCTAAACCCGGTCCACTTCGTTGCCCCAGATTTAGATTTGAGAAACCGTCCATTTTCAACCATTCACGAATACTGCCACCACATACATGTACATAAAATACCAGCACTCTCGCTAACAATTTGTGCAAGATATTTAAATTTCAAAATGTGGCTTATATGAGCCACTCTCGGTAATAAATTGTGCAATTTATCTTAATTTTAAAATTTTTATTACATGGGCGGGTCCACGCCCATTTGTCCGATCCCGCCCATTTGGGACTAATCTCGTAGACTGCCACCAGGTAATATACACAAAATTACAGCACTTTCGCTAATAAATTGTGCAAGATATTTCAATTTCAAAATTTATATGGGCTGGGCCACGCCCGTTGGTCTGATCCCGCCCATTTTGGGACAAATAACGTAGACTGCCACCGGATACATACATATGCACTAAATTGCAGCACTCTCGCTAATAAAATGTCCAAGTTATCTAAATTTCAAAATTTTTATTATATGGCGTAACGGGCCCCCAATTCAGATACTGAGCATCGAGTACAAAGGGGATATCCTGAGGATGAAGTTGGCTACACCAACATGTATAGAGACCTTCAAGGAACTTGTGGATAGTATCCCCTCTCCCCTGAAGGCGCTAAGCTGAAACTGGTGGGGATGAGCGACATCCACCTGCTCATTAAAGCGACAGTCTATGTCAAAGGATGGGGCAGCAATTTAACAACAGAAGGCGTGCTTAAAATCTTCGGCCAGCAAAATAAGAGACTGGACGTGAAGAGGTGGAAACTCTTCCACAGAGAGAAGGCATATGATGGTTCTCTCCTTGTGATGGGCTTGGATCAGCTCTCCATGGCCAGCCTGGCCAAGACGAAGGGTGTGGCGCACTATGTGTTCAATGCTGTCTTCTTCAAAATTGCTAAGACAAGTTTTGGCGCCGAAGACCCGAAAAATGAGCCACAAGATATCAAGGGCAGCGAAAATGTGAAGCGCCCATCGCAGCCAAAAATTGATGAGGGAGCCGAAATTAATATCTCCGATGATTGAGGTAATCCAGATAAACCTTCATCGGAGAAAGACGGCAACCAACCCTTTGGAAATAATAAATAAAGGTAAGACTCATATTGATTTAATCCATGAACCACGGACGATTCGAAACAAGGTTATTGGATTAAACCACGTCAATTACCAACTGTTTTATGTAAATACGGGAACTAGACCAAGGACCTGTCACAAAAATGTATGTTATATTTTTTCTCCAGAGTTGTCAACAACGTACGCTACAGTATGTATTGAAGCAAGGGAATGGGAGTGTATACCCAGAATCAGTATATTTGCCTTACGATTCCACATTACCACCCACGTCGGAACTACAACGCCCGGTGAGGAAAGTCAAACAAACAGGTAACGAAGTACTAGTAGGTTGCGATGCTAACTCTCACCACGTTGAGTGGGGTAGTACTAACATCGAAATACCAATGTATTTCCGAAATAAGGCTAAAACCAAATGGACAAAATTCCGAAGTTAATTAGATAAAGGCTATGGTAGAGGATTGTGAGTGCCATATGTTGATAATATTACGGATATACTAGTGAGGTCATTCGAAGATAGCTGCCCGCTTCGAGTAAGGAAATCAGCCCAAAAAAATCCGAGTCTACGATAGGCAGGGTTACCATACGTCCTCCTTTTTTACCTTTGTCCTCCCTCCCTTTTCAAAAATGTGGTATTTGTCCCCCTTTTGTCACTATTCAAATGCATTTTTATAGTTCAGCCAATCGTGACTTTCATTATTCAAAGTAACATTTGAATGAGTGACGCAAAGGTGGAATTTATTAGTTTGTATATACATATGGCGGATTTCAAGACGAGTGAGCGAATTTTCAATACCGATGTCTTCTGATCAGGATGAATCTTGTCCCAAGTTTAGCCCTATTGGATAGTAGTTATGACACAAAATTTCAACCAGGTCGGTTAAGGACTGCCCGAGTTGGAGAGTGTTGAATTTAAACAGCGGTCTTTTTTTCATCCATATAACTAATTACACAATGCAACAAAATTTTTGTTGTTGTTGTGGATAACAGTTTCTGGTGCAATTAGGTGTCACAAACACGAAAAAATATAAAAAAAAATTTATGGTAATTTTTTTTTTATTTTTTTTTTTTAATTCTTTCACGTTTAATCTTTTGTTTAGTAACAGTCGTCAGAAATATGAGAAAAAACACTTTTTCCTGCTACAAAAAAAACCATAAAAATAGAAAAAAAATCTATGGAAAGATGTAAAAGTTATGAGCCATTTTGTAAATGTTAGGGGAATTCAAAAAATCTTCTGTGAGAGAGACATATTTTATGAGGATTGATGTCAGACATTATAAAATTATGGAGAGGACGAAGTTTTATGGCCGTTCGTAACCCTCCATAGAACATGATATGCAATGTGAGAGCTATATTGGATGAGATCCGCCCAGGTAGAGGTCCATTCAACAATATTTGTGGTTTTTTATTTATGAGGTTTCCATTCAGTTGCGCCTTTTAGGGGCATGGACATCCAGTAGTATATACAGGTAGTAAAATTATATGTATTGGGTTTCTACGTTCGAAGCAAACTATATTCAGCTAAAGGTACTGAAACTTATGTACCTTAAATCCGGAATTTATGAATGAAATTACTTATTAATAAAACAGTGTAATTCAGCGCCTTAAAGAGATAAGTCGATTTTCTGAAAAATATTATAAAGTTATATTTCGAAGTATGAGTAAAAGGCAAAGAACTTTTCAATGTGTAAATGACCCCGACAATTTCTGCTACATCTGCGGAAAATATGTAATTAAAAAAAAATCGATGTGAGTTTAGTAAAATAATAGAAGAAATATATGTGCAATATTTCTGATTGTATACGAGTTGAAAATATGAACGAACCGTGGACACCTAGTATTTTGTGTAATTCGTGTCATGTAAATCTTACTCGATGGAGTAGTGGAAACAGTACTTTACAATTAATGTATTACAATGTTTTGTGGAATAAAACGTGCAATATGGAATGCCAATGATTTGGAGACAACCGTTCATTCACTATACGGAATGCTATTTTTGTCTAAGTAAACAGATTGGAGTAGGAAGGAGCATTCGCTGGAATTACGCTAAAGTAAAATCTGTCACTTTGCCAGTTGCACATTCGGAAACAATACCAATTCCCAAGTGTCCAAGTATAGCTAACAGCCTAATTACGGAAACATCAGCAAGTTCAACTGAGTACTCAACTCTGAGCGATTCAAGTTTGAGTCAGAAGTCATCGCTTTTAACACAGTTTCAACTCAATGATCTAGTGACAGATTTGGAACTGACCAAAGATAAGGCAGAACCACTTGCATCTCGGATGAAACAGTACAATATTTTGGCCCCAGATGTTAACATATCATATTATAGAGTCCGTGATTATCACGAACGAAGCCAGCCAGGTTTAAGCCGATAAGCCGCCGAAGGGGATTTTTTTTTGTTGAGCCACGCCGCACGATGGGAAAATATGATGACATATGCGCGCATAGGACTTTCAAAACAACTTTCAAAAATCATTTTTTTGGGAATGTTGTTTTATTGTGGATAACATTTAATGAAAATACCTTCAAATTTTATGAAAATATCTCTAGGTGATTCCGAGTTATGACCATTGCCTTTTTTACTAATAAATGCAAATAAAATTGCGATGATAAAATGTATATACTAAAGTGCTTGTAGAATTCTCGTTTGTTGGTGAAATGCGACCGGACTTGTAACATATAATAAGGTTACATTCATGTTAATTTTTGTGTATAAGACGTATTTTTAGCGTCTTTATATGAAGAGATATTTCAAAGCAAAAAATACATTTTTTTTTTGTATTTCAAAAAAATTATCCACAGTAAATGGAATACAACTTTTTTGGATCACGTGGGATCACTTCCATATGACATAGAGAAGAGAGGTGACTTAGTGGTGAATCCAACAGTACCTAGTTTATCTGCGAGTTTTTGCGATTATGGCAGATTTTTGTACTTTAAATATAAGCTTAAACCGTGTTGAAAAACCCTTTATTATCCGACAAAATCGGATAATAAAGGGTTTTTCAATAGGGACGCTACAACAGTAGACCGACAGGGACAGCAAACGACGCCATATTTTTTACCGCTCTTTTGACATTTCTCTTCAGTAAGGTTTGCCATTTCATGATGGAAAGATATACGAGCCAACAACGAGTCGAAATTATTAAAATTTACTGCCGAAATTCGGAGTCAGTGGCCTCAACGTTAAGAGCGCGAAAAATCGAAAAATCATCTTCAGCGATGAGGCTCATTTCTGGCTGAATGGCTTCGTCAATAAACAAAATATGCGTTATTTGTCAGACAGCAATCCACAGGTACTCCATGAGTCATCATTGCATCCCGAAAAAATTACGGTTTGGTGCGGTTTATGGGCCGGCGGCGTCATTGGGCCGTACTTCTTCCGTGATGATCAAGACCGGCACGTTACTGTGAATGGGAATCGCTACCGTTCAATGATAACCGAATATTTTTGGCCCCAATTGGATGATATGGACTTGGAGGACATGTGGTTCCAACAGGACGGCGCCGCAAGCCACACAGCGAATGCCACAATCAATTTATTGGAAACCAAGTTTGGAGATAACTCTCACGAAATGGTCCAGTCGATTGGCGCCTCGGTCGTGCGATTTGACGCCGTTAGACTATTTCCAGTGGGGCTACGTCAAGTCTATGGTCTATGCCAAGAAGCCAGCGACGATTGATGAACTTCGTACGAATATCGAACGTGAAATTGCAGCAGTATCGGCCGATTTATGCTTGAAAACCGTCGAAATTGGGTTCAGCGTCTGGACTTCTGCAAGCGTGCCCGTGGTGGCCATGCAAAAGAAATCGAGTTCCATACATAATGCCATCGAACGTACTTTCACAGGAATAAAGAATTTCATTGATATCCAAAACCTTTTTTCTTTTATTTAATTTTTGTGTTTAAGACGTATTTTTAGCGTCTTTATATGAAGAGATATTTCAAAGCAAAAAATACAGTTTTTTTGTATTTCCCTGAAGAGAAGTAGTACTACAGCTTCATATAGAAAGTAACTGGAGACCACTCAGTATATGCGATTACCGATCTCCAGACTAGCTGCTGTTTGGACTTTACCACTACAATTAGCCAGGAGAAAAATAGTTAGATCTTTCCTGGCCAAAATGCAGGTTCTTGGAGTGCCTTCACAGTTGGCCACAAGCAGTTTAAAAATTGGTGTCTTGATACCGCACACCCGTCCTCCTACTACATAGGGCTCCTGGATCAGGACGATGTCTACTGCACCTGTGGACAGGCGCATGGCTGCTTTAGAGTGATGGAGGTTAATCTGCAGAATTCGTACCATCATTAGTAATCGACAGATTGACATCCACTCCGACAAGGGTGTTATCGAACTCTTCGTCCGTATCATCGGGGAGCCTGTCCCTGCCAGATGCGTCAAAGAGTCCGGAGACTTCCCTCAGTGTCCGAAGTAGTGCTTTCATACTCAGAGAAGGACATTACAGATCTTCTGTTAGAGTTGGAGGACATTACAGATCTTCTGTTAGAGTTGGAGTGACCAGAAATAATGGTCGTGTGTACCTCCGCACTTACAGAAAGCCTTGTATCAACCACGGTCGACGACTCGCCTTCCGCAGTGGGAGCTATATCCTGCTTGTATACCTTCAAGACTATAGTCTCGAAACCATATTGCAGGGTTGCAGTTGCACGTTGTATATGGGAGGTGGATTCAGCGTTAAGAATCAAATTGACCTGTCGCTTTTTACCATCCGCCTCACCCACCTTGCTAATTCTCCAATTGTCTTTTATTATCTCTAATATGTCATCCGAGCTGGAGGGCTCTTCGGTAACCCAGGTGATGGTTCTAGGGTGACTAGGAATGTTGTTTTTTCCACAACATCCAACTGGACAACAGGCCACACCTCACCCGCTCGACACAGAGCAGCCTTATACAGATCTACTGATCTGGCATCACCGAAATATAAGAGCTTTACTCTCCCCTGATGCCATCCTGTATCGTTGCAGACTGGTGGTTTGTCCGGCATTTCTCTTCGGACATCGAGGTAATGAGCCATAATGGCGGATTGCACATGGCTCCATTTGTCTTTGAGGATGGATCCATCCTAACTACTTCTGTCTATAACAGCCATCACTAGACTCTCCTTCGCTACTTCATTGAAGGGCTTGGTGTGTGGCCTGTTGATGGTGAAATTAGGGCCTCTTGCCTTTTTTGAAGGCGGTTGCTCATCAGGTGATCTGATTCTTTTGACTTTATTAGCCGTTAACACAGCTGAATTTGTGGCTCTTTCAGCCGACTCATTGGCTTTAGAAGCATCTATGACGCCTTTAGCCCAGGCAAGTGACTCCTTTTGTTTTTCTGTAAGAAACCACAACAGCCTCCAACTTCGTCAAAACTCTGAGCGCTATCCGGTGCTCATTTTAACGGGTGGTCCAAGTAGAGATACTTTTTTCAATAGCCTTTTTTTGACAGATCACGTGTGAGTCGTGACATGCTGTCATGTTATTTAGGTTAAGTATTGTTTGGCATTTCATCATGGAAAGACTTACGCCTGAACAACGTTTACAAATCGTTCAACTTTATTACGAAAATTTACGTTCTGTGAGGAATGTGTTTCGTGCACTTCGCTCAACTTATGGTCAACATAATCGGCCTACTGAGCGTACTATTCGCAACACCATCACCCATCTTGAGACCCAGCATTCATTATTGGATAATATTCGACCGAATAGACCACGTCCAGCACGCAGTGAAGAAAATGTAGCGGCCGTAGCTGAGAGTGTACACGAAGACCGTGGAGAGTCGATTCGGCGCCGTTCGCTCAACTCGGAAAAAAGCAACCTGAAGAGATTCAATAGCTGCCACTTCCAAACAAAGGTTTGGTGTGGTTTGTGGGCCAGTGGAATCATCGGTCCATATTTCTTCAAAAAATGATGCCGGTGGAATACAACTTTTTTGGATCACGTGGGATCACTACCATATGACATAGAGAAGAGAGGTGACTTAGTGGTGAATCCAACAGTACCTAGTTTATCTGCGAGTTTTTGCGATTATGGCAGATTTTTGTACTTTAAATATGTCCTTTTTTACTTTAAATATAGACAAAATGTGTGGGAGCTACATCCATCTATGAACCGATTTTCCCGAAACATATGGATTTTCTTGGTCCACAAAAATTACTTTACGAAATTTCGACAAAATCGGATAATAAATACGACCGGCAGATGTCCGGCTGCAAGTTTGTAGTGTCCTACGATCAAAAAAGCGATCTTATTAATATTATTAGGATTATATGTGTAATTTTTATTGTTTACTTCTTCTACATAAACTATAAAAATATAGTTAAAAGCTTCTGCAGCTTATGTATATTAGGGTGGACCGATTATTTTCTGTTTTCAATTTAACTTTTCTTTTATTACGAGTCGACGACCCATTGTGTGAGCGCATTAGTGCATCACTTCAGCTTCCAAAAATATTGCATACTACCATTTTATCCTATTAATGTTGGTTTTGGTTTCAATTTCAAAAACATTGCCCTGTTTTGTAGAATTTTAACGCAATGTTGACAAAAATATGTTTGAACTTAAGTGGTCTATATATTTAAAACGCAGCAGCATACAATCAAGTAACTCAAATAGACTTTGAACTACATTTTTTTAGCTTTCATTTAAAATCAAGATCACTGACGTTTGTACGATATTCCGATTTTTACACTAATTTCCACAAAGTCGCTTTTGTAGTCTCACTGTGCGATACATGGTAACAGTAAGTGGGTACACCTATCTCTTCTCCAAAGAATTCTCTAGAATACGGTCCAAACCGTAGGACTCTATCTCTAACGGTATAGTCATGAGATAGAAAATACTGCTATGCGCGCGTATTTACCCCTTTTTTCCCATTGGGCGCCGCCGCTTTGTGTTTACTTTTTTCGATCAATGAACTAGTAAAAGTATTAGGCAAATTTAAGAGAGAATTTACAAAATGTCTTTTCCTTTACCAGTTTTTACTCGACGAGTGAAAGTAGTAACATTCAAAATATTTTGGAAGGCATATAAAATAAACTTCAAATAGAAGAAGTCAAATCTTTCTAGATTTGTCAGATATACGTTTGTACAGCAAACATGTTTAATTTCAGACAATTTTTTAATTATTTCTCTTTTGCTGGATTTAATTTTCAACTAAGTTGTACAATAAATGTGTATCTGTTATGTTTCACAATAAATCGTAAGCCGAAAAGCCGCCGCCGCCGACAATTTTGCCTCGGCTTCGTTCTCTGCCGTGATATACCTTAAGGTGTGTACAGACGATTGCCAGATCGGCAAACGTTATCAACCCTGTTAAATTGTTGCAAATGTACGGGAATTGACAGGTTGTTAGGCAAATGTTAATTGACTGTTCAGACGATTGCAAGAAAACCTTCAAATTTCATATATTTTGTTAATATTTGTATGCAGGATTGCCAATTAAAATATTTTATAGACAGTGTTGCCAATAAAAAGTTTTTCTGGCAATGGCGCCGTTGTCACATGCATAAACTTCGCACATCAACAAATCTGCAAATTATCTCACAATGACTTTTCTGCCAACGTTGCGAGACAAAAATTGTTTGTTCACACGGTTGTACGTTCACAGGGTTGCATTTTTCCGCCATTTTTCGGACAATGTTGTCCGATCAGGCAATCGTCTAAACATACCTTTACAAACAATTTTATACAACTGTGGATAACATATGCTTTTGCAAGGTCATTCCCGCATAGTTCGAGGAACTTAATCAAACATACAATTCAAAAGAATGGCGGTTATTTGTTGACAGCATTAAAGAAAGTTTGAAAGCATTACTTTTGCACAACGGAAATCAGAAACCGTCGATTCCCATTGCTCATGCCGTCAACACTAAGGAATCATACGAAACGATGGCTAAATTGATAAAATACATAAAATATGAACAACATGACTGGAAAATTTGTTGCGATTTAAAAGTAGTTGGGATGTTATGTGGAATGCAAGGCGGATATACAAAATATTGCTGTTTTTTATGCCTCTGGGATAGCCGAGCTCGCGAAGATCATTACAGAAGAAAGAAATGGCCAACATTGGGTGAAAACAATATAAAATACACACCTCTCGTCCAAAAAGAAAACATTATTTTGCCACCACTGCATAGTAAGCTGGGGCTCTTTAAAAATTTTGTAAAAGCCTTAAGGAAAGATGGCAATTCACTCTCATATTTAAAAAGTTTATTTAAAAGTCTTTCTTTTCAAAAAATCGAAGAAGGCGTTTTGATGGGCCTAATATAAGGAAACTGATGAAAGATGTAAATTTCGAATCATATTTGACGTCGGATGAAATTGCAGCATGGAGGTCCATTAAGCTTGTAGTTTCAAATTTCCTTGGATCCAATAAAAGCACGCAATATGAAACAATGATTAATGATTTGTTAAAAAATTATGAAAAAATTGGTAAGAAATATATTTTTCTATATTTATGTATATAACACATATGTATGTATTCTTCTAACTTATTTTTCGCTTTATGTATTCCAACAGGTGTAAATATCCCTCAAAATTCATTTCTTGCATTCTCATTTAAATTTTTCCTCGAGAATCTTGGCGACGAACATGGGGAAAGGTTTCACCAAGAAATGAAGTTCAACGAGCGGCGCACAGTGGCGCCATTTGAGTTTTTTCGTTGCAAAAATCATATCTTTTGAACCGAATAAGATAATTGAACAGTTTAAACAGCATATGATAGATAACTGTTCAGCCTATGAAATGAGCGTTTGGAAAGGGTGCTACGCTTTGTAGGGGCCTACTTATGGGTTATCAAAGTTAAAATTTGTAGAAAAATCAATTTTATGGTAACTAAAAAAAAATATTTTTACATTTTTAGATTGTTTTTATTTTTTTTTCTTTAGGGTTTTATGTTTTAAATTATTACCCAACAAATTAAAAAAAAATACTTCTTTTTTAAATTTATTTTTTGAATTTTCTGTAAAATATTCATCACAATTCGTAGGAGAAGGTATATCTAAAAGACTAATCATTTCTAAACTATAATTATTTTCTAACTCTATTCGTGACTTCACATGCCGCAGGGAAGAAATAAGTGGATCGGAAGATGCTGCCAACATGTTGAAGAGGTCCTCATTTTGCCTTACCCTTGATGCTTTGAATGTGTTCTGCAATCTATATTTTTTTATAAAATTTGTTAAGAGACTCCTGTGCTTCTTCAGAAAGCTCTCCAATTGGCAAAGACTGGTACTCAATTATATCTTTGCCATGCGCCAATATTTTATGGACGGTCGGGGTCAACTTCTTCTGTGGATTGGTGTGGGGTTGGTGTGGTGGAGTGCTGGCCTACCTGCCTACCTATAGGGCGGGTGACCAATCACATCGTGTACAGGTACACGAAGCATCTCCCTAAGGTATGTTTTGTTCTAAAAATACGAATGCGTGTGGACTGGATGACAATTGTTGCGTCCATTTTATCACGTAATTTTGTTTTTCCAAGAATTGTTAGTTCTTTCCACGAATTCAGACAAAAAAGAGTTTTCATGTTGGAAATGATGGCATCCCATGCTGTCCGTACAGCTAATTTTCCCAATAATTCTATCATGAGTGCCAGTTAGAGAAGTTTACGCGAGTTGTTTTTATTGTTTTACAAAATGAATACACAGTTGGTCTGGCCTGACCCATGTGTTACGAATGTGACTATAGAAACATGTGTATGACGAAGGGTTAATGATTTGATTTTTGCCAATCAAGAACCACGTCTTTTTTACCTTTTTCACCTCTAGAAGCCAAAGGGGCGCCTAGAGGCAAATAAAACCTTTGGGATTATGTAAAGGAATAATCAAAGAACATATTTTGAAAATATGGCAAATATAGAAAAATATAGATTTTTTTATTTTCCGTCAAAGTTGAAAAATAGTGAAAAAACGGATAGTTTTTAAATAGTGTTTTACCAGGAGAAACACAAAGCAAACAGTTAATTTTTTTATCATTATACATTTAATAAATACATCAATAAATACAAATAAAAAATAAGGCGATTCGTTACCTATTTTTCGTGATATTACACCTGAAATCGCAACAAATTGACTAAAACTTGTGTGTTTTTTTGAAAACCGAAAGTCGGTCAACTTTGAACGGTTATATCTTCTAAACTAAAAATGTGATATTATTAAGAGTAGCATATTTGAAATCGTTGAAAAGTTTCCTATAACATGGGTTTATTCAAAACTTCGTCGGCGCACATGAAAATTTTGATTTTTGCAACCTCGTTTGCTCTACGGGTGCCACTGTGCGGCGTTATCAAGGGCACTGGGATGAAAGAATGATGAGATATTATATTTGGTTCCTCATTAGAGAAACCGATTCCGAAATCTACAAACGTCAACAAAGAACTCACAATTACTGCTAATGAAACTTGAACATGTAAATAAACTCAAATGCACATAATATAAATAAATGTGTGTGAAGATAAATACGTATTTAAGTAGCGAAGACACAAACCCTAATATGAAAATTAAAAGTCGGGGTATTTGAGGAAAATTTGGGTTTTCTAGAAAACTAGAGCGTATTTTAAAGTGAAATTAAGCTACCATGGTAAAAACATATCATTTTGTTTAAAAAATTACCATTTGACCTAACGGGCAAATATAACAGATTTTATAACTAGGGAACCTCGGAAAGAAAATATATGACCATATCTGGAAGATGGAAATTTGTACCGACAGGGCCTGCATACTGAAATATGTCCTAGGGAGGGCCTATCAACCCATACATAGCCCTTTGTCCAAATCAATTTCAGACTCCCAAATACGTCATTCCAAAAATGTCCCATTTTTATGGGAATTTCTGGAGAGGGCAGTGGCCACAATTGGAAGATGGGACTATGTACCTACAATGCCTGCATAAAGAAAGATGTCCTAGGAAAGCACTATCGACACATATATAGCGTTTTTCCCAAATCAATTTCAGGCTCCCAAAAACGTCATTCTGAAATGGCCCATTTTGATGGGAATTTCTGGAGAGGAGCATTGGCCACAACTGGAAGATGGGAATATGTACCGACAAGGCCTGAATTCTAAAAGAAGCCCTGGGAGGCTCTATCGACCCATATATAGCGTTTTTCCCAAATCAATTTCAGGCTCCCAAAAACGTCATTCCAAAATGGCCCATTTTGATGGGAATTTCTTGAGAGGAGCAGTGCCAACAACTGGAAGATGGGACTATGTACCGACAAGGCCTGCATACTGAAAGAAGCCCTAGGAAGGCTCTATCGACCCATATATAGCGTTTTTCCAAAATCAATTTCAGGCTCCCAAAAACGTCTTTCCAAAATGGCCCATTTTGATGGGAATTTCTGGAGAGGAGCAGTGGCCACAACTGGAAGATAAAACTATGTACCGACAAGGCCTGCATACTGAAAGAAGTCCTAGGAAGGCTTTATCGACCCACATATAGCGTTTGTCCCAAGTCTTCTTCAGGCTCCCAAATACGTCATTCAAAAAATGGCCCATTTTTATGGGAATTTCTGGAGATGAGCAGTGGCCACAATTGGAAGATGGGACTATGTACCGACAAGGCCTGCATACTGAATGAAGCCCTAGGAAGGCACTATCGACACATATATAGCGTTTTTCCCAAATCAATTTCAGACTCCCAATAACGTCATTCCAAAATGGCCCATTTTGATGGGAATTTCTGGAGAGGAGCAGAGGCCACAACTGGAAGATGGGACTATGTACCGACAAGGCCTGCATACTGAAAGAAGCCCTATGAAGGCTCTATCGACCCACATATACCGTTTTTTCCAAATCAATTTCAGGCTCCCAAAAACAGTCATTCCAAAATGGCCCATTTTTATGGGAATTTCTGGTGAGTACCAGGGGCCACAATTGGAAGATGGGACTATGTACCGACAGGGTCTGCATACTGAAAGAAGCCCTAGGAAGGCACTATCGACCCAAATATAGCGTTTTTACCAAATCATATTCAGGCTCCTAAAAACGTCATTCCACAATGGCCCATTTTGATGGGAATTTCTGGAGAGGTGCAGTGACCACAACTGGAAGATGGGACTATGTACCGACAAGGCCTGCATACTGAAAGAAACCCTAGGAAGGCTCTATCGACCCACATATACCGTTTTCCCAAATCAATTTCAGGCTCCCAAATACGTCATTCCAAAAATGGCCCATTTTGATGGGAATTTCTGGAGAGGAGCAGTGGCCGCAACAGGAAGATGGGACTATGTACCGACAAGTCCTGCATACTGAAAGTAGCCCTAGGAAGGCTCTATCGACCCATATATAGCGTTTTTCCCAGATCAATTTCAGGCTCCCAAATGCGTCATTCCAAAAATGGCCCATTTTGATGGGAATTTCTGGAGAGGAGCAGTGGCCACAACTGGAAGATGGGACTAAGTACCGACAAGGCCTGCATACTGAAAGAAGCCCTAGGAAGGCTCTATCGACCCACATATATGGTTTTTCCCAAATCAATTTCTGGCTCCCAAATACGTCATTCCAAAAATGGCCCATTTTGATGGGAATTTCTTTAGAGGAGCAGTGGCCACAACAGGAAGATGGGACTATGTACCGACAAGGCCTGCACACTGAAAGAAGCCCTAGGAAGGCTCTATCGACCCATATATACCGTTATTCCCAAATCAATTTCAGGCTCCCAAATACGTCATTCCAAAAATGGCCCATTTTGATGGGAATTTCTGGAGAGGAGCATTGGCCACAACTGGAAGATGGGAATATGTACCGACAAGGCCTGAATTCTAAAAGAAGCCCTGGGAGGCTCTATCGACCCATATATAGCGTTTGTCCCAAATCAATTTCAGGCTCCCAAAAACGTCATTCCAAAATGGCCCATTTTTATGGGAATTTCTGGTGAGTACCAGGGGCCACAATTGGAAGATGGGACTATGTACCGACAGGGCCTGCATACTGAAAGAAGCCCTAGGAAGGCACTATCGACCCAAATATAGCGTTTTTACCAAATCATATTCAGGCTCCTAAAAACGTCATTCCACAATGGCCCATTTTGATGGGAATTTCTGGAGAGGAGCAGTGGCCACAACTGGAAGATAAAACTATGTACCGACAAGGCCTGCATACTGAAAGAAGTCCTAGGAAGGCTTTATCGACCCACATATAGCGTTTGTCCCAAGTCTTCTTCAGGCTCCCAAATACGTCATTCAAAAAATGGCCCATTTTTATGGGAATTTCTGGAGATGAGCAGTGGCCACAATTGGAAGATGGGACTATGTACCGACAAGGCCTGCATACTGAATGAAGCCCTAGGAAGGCACTATCGACACATATATAGCGTTTTTCCCAAATCAATTTCAGACTCCCAATAACGTCATTCCAAAATGGCCCATTTTGATGGGAATTTCTGGAGAGGAGCAGAGGCCACAACTGGAAGATGGGACTATGTACCGACAAGGCCTGCATACTGAAAGAAGCCCTATGAAGGCTCTATCGACCCACATATACCGTTTTTCCCAAATCAATTTCAGGCTCCCAAAAACAGTCATTCCAAAATGGCCCATTTTTATGGGAATTTCTGGTGAGTACCAGGGGCCACAATTGGAAGATGGGACTATGTACCGACAGGGCCTGCATACTGAAAGAAGCCCTAGGAAGGCACTATCGACCCAAATATAGCGTTTTTACCAAATCATATTTAGGCTCCTAAAAACGTCATTCCACAATGGCCCATTTTGATGGGAATTTCTGGAGAGGTGCAGTGACCACAACTGGAAGATGGGACTATGTACCGACAAGGCCTGCATACTGAAAGAAACCCTAGGAAGGCTCTATCGACCCACATATACCGTTTTCCCAAATCAATTTCAGGCTCCCAAATACGTCATTCCAAAAATGGCCCATTTTGATGGGAATTTCTGGAGAGGAGCAGTGGCCACAACAGGAAGATGGGACTATGTACCGACAAGTCCTGCATACTGAAAGTAGCCCTAGGAAGGCTCTATCGACCCATATATAGCGTTTTTCCCAGATCAATTTCAGGCTCCCAAATGCGTCATTCCAAAAATGGCCCATTTTGATGGGAATTTCTGGAGAGGAGCAGTGGCCACAACTGGAAGATGGGACTAAGTACCGACAAGGCCTGCATACTGAAAGAAGCCCTAGGAAGGCTCTATCGACCACATATATGGTTTTTCCCAAATCAATTTCTGGCTCCCAAATACGTCATTCCAAAAATGGCCCATTTTGATGGGAATTTCTTTAGAGGAGCAGTGGCCACAACAGGAAGATGGGACTATGTACCGACAAGGCCTGCACACTGAAAGAAGCCCTAGGAAGGCTCTATCGACCCATATATACCGTTATTCCCAAATCAATTTCAGGCTCCCAAATACGTCATTCCAAAAATGGCCCATTTTGATGGGAATTTCTGGAGAGGAGCAGTGGCCACAACTGGAAGATGGGACTATGTACCGACAAGCCCGGCATGCTAAAAGAAGTCCTAGAAAGGCTCTATCGACCCACATATACTGTTTTTCCCAAATCAATTTCAGGCTCCCAAATACGTCATTCCAAAAATGGCCCATTTTGATGGGAATTTCTGGAGAGGAGCAGTGGCCACAACTGGAAGATGGGAATATGTACCGACAAGACCTGCATTCTGAAAGATGCCCTGGGAAGCCTCTATCGACCCACATACACCATTTTTCCCAAATCAATTTCAGGCTCCCAAATACGTCATTCCAAAAATGGCCATTTTGATGGGAAATTCTGGAGAGGAGTAGTGGCCACAACTGTAAAGGAGCAGTGGCCACAACTGGAAGATGGGAATATGTACCGACAAGACCTGCATTCCTGGGAAGCCTCTATCGACCCACATACACCATTTTTCCCAAATCAATTTCAGGCTCCCAAATACGTCATTCCAAAATGGCCCATATTGATGGGAAGTTCTGGAGAGGAGCAGTGACCACAACTGGAAGATGGGATTATGTACCGACAAGGCCTGCATACTGAAAGAAGCCCTACGAAGGCTCTATCGACCCACATATACCGCTTTTCCCAAATCAAAATCAGGCTCCCAAATACGTCATTCCAAAAATGGCCCATTTTGATGGGAATTCTGAGAGGAGCAGTGGCCACAACTGGAAGATGGAACTATGTACCGACAAGGCCTGCATACTGAAAGAAGCCCTAGGAAGGCACTATTGATCCATATATAGCGCTTTTCCCAAATCAATTTCAGGCTCCCAAATAGGTCATTCCAAAAATGGCCCATTTTGATGGGAATTCTGGAGAGGAGCAGTGGCCACAACTGGAAAATGGAACTATGTACCGACAAGGCCTGCATACTGAAAGAAGCCCTAGGAAGGCTCTATTGATCCATATAAAGCGTTTTTCCCAAATCAATTTCACGCTCCCAAAAACGTCATTCCAAAATGGCCCATATTGATGGGAAGTTCTGGAGAGGAGCAGTGACCACAACTGGAAGATGGGACTATGTACCGACAAGGCCTGCATACTGAAAGAAGTCCTAGGAAGGCTTTATCGACCCACATATAGCGTTTGTCCCAAGTCTTCTTCAGGCTCCCAAATACGTCATTCAAAAAATGGCCCATTTTTATGGGAATTTCTGGAGATGAGCAGTGGCCACAATTGGAAGATGGGACTATGTACCGACAAGGCCTGCATACTGAATGAAGCCCTAGGAAGGCACTATCGACACATATATAGCGTTTTTCCCAAATCAATTTCAGACTCCCAATAACGTCATTCCAAAATGGCCCATTTTGATGGGAATTTCTGGAGAGGAGCAGAGGCCACAACTGGAAGATGGGACTATGTACCGACAAGGCCTGCATACTGAAAGAAGCCCTATGAAGGCTCTATCGACCCACATATACCGTTTTTCCCAAATCAATTTCAGGCTCCCAAAAACAGTCATTCCAAAATGGCCCATTTTTATGGGAATTTCTGGTGAGTACCAGGGGCCACAATTGGAAGATGGGACTATGTACCGACAGGGCCTGCATACTGAAAGAAGCCCTAGGAAGGCACTATCGACCCAAATATAGCGTTTTTACCAACTCATATTCAGGCTCCTAAAAACGTCATTCCACAATGGCCCATTTTGATGGGAATTTCTGGAGAGGTGCAGTGACCACAACTGGAAGATGGGACTATGTACCGACAAGGCCTGCATACTGAAAGAAACCCTAGGAAGGCTCTATCGACCCACATATACCGTTTTCCCAAATCAATTTCAGGCTCCCAAATACGTCATTCCAAAAATGGCCCATTTTGATGGGAATTTCTGGAGAGGAGCAGTGGCCACAACAGGAAGATGGGACTATGTACCGACAAGTCCTGCATACTGAAAGTAGCCCTAGGAAGGCTCTATCGACCCATATATAGCGTTTTTCCCAGATCAATTTCAGGCTCCCAAATGCGTCATTCCAAAAATGGCCCATTTTGATGGGAATTTCTGGAGAGGAGCAGTGGCCACAACTGGAAGATGGGACTAAGTACCGACAAGGCCTGCATACTGAAAGAAGCCCTAGGAAGGCTCTATCGACCCACATATATGGTTTTTCCCAAATCAATTTCTGGCTCCCAAATACGTCATTCCAAAAATGGCCCATTTTGATGGGAATTTCTTTAGAGGAGCAGTGGCCACAACAGGAAGATGGGACTATGTACCGACAAGGCCTGCACACTGAAAGAAGCCCTAGGAAGGCTCTATCGACCCATATATACCGTTATTCCCAAATCAATTTCAGGCTCCCAAATACGTCATTCCAAAAATGGCCCATTTTGATGGGAATTTCTGGAGAGGAGCAGTGGCCACAACTGGAAGATGGGAATATGTACCGACAAGACCTGCATTCTGAAAGATGCCCTGGGAAGCCTCTATCGACCCACATACACCATTTTTCCCAAATCAATTTCAGGCTCCCAAATACGTCATTCCAAAATGGCCCATATTGATGGGAAGTTCTGGAGAGGAGCAGTGACCACAACTGGAAGATGGGACTATGTACCGACAAGGCCTGCATACTGAAAGAAGCCCTACGAAGGCTCTATCGACCCACATATACCGCTTTTCCCAAATCAAAATCAGGCTCCCAAATACGTCATTCCAAAAATGGCCCATTTTGATGGGAATTCTGAGAGGAGCAGTGGCCACAACTGGAAGATGGAACTATGTACCTACAAGGCCTGCATACTGAAAGAAGCCCTAGGAAGGCTCTATTGATCCATATATAGGGCTTTTCCCAAATCAATTTCAGGCTCCCAAATAGGTCATTCCAAAAATGGCCCATTTTGATGGGAATTCTGGAGAGGAGCAGTGGCCACAACTGGAAGATGGAACCATGTACCGACAAGGCCTGCATACTGAAAGAAGCCCTAGGAAGGCTCTAGTGATCCATATATAGCGTTTTTCCCAAATCAATTTCAGGCTCCCAAATACGTCATTCCACAAATGGACCATTTTGATGGGAATTTCTGGAGAGGAGCAGTGGCCACAACAAGAAGATGGGACTATGTACCGACAAGGCCTACATACTGAAAGAAGCCCTAGGAAGGCTCTATCGACCTATATATAGCGTTTTTCCCAAATCAATTTCAGGCCCCCAAAAACGTCATTCTACAATGGCCCATTTTGATGAGAATTTCTGGAGAGGAGCAGTGGCCACAACTGGAAGGTGAGACTTTGTACCGACAAGGCCCGCATACTGAAAGAAGTCCTAGGAAGGCTCTATGGACCTATATATAGCGTTTTTCCCAAATCAATTTCAGGCCCCCAAAAACGTCATTCTACAATGGCCCATTTTGATGAGAATTTCTGGAGAGGAGCAGTGGCCACAACTGGAAGGTTGTACCGACAAGGCCCGCATACTGAAAGAAGTCCTAGGAAGGCTCTATGGACCCATATATAGCGTTTTTCCCAAATCAATTTCAGACTCCCAAAAAGTCATTCTAAAATGGCCCATTTTGATGGGAATTTCTGGAGAGGAGCAGTGACCACAATTGGAAGATGGGACTATGTACCGACAAGGCCTGCATACTGAAAGAAGCCCTAGGAAGGCACTATCGACCTATATATAGCGTTTTTCCCATATCATATTCAGGCTCCCAAAAATAGTCATCCCAAAATGGCCCATTTTAATGGGAATTTCTGGAGAGGACCAGTGGCCACAATTGGAAGATGGGACTACGTACCGAAAAGGCCTGCATACTGAAAGAAGCCCTAGGAAGGCACTATCGACCCATATATAGCGCTTTTCCCAAATCATATTCAGGCTCGCAAAAATGTCATTCCACAATGGCCCATTTTGATGGGAATTTCTGGAGAGGTGCAGTGACCACAACTGGAAGATGGGACTATGTACCGACAAGGCCTGCATACTGAAAGAAACCCTAGGAAGGCTCTATCGACCCACATATACCGTTTTTCCCAAATCAATTTCAGGCTCCCAAATACGTCATTCCAAAAATGGCCCATTTTGATGGGAATTTCTGGAGAGGAGCAGTGGCCACAACTGGAAGATGGGACTAAGTACCGACAAGGCCTGCATACTGAAAGAAGCCCTAGGAAGGCTCTATCGACCCACATATATGGTTTTTCCCAAATCAATTTCAGGCTCCCAAATACGTTATTCCAAAAATGGCCCATTTTGATGGGAATTTCTGGAGAGGAGCAGTGGCCACAACAGGTAGATGGGACTATGGACCGACAAGGCCTGCACAATGAAAGAAGCCCTAGGAAGGCTCTAAAGACCCATATATACCGTTATTCCCAAATCACTTTCAGGCTCCCAAATACGTCATTCCAAAAATGGCCCATTTTGATGGGAATTTCTGAAGAGGAGCAGTGGCCACAACTGGAAGATGGGACTATGTACCGACAAGGCCGGCATACTGAAAGAAATCCTAGGAAGGCTCTATCGACCCACATATACTGTTTTTCCCAAATCAATTTCAGGCTCCCAAATACATCATTCCAAAAATGGCCCATTTTGATGGGAATTTCTGGAGAGGAGCAGTGGCCACAACTGGAAGATGGGAATATGTACCGACAAGACCTGCATTCTGAAAGAAGCCCTGGGAAGCCTCTATCGACCCACATATACCGTTTTTCCCAAATCAATTTCAGGCTCCCCAATGCGTCATTCCAAAAATGGCAACTTGTATATTAAGGACGTAGTATTTAAGCACGTACATGATTTGAATTTCTTCTTCTATTTTATTCATTCCTTTTTATATCTTTGTAACGACAAGACGTTTCTGTAAATAAAATCTGACTATTGAATTAAATTCAACAATTTTGATGGGAATTTATGGAGAGGAGCAGTAGCCACAACTGGAAAACGGGACTATCTACCGACAAGTTCTGCATACTGAAAGAAGTCCTAGGAAGGCTTTATCGACCCACATATAGCGTTTTTCCCAAATCAATTTCAGGCTCCCAAAAACATCATTCCAAAATGGCCCATATTGATGGGAATTTCTGGAGAGGAGCACTGGCCACAACTGGAAGATGGGACTATGTACCGACAAGGCCTACATACTGAAAGAAGCCCTAGGAAGGCTCTATCGACCCACATATACTGTTTTTCCCAATTCAATTTCAGGCTCCCAAAAACGGCATTCCAAAATGGCCCATATTGATGGGAATTTCTGGAGAGGAGCACTGGCCACAATTGGAAGATGGAACTATGTACCGACAAGGCCTGCATACTGAAAGAAGCCCTAGGAAGGCACTATCGACCCATATATAGCGTTTTTCCCAAATCATATTCAGGCTCGCAAAAATGTCATTCCACAATGGCCCATTTTGATGGGAATTTCTGGAGAGGTGCAGTGACCACAACTGGAAGATGGGACTATGTACCGACAAGGCCGGCATACTGAAAGAAACCCTAGGAAGGCTCTATCGACCCACATATACCGTTTTTCCCAAATCAATTTCAGGCTCCCAAATACGTCATTCCAAAAATGGCCCATTTTGATGGGAATTTCTGGAGAGGAGCAGTGGCCACAACTGGAAGATGGGACTAAGTACCGACAAGGCCTGCATACTGAAAGAAGCCCTAGGAAGGCTCTATCGACCCACATATATGGTTTTTCCCAAATCAATTTCAGGCTCCCAAATACGTTATTCCAAAAATGGCCCATTTTGATGGGAATTTCTGGAGAGGAGCAGTGGCCACAACAGGTAGATGGGACTATGTACCGACAAGGCCTGCACACTGAAAGAAGCCCTAGGAAGGCTCTATCGACCCATATATACCGTTATTCCCAAATCAATTTCAGGCTCCCAAATACATCATTCCAAAAATGGCCCATTTTGATGGGAATTTCTGGAGTGGAGCAGTGGCCACAACTGGAAGATGGTAATATATACCGACAAGACCTGCATTCTGAAAGAAGCCCTGGGAAGCCTCTATCGACCCACATATACCGTTTTTCCCAAATCAATTTCAGGCTCCCCAATGCGTCATTCCAAAAATGGTCATTTTTGTTGAATTGTGATGGCATCTCTGGCAACTTGTATGCCACAGTTGATTAAGGACGTAGTATTTAAGCACGTACATGATTTGAATTTCTTTTTCTATTTTATTCATTCCTTTTTATATATTTGTAACGACAAGACCTTTCTGTAAATAAAATCTGACTATTGAATTAAATTCAACAATTTTGATGGGAATTTATGGAGAGGAGCAGTTGCCACAACTGGAAGACGGGACTATCTACCGACAAGTACTGCATACTGAAAGAAGTCCTAGGAAGGCTTTATCGACCCACATATAGCGTTTTTCCCAAATCAATTTCAGGCTCCCAAAAACATCATTCCAAAATGGCCCATATTGATGTGAATTTCTGGAGAGGAGCACTGGCCACAACTGGAAGATGGGACTATGTACCGACAAGGCCTACATACTGAAAGAAGCCCTAGGAAGGCTTTATCGACCCACATGTAGCGTTTTTCCCAAATCAATTTCAGGCTCCCAAAAACATCATTCCAAAATGGCCCATATTTATGGGAATTTCTGGAGAGGAGCACTGGCCACAACTGGAAGATGGGACTATGTACCGACAAGGCCTACATACTGAAAGAAGCCCTAGGAAGGCTCTATCGACCCACATATATCGTTTTCCCAAATCAATTTCAGGCTCCCAAAAACGTCATTCCACAAAGCCCCATTTTGATGGAAATTTCTGGAGAGGAGCAGTGGTCACAACTGGAAGATGGGAATATGTACCGACAAGACCTGCATTCTGAAAGAAGCCCTGGGAAGCCTCTATCGACCCACATATACCGTTTTTCCCAAATCAATTTCAGGCTCCCAAATACGTCATTCCAAAAATGGCCCATTTTGATGGGAATTTCTGGAGAGGAGCAGTGGCCACAACAGGAAGATGGGACTATGTACCGACAAGGCCTGCACACTGAAAGAAGCCCTAGGAAGGCTCTATCGACCCATATATACCGTTATTCCCAAATCAATTTCAGGCTCCCAAATACGTCATTCCAAAAATGGCCCATTTTGATGGGAATTTCTGGAGAGGAGCAGTGGCCACAACTGGAAGATGGGACTATGTACCGACAAGGCCGGCATACTGAAAGAAATCTTAGGAAGGCTCTATCGACCCACATATACTGTTTTTCCCAAATCAATTTCAGGCTCCCAAATACATCATTCCAAAAATGGCCCATTTTGATGGGAATTTCTGGAGAGGAGCAGTGGCCACAACTGGAAGATGGGAATATGTACCGACAAGACCTGCATTCTGAAAGAAGCCCTGGGAAGCCTCTATCGACCCACATATACCGTTTTTCCCAAATTAATTTCAGGCTCCCAAATGCGTCATTCCAAAAATGGTCATTTTTGTTGAATTGTGATGGCATCTCTGGCAACTTGTATGCCACATTTGATTAAGGACGTAGTATTTAAGCACGTACATGATTTGAATTTCTTTTTCTATTTTATTCATTCCTTTTTATATCTTTGTAACGACAAGACGTTTCTGTAAATAAAATCTGACTATTGAATTAAATTCAACAATTTTGATGGGAATTTATGGAGAGGAGCAGTGGCCACAACTGGAAGACGGGACTATCTACCGACAAGTACTGCATACTGAAAGAAGTCCTAGGAAGGCTTTATCGACCCACATATAGCGTTTTTCCCAAATCAATTTCAGGCTCCCAAAAACATCATTCCAAAAATGGCCCATTTTGATGGGAATTTCTGGAGAGGAGCAGTGGCCACAACTGGAAGATGGGAATATGTACCGACAAGACCTGCATTCTGAAAGAAGCCCTGGGAAGCCTCTATCGACCCACATATACCGTTTTGCCCAAATCAATTTCAGGCTCCCAAATACATCATTCCAAAAATGGCCCATTTTGATGGGAATTTCTGGAGAGGAGCAGTGGCCACAACTGGAAGATGGGAATATGTACCGACAAGACCTGCATTCTGAAAGAAGCCCTGGGAAGCCTCTATCGACCCACATAAACCGTTTTGCCCAAATCAATTTCAGGCTCCCAAATGCGTCATTCCAAAAATGGTCATTTTTGTTGAATTGTGATGGCATCTCTGGCAACTTGTATGCCACATTTGATTAAGGACGTAGTATTTAAGCACGTACATGATTTGAATTTCTTTTTCTATTTTATTCATTCCTTTTTATATCTTTGTAACGACAAGATGTTTCTGTAAATAAAATCTGACTATTGAATTAAATTCAACAATTTTGATGGGCATTTATGGAGAGGAGCAGTGACCACAACTGGAAGACGGGACTATCTACCGACAAGTACTGCATACTGAAAGAAGTCCTAGGAAGGCTTTATCGACCCACATATAGCGTTTTTCCCAAATCAATTTCAGGCTCCCAAAAACATAATTCCAAAATGGCCCATATTGATGGGAATTTCTGGAGAGGAGCACTGGCAACAACTGGAAGATGGACTATGTACCGACAAGGCCTACATACTGAAAGAAGCCCTAGGAAGGCACTAGCGACCCACATATACTGTTTTTCCCAAATCAATTTCAGGCTCCCAAAAACGGCATTCCAAAATGGCCCATATTGATGGGAATTTCTGGAGAGGAGCACTGGCCACAACTGGAAGATGGGACTATGTACCGACAAGGCCTGCATACTGAAAGAAGCCCTAGGAAGGCTCTATTGACCCACATATAGCGTTTTCCCAAATCAATTTCAGGCTCCCAAAAACGTCATTCCACAAAGGCCCATTTTGATGGGAATTTCTGGAGAGGAGCAGTGGCCACAACTGGAAGATGGGAATATGTACCGACAAGACCTGCATTCTGAAAGAAGCCCTGGGAAGCCTCTATCGACCCACATATACCGTTTTTCCCAAATCAATTTCAAAAATGGAGCAGTGGCCACAACAGGAAGATGGGACTATGTACCGACAAGGCCTGCACACTGAAAGAAGCCCTAGGAAGGCTCTATCGACCCATATATACCGTTATTCCCAAATCAATTTCCTGCTCCCAAATACGTCATTCCAAAAATGGCCCATTTTGATGGGAATTTCTGGAGAGGAGCAGTGGCCACAACTGGAAGATGGGACTATGTACCGACAAGGCCGGCATACTGAAAGAAATCCTAGGAAGGCTCTATCGACCCACATATACTGTTTTTTCCAAATCAATTTCAGGCTCCCAAATACATCATTCCAAAAATGGCCCATTTTGATGGGAATTTCTGGAGAGGAGCAGTGGCCACAACTGGAATATGTACCGACAAGACCTGCATTCTGAAAGAAGCCCTGGGAAGCCTCTATCGACCCACATATACCGTTTTTCCCAAATCAATTTCAGGCTCCCAAATGCGTCATTCCAAAAATGGTCATTTTTGTTGAATTGTGATGGCATCTCTGGCAACTTGTATGCCACATTTGATTAAGGACGTAGTATTTAAGCACGTACATGATTTGAATTTCTTTTTCTATTTTATTCATTCCTTTTTATATCTTTGTAACGACAAGACGTTTCTGTAAATAAAATCTGACTATTGAATTAAATTCAACAATTTTGATGGGAATTTATGGAGAGGAGCAGTGGCCACAACTAGAAGATGGGACTATGTACCGACAAGACCTGCATTCTGAAAGAAGCCCTGGGAAGCCTCTATCGACCCACATATACCGTTTTTCCCATATCAATTTCAGGCTCCCAAATACGTCATTCCAAAAATGGCCCATTTTGATGGGAATTTCTGGAGAGGAGCAGTGGCCACAACTGGAAGATGGGAATATGTACCGACAAGACCTGCATTCTGAAAGAAGCCCTGGGAAGCCTCTATCGACCCACATATACCGTTTTTCCCAAATCAATTTCAGGCTCCCAAATACGTCATTCCAAAAATGGCCCATATTGATGGGAATTTCTGGAGAGGAGCACTGGCCACAACTGGAAGATGGGACTATGCACCGACAAGGCCTGCATACTGAAAGAAGCCCTAGGAAGGCTCTATCGACCCACATATAGCGTTTTCCCAAATCAATTTCAGGCTCCCAAAAACGTCATTCCACAAAGGCCCATTTTGATGGGAATTTCTGGAGAGGAGCAGTGGCCACAACTGGAAGATGGGAATATGTACCTACAAGACCTGCATTCTGAAAGAAGCCCTGGGAAGCCTCTATCGACCCACATATACCGTTTTTCCCAAATCAATTTCAGGCTCCCAAATACGTCATTACAAAAATGGTCATTTTGATGGGAAATTCTGGAGAGGAGCAGTGGCCACAACTGGAAGATGGGAATATGTACCGACAAGACCTGCATTCTGAAAGAAGCCCTGGGAAGCCTCTATCGACCCACATATACCGTTTTTCCCATATCAATTTCAGGCTCCCAAATACGTCATTCCAAAAATGGCCCATTTTGATGGGAATTTCTGGAGAGGAGCAGTGGCCACAACTGGAAGATGGGAATATGTACCGACAAGACCTGCATTCTGAAAGAAGCCCTGGGAAGCCTCTATCGACCCACATATACCGTTTTTCCCAAATCAATTTCAGGCTCCCAAATACGTCATTCCAAAAATGGCCATTTTGATGGGAAATTCTGGAGAGGAGTAGTGGCCACAACTGGAAGATGGGACTATGTACCGACAAGGCCAAGCGAAGATAATAATGCCTATTTGAAAAAATCTATGGATAGATGTAGAAATTATAGCCTTTTTGGTAGAGGTAAGAGAATTTCAAAAAATCTTTTTTTTTAATATCTGTTTAAATAGCGATTTTATTTGTTACTTTTATTTATATTATGTGCATGTGAGTTTATTTACATGTACAAGTTTCATTAGAAGTAATTGTGTTGACGTTTGTAGATTTCGGAATCGGTTTCTCTAATGAGGAACCAAATATAATCTCCCATCATTCTTTCATCCCACTGCCCTTGATAACGCCGCTCGATGAACTTCATTTCGTGGTGAAACCTTTCCCCATGTTCGTCGCTTACGTCGCCAAGATTCTCGGGGAAAAAGTTTTAATGAGAATGCAAGAAATGAATCTTGAGGGACATATTTACACCTGTTGGAATACATAAAGCGAAAAATAAGTTAGAAGAATACATACATATGTGTTATATACATAAATATAGAAAAAATATATTTCTAACCAATTTTATCATAATTTTTTAACAAATCATTAATCATTGTTTCATATTGCGTGCTTTTATTGGATCCAGTACTGGTACCGTAGTACTGGTAGACTCTAGTAAAGAGGAAGACCGTAGTATAGATCGACTCTAGTATAAAGGAAGACCGTAGTATAGATCGACTCTAGTATAGAGGAAGACCACAGTGGTCGCCACTAGTATAGAGGAAGACCACAGTGGTATAGAGGAAGACCACAGTGGTCCACTCTAGTGTAGAGGAAGACCACAGTGGTCGACTCTAGTATAGAGGAAGACCACAGTGGTCGACTCTAGTATAGAGGAAGACCACAGTGGTCGACTCTAGTATAGAGGAAGACCACAGTGGTCGACTCTAGTATAGAGGAAGACCACAGTGGTCGACTCTAGTATAGAGGAAGACCACAGTGGTCGACTCTAGTATAGAGGAAGACCACAGTGGTCGACTCTAGTATAGAGGAAGACCACAGTGGTCGACTCTAGTATAGAGGAAGACCACAGTGGTCGACTCTAGTATAGAGGAAGACCACAGTGGTCGACTCTAGTATAGAGGAAGACCACAGTGGTCGACTCTAGTATAGAGGAAGACCACAGTGGTCGACTCTAGTATAGAGGAAGACCACAGTGGTCGACTCTAGTATAGAGGAAGACCACAGTGGTCGACTCTAGTATAGAGGAAGACCACAGTGGTCGACTCTAGTATAGAGGAAGACCACAGTGGTCGACTCTATTATAGAGGAAGACCACAGTGGTCGATTCTAGTATAGAGGAAGACCACAGTGGCCGACTCTAGTATAGAGGAAGACCACAGTGGTCGACTCTAGTATAGAGGAAGACCACAGTGGTCGACTCTAGTATATATGAAGTCGATTCTAGTATAGAGGAAGACCAGAGTGCTCGAATCTAGTATAGAGGAAGACCACAGTGGTCGACTCTAGTATAGAGGAAGACCACAGTGGTCGACTCTAGTATAGAGGAAGACCACAGTGGTCGACTCTAGTATAGAGGAAGACCACAGTGGTCGACTCTAGTATAGAGGAAGACCACAGTGGTCGACTCTAGTATAGAGGAAGACCACAGTGGTCGACTCTAGTATAGAGGAAGACCACAGTGGTCGACTCTAGTATAGAGGAAGACCACAGTGGTCGACTCTAGTATAGAGGAAGACCACAGTGGTCGACTCTAGTATAGAGGAAGACCACAGTGGTCGACTCTAGTATAGAGGAAGACCACAGTGGTCGACTCTAGTATAGAGGAAGACCACAGTGGTCGACTCTAGTATAGAGGAAGACCACAGTGGTCGACTCTAGTATATATGAACATCACAGTGGTCGATTCTAGTATAGATGAACATCACAGTGGTCGATTCTAGTATAGAGGAAGACCACAGTGGTCGACTCTAGTATAGAGGAAGACCACAGTGGTCGACTCTAGTATAGAGGAAGACCACAGTGGTCGACTCTAGTATAGAGGAAGACCACAGTGGTCGCCACTAGTATAGAGGAAGACCACAGTGGTCGCCACTAGTATAGAGGAAGACCACAGTGGTCGCCACTAGTATAGAGGAAGACCACAGTGGTCGACTCTAGTATAGAGGAAGACCACAGTGGTCGACTCTAGTATAGAGGAAGACCACAGTGGTCGACTCTAGTATGGAGGAAGACCACAGTGGTCAACTCTAGTATGGAGGAAGACCACAGTGGTCGACTCTAGTATGGAGGAAGACCACAGTGGTCAACTCTAGTATGGAGGAAGACCACAGTGGTCGACTGTAGTATAGAGGAAGACCACAGTGGTCGACTCTAGTATAGAGGAAGACCACAGTGGTCGACTCTAGTATAGAGGAAGACCACAGTGGTCGACTCTAGTATAGAGGAAGACCACAGTGGTCGACTGTAGTATAGAGGAAGACCACAGTGGTCGACTCTAGTATAGAGGAAGACCACAGTGGTCGACTGTAGTATTCTAGTATAGAGGAAGACAACAGTGGTCGACTCTAGTATATATGAAGATCACAGTGGTCGATTCTAGTATAGAGGAAGACCACAGTGGTCGACTCTAGTATAGAGGAAGACCACAGTGGTCGACTCTAGTATAGAGGAAGACCACAGTGGTCGACTCTAGTATAGAGGAAGACCACAGTGGTCGACTCTAGTATAGAGGAAGACCACAGTGGTCGACTCTAGTATAGAGGAAGACCACAGTGGTCGACTCTAGTATAGAGGAAGACCACAGTGGTCGACTCTAGTATAGAGGAAGACCACAGTGGTCGACTCTAGTATAGAGGAAGACCACAGTGGTCGACTCTAGTATAGAGGAAGACCACAGTGGTCGACTCTGGTATAGAGGAAGACCACAGTGGTCGACTCTGGTATAGAGGAAGACCACAGTGGTCGACTCTGGTATAGAGGAAGACCACAGTGGCCGACTCTAGTATAGAGGAAGACCACAGTGGCCGACTCTAGTATAGAGGAAGACCACAGTGGTCGACTCTAGTATAGAGGAAGACCCCAATGGTCGACTCTAGTGTAGAGGAAGAACACAGTGGTCGACTCTAGTGTAGAGGAAGCACACTGTGGTCGACTCTAGTGTAGAGGAAGACCACAGTGGTCGACTCTAGTGTAGAGGAAGACCACAGTGGTCGACTCTAGTATAGAGGAAGACCACAGTGGTCGACTCTAGTATAGAGGAAGACCACAGTGGTCGACTCTAGTGGTCGACTCTAGTATAGAGGAAGACCCCAGTGGTCGACTCTAGTGTAGAGGAAGAACACAGTGGTCGACTCTAGTGTAGAGGAAGAACACAGTGGTCGACTCTAGTGTAGAGGAAGATCACAGTGGTCGACTCTAGTATAGAGGAAGACCACAGTGGTCGACTCTAGTGGTCGACTCTAGTATAGAGGAAGACCCCAGTGGTCGACTCTAGTGTAGAGGAAGAACACAGTGGTCGACTCTAGTGTAGAGGAAGAACACAGTAGTCGACTCTAGTGTAGAGGAAGACCACAGTGGTCGACTCTAGTGTAGGGGAAGACCACAGTGGTCGACTTTAGTATAGATGAAGATCACAGTGGTCGATTCTAGTATAGAGGAAGACCACAGTGGTCGCCTCTAGTATATATGAATATCACAGTGGTCGCCTCTAGTATATATGAAGATCACAGTGGTCGACTCTTGTATAGAGGAAGACCACAGTGGTCGACTCTAGTATAGAGGAAGACCACACTGGTCGACTCTAGTATAGAGGAAGACCACAGTGGTCGACTCTAGTATAGAGGAAGACCACAGTGGTCGACTCTAGTATAGAGGAAGACCACAGTGGTCGACTCTAGTATAGAGGAAGACCACAGTGGTCGACTCTAGTGTAGAGGAAGACCACAGTGGTCGACTCTAGTGTAGAGGAAGACCACAGTGGTCGACTCTAGTGTAGAGGAAGACCACAGTGGTCGACTCTAGTATAGAGGAAGACCACAGTGGTCGACTCTAGTATAGAGGAAGACCACAGTGGTCGACTCTAGTATAGATGAAGATCACAGTGGTCGATTCTAGTATAGAGGAAGACCACAGTGGTCGCCTCTAGTATATATGAAGATCACAGTGGTCGCCTCTTGTATAGAGGAAGACCACAGTGGTCGCCTCTAGTATATATGAAGATCACAGTGGTCGCCTCTTGTATAGAGGAAGACCACAGTGGTCGACTCTAGTATAGAGGAAGACCACAGTGGTCGACTCTAGTATAGTGGAAGACCACAGTGGTCGACTCTAGTATAGAGGAAGACCACAGTGGTCGACTCTAGTATAGAGGAAGACCACAGTGGTCGACTCTAGTATAGAGGAAGACCACAGTGCTAGACTCTAGTATAGAGGAAGACCACAGTGGTCGACTCTAGTATAGAGGAAGACCACAGTGGTCGACTCTAGTATAGAGGAAGACCACAGTGGTCGACTCTAGTATAGAGGAAGACCACAGTGGTCGACTCTAGTATAGAGGAAGACCCCAGTGGTCGACTCTAGTGTAGAGGAAGAACACAGTGGTCGACTCTAGTGTAGAGGAAGAACACAGTGGTCGACTCTAGTGTAGCGGAAGAACACAGTGGTCGACTCTAGTGTAGAGGAAGACCACAGTGGTCGACTCTAGTGTAGAGGAAGACCACAGTGGTCGACTCTAGTGTAGAGGAAGAGCACAGTGGTCGACTCTAGTGTAGAGGAAGACCACAGTGGTCGACTCTAGTATAGAGGAAGACCACAGTGGTCGACTCTAGTATAGAGGAAGTCCCCAGTGGTCGACTCTAGTGTAGAGGAAGAACACAGTGGTCGACCCTAGTGTAGAGGAAGAACACAGTGGTCGACTCTAGTGTAGAGGAAGACCATAGTGGTCGACTCTAGTATAGAGGAAGACCACATTGGTCGACTCTAGTGGTCGACTCTAGTATAGAGGAAGACCCCAGTGGTCGACTCTAGTGTAGAGGAAGAACACAGTGGTCGACTCTAGTGTAGAGGAAGAACACAGTGGTCGACTCTAGTGTAGAGGAAGACCACAGTGGTCGACTCTAGTGTAGAGGAAGACCACAGTGGTCGACTCTAGTATAGAGGAAGACCACAGTGGTCGACTCTAGTATAGATGAAGATCACAGTGGTCGATTCTAGTATAGAGGAAGACCACAGTGGTCGCCTCTAGTATATATGAAGATCACAGTGGTCGCCTCTAGTATATATGAAGATCACAGTGGTCGACTCTTGTATAGAGGAAGACCACAGTGGTCGACTCTAGTATAGAGGAAGACCACAGTGGTCGACTCTAGTATAGAGGAAGACCACAGTGGTCGACTCTAGTATAGAGGAAGACCACAGTGGTCGACTCTAGTGTAGAGGAAGACCACAGTGGTCGACTCTAGTGTAGAGGAAGACCACAGTGGTCGACTCTAGTATAGAGGAAGACCACAGTGGTCGACTCTAGTATAGAGGAAGACCACAGTGGTCGGCTCTAGTATATATGAAGATCACAGTGGTCGCCTCTAGTATATATGAAGATCACAGTGGTCGACTCTTGTATAGAGGAAGACCACAGTGGTCGACTCTAGTATAGAGGAAGACCACAGTGGTCGACTCTAGTATAGAGGAAGACCACAGTGGTCGACTCTAGTATAGAGGAAGACCACAGTGGTCGACTCTAGTATAGAGGAAGACCACAGTGGTCGACTCTAGTATAGAGGAAGACCACAGTGGTCGACTCTAGTATAGATGAAGACCACAGTGGTCGACTCTAGTATAGAGGAAGACCACAGTGGTCGACTCTAGTATATATGAAGATCACAGTGGTCGACTCTTGTATAGAGGAAGACCACAGTGGTCGACTCTAGTATAGAGGAAGGCCACAGTGGTCGACTCTAGTATAGAGGAAGACCACAGTGGTCGACTCTAGTATAGAGGAAGACCACAGTGGTCGACTCTAGTATAGAGGAAGGCCACAGTGGTCGACTCTAGTATAGAGGAAGGCCACAGTGGTCGACTCTAGTATAGAGGAAGACCACAGTGGTCGACTCTAGTATAGAGGAAGACCACAGTGGTCGACTCTAGTATAGAGGAAGACCACAGTAGTCGACTCTAGTATAGAGGAAGACCACAGTGGTCGACTCTAGTATAGAGGAAGACCACAGTGGTCGACTCTAGTATAGAGGAAGACCACAGTGGTCGACTCTAGTATAGAGGAAGACCACAGTGGTCGACTCTAGTATAGAGGAAGACCACAGTGGTCGACTCTAGTATAGAGGAAGACCACAGTGGTCGACTCTAGTATAGAGGAAGACCACAGTGGTCGACTCTAGTATAGAGGAAGACCACAGTGGTCGACTCTAGGGTCGACTCTAGTATGGAGGAAGACCACAGTGGTCGACTCTAGTATAGAGGAAGACCACAGTGGTCGACTCTAGGGTCGACTCTAGTATAGAGGAAGACCACAGTGGTCGACTCTAGGGTCGACTCTAGTATGGAGGAAGACCACAGTGGTCGACTCTAGTATAGAGGAAGACCACAGTGGTCGACTCTAGTATAGAGGAAGACCACAGTGGTCGACTCTAGTATAGAGGAAAAACACAGTGGTCGACTCTAGTATAGAGGAAGACCACAGTGGTCGACTGTAGTATAGAGGAAGACCACAGTGGTCGACTCTAGTATAGAGGAAGACCACAGTGGTCGACTGTAGTATTCTAGTATAGAGGAAGACAACAGTGGTCGACTCTAGTATATATGAAGATCACAGTGGTCGATTCTAGTATAGAGGAAGACCACAGTGGTCGACTCTAGTATATATGAAGATCACAGTGGTCGACTCTAGTATAGAGGAAGACCACAGTGGTCGACTCTAGTATAGAGGAAGACCACAGTGGTCGACTCTAGTATAGAGGAAGACCACAGTGGTCGACTCTAGTATAGAGGAAGACCACAGTGGTCGACTCTAGTATAGAGGAAGACCACAGTGGTCGACTCTAGTATAGAGGAAGACCACAGTGGTCGACTCTAGTATAGAGGAAGACCACAGTGGTCGACTCTAGTATAGAGGAAGACCCCAGTGGTCGACTCTAGTGTAGAGGAAGAACACAGTGGTCGACTCTAGTGTAGAGGAAGCACACTGTGGTCGACTCTAGTGTAGAGGAAGACCACAGTGGTCGACTCTAGTGTAGAGGAAGACCACAGTGGTCGACTCTATTATAGAGGAAGACCACAGTGGTCGACTCTAGTGGTCGACTCTAGTATAGAGGAAGACCCCAGTGGTCGACTCTAGTGTAGAGGAAGAACACAGTGGTCGACTCTAGTGTAGAGGAAGACCACAGTGGTCGACTCTAGTGTAGAGGAAGACCACAGTGGTCGACTCTAGTATAGATGAAGATCACAGTGGTCTATTCTAGTATAGCGGAAGACCACAGTGGTCGCCTCTAGTATATATGAAGATCACAGTGGTCGCCTCTAGTATATATGAAGATCACAGTGGTCGACTCTTGTATAGAGGAAGACCACAGTGGTCGACTCTAGTATAGAGGAAGACCACACTGGTCGACTCTAGTTTAGAGGAAGACCACAGTGGTCGACTCTAGTTTAGAGGAAGACCACAGTGGTCGACTCTAGTATAGAGGAAGACCACAGTGGTCGACTCTAGTATAGAGGAAGACCACAGTGGTCGACTCTAGTATAGAGGAAGACCACAGTGGTCGACTCTAGTATAGAGGAAGACCACAGTGGTCGACTCTAGTATAGAGGAAGACCACAGTGGTCGACTCTAGTGTAGAGGAAGACCACAGTGGTCGACTCTAGTGTAGAGGAAGACCACAGTGGTCGACTCTAGTATAGAGGAAGACCACAGTGGTCGACTCTAGTATAGAGGAAGACCACAGTGGTCGACTCTAGTATAGATGAAGATCACAGTGGTCGATTCTAGTATAGAGGAAGACCACAGTGGTCGCCTCTAGTATATATGAAGATCACAGTGGTCGCCTCTTGTATAGAGGAAGACCACAGTGGTCGACTCTAGTATAGAGGAAGACCACAGTGGTCGACTCTAGTATAGAGGAAGACCACAGTGGTCGACTCTAGTATAGAGGAAGACCACAGTGCTAGACTCTAGTATAGAGGAAGACCACAGTGCTAGACTCTAGTATAGAGGAAGACCACAGTGGTCGACTTTAGTATAGAGGAAGACCACAGTGGTCGACTCTAGTCTAGAGGAAGACCACAGTGGTCGACTCTAGTATAGAGGAAGACCACAGTGGTCGACTCTAGTATAGAGGAAGATCACAGTGGTCGACTCTAGTATAGAGGAAGATCACAGTGGTCGATTCTAGTATAGAGGAAGACCACAGTGGTCGACTCTAGGGTCGACTCTAGTATGGAGGAAGACAACAGTGGTCGACTCTAGTATAGAGGAAGACCACAGTGGTCGACTCTAGTATAGAGGAAGAACACAGTGGTCGACTCTAGTATAGAGGAAGACCATAGTGGTCGACTCTAGTATAGAGGAAGACCCCAGTGGTCGACTCTAGTGTAGAGGAAGAACACAGTGGTCGACTCTAGTGTAGAGGAAGAACACAGTGGTCGACTCTAGTGTAGAGGAAGACCACAGTGGTCGACTCTAGTGTAGAGGAAGACCACAGTGGTCGACTCTAGTATAGATGAAGATCACAGTGGTCGACTCTAGTATAGATGAAGATCACAGTGGTCGATTCTAGTATAGAGGAAGACCACAGTGGTCGCCTCTAGTATATATGAAGATCACAGTGGTCGCCTCTAGTATATATGAAGATCACAGTGGTCGACTCTTGTATAGAGGAAGACCACAGTGGTCGACTCTAGTATAGAGGAAGACCACAGTGGTCGACTCTAGTATAGAGGAAGACCACAGTGGTCGACTCTAGTATAGAGGAAGACCACAGTGGTCGACTCTAGTATAGAGGAAGACCACAGTGGTCGACTCTAGTATAGAGGAAGACCACAGTGGTCGACTCTAGTATAGAGGAAGACCACAGTGGTCGACTCTAGTATAGAGGAAGACCACAGTGGTCGACTCTAGTATAGAGGAAGACCACAGTGGTCGACTCTAGTGTAGAGGAAGACCACAGTGGTCGACTCTAGTGTAGAGGAAGGCCACAGTGGTCGACTCTAGTATAGAGGAAGACCACAGTGGTCGACTCTAGTATAGAGGAAGACCACAGTGGTCGACTCTAGTATAGAGGAAGACCACAGTGGTCGGCTCTAGTATATATGAAGATCACAGTGGTCGCCTCTAGTATATATGAAGACCACAGTGGTCGACTCTTGTATAGAGGAAGACCACAGTGGTCGACTCTAGTATAGAGGAAGACCACAGTGGTCGACTCTAGTATAGAGGAAGACCACAGTGGTCGACTCTAGTATAGAGGAAGACCACAGTGGTAGACTCTAGTATAGAGGAAGACCACAGTGGTCGACTCTAGTATAGAGGAAGACCACAGTGGTCGACTCTAGTATAGAGGAAGACCACAGTGGTCGACTCTAGTATAGAGGAAGACCACAGTGGTCGACTCTAGTATAGAGGAAGACCACAGTGGTCGACTCTAGTATAGAGGAAGACCACAGTGGTCGACTCTAGTATAGAGGAAGACCACAGTGGTCGACTCTAGTATAGAGGAAGACCACAGTGGTCGACTCTAGTATAGAGGAAGACCACAGTGGTCGACTCTAGTATAGAGGAAGACCACAGTGGTCGACTCTAGTATAGAGGAAGACCACAGTGGTCGACTCTAGTATAGAGGAAGACCACAGTGGTCGACTCTAGTATAGAGGAAGACCACAGTGGTCGACTCTAGTATAGAGGAAGACCACAGTGGTCGACTCTAGTATAGAGGAAGACCACAGTGGTCGACTCTAGTATAGAGGAAGACCACAGTGGTCGACTCTAGTATAGAGGAAGACCACAGTGGTCGACTCTAGTATAGAGGAAGACCACAGTGGTCGACTCTAGTGTAGAGGAAGAACACAGTGGTCGACTCTAGTGTAGAGGAAGACCACAGTGGTCGACTCTAGTGTAGAGGAAGACCACAGTGGTCGACTCTAGTGGTCGACTCTAGTATAGAGGAAGACCCCAGTGGTCGACTCTAGTGTAGAGGAAGAACACAGTGGTCGACTCTAGTGTAGAGGAAGACCACAGTGGTCGACTCTAGTGTAGAGGAAGACCACAGTGGTCGACTCTAGTATAGATGAAGATCACAGTGGTCTATTCTAGTATAGAGGAAGACCACAGTGGTCGCCTCTAGTATATATGAAGATCACAGTGGTCGCCTCTAGTATATATGAAGATCACAGTGGTCGACTCTTGTATAGAGGAAGACCACAGTGGTCGACTCTAGTATAGAGGAAGACCACACTGGTCGACTCTAGTATAGAGGAAGACCACAGTGGTCGACTCTAGTATAGAGGAAGACCACAGTGGTCGACTCTAGTATAGAGGAAGACCACAGTGGTCGACTCTAGTGTAGAGGAAGACCACAGTGGTCGACTCTAGTGTAGAGGAAGACCACAGTGGTCGACTCTAGTGTAGAGGAAGACCACAGTGGTCGACTCTAGTATAGAGGAAGACCACAGTGGTCGACTCTAGTATAGATGAAGATCACAGTGGTCGATTCTAGTATAGAGGAAGACCACAGTGGTCGCCTCTAGTATATATGAAGATCACAGTGGTCGCCTCTTGTATAGAGGAAGACCACAGTGGTCGACTCTAGTATAGAGGAAGACCACAGTGGTCGACTCTAGTATAGAGGAAGACCACAGTGGTCGACTCTAGTATAGAGGAAGACCACAGTGGTCGACTCTAGTATAGAGGAAGACCACAGTGGTCGACTCTAGTATAGAGGAAGACCACAGTGGTCGACTCTAGTATAGAGGAAGACCACAGTGGTCGACTCTAGTATAGAGGAAGACCACAGTGGTCGACTCTAGTATAGAGGAAGACCACAGTGGTCGACTCTAGTATAGAGGAAGACCACAGTGGTCGACTCTAGTATAGAGGAAGACCACAGTGGTCGACTCTAGTATAGAGGAAGACCACAGTGCTAGACTCTAGTATAGAGGAAGACCACAGTGCTAGACTCTAGTATAGAGGAAGACCACAGTGCTAGACTCTAGTATAGAGGAAGACCACAGTGCTAGACTCTAGTATAGAGGAAGACCACAGTGGTCGACTCTAGTATAGAGGAAGATCACAGTGGTCGATTCTAGTATAGAGGAAGACCACAGTGGTCGATTCTAGTATAGACTCTAGGGTCGACTCTAGTATGGAGGAAGACCACAGTGGTCGACTCTAGTATAGAGGAAGACCACAGTGGTCGACTCTAGTATAGAGGAAGACCACAGTGGTCGACTCTAGTATAGAGGAAGACCACAGTGGTCGACTCTAGTATAGAGGAAGACCACAGTGGTCGACTCTAGTATAGAGGAAGACCACAGTGGTCGACTCTAGTATAGAGGAAGACCACAGTGGTCGACTCTAGTATAGAGGAAGACCACAGTGGTCGACTCTAGTATAGAGGAAGACCACAGTGGTCGACTCTAGTATAGAGGAAGACCACAGTGGTCGACTCTAGTATAGAGGAAGACCACAGTGGTCGACTCTAGTATAGAGGAAGACAACAGTGGTCGACTCTAGTATAGAGGAAGACCACAATGGTCGACTCTAGTATAGAGGAAGACCACAGTGGTCGACTCTAGTATAGAGTGGTCGACTCTAGTATAGAGGAAGACCACAGTGGTCGACTCTAGTATAGAGGAAGACCACAGTGGTCGACTCTAGTATAGAGGAAGACCACAGTGGTCGACTCTAGTATAGAGGAAGACCACAGTGGTCGACTCTAGTATAGAGGAAGACCACAGTGGTCGACTCTAGTATAGAGGAAGACCACAGTGGTCGACTCTAGTATAGAGGAAGACCACAGTGGTCGACTCTAGTATAGAGGAAGACCACAGTGGTCGACTCTAGTATAGAGGAAGACCACACTGGTCGACTCTAGTATAGAGGAAGACCACAGTGGTCGACTCTAGTATAGAGGAAGACCACAGTGGTCGACTCTAGTATAGAGGAAGACCACAGTGGTCGACTCTAGTATAGAGGAAGACCACAGTGGTCGACTCTAGTATAGAGGAAGACCACAGTGGTCGACTCTAGTATAGATGAAGACCACAGTGGTCGACTCTAGTATAGATGAAGACCACAGTGGTCGACTCTAGTATAGAGGAAGACAACAGTGGTCGACTCTAGTAGAGAGAAAGACCACAGTGGTCGACTCTAGTGTAGAGGAAGACAACAGTGGTCGACTCTAGTATAGGGAAAGACCACAGTGGTCGACTCTAGTATAGAGAAAGACCACAGTGGTCGACTCTAGTATAGAGAAAGACCACAGTGGTCGACTCTAGTATAGAGGAAGACCACAGTGGATGACCTTAGTATAGAGAAAGACCACAGTGGTCGACTCTAGTATAGAGGAAGACCACAGTGGATGACTTTAGTATAGAGAAAGACCACAGTGGTCGACTCTAGTATAGAGGAAGACCACAGTGGATGACTTTAGTATAGAGAAAGACCACAGTGGTCGACTCTAGTATAGAGGAAGAGCACAGTGGTCGACTCTAGTATAGAGGAAGACCACAGTGGTCGACTCTAGTATAGAGGAAGACCACAGTGGTCGACTCTAGTATAGAGGAAGACCACAGTGGTCGACTCTAGTATAGAGGAAGACCACAGTGGTCGACTCTAGTATAGAGGAAGACCACAGTGGTCGACTCTAGTATAGAGGAAGACCACAGTTGTCGACTCTAGTATAGAGGAAGACCACAGTGGTCGACTCTAGTATAGAGGAAGACCACAGTGGTCGACTCTAGTATAGAGGAAGACCACAGTGGTCGACTCTAGTATAGAGGAAGACCACAGTGGTCGACTCTAGTATAGAGGAAGACCACAGTGGTCGACTCTAGTATAGAGGAAGACCACAGTGGTCGACTCTAGTATAGAGGAAGACCACAGTGGTCGACTCTAGTATAGAGGAAGACCACAGTGGTCGACTCTAGTATAGAGGAAGGCCACAGTGGTCGACTCTAGTATAGAGGAAGGCCACAGTGGTCGACTCTAGTATAGAGGAAGGCCACAGTGGTCGACTCTAGTATAGAGGAAGGCCACAGTGGTCGACTCTAGTATAGAGGAAGGCCACAGTGGTCGACTCTAGTATAGAGGAAGGCCACAGTGGTCGACTCTAGGGTCGACTCTAGTATGGAGGAAGACCACAGTGGTCGACTCTAGTATAGAGGAAGACCACAGTGGTCGACTCTAGTATAGAGGAAGACCACAGTGGTCGACTCTAGTATAGAGGAGGACCACAGTGGTCGACTCTAGTATAGAGGAAGACCACAGTGGTCGACTCTAGTATAGAGGAAGACCACAGTGGTCGACTCTAGTATAGAGGAAGACCACAGTGGTCGACTCTAGTATAGAGGAAGACCACAGTGGTCGACTCTAGTATAGAGGAAGACCACAGTGGTCGACTCTAGTATAGAGGAAGACCACAGTGGTCGACTCTAGTATAGAGGAAGACCACAGTGGTCGACTCTAGTATAGAGGAAGGCCACAGTGGTCGACTCTAGTATAGAGGAAGGCCACAGTGGTCGACTCTAGTATAGAGGAAGATCACAGTGGTCGACTCTAGTATAGAGGAAGGCCACAGTGGATGACTTTAGTATAGAGAAAGACCACAGTGGTCGACTCTAGTATAGAGGAAGACCACAGTGGATGACTTTAGTATAGAGAAAGACCACAGTGGTCGACTCTAGTATAGAGGAAGACCACAGTGGATGACTTTAGTATAGAGAAAGACCACAGTGGTCGACTCTAGTATAGAGGAAGACCACAGTGGTCGACTCTAGTATAGAGGAAGACCACAGTGGTCGACTCTAATATAGAGGAAGACCACAGTGGTCGACTCTAGTATAGAGGAAGACCACAGTGGTCGACTCTAGTATAGAGGAAGACCACAGTGGTCGACTCTAGTATAGAGGAAGACCACAGTGGTCGACTCTAGTATAGAGGAAGACCACAGTGGTCGACTCTAGTATAGAGGAAGACCACAGTGGTCGAACCTAGTATAGAGGAAGACCACAGTGGTCGACTCTAGTATAGAGGAAGACCACAGTGGTCGACTCTAGTATAGAGGAAGACCACAGTGGTCGACTCTAGTGTAGAGGAAGACAACAGTGGTCGACTCTAGTATAGAGGAAGACCACAGTGGTCGACTCTAGTATAGAGGAAGACCACAGTGGTCGACTCTAGTGTGGAGGAAGACCACAGTGGTCGACTCTAGTATAGAGGAAGACCACAGTGGTCGACTCTAGTATAGAGGAAGACCACAGTGGTCGACTCTAGTATAGAGGAAGACCACAGTGGTCGACTCTAGTATGGAGGAAGACCACAGTGGTCGACTCTAGTATAGAGGAAGACCACAGTGGTCGACTCTAGTATAGAGGAAGACCACAGTGGTCGACTCTAGTATAGAGGAAGACCACAGTGGTCGACTCTATTATAGAGGAAGACCACAGTGGTCGACTCTAGTATAGAGGAAGACCACAGTGGTCGACTCTAGTATAGAGGAAGACCACAGTGGTCGACTCTAGTATAGAGGAAGACCACAGTGGTCGACTCTAGTATAGAGGAAGACCACAGTGGTCGACTCTAGTATAGAGGAAGACCACAGTGGTCGACTCTAGTATAGAGGAAGACCACAGTGGTCGACTCTAGTATAGAGGAAGATCACAGTGGTCGATTCTAGTACAGAGGAAGACCACAGTGGTCGACTCTAGTACAGAGGAAGACCACAGTGGTCGACTCTAGTACAGAGGAAGACCACAGTGGTCGACTCTAGTATAGAGGAAGACCACAGTGGTCGACTCTAGTATAGAGGAAGACCACAGTGGTCGACTCTAGTATAGAGGAAGACCACAGTGGTCGACTCTAGTATATAGGAAGGCCACAGTGGTCGACTCTAGTATAGAGGAAGGCCACAGTGGTCGACTCTAGTATAGAGGAAGGCCACAGTGGTCGACTCTAGTATAGAGGAAGATCACAGTGGTCGACTCTAGTATAGAGGAAGGCCACAGTGGTCGACTCTAGTATAGAGGAAGGCCACAGTGGTCGACTCTAGTATAGAGGAAGATCACAGTGGTCGACTCTAGTATAGAGGAAGGCCACAGTGGTCGACTCTAGTATAGATGAAGATCACAGTGGTCGATTCTAGTATAGATGAAGATCACAGTGGTCGACTCTAGTATAGAGGAAGACCACAGTGGTCGACTCTAGTATATATGAAGATCACTGTGGTCGATTCTAGTATAGAGGAAGACCACAGTGGTCGACTCTAGTGTAGAGGAAGACCACAGTGGTCGACTCTAGTGTAGAGCAAGACCACAGTGGTCGACTCTAGTGTAGAGGAAGACAACAGTGGTCGACTCTAGTATAGAGGAAGACCACAGTGGTCGACTCTAGTGTGGATGAAGACCACAGTGGTCGACTCTAGTGTAGAGGAAGACCACAGTGGTCGACTCTAGTGTGGAGGAAGACCACAGTGGTCGACTCTAGTATAGAGGAAGACCACAGTGGTCGACTCTAGTATAGAGGAAGACCACAGTGGTCGACTCTAGTGTAGAGGAAGACAACAGTGGTCGACTCTAGTATAGAGGAAGACCACAGTGGTCGACTCTAGTATAGAGGAAGACCACAGTGGTCGACTCTAGTATAGAGGAAGACCACAGTGGTCGACTCTAGTGTGGAGGAAGACCACAGTGGTCGACTCTAGTATAGAGGAAGACCACAGTGGTCGACTCTAGTGTGGAGGAAGACCACAGTGGTCGACTCTAGTGTGGAGGAAGACCACAGTGGTCGACTCTAGTGTGGAGGAAGACCACAGTGGTCGACTCTAGTGTGGAGGAAGACCACAGTGGTCGACTCTAGTATAGAGGAAGACCACAGTGGTCGACTCTAGTATAGAGGAAGACCACAGTGGTCGACTCTAGTATAGAGGAAGACCACAGTGGTCGACTCTAGTATAGAGGAAGACCACAGTGGTCGACTCTAGTATAGAGGAAGACCACAGTGGTCGACTCTAGTATAGAGGAAGACCACAGTGGTCGACTCTAGTATAGATGAAGATCACAGTGGTCGATTCTAGTACAGAGGAAGACCACAGTGGTCGACTCTAGTATAGAGGAAGACCACAGTGGTCGACTCTAGTATAGAGGAAGACCACAGTGGTCGACTCTAGTGTAGAGGAAGACCACAGTGGTCGACTCTAGTGTAGAGGAAGACAACAGTGGTCGACTCTAGTGTAGAGGAAGACAACAGTGGTCGACTCTAGTATAGAGGAAGACCACAGTGGTCGACTCTAGTATAGAGGAAGACCACAGTGGTCGACTCTAGTATAGAGGAAGACCACAGTGGTCGACTCTAGTGTGGAGGAAGACCACAGTGGTCGACTCTAGTATAGAGGAAGACCACAGTGGTCGACTCTAGTGTGGAGGAAGACCACAGTGGTCGACTCTAGTATAGAGGAAGACCACAGTGGTCGACTCTAGTATAGAGGAAGACCACAGTGGTCGACTCTAGTATGGAGGAAGACCACAGTGGTCGACTCTAGTATAGAGGAAGACCACAGTGGTCGACTCTAGTATAGAGGAAGACCACAGTGGTCGACTCTAGTATAGAGGAAGACCACAGTGGTCGACTCTAGTATAGAGGAAGACCACAGTGGTCGACTCTAGTATAGAGGAAGACCACAGTGGTCGACTCTAGTATAGAGGAAGACCACAGTGGTCGACTCTAGTATAGAGGAAGACCACAGTGGTCGACTCTAGTATAGAGGAAGACCACAGTGGTCGACTCTAGTATAGAGGAAGACCACAGTGGTCGACTCTAGTATAGAGGAAGACCACAGTGGTCGACTCTAGTATAGAGGAAGACCACAGTGGTCGACTCTAGTATAGAGGAAGACCACAGTGGTCGACTCTAGTATAGAGGAAGACCACAGTGGTCGACTCTAGTATAGAGGAAGACCACAGTGGTCGACTCTAGTATAGAGGAAGACCACAGTGGTCGACTCTAGTATAGAGGAAGACCACAGTGGTCGACTCTAGTATAGAGGAAGACCACAGTGGTCGACTCTAGTATAGAGGAAGACCACAGTGGTCGACTCTAGTATAGAGGAAGACCACAGTGGTCGACTCTAGTATAGAGGAAGATCACAGTGGTCGATTCTAGTACAGAGGAAGACCACAGTGGTCGACTCTAGTACAGAGGAAGACCACAGTGGTCGACTCTAGTATATATGAAGACCACAGTGGTCGACTCTAGTATAGAGGAAGACCACAGTGGTCGACTCTAGTATAGAGGAAGACCACAGTGGTCGACTCTAGTATAGAGGAAGGCCACAGTGGTCGACTCTAGTATAGAGGAAGGCCACAGTGGTCGACTCTAGTATAGAGGAAGATCACAGTGGTCGACTCTAGTATAGAGGAAGGCCACAGTGGTCGACTCTAGTATAGAGGAAGATCACAGTGGTCGACTCTAGTACAGAGGAAGACCACAGTGGTCGATTCTAGTACAGAGGAAGACCACAGTGGTCGACTCTAGTATAGAGGAAGACCACAGTGGTCGACTCTAGTATAGAGGAAGACCACAGTGGTCGACTCTAGTGTAGAGGAAGACAACAGTGGTCGACTCTAGTGTAGAGGAAGACCACAGTGGTCGACTCTAGTATAGAGGAAGACCACAGTGGTCGACTCTAGTATAGAGGAAGACCACAGTGGTCGACTCTAGTATAGAGGAAGACCACAGTGGTCGACTCTAGTATAGAGGAAGACCACAGTGGTCGACTCTAGTACAGAGGAAGACCACAGTGGTCGACTCTAGTATATATGAAGACCACAGTGGTCGACTCTAGTATAGAGGAAGACCACAGTGGTCGACTCTAGTATAGAGGAAGACCACAGTGGTCGACTCTAGTATAGAGGAAGGCCACAGTGGTCGACTCTAGTATAGAGGAAGATCACAGTGGTCGACTCTAGTATAGAGGAAGGCCACAGTGGTCGACTCTAGTATAGAGGAAGATCACAGTGGTCGACTCTAGTACAGAGGAAGACCACAGTGGTCGATTCTAGTACAGAGGAAGACCACAGTGGTCGACTCTAGTATAGAGGAAGACCACAGTGGTCGACTCTAGTATAGAGGAAGACCACAGTGGTCGACTCTAGTATAGAGGAAGACCACAGTGGTCGACTCTAGTATAGAGGAAGACCACAGTGGTCGACTCTAGTGTGGAGGAAGACCACAGTGGTCGACTCTAGTATAGAGGAAGACCACAGTGGTCGACTCTAGTATAGAGGAAGACCACAGTGGTCGACTCTAGTATAGAGGAAGACCACAGTGGTCGACTCTAGTATAGAGGAAGACCACAGTGGTCGACTCTAGTATAGAGGAAGACCACAGTGGTCGACTCTAGTATAGAGGAAGACCACAGTGGTCGACTCTAGTATAGAGGAAGACCACAGTGGTCGACTCTAGTATAGAGGAAGACCACAGTGGTCGACTCTAGTATAGAGGAAGACCACAGTGGTCGACTCTAGTATAGAGGAAGACCACAGTGGTCGACTCTAGTATAGAGGAAGACCACAGTGGTCGACTCTAGTACAGAGGAAGACCACAGTGGTCGACTCTAGTATATATGAAGACCACAGTGGTCGACTCTAGTATAGAGGAAGACCACAGTGGTCGACTCTAGTATAGAGGAAGACCACAGTGGTCGACTCTAGTATAGAGGAAGGCCACAGTGGTCGACTCTAGTATAGAGGAAGGCCACAGTGGTCGACTCTAGTATAGAGGAAGACCACAGTGGTCGACTCTAGTATAGAGGAAGACCACAGTGGTCGACTCTAGTATAGAGGAAGACCACAGTGGTCGACTCTAGTGTGGAGGAAGACCACAGTGGTCGACTCTAGTATAGAGGAAGACCACAGTGGTCGACTCTAGTATAGAGGAAGACCACAGTGGTCGACTCTAGTATAGAGGAAGACCACAGTGGTCGACTCTAGTATAGAGGAAGACCACAGTGGTCGACTCTAGTATAGAGGAAGACCACAGTGGTCGACTCTAGTATAGAGGAAGACCACAGTGGTCGACTCTAGTATAGAGGAAGACCACAGTGGTCGACTCTAGTATAGAGGAAGACCACAGTGGTCGACTCTAGTATAGAGGAAGACCACAGTGGTCGACTCTAGTATAGAGGAAGACCACAGTGGTCGACTCTAGTATAGAGGAAGACCACAGTGGTCGACTCTAGTATAGAGGAAGACCACAGTGGTCGACTCTAGTATAGAGGAAGACCACAGTGGTCGACTCTAGTATAGAGGAAGACCACAGTGGTTGACTCTAGTATAGAGGAAGACCACAGTGGTCGACTCTAGTATAGAGGAAGACCACAGTGGTCGACTCTAGTATAGAGGAAGACCACAGTGGTCGACTCTAGTATACTAGTCGACCACAGTGGTCGACTCTAGTATAGAGGAAGACCACAGTGGTCGACTCTAGTATAGAGGAAGACCACAGTGGTCGACTCTAGTATAGAGGAAGACCACAGTGGTCGACTCTAGTATAGAGGAAGACCACAGTGGTCGACTCTAGTATAGAGGAAGACCACAGTGGTCGACTCTAGTATAGAGGAAGACCACAGTGGTCGACTCTAGTATAGAGGAAGACCACAGTGGTCGACTCTAGTATAGAGGAAGACCACAGTGGTCGACTCTAGTATAGAGGAAGACCACAGTGGTCGACTCTAGTATAGAGGAAGACCACAGTGGTCGACTCTAGTATAGATGAAGATCACAGTGGTCGATTCTAGTACAGAGGAAGACCACAGTGGTCGATTCTAGTACAGAGGAAGACCACAGTGGTCGACTCTAGTATAGAGGAAGACCACAGTGGTCGACTCTAGTATAGAGGAAGACCACAGTGGCCGACTCTAGTGTAGAGGAAGACAACAGTGGTCGACTCTAGTGTAGAGGAAGACAACAGTGGTCGACTCTAGTATAGAGGAAGACCACAGTGGTCGACTCTAGTATAGAGGAAGACCACAGTGGTCGACTCTAGTATAGAGGAAGACCACAGTGGTCGACTCTAGTATAGAGGAAGACCACAGTGGTCGACTCTAGTATAGAGGAAGACCACAGTGGTCGACTCTAGTGTGGAGGAAGACCACAGTGGTCGACTCTAGTGTGGAGGAAGACCACAGTGGTCGACTCTAGTATAGAGGAAGACCACAGTGGTCGACTCTAGTATAGAGGAAGACCACAGTGGTCGACTCTAGTATAGAGGAAGACCACAGTGGTCGACTCTAGTATAGAGGAAGACCACAGTGGTCGACTCTAGTATAGAGGAAGACCACAGTGGTCGACTCTAGTATAGAGGAAGACCACAGTGGTCGACTCTAGTATAGAGGAAGACCACAGTGGTCGACTCTAGTATAGAGGAAGACCACAGTGGTCGACTCTAGTATAGAGGAAGACCACAGTGGTCGACTCTAGTATAGAGGAAGACCACAGTGGTCGACTCTAGTATAGAGGAAGACCACAGTGGTCGACTCTAGTATAGAGGAAGACCACAGTGGTCGACTCTAGTATAGAGGAAGACCACAGTGGTCGACTCTAGTATAGAGGAAGACCACAGTGGTCGACTCTAGTATAGAGGAAGACCACAGTGGTCGACTCTAGTATACTAGTCGACCACAGTGGTCGACTCTAGTATAGAGGAAGACCACAGTGGTCGACTCTAGTATAGAGGAAGACCACAGTGGTCGACTCTAGTATAGAGGAAGACCACAGTGGTCGACTCTAGTATAGAGGAAGGCCACAGTGGTCGACTCTAGTATAGAGGAAGGCCACAGTGGTCGACTCTAGTATAGATGAAGATCACAGTGGTCGATTCTAGTACAGAGGAAGACCACAGTGGTCGACTCTAGTATAGAGGAAGACCACAGTGGTCGACTCTAGTGTAGAGGAAGACCACAGTGGTCGACTCTAGTGTAGAGGAAGACCACAGTGGTCGACTCTAGTGTAGAGGAAGACCACAGTGGTCGACTCTAGTGTAGAGGAAGACCACAGTGGTCGACTCTAGTGTAGAGGAAGACCACAGTGGTCGACTCTAGTGTAGAGGAAGACCACAGTGGTCGACTCTAGTGTAGAAGAAGACCACAGCGGTCGACTCTAGTGTAGAAGAAGACCACAGCGGTCGACTCTAGTGTAGAGGAAGACCACAGTGGTCGACTCTAGTAAAGAGGAAGACCACAGTGGTCGACTCTAGTATAGAGGAAGACCACAGTGGTCGACTCTAGTATAGAGGAAGACCACAGTGGTCGACTCTAGTATAGAGGAAGACCACAGTGGTCGACTCTAGTATAGAGGAAGACCACAGTGGTCGACTCTAGTATAGAGGAAGACCACAGTGGTCGACTCTAGTATAGAGGAAGACCACAGTGGTCGACTCTAGTATAGAGGAAGACCACAGTGGTCGACTCTAGTATAGAGGAAGACCACAGTGGTCGACTCTAGTATAGAGGAAGACCACAGTGGTCGACTCTAGTATAGAGGAAGACCACAGTGGTCGACTCTAGTATAGAGGAAGACCACAGTGGTCGACTCTATTATAGAGGAAGACCACAGTGGTCGACTCTATTATAGAGGAAGACCACAGTGGTCGACTCTAGTATAGAGGAAGACCACAGTGGTCGACTCTAGTATATATGAAGATCATTGTGGTCGATTCTAGTATAGAGGAAGACCACAGTGGTCGACTCTAGTATAGAGGAAGACCACAATGGTCGACTCTAGTATATATGAAGATCACTGTGGTCGATTCTAGTATAGAGGAAGACCACAGTGGTCGACTCTAGTATAGAGGAAGACCACAGTGGTCGACTCTAGTATAGAGGAAGACCACAGCGGTCGACTCTAGTATAGAGGAAGACCACAGCGGTCGACTCTAGTATAGAGGAAGACCACAGTGGTCGACTCTAGTATAGAGGAAGACCACAGTGGTCGACTCTAGTATAGAGGAAGACCACAGTGGTCGACTCTAGTATAGAGGAAGACCACAGTGGTCGACTCTAGTATAGAGGAAGACCACAGTGGTCGACTCTAGTATAGAGGAAGACCACAGTGGTCGACTCTAGTATAGAGGAAGACCACAGTGGTCGATTCTAGTATAGAGGAAGACCACAGTGGTCGATTCTAGTATAGAGGAAGACCACAGTGGTCGATTCTAGTATAGAGGAAGACCACAGTGGTCGACTCTAGTATAGAGGAAGACCACAGTGGTCGACTCTAGTATAGAGGAAGACCACAGTGGTCGACTCTAGTATAGAGTAAGACCACAGTGGTCGACTCTAGTATAGAGTAAGACCACAGTGGTCGACTCTATTATAGAGGAAGACCACAGTGGTCGACTCTAGTATAGAGTAAGACCACAGTGGTCGACTCTATTATAGAGGAAGACCACAGTGGTCGACTCTAGTATAGAGGAAGACCACAGTGGTCGACTCTAGTATATATGAAGATCATTGTGGTCGATTCTAGTATAGAGGAAGACCACAGTGGTCGACTCTAGTATAGAGGAAGACCACAATGGTCGACTCTAGTATATATGAAGATCACTGTGGTCGATTCTAGTATAGAGGAAGACCACAGTGGTCGACTCTAGTATAGAGGAAGACCACAGTGGTCGACTCTAGTATAGAGGAAGACCACAGTGGTCGACTCTAGTATAGAGGAAGACCACAGTGGTCGACTCTATTATAGAGGAAGACCACTGTGGTCGACTCTAGTATAGAGGAAGACCACTGTGGTCGACTCTAGTATAGAGGAAGACCACTGTGGTCGACTCTAGTATAGAGGAAGACCACTGTGGTCGACTCTAGTATAGAGGAAGACCACTGTGGTCGACTCTAGTATAGAGGAAGACCACTGTGGTCGACTCTAGTATAGAGGAAGACCACAGTGGTCGACTCTAGTATAGAGGAAGACCACAGTGGTCGACTCTAGTATAGAGGAAGACCACAGTGGTCGACTCTAGTATAGAGGAAGACCACAGTGGTCGACTCTAGTATAGAGGAAGACCACAGTGGTCGACTCTAGTATAGAGGAAGACCACAGTGGTCGACTCTAGTATAGAGGAAGACCACAGTGGTCGACTCTAGTATAGAGGAAGACCACAGTGGTCGACTCTAGTATAGAGGAAGACCACAGTGGTCGACTCTAGTATAGAGGAAGACCACAGTGGTCGACTCTAGTATAGAGGAAGACCACAGTGGTCGACTCTAGTATAGAGGAAGACCACAGTGGTCGACTCTAGTATAGAGGAAGACCACAGTGGTCGACTCTAGTATAGAGGAAGACCACAGTGGTCGACTCTAGTATAGAGGAAGACCACAGTGGTCGACTCTAGTATAGAGGAAGACCACAGTGGTCGACTCTAGTATAGAGGAAGACCACAGTGGTCGACTCTAGTATAGAGGAAGACCACAGTGGTCGATTCTAGTATAGAGGAAGACCACAGTGGTCGATTCTAGTATAGAGGAAGACCACAGTGGTCGATTCTAGTATAGAGGAAGACCACAGTGGTCGACTCTAGTATAGAGGAAGACCACAGTGGTCGACTCTAGTATAGACGAAGACCACAGTGGTCGACTCTAGTATAGACGAAGACCACAGTGGTCGACTCTAGTATAGAGGAAGAGGTCGACTCTAGTATAGATGACGACCACAGTGGTCGACTCTAATATAGATGACGACCACAATGGTCTACTCTAGTATAGATGACGACCACAGTGGTCGACTCTAGTATAGATGACGACCACAATGGTCTACTCTAGTATAGATGACGACCACAGTGGTCGACTCTAGTATAGATGACGACTACAGTGGTCGACTCTAGTATAGATGACGACCACAGTGGTCGACTCTAGTATAGATGACGACCACAGTGGTCGACTCTAGTATAGATGACGACCACAGTGGTCGACTCTAGTATAGATGACGACCACAGTGGTCGACTCTAGTATAGATGACGACCACAGTGGTCGACTCTAGTATAGATGACGACCACAGTGGTCGACTCTAGTATAGATGACGACCACAGTGGTCGACTCTAGTATAGATGACGACCACAGTGGTCGACTCTAGTATAGAGGAAGACCATAGCGGTCGACTCTAGTATAGGGGCTCGGAAAACCCAAGAGTTATTGTTGAGAAGCCTCTCCACCCTCAACGTGTGACTGTTTGGTGCGGTTTATGGTCCGGCGGGGTCATTGGACCTTACTTTTTCGAAAATGAGGTTGGATTTGCGATTTGGTAATGGAAAATTTCATGAAAAGGATATTGTCCTGTAAGCGTGGTCGTGGTGGCCATTTGGCTGATGTTGTTTTTCATTATTAGCGGCATACCTTCCACTTTGTTATGAAATATACATCCGAACTGGGATGTGAGGACATGCATCTAGCAACCTGCAAGGTAGGCATATTAAAATTATCGTGAAATAATAAAATTAAACTTTCATGAATTTGTTCATGTTGCTCTTGAATACATCGATTAGGTCGGGGCTTTTTTTCATCCGATTTGGCCAAGACCTTCTTTATGTAGTTCTTCAAGCGGAGAGAGTTGCCTTTTTTGTCGCCGATGGCAAAGCATTCTTGCAGACTGTGATTCATGAACATTGACACCAGTCTCAACGCTACTTTCAGAACCTTCTCCCACATTCATCGACCAATTATATTTTGTAGGTATCAGCAAACATCTGGTCGCCGGTGACGATATCCTTGTAGATGTTCATGGTTGCTGAGCATTTCCTGTTGTGGATAGAAGGGAAACAAATTATTTCACATACCGAGAGTACAAAAATTCGGTAATCCGATCCTGACGTTTACCACACGTCCAATTCCTTTGGACAGGTGAAGTGTAGAGTGAAATACTACAATTCTTCTATCCATCCGGCTGCTGGGGCTAAATTCTCCCCAGTACTTCACTCATACCAAGAAATGCCTCTTTGGTACAACAACGCAATTACAATTGAACATTCAAAGTGATATTTTTAGAGCGAAAATTTGGAAAAAGCAATATAAATAGTCTTCATAGTTTTTCTCGAAATCAACTAGTTTATTTATATTAACTTTTCCAAATTCCTGCTCGAAAATACATAAATATCTATGTTCAATCGTAATTGCTTGAAAAGTACAATAAAATAATCAGCTGACGATAGGTTTTCATTACCTGTCAAAAAGAAATCCCAAAGCCGGCCGAACAATTTTAGTGAACGCGCCCAAAAGTAGGACACATGTGGCAACATTGTTTTTCTTATACAATGCGTCGTAATTGGGGACACGGTTTCAAATTAAACACGACATATACGGCTGTCCTCAAAGTTAACTGCTATATATACCGATTTGTTCAGTTTTAGGCGGAAAAGTCGGTTTACTTGGGTATAACATCACATTCCGAACATTATTAACCCCAAAAAAATCGTGTTTTTTTCTGTCCCACAATTAAAAGCTGTGCATATATATATATATGTGTGTGTGTACAGCGTGTATTTTGAGGACATTTTTTCAATGCACCGGTTATTTTGAGGACATTTGTTGACTTTGGGGACTGTACCCAAACTTTTCGTAGGTCTTGCGTTCACTTTGAGGACATGTAACTTTGGGACATTTTCCCCACATTTCGAATACTTAGTTCCTTCTAACACTCCTTCATTCTTTTGCATCCTTACATGGTTATTTTGTATATATGTATATACACGTTAAAGGTACTTTTTCCGCGTTTAAAAAAATATAACCCTTGGCATTACATTGCCACCTTTTTCCAAAAGAAAAACATTTTTGACGGCGTCAAAATAACAAAAACATTGTTCGGCTTAGTTTTGTCGTTATCACAAAGCAGGGGTTGTTTGTACACACATACTCCCTGCAAACAATTGGATGATTGTCAAACAGCGTATTGTCCGCGCGATAATTTCTCGATTCTTCCTGACGACGCTTAGGGGATAAATCGTCATGGCGATCCGTGGCAGATAAATCAAAATCTTCCTAACAACAGTTGGAAGCTGTTTGGGAGATCGGTCATCCGTACCACGATTCTGTGATGGTTCCTAGCGATAATTTTAAGATGATTCGCTTCTCAAACGCTAAAGCAATTTTTTACGATCGATTTAAAATTAATGCAATCTTCTTAACCACAGTTGAATGGTGTTGAGAAGATTAATTGACCGCGCGATTTGTCCTCGATTATTTCTGGCGATTGTTTGATGTTGACTGGCTTCACCATCATCTTAGCAATAGTTTAGCGATCTGATAAAAATGTATACAATGTTTCTAACAACATTTGGAAGTGGTTTAATTCATTTATCGTCTGCGAGATGTTTCTCCGATGGACGCATTTCTATGCTAGGCTTTTGTGATTTGGGGATTTGTGTTTGTTTTTTATCTTTTTTTTTCTTTGAGCACTAACGGTAATAAAATCTTTCAATTTTGAAGTGAGTTGGATAAATTGACATTTAAGTTTTGCAACTCAATTGTGACGGGTGTTTTTTTTATAAAAGTAATGCTGTCGAAAATAACTAGAGAAAAATGGATATACATATGATTGGAGAAATGGTACGTTTATACATTTTTATATGAATTATTTACAAATAATTACTTAATTTTCAGAAGCAAGCCATTCTAAGAGTTGGTGGAGATGATTTACCGAGTTTATGCGTTTTGGAATTAGGCGTATAATTTCAGATGAGTTGGCGATACAATTTTCATGGAAGGGGACTAAAGAGAAACCTACAATACAAAGTTTTTTTTCGTTTGCCTAAACAGAGGTAAGGATTTTATAGCCTTTCATTAATCTTCTATTATATTAGTAATATATTTTCTTTTTGAGATAAATGCATGTCACCAAACATTTCCAGTGCAGTGGATACAAACATCAATTCGGTCATCCAGCAACGTTTTGTGAAAAGCGTGAAAAATGTAAACAAATTAATTTAATTTTATTTTATTAATTATTATTAGAAGTATCGAATTCAATAAATAATAATTTCAATAATATTTATGAACGTTTTTCTTGGTGTCGTTTTTCTTATCGTCGCTTACGGGTCGTAAAAGTGATTCGTCGTGCAAAGTGCTTTGGCGAATCGCTTTCAATTGGCCACAACGATGCGGATAAACAAAACTCGCTATCGACTTGCCTTGGCGAATCGCTTTCAATGCGTTACGGCGATGCGGATAATCAAGAAATTATTCCCTTATGACTCATTTAGGCAACGCCCCTGCGATTCGTCTCTACTCTCTCGGAAGCAAATCTTCTTCGTGCATTGCTTACGTTTCTTATTGGCGAATCGCTTTGATGACACAATTGCTCACAGCGATGATTCGTTGATGACGCGCAGATGACAATCGCGGCGATCTATCTAGCCTTTCAGGCGATTCGCGGAAGAATCTTACGCGATGAAAAATGTTTGCTGCGCTGCGGTTGGTGTGCGTCGGTATGGGTATATCTATATTTAGAGGGATGTAAGTACGTTTATGGTTGGCTTACGCGGATGTGTGTATGTACATATACCGACATACCTTATGTTATATGTACTCTTATATGTTATAATGCATATATGCACTGTGTGCAAATAGACATCACAGTTTAATTGTCAAGTATTGTGGGTTTTGCATGGTGGTCTAATGGTAAGAGTGCGGGCTTCGGGACTTTGAGTACCTGGTTCGAAACGCACAGTGTTGAATTCGTTTTTTGCAATTTATTTGGTATAACATTTTTTACAGTAGTACCAATTTTACAGTAGTAACTAATATTCCTGGTTAATGCATTTTTAATTTTTAAAATTATTTAGTTCAAATAAACATCGGATTTAAAACAGAAAACATACATGCCTACATAAAGCTTTTAAGTTATGGGAAAGACTTGTATTCCACATCAACTTTAAGTGGGACTGTAGAGGGCTGGATACAGATTTTAGCGGAATATTTTTTTCTATTTCTGGTGTAAATAGATCACTAGTAGTAGTAGTAGTAGTATTCTTTATTTTTGAATAATAAAAATACATAAAGGCTATGACACTGGCACATTCGCCGTCTGTCATTTGACCAACAATTGTGTATGGATTAGTTAAAGTACATTCAATCTTATACTGATTTACATAATTCTCTCTTAATTACAAATATTCAGAAATTATATAGTTTCTATAATTCATTGCATTTATTATATAAAAGCTCAAATTGGTCCAGGACCCATAACATTCTCCATTTAATAAGGAGATAAGCTCATTTTCATCTATGTTAGATTTGCCCATATATCTGATCCTGAATTCTCTTAGAATTGGGTATCTTGCCATAAAATGAAACAAAGTTTCATCTGCTTCTGTGTTACACAAAGTGCATCTTTTATCGTTTTCAGGTCGGAAGTTATTGGATTTTAGTCCCAACAAATCGCAGCGAGATTTGAAAATTATAGATATTGTGCGTTGCTCAAATGATTCGCGCACATAGTTCTTTCCAACATTATAGTTTAAATTCTTGTAGAAACGTGATTCGCTATTTTTTGCTCGGTTTATCATTTTCTGTCTGTTACTGTGCTTTAGTTCTTCCAACAATTTTATACGTTTATAAAGCCAAATCGATTGATTTGTATCTGCTTCGAACTTTATATTAAACTCTCTTCCGATTTCGTTTGTATTCTTCGCCCAAAATATATTTTTAGCTAATATTTGTCGAGAGAATTGATGTGGCAATCTGTTTTGGTTCATTTTAAACAGTGTTTTAAAAATGTAGTTCATGTGTAATTCAAAGCTGTAGAAGTGGCTCTCCTCTGCATCGGTTTCTAAATGTATAGCATAGTTGGGTGTGAAATCTGGCAATTTTAATATTCGTTTTATGAAGTGTCGTTGTAAATTGTCTACTAATTCAAAATGCTCATATCCCCATACTTGTGCTCCGTATGTTTGGATGGATCTACAGACGGCTTGGTATAACTTCCATTTTGCTGATAATGCCATTTTATTTTTATTAAGAAACATATCCCACGTTGTGTTTATGCTACACTTAACCATACTATTTCATTTCTCGACATGCTTAGAAAAGGATAGTTTTGAGGACATTATTACACCGAGATGGCAATATTCATTCACTACTTTGATAGTTTGCCTCCTTTTCTAAAAACTAGCATTTGTGACTTATCCATGTTGACTTTCATTCCCCAATTGTTGCAATATAGTTCAAGATTGTTAATCATTTGTTGCATCACTGTGACATCATCTGCCAGAATTACAATGTCGTCAGCGTACATTAACAGTCTTATGTTTCGTTCACCGATGTTCAAACATCCTCCAAGTTAGTCATGTAAATCATTTAAGTACATTATAAATAGTAAGGGCGAAAGTATACATCCTTGCTTTACACCAGAATATGTTTCAAAACTGTCCGACAGTTGAATTCCACTCCAGACTGAGGCAGTGGTGTGACTATATATAGTTTCGATCAAATTTAAAATTTTTGTAGATATTCCCATCAAGTGTAGTTTATACAGCAATCTTCTTCTTGGCACCTTATCGAAAGCAGCCTTGAAATCTACAAAAAAGGCGTACACTTTTTTCTTTCGTAGAATTTCAATTGTACTATAGCTGTCAGGTTATATACAGTGGTTCACAGCTTATTTCAACCACCACCTATTTAAAAGTTGAAGTGCCTATATTTTTTAACCAAGAGGAGATATCAAAAAAATTTAAATGCCGATTTGTTGAATATTTTATAAATTTAAGAAAAGGAACTTTATTCAGTCTCAAAGATACATAGCGTAAATCCTACAAACGAAAAACGTAAAAAGCGGAATTTAAATAGTCACAGCTTATTTCAACCAGCAAACATAAATAACGATTAAAATGTGAAATTATTATTTATTTTTAATTTTAAAACTTAGTATGACCTCCCTTTTGGTCTATAACCGCCTTCAACCTTTTTGGCATTGATTCCACTAACTTTCGAGTAGTTTGGGGGGTTATTTTAGACCATTCTTCCTTTAATGCAGCTTTAAGGTCATTTTTGTTGGAAATCTGATGTTGGCGAACGTTCTGATCTAAAATTGCCCATAAATTCTCAATGACATTGAGATCAGGTGATTGTGCCGGCGGTTGCACCAAGTGGGGGCAATTCCAAATAAGCCATGATTGAACAATTCCAGACTTGTGTTTCGGGTCGTTATCCTGATAGAACCGAAATCCCTGCCTAATACCCAGGTTTTCGGAACTTTGCAACAAATTTGATTTTAGTATGTTGAGATACATATTTTTGTCCATCGTACTCTCAATAAACTCCAAATTCCCAACACCGGCTGCAGACATACAGGCCCAAACCATGACGCTGCCACCGCCGTGTTTGACTGTCGCTTTTAAGTTTTTGTTTTGGAGCTCTGTGTTTGGCTTACGCCAGACATATGTTTGACCATCCGATCCGAAAATGTTAAATTTAGACTCGTCTGCAAAAATTACTTGCTCCCAAAAGCGTTCATCTTTCTTAATATGTTCCTTGGCAAATTTAAGACGAACTTGCTGTTTTTTCTTATTTATGAAAGGTTTTTTGCGGGATACTCTACCATTAAAATCATGGTCCCGCAGCACACGGCGTATAGTTTCTGCACTACACGATTTATTTAATTCATTTTTAACTTGTACGGCCAGTTTTGGAGCAGATAATTTGGGGTTTTCTCTTATTTTTCGAACGATGTAGCGTTCGTCAGTTTCATTAAAAATTTTGTTCGGAACTTTTCTGCCCTTATTATAGATCCTATTTTCATGCACAAAGCGAGATATTATGCTCTGTACTGTAGAGTCACTTAGACAGACCATTTCAGCTATTTTTCTGCGCGAGTGGTTATTTTTGAAATGTCTAATGACCAATTCTCGTTGTTCTATGGTAGTACGTCGTCCCATTATCAAAAATGCACTTGTGAACCACTTGACTGCAGAAAACATACTAAAAAATGGTCTAGATCTTTGCGAACATGACTACAAAGAATACATACGAAAATTTACCGCTATTCGATGAAGGGTGCGATCGTAACAGTTCTCCGAACTGTCATAACTATGATTTCTGTTCTAGCTAAACCGGTGGACGATTTGTTTTGTTTTTCTTTTTACATATTCTCTCTAAATTGCTACATCTAAAAACTGCATTTAAATGATTTACATATTTGGATTTAGGTAGGAGTTATATTCAGTTAAATATTTTGATTTCAAGTGGTTGAAATAAGCTGTGAACCACTGTATATTATCAACTGTAGAATAGTTTCTTCTAAAACCAGCTTGGTATTCGTTTAAAATATTGTTCTTTTCTATCCAATTTACAATTCGATCGTTTATGATACCCATAAAGATCTTTGCTACACAATTAGAAAATGAAATACCTCTGTAGTTACTCGCTATATTCTGATCCCCCTTCTTATAGATTGGGAAGATCACACAATCATCCATCGATTTATCTCTTTCACCTTTTTCAAATATAAAATTAAAGACTTTAGTAATTTCTTCTAGAAACGAAATGGGTGCATTCTTGAAGAATTCATAAGGAACTATGTCAATTCCTGGCGCTTTATTCTCTTTTGTATTTTTAAGGATTTTTTGAAGTCCGTTCACCGAGATTAGACCATCCGCGATCCATATTGGGGCATATTGTATGTCTTCTGTTAATTGCGGTGGGTTCAATAATTTCTCAAAATATTCCTTGAACATATCTGATGTGATTTCCACTCCTCGAATATATGGTTGACCTTTCACCTCTCTCACAAATTTCCACCAAGTTTTTGCATCTTTAATCTGGTTAATCTTTGTTACAGTACAACTACTGTTGTCTACTGGTTTTGCATACTAGTTCATAAGTGCGTCTCGCTGCCAAGTAGTTTTCCTTGTTAATTTGGCTATTATTTTTTTCTATATATATTCAACTGCTTGAAGGAATTTGACCTAGCGTTAAAACATTCTATGTTAAACCAAGGAGTTTTGAAAATAGATTTTTTGTTGTTTGGTGGTTGGTTTGGGACAGCCATTTTTATAATGTTGACCAATTTGTCTAATGTATGTATCTATATTATTTGCGTTCTCTCTAATACATTTGTCAAAATTTCTTTGGTATGCTGACTTTTTATTTTCTTTCCAGATCAATTTTGGTAACAAATTTAGTTTTTCAACTTCCATCCTTTCTTCATTCAAATTCAAACGAATATTTATTGGCATGTGATCCGACCATACTCTGTATTCAACCACAAATTCTTCTAGGTGTTTTAAAAACTCCTGTGATACTGCGCATATATCGTTTACAGAACTTGCAACTGTGCTTATAAATGTAAACTTCCCTTCAATATCTCCAGTTGTTCGTCCATTGAGTACTGTTTTCCCATAATCACTCAGAAATTCCATAAGTTTTCTACCTTTTCCATTCTCAATTAAGTCTTGAGATTGTCTAGACTTAACACCCGCTGGAAAGCTAGCCTCATAAAAATCTCCTATTACCTGTTGAAGGTTTCCGATTCGTATGTTCATATCACCAATTAGCACAGTGTTGGGTTCTGAATTTTCGTTGAAAAAAGTTTTTATATACTCAAACTCCTCATCCCAGTTTGCTCCTTATATGTATACAGGAATTACATTCAACTTTGTGTTATTAATTTGAAGTTTTATTATATCAACTCCAACTGTACTTTCAAAACTATGCCTTAATCCAACTTCCTCCAGGTCCTTTCTCAATCCATATATACAGCCGCCACTAGGTCTACCATGTATACTTAAACGTTTGGCCGGTTTCCAATATAGGTTAAAATTAGGGAAATATTTTTTCCATTTATCTGAGTTTCCTTCTGCTACATGTGTTTCGCTTAATATAAATATTTCATGTTTTATTACATATTCAAAAAATCTGGGAACAGATACTTATTGGGCAATCCATGAACATTGTAAGAAATTATGTTTATTATTAAATGTTTGTTTTGTTTCCCATTAATAGAAGATAGGTTTCTTTGTGGCAATATATTCAGTTTTTTGAATTGATCTTAACTAGTATATTATATATAGATCACTATATTTTGGAAATGAAACCAATTTCAGAAAATACAGGATTTGTTTTTTTTAATATAGTTTTTATGGTCGAACAAACCATACAAATAAAAATAAAGGAAACACTGCCTATTTGAAAATCTATGAATAAATGTAGAAATTAGAGTCCTTTTAGATGTAAGAGAGTTTCAACCAACTCATGTTTTTATACCCAAACTATTGTGAATATATGCTACTGCGGGTCAAAAGTGTAACACATTGATAGAGTGACCTAAGAGACCACAAGAATATTGGCGGAAATCCGTTTTGGGCCATTTGAGCAATGTCCGTCCGTTTGTCTGTCTGTCTGGTGCGCACGATAACTTTCGATAGGAGTAACAGGTTGACTTCAAATTTGGTATGTGTTACAATTTTTTTAGTCCACTCCTTCTAGTACCTCCCCCATAAAGAGTAACAATTTAGTGAAATGTTGATTCTTTAATATCTTATACAAGATGGAGCGCGGTAATTTGCTTGTTTGGGAATGAAATAACAAAGTTATAAACCTTAGAACAATTTATTTTATATTTTAATTATATTGAACAGTAAGGGAATTTTTAAATTGCATAGTTTTAAATAGTGTATCTGGAAAATGTCGACCTTCGCTATCCACAATGGGCGTTTTTACCACGCCCTTTTTGGCACCTCAATTTTTTTGTAATTGATTTAACGACAGCTACTAAAAATATTAAAATAATTTTTTTAAAAAATTTTGTTTTGGTTTCATAAAATAGTATGCCTCAATATACGAGTATACAAAAAAAATTTTCTGTTTTCGGGAACAAAAAAATTTTCATTGTGTAATCAATGAATGGGGCACTATGATAATTTCCATGTAAATGAAAATGTTCTTCGATTAATCTAGATAGTGGTAACCAGAAAAAAAATTAATGGCGAATTCTTTTCTGCAAAAAAGTGCAACACTTGCATTGCCCTTTTTCCGAAAACTGCACTATTATATCGCTTTTTTGAAATTTTAGTTGTGCTAAATTCGAGTAACTTAATTACCAAATTTCAAAACAGTATCACAAAAGTGCCGTTTTCGGAAAAAGGGCAATGAAAATGTTGCACTTTTTTGCAGAAAAGAATTCACCATTAGCAAATTGGTCAACAAATTGAACCCATCCTTGATTTAGTAAAGTGGCTGCCAAATCAACTCCCATCCGGGGAGGAAAAATGGAAATCATATGCAAATCGAAAAATTCTTGGATTTTTGAAAAAAAATATTTTTTAATAAAATACAATTAGAAATAAACAATAAAATACTTAGTAAACACCTAAATAATCAATGTAGCAATCCACTCGATTAAGCCACATAATGGGAATATTTTTTTTTTAGAAAAAAAAAAAAAACATTTTTAATTAATCTCCAAATCAAACCTCAGCTATGCAGAAAAATATGTTTTTTATTTCCTTTTTTTCTACAAATATATTTTAATTGAATATATTATAAATACATTAGAAGTAAACAATTGAACAAATATATAAATAACACTGTCCAACAAATCAAGACTTTTTGATTGGAACAGAATAGCGACCCTATAATTCTGAAGGGGCATGTTGAGTAGATCATTTTTGTAGAATAAACTTATGGTCCAGTTGGTCTGAGTTTTTTTTTACAGTGGGTCAAAGTTTTCACTTTTTGGTCGAAGGGAGCATTATACTAAATGAAAAAAAAGATGTAAATTAATGTCTTAGAAATTTCTCATTGTCAGAGTTACATAGTGGGATTTTATGAAGATCATTTTTGTTGAAGATCTTAACCCTCCAGCTCCCCACTTAATGGGCCAATTTGGCCCTTTTTCGAAAAAATCAAACAAAGTCCTTTCAAAAAGGACATTTAAGGATTAACATATTCTACAAAAATTTTTGACGGAAATTTTCAGTGGAGGTCGCCAAAGACACCAAAGTTGTAAATATAGCTCTTTACGCTTAATTAGCAAAATTACATGCCAACTTATTCAAAAAATACTACATACAATGTAAATTAAAAGCCATGATATCTGTGGAATTATTGTAGCATAAGAGCGACTCTATAATTCTGAAAGGGCATGTTGGGTAAATTATTTTTGTAGAATAAACTTATGGTCCAACTTGTTTGAGTTTTTTTTGCAGTGGGTCAAAGTTTTAATTTTTTCGTCGAAGGGAGCATTATACTGAATGAAAGAAAATGCTGTAAGTTAATTTCTGAGAGATTTCTTATTGTCAGAGTTACATAGTGGAATTTTATGGGGATACTTTTTGTGGGAGATCTTAACCCTCTAGCTACCCTCTTAATGGGTCAATTTGGCACTTTTTTCGAAATTTTTGCCGGAAAATTTCAGTAGTGGTCGCCGCCGCGGCAACGAAATGACTTGGTTTTTTGCTAGGAGTGAAGTGTACAAAGAAATGTTGAATACAGATACCTACTCATTCGTAATTGTTATTTAACAGAAATGTGATTCGTTGAGATTGCTGTTCATATAATTTTTTGCTGGTCGCAAAAAATCTGTGGTGGTGGAAAAATGCATTGATTTGATGACAACGACATACAGGGTAGCCAGGAGTGGGTTTTTGACCCCAATACTAGGGTTTAGTAAATGAAAATTGGGATACAAAAATATTTGAGGTTTTATTAGGGAATTTTGTAAAATTTATTGGGGTTTCTTGGAGTTATTTGATGCAATATTAAGAATTTCTTAAACTAAAGAAATGCTCTAAGTTAGTAAGTATTAATTTGACAGAACGAATTTTTAATTGAATGATTTGATTGTAATCTTAAAATTTTTGACTATTTAAAGTCCTTAGTAAACAAAATACTTTCCTGAAAAAAATGTTTTTCTAACAATTGTTGGTGTTGAGAGCATTTTTTTAAATAATGTTGCGTAAGCCCAATTGATATTTCTTTTTTTGCCACATTCTAAGACTACACATTATACTAACTTGAGGATTTGGCGCAGATAATTAGTCTTAAAATATAAAAAAATATCAAAAAACAACGATTTTAATGAATAAAGATATATTAAGATTTAGCTATATTCCTATCATTTAAACGAGAAATACAACACATTTTTCTTATTATAACATTAAATGCGATCCATGATGTTGGATATATACGTTTATGGCGGGTCACATTTTTACTTGTTTTAAAATACTTTTCAGTATTTTTATATCTATGTTTACATATTTTTTTATTTTTTATTATAACTAGCATATTTTTTATTTTAATAACCTTTTCCAAATATTCCAAGTTTCTTCAAAATCTGAAAATTTTGTCACCAAACTTTACAAGGTATCAACTACTTTAATTTTATAAATTTGATCGGCTACAACGGATTTTGGTCGGTTTTAGAGAAAATTCTGGTCGGAGCAGTGGCAACACTGGATACACGATAACACAATATTGTGTAAAATCCCAGTAGGCTTTTTGGCCTTTGATGACATTGTCGTCAATGATCATGTGATGCAGGACCTAAATCACATAAACTTTTCCTCCATGACAACATAAGGGAAGGCAAGTTCCATGACAAAATGGTGCATAGAACGAGGGTTCGAGTTCGAGGACAGATCAAGACATTTCCAAATTATAAATAAATTAGAAAAATAAAATTAACATACAGATCGCACCTGTTCCACAAAAGGATAACAACTCAACATTTTTAAATTTAGTTTTTTTGCAAGAAAACAACGTACAATGGCAATTTCTAACCACTGCAAAAAATGTCCGTTGATTTTTCTTCTTTTTCATAATAAAAACCGTTATGACTCTCTCTGTGTTTACAGAATAACGTCTTTAGATTCATCTAAAGAGTTACATTTTGAATTGTCTCCAAGTGTTTAATCAAATGGGACCGCTGATTTATCATCTAAAGGGTAATATTTTTAGTTGTGCCCTTTTCAACTTATAATTAGATTTTTTTAACTTATAGTAAGATTTTTCAGTTAAAAAGGTACAACTCAAAATAATACCACTATTTATATACAAACTTTTTTCATGAAAAGAGTAACAACTCAAAAAAGTTGTTATTTTTCTAAAACCAATAAAAAACAAAAAGGAAAATAGCGTTATCATTTATTTCTATGATATTTTATTGTAATATACCATTAATATTAACGGAAAGAGTTTTTGGCCTCTACTGACATTTTTTAAAATAACTAACAGCATGTTATTCGTTGACATTGCGCAATGTCAACGAATCACATTTCTGTTTAACAACAGTTACGTCCGAGTAGGTGTGTGTAGTCAACATTTGTTTGTACTCATCCTAGCAGTCTTAGTAAAAAAGCGCACAACAGGCCGAACCACTGGCTTAAGTGTATGTCCATGGACATGAGACGTTTTAAACGTCTCCTCTATTCAACCTAACCTAACCTAGTAAAAACCCAAGTCATTTCGTTGCCGCGGCGGCAGACGGAGTGGTCGTGATCGTCCTATTTATTTATATGTCAATTTTTTCATATTTATTTTTTTATTATATGTCAATTTATGTATTTTTAACATGTAATTCGGAGACATTTTTATTTATATTTTACAGTATTTATTTTTTTTTATATACTCGTATGGCAATTTTATTATTATACTCGTATGTCAATTTATGTATTTTTAACATGTAATTCGGAGACATTTTTATTTATATTTTACAGTATAAGAATTTATAAATACTATTTAAATGCGATTTTGCCAATTGCATCATTAGGCATGTTTTCGTTACAAGCTAGCACTTTTAGTTTAGCACTTTGCAACGAAAACAACTGACTTCCACTAACTGGCACATAAGCAATAAGTGGGGGATTTTCACTATCTGGTAGCAATGGTGTCATGAGTTGCGAAGAAAGAACAGTGCGAAACAGACAAAAAAATCGCGAAAAGTATTTATAAAACATATATTTACTATTCTATGTTCAATTGTTTACACTCTTTTGCAAATATTAAAATAATTTCCCATTTTTGTTCTTCTTCTTCCCGCTAATTCACAATAATTGATAAAATCTCTCCAAAAATGGGATGCCACATTGCTAAATATAGGGTGCCCAATCTGGCAACATCATACTCGATTAAGACATGAACACAAGCACCAAACTTCATCGGGAACTAATAGTGCTTAGCTCCCCATACAAATTAAGCACTTATGGTGTAACGAAAACACGCCTATTATGGCTGTGATCTCTGCTTGTTACAGCATATTTTCTATGCCCCGTGGTCGCAGGTTCGACCCGGGAGCGTTTAAATAATCTGCAAATTCTTTAGCCAAACTCTTCACCTAAAAAATGTGGTATTTATGGCATAAATTAGCATATATGAGAGCTACCTCTACACGGGTACTACAACCAAATGAAAACTGATTTGTATAAATTTTATTGAGATGAATTCTTGCCAAAATAGAATACAAACTGCAAAGGTGTCAGGTAAATTTCTTAGAAAATGTGGTGTTATGGCTTGACATAACTTTTTTGGGAGTGACCTCTATAGGTGGACTATAACAAAATATGAACTGATTTAAAAAATTTTTACTGTGATGAATTCTTGTCTAAATTAAATACAAACTACAAAGATTCAGGTAAAATGCTTAGGAAATGTAGTATTTATGGCTTAAATACGCGTATTTTGGAGCGACCTCTATAGTGAGGCTATAGCAAAATATGAAATGATTTGTAGAATGTTTGCTGTGATGAATTCTTGTCAAAATAGAATACAACAAGTAAAGTTTCAGCTAAATTACTTTAAGAATGTTTTATGTATGGCTCAAAAACTGTATTTTGGAGCGACCTCTATAGGGGAGCTATATCAAAACATTGACCGATATGGCCCATTTGCAATCCCAAACAACCTGTAACTATAAGAAGTATTTCTACCAAATTTGATCTACCTAGCTCTATTATTACGGACTGTATCGTGATTACAAAAGACGGGTATGGTTAAATCGTCTTAGAATTTTACGACGATTAAGAATATGTATACTCTATGGGGTATCGGAGCAAATGGAGTGACAAATCAAGTAAAAGCGTTAAGTTCGGCCATGCCGAATCTTATATACCCTCCACCATGGATAGCATGTGACAACACAAAATAACTCAAACCTAAAGAAAACAAGTAAAAGCGTTAAGTTCGGCCATTCCGAATCTTATATACCCTCCACCATGGATGGCATGTGGCCTCACAAAATAACTCAAACGTAAAGAAAATAACACCGAAAAACACACAAAAATATAGTAGATGAGAACAGTAGGAAAAATACAGTAGGTGAGAACAGTAGGAATAACAACAAGTTAGATGCTATATATGGGAGCTATATCAAGATACCTGCAGCTATAAGAAGTATCTATACCAAATTTCAGCTACCTAGCTCTAGTATTATAGATTGTAGCGTGATTACAGCAGACGGACGCACAGACGGACATGGCTAAATCGTCTTAGCATTTTACGACGATTAAGAATATATTGTTATGACATCTACCAAAGAGGGGAACAGAAGATTACCCTTCGAATGATTCTCTTTGTGGCAATATCACTTTCAGTCGAAGTTTCCCATTCCCCATAATAAACAATTGTATAAAACTTCCACTGAAAATAACTTACGAGTCAAGTTGCCGCATGGTAAACAATTATACTAAACTTCTACTGAAGTTTCCAATTCCCAATTCCCCATTATAAACAATATAAATAATTCAGCTGACGCTCAAAATAACATAAGAGTCAAGTTGCATTAATATCAACAATCGTATCGCCACTCACTGCATACTATTATGAATTGAGTCGCACAGTATACATAAATATGTTTAGCTTTAATACTCACCATGAACAATTAATAAAGAAAAGAAATTAGTCTTTGGATAACATGGCAACGGTTAAGTGTTTTATTTCGCTACAACTTCGGTTCCGGGATTCACTTAGAACAAATTGGTTTCAACTCATGAAATAAGTTAATCAATTTAATCTAAAATTGGCGCAGTCGGTAGGATAGTCAATAAAAAAATTAAAACATCCGTGAAAAGTGAAAGTTTAAATTTTAAAAATAAGTGATTATCCGTAAATAAAAATCTACGATTCAAAAAAACTTTATCCTGTGAAAAAGGATAAAGAACACTGTAAAAAGAACTCTCTGAACAAGAAATTCATCACAGTGTAAAATAAAATGGCTCTAAACGCACCAAATGGAAATTTAGCAGCCGCAGCAGCCGGTCCACCACAAGGCAGAAAGCTCGATATTAATCCACTAACGTATCTTGAAAAGATACAAGGATTTGATGGGCGTAAGGAGGATCTGTCGACATTCTGCACGAATGTAGACGATATCATCCCAACCCTAACGTTATACAACGAGCAAGCACAACGCATGTGCATCAACATTGTCAAAAGCAAATTGACAGGAAGAGCAAGGAGAGCAATGGAAATCCACCCACATTTAAATAATTGGGCCGACATAAAAACAATGTTGGAAACTAATTTCGGGGGATTTGAGACTGCAGATCAGTTATACGAGGATCTGAGAGCAGCACACTACAGAGGAAATACTATGGATTTTTACAACTTTATATTACACAAATTAGCACTATTAAACCAGAAAAGCAGACAGGAAGACCGCATCAATGATGTCGAAAGAAACATAGAAACTGCATTTACAATTTTTATCACAAGACTACCCGTCTATATGAGGACTGTCCTATGTGCGTTAAAACCATCAACGATGGAAGAAGCAGTCCATGAACTGAGCCAATCAGGGTTCCTAAACGAAGAAAGAAGGAAGAAATCTGCAGAAAAACCTGATCAGAAAACTCAAAATACTAAACAAAATCACCAGAACCAACAAAACAACAATTGGAGACCAAAAATCTATAACCCACCACAAACATGGCAGAAGAAACCACCACAGCAACAACAACAGCATCAATTTAAACCAGAACCGATGGACCTCGGAACAGCCCAGACCAGAGGACAGAACCATTTCCAGGATCAGCCAACTCGTTCAGGAAATAGTAAGGATATTAATTTAAGTTATGTACAAGAAGTCGAACCGTTAGGGAAAGAGACATGTGAAAATTTTCCGTTAATAGCCTCACAACACACATCGGGTTACCCTATATCTTACTCAGAAGCCCAACAAGACGGCTTAGATTACTAATAGACACGGGTTCAACCGAAAATTTATTAAATAAAGATCAATGCCCACCAAATTTCATAAAAGAGTTAACAAACCCTATAACTATTAAAACAGCTGCAGGAATTATATCTATTAATCACAATGGAATAATACCAAAGGAAAAGATAAAAATACCACTGAGAAATTACACCGTTTTTAGACTACATAATTTTCATAAATATTTCAATGGAATTCTAGGTCATCAGACTCTTAAGGAAAATGAAGCAATTATAAACTATAAAGACAATGTAATGACTATTAATGACAAAATTTTTAAGCTCTATTACGAAGGAGATAATGAGGATAATGAAATTGACGATTTACCGGAAATTCATCACATAGAAGTTTTAGGAGTATTAGATCAGGTACGGACTGAACATTTAAATGCCGAAGAAACAGCAGCTATAAAAATACTGATACAGAATAATGAATACACTTTTTATAAGAAAGGGGACGACTTAGAAAGGCAAATGAACGAAATGCTTGAACAGGGAATAATTACCCACAGCAATTCACCATATAATGCACATATCTGGGTTGTGCCCAAAAAGGAAGACAAACTAGGGAACCGAGAATGGAGAATAGTAATAGACTATAGGAAATTAAATTTGGCAACGAGAGAAGACAAATACCCAATACCACGAATAGACGACATTTTGGACAAATTAGGACGAGCAAATTACTTCACAACCCTCGATTTAACGAATTTAGACGCATGCCCTTTGGATTGAAAAATGCTCCGGCAACATTCCAAAGGATGATGAACAATGTTTTGAGGGAACATGTAAATAGGATATGTGTTATTTACCTGGACGACAGTTTGATATTTTCTACATCTGTTTGGGACTCTCTGGTTTGTCCGTCGCTGAAATAGACACACATTCGAAAAAACTGGCTTCACTCTGTCTGTCGCAAACAACAGTCCGATTACTTCAGTAACGCGCGCCGGCATTATTAATTGCAGTCGGCTCTCTATTATCCGTCGCTCGCAGTCATCATTTCGACCACTGCATCACTGCAGTGTCCCCGCCTGCCCTTCACTCCTTGCAGTCCGCCCTTGATCGTTTGTCGCTCGCTGTCAACAGTCCAGTCCGCAGACAGTAAGGTCCCGCTCGTCTCATGCCCTTTGCAGTCACCATCAGTCGTTTGCCGTCCGCAGTTAGCGGAACCCGTCGATAATGATCATTGCCATCAACCGCTCTGCATATTATATTTATTGCCTACCATACATCTGCCATAGAATTATGTATTGATTTTTATTTTCTTTCTTGTTCTATTTGAACGACGGCAGTCAGTCGCCAACTTGAATTCAACATATAATATTGTCAATATACCTTGAAATAAATATTATAGAAAATTTTAAGTCTTGGTTTGAATTCATCCTTTAGACAATCTCGCATATAAGGGACAACGAAAGGCTCGTTGCCCCCACATACAATCGTTTGGAAATTCTTGCATATAAAGGACAACGAAAGGCTCGTTGCCCTCTCCTTTAACCGTGTGGAAACTCTAGCATATAAAGGATAACGAAAAAGCTCGTTGTCCTCTCCATCTAGGTCCTTCGAACCGGATCCACCAGAAATAATAAAAAATGCAGTCCAATTTTAGTGGTGAAGATGTCAACCGAACAACTTGAAGATAGCCTCAATGGTTGCGCAACACCTGCGCAAGTTAGCAATACTGTTAGCCTTAGAATACTTCGTCGGGAGCAGCTTGTAAAGAGTCTCCTTTGCAGCAAACACAACTTAGAATTATTTGAAGAAATGTCCATGTCACAACTGGAAGTGAAGTTATCAATGCTTGACCATCAGTTTGACACCCTAGATCAGTTGCAGTCACAGCTTGAACTCTTGGATGAGTCACAATTCAGTGAAAATCGCCGTGAGCAATTTGAGGAAGCCTACTTCGAAATAAAATCACGAATTGTGGAGCGAATGTCAAGGTTGAGAGCAGAGTCATCGGAAACGTTCTTGTCCAGTACGCATGTAATGCCTTCTACTATTATGTCCACAAGAAACTCGGTATTGCCTAAGCTCAATCTTTCCAAATTTAGCGGCCAGCACAAGGAGTGGTTGGAATTTTTCAACATGTTCAAAACGTTAGTCGACAGCGACAGCGGCCTATCTCCAATCGTAAAATTCCAATATTTGAGATCATGTTTGACTGGTAATGCAGCTCGCTTGGTACAGTCACTGGACATTTCACCGGAAAACTACTCAAAGGCCATTGAGCTTTTGAAAGAACGATACGACAACAAACGGAATATATTTCGATCGCATATAAATGATATTTTCGCAATTCAAAAACCAACGTTGACGTCACTTCTTGACTTTATAGACACATTTAACTCGATTCTACGTTCCTTGCAGTCAATCGCAGATAATGAACAAATTGCAGATGGCATTATACTTCAATTGGTCATATCAAAACTCGACAGTGAAACCCAAGCAAAGTGGGAAGAAGTCTCTGTACATTGGGAGAAGCAAAACACTTTGACAAATAAGCTTAAGATGCCATCATGGAAAGATCTTGCTACTTTTCTAGAACTTCGTTGTAAAACTTTGGACATCATTGAATCCAATAGTTGTAACTCGTCAAAATCCTCTCATAGACAAAATCTTCACAATCAAAGTTCTTTGTCACATCTTCGTCATCGCCCTCCTTTCGCCAAACAAAATCCTCCCCAAGTCACTTTCGTCGTTGCTGAAAATGAATCTTCGCGTTGCAACCTTTGCGATGGTAGCCCTGCACACAGCCCTTTCAAATGTGGCAGTTTTACAAACCTCAGTGTTTTGGATAGGTATGAACTTGTAAAATTGAAAAAACTTTGTTTAAATTGTCTTTCAGCGAATCATATGGTCAGGAGGTGCCCTTCCATCAACAAATGTAAGGAGTGCCGTTCAGGCCATCACACTCTCTTGCACATGGAAAAGTCTCAGCAACAACCACCATCTTCAGAAGCTCCAAACTCGCTTTCGACGCAGAATGAAGGAACGTCAAACGATCATTCATCAGTCACCTTGGAGATTTCTCAATCTAAGAGTGAAGTTCTACTTGGTACGGCTAAGGTAGATATATGCAACCCAATGGTTCATCAGTCATCGGCAGAGCTTTATTGGATTCTGCATCCCAATTGAACTTCATAACTGAGCGAATGGCCCAACACCTTCGTCTGCAACGAAAGAAGATCGATATAGAAATCAACGGCGTGGGTGAAACAAAAACTGCTGCGCAACTAATCGCCACTGTGGTTATCAAATCGATTGTGAATAACTACACAGCACATCTCGACGTGGTTATAATTTCCTCAATTACTTCCTATCAACCTCGCAATTAGTTGAATTCAACTAACTGGGTCATTCCCAATAATATCAAGTTAGCTGACGCGACGTATAACGCTCCTGGCCCAATAGATTTGCTCATTGGTGCAGAACTTTTCTACAAATTACTTCTTGTTGGCCAAATACAATCGGATAAGGCACCCATTCTACAAAAAACAAAGCTTGGATGGATTGTTGCTGGATCTGTAGCCTAATCCCCTCTGACGTCGAACTCAGCTGTTAAGCCCAAGTCGTTTAACACAAATATTGTTACATTGCAACCAAAACTACCATATCACTGCTTCTCCGTATCATCATCTCAATCGAATTTAGAAAATATATTGCAAAGGTTTTGGCAATTACAACATTATACATCCACGTCATCTCCATTATCGACAGAAGAAGAATATTGTGAACGATATTTCACCGAAACGACAAAAAGATGTCAAATTTCTAATAAATATGTGGTCCGATTACCTTTCAAAGAAAATCCATCAACTTTAGGTCAATCCTATGACATAGCTCGGAAAAGGTTCTCCTTCCTAGAAAGCAAGTTTGAACGTAACACACCACTGATGAACGAACACACGAAGGTTATGGATGAATATAATGCGTTGTCCCATATGAGGATGGTGGCGCCATATGACTACGAAGGAAGATATTTCATTCCACACCACTGTGTCTTAATGCCTGATAGTTCCACGACCCGTCTGCGTGTAGTGTTCGACGCCTCCTGCAAAACTTCAAATGGAAAATCGCTTAATGACATTGTTTGTGTGGGACCTACCATTCAGAACGATATATTTAATATACTTAGTAGATTCAGATTTCACAAATATGTTTTAGTTGCAGATATCACAAAAATGTATCGACAGGTACTGGTCGATGAACGCGATGCTCGATGGCAATGTATATTATGGAAAGACAGTTCCAATCATCGTAGTACCTATTACGGGCTAATACGGAAAAAAAATTCATTGGCGGGGATGCCTTCGCGTTCCGATGGAGCGGGGTTCCCCAATCGTCCTACTGTCCGTCCGTTGGTCTTGGCCAAAGCCGACCACACCAAACATGGTGAAAATTTCCCCCCAGTACTCACAACAGGTGGAACGGTGAGGGGAAAACGTCATGTCCGACCGTCAAAACGGAAACACAATGAGCACCGGATAGCGCTCAGAGTTCTGACGAAGTTGGAGGCTGTTGAGGTTTCGGCTCTTACCGAAAAACAAAAAGAGTCACTTACCTGGGCTAAAGGCGTCTTAGATGCTTCTAAGGCCAATCAGCCGGCTGAAATAGCCACAAATTCAGCTGTGTTAACGGCTAATAAAGTCAAAAGAATCAGATCACCTGATGAACCCCTGCCCTCGAAAAAGGCAAGAGGCCCAAATGTCACTATCAACAGGACACTCACCAAGCCCTTCAATGAAGTGGCGAAGGAGAGTCTAGTGATGGCCGTTATAGACAGAAGTAGTGAGGATGGATCCATCCTCAAGGACAAATGGAGCCATGTGCAATCAGCCATTATGGCTCATTACCTCGATGTCCGTAGAGAGATGCCGGGCACACCACCAATCTGCAACGATGCAGGATGGCATCAGGGGAGAGTAAAGCTCTTACATTTCGGTGATGCCAGATCAGTAGACCTGTATAAGGCTGCTCTGAGTCGAGTGGGTGAGGTGTGGCCGGGTGCCCAGTTGGATATTGTCGAAAAAAACAACATCCCTAGTCACCCTAGAGCCATCACCTGGGTTACAGAAGAGCCCTCCAACCCGGCTGACATATTAGAAATAATAAAAGATTCCAATCCTGGTCTGCCCGCCCATAATTGGAGAATCAGCAAGGTGGGTGAGGCGGATGGTAAAAAGCGGCAGGTCAATTTGATCCTTAACGCTGAATCCACCTCCCATATACAACGTGCAAGTGCAACCGACAGTATGGCTTCGAGACTATAGTCTTGAAGGTATACAAGCAGGATATAGTTCCCACTGCGGAAGGTGAGTCGTCCACCGCGGTTGAAACACAGCTTTCTGGAAGTGCGGAGGTATCCACGCCCATTATTTCGGGTGACTCCAACTCTAACAGAAGATCTGTAACGTCCTACTCTGAGGACGAAAGCTCTACTTCTGACACAGAGGGGCTGAGGGGAGTCTCCGGACTCTTTGACGCATCTGGCGGGGACACGCTTCTCGATGATACGGACGAAGAGTTCGATAACACCCTTGTAGGGGTGGAAGTTAATCTGTCAATTACCAATGATGGTAAGAATTTTACAGATTAACCTCCATCACGCTAAAGCAGCCTCAGCGGCTCTATTGCTGCGCCTGTCCACAGGTGCAGTAGACATCGTCCTGATACAGGAGCCCTACGCAGTGGGAGGAAGGGTGTGCGGTATCAGGACACCCAACTTTAAACTGCTTGTGGCCAACTGTGAAGGCACTCCAAGAACCTGCATTTTGGCCAGGAAAGATCTAAGTATCTTTCTCCTGGCTAATTTAAGTGGTAAAGACCAAACATCTGCTAGTCTGGAGATCGGTAATCGCATATATTGGGTGGTCTCCAGTTACTTGCCTTATGAAGCTGTAGTACCGACTGCTCTATTCAGGGAAGTAGTAGAAGAAGCAACATCTGACGAGGTCGAGCTGATTGTTGGCGCAGACACGAACGCTCATCATACTATCTGGGGTAGTACGGATATAAACAATAGGGGTGATTCGCTTCTTGACTTTATTCTAACTACCAACCTAAGTATTTGTAACATAGGTAATAAACCGACCTTTACAATTAAAGACAGACAAGAAGTACTCGACGTAACGTTTGCTACTGACCGGCTGTCAGACAAAATTATTGGGTGGAATGTACTGGACGACCACTCATTCTCAGATCACCATTATATTGAGTTCAAACTCGCTGAAAAAGCGCCTGAACCTGCCGTCCACAGAAATGTGAGAAAGACAAAGTGGCACCTGTATGAAAAGAATTTCAAGAAAGTCCTCAACTCCAAACTTCTGTACGAACCGAATGACAAAGCCGGTCTGGATCATCTGGTCGAGCATATCACCACATCATTCAATAGTTCCCTTGAAGAAGCCTGTCCAAAAACAAGGTACAAGGGCAAAACTAAACCCCAATGGTGGACTTCAGAGCTAACGGCTATGAAAAAGACCTGCAACAAGCTATTCAACAAGGCTAAATCTACTGGGGTCGCTAATGTTTGGGATGCCTATAAAGAGCAACTCAAGATCTATAAGAAGGAGCTTAGAAAGGCGCAAAGACGCTCTTGGTATACCTTCTGTGGCGAAGTGGAAAAGGTCTCCGACGCCGCAAGGCTGAGGAAAATATTATCAGCTTCACCCTGTACAGTGGGTTACTTGCAGGATGAGGCAAATAATTGGACCAAAAACAGCGAGCAGTCGCTCAATGTACTGCTCGACACACATTTCCCGGGGAACTCTCTAACAGAACCAGAGGATCAGCAGGACCAACAAGAGTGCGAGTGGACTGCGAGCGTCGCTAGCTTGTTGACTGAGAGATCCAGAATAAGCTGGGCTATTAATAGCTTTGAGCCCTTCAAGTCACCTGGACCAGACGGCATCACTCCAGCAGAAATGCAGAAAATGTTGAAATACATTATCCCCTGGCTGGAGAAAATTTATGTAGGCTGTATCAGGCTTTCATACATCCCGAATCGATGGAGGGATACCAAAGTGGTATTCATACCAAAAGCGGGGAAGATATCACACACTAGGCCAAAAGACTTCAGACCAATTAGCCTATCCTCCTTCCTATTGAAAGGTCTGGAAAGACTTTTAGATTATTTCATTAGGGAAAACCTGGATACAAAACTCCTATCAGTGAACCAACATGCTTATAATAAGGGGAAGTCTACAGAATCAGCCCTGCACGAACTTGTGAGCACTATCGAATCGTCCCTGCATTTCAAGGAATTCACCATGGTGGCATTTCTTGACATAGAAGGGGCTTTTAACAACATTCACTCAGATGCAGTAATTGCGGCACTGTCACATCTTAATGTTAACTTTAGTTTGATTAGACTAATTCAAAGTCTGCTCAACAGAAGACGCATAACAGCATGTCTTGGGTCCACAACTCTAACAAGGTTTGTAAACAGAGGGACCCCACAAGGAGGAGTACTGTCTCCACTAATTTGGAACCTAGCGGTGAATGAAATTCTGCTAGATCTAGAACGTTGTGGCTGCAAGGTCGTGGCATATGCGGACGACGTTGCAATCACAGTGAGTGGCAAATTCGAAAACGTCCTCCGAGACATTCTACAGGTGGCTCTGAACAAATTGGCTAGATGGGCCAGAAGCAGCGGTTTGGGCATAAACCCAAACAAGACAGAATTGGTTCTCTTTACTAGGATGAATAAAGTCCCACATGTGCACCCTCCACCTCGGATAAATGGAACAGATCTAGTCTTTTCTGAAAGTGCAAAATTTTTAGGAATAATTCTAGATAGAAAACTGTTATTTAGACTTAATGTATTGGAACGTGTAAGGAAGGCTAACGTCGCCTTATATTCCTGCAAAAAGGCTGTAGGGTCGCGGTGGGGCCTCTCTCCTAAAATCGTCCACTGGATATATATAGCAGTAGTTCGTCCTATACTGCTATACGGCATTGTGGTATGGTGGACGGCAACTGACAAACTAACCATCACCAACCTACTAACAAAGGTTCAGAGAACTGCCTGCCTGAGCATAAGCGGAGCCTTAAGGACTACAGCGACCGAGTCTCTACAAGCCCTACTCCATATACTGCCGATTAATATTGTGGCGAGAGAAGTTGCAACCAAAGCGGCAATAAGATTAAACTGCTTATCAATGTGGAGGTACAAAAACTACGGTCACATGAGAATATCAAAGTGTAGTGCTATGGTAACCGACCGAGTGGACTATATACCAACGGTGTACACCTTCGAGAGAAATTACATCACTATGATTCCCGCGAGAGATGAATGGGTTGGAAGAAAACCAGGTAATAGAAACCATCTCCACTTTTACACGGATGGTTCGAAGCTTGATGAAAAGGTTGGCTTCGGAGTACACTGTGCAGAGCTTAGATTGGATATAGCTCACAGACTACCAGATACCTGCAGTGTCTATCAAGCCGAAATAATGGCAATATGGGAAGTAGCCAAGTGGCTGAGTCGCAACATAGTAACCAACACTGGCGTTGTCATTTACTCGGACAGCCAGGCTGCCATCAATTCTCTGGAGGCAACATCCCTAAATTCACAAACAGCCCTCGACTGCCGCAGATCTCTTAACGAGATGGCTGAGCAGTTTAACATACACCTCATATGGGTGCCTGGGCATAGGGATATCCCGGGGAACTGCGAAGCCGATGAACTTGCTAGGAAAGGGACGACATTACAAATTCTCGAAGAATTTGCATATATTGGTGCGCCACTATCCACGTGCAAGCTTTGGCTTAGGCAAGAGGCAATCAAGCAGTCCAACGAAAGATGGACAGAAATCGGCACCTGCAGGGTAGCTAGACAAATCTGGCCAAGGTATGACCTGAGAAGGTCAAAATATCTTCTCGCACTAGAGAGGAAACGATTGTCTACGTTAGTACAGGTTCTGACGGAACACTGCTTGATCGGCGAACACGCCAAAAGATTGGGTATTGACTCCAATGACTTCTGCCGAAGCTGTGGAGATGAGGAAGAAGTGGAGAGCATTGAGCACTTGCTTTGCGACTGTCCCGCTTTGAGTAAACGACGACTGGACATACTGGGGTCGGCTGTTCTAGGCAGCCTAACAGATCTTTCCAGTACCGATATTCGTAATATCGACAAATTTGTATATCAAACAGGTTGGTTTCGATGAGGGGCATTTCAGCCCGTGGTAACACTAGGGACCTATACTGGTCTATGTGAGCTTGTATAAAAAATACGGCTGCCACCCTAACCTAAACCTAAACCTAAGACAGTTCCAATTGTCTTTCGGTGTTTCAATTAGAGACTGTAACTTATGGAACGAGCAGCGCGCCGTATCTAGCAACGAAGTGTCTTAGCCAACTAGCACAAGATGAAGCAGCAGAATATCCAATCGGTGCAGCAGTTCTTTCGAATGATTTCTACGTAGATAATATGATGACTGGAACAAATACTATAGAAAAGCTCATCGAAATCAAACATAAAGTAATTGGAATTCTTAAATGTGCTGGTTTTCCATTACGAAAATTCGCATCAAACTCTGCAGAGGTAATTGCAGATGTTCCAGAGGACGATAAAGAAGACATAATCCATGTATCCAACATGCAATATATCAAAACTTTAGGACTTCGATGGTCACCCTTGGAAGATGTTTATAGTTTTGAGTACAACACCCACTCTCCACCAAAAAGAACAACCAAACGGGTAATTCTATCCCACATGGCGTCGCTGTTTGATCCACTAGGATTACTTAATCCAATTATAGTCAAGTGTAAGCTCCTAATGCAAGATCTATGGTCTATGAAATTAGACTGGGATGAAAGCGTATCTCAACATATTTTTACGGAATGGGAACAGATTAAACAACAATTTGAACAAATCAGCAACATAAAGATCAAAAGGTTTGTTTCATTTGATAATTATACTCAAATTCATGCATTTTCAGATGCAAGCACAAAGGCTTATGGAGCATGTATCTACTCCGTAACAACTACTCCAGAAGGTACGTCGTGCATGTTGCTGTGCTCCAAATCGAGAGTAGCGCCTCTCAAACAAATTAGTTTGCCACGCCTGGAATTGTCTGCCGCTCATCTTTTATCAGATCTTTTGAGTATTGTTATCAAATTGCTGCCAAAATCTCCAACAGAAGTCACTTGCTGGTCTGACTCAACAATTACGCTGGCATGGATTTCGGGGGAACCAGCAAGATGGACATCATTCGTAGCCAATAGAGTCACAAAAATACAGAGCCTTACAAACAGTTTTAAATGGCGTCATGTTCCATCAGCACAAAATCCAGCCGACTTGTTGTCTCGCGGAGCCAATGTCGACAGTCTCGTCAATAACGAAATATGGTTTTCTGGACCAGGGTTTTTAAAATTTCCAAGATCACAAGGGCCTTCTGAGCCTGAACCAGAAGACGTTATTACAGAAGTGCGTCCCTCAAGCTTGGTGTGTGCGGCAACTATGTCTGAAGACTGGATAGCACAACACAAATTCGTCAATAATAACAATAAACTGGTTCGTATGTTTGCATATATAAATCGATTTATAGATTCTTGTCGTAAAACCAATAAGAATTTCGGACCAATTACCGCATCAGAAATGAATAAGTCTATTTCAACTATATGTCGTGTAATACAAACCATTCACTTCAAAGAAGAATTTCATACTTTATCAAGAAAGGGAATTGTAGGAAAACAATCCAGGCTAATTCAACTTTCTCCGTTTTTGCATAAAAACGTAATAAGAGTAGGTGGTCGCCTTAAAAATGCATCGCTTGATTTTGATGCAAAACATCCCATGTTATTACCATCTTCTCACCAATTTGTTAGAACTCTAATTCGTCATTTGCACAACAAACATTTGCATGCCGGTAGTCTCACACTACAGAATATAATTCGCGATAACTTTTGGATTATAAATGCACGAAATATAATTAAAGGCGTGATACACAATTGTACGAGATGTTTTCGGTGCCGTCCTACAACGCAGGTTCAAGTCATGGGTGATCTGCCACAAGATCGCGTAGAGCCAACCTACCCCTTTGAAATTTGTGGAGTAGATTACTGCGGGCCTCTTCATATGACACAAAAAATTCGTGGACGAGCACCACTGAAGGTATATATTGCTGTTTTCATCTGCTTTACAACAAAAGCAGTTCATTTAGAATTGTCACCAGACTTGTCGACTGATTCATTAATCGCTGTATTGAAGCGATTCATTTCTCGACGTGGGCGCTGTCGTATTATGTATTCAGATAATGCTACAAACTTTCTAGGTGCAAATAGTGAGCTGATGGATCTACTTAAATCATTCGTAATGGAAACGCATACCACTGCCGTCAAGGAAGCTTGTCGCAGTGAAGGTATTGAGTGGAAATTTATACCTCCCAGATCGCCTCATTTCGGAGGCTTATGGGAAAGCGCTGTCAAACAAGCAAAACACTATCTCAGAAGAACAATCGGGTCGCATATATTAAGTCATGATGAACTTCATACAATCTGTTGCCAGGCTGAAGCAATCATTAGCAGTAGGCCTCTAACACCCATGTCCTCCGATCCCAACGACTTACGGGCACTCACCCCCGCTCATTTTCTAATAGGAAGGACAGCAAGAACAATCTTAGAACCTTCTACGTCGAATGCGAACACAACTATTCTCAGGAAATACCAAATAGTACAATGGATACATCAGCAATTTTGGGAACGATGGTCCCAAGAATACTTAAAAACATTACAAGAAAGATCAAAGTGGACAACAATTCAACCCAACATACAACAAGACGATCTAGTACTTGTAAAAGAGGAAAATACACCACCATTGAAATGGCCATTAGCAACAGTCATCGAAACAATACCGGGCACCGATGGAATTGTAAGGGTTGTTATGATAAGAACATCCAATGGAACATATAAAAGAGGTGTAACTAAGATTTGTAAATTACCAATAGAACAATAGCGTTCTTCATATTGAAAGCGAAGCTTTCAAGGGGGGAGGTTGTTTGGGACTCTCTGGTTTGTCCGTCGCTGAAATAGACACACATTCGAAAAAACTGGATTCACTCTGTCTGTCGCAAACAACAGTCCGATTACTTCAGTAACGCGCGCCGGCATTATTAATTGCAGTCGGCTCTCTATTATCCGTCGCTCGCAGTCATCATTTCGACCACTGCATCACTGCAGTGTCCCCGCCTGCCCTTCACTCCTTGCAGTCCGCCCTTGATCGTTTGTCGCTCGCTGTCAACAGTCCAGTCCGCAGACAGTAAGGTCCCGCTCGTCTCATGCCCTTTGCAGTCACCATCAGTCGTTTGCCGTCCGCAGTTAGCAACAAGTTTTATTGCTCAGATCATCATCGTATACAACCATCTTTTTAAAATAGCGGAACGCGTCGATAATGATCATTGCCATCAACCGCTCTGCATATTATATTTATTGCCTACCATACATCTGCCATAGAATTATGTATTATGAAATAATAAATATTATAGAAAATTTAAGTTTTTGATCGTTGACCTGTTGAGTATTCAGTTTTGATTATTGTTCGGCTTGAGGTCCTTTTTTTGTAATTAAAAAAACGATTTGATCTTTTTTTAATTATTTATTTTTATTTCCTATATTTCGACTAACTTCGTTAGTCATCATCAGGGAGTTTTAATCTAATACAAAAACACGAAAAACAGATTAAAAAAACACAATTATTTAAACAATAATATTTTTAACATACAATTTTAGATTTCGCTATTAAACAGTTCGACTTGCTTCCTTGAAATTACTTGTCAACTAACATTTTTTTCCGTCCGTGCTTATTAATTATATGTCTATACATCTGAGAGCATTTATCTGTGTCTGTCTTATAGTTAAGTCTCTTCTCTGTCGGGATATTTGTTATAAAGAGCATCTCTAATGTGTATCGTCTGTATGGATTTTTCTCTTCTATTAATACATCTACATTATTGAAGTCAGGTTTGTGTCCAGTTAGTGTGCAATGAGCAGCCAAAGCCGTCTTCTGCTCCAATGGTTTTTCCATAGCCTTTTGGTCCGATTTATGTGACGATAATCTAGTTTTTAGTTTAGTCCTTGTCGTCCCTACATATACCTTTTGGCATACGTCGGATTTGTCACCATTGCACCTTATCTGATATACCAAATTTGATTTTTCTTCTTTTTTCAGCTTTGATTTTGTTCTGCTGAATAATTGGTTGGTTGTGTTTTGTGTCCTAAATGCTAGTTCGATTTTATTTTTGTCATATATGTTAGAATTTTTAAATCGTTCAGATAGTCCCGGTATATAGGTTACAGACTTATATATTCTTGGTTCTCCGTTATTATCTTTCTTGTCCTTTTTCATCATCGCTCTCCTTAATAATTCGCTTATCGTTCTTTTCGGAAATTCATTCTTGGTCAATATATTTGTTATTCTATTTTTATTGGTTTTGTGAAATTCTACGTCGCTAATGGTCAGTACTCTGGATATGAAATTAGTCGCTGTATTTATAATAGTCCTTCTTGGGTGCTTGGAGTAAAAGTTTATTAGTCTTCCAGAGGCTGTCGTCTTTTGGTACCAATCCATTTTAAGTTCGTTTCCTCGTCTGATTATCAATGAGTCCAAATAAGGTAGCTTGTTGTCAATTTCCTTTTCCATTGTGAATTGAATGCATCTGTTGAATGAATTGAGCGTATCCATCATGTTTTCTACGTCATCTCTTCTCATTATCGCGAATAGGTCGTCCACATATTTTGTTAATAATTTAGGTTTACATTTCATATTCCTCATCGTGGCGTCTAATAATTCTTCCATAACAATGTCTGCTATCACTGGGGAAGCAGGTGAGCCCATTGGTAAGCCTTTTAGTTGTCCATATAATTTCTCTTCATATTTGAAGTATCGAGTATCCTTAATGCAGAAAGTCAGTATTTTTATGAAAAGGTCCTTTGGTATTCGTGTATATTTCTCCAAATCGTCCCATTTTTCGTCTATGATCCCTATAGCTAGCTGTACTGGTATGCTTGGGAACAAGGAAACCACGTCAAAAGATATGAGTATGTCGTCGTCCTCCAAACGTATGTGTTCAAGTTTTGATTTTAGATATATTGCATCTCTTATATTGTATTTTGAGTCCTTCGTCAGGTTTTTAATAATGTCAACTAAATATCGGGAAAGTCCATGTGCTGGTGAATCAATAGATGAGCAAATTGGTCTCAATGGTATTCCGTCCTTGTGTATTTTAGGTAGTCCATAAATTCTAGATGGTACGGCAGTTTTATTCGTCAATTTCTTCTTTTCTGCGGTGTCGATTATATTCATATTGAATAATGTATCTACTAAAATATTGTTTTTATTTATTTTGGAGACTTGTAGTTGGATCCTTTTTCAGTCGTCTGTATGTACAAATGTCTTTTAAGATAAACCTTAAGAAAACAAGTAAAAGCGTTAAGTTCGGCCATTCCGAATCTTATATACCCTCCACCATGGATAGCATGTGGCCTCACAAAATAACTCAAACGTAAAGAAAATAACACCGAAAAACACACAAAAATATAGTAGATGAGAACAGTAGGAAAAATATAGTAGGTGAGAACAGTAGGAATAACAACAAGTTAGATGCTATATATGGGAGCTATATCAAGATACCTGCAGCTATAAGAAGTATCTATACCAAATTTCAGCTACCTAGCTCAAGTATTATAGATTGTAGCGTGATTACAGCAGACGGACGCACAGACGGACATGGCTAAATCGTCTTAGCATTTTACGACGATTAAGAATATATTGTTATGACATCTACCAAAGAGGGGAACAGAAGATTACCCTTCGAATGATTCTCTTTGTGGCAATATCACTTTCAGTCGAAGTTTCCCATTCCCCATAATAAACAATTGTATAAAACTTCTTAGTATATAACTTACGAGTCAAGTTGCCGCATGGTAAACAATTATACTAAACTTCTACTGAAGTTTCCAATTCCCAATTCCCCATTATAAACAATATAAATAATTCAGCTGACGCTCAAAATAACATAAGAGTCAAGTTGCATTAATATCAACAATCGTATCGCCACTCACTGCATACTATTATGAATTGAGTCGCACAGTATACATAAATATGTTTAGCTTTAATACTCACCATGAACAATAAACAAAATAAATATAGCCCCCATCCTATGGTGGAGGGTATAATAAATATACCCCCTATTCTTTGGTGGAGGGTATAACAGTTTGATTTTCTTCCAAAAAACGTTTTTTGTTGGTACGAAAAAAACCATAAAAATAGAAAAAATCGCAAAAATGCCTAAAAATTTAACAAACAAACAATTTTTTTTAATAGTCATTATATTCTTCATTAGGATGCTATAATGAAGAAAACAATGTATATTTGCAAAAAAAATAGCACATTGTGTCCTCTTTAAAACAAAGTAAACTTTGCAAAAATCGGTTCAGCAATTACAAATTTCGTAAAACACGAAAACTATTTTTTTTTAATTTTTTCAAAAATTAAAATGTCCTCAAAATTTGTTTAGGCCCACTACATCTTTCCTGGCAGACTTTTTGGTAATTTTATTTTACCTTTTAGTAGAAGAGAGCTTTCCACTGATATATATGGTTTGTACTCACATATATATCGGAAAGATTTTAAGTATTGTACTAATTTTATAATTTGGTATTGTTAAAACACGGAAATATATTTTATTTTAATTGTTTTAACTACTTATGTATGTACTCTATAAAAAGTGCTCTAAACAACTCTGTTAACTAATTTACAGATTTCTGTTAAAAGGGTGGTCTTGTCTCTTCTAACTAAATTCGGAATTTATCTTCCACACATCAATATATACGTAGGGTAATAATTCTAATCGGAGGGGACTTTTATATGTGGGTTATATCCAAACATGAACCGATGTGTCCCATTTTCACTATGGTCGATTAAATGCATTACATAGCATGAATGTTTAAATTGTAGCCAAATCGGTTTAAAAATGTGTTCTATGGAGCGTCAATAAGTCTAATCGGAAGAGGTCTACAAAATGGGGGGGGGGGCTACATCAACGCACGGACCGACATGAACCAATTTTTCTAATGACTCTTCACTGTAGTATAAAATCATATAAATTAACCATGATCTTTTGCCCCACTGTACCTTATTGAACCATATTTGCCCCACTGCACTATAGGAAATTTGACTAATTTTTTGGCCAAAATTCAAAATTTAAATTTTACCAAAATAATTTTTTTTCTTTAATATGAAAAGAAATTAACAATGTAAACATATTTTTTTGTTTTTTTTTTGCAAACATTGATTTGCCGCGTTCAAATTTCCTATAGTGCACTGTACCACAGTATCCATTTTTACCCCACTGCAACATATTTAACTATTTTACCCACTGTTTTTGAGAAACTGTTCTCCGAAAAGCATACGTTATGAAAGACACTTAATATCGCAAATTTTTCTTCCACATTTTGCCACATTGTTCCATTTGTGCCCCATTGTACCATAATTAACCCATTTTGGTCCATTGTATCTCTTAAAATATGAATTTAAAAAAAAACGTTTCTGATCTCTAGTTTATGTTCCAAGAGCTAACCTAGCACCACGGGATTATGTTTAACCACTTTTACCTGACTGTACCATATTTTAAACTTTTTTCCCACTGTGCCCCAAAAGGTAAGAAATTCGAAAAATTGCATCCTATCCTGATACATTACCCTTAGGACAGTCCTCGCTGAACATTTGCAAACTCTAGTCAAATTTCGGCCGTGGTACCATATTTATGCCAATTTATCTGTGCCCCTAAAAATTAAAATTACACGTTTACAGCTCTTGCTAGTTCAATTTTGCTGTGGCCACACATTTATCCCATTTTGTCCCACTGTGCGCGTTTATGTTTAAATTTCGAATAATCCCGTCTTATCCTGAGTCTACATCCCCCCTCACGAATTTCAAGATTCTATATCTAGCCGTTTGGATTTGGCTGTTGTACCATATTTTTTTTTTCTTTTTTTCACCCACTGTGCGCACAAAAGTACGAATTTTGAAAAATACCGTCTCAATATACGTCTACGGCCCAAGGACTACACTCGGCCAAATTTCACTATTCTATTTTTTCATTTGGTCGGCCTTTATATTCTACAAATCATCAGCGGAGTTAACACTTAAAGCGATATTATGAGACAAGGGTGTTTAGTGGTGTGGTGGGAGTGACTTCTTGTGCACACAATTGCTTTTATCACTTTTATATAGAAGCAAATCAGCGATCAAAAAAAATAGTTCCATCCGCGCCTCGGTTCGAACCAACGACTCCCTGATCCGCAGCCCACACACTAGCACCATTCCAGCACACCTTTCTAGCTGACGACCTCGTTTTGCATCTCATGAGCTAACGTAGCTGACGATTTGTCGTTTATCAAAGCCGACCAAACGATATTAGTGAACGCGCCCAAAAAGCCAAAAATTGGGAACAATAATTTTCGCATACATAGTGTTTAATTTGGGTACCTGGTTCCGGGACATCACAATTCGTTTTAGAGGTATGGTTCCTTCGGCAAAGTTTCTTATTTTGATCCCTATAATACGATTTTCACTGAGCATTGGAGACTTTTTTGCCTCCCCACAAATCGACCCGGCCTAATATATTTATATATATATATGTATATATGGGGCTATATCTAAATCTGTAACGATATTTTGTCAAACTTGACTATATTCGTTACTGTATAAAGAAACTCCTCTCTGCCAAAGTTCATAACGATCGAGTGTTTAACAAAGTATCTATAGCTTCTTCTTCTAGTGATGAGTAAAGAAAGAAACCAAACGAGAAAATATTTAAGTAAAAATGTTATTTAATTATAAACAATTAAAAGCGCTAAGTTCGGCCATGCCGAAGCTTACATTTATACCCTCCACCAAGGATAGCATGTGAATGGTTTCGAGCACAAATAAAATCATATTACCAAATTTCAGCCCGATTCGTCGAAATTTGTGTTTTTTTGAGTTAAGAAGTAAAATCTAGAGGGACCTTTGCATGATCGTTGCTGATCAGTCGTAGTGAACGGACGTGTTTAGCACAGAGCGTATAGTTAAAATCTATTACGCAGTACCTATTACGCAATCGCAAAAACAAAACAAAATCTGTACAAAGTCTGGAAGGCCTACATCGTAGTACCTATTACGGGCTAATACAGAAAATAAATTCATTGACGGGGATGCCTTCGCGTTCCGATGGAGCGGGGTTCCCAATCGTCCTACTGTCCGTCCGTTGGTCTTGGCCAAAGCCTACCACACCAAACATGGTGAAAATTTCCCCCCAGTACTCACAACAGGTGGTACTGTGAGGGGAAAACGTCATAACCGACCGTCAAAATGGAAGCACAATGAGCACCGGATAGCGCTCAGAGTTTTGACAAAGTTGGAGGCTGTTGAGGTTTCGGCTCTTACCGAAAAACAAAAAGAGTCACTTACCTGGGCTAAAGGCGTCGTATATGCTTCTAAGGCCAATCAGCCGGCTGAAAGAGCCACAAATTCAGCTGTGTTAACGGCTATGCCAGATCAGTAGACCTGTAAAAGGCTGCTCGGAGTCGAACGGGTGAGGTGTGGCCGGGTGCCCAGTTGGATGTTGTCGAAAAAACAACATTCCTAATCACCCTAGAGCAATCACCTGGGTTACAGAAGAGCCCTCCAACCCGGCTGACATATTAGAAATAATAAAAGATTCCAATCCTGCCCGCCCATAACTGGAGAATCAGCAAGGTGGGTGAGGCGGATGGTAAAAAGCGGGAGGTCAATTTGATCCTTAACGCTGAATCCACCTCCCATATACAACGTGCAAGTGCAACCCTACAGTATGGCTTCGAGACTATACATAGTCTTGAAGGTATACAAACAGGATATAGTTCCCACTGCGGAAGGTGCGTCGTCCACCGTGGTTGATACACAGCTTTCTGGAAGTGCGGAGGTATCCACGCCCATTATTTCGGGTGACTCCAACTCTAACAGAAGATCTGTAAAAAATTTACCTCCATCACGCTAAAGCAGCCTCAGCGGCTCTATTGCTTCGCCTGTCCACAGGTGCATTAGACATCGTCCTGATACAGGAGCCCTACGCAGTGGGAGGAAGGGTGTGCGGTATCAGGACACCCAACTCTAAACTGCTTGTGGCCAACTGTGAAGGCACTCCAAGAACCTGCATTTTGGCCAGGAAAGATCTAAGTATCTTTCTCCTGGCTAATTTAAGTGGTAAAGACCAAACATCTGCTAGTCTGGAGATCGGTAATCGCATATATTGGGTGGTCTCCAGTTACTTGCCTTATAAAGCTGTAGTACCGACTGCACTATTCAGGGAAGTAGTAGAAGAAGCAACGTCTGATGAGGTCGAGCTGATTGTTGGCGCATTTTTGTCTGACCGGCTGTCAGACAAAAATATTGGGTGGAATGTACTGGACGACCACTCATTCTCAGATCACCATTATATTGAGTTCAAACTCGCTGAAAAAGCGCTTGAACCTGCCGTCCACAGAAATGTGAGACAGACAAAGTGGCACCTGTATTAAAAGAATTTCAAGAAAGTCCTCAACTCCAAACTTCTGTACGAACCGAATGACAAAGCCGGTCTGGATAATCTGGTCGAGCATATCACCACATCATTCAATAGTTCCCTTGAAGAAGCCTGTCCAAAAACAAGGTACAAGGGTAAAACTAAACCCCAATGGTGGACTTCTGAGCTAACGGCTATGAAAAAGACCTGCAACAAGGCTAAATCTACAGGGGTCGCTAATGTTTGGGATGCCTATAAAGAGCAACTCAAGATCTATAAGAAGGAGCCTAGAAAGGCGCAAAGACGCTCTTGGTATACCTTCTGTGGCGAAGTGGAAAAGGTCTCCGACGCCGCAAGGCTGAGGAAAATATTATCAGCTTCACCCTGTACAGTGGGTTACTTGCAGGATGAGGCAAATAATTGGACCAAAAACAGCGAGCAGTCGCACAATACACACATTTCCCGGGGAACTCTCTAACAGAACCAGAGGATCAGCAGGACCAACAAGAGTGCGAGTGGACTGCGAGCGTCGCTAGCTTGTTGACTGAGAGATCCAGGATAAGCTGGGCTATTAATAGCTTTGAGCCCTTCAAGTCACCTGGACCAGACGGCATCACTCCAGCAGAAATGCAGATAATTTTGAAATACATTATCCCCTGGCTGGAGAAAATTTATGTAGGCTGTATCAGGCTTTCATACATCCCGAATCGATGGAGGGATACCAAAGTGGTATTCATACCAAAAGCGGGGAAGATATCACACACTAGGCCAAAAGACTTCAGACTAATTAGCCTATCCTCCTTCCTATTGAAAGGTCTGGAAAGACTTTTAGATTATTTTATTAGGGAAAACCTGGATACAAAACTCCTGTCAGTGAACCAACATGCTTACAATAAGGGGAAGTCTACAGAATCAGCCCTGCACGAACTTGTGAGCACTATCGAATCGTCCCTGCATTTCAAGGAATTCACCATGGTGGCATTTCTTGACATAGAAGGGGCTTTTAACAACATTCACTCAGATGCAGTAATTGCGACACTGTCACATCTAAAAGTTAACTCTAGTTTGATTAGACTAATTCAAAGTCTGCTCAACAGAAGACGCATAACAACATGTCTTGGGTCCACAACTCTAACAAGGTTTGTAAACAGAGGGACCCCACAAGGAGGAGTACTGTCTCCAATAATTTGGAACCTAGCGGTGAATGAAATCCTGCTAGATCTAGAACGTTGTGGCTGCAAGGTCGTGGCATATGCGGACGACGTTGCAATCGCAGTGAGTGGCAAATTCGAAAACGTCCTCCGAGACATTCTACAGGCGGCTCTGAACAAATTGGCTTGATGGGCCAGAAGCATCGGTTTGGGCATAAACCCAAACAAGACAGAATTGGTTCTCTTTACTAGGATGAATAAAGTCCCACATGTGCACCCTCCACCTCGGATAAATGGGACAGATCTAGCCTTTTCTGAAAGTGCAAAATTTTTAGGAATAATTCTAGATAGAAAACTGTTATTTAGACTTAACGTATTGGAACGTGTAAGGAAAACCAACGTCGCCTTATATTCTTGCAAATAGGCTGCAGGGTCGCGGTGGGGCCTCTCTCCTAAAATCGTCCACTGGATATATATAGCAGTAGTTCGTCCTATACTGCTATACGGCATTGTGGTATGGTGGGCGGCAACTGACAAACTAACCATCACCAACCTACTAACAAAGGTTCAGAGAACAGCCTGCCTGAGCATAAGCGGAGCCTTAAGGACTACAGCGACCGAGTCCCTACAAGCCCTACTCCATATACTGCCGATTAATATTGTGGCGAGAGAAGTTGCAACCAAAGCGGCAATAAGATTAAACTGCCTATCAATGTGGAGGTACAAGAACTATGGTCACATGAGAATATCAAAGTGTAGTGCTATGGTAACCGACCGAGTGGACTATACACCAACGGTGTACACCTTCGAGAGAAATTACATCACTATGATTCCCTCCAGAGATGAATAGATCGGAAGAATACCAGGTAATATAAACCATCTCCACTTTTACACGGATGGTTCGAAGCTTGATGAAAAGGTTGGCTTCGGAGTACACTGTGCAGAGCTTAGATTGGATATAACTCACAGACTACCAGATACCTGTAGTGTCTATCAAGCCGAATTAATGGCAATATGGGAAGTCGCCAAGTGGCTGAGTCGCAACATAGTAACCAACACTGGCGTTGTAATTTACTCGGACAGCCAGGCTGCCATCAATTCTCTGGAGGCAACATCCCTAAATTCACAAACAGTCCTCGTCTGCCGCAGATCTCTTAACGAGATGGCTGAGCAGTTTAACATACACCTCATATCGGTGCCTGGGCATAGGGATATCTCGGGGAACTGCAAAGCCGATGAACTTGCTAGGAAAGGGACGACATTACAAATTCTCGAAGAATTTGCATATATTGGTGCGCCACTATCCACGTGCAAGCATTGGCTTAGGCAAGACGCAATCAGGCTGTCCGCAAAGATTGTCTACGTTAGTATCAGTTCTGACGGGACACTGCTTGATCGGCGAACACGCCAAAAGATTGGGTATTGACTCTAATGACTTCTGCAGAAGCTGTGGAGATGAGGAAGAAATGGAGAGCATTGAGCACTTGCTATGCGACTGCCCCGCTCTGAGTAAACGACGACTGGACATACTGGGGTCGGCTTTTCTAGGCAGCCTAACAGATCTTTCCAGTACCAATATTCGTACTATCGACAAATTTGTATATCAAACAGGTTGGTTTCGATGAGGGGCATTTCAGCCCGTGGTAACACTAGGGACCTAAACTGGTCTATGTGAGCTTGTATAAAAAAATACGGCTGCCACCCTAACCTAAACCTTTGCATGGGGACTCTATCAAAACATCGACCTATGGCTACCGTTATTCGTGTGAAGGTTTTCGGGTACAAATAAACCCCAGTTACAAATTTTCAGTCCGATCAGTTGACATTTGTGGTCTCTATGGCGTTAATAAGTCAGATGCTATATATGGGGGCTATATCAAAAGTCAAATCGGACAGATGCTATATATGGGGGCTATATCAAAATATGGACCGATATTGCACATTTTCAATCCCAAGATACCGGCAACTATAAGAAGTATATACACCAAATGTCAGCCACCTAGCTCAAGTATTATAGATTGCAGCGTGATTACAACAGACGGACGGACATGGCTAAATCGTCCTAGAATTTTACGACGATTAAGAATATATACTCGTATATACTTTATCGGCTCTCAGATCAATATTCAAAGGTGTTACAAACCGAGGTGGAGGGTATAAAAAAGGAAGATTTCAAACGATTTTGGTAGAAATTTTAGACAATTTTGGTAAAAAAAATTATTGTAGTGGCAACACTGGTTGCGTGTGCTGAGCTTACTGCTTGCCTGTGCTGCTGCGGTCGGTGCGAGATCATGTTGGTATGTTGATGGAGACACGAGATTACCCTGTATGATGTTATTGAGGTATTTGAAGACTATAAACATAATAAGAATATTTTTATACCCTCCACCATAGGATGGGGGGTATATTCATTTTGTCACTCCGTTTGTAACACCTCTAAATATTGATCTGAGACCCCATAATGTATATATATTCTTAATCGTCGTAAAATTCTATGACGATTTAGCCATGTCTGTCTGCCCGTCCGTCCGTCTGTGGTAATCACGCTACAGTCCGCAATAATAGAGCTAGGTTGATCAAATTTGGTACAAATACTTCTTATAGTTGCGGTTGTTTGGGATTGGAAATGGACGATATCGGTCCATATGTAGATATAGCTCCCATATATATCATCTATCTTGTTGTTATTCCTATTGTTCTCATCTACTATATTTTTTGTGTTTTTCGGTGTTATTTTCTTAAGGTTTGAGTTATTTTGTGAGGTCACATGCTATCCATGGTGGAGGGTATATAAGATACGGCATGGCCGAACTTAACGCTTTTACTTGTTTTTATTATTTTGTAATAGATAGCGTAGTATCTCAATGTTGAAGAAAAGAAAAAAACAAATGAAATTGAAAAATTTAATTGAAAAATTTTCGGGAAATTTTTCACTTTTGCAGTACCTAAACGATGTTAAGAATCATTCCTAGGAAGTTCATATGTTCTAGAAAGTTGTTTATTGAGATCATTGGTACATTTTTGTAGTTGATGGTTTCATTCGAATTTTTAATGTTTTTTGTTGCGATTTTAACCTTGAAGACGAAGTTTCTTTATGACAAGAGCTACAACTTTGCCTCAGAGAGTAAATCAAAATTCCCAACGGCTTGCAAGATATGAAAATGATCACTTTTTTGCAAAAATGATACCGAGAACTTAAATCTTTGAAGGTCCATAAAAAGTGCATGACTTTGGGCAAAAATGGGAGACACGGGTCTTTTCTTGTCTTTTATCACGTAGTAGTGTCCGTATTTTATTATTTTTGTAATAGATGGCATAGTATGTCAAAGTTGAAGTAAAGAAAAAACAAATGAAATTAAAAAATTTTGGGGATATTTTTCACTTTTGCGGCTACCTAAGCGTTACATAAACGGTGTTAAGAATCATTCCTAGGAAGTTCATATGTTCTAGAAAGTTGCTTATTGAGATCTTAGGTACATTGTGGTTGATTGTTTCCTTGAATTTTGAACGGTTTGCTACCTAAGGACCTGAATATGGGTCCATAAAAAAGTGCATGACTTTGGGCAAAACAGGGAGATACGGGTCTTTTTTAGGTCTTTATATATTTATTTATCCCATACAACAAGATTTATATCTTATATTTAGAGTACAAAAAAGTATACAAATAAACAAGTAAAAGCGTTAGGTTTAGGCCATGCCGAATCTTATATACCCTCCACCATGCATATCATGTGACCTCACAAAATAACTCAAACCTAAAGAAAATAACACCGAAAACACAAAAAATATAGTAGATGAGAACTGTAGGAATCACAACAAGTTAGATCCGTTCACTACGTTGCTGATCAGTCGTAGTGAACGGACGTGTTTAGCACAGAGCGGATAGTTAAAATCTATTACGCAGTACCTATTACGCAATCGTAAAAACAAAACAAAATCTGTACAAAGTCTGGAAGGCCTACATCGTAGTACCTATTACGAGCTAATACAGAAAAATCATCATTGACGGGGATGCCTTCGCGTTCCGATGGAGCGGGATTCCCCAATTGTCCTACTGTCCGTTCGTTGGTCTTGGCCAAAGCCGACCACACCAAACATGGTACTCACAACAGGTGGTACGGTGAGGGGAAAACGTAATGTCCGACCGTCAAAACGGAAGCACAATGAGCACCGGATAGCGCTCAGAGTTTTGACGAAGTTGGAGGCTGTTGAGGTTTCGGCTCTTACCGAAAAACAAAAAGAGTCACTTACCTGGGCTAAAGGCGTCGTAGATGCTTCTAAGGCCAATCAGCCGGCTGAAAGAGACACAAATTCAGCTGTGTTAACGGCTAATAAAGTCAAAAGAAACAGATCACCTGATGAACCCCTGCCTTCGAAAAGGGCAAGAGGCCCTAATGTCACCATCAACAGGACACTGACCAAGCCCTTCAATGAAGTGGCGAAGGAGAGTCTAGTGATGGCCGTTATAGACAGAAGTAGTGAGGATGGATCCATCCTCAAGGACAAATGGAGCCATGTGCAATCAGTCATTATGGCTCATTACCTCGATGTCCGTAGAGAAATGCCGGGCACACCACCAATCTGCAACGATGCAGAATGGCATCAGGGGGGAGTAAGGCTCTTATATTTCGGTGATGCCAGATCAGTAGACCTGTATAAGGCTGCTCTGAGTCGATCGGGAGAGGTGTGGCCGGGTGCCCAGTTGGATTTTGTCGAAAAAACAACATCCCTAGTCACCCTAGAGCCATCACCTGGGTTACAGAAGAGCCCTCCAACCCGGCTGACATATTAGAAATAATAAAAGATTCCAATTCTGGTCTGCCCGCCCATAATTGGAGAATCAGCAAGGTGGGTGAGGCGGATGGTAAAAAGCGGCAGGTCAATTCGATCCATAACGCTGAATCCACCTCCCATATACAACGTGCAACGAGACTATAGTCTTGAAGGTATACAAGCAGGATATAGTTCCCACTGCGGAAAGGTGAGACGTCCACCGTGGTTGATACACAGCTTTCTGGAAGTGCGGAGGTATCCACGCCCATTATTTCGGGTGACTCCAACTCTAACAGAAGATGTGTAACTTCCTACTCTGAGGTCGAAAGCTCTACATCTGACATAGAGGGGCTGAGGGGAGTCTCCGGACTCTTTGACGCATCTGGCGGGGACACGCTTCTCGATGATACGGACGAAGAGTTCGATAACACCCTTGTCGGGGTGGATGTTAATCTGTCAATTACCAATGATGGTAAGAATTTTACAGATTAACCTCCATCACGCTAAAGCAGCCTCAGCGGCTCTATTGCTGCGCCTGTCCACAGGTGCAGTAGACATCGTCCTGATACAGGAGCCCTACGCAGTGGGAGGAAGGGTGTGCGGTATCAGGACACCCAACTTTAAACTGCTTGTGGCCAACTGTGCAGGCACTCCAAGAACCTGCATTTTGGCCAGGAAAGATCTAAGTATATTTCTCCTGAGGGGAGTCTCCGGACTCTTTGACGCATCTGGCGGGGACACGCTTTTCGATGATACGGACGATGAGTTCGATAACACCCTTGTTGGGGTGGATGTTAATCTGTCAATTACCATTTTTTTCCAATTCATTACATTTTTTTATTGAATCTTTCATTATTATACAATGAAAATAACAATAAGTGGACTAATCTTAACCTAAAATACTATTCTCTGGGTTATTGCCATTGCGAATAAACCATTGAGACTTTACACGATTTTTTACTTAAACAAAAAGGTTAACATTTCAAATTTAGGAATTCATATTTTCATTTCATTTTTTTGTTTTTGATTTTGGTTAGGATTTGTTTAAATTTATATCATGTCCAGCGTATCTCTCCTTCTAAGGCGGTCATGACCAGAGAATAGTATTTTAGGTTAAGATTTGTCCACTTATTGTTATTTTCATTGTATAATAATGAAAGATTCAATAAAAAAATGTAATGAATTGGAAAAAAAATGGTAATTGACAGATTAACATCCACCCCGACAATGTGGATCGTGTAAGAGACTTTACACGATTTTTTACTTAAACAAAAAGGTTAACATTTCAAATTTAGGAATTCATATTTTCATTTAATTTTTTTGTTTTTGATTTTGGTTAGGATTTGTTTTAATTTATATCATGTCCAGCGTATCTCTCCTTCTAAGGCGGTCATGACCTTCAAAATTTAGTAGTTCTCGAGCCAGGATGTTTGGATGATTGAATAGTTTACCCACATAACACCGGCAATATTTTTCAATTTCCTCTTTTACTGTTGGCATGTTGAGATCCTTATGGATGTCAGCGTTTCTTATATACCATGGTGCACCTGCAATTAAACGAAGAATATTCGATTGTCTTCTTTGTAATTTTCATACATTTGAAGCGCACGCTGTACCCCAGAGCTAGATACCATATGTCCAAATTGGCTTCAATGCCGTTTTGTATAAAAGAACTTTATACTCTGGATCTAGGGCAGATCTTTGGCTGATAAGCCACTGAAGTTGATTAGTTTTGAGTTTTATTTGAGTTACTTTAGAGTCTATGTGGCGCGACCACGTCAAACGCCGATCTAAGTGGATTCCAAGGTATTTTACATGATCCTTTTGGGGAATCTGTGAATTGAAAATAGAAATTGGAGGACTTGCATCCCTTCGCAGGGTAAAAGTAACATGAGTACACTTTGAGGCATTCACCATTATTCTCCACTTTTTTAACCATTCTTCTAGGATTCGGACATGAGACTGCAGTTGATCGGACGAAATTGAAGGGTTTTTGTGAGTACTGACGAAAGCAGTATCGTCCGCAAAATTATACGTGAGCGTAAAGTTGGTTATGGGCATATCTGCCGTAAAAATAACGTACAGTATAGGGCCAAGAATGCTCCCCTGTGGGACACCGGCATTTATTTTCTTAGGGCTAGAAAAAATGTCATTTGATTTAACTTGAAAAGACCGGTTAGTCAAATAACTCCTGAACAGTTTATGCGTGTTGATTGGCAGAAGGTCGCATATTTTGTACAAAAGTCCTTCGTGCCAGACTTGTCAAATGCTTGGGAAATATCTATGAATAACGCCGAACAGTATTCTTTATTCTCAAAAGCTCTTTTGATGCAGGTTACGATACGGTGTACCTGTTCTATAGTATTATGACTTTTACTAAAACCAAATTGATGGTCAGGTATAATATCGTGAGAAATTATATGAGGTGTGATTTTCTTCATGAGAATGGACTCAAACATTTTTGAAAGTATCGATAGTAAGCTTATAGGGCGATATGATTTGACTTGAGTTGGATCTTTGCCTGGTTTCGGTATCATCACGATTTCAGACCTCTTCCAAGATAGGGGGAAGTAACCTACACGGAGAATTGCATTGAATAAAAATAACACAATTTTCAAGGCTGAAAAGGGTAGTTCCTTAATCATTTTCACTGTTATACCATCTCCTCCGGGCGATTTCTTTAATTTTAGTTCTTTGACAGATTTTTCAACATCCTTTATTCTAAGCTTGATTGGGCCAGGAATCATATCATCTATCACGGGCTGATAGATTGGGCGACGAATTAAATCATCTATCACGGGCGGATAGATAGGGCGTGGAGTTATGTCGTCTATCACGGGCGGATAGGTTGGGGGAGAAGTTATGTCATCTATCACGGGCTGATAGATTGGGAGAGGAATTGAGTCATTTATCCCGGGCGGATAGATTGGGTGAGAAATTATATCATCTATCACGGGCGGATAGATTGGGCGAGGAATTATGTCGTTTATCACGGGCGGATAGTGTGGGCGAGGAATTATATCTATCACGGGCGGATAGATTTCAGATGTATCACTGTTGGGTGTAAAAACGGACTCGAGGTAGTTTGCGAATGCATTTACTTTCTCTTCTGTGCTTTTTGCCCAGTTCCCATTTTCAAGGCGAATTGGGGATTCATGCGCAACAGGTCCTCGCAAATTTTTTCTGGCCTTTCAGAGACTATAATCTGTTTTCCGGGTTGGATCCAGAGATTGCAAATATATTTTTAGATCACTTTCCTCGGCTGATTTTAGGGCTGATTCAATCTCTTCTGGCAATTTTTTAGTTTTTTTCTCAGTGCTGGGAGCGATATTGTTGCGACTCTCTTCTTAAGCTTCTTTTTTCATTGATTAACGCTTGGATGCCTGTTGGGTTATTTGAGTTTTCTCTTTTGAATGCGCTTTTTCGAGTAGCCACTTTAACAGCACTGTTTACAACGTCTGTGAATAGGTTTACCGCGGCTTCAATTTCATCCGTTGTACGTAACGATACACCATCGGATAGGTGCGTATTTTTTTATATTTTAGCCAGTTGGTATACTTATTGGGCAAATTGTCACACCCATTTTCATGATTGTTGTAAAGCAGTGTCAAAATGGTAGGCGAATGATCCGATGATAGATCAAGTGATGGACATTGAGATAATTGTTCACGCCTTATAATTTTTATTATAGCGAAATCAATAAGGTCTGGCGTTTTATTCAGATCTGAGGGCCAATATATTGGGTGACCGCTCGAAGCTACATCTAGTTTAGCAGATTTATGGCTTTAAGTAGTTGTCTACCTTTATTATATAAATGACGTCATGCTGGAATCTGTTGAATACTTTATGGATCTTGGTATTCTGTTGGATCGTCGAATGCATTTCAGATCACATATATCGTTAACAACTAATAAGGCTTATGGTGCTCTCGGATTTGTGAAGCGTTAGAGTAAAGAGTTTACTGACCCTTCTGTTACCAGAAATTTATATACTTCGCTGGTACGACCTACATATACTTGAATATGAGTCCGTGATATGGGATCCGTGTTATACAATTCACTGCAATCGCATAGAATCTGTTCAGAAACAATTCCTACTATTTTGTCTACGTCGATATGGTTGGTCTCAACGAAATCTGCTTTCGTATGAGTACAGACTGGATCTTATAAAGTTACGTTCGTTGAAGAGCAGACGCGTAATGCTGAATATTTGTTTTGTATTAAATAAAGGGTCCGCCAAATAATTTTTTTTTTAAATGCTATTTTTAAGCACATTATCGATTGTGTGCAGCTGTATTTCACCAATGGCTTCACGAATATTGTCCTTTAAAGCGTCAATTGTCTCTGGCTTGTCGGCGTAACACTTATCTTTGAGGGCACCCCACAAATAATAGTCCAACGGTGTCAAATCGCAGCTCCGAGGTGGCCAAACGTCATCAGCTCTGCGGCTGATGCGATCTTCAAAAACAGGGCGCAAAACATCAAGTGTAGCTTCGGCTGTGTGGCACGTAGCGCCGTCCTGTTGAAACCAAATGTTGCCAATGACCTCCTCTTAAATTTTTGTGAACAAAAATTCGTTCAACATGGCCCGATAACGATCGCCATTGACTGTAACGGCCACTCCTTGCTCATTTTCGAAGAAAAATGGCCCAATTATGCCTCTGGACCAAAATCCGCACCAAACAGTGACTCGTTTTGGGTGTATCGGCTTTTCAACGTATGCGTGCGGGTTTTCTGTGCCCCAAATGCGACAATTTTGCTTGTTTACATACCCGCCAAGATCAAAATGAGCTTCATCTGAAAAGATGATTTTTTTTTTGGCAAAATCGGCATCTTCTGTAAGTCGATCGCAGGCCCACTTAGCGAAGCGAAAACGCATTGGATGGTCAGTTGGCTTCAACTCCTGAACCAATTGGACTTTGTATGGCATCATACCAAGGTCTTTATGCAAAATTCGTCTCAATGATGTCTCCGAAATATTCAATTGTTGAGAACGACGGTGAATTGAAAGTAATGTCGCAATATTTCCCAGCGTTGTTCAAGCGTATACACAACCATATTCGTTCAGCGGAAGGATAAAACTAATTATCTGTCAAATCAGACATGAGCTAAGTGTTACCATTCACGAAATAAGCACTAGTTTAAAAAAAAACGTTAGATGGCGGACCCTTTATATTACAAGGAAATATTACCTCTGAATTCCTGATTAATAAAATTAAACTGAATGTTCCATCTAGACCAACTAGAAACTTTGAACTGCTACACATGAACTACTTCAGAACTAATTATGCTTATAATGATCCATATCGTCGCCTGTGACGAAATACTACAACTTAATAGAATTGTGTGAGAGTAAATCTACTTTAAAAATTAATATATAAACTCGTTAATGAAATCATCATAACATATCTTTAAGTTAAAATGAATTTAAATAGAATAGCGTATATATTGTAAATAGAGACTAAAATAAAAAAAATATTGATCGAAAAAGAATCTATAAAAAAAAGTTTTTAGGTCTCGAAAACAAAATAGAATTTGGTTGCACAGTGCTACGTTTGCGTAATATTACGTTAACAATTTGAAGCATCTTCTAAAGACTAGGTATTCAAAATGTATACTGAATGGTTTTCCATCTAATGGGTGTATCTACCAACGAATCAAAACTTTAAATCTAATGTAAATTCTCTATATTTTGCCATCCTCCTTTGACATGTTTAAGTAAAGTTGGATAAAGTCAACACGTGATAACAAATTTTTAGATGAGCTTGTAATGCACGTTTGTTTGTAAGATGTCAAGACCTGCGAATACACCCTCTACCAACGTTGATCTGCTTGATGAGTCTAGTAAGGCAAATGTCACTGTATCAAGTGTTGAATGAATGGTGGGTGGATAATGGAACAGTAAGATATTTCGCACATACATCAAAGTAATTTGTTTTGTACGAAACATCCCAAACAAACATTTAGTAAAATTGACAAAGGTATAAGGCATGAAACTGCAAAAGCTCTTAGAGAATTAAGATCCATAGATGTTTGCAGTCTGCCCCCTTCATTCGGAGGATACAAATACATAGAAGATTTTACAAAAATGATATGATTACATCGTAAAGCACGAAAGAAAATTGAGTGATAACGGCCCTGAAATATAATGAGGATGTAAAGAAATTCAGAACATTGTAACGTTTGATTCATCGTGAGGTTTGATTTTCAATATTCTCACGCGTGACTCATATCAAACTACTTTGTAATTTTTGTTCAGTAGCGTTTGACAAGTCATCATGAAAAGACTTACACCACAGCAGCGTCTGCAAATTCAGTAATGGGCTCAGGAAAAACTCAATGAAAATCCGGTGTTTTATCGAGAAATTTTGTTCAGTGATGAAGCATATTTGTGGCTCAATAGATACGTTAATAAACAAAATTGCAGTGTTTGGGCTGATGAGCAACTCGAAGAGTACCAAGAGATACCATTACATACTTCTAATAAAAACAATGGTATGGTGTGGTTTATGGGCTGGGGGAATCATTGGTCCATATTTCTTCTAAAATGATTTTGGTGAGCACTTAATTTCACGTTTTGCTAGGGTAAACTGAACACCTGTATCGTGCGGTATCACACTTTTGAATTATTTCTTCTGGGGATATGTAAAGTCTGAGGTCTTCAGGAACAAGCCAGCTACGATTAACGCATTGGAAGCCAACATTACCCGTGTTATTCACGAGATACCAGTATCTATGATCGAACAAGTCGCTCAAACTTGGACCTTCCGAATATACCACCTCAGACATAATCATGGCAACATTTACATGAAATCATTTTCAAACAGTAAATGCCATAAATTGTTCTTTTAAGCTGTGTTTATTCGTTCAAACCGATTTGAAAATCGAAATAAAAACAAGCGAAAATACAATTTTAAATTCACTTTCAAATTTATATGTTTTACTTTACATTATAAATCAAACCTCACGATGAATCACCCTTTATAAGTTGCACGGCCCTATATATGCTTCAAAACGGAGGAGCTGAATGAGAAAACAGAAGCATACACACAATTTAACAAACGTGCACAAGAAATTCAGAATACTGAATACGGTTATGACCTTCAAAATTTAGTAGTTCTCGAGCCAGGATGTTTGGATGATTGAATAGTTTACCCACGTAACACCGGCAAATTTTTCAATTTCCTCTTTTACTGTTGGCATGTGGATATCCTTAAGGATATTAGCGTTTCTTATATAGCACGGTGCACCTGTAATTAAACGAAGAATATTCGATTGTCTTCTTTGTAATTTGCATACATTTGAAGCGCACGCTGTACCCCAGAGCTGGATACCATATGTTCAAATGGGCTTCAATACCGTTTTGTATAAAATAACTTTATACTCTGGATCTAGGGCAGATCTTTGGCTGATAAGCCACTGAAGTTGATTAGTTTTGAGTTTTATTTGAGTTACTTTAGGGTCTATGTGGCGCGACCACGTCAAACGCCGATCTAAGTGGATTCCAAGGTATTTTACATGATCCTTTTGGGGAATCTGTGAATTGAAAATAGAAATTGGAGGACTTGTATCCCTTCGCAGGGTAAAAGTAACATGAGTACACTTTGAGGCATTCACCATTATTTTCCATTTTGTTAACCATTCTTCTAGGATTCGGACATGAGACTGCAGTTGATCGGACGCAACTGAAGGGTTTTTGTGAATACTGTATCGAATACAGTATCGTCCGCAAAAGTAGATGTGTGCGTAAAGTTGGTTATGGGCATATCTGCCGTAAAAATAACGTACAGTATAGGGCCAAGAATGCTCCCCTGTGGGACACCGGCATTTATTTTCTAAGGGGAAGAAAAAATGCCATTTGATTTAACTTGAAAAGACCGGTTAGTCAAATAACTCCTGAACAGTTTATGCGTGTTGATTGGCAGAAGGTCGCATATTTTGTACAAAAGTCCTTCGTGCCAGTCTTTGTCAAATGCTTGGGAATATCTATGAATAACGCCGAACAGTATTCTTTATTCTCAAAAGCTCTTTTGATCCAGGTTACGATACGGTGTACCCGTTCTATAGTATTATGACTTTTTCTAAAATCAAATTGATGGACAGGTATAATATTGTGAGAAATTATATGAGGTGTGATTTTCTTCATGAGAATGGACTCAAACATTTTTGAAAGTATCGATAGTAAGCTTATAGGGCGATAGGATTTGACTTGAGTTGGATCTTTACCTGGTTTCGGTATCATCACGATTTCAGACCTCTTCCAAGATAGGGGGAAGTAACCTACACGGAGAATTGCATTGAATAAAAATAACACAATTTTCAAGGCTGAAAAGGGAAGTTCTTTAATCATTTTCGCTGTTATACCATCTCCTCCGGGCGATTTCTTTAATTTTAGTTCTTTGACAGATTTTTCAACATCCTTTATTCAAAGCTTGATTGGGTCAGGAATTATATCATCTATCACGGGCTGATAGATTGGGCGAGGAATTAAATCATCTATCACGGGCGGATAGATAGGGCGTGGAGTTATGTCGTCTATCACGGGCGGATAGGTTGGGGGAGAAGTTATGTCATCTATCACGGGCTGATAGATTGGGAGAGGAATAGATTGGGTGAGAAATTATATCATCTATCACGGGCGGATAGATTGGGCGAGGAATTATGTCGTTTATCACGGGCGGATAGTGTGGGCGAGGAATTATATCTATCACGGGCGGATAGATTTCAGATGTATCACTGTTGGGTGTAAAAACGGACTCGAGGTAGTTTGCGAATGCATTTACTTTCTCTTCTGTGCTTTTTGCCCAGAAGAGAAAGGGGGATTCATGCGCAACAGGTCCTCGCAAATTTTTTCTGGCCTTTCAGAGACTATAATCTGTTTCCAGAGATTGCAAATATATTTTTAGATCACTTTCCTCGGCTGATTTTAGGGCTGATTCAATCTCTTCTGGCAATTTTTTAGTTTTTTTCTCAGTGCTGGGGAGCGATATTGTTGCGACTCTCTTCTTAAGCTTCTTTTTTCAGTGATTAACGCTTGGATGCCTGTTGGGTTATTTGAGTTTTCTCTTTTGAATGCGCTTTTTCGAGTAACCACTTTAACAGCACTGTTTACAACGTCTGTGAATAGGTTTACCGCGGCTTCAATTTCATCCGTTGTACGTAACGATACACCATCGGATAGGTGCGTATTTTTTATATTTTAGCCAGTTGGTATACTTATTGGGCAAATTGTCACACCCATTTTCATGATTGTTGTAAAGCAGTGTCAAAATGGTAGGCGAATGATCCGATGATAGATCAAGTGATGGACATTGATAAAATTGTTCACGCCTTATAATTTTTATTATAGCGAAATCAATAAGGTCTGGCGTTTTATTCAGATCTGAGGGCCAATATATTGGGTGGCCGCTCGAAGCTACATCTAGTTTAGCAGATTTATGGCTTTAAGTAGTTGTCTACCTTTTGGAGTAGTGAGGCGAGAGCCCCAAAATGTGTGCTTGGCATTGTCATCTGCTACCAAAAACTTTGTGCCAAGTGTGGAGAAGAACTCCCTGAATTGATCTTTGTTAATATTGTGCCTAGGGGGACAATATATCGACGATATCAACAGATTTGTGCCTGTGATAGCGATAGAAGTTGCTTGTATATGCTCAGCAGCGTTGCCAGATATTTTTGAAAAAAAAATTTAAATTTGCAAAGAAAAAACTTATTTTGCAACAAAAAAACATATCTATTTTGTAAAAAAAAATTAAAATAGTAGCAATTCAATCTTAAATTAAATGGGAGTGCTTCTCTCTTTGAAACCCTTAAATGGATTAGATTTTAAATGGTAATTAGGCAAATAGTACAAGAAATTTAAATTAAATAATTGGCGATGGGCCATACGAGTATTTCTCACATCAGGATAAAATATAGTCGATAAAGGTATAAATATACAAAACAATTATTGTATAATTTGCAAAATAAAGAGATGATCCAAAAAAGAAATTTTTCCTGTAACTCCATGGTGAATTCCGCCCTTTACGCCGCTAAATTGCAAATTTGAACCCCCTAAATTGGAAAATGTGATTTCTGAAAATGCTTAAATTTGTGTTTCTTATTAAGCCCTATTATTTTCTTGTTCGTTAAAAACGTGTATTTCATTTTACAGTAAATTTATACGTTTTCTTCCAAGTAAGTGATTTATTATATTTTCAAAATTTAATATTCCTATAAAATTAAACCTAAAATTAGCTGGTTTGGGAAAGGTTTTGGTTTTTCTGAGATAATAATATAATACAGTAGAATCTCGAAAAAGTTAACCAACATGTTCCTAGGGTAATTAACTTTTTCGAAATATTAACTTTTCTAAGAGGTTTTCAAAAAAGAAAAAAAATACTATAATAAACATAGATTTTATAAAAATAACACGTTAAATTTATTTCAATGACTTAGGTTTTATCAATTTTACAAAAAGGAAACTTAGATTTATTTTGTACCGGCTGGTTTAAAATTATCAGTCACTCTTGACCATTTTCTGGAGCAGAAACTTCATATGTACAAATTTGTGCGGAGTGGTTTAAAGAAGCAGTCGAGGCTTGTTTGTTTTTTTCTTTTGTGTAATAGCTCTTGACCATTTTTGTGCGAATATTTACAAGGTCTGCCACTTGATTTGCATCGTCATTGTCTTCAAACCATTTTATCAAGTTATTGATGCTTTCAATTGCTTTCGAGAAGCTCACTTTTGCTTGTTGAATATCTTGCTCGATAATTAGTTCATCGCTTTCATTATCGGACACTTCGAAATCATCGTTATCTTCCGTAATTTGATCCTTGTTCCAATTTTCAATGTCATCAATACTGATGTCAACATTATCACCCACTTTCGACATCAAAAATTGAACTTCTCGAAGTGTATCGTCGTAAGCATTACTTGGATTAATCCATTCTGACAACGGAATGTCATCTTCACTATTGTATTGATCATCATCCCACTTTTTTATCTTATTCCACGCTTTTATAAGAACAGCTCAGAAAAGTTAACTGAAAAATTAACTTTTTAGAGCTGAACGTGTACGCTGAAAATCGGTTAACTTAACCGAGTGATTAACTTTTTCGCGACTTAACTTTTTCGAGATTCTACTGTATTAAACTTTTACAGAATTAAAAAAAACTTATTTGTGAAAGAAAAAAACATAAAAGTTCTATTTTTGACTCGTAAAAACTTGAAAAATAAGTTTAAACTTATCATCTGGTAACGCTGATGCTCAGTCCTATATTCGGGCATAGGATAATGTTTGATTTTATTTTGGACAATAAGAGCTGTACCACCACAGGCTCTCCCGCTAGGGTGTTTAGTATCGTATGTGGAATAACCACGTATCCTAAAACAATTTCTGGTTGAAAAATGTGTCTCAGAGACTAATAAAATATCTATACAGTGGTTTCGGAGAAAACCTCATTTCTGTGTTGGCTCAGGCCGTGTGCATTCCAATAACAAATTCTCAGTGGATTTATTTTTGATTTAACACGAGTTGCATAAGCATACTTTGATTTCTCATCATTTCTTGCATCATGCTTTGCATATTCAACATGAATGAATTCATAGTTTATATTAAGGGGGTAACGAATTACCATTTCTTGTCATACGGGCGTATGACATATTTGGATGAATTGTGTTCTTTGGGATTCGGTTTACGTTTGGGTCACTAGAACTAGCATTTTCCGTAGGAGATACGGTTCTTAAGCCTGGGAAAGGCGATGGAATATAGCTTGCACATATTGGAGTTTTATTAACATTGTTTGCTTTTTTTATGTGCTCATAGATAGGGCAACCCCTGTAGTTTGCTGTATGGTTCTCACCACAGTTGCTAAATTTTTTAACACCAGTATCTGTTCTAGGATGGGGACAGACGACGGACTTGTGCACATCGCCACATCTGACACAAACGGACTGTAATTTACAGTATGCCTTGGTGTGTCCAAATTCTTGACAATTTGTACATTGGGGAGGATCGGCTCGTTTTAAAGGTTCCTCGACTCGAATTCTACGGTTGCACAAATATCTTAGATCATAAATAGGATGAGGTGCGCCTTTTTTCTTTATTTTTGAAGAATCAAATGTTAGTTCAACCTTAAACATGGGATGAGGAATTTTCTTTTTATTTATTATGTTTATTATGGATTTAACTTCGTAACCCTCTTTAGCAAGTTCATCGATTATTTCAGCTGTTGAAACTGTACTATCAATACCCTTAATTACTACCACAAGACCTTTTGAACTCTTAAGCTGGTAAGTGTAGTAATTCTTTTTCTCGAGATTGAGCAACCCAACCACCTTTCTATAAGACACTTCGGTGTACGTCTGAATTTTTGTTTCGTATACATTGCCTCTACGAATTGAAGCAACATAGAAGTTTTCTTTGCCTAGTAGCTGGGACAGCTTATTTACCAACGCGTTAGTTGTTTGTTCCCGCAAGAAAAGCGGAGGTGGTTTGGGTTCTCTTATAATTTCATTTGTTTCTTCATTACTATCCTCAGAGCTGAGGAGGTCAAATCGGTTCGAACTTACCGCATTCATTCCTTTGGGAACTTTGGGATCTGGTTCCTTATGAGGAGACCTTGCACTTGCCTTTCGTTTTGTCACTAAAATATATCTATCTATACCAGTTTGTATTTTCTCATCTTTGCCCGTTGTACTGTTTGGCAACACTATTTCCATTCGGATTAGCTAGTGAACTTGAAAGCATACTTTTAGGCACTACGTTATTTTGCATTGTATTTGTTAGCATTTCTGTTTGTTACCAATGATGGTAAGAATTTTACAGATTAACCTCCATCACGCTAAAGCAGCCTCAGCGGCTCTATTGCTGCGCCTGTCCACAGGTGCAGTAGACATCGTCCTGATACAGGAGCCCTACGCAGTGGGAGGAAGGGTGCGCGGTATCAGGACACCCAACTTTAAACTGCTTGTGGCCAACTGCGCAGGCACTCCAAGAACCTGCAATTTGGCTAGGAAAGATCTAAGTATCTTTCTCCTGGCTAATTTAAGTGGTAAAGACCAAACATCTGCTAGTCTGGAGATCGGTAATCGCATATATTGGGTGGTCTCCAGTTACTTGCCTTATGAAGCTGTAGGACCGACTGCTCTCTTCAGGGAAGTAGTAGAAGAAGCAACGTCTGACGAGGTCGAGCTGATTGTTGGCGCAGACACGAACGCTCATCATACTATCTGGGGTAGTACGGATATAAACAATAGGTGTGATTCGCTTCTTGACTTTATTCTAACTACCAACCTAAGTATTTGTAACATAGGTAATAAACCGACCTTTACAATTAAAGACAGACAAGAAGTACTAGACGTAACGTTTGCTACTGACCGGCTGTCAGACAAAATTATTGGGTGGAATGTACTGGACGACCACTCATTCTCAGATCACCATTATATTGAGTTCAAACTCGCTGAAAAAGCGCCTGAACCTGCCGTCAACAGAAATGTGAGAAAGACAAAGTAGCAAGTGTATGAAAAGAATTTCAAGAAAGTCCTCAACTCCAATATTCTGTACGACGCATAACAGCATGTCTTGGGTCCACAACTCTAACAAGGTTTGTAAACAGAGGGACCCCACAAGGAGGAGTACTGTCTCCACTAATTTGGAACCTAGCGGTGAATGAAATCCTGCTAGATCTAGAACGTTGTGGCTGCAAGGTCGTGGCATATGCGGACGACGTTGCAATCGCAGTGAGTGGCAAATTGGAAAACGTCCTCCGAGACATTCTACAGGTGGCTCTGAACAAATTGGCTAGATGGGGCAGAAGCAGCGGTTTGGGCATAAACCCAAACAAGACAGAATTGGTTCTCTTAACTAGAATGACTAAAGTCCCACATGTGCACCCTCCACCTCGGATAAATGGAGCAGATCTAGTCTTTTCTGAAAGTGCAACATTTTTAGGAATAATTCTAGATAGAAAACTGTTATTTAGACTTAACGTATTGGAACGTGTAAGGAAGGCTAACGTCGCCTTATATTCCTGCAAAAAGGCTGTAGGGTCGCGGTGGGGCCTCTCTCCTAAAATCGTCCACTGGATATATAGCAGTAGTTCGTCCTATACTGCTATACGGCATTGTGGTATGGTGGACGGCAACTGACAAACTAACCATCACCAACCTACTAACAAAGGTTCAGAGAACAGCCTGCCTGAGCATAAGCGGGGCCTTAAGGACTACAGCGACCGAGTCTCTACAATCCCTACTCCATATACTGCCGATTAATATTGTGGCGAGAGAAGTTGCAACCAAAGCGGCAATAAGATTAAACTGCCTATCAATATGGAGGTACAAAAACTACGGTCACATGAATGGGTTGGAAGAATGCCAGGTAATAGAAACCATCTCCACTTTTACACGGATATTCTAAGCTTGATGAAAAGGTTGGCTTCGGAGTACACTGTGCAGAGCATAGATTGGAAATAGCTCACAGACTACCAGATACCTGCAGTGTCTATCAAGCCGAAATAACGGCAATATGGGAAGTAGCGAAGTGGCTGAGTCGCAACATAGTAACCAACACTGGCGTTGTAATTTACTCGGACAGCCAGGCTGCCATCAATTCGCTGGATGCAACATCCCTAAATTCACAAACATCCCTCGACTGCCGCAGATCTCTTAACGAGATGGCTGAGCAGTTTAACATACACCTCATATGGATGCCTGGGCATAGGGATATCCCGGGGAACTGCAAAGCCGATAAACTTGCTAGGAAAGGGACGACATTACAAATTCTCGAAGAATTTGCATATATTGGTGCGCCACTATCCACGTGCAAGCTTTGGCTTAGGCAAGACACAATCAGGCAGTCCAACGAAAGATGGACAGAAATCGGCACCTGCAGAGTAGCTAGACAAATGTGGCCAAGGTATGACCTGAGAAGATCAAAATATCTCCTCGCACTAGAGAGGCAAAGATTATCTACGTTATTATCAGTTCTGACGGGACACTGCTTGATCGGCGAACACGCCAACAGATTGGGTATTGACTCTAATGACTTCTGCAGAAGCTGTGGAGATGAGGAAGAAGTGGAGAGCATTGAGCACTTGCTATGCGACTGCCCCGCTCTGAGTAACCGACGACTGGACATACTGGGGTCGGCTTTTCTAGGCAGCCTAACAGATCTTTCCAGTACCGATATTCGTACTATCGACAAATTTGTATATCAAACAGGTTGGTTTCGATGAGAGGCATTTCAGCCCGTGGTAACACTAGGGACCTAAACTGGTCTATGTGAGCTTGTATAAAAAATACTCTATTATTGCGGACTGTAGCGTGATTACCACAAACGGACGGACGTACATGGCTAAATCGTCTTAGAATTTTACGACGACTAAGAATATATATACTTTATGGGGTCTCCGATCAATATTTAGAGGTGTTACAAACGGAGTGACAAAATTAATATACCCCCCATCCTATGGTGGAGGGTATACAAATAAGAATTAGGTTAGTTAGGTTGGGTTAAAGAGAGAAGACGTTTAAACGTCTCATGTCCGTGGACATACACTTAAGCCAGTGGTTCGGCCTGTTGTGCGCTCCTTATTTATGATCTTTTTATACCTCACGAGTTACAGAAAATCGGTACTAGACACGAATTTTCTCAGTATCTCCAGTCATATCCTTTGAGATGAGTCAAGTCTGGTAATATGTCGGACCCGAAATGTTGGGATCTTGCATGTGTGAAAGCAGGGCAGTGACACAGAAAATGTTCCATTGTTTCGATGTTTTCCCTGCATGCCCTGCATTCGTCGTTTCCTGCTAGTCCTATGCGATGAAGATGTTCTTGTAAACTTGAGTGTCCCGTTAGAACACTCATCATGTTACTAATATCGATCTTGTTTAGTTTCAGAAGACTTCTTGTTTTCTTTTTATTTGGGTCACCCCACAGTATCTTTGCAGTTGCTCCTACTGTTGCGCTATTCCACACAGTTTTGTGAGCCATCACTGCCCAGTGCTTCAACTAATTTTTCGTGACTTCGAAAGGTTTCCAATTTTCCAAGTTTATTACTCGAAGTTCTCTGCCCTTTGAAGCCAAGCTGTTTGACCGTTCATTTCCAAGGCTGAGTAATCATTTATCGATCTTTTACAGTCCAACACAGTTCTGGATTTGACCCTTTCCGATGTTATTGCTTCAATCGCCATTTCGCTATCTCTGAAGATGTTGGCATATTTAGGCTTTGTGGTGTTACTGAGCCAATTCACACACTCCGTGATTGCTCGAACTTCTGCTTGAAATACCGTGTTATGGTCAGGGAGGCGGAAGTTAGGTTCGACTTCTGGTTCATCAATAAAAAGTCCCGGACCCGTCGTTCCTCCTCGCTTGGACCCATCCGTGTAGCAGCTGGTTCCCACTTTCACATGGGCCAAAGTTCCATTTTCCGGTGGCATGTCATAACGTCCAGGGTCATAATGTCCATGGACGTTATGACACTTTTACTAAAAAAAAATGAGACTCGTTTTTATGTTGTATATTTTATTTTTATTGAAATATTTTTAAATTTGTTGTCACGATTTGTCTACAGTATGGACAAAGTAACGGTGATTTGTTTTTCTTCTACTTCGCATCTAATTTTTCAAAACAACTAGAGCAAATCTTGAAATGTTTGCATGGCTGTAATAAAGTATTTCTTGGTTCCTCAGTGCAAGTGATACATTTTAGTACCTCTGTAGGTTGGCTTAACGGGACATCATTCTCCGTTACATCAATTTCTGTTCCGTCTTGGCTTTCAGTGTCTTCGATAATATCAATATATTCAATTATGTTATTTTCATTATGCTCCGCATTTACCAATGGCAGGCTTAAAAATTTGCGGTACCATTCACTGCAACATTTGTTATTTTTCACAATTTTGCCAAATCCTTTGATTTTCTGAGCTTTGCGTGCAAGAGCCTGACTGTAGTGGAACCAACACCCCTTCACAGAAACAACCGGGAAAACTACTTCTATGGATTTCCTCAAAGCGATCTCATAGTCGGTGTGAAAAACTGAAGGCTCAAATCGAAAAATATTGTTATTTATAAATTGAAACACATGCTCATACACGTATCTTGTTCCTTAGTAATTAATAAATAAATGAATGGAAATGTCTGCAAAGAAAACGAAGGATTGTTTATACATATAAATCAACAGGCATAATCCACCGTTTACTTACATGATCCATATAATGATAATGAATCACAAACAGCTGCTTCTGGCCGCTAGAGGGAACAGGCGTGGGTGATTATTGGTCTAATCACGCTCATGTAAAGCCAGTGAGTCATATTTGGACGTAGTCCCCATTTTGAACCTATAGTTCTTCTGCACAACGACCAACATCTTAGAAGTATTACAACGTCGTCTGCATAACAGACTGGATTAAGCCCTTCATTGGTGAGAGCTTTTAGGAGACTGTGTATCGTCGTAGCCCATAGTAGACCTTGTGCTATTACCTTGTCTCTAATTTTTACGTCATATGACCCACAAATAATCCACCTATTCCTTAGCATATTGTTGATCCAGTTTTTCAGCGCCCGGTCAACCTGAAACTCGTCTAAGGACTGGATAAGTGTATCGGTCTGTACATTGTTAAATGCGCCCTCAATGTCTATGCAAACAGCAAGTGTATACATTTCTTTACTGAAGGACTCTTCTATGTGGTGCACTACCTCATGTAGAGCTGTTTCCACTGATCTTCCTTTGACATAGGCGTGTTGTTTGAATTTTAGCCTGTTATCCGCTATTTTACTTTTGACAATGATATCAATTATTCGCTCCATTGTTTTTAACAGGAATGAAGTTAGGCTAATGGGGCGATAAGCCTTTGGGGTCGTATAACTCGCCTTGCCAGGCTTTGGTATGAAGACCACCCCTGATCCCTGCCAGTTTTTGTGGTATAAGAATGGGTTAGGCATGCAGTAAACACTCCAGCGAGATGAGTTGTTACCAGATCCACCTCATTCTGCAGAAGTGCTGGAAATATTCAATCCGGTCCCGCAGCCTTAAAGGGAGAGAAACTTTTTATCGCTTCTTTAACCATACCATCTGTTATATCCGTAATAGGTACTTGATGCAATACATTTTCATTCTGTAACTGTTCCTCTGTTGGTCCAGCATTATAGTGTTGGGCATTATCGTTCACTGAACAGACCGGTCCTTTTCGTTCCGTTCCGGTAATGGAACTCGTTCAGTCTTTTCGTTCCATCATTCCTTTTGGCTCCTTCGTTCAAATGATATTCATTCGGTCAAACATCACAACTGCTGTTTGTTTACTCGTTCAGTCTTCTTTTATGAACGTGATAAAAGCAATTTTGCCAGACAAGGAAATTGAAAATATATTTTTAATTTATTTAATTATGTTTTGCTGATTTTATGTGATTTGTATGTAATGTGGCATCTCTGTGCACCCCTGTGAAAAAGTCTAATGAAGGTAAAAAATTAATAGCTCACAACGACACCAGCATTTAATTTTGTAAAAATTTAGTGTGATAGCACTAGAGACATCATTATTCGGTAAATTTGGCAACAATTAAAAAGCTGTTCAAAAGAGAAGAATGGTAAAATGAACGAGCGAATGAACGAAAGATGCATAACAGCAAAAGATCCGAAGTGAACGATGGAACTAAAAGAACAACATAGCAGGAACCAGTTCCAATCGTTCCTTCAAGGAACGACCCAACTCTACAGCATTACCAGTCGGAAAATGAGTTTTCATCAAGAGCCTTACGGTATCCTCATAGTTTCCATCCTTTTACCCGTGTCATCCACCAGTGTTTCGGTTTGGACATGAGTTTTTGAGAGGAACTTTTTCATTTAAGACATGCGATGTCTACCTGTTCACAGAAAAGCCTCCAGGAGTTACGTTTCGCCGACCTAATGATTTTATTGTATTCTTTGAGTCTTCTGTGGTAGTCGTCCCAATATACTGATTGTTTTTTACACCGAGCTCTGTTGTAAAGTCTGCGGACATCTTTGCCTATCGAGCGAATTTGTCCTGTCATCCAGGGTTTCTCATAGGCAGATTTCCTTTCTCGAAGTGGGCAACTATCTTCGAATGATTTTAGAAGAGCCTCGGTAATCTTCTTCACATTAATATCAATGTCTTCTGCACATTGATAATCGCGTGTAGGCTGCCCCAATCGATTTATAAGTAGATTTCGTGCAATTTTAAACCTTATATAACGGTGGTCTGAATACGAGTGTTCATCCGAAACCTCCTCCACTCATGGATCTCATCAATAAGATTTTCTGAACATATCGTTATATCTACATAATACTTCTTCCCTAATTTTGTTAACAAAGGTTGCCGTGTTTCCTATGTAAGAACATTTGTACTCAAAAATTCTATAAGGGCGTTTCCCCTTTTATTGGTGTTAGCACTACCCCAAGCGATATGATGGGAGTTGGCGTCACACCCAGCTAATAACTCATTACTTGTGTGTTTGGATTCCCTCACCAGACGTTGTAATTCCGACGTAGGTGGCAATGTCGGCGCATCGAATGGCAGATATATAGACGCCAGGTACATATTTCCATTACCTTGCCTCAGCACAAACATAAGTTTTTATGGCACAAAATACAAGTCCTTGGACGAGTACCTCTGTTAGCGTACACTGATAGAAAAACCGTCCGTCACCATGACGAATCAGTTTCGTCAATATATCTTCGTACTGGTAACGAAAAGTTTCGTACATGCGATGTTTTTGTACGTCAATAGAACGAACACGATCATCAAGTCATGTTTTTGGTGATTTCGGAATTCGTCGAGAGAACGATAGGGTTTCATTTCCACGACGAAAAGATTTATTTGGGCATTTTGCTGAAAATATGATTAAACGAAGCAATCACATTATAGTTTCTGCTTAAATGTACTGTTTTATATGCGTTGTGATTACCTTAGTTAAACAATTTGCTGTAAAAGATCAATTTAAAAAATCTAATAATTAATGACGTACACCGTTCGTCAATAAGATTATCCATTCATCATGAGAAAGATCGACTTAAGGCCCAGTTAGGCAAACTTAACCGTAACGCCCCCGTAGCGTAACGAATCAGCTGATTCAATCTGTCATATGGAAATCAGTGTAAACGATTAGCCAACGGAAACGAACGTAAACGGACGGCTGAATCTGTTGAAATCAGAATTGGATTCCGTTTACGTACAATTTGACAGCAGCTGATACTACATGTTGTTTACAATTACAATTGTATGTTCACCGAGAAAAGTAAAGAAAATAATTTATGTATTTGTTATTTGTTGTTTAAAAGTGCAAATAAAAATTAAAGACGAATATTTGATTTCATTGGTGCAGTCGCACGAGTATTTATAAAATAAATATAATCCAGCATATAGGATATCTGAAAAAAAGCGAGAAGCTTGGAAGCAAATTGGCAAGGAGCTGTGCATTACAGGTGAGTTTTATGAAGATCGCGGCTGACTCTATTAAAAATTAAATTTATAATCTGCTTCAGGATTCTTTTGACGACAGTACGAGACAATCATTGCGCCAATCTTCTTCATTGTGGGTTAATTGACAGCAATATAAGCGTCTCTACAAACGTGGACTTATTTATAGATAGAGATTGGATTGGATTTGGCTTAGTCCCTCTTCAGTGGAAAAAGACATAAGTAAAGGGTTTTTCATTAAGGACATAAGAATTTTATATATTAATAAAACACAGAATATTTAAGATATAGAGTTCAAATTTATTCCAGGTTAAGTGCAAATGTTACATTTTAAGAATGAAATTCAATTTCGGTCATAGGACCACCACGAGCCCGTCAACAGCGATCTATTCTTTGGACCCAATTTTCTACCACTCTTGGACACATTTCGACCGGAACGTTGGCAATTTCGCGTTATATGTTGTCTCTGAGCTCGTCTAAAGTTGTTGACTTAGACCAAGGATATTCCTCAGGGGAAACGCCGCATCGCCAATAAAAAAATGAGGAAAGGCTTCAGAGAATGCTGACGATAATGGTTTACTAGGAGGTACAGGTACTGTTCCTAAAATAACTGATTGGCCAAATGGAGAGTACTGGAATATAGCTGTATTTAATTTAAATGAAGAAATGGAAATTGCTTGTAATAAAATAGATTATAAATAAATTGAAGTTTAATGGACATACCCCCATCGTGTTGGCTGTCATATCTTCCAACATTAACTGATATGAATGTATAGTTAGCATCGCAGATTCCCACATAATTCGACATATCCCACATTCGTTGAAAATTATTGACAATGTGTTTGTACTGCTGTGTAGTTTGTTCACTTAAATAAATCGGCGAAAGCAAGCACCACAAAGGTTAGGTTTAGGTTTAGGTTAGGGTGGCAGCCGTATTTTTTTTACAAGCTCACATAGACCAGTTTAGGTCCCTAGTGTTACCACGGGCTGAAATGCCCCTCATCGAAACCAACCTGTTTGATATATAAATTTATCGATAGTACGAATATCAGTACTGGAAAGATCTGTTAGGCTGCCTAAAAAGGCCGACCCCAGTATATCCAGTCGTCGTTTACTCAAAGCGGGACAGTCGCAAAGCAAGTGCTCAATGCTCTCCACTTCTTCCTCATCTCCACAGCTTCGGCAGAAGTCATTGGACTCAATACCCAATCTTTTGGCGAGTTCGCCGATCAAGCAGTGTCCCGTCAGAACCTGTACTAACGTAGACAATCTTTTCCTCTCTAGTGCGAGGAGATATTTTGACCTTCTCAGGTCATACCTTGGCCAGATTTGTCTAGCTACCCTGCAGGTGCCGATTTCTGTCCATCTATCGTTGGACTGCCTGATTGCCTCTTGCCTAAGCCAAAGCTTGCACGTGGATAGTGGCGCACCAATATATGCAAATTCTTCGAGAATTTGTAATGTCGTCCCTTTCCTAGCAAGTTCATCGGCTTTGCAGTTCCCCGGGATATCCCTATGCCCAGGCACCCATATGAGGTGTATATTAAACTGCTCAGCCATCTCGTTAGGAGATCTGCGGCAGTCGAGGGCTGTTTGTGAATTTAGGGATGTTGCCTCCAGAGAATTGATGGCAGCCTGGCTGTCCGAGTAAATGACAACGCCATTGTTGGTTACTATGTTGCGACTCAGCCACTTGGCGACTTCCCATATTGCCATTATTTCGGCTTGATAGACACTGCAGGTATCTGGTAGTCTGTGAGCTATATCCAGACTAAGTTCTTCACAGTGTACTCCGAAGCCAACCTTTTCATCAAGCTTCGAACCGTCCGTGTAAAAGTGGAGATGGTTTATATTACCTGGTATTCTGCCGACCCATTCATCTCTGGCGGGAATCATAGTGATGTAATTTCTCTCGAAGGTGTACACTGTTGGTATATAGTCCACTCGGTCGGTTACCATAGCACTACACTTTGATATCCTCATGTGACCATAGTTCTTGTACCTCCACATTGATAGGCAGTTTAATCTTATTGCCGCTTTGGTTGCAACTTCTCTCGCCACAATATTAATCGGCAGTATATGGAGTAGGGCTTGTAGAGACTCGGTCGCTGTAGTCCTTAAGGCTCCGCTTATGCTCAGGCAGGCAGTTCTCTGAACCTTTGTTAGTAGGTTGGTAATGGTTAGTTTGTCAGTTGCCGTCCACCATACCACAATACCGTATAACAGTATTGGACGAACTACTGCTATATATATCCAGTGGACGATTTTAGGAGAGAGTCCCCACCGCGACCCTACAGCCTTTTTGCAGGAATATAAGGCGACGTTGGCCTTCCTTACACGTTCCAATACGTTAAGTCTAAATAACATTTTCCTATCTAGAATTATTCCTAAAAATTTTGCACTTTCAGAAAAGACTAGATCTGTTCCATTTATCCGAGGTGGAGGGTCCACATGTGGGACATTATTCATCCTAGTAAAGAGAACCAATTCTGTCTTGTTGGGGTTAACGCCCAAACCGCTGCTTCTGGCCCATCTAGCCAACTTGTTCAGAGCCACCTGTAGGATGTCTCTGAGGACGTTTACGAATTTGCCACTCACTGCGATTGCCACGTCGTCCGCATATGCCACGACCTTGCAGCCACAACGTTCTAGATCTAGCAGGATTTCATTCACCGCTAGGTTCCAAATTAGTGGAGACAGTACTCCTCCTTGCGGGGTCCCTCTGTTTACATACCTTGTTAGAGTTGTGGACCCTAGACATGCTGTTATGCGTCTTCTGGTGAGCAGACTTTGAATTAGTCTAATCAAATTAGTGTTAACTTGTAGATGTGAGAGTGCCGCAATTACCGCATCGGAGTGAATGTTGTTAAAAGCCCCTTCTATGTCAAGAAATGCCACCATGGTGAATTCCTTGAAATGCAGGGACGATTCGATAGTGCTCACAAGTTCGTGCAGGGCTGATTCAGTAGACTTGCCCTTGTTGTAAGCATGTTGGTTCCCCGACAGGAGTTTTGTATCCAGGTTTTCCCTAATGAAATGATCTAAAAGTCTTTCCAGACCTTTCAATAGGAACGAGGATAGGCTAATTGGTCTGAAGTCTTTTGGCCTAGTGTGTGATATCTTTCCCGCTTTAGGTATGAATACCACTTTGGTATCCCTCCATCGATTCGGGACGTATGAAAGCCTGATACAGCCTACATAAATTTTCTCCAGCCAGGGGATAATGTACTTTAACATTTTCTGCATTTCTGCTGGAGTGATGCCATCTGGTCCAGGTGATTTGAAGGGCTCAAAGCTGTTAATAGCCCAGCTTATTCTGGAACTCTCAGTCAAGAAGCTAGCGACGCTCGCAGTCCACTCGCACTCTTGTTGGTCCTGCTGATCCTCGGGTTCTGTTACAGAGTTCCCCGGGAAATGTGTGTCGAGCAGTACATTGAGCGACTGCTCGCTGTTTTTGGTCCAGTTATTTGCCTCATCCTGTAAATATCCCACTGTACAGGGTGAAGCAGATAATATCTTCCTCAGCCTAGCGGCGTCGGAGACCTTTTCCACTTCACCACAGAAGGTATACCAAGAGCGCCTTTGCGCCTTTCTAAGCTCCTTCTTATAGATCTTGAGTTGCTCTTTATAGGCATCCCAATCATTAGCGACCCCAGTAGATTTAGCCTTATTGAATAGCTTGTTGCAGGTCTTTTTCATAGCCGTTAGCTCAGAAGTCCACCATTGGGGTTTAGTTTTACCCTTGTACCTTGTTTTTGGACAGGCTTCTTCAAGGGATCTATTGAATGATATGGTGATATGATCGACCAGATTATCCAGACCGGCTTTGTCATTCGGTTCGTACGGAAGTTTAGAGTTGAGGACTTTCTTGAAATTCTTCTCATACAGATGCCACTTTGTCTTCCTTACATTTCTGTGGACGGCGGGTTTAGGCGCTTTTTCCGCGAGTTGGAACTCAATATAATGGTGATCTGAGAATGAGTGGTCGTCCAGTACATTCCACCCAATAATTTTGTCTGACAGCCGGTCAGTAGCAAACGTTACGTCGAGTACTTCTTGTCTGTCTTTAATTGTGAAGGTCGGTTTATTACCTATGTTACAAATACTAAGATTGGTAGTTAGAATAAAGTCAAGAAGCGAATCACCCCTATTGTTTATATCCGTACTACCCCAGATAGTATGATGAGCGTTCGTGTCTGCGCCAATAATCAGCTCGAGCTCGTCAGACGTTGCTTCTTCTACTACTTCCCTGAATAGAGCAGTCGGTACTACAGATTCATAAGGCAAGTAGCTGGAGACCACCCAATATATGCGATTACCGATCTCCAGGCTAGCAGCTGTTTGGTCTTTACCACTTAAATTAGTCAGGAGAAAGATACTTAGATCTTTCCTGGCCAAAATGCAGGTTCTTGGAGTGCCTTCACAGTTGGCCACAAGCAGTTTAAAGTTGGGTGTCCTAATACCGCACACCCTTCCTCCCACTACGTAGGGCTCCTGTATCAGGACGATGTCTACTGCGCCTGTGGACAGGCGCAGCAATAGAGCCGCTGAGGCTGCTTTAGCGTGATGGAGGTTAATCTGTAGAATTCTTACCATCATTGGTAATTGACAGATTAACATCCACCCCGACAAGGGTGTTATCGAACTCTTCGTCCGTATCGTCGAGAAGCATGTCCCCGCCAGATGCGTCAAAGAGTCCGGAGACTCCCCTCAGCCCCTCTGTGTCAGAAGTAGAGCTTTCGTCCTCAGAGTAGGACGTTACAGATCTTCTGTTAGAGTTGGAGTCACCAGAAATAATAGGCGTGGCTACCTCCGCACTTACAGAAAGTGCCACGGTAGACGACTCACCTTCTGCAGTGGGAGCTATATCCTGCTTGTATATCTTTAAGACTATAGTCTCGAAGCCATATTGTAGGGTTGCACTCGCACTTTGTATATGGGAGGCGGATTCAGCGTTTAGGATAAGATTGACCTGCCGCTTTTTACCATCCGCCTCACCCACCTTGCTGATTCTCCAATTATGGGCCGGCAGACCAGGATTGGAATCTTTTATTATTTCTAAGATGTCAGCCGGGTTGGAGGGCTCTTCTGTAACCCAGGTGATGGCTCTAGGGTGACTAGGGATGTTGTTTTTTTCGACAACATCCAACTGGGCACCCGGCCACACCTCACCCGCTCGACTCAGAGCAGCCTTATAAAGGTCTACTGATCTGGCATCACCGAAATATAAGAGCTTTACTCTCCCCTGATGCCATCCTGCATCGTTGCAGATTGGTGGTTTGCCCGGCATTTCTCTACGGACATCGAGGTAATGAGCCATAATGGCTGATTGTACATGACTCCATTTGTCCTTGAGGATGGATCCATCCTCACTACTTCTGTCTATAACAGCCATCACTAGACTCTCCTTCGCCACTTCATTGAAGGGCTTGGTGAGTGTCCTGTTGATGGTGACATTAGGGCCTCTTGCCTTTTTCGAAGGCAGGGGTTCATCAGGTGATCTGATTCGTTTTACTTTATTAGCCGTTAACACAGCTGAATTTGTGGCTCTTTCAGCCGACTCATTGGCCTTAGAAGCATCTATGACGCCTTTAGCCCAGGTAAGTGACTCTTTTTGTTTTTCGGTAAGAGCCGAAACCTCAACAGCCTCCAACTTCGTCAAAACTCTGAGCGCTACACGATGCTCATTGTGCTTCCGTTTTGACGGACGGACATGACGTTTTCCCCTCACCGCACCACCTGTTGTGAGTACTTGGGGGAGATTTTCACCATTTTTGGTGTGGTCGGCTTTGGCCAAGACCAACGGACGGACAGTCGGACGATTGGGGAACCGCGCTCCATCGGAACACGAAGGCATCCCCGTCAAGAGAATTTATTTTAATTTTGTCTGTATTAGACCGTAATAGGTACTACGATGTAGGCCTTACAGACTTTGTACAGATTTTTGCTATTGCGTAATAGGTACTGGTAACTATCCGCTATGTGATAAACACGTCCGTTCACTGCGAATGATCAGCAACGACAAGCACCACAAAACTTCACTGCATTCTAAAATAATATTTCGAATTGTTGTTTTCCCCAGCTTGTGACTCCATGCAATCGATTGTATGGAACAACCGTGACCCAAATATCTACAATTTTAAAGAATATAATGTTAATATTTCCCAACTTTGAATCATAGGATAAAGCAATATTTGACATACAGTGGTCTTATTGCTAGTCTCTCTTTCGGTCTAATCCGTTGCTTTGGCGTAGTTAACTCATATTTTATTAATGTTAATAACAAATTAAAAACTGCCATAGGCATTCTAGTATCCGGCTTTCGCCAGTCAGTCCACCCCATCTTCTTATCCGACGATATTTTCTTGATTACTTTTATTGTAAATTCTGCATAGATTTAAAAAAAACACAAATTTATAAACATTCTTTTTAACTTCATTCTTAATAAACCTAAACAAAAAGAAATCGCGGATTTTTTGTTTACTTATGTGTTGATGTTGTCAGAACATATGACTCGTTTTCTCAACGTTGGCTAATCGCTCAAACGGGCAACGTTACGACAACGGTAAAAATAAATTACGGTTACGTATGCCTAACCCGGCCTTTACGGCAACGTCAATTCCTACAGCAAAACAAAGTAAGACATGCGACGTTGTTATGTTCGTCCACGTGTGTGTTCCAAGAAGCACTGATTGGTCCAAACAAACCGCACTGGCACGGCGTAACTGATGTTTGTTTAACAAAACATCAAACACATGCATACTCGTACATGCAGCTCGACAAGCTGTATAAGTGTGAAACATTTGTGCTAGTGGTCTGTTGGCAAATACATTACTTGATGTGATTATTTTTGATTTAAAATAGCAGAAGTAATGAATACTTCTCGTTTGTTTGATTTCAGACTTACCTGATAACAACTGCGTCTCGAAACGAATATTCACAACTGAACCTAGCAATGCAGACAAAGAAGAACATTTATTGGAATTTTTAAAATTTAAATAGTCCTGGGCATGAATTCGTCGTGGTGATGAATGGAATTCGTCGTGATAATGAATGGGATTCGTCGTGGTGACGAATGGAATTCGTCGTGGTAATGAATAGAGTTCAGCATGTTGATGAATAGAGTTCGTCGTGGTGATGAATGCTATTCATCGTGATGATGAATGGGGTTCGTCATGATGATGAATGGGGTTCGTCGTGATGATGAATGGATCATCCTGAGGACGAAAGTTTTTGGAAACAGAAATTCGTCATGGTGACGAACAAATTCATCAAGAGGATTATTCCGTACGTTAGCTGACTTTTGACGAAAAAATGATCGTGATGATGTACAAATTCGTCGTCATGACGAAGCTTTTTCTATCAGTGTAGGAAACGTTATAATAGTTCACATGGTTTAATCCAGTAACCTTGTTGCTAGTTGTCCATGGTTCCTGGATCAAAGCAATATGAACCCTGCTTTATTTATGATGTCCATCAGAGCGTTGAATGCTGTCTCGCTCCGGTGTTATTGACTACTTCCACATCAGTTTTTGGCAGTGTCTCACTTGTCTCCATCCGTTCACTACCAGTGTTTGCCTCTTCAGACAGTATATTTGGACTCGATTCATCTGTCCTGCCAATCGGGACCTTTCCAATTTTGAAAAAGACTGTCCAGATCAAGAAGTACGCCATGCCCTTCGCCATGGCAAGATTGTTCTTGGATTCTGGGTCTATGCCCAACACGAGGAGAGTACCCTCGGTATCATCCTTCCTATAGAAGATTTCCCACTTTCTCACGGAAAGTTTTGAATTCTGTTGGCCAATGATGTCGAGTATGTACTCTGATGAGAACTTACTGGGACATCCCTTAACATATAGGTTCGTTTTTATGAGTTCAGGAATGTAGCCTTTCCTTACCAATTTCAGCTTTGCACCGTCCCAAGGTGAGGGGAAGCTATCCACATGTTTTACAAGGACACCAGCGCAGCGTTGTAATGCCAGCCTTAGCATCAAAACACCCCTCTCAAACTTGCAACTCATTACTTCGATTGGTGGTTCATCCTTATATTCGAGGACGTACTCCGCTACCCTCGTATAGACCAAATCTTCGAAGTTACTCTTTTGGCCTTCGGGGATTCTGCCAGATGCACTACTGCTATCAATTATGGTATAGCATAGATCGTCTCGAAAATGTTGTTTAGCTATATTAGAATAATATGGTGGCTTCTTATCCTTCTTTATGGCCAATTGATTTGCTGGAAAGAAATGGACATGAGACTAACCTGTTATGCAACAAATGGACTAGTTGAACAAAGACATGTGAAAGTCGTGGAATAACATTCTCGCCCAATACGGCAAGGGAAATATTGTATAAGTACAGGGCAACGTCCCTCAAAAATTTTAAGCTACGTCCAAAAATATCAATTCGTTCATTAGAAGTATTGAAACAGTTAGAACATTAGCGAATCGTGAATGTTACATACGGGAGATAGGGCATTAGCACGATATTAATAACAAACTATTTCGGAAATGATGTACCTTTATTTGGAAATTTGATTGTTGTTGTAGCAGCTTGGAGACACTGAAGTGATAATCTTTAAGTTTATTTTTATTACTTCGTCCCTGCATACATTGGCGTAGCAATTGATTTCCTCTGGGGAGGACTATAGCCCCCAGAAAAAAAAATTATGCTATAAAATTATTTACGTATAAAATATTCAACGAAATGTAAGAAATCAATTCAAATTGAAATAAGATTTATTACAACCTATCTATGATAAATTAATATATTGTATTTTCGTGTGTTTTTTGTTTCGGTCTTTAAATCGTTATTGATTTGTCACTTGGATATTCTCCTGGCTCCAGACCATCTTTCAAAGTTTTTTTTTAAACGGTGAAGCAAATACAATTATTTGACAGCTCAGCTCCTCGTATAGCAATTTCACGGATGCTACTCCGATCTGAATGAGGTTTAGCTGTGATTATTCGGTTAAAAATCCAGCTCTTAGAGGCATAGCTTCTTCCAAATGAATTATTACCTTACTTCTGTTATTTCAACACGAAAAAATCTCGTCAAGTAATCGTATTGTACAATATTTACACTACGAGCGTGCAGCTCATCGAGCCGTCTGATGTTAGTTACACCGACATCAGTTTCGACGTGCCATACCTTTTGTTATTGTATTTTCATTTGTTTTTTATTTCGGCCATGAAATCGTTATTGATTTGTCACTAGGATATTCTCCTGGCTATAGACCATCTTTTCCTCTATAATGCATTATAGAATGCAAAGTTTAAAAAAAAAAAAACGGTGAAGCAGATACAAAAAAAAGTTATCCTCTAGGTACTCCGTTATCTTGTCCACGATCTCTCCCCTTTGAGCAACACCAAACAATGCAACGCTCGGAGTAACTCCAATCGGTCTACTAACAGTATTGTTTAAACTCTATCTTGCCTATCTGTCTAACCAAATCCGAATGAGCAACCAGATCACTATACTTGGCCAACATTCCCACCAATCTCCTATTAACGCGCTCAACCTGTCCATTCGCCTAATGTGAATTTATCGCAACCTTCACATGATCAATGTTCCTTTCAAATATAAATTCGTCAAATTCCCTGGAAGTAAAACAGGATATATATAGCAGTAGTTCGTCCAATACTGTTATACGGTATTGTGGTATGGTGGACGGCAACTGACAAACTAACCATCATTAACCTACTAACAAAGGTTCAGAGAACTGCCTGCCTGAGCATAAGCGGAGCCTTAAGGACTACAGCGACCGAGTCTCTACAAGCCCTACTCCATATACTGCCGATTAATATTGTGGTGAAAGAAGTTGCAACCAAAGCGGCAATAAGATTAAAGTGCCTATCAATGTGGAGGTACAAGAACTATGGTCACATGAGGATATCAAAGTGTAGTGCTATGGTAACCGACCGAGTGGACTATATACCAACTGTGTACACCTTCGAGAGAAATTACATCACTATGATTCCCGCCAGAGATGAATGGGCCGGCAGAATACCAGGTAATAGAAACCATCTCCACTTTTACACGGATGGTTCGAAGCTTGATGAAAAGGTTGGCTTCCGAGTACACTGTGAAGAACTTAGTCTGGATATAGCTCACAGACTACCAGATACCTGCAGTGTCTATCAAGCCGAAATAATGGCAATATGGGAAGTCGCCAAGTGGCTGAGTCGCAACATATTAACCAACACTGCCGTTGTCATTTACTCGGACAGACAGGCTGCCAATCAATTCTCTGGAGGCAACATCACTAAATTCACAAACAGCCCTCGACTGGCGCAGATCTCTTAACGAGATGGCTGACCAGTTTAATATACACCTCATATGGGTGCCTGGGCATAGGGATATCCCGGGGAACTGCAAAACCGATGAACTTGCTAGGAAAGGGACGACATTACAAATTCTCGAAGAATTTGCATAATTGGTGCGCCACTATCCACTTGCAAGCATTGGCTTCGGCAAGAGGTAATCAGGCAGTCAAACGAAAGATGGACAGAAATCGGCACCTGCAGGGTAGCTAGACAAATCTGGCCAAGGTATGACCTGAGAAGGTCAAAATATCTCCTCGCACTAGAGAGGAAACGATTGTCTACGTTAGTACAGGTTCTGACGGGACACTGTTTGATCGGCGAACACGCCAAAAGATTGGGTATTGACTCCAATGACTTCTGCCGAAGCTGTGGAGATGAAGAAGAAGTGGAGAGCATTGAGCAATTGCTTTGCGACTGTCCCGCTTTGAGTAAACGACGACTGGACATACTGGGGTCGGCCTTTTTAGGCAGCCTAACAGATCTTTCCAGTACTGATATTCGTACTATCGATAAATTTATATATCAAACAGGTTGGTTTCGAGGAGGGGCATTTCAGCCCGTGGTAACACTAGGGACCTAAACTGGTCTATGTGAGCTTGTAAAAAATACGGCTGCCACCCTAACCTGTGACCTAATGCCGCCCTAACATGTAACCCTAATTCTGTGACTACACCATTTTCAACCGTAATACGAAAAAATCAATTCAATTTCGAATAAGATCAATTGAAATTCGAAGATTCCATTTGAAATTCGTAAAAGGCCAATTGATATTCGAAAATTCCATTTGAAATTCGAAAAACATCAACTGAAATTCGAAAAAAATCAATTGAAATTCGAAATACATCAAATGAAATTCGAAACACATGAATTGAATTTCGAAACACATCAATTAAAAATCGAAAAACATCAATTGAGATTCGAAAAACATCAATTGAAATTCGTAATACATCATTTGTAATTCGAATTTTTCCATTTGAAATTCGTAATACACCAATTGAAATTCGGAAAACATCAATTGAAATTCGAAATTCATCATTTGAAATTCGAAAAATGTAAACAAAATCAATGCTGTTTATTAGTTGGGGTAGCATTTAAGTGATACAATTAATATTAAAATATTTGTTCACGTACGCAGCATTGTCTCTACTTCCCGAGCCTGATCAATACCGGTCGCGTATTGACATCGCTGGAATCTCCTCTACACCTCTCTCGCTTAGTACGGATGTGTTGGAGTGCAGATTGCCACTGGGCGGTGGTTGTTGTGTGGCTGCCTTGCATTATCCTCGGGTCTCTCTCTCTTTCCTCGCACTTTCTAAGGAGTCTGACACTTCTATCGAGCCCCTGCGTTTACTAGTCGTTGTCGAGCACTCTCCGTGTAAAGTAGTCAATTGTAGTCTTTGTTCGGCGATACTATCGCGCACATTACTACTAGTCGTTGTTTTTGCACTACTCTTGCGTAAATCTACTTGTCTTTGCCTCGACTACTGAGCACTTGTAGTTTTTGCTATCGTAATATTCGCACCGGCCTTGTCGCCACCCTGATACATGGCAATATACGTTACTACAAATAAAGCTCTGCCTTTATCATGACCGAAAATACTAAATCTTGTGTTTTATTTATTCTATTTTCTATTTCGCCCTTTGCATTACTGCATCGCCAACATCGGTCACTACATAAATACGTGAACACACACATCATTCCCCCCACTACTGAGCTATCGTTGTTATTGGAGTTTGTCATAGAAGGGATTTCGTCGCAACGCCTACCCTCACGTCCCTTGCTGGCAAACCCCCACCTTAACATTTGGTCGCATCGAGCCGGATTGAAGCTGCTCTTCGCTTCGTTTCCTTTTAGCTGCTTTCCTACCGAAAACATCGGTGCTTCAGCCACTCATCACCAATCGTACTAACAAAATCGCAGGTAACGTACTCTCAGTTTTTCTAACTAGTGAGCACCGCGAGTGTTTTTTGTTCAAAAAATAAATTAGAAATACATACAAATATACCCTACGGTATAATATTAGTCGACTTTCGAGTACTCTACCGCGATTTTCCTCAAAAAATACAGTCCACTTCGTCGTTGTAATAGTGTTAAATCACTTTAAAATCTTTTGGGAATAATTATATTCCAATACAAAACATTAATATATTATTTCGATTATTTTTGTTCGCTTTAATTTATTTAATATTTCATTTCGATTTGTTTTGTTCGCGTTAAATCTTAGAACAATTCTTGTTTACATATTTCGTTATTGCGTTGTGTAGTGTGTTGCCCGTTTATTTGTACATTCGGCATTGTTGTATTTATTTCCAATCTCAGTGCAGTTGTCCCTACTGCATGAGAGGCTATCTAGCTTAATTACAACAAAAACAGGAACACTCTCCAACCGTCTTGCATTAGAAAAGGCGCGAAAGTCGGCGTCATAAAATTAGCTCCTATTTCTTGCTCTCGTTGACTTCGTTAATCGAATCGGTCGATTGCATTTCCCCCTACCGACAGCTTGTGCGTCTCTCGCCAACAACTTCGCATTGCATTTGTTGTTGTTTGTTACTCGAAAAGAAACACACACGTACGCACCCACATACTCGAATAGAGAGAGTAGTCGTCACCTGAGCTTGGTTTCATATCCCAGTAGGCAAAATAGTCGAAACAGACAAATATTACGTCTTTTGAAAAATAAATTATATAATTTTTGTCGTGCTATTTTTGAGAATAGCGTTGGGTGGTACGCTACTCGTTAATTACATTCGGTCGTATACGACCCCGTACACCCTACATTCGGTCAATTGGACATAAATTGGAAATTTCCCTTATAAAATTTTATTGTATTATTTTTTTGTTCGCGCCCTTCTATCTTATAATTTCTTGCTGACTACTTCGTTGTTTAATCTTGTCGTTGCACTCTACAGTCAACCATAGTCACCCTACGGTCAGTCTTGTTGATCAAAATAAAAATTTAATTATTTTTTTGTAATTTTTTGTCGTTTTCCTTGCGGTTTACCGCATTTTGTTTAGTCGTGTACCTTCGCGTACCCTATATTCGGTCCTAATTTTATAATTTTGTACAATGTCTAATTTCGAAAATTCTGACAGTCGTCATAATTTGAACTTGCCCCCTATCGACATTGAAGTTTTCCATGGGGATTTCTTTACTTGGCCTACGTTTCGGGACCTCTTTTCGGCGATATTTATAAACAATTCGCGTCTTAGTGATATTGAACGGCTTTGTCACCTGGTCCAAAAAACCAGCGGTGAGGCAAGGCAAATAGTCGCGAGATTCCCTCTTCGCTTTGGCCTGGAAAGCATTGGAAGATGCGTATGACAACAAACGCATTCTTGTTAACAGTCACCTAAAGCTCCTCTTTGATCTTCCCGTGCTAGACCGCGAGACTAGCTCGGGTTTAAAGACCATACAACGTGGAATAAATGGGTGTCTTTCGACAATGGCAGTTTACGATGTCGTAACTGACCATTGGGATCCCATATTGGTCTTTCAATGCCTCCGTCGTTTGCCGAAACTTACGGTTACTCTATGGGAACAGAGTATAAAAAATAAGTCGTCCCTAACTTCCTGGCACGACTTAGATTCTTTCCTCACGGAAAGAATTCAGACTTTAGTTTGTCTTCGGGAGCTTAGGGGTCTTGACTCTGAGAAAAAGCCCGCGGTGAAGGACACAACTTTACATTCTACGAATGTTTCCCCTTTGAGTCCTCCCCGTTCACCTTCGAACACGTGTTGTGTGCTTTGTCCCCAGCGTATTGCGTTCTTGTTCTCGATTCAAGAACCTTTCTGTTCGTGATAGATTTTCGGTCATAAAAAAGCATGGGTGCTGCGTGAATTGTCTTTCACGAGGACATGCAGTGAAAACCTGCAATAGTAGGCACAATTGCGCTACGTGCAATGGTCGTCACCACACCCTTCTCCATCGAAATGTGGGATCTGCTCGGTTTGTGCCTCCGTCGTCCCCCCTCCCACCTCTAGTTAAAGATCCCTTCTTGGGCCAGAATTTAAAAACTTCTCCCTCCACTTCGTCGATCGTAAAACCCACCATTAGTAGACAGGTATTTCATACCACCCAAGATACAAATGTGCTCTTGGGGACTGCCACCGTGAATGTCATTCACCAGGGTATTACGTACCCTGCTCGGGCTCTTATTGACCCATCTTCCGAGACGTCCATAATTACGGACCGCTTTCGGCAACGACTGGGTATTTCGACGCGTTCTACGAACGCTGGAGTTTCAGGACTAAACTGTACTCTATTGGGCAATTCAAGAGAAATTTGTTCTCTTGAAATCGCTTCGCCCTTAGATCCATCGCACACCTTAAATACGGTAGCCCATGTTCTTCCGAACATTTCTGGAAATTTGTCATCGCCTTCGTTTGCTACCATCCTCCAATCTCGCCTCGCCAATCTGCGATTGGCTGATTCTTTGGATAATCGCCCAATAGACGTTCTACTGGGTGCTGATTTGTATCCGAAAATTCTTTTGGCTGAACCCCCACGAATTGTGCTTGAGTCACTACTGGCTCAAAATACCATTTTCGGTTATGTCGTAACTGGACCAATTCCTTCCGCCCTTTTTAACTATTCTACAAGCCCAGCCGCGGTCTTCACCCCTGGCAGTAGAACATGTAATTCGGAAGCAGGAAATATTCTGCCTTTCGGGAATTTCAATCGTTGGTCTGAGAACCGAACTTGAATTCCATTACACCTCGTAGGTTCGATATCATTACTTGCTATATTCACCTTCGTTTGTATTTTTCGTCGCACCTTTATTTGAATTTGTTTGTTGGCCACATTTTGACACCCGCCTATAAATTATTTGAACTCTAATTTACAGTAATTTTCGTTATCGGGATTTTACGGATTCGAATCGTCTAAAATCAATTAGAAACTTGAAGTTATTTAAACTCAAACTTATTTCGAAATCGCAATTAGATTAGCATCACCTCGCCTATATTAATTATTTTACTAATTCTTAATATACTTTTGAAACTCGCATTGAATTTTTTTGAATTCTCACTAAGAAACTGAATTTACGTTCCTTCCTAATTTACTAACCTAATATTAGTTGTAGTTAATTTCTTTATATTGTAACATCGTCGGATGTTGCAAGTGGCCGGCAATGTTCACGTACGCAACATTGTCTCTCTATTGACATCAATGGAATCTCCTCTACACCCCTCTTCGGAGACTTTATTCGCTTAGTTCGGATATGTTAGAGTGCAGATTGCCACTGGGCGGTGGTTGTTGTGTGGCTGACTTGCATTATCCTAACCTAATATTAGTTGTAGTTTATTTCCTATATATGGCAACATCGTCGGATGTTGCAAGGTGGCAATGTTCACGTACGCAGCATTGTTTCTACTTCCCGAGCCTGATCAATACCGGTCGCGTATTGACATCAGTGGAATCTCCTCTACACCTCTCTCGCTTAGTACGGATGTGTTGGAGTGCAGATTGCCACTGGGCGGTGGTTGTTGTGTGGCTGCCTTGCATTATCCTCGGGTCTCTCTCTCTTTCCTCGCACTTTCTAAGGAGTCTGACACTTCTATCGAGTCCCTGCGTTTACTAGTCGCTGTCGAGCACTCTCCGTGTAAAGTAGTCAATTGTAGTCTTTGTTCGGCGATACTATCGCGCACATTACTACTAGTCGTTGTTTTTGCACTACTCTCGCGTAAATCTACTTGTCTTTGCCTCGACTACTGAGCACTTGTAGTTTTTGCTATCGTAATATTCGCACCGGCCTTGTCGCCACCCTGATACATGGTAATATACGTTACTACAAATAAAGCTCTGCCTTTATCATAACCGAAAATACTAAATCTTGTGTTTTATTTATTCTATTTTCTATTTCGCCCTTTGCATTACTGCATCGCCAACATCGGTCACTACATAAATACGTGAACACACACATCATTCCCCCCACTACTGAGCTATCGTTGTTATTGTAATTGGTGCGGAGTTTGTCGTAGAAAGGACTTCGTTGATTTGTTTACCCCCCTCCCTTGCCGACAAACCACGTACCAAATTACTCTAAAAAGGTGGATTCGGACATCGCATCTACTGAGCTTTCGTCGCCCCACCTAAACAATATTTAAATATGTTTTGTTTCAACTAATTTTGAATAAATATTCATAAAAGATAAGATCATCACATTATATGTTACGATTTAGCCAGCAAATGTGTTTAAATAAATTCTACCCAATCTAATGTGCAGATTTGTTTACATTTTCGAATTTCAATTGATGTATTTCGAATATCAATTGATGTTTTTCGAATTTCAATTGGTGTATTACGAATTTCAAATGGAAAAATTCGAATTTCAATTGACGTATTACGAATTTCAAATGGAAAAATTCGAATTACAATTGATGTATTACGAATTACAATTGATGTATTACGAATTTCAATTGATGTGTTTCGAATTTCAATTGATGTTTTTCGAATTGCAATTTTTGTGTTTCGAATTTCAATTGATGTTTTTCGAATTTCAATTGGCCTTTTTCGAATTTCAAATGGAATATTCGAATTTCAATTGATGTTTTTCGAATTTCAAATGGAATCTTCGAATTTCAATTGATTTTTTTCGAATTACAATTGCAAATGGTGTAGACTTATGGGGTTTTTACAATGCCTATAAATCCTTTATTCGCAACTATAACGCCCGAAAATTAAAAAAAATAAGGAGCATTTTACAGATTTTGACCAGAATAAAAAGAAAACGCAATTATGAAAAAAAATAAAATACGCCCTTTTTATATTAAGCCATCGATATATAATATATAATTAAATATGACGAGATTTTTTTACTCAAAATCTTACTCAGTTTCTAAATCAAATCAAGGGCTGTTTAATAAAAATTGGTGTTGTCGCATACTTTACAATACCCGACTTAAAATGACTTACAAATAATTATATATTTACGTGAATATAAGTAAGTCATTATTTGTTGACTGCATGTAATGCAGAGGGTAAGTCTGGCTGTCCGAGTAAATAACAACGCCAGTGTTGGTTACAATGTTGCGACTCAGCCACTTGGATACTTCCCTTATTGCCATAATTTTTTGGGCTTGATAGACATTGCAAGTATCTGGTAGTCTGTTAGCTATATCCAAACTAAGCTCTGCACAGTGTACTCCGAAGCCAACCTTTTCATCAAGCTTCGAACCATCCGTGTAAAAGTGGAGATGGGTCTTATTACCTGGTTTCTTCCAACACATTCATCTCTGGCGGGAATCATAGTGATGTATATTCTACCGAAGGTGTACACAGTTGATATATAGTCCACTCGGTCGGTTACCATAGCACTAGACTTTGATATCCTCATGTGACCGTAGTTCTTGTATCTCCACATTGATAGGCAGTTTAATCTTATTGCCGCTTTGGTTGCAACTTCTCTCGCCACAATATTAATCGGCAGTATATTGAGTAATCTGAACCTTTGTTAGTAGGTTGATGACGGTTAGTTTGTCAGTTGCCGTCCACAGTACCACAATGCCGTATAACAGTATTGGAGGTACTACTGCTATATACATCCAGTGGACGATTTTAGGAGAGAGGCCCCACCGCAACCCTACAGCCTTTTTGCAGGAATATAAGGTCACGTTGATAACATGGTCAAAAGTAAAATAGCGGATGACAGGCTAAAATTCAAACAACACGCCTATGTCAAAGGAAGATCAGTGGAAACAGCTCTGCATGAGGTAGTGCACCACATAGATGAATCCTTCAGTACAGACCGATACACTTATCCAGTCCTTAGACGAGTTTCAGGTTGACCGGGCGCTGAAAAACTGGATCAACAATATGCTAAGGAATAGGTGGATTATTTGTGGGTCATATGACGTAAAAATTAGAGACAAGGTAAATCGTGGTATACCTCAGGGGGGGCATTTTATCGCCACTTCTATGGGTTACGACGATACACAGTCTCCTAAAAGCCCTCACCAATGAAGGGCTTAAACCAGTCTGTTATGCAGACGACGTTGAAATACTTCTAAGGAGCTTTCATCCAAATCTATTATGCAGAAGAGCTGAAGAGGCACTTGACATAGCATATAACTGGGAACAACCAAGGGGATTAAATGTTAACCAGACAAAACAAAAATATGTCTATTTACAAGGAAAACGAAGATCCCACGTTTTACCCGGCCTCGATTCCTGAATAAGACAATTGCTATAACTGAAAAAGTAAAATACTTGGGAGTAATCTTGGATCAGAAACTGTACTGGAAAGATCATCTTGAAGAAAGAGTTACAAAGGACAACAGATGTTGGTCGTTGTGCAGAAGAGCTATAGGTTTAAAATATGACTCACTGGCTTTACATGAGCGTGATTGGACCAATAATCACCTACACGTGTGTAGTGTGGTGGACATTAATGGACAAGAAGTACAACGTAATACCTTTGCAAAAATTCAACGTGTGTGGTAACAGAAAATCGGTACTAGACACGTATTTTCTCAGTATCTTCCAGTCATATCCTCTGAGATGAGTCAAGTCTGGCAATATGTCGGAACCGAAATATCGGGATCTTGCATGTGTGAAAGCTGGGCAGTGAGATAGAAATGTTCCATCGTTTCGATGTTTTCCTTGCATGCCCTGCATTCGTCGTTTCCTGCTAGTCCTATGCGATGAAGATGTGCCTGTAAGCTTGAGTGTCCCGTTAGAACACTTATCATCTTACTAATCTCGATCTTGTTTAGTTTCAGAAAACTACTGGTTTTCTTCTCATTTGGGTCACCCCACAGTATCTTTGCAGTTGCTCTTACAGTTGCTCTATTCCACACATTTTTGTGAGCCATCACTGCCCAGTGCTTCAACTCATCCTTCGTGGCTTCGAAAGGTTTCAAATTTTCCAAGTTTATTACTCGAAGTTCTCTGCCCTTTGAAGCCAAGCTGTTTGCTCGTTCATTTCCAATCACTCCGTTATGTCCCGATACCCAGAAAATGCGCAGTTGACCATGGACTGAGTAGTTATTTATCGTTCTTTTATACTCTAACACTGTTCTGGATTTGACCTTTTCCGATGTTATTGCTTTGATAGCCATTTGGCTATCTGTGAATATGTTGTCATATTTAGGCATGGTGGTATTACTGAGCCAGTTAACACACTCCGTGATTGCTCGAACTTCTGCTTGAAATTCTGTGTTATGGTCTGGGAGGTGTGTTATGGTCTGGGTTCATCAATAAAAAGTCCCAGACCCGTCGTTCCTCCTAGCCTGGACCCATCAGTGTAGCAGCTGGTTCCCACTGGCGCATGAGCTAGTGTTCCGTTTTCCCAGGAGCGTCTGTCTGACACGAACGAATCACAGGACTTCAGGAATGCGGTCGGAGATTTCCGTTGTTTGAATATGACCGAGCAGTGATTGTAATATCTTCTGATGGTACGACTTGTGGTCTCGATTTACCCATTCACCCATCACTTGCAGACTTCTTGCTGTGAGGGCTGCCTCATACTTTATACGGATGTCTATTGAATGGATGTGCAATATAGTCTCCAACGCTCTTGTTGGTGCGGTTCTAATTGCCCCGCTTATGCCTAGACAGCACATACGTTGCACTTTTTGCAATGGTATCACGTTGTACTTTTTGTCCATAGATGTCCTCCACACTACAGAGGCGTACGTTATTATTGGTCTAATCACGCTCATGTCATGTAACTCTTTCTTCAATATGATATTTCCAGTACAGTTTCTGATCCAAGATTACTCCCAAGTTTTTACCTTTTTAGATATGGAAATATTCTTATCCAGGAATCGAGGCACGGTAAAAGGATGAATCTTAATTTTCCTTGTAAAAAGACATATTTCTGTTTTGTCTGGGTTGACATTTAATCCCCTTGGTTGTGCCCAGTTATATGCTATGTTAACTGCCTCCTCAGCTCTTCTGCATAGTTGGTTTGGATGTGTACCCCTTAGAAGTATTATAACGTCGTCTGCATAACAGACTGATTTAAGTTCTTTATTGGCGAGGGCTTGAAGGAGACTGTGTATCGTCGTAACCCATAGGAGAGGCGATAAAATGCCCCTCTGAGGTATACCACGATTTACCTTGTCTCTGATTTTTACGTCATATGACCCACAAATAATCCACCTATTCCTTAGCATATTGTTGATCCAGTTTATCAACGCCCGGTCAACCTGAAACTCGACTAAGGACTGGATAAGTGTATCGGTCTGAACGTTGTTAAAAGCGGCCTCAATGTCTATACAAACGGCAAGTGTGTACATTTCTTCACTGAAGGACTGTTCTATGTGGTGTACTACCTCATGTAGAGCTGTTTCCACTGATCTTCCTTTAACATATGCGTGTTGCTTAAATTTTAGCTTGTCAGCGGCTATCTTACTTTTGATCATGTCGTCAATTATTCGCTTCATTGTTTTTAGCAGGAAAGAAGTTATGCTAATAGGTCGATAAGCCTTTGGGATCGTATAACTAGCCTTGCCAGGCTTAGGTTTGAGGACCACCCTTGATTCCTGCCATTTTTTTGGGGTATATGCATGAGTTAGGCATTCAGTGAAAACTCCAACCAGATGAGTTGATACCAGATCCACCTCATTCTGAATTTTTTTTATTTATTTGTATTAGGGTGTAACAAAATCGACTGCAAAGGGAATCCCCAGCGCGGCTTTTCATATCGACTAAAAGTAAAAATCCCATTTTTGGGGATTTTTGATGTATTTTTTGTGAATTAAGGGATTGTCCATTAGAAATTTCCACATGTTGCGTTTGGTTATTATTTCTAATATCAAAATAAAGAACTTTAAAAAAATCATCGAAATATATACATTTTTAACAATTTTATGCCGTATTTACGTTTCTGTCCATATGCAAAATATTTTTTTAATTTTCCCCTACCTTCTTGTACTTATTGGTTATTATATCAGTCAATATGCACTGATTTCTTGTAGATCACATGTTTTTATCAAAAAGTAATAAAATTTAGTAAGATTTCCCTTTCAGAAAATATTGTTGTATGGCACTATTTCTAGGAAACCCTTAATCATTGACAGGTATAAAAATATCATTCATATATGATTTTTGTAATTTCCCATATTACATGTATCAGGTAGAAATGTCAGGTATATTATTGTTTTTATATAAATATAGCATCTTCGAGAATGTATATCATTACCAATTTTGCAAGTACAGCGTTAACATTTAAGAACTCGTCACTATGTTTTTACGGTTTTTAGAACATGTCCTATACATAGCATACGATTTGCATTATTATAGTAATCCACAGAATGCAAACAAATTACCGGCCAAAAATGAATTAAAAGCATCGAGACAGTTCCAAAAAAAAAAGAATTCAAGCGGAATTTTTCTTCAAGGATTATGAAATCACATCTAAGATCACAGGAATTGATATGGAATTACTGAGAAAAATCAACATAATTCTAATGGAAACCAACAGCAAGAACAAAGTAAATGCAGAAAAATTTGGAAAATACTGTCTAGATATTTCGAAATATCTAATAGAACTGTATCCATGAAAAGATACGACCTCAACAGTACACAAAGCATTGCGTCATGGAGATTTCACTCCCGAAAAAGTTCAAGAGAATTTCAAAATGCAGATATATTTGTAAATCTTCTCCTATCTTCCGATCCTGTTCTATCCTTAATAAGAAAAAGATGGATATGTTAGCGATCTTTGACATGTGATTTGCTTTATCTCCAAAACATGGATTATTCAGATTATTTTACAGAAATAAAATAAGAAAATAAATTATTTTTCTCAAGAAGTGGGTCTTTCGCTTACAAAATGGGTATACACAAATTTAAGGCAACAAGATTCACACCAACATATTATAAAGGCCGACATCTTTTATTCTTCTTACTCAATTTTATGATTGTTCTTCTTACTAAATTTTATTATTGTTTGATAAAAACATGTGATCTACAAGAAATCAGTGCATATTGAAGAAGGTAAGGAAAAATTAAAAAAAAATATTTTGCATATAGACAGAAACGTAAATACGGCATAAAATTCTTAAAAATTTATATATTTCGATGATTTTTTTAAGTTCTTTATTTTGATATTAGAAATAATAATCAAACGCAAAATGTGGAAATTTCTAATGGAAAATCCCTCAATTCCCAAAAAATACATCAAAAATCCCAAAAAAATGGGATTTTTACTTTTAGTCCTATATCTTCGATATGAAAAGCCGCGCTCGGGATTCCCTTTGCTAAATTGTTATTTTTTTTATTTATTTGTATTAGGGTGCAACAAAATCGACTATGTCAAGAAACGCCACCATGGTGAATTCCTTGAAATGCAGGGACGATTCGATAGTGCTCACAAGTTCGTGCAGGGCTGATTCTGTAGACTTCCCTTTATTGTAAGCATGTTGGTTCACCGATAGGAGTTTTGTATCCAGGTTATCCCTAACGAAATAATCTAAAAGTCTTTCCAGACCTTTCAATAGGAAGGAGGATAGGCTAATTGGTCTGAAGTCTTTTGGCCTAATGTGCGATATCATCCCCGCTTTGGGTATGAATACCACTTTGGTAGCCCTCCACCGATTCGGGATGTATTCTGCATTTCTGCTGGAGTGATGCCGTCAGGTCCAGGTGACTTAAATGCCTCAGTCAACAAGCTAGCAACGCTCGCAGTCCACTCGCATTCTTGTTGGTCCTGTTAATCTTCGGGTTCTGTTGGTGAGTTCCCCGGGAAATGCGTGTCGAGCAGTATATTCAGCGACTGCTCGCCTATTCTTTGTCCAGATATTTGACTCATCTGCAAGTAACCCACTGTACAGGGTGAAGTTGATAGTATTTTCCTCAGCCTTGCGGCGTCGGAGACCTTTTCCACTTCGCCACAGAAGGTATACCAAGAGCGTCTTTGCGCCTTTCTAAGCTCCTTCTTATATAGGGTGATCCAAGTAGAGATACTTTTTTCAATAGCTTTTTTTGACAGATTCCGTGTGAGTCGTGTCATGCTGTCATGTTATTTTTGTTAAGTATTGTTTCATTATGGAAAGACATACGCCTAAACAACGTTTACAAATCGTTCAACTTTATTACGAAAATTCACGCACTGTGAGGAATGTGTTTCGTGCACTTCGCTCAACTTATGGTCAACATAATCGGGTCTTACGATCACGTGTGAGTCGTGTCATGCTGTCATGTTATTTTTGTTAAGTATTGTTTGGCATTTCATCATGGAAAGACTTACACCTGAGCAACGTTTACAAATCGTTCAACTTTAATTCACGTTCTGTGAGGAATGTGTTTCGTGCACTTCGCTCAACTTATGGTCAACATAATTGAGTCATCGAAAATTGGACTCAACGGATGGACCATCTGAGACGTAGCCGCGGCCAACATTTGATAGACATAATCTTCAAAAAATAAATGCCAAAGAATGTTCTTTCAAATGATAATAAACATTCCCCATTCAATTTGAATTTTCCGTGTTGTTTCATTAAAAAGGGAACCTCGAAATGGATCACGCTATATATCTTGAGTTGCTCTGTATAGGCATCCCAAACATTAGCGACACCAGTAGATTTAGCCTTGTTGAATAGCTTGTTGCAGGTCTTTTTCATAGCCGTTAGCTCAGAAGTCCACCATTGGGGTTTAGTTTTACCCTTGTACCTTGTTTTTGGACAGGCTTCCTCAAGGGAACTATTGAATTATGTGGTGATATTCTCGACCAGATTATCCAGACCGGCTATGTCATTCGGTTCGCACAGAAGTTTGGAGTTGAGGACTTTCTTGAAATTCTTTTCATACAGGTGCCACCAGGGTATGAAGCCGACGCGGCGCAAATCGGCGGCGCGCCACAGCCGGCCATTTATTTCCAGCCGGCGCCGCCGCTGATTTCAGCGGCTCACATCGGCTGAAACTCAGCCGCCGAACATTATTTAGTGAGTCAAATCGATTTATTTTATGCAACCATGAAAATTAAGAAAGTGACTACTAAGTAATACAATAGGGTCAGAAATTTTAATAAAGTTCATTTTTGCATAAAAATTTATAAAAAGTTTCTAAATTAATCTCGCTATCATTTATTTAAAGAAATGCGTGTTTTGGTTTTTACGGAAAATACAATAGCTCTTGAGCGGCCGAACCAATTTTTACAAAGTCTACGTCGTTCTAGAGAGAAAACAACAGGCGGTATGTCATTCACAATAAATTCTCTTTCACAACAAAGTCTAATAAGTAGACATTTATTGAACTGATTTTCGACATTAAATCAAAATTTCCTTAACTTTTCTTAAATTTTTGTGTTATTATTAGGTTTTGTCATCTAATTGTAAATATCTTAAAGCGCCATTTTTGCCTGAAAATTTTGGAAAATACTGTCTAGGTATTTCGAAATATCTAATAGAACTGTATCCATGAAAAGATACGACCTCAACAGTACACAAAGCATTGCGTCATGGAGATTTCACTCCCGAAAAAGTTCAAGAGAATTTCAAAATGCAGATATATTTGTAAATCTTCTCCTATCTTCCGATCCTGTTCTATCCTTAATAAGAAAAAGATGGATATGTTAGCGATCTTTGACATGTGATTTGCTTTATCTCCAAAACATGGATTATTCAGATTATTTTACAGAAATAAAATAAGAAAATAAATTATTTTTCTCAAGAAGTGGGTCTTTCGCTTACAAAATGGGTATACACAAATTTAAGGCAACAAGATTCACACCAACATATTATAAAGGCCGACATCTTTTATTCTTCTTACTCAATTTTATGATTGTTCTTCTTACTAAATTTTATTATTGTTTGATAAAAACATGTGATCTACAAGAAATCAGTGCATATTGAAGAAGGTAAGGAAAAAATTAAAAAAAAAATTTTTGCATATAGACAGAAACGTAAATACGGCATAAAATTCTTAAAAATGTATATATTTCGATGATTTTTTTAAGTTCTTTATTTTGATATTAGAAATAATAATCAAACGCAAAATGTGGAAATTTCTAATGGAAAATCCCTCAATTCCCAAAAAATACATCAAAAATCCCAAAAAAATGGGATTTTTACTTTTAGTCCTATATCTTCGATATGAAAAGCCGCGCTCGGGATTCCCTTTGCTAAATTGTTATTTTTTTTATTTATTTGTATTAGGGTGCAACAAAATCGACTATGTCAAGAAACGCCACCATGGTGAATTCCTTGAAATGCAGGGACGATTCGATAGTGCTCACAAGTTCGTGCAGGGCTGATTCTGTAGACTTCCCTTTATTGTAAGCATGTTGGTTCACCGATAGGAGTTTTGTATCCAGGTTATCCCTAACGAAATAATCTAAAAGTCTTTCCAGACCTTTCAATAGGAAGGAGGATAGGCTAATTGGTCTGAAGTCTTTTGGCCTAATGTGCGATATCTTCCCCGCTTTGGGTATGAATACCACTTTGGTAGCCCTCCACCGATTCGGGATGTATTCTGCATTTCTGCTGGAGTGATGCCGTCAGGTCCAGGTGACTTAAATGCCTCAGTAAACAAGCTAGCAACGCTCGCAGTCCACTCGCATTCTTGTTGGTCCTGTTAATCTTCGGGTTCTGTTGGTGAGTTCCCCGGGAAATACGTGTCGAGCAGTATATTCAGCGACTGCTCGCCTATTCTTTGTCCAGATATTTGACCCATCTGCAAGTAACCCACTGTACAGGGTGAAGTTGATAGTATTTTCCTCAGCCTTGCGGCGTCGGAGACCTTTTCCACTTCGCCACAGAAGGTATACCAAGAGCGTCTTTGCGCCTTTCTAAGCTCCTTCTTATATAGGGTGATCCAAGTAGAGATACTTTTTTCAATAGCTTTTTTTGACAGATTCCGTGTGAGTCGTGTCATGCTGTCATGTTATTTTTGTTAAGTATTGTTTCATTATGGAAAGACATACGCCTAAACAACGTTTACAAATCGTTCAACTTTATTACGAAAATTCACGCACTGTGAGGAATGTGTTTCGTGCACTTCGCTCAACTTATGGTCAACATAATCGGGTCTTACGATCACGTGTGAGTCGTGTCATGCTGTCATGTTATTTTTGTTAAGTATTGTTTGGCATTTCATCATGGAAAGACTTACACCTGAGCAACGTTTACAAATCGTTCAACTTTAATTCACGTTCTGTGAGGAATGTGTTTCGTGCACTTCGCTCAACTTATGGTCAACATAATTGAGTCATCGAAAATTGGACTCAACGGATGGACCATCTGAGACGTAGCCGCGGCCAACATTTGATAGACATAATCTTCAAAAAATAAATGCCAAAGAATGTTCTTTCAAATGATAATAAACATTCCCCATTCAATTTGAATTTTCCGTGTTGTTTCATTAAAAAGGGAACCTCGAAATGGATCACGCTATATATCTTGAGTTGCTCTGTATAGGCATCCCAAACATTAGCGACACCAGTAGATTTAGCCTTGTTGAATAGCTTGTTGCAGGTCTTTTTCATAGCCGTTAGCTCAGAAGTCCACCATTGGGGTTTAGTTTTACCCTTGTACCTTGTTTTTGGACAGGCTTCCTCAAGGGAACTATTGAATTATGTGGTGATATTCTCGACCAGATTATCTAGACCGGCTATGTCATTCGGTTCGCACAGAAGTTTGGAGTTGAGGACTTTCTTGAAATTCTTTTCATACAGGTGCCACCAGGGTATGAAGCCGACGCGGCGCAAATCGGCGGCGCGCCACAGCCGGCCCTTTATTTGCAGCCGGCGCCGCCGCTGATTTCAGCGGCTCACATCGGCTGAAACTCAGCCGCCGAACATTATTTAGTGAGTCAAATCGATTTATTTTATGCAACCATGAAAATTAAGAAAGTGACTACTAAGTAATACAATAGGGTCAGAAATTTTAATAAAGTTCATTTTTGCATAAAAATTTATAAAAAGTTTCTAAATTAATCTCGCTATCATTTATTTAAAGAAATGCGTGTTTTGGTTTTTACGGAAAATACAATAGCTCTTGAGCGGCCGAACCAATTTTTACAAAGTCTACGTCGTTCTAGAGAGAAAACAACAGGCGGTATGTCATTCACAATAAATTCTCTTTCACAACAAAGACTAATAAGTAGACATTTATTGAACTGATTTTCGACATTAAATTAAAATTTCCTTAACTTTTCTTAAATTTTTGTGTTATTATTAGGTTTTGTCATCTAATTGTAAATATCTTAAAGCGCCATTTTTGCCTGAGATTGACATTCGTGCGCCATCGTTTGTTGGAACTTTGTCGGCTCAGCCGATTGTTGAAATTTGATCGGCTAAGCTGATCAGCCGCCGCCGCCGATCGGTATTTTTCAATGCGCCGCCGCCGCCAATAATTTTGGTCGGCTTCATTGCCTGGGTGCCACTCTGTCTTTCTCACATTTCTGTGGACGGCAGTTTCAGGCGCCTTTTCAGCGAGTTTGAACTCAATATAATGGTGATCTGAGAATGAGTGGTCGTCCAGTACATTCCACCCAATAATTTTGTATGACAGCCGGTCAGTAGCAAACGTTACGTCTAGTACTTCTTGTCTGTCTTTAATTGTAAAGGTCGGTTTATTACCTATGTTACAAATACTTAGGTTGGTAGTTAGAATAAAGTCAAGAAGCGAATCACCCCTATTGTTTATATCCGTACTACCCCAGATAGTATGATGAGCGTTCGTGTCTGCGCCAATAATCAGCTCGAGCTCGTCAGACGTTGCTTCTTCTACTACTTCCCTGAATAGAGCAGTCGCTACTACAGATTCATAAGGCAAGTAGCTGGAGACCACCCAATATATGCGATTACAGATCTCCAGGCTAGCAGATGTTTGGTATTTACCACTTAAATTAGCCAGGAGAAAGATATTTAGATCTTTCCTGGCCAAAATGCAGGTTCTTGGAGTGCCTTCACAGTTGGCCACAAGCAGTTTAAAGTTGGGTGTCCTGATACCGCACACCCTTCCTCCTACTGCGTAGGGCTCCTGCATCAGGACGATGTCTACTGCACCTGTGGACAGGCGCAGCAATAGAGCCGCTGAGGCTGCTTTAGCGTGATGGAGGTTAATCTGTAAAATTCTTACCATCATTGGTAATTGACAGATTTACATCCACCCCGACAAGGGTGTTATCGAACTCTTCGTCCGTATCATCGAGAAGCGTGTCCCCGCCAGATGCGTAAAAGAGTCCGGAGACTCCCCTCAGTCCCTCTGTGCCAGAAGTAAGGCTTTCGTCCTCAGAGAAGGACGTTACAGATCTTCTGTTAGAGTTGGAGTCACCAGAAATAATGGGCGTGGGTACCTCCGCACTTTCAGAGAGCCGTGTATCAACCACGGTAGACGACTCACCTTCCGCAGTGGGAGCTATATCCTGCTTGTATACCTTCAAGACTATAGATATTGTAGGGTTGCACTTGAACGTTGTATATGGGAGGTGGATTCAGCGTTAAGGGTCAAATTGACCTGCCGCTTTTTACCATCCGCCTCACCCACCTTGCTGATTCTCCAATTATGGGCGGGCAGACCATGATTGGAATCTTTTATTATTTCCAATATGTCAGCCGGGTTGGAGGGCTGATGGCTCTAGGGTGACTAGGGATGTTGTTTTTTCGACAACATCCAACTGGGCACCCGGCCACACCTCACCCGCTCGACTCAGAGCAGCCTTATACAGGTTTACTGATCTGGCATCACCGAAATATAAGAGCTTTACTCTCCCCTGATGCCACCCTGCATCGTTGCAGATTGGTGGTGTGCCCGGCATTTCTCTACGGACATCGAGGTAATGAGCCATAATGGCTGATTGCACATGGCTCCATTTGTCCTTGAGGATGGATCCATCATCACTACTTCTGTCTATAACGACCATCACTAGACTCTCCTTCGCCACTTCATTGAAGGGCTTGGTGAGTGTCCTGTTGATGGTGACATTAGGGCCTCTTGCCTTTTTCGAAGGCAGGGGTTCATCAGGTGATCTGATTCTTCTGACTTTAAGAGCCGAAACCTCAACAGCCTCCCACTTCGTCAAAACTCTGAGCGCTATCCGGTGCTCATTGTGCTTCCGTTTTGACGGTCGGACATGACGTTTTCCCCTCACCGTACCACCTGTTGTGAGTACTGGGGGGAATTTTCACCATGTTTGGTGTGGTCGGCTTTGGCCAAGACCAACGGACGGACAGTAGGACGATTGGGGAACCCCGCTCCATCGGAACGCGAAGGCATCCCCGTCAATGATTTTTAGTCTGTATTAGCCCGTAATAGGTACTACGATGTAGGCCTTCGAGACTTTGTACAGATTTTTCTTTTGTTTTTGCGATTGCGTAATAGGTACTGCGTAATAGATTTTAACTATCCGATCTGTGCTAAACACGTCCGTTCACTATGACTGATCAGCAACGGAATGATAACTAGAAAGGATGATAACTAGAGTACTATCCCCGAGTTCGGTCTAGATCCAGAATCCGATAACTATCTTGACATGGCGAAGAGCACGGCGTACTTCTCGATATGGACAGTCTTTTTCAAAATTGAAAAGGTCCCGATTGGCAGGACAGATGAATCGTATACTGTCTAAAGCGGAAAACACTGGTAGTGAATTGATGGAGACAAGTAAGACATTGCCAAAAAGCTGAATTGGGTGTATGCGATAACACCAGTTTACCAATAGTATCGCCAATTTTGCGAAATAGTAACAGGGTTACTGGATTGAACCATGTGAACTTCAACCTTTTCTACACTAACAATTCGATTGGGCCAGCATTGAAGAAGATAATGCAATCTCTTATAAAATCATTCGAATATAGATTTCCGCTTCGAGAAAGGAAATCTACATATAAGAAACCGTGGATGACAGGGCAAATTCGCTCGATTGGCAAGGATGTCCGCAAACTTTACAACAGAGCTCGACGTAAAAACAATCAGTATATTGGGACGGCTACCACAAAATCCTCAAAGAATATAATAAAATCATTAGATCGGCGAAACGAAACTCCTGGAGGCTTTTCTGTGACAGAATTAACAGCATGACTAAAATAAAAAAGTTCTTCTCAAAATCTCATACCCAAATTGAAACGCTGGTGAATGACATGTGTAGAAGGAACGAAACTATAGAGAATAACGTAAAGCTCTTGATGAAAACTCATTTTCCGACTGGTAATGCTGGGCAAACAGAGGAACAAGTACAGAACGAAAATGTGATGCAGCTATTACGTATATAACAGATGTTGGTTAAAGAAGCGATTAAAAGCTTCTCTCCTTTCAAGGCTACCGGCTGCAAAACCAGTACTTTTTCAGAATAAGGTGGATCTGGTATCAACTCATCTGGCTGGAGTTTTCACTGCATGCCATTAGACGAGTTTCATGTTGACCGAGCACTGAAAACTGGATCAAAATTATGATAAGGAATAGGTGGATTATTTGTGGGTCATATGACGTAAAAATTAGCGATAAGGTAAATTCTGGTGTTCCAGAGAGGCATTTTTCTGCTCTTCCATGGGTTACGACGAAAAGCCCTCACCAATGGAGAGCAGTGCAGACGACGTTGTAATACTTCTAAGGGGCATACATCCAAATCAATTATGCAGAAGAGCTGAGGAGCTAACATAGCATATAACTTGGCATAACCAAGGAATTAAATGTTAAATCAGACGAAACAGAAATATGTATATTTAAAAGAAAAACGAAGATCCCGCGTTGTACCGTGCCTCGATTCGTGAATAAGACAATTGCAATATCTAAAAAGGTAAAGTACTTGGGATTACTTACAAAGGTTTGCCGTTGTACAGAAGATCTATAAGTAAAGTTTCAAAATGGGGACTACGTCCAAATATGACGCACTGGATTTACATAAGCATGATAAGATCAATAATAACCTTCACCTCGGAGAACGAAACATTTGCTGAACTAAACAAGGGCGGGATTAGTAAGATGATGAGTGTTCTAACAGAACACTCAACCTTACAAGCACATCGAATAGGATCAACAGAAAATTACGAATGCAGGGAAAACATCGAAACGTTAGAACATTTTCGGTGCCACTGCCTGGCATTCACACATGCAAGATCCCGATATTTCTGGTCCGACGGGCTACCAGATTTGACTCATCTCAAAGGATATGACTGGAAGATACTGAGAAAATTCGTGTCAAGTACCGATTTTCTGTAACCTATGAGGTGTTAAAAAAAATATGGAGCGCACAACAGGCCGAACCACTGGGTTATGTGTATGCCCATGGAAATCAGACGACGAAACGTCTCCTCTCTTCAGCCTAACCTAACCTCACCTACTATCTGTCATCTGCATAGCAATAAATTGGAAATCCATATCGCTTGCTATCCCCGATATATCTGCCGTACAATTGTAGTCGTTCCGTGATAGCAAATCAACATGACGCATCTCCTACCCGGTCTATTTCGAATAGATCGTACGACATCACACATTTGGGTTTTTTTCTGGGGATATGTAAAGCCTGAGGTCTTCCAGCCAGCTACGATTGACGCTTTGGAAGCCACCACCGCGACCACCTCAGACGTAGGCATGGCCAACATTTACATGGTATCATTTTCAAACAGTAAATGACATAAATTGTTCTTTCAACAGATAATAAAAATGTTAACTTCACTTTAAAATGTATGTGTTTTATTTTACAATATAAATCAAACCTCACGATGATTCACCCGTTATATAGCCAAAACTGAACCGGATGTCAAGTGAACCTTCAATGTCTCAAACGCCTTCCTAATCTCTTCCGTAAATATATGTAAATTTTGAGCCCTCTATCATCAAATCAACAAGGTACGAGCGATTATAGAAAATCATCTAACAAACTTTCGAAAGTAGGAGCATAAACCAAGAAAAGATTGAACCTCCTTCGTATTTCTCGGCTCTGGATATTCCGCGATTGAAATGTCATCATATGATATCCAAGGTATTCAATCCCCGTATAAGCGTACTTGCATTTTCCAAACTTGAGTTCCAATCCATTCTCAGATTTAATATCCGTTATGGTGAAAAACCTTCTACATTCAAGATGTTCCAAACAGTCGTGAGTGGATAGTTGTCCTTCATTATCAGCTTAATCAAGCACATCCTTGTCTCCCCGTTCCTCTTCTTCGCCAAAACAACAGGAGACGCATACGGCGATTTACTATGTATTCTAATCCTCCGAGACAATATCCCCCAAAATCCTATTTAGCTGCTGCTTCTCAGCAAAGGAACAGAACAGAAAGCAGTTTCTTTCGATTTCAGTATTATCCCAGCCTCGTAGCCACCAGAAACATTCCCCTTACTGAACCTATCGACATAATTCCTGTCTACAATCTCCCTCAACTCCACTTCGAACTCAGGATTTATGTCAATCGCCCCCTATTCATTCATCTGGATGTTACACATCTCCAAAAACATCCGAGCTACCACACTCATCAACATTTATTAAATTATTATTATCATTCCTTTCATTCTCCTCAGCAGAACCTGATTTAGCACAAATACCATTAAAACTAAAGACGTCATTCTTCACGTATAAAGAAATAAAAAATTAGACGTATATACACCCATTCCTAGAATAATATCATAAGGAATGTGAACATCAGACTCCACATACAAGAAGGCAGCCCAGCTCTGCCAGCAATCTCCACCAGCGCCGAAGTCAATATTCCACCATCGACGCCTTTGAATTTGAGCGCGAATTGTTTTGACCAAGCAACGTTGACCAAGCAGTTTTTTCTTGATGAGAGTGAATAAGAAGAAGTCATTGGGTGTCAAATCAGGGCTGTACGGCGGATGACTCATCAATTCGACGTTTTGGCCGGTCAAAAAGTCACCTGTGACAATCTTATAAACGTCTTTTGAAGCAGCGCGATCGTATTTTTTCAAAATTTCTTTGCACCAATCGACACGACCGTTTTTTGAGCGATTGTCAAACTGTGCGGGATCCAACGAGAACAAACCTTTTTTACGGCCAGGTGTTCATGTAATATCGAATGTATGCTGGTGGAAGAAATGCCCAAGGGTGCCTCTATCTCACGGTATGTCACATGACGATCTTACATTATCAGTTCACGCACGGCATCACTGTTCTCTGGCACAACGGCCGTTTTGGACGACGACCATCACGACCTTCGTTTTTGAGCGAGCGTCGGCCACGATTGAATTCAATAAACCAGTTTTTCACAGTGCTATAGATGGTGCTTCACCGCCATACAAAGATTTAATTTCATCGCTGCACACTTGTCGTGATAATCCACGTCGAATGTTGTGAAAAATTATCGCACGAAAATGTTCACGAGTTAATTAAATTTTTTTGCCAAATTGAATTTTCAAGTCACTGTAAACAGTACAAATGATGGTCGTACATACGTCAAAACCTTCTGAGTACGTTTATGCTAAAAAAGTCAAACTTTCAGATGGAGCCAGGCAACGAGGACAGTTAGTGTACAAAATACCTATCTCTCCACATTTGAAACATGATCCTTTTGGCCGCTTCTCTACGCTGCACTCCAGTGCTTAGTGTCCATAGTTGGAACATTTGAAACAACGATATTCTCCTTAGCCTTCTCTCATGTAGTCTCTGGCACTCAGGGTTTTGTCATCGCGCATCGTAACTTTCAACTGATCCCAGGTGTGCACGGATATCATTCTAAGAAATAAGAAATTTCAAATATAAATTTGTTCTCATCAGTGCATCGATGTATTTTGGAAATCCCTTCAAATTCATCGATCTATTTTAAAACGCTGTAGCCGTCGTCGCCACTTAACTTAGACAAAATAGATTCGATATAAGTGAACATAGCAGCATTTCTTCTAAATCCCACAGATCTCGATTGCTCAAGATCGGTGATTTTCCTTTGCAATCTTAAAATTCTGAGACGTTGGCTTAACTCATTCTCAATTCTTTTCATTTAACCATTTTGTCCAATCTGTGATGCGAGGTTATGTGCTAGTGTATCTTGGTCGGCTTGTGTGCTGTCGCCATTTTGCACATATCTGCAAACAACCCACATTTGCCTTCACTATTGCGTCGTGGGTAATACCTGCACTTCCATTTTCTTCAGGTACATTACGACCTCCTCTAGATGATTTGGAACCAACCACGTCGTCCAACAATCTCCTTAATTGTGTTAAAGTAGCGGATTCCGGGACATCAACTCCCACATTTCTTAATTCAAAAGCTATCTCCTCTCGTGAATTCATATATATTCACTTTCTTCCGCTGCTTTAAGTTCTCACACTCTTAATTTATCGTAAGAATAACTGAAGTATTCACATATTCTATGGAATTTAAAGTATGCTCACTTAAGTCCTTATTTACCGCTCTTTAGAGCGGTTCGGTTACCTTTCAATCTGTCAAACCAGAGTGACGCCTTTATTAAATTCCGCAATATATCTTACTTCTACAGTTTCATACCAAAGTACCAAATAAGTATAGTTGCATAAAATACATACAATGTCGTTATAACCAATCACAATCAGAATACAGTTGCATAAAATGCGTACGATGTCCATTTCGACTACAATGTTAGTATTGGAATTTTAATAAATTTTTCATAAAGTTGTTATGCCACAAATGGACTAGTTGAACGAAAACATGTGAAAGTCGTGGAATAACATTATCACCCAATACGGCAATGGAAATATTATATTTTAGGTTTAGGTTTAGGTTAGGGTGGCAGCCGTATTTTTTTACAAGCTCACATAGACCAGTTTAGGTCCCTAGTGTTACCACGGGCTGAAATGCCCCTCATCGAAACCAACCTGTTTGATATATAAATTTATCGATAGTACGAATATCAGTACTGGAAAGATCTGTTAGGCTGCCTAAAAAGGCCGACCCCAGTATATCCAGTCGTCGTTTACTCAAAGCGGGACAGTCGCAAAGCAAGTGCTCAATGCTCTCCACTTCTTCCTCATCTCCACAGCTTCGGCAGAAGTCATTGGAGTCAATACCCAATCTTTTGGCGTGTTCGCCGATCAAGCAGTGTCCCGTCAGAACCTGTACTAACGTAGACAATCGTTTCCTCTCTAGTGCGAGGAGATATTTTGACCTTCTCAGGTCATACCTTGGCCAGATTTGTCTAGCTACCCTGCAGGTGCCGATTTCTGTCCATCTATCGTTGGACTGCCTGATTGCCTCTTGCCTAAGCCAAAGCTTGCACGTGGATAATGGCGCACCAATATATGCAAATTCTTCGATAATTTGTAATGTCGTCCCTTTCCTAGCAAGTTCATCGGCTTTGCAGTTCCCCGGGATATCCCTATGCCCAGGCACCCATATGAGGTGTATATTAAACTGCTCAGCCATCTCGTTAAGAGATCTGCGGCAGTCGAGGGCTGTTTGTGAATTAAGGGATGTTGCCTCCAGAGAATTGATGGCAGCCTGGCTGTCCGAGTAAATGACAACGCCATTGTTGGTTACTATGTTGCGACTCAGCCACTTGGCGACTTCCCATATTGCCATTATTTCGGCTTGATAGACACTGCAGGTATCTGGTAGTCTGTGAGCTATATCCAGACTAAGTTCTTCACAGTGTACTCCGAAGCCAACCTTTTCATCAAGCTTCGAACCATCCGTGTAAAAGTGGAGATGGTTTATATTACCTGGTATTCTGCCGACCCATTCATCTCTGGCGGGAATCATAGTGATGTAATTTCTCTCGAAGGTGTACACTGTTGGTATATAGTCCACTCGGTCGGTTACCATAGCACTACACTTTGATATCCTCATGTGACCATAGTTCTTGTACCTCCACATTGATAGGCAGTTTAATCTTATTGCCGCTTTGGTTGCAACTTCTCTCGCCACAATATTAATCGGCAGTATATGGAGTAGGGCTTGTAGAGACTCGGTCGCTGTAGTCCTTAAGGCTCCGCTTATGCTCAGGCAGGCAGTCCTCTGAACCTTTGTTAGTAGGTTGGTAATGGTTAGTTTGTCAGTTGCCGTCCACCATACCACAATACCGTATAACAGTATTGGACGAACTACTGCTATATATATCCAGTGGACGATTTTAGGAGAGAGTCCCCACCGCGACCCTACAGCCTTTTTGCAGGAATATAAGGCGACGTTGGCCTTCCTTACACGTTCCAATACGTTAAGTCTAAATAACATTTTCCTATCTAGAATTATTCCTAAAAATTTTGCACTTTCAGAAAAGACTAGATCTGTTCCATTTATCCGAGGTGGAGGGTCCACATGTGGGACATTATTCATCCTAGTAAAGAGAACCAATTCTGTCTTGTTGGGGTTAACGCCCAAACCGCTGCTTCTGGCCCATCTAGCCAACTTGTTCAGAGCCACCTGTAGGATGTCTCTGAGGACGTTTACGAATTTGCCACTCACTGCGATTGCCACGTCGTCCGCATATGCCACGACCTTGCAGCCACAACGTTCTAGATCTAGCAGGATTTCATTCACCGCTAGGTTCCAAATTAGTGGAGACAATACTCCTCCTTGCGGGGTCCCTCTGTTTACATACCTTGTTAGAGTTGTGGACCCTAGACATGCTGTTATGCGTCTTCTGGTGAGCAGACTTTGAATTAGTCTAATCAAACTAGTGTTAACTTTTAGATCTGAGGGTGCCGCAATTACCGCATCGGAATGAATGTTGTTAAAAGCCCCTTCTATGTCAAGAAATGCCACCATGGTGAATTCCTTGAAATGCAGGGACGTTTAGATAGTGCTCACAAGTTCGTGCAGGGCTGATTCAGTAGACTTGCCCTTGTTGTAAGCATGTTGGTTCCCCGACAGGAGTTTTGTATCCAGGTTTTCCCTAATGAAATGATCTAAAAGTCTTTCCAGACCTTTCAATAAGAACGAGGATAGGCTAATTGGTCTGAAGTCTTTGGGCCTAGTGTGTGATATCTTTCCCGCTTTAGGTATGAATACCACTTTGGTATCCCTCCATCGATTCGGGACGTATGAAAGCCTGATACAGCCTACATAAATTTTCTCCAGCCAGGGGATAATGTACTTTAACATTTTCTGCATTTCTGCTGGAGTGATGCCATCTGGTCCAGGTGACTTGAAGGGCTCAAAGCTGTTAATAGCCCAGCTTATTCTGGATCTCTCAGTCAAGAAGCTAGCGACGCTCGCAGTCCACTCGCACTCTTGTTGGTCCTGCTGATCCTCGGGTTCTGTTATAGAGTTCCCCGGGAAATGTGTGTCGAGCAGTACATTGAGCGACTGCTCGCTGTTTTTGGTCCAGTTATTTGCCTCATCCTGTAAATATCCCACTGTACAGGGTGAAGCAGATAATATCTTCCTCAGCCTAGCGGCGTCGGAGACCTTTTCCACTTCACCACAGAAGGTATACCAAGAGCGCCTTTGCGCCTTTCTAAGCTCCTTCTTATAGATCTTGAGTTGCTCTTTATAGGCATCCCAATCATTAGCGACCCCAGTAGATTTAGCCTTATTGAATATCTTGTTGCAGGTCTTTTTCATAGCCGTTAGCTCAGAAGTCCACCATTGGGGTTTAGTTTTACCCTTGTACCTTGTTTTTGGACAGGCTTCTTCAAGGGATCTATTGAATGATATGGTGATATGATCGACCAGATTATCCAAACCGGCTTTGTCATTCGGTTCGTACGGAAGTTTAGAGTTGAGGACTTTCTTGAAATTCTTCTCATACAGATGCCACTTTGTCTTCCTTACATTTCTGTGGACGGCGGGTTTAGGCGCTTTTTCCGCGAGTTTGAATTCAATATAATGATGATCTGAGAATGAGTGGTCGTCCAGTACATTCCACCCAATAATTTTGTCTGACAGCCGGTCAGTAGCAAACGTTACGTCGAGTACCTCTTGTCTGTCTTTAATTGTGAAGGTCGGTTTATTACCTATGTTACAAATACTAAGATTGGTAGTTAGAATAAAGTCAAGAAGCGAATCACCCCTATTGTTTATATCCGTACTACCCCAGATAGTATGATGAGCGTTCGTGTCTGCGCCAATAATCAGCTCGAGCTCGTCAGACGTTGCTTCTTCTACTACTTCCCTGAATAGAGCAGTCGGTACTACAGATTCATAAGGCAAGTAGCTGGAGACCACCCAATATATGCGATTACCGATCTCCAGGCTAGCAGCTGTTTGGTCTTTACCACTTAAATTAGTCAGGAGAAAGATACTTAGATCTTTCCTGGCCAAAATGCAGGTTCTTGGAGTGCCTTCACAGTTGGCCACAAGCAGTTTAAAGTTGGGTGTCCTAATACCGCACACCCTTCCTCCCACTACGTAGGGCTCCTGTATCAGGACGATGTCTACTGCGCCTGTGGACAGGCGCAGCAATAGAGCCGCTGAGGCTGCTTTAGCGTGATGGAGGTTAATCTGTAGAATTCTTACCATCATTGGTAATTGACAGATTAACATCCACCCCAACAAGGGTGTTATCGAACTCTTCGTCCGTATCGTCGAGAAGCATGTCCCCGCCAGATGCGTCAAAGAGTCCGGAGACTCCCCTCAGCCCCTCTGTGTCAGAAGTAGAGCTTTCGTCCTCAGAGTAGGACGTTACAGATCTTCTGTTAGAGTTGGAGTCACCAGAAATAGTAGGCGTGGCTACCTCCGCACTTACAGAAAGTGCCACGGTGGACGACTCACCTTCTGCAGTGGGAGCTATATCCTGCTTGTATATCTTCAAGATTATAGTCTCGAAGCCATATTGTAGGGTTGCACTCGCACTTTGTATATGGGAGGTGGATTCAGCGTTTAGGATAAGATTGACCTGCCGCTTTTTACCATCCGCCTCACCCACCTTGCTGATTCTCCAATTATGGGCCGGCAGACCAGGATTGGAATCTTTTATTATTTCTAAGATGTCAGCCGGGTTGGAGGGCTCTTCTGTAACCCAGGTGATGGCTCTAGGGTGACTAGGGATGTTGTTTTTTTCGACAACATCCAACTGGGCACCCGGCCACACCTCACCCGCTCGACTCAGAGCAGCCTTATAAAGGTCTACTGATCTGGCATCACCGAAATATAGGAGCTTTACTCTCCCCTGATGCCATCCTGCATCGTTGCAGATTGGTGGTTTGCCCGGCATTTCTCTACGGACATCGAGGTAATGAGCCATAATGGCTGATTGTACATGACTCCATTTGTCCTTGAGGATGGATCCATCCTCACTACTTCTGTCTATAACAGCCATCACTAGACTCTCCTTCGCCACTTCATTGAAGGGCTTGGTGAGTGTCCTGTTGATGGTGACATTAGGGCCTCTTGCCTTTTTCGAAGGCAGGGGTTCATCAGGTGATCTGATTCGTTTTACTTTATTAGCCGTTAACACAGCTGAATTTGTGGCTCTTTCAGCCGACTCATTGGCCTTAGAAGCATCTATGACGCCTTTAGCCCAGGTAAGTGACTCTTTTTGTTTTTCGGTAAGAGCCGAAACCTCAACAGCCTCCAACTTCGTCAAAACTCTGAGCGCTACAAGATGCTCATTGTGCTTCCGTTTTGACGGTCGGACATGACGTTTTCCCCTCACCGCACCACCTGTTGTGAGTACTTGGGGGAGATTTTCACCATTTTTGGTGTGGTCGGCTTTGGCCAAGACCAACGGACGGACAGTCGGACGATTGGGGAACCGCGCTCCATCGGAACACGAAGGCATCCCCGTCAAGAGAATTTATTTTAATTTTGTCTGTATTAGACCGTAATAGGTACTACGATGTAGGCCTTACAGACTTTGTACAGATTTTTGCTATTGCGTAATAGGTACTGGTAACTATCCGCTATGTGATAAACACGTCCGTTCACTGCGAATGATCAGCATTACATTATATTAGTCAGTAGGGTGGTCCAAAATGACAAAGTTTGAAATTCGTAAGCTACACAAGGCTACTCATGTTGCCATAGTAAGTACTGTCTATGTCAAGTTTGAGCCAAATCAGTTAATATTTACGATTTTTTATATTCAATGTGTATTTGCATGTACGAAGTTACTATTCAACATAAATTTGTTTTAATCGATGCATTTATATTTTATTCATATATAAAATTTTTATATAAGTATAGGTTCCCTACTTTTTTAAAGAAAAAGACACAGAAAATTCAAATTGAATGGGGCATGTTTATTATCATTTGAAAGAACATTCTTTGGCATTTATTTTTTGAAGATTGTGTCTATCAAATGTTGGCCGCGGCTACTTCTCAGATGGTCCATCCGTTGAGTCCAATTTTCGATGACTCGTTCGAGCGTTTCGACTGGTAACTGGCGAATGACACGCGTGATGTTTTGCTCCAAGACCTGAATCGAAGCGGGTTTGTCCGCATAAACTTTAGACTTTACATATCCCCACAGGAAAAAGTCTAACGGTGTGATATCACATGATCTTGGTGGCCAATCGACCGGCCCAAAACGTGAAATTATCTGCTCACCGAAGTGTTCTCTCAATAAATCCATTGATTGATGCGATGTGTGGGAAGTGGTGTTGCAATCAAATGTCGCCGAGATCAAGAGCTTCAATTTCAGGCATCAAATAGTCGGTTATCATGGCACGATAACGGTCACCATTAACGGTTACGTTCTAACCGGCATCATTTGTGAAGAAATATGGACTGATGATTCCGGAACGTCAGATCGGGAATCGGTCAATGGCAAAAATATGGCTCTTAACGAGAGCTAAAATATTGCTCATGGGTGTCAAGGTCGTGGGTCGACTGGAAATTTTTTTTTTGGATTTAAAAGAATGGACTTAGCGCAATTGGCGAACGATTATTTTGATAATAAAACTGAATAATTTGTAAACGTTGTTCAGGCGTAAGTCTTTCCATGATGAAATGCCAAACAATACTTAACAAAAATAACATGGCAGCATGACACGACTCACACGTGATCTGTCCAAAAAGGCTATTGAAAAAAGTACCTCTACATGTGCACATACCTTTTATAATATTTTGTTATTATTCCATGACTTCCCGAGTTCCATTTCTGCAATATTGGCTTTTGAAGCCACGGGGTACTTCTTTCTGTGTAGGTCAACTGCACGAAGCAAATATTGTTTCTGTTTTTTTGTAATTGAACTGTTGAACTTGTTAATCAGTGCAATTCCAAGTTCTGCACAATCGTTCACTACTTTCAAATTACTTGCTTTATCTTCCATCTCGATATAGACCAAATCGTCCTTCCACCCAGTAGGATCTTTCTTAAGAAATGAAAGTGCCCTATGTTGGCCGTCAATGATTAATAAGTCGAAGAAAATGTTAGGACGCTTAAAACCATAATATTCAAGGGGATCCATTTGATTAAATCCCTTACTCTGTAGTCTCTTTAAGGGGATTGGTTTTGGTGGTAGTTGAAGATTTTTTACCATGTTCCTTTTTATTTCCAATGTAACTCGCTCATCAAAAACGCAGGTTCGATTAGATATTCGGAAATACCAAAGATGAAGATGAAATGTTTTCACCCCAGCAGCAGAAATATTTTTATTGTGATAGTTTTCGAGTTGTTCAAGAAGATTGTAGTCATTAAGATGAGCCCTAGTGGTCAGTGGATCTTCATTCCAATAGCGGCCATACATAAGACACACAAATAAGCTGATTTCGGTGACTGATTTCTTTTCCGCTTCCGTGAGATCTAACTGATTTTGAAACATGTATATTTTTATGCAGTATATTGCTTTTGAGATCCAACAACCGTGAAGTAACGCGCCTGGCCCAAAATTTTTTTGAAAATATTTGAAAGTTCAAGCTCTGATATATGGTGACGACAGGCAATCCATATAATCTCCTTATTTAGCCTTTTTTAATTAAAACACAGGCACCCCGTTTTATGCCCGTATTACTGGCTGTAGTATCAAAGCATAGATCGCGAATGTTTTTCGTTAGTGCCCAATCGTCACATCCACGCAAGCAGGCATAGAAAAAGGACAGGAACTGCCTGTCCTTTTTCTATTCCGCCGATGCTGATTAGTATTGCAACCCTATCGGTTTTCTGGTTTCTATCTGAAATATTTGGTAGTAATTTGCTATCCCAGTGCAATACTGTTGGACTTTCCATAATAAATGAGTCTTTATCCGCGTTTTTTCGAACAACGTTTCTTGTATGTCTTATTGTACTACGCTATAACGCAATATCAGATACAGGTGTACCCAATGCAGTAACTACAGCTCCAACAACAAACATCGCAATCCGATCTGAAAGGTTAACGCGGTCAATAGTTCCAAAAACATCATTGCTTGAAATTGGTTTGGATTTTGGACTATTATTTCTTCTTCTGTACACTTTGAACTCGTCATCCTGTAAGCAGTCAGAATAACTACTGCTGGTATCAGAATATTTTTTTAGTTTACAAACTGAGCCATTTGCTTTCTGTTGCTCATCATTCCATAGATTCCATGCTGCGGTTTTCTCTTCCCGTTGTTTTTTCTACTTTCTTGCTGCTTTAAATTCATGTTTATGCCAGCCACACTGCAACTCATATTGTCTTCTCTCTGCTTTATAAGAAACATTCTATCCTCCTTGTTATTCATTCTAGTACAAGCATGATCTGATGGCTATATTAAATATATCAGCCAGATCAGTTTTGCACAAATCTTCATTGACGCGACAACTTTACAGATTATGCTTTCGACTCTTGTTTAAAAAAACTTATTTACCCAGGAGGTTGCGAAGTTTTCTTTCGATGTCATCGATCCTTTATATTGGAATTCTTGCTTTTTCCCAAATCTCCAATACTGAATACGCAGTTTTTCGTGTACTAATTTTTTCTGTTCTCTTCTTTTCAATGTGATGGAACTTAATTAGTTTAAGAACATCAAGTTTCGACGAAAGCCTTGCTGTAAAAAAGAATTCTATTGGCTTGCCAATTAGCCATGCTCCTGGGGAGCTCCTCATAGACTTCAAGGTACTGGGGAAATCCATTACTTACAAGTGTCAACTAAACGTATAATACGAACAGATAAATAAACATTTGCAAAATAATATTTCACATGACTCACACTATTCAAGATGGTAACGAAAAAATCGAACTTTTTGAATGAAACCAAGTGAGCACCTGCTTATACCACGCATTCTTTGTTACTGATCTCTTCTATTTTCTTCTTAGATATATCGAATTTCCAATATGTATAAGTGAGATAAACATATACAAAACTTTGTAAGTACGATGATTGTATGTAAACTGTTAAAAAAACAATCAAGAGAGATTTTGTTTGTACGAGTATTATGGAAGCCTCGTACACAAAAGTCGCAAATCGTAATAGTACACTTTTATTTTTCCACTTTTCATTTTCCATATAACGGTGTACCACACTATTAGTTAGGTCAATGTCACTCAAAAATTAAAAGCAACGTCCAAAATATATCAATACGTTCAATTAGAAGTATTGAAACAGTTAGAACATAACCGAACGTATGGTCATATCTGCAAATCGTGAATGTTACATATGGGAGATAGGGTATTAGCATGATATTAATAACAAACTATTTCGGAAACGATGTACCTTTATTTAGAAATTTGGTTATCTTTAAGACTATTTCTATTCGTCCCTGCATACATTGACGTAGCAATGGATTTCTGCTGGGGCCATAGCCCGCAGAAGTAAATTGTTTACGCTTTAAAATTATAAACGGATAAAATTGTCAACGAAATGTAAAAAAATTAATTCATATTGAAATAAGATTTATTACAACCTTTCTATATTGTATTTTCGTTTTTTTTTTATTTTGGTCTTTAAATCATTATTGATTTGTCACTAGGTTATTTTCCTGGATGTACCTGGATGTAGGCCATCTTTGCCTCTATTATGTATTATAGAATGCAATGTTTTTTTAAAAAACGGTGAAGCAAATACAATTACTTGACAGCTCAGGCACTCATATAGCAATTTCACGGATACTACTCCGATCATTCAGCGAGGTTTAGCTGTGATTATTCGGTCAAAAATCCAGCTCTTAAATGCATAGCTTCTTCCAAATGAATAAGAATTATTACATCACTTTTTTATTTTAACACGAAAAAATCACGTCAAGTAAACGTATTGCATCGGCCGCCTGTACAAGAAACAAATTATGTTTTCTTATGTACAATATTTACACATACGAGTGTGCAGCTCATCGAGCCGCATGCATGTGTGTGTTTGATGTTAGTTAAACCGACATCGGTTTCGTCGTGTCATACCTTTTGTTGTTGTATTTTTGTTTGTTTTTTATTTCGGTCTTTAAATCGTTATTGATTTGTCACTCCTGGCTCCAGGCCATCCTTGGCTCATACATGCAGCAACATACTCGTATGTGTAAATATTGTAAATAACGAAACAATTGATTTCTCATACCGGCGGTCGATGCAATACATTACTTGATGTGATTTTTTTTTTCATGTTAAAATAACAGAAGCGAGGTAATAATTACACTATGCAACAAAAATGTTGTCCAAGGGATGTGGATAACAGTTTTTGGCGTCACAAACACGAAAAAAATATTTAAAAAAAAAATTATGGTAAATATTTTTTTAAATTCCAACTTTCATGGAAAGTACATGTAGTATTTGGACCATAATTTTTCAATTATAAGCCTGATTGGGCGTTAAATTAAAGGGAATTACGAGGGCTACATATACTGCAAATACTTTCACGTAGAATCTTTGGTTTAGTAACAGTCGTCAAATATATGAGAAAAAAATCATTTTTTTAAAACACTTTTTCCTGGTACAAAAAAAAAACATAAAATATATTTATCACATTTTTAAAAAGCCAGCATGCTAACGAAGAAAACACGGTCTATTTGAAAAAATCTATGGATAGATGCAAAAGTTATGAGCCATTTTTTAAATGTTAAGGAAAAAATCTTGTTTCATATTTCTCCGTTTTTAAATGATGTTTTTGCCTATATTGAATTCGCCATATCAATACCTACATTCTAAAACATGCCAAGTCGACTTATCATATATTTAGGGTGGCATTTTTAATTTCTTAATATTCCAAATTATATTCATTCAAAATTTGGTGTTTATCCGTCAACCCAATCAAAAGTTATTCACAAAACACTACAGGTCATTCTATTTGCATTATAAATGAATTCCTCACAAATTTAAAAAAAATCATCAAACTTTGATCGCCTCTCCTGAAAAGCTACCTTTTTGCACTTAGCACAGTTTTGAATGGAGGTATCGATATGTGAGAAAGTCATGTATAAAGACATTGCACTTGCATTTTATTTTATGAGGATTGATGTCAGACATTATAAAATTATAGAGAGAACGATGTTTTATGGCAGTTCATATTATTCCATAAAACATTACATACAATGTGAGAGCTATATTGGATGAGATCCGCTCAGGTAGAGGGTCATTCAACAATATTTGTGTTTTTTTTATTTATGCGGTTTCCATTCAGTTACGCCTTTTAGGGGCATGGACATCCCAGTCGTATATTCAGGTAGTAAAATTATATGTACGCAATACAAAGTAGTACACGGCAGTCTTGAAAATATTTGGTGTCTACTTTCGAAGCAAGCTATATGTCAGCTACAGGTAGTGCAACTTATGAACCTTAAACCCGGAATTTATAATTAAAATGTCTTATTAATAAATTAGTGTAATTCAGCGCCTTAAAGAGATAAGTAATTTTTCTGAAAAATATTACAAAGTGATATTTAGAAGTATGAGTAAAAGGCAAAGAACTTTTCAATGTGAAATGATCCCGACAATTTCTGCTACATCTGCGGAAAATATGTAATTAACAAAATTCAATTTGGAATGCCTATGATTTGGAGACAACCATTCATTCACGATACGGACTGGTAGTTTTGTCTAAGTAAACAGATTGGAGTAGGAAGGAGCATTCGCTGGAATTACGCTGAAGTAAAATCTGTCACTTTGCAGGTTGCACATTCGGAAACAATACCAATTCCCAAGTGCCTAAAACGTCATCAAGTTCAACTAAGTACTCAACTCTGAGCGATTCAAGATTGAGTCAGAAGTCATCGCTTTTAACTCAGTTTCAACTCAATGATCTAGGGAGATATTTGGAACTGACCAAAGATAAGACAGAAAGAACTACTTGCATCTCGGATGAAACAGTACAATATTTTGGCCCCAGATGTTAACATATCATATTATAGAGTCCGTGATATACCTTACAACCAATTTTATACAACTGTGGATAACATATGCTTTTGCAAGGACATTCCCGGACTGTTCGAGGAACTTAATCAAACATACAATTCAAAGGAATGGTGGTTATTTGTTGACAGTAGTAAAGAAAGTTTGAAAGCAGTACTTTTGCACAACGGAAATCAGAAACCGTTGATTCCCAATGCTCATGCTGTCAACACTAAGGAATCAACCGAAATAATGGCTAAATTCATAAAATACATAAAATATTAATACCATGACTGAAAAAATTGTTGCGATTTAAAAGTAGTTGGGATGTTATGTGGAATGCAAGGCGGATATACAAAATATTGCTGTATTTTATGCCTCTGGGATAGCCGTGCTCGCGAAGATCATTACAGAAGAAAGAAATGGCCAACAAGAAAAAACATTACATTGGGTGAAAACAACATAAAATAAACACCTCTCGTCCAAAAAGAAAACATTATTTAGCCACAAATGCATATTAAGCTCGGTCTCTTTAAAAATTTTGCAAAAAACTTCAGGAAAGATGACAATTCACTCTCATATTTAAAAAGTTTATTTAAGTCTTTCTTTTCAAAAAATCGAAGAAGGCGTTTTTGATGGGCCTAAAATAAGGAAACTGATGAATGAATTCGAATCATATTTGACGTCGGATGAAATTGCAGCATGGAGGTCGTTTAAGCTTGTAGTTTCAAATTTCCTTGGATCCAAAAAAAGCCCGCAACATGAAACAATGATTAATGATTAATGATAAAATTGGTAAGAAATATATTTTTCTATATTTATGTATATACCACATATGTATGTATTCTTCTAACTTATTTTTCGCTTTAATTATTTCAACAGGTGTAAATATGTCCCCCAAAATTCATTTCTTGCATTCTCATTTAAAATTTTTCCCCGAGAATCTTGGCGACGTAAGTGACGAACGTGGCGAAAGGTTTCACCAAGAAATGAAGCTCATCGAGCGGTGTTACCATGAAATGGGATGAAAGAATAATGGTAGATTATATTTGGTTCCTCATTAGAGAAACCGATTCCGAAATCTACAAAAGTCAACACAGAACTCACAATTACTTCTAATGAAACTTGTACATGTAAATAAACTCAAATGTAGCTAATATAAATAAAAGTAACAAGTAAAATCGCTATTTAAACAGAAATTAAAAAAAGATTTTTTGAAATTCTCTCACCACTACCAAAAGGGCTATAATTTCTTTCTTTCAAATAGGCATTATTTTCTTCGCTAGGATGCAAACTTATTAAAAATAAAATAAAATATGTTTTTTCGATTTTTTTCTATTTTTATTTTTTTTGTCCCAGGAAATTTTTTTGTTTGTTTAATGACTGTTACTAAACCATTGTTTCTAAGTGAAAGAGATATTTCCAACATTGGTAGTCCACATTAATCAATTTAACGTATAAGTCGACCTGATCGGGCATACACTCCAAAAATTATAGTGCAAATACTAAGGAATAAGAGTATTTTTAATAAAAAATTTAAAAAATATTTGTATTCTATAATACATAATAGAGGCAAAGATGGTCTAGAGCCAGGAGAATATCCTAGTGACAAATCAATAAATTAATATATTACATAAACAAGAACAAATGTTTAAAGAAAAAAAAAATAATAAAATTTTAATAATTAATTAAAGAGGAGTTCAATATTTTATTACGAACGTAAAAAATAGCAGAATGAAATAAAATATAAATAGGAATTAAAATTAATTCTTCTACTATTAAAAAAATAAGAATATTACCAAAAATTTTACTACTTCGTTTTCGATATTTGAGATGGCCAAATTTAAAAACCGATCTTGGTTCATTGTAGATCTTAGTCGTGGTTAAATTTGACGCATCGCAACGCTATCCTTCACAGTGTAGTGGAAGCCTTATTGCAACTTGCAAACATTTAAAGTATTTGGATAAATATTTGAAAAGATTTTGATTTTATTCGATCGTTTTTATACCCTACACCACACTGTGGTACAGGGTATTATAAGTTTGTTTCACGGAAGATGTTTGTAACACCAGAAAATAACACAGCTAGACCCACCTTAAAGTATACCGATCGACTCAGAATCACTAGCTGAGTCGATTTAACGATGTCCGTCCGTCTGTCCATGTAAAGTTGTTCGTCGACTACAGGTCGCAATTTCACTCCGATCGTTCTGAAATTTTGCAGTTTAGAGTATTTCGCGGCTGTTAAGATCGCTATTGAATTTGGTTGAAATCGGTTCAGATTTAGATATAGCTCCCATATATATCTTTCGTCCGATTTGGCCCTTTAGTCCTATAGAAGCTATATTTTACATCCAATCGTTTTGAAATTTAGAATGGTAGAGTTTCTTGATCCATGAACCAACATTGCCGAATTTGAAGAAAATCGGTTAAGATTTAGCTATAGCTCCCATATATATGTTTCGTCCGATTTGGCCCTTTAGTCCTATAGAAGCTATATTTTACATCCGATCGTTTTGAAATTTAGAATGGTAGAGTTTCTTGATCCATGAACCAACATTGCCGAATTTGAAGAAAATCGGTTAAGATTTAGCTATAGCTCCCATATATATGTTTCGTCCGATTTTGCTCTTTAGTCCTGTAGAAGCTGTATTTTACATCCAATCATTTTGAAATTTAGAATGGTAGAGTTTCTTGATCCATGAACCAACACTACCGAATTTGAAGAAAATCGGTTAAAATTTAGCTATAGCTCCCATATATATATGTTTCGTCCGATTTGGCCATTTAGTCCTATAGAAGCTATATTTTACATCCAACCGTTTTGAAATTAAGAATGGTAGAGTTTCTTGATTCATGAACCAACATTGCCGAATTTGAAGAAAATCGGTAAAGATTTAGCTATAGCTCCCATATATATGTTTCATCCGATTTGGCTCTTTAGATCCAATCGTTTTTATACCCTACACCACACTGTGGTACAGGGTATTATTTAAGTATAAAATGTCCCAAAAGTAAATTTATGTTAACAATTTATACATGAATTACAAAATTTATATATCAGAGTTATTCAATATTACGAGAGTGGTGTAGGGTATTATATAGTCGGCACCGTCCGACTTTAGCCTTTCCTTACTGGTTTGAAAATAGATTTTATGTATTTTTATCAACCTTTTCTGTCTTTGATCAATATTGTCATATAAAGTTTTGAAGATATTTTTAGCACAATGGTTTCTGCAGTTAGCGATTCCTTGTCAATTTGCAGAATACTTCTACATATAACAGCGGTCGACACGATTTTTGGGTCTGAGTTCTAAGTATCAAATTTTGTTTTCGTTTTTGTTACTAATAATGGGAAAAGTATTTTTTTGTTAAGTTTGTTTTTGTAGACATTAGAGCAAATTTTCGAATTTCAAGTGAAATGACTGGTTTCCTCGCTACACCTTTTTAAATGATGTATTGATTTTCTGCCGAATGATCTCATTTTATTCATGACCGGTCAGACTTTACGATCATCATAAAAATATAACAATTCTGCATTTTAGATGTTTTTATGATTATTTTATTTAAAAACTTTACAATTTTCCTAAAAAAATATATTTTTTCGGATTATTTTGTAAGATATCGTTTCGTTAGGTTAGGTTGAAGAGAGGAGACGTTTAAACGTCTCATGTCCGTGGACATATACTTAAGCCAGTGGTTCGGCCTGTTGTGCGCTCCTTATTTATGATCTTTTTATAACTCACTAGTTACAGAAAATCGGTACTAGACACGCATTTTCTCAGTATCTTCCAGTCATATCCTCTGAGATGAGTCAAGTTTGGCAATATGTCGGACCCGAACTATCGGGATCTTGCATGTGTGAAAACTGGGCAGTGACACAGAAAATTTTCCATTGTTTCGATGTTTTCCCTGCATGCCCTGCACTCGTCGTTTTCTGCTAGTCCTATGCGATGAAGATGTGCTTGTAAGCTTGAGTGTTCCGTTAGAACACTCATCATCTTACAAATTTCGATCTTGTTTAGTTTCAGAAAACTGCTTGTTTTCTTTTCATTTGGATCACCCCATTATCTTTGCAGTTGCTCCTACTGTTGCTCTATTCCACACAGTTTTGTGAGCCATCACTGCCCAGTGCTTCAACTCATCCTTCGTGGCTTCGAAATGTTACCAATTTCCTACGTTTATTACTCGAAGTTCTCTGGCCTTTGAAGCTAAGCTGTTTGCTCTTTAATTTCCAATCACTCCGTTGTGTCCCGTTACCCAGAAAAAACGCAGTTGACCATGGACTGAGTAATCATTTATCGTTCTTTTACAGTCTAACGCAGTTCTGGATTTGACCTTTTGCGATGTTATTGCTTTATCGTCATTTGGCTATCTGTGAAGATGTTGGCATATTTAGGCACATGAACCAGTGTTCCGTTTTGTGTCTGGCACAAGCGAATTACAGGTAGTTGTAAGCCGCATTTCAGGAATGCGGTTGGAGATTTCTGGTGTTTGAATGTGATCAACTAGAGATTCTAAAATCTTCTGATGGTACGACTTGTGGTTTCGATTTATCCATTCACCCATCACTTGTAGACGTCTTGCTGTGAGGGCTGCCTCATACTTTATACGGATGTCTATTGGTTGGATGTGCAGGATAGTCTCCAACGCTCTTGTTGGTGCAGTTCGAATGCCCACTGTCTAGGCAGCACATACGTTGAATTTTTTGCAAAGGTATTACGTTGCACTTCTTGTCCATTTATGTCCACCACATTACACAAGCGTTGGTTATTATTGGTCTTATCACGCTCATGTAAAGCCAGTGAGTCACATTTAGACGTAGTATCCATTTTGAACCTATAGCTCTTCTGCAACGACCAACATCCGTGGGCCTTTGTAACTCTTTCTTCAAGATGATCTTTCCAGTACAGTTTCTGATCCAAGATTACTCCCAAATATTTTACCTTTTCAGTTGTAGCAATTGTCTTATTCAGGAATCGAGGCCTGGTAAAACGTGAGACTTCGATTTCCTTGTAAATATACATATTTCTGTTTTGTCCGGGTTAACATGTAATCCCATTGCTTGTGCCCAGTTATATGCTATGTTAAGTGCCTCCTCAGCTCTTCTGCATAATAGGTTTGGCTGTATGCCCCTAAGAAGTTTTACAGTGTCGTCTTCATAACAGACTGGTTTAAGTCCTTCCGATAAAATGCCCTTCTTGTTGCTAGTTGTCCATTGCGCCTGGCAATATAAACCCTGCATTTATTTATGATGTCCCTCAGAGCGTTGGATGCTGTCTGTCCTGCCAATCGCCATGACAAGATTGTTCAATACGAGGAGAATACCCTCGTTATCATCTTTACTATAGAAGACTTCTCACATTCTCACAGAAAGTTTTGAATTCTGTTTGCCAATGATGTCAAGTAAGTACTCTGATGAGAATTTACTGGAACATCCCTTGACATATAGAGTCGTTTTTATGAGTTCATGAATGTCGCTTTTCCTTGCCAATTTTAGCTTTGCGCCGTCCCAAGGTGAGGGGAAGCTATCCACATGTTTTACAAGGACACCAGCGCAGCGTTGTGATGCCAGCCTTAGCATCAAAACACCCCTCTCAAACTTGGAACTCATTACTTCGATTGGTGGTTCATCCTTGTATTCGAGGACGTACTCCGCTACCCTCGTATAGACCAAATCTTCGAAGTTACTCTTTTGGCCTTCGGGGATTCTGCCAGATGCACTACTGCTATCAATTATGGTATAGCATAGATCGTCTCGAAAATGTTGTTTAGCTATATTAGAATAAGATGGTGGCTTCTTACCCTTCTTTATGGCCAATTGCTCTTTCCGTGTCTGTAGAGTCTTTTTGTTTAAAGCCTCGTCCTTAACGGATGATTTGGTTTACTTGATCTGCGTTACTGGATCAACTTTACCGCCCACGAAAGACCCCGACTTGAGACTTCCTTTTGTGTGGTTACGTTAGGCTTCTCCGAATTAGTGGAAGACGGCGAGCCCTTTTTCTTCAATGTTCTTCGGGAGACCTGACACTTTTAGCGGCCTCCATGTATGTGTTGGAGGAAAAATTATCAGATTCATCCCGTAATAGGTTCTGTCGGTTCAACTTATTCAGTTTCCTTCTTTGTGTCCCTGACACTCTTTGAGTTAGCAACAAGAGTGATATTGATTTCAATTCATGATTCAGAGTCCCCACTGACTTTTAAAGGCTGAGGTTGCATAGAGCCCCAGCTGGGTTCTGCTTTATCTGTCATATCATTTGTTTTGCCTGCGGCTGGATGTGCTCTTATTTCATTCGACTACGGGATCCAAGGCACCAAAGCTCGTAGAAGTTGCATGCTCACGATTGTTCGATATCGACGACACATGACTCGTGAGTGAGTCAACGCTTGTCGCCGGCACTGGGGTTTCCCTCCCCTGCGCCGTAGTCTCTTTGTCTTGTTTGGTTTAATCATAAATTGCGTGGGGGAGACAGCCCCTTAATCCGTAATAGGTACGTCGATATAGGCCTTCCAGACTAAGCTCAGAAATATCTGTCCAGAGACCTATGCAACCAATTCAACCTACGCTTTAAAAACAAAAAACCACGTGGTTGCGTAGTAGGTAGGTGAATAGGTATTGCGTAATAGGTTCAAAACTAGCCGCTCTGCGATAACACGTCCGTTCGCTACGACTGGCGGCGACTTAAAACATTTTATAAATGTTAATCATAGAAAAGCTAACTTTTAAAGCTAAGAATGGATATTTTGGCGTTTTTCGATGTCTTGCATTAGAATCTAAGCATTAAAACAGAAACCCAAATAAATTGCTTTTGTCGACCGGTGTAATCATCAATAAATTCAGAAGTTCCATTCAAAGCAAATAATTTACAAGCTATAGCTAGTGGAAGATTTAAATCTATTCTTCAATATTAAAATGCTATCGTATCACCCGGAAACGCCTTGCAGATCACATAACTTTTGTGATTAAAAAACTGGGTTTTCATGATATTATCCAAAGACAATGATGCATTTATTAGTTCACACATACGGGATTTTAAACCTGCTTTTTATGTTTTGTTGAAAACATTTTTATACCCTCCACCATAGGATGGGGGTATATTAATTTTGTCACTCCGTTTGTAACACCTCTAAATATTGATCTGAGACCCCATAAAGTATATATATTCTTAATCGTCGTAAAATTCTAAGACGATTTAGCCATGTCCGTCTGTGGTAATCACGCTACAGTCCGCAATAATAGAGCTAGGTTGATCAAATTTGGTACAAATGCTTCTTATAGTCGCAGGTTGTTTGGGATTGCAAATGGGCCATATTTAGATATAGCTCCCATATATAGCATTTAACATGTTGTGTTTCCTACTGTTCTCATCTACTATATTTTTTTGTGTTTATCGGTGTTATTTTCTTTAGGTTTGAGTTATTTTGTGAGGTCACATGCTATCCATGGTGGAGGGTATATAAGATTCGGCATTGGCGAACATAACGCTTTTACTTGTTTAAATTTAATTCGTTGTTAGGCACTATCTGTTAATTAAATTGGAAGAATTCATAACATGTCTGATGAAAATTGTCATACGCTATTAATAACTCTAATATTTGTTTTTTTGGGCGATATAGCATTCCTTCCATTAACCCCTTGCGAACCTTCGAAATAGCGTTTTGTAAAAAAGCTATTAAGAATGTAAAACTTTAAACTTCTTGTTTTATTTCATAATCATGAGAATATGAACCCGTGTATACGATGCATTTTTTATTGGATGTTTAACGAAATAATTTTATATAATTATTTAATATGATTATGTTTACTGTATTTGATGTTGTACGTACATACATACATATCGATACCTCATTTCAAAAGTATGTCAAGTCAAAGATTGTTTTTTTTTCATGAGATGCAATCATAGATGTTTAGGTTTAATTGGTATGGATTTAGTTTAATATTATAATTGTACGCTTTGTGCAATTATAATCAAAACTTTTGACTGAAAAAAGAAATAAATTAAAGAAGCATACTTTAATATGAATTATATACATATAGTCTGTGTGAGATCAACCATTTTAAAATACATAATTTCAATAGAGGTTAATCTTTTTTAAAATAGTTTTACGGCACATATGACATATACGCAAAGTCTCTGCACATCGTGAACATGATCCATGTCCACAGAGAAAAGCAACGTCCCGAGTTCTTTCCATGCAAATACTGCAATAATGCGATTCTTCATATTCAAGGATTTTATTTTCCAAATAGCGAAGTCTATCCACCGCAGGTACATTATTTGTATCAGTATTTGCCATGACGAGACCATTAATATTAATTCGTCTCTCGATATAAACACTGCAGCGTAGGCACTTTTTCATTCGCTTGCCACAATCTTCACATGATATCTTATGTTGACATGGCTCAAATTTGATTAATTGTAAAACTTCATCGCACACTATACATGCTTGTGGAACTACAGATGAAATTATTGTACCAGGCCGTTCTTGTGTTGATTGCATGGGTAAACTTCCACATGCAGTGTTCGTTTCGGATTCACATGAGACGTTGTAATTTGTTTTGACTTTATTTTGGTCCCTATTTGAAAATTTTTGAAGAGATTGTTCATTTGTAATTGCTGTTTGAGATGGCTTCAGCACCTCATTAGACGTTGAAGTGTTTGTTGTGGATTGAATAGTGTTGATAGAAGCAGCCCCCTCCTGTACATTTGCTTCTAAGTTTATAAATTGTATATTGTGTGTCAGTTGTTCTATAGTTGGCATATTGTCCGACTGTGGTGAATTAGAAATTTCAATTTGCAGCACTGGTTCACTTCGTTGGTTTCCTAATATTAGTTGTCTTCTTTTCGTATCTGTAATCCACTCTAATATATTCACGCCTTTATTATTGTATACTATTTGACAGCCGGATTGTGACAAATAACATAGTAAAGTGTACATAAGTCGATCCTCATTGACATGAGACAGACTTTTATAAATTGCAAATATTTCTGGGGAATCCGCCAATGTTGGCTCTGTAGCTTGCCGGAGATTATTCTTTTTAACAACACACAAGTGCATAGCATTATCACCATCTTCATCGCGAGCCGTAACATCACATCTCAATCTAACGAGTTTTTCAATCGATGAAACGTGACCTTGGGATACTGCCAACAAAAATGGAGTCTGGCGACGATTATTTCTTATATTGATATCCGCCTGTCCATCCTTTATAAGTGCTTCTACGACGTGGACATGACCGTTCAGTGCTGCTAAATGCATAGCTGCGAATCCATCATCTTTCTTTACATTAACAAGCTGGCGTGCTAGTTGTAATATGCGACGTGTAGCGACGACGTTCCCCTTGAGTGCCGCGTGGTGAAGGACGTTAAATCCTCTATTATTCTTAACTGTAAAGTCTAGATTTGGTGCACTGCATAAAATTTCAACAACTTCCGAATTCTCTTTTCCAATAGCATCATGTAAAGCTGTATCACCATATGAGTCTTGTATGTTGACATCGACATCATGACTCAGAAGTTCTCGAACACAGTGGGGAGTTTTCTTATGTGCACATATGTGTAGTGCAGTGCAATGACTGGAGTTAAGGACATTTTTATCAGCACCATTCTGAAGTAAAGTTCGCATCGTTTCTGGCTGATTTCCAAAAGCTGCATAATGTAAGGCGGAGTCGCCTTCTTTATCAACCACATTGACATTCGCCCCTTTAGATATTAATAATTGAACAATTTCCACAAAACCTTGGTGTGCCGCTACTTGTATCGATGCCTTTCCTCCACTCATAACATTTACATGATCTGGATGAGCTTCCAGATATTGTTTCACGAATTCGTAATGTCCTTGGGCAGCTTCGCGCACTAACTTATCTGCCAATGAAGTACCAGACAACCCAGACAATGGCGTCATCACATGATCAGTGCGCCTGTTGCTTAGATCCATCATACTATTTGACCGTTCTGCAGCAGTAGCAATGGGCGACCTCTCTAGCTTAACGCATTTCGGGTTAAGAGTCCATTCGAAACCGTCGTCTAGTTGTTCTAAGCGCAAATCTCCATCCGAGTAAACTTTTACAACTTTGCAAAGCTTACCAAGTGCCTGAAAAACACGAAATTTAATCAACCGTGCAAATTATCACAAACATCACCTTACATATCGCATAAGTTCTATCCACTCCCCATGACCTTTCTGCAATTGTTGCACTTTTGCTGCGTCATTTATTATTGTAACTAAATCACCCACACGAAAGGAAACTGCTTTAACTAGAGCTGTTGGATGAAATGTCCACCTATTCGGACAATTTTCATATTGTACCCTGAAAATATAAAGTAAGAATGTTATAGTCAATCGTTTATTTTTATCGGATTGAATAAATGAACTAGGATATATTTTCTTACAGCTCGAGACAATTTTTGCATATACAGGGATTCCAATAAGAGTAATATGATTTCTTTGTAAAAAACACACTTATTGTTAGTTTTTTACTTAATGTGAAGTACAATTGATACAAATAAGTTCACAATAAAACGTCATTCAAATGGCCTCCACGACTTCTTCTGCAGGAACGAATTCGATGAACCCAATTTTCGACCACTTTTTCCTGGTCGAGTCTGATTTATTTCGAAAGACTAATTACTTCAAATAACCCCACTAAAAATAGTCTAATGGTGTTAAATCACAACTTCTTGGAGGCCATTCAATATCACAATTTCTTGAAATAATCGAATCTCCAAACTTTTCTCGCAACAATTGTTTCAATTGCTGTGTGGCACGTAGCCACAATTGGTCAATGGCAAAGATAGCTCTTAACGAGAGCTAAAATATTGCTCATGGGTGTCAAGGTCGTAGGTCGACTGGAAAGTGTTTTTTTTGTAGATTTAAAAAAAAAATTGACTTCGCGCACGAAAAGTTGCAATTGGAGAACGATTTTTAAAACTGAATAATTTGTAAACGTTGTTCTTGCGTATATCTCTCCATGATGAAATTGTAAACACCACTGAATACAATGAAAAACAAATGACAGATCATGACATATTACAAATGGCCGAAACGTCACTTCAAAATCATATCATCTCTATTGGAAAACCTGTTATATTACTACAAATGTACATATAATGCAGATTTTAAAACGACATGAGGAAAATACAGTCGCATTTTCATACGGCGAAGTATTCCATCAGGTCAATTTTGTTGTTAAAATGATATGTGAGAGCTGGTTCATCCCTGCTCTGTCGGAGTTTCTTTTGCAAATTTCATGAAGTTATACTTTCCTATGCATATATTGTATTTTTTACATAATTCTAAGTTCTAAATATTCCAAATTATATTCAGTCAAAATTTGGTGTTTATCCGTCAACCCAATAAAAAGTTATCCAAAAAACTGTACACACAAATTAAAAAAATTCATCAAACTTTGATCGACTCTCCAGAAAAACTACGTTTTTGCATTTAGCATAGTTTAGAATGGAGGTATCGATATATATATAACATCTACCAACAACAAAAAACAACGTTAATAGTCGAGGGAAGAAGAATTACGCCCGCAAGCGATTGACTTGAGATGGTTCTTACTAGCATGTAATTCCTATATGTAATTTTGAAATAACTTTCGTATAAGTAGAACTAATAACAAGTGAACCACAGGCACAAAACAACACTACTGCATCCTAAGATCTGATTAACAACCAGTAAAATGCAATGCAGTGGTTGGTGTTGGGTTTCAAGGTCGTTTTTTCACTTGACTATTCAAATACCCTCCTTCGCTTAGAAGGAAGATATTGTAATAAAATTTTAATAAAAACTCCGTACAGTACAATTTAAAGCTGATCCAAATTCTAGTAAGAAAATACCTAGTGGTATATGTTTATTTACTGTAGGACTAAAAACCGACTTGTCAAAGAATAACAATTTCCAACTAAAAGATGTCTTTTCAAAGAATAGCAATTTTAAAATTTCCAATTTTAAGGTAGTTTCAGTGACAATGAAGTCTCATATTCTATTTGATCACGTCTGCACCGACTACAACACGAAAACAAAAAAATTAAGAAAATATAACAGATATTTTTGGTTTTCAAATATTTTTGTCGGTTTGACCACATGCCGATCATAAAATTACTATTTGTTTGCTTCAGCATGACGTCTACAGGGCTGCGCCTATTTCCTTAAATCTTGATGGACAGATACGCCAATATTTTGAAAGTTGTATACATACTTCGATTTCCACCAAGTGATTTTTCACCACTTAACCGCTAATTGTACGCGTATAGAAAAGAGCATTGTATATGGGCTACTTCAGATCATAGTTTATATGTATGGGCCGTAGCCAGTACCCAATAATCAAAAAATATCTATAATAAAAGATTTGTGTAAGTATTTAAAATCTTTGGTTCACAACTAGCTTTGTCTATTTAATCATACCCCGATCATAAAAAAATGGTTTAATATTCACGATCAGCCTACTTGAAAGTCTATCAAACCGCTGAAAATAATACTAGATGCTCTCAAACGGTATGAAAATATTAATCACAGTAGCGTATTTTTGTAGCCACACTCTTAACTGTAAGTGTAAGTAAGTGACCCTTGAAAGATTAAAAATTGTTTTGGGTACTGACCATAGTTCAAATCGTGTGAGTGTGAATAGCCACACCCTTAACTCAATGTGTGCAAACTTTCAGATCAATACTTTTACATGGGCTCAGTGGTCAAGAGGGTTTGTTTGCCAAAGTTCCATATAATCTTTTTAGTCATGATAAAAGAAATCATATCACATAATTCAAAACATGCACAGAAAAAAAGGTATACTGAAAATCATTGAAATTTTCTTAACTTTTAAGATTATTTCTTTGCTTTGGATCCAAAGACAAAGACTATTAAAATGAGTACATCTTGTACGACAATTAAAGTCATCATTAATCATCTTTAATTCAGAACATCAAACGTCTCTGAAAAAATTACGCCTTATAATTCGATGAAAGACTTCACATTTTTAAATCTATTACGCCTTGTGCTTACGTACTTTAAATTAAGTACATTCTGCAATTAAACCAAGCACATGCTGTACTTTCCACAAGTGTAAAATATGTTTCGTTAATTTTTTTTATTTAATTATTTGTTTAAACTTTCCTGGTAATTTTATGATACATATTTAAAAATATATATTAATACCAAATTTAAATTCGAAATTAACTGAATTAAGGACTTGATGGAAGATCTTACTCTGTCGGATCGTAAATGTGAGATCACGATTACCTCCGTCCCGACTACCGAAAAGGTTAAAGCCGGCAACTAACCTTGCCGTGGACGTGACGGAAACCGACCTGTCGACTCCGCCACCTCAAACTGAGTCGGTACCTGACTCCATGGCTAGCAAGTCCTCCAACGCAGAACGCCTGATGCTGACGCGTCAAGGAGCTATAGACCCAGACACTCCTGGTGCTAACCCTTCTTCGAACGGCAAGAAAAGGTCGAGGCGAAAGAAGGCTCGCGACGCCTTCCTACGGTCTTGCTCTTATCTTCGGAAATTCGAAGGAAAGAGCGAGTCTGACATAACGGTGAGAGAAATGAGACTGATCAAATCCAACTGGGAAGCGATACTTCGCCATGAACGGCTTTATCCCCATATAGCGAAGAAATCGTCCCTGATTGGGCCTCTACCTCTCTCTACACCGGTGGATGCTGCAACTCCTACGGCACTTGTAGGTAGCGGTGAATGCTAACTCAGAGGTAACGAAACCCACTACGAACTGTAGTAATGAGAACTCCTTCTCGGACCATAAATATATTCTCTTCAATCTGAATATGGTTACAGGTGATGAAATACCTTTCAGGAACCAAGGGAAAACTAACTGGGTAGAGTATAATGACCGTGTTGACAGGCAGCTGCAATCGATGGATAAACATTTTGTCGACACGGGGAGGTTAGAAACAGCAGTGGACAATTTTACTGCCACCCTGTTAGATAGTCTTGAGAGAACATGTCCCTTACGCATCCAGGAAAAAGGTCACAATCTGCATGGTGGACCAAGGACCTTCTTAAGTCAAGGCAGAATAGCAGGAAATTGTACAACAAAGCCAATAGAACCAAAGCACGTACTGATTTTGATCGCTATAAGAAAGCTTTCAACACGTACAAGAGCGTCAAACGGGCGAAACGCGTCTTCTGGGTCAATTTCTGTGAGAGCATAGAAGTGGTAAACGAGTCCTCCAGTTTTCGAAGATTGCTATCAAAAGACCCCATGTCGCTTGGAAACATCAAAAAGGAAGATGGAAGCTGGACTGAGTCTAGCTCTGATACCCTGGACCTACTGGCTACGACACACTTCTCCGTGTGCTCGAACCTGGTCCGGGATACTTGTCCTAATAACGGTACAGAGAGAATCACAGTGATCGCCCTCTTTCGATTGTCAAAAGTTTAGTAACCAAGGAGAAAATACTGTGGGCCATTAATTCCTTCGAACCCAGATCGACTGGACCAGATGGCATATAACCGGCCATGCTACAAAACGCAGGGTCAAGAGCGATATGCTTACTCATAACGATTTTTAGGGAGTGCCTACTGAGGAATTTTATTCCCTCCAAATGGCGTGAAGTTAGAGTGGTTTTCATCCCCAAAGCGGGATAACCTAGTCACTCAACGCCAAAGGACTACAGACCAATCAGTCTCCCATCGTTTTTACTGAAAACTTTGGAGAGACTGATTTACATCTATATCAGGGATCGATTACACCCATCTTTAATCAGCAGTAGTGAACATGTGTACATGAAGGGTCACTCAGTTGACAGTGCTCTCCATGACGTGGTGGGTTATATTGAGGGTAATCTAGGAAAAAAAACCAATGCACTTGGCTACTTTCCTAGGCCTTTAATAATGTGAAATTGTAATTGATACATAACTCCTTAATGGATGTGGACATTCCCCCTCTACTGGTTGATTGGATTGATTCAATGCTAAACAGCAGAATCATCATCGCATCACTTGCAGAAGGCTCCATTAGGAGGATGGTAACCAGAGGAACTCCTCAAGGAGGAGTACTGTCACCTCCCCTGTGGCTCTAGGTACCTCCCCTGTGGCTTCAGCTCACATAGACCAGTTTAGGTCCCTGGTGGTACCACGGTCTAAAATGCGCCTCATCGAAACCAACCTGTTTGATATACAAATTTATCGATGGTACGAATATTGGTACCGGTAAGATCTGTTAGACTGCCTAGAAAGGCCGACCCAGTATGTCCACTCGTCGTTTACTAAAAGCGGGACAGTCGCAAAGCAAGTACTCAATGCTCTCCACTTATTCCTCATCTCCACAGCTTCTGCAGAAGTCATTGGAGTCAATACCCAATCTTTTGGCGTGTTCGCCGATCAAGCAGTGTCCCCCAAAAATAAACTATGATGTGTGAATGGGATCTAATTATTGTTCAGTATAGCTGAGAGGGTGTACAATAACACAAAAATCCAGAAATGATTAACTTAAACAGTTAACTTTTTTTGACGCACATCCTAATTTTTCTGGATTTTTGTATTATTGTGCACCCTCTCAGCTATCCTGAACAATAATTAGATCCCATTCACACATCATAGTTTATTTTTGGGGGACACTGCTTGATCGGCGAACACGCCAAAAGATTGGGTATTGACTCCAATGACTTCTGCAGAAGCTGTGGAGATGAGGAATAAGTGGAGAGCATTGAGTACTTGCTTTGCGACTGTCCCGCTTTTAGTAAACGACGACTGGACATACTGGGTCGGCCTTTCTAGGCAGTCTAACAGATCTTACCCATCGTTTTTACTGAAAACTTTGGAGAGACTGATTTACATCTATATCAGGGATCGATTACACCCATCTTTAATCAGCAGTAGTGAACATGTGTACATGAAGGGTCACTCAGTTGACAGTGCTCTCCATGACGTGGTGGGTTATATTGAGGGTAATCTAGGAAAAAAAACCAATGCACTTGGCTACTTTTCTAGGCCTTCAATAATGTGAAATTGTAATCGATACATAACTCCTTAATGGATGTGGACATTCCCCCTCTACTGGTTGATTGGATTGATTCAATGCTAAACAGCAGAATCATCATCGCATCACTTGCAGAAGGCTCCATTAGGAGGATGGTAACCAGAGGAACTCCTCAAGGAGGAGTACTGTCACCTCCCCTGTGGCTCTAGGTACCTCCCCTGTGGCTCTAGGTACCTCCCCTGTGGCTTCAGCTCACATAGACCAGTTTAGGTCCCTGGTGGTACCACGGTCTAAAATGCGCCTCATCGAAACCAACCTGTTTGATACACAAATTTATCGATGGTACGAATATTGGTACCGGTAAGATCTCTTAGACTGCCTAGAAAGGCCGACCAAGTATGTCCAGTCGTCGTTTACTAAAAGCGGGACAGTCGCAAAGCAAGTACTCAATGCTCTCCACTTATTCCTCATCTCCACAGCTTCTGCAGAAGTCATTGGAGTCAATACCCAATCTTTTGGCGTGTTCGCCGATCAAGCAGTGTCCCCCAAAAATAAACTATGATGTGTGAATGGGATCTAATTATTGTTCAGGATAGCTGAGAGGGTGTACAATAATACAAAAATCCAGAAATGATTAACTTAAACAGTTAACTTTTTTTGACGCACATCCTAATTTTTCTGGATTTTTGTATTATTGTGCACCCTCTCAGCTATCCTGAACAATGATTAGATCCCATTCATACATCATAGTTTATTTTTGGGGGACAATGCAAAATTTCAAAATGACCACTAATTTTATACTGATTTTTAAGTTCAGTTAACTTTTTTTTTGACGCACATCCTAATATTTCTGGATTTTTGTATTATTGTTCACCCTCTCAGCTATCCTGAACAATGATTAGATCCCATTCACACACCATAGTATATTTTTGGGGCACAGTGCAAAATTTCAAAATGACCACTAATTTTATACTGATTTTCAAGTTCAGTTAACTTTTTTTTTTGACCCACATCCTAATATTTCTGGACTTTTGTATTATTGTGCACCCTCTCAGCTATCCTGAACAATGATTAGATCCCATGCACACATCATAGTTTATTTTTGGGGGACAATGCAAAATTTCAAAATGACCACTAATTATGTACTGATTTTCAAGTTCAGTTAACTTTTTTTTGACGCACATCCTAATATTTCTGGATTTTTGTATTATTGTGCACCCCCTCAGCTATCCAGAACAATGATTAGATCCCATTCGCACATCATACTTTAATTTTGGGGGACAATGCAAAATTTCAAAATGACTACTAATTTTATACTGATTTTCAAGTTCAGTTAACTTTTTGTGTTGACGCACATCGTAATATTTCTGGATTTTTGTATTATTGTACACCCTCTCAGCTATCCTTCACATATATATATATATATTTTTTTTTAAACCGTTGAATTCATAGAAAGAACCAAAATTGTCATATTTAGCTTGAATATACAATAAGTTTGACTATAGAGTCAGTTTGACTATAACTTTGATTATAGAGTCAGTTTGACTATGGATGCCAGTATAACAATTATTTACAAAGGTTGTTGTCTCGACTGTTTGACTTTAACTTTATCTTCACTCCCTTCTTGGTATATGGGCTACTTTGGGGTGTAATGGTATATCGCCTCCACGTAGTACACCCTGACTAACGCCAAATGATCTACCAAGTAGTGTTTTATTTAAAAAAAAACTCCCCTAACATCGCGGTTTAAGGCAACCTCGTGCTCATCGGTGTATGGTTTGCAGTCAGGGGTAATCGACTGTATGATATCTGGACGGCTCTATCCTTGTCACATTTTTGGGGGCTATGACGTGATATACCTCCCCTACCCCCACACTCGTGGGACCTATATGAAACCCCTTAACCTAACAAAAACGAACAAACTACAAGAACGATACAACTACAACAAATACGACGACAAATACACGAGGATCTAAACCTTGGATTGGAAACAAGCCAAGGAATCAAAGACCTCTTCCGAGGCGGCAGCATTACCTGGCACTTCGGTTTCCTATGGCAAGTATACCCGTCCTTCAGAGAGGAAGTTTATAGATAGCGCATGAAAAAGCCTGACCAACAATCAGAGAGAATCCCATAAGTGGGCACGGGGTATTATTGAAAAACAAGCTACCGCATCGACTTCCACAGCCAATTGAAAGGCTGCGCTCTCAAGGTGAATCGCCGGCATCCAAAAGGACAAAAGGGTTTAGCGGTAACGCTGTTCTTCGGTCCTTCGCTGACGTTACTAAGGACAGCTTGATAGTGGCGCTATTCAACAGGGGAGAGGAAGACGAAGCAAGCGGATGGGCATCGGAGGCAGTATTTATACTGAATACCGAGTCTCTACCCCACCTCGTCAAGTCCGAAGGCATGGTTTCATATGGATTCAGAAAAATTCGACTTAAGGTGTACAAGAGCGAAGAGGGAGAAAATTCGAAAAATACTCCTTCAGATAACACTGGTGTAGTATCTAATGAAGAATCTCTCTCATCGCAAGTATCAGAGCAGCATCTGGCGGGAACTTGCGTATCACCCTTAGGTTTAGGTTTAGGTTAGGGTGGCAGCCGGTTTTACCAGCTCACATGGGCCAATTTATGTTGCTAACCTAAACCAAAAATTAAAAGGCGCGAAAGTTAAAAAACTTTGTTGATGTGTGTTTTTTACTCATTACAGGAGATACAACTGAACTCTTTCGCAATTGGAATTTTATCATCTTTGACATGCGTAGCCCAGCTAATGATTTTTTATGGATTGCCAATAAAATTTACAATATCATGAAAAAAAGAATCGATAAGACATGTCAAGAAACAAAAAAGATAGGCCCTATAAAATCAAATTTTTGAAAAAATTTAATTTTTGGAGATTTTTTGGCGAAAAAAGTCCAATTCGTATTTAGGTCTTGTAGAAAAAGTTTGTTACACAAAGTATATCAGATTTATAGTCATTTTAAAGGAGACGTTTCACAGAATCTGTTAGAGAAAATCTGAAGCCAAAATTTTAATTGGTGTGGTTGCCACCCTTCTCCGATTTGGACCTTTTTTTACATAAATTTCAAACGTTTGATCGATTTTCTCCAATCGCAAAGCTAAATTGTTAATTTTTTTTATTTATTTGTATTAGGGTGCAACAAAATCGACTGCAAAGGGAATCCCGAGCGCGGCTTTTCATATCGAAGATATAGGACTAAAAGTAAAAATCCCATTTTTGGGGATTTTTGAAGTATTTTTTGGGAATTGAGGGATTTTTCATTAGAAATTTCGACATGTGGCATTTGATTATTAAAAATTCATCGAAATATATACATTTTTAAGAATTTTATGCCGTATTTACGTTTCTATGCAAAATATTTTTTTAATTTGTCCCTACCTTCTTGTACTTATTGGTTATTATATCAGTCAATATGCACTGATTTCTTATAGATCACATGTTTTTATCATACAATAATACAATTTAGTAAGATTAACAATCATAAAATTGAGTAAGAAGGATAAAAGATGTCGGCCTTTATAATATGTTGGTGTGACTCTTGTTGCCTAAAATTTGTGTATACCCATTTTGTTAGCGAAAGACCCTCTTCTTGAGAAAAATAATTTATTTTTTTATTTTATTTCTGTAATATATATTTTATTATTTTATTTCTGTAAAATAATCTGAATAATCCATGTCTAGGAGATAAAGCAAATCCTAGTATTGTCACATGCCAAAGATCGATCTTTTTCTTATTAAAGATAGAACAGGATCGGAAGATAGGAGAATTTTCAAATATATCTTCATTTTGAAATTCTCTTGAATTTTTCGGGAGTGAAATTGCTGAACATTGCGAAAATCGCGATTTCGTGCCTCCTGGGCTTTTTTCCGTAAGCTCGCCCAGATGGAGAATATGAAATGCAATAATTATATCTCCATGACGCAATACTTAATGTACTGTTGGGGTCATATCTTTCCATGGATACAGTTCTATTAGATGTTTCGAAATACCTAGACTGTATTTTCCAAATTTTTCTGCATTCACTTTGTTCATGCTGTTGATTGCCATTACAATTATGCTGATTTTTCTCAGTAATTCTATATCAATTCCTGTGATCTTAGATGTTTTTCATAATCCTTGAAGAAACGCCTTGCAGTGTCACCATCATTTGTATTTCCATATCTCACTAGTGGTTTGTCGACATTTAATCCAGTCTCTTTCCAAAATCCTCTCGAATTCTTTTTTTCTGGAACTCTCTCGATGCTTTTAATTCCTTTTTGTCCGGTAATTTGTTTGCAATTTCTGGATTACTATAATAATGCAAATCGTATGCTATGTGTAGGAAATGTTGTAAAAACCGTATGCGAGCATGTAATGGGGAAATTCCAAATTTTAGAGCATATGTGTTAATTGCTGGGTTTTTCGATAAATCCGAAAATTCATTTTTGTCCCTCCACATAGTGTACATCTCCACGTAGACGATGTTCCCGTAACAGCATTGCAAACTTTCCCATCGTCCATAGTGAAATTTAGGATGAAGGATATTGTGAAACGTCTCCTTTAAAATGAGTATAAATTTGTATACTCTGTGTAAAAAACTTTTTCTACAAAACCTAAATACGAATTGGACTTTTTTCGCCAAAAAATCTCCAAAAATAAAATTTTTCAAACATTTGACTTTATAGGGCCTAAATTTGTTTCTTGAGATATCTTATCGATTCTTTTTTCATGATATTGTAAATTTTATTGGCAATCCATAAAAAAACACGCGAACAAAATCGGTAAACTTTTGACTGAGATATTGACTAAACTCCAAGGCAAAGTCGGCGAAAAAATGAAAAATTCAAATCCACATATCTCAGAAACTATTCAAGATATATTCAAGCTATAAAAAGTTTATTGTAGGTCTGGTCTAGGAGTATCCACTGAAAAACACACTTAATTCAAAAGTTAGAAGCCGATGAAAAAAGGTGGGAGCCGTTTTTTTCTTATCAGCTATTTAGTGTTATCACGGCCTATTATGCCCCTCATCGAAACCAACCTTACTGATATACAAATTTATCAATAGTACGAATATCGGTACCGGAACGATCTGTTGGACTGCCTAGACAGGCCGACCCCAGTATGTCCAGTCGTCATTTACTCAAAGCGGGACAGTCGCATAGCAAGTGCTCCGCAGCTTCTGCAGAAGTCATTAGAGTCAATAGCCAATCTTCTGGCGTGTTCGCCGATCAGGCAGTGTCCCGTCAGAACTGATACTAATGTAGACAATCGTCCATGTGATGAGAATCGCATTTTGCATCACATTTGCGATTGTGATTTCTTCAACTCGCAAGTACATATAAGGGTGAACTCAAAGCGAACTAATTATTTGTATATAAATGGGGTCAGAATCTTGTTTAAAAACGATGTACAATAAAGCTTTGATACATTTTCTTTGTATTTGGGCCAATAAATAATATAATTTCAGACAAAATATGTAAAACATGTCATTTGCTTTATACGCTCTTTTGTTTTTTTTTATTTCTTGTAAACTGGCGATTTCTTGTAAACAGCTGATCTAATTGATCTTCGAGCAATTAGTGCCTCAGAAAATTGTGAACATATTACACTATTTACTCGATTACTCGGTTGTTTGTTTCGGCTTTCTAAATTAGAGTTTTTAAAATCGCATATATTTGCTATATAGATGGATGGATGTAAAGTATTGTGCGAGTATTCTAAGTGGTTAAAACTAATTATGACGAACAATTTTGCAATAAAATTAAGTGGTAGCAGTACTTATGTTAAAAGTACCCGAATATTTCATAAAATGTGAAGTCCCCATAACAAAAAGTAAATAAATTGCAGTTGCCGCCAATAAACATTTATGCGCTATTTAAAATGTAAGTATTGTGATTATAATTATTAGTAGTATATAATATATTTATGTATTTTACATACAGGTCGAAGCAGAAATCAGCTGAACAATGCAGTCTTCCTTGCATTTATGGAAAAGCATCTAGATATGACAAAAGGGTTTTGTAAAGGGGATAAAGTGAAAGAAGAGCATCTATGGAGTGAACTATGTTCTCAACTGAATGCCTGTGGGCGATCCACCAGGGATGTCGCTGCATGGAAGAAGGTATGTTACCATTATATTTTAAATATATAAATGTGCTTATTTATATAATTTATTTAAGACATGATGTAATTGGAAGAGAGGTATCAAAACAAGATTGTCAGAAAATAAAGCTTCCCTTGAACAAACCGGCGGTGGAAAATACCAACAACATTTCTGAAGTCAAGTGGAGGAACGTATTGTAGTAAATTGCAATATTTTCCATACCGTGGAAGGGGTCAAGAATGCTAACGTTTTTACAGTCGCAAGGGGCAGCAAAGAATCATCAAAAGAAAATGAAGGCACCTTAAATACGAGTAATGCTGAAATTGTTGATGTTATAGATTTTGAGGTACTAACTGAAGACTTCACTAGTCAGAGCAGCCGCAGACTTCCAAAGCCACGCAATCCAATACAAACACCGAATTATCCCCTCAGAGAAAAAAAAAAACAACAATTTAACGGGGAATTCAGGCCATCATAAGTGAGGAGGGTAGAAATTTTAAGTGTGCTTCTAATGAAATCAAACAACTAAAAGAAGAAATAATAATAAATAGAACATATTTAAGAAATATCAGCAAAGATATGGGAGCAATTCGAGACTGTAAGATACAGGAACTAAAGGATATGAAGCGACACCATCTAGCTTTGGAGAAAATAGCTCAAAGTAGATTGGAGACAAAATTAGAATTTTTGAAGTTAGAGCAAATAATGTTGCGGAATAAGCTTCCGGTCGCCAAGTCTATATTTATGTGCCTGTTTTGCTTTTATTAATGAATTTGTTTGAGTTTAAGACTGTTTTTTTACTAATCACTTTAAGTGCCAGTTTATTTTTTGTTTAGTTAAATTATATTTTATGTTTAAGTTTAAAACTGATTTTTATTATACATAGCTTTGAAGTACCTGTTTTGTTTGTTCAATTAAATGGATTTTTTTATGTTTAAGTTTAAAACTGATATTTATTATTAAATTAAATTAAATGAATGGAGAAAAAGTCGTAAAAAAAAATTTGTTTATCTCAATAGCCTCGCAATGCTGTCTCTAATTTCGGCTCCTTCATTGTCATTTTGTTCTTCTAATTCTTCGTGCGATTCATCAGTTGATGTGGAAATAATATCTTCTTCTACTAGTATGTTGTAATGTTTACAAATTGACGATTTTTACATCTTTTAATAGTGAATACGGAAGGCAAATTTGGAGACATCTGAGTCGGCTTTTCCAATTGGCAATTGTTCTTTCCACTATATTTCGTGCTGATGCATGAACCAAATTAAATTTATGTCGCATGGTGTCGTAGGTGGGGGATCTGTAGGGAACCATAACATACGGCTCCAATGAGTAAGCAGAATCAGCTAACAACCAGAAGTTACGATTACCATTTGCATACATGTCTGCATAATATTTAGAAGCCGTTAAAATTCTATATGTACGAGTCATGTCATGAACCAGGCTTAGATGCATCAATTCCACGAATTCTCATTTGGTAATCACAAATCTAAAATTAAAAATATAAAATTGCTTAAATTTTCTCTCACAGGAAATACAATATTTCAGTAGAATACTTCCAATCATTACAGTCAGGCTGTAATATCCTTTTCTGCATCATAATCAACCGAAGGTTTCATAAGTCTTACATGTGTTCCATCCACAGATCCAATGACACCAGGGATTTTAAATTTTTCATAAAAATGTTGTTTGGATGCCCATACTTCATGCTCTGTCATCTCCAACTTTATGCATTTGTGACACAGCTTTTCTTCAAGAACATTTAGTAAATTCCAGAGAATTTTGCAAAATGTTGTGCGGTCCATACTAATATGTAAGTTATAGGCGACTGCTAAAAATCGCAATACGCTAGTCAATCTTAATATTTCTGGAATTGAACTTTGTTTCATGTAAGGCGCAGTTTCTTCCAAAACCATAAGAAAAGCCGTATTAAGGCGATAAAGAGCTATAAAAAGCGAAACGCTTGTTCCGGAATATCTACTGGGTTAGAAGAATCCCTAAGGAGTCGGTTTTTGATTCGTTCATTTCTGGACTGACTATTTTTAAAGCCATTATGGCTAACATGAACGCTGCCGGCTTCGTTTGTTAAGATTTTTGTTTTGTTTGTTTACGTTTTTGACAGATAAAACATATGTTTAACGTTTTTGAACATAACATCGACATATCACAAATATCAAGCAAAACGCGTGAACTCCAGCACATGCAGAAAACAAATTGGCGATTTACAAGTCACATGCGATTTTACAATCGCGTGATTCTCATCACATGGGCGAATATTTTCATCCCTTTCCTAGCAAGTTAATCGGCTTTGCAGTTCCCCAGGATATCCCTATACCCAGGCACCCATATGTGGTGTATATTAAACTGCTCAGCCATCTCGTTAAGAGATCTGCGGCAGTCGAGGGTTGTTTGTGAATTTAGAGATGTGGCCCCCAGCCTGGCTGTCCGAGTAAATGACAACGCCAGTGTTGGTAACTATGTTGCGACTCAGCCACTTGGTGACTTCCCTTATTGTCATTATTTGGGATTGATATACACTGCAGGTATCTGGTAGTCTGTGAGCTATATCCAATCAATGTTCTTCAAAGTGTACACCGAAGCCAACATTTTCATCAAACTTCGAACCATCCGTATAGAAGTAGAGATGTTTTTTATTACCTGGTATTCTGTAAACCCATTCATTTCTGGCTGATATCATACTGATGTAGTTCCACTCGAAGGTGTACACCGTTGGTACATAGTCCACTCGGTCCGTTATCATAGCACTACACTTTGATATCTTCATGTGACCGTAGTATTTGTACCTCCACATTGATAGGCAGTTTAATCTTAGTACCGCTCCGGTTGCAACTTCTCTCGCCACAATATTAATCGGCATATGGAGTAGGGCTTGTAGAGACTCAGTCGCTGTAGTCCTTAAGGCTCCGCTTATGCACATGCATGCAGTTCTCTGAACCTTTGATAGTGGGTTGGTAATGGTTAGTTTGTCAGTTGCCGTCCACCATACCACTATGCCGTATAACAGTATTGGACGAACTACTGCTATATAAATATATCCAATGAACGATTTTAGGAGACAGGCCCCACCGCGACCCTACAGCCTTTGCTGCAGGAATATAAGGCGACGTTGGCCTTCCTTACACGTTCCAGTGCGGAAGTCTGAATAATAGTTTCTTATCTAGAATTATTTCAAAAAATTTTGCATTTTCAGAAAAGACTAGATCTGTTCCATTTATCCGAGGAGGCGGGTCCACATGTGGGACATTCACCCCTATCGCGAATGATAAGTGAAATATTTGTTCCCTAGATTTCTTCACTTCACGGGAAGTGGAATATGCTATCGTGAATATTAGGGAACAGTTTGTTCACTTCAAATCTGTATGATGTATCGAAAACGAACAGCTGTTCAAAATTAATAAATTATCAGTGCACAGTGAGCGTAAAAAACAAGAAGAAGAGTTGAAAAACATTTTGTTTTTCAAAGTTAACGTTAAAATATTACTTAAATGTTTAAATAAAGAATTATTCTTCTATTAGAGGAACAAGAAGAGTGTATAGAACAACGAGCGGTGAAGTTTGAGAGATGCATCAAATCCTTTGGAGTTGCCTGATATACTGTAATTGTCCTTAGTAGCATACGTTTTTTTTTGTCTAAATTGCTTTTTTAGATTTGTTCAACATTACAGGGTAAACAAGGCGATTTTTACATACCTCTTGAATGTACTCGAAAAAATTCCAACCCTGTACTACAAAAAAATCATTTGCGATTACTCCAATTGTAGAACTGAGTGCCTGTCTACAGTTCTTTGCAGATGGTTAGGTTAGGTTAGGTTAGGTTGAAGAGAGGCGACGTTTAAACGTCTCATGTCCATGGACATACACTTAAGCCAGTGGTTCGGCCTGTTGTGCGCTCCTTATTTATGATCTTTTTATACCTCACGAGTTACAGAAAATCGGTACTAGACACGAATTTTCTCAGTATCTTCCAGTCATATTCTCTGAGATGAGTCAAGTCTGGTAATATGTCGGACCCGAAATGTTGGGATCTTGCATGTGTGAAAGCCGGGCAGTGACACAGAAAATGTTCCATCGTTTCGATGTTTTCTCTGCATGCCCTGCATTCGTCGTTTCCTGCTAGTCCTATGCGATGAAGATGTGCTTGTAAGCTTGAGTGTCCCGTTAGATCACTCATCATCTTACCAATATCGATCTTGTTTAGTTTCAGAAGACTTCTTGTTTTCTTTTCATTTGGGTCACCCCACAGTATCTTTGCAGTTGCTCCTACTGTTGCGCTATTCCACACAGTTTTATGAGCCATCACTGCCCAGTGCTTCAACTCATTTTTCGTGGCTTCGAAAGGTTTCCAATTTTTCAAGTTTACTACTCGAAGTTCTCTGCCCTTTGAAGCCAAGTTGTTTGACCGTTCATTTCCAATCACTCCGTTGTGTCCTGGTACCCAGCAAATACGCAATTGACCATGGGCTGAGTAATCATTTATCGTTCTTTTACAGTCCAACACAGTTCTGGATTTGACCCTTTCCGATGTTATTGCTTGAATCGCCATTTGGCTATCTGTGAAGATGTTGGCATATTTAGGCTTTGTCGTGTTAATGAGCCAGTTCACACACTCCGTGATTGCTCGAACTTCTGCTTGAAATACCGTGTTATGGTCAGGGAGGCGGAAGTGAAGTTCGACTTCTGGTTCATCAATAAAAAGTCCCAGACCCGTCCTTCCTCCTCGCTTGGACCCATCCGTGTAGCAGCTGGTTCCCACTGGCACATGGGCCAAAGTTCCATTTTCCCAGGAGCGTCTGTCTGGCACAAACGTATCACAGGTAGCTGTAAGCCGCACTTCAGGAATGCGGTCCGAGATTTCTGGCGTTTGAATGTGACCAACTAGATATTCTAAAATCTTCTGATGGTACGACTTGTGGTCTCGATTTATCCATTCACCCATCACTTGTAGACGTCTTGCTGTGAGGGCTGCCTCATACCTTATACGGATGTCTATTGGTTGGATGTGCAGTATAGTCTCCAACGCTTTTGTTGGTGCAGTTCTAAATGCCCCGCTTATGCCTAGACAGCACATACGTTGAATTTTTTTTTAAACCTATAGCTCTTCTGCACAACGACCAACATCTGTGTGCCTTTGTAACTCTTTCTTCAAGATGATCTTTCCAGTACAGTTTCTGATCCAACATTACTCCCAAGTATTTTACCTTTTTAGTTACAGCAATTGTCTTATTCAGGAATCGAGGCGGGGTAAAACGTGGGATCGTCGTTTTCCTTGTAAATAGACATATTTCTGTTTTGTCTGGGTTAACACTTAATCCCCTTGGTTGTGCGCAGTTATATGCTATGTTAAGTGCCTCTTCAGCTCTTCTGCATAATAGATTTGGATGAAAGCCCCTTAGAAGTATTACAACGTCGTCTGCATAACAGACTGGTTTAAGTCCTTCATTGGTGAGGGCTTTTAGGAGACTGTGTATCGTCGTAACCCATAGAAGAGGCGATAAAATGCCCCCATGAGGTATACCACGATTTACCTTGTCTCTAATTTTTACGTCATATGACCCACAAATAATCCACCTATTCCTTAGCATATTGTTGATCCAGTTTTTCAGCGCCCGGTCAACCTGAAACTCGTCTAAGGACTGGATAAGTGTATCGGTCTGTACATTGTTAAATGCGCCCTCAATGTCTATGCAAACAGCAAGTGTATACATTTCTTTAGTGAAGGACTCTTCTATGTGGTGCACTACCTCATGCAGAGCTGTTTCCACTGATCTTCCTTTGACATAGGCGTGTTGTTTGAATTTTAGACTGTCATCCGCTATTTTACCTTTGACCATGTCATCAATTATTCGCTCCATTGTTTTTAACAGGAAAGAAGTAAGGCTAATGGGTCGATAATCCTTTGGGGTCGTGTAACTCGCCTTGCCCGGCTTTGGTATGAAGACCACCCTTGATTCCTGCCAGTTTTTTTGGGTATACGAATGGGTTAGACATGCAGTGAACACTCCAGCCAGATGAGTTGATACCAGATCCACCTCATTCTGCAGAAGTGCTGGAAATATTCCACCCGGTCTCGCAGCCTTAAAGGGAGAGAAACTTTTTATCGCTTCTTTAACCATACCATCTGTTATATCCGTAATAGGTACTTGATGCAATACATTTTCATTCTGTAACTGTTCCTCTGTTGGTCCAGCAGTTTTCATCAAGAGCCTTAAGGTATCCTCTATAGTTTCCATCCTTTTACCCGTTTCATCCACCAGTGTTTCGGTTTGGACATGAGTTTTTGAGAGGAACTTTTTCATTTTAGACATGCTGTTAACGCTGTCTACCTGTTCACAGACGTTCCGCCGATCTAACGATTTTATTGTATTCTTTGAGTCTTCTGTGGTAGTCGTCCCAATATACTGATTGTTTTTTACGTCGAGCTCTGTTGTAAAGTCTGCGGACATATTTGCCAATCGAGCGAATTTGTCCTGTCATCCAGGGTTTCTCAAAAGCAGATTTCCTTTCTCGAAGTGGGCAACTATCTTCGAATGATTTTACAAAAGCCTCGGTAATCTTCTTAACATTGATATCAATGTCTTCTGCACATAGATAATCGCGTGTAGGCTGCCCCAATCGATTTCTAAGTAGATTTCCGAATTTTGTCCAGTCGGTCTTAGCCTTATTACGGAAACTTATGGGGTTTGGCGGTGGCCGTGCAATTTTAAATCTTATATAACGGTGGTCTGAATAGGAGTGTTCATCCGAAACCCTCCACTCATGAATCTCATCAATAAGATTTTCTGAACATATCGTTATATCTAATACTTCTTCCCTAATTTTGTTAACAAAGGTTGCAGTGTTTCCTATGTTAAGAGTTATGAGGTCATTTGTATTCAAAAATTCGATAAGGGCGTGTCCGCTTTTATTGGTGTTAGTACTACCCCAAACGATATGATGGGAGTTGGCGTCACATCCAGCTAATAACTCATTACTTGTGTGTTTGGATTCCCTCACCAGACGTTGTAATTCCGACGTAGGTGGCAATGTCGGCGCATCGAATGGCAGATATATTGACGCCAGGTACATATTTCCATTACCTTGCCTCAGCACCGTTGCGTCCGATGTTGACAACTCTGGAGAGAAAATAAATCATAAGTTTTTATGGCACTGAATACAAGTCCTTGGACGAGTACCTGTGTTAGCGTAGAAAAGGTTATAGTTCACATGGTTTAATCCAGTAACCTTGTTGCTAGTTGTCCATGGTTCCTGGATCAAAGCAATATGAACCCTGCCTTTATTTATGATGTCCATCAGAGCGTTGGATGCTGTCTCGCTCCGGTGGAGGTTTATCTGGATGTCCTCAATCATTGTCCTTCCAGTAAATGTTTCTTTTGGGAGTCTATCCTATCTGGTGGCACCCCCTCATTATTTGGTAGTGGGTCATTCTCTTCCTTTCGTTCACTACCTATTACTCCATCTTCCAGTCGTCAATTCCTCAATTCCTCTGTTGGTCCAGCAGTTTTCATCAAGAGCCTTAAGGTATCCCCTATAGTTTCCATCCTTTTACCCGTTTCATCCACCAGTGTTTCGGTTTGGACATGAGTTTTTGAGAGGAACTTTTTCATTTTAGACATGCTGTTAACGCTGTCTACCTGTTCACAGACGTTCCGCCGATCTAACGATTTTATTGTATTCTTTGAGTCTTCTGTGGTAGTCGTCCCAATATACTGATTGTTTTTTACGTCGAGCTCTGTTGTAAAGTCTGCGGACATATTTGCCAATCGAGCGAATTTGTCCTGTCATCCAGGGTTTCTCAAAAGCAGATTTCCTTTCTCGAAGTGGGCAACTATCTTCGAATGATTTTACAAAAGCCTCGGTAATCTTCTTAACATTGATATCAATGTCTTCTGCACATAGATAATCGCGTGTAGGCTGCCCCAATCGATTTCTAAGTAGATTTCCGAATTTTGTCCAGTCGGTCTTAGCCTTATTACGGAAACTTATGGGGTTTGGCGGTGGCCGTGCAATTTTAAATCTTATATAACGGTGGTCTGAATAGGAGTGTTCATCCGAAACCCTCCACTCATGAATCTCATCAATAAGATTTTCTGAACATATCGTTATATCTAATACTTCTTCCCTAATTTTGTTAACAAAGGTTGCAGTGTTTCCTATGTTAAGAGTTATGAGGTCATTTGTATTCAAAAATTCGATAAGGGCGTGTCCGCTTTTATTGGTGTTAGTACTACCCCAAACGATATGATGGGAGTTGGCGTCACATCCAGCTAATAACTCATTACTTGTGTGTTTGGATTCCCTCACCAGACGTTGTAATTCCGACGTAGGTGGCAATGTCGGCGCATCGAATGGCAGATATATTGACGCCAGGTACATATTTCCATTACCTTGCCTCAGCACCGTTGCGTCCGATGTTGACAACTCTGGAGAGAAAATAAATCATAAGTTTTTATGGCACTGAATACAAGTCCTTGGACGAGTACCTGTGTTAGCGTAGAAAAGGTTATAGTTCACATGGTTTAATCCAGTAACCTTGTTGCTAGTTGTCCATGGTTCCTGGATCAAAGCAATATGAACCCTGCCTTTATTTATGATGTCCATCAGAGCGTTGGATGCTGTCTCGCTCCGGTGGAGGTTTATCTGGATGTCCTCAATCATTGTCCTTCCAGTAAATGTTTCTTTTGGGAGTCTATCCTATCTGGTGGCACCCCCTCATTATTTGGTAGTGGGTCATTCTCTTCCTTTCGTTCACTACCTATTACTCCATCTTCCAGTCGTCAATTTTGGGAGGCGGTGTTGTTTTTTGTCGCTCCCTCATTGGCTTGAATCGTTTTGTGGCTCTTTTTATTTTGATCACCACCTGAGTAGTTTTTTACCCTTGGTTAAAAAGCTTAGTTAAATGCATATTGTAATTAATGTTTAATTGGCCAGACGGCTTTGAATTACAAGTTTGTACGAAATAAATGAAATGAAATGAACTTCCTGCAAAAGTGGCGGCACTATTGGTGAACTGGTGGTGTTATTGACTACTTCCACATCAGTTTTTGGCAGTGTCTCACTTGTCTCCATCCGTTCAATACCAGTGTTTGCCTCTTCAGACAGTATATTTGGACTCGATTCATCTGTCCTGCCAATCGGGACCTTTCCAATTTTGAAAAAGACTGTCCAGATCAAGAAGTACGCCATGCCCTTCGCCATGACAAGATTGTTCTTGGATTCTGGGTCTATGCCTAACACGAGGAGAGTACCCTCGGTATTATCCTTCCTACAGAAGACTTCCCACTTTCTCACGGAAAGTTTTGAATTCTGTTTGCCAATGATGTCGAGTATGTACTCTGATGAGAACTTACTGGGACATCCCTTAACATATAGGGTCGTTTTTATGAGTTCAGGAATGTCGCTTTTCCTTACCAATTTTAGCTTTGCGCCGTCCCAAGGTGAGGGGAAGCTATCCACAAGTTTTACGAGGACACCAGCGCAGCGTTCTGATGCCAGCCTTAGCATCAAAACACCCCTCTCAAACTTGCAACTCATTACTTCGATTGGTGGTTCATTCTTAGATTCGAGGACGTATTCCGCTACCCTCGCATAGTGTCTATAGTCCTGTAAAAAGTGGCCGTTATCACCCCGCCCCTTTTTGTACCTCCCACACAAAATGACCAAATCATACCAAAATTACATAGCTCGTAACTTTAATATACCAGTGCACATAAACGCTTATAGTTCGGCACAATGCAGTATATTTAAGAATCTACTGTTAACCGAAAAATAGGTGTATTTGCAAAAACCCCTTCCAGTACCTCCCACACAAACTGACAGATTTTTAGTGCGATGTTATATATTACATTACTCACAAAGTGAGGTTATACCTTAGTCGGTTTACCCGACTGATACTTTCTTACTTGTTTTGTTTATCGGTAAGAGCCGAAACCTCAACAGCCTCAAACTTTGGCCAAGACCAACGGACGAACAGTCGGACGATTGGGGAACCCCGCTCCATCGGAACATGAAGGCATCCCCATCAAGCGAATTTATTTATTTTTGTCTGTATAAGCCCGTAATAGGTACTACGATGTAGGCCTTGCCGACATTGTACAGATTTTTTTGCGATTGCGCAAGAGTTGCTGCGTAATAGGCTTTAACTATCTGCTCTGTGATAAACACTACGATTGATCAGCAACGAATTCAAAAGTAGAATCTAACTCGCTTTTAACATTGGCTGGACCGAGACCTTTCAAATGAAAGCATTGTATTATATATCGGTGACCAATTTTTTTTAGTTTTACCACGGGCTGAAATGCCCTCATCGAAACCAACCTATTTGATATACAAATTTAACGATAGTACGAATATCGGTACCGGAGAGGTCTGTTAGGTTGCCCAGAAAGGGTCGGCACGACATACCTGCCTCATACTTTATACGGATATCTATTGGTTTTTGCAATGGAATTACGTTGTACTTCTTTGCCATTGATGTCCACCACACTACAGACGTGTAGGTTATTATTGGTCTAATCACGCTTATGTAAAGCCAGTGCGTCATATTTGGACGTGGTCCCCATTTTGAGCCTATAGCTCTTCTTCACAACGACCAACACCTGTGGGCCATGGTAACTCTTTCCTCAATATGAGATTTCCAAATCAGTTTCTGATCCAAGATAACTCCCAAGCATTTTATCTTTTTAGATATGGCTGCAACGCAACGTTCAACCTGTTTATGAATACCCTTATTGTTTTTTTTTCTTTATGTTCTAAAATTCCTTCATTATTCTTTCACATTCATTTTTATTTCAAATGTTTCGTTAAGTTCATTAATTTTAGTTTTCGTAGTGACATCCTTGTCACTCTCATATAATCATTTGTTTAAGTTTTGTTAATTTTGTTGTTAGTTTGTTAAGTGAGTTAGTTACTTCGTAACCGCCAACAAAGCTGGTACTTTTGCATTTAATTCCACGAATTCGCTCTATATTGGTTTTACTTATTGAAAGGCAAAGTAGTAGATTCTCCGAATCCCCATTTCAATCAAAAGTATTTTGTAACACTCCTGTTGCACGACCACGGAGTAATCATTGGTACTTCGAAAAAATCCTACGGATTAGGATAGGAAAGAACTCCAGAACAGTGGAAATAGTTTTCTTCCTGAACAACTAAAGCAGAAAAAGCGTTACATCGTCTCCTTCTGAGAACATCTATGCATACAACATCACTTCGATAAGCAAAAGAAGTCATCAGATTGCAACAGCGAAAACGTCAAAAGGCATAAACACCCAAACAAAATCAAGGGATCTCAATAAAGTAACAAGTGAGAGGATAAGAGGGGGTAGGTTCGATAATATATTGGCATTTTTATACCCTCCACCATATGATGGGGGGTATATTCATTTTGTCACTCCGTTTGTAACACCTCGAAATATTGATCTGAGACCCCATGAAGTATATATATTCTTAATCGTCGTAAAATTCTAAGACGATTTAGCCATGTCCGTCTGTCCGTCCGTCCGTCTGTTGTAATCACGCTACAGTCCGTAATAATAGAGCTAGGTTGATACAATTTGGTATAAATATTTCTTGTAGTTGCAGGTTGTTTGGGATTGCAAATGGGCGATATCGGTCCATATTAAGATATAGCTCCCATATATAGCATCCAACTTGTTGTGATTCCTAATGTTCTCATCTACTATTTTTTTGTGTTTTTCGGTGTTATTTTCCTTAGGTTTGAGTTATTTTGTTAGGTCACATGCTATCCATGGTGGAGGGTATATAAGATTCGACATGGCCGAACTTAACGCTTTTACTTGTTTTGTATAAAAAAACGTTCAAGTGGTTAAAACGCGTAAAAACAATTTTTCGGACAAAATTCGGCTTGTAAGAAATAACAACACAATCGTAACCTAAAAAGTGCGTAACCAGTAAATACTAACAATTATTGCATTATGTACAACAAGTAAATACGTACGTATGTCCAAAAAAAAGAAGAAACATAAAAGGTCATCGAATATATAAGTTACGTTACGTACATAACTAACTACAATAGTAATCGATAACAGTTTCAATAACAATAACGAATATCCATTACCAACGTTTATGATAATTAACTCGCAACCACATACACACACATATAAGCACAAATCTAAGTTAAAAAGCTCTCGATCGATACGGACAGACATATCAAACAAAAGTGAAAAAAGAATGAAAATAAATGCTAAGAAAAAAAGTGTACAAAAAAGTGTGAGAAAGTTAAATAAAAGTGAGAAAATCATAAAAGCAGCTCTCCTGGCATTGCAATAAATAAAAGAATTAAAAAATCTTAAGAAAAAAGTAAGAATAACAACAACAAAAAATAGGTGTTTCTTTTTACGAGCATCACATTTGGGGTACTCCAGATAAAAACAAATAAAATTAACACAGCAAATCTTACAAAGGGTGAGTGTTTTCATCTTTGCCAAGATATATATTTTTTATTATGAAATAAACAAAAATTTAAATAAATTAAATATTTTGGACAAAAAATTAAAAAAAAATTTGCGAATCACCTTATTGGAAAAAGAAATACAACAACAGTGTGAAACTTGCCGGTTTTATATGCACCGATTGCAGTAAACCGTTTTTAATTTAGTTTTCTTCGGTCGTTTTTTTTTTTTTGAAACATCGTTGAAAGTGGCAACATAAATCGATATATATATTAATATGCGGTGATTATTAAAATAATGTATTGGAATTAATTATTTGTTTTCAAAGGAAAATAAATTTTAAATTGATAAAAAAATACTGTCCAACGACTGCATTACAAATACAAAGATTTGTGCTTTTGCTTTTCATGAAAAAGAAGAGTCACAGTTGTCATACCTGACATCAACAACAACGAAAAAAAATCAAAAATCTACCAAAACGCCAGTAAGCAAAAGCAAAGAAAATAATCAGTTACAAAAGAATAGAAATTTGATTTCAGCGAGTGATTTTTTTTGCGTATTTTAAGATCGATTTTCCAGATTTTTTTTGCAATTATCACATTTAGAAAATAAATATAGATCGTTAAGTACAAAAAAAAGTTCAACAAGTAAAAACGTTAAGTTCAGCCATGCCGAATCTTATATACCCTCCACCATGGATAACATGTGACCTCACAAAATAACTCAAACCTAAAGAAAATAACAAAGAAAAACACACAAAAATATAGTAGATGAGAACAGTAGGAATCACAGCAAGTTGGATGCTATATATGGGAGCTATATATATATATGGACCGATATCGCCCATTTTCAATCCCAAGTTACCTGCAGCTATAAGAAGTATCTATACCAAAATCGTCTTAGAATTTTACGACGATTAAGAAAATATATACTTTATGGGGTCTCAGATCAATATTTAGAGGTGTTACAAACGGAGTGACAAAATGAATATACCCCCCATCCTATGGTGGAAGGTATAAAAAATGATGCAGAAAACTTTTTTTTTTTGAGTTTGAAAATCATTTCTATTCGTTCGTAACTCACAAAAATGTAAACAAAGTCGCGACGGCACATCTGTATAATAGAGAGTCTGTGAGCAAAAGAACGTGCCTACCCACACCTATATATATATACATTCTGGATAGGGTTGCCGCATCAACTTAAATTAACTTTACCCGCCGGGATTGTTCAAAAATCCCAAATTTTTTACGGGATTAATACAAATTATTAGAAATCAGAATAAATTGACTTTAAATGGTAAAATAAGTTATTGTGAAGAAAAATCTCTCCGAAATTTTTGATAAAGCAAATCTGATTCTACAATAAAAAATCCACCCTGATTTAAAAAATAGATTACAATCGCAACGAAAGATTTTTTTCTTTTCAACCACACGATCTTCCTGATACAAACAAAAATCAAGCATGGTTTCTTTCCGTTATAAACAAAACATAAATATATAAAAAAATGTCAATTCGAAGAACATTTTTATTCGATGTCGAACAATTATTCTCCTTTTGTAAAGATTTCAAACCATCTGAAGAAAGCAAACTAACCGTTTTGAAAGTTGAAGAAAGAGACACCATTCGCAAATCTCTGGTTTGGGTGGTACAGTAGTAGAAAATTCCAGCGGTCGATGTTTTGTGAACTTAAAATCAAAATCTTCAGTCTTTTCAATAAAAGATAAAGCGATTATTGTCCCGAAACTATCTCACTTTTTCCATCAAGAAGAGTTAGAATAGAAAATCTTCCTAATTTTCAGAAATTAAATTTCTATAAGCCAGCACCTATCGAGGCGTTACAACATTTTCTAGTGGACTTGAAGCTAGAGAGTCTCATTTTGGTTGGTATCTCTCAGGCCCCTTGCCAATAACGGATGTTCAAATATTTTCAACTCGAGTTTACGACTCAGATGACGTAGCCCTCACAGAATTGATTAAGCGATTTTGGGAAATAGAGGAAGTGTCAAAAGAAAAGCCAATGACCGAAGATGATGAATATTGCGAGGATTTGTACAAAAGAACAACGACTCTCCATTCAGACGGACGTTATGTAGTAAGGCTACCATTCAGGCAGGAGTTTCCAGAAAATATATTCCTAGGACCTTCCCAAAACATGGCCCTAGCGCAATACAGAAGAATGGAAACAACGTTAAATAAAACCCCAATATGAGCAAGTTCTACAAGAGTATCTAGATTTAGATCATATGGAGCAAGTGAATCATTTTGAGAGTTCTGCTGAAAAACACTTCTCCTTTTTACCGCACCATGCTGTCGTGAAGCCAGAGAGCAAAACGACGACGGTGCGCGTGGTATTTAATGGTTCGAAGAAAACCAATAGTGGTTCCTAGCTGAACGACGTGTTGTATCAAGGTCCTACTTTACAAGCAGATATTATACAAATTATTATAAACTGGCGTTATTATCGTTACGTGTTTACGGGAGACATACAAAAAATGTACCGCCAAGTCTTAGTACACAACACTTGTCCTTGAAATGGAATGCGTTTCGAAAAAATTGCCGGAGATCCATTCTCTAAAAATTCCGCGTTAGGTAGACTTATCATGCTGTCGTGAAGCCAGAGAGCAAAACGACGAAGGTGCGCGTGGTATTTAATGGTTCGAAGAAAACCAACAGTGGTTCCTAGCTGAACGGCGTGTTGTATCAAGGTCCTACTTTACAAGCAGATATTATACAAATTATTATAAACTGGCGTTATTATCGTTACGTGTTCACGGGAGACATACAAAAAATGTACCGTCAAGTCTTAGTACACAACACTTGTCCTTGAAATGGAATGCGTTTCGAAAAAATTGCCGGAGATCCATTCTCCAAAAATTCCGCGTTGGGTAGACTTCTCTATTGGACAGAACGTACAAATACACGGATTCTGTGATGTGTCGGAAAAGACGTATTGTGGTGCTGTATACATCCGAATAGAAAGTTCCGATAAAATCTCCAGTCACCTACTGGTCGGAAAAATGCGAGTAGCTCCCATTAAACGTCTTACAATACCGAAGTTAGAATTGTGTGTAGCCGTGTTGCTCGTTAATCTCGTCAATGTCGTGACGCAAAAGTTAAACTTCCAACATGAAGTGTATCTCTGGACTGATTCATCAATATGCTTGGGTTGGTTACAAAAGGATTCTCAAGTTTTGAACACATTTGTCGCGAACCACGTAACTGAGATTTTATACTCGTATAAAAATAACTGTTGGAAACACATTAAAACAGAAGAAAATCCTGCAGATTTGGGTACGCGTGGATGATTCCCGCAAGACTTAGTTAGAAATCAGCTTTGGTGGCACGTGCCCACCTGGCTTCAACAACCAAAAGAGACATGGCTGGAACCTCGTATTTTTAATCCAACGGACTTGGAGATAAAGAAGACATCTACATTTCATCTTCTAATAACTCACGATATCATTTCACGATTTTTCATCATTAAACCGAGCACTTAGAGTAATGCGTTTTGTGTGTCAGATTCATATATCGTTGTCGTAAAATAAAAGTACCTGTATCAATCGACATTTCATCAGCCGATCACAAAAGCAACACTTCCCTAAAGAATACGAACGTCTCAGTCACAATGAGCTAATTAGCAAGAAAAGTCATATATTGACGCTTACCCCCTTCATAGGCACAGATGGATTGCTACGAGTTGGTGGTCGTCTTGCGAATACTGATCTCAGCTTTGACGAGAGACAACCTATTACCATTCCTGATAAGTCAAATTTTGCAGAATTACTGGTCAGATACTCTCATAAGATTTTGCATCATGCAGAATATAATGTCATGATTCCAGCTATAAGGCAGTGTTTTTACATTCCCAGACTGAAGAATCTGATCCGAAAATGTATAAACTCATGCAAATCCTGTGCTTTATACAAACGAAACGAAACGCAGCACTTCCACCTGAACGTGTCACATTTCCCTTACCATTTACATATGCCGGAGTAGACTTTGCCGGTTCATTTAACTTGAAAACTTCAAACTTAAGGAATGCTAAAGTTACCAAAGGAAACGCAGCAGTTTTTGTTTGTTTTTCTACTCGCGCTGTTCATCTTGAGGTTTGTTCGGACCTATCAGCTGACGGGTTTCTTTCCGCCTTCACACGCCGGACGCCGTGGACTTCCAAAAACAATGTTCTCCGACAATGGGCGTAACTTCGTGGGAGCAAGTTGTAAGTTGCTACAGGAGCACAACATAATTCTTCAAAATGCCGAACAATTTTTGTCTCAAAAATAAAGTCTTCACGGTCTTCACATGAAGTCTCACCTGAAGAAGATTACGAAAAACTTATCCTTCACCTTTGAGGAATTTTGCACCATTTTGCTCCGAATCGAGTCAGTTCAGAAAACGACTTTGTTGTCATCAAGGATGATCATTTGCCCCCAACCGAATGGCGTTTGGGTCGAGTTACCAAAGTTATTAGAGGGAAAAACAATCATGTTCGCGTCGTTGAAGTTAAAACACAAAACAGAACTATCGTCAGACCGATCGTCAAACTTTGCGTTTTACCAACGTCACCAACCCTACAATCGATTAACAATGCTTCGGGAATTAATGAAAAAATACTAATAAATAATCACTTAATCATCTTTTAAATAAATGCCATTCCGTTATCGTACCTTTCTTTCTCCTCTTTCTCTTACTCATGGGCAAATGTTTCGTGTGCGGCGCTAATCATCCCTTGAAATACTGCCTGAAGTTTCGCAAGATGTTATTCGCGGAGCGTTACGACAATGTCGTTGCTAGTGGATGCTATCTTAATTGTTTTCATTCGAGCCATGACAGAGCTCATTGCCCATCATCCAATCAGACTCTTCCTCCGACTATCGACGATGTTCGTGATTTAGAGATGCGGGTTGTACTCGAAAGGTTCCGCGAAATAAATTTTTGTGACATCATTGACCGAAAACAGGTACCCGATGCAGCATCCGGGGTAAACAAAGATGCCCTCCTGGCTATTGGAAAACCTCCTCATTTACATAGTTCCCGAAACATCAAGTGTGCTTCAGTGCCCAAGCGCTAACAAAGATGCCCTCCTGGCTCTTGAATCTCTAACGGTGCGTTCTTCATCAACCGATGAAAGAAAGGATGCCCTCCTGGCTCCTGGACGAACGATGGCGACCAAGCAATGGGCTGTTACAGATCCAACTCCCCGACCAGTATACGCGTATGCATCCCCTTACGTATATCCAGTGGTATTGTGTGAGCTTTGGGTGGGTGATACGAGCTTAACTGTCACTCTCATGATCAATCCCAGAGTCCCCATGTCTCACGTGTTGTTTGATCGTGGTGCCGCCTTGCCATATTCAACAAAATACAAGGACATGACATATGGTCACTTCAAAATCCACACTCGAACTGGCCGAGTCCTTGACCACTGGATGGTTATCGTCAATGAATTGCAGGTCTCTTCAAAACCAGTGGACCATCCTGGAATTCTCGCATGGGTCGAAGACAAGACCAAATTAGCTCATCCTGAGCCCTATAACCATAAGGCAATTGACGGCGTTATTGGTGCAGATTTGTGGGTCCGCGCGAAATATGGCGAATTCACATCTTTCAATGTGTCATTCATTGCATCTCCAAGAACCAGCGTTTGGGACAGTTCTCGAAGGAATGTTTGCAAGATTCCATCGTCCTGGCCCGCGAGAATGTTGAACGCCCCGTTCAACCTGTTTATGAATACCCTTATTGTTTTTTTCTTTATCTTCTTTTTTCCTTCATTTTTCTTTCATACTCATTTTTATTTGAATGAGTATAAAAGAAAGTTAAGTTCATTAATTTTAGTTTTCTAGTGACATCCGTTTCACTCTCATATAATCATTAGTTTAAGACCGCATGAAGCGGTCATTATTTTTGTTATTAGTTTGTTAATGAGTTAGTTACTTCGTAACCGCCAATAAAGCTGGTACTTTTGGCCTTGAATTCCACGACTTCGCTCTATATTGGTTTTACTTATTGAAAGGCAAAGTAGTAGATTCTCCGAATCCCCATTTCAATCAAAAGTATTTTTTAACACTCCTGGTTCACGACCACGGAGTAATCAATGGCAATATTCTTACCCAGGAATCGAGGCACGTTAAAGGATCAGAAGGTGGAACTTCGTTTTCCTTGTAAATAGATATATTTCTGTTTTGTCCGGGTTAACATTTAATTCCCTTGGTTGTACCCAGTTATATGCTATGTTAAGTGCCTCCTCAGCACTGCATAGTTGGTATGGATGTGTGCCCCTTACTCGTATAAGTATTATAACGTCGTCTGCATTACAGACTGGTTAAATCCTTTATTGGTGAGAGCTTTAAGAAGACTGTGTATCGTCCTCACCCATACAGGAGACGACAAAACGCGCCTTACCAGACTTATGTATGAAGCCCTCCCCTGATTCCTCCAATTTTTTCGGGTATATGAATGAGTTAGGCATGCAGTGAAAACTCCAGTCAGATCAGTTGATTCCAGATCCACATCATTCTGAAGAAGTGCTGGAAATATTGCGTCTGGTCACGCAGCCTTAAAAGGAGAGAAGCTTTTTATTGCTTCTTTAAGCATAGAATCTAATATATCCGTAATAGGTACTTCATTCATCAAATTTTCGTCCTGTAACTGTTCCTCTGTTGGACCAGCACTACTAGTCGGAAAATGAGTTTTCATCAAAAGCCTTACGGTATCCTCTATAGTTTTCATTCTTTTACCCGTATCATCCACCAATGTTTTGGTTTGGATATGAGTTTTTGAGAGAAACTTTTTTATTTTAGACATGCTGCTAACGCTGTCTACCCGCTCACAGAAAAGCCTCCAGGAGTTACGTTTCGCCAATCTAATGATTTTACTGTATTCTTTGAGTCTTCTGTGGTAGTCGTCCCAATATACTGATAGCTTTTTATGTCGAGCTCTCATAGACAGATTTTCTTTCTCGAAGCAGACAACTATCTTCGCATGTTTTTACGAGAGCCTCCGTAATCCTACTCACATTGATATCAATGTCTTCTGTACTTAGATAATCGTGTGTAGGCCAGCCTATCGATATATAAGTAGATTGCCGAATTTAGTCCAGTCGGTTTCAGCCTTATTACGGAAACTTATTGGGTCATCTGGTGGCCGTACAATTTTAAACCGAATAGGAGTGTTCTCTCCGAAAACCTCCACTCATGGATCTCATGAATGAGGTTTTCTGAGCATATCGTTATATCTAATACTTTTTCCTAGTTTTGTTAACAAATGTTTCTATATGATAAAATTTGGTATGATATACCCAATAGGACAGAAGTTATGGCTAAATGCAAAGTTTGTTTCCAATCGGATGAAAAATCAGAGGTCTTAGTGATAATTTACCAATTTAAATAATGTACAACGATTACACTATGCAACAAAATTGTTGTCGAAAGACTGTGCATAATATTTTGTGGTGTAATCTGGAGTCCTAAACACGAAAACAATATTAAAAAAAAATTATGCTTTATAATTTGTTTTTAATTCTTTTTTGAATGGTACCATTGATATTTGGACCTTTCTTTAAGTATTTGCTCGACATAACCAAAATACAAATTAAATTAAAGGTAATTATGAGGACTAAAAATTTTATTAATGACACTTTCACGTGGAGACATACGTTTAGTAACTCTCATTCAAATAATTAGAAAAAATTTAATTTTTAAAAAAAAATCGTTTTTTGCTGGTACGAAAAAATATTAAAAATAAAAAAAAAGTTTCGTTGCAATTTTTGATTTGCTTTTTGTGAATTGTAATGCTTTTATAGTACCTACAGTTCCATAAAAAATGGGCGTTATTGCAAATACTTGAAATTGTGTACAGTGTAATGTTATTACACCTAGAGTCCAGTGAAAAGTAAGCGTTATTGCCACGACCCTTTTGGTACCTCCCCTAGAAATGGACCATTTTGATCATTATTCAGTCCATACAAATACTTGACATTTTGTGAAGTGTATTGATTTTATAGTACCTACCGTCCCGTAAAAAATTGACTTTATTGCCACGCCCCCATCAGAGAAGCAAGCCGTGGCGGCGCGGTCGGCTGCCAGCCGATTTCAGCCAGCCGGTGCAGCTTTCATAAGGGGGAACAAATCAGATTGCGAAGTACGAATATCTTATGAGAAAAAACAAAAAGACAAAGACTGTGACAAAAATAGTTTTGGCTGTTCGTAAAGGATTCGGGTCCGAAGTTTGGAAGTTCTATGGAAGTCTTTTTCTGGGAAAGACTTCAGAAATTTCGTTTTTGCAGACTTTGTTTTGAGATGGAGCTCACAACAGTAAAAGGGTAATTCAATACTTAGTTTTTAATGTCTAATATACCAAAGTATTCGAATGATTGTGAGTATGTTTACAGCTAAAATAGAATTGTCACGCATTCTTTAGCAGCAGTGTATGAACGATATATATATATATATATATGGGCACTTCCGCGGGTCGCGAACGTACGTTCCTACGCTTTTGATGTACAAAAAATATAGAAAACAAAAGTTTTCCCCGCATTTTTTTTTGGTGATTTGATAACATATTGGTAGCTCTATGTTAGGTGCAAAATATGGGTTTTCATCGAGTTTTAGTTTTCATAATGATTGCAATAAACATGTGGTCACGAACGTACGCGAAATAGAAGTCAACTTTGGCGGAATCTAGTAAAATGCTAACATCTGCGAAAAGGAACGGAATATTCTAAAGCTATTAATTTATTTTACAAGAGGATTAATGTAGCTTTCTATCGAGTATTTACACAATAAATTATCTCTATTGGTTTTTTTCTAATTGGCTTAGATGCCGGAACAAATAAAATTTTTCAGTTTTTATGCAAATTTTCTCATGAAAACAACCATTATATTTTAAAAATTTAGACATTTTGTATTAATTTTTTATAATTATTCACAATAAAATACGATGATTACCAACATTTTATTTTTCGGCCCTGGTTGACCATTTGGCGGAAATGCCCATATATATATATATATATATATTGTATACACGCTGTGTAGGGTCCTCTCGGAATATATAATATTTGGTACACACAAATGTTATATATTTGAAAATATATTGTTTTAAAAAATATTCGTTTTCATTCTATTATTTGTATTTTTGAGGCTATTATTTCAGAAATTTGCATCCAAATATTCAAAAAATTTATCCTTTCCTTAAGTTAAGCCAAGTTTTAAGTTTTTCAAAGTTCATTGTACCATCATTTTAGTGGCTATATAATTTACACGCTTGAAACATATACATACGAGTATATGTTCAGCGTACACCCGAAATATATAATATTTGGAACAAGCTAATTTTATATATTTGGCAATATGTTCTTCTAAATAAGTCTTTGTTTCCACCCTAATATCCCAGCAAAAAATAAAAGAAGTACTTCCAAAAGAATAACATTATAAGTACTTCCAAATCATAAGTATGAACTTTTTTTCGACATTTAGTAAAGTTCTTCTAAATAACTAACCAAAATATAATTTCGGAATATAAATTTTTAAACCTAGAATGCATAATTTCAAAACGATTGGATGTAAAATAAAGCTTCTGAAGAGATAAAAGTCCAGATCGGAAGGAACATATATATGAGGGCTATGAAATATATGTAAAATACTGCTTCTATAGTGCTAAAGGGAAGAAATATATATTTATATGGCGGCTATATCAGAATTAGTGAATGATTCTGGAAGCTAGTCGACTTCATCAACCAAATTTCGTATCAGTCGACTAGGTCGATTAATCGGACCTAAAAGTCGACTTTTTCATAGTCGATTAAAATAACATAGTCATTTCAAAGTACTGATTTTCTTCGAAATATGTTAAATTGTGGAATTGTAGTACATTGGATTGCGATAAAAACTGAATTTATTAATAACACTTTATACTTTCCAAAAATGTTGATATATCGTCATCAGAAATGCCCAAGAGCGTAACCCTCAAAAAATGAAAATTCGTTTTTCGTCCAAAAATCACGATTTTATTGAAGAAAAAAAGACGTAACATCAAGTGCTCGTTTTTGATAAAGCATAAAAGGCGTAACCCACATTGTATTAAACAAAACGTACTGTATTCATCTATTTAACCTTCGAAGTTGTTCTCTTGTTGCTATTTTGATTTTTGTCAATCGTGTTTGACAGCTATTTTAGATACAAAATTCTATTCTGTATTTAAATTTGGCCTTAATCTGAATGGTATCCACTTTTTTATTAAATTTCGCAGTGTGCATGATTCTATAAACTAACCTTTGCCAAATTTGTGAAAACTATAGTACATTTGACTAAAATATGACTTATATTTGGCTTAGATGCCAAATCGGAAGGAACGCATCCATGCGACTATGTGGGGCTATATGTAAATTTGAACCGATATTGTTCACACAGATATTAACTGTTAAAATAAGATACTCTTTACCAAATTTCATGAATATCGAAAGGAAATTATATCTTCTATAGATGGAATAAGCTAAATCGAAGGAACATTCATATATGTTATATGCATGAATATCGAAAGGAAATTATATCTTCTATAGAGGGAATAAGCTAAATCGAAGGAACAATCATATATGTTAAGATATCTGGTTCTAAACTGATATTCAAATAGTTGAGAGATTTTTGATCGTTCGCCGTAGACGAAAGAAAATATGTTACAGAAACAGGCCGTATATTTAAATACGGATTGTCTTTCAATTTTAATACGAATTGTCTTGTCTCAAAATATAGATATGTGCAAAATTTCTTTGAGATCCGACTATATTTGTGACCAGCACATTGATTACAAGAATGCATGCCCAGACTGACATAGCTAAATCGGTTCAGAAAGTGATTCTAAGTCGATCGGTATAATAAACGATGGTTCTATATATCTCTTCTCATTTTGGGTGTTAAAAACAAATGCATAAAATTATAATAAATTGTACCACAGTGTGATGTAGGTTATAATTAAATAATTTTAAAAGAAATTATGATAATTAAATATACCATACTTTCTGTACCACACTGTGGTACTTTACTACTCTCTGAACCGGGGCTATGGAAAATACATAGCTCCGCACAAATGTGCTATGTATTACAGTGTAAAATAAAAATACTTTTTTATTGGTGAGAATGTTGATCATTTGCGAAAATGTTACTAGAAGTTACACTATGGGGTCATTCGGTCACACTTTTCAAGAGCCAGCTACATCATACAGATTACAAACATCTTTAAATATCCTAAACTTACTTACATATATATGATCGTTTATCTCTTTGGCCATAGTATATTATTTATACGTTCCCTTCCCTATGTCAACATTTGCATTCCTTTTAAATTATGAGATCTCTGGACCCAAATATGTTAATAAGAACGACATATATTCATCAAATAAATACAACACCAAAAAAGCAAATCTTACAGTGCTTTAAAAGGAGTTGCGCAAAAGTGGTGACAAAGAAGTACTTCCCCGGCGCGACAACCCCTTGTTAAATTCATTGGTGAAAATCCAAATTAGAACAACTTCCGGATCATAAGTTGGGGATTTTTATTGCTTCTTTGGATGCTCTTTTTTTGCTGGGATTTTGTACGTGTTTGGGATTTATATACATTTAAGAATTTAGAAAATTTATCGATGATTTAATTGTAAGCCAAGTTTGCATTTTTTCAGTAACTCAACGTATTTTTTTAGAAATTTTTTTATTTTCGTAAAATTACATTGAAATATTATAATCATACATAACTACAAATTGTTTACGGAACAAATGATGAATTTAAATTTTAGAAATTAATAATGATTGCATTAAAACAATAGTTAATGCGACACAAATGTATAGCTCCAAATGTAAAAAATTAAAACTGAAATTTTAAAAAGTCAGCAAGGTTTTGGTTGTAAGAAAAATATATTTGGAGAAATTCTTAAATAACAATTTTATTTGTATGTGAACACATATTTTATTTGACAAATTTAGTACCCAAATACATTTTATTGTAATACAGGGTGGGTCATTTAAAATTTGAATCGGCTATAAAAAAAGTACTGATCATTTTTTCAAATTTCTGGTTTTATTGGAAATGTTGAACTTTGTCATTTAATAATGGAACACAATATCATTCAAATGAGAAACGTGGACCAAGATAAAAGTTTCTTTTGGTACTTCACATACAAAGGGACAATTTTATACAAAAAGTTAACAGCTTAACTTTAATAACGGTACATAGAAACATGGGGCAAAATTAATTTTTGATATGTTTGAATAGAAAGAACATATATTTGGGAACAACATTTTTAAATGTTATATATTTATGAAAATCAATATAATGTATTTGGGACGCGTATATTAATATGATAAAACAAAATAAGTTTGGGAACTAATTTTCTCAAATATAAGATGTGTTTACATACATTATTGTTTTGGTATTTCTCCAAGTATATTTTATTTTTAAAAGTTTAAAAAAACTTTGCTGACTTTTTTGAATTTCAGAGTGAATTTTTCCTTAATTTCAAGTTATATCTAACCGATGTAAATTGCATATATATGTATGTATCAGGGACGTATCCAGGATTTTGGTTCGGGGGGCCCAACCTTTTTTTCCATAACAAAGATAAACAATTAAAAAATTGCGTTTATTGTGTAGGTAATGGAAGTTCCTTAGTTTTTTATTCGAATTTTATTCCTAAATATAAATGTGTACTTTAGTACGAGATCAGTAAAACTTTTTATAATAAAATACGTCAGAGTTAAAAATGTAATCTTCGATTTTTTGAAAGAAATATATCAATTATTTCATCGATTTTGACTTCATCTTTGTATATAGACATCAAAGCCAGATAAGATAGCCTTTCTCCTTCCATTCTGTTCCGCAGATAAGTTTTTATTCTTCTTAACGTCGAGAAACTTCGCTCAGCAGATGCCGTTGTCACTGGTATTGTGGCCAGTATCTGCAATAGGGTAAAAACGCTTGGGAACATGTCCTCATCACAAACTGAAATAGCATCTAATGCATTTGATGGCTTATCATTCTTCTGCTTCCAATAATCAATCCATATAATTATTTCAGCTAAAACAGATTTTGCTGAATTTTTTAAATCGTTTTTGTAAAAAAGTGTGACTTCTTCGAAATGTTCCCTTATTAGATTTACAATTCGTATCGGAACGATATTAAACAGACTTCATAGCTTCATGTTCGGAAAATCTATTATTTAAATGTGATATTACTTCGTCCAGATATGGTATGAACAATGCTGTCGTAAAAAACGCATTGGCATCTGAACCAGGAATATTAGCCCTATACTTTTGAGTGCCTACTCTTCTAGGTAGTGCAGCTTCTATTCCAAAACTTCTTGCAAGTTGTGTGGATTCTTTAAACAGTTTATCAAACTCCGCATCTGAATTTCTACGCATATCACTTAATTTAGTCGTTGCCAATTTTATGATTTCGTAAGCCTTTATTATATCTAGGTTAATCGTTTGCAAATACCGTGATAAGTTCTGTGTAATGGGCAAAACCGTACTACTTATTACCACACCCAATATAAAGTCAAATTTACATACACGGTTGTGCAAACTCATTCCATCACTGCAATTTTAATTGTTAAATTAAGTTAATCATGTAATTTTAACTTAATTTTCGACATATCTGGTTATCATAAATTTAAAGCCAACCAATAATTACACCAGTCGACAAAAACAACATTTTTTGTTGGGTTTCTGTTTTAATGCATAGATTCTGATTCTAGACGTCAAAATCTCCAATCTTAGCTTTTAAAGTTTGTTTTTGTAAATTTTACATCGATAAGACAATTTTAAAGTTAAAACCTTACTAAATTAGCTATAACTTTTTAAATTATGCATCGATGGGGGCTCGGAATGGGCTCGTTTAATTAATGACCGAACAGACTTTACGATAATATCATAAAAATATAACATTTGTTCATTTTTAGATTGTTTTATGGGAGATTTATTTTAAAATATAAAATTTTTATCAAAAAATCTCATATTTTTGCAATATTTTGTAATACTCGTATATCGTCGAAACCGCTGAACGGATGGAAAATTATATGAAGTTGAAGGCTACTTAATATTTAATTCTTTAAAACTTTCCTCAACCAAATCGGATAAATGGTTCTCGAGTTATGCCACTATATGTGGGTCTCTTTCTACGCACTGTTCGATCCGTTGAAGAATTTCTGCTTTTATTTATTTTTGTTCTATTACCACCTCCTATTTTTTCTACCAAGACGTAAATCTATGAATAAAGTTTCATTAATTTTGAAAAAAGTTTCATTTCATTTGAAATTAGTTTCAATTCCGCTGAAAAAAGTTTCATTCCATTTGAAAAAGATTTCATTTCATTTGAAAATAGTTTCATTTCATTTGGACATAGATTGAATTCAGCTGAAAAAGGTTTCATTTCATTTGGAAAAGGTTTCGTTTAATTTGAAAATGGTTTCATTTAATCTGAAAATGCTATATATGCTTCAAGCGGAATATGTTTTGGACAATATATTACAGAAGCGATTTTTTTCAGCGTGAATACTTGAAACTGTTTGCAGTGATTTTACTGTAAAGTCTACAGTCTAGTGGAAAATGGCACGATCCCTTTGGTACCCCAACAGAAATTGACGGATTCATACGAACATAACTTCACCTCTTAATGTTTCCAAATTTCTGCCACCAACATAAAGCACCATATTACATTACTCACATAGTGAGGGTATACCTTTGTCGATTTACTTGACTGAAACTTTCTTACCTGTATTCATAAATATATATTTGTTGTAACTAAAACAGCCGTTCTTGTTGAGGAATATTATTAGAGTAATTTATTTCTTAGTGTTAGTGGTGATATTCGCCCTTAGTGATGAATATGAATAATCCATATGCATGTAATCGATATCGAATATATAATAGGAATAATCGACAAATAAATACAATGATACTATGTTCACATTATGACAATATTTAAAATTTGTTGTTCCAAAGATATTTTTTTCAATTCAAACATCAAAAATGCGATTACCCACAGTGTATAAACAAATAATATTTATTTATATACTCGTACATATATATTCACAGCCCTTTGAATAGATTTAATTTAATTAATAATATTGTTTGATCCCGCCCATTTTTGGACCAATCACGATACAACTTTCTGCTGAGAGTGATAGATTAGTGTTTTGTGCTCACAGCGAACTTAACGACAATGCGAACTTCTACGGTCAATAGTTTAGAAATAATACATGCCTAACTAATGCTACGCCCACTTTTGCCACACCCACTAATCCTATCCCGCCAGAAGATTTAGATAATTACTCACTAAAGTGTGTTCCAAATTTCGTTCTCCTACCATCAACACATTCAGTCATTCGAATTTTATATAATGTCACGCCCATTTATTGTATCCCGCGCACTTTTGGTGAAAGTACTCATCAACTTACAGTCCAAATCTCGTTTCTCTAGGGTCAATAGTTTCTGAGATAATAAACGTTTAATTAATGCTACGCCCACTTTTGCCACACCCAAAAAGTGGTGTGGCTTATTGAAGTTTTAAAAAATAACTCCACTAACGTGTGTTCCAAATTTCGTTCTTCTAGGGTCAACACTTTTTGAGATGTTCGAATTTCAAGTATCGCCACGATCACTGCTGCCCCGCCCACTTTTTCAAAAAAATTTTCCTAAACCATCTCTGACAAAGAACCTTTCAACGAAAATAAAAAAAAATAAAATCGGTTTCAGAGTCTATAGCATACATACATACATACAAACATTTTTCCATTTTTATATATATAGAAGATAGATTTAACCTTGGAACGTCAACTTCAAATCTCATTGCACACCTTCGTTCGGCACATGATATAGAAATTAAAACGAAGAATTCTGACTTAAATCTCCGAATTACAAAAAAAAAGCACTGGCGGGGACGTCAACTTATATTTGTAGAAATAAGTTGGAAATTTACCACCGCAAGAAGAGTTGCTGAGATGTGTTGTACTGATTTACAACCTTTTAATATAGTAGAGAAACCGGGTTTTCGAAAGTTTATATCTCAACTTAAACCAGGTATAGAGTTTCCTAGAAGTCGCACAGTAGCCACATCTGCGTTGCAAGACGTGTACGATCTCTATAGAAGTAAAGTTAAAGAGAAACTGCTAAGTGCACCTAAAATATTTCTTTAGTGCTGGACCTATGGTCTGATAAGTATAAACGCCTTTCGTACGTTAATATTAAAGTGCACTATTGCGTAAACTTTAATATGATTTCTGCATCGCTAAAAACGGAATATCTTGCTCATCCCCATATAGGGAACTTAATGCCGAAAATGTTATGTTCACGCTAAAGGAATTTCATCTAGAAGATCGAAAAATTCACGCTATCAGTGACGGAGGAAGCAACATAATTGCAGGATTGAGGTTGTCACATATTGTGAGGTACGAGTGTATGGCACATGCGTTACACCTTTTTTTTAGTTTCTGGTATACTGGAAAATCCACAATTTAAATCCATAAAAGAAGTTGTTAAAAAATTTAAAGACGTTTTCAGAAAGTTATCATACGCAACAGAGCAAGTGGCGATGATACAAAAAGCATACCATCAAGAAGAAGTCATTGACATCTTATCAGAAATGGCTAACATTGCAGAATCATTGGAAATGGAAGAAGTATATTTATCTAACGATATGGATTCAATTTTGCTAAATGCTTTACAAAAATAAAATCCAACAACTTTAAAAAATTCCAACGATACACGTTGGAACACATTATTGTCGCAGCTTTTCGAATAATGTTGACGCAGTTAATATCGCTTTAATACAAGCCGGAAAAGAAGCTTTTTTTCCAAGATATGGAAAAAAATAATAGACGAATACGCAGATTTTTTAACAATATTTGAAAAGGCAACCGTTTATTTGCAAGGGCGTAACTATCCAACTATTTGCAGTATAATATTTTTTATGAAACTGATTTTTATGAAAGGAACTTCTTTGCGAGGAATTAATACAACTGTTACATTTTTCCCCGCGAGAAGAAACCGACGATACAATAGAACCCGAGCCTATAAAAAAGAAACTGGTAATTTGAAACTCACATATGACAATATAAAACTTACACGTCGTCTTTACTTTCGTAGTACTAATCTATTATCATTATTATTTACTAAATTTTTTGTCAGATAACTTAACTAATTAACACCTTTCTCCATAGAATATATCTGCGACTCGAAAAAATATGCTCGAATTTATGGCGTCAACTAGTTCTCAAGCAATGATGGCAACCTCCGTCAGGAGATACAGACTTATTTCAATGCTCCACATGAAGATACCTAATGTTTGGACTGGTGGCGACAAAAAGAATATGTAATTTGAATAATTTTTACAAATACATAGTTTCAAATAATTTTTCCAAAATTATCTAAACTGGCTGAATTTTGTTTCGGGATTCCTGCAACTTCAGCTTCACCTGAGGAAGCTTTCTCTGCCGCAGGTGCGTATATTACTGCTAAAAGATGTAGACTCAATCCATGTACGGTCAAAAGGCAACTCTTTATACACGACAATCAGCACTTAGTGGAACCATCATAACAACGCAGTAATACTTCCACAATTATTTACAATACTCCTTTTAAAAAGTACAAATTACTTTAAATTATGTACTACATTTTAAAAATTCATACTTCTTTAAAAGTACAAATTACTTTAAATGCTTTGAATTTAAAAGTTTTTTTAATAAAATTAATATTAATAAAATGAATACATGTGTGTTTGTGGGTTTGTTTGTGTGTGGATTTGTTTGTTCCGTATAGACGCATAAAGGGCTGGACCGATCTTCTTGGAATTTTCACAGAATGTACATAGATGTACTGAAAATCGGGTACTTGAACTTTAGATATATCAAGTGGGCTCACATCCGCCCAACTTTTGACGTTGAAAAAATTTTTGAGCTAGAAACCAGAAATTTTCTTTGTATGCATTAAGCAGCGTTATTACCACGCCCCTTTTGGTACTTCCCAAACAAAATTTCCAAAATAAAAAATATGAAAAATTATTTTTTTAATCTCCCTATTTTTACAATATGGGTCATCAATTTTTTTTCTATTTTTTATGTGATTTTAAGCCAGCACAAAAACAATTTTTTTTTGAAAAAAAATCAATTTTTTCTAAGTGTTTTATCGTTACCAAATCTCCGTTTCTACGTGAAAGTAATTTTCTCAGCATTTCTAGCCCTCATAATTTCTTTTAATATAAATGGTATCCCGGCTTTATCGAGCTTATATTTCATAAAATATTTTCCAAATACTAAAAGTAATTTCCATGAAAATTACAATTTTGGAAAAAATAGCTTTACCATAAAAACAAATTTTGCTTTGGGTAAAGAAATGAAGTAGACAAAATACAAGATGACAGGGGGAAAAATAAGGAAAACAGGACGGGGAAAATACAGGAACATGAAATAACTGGAAAGTAAAAAACAAGAACAAGTATTAAATGAAGCAGAAATGAAATTACGAGTCGAACGAGCAGGAATATTTAAGTGTAATTTGATAAATAAATAATGTAAATTTATTTCTCCATTAATCAATTTAACTATAAACACATTACCTAACATAAACCTTATTTTCTCAAGCGAAGGAAGATCAAGTGGTTTTCGCCACACAAGATTCAATGTGTAAGTTAAATTAATGTTTAGGGTCAAGTAAAACACCTAGATCATTGAAATTACCAACATTCTCAGGAGTGTAATTGCCTATAGAGTAATTAGTCTGAATAATTAATGGACGAGAGACATTTTCTTTAATTTTTTCAAATTTAAAGACATAAAGTTTTTGTTACACCAATCTGACAAACGCAAAAGGTAATCTTGTAGATAGCTTCTGCAAGGAACAGATTTAAAGGACAAGAATAACTTAACGTCATCTGCGTACATAATTATCTTAGAATAGTTTACAACTGATGTAAGATCATTAAGGTATAGATTAAATAGAATATGACCTAGGTGACTACTTGAGCAATACCCAAAGTAACACAAATAATACAAGACAAACAGCCTTTAAACAATACTCTCTGAGTCCTAACTTTAAGGTACGAAGATATCCAACGTATTTAGCCATGAGGAAAACCAATTAATTTAAGCTTGTATAATAAGAGATCATGATTCGTTGTTGTTGTTTTTTTTTGGTCTATGCGGCGCGTCGAGTCAGCATTCTCCCATGGAAAATGCAAATGCATTGTCCATGGTTGAATGGAACACAAAACCAACGGCCCATATTCAACAATGTTTATCCGTGATTTGAGAACATAAGGAAATTTAGTAAATAATTTATAGTAGTAAATAAGACAGTGGTGGCGGAAACATTCTCGCTGTTCGACTAAATGTTGGATCATATATCTAGATTTTTTCACATCTGGCAACATAGTTGCGTACAGACGTATTTATAGTGGCTCTCACAATATCTCCATTAAAAAAATATTTTCTTTGGGATTAACCTTGCTAAAGCATATAAAGCGGGTTGGACTCTATTAACAAGTGATTTGGTTATAATTCTGTGTTAAAGTTTATTGCTAAAGTGTAACTTTTTGCAAGAAAAATAATCAAGTTAAAATCATAGTGCTTGCTGTGTTTGTTGTTCATAAATAAACAAAGGAAATTTACAAAAACAAATATTCGTGCATGTCTCTCACTCCCTACGTTGAGAGGCGGTTAAGTCTTAATGGGAGAAATGCGTACATTTCTGTGACAACTACAGTAAGTAAAGCAACATCCAGCGCTGCTAGTTTAAGGGATTTATCCCCAATTTGGTGATTTTTCTTCGCGAATGGGGGAAATATTTTTTTGGGGATTTAGGGGATAAAAAATAAAAATTTGGGGATTCGGCACTAAAAAAAAGTGGCAAGCCTGACAACATCAACGTCTAGAAGAGATGACAGCTTCTTTTTAACTACCAAAACCCCAAACAATGCGCGCTCTTTCTCACCGCAGTTGTCAAGTAGTGAAACAAATCAAACAGAAATGGTAACAAATACAATGCAAAATAACGTAGTGCCTAAAAGAATGCTTTCAAGTTCAGTAGCTATCCGAATGGAAATAGTGTTGCCACAGCAACAGGAACAATCCCCAAAGGTACAAATCCAAACAGTACAACGGGCAAAGATGATAAAATACAAACTGGTATAGATAGATATATTTTAGTGACAAAACGAAAGGCAAGTGCAAGGTCTCCTCATAAGGAACCAGATCCCAAAGTTCCCAAAGGAATGAATGCGGTAATTTCGAACCGATTTGAGCTCCTCAGCTCTGAGGATAATAATGAAGAAACAAATGAAACTATAAGAGAACCCAAACCACCTCCGCTTTTCTTGCGGGAACAACCAACTAACGCGTTGGTAAATAAGCTGTCCCAGCTACTAGGCAAAGCAAACTTATATGTTGCTTCACTTCGTAAAGGCAATGTATACAAAACAAAAGTTCAGACATACACCGAAGTGGCTTATAGAAAGGTAGTTGGGTTGCTCGATCTCGAGAAAAAGAATTACTACACTTACCAGCTTAAGAGTTCGAAAGGTCTTGTGGTATTAATTAAGGGTATTGATAGTACAGTTTCAACAGCTGAAATAATCGATGAACTTGCTAAAGAGGGTTACGAAGTTAAATCCATAATAAACATAATAAATAAAAAGAAAATTCCTCATCCCATGTTTAAGGTTGAACTAACATTTGATTCTTCAAAAATAAAGAAAAAAGGCGCACCTCATCCTATTTATGATCTAAGATATTTGTGCAACCGTAGAATTCGAGTCGAGGAACCTTTAAAACGAGCCGATCCTCCCCAATGTACAAATTGTCAAGAATTTGGACACACCAAGGCATACTGTAAATTACAGTCCGTTTGTGTCAGATGTGGCGATGTGCACAAGTCCGTCGTCTGTCCCCATCCTAGAACAGATACTGGTGTTAAAAAATTTAGCAACTGTGGTGAGAACCATACAGCAAACTACAGGGGTTGCCCTATCTATAAGCACATAAAAAAAGCAAACAATGTTAATAAAACTCCAATATGTGCAAGCTATATTCCATCGCCTTTCCCAGGCTTAAGAACCGTATCTCCTACGGAAAATGCTAGTTCTAGTGACCCAAACGTAAACCGAATCCCAAAGAACACAATTCATCCAAATATGTCATACGCCCGTATGACAAGAAATGGTAATTCGTTACCCCCTTAATATAAACTATGAATTCATTCATGTTGAATATGCAAAGCATGATGCAAGAAATGATGAGAAATCAAAGTATGCTTATGCAACTCGTGTTAAATCAAAAATAAATCCACTGAGAATTTGTTATTGGAATGCACACGGCCTGAGCCAACACAGAAATGAGGTTTTCTCCGAAACCACTGTATAGATATTTTATTAGTCTCTGAGACACATTTTTCAACCAGAAATTGTTTTAGGATACGTGGTTATTCCACATACGATACTAAACACCCTAGCGGGAGAGCCTGTGGTGGTACAGCTCTTATTGTCCAAAATAAAATCAAACATTATCCTATGCCCGAATATAGGACTGAGAATCAGCGTTACCAGATGATAAGTTTAAACTTATTTTTCAAGTTTTTACGAGTCAAAAATAGAACTTTTATGTTTTTTTCTTTCACAAATAAGTTTTTTTTAATTCTGTAAAAGTTTAATATTATATTATTATCTCAGAAAAACCAAAACCTTTCCCAAACCAGCTAATTTTAGGTTTAATTTTATAGGAATATTAAATTTTGAAAATATAATAAATCACTTACTTGGAAGAAAACGTATAAATTTACTGTAAAATGAAATACACGTTTTTAACGAACAAGAAAATAATAGGGCTTAATAAGAAACACAAATTTAAGCATTTTCAGAAATCACATTTTCCAATTTAGGGGGTTCAAATTTGCAATTTAGCGGCGTAAAGGGCGGAATTCACCATGGAGTTACAGGAAAAATTTCTTTTTTGGATCATCTCTTTATTTTGCAAATTATACAATAATTGTTTTGTATATTTATACCTTTATCGACTATATTTTATCCTGATGTGAGAAATACTCGTATGGCCCATCGCCAATTATTTAATTTAAATTTCTTGTACTATTTGCCTAATTACCATTTAAAATCTAATCCATTTAAGGGTTTCAAAGAGAGAAGCACTCCCATTTAATTTAAGATTGAATTGCTACTATTTTAATTTTTTTTTACAAAATAGATATGTTTTTTTGTTGCAAAATAAGTTTTTTCTTTGCAAATTTAAATTTTTTTTTCAAAAATATCTGGCAACGCTGCTGAGCATATACAAGCAACTTCTATCGCTATCACAGGCACAAATCTGTTGATATCGTCGATATATTGTCCCCCTAGGCACAATATTAACAAAGATCAATTCAGGGAGTTCTTCTCCACACTTGGCACAAAGTTTTTGGTAGCAGATGACAATGCCAAGCACACATTTTGGGGCTCTCGCCTCACTACTCCAAAAGGTAGACAACTACTTAAAGCCATAAATCTGCTAAACTAGATGTAGCTTCGAGCGGCCACCCAATATATTGGCCCTCAGATCTGAATAAAACGCCAGACCTTATTGATTTCGCTATAATAAAAATTATAAGGCGTGAACAATTATATCAATGTCCATCACTTGATCTATCATCGGATCATTCGCCTACCATTTTGACACTGCTTTACAACAATCATGAAAATGGGTGTGACAATTTGCCCAATAAGTATACCAACTGGCTAAAATATAAAAAATACGCACCTATCCGATGGTGTATCGTTACGTACAACGGATGAAATTGAAGCCGCGGTAAACCTATTCACAGACGTTGTAAACAGTGCTGTTAAAGTGGTTACTCGAAAAAGCGCATTCAAAAGAGAAAACTCAAATAACCCAACAGGCATCCAAGCGTTAATCACTGAAAAAAGAAGCTTAAGAAGAGAGTCGCAACAATATCGCTCCCCAGCACTGAGAAAAAAACTAAAAAATTGCCAGAAGAGATTGAATCAGCCCTAAAATCAGCCGAGGAAAGTGATCTAAAAATATATTTGCAATCTCTGGAAACAGATTATAGTCTCTGAAAGGCCAGAAAAAATTTGCGAGGACCTGTTGCGCATGAATCCCCAATTCGCCTTGAAAATGGGAACTGGGCAAAAAGCACAGAAGAGAAAGTAAATGCATTCGCAAACTACCTCGAGTCCGTTTTTACACCCAACAGTGATACATCTGAAATCTATCCGCCCGTGATAGATATAATTCCTCGCCCACACTATCCGCCCGTGATAAACGACATAATTCCTCGCCCAATCTATCCGCCCGTGATAGATGATATAATTTCTCACCCAATCTATTCCTCTCCCAATCTATCAGCCCGTGATAGATGACATAACTTCTCCCCCAACCTATCCGCCCGTGATAGACGACATAACTCCACGCCCTATCTATCCGCCCGTGATAGATGATTTAATTCCTCGCCCAATCTATCAGCCCGTGATAGATGATATAATTCCTGACCCAATCAAGCTTTGAATAAAGGATGTTGAAAAATCTGTCAAAGAACTAAAATTAAAGAAATCGCCCGGAGGAGATGGTATAACAGCGAAAATGATTAAAGAACTTCCCTTTTCAGCCTTGAAAATTGTGTTATTTTTATTCAATGCAATTCTCCGTGTAGGTTACTTCCCCCTATCTTGGAAGAGGTCTGAAATCGTGATGATACCGAAACCAGGTAAAGATCCAACTCAAGTCAAATCCTATCGCCCTATAAGCTTACTATCGATACTTTCAAAAATGTTTGAGTCCATTCTCATGAAGAAAATCACACCTCATATAATTTCTCACAATATTATACCTGTCCATCAATTTGATTTTAGAAAAAGTCATAATACTATAGAACGGGTACACCGTATCGTAACCTGGATCAAAAGAGCTTTTGAGAATAAAGAATACTGTTCGGCGTTATTCATAGATATTCCCAAGCATTTGACAAAGACTGGCACGAAGGACTTTTGTACAAAATATGCGACCTTCTGCCAATCAACACGCATAAACTGTTCAGGAGTTATTTGACTAACCGGTCTTTTCAAGTTAAATCAAATGGCATTTTTTCTTCCCCTTAGAAAATAAATGCCGGTGTCCCACAGGGGAGCATTCTTGGCCCTATACTGTACGTTATTTTTACGGCAGATATGCCCATAACCAACTTTACGCACACATCTACTTTTGCGGACGATACTGCAAAAGTATTCACAAAAACCCTTCAGTTGCGTCCGATCAACTGCAGTCTCATGTCCGAATCCTAGAAGAATGGTTAAAAAAATGGAAAATAATGGCGAATGCCTCAAAGTGTACTCATGTTACTTTTACCCTGCGAAGGGATACAAGTCCTCCAATTTCTATTTTCAATTCACAGATTCCCCAAAAGGATCATGTAAAATACCTTGGAATCCACTTAGATCGGCGTTTGACGTGGTCGCGCCACATAGACCCTAAAGTAACTCAAATAAAACTCAAAACTATTCAACTTCAGTGGCTTATCAGCCAAAGATCTGCCCTAGATCCAGAGTATAAAGTTATTTTATACAAAACGGTATTGAAGCCCATTTGGACATATGGTATCCAGCTCTGGGGTACAGCGTACGCTTCAAATGTATGCAAATTACAAAGAAGACAATCGAATATTCTTCGTTTAATTACAGGTGCACCGTGCTATATAAGAAACGCTAATATCCTTAAGGATCTCAACATGCCAACAGTAAAAGAGGAAATTGAAAAATTTGCCGGTGTTACGTGGGTAAACTATTCAATCATCCAAACATCCTGGCTCGAGAACTACTAAATTTTGAAGGTCATAACCGCCTTAGAAGGAGAGATACGCTGGACATGATTTAAATTAAAACTAATCAAAAACAAAAATGAAATGAACTTGTGAATTCTTAAAATTGAAATGTTAACCTTTTTGTTAAAGTAAAAAATCGGGTAAAGCCTCAATGGTTTATTCGCAATGGCAATAACGCAGAGAATAGTATTTTAGGTTAAGATTTGTCCACTTATTGTTATTTTCATTTTATAATAATGAAAGATTCAATAAAAAAATGTAATGAATTGAAAAAAAAAATATATCTACACAATCATTTCCTTTTGTTTTCAAACGGTAAATCCGTTTTACGTATTATTGCATTTAGCCTTTCTTTCCATTGCTCACTTTCAACTGCTTGTGAATAAGTTGATGGAGATTCTATTTGATTTACAAATTCGTGTGATTATGAACAATTTGTTATAATTTTTGTAGTATTCTGAATTTCTTGTGCACGTTTGTTAAATTGTGTGTATGCTTCTGTTTTCTCATTCAGCACCTCCGTTTTGAAGCATATATAGGGCCGTGCAACTTATAAAGGGTGATTCATCGTGAGGTTTGATTTATAATGTAAAGTAAAACATATAAATTTGAAAGTGAATTTAAAATTGTATTTTCGCTTGTTTTTATTTCGATTTTCAAATCGGTTTGAACGAATAACCACAGATTAAAAGAACAATTTATGGCATTTACTGTTTGAAAATGATTTCATGTAAATGTTGCCATGATTATGTCTGACGTGGTATATTCGGAAGGTCCAAGTTTGAGCGACTTGTTCGATCATAGAGACTGGTATCTCGTGAATAACACGGGCTTGTTCCTGAAGACCTCAGACTTTACATATCCCCAGAAGAAATAATTCAAAAGTGTGATACCGCACGATACAGGTGGTCAATTTACCCTAGCAAAACTTGAAATTAAGTGCTCACCAAAATCATTTTAGAAGAAATATGGACCAATGATTCCCCCAGCCCATAAACCACACCATACCATTGTTTTTATTAGATGTATGTAATGGTATCTCTTGGTACTCTTCGAGTTGCTCATCAGCCCAAACACTGCAATTTTGTTTATTAACGTATCTATTGAGCCAGAAATGTGCTTCATCACTGAACAAAATTTCTCGATAAAACACCGGATTTTCATTGAGTTTTTCCTGAGCCCATTACTGAATTTGCAGACGCTGTTGTGGTGTAAGTCTTTTCATGATGACTTTAGATAGGGGCGATGCCCAACCAAGAAAAATAAGTTGCGTTTGTCACCCCCTAGATTTGAAGATTATTCAAAGACAATTTCAGAAAATTTTTTTTTAATTTTTTTGGTGCACCCTACATACCGCCCTTTTAGTTTTCTTTATCCTGTGTTGCTATTTGAAGTCCGATCGTAACGGGATGTATACCGTTGTTCACGTTTTGGAAAGGGCTATATTTCGTCCACTGGCCATTTTTGACTCCGAGGTCAAATTCGATAATTGTCCTCTATTATCTCGTTTTCTACCCCCCTTGTTTTGGACTTATTTTGAAACGATAATAAAGGCAATTAAAAATAATTAAACTTTTGTCTTTAAAGTACTCAGTTTTATTCATAAACAAAAAAGTTACATAGGGTTTAAAATTGTAAAGTATATGCTGGAGTCAAATTCGACTAGTTTCTTTTGACCTCGTTTTCTGTCTCTCTCTCACACACACATGAATAACCCAATGCCACAAACGCACAATCACTATGGCAGTTCGGTCCAGCATCAACAAATTAAATTTGCGGGATTCTCTAGCAAATGTTGAAGCTTTTTAAGGAAGAATAAAATCACTTTGTTTTCACATTCACCCTACACTCCACTAAAATAGTATTTTTGCCACTGACTCCATATTTATTATCCTATCTTTACGTATGATACCTCGTGGATCATCTACTTTTCTTCCATACGTCACTTTAGATTTTTTACCAGATTTTCTACTTTCACTATAAAGGGTGGGCCATTTAAAATTTGAATTACCGATTACCTTGCATTGTGATTTGAGTCCATTGGATTATTTTCGGTGGGAACCCATTAAGGATAAATGCTATGCAAAGCATCCAAAGACAATTGAAGCGTTGAAACATGAAAACTAATGATGATTTCGTTTGTGTAAAAAAATTTAAAAATTTTTCTACATTTTACACTAAAACCGCATTTTTAGGTTAGTTTGTAAAAATGGTGCAGCCGTACGAACGGGTTTGTAAAATTATTACACTCCGCAAATGCGAAAATATCTATTTTCCACACTCAGCCCAGTCCACGATGTGGAGTGTTGCACCGTCAAAAACCAACCTTCAGAACCAAGCCTAATTGAAAGCGTACATGCTTAATGCACTATCAAATGGTTGCGCTATAATGTAGGAATGGGTTTTACTCACCGCACGATTTTTGTTCGATTGTTCGCATGCAAAATGCGAAATTAGCAGTATGTGCAGGGGGAATTTTTAAAATGTAGCAACATGATGTAGTGATATTATTTTTCAGAAACGAAATCACCATAAGTTGCCATTGAAGAGATTCGACTCGAAGCAATAGAATATGTCCTGAAAAATTGGGATGAGCGGATGAGGTACTGCCGAGCCAGTCTTGGTAGTCATATGAATGATTTTGTGTTGCATTATTAAATGAAAAAGTTCAACATTTCCATAAAAAAACAGAAATTCGAAAAAACTATCAGTAAATTTTTTTATAGCTGATTCAAATTTTAAATATATTCATAAGCAAATAAGTTATAGAGAATTATTAATAAAATGTTATAGACATGATTAATTTGTTTGAACAACATATTTAACTTACATACAAATGCCTTCCCATGCGTTTCAAAATAAGTGTTATTTACGGGGGTTGAAAATCAAATAACTGAAGTCACTAGTAAAAATTTACTTGGGATTCAAAACTGAAGTAAGGAAGAAGTGTTGTCGTTGTCAAGAGATGATCATCGACGTATCATACAAAAATATCATACTAGATTAAATCAGGAATTAGTGGAAAAAATACTATTTTGGTGGAGTGTAGGGTGAATGGGAAAACAAAGTGAATGTATTCTTATATTCTTCCTTAAAAAAGATTCAAAATTTGTTAGAGAATCTCGCAAATTTAATTTGTTGATGCTGTAAAGAACCGCCATAGTCGTTGTGTGTTTGTGGCATTGGGTTATTCATGTGTCTGCGAGAGAGAGTGAGACAGAAACGAGACCAAAAGAAACTAGTCGAATTTGACCTCAGCATATATTTTACAATGTTCTGAATTTCTTTACATCCTCATTATATTTCAGGGCCGTTATCACTCAATTTTCTTTCGTGCTTTACGATGTAATCATATCATTTTTGTAAAATCTTCTCTGTATTTGTATCCTCCGAATGAAGGGGGCAGACTGCAAACATCTATGGATCTTAATTCTCTAAGAGCTTTTGCAGTTTCATGCCTTATACCTTTGTCAATTGTACTAAATGTTTGTTTGGGATGTTTCGTACAAAACAAATTACTTTGATGTATTTGCGAAATATCTTACTGTTCCATTATCCACCCACCATTCAACACTTGATACAGTGACATTTGCCTTACTAGACTCATCAAGCAGATCAACGTTGGTAGAGGGTGTATTCGCAGGTCTTGACATCTTACAAACAAACGTGCATTACAAGCTCATCTAAAAATTTGTTATCACGTGTTGACTTTATCCAACTTTACTTAAACATGTCAAAGGAGGATGGCAAAATATAGAGAATTTACTTTAGATTTAAAGTTTTGATTCGTTGGTAGATACACCCATTAGATGGAAAACCATTCAGTATACATTTTGAATACCTAGTCTTTAGAAGATGCTTCAAATTGTTAACGTAATATTACGCAAACGTAGCACTGTGCAACCAAATTCTATTTTGTTTTCGAGACCTAAAAACTTTTATTTATAGATTTTTTTTCGATCAATATTTTTTTTATTTTAGTCTCTATTTACAATATATACGCTATTCTATTTAAATTCATTTTAACTTAAAGATATGTTATGACGATTTCATTAACGAGTTTATATATTAATTTTTAAAGTAGATTTACTCTCACACAATTCTATTAAGTTGTAGTATTTCGTCACAGGCGACGATATGGATCATTATAAGCATAATTAGTTCTGAAGTAGTTCATGTGTAGCAGTTCAAAGTTTCTAGTTGGTCTAGATGGAACATTCAGTTTAATTTTATTAATCAGGAATTCAGAGGTAATATTTCCTTGTAATATAAAGGGTCCGCCATCTATCGTTTTTTTTTAAACTAGTGCTTATTTCGTGAATGGTAACACTTAGCTCATGTCTGATTTGATAATAGTTTTATCCTTCCGCTGAACGAATATGGTTGTGTATACGCTTGAACAACGCTGGGAAATATTGCAACATTACTTTCAATTCACCGTCGTTCTCAACAATTGAATATTTCGGAGACATCATTGAGACGAATTTTGCATAAAGACCTTGGTATGATGCCATACAAAGTCCAATTGGTTCAGGAGTTGAAGCCAACTGACCATCCAATGCGTTTTCGCTTCGCTAAGTGGGCCTGCGATCGACTTACAGAAGATGCCGATTTTGCCAAAAAAAATCATCTTTTCAGATGAAGCTCATTTTGATCTTGGCGGGTATGTAAACAAGCAAAATTGTCGCATTTGGGGCACAGAAAACCCGCACGCATACGTTGAAAAGCCGATACACCCAAAACGAGTCACTGTTTGGTGCGGATTTTGGTCCAGAGGCATAATTGGGCCATTTTTCTTCGAAAATGAGCAAGGAGTGGCCGTTACAGTCAATGGCGATCGTTATCGGGCCATGTTGAACGAATTTTTGTTCCCAAAAATTTAAGAGGAGGACATTGGCAACATTTGGTTTCAACAGGACGGCGCTACGTGCCACACAGCCGAAGCTACACTCGATGTTTTGCGCCCTGTTTTTGAAGATCGCATTATCAGCCGCAGAGCTGATGACGTTTGGCCACCTCGGAGCTGCGATTTGACACCGTTGGACTATTATTTGTGGGGTGCCCTCAAAGATAAGTGTTACGCCGACAAGCCAGAGACAATTGACGCTTTAAAGGACAATATTCGTGAAGCCATTGGTGAAATACAGCTGCACACAATCGATAATGTGCTTAAAAATAGCATTTTAAAAAAAAATTATTTGGCGGACCCTTTATTTAATACAAAACAAATATTCAGCATTACGCGTCTGCTCTTCAACGAACGTAACTTTATAAGATCCAGTCTGTACTCATACGAAAGCAGATTTCGTTGAGACCAATCATATCGACGTAGACAAAATAGTAGGAATTGTTTCTGAACAGATTCTATGCGAATGCAGTGAATTGTATAACACGGATCCCATATCACGGACTCATATTCAAGTATATGTAGGTCGTACCAGCGAAGTATATAAATTTCTGGTAACAGAAGGGTCAGTAAACTCTTTACTCTAACGCTTCACAAATCCGAGAGCACCATAAGCCTTATTAGTTGTTAACGATATATGTGATCTGAAATGCATTCGACGATCCAACAGAATATCAAGATCCATAAAGTATTCAACAGATTCCAGCATGACGTCATTTATATAATAAAGGTAGACAACTACTTAAAGCCATAAATCTGCTAAATTAGATGTAGCTTCGAGCGGTCACCCAATATATTGGCCCTCAGATCTGAATAAAACGCCAGACCTTATTGATTTCGCTATAATAAAAATTATAAGGCGTGAACAATTATCTCAATGTCCATCACTTGATCTATCATCGGATCATTCGCCTACCATTTTGACACTGCTTTACAACAATCATGAAAATGGGTGTGACAATTTGCCCAATAAGTATACCAACTGCCTAAAATATAAAAAATACGCACCTATCTGATGGTGTATCGTTACGTACAACGGATGAAATTGAAGCCGCGGTAAACCTATTCACAGACGTTGTAAACAGTGCTGTTAAAGTGGCTACTCGAAAAAGTGCATTCAAAAGAGAAAACTCAAATAACCCAACAGGCATCCAAGCGTTAATCAATGAAAAAAGAAGCTTAAGAAGAGAGTCGCAACAATATCGCTCCCCAGCACTGAGAAAAAAAACTAAAAAATTGCCAGAAGAGATTGAATCAGCCCTAAAATCAGCCGAGGAAAGTGATCTATAAATATATTTGCAATCTCTGGATCCAACCCAGAAAACAGATTATAGTCTCTGAAAGGCCAGAAAAAATTTGCGAAGACCTGTTGCGCATGAATCCCCAATTCGCCTTGAAAGTGGGAACTGGGCAAAAATCATAGAAGAGAAAGTAAATGCATTCGCAAACTACCTCGAGTCCGTTTTTACACCCAACAGTGATACATCTGAAATCTATCCGCCCGTGATAGATATAATTCCTCACCCACATTATCCGCCCGTGATAAACGACCTAATTCCTCGCCCAATCTATCAGCCCGTGATAGATGATATAATTTCTCACCCAATCTATCCGCCCGGGATAAATGACTCAATTCCTCTCCCAATCTATCAGCCCGTGATAGATGATTAAAGAACTTCCCTTTTCAGCCTTGAAAATTGTGTTATTTTTATTCAATGCAATTCTCCGTGTAGGTTACTTCCCCCTATCTTGGAAGAGGTCTGAAATCGTGATGATACCGAAACCAGGTAAAGATCCAACTCAAGTCAAATCCTATCGCCCTATAAGCTTACTATCGTTACTTTCAAAAATGTTTGAGTCCATTCTCATGAAGAAAATCACACCTCATATAATTTCTCACACTATTATACCTGTCCATCAATTTGATTTTAGAAAAAGTCATAATACTATAGAACGGGTACACCGTATCGTAACCTGGATCAAAAGAGCTTTTGAGAATAAAGAATACTGTTCGGCGTTATTCATAGATATTTCCCAAGCATTTGACAAAGACTGGCACGAAGGACTTTTGTACAAAATATGCGACCTTCTGCCAATCAACACGCATAAACTGTTCAGGAGTTATTTGACTAACCGGTCTTTTCAAGTTAAATCAATTGGCATTTTTTCTTCCCCTAAGAAAATAAATGCCGGTGTCCCACAGGGGAGCATTCTTGGCCCTATACTGTACGTTATTTTTACGGCAGATATGCCCATAACCAACTTTACGCACACATCTACTTTTGCGGACGATACTGCAAAAGTATTCACAAAAACCCTTCAGTTGCGTCCGATCAACTGCAGTCTCATGTCCGAATCCTAGAAGAATGGTTAAAAAAATGGAAAATAATGGTGAATGCCTCAAAGTGTACTCATGTTACTTTTACCCTGCGAAGGGATACAAGTCCTCCAATTTCTATTTTCAATTCACAGATTCCCCAAAAGGATCATGTAAAATACCTTGGAATCCACTTAGATCGGCGTTTGACGTGGTCGCGCCACATAGACCCTAAAGTAACTCAAATAAAACTCAAAACTAATCAACTTCAGTGGCTTATCAGCCAAAGATCTGCCCTAGATCCAGAGTATAAAGTTATTTTATACAAAACGGTATTGAAGCCCATTTGAACATATGGTATCCAGCTCTGGGGTACAGCGTGCGCTTCAAATGTATGCAAATTACAAAGAAGACAATCGAATATTCTTCGTTTAATTACAGGTGCACCGTGCTATATAAGAAACGCTAATATCCTTAAGGATATCCACATGCCAACAGTAAAAGAGGAAATTGAAAAATTTGCCGGTGTTACGTGGGTAAACTATTCAATCATCCAAACATCCTGGCTCGAGAACTACTAAATTTTGAAGGTCATAACCGTATTCAGTATTCTGAATTTCTTGTGCACGTTTGTTAAATTGTGTGTATGCTTCTGTTTTCTCATTCAGCTCCTCCGTTTTGAAGCATATATAGGGCCGTGCAACTTATAAAGGGTGATTCATCGTGAGGTTTGATTTATAATGTAAAGTAAAACATATAAATTTGAAAGTGAATTTAAAATTGTATTTTCGCTTGTTTTTATTTCGATTTTCAAATCGGTTTGAACGAATAAACACAGCTTAAAAGAACAATTTATGGCATTTACTGTTTGAAAATGATTTCATGTAAATGTTGCCATGATTATGTCTGAGGTGGTATATTCGGAAGGTCCAAGTTTGAGCGACTTGTTCGATCATAGATACTGGTATCTCGTGAATAACACGGGTAATGTTGGCTTCCAATGCGTTAATCGTAGCTGGCTTGTTCCTGAAGACCTCAGACTTTACATATCCCCAGAAGAAATAATTCAAAAGTGTGATACCGCACGATACAGGTGTTCAGTTTACCCTAGCAAAACGTGAAATTAAGTGCTCACCAAAATCATTTTAGAAGAAATATGGACCAATGATTCCCCCAGCCCATAAACCACACCATACCATTGTTTTTATTAGAAGTATGTAATGGTATCTCTTGGTACTCTTCGAGTTGCTCATCAGCCCAAACACTGCAATTTTGTTTATTAACGTATCTATTGAGCCAGAAATGTGCTTCATCACTGAACAAAATTTCTCGATAAAACACCGGATTTTCATTGAGTTTTTCCTGAGCCCATTACTGAATTTGCAGACGCTGCTGTGGTGTAAGTCTTTTCATGATGACTTGTCAAACGCTACTGAACAAAAATTACAAAGTAGTTTGATATGAGTCACGCGTGAGAATATTGAAAATCAAACCTCACGATGAATCAAACGTTACAATGTTCTGAATTTCTTTACATCCTCATTATATTTCAGGGCCGTTATCACTCAATTTTCTTTCGTGCTTTACGATGTAATCATATCATTTTTGTAAAATCTTCTATGTATTTGTATCCTCCGAATGAAGGGGGCAGACTGCAAACATCTATGGATCTTAATTCTCTAAGAGCTTTTGCAGTTTCATGCCTTATACCTTTGTCAATTTTACTAAATGTTTGTTTGGGATGTTTCGTACAAAACAAATTACTTTGATGTATGTGCGAAATATCTTACTGTTCCATTATCCACCCACCATTCATTCAACACTTGATACAGTGACATTTGCCTTACTAGACTCATCAAGCAGATCAACGTTGGTAGAGGGTGTATTCGCAGGTCTTGACATCTTACAAACAAACGTGCATTACAAGCTCATCTAAAAATTTGTTATCACGTGTTGACTTTATCCAACTTTACTTAAACATGTCAAAGGAGGATGGCAAAATATAGAGAATTTACATTAGATTTAAAGTTTTGATTCGTTGGTAGATACACCCATTAGATGGAAAACCATTCAGTATACATTTTGAATACCTAGTCTTTAGAAGATGCTTCAAATTGTTAACGTAATATTACGCAAACGTAGCACTGTGCAACCAAATTCTATTTTGTTTTCGAGACCTAAAAACTTTTTTTTATAGATTCTTTTTCGATCAATATTTTTTTTATTTTAGTCTCTATTTACAATATATACGCTATTCTATTTAAATTCATTTTAACTTAAAGATATGTTATGATGATTTCATTAACGAGTTTATATATTAATTTTTAAAGTAGATTTACTCTCACACAATTCTATTAAGTTGTAGTATTTCGTCACAGGCGACGATATGGATCATTATAAGCATAATTAGTTCTGAAGTAGTTCATGTGTAGCAGTTCAAAGTTTCTAGTTGGTCTAGATGGAACATTCAGTTTAATTTTATTAATCAGGAATTCAGAGGTAATATTTCCTTGTAATATAAAGGGTCCGCCATCTAACGTTTTTTTTTAAACTAGTGCTTATTTCGTGAATGGTAACACTTAGCTCATGTCTGATTTGACAGATAATTAGTTTTATCCTTCCGCTGAACGAATATGGTTGTGTATACGCTTGAACAACGCTGGGAAATATTGCGACATTACTTTCAATTCACCGTCGTTCTCAACAATTGAATATTTCGGAGACATCATTGAGACGAATTTTGCATAAAGACCTTGGTATGATGCCATACAAAGTCCAATTGGTTCAGGAGTTAAAGCCAACTGACCATCCAATGCGTTTTCGCTTCGCTAAGTGGGCCTGCGATCGACTTACAGAAGATGCCGATTTTGCCAAAAAAAAAATCTTCTTTTCAGATGAAGCTCATTTTGATCTTGGCGGGTATGTAAACAAGCAAAATTGTCGCATTTGGGGCACAGAAAACCCGCACGCATACGTTGAAAAGCCGATACGCCCAAAACGAGTCACTGTTTGGTGCGGATTTTGGTCCAGAGGCATAATTGGGCCATTTTTCTTCGAAAATGAGCAAGGAGTGGCCGTTACAGTCAATGGCGATCGTTATCGGGCCATGTTGAACGAATTTTTGTTCACAAAAATTTAAGAGGAGGTCATTGGCAACATTTGGTTTCAACAGGACGGCGCTACGTGCCACACAGCCGAAGCTACACTTGATGTTTTGCGCCCTGTTTTTGAAGATCGCATCAGCCGCAGAGCTGATGACGTTTGGCCACCTCGGAGCTGCGATTTGACACCGTTGGACTATTATTTGTGGGGTGCCCTCAAAGATAAGTGTTACGCCGACAAGCCAGAGACAATTGACGCTTTAAAGGACAATATTCGTGAAGCCATTGGTGAAATACAGCTGCACACAATCGATAATGTGCTTAAAAATAGCATTTAAAAAAAAAATTATTTGGCGGACCCTTTATTTAATACAAAACAAATATTCAGCATTACGCGTCTGCTCTTCAACGAACGTAACTTTATAAGATCCAGTCTGTACTCATACGAAAGCAGATTTCGTTGAGACCAACCATATCGACGTAGACAAAATAGTAGGAATTGTTTCTGAACAGATTCTATGCGATTGCAGTGAATTGTATAACACGGATCCCATATCACGGACTCATATTCAAGTATATGTAGGTCGTACCAGCGAAGTATATAAATTTCTGGTAACAGAAGGGTCAGTAAACTCTTTACTCTAACGCTTCACAAATCCGAGAGCACCATAAGCCTTATTAGTTGTTAACGATATATGTGATCTGAAATGCATTCGACGATCCAACATAATACCAAGATCCATAAAGTATTCAACAGATTCCAGCATGACGTCATTTATATAATAAAGGTAGACAACTACTTAAAGCCATAAATCTGCTAAACTAGATGTAGCTTCGAGCGGTCACCCAATATATTGGCCCTCAGATCTGAATAAAACGCCAGACCTTATTGATTTCGCTATAATAAAAATTATAAGGCGTGAACAATTATCTCAATGTCCATCACTTGATCTATCATCGGATCATTCGCCTACCATTTTGACACTGCTTTACAACAATCATGAAAATGGGTGTGACAATTTGCCCAATAAGTATACCAACTGGCTAAAATATAAAAAAATACGCACCTATCCGATGGTGTATCGTTACGTACAACGGATGAAATTGAAGCCGCGGTAAACCTATTCACAGACGTTGTAAACAGTGCTGTTAAAGTGGCTACTCGAAAAAGCGCATTCAAAAGAGAAAACTCAAATAACCCAACAGGCATCCAAGCGTTAATCAATGAAAAAAGAAGCTTAAGAAGAGAGTCGCAACAATATCGCTCCCAGCACTGAGAAAAAAACTAAAAAATTGCCAGAAGAGATTGAATCAGCCCTAAAATCAGCCGAGGAAAGTGATCTAAAAATATATTTGCAATCTCTGGATCCAACCCGGAAAACAGATTATAGTCTCTGAAAGGCCAGAAAAAATTTGCGAGGACCTGTTGCGCATGAATCCCCAATTCGCCTTGAAAATGGGAACTGGGCAAAAAGCACAGAAGAGAAAGTAAATGCATTCGCAAACTACCTCGAGTCCGTTTTTACACCCAACAGTGATACATCTGAAATCTATCCGCCCGTGATAGATATAATTCCTCGCCCACACTATCCGCCCGTGATAAACGACATAATTCCTCGCCCAATCTATCCGCCCGTGATAGATGATATAATTTCTCACCCAATCTATCCGCCCGGGATAAATGACTCAATTCCTCTCCCAATCTATCAGCCCGTGATAGATGATCAATCAATCAAGCTTAGAATAAAGGATGTTGAAAAATCTGTCAAAGAACTAAAATTAAAGAAAGCGCCCGGAGGAGATGGTATAACAGCGAAAATGATTAAAGAACTTCCCTTTTCAGCCTTGAAAATTGTGTTATTTTTATTCAATGCAGTTCTCCGTGTAGGTTACTTCCCCCTATCTTGGAAGAGGTCTGAAATCGTGATGATACCGAAACCAGGTAAAGATCCAACTCAAGTCAAATCCTATCGCCCTATAAGCTTACTATCGATACTTTCAAAAATGTTTGAGTCCATTCTCATGAAGAAAATCACACCTCATATAATTTCTCACAATATTATACCTGTCCATCAATTTGATTTTAGAAAAAGTCATAATACTATAGAACGGGTACACCGTATGGTAACCTGGATCAAAAGAGCTTTTGAGAATAAAGAATACTGTTCGGCGTTATTCATAGATATTCCCAAGCATTTGACAAAGACTGGCACGAAGGACTTTTGTACAAAATATGCGACCTTCTGCCAATCAACACACATAAACTGTTCAGGAGTTATTTGACTAACCGGTCTTTTCAAGTTAAATCAAATGACATTTTTTCTTCCCCTAAGAAAATAAATGCCGGTGTCCCACAGGGGAGCATTCTTGGCCCTATACTGTACGTTATTTTTACGGCAGATATGCCCATAACCAACTTTACGCACACATCTACTTTTGCGGACGATACTGCAAAAGTATTCACAAAAACCCTTCAGTTGCGTCCGATCAACTGCAGTCTCATGTCCGAATCCTAGAAGAATGGTTAAAAAATGGAAAATAATGGTGAATGCCTCAAAGTGTACTCATGTTACTTTTACCCTGCGAAGGGATACAAGTCCTCCAATTTCTATTTTCAATTCACAGATTCCCCAAAAGGATCATGTAAAATACCTTGGAATCCACTTAGATCGGCGTTTGACGTGGTCGCGCCACATAGACCCTAAAGTAACTCAAATAAAACTCAAAACTAATCAACTTCAGTGGCTTATCAGCCAAAGATCTGCCCTAGATCCAGAGTATAAAGTTATTTTATACAAAACGGTATTGAAGCCCATTTGGACATATGGTGTCCAGCTCTGGGGTACAGCGTGCGCTTCAAATGTATGCAAATTACAAGGAAGACAATCGAATATTCTTCGTTTAATTACAGGTGCACCGTGCTATATAAGAAACGCTAATATCCTTAAGGATCTCAACATGCCAACAGTAAATGAGGAAATTGAAAAATTTGCCGGTGTTACGTGGGTAAACTATTCAATCATCCAAACATCCTGGCTCGAGAACTACTAAATTTTGAAGGTCATAACCGCCTTAGAAGGAGAGATACGCTGGACATGATTTGCGAGGACCTGTTGCGCATGAATCCCCAATTCGCCTTGAAAATGGGAACTGGGCAAAAAGCACAGAAGAGAAAGTAAATGCATTCGCAAACTACCTCGAGTCCGTTTTTACACCCAACAGTGATACATCTGAAATCTATCCGCCCGTGATAGATATAATTCCTCGCCCACACTATCCGCCCGTGATAAACGACATAATTCCTCGCCCAATCTATCCGCCCGTGATAGATGATATAATTTCTCACCCAATCTATCCGCCCGGGATAAATGACTCAATTCCTCTCCCAATCTATCAGCCCGTGATAGATGATCAATCAATCAAGCTTAGAATAAAGGATGTTGAAAAATCTGTCAAAGAACTAAAATTAAAGAAAGCGCCCGGAGGAGATGGTATAACAGCGAAAATGATTAAAGAACTTCCCTTTTCAGCCTTGAAAATTGTGTTATTTTTATTCAATGCAGTTCTCCGTGTAGGTTACTTCCCCCTATCTTGGAAGAGGTCTGAAATCGTGATGATACCGAAACCAGGTAAAGATCCAACTCAAGTCAAATCCTATCGCCCTATAAGCTTACTATCGATACTTTCAAAAATGTTTGAGTCCATTCTCATGAAGAAAATCACACCTCATATAATTTCTCACAATATTATACCTGTCCATCAATTTGATTTTAGAAAAAGTCATAATACTATAGAACGGGTACACCGTATGGTAACCTGGATCAAAAGAGCTTTTGAGAATAAAGAATACTGTTCGGCGTTATTCATAGATATTCCCAAGCATTTGACAAAGACTGGCACGAAGGACTTTTGTACAAAATATGCGACCTTCTGCCAATCAACACGCATAAACTGTTCAGGAGTTATTTGACTAACCGGTCTTTTCAAGTTAAATCAAATGACATTTTTTCTTCCCCTAAGAAAATAAATGCCGGTGTCCCACAGGGGAGCATTCTTGGCCCTATACTGTACGTTATTTTTACGGCAGATATGCCCATAACCAACTTTACGCACACATCTACTTTTGCGGACGATACTGCAAAAGTATTCACAAAAACCCTTCAGTTGCGTCCGATCAACTGCAGTCTCATGTCCGAATCCTAGAAGAATGGTTAAAAAAATGGAAAATAATGGTGAATGCCTCAAAGTGTACTCATGTTACTTTTACCCTGCGAAGGGATACAAGTCCTCCAATTTCTATTTTCAATTCACAGATTCCCCAAAAGGATCATGTAAAATACCTTGGAATCCACTTAGATCGGCGTTTGACGTGGTCGCGCCACATAGACCCTAAAGTAACTCAAATAAAACTCAAAACTAATCAACTTCAGTGGCTTATCAGCCAAAGATCTGCCCTAGATCCAGAGTATAAAGTTATTTTATACAAAACGGTATTGAAGCCCATTTGGACATATGGTGTCCAGCTCTGGGGTACAGCGTGCGCTTCAAATGTATGCAAATTACAAGGAAGACAATCGAATATTCTTCGTTTAATTACAGGTGCACCGTGCTATATAAGAAACGCTAATATCCTTAAGGATCTCAACATGCCAACAGTAAAAGAGGAAATTGAAAAATTTGCCGGTGTTACGTGGGTAAACTATTCAATCATCCAAACATCCTGGCTCGAGAACTACTAAATTTTGAAGGTCATAACCGCCTTAGAAGGAGAGATACGCTGGACATGATTTAAATTAAAACTAATCAAAAACAAAAATGAAATGAACTTGTGAATTCTTAAAATTGAAATGTTAACCTTTTTGTTAAAGTAAAAAATCGTGTAAAGCCTCAATGGTTTATTCGCAATGGCAATAACGCAGAGAATAGTATTTTAGGTTAAGATTTGTCCACTTATTGTTATTTTCATTGTATAATAATGAAAGATTCAATAAAAAAATGTAATGAATTGAAAAAAAAAATATATCTACACAATCATTTCCTTTTGTTTTCAAATGGTAAATCCGTTTTACGTATTATTGCATTTAGCCTTTCTTTCCATTGCTCACTTTCAACTGCTTGTGAATAAGTTGATGGAGATTCTATTTGATTTACAAATTCGTGTGATTATGAACAAGTTGTTATAATTTTTGTAGTATTCTGAATTTCTTGTGCACGTTTGTTAAATTGTGTGTATGCTTCTGTTTTCTCATTCAGCACCTCCGTTTTGAAGCATATATAGGGCCGTGCAACTTATAAAGGGTGATTCATCGTGAGGTTTGATTTATAATGTAAAGTAAAACATAAAAATTTGATAGTGAATTTAAAATTGTATTTTCGCTTGTTTTTATTTCGATTTTCAAATCGGTTTGAACGAATAACCACAGCTTAAAAGAACAATTTATGGCATTTACTGTTTGAAAATGATTTCATGTAAATGTTGCCATGATTATGTCTGAGGTGGTATATTCGGAAGGTCCAAGTTTGAGCGACTTGTTCGATCATAGAGACTGGTATCTCGTGAATAACACGGGTAATGTTGGCTTCCAATGCGTTAATCGTAGCTGGCTTGTTCCTGAAGACCTCAGACTTTACATATCCCCAGAAGAAATAATTCAAAAGTGTGATACCGCACGATACAGGTGGTCAATTTACCCTAGCAAAACGTGAAATTAAGTGCTCACCAAAATCATTTTAGAAGAAATATGGACCAATGATTCCCCCAGCCCATAAACCACACCATACCATTGCTTTTATTAGATGTATGTAATGGTATCTCTTGGTACTCTTCGAGTTGCTCATCAGCCCAAACACTGCAATTTTGTTTATTAACGTATCTATTGAGCCAGAAATGTGCTTCATCACTGAACAAAATTTCTCGATAAAACACCGGATTTTCATTGAGTTTTTCCTGAGCCCATTACTGAATTTGCAGACGCTGTTGTTGTGTACGTCTTTTCATGATGACTTGTCAAACGCTACTGAACAAAAATTACAAAGTAGTTTGATATGAGTCACGCGTGAGAATATTGAAAATCAAACCTCACGATGAATCAAACGTTACAATGTTCTGAATTTCTTTACATCCTCATTATATTTCACGGCCGTTATCACTCAATTTTCTTTCGTGCTTTACGATGTAATCATATCATTTTTGTAAAATCTTCTATGTATTTGTATCCTCCGAATGAAGGGGGCAGACTGCAAACATCTATGGATCTTAATTCTCTAAGAGCTTTTGCAGTTTCATGCCTTATACCTTTGTCAATTGTACTAAATGTTTGTTTGGGATGTTTCGTGCAAAACAAATTACTTTGATGTATTTGCGAAATATCTTACTGTTCCATTATCCACCCACCATTCAACACTTGATACAGTGACATTTGCCTTACTAGACTCATCAAGCAGATCAACGTTGGTAGAGGGTGTATTCGCAGGTCTTGACATCTTACAAACAAACGTGCATTACAAGCTCATCTAAAAATTTGTTATCACGTGTTGACTTTATCCAACTTTACTTAAACATGTCAAAGGAGGATGGCAAAATATAGAGAATTTACATTAGCTTTAAAGTTTTGATTCGTTGGTAGATACACCCATTAGATGGAAAACCATTCAGTATACATTTTGAATACCTAGTCTTTAGAAGATGCTTCAAATTGTTAACGTAATATTACGCAAACGTAGCACTGTGCAACCAAATTCTATTTTGTTTTCGAGACCTAAAAACTTTTATTTATAGATTTTTTTTCGATCAATATTTTTTTTATTTTAGACTCTATTTACAATATATACGCTATTCTATTTAAATTCATTTTAACTTAAAGATATGTTATGATGATTTCATTAACGAGTTTATATATTAATTTTTAAAGTAGATTTACTCTCACACAATTCTATTAAGTTGTAGTATTTCGTCACAGGCGACGATATGGATCATTATAAGCATAATTAGTTCTGAAGTAGTTCATGTGTAGCAGTTCAAAGTTTCTAGTTGGTCTAGATGGAACATTCAGTTTAATTTTATTAATCAGGAATTCAGAGGTAATATTTCCTTGTAATATAAAGGGTCCGCCATCTAACGTTTTTTTTTAAACTAGTGCTTATTTCGTGAATGGTAACACTTAGCTCATGTCTGATTTGACAGATAATTAGATTTATCCTTCCGCTGAACGAATATGGTTGTGTATACGCTTGAACAACGCTGGGAAATATTGCGACATTACTTTCAATTCACCGTCGTTCTCAACAATTGAATATTTCGGAGACATCATTGAGACGAATTTTGCATAAAGACCTTGGTATGATGCCATACAAAGTCCAATTGGTTCAGGAGTTGAAGCCAACTGACCATCCAATGCGTTTTCGCTTCGCTAAGTGGGCCTGCGATCGACTTACAGAAGATGCCGATTTTGCCAAAAAAAAAATCATCTTTTCAGATGAAGCTCATTTTGATCTTGGCGGGTATGTAAACAAGCAAAATTGTCGCATTTGGGGCACAGAAAACCCGCACGCATTGGTTGAAAAGCCGATACACCCAAAACGAGTCACTGTTTGGTGCGGATTTTGGTCCAGAGGCATAATTGGGCCATTTTTCTTCGAAAATGAGCAAGGAGTGGCCGTTACAGTCAATGGCGATCGTTATCGGGCCATGTTGAACGAATTTTTGTTCACAAAAATTTAAGAGGAGGACATTGGCAACATTTGGTTTCAACAGGACGGCGCTACGTACCACACAGCCGAAGCTACACTCGATGTTTTGCGCCCTGTTTTTGAAGATCGCATTATCAGCCGCAGAGCTGATGACGTTTGGCCACCTCGGAGCTGCGATTTGACACCGTTGGACTATTATTTGTGGGGTGCCCTCAAAGATAAGTGTTACGCCGACAAGCCAGAGACAATTGACGCTTTAAAGGACAATATTCGTGAAGCCATTGGTGAAATACAGCTGCACACAATCGATAATCTGCTTAAAAATAGCATTTTAAAAAAAAATTATTTGGCGGACCCTTTATTTAATACAAAACAAATATTCAGCATTACGCGTCTGCTCTTCAACGAACGTAACTTTATAAGATCCAGTCTGTACTCATACGAAAGCAGATTTCGTTGAGACCAATTATATCGACGTAGACAAAATAGTAGGAATTGTTTCTGAACAGATTCTATGCGATTGCAGTGAATTGTATAACACTGATCCCATATCACGGACTCATATTCAAGTATATGTAGGTCGTACCAGCGAAGTATATAAATTTCTGGTAACAGAAGGGTCAGTAAACTCTTTACTCTAACGCTTCACAAATCCGAGAGCACCATAAGCCTTATTAGTTGTTAACGATATATGTGATCTGAAATGCATTCGACGATCCAACAGAATACCAAGATCCATAAAGTATTCAACAGATTCCAGCATGACGTCATTTATATAATAATTGGATTGGAAAAATGACATTTCTAGAGAAAAAAATATGTTTACATTTTTATACCCTCCACCATAGGATGGGGGGTATATTCATTTTGTCACTCCGTTTGTAACACCTCTAAATATTGATCTGAGACCCCATAAGGTATATATATTCTTAATCGTCGTAAAATTCTAAGACGATTTAGCCATGTCCGTCTACAGTCCCCAATAATAGAGCTAGGTTGATCAAATTTGGTACAAATACTGCTTATAGTTGCAGGTTGTTTGGGATTGCAAATGGGCCATATCGGTCCATATTTAGATATAGCTCCCATATATAGCATCTAACTTGTGATTCCTACTGTTCTCATCTAATGTTTTTTTTGTGTTTTCGGTGTTATTTTCTTTAGCTTTGAGTTATTTTGTGAGGTCACATGCTATACATGGTGGAGGGTATATAAGATTCGGCATGGCCGAACTTAACGCTTTTACTTGTTTTATATTAACACCCCTATTCTCGACCGAGTGATAAGAAAATTTGTGTGATAGTAACAACATTTGTGATAGTAAAAACAATTTGCTATTCTGGGTTTCAATTGGAAGCTCATTTTGTTACCATATATTTGTTACCACCCCAATAGCACATGATAAGAAATAGTTTGTGTATAAAAAACTGTCTTTCAGCGTTTTCTTGTTAGTGTTGTTATCGGAAAGGGAAGACGAAGTCTGGATGTGGGATATTTGCATCTCAGACAATTTACCTGGCCCTGCGCTATGATTTTCTTCGTTTAAAGAAACATCTCTGTTTAATTACACAGTGCGACAGTCCAAAAACCAAAAGCCGAGATACTATTTTTCTTGTAGGTCTTGGCGTGTAAAACAACGTTTGTTCTACGAAATTTGCCGGACACCCCCAAAATCCGGATTTAAAAAACAGATTTTGTTGCCTTTTTTCACTTGAACGCCTATAACATTGTTAATTATCAACCGATTTCTAATCTATAAATTTGGAAAGATGAGTAGTAGACCTTTCCATCGATATATATTTTGTTTATTTAAATTTGTAGGAAGAAATATATGTATATTTGTCCCGCAAACAAATGTTAAAAATTTTTTTTTATCATTTTTTAGTTTAGGCAAAGTTTTTACCAATTATTTTGTGAGATAACCGTACTATTAATTAATTTCCATATATAGTATATTTTATAAGGAAAAAAATGCAACAAGTCTTTTAAAAATCCGTTTGCAATTGACTGAGTTATTGAAGTCTTATTAAAACTAAATGTGCACATAAATACTAGTTTTTAGAATGATGACGAGTTAAACATGAAACGCTCAAGCAGAGTTCAATGGCCAAAACTGGTGTTTAGATACCGATTTAGTTTTAATGAAACATTAATAACTCAGTCAATTGCAATCGGATTTTGAAGAGACTGGTTGACTTTTTCACATTATAAAATATACTTCATATGTAAATCAATTAACCGTGCGGTTAGCTCACAAAATAATTGGTAAAAACATTGCTTAAACTAGAAAATTACGGAAAAAGGTGAAAAAAAAGTCAAGAAAATCGGCTTTTTACCCGTAAATCCGGATTTTGGGGGTGTCCGTGGAATTCCAAAATAAGATTCGTGTTTTACTCGACAAGACCCACAGGAAAAATAGTATCGCGTCATTTGCTTCTCAACTTGACTTTATTTGGTCGCACTGTGGTATTATAGAATGTGGGGAAATAAATGATGGGGATTAATTAAGCATGGGTCCAGAAAGACCACAATTCTTCCAACATACAAATTTCATGCTATTGTACATTTTTTGCCTGAAAACATTTGGGGATGATTTTTCCATTTTCAATTTATTTTTGAATTCTTTTTCTATGTCATAATAAAAAATCATGCCATATGGGAAAATTTTGAATATAAGTAGATTTCTTCATACACAAAAGCTTTTAATAATGTATTTTTTTTATTGGGCAGCAATGCCAACATTTTTTAAATTAAAAAGCTTTAATTTTGTCACAGGAATTCGAGAATAGGTATTTAAAATCCCAATGATAAGAAATGTGATAGTAAAAACTTATGAATAATTATTGTTATGAATTCGAGAATAGCACCGTATGTTCCACTAAGTTGACCAGGCACCAGTTATGAAAACTATTAAGATCAGACTGAAGCAATGACTGTTCATCTTGATCATTAACAGTTTTTACTATTTTGACATCATCCGCATTTATAAGAACTTTAGAAAAGTGGACAGCATAAGGTAAATCATTTATAAATAAAGAAAACAATATTGGTCCAAGGTGACTACCTTGAGGGACGCCAGATGTAACAGCAATATTTTTTGATAGAGAATTACACAATTAAACACACTGAGTCCGGTTGAATAAATAGCTTTTTAACCAAATTAACAGATTCTTACTAAAACCTATACAATCCAATTTATGTAACAATATTGCGAGATTAACTTTATCAAATGCTTTGCTGAAATCTTTGCAAATGACATCAGTTTGCATTCGGTTCCGAAACCCATCATTTAACACGGATGTAAGTTCAACAACATTCATAAAAGTTGAACATTCGTTCAAGTAAAATGGAAACTTGATGTGCAAGTAAATCAGATACCATTTTCTCGAAAAGATTAGGAATTGCACTCAGTTTAGCAATTCCTTCAGTTTTACTGCCAGATATAAAGAGAGGTATTACGTATGATTCCTTCAACAGTTGAGGTAAACAATGATTTAGCAAACAATGATTTAGCAATTAGCAATGATTTATTAAATAGTTAAAGCAATAGATAAGCTATCAGCGCAATTTTTAGGATACTGCTAGGAATTACATCAGGGCCGTGATTAAATGACGTTTTTACTTCTTCATGTTCTCCAAAACAGTTTTATGATTCAAGAATTGTATATTAATAGGACTATGTTCCAGTAAGTGATACGGATAAGAGTTAGATTGATCATAAATATGATCTTTTATTGATTATATTATTTTCCGACCTTGCAATGCAGTATTTACTATAATCGGTAGAGGATCCACATTTTTAAACTTCTTATATAGTTTGTTTTTATTATTCTTTATTTTTGATGATTCCAAGAAGGGCCAATGGGAAACTGACTTGTGAATACAATCATTCAGTTTATTGTAAAATACTTTTATTGATTCATTAGTGTCATCAGACGAAAAAATTTCACTCCAGATTACAGAAGATAGTAGCATATTAAGTTTTGAATAATCGGTTCTGGAGAAACAGTACCTTTTAAGATTTGTATTTGACTTATCAGCATTGAAAAAGAATCTCTAAACCTATTGTGGGATGATAGCGGTCCTCAGGATACGTAACAGCATTCGAAGAAAACAATTATACATCAGTTGGAGAGTAGGGTGGTCCAAAATCACAAAGTTTGAAATTCGTAAGCTACACAAGGCTACTCCTGTTGCCATATTGGTAAGTACTGTCTATGTCAAGTTTGAGCCAAATCAGTTAATATTTAGGGGTCGCGACGATTTGACGATTTTTTATAATCAATGTGTATTTGCATGAAGTTACTATTCAACATAAATTTGTTTTAATCTATGCATTTATATTTTATTCATATATAAAATTTTTATATAAATATGTGCACATACATTTTATATTATTTTGTTATTATTCCATGACTTCCCGAGTTCCAAAGCATTATTGGCTTTGGAAGCCACGGGGTACTTCTTTCTGTGTAGGTCAACTGCACGAAGCAGATATTGTTTTTGTTCTTCAATTTTTGTAATTGAACTGTTGAACTTGTTAATCAGTGCAATTCCACGTTCTGCACAATCGTTCACTACTTTCAAATTACTTGCTTTATCTTCCATCTCGATATAGACCAAATCGTCCTTCCACTCAGTACTATCATTCTTAAGAAATAAAGGTGCCCTATGTTGGCCGTCAATGATTAATAAGTCGAAGAAAATGTTAGTACGCTTGAAAACATAATATTCAAGGGGATCCAGATGATTAAATCCCTTACTCCTGTAGTCAATTTAAAGGGATTGGTTTTGGTGGTACCTAAAGATTTTTTACCATATTCCTTTTTATTTCCAATGTAACTCGCTCATCAAAAACGCAGTTCCAATTAGGTATTCGGAAAAATACCAAAGATGACGATAAAATGTTTTCACTCCAGCAGCAGATATATTTTTATTGTGATAGGTTTCGAGTTGTTCAAGAAGATTGTAGTCATTAAGAGGAGCCCTAGTGGTCAGTGGATCTTCATTCCAATAGCGGCCATACATAAGACACACAAATAAGCTGATTTCGGTGTCTGATTTCTTTTTCGCTTCCGTGAGATCTAACTGATTTTGAAACATGTATATTTGTATGCAGTATATTGCTTTTGAGATCGAACGAGCGTGAAGTAACACGCCTGGCACAATTTTTTTTTTGAAGATCTGATATATGATGACGACAGGGAATCCATATAATCTTCTTATTTAGCCTTTTTTCAATTAAAACACAGGCACCGTATTTTATGCTCGCATTACTGGCTGTAGTATCAAAGCATAGACCGCGAATGTTTTTCGTTAGTGCCCAATCGTCACATCCACGCAAGCAAGCATTTGCGTGTTCTTCACCTTGTTCCTTTTTCTATCTCAGGAAGTGCCTGCACTTTTTCTATTCCGCCGCTGCTGATTAGTATTGCAACCCTATCGGGTTTCTGGTTTCTATCTGAAATATTTGGTAGTAATTTGCTATTCCAGTGCAATACTATTGGACTTTCCACAATAAATGAGTCTTTCATTTTCCATATAACCGTGGACCACACTATTGGAGAGTTCGTAAATATCAAGTCTAATAATTTTCCAAATGAATTGTATATATGATTGATTTGAAAAAGTCCTGATTTTAATACAGATTCAATAAATTCCACAGAATGTCCACTGGAGACAACAGGAATTAAATGATCTACGTCAGTTGAATGATTCCATATAACTGTGGGCAAGTTGGAGTCACCGAAAACAGCATACATAATTATCAGAATCTTTACAGGTATGAAATATAGACTCAATAACATTTAAATGCGATTGATATATTTCCACAGGAGAACCAGGAGGAATGTAGGAGCAGGAAATAAACAAATATTTATCTCTAACACGAATTTTTACAGAAACAAATTCAATATCAGGATTTGAACAGGAAACAAGCATACCTGAGGATAGTTTAGTAGAAATTGCTATTACCACACCACCACCATTTTCAGTCAATACAATGATATCGTAGTTAAATCCAAAACTGTCAGCATAGAGAAACTATAATTTTGTATTTAATCTAATAATTCTGATAAATGATATGTAATACCATATCAGATGGAGAGATAATCAGTTTTTTGAAGAATTTTTTGACGGAGAATAGAACTTATTCGATCCAGATGGGGTAAGTCCAAAGTAAGGTGTAGCTGCAGATAACATTCTATTATTAGATGGTATATACAATGTATTTTGATTCGTAGAAGAAGCGGTTTGGATTTCAAGTTTATCAACATGTACAGAGATCGAAGACTTCGGGGCAGTAACGTGATTCTCCCGAGCTTCCAGAGGAAGTTCATTTTAATTTTCATCAACATCATTACAAACAATTTGGAAACTCGGAAAAAGCAATCTGTTCAGTTACATTTTTCTCAGGTTGATGTACTACAGTGCTCGTTTTTCTTCTTTTTCTTAAACTGTCAGATGGACAGTTTGCAAAAGTGCAAAAAGTTATCAATTCAGGAAGTACTATCAAGAATGTCTTTGTATTTTTTAAAACGGTCCATAAGTGAGAGAAGGTCACTTTCAATGTTCTCCAATTCCTTACGAGTGTTTTTAAAAAATACGAAGAATTCAACGTCGAATAATTTACATTTCTTTCAAGACCACCGAAGGCCCTTGTTTTCAAGAAGATCGTCGGCAGTACATGGTGCCAATTCTACACATTTAGCATGAAAAGCATTCAGGCAAAGCCAACACGTAACCATTGGCTCGTCAATTTGATACTTTACAGTTAGTTAAGGAACAGATCATTTTTAGAAAATTTTATAATTCCGAAATATAAATGTAAAATAAACAGGTAGCGCCTGGTAAGTTTTGGTAAGTGGGCACAGTAAGGTTCAAAAAGAAGTGTGGCAACAAGTGGAACGTAGTAAATACCAATATTTAAAGTATACTTTCAGGCACGTGTAAAGTAGGGATGCCAACTTTAAGATAAAGTTCAGCTATTGAACGCAGAAGCACAAACAGCAGATTATATACAAATTAAAAACAACAGCTCAATCACTTGAGAAAATGACAGTAATTAAATTCACTTTAAAACACGTTTAAGCACTTGTGTGAACAATCCTTTATATCTCCGGGATGCGCAAACGACCAATCTCTCAATTAAACTCACAAACTGAATATATAAAACTGTATTTCAGTTAAATACAAACTTTAAATTCGGAGCGGTGAAAAACACGTCTTATCCCAGCAAACTTTTGTCTCGACTTGTTGTGGCATACTATTGAAAAATTTCAATTTTCATGGATTGTACCTTTAGTATTTGGACCATATTTTTGGAAGTATAAGCTCGATAAAGCCGGGATATCATTTAAATTACAGAAAATGGAGTTTCCCTTACTTTTACAATAAGGGTCATAATTTCAATATTATAGCATAAGTACTGGTCGTTCTGTAAAAGTTTTGTGGTCTCTTACTTGAGCACCAAAAGTACCTTCTTTTACTGGTCCTGGTTTAGTACTATTATCCTCTATTACATCAAGAGCTCTCTCGTAGAAATTAAGATCTTCGAACATTCTTTTTCGAATAAGCCAGTCTGACTGACATATGTATGACATAAATAACTGCTTCAAATTCTTACACAATCCCATTCCGTTGTATATTTGCTGGACTTTTGGTTTCCTAATCTGAGAATTCAACAAATATTTTTCAATAATGGCCCATTACCTATTGATTTTTGAGTTTTATTGAAGTGATATCAGAAATCAATAGGTTATGGGCCATAAGTATATCGGCTGATTTAAGTTGAAGGCATACTTATATTATTTCTCTTGAGCTGTGAAGATAATAGAGTGGCGTCTATCGAAACTGCAGTCAGATCTACAAAGCAATTGAAACTCGCTGCCATTTTTTATATCGCGACCTAAGTGTGAAAAGGCGCTAAGTCCGCTTTTTGCCAAAATGTATATTTTGAAGCAGAACGCAAGATAAGTTGGATATACATCGATTTGAAAACAAAAAGTCAAAAAAATCATGCTTTGTCATCTTTAAAAGCTGAATCGTAAAAGTCCATATACCCTTAATAAATCATTCATATACAGTAAGTATTTTGCCTCTCCTGTAAAATTTTAAATATTGGACTTAGCGCCTTTACACACGTAGGTCGCGACATTTGTCTATTAAATGTTTGCAATAGACAATGTAGCTGAACCATATGCAGCCGTATTCATAGAAACTTAAAACAGCTTTACAAACCATTGTTAAGCAAAATTTGCTAAAATAGTATTCATAAACGATTATTAGCTTTTGTAAACCATTATGCCTTTTGTAAACCATTATTAAATGTGTGAATTTTAAAAATGGTGAGACCCTACTTTAAACCTCTTTTAAGGTGATATTTGTTTTTGTAAAGTGACATTGCTTTTGTTTGTTTACATTTGTGTTCTAATTCGCAAAACGTGTTTGTGGAACTTTTTAAATTCAATTAATAGTACAAAAATAAGTAAATATGATAATATACAATGGATGCCTTATATGTAATTTAAAGAATTGGTAAGAACCATTGTTAATTAATAAAAAAGAGATTTTAATTTTGTGTTATTTGGAATAAAAACTATCACCCAAAGTTGCAACATCTGCACATTTTTTCCCTAATTGATACTAGGAAGCCAAATTGATTTCCAATGTTCCCGAGTGGGAGGTTGTTTGCGGTCCATAATAATCGACTCTTTTGGTTAACGTTATGTTTGATTCAGCTTGGTACTAGGTATGGAGAACCCGTTTGGCTAGCCGTACCTTCAATGAATTTTATTACCATACCGATTTTAAGGCTCTTGATAAACGTGCTCACATCAAATTGTGGTCTTAGATTGTATTCATACGCATTCAACGCAAAAGGGGATATCTGCCTACAGAAAAGCTTTTCTTTAGTTTTAATAAAAAAAATTAATGGTTTATGAAATTGTTTTATGGAATTATTGAATAAATGAAAAGTTGGGAAGAAATTGAAATGTGATACAAATCACTTAAATCGCTTTTAATATTTTTTGACAATTAAGATTTAGTAACAAATATTAATATTGTTTTCGAGAATATTTATTTAATAATACTTGTTTTTGTTTTTTGATTTTGTTCGATCTGCTTTCATAGTACATGTTTTGCTTTTGCACTTTGTTAGGCTCAAGATAGTTTTTGTTGTTTTCAGTATATGAAAACAACTTTGTTAAAAATTAAAGAAGAAGTAAGTGACATGTATTTGGTGGTTGTAATGATTGGATAGACAGATCTGTTTCGGGAGCCACCAAACTCCCATTGTCAATATCCTTATTACAACGATTTCTTCAGTCGATCATTAGAATATATGCACAGCTCAAGCAACATTAAACGAGAACTGTTTGCTAAAAGCGCATATCTCAAAAAAAGACAATCAGTAATCACCATCCCTCGTACATTCATCAACTTCCACTCTCGTGAGTCTTTACAAAGTAACGAATTCACACGAATGTTTTGCTGTAGTTGACTTTGCAACAACGTTATTTAAATAAAATTTAAAAACTGAAGGTTACAAAAAATTTGTCAAGATTTCTATAGATTTTTATTGTGAACATAAAAAGCGAAATTAATAGCACCAGCAAGAGCGAGTCTGCGATTAACCATTCAGTCGGCGTCTCTGTGCTATTCACTTGAAGTGTGTATTATAATAAGTGTAGAAAATAAGGAGAATCTTATGGATGTAATTAAAAATGTTATGCTATGCTCCACATTCAATGAGGCGGCCTCCGCTTCCAGTTTATCTTGGTTCTTGTACTGTTCCATCGTAGTTTCCTTCATCAATGAGTTTGCGATAACAACGTGAACAGTAGGGCGGGTCGATTTAAAAATCGCCCATTGCTCAGTGAAAATCTTATTCTAGGAATCAAAATAAGAAACTTTGCCGAAGGAACCATACCTCTAAAACGAATTCTGATGTCCCGGAAAAAATCCCACTTTGACCCATTTAGAGTGCTCCAATCGAGTCCAAATGTATGGAACCCCCTGGGGGTTCCAGGGGTGTGCCACTGGCATGGGTGGGTCGGCCCTCCAAAGTTAGTGGGGGTCGGTCATACATTTGGACTCGATTGGAGCACTCTAAATGGGTCAAAGTGGGATTTTTCAAAATTTGCCCCTACCCAAAAGTTCGACCCAAATTCCGGGACATAAGAATTCGTTTTAGAGGTATGGTTCCTTCGGCAAAGTTTCTTATTTTGATCCCTAGAATACGATTTTCACTGAGCAATGGCGACTTTTTTTGCCTCCCCACAAACCGACCCGGCCTAGTGAACAGCGTTTGGGACACAAACAACAAAATACATGAAACTTTAACAAATATTTACCAGTGATGTGTAAACATTCAACAAACCTTAAATATTATTCGTTAATCGAATACGTTTTTTCGATATTCGAATTTTTTTTATTCGTCATAAATTAAATTTTGTTTTTTTTTTCAAATTATTAGCCAAGGAAGCATTAATTTTTTGTTTATTAAAAAACTTCTGTTGAAAATAAACAATAACAAGTTTATTAGATTTGACTACTGCAAAAGCTGATAATCGTATTAATGCATCATTAAGATAAAAATTGTGTTGCCAGATGTATACTGACGAGTTAATTAATATGTACATTAAAATACTGTTAATGAATACGTTTTTTTAATAATGGTTTATTAGTCCAAAATTGTTTGTTAACTAATGTGTACTTTCCCAGCAAAAAATAAAAGAAGTACTTCCAAAAGAATAACATTATAAGTACTTCCAAATCATAAGTACGAAAATTTTTTCGGCATTTAAAGAAGTTCTTCTAAATAACTTACCAAAATGTAATTTTGGATTATAAAATATTAATCCTACAATGTATAATTTCAAAACAATTGGATGTAAAATAAAGCTTCTGAAGTGATAAAAGCCCAGATCGAAAGGAACATATGTAAGTATAAGGGAGCTATATCTAAATCTGAATCGATTTTCTTCAAACTCGACAATGTAGGCCCTAGTAGTAAGACACTCCACCCTGATTGAATGATACAGAAAGTGATTATAAGTCGATCGTTATAATTAACGATGTATCTATCTCTTCTACCTTTTGGGCGTTACAACAAATGCATAAAGTTATAATACCCTGTACCACAGAACAATTCCTATTCGTTCATAACTAACACGTATTCGTTCCCGAATGACTTATCTTCTTATTTTATAATTTTTGATTTTCACAGAGTTGCTCGTACACTTGTATTCAAATAACAGTGATGTCGTTTGTGGATTTAAAATATTCAGATTCAAGGGATAATAAAATAAATATTTCTATTACATTAAAATTGATTTGATTTCCAATTTGAGTAAGCGTATTAAAATTACACTTAAGGCTCAACATTTGTCTTCATTTAAAAGATGATAATTATCACTGCTCTCAAAAATGTTAATAGGAACGGCATACATTCATCAAATAAATACAGAACCAAAAAAGCAAATCTTTCAGTGTTTTAAAAGGAGTAGCGCAAAAGTGGTGACAAATAAGTACTTCCCCGGCGCGACAAGCCCTTGTTAAATTCTTTGGTGAAAATCCAAATTAGAACAACTTCCGGATCATAAGTTGGGGATTTTTATCGCTTCTTTGGATGCTCTTTTCTATTGAAAATATAAATCAAAGACAAAATACAAACTAAAATATGAATATCTACACTGTGCTAGTCCGCAAAACGTAACAGAAATGACCATGATGAATCCGGCGACGTAGCTCTTTTTGTAGGCTAGCTCTAGTTATCCAGATATTTGGCCACATAATTTGATGGGAAATAAGTGATGTTAGTTTACCCGGTGGTGAATTTGAAGTGGAAGACTTTGAAGTTCACGCTTCAGTCCAAAGAACGATATAAAGGAAATCTTTGTAGAATTATTCCTCTCAAGTCGTCACAGCTTCTCATCCCCCACCCCTAAGAAATTGCAATCGAATCTTATTATGTGTCAAAAGTCATAAAAATCCTCAATATTTGTAGTTGCTGTCTTTGAGAAAAATATTCCAGTTCTTCAAACACACATTTCAATAGTACGATTAAGGCCAATTTCTGTCTATTTTTTTATATTATGGTATCCACAGAATCTGTGGTCTTCGTCAAAGTTGGTGTCCTGAGTGTTGCAAAACATTGGAGTGATGTTTAAATTATTAAATTAGTGGTGTAATTCTTGTTTTCTTAATAAACTGGCGTGTAAGTTACATTAATTAATTACATACCTAATATCACCCTTCTCAGTAATCCTGTGAACTGTGCCAGTCTTTGGTAAGTGTTCCAACATACGTGGATTCCAACCGCCATGGCCTTGCTGAAGTTTGACAAGAGCATCAATATCCAAACACACCTTAACCCGATCACCAACCGAAAACATTGGCTTTACTGTTGATACTATGGGTTGTTCTTCTTCTAATTGACCTATAATAAGTAGAATCAACAAAAAAATTATTAATTAGAAGATACATTGTGTAAGCTATGTTTTATAACTTTCTTTATTTGAAGTTAGATATAAATAAATGCACTTTATCTTTATGTTACAGATGCTTATTATTTACCCAAAAATACTGTGAACCAATTATATTCAACAAAATTAAACACATATGTGAGCTACACCAAAATGCGTGGATTTGAATTAAAAATAATTAAACATGAAATTGCACTTTTTTCTTCCAATTCCTTACAAGAATTGGACAGGAACAAAATAACTCTCACAATATGATCACGCTGAACAAAAATCGCTTCTGTAGTATATTGTCCCAAACATATTAGGATTGAAATATATATACGCTTAGTAGGGTGGGTCGATTTAGCAATCGATATTGTGCCCTCGATTTTTCGATAGCTTTTGGCATGAGGAAAAAAAAGTTCCACTACGATATATACAAAAAATCATTTTCGAGGCGCCAAAATTTCAATTGTTTGACTTTTTCTCAACTTTTATTTTTAAGGAATTTTTAAGTAGGCAATAAAAAAAATGGACTGATTTAATTTTTTTTAAATATTTCATTTCCAAGGTGAAATTGTACGCTAAAAACGATGGCGATAGCAGTTTTGCCAAAAAAATGTTTTGAACGAGTTTTTGTCGAAAAATCAATTTTTTAAGCATTAATTTTTAAGGTTTTTTTAGTAGGTATGTTAAAAAAAATTCGCCGATTTAAAATTCTTTAAATATATCCCATCCAAGGTAAAATTGTGCGCTTAAAACGATGGCGATATTACTTTTCCGTAAAAACTGCTTTTTTGGATTTTGGACGATTTCTTGTCGAAAAATCTTTTGTTTTCTCGATTTTTTACTCTTTTTTTGTTATTTTTAAGGCTCCAAACCAATTTCTTTTTTTAATTTCTCATGTATCAAATACGAATAGATATGTGTGATGGATAATATTATTTGATGATGATGATTATGAACAAAATTATTTCATCTTATGTATCTTATCTTATCTTATGTATGTTGATGAATTTGATGAATAAAAGATTTTTAACTTTGGATTTAAATGAAGTTTTTTTAACTTTGGATTTAATTGATGTTTTGTATGAGTGTTAATTTATTATTAAAAGACATCATTGTCAATTTTCAACATTACTATTATAATTGCTGTTATGGTTGTTAAAATAAAAATAGTTTTTTAAAAATTTTATTGATTTTTCATAAGCGAAAAATATGGGAATTTATTTTAAAATTCAGATATTTCCTTGCAAATTTTGCTTGGATTCCATTCGACTCATTTTACTTCGGCTAGCTGACGTAGTCGCCATGATCCCTTCGCGGTTTTTATGAATTGCACGTTTAGCTACGCTGGTTAGGAGTTGAACGTACCGCTCGGTACCTTGAATATGGCATGGAATCTTCGGATCGTCTAGCGGTGGAGCTTCATTTTCGTCATCATCAAAATAAGTTTTCAAATGTTCATATGGTATGCTTCTTGTGAATGGTGGTTCTGACAGGTTTTCATCGTCGTCCAAATCAATCATATGAACGTAATCAATGGCATCAAAATTAATTTTCGGTTTTACGTAGGTAAGAATATTAGACGGTTCATATAGCTCGTTACGAAAATGTAAAATTTTTTCCAGTGCATACTTCCGAATATGTTGTCGATCGTCGAAGAGCATGCTGAGCAGAACATTTTCACAATGGGCAAAATATGAATTATTTTCAATTACGGTGTTTACCACCGAACGTAAATTGTTTGGCAAATATTGCGTCCACCGTATGAATTTTCCAACCAAAACACTACCATATACAACCGACTCATAATATTTGATGTTCAAATACATGGGAACGTACACGTGAATTATGTATCTTGCCAAAATTTTCAAATTTTCGGACGGCTTGCTTGTTGCAACGTAAATACGAAGTATTCTATTGGCTTTTGTGAGCCATCTAGCATGTGATACTGGACCCGGTTTAATATTTGCTAGTTGAGTTGAAACGCGACCATTCGAGACAGCATTAGCACTTTGGTATAGATACTTCACATCCGTTGAAAGTTCTTTCTGTTGATCTTCATCCAACGGTGGAGGCATGTTTTCAAGTGGGATTGCTTCAAAATTCGGAAGAACCTGGCAATTATATTGATTACAAAATTATGCGGCTTATAGCAAATTTTTTTTTAAAAAAATTTGATAAGTACCTATGGCAATCTTGAATCTCTTTTGCTAACACTCCAGTTGCGGTTCTTGGTCCAGTCGTTTCTGATTTTTCCAATGTATTCCACAAACTTCGAAACGGCAACTCATTGAAATGTAGTAAACAAATCCACCAGTGTAATGGTCTCTTCAGCTGCAATTCAAATCGTCGCAGTATACCTCTCTCCGTACCAGTATTTGTAACTTCGCCGTCAGAGCTAATGCCAATTAATTTATAAAGAGGAAGTTCCTTTGCTTGGAAAAATGCATCTAAAGCTGCTTGTTTCGCTTCAGCACTTTCACCTTTGCCTTCCAAGTTAACATAACCAAGTAATTTGGAATTTGGCTCATGAACGACGACTAAATGCGATTCTTTCTGCATTCTCGAATGGTAAACTTCATCAATTTTTTCTCGAGTCAATGCGTCGTTTTTCCGACCGTCAAATGAAAAAGCTTCCAAACACCCTTTTTGGCGTTGGCGGATAACTTCCGTTCTAACTTTAGCTCTTTATCTCTCTATTTTGTTTTTGTCACAGACAACGGTTTGACCACGCTCATCTTTAAATGCAATGTCTTCAAACAAAGCTGATGCTAGGCAAGATGCCACTCTGTTTGACACGCCAAATCTGTCACAAATCATTGCAAATTTTAGTATACTGTATCTTGGAGAACAACGTGATTCGACCGATTCATTTCATTGTGCTGATCAAACATGAAGTCCTTGAGTTCATCTGAAATTTTACCACAGTTGCAACGATTTGATTTTAGTGAGCATTTGCATTCTGCGATGTAGAATATTTCATTTGTACCATCAACGAATAGTTTAAATTTATGATAATTTTTTCCGCATTTATTCAAATACTTATAGTTGTCAATTAGTGTATTTAATTTTTTTGTTGATCAATCTTCAATTTGCCCCAAATTTCTAAAAGTTTATCAACAACTTTTGGTGTGAATGTCTTGTACGAGAACATTTTATTTCCTTTTTTCCACTGGTCGCCCAAAAAAAAGTAATATTTCAAAATATCGAAAGAAGTTGGCAAAGAAATTCCATCTAGTTCGCTTGATGCACCGAATAGAAGCACATTATGTGAAGGCATGTGTTCTAAAGCCTGTGCTGGTGGTTCTCCCTCTTCTTCCATATTGTGTTCTAAATTTTCTGATGAATTTTTATTTTATGTATTTATATTTATTAAACAATTAATATTTTCAACCTTTTTGGTTTAAAGTCCACAGATAAGCTTGATATTCACACTGTCACTAAAGTCGCACAGCGGGAGAAACTGGAAAAGAATATAAAAAAATTGGGAAATAAGAAACAAAACAAAAAAGCAATAACAGAGTTATATACGAAAACTAGTTGCTGTGAAACCTTCAGGACTGCTGACGATACCTGTGGAGAACTGATTTTAGTATAAATACAGTAATCCCTCGATTTACGTCATCATTGGTTCCGCAAAATAGCATAAGTACTTCCAACGTATGTAACTTACCAAAAAAAAGATTTTTCGACAAAAAATCGTCCAAAATCCAAAAAAGAAACAGTTTTTACGAAAAAATTATATCGCCATCGTTTTAAGCGCATAATTTTACCTTTTATATCTAAAGAATTTGAAATCGGCGAATTTTTTTTAACATACCTACTAAAAAAACCTTAAAAATTAAGGCGTAAAAAATTGATTTTTCGACAAAAACTCGTTCAAAACCTAAAGAAAAACATTTTTTGGCAAAACTGCTATCGCCATCGTTTTTAGCGTACAATTTCACCTTGGAAATGTAATATTTAAAAAAAATTAAATCAGTCCATTTTTTTTATTACCTACTAAAAAAAACCTTAAAAATAAAAGTTGAGAAAAAGTCAAACAATTGCAATTTCGGCGCCTCGAAAATTATTTTTTGGATATGTCGTAGTGGAACTTGTTTTTCTTCATGCCAAAAGCTATCGAAAAATCGATGGCACAATATCGGCAACTTTTTGTCCTTACAAATCGGCCCGGTCTAATAGGCATCCCAGTCATTAGTGACCCCAGTATATTTGGCCTTACTTAATAGCGAGCTTCATAAGGCAAGTAACTGGAGAATATATGCGATTACCTTTCTCCAGGCTAGCAGCTGTTTGGCCTTAACCACTTAAATTATTCAGGAGAAAGATGTTTAGATCTTTCCTGGCCAAAATGCAGGTTCTTGGAGTGCATTCACAGTTGGCCACAAGCAGTTTAAAGTTGGGTGTCCTGACCCTTCCTTCTAATACGTAGGGTTACTGTATCAGGACGATGTCTACTGCACCTGTGGACAGGCGTTTTTTTATCGTAACTTTTTTGTTTGTAGCCGTACATCAATGTGTTGGTCTCTATAAGAACTACATTTGGTTCTTAGACGATGCTGATGTACAAAGTCATTTTGTAATGAAGACTTCACTTACTGCAGTTTCAACCTCTAAAATTTCAAAATATCTTCTATTGGACTAAGCGCTTTAAAAACCATGAAAATTACGTGGTACATCGGCGACATTTATGCGACAATTTAGTACTCTTCGAGACCAACACATTGATGTATCGCATGTGACAATCGACCTACAAACAAAAAAATTAAGATCAAAAAACGATTTTGGGTTGATTCTGCGGGCTCGGAAAAATTTTAAAAAATGATTTTGCGATTGTCTCGAAGTTAGCTTTCATATTCCTCCTTGCATTTGATAACTTTTTTGGTGACCCGATATGATAAAAAACGAAGTTGGGCCGATTCCGCGGGCTCGAAAAAAGTTAAAAAAATGTTTTTGCAATTGTCTCGATATAAGCATTAAAATTCCGCCTCGCATTTGACAACTTTTTTGGGTGACCCGGTCTATTGCACATGACTCTATTTGTCCTTGAGGACGGAGCCATCCTCACTACTTCTGTCTATAACTTCACCTTCGCCACTTACTTGAAGGGATTGGTAAGTGTCCGTTTTGGATTGTCGTTGCTGATCAGTCATAGTGAACGGACGCGTTTAATACAGAGCAATCGCAAAAAAAAATCTGTACAACGTCTGGAAGGCCTACATCGTAGTACCTATTACGGGCTAATACAGACAAAAAAATAAATAAATTCGTTGAGGGGATGCCTTCGTGTTCCGATGGAGCGGGGTTCCCCAATCGTCCTACTGTCCGTCCGTTGGTCTTGGCTATAGCCGACCACACCAAAAATTGTGAAAATTTCCCCCAGTACTCCCAACAGGTGGTACGGTGAGGGGAAAACGTCATGTCCGACCGTCAAAACGGAAGCACAATGAGCACCGGATAGCGCTCAGACTTTGACGAAGTTGGAGGCTGTTGCGGTTTCGGCTCTTACCGAAAAACAAAAAGAGTCACTTACCTGGGCTAAAATCGTCCTAGATGCTTCTAAGGCCAATGAACCGGCTGAAAGAGCCACAAATTCAGCTGTGTTAACGGCTAATAAAGTCAAAAGAATCAGATCACCTGATGAACCCCTGCCTTCGAAAAGGCAAGAGACCCTAATATCACCATCAACAGGAAACTCACCAAGCCCTTCAATGAAGTGGCGAAGGAGAGTCTAGTGATGGCCGTTATAGACAGAAGTAGTGAGGATGGATCCATCCTCAAGGATAAATGGAGCTATGTGCAATCAGCCATTATGGCTCATTACCTCCATGTCCGTAGAGAAATGCCGGGCAAACCACCAATCTGTAATTATGCAGGATGGCATCAGGGGAGAGTAAAGCTCTTATATTTCGGAGATGTCAGATCAGTAGACCTGTATAAGGCTGCTCTGAGTCGAGCGGGTGAGGTGTGGCCGGGTGCCCAGTTGGATGTTGTCGAAAAAACAACATCCCTAGTCACCCTAGAGCCATCACCTGGGTTACAGAAAAGCCCTCCAACCCGGCTGACGTATTAGAAATAATAAAATATTCCAATCCTGGTCTGCCGGCCCATAATTGGAGAATCAGCAAGGAGGGTGAGGCGGATGGTAAAAAGCTGCTGGTCAATTTGATCCTTAACGTTAAATCCACCTCCCATATACAACGTGCAAGTGCAACCCTACAATATGGCTTTGGGACTATACATAGTCTTAAAGGTATACAAGCAGGATATAGCTCACACTGCGGAAGGTGAGTCGTCCACCGTGGTTGATACACGGCTTTCTGGAAGTGCGGAGGTACCCACGCCCATTATTTCTGGTGACTCCAACTCTAACAGAAGATCTGTAACGTCCTTCTCTGAGGACGAAAGCTGTACTTCTGACTAAGAGGGGCTGATGGGAGTCTCCGGACTCTTTGACACATATGGCGGGGACACACTTCTCGATGATACGGACAAAGAGTTCGATAACACCCTTGTCGTGGTGGATGTTAATCTGTCAATTACCAATGATGGTAAGAATTCTACAGATTAACCTCCATCACGCTGAAGCAGCCTCAGCGGCTCTATTGCTGCGCCTTTCCACAGGTGCAATAGACATCGTCATGATACAGGAACCCTACGCAGTGGGAGGAAGGGTGTGCGGTATCAGGACACCCAACTTTAAACTGCTTGTGGCCAACTGTGAAGGCACTTCAAGAACCTGCATTTCGGCCAGGAAAGATATAAGTATCTTTCTCCTGGCTAATTTAAGTGGTAAAGACCAAACATCTGCTAGTCTGGAGATCGGTAATCGCATATATCGGGTGGTCTCCAGTTAGGTTAGGTTAGGTTAGGTTGAGAGGAGGAGGCGGTGAAATTCCACCTCATGTCCTTGGACATACACGTAAGCCAGTATTCGGCCTGTTGTGCGCTCTAATTGTTATTATTTAGAAATGTCATTGGAAAGTTATTTTAGGAACTCTGTACTGTCGACATAGTCCTTGATCTTCTTCCAGTCTATGCCCCTATGTTGGGTCAAGTCTGGTATAGTATCATTTCCTAAGAAACGTGATCTATTATTCGTGAACGCTGGGCAATGGCAGAGGAAATGCTCCAACGTCTCGTCATCTTCCCCGCATGCCCTACATATGCTGTCATCTACAACTCCTATCCTATGTAGGTGTGCTTGTAAGCATGTGTGTCCTGTAAGGACACCCATGATCTTACTAGTTTCTACCTTGCTCAATCTCAGTAAGGTCTTGGTCTTGTCCTCGTTTGGGTCACCCCACAAGACCTTCGTTGTCTTCCCAACGTTTTCACCATTCCATAGCGTGATATGGGCGTTCTTCGCCCATATTTTTAATTCAGAACGCGTAACTCCGAAGGGTTTTGCGTTCTCTAAAGTTGTTGTTCGCAAATCTCTGGCTCTAGATGCCAAGGCGTTTGCTTTCTCGTTACCCCTTACTCCGCAATGGCCAGGCGCCCATATGATGCATATAGTGCCGTATTCGGAGTAGGCGTTAATCGCCATTTTACAATCTAAAACTGTCCTCGACCTCACCGTTCTAGACGTTATCGCCCTGATAGCCATTTGGCTATCTGTGAAAATATTCACTTTTGTTGGTCTTGTGTTAGCCCCAAGCCAGATCACACATTCTGTAATTGCTCGGACTTCCGCCTGCAGGACTGTGTTATGGTCTGGCAGACGGAATAAGAGTTCGGTTTCCGGTTCCTCGATGTAAAGTCCTAGCCCCGTTCTCTCCCCTAGTTTCGATCCATCTGTATAACAGCAATTTCCAGATGTTGTCTGTACTACGGTTCCATCAATCCAGGATTGTCTGTCTGGTATCATGGTCTCACACTCAGCAACCATTGATCTTTCAGGTATTCTGTCGGATACTGATGATATGTCAGTTAAATCCGCCGTCACTACCTCAGCTATCTTTTGATGATATGACATGTGGTCGCTTTCGATCCATTCGCCCATCACTTCGAGCCTAGTCGCCGTGAGGGCAGCTTCATATCTAATCTGTATTTCTATTGGTTGGATATTCAAGATTGTCTCCAATGCCCTACTGGAAATGGTCCTCATTGTCCCGCTTACGCCGAGACAACACATTCGTTGGACCTTTTGTAATATTCTTATGTTGCACTTATTCTTCATTGATGTCCACCACACTACTGATGCGTAAGTCAAAATAGGTCTGATTACGCTCTTGTAGAGCCAGTATGTCATACTTGGATTAAGGCCCCATTTTGAACTAATGGCTCTTCTACATAGTGCCCAACATATGTGAGCTTTGTTTGCTCGTTCTTCTATGTGACACTTCGAACTTAGTTTCCTGTCCAGGATTACACCTAAGTATTTAACCCTGTTGGAAACTGGAATTGTTTTGTTTAGGAAATGTGGGTCATCATATTGACCAATCTTCGTTTTCCTTGTGAACAGACATATCTCTGTGTTTTCTGGGTTTACATTTAGGCCTCTCGGTCGAGCCCAGTCATATGCAATTTTTAGAGCCGTTTCGGCCCTTCTACAAAGTTGATTAGGATTCTTCCCCCTCAGAAGTATTATAATGTCGTCTGCGTAACAGACTGGTTTAAGTCCTTCATCCGTTAATATCCTTAGGAGACTATTAATAGTCGTGACCCACAGGAGTGGTGATAATATACCGCCCTGTGGTGTTCCCTGTGCTACTCTGTCTCTTATTTTTATGTCGTGGGACCCGCAATTTATCCATCTATTCCTTAGCATGTGGCTTATCCAGTCTCGGAGAGCCCGGTCCACCTGAAACTGGTCTAAGGATTGGATGAGTGTGTCGGTCCGTACATTATTGAACGCCCCTTCAATGTCTATACATACCGCAAGTGTATACATCTTTCCATTGAAGGATTCTTCTATATTGTGTACTACATCGTGTAGGGCGGTGTCCACCGATCGACCTTTAACATAGGCATGTTGTCTAAATTTTAGCATTTCGCCTGGTATCTTACTTTTAATCATGGTATCCACTATACGCTCCATGGTTTTGAGTAAGAACGATGTTAGGCTTATTGGTCTATAAGCCTTAGTTGTTGCATAACTTGCCTTGCCGGGTTTAGGTATGAAAACTACTCTTGCCTCCTGCCAGGCTTTCGGTGTGTATGCGAATTTTAGACATGCTGTGAAAATAGCGGCTAGATGAGTTGATATGTAATCCACCTCCATCTGTAGTAGTGCCGGAAATATTTTATCAGGTCCTGGTGCCTTAAATGGTGAAAAGCTTCTTACGGCTTCCTTGACCATATGGTCTGTAATGATATAAGTTAGTTGTTCCTCATTTTCACTGTAGTTCGGTATCTCAGTCTGGCCCGTCGTACCTTGCGGAAAATGCTACTTGCCTTATGAAGCTATAGTACCGAAGTAGTAGAAGAAGCAACGTCTGACGTTAGTATAAGTATTTGTAACATAGGTTATAAACCGACCTTTACAATTAAAGACAGACAAGAAGTACTACACGTAACGTTCGCTACTGACCGGCTTTCAGACAAAATTATTGGGTGGAATGTACTGGACGACCACTCATTCTCAGATCACCATTATATTGAGTACAAACTCGCTGAAAAAGCGCCTGAACCTGCCGTCCACAGAAATGTGAGAAAGACAAAGTGGCACCTGTATGAAAAGAATTTCAAGAAAGTCCTCAACTCCAAACTTCTGTACGAACCGAATGACAAAGCCGGTCTGGATCATCTGGTCGAGCATATCACCACATCATTCAATAGTTCCCTTGAAGAAGCCTGTCCAAAAACAAGGTACAAGGGCAAAACTAAACCCCAATGGTGGACTTCAGAGCTAACGGCTATGAAAAAGACCTGCAACAAGCTATTCAACAAGGCTAAATCTACTGGGGTCGCTAATGTTTGGGATGGCTATACAGAGCAACTCAAGATATATAGCGTGATCCATTTCGAGGTTCCCTTTTTAATGAAACAACACGGAAAATTCAAATTGAATGGGGAATATTTATTATCATTTGAAAGAACATTCTTTGGCATTTATTTTTTGAAGATTATGTCTATCAAATGTTGGCCGCGGCTACGTCTCAGATGGTCCATCCGTTGAGTCCAATTTTCGATGACTCGATTATGTTGACCATACGTTGGGCGAAGTGCACGAAACACATTCCTCACAGAACGTGAATTAAAGTTGAACGATTTGTAAACGTTGCTCAGGTGTAAGTCTTTCCATGATGAAATGCCAAACAATACTTAACAAAAATAACATGACAGCATGACACGACTCACACGTGATCGTAAAACCCGATTATGTTGACCATAAGTTGAGCGAAGTGCACGAAACACATTCCTCACAGTGCGTGAATTTTCGTAATAAAGTTGAACGATTTGTAAACGTTGTTTAGGCGTATGTCTTTCCATAATGAAATGCCAAACAATACTTAACAAAAATAACATGACAGCATGACACGACTCACACGGAATCTGTCAAAAAAAGCTATTGAAAAAAGTATCTCTACTTGGATCACCCTATATAAGAAGGAGCTTAGAAAGTCGCAAAGACGCTCTTGGTATACCTTCTGTGGCGAAGTGGAAAAGGTCTCCGACACCGCAAGGCTGAGGAAAATACTATCAACTTCACCCTGTACAGTGGGTTACTTGCAGATGAGTCAAATATCTGGACAAAAAATAGGCGAGCAGTCGCTGAATATACTGCTCGACACGCATTTCCCGGGGAACTCACCAACAGAACCCGAAGATCAACGGGACCAACAAGAATGCGAGTGGACTGCGAGCGTTGCTAGCTTGTTGACTGAGAGATCCATAATAATCTGGGCTATTAACAGCTTTGAGGCCTTTAAGTCACCTGGACCAGACGGCATCACTCCAGCGGAAATGCAGAATACATCCCGAATCGGTGGAGGGCTACCAAAGTGGTATTCATACCCAAAGCGGGGAAGATATCGCACACTACGCCAAAAGACTTCAGACCAATTAGCCTATCCTCCTTCCTATTGAAAGGTCTGGAAAGACTTTTAGATTATTTCGTTAGGGATAACCTGGATACAAAACTCCTGTCGGTGAACCAACATGCTTACAATAAGGGGAAGTCTACAGAATCAGCCCTGCACGAACTTGTGAGCACTATCGAATCGTCCCTGCATTTCAAGGAATTCACCATGGTGGCGTTTCTTGACATAGTCGATTTTGTTATACCCTAATACAAATAAATAAAAAAAATAACAATTTAGCAAAGGGAATCCCGAGCGCGGCTTTTCATATCGAAGATATAGGACTAAAAGTAAAAATCCCATTTTTTGGGATTTTTGATGTATTTTTTGGGAAATTTCCGCATTTTCCGTTTATTATTATTTCTAATATCAAAATAAAGAACTTAAAAAAATCATCGAAATATATACATTTTTAAGAATTTTATGCCGTATTTACGTTTCTGTCTATATGCAAAATTTTTTTTTTTAATTTTTCCTTACCTTCTTGTACTTATTGGTTATTATATCAGTCAATATGCACTGATTTCTTGTAGATCACATGTTTTTATCAAACAATAATAAAATTTAGTAAGAAGAACAATCATAAAATTGAGTAAGAAGGATAAAAGATGTCGGCCTTTATAATATGTTGGTGTGAATCTTGTTGCCTTAAATTTGTGTATACCCATTTTGTAAGCGAAAGACCCACTTCTTGAGAAAAATAATTTATTTTCTTATTTTATTTCTGTAAAATAATCTGAATAATCCATTTCTAGGAGATAAAGCAAATCACATGTCAAAGATCGCTAACATATCCATCTTTTTCTTATTAAGGATAGAACAGGATCGGAAGATAGGAGAAGATTTACAAATATATCTGCATTTTGAAATTCTCTTGAACTTTTTCGGGAGTGAAATTGCTGAACATTGCGAAAATCGCGATTTCGTGCTTCTTCCGTAAGCTCGCCCAAAGAGAGAATATGAAATGCAATAATTATATCTCCATGACGCAATACTTTGTGTACTGTTAAGGTCATATCTTTCCATGGATACAGTTCTATTAGATGTTTCGAAATACCTAGACAGTATTTTCCAAATTTTTCTGCATTTACTTTGTTCTTGCTGTTGGTTTCCATTAGAATTATGTTGATTTTTCTCAGTAATTCCATATCAATTCCTGTGATCTTAGATGTGATTTCATAATCCTTGAAGAAAAATTCCGCTTGAATTCTTTTTTTCTGGAACTGTCTCGATGCTTTTAATTCATTTTTGGCCGGTAATTTGTTTGCATTCTGTGGATTACTATAATAATGCAAATCGTATGCTATGTATAGGACATGTTCTAAAAACCGTAAAAACATAGTGACGAGTTCTTAAATGTTAACGCTGTACTTGCAAAATTGGTAATGATATACATTCTCGAAGATGCTATATTTATATAAAAACAATAATATACCTGACATTTCTACCTGATACATGTAATATGGGAAATTACAAAAATCATATATGAATGAATATTATTGTCTATACGAATGAACATTACAACAAATATTTTTATACCTGTCAATGATTAAGGGTTTCCTAGAAATAGTGCCATACAACAATATTTTCTGAAAGGTAAATCTTACTAAATTTTATTACTTTTTGATAAAAACATGTGATCTACAAGAAATCAGTGCATATTGACTGATATAATAACCAATAAGTACAAGAAGGTAGGGGAAAATTAAAAAAATATTTTGCATATGGACAGAAACGTAAATACGGCATAAAATTGTTAAAAATGTATATATTTCGATGATTTTTTTAAAGTTCTTTATTTTGATATTAGAAATAATAATCAAACGCAACATGTGGAAATTTCTAATAGACAATCCCTTAATTCACAAAAAATACATCAAAAATCCCAAAAAATGGGATTTTTACTTTTAGTCCTATATCTTCGATATGAAAAGCCGCGCTGGGGATTCCCTTTGCAGTCGATTTTGTTACACCCTAATACAAATAAATAAAAAAAAATCAGAATAAGGTGGATCTGGTATCACCTCATCTGGTTGGAGTTTTCACTGAATGCCTAACTCATGCATATACCCCAAAAAATTGGCTGGAATCAAGGGTGGTCTTCAAACCTAAGCCTGACAAGGCTAGTTATACGATCCCAAAGGCTTATCGACCTATTAGCATAACTTCTTTCCTGCTAAAAACAATGGAGCGAATAATTGACGACATGATCAAAAGTAAGATAGCCGATGACAAGCTAAAATTCAAGCAACACGCATATGTTAAAGGAAGATCAGTGGAAACAGCTCTACATGAGGTAGTACACCACATAGAACAGTCCTTCAGTGAAGAATTGTACACACTTGCCGTTTGTATAGACATTGAGGGCAACGTTCAGACCGATACACTTATCCAGTCCTTAGACGAGTTTCAGGTTGACCGGGCGTTGATAACCTGGATCAACAATATGCTAAGGAATAGGTGGATTATTTGTGGGTCATATGACGTAAAAATCAGAGACAAGGTTAATCGTGGTATACCTCAGGGGGCATTTTATCGCCTCTCCTATGGGTTACGACGATACACAGTCTCCTTCAAGCCCTCGCCAATAAAGAACTTAAATCAGTCTGTTATGCAGACGACGTTATAATACTTCTAAGGGGTACACATTCAAACCTACTATGCAGAAGATCTGAGGAGGCAGTTAACATAGCATATAACTGGGCACAACCAAGGGGATTAAATGTCAACCCAGACAAAACAGAAATATGTCTTTTTACAAGGAAAATGAAGATTCATCCTTTAATCATGGTAAGAAATCTTGGATCAGAAACTGTACTGGAAATATCATATTGAAGAAAGAGTTACAAAGGCCCACAGATGTTGGTCGTTGTGCAGAAGAGCTATAGGTTCAAAATGGGGACTACGTCCAAATATGTCACACTGGCTTTACATGAGCGTGATTAGACCAATAATAACCTACGCCTCTGTAGTTTGGTGGACATCAATGGACAAAAAGTACAACGTAATACCATTGCAAAAAGTGCAACGTATGTGCTGTCTAGGCATAAGCGGGGTAATTAGAACCGCACCAACAAGAGCTTTGGAGACTATATTGCACATCCATCCAATAGATATCCGTATAAAGTATGAGGCAGCCCTCACAGCAAGACGTCTGCAAGTGATGGGTGAATGGGTAAATCGAGACCACAAGTCGTACCATCAGAAGATATTACAATCACTGCTCGGTCATATTCAAACAACGGAAATCTCCGACCGCATTCCTGAAGTGCGGCTTACAGCTACCTGTGATTCGTACGTGCCAGACAGACGCTCCTGGGAAAACGGAACACTAGCTCATGCGCCAGTGGGAACCAGCTGCTACACTGATGGGTCCAGGCTAGGAGGAACGACGGGTCTGGGACTTTTTATTGATGAACCAAGTCGAGCTTTACTTCGCCTCCCAGACCATAACACAGTATTTCAAGCAGAAGTTCGAGCAATCACGGAGTGTGTTAACTGGCTCAGTAATACCACCTAAATATGACAACATAGTCACATATAGCCAAATGGCTATCAAAGCAATAAGATCGGAAAAGGTCAAATCCAGAACAAGGTTAGAGTGTAAAAGAACGGTAAATAACTACTCAGTCCATTGTCAACTGCGCATTTTCTGGGTACCGGGACATAACTGAGTGATTGGATATGAACGAGCAAACAGCTTGGCTTCAAAGGGCAGATAACTTCGAGTAATAAACTTGGAAAATTCGAAACCTTTCGAAGCCACGAAGGATGAGTTGAAGCACTGGGCAGTGATGGCTCACAAAAATGTGTGGAAGAGAGCAACTGTAGGAGCAACTGCAAAGAGACTGTGGGGTGACCCAAATGAGAAGAAAACCAGTAGTTTTCTGAAACTAAACAAGATCGAGATTAGTAAGATGATAAGTGTTCTAACGGGACACTCAAGCTTACAGGCACATCTTCATCGCATAGGACTAGCAGAAAACGACGAGTGCAGGGCATGCAGGGAAAACATCGAAACGATGGAACATTTTCTGTGTCACTGCCCAGCTTTCACACATGCAAGATCCCGATATTTCGGTTCCGACATATTGCCAGACTTGACTCATCTCAGAGGATATGACTGGAAGATACTGAGAAAATACGTGTCTAGTACCGATTTTCTGTTACCACACACGTTGAATTTTTCGCAAAGGTATTACGTTGCACTTCTTGTCCATTAATGTCCACCACACTACACAGGCGTAGGTGATTATTGGTCTAATCACGCTCATGTAAAGCCAGTGACTCATATTTGGACGTTGTCCCCATTTTAAACCTATAGCTCTTCTGCACAACGACCAACATCTGTTGTCCTTTGTAACTCTTTCTTCAAGACGATCTTTCCAGTACAGTTTCTGATCCAAGATTACTCCCAAGTATTTTACTTTTTCAGTTATAGCAATTGTCTTATTCAGGAATCGAGGCCGGGTAAATCGTGGGATCTTCGTTTTCCTTGTAAATAGACATATTTCTGTTTTGTCTGGTTAACATTTAATCCCCTTGGTTGTGCCCAGTTATATGCTATGTCAAGTGCCTCTGCAGCTCTTCTGCATAATAGATTTGGATGAAAGCTCCTTAGAAGTATTTCAACGCCGTCTGCATAACAGACTGGTTTAAGTCATTGGTGAAGGCTTTTAGGAGACTGTGTATCGTCGTAACCCATAGAAGGGGCGATAAAATGCCCCCCTGAGGTATACCACGATTTTCCTTGTCTCTAATTTTTACGTCATATGACCCACAAATAAACCACCTATTCCTTAGCATACTGTTGATCCAGTTTTTCAGCGCCCGGTCAACCTGAAACTCGTCTAAGGACTGGATAAGTGTATCGGTCTGTACTGAAGGACTCTTCTATGTGGTGCACTACCTCATGCAGAGCTGTTTCCACTGATCTTCCTTTGACATAGGCGTGTTGTTTGAATTTTAGCCTGTCATCCGCTTTTTTACTTTTGACCATGTTATCAACGTGACCTTATATTCCTGCAAAAAGTCTGTAGGGTTGCGGTGGGGCCTCTCTCCTAAAATCGTCCACTGGATGTATATAGCAGTAGTACCTCCAATACTGTTATACGGCATTGTGGTACGGTGGACGGCAACTGACAAACTAACCGTCATCAACCTACTAACAAAGGTTCAGATTACTCAATATACTGCCGATTAATATTGTGGCGAGAGAAGTTGCAACCAAAGCGGCAATAAGATTAAACTGCCTATCAATGTGGAGATACAAGAACTACGGTCACATGAGGATATCAAAGTGTAGTGCTATGGTAACCGACCGAGTGGACTATATACCAACTGTGTACACCTTCGATAGAATATACATCACTATGATTCCCGCCAGAGATGAATGTGTTGGAAGAATACCAGGTAATAAGACCCATCTCCACTTTTACACGGATGGTTCGAAGCTTGATGAAAAGGTTAGCTTCGGAGTACACTGTGCAGAGCTTAGTTTGGATATAGCTAACAGACTACCAGATACCTGCAATGTCTATCAAGCTCAAAAAATTATGGCAATAAGGGAAGTATCCAAGTGGCTGAGTCGCAACATTGTAACCAACACTGGCGTTGTTATTTACTCGGACAGCCAGACTTACCCTCTGCTTTACATGCAGTCAACAAATAATGACTTACTTATATTCACATAAATATATAATTATTTGTAAGTCATTTAAAGTCGGGTATTGTAAAGTATGCGACAACACCAATTTTTATTAAACAGCCCTTGATTTGTTTTAGAAACTGAGTAAGATTTTGAGTAAAAAAATCTCGTCATATTTAATTATATATAATATATCGATGGCTTAATATAAAATAGGGGGAATCTTGATTTTTGTCGTAATTGCGATTTCTTTTTATTCTGGTCAAAATCTGTAAAATGCTCCTTATTTTTTTTAATTTTCGGGGGTTATAGTTGCAAATAAAGGATTTATAGGTATTGTAAAAACCCCATAAGTCTAGTCACAGAATTTGTTTGGTTTTTATTCGTTTTTCGTGCCCCTGTTAAGGAACAACAATTTCGAGATACGCCCATTATTTCTTTTGAATTTTACTTACCCCGCCAGGTTACCTGGTAATGAGAGTTTTTGCTGGGTTGTTAGGGTGGAAGTAAATCTGTCAATGGTGGTAAGACATCTGCAGGTTAACAATTTTATTTTCATGCATTTGAAAAAAAAACTAGTTATTTTATCTTTTGTAATAGTTTATTTCTCGAGTGATGGTGAAGTGCGATTCTTCTGTCCGACGAACTATTTACAAGTATTTTTGCAATGCTTCTTTTCTAAATTATAATCTTCGACGTTTTCGTCCGGGCCATACAAAGCAACAACAGAATAACACGACCGACTTTGTTCGTGCATGCATGGTTGTGCTTCATATTTTGCATGGTTGTGCTTCATATTTGGATGGTAACGGAGGGTATTAACAGATACTTGTTAATGTGGTATGATTTTGTACCTGCTAGCGGCTGTTGTAATTGTGTAACAACTGGAAGCAGTAAATATATCGATTACGGAAATTTGTCTGGGCCAGTTCTCAATAACGTAACAATAAATGTACCCCACATTAGACTATTACATCTTAAATGGAAAGAGTTACGGCTATTCCAATATAGGCAATTCATGTATATTTTTATTTATAACTGTTCGTATAATTAAAGAGTTTACAAATATGGAAAAACCAAATGCGAAGCCGTGCAAGAACACATCAGGCACATATGATGGCGACTGGGGGAGGTCCTGTCAGTGCTGGGTGCTGAAGCAGTTACTGGGGTAAATTCTGTAAAGACAATGGGTTTTGAGGTAGGCGTATTGGAGTTTCATCGGTTAATTTGAAATAAATTTTTTTAGGAAATTGTTCCTGTGCGGGACTTAAGTTTTGCATCAATTATAACAATAGAGGATAGTAATGATGATGGTGGTAGTACATATGAATGTCTTACTGCGTATGATGGTTGTGCTTCTGCTGAAGATCATCCAATTGAATTTTTTTTTGATTTTGTGATATTCGGAAATTAATGCAATATATGTACTTCGCATTTCTTAAACATTTTCTATTCGCATTTTCAGCTAAGAAGAATTCATATAATAATGTTTCCCCTGGAAAACAAACTACAAAGAAACGCCGTATCGAGTCGATGTATGACTAAATAGTGCAATCAATTGAAGATAGAAAGTTTAGTGAAACCCAAATTGTTAACGGGATCGCCGATGTTGCTACTGCAACCAAAAAATGGCAAATCGTAATTGAAAACATTCCATGTATTTTTTTAACAAGATTTTAGATTTTTTTTACTTTCTTACTTTTTTTAATTAAAAACTTTTGCAGATGAAGCCCTCCTTTTTGCATTTATTTGTTAACGAAATTGAACATCATAAGAAATTGTAATGTATATAAGTAAGAAATTAAATTATATATACACATTTACAACGATGAAACATATCGAGCTCTTGTTCTTTCTCCATCTCTGTGGAATTCAGTTTCCACTGTGGATGAATGGTTTATGTCATTTTGATTGGGCTCTTCTACAACATCAGCATCATCTATATCAGCCGGTATTCCACTTCTTACCATCATATTATGCAATATCATACATGCATAAATAATATTGACTGCTTTCTCATGTTGGTAATAAAGGACCCTAGTCCGGGAGAGGCATTTAAACCTTGCTTTTAATAATCCAAATGCCCTTTCTATACAGTTTCTCGCTTTTTTTGTGTAGCCGATTGTACCGATGTTCCTTCGCATTTGATGGTTTATTAATAGGAATCATGAGCCATGGCTCAAGTGGATATCCACTATCTCCAATAAGCCACGTGTCATATCCATGGTTTGCCATCAAATGAATTCGTGCAGGAGTGGTGGTCCAAATGCCAGAATCGCGGCAAGACCCTGGAAACTTTGCATTCACTGATGTGAAAATTAATAAACACATTTTTAAAACGGTTGCGAACAATAAATATGATTGGACCCACTTACAGCTTCTACATTAACACTATAATTTCCTTTCCTGTCCATATATAGTGAAAGGGGCCTAGAGGCATCATATTGTGAGGGTGCCAATATATTAATGTGGGTGCAATCAATCGCCCCGATTGTCCCCTTTATACCATAAGTATTGTGTAACCTTGAAAATAAGTACTTGTTTATTTGTGTATTTGGAGGTTTCGTTGACCAACATACCCAATCTTGATCTTAATCTTTTCATCAAAGGTTTTTGGAAACTGAATTTGATCTTTCTTTCTTGTTATAATCAGTTCAGAAATTGCTGCTAAGGAGCGGGAAACTGATGCCTGACTGAAACCAATATCACTATTATTCCCAACACATCCTTGAAAAGATCCGTTCGCAAAAAATATATGGTGGACAAAAATCGCAGAGCAAACGGTAATTTTATCCTTTGCGTATCAAAGGGTTCCAACTCCTGAATGATTGATAAACACATAGATTTTGGCAAACGATATTTTGGTACAAACAAATTATCCGGAATGCTAAAAGGATTGCTATTATCCCGCAAATTCCGCAGAACACCACGCATTCGAGCAAATTCTTCTCTCTCCGCCAAAAATGCAATTAAAACTAGCTCTTCCATTGCTTTTTTTCTGTTTATTCACACAAAATATTTGTTATTATGTGGTACTGGGGTAGTGACAACTATCACTGAAAACTAAAACAAAAAAAGCTTTTTTTTGAATCCTGAATTGCCTGGCGCCATCTGACATTTCCATTGGAAAGTTTGAAATTTTTTAGCATTTTTAGCAGTGACTTGAAAAAATCAATTTCGCAAATAAATGGAATTAACTCGTGAACATTTTCGTGCGATCATTTTTTCAGAAGTCCACCATTGGGGTTTAGTTTTACCCTTGTGCCTTGTTTTTGGACATACTTCTTCAAGGGAACTATTGAATGATGTGGTGATATGATCGACCAGATTATCCAGACCGGCTTTGTCATTCGGTTCGAACAAAAGTTTGGAGTTGAGGACTTTCTTGAATTTCTTCTCATACAGGTGCCACTTTGTCTTTCTCACATTTCTGTGGACGGCAGGTTCAGGCGCTTTTTCAGCGAGTTTGAACTCAATATAATGGTGATCTGAGAATGAGTGGTCGTCCAGTACATTCCACACAATAATTTTGTCTGTCAGCCGGTCAGTAGCTCGTGTCTGCGCCAATAATCAGCTCCCTGAATAGAGCAGTCGGTACTACAGCTTCATAAGGCAAGTAACTGGAGACGAACTTCACTTGCGCCTCCCTGACCATAACACGGTATTTCAAGCAGAAGTTTGAGCAATCACGGAGTGTGTGAACTGGCTCAGTAACTCCACAAAGCCTAAGTATGCCAACATCTTCACAGATATCCAAATAGCGATTAAAGCAATAACATCGGAAAGGGTCAAATCCAGAACTGTGTTGGACTGTAAAAGAACGATAAATGATTACTCAGCCCATGCATGGTCAATTGCGTATTTGCTGGGTACCAGGACACAACGGAGTGATTGGAAATGAACGGGCAAACAGCTTGGCTTCAAAGGGGAGAGAACTTCGAGTAATAAACATGGAAAATTGGAAACCTTTCGAAGCCAGGAAAAATGAGTTGAAACACTGGGTAGTGATGGCTCACAAAACTGTGTGGAATAGCGCAACTATAGGAGCAACTGCAAAGATACTGTGGGGTGACCCAAATGAAAAGAAAACAAGAAGTCTTCTGAAACTATACAAGATCGATATTAGTAAGATGATGAGTGTTCTAACGGGACACTCAAGCTTACAAGCACATCTTCATCGTATAGGACTAGCAGGAAACGACGAATGCAGGGAAAACATCGAAACGATGGAACATTTTCTGTGTCACTGCCCGGCTTTCACACATGCAAGATCCCCAACATTTCGACATATTACCAGACTTGACTCATCTCAGAGGATATGACTGGAAGATACTGAGAAAATTCGTATCTAGTACCGATTTTCTGTAATTCTTGAGGTATAAAAATATCATATCGGCGCACAACAGGTCGAACCACTGGCTTACGTGTATGTCCATGGACAAGAGACGTTTAAACGTCTCCTCCCTTCAACCTAACCTAAACTTCAGTGAACATCAATTGAAAAATTGCCGTTTTATCTTTCAAATTTATATTTTTCAATCATTTATTTCAAAAATATATTATATGATATATAAATATAATATATGTACAATATCAAAATTATATTATACAAAATTATATAATACTGGCGTTGCCCGGGTTGTCTTTTAACACAGTATTCCAAACTTCGTAAGCTTGAAGATATTCTAATAAAAACTCCGATTAAATACAACATCAAAATAGCACAATTTTGAAGCTATGAAACAATACAATTCTAGTATGAAAGTCCTTAGCTCTGACTACCACAACATTAACTTTGTAATATTTCTTAGTATAAGTAAGATCTTCATAAGTAACACCACTTGCTCTAATCATTCCTGTTAATTCTGATACAAATGTGATAAACACTGGTAGTGTTGCTGTTACCGTTGCTTTATAAATTTTGTCCTTCTCAGCATGTCGATTTAGACGACATGTGTAATTTACGCATGCATAGCAACTGGTTTCATCATGATCACCTGGGCGATTAATCCAGTTTACCGGCTTACCATACTTCATACTATGTTTGCCTCCAATCAACCATGCCATGAGATTGTTATAACATTGGCGACACACTGTATTAGGTTTGTGATATTCACCGGTCAAGTCTACTTCGTCGAAAAACAACTTATATGCTCTCTGGAGTTCACTAGTTAAAAGATTATTTTCCTTTTGAAATCTCGTAGAACTTTTTTTTTGATTTGATGACCGCAAACGTAGCAAAATAATCATTATTTTCACACTGCCTATTGAAATTGTCAGTTGTCAATGTTGTGTGCGAATTATGCTGTAGCACTTTCTCTATAACTTTCACCGCTGTGCTCTCGTTGACGTCTCGTCGGTAACTATATCAGCAAGTAACACAAAAGATGCCGATGTTTGTTTTAAAAAAATACTTTAACACAAACTTGTTACACATGAACCTTGTTACATATGGACCTTGTTACACATGGAAAAATATACTTGGTATCCCACGTCAGCAACTTTCCTTAAGATATTAGCGCATTGTTCTCAGATTATTGACGCTTCTGCACTTCCTGTTGGCTCCTTAGGGGTCACATGCTAGGCAAAATAGCCACATTATTATTAAAAACATAATGTTTTTCACAGATCTACGGATTCTTCGGATCAAATATTATCCAATATTTGCATATCGAAGAGACAATCATAAAATAAAAGGAATGCATGCAATTATGATAAAAATGGAATTTATTTATAACATCGGGAGGTATTGCATTTTGTGTTCACTTTTTTCGTACACCATTTATGCAAACCGGATGTCGCAGGTGGAATATAAGGTCTATATTGTCCAAATCGATGGGAAATTTGCAAGAGTTTTTTTCCGGGAACGTGATCCCGGGAAATCCCGGGAAATCCCGGATAAAATCATATTTTCCATTCCCGCAATCCCCGGAAATCTGTGCGGGCATTCCATAAATACACTTTTCCTTCGTATATTTATATTTTTAAGTGAAAAATGCTCGCTTCTGCATATTTCTTTCATATTTGGTATTTTATGTTTAATATTAATAACACAGCTCAGAGATGTTTTTGCTGCGGCTCAGGGCTTTACAATTCATTTGGATATATGGGATAATACACTTCTCAGTCAACATTGTGGTTTCTTTGTATTGGCTGTAGTTCTCGCGATAAACCGTGGTATGCAAAAATAATGAGTTTGAATCATATATTTTATCATAAATCGATAACCACTTATCCGAATTGGTTCAGTATGGGTTAAAATATCAAAATTAAATAGCCTTCATTTTCTTCTAATATATTTTTTTCATCAGTTTAGCGGTTTCGACGATATCTAGTCAGATATTGCGAAAAATCATATTTTCTGAGAAACTTTTAATATATTTTAAATAAAATATTCATAAAAACATCGAAAAATTCATAAATATGCAAAAATATTTTTTATTATTTTATTGTAAAGTCTGATCGGTCATAAATAATTATGACCAATCCGAAGAAATTAGATGCGTAATTTAAAAAGGATATAGATATTTTCGCAAATCCAACCAACGTTATCACCCTCAATAATGATCACAACATCATACCGAAAGTATGTTAACTTCTATCCTTAACTTAACCGAATATTCTATGAGTGTAAACTTATTTATTTTATTCATGACCGATCAGACTTTACGATAAAATAATATATATATATTTAATAATGTTATATTATTTATTTATTATTGTGCATGATTCGATATTTTTATTTAAAAATTTTGTATGATATTATTAAAATTTTCTCAAAAAATAGGATCTTTTCGCAATATCTTGTAAAATATCGTTGAAACCGCTGAAAAATGTAGTAGAAAAAGTTGAAGATGCTACCTTATTTTAACTCAACGATGCGTTTATTTCATTTAATCTCATTTACATACATACGTTTTTATACCTTCCACCATAGGATTGGGGGTATAATCATTTTGTCACTCCGTTTGTAACACCTCTAAATATTGATCGGAGACCCCATAAAGTATATATATATTCTTAATCGTCGTAAAATTCTAAGACGATTTAGCCATGTCCGTCTGTCCGTCCGTCCGTCTGTGGTAATTTGGTACAAATACTTCTTATAGTTGCAGGTTGTTTGGGATTGCAAATGGGCCATATCGGTCCATATTTAGATATAGCTCCCATATATAGCATCTAACTTGTTGTGATTCCTACTGTTCTCATCTACTATATTTTTTGTGTTTTCGGTGTTATTTTCTTAAGGTTTGAGTTATTTTGTGAGGTCACATGCTATCCATGGTGGAGGGTATATAAGATTCGGCATGGCCGAACTTAACGCTTTTACTTGTTCATCTTAACGCATTAGAATTTAAAAAAATTAATAAAAATGTGTAAAAATAATGACATGTATGTATATCTATGAAAATAAAAAATAAATAAATTTCTTTTATGTTTTAAGTTTTTTTAAAGTAAATTTATATACATTAAATACATATTTCGAAATTGTCATTAAGCGGGATCCCGGGAACGTTTTAATAAAATCCCGCTTTCCCGGGAATTGAAAAAGTTCGGGAAATAAAAATTCTAGCTATATCGAAATCTGAATCGATTTTTTTCAAATAAAATATGGTTGGTCCGTGGTACAAAAAACATATCCATGCCAAATTTAATTTATCAAGCTTGTGTGGGAGGTGGAAGTGGGAGTTGCCAGATTGGTCCAAATATTTGTTCATTTGTTGTGTGTGTTATGACTAAAAGGTGTGCAAATTTGTAGGGCTGTATATACATTCCTTCATATTTATGCCACAAACAATGTATTTGGGACCAGTGTGGCGTGGTGGAGGTTTATCTGTAGGAACCGGGCCATTGTTAGGTTTCGCCACCACCCTTGTCTCTGCCTCGTCGTCTGTGTCCGCTAGAAACTTATCCACGCCGGATTCATCCCCGCAGGATTCTTCCAATCCCGCGATGAAGAGCTTCTGGACGGATCCAAGTAAATCGGTAAACGGTGAAATGCAAGTTTCCGCCAGATGTTGCTGTGATACTTGCGAAGACGGAGTATCTTCATTAGATACTACACCAGTGTTATCTGGAGGAGCTTTTTTCGAATTTCGTCCCTCATCGCTCTTGTGCACCTTAAGTCTGATGTGGCTGAATCAGTATGAAACCATGTCATGGGACTTGACGAGATGTGGTAGAGACTCGACATTCACTATAAATACTGCGTGCCTCCATTACCCTTCCGCCTCATCCAAACGGCCGACCTTCCACTAAACCACTACTCCGTGACAACTTCAGGGATTCTCTATGCTTGTTGGTCAGAGATGCAGGATCGGCTTTCACAAGGATCCTGAGAGCCAATCATTAAACATCCTCTTTGAAGGACGGGTATGCCTGCCAAAGCAAATCAAAGTGGCAGGTAATGCTGTCGCCTTAGATGAGGTCTCACCTTCCAGGGAGGAGGTTATATATCATTTGCTACTGGCCAAAAGTGTAACACATCGACCTAAGACACTAAGTATTTCCGGTAGAAATCAGTTTCAGCAACCTCAACATTGTCATGCCCGATTTGCAAAAAGAGTCAGAAGAACTTTGGTAATTTAAACGATTCTACAAACGAGGAGAATTACGAATATGGAATGTCACCATTGCACGCAAGGATAAGGTGTATGGAGTTCTTGCTAAAACTGGCGTATACCCTACCACAAGAGGAGGAAAACTTCGATGAAAATACACCAATAAAGGATAAGGAAAAGATCAGAAAGAAGCAAATACAGGATGCTTCTTTTAAACAAGTTGGACTAAAAGTAGACTGTCCCAAGCACGGATACGGTAACTCAAACGATGGAAACACTTCTAGGAGATTTTTTGAAAATGATGAGGCAGTAACTAGAATCACTGGAATTGACAATCAAATTGTGAAAAGATTGGGAACGATCTTGAATGTTTTAAACTGCAAAGAAAATGTCAATTCTACAAAATATAGAGAATATGCATCGAAAACTGCATCTCTTTTAGCAGAAATGTATCCACAGTAGAAGTTGACCCCGACCGTCCATAAAATATTGGCGCATGGCAAAGATATAATTGAGTACCAGTCTTTGCCAATTGGAGAGCTTTCTGAAGAAGCACAGGAGTCTCTTAACAAATTTCATAAAAAATATAGATTGCAGAACACATTCAAAGCATCAAGGGTAAGGCAAAATGAGGACCTCTTCAACATGTTGGCAGCATCTTCCGATCCACTTATTTCTTCCCTGCGGCATGTGAAGTCACGAATAGAGTTAGAAAATAATTATAGTTTAGAAATGATTAGTCTTTTAGATATACCTTCTCCTACGAATTGTGATGAATATTTTACAGAAAATTGAAAAAATTAATTTAAAAAAGAAGTAATTTTTTTTAATTTGTTGGGTAATAATTTAAAACATAAAACCCTAAAGAAAAAAAATAAAAACAATCTAAAAATGTAAAAATAATTTTTTTTAGTTACCATAAAATTGATTTTTCTTTGATAACCCATAAGTAGGCCCCTACAAAGCGTAGCACCCTTTCCAAACGCTCATTTCATAGGCTGAACAGTTATCTATCATATGCTGTTTAAACTGTTCAATTATCTTATTCGGTTCAAAAGATATGATTTTTGCAACGAAAAAACTCAAATGGCGCCACTGCACAGACGGCGCTAACAGATATCACCACCCACATCGCAAACGGCCTAAATCAGAACCGGCCTCCCGAGCGTACTGTGATTCCTGCGCTTGACCTGTCAAAAGCGTTTGACATAGTTTAATGATTGGCTCTCAGGATCGGCTTTCACAAGGATCCTGAGAGCCAATCATTAAACATCCTCTTTGAAGGACGGGTATGCCTGCCAAAGCAAATCAAAGTGGCAGGTAATGCTGTCGCCTTAGATGAGGTCTCACCTTCCAGGGAGGAGGTTATATATCATTTGCTACTGGCCAAAAGTGTAACACATCGACCTAAGACACTAAGTATTTCCGGTAGAAATCAGTTTCAGGACTTTTGAAATAATTTCAGCAATGTCCGTACGTCCAGATTGACTTCAAATTTGATATGTGGTAATATTTTTCTCTATCTCAGGCTATGTTCAGGTATATTGGTCCACTCCTTTTAGTACCTCCTCCACAAAGGGTTAACATTTAGTGAAATTTTCTAATAACTTATATACTACTTATCCAAATCATCTGTAATTCTTCACATAGTAATAGTTTATCCCTCGCTATCACATCAAGAAAAATGGGCGAAGTGTCGCCAACACTTTATGTATATCTTTAATATCAGTGCATATACTCGTAAATACTTGAAATTTTGTACACTGTAATGTTTTTATAGTACCTATATATACTAGCGGATACCCGGTGCACTTTGTAGCACCCAAATTTAATTTTAGTGAAATAGATACGTGCGATGTGTTTCGTATAATAATCTCGACACCCAGAAATATAGTTTTAGATAAGTTAGAAGACTACAACATTTTTCACGCAAATTCACTTTCTCAACGTGCGGATTTTCTCGCTTTAACAGAACAACATGTTTACATACATACTTCAATGAATGTTGTTGTTGTAACAGTTCGTCTGTTTCCAACTGTTTTTCCCTGGAATATATATGTGTGTACTATTTATTAATTGAGAGAATAAGTATTTTGCGGATTTTGTGTTGTGTTGGATGTGTGGAAGTGTTAGGCGGATATTGATGTGATTATAGGATGTTTGGGAATGTTGTGAATGTTCAGGAAGTTTGCCACTTCTACCGGTCTGACCCAGAGGTCAATAGGGCGCAAATCTGTTGGCTTGCTGGGACAGGCAAATAAATGTGCCGTGTTATGAGGGCTTTGTAAGCAGCTTGGGCAGTGGTCTTGTACCTCTGCTATAATCCTGGACCGGTAGTTGTTTAGGATGGAGCTCCATCCAGATCTTAGCTGGGCCAAGGTGTTTCTGGCCGATCTGGGTAAAAGCCGCATTGAGGACTTTGTTTACGTTATAATTAACAATGGCTTGCGATACAGCCATTGTGCATAGCTGCTTCAGGCCTGCTGCAATTGACGATCTGTTGACGTCAGATGGTATGACGTCTTGGATGTCTGGGCAGAAGCGCCTAATGTCCTTCCGGATGTGTCGAGGACGATGTGATGATTTGGATGACAGGGCAGATGACACTGTCTAGCATGCAACACATTATGTTGCTCTACCGACAGCATGTGTGTCTCCTCATGAAGATGGTCCTCACTTGACATCTGGACACATCCGGTGGCAATTCTAAGGGCACTGTTTTGCGTTGTCTGCAGCGCTCGCCATTGTGTGTCACTTATGAATGATGTCCAGACTGGGGCAGCATAGTTGATGACGGAGCTTATATGTCGCTACTAACGTCTCTTTGTCTTTGCCCCAAGTCGTGCCTGTAAGTGCCTTCAGTATCTTGTTTTTGGCTTGGACCTTTGTCTTAACATAAATGGCATGGGTTTTGCACTATCGGAATTGTTCGGCCATCGACAGTGATGTTCAGCTCTCTTCTCACCTCCTTGATCCATGTCGTAAATAGTGTAACAGTAGATTTGGACGGCGAAATCAAAAGTTTCCTCTCCCGCATGAAGTCTGAGATGGAGGCCATGTAGTTCGACATGACAAAATGATGGTGCAGTCATCAGCGTAGGAGACTATCTTGACGTTCGGTGGTTGGGCGGGGTGCTTCGCAAGATACAAGTTGAAGAGTAACGGCGAAATTACTCCTCCTTGTGGCACACCCACTTTCATCCTGCGGAATTTTAATGATTTGCCTCTGAACTCCACAAAAGCCTGTCTGCCGTTGAGATAGTTACATAACCATCGTTTAGTAACAGTGGGCAATGTGGAGTCCAAGATATCACCTAGCAAAACCGAGTGATCAACTATGTCAAACGCTTTTGACAGGTCAAGCGCAGGAATCACAGTACGCTCGGGAGGCCGGTTCTGATTTAGGCCGTTTGCGATGTGGGTGGTGATATCTGTTAGCGCCGTCTGTGCAGTGGCGCCATTTGAGTTTTTTCGTTGCAAAAATCATATCTTTTGAACCGAATAAGATAATTGAATAGTTTAAACAGCATATGATAGATAACTGTTCAGCCTATGAAATGAGCGTTTGGAAAGGGTGCTACGCTTTGTAGGGGCCTACTTATGGGTTATCAAAGTTAAAATTTGTAGAAAAATCAATTTTATGGTAACTAAAAAAAATTATTTTTACATTTTTAGATTGTTTTTATTTTTTTTCTTTAGGGTTTTATGTTTTAAATTATTACCCAACAAATTAAAAAAAATTACTTCTTTTTTAAATTAATTTTTTCAATTTTCTGTAAAATATTCATCACAATTCGTAGGAGAAGGTATATCTTAAAGACTAATCATTTCTAAACTATAATTATTTTCTAACTCTATTCGTGACTTCACATGCCGCAGGGAAGAAATAAGTGGATCGGAAGATGCTGCCAACATGTTGAAGAGGTCCTCATTTTGCCTTACCCTTGATGCTTTGAATGTGTTCTGCAATCTATATTTTTTATGAAATTTGTTAAGAGACTCCTGTGCTTCTTCAGAAAGCTCTCCAATTGGCAAAGACTGGTACTCAATTATATCTTTGCCATGCGCCAATATTTTATGGACGGTCGGGGTCAACTTCTTCTGTGGATACATTTCTGCTAAAAGAGATGCAGTTTTCGATGCATATTCTCTATATTTTGTAGAATTGACATTTTCTTTGCAGTTTAAAACATTCAAGATCGTTCCCAATCTTTTCACAATTTGATTGTCAATTCCAGTGATTCTAGTTACTGCCTCATCATTTTCAAAAAATCTCCTAGAAGTGTTTCCATCGTTTGAGTTACCGTATCCGTGCTTGGGACAGTCTACTTTTAGTCCAACTTGTTTAAAAGAAGCATCCTGTATTTGCTTCTTTCTGATCTTTTCCTTATCCTTTATTGGTGTATTTTCATCGAAGTTTTCCTCCTCTTGTGGTAGGGTATACGCCAGTTTTAGCAAGAACTCCATACACCTTATCCTTGCGTGCAATGGTGACATTCCATATTCGTAATTCTCCTCGTTTGTAGAATCGTTTAAATTACCAAAGTTCTTCTGACTCTTTTTGCAAATCGGGCATGACAATGTTGAGGTTGTTCCTGCCAGTCTTTTCCGTCAACCATGGTCAGGTGGAACTCGTAATTGCATTCAATATATTTTCCTTCTCCAATTTGCAGCTTTGTAGGCTTAATCTTGCTTATTTGTTCTTCAATGTCCTTCACCGTGGTCCTTATGAGTTCTGCCGATTCCCTTGCAAACTGAAACATTATTGGTCGGCAATAATGCACTGATGACGGACGTGGATTTTTCCAGTGAAGGGAAACATCAGATTTTAGCCGCAAAGGAACAACAGATGCCATAAACATATTTCCGTCCGATATTGTAGCGTCATCGGAAGATATCCTTTGCTTATAAACGCTTTGTCCGGATGATCCATCGCAGCCCCATTTGCTGATCAATGTCAGTTTCTCAGGAAGAATTTTCACCTCATTTTCAGGAAGTCTCTCCAACAACCGTTTTGCTGTATGGCCCATGAGATCCTGCAGATTGGCTTTCACAGAGACTTCCGTAAACTCCGTATGCAGTGGTCGTGAATTTATTTTGGCTTGCGTAATATGCTTGTATCCTGGTAAAACGTCAGCCCCGTGTCGCATCAAGGATGCCGTAGTATCTCATATTTTTCTTTGGAAAGTTGTAAGTCCATAAACAAGGCCAGGATTCTGCTCGATGCCAGCCTTGAGTAGGAGAATACTGAGCAAGACGGCTGGCATGAATTGCTCATCTGGTGGAAAAACAGATGAGTTGATATTCCTTGGCCGAGTGTGGCTCGGGTCGTTCCGGAACAGAGATCCGATTGTCAGGGGAACGACTTCAATGAATAATTTCTTTCACTGATCCCATGACTATCCTCAAATGCATACATAACAAAATTTCAATCCGATTCGTGCAATGGTTTTCCACATGTTTTTTTCAATAACAGATTCGTTTTCGCAGCGTCTTGTTATCCCAATTTTTCGCTAAATTGCTATTATTTGCGTATGTGCCAAATTTCAAGGCAATGGTTCTCGATATATTTCGTTCTTAATAATGGAGTGGTATGGATGGAGCCACGCCAACCTATCCAAAGCGCCAATTCTCTCTTGAGTCATGTTGTGAAGTGTTTCATAGAAAGGTGGTTGGGTTGCTCGATCTAGAAAAAAAGAATTACTACACTTACCAGTTCAAGAGTTCGAAAGGTCTTGTGGTAGACATTAAGGGTATTGATAGTACAGTTTCAACAGCTGAAATAATCGATGAACTTGCTAAAGAGGGTTACGAAGTTAATCCACATTATAAATAAAAAGAAAATTCCTCAGCCCATGTTTAAGGTTGAACAAACATTTGATTCTTCGCGAATAAAGAAAAAAGGCGCACCTCATCCTATTTACGACCTGAGATATTTGTGCAACCGTAGAATTCGAGTCGAGGAACCTGTCTATAAGCACATGAAAAAAAAACAATGTTAATAAAACTACAATTACTATTTATACAACTACTATTTATGCAAGCTATATTCCATCGCCTTTCCCAGGCTTAAGAACCGTATCTCCTACTGAAAATGCTAGTTTTAGCGACCCAAACGTAAACCGAATCCCAAAGAACATAATTCATCCAAATATGTCATACGCCCGTATGACAAGAAAGGGTAATTCGTTACCCCCTCAATTTCCCCTTGAAAAGTCAATAGAAAAATTAATAGAAACTATGAATTCATTCATGTTGAATATGCAAAGCATGATGCAAGAAATTATGAGAAATCAAAGTATGCTTATGCAACTCGTGTTAAATCAAAAATAAATCCACTGAGAATTTGTTATTGGAATGCAAACGGCCTGAGCCAACACAGAAATGAGTTAGAAAATTTTCTCCGAAACCACTGTATAGATATTTTATTAGTCTCTGAGACACATTTTGTCAACCGGAAATTGTTGTAGGATACGTGGTTATTCCACATACGATACTAAACACCCTAGCGGGAGAGCCTGTGGTGGTACAGCTATTATTGTCCAAAATTAAATCAAACATTATCCTATGCCAGAATATAGGACTGAGCATATTCAAGCAACTTCTATCGCTATCACAGGCATAAATCTGATGATATCGTCGATATATTGTCCCCCTAGGCACAATATTAACAAAGATCAATTCATGGAGTTCTTCTCCACTCTTGGCACAAAGTTTTTGGTAGCAGGTGACTACAATGCCAAGCACACATTTTGGGGCTCTCGCCTCACTCCTCCAAAAGGTAGACAACTACTTAAAGCCATTACATCTGTTAAACTAGATGCAGCTTCGCGCGGTCACTCAACATATTGGCCCACAGATCTGAATAAAACGCCTGACCTTATTGATTTCGCTATAAAAAAAATATAAGGCGTGAACACTTATCTCTATGTCCATCACTTGATCTATCATCGGATCATTCGCCAACCATTTTGACACTGCATTACAACAATCAAGAAAATGGGTGTGACAATTTGCCCAATAAGTATACCAACTGGCTAAAATATAAAAAATACGTTAGCTCACACCTCTCCGATGGTGTATCGTTACGTACAACGGATAAAATTGAAGTCGCGGTAAACCTATTCACTGACGTTGTAAACAGTGCTGTTAAACTGGCTACTCGAAAAAGCTCATTCAAAAGAGATAACTAAAATAACCCAACAGGCATCCAAGCGTTAATCAATTAAAAAAGAAGCGTTAGAAGAGAGTGGCAACAATATCGCTCCCTAGCACTGAAAAAAAACTAAAAAATTGCCAGAAGAGATTGAAATCAGCCGAGGAAAGTGATCTAAAAATATATTTGCAATCTCTGGATCCAACCCAGAAAACAGATTATAGTCTCTGGAAGGCCACAAAAAATGTGCGAGGCCCTGTTGCGCATGAATCCCCAATTCACCTGGAAATGGGAACTGGGCAAAAAGCACAGTAGATAAAGTAAATGCATTCGCAAACTACCTCGAGTCCGTTTTTACACCCAACAGTGATACATCTGAAATCTATCCGCCCGTGATAGATATAATTCCTCGCCCACACTATCCGCCCGTGATACACTACAAAATTCCCCGCCAATCTATCCGCCCGTGATAGGTGATATAATTTCTCACCCAATCTATCCGCCCGGGATAAATGACTCAGTTCCTCTCCCAATCTATCAGCCCGTGATAGATGACATAACTTCTCGCCCAATCTATCCGCCCGGGATAATGACTCAATTCCTCTCCCAATCTATCAGCCCGTGATAGATGACATAACTTCTCGCCCAATCTATCCGCCCGTGATAGACGACAGAACTCCACGCCCAATCTGTCCGCCCGTGATAGATGATTTAATTCCTCGCCCAAGCTATCAGCCCGTGGTATATAATTCCTGGCCCAATCAAGGTTAGAATAAAGGATGTTGCAAAATCTGTCAAAGATCTAAACTTAAAGAAATCGCCCGGAGGAGATGGTATAACAGCGAAAATGATTAAAGAACTTCCCTTTTCAGCCTTGAAAATGGTGTTATTTTTATTCAATGCAATTCTCCGTGTAGGTTACTTCCCCCTATCTTGGAAGAGATCAGAAATAGTGATGATACCGAAACCAGGCAAAGATCCAACTCAAGTCAAATGCTATCGCCCTGTAAGCTTACTATCGATACTTTCAAAAATGTTTCAGACCATTCTCATGAAGAAAATCACACCTCATATAATTTCTCACAATATTATACCTGACCATCAATTTAGTTTTTGAAAAAGTCATAATACTATAGAACAGGTACACCGTTCGTATCCTGCATAGAAAGAGCTTTTGAGAATAAAGAATACTGTTCGGCGTTATTCATAGATATTTCCCAAGCATTTTACAAAGTCTGGCACGAAGGACTTTTGTACAAAATATGCGACCTTCTGCCAATCAACACGCATAAACTGTTCAGTAGTTATTTGACTAACCGGTCTTTTCAAGTTAAATCAATGGCATTTCTAGCCCTAAGAAAATAAATGCCGGTGTCCCACAGGGGAGCATTCTTGGCCCTATAATGTACGATTCTTTACGACAGATATGCCCATAACCAACTTTACGCACACGTCTTCTTGTGCGGACGATACCGCTTTCGTCAGTACTCACAAAAGCCCTATAGTTGCGTCCGATCAACTGCAGTCTCATGTCCGAATCCTAGAAGAATGGTTAAAAAAATGGAGAATAATGGTGAATGCCTCAAAGTGTACTCACGTTACTTTTACCATACGAAGGGATACAAGTCCTCCAATTTATATTTTCAATTCACAGATTCCCCAAAAGGATCATGTAAAATATCTTGGAATCCATTTAGATCGGCGTTTGAAGTGGTCGCGCCACATACATAGACTGTAAAGTAACTCAAATAAAACTCAAAACTAATCAACTACAGTGGTTTATCAGCCAAAGATCTGCCCTAGATCAAGAGTATGAAGTTCAAGACGGTATTGAAGCCCATTTGGACATATGGTATCCAGCTCTGGAGTACAGTGCGCGCTTCAAATGAATGCAAATTACAAAGAAGACAATCGAATATTCTTCGTTTAATTACAGGTGCACCATGGTATATAAGAAACTTCAACATTCATAAAGATTTCAATATGCCAACAGTAAAAGAGGAAATTGAAAAATATTGCCGGTGTTACGTGGGCAAACTATTGAATCATCCAAACATCCTGGCTCGAGAACTACTTAATTTTGAAGGTCATAACCGCCTTAGAAGGAGAGATACGCTGGACTTGATATAATTAAAACTAAACAAAAATTAAATTATGAATTCTTAAATTTGAAATGTTAACCTTTTGTTAAAGTAAAAAATCGTGTAAAGTCTCAATGGTTTATTCGCAATGGCAATAACCCAGAGAATGGTATTTTAGGTTAAGATTTGTCCACTTATTGTTATTTTCATTGTATAATAATGATAGATTCAATAATAAATGTAATGAATTAGAAAAAAAATGTTGGGAAATGCAACCATACAAAATTTCAGGAGGACTGGTGCAATGGTTCCCAGATATCTGTTTTTCAGTAAGGGAAGCATTTTGGCGGTGTAAAATACAGCTACTCCAAATTTCACGACGCACAGTGGGAGGAATTCAAAAAAAAAGGGAAGTAATTCTGCCGTTTCTTAACCAGACATCCGATAGCGACCAAACTTGGCATGTTTGTAGAAGAGGTATTAGAGAAGTTAAGTTTTGAGTTTGGGCCCTTTGGGCAGACATGCTTAAGTGGATAAAATTGGTGCATATTCTGCTTCGATATTTACAAAGTACTAGCACAAGGTCGGGGAAAAAATTAAAAATTAAATTTTCAAATGCAGATATCTCGGTAAGTATACAAGATAACTGTTAGGTGCAAAAAGCCTTTTGTAGACCTCGGTTATTTGAATACGCACAAAAAAAGATTTTATCGGCCGGAAAATACGAAAGATACAGCTTAAACATTTTGTTCAACCGAGGTGGCCAACTTTGAGGCCCTGCAGCTCCTGTATACCACGGGGGGCCCAAACTCAAAACTTGACTTCTCTAATACCTCTTCTACAAACATGTCAAGTTTGGTCGCAATCGGATGTCTTGTTAAGAAACGGCAGAATTATTTTCTTTTTTTTGGAATTCCTCCCACTGTGCGACGAGTGGTCCAATATTTTCCCACATATTTCGTCTTCAATAGTGGAGTCATGTGGGCGGGGCCATGCCAACTTTTAGTGGCATAAAACGATCTTCGCATTATTGCCTTTCTAATGAGACCGTTTTGGGATACATCGGTTGGATGGTTTCAAAGTCCATAACGGACATTGTTGTAACATTTTTTGTGTTTATATATATGGGGAAAACACGTCAAAGGGCCCACTTTTTCAATTTTATTCCGATCGCGTCAAATCTTGGTGGGGTTGCAGAAGTACTATGTGGTAGTGATAGGTTACTAGGATACAGGGTGTCAAAGTTTGAAATTTTGACCATTGTATCTCCTGACTACGTGGACCGAGTTAAATGAACCGTGGCTTATATGACAGCTATTTAGAAAAACATAAAATGTCCAATGAATTTTTAATATTTAATTTTCATACTTTCTTCTCGCGACTTATGTATTCCCCGCGATTTTAATTGTGTTCGGCGAATGGGATTCTACATATTTAAAGTACAAAAACAAAGCCCACTCTGTTTTCTATATTAAAAAAAAAATCGAAATCGGATGACAACGACACAAAAGCGTGGAAATTTTAAATGTCAAACCTACTAATTTTATATAATTTTATTTAGGTTATGGTGGTATCCTTTTTTACCAGCTCACATAAACAAGTTTAGGTCTCTAGTGTTACCACGGCCTGAAAAGCCCCTCATCGAAACCAATCTGTTTGGTATTCAAATTGATCGATACTACGAATATCGGTACCGGAAAGATCGGTTCAGTCGTCGTTTACCCAAGGCGGGACAGTCGCATAGCAAGTGCTCAATGCTCTCCACTTCTTCGTCATCTCTACAGCTTCTGCAGAAGTCATTGGAGTCAATAAGCAATCTTCTGGCGAGTTCGCCGTTCAAAACTGATACTAACGTAGACAATATTTCCTCCCTAGTGCGAGGCGATATTTTGACCTTCTCAGGTCATACCTTGGCCAGATTTGCCTAGCTACCCTACAGGTGCCGATGTCCCTCTTTTGTTGGTTTGTCTGATTGCCTCTTGCCTTAGCCAAAGCTTGCAGGTAGATAGTGGTCCACCAATATTTGCAAATTCTTCGAGAATTTGTAATGTCGCCCCTTTCCTAGAAAGTTCATTGGCTTTGCAGTTTCCCTGTATATCCGTATGCCCAGGCATGCATATGAGGTGTATATTAAACTGCTCAGCCATCTCGTTAAGAGATCTGCGGCACTCGAGGCCTGTTTGTGAATTTAGGGATGTTGCCTCCAGATAATTGATGGCTGTCCGAGTAAATGATAATGCCAGTGTTGGTTACTATGTTGCGACTCAGCCACTTAGCAACTTCCCATATTGCTACTATTTCGGCTTGATAGACACTGCAGGTATCTGGTAATCTGTGGTATAAATCCAGACTGCAAATATATAACATTTGACATACACAAATGTATATGTTTGGGAGGATATTGTTCTAAACAACATTATGTTTTCATCCAAACATTTTTTTATTTGGAGCCAATATTACCGAAACAAAGATTAATTTGTATTTTGACAATTTGTATTTTATAAAGGCAAATTTTCCGGAAGTTCATAGTGAAATATTTTAGAAAATGTTTTAAGTATGTAAAATTCAACTAAAATTTAAATCGTATAATCTATCTTAACTATAAATTGCATTGACGGGTCAACAAAAAGTGATGATTTGGGATATTTATCAATTAAAAATTAGTACATGACATCTTTGACTCTTTCATGCCCGAATTATTTTAGGAAGCGCTAACTCATTTGTGTTAACAAATATTTGTTAACATCTGTCATGCTTCAAATTTCAATGACCACGGTGTCCTGGTTTGTCTGTTATAAGGAGTTGTATATTGGGAACAAGGATAACGAAAGGATCCAAGAATCAACATTTTGTATAAAAATTCCTAATTAAAGGTTACTTAATTTTGTTTTAAAAGGGGAAATCATCTTAAAGATTATGATACAAAAATCACAGTTTCCAATCATTTCATAACATGATTTTGTAGTAGTAGTAATACATAATGTTGCACATAGGCAACATTGGGCATGAAAGGGTTAACTATAAAGTATAAAACGAAATCTAGGAAAAACTAAATAAAATTCAAAAAAGTCACAAAACTTTAAAAATCTTTTTTTAAATAATAAAATCTATATATATAAAACAGTATGTGTGTATGTATGTAACGTATGGCCTCCAAAACGGCTGGACCGATTTTGATGAAATTTTCAGGGAGTCTTCAGAATATTCAGGCGGGTGACATAGGCTATATTAGTTCTTGATTGAGGGGGCGTGGCCCCGCCCATATAAGCCAATTTGGAGTTATGATTTTTTGAGAGATTCCTACTGTCCGTACTAACGGGATTCCTACTGTCCCTATCATGATTGGGACTGGACCGTGATCCCAGATGGGCCAATTCTGGGTCCAACTCGAAGTAGCTGGGAGTCCACGTGATTGGTTCAAAAATGGGCGGGATCGGAAATTTAAATCTGGGGCAACGAAGTGGACCGGGTCCAACTATCGATATAAAAGAGAATGTGTGTTTGTTTGTTTGAACAGGATAGACGTCTAAACGGTTGGACCGATCTTCTTGAAATTTTCACAGAATGTACATGTGTAGGAGGTGGTGAAAATAGGGTACTTGAATTTTCGATATATCAAGAGGGCGTGGCCCCGCCCATATAAGCCAAATTTTGAAATTAAGATATCTTGCACAATTTGTTTGCGAGAGTCCTGTAATTTTTTGTATATGTATCTGGTGGTAGTGTACTTGATTGGTCCAAAAATGGGCGGGATCGGACCAATGGGCGTAGCCCCGACCATATAAGCAAATTTTGGAATTGAGATATCGTGAGTTTACGTGATTGCTCCAAAAATGGGCGGGATCGGGCCAATGGGCGTAACCCTGCCCATGTAAGCCAAATTTTAAAATTTAGATATCTTGCACAATTTGTTAGCAAGAGTGCTGTAATTATGTGCATACGTATCTGGCGATAGTCTACGTAGTTTGTCTAAAAATGGGCGGGATCGGATATATAATTGAGATTCCTACTACCCCCATCTACTTCCATGATTGGGATTGGACCGTAATCCCAGATGTCCCATCACTCTGGGATCCAAGTGAAAGTAGCTGAAAATCTACGTAATTGGTCCAAAAATGGGCGGGATCAGACCAATGGGCTTGGTCCCGCCCATGTAAACTAAATTGTTAAATTGAGATATCTTGCACAATTTGTCAGCGAGAGTGCTGTACTTTTGTGTATATGTATCTGGTGCGTGGCCCGCGCATATAAGTCAAATTTTGAAATTGGGATATCTTGCACAATTTGTGAGCGATAGTGCTGTATTTTGTGTATATGTATCTGGTGGCAGTCCACGTGATTAGCCCAAAAATTGACGGGATCGGAAATCTGAAATCTGGGCCAACGAAGTGGACCGGGTCAGCTAGTCTATATATATAAAATTGGATGTGTGTGTGTATGTTACGTATGGACTCCTAAATAGATAACCCTTGCGGGTGACATTGGCTATATCAATTCTTGATTGAGGGGGCGTGGCCTCGCCCATATAAATCAATTTGGACTTATCATTTTTGTGTGATTCCTACTGTCCGTATCTACGAAGAGATTAACGAGATTCCTACTGATTGGGACTGGAACGTGATCCCAAATGGCCCACCCGTCCTGGGATTTCGGAAATCTAAAATCAGGGGCAACGAAGTGGACCGGGTCCAGCTAGTAAACAATAAATTTGTTTGTGTGCAAAAACAAATTTTGTTTGTGATAGTTAGTTCGCAAATATATTTTGTTGTAATATTTTAATATATGAGGGATTTCATATCAAGTGAGTGCATTTTTAATATCGATGTCTTCTTATTGGGATGAAACTTGCACCAAATTTAGTCCTATTGGATAGTAGTTATGAAACAATTTTTAAACCAGATCGATTAAGGACTGTCCGAGTTGGAGGGTGTTGAATTTTGACATTTTGGTCAAACGGCCCTTTTGTCCCATCCAAATAACTTTTTACCTATTGCATTTTGAAGATTTTGCCAAGAGTAGTTTTCGATAGCTTTTTCTTCAATCTTTTTAAAAAAATTGTTTTTGCATTTTTGTCAAAAACTACTTTTTTATTTTTAATTTTTTTTGCTCAAGCGAAAGCTTTTGCCATTTGCTTTGACAGCCTAAAAGGAATTTATGGGATGGGACCTGCAAATATATCAAAATAAAGGTTTGGTATGTCGAAATCAGGTTTTTATTTTTTTTGCAATTTATTTGGTATTACTGCTTTACTGGCTAACGTGTTTATGAAATTTTAAATTGAAACCCATACCCAAAAACTAGATAAATTTGCATTTCCAACGGTATATAACATGGCTAACTAAAGTTACACATATTCGATACTATAATACGCACAATATGTACCCCTCAAAAATAAAATCACATTTTTTCTAAAGAAATGGTGAAAATTTTTATTTTTCTAATTTATTTGTAATTATAATTAATTAAATATATAATAATAGATCAAATATTAACAGAAATTAGTAAATAATAATAAATAAATAATATAATATTCGAATATACGCTTATTTTCGGTTTTTTTGTCAATCGTTTGTTAGCGTTACTAGGTTCTGCTGTTGATTTTGCTTTGGGTTTTGTATTGTTACTTATTTTATGTTATATATCTGTTTGAAAGTAATCACTTTGAGTAGAGGCAGAAAACTTCTTCAATTTTAGTTTTCCGTCGGCAATCGGTATGAACGCATGATATTGAAAGGTGCCAACGATTGTTACAGCAGCATCAAATCTGGTCATCAAAGTTTTCGCAGTTTCCTCATGATCCTTTTTGCTACTAAAAAATATTTTTTGTTTCTTTACAATAATTTTTTGCCCACTGGAATCTCTCTCATCTATGATCCGATCTTGATGAGAGTATTGTAGGCTATACTTTGTAGCATTTCATTTGAGGCTCGCTCCTATTCATTCAAAAGCACCTTTACCATGAGCAGTAGGATGAAAATGCCACTCAACTGGTACTCCAAAATCAGTTTCATGAGCAGTAAGATTTGAGAAGCTATTCTTGTTTTTAAAATGTTGACGTAATATACTTTCTCTACTGTGAATTTCGGTGTTAGATAATTTTGTATTATCTTCCGGTACTCGTAAACTGAAACGGTATCATGCTTTAAATCGTCGGAAATGATTGCCATACTTTTGTGTTCCAGTTTTCTATATTGCATGTAGTAGATTACTATTGAGAATACTGTTGCTTGGTCGTTATTGAAATAGAAAGCTCGTATTGCACCCTGTAACTCGCGAAATCATAAGAATTACCGAATTCACCAGTCTTCAAATGTGTTTTGAAGTCTTTGAAGAATGACCATTGCTCTCCATCTTCAAGTCGATTTCTTTCAACATCAGCTTCACACTTTCATGATAAATACAAACGCATACTGTTTGAGTTCCGCTGCTTCCTGCCAAAACACAATGTTTTGGCCTAAGTTGGGTAAATTTTGTGAATCCAATTTTGACATCTTCATGTTCGGATCGAAACTCATTCAAGTTGCACAGAATTATTCTCTTCTGTATTTGAATTTTGTTACCGCCAACTCGTACTGACGCATAGTCTTTCATCACTGGCATCAGTCGACTCATATCATCGCGCTGGTAAAACTGAGTCACAAGAGCTTCAGTCTTGCAATCTATGGGGTTTCCTTTCTTTGTGTTTGGGAGTGCGTGAATTCCATGCTCTGCAGCTAATTTTTTAGCAATCATGGCTTTTCGCATAGATGTTCCAAACTCAGTCATTGTTTTTGCTCAACTCCATGTCGATGGGATAAGCGTGAGAAGTTGAATTCTCTCAACTCTACACGTTGCTGTTTTGTATTTCTCCTTTATTAGTTCAAGAACTTTAACATTCACATCTTCTTGTGAAAAGTTGGAATAAGTATCAAAAATTATGTTATCATTCTCCGAATCATAATAGTCTCCTTCTTGAATAACGTCATCGCAGGGATCATAACTTTCCAAACTCAGTAGTTCTTTCAATTTGTTAAGATTTTTCTGCACGATCCACAAATTAGCAAACGTTTTGATAGCGTAGGGAATTTTGATATTACGCCGTCAGAAATATGTCGTATATCTGAAGATTTGTGGTACTTTTTGTTGCAAGGATTAAAACAAAACACATGGTAATTGTGTTTATCAAGCTTTGCCTTTTTAGGAGCCATATCCATTATGAAGATTAATTGTATGAATAACGCACGTCTTTAATATTACACTGTTTCTATAAAACAGATTTCCATACACAGTTTTGTATAAACTTATATTTAGTGCATTTTAACGAATGAGTTTTACATTGTTATTAGTGTCAACAAGCAGTGTTACCGTTGTGCGACTAAAGGGTCAGTTTTGCCCCTTTTTTTCAGCCGTGATACTTCTGCGCCCCTTTTCTTTTGGGATACTAAATGTGCCACTTTTCACATTTTTGGTGCCACTTTTATACACTTCTGCCACTTTTGTAAAAAATTATATTTTTGCACTATTTAAACAGCATTTTACGTACTAATGTACGAAAATAACGTAAGAAGACAATAAATTGCCAAAAAGTAATGATAAATAAAAAATAAATGTAAAATATATGATATTTCATATATTTACTTAGATAGTATACTTCACAAAATGTTTTGTGTAGCTTTTTTAAATTTGTTTTAGAGTAAAACACAGGTACTATTAGCGGAATATATTGCATAACCCGATCACGTCCATTCCGATATAGGGACATATCACAGATGCCGTTCGGAAATTCGTAGTTAAAAGCAGAAACTGTGCGAATAATTTATTTTTCAATTTATAAAATTTGGATTTCGTTATGAGAAGCTCTGTGACAAGGCCCATAATATGTAATAGCATGCACACATATAGCTTTTTTATAAATTTCTTTACAAATTTGTAGAAAATGTGTACAAGTTTTGATTTTATTGTATTTTGCCTTATATAAGAACCTTAAAAAGCATGCCATTTTATTTTATGAACGTGTGCCCCGTTTTTCGGAAAAATCCCCTTTTTGTGCCCCTTTCTGAAATTTTCCAACGGTAACACTGTCAACAAGGGCTTAGATGTGGGTTGACCAAACAACCTACCTCGCCACACATTTTTTGAAGTCAGGTGTCATAATACCTGATTCAAGAACTTGTCCCTTGGACTTCCAATAGTTCAACAATAAAAATTACATTCATAAAATGTGCGCTTGAATGGCTTAGATGTGGATTGACCGAAAAACATACCTCGACACGCACTTAGGTTTAGGGTTAGGTTTAGGTTAGGGTGGCAGCCGTATTTTTTTACAAGCTCACATAGACCAGTTTAGGTCCCTAGTGTTACCACGGGCTGAAATGCCCCTCATCGAAACCAACCTGTTTGATATATAAATTTATCGATAGTACGAATATCAGTACTGGAAAGATCTGTTAGGCTGCCTAAAAAGGCCGACCCCAGTATGTCCAGTCGTCGTTTACTCAAAGCGGGACAGTCACAAAGCAAGTGATCAATGCTCTCCACTTCTTCCTCATCTCCACAGCTTCGGCAGAAGTCATTGGAGTCAATACCAAATCTTTTGGCGTGTTCGCCGATCAAGCAGTGTCCCGTCAGAACCTGTACTAACGTAGACAATCGTTTCCTCTCTAGTGCGAGGAGATATTTTGACCTTCTCAGGTCATACCTTGGCCAGATTTGTCTAGCTACCCTGCAGGTGCCGATTTCTGTCCATCTCTCGTTGGACTGCCTGATTGCCTCTTGCCTAAGCCAAAGCTTGCACGTGGATAGTGGCGCACCAATATATGCAAATTCTTCGAGAATTTGTAATGTCGTCCCTTTCCTAGCAAGTTCATCGGCTTTGCAGTTCCACGGGATATCCCTATGCCCAGGCACCCATATGAGGTGTATATTAAACTGCTCAGCCATCTCATTAAGAGATCTGCGGCAGTCGAGGGCTGTTTGTGAATTTAGGGATGTTGCCTCCAGAGAATTGATGGCAGCCTGGCTGTCCGAGTAACTGACAACGCCAGTGTTGGTTACTATGTTGCGACTCAGCCACTTGGCGACTTCCCATATTGCCATTATTTCGGCTTGATAGACACTGCAGGTATCTGGTAGTCTGTGAGCTATATCCAGACTAAGTTCTTCACAGTGTACTCCGAAGCCAACCTTTTCATCAAGCTTCGAACCATCCGTGTAAAAGTGGAGATGGTTTCTATTACCTGGTATTATGCCGACCCATTCATCTCTGGCGGGAATCATAGTGATGTAATTTCTCTCGAAGGTGTACACAGTTGGTATATAGTCCACTCGGTCGGTTACCATAGCACTACACTTTGATATCCTCATATGACCATAGTTCTTGTAGCTCCACATTGATAGGCAGTTTAATCTTATTGCCGCTTTGGTTGCAACTTCTCTCGCCACAATATTAATCGGCAGTATATGGAGTAGGGCTTGTAGAGACTCGGTCGCTGTAGTCCTTTAGGCTCCGCATATGCTCAGGCAGGCAGTTCTCTGAACCATTGTTAGTAGGTTGGTAATGGTTAGTTTGTCAGTTGCCGTCCACCATACCACAATACCGTATAACAGTATTGTTCTAGATCTAGCAGGATTTCATTCACCGCTAGGTTCCAAATTAGTGGAGACAATACTCCTCCTTGCGGGGTCCCTCTGTTTACATACCTTGTTAGAGTTGTGGACCCTAGACATGCTGTTATGCGTCTTCTGGTGAGCAGACTTTGAATTAGTCTAATCAAACTAGTGTTAACTTTTAGATGTGAGAGTGCCGCAATTACCGCATCTGAGTGAATGTTGTTAAAAGCCCCTTCTATGTCAAGAAATGCCACCATGGTGAATTCCTTGAAATGCAGGGACGATTCGATAGTGCTCACAAGTTCGTGCAGGGCTGATTGTAGACTTGCCCTTATTGTAAGCATGTTGGTTCCCCGACAGGAGTTTTGTATCCAGGTTTTCCCTAATGAAATTTCCAGACCTTTCAATAGGAAGGAGGATAGGCTAATTGGTCTGAAGTCTTTTGGCCTAGTGTGTGATATCTTCCCCGCTTTTGGTATGAATACCACTTTTGTATCCCTCCATCGATTCGGGACGTATGAAAGCCTGATACAGCCTACATAAATTTTCTCCAGCCAGGGGATAATGTACTTTAACATTTTCTGCATTTCTGCTGGAGTGATGCCATCTGGTCCAGGTGACTTGAAGGGCTCAAACTTGTTAATAGCCCAGCTTATTCTACATCTCTCAGTCAAGAAGCTCGCGACGCTCGCAGTCCACTCGCACTCTTGTTGGTCCTGCTGATCCTCGGGTTCTGTTACAGAGTTCCCCGGGAAATGTGTGTCGAGCAGTACATTGAGCGACTGCTCGCTGTTTTTGGTTCAGTTATTTGCCTCATCCTGTAAATATCCCACTGTACAGGGTGAAGCAGATAATATCTTCCTCAGCCTAGCGGCGTCGGAGACCTTTTCCACTTCACCACAGAAGGTATACCAAGAGCGCCTTTGCGCCTTTCTAAGCTCCTTCTTATAGATCTTGAGTTGCTCTTTATAGGCATCCCAATCAGGGTCGCTAGTAGATTTAGCCTTATTGAATAGCTTGTTGCAGGTCTTTTTCATAGCCGTTAGCTCAGAAGTCCAACATTGGGGTTTAGTTTTACCCTTGTACCTTGTTTTTGGACAGGCTTCTTCAAGGGATATATTGAATGATATGGTGATATGCTCGACCAGATTATCCAGACCGGCTTTGTCATTCGGTTCGTACAGAAGTTTGGAGTTGAGGACTTTCTTGAAATTCTTTTCATACAGATGCCACTTTGTCTTTCTCACATTTCTGTGGACGGCAGGTTCAGGCGCTTTTTCAGCGAGTTTGAACTCAATATAATGGTGGTCTGAGAATGAGTGGTCGTCCAGTACATTCCACCCAATAATTTTGTCTGACAGCCGGTCAGTAGCAATCGTTACGTCTAGTACTTCTTGTCTGTCTTTAATTGTAAAGGTCGGTTTATTACCTATGTTACAAATACTTAGGTTGGTAGTTAGAATAAAGTCAAGAAGCGAATCACCCCTATTGTTTATATCCGTACTACCCCAGATAGTATGATGAGCGTTCGTGTCTGCGCCAACAATCAGCTCGACCTCGTCAGACGTTGCTTCTTCTACTACTTCCCTGAATAGAGCAGTCGGTACTACAGGTTCATAAGGCAAGTAGCTGGAGACCACCCAATATATGCGATTACCGATCTCCAGGCTAGCAGCTGTTTGGTCTTTACCACTTAAATTAGTCAGGAGAAAGATACTTAGATCTTTCCTGGCCAAAATGCAGGATCTTGGAGTGCCTTCACAGTTGGCCAAGAGCAGTTTAAAGTTGGGTGTCCTAATACCGCACACCCTTCCTCCCACTACGTAGGGCTCCTGTATCAGGACGATGTCTACTGCGCCTGTGGACAGGCGCAGCAATAGAGCCGCTGAGGCTGCTTTAGCGTGATGGAGGTTAATCTGTAGAATTCTTACCATCATTGGTAATTGACAGATTAACATCCACCCCGACAAGGGTGTTATCGAACTCTTCGTCCGTATCGTCGAGAAGCATGTCCCCGCCAGATGCGTCGAAGAGTCCGGAGACTCCCCTCAGCCTCTCTGTGTCCGAAGTAGAGCTTTTGTCCTCAGAGAAGGACGTTACGGATCTTCTGTTAGAGTTGGAGTCACCAGAAATAATAGGCGTGGGTACCTCCGCACTTCCAGAAAGTGCCACGGTGGACGACTCACCTTCTGCAGTGGGAGCTATATCCTGCTTGTATATCTTCAAGACTATAGTCTCGAAGCCATATTGTAGGGTTTCACTCGCACTTTGTATATGGGAGGTGGATTCAGCGTTTAGGATAAGATTGACCTGCCGCTTTTTACCATCCGCCTCACCCATCTTGCTGATTCTCCAATTATGGGCCGGCAGACCAGGATTGGAATCTTTTATTATTTCTAATATGTCAGCCGGGTTGGAGGGCTCTTCTGTAACCCAGGTGATGGCTCTATGGTGACTAGGGATGTTGTTTTTTTCGACAACATCCAACTGGGCACCCGGCCACACCTAATCGACTCAGAGCAGCCTTATACAGGTCTACTGATCTAGCATCACCGAAATATAAGAGCTTTACTCTCCCCTGATGCCATCCTGCATCGTTGCAGATTGGTGGTTTGCCCGGCATTTCTCTACGGACATCGAGGTAATGAGCCATAATGGCTGATTGTACATGACTCCATTTGTCCTTGAGGATGGATCCATCCTCACTACTTCTGTCTATAACAGCCATCACTAGACTCTCCTTCGCCACTTCATTGAAGGGCTTGGTGAGTGTCCTGTTGATGGTGACATTAGGGCCTCTTGCCTTTTTCGAAGGCAGGGGTTCATCAGGTGATCTGATTCGTTTTACTTTATTAGCCGTTAACACAGCTGAATTTGTGGCTCTTTCAGCCGACTCATTGGCCTTAGAAGCATCTATGACGCCTTTAGCCCAGGTAAGTGACTCTTTTTGTTTTTCGGTACGCCTGTGTAGTGTGGTGGACATCAATGGACAAGAAGTGCAACGTAATACCTTTGCAAAAAATTCATCGTATGTGCTGTCTAGGCATAAGCGGGGCATTTAGAACTGCACCAACAAAAGCGTTGGAGACTATACTGCACATCCAACCAATAGACATCCGTATAAAGTATGAGGCAGCCCTCACAGCAAGACGTCTACAAGTGATGGGTGAATGGATAAATCGAGACCACAAGTCGTACAATCAGAAGATTTTAGAATATCTAGTTGGTCACATTCAAACACTAGAAATCTCGGACCACATTCCTGAAGTGCGGCTTACAGCTACCTGTGATACGTTTGTGCCAGACAGACGCTCCTGGGAAAATGGAACTTTGGCCCATGTGCCAGTGGGAACCAGCTGCTACACTGATGGGTCCAAGCGAGGAGGAAGGACGGGTATGGGACTTTTTATTGATGAACCAGAAGTCGAACTTCACTTCCGCCTCCCTGACCATAACACGGTATTTCAAGCAGAAGTTCGAGCAATCACGGAGTGTGTGAACTGGCTCATTAACACGACAAAGCCTAAATATGCCAACATGTTCACAGATAGCCAAATTGCGATTAAAGCAATAACATCGGAAAGGGTCAGATCCAGAACTGTGTTGGACTGTAAAAGAACGATAAATGATTACTCAGCCCATGGTAAATTGCGTATTTGCTGGGTACCAGGACACAACGGAGTGATTGGAAATGAAAGGGCAAACGGCTTGGCTTCAAAGGGCAGAGAACTTCGAGTAATAAACCTTTCGAAGCCACGAAAAATGAGTTGAAGCACTGGGCAGTGATGGCTCACAAAACTGTGTGGAATAGCGCAACAGTAGGAGTAACTGCAAAGATACGGTGGGGTGACCCAAATGAAAAGAAAACCAGTAAGGAAAGGCTAAAGTCGGGCGGTGCCGACTATATAATACCCTACACCATTCTCGTAATATTGAATAACTCTGATATATAAATTTTGTAATTCATGTATAAATTGTTTACATAAATTTACTATTGGGACATTTTATACTTAAATAATACCCTGTACCACAGTGTGGTGTAGGGTATAAAAACGATTGGATCTAAAGAGCCAAATCGGATGAAACATATATATGGGAGCTAATGCTAAATCTTTACCGATTTTCTTCAAATTCGGCAATGTTGGTTCATGAATCAAGAAACTCTACCATTCTTAATTTCAAAACGATTGGTTGTCAAATATAGCTTCTATAGAACTAAAGGGCCAAATCGGACGGAACATATATATGGGAGCTATAGCTAAATCTTAACCGATTTTCTTCAAATTCGGTAGTGTTGGTTCATGGATCAAGAAACTCTACCATTCTAAATTTCAAAATGATTGGATGTAAAATACAGCTTCTACAGGACTAAAGAGCAAAATCGGACGAAACATATATATGGGAGCTATAGCTAAATCTTAACCGATTTTCTTCAACTTCGGCAATGTTGGTTCATGGATCAAGAAACTCTACCATTCTAAATTTCAAAACGATCGGATGTAAAATACAGCTTCTATAGGACCAAAGGACCAAATCGGACGAAACATATATATGGGAGCTATAGCTAAATCTTAACCGATTTTCTTCAAATTCGGCAATGTTGGTTGATCGATCAAGAAACTCTACCATGCTAATATTCGAAACGATTGGATGTAAAATACAGCCTCTATAGGACTAAAGGGCCAAATCGGACGAAAGATATATATGGGAGCTATATCTAAATCTGAACCGATTTCAACCAAATTCAATAGCGATCTTAACAGCCGCGAAATACTCTAAACTGCAAAATTTCAGAACGATCGGAGTGAAATTGCGACCTGTAGTCGACGAACAACTTTACATGGACAGACGGACGGACGGACATCGTTAAATCGACTCAGCTAGTGATTCTGAGTCGATCGGTATACTTTAAGGTGGGTCTAGCTGTGTTATTTTCAGGTGTTACAAACATCTGCCGTGAAACAAACTTATAATACCCTGTACCACAGTGTGGTGTAGGGTATAACAAGAAGTCTCCTGAAACTAAACAAGATCGATATTAGTAAGATGATGAGTGTTCTAACGGGACACTCAAGCTTACAAGCACATCTTCATCGCATAGGACTAGCAGGAAACGACGAATGCAGGGCATGCAGAGAAAACATCGAAACGATGGAACATTTTCTGTGTCACTGCCCGGCTTTCACACATGCAAGATCCCAACATTTCGGGTCCGACATATTACCAGACTTGACTCATCTCAGAGAATATGACTGGAAGATACTGAGAAAATTCGTGTCTAGTACCGATTTTCTGTAACTCGTGAGGTATAAAAAGATCATAAATAAGGAGCGCACAACAGGCCGAACCACTGGCTTAAGTGTATGTCCATGGACATGAGCCGTTTAAACGTCTCTTCTCTTCAACCTAACCTAACCTAACAAACGATTGACAAAAAACGGAAGATAAGCGGATATTTGAATATTATATTATTAATTTAATTATTATTATTTACTACTTTCTGTTAATATTTTATCTATTATTTTATATTTAATTAATTATAGATATTGTGCGTATTATAGTATCGAGTATATGTAACTTTAGTTAGCCGAGTTATATACCGTTGGAAAGGTAAAATTATCTAGTTTTTGTGTATGAGTTTCAATTTAAAATTAAAAAAAACTTGATTTGGAGATACCAAACCTTTATTTTGATATATTTGCAGGTCCCATCCCATAAATTCCTTTTAGGCTGTAAAGCAAATGGCATAAGCTTTCGCTTGAGCAAAAAATATTAAAAGTAAAAAAGTATTTTTTGACCAAAATGCAAAAACAATTTTTAATTTCGCAAAAAAAATCGAAAATATTTTTGCGCATTTTTTATTTTTTTTTAAACCATTGAAGTAAAAGCTATCGAAAATACTTTGGGCAAAATTTTCAAAATGCAATAGGTAAAAAGTTATTTGGATGGGACACCCTGCAACTCGGACAGTCCTTAACCGATATGGTTTAAAATTTGTGTCATAACTACTATCCAATAGGACTAAAGTTGGTGCAAGTTTCATCCCAATTAGAAGACATCGATTTTAAAAATTCACTCACTTGGTATGAAATCTCCCATATGCGTTCCAAACAACATTTCTTGATTTTTAAATAAAATTTATTTGTTATATTTTCTTTCAATTCAAACATATCAAAAATTATGATTTTGCCCCGTGTATGATCTTTCCAACGAATCTCCTCTGTCCTTGGACATGACCATTCCATTCTGATCTATCAAGTATAACGTTGAGATACTGAGATAGTGCCCAGAAGGTCAGGCATTCAGTCTAGAATGACACTATGTCAGAAGCCACTTCCTGACCATATTGACAGTTATAAGATTTCGGTCTGACTACTGCTGTATACAATCAATAAAGCATGCTCGGGTTCAGATCCCAGCGTTTTCCTACTGCCCCTTTACAGTTATATAGCGCTACCACAGCCTTTTTTGCTCTTTTCAGAATGTTGGGTTTTGAAGTGCAATACTCCCCAAGGAGACAGGTGTAGCTCGTGGTACCTTATTTCTCCTGGTGAAAAGAACTGGTTCCGTCTTGGTCGGGTTAACACCAAGACCATTACCGGAAGCCTATCTTGTGTAGGATGTCTCTGAGAGTATCCAGAAACATCTTTTTAACAGCTATTGCCACGTCATCTGCATAGGCAACAACTCTGACACCCATCATCCCCAGAGAAAGCAAAATATTGTTCATGGACAGATTCCATAGCAACGTAGACAGAAAACCCCCTTGGGGCGTTCCCTTTCTGACAGATCTATGGAGGTCAGTTGACCCTAAACTAGCTGAAATGCGTCTGTTACTTAGAAGTTTATGAATGAACCTATGTATACTGCTATCATCCCCAGGATTTCTAAAGCCGTGATTATAGCGGCTGGCTTTATGTTACTGAAGGCCTCCTCTATATATAAGAAAACTACCATAGTATATTCCTTAACAGGAATCAATAAAGCTGACTAGATCGGCGGTTTCGGTGGATTTGCCCATGCTGTAGGCATGCTGTTGAGTGGACAGTAGCCTGTGATCAAATTAGTCCTATGGTCCTATCTATTAATCTCCCCAGAGTTTTAAGGAGAAATGACAAAAGACTACTTTAATTGGCCGGAAATCCTTAGCTCCAGGGTGAAATGAATTTAGGGATGTGGCCTCCAGAGAATTGATGGCAGCCTGGCTGTTCGAGTAAATGACAACGCCAGTGTTGGTTACTATGTTGCGACTCAGCCACTTGGCGACTTCCCATATTGCCATTTATTGTTCGAGTAAATGACAACGCCAGTGTTGGTTACTATGTTGCGACTCAGCCACTTGGCGACTTCCCATATTGCCATTATTTCGGATCGATAGGCACAGATTACAGATTACAGGTATCTGGTAATCTGTGATCTATATCCAGACTAAGATCTTTACAATGTACTCCGAAGCCAACATTTTCATTAAGCTTCGAACCATCCATATATTAGTGGAGATGGTTTACATTACTTGGTATTCTGCCAACCCATTCATCTCTGCCTGGTATCATAGTTATGTTGTAGTTTCTCTCGAATATATATCCAATGGACGATTTTAGGAGAGGGGCCCCACCGCACAGTGGGCTAAAATGGAAAAAATGGACATAATTCTGCCATTTCAAAACCACTTATCGTACGGCGATGAAATTTTAGGTGTGTATACAAGAGGTGTTAGAGAGTTTAAGTTCGGAACTTGGGCCCCCTATCTCATACAGGGCGGAGATACAGAGCTTAGGGCCCTCGGGTATACAAAATTTTCATCGGCTTCTAACTTTTGAATGAAATTTGAGTGGCCTAGACCAGACCTACAATAAACATTTTATAGCTTGAAGATAGCTTGGATAGTTTCCGAGATATGTGGATTTTAAATTTGAATTTTTCCGCCGACTTTGCCTTGAAGTTTAGCCAATATCTCAATCAAAAGTTTACCGATTTTGTTCGCGTTTATGGATTTCCAATATCATGAAAAAAAGAATCGATAAGATATGTGAAGAAATAAGAAAGTTATGGCCCTATAAAGTCAAATTATTGCAAAAAAATTTAATTTTTGGAGATTTTTTGGCGAAAAAAGTCCAATTCGTATTTAGGTCTTGTAGAAAAAGTTCGTTACACAAAGTAAGAGTATATCAAATTTATACTTATTTTAAAGGAGACGTTTCACAGAATCTTTTAGAGAAAATCCGAAGCCAAAATTTTAAATTGTGTGGTTGCCACCCTTCTCCGATTTGGACCTTTTTTTTACATAAATTTCAAAAGGTTGATCGATTTTCTCCAATCGAAAAGCTAAATTGTTAAATTTGTGTGTTTATTTGTATTAGGGTGTAACAAAATCGACTGCAAAGGGAATCCCAAGCGCGGCTTGAGAAAGCCGATCCTGCATCTGTGACCAACAAGCAGAGATAATCTCTGAAGTGGGCACGGAGTGTTTCTGAAGAACAGGATACCTCATTAATTTCCATACGGCAGCAGCCAATTAAAATGCTTCTCTCTCCAAATGAACCCGAGGAACCCAAAGGACCAAAGCGTTTAGTGGTAACGCTGTTCCTCGGTATTCGCTGACGTTACTAAGGACGGCTTGATACTGGCGGTCATCAACAGGAGAGAGGAAGACGGCAACATCCTCAAGAGCAAGTGGAGTGAGATGGAGTAAGCAATGTGCTCTGTTTTCTTCATGTTCTTGAGGAGCTGCCGGGTCTGGCTACCGATTGTGTCGACGCAGGCTGGTATCAGGGCCGCATAAAACTAATACGATTTAGTATAATGCGCTCTGTTGAGTGCTATCCCTGCGCACTGAAATAATTTGGTAAAATCTGGCCGGGTGCGGCGCTGAATGTTGTCAACAAGGAGGACATCCCATCCCGACCCAGGGCGCATACATGGATTCCGTCTATACCAGCCGATGTGGAATTCGTGACTAAGATGCTGAAGGTTTGCAATCCCGGGCTTCCAACTGGCAACTGGAAGGTCGGTCGATTGGATGAAACGGATGGGCATCGGAGGCACGCAGTACTTATACTGAACGCCGAGTCGCTACCCTCGATTAAGCAAAATCCCAGTTAAGGTGCACAAGAGCGCCAAGGGAGGACATTCGAAAAATACTCCCCCAGAATAAACAAGTCAAAAGTATGCTGGGATAAGACGTGTTTTTCACCGCTCCGTATTTAAAGTTTTTATTCAAGTGAAATACAGTTTAATATATTCAGTTTGTGAATTTTATTGAGAGATTGGTCGTTTGCGCATCCCGGAGATATCATGGATTGTTCACACAAGTGCTTAAACGTGTTTTAAAGTGAATTTAATTACTGACATTTTCTCAAGTGATTGAGCTGTTGTTTTTAATTTGTATGCAATCAGCTGTTTGTGCTTCTGTGTTCAATAGGTGAACTTTATATTAAAGGTGGCATCCATACTTTCCATCTGTATGAAAGTATACTTTAAATATTGGCATTTACTACGTTCCACTTTCTCCCTTCTTTTTGAACCTTACTGTTCCTTCTTACCTGTTTATTTTACATTTATATTTCGGAATTATAAAATGCTCTAAAAATGATCTGTTCCTTAACTAACTGTAAAGTATCAAAAATTTACGAGCCAATGGTTACGTGTTGGCATTGTCTTGATGCTTTTCATACTATATGTGTAGAAATGGCACCACGTACTGCCGATAGTCTTCTTGAAAACAAGGGCCTTCGATGGTCTTTGCAAGAAATGTAAAGTATTCGAGGTTGAATTCTTCGTATTTTTTAAGAACACTCGTAAGGAATTGGAGAACATTGAAAATGACCTTCTCTCACTTACGGACCGTTTTAAAAAATACAAAGACTTTTGTTAGTATTTCCAGAATTTATAACTGTCTCCATCTGACAGTTTGGGAAAAAGAAGAAAAACGAGCACTGTAGTACATAAACCTGAGAAAAATGTAATTAAACATTGATTGATTTACTTTTCCGAGTTCCCAAATTGACCGTAATGATACTGATGAAAATCAAAATGAACTTCCTCTGGAAGTTCGGGAGAGTCATGTTAGTGCCCTGAAGTTTTCGATCTCTGTACATGTTGATAAACCTGAAATCCAAACCGCTTTTTCTACGAATCAAAATACGGTGTTTGTACCATCTGATAATAGAATGTTATCTGCAGCTACAGCTACTTTAGACATAACCGCATTAGTTCTATTCCCTGTCAAGTTCCCCATTTATGCAAAATTCTACGACGAATAATGGTAAACCTGTTAAAGCTCCAAAATAACTGAAAGTTCTGGCAGCTATGAAAATTGTTTTTGATGCCAGTTTAGCTGCAAATACAATGGTTGAGGATATTTCTCATTAAAACATAATAACGAAGTTAAAAACTGACATTGATCTGAAAATATATAAATTTAAATATTCTGTGAAAAGAAGCAAATCATCATTCAAAATTATTGTTCTTGTAGATAATTTTAATTATTATATGGATAATTCGGAAAATTCTTCAAAAAACTGATTATCTCTCCATCTGATATGGTATTACATATCATTTATCAGAATTATTAGATTAAATACAAAATTATAGTTTCTCTATGCTGACAGTTTTGGATTTAACTACGATATCATTGTATTGACTGAAAATGGTGGTGGTGTGGTAATAGCAATTTCTACTAAACTATCCTCAGGTATGCTTGTTTGCTGTTCAAATCCTGATATTGAATTTGTTTCTGTAAAAATTCGTGTTAGAGATAAATATTTGTTTATTTCCTGCTCCTACATTCCTCCTGGTTCTCCTGTGGAAATATATCAATCGCATTTAAATGTTATTGAGTCTATATTTCATACCTGTAAAGATTCTGATAATTATGTATGCTGTTTTCGGTGACTCCAACTTGCCCACAGTTATATGGAATCATTCAACTGACGTAGATCATTTAATTCCTGTTGTCTCCAGTGGACATTCTGTGGAATTTATTGAATCTGTATTGAAATCAGGACTTTTTCAAATCAATCATATATACAATTCATTTGGAAAATTATTAGACTTGATATTTACGAACTCTCCAATAGTGTGGTCCACGGTTATATGGAAAATGAAAGACTCATTTATTGTGGAAAGTCCAATAGTATTGCACTGGAATAGCAAATTACTACCAAATATTTCAGATAGAAACCAGAAACCCGATAGGGTTGCAATACTAATCAGCAGCGGCGGAATAGAAAAAGTGCAGGCACTTCCTGAGATAGAAAAAGGAACAAGGAAGAAGAACACGCAAATGCTTGCTTGCGTGGATGTGACGATTGGGCACTAACGAAAAACATTAGCGGTCTATGTGTTTTAATTGAAAAAAGGCTAAATAAGAAGATTATATGGATTCCCTGTCGTCATCATATATCAGATCTTCAAAAAAAAAATTGGGCCAGGCGTGTTACTTCACGCTCGTTGGATCTCAAAAGCAATATACTGCATACAAATATACATGTTTCAAAATCAGTTAGATCTCACGGAAGCGAAAAAGAAATCAGACACCGAAATCAGCTTATTTGTGTGTCTTATGTATGGCCGCTATTGGAATGAAGATCCACTGACCACTAGGTCTCCTCTTAATGACTACAATCTTCTTGAACAACTCGAAACCTATCACAATAAAAATATATCTGCTGCTGGAGTGAAAACATTTCATCGTCATCTTTGGTATTTTTCCGAATACCTAATTGGAACTGCGTTTTTGATGAGCGAGTTACATTGGAAATAAAAAGGAATATGGTAAAAAATCTTTAGCTACCACCAAAACCAATCCCTTTAAATTGACTACAGGAGTAAGGGATTTAATCATCTGGATCCCCTTGAATATTATGTTTTCAAGCGTACTAACATTTTCTTCGACTTATTAATCATTGACGGCCAACATAGGGCACCTTTATTTCTTAAGAATGATAGTACTGAGTGGAAGGACGATTTGGTCTATATCGAGATGGAAGATAAAGCAAGTAATTTGAAAGTAGTGAACGATTGTGCAGAACGTGGAATTGCACTGATTAACAAGTTCAACAGTTCAATTACAAAAATTGAAGAACAAAAACAATATCTGCTTCGTGCAGTTGACCTACACAGAAAAAAGTACCCCGTGGCTTCCAAAGCCAATATTGCTTTGGAACTCGGGAAGTCATGGAATAATAACAAAATAATATAAAATGTATGTGCACATATTTATATAAAAATTTTATATATGAATAAAATATAAATGCATAGATTAAAACAAATTTATGTTGAATAGTAACTTCATGCAAATACACATTGATTATAAAAAATCGTCAAATCGTCGCGACCCCTAAATATTAACTGATTTGGCTCAAACTTGACATAGACAGTACTTACCAATATGGCAACAGGAGTAGCCTTGTGTAGCTTACGAATTTCAAACTTTGTGATTTTGGACCACCCTACTCTCCAACTGATGTATAATTGTTTTCTTCGAATGCTGTTACGTATCCTGAGGACCGCTATCATCCCACAATAGGTTTAGAGATTCTTTTTTCAATGCTGATAAGTCAAATACAAATCTTAAAAGGTACTGTTTCTCCAGAACCGATTATTCAAAACTTAATATGCTACTATCTTCTGTAATCGATTCGTTGCTGATCATTCGCAGTGAACGGACGTGTTTATCACATAGCGGATAGTTACCAGTACCTATTACGCAATAGCAAAAATCTGTACAAAGTCTGTAAGGCCTACATCGTAGTACCTATTACGGTCTAATACAGACAAAATTAAAATAAATTCTCTTGACGGGGATGCCTTCGTGTTCCGATGGAGCGCGGTTCCCCAATCGTCCGACTTTCCGTCCGTTGGTCTTGGCCAAAGCCGACCACACCAAAAATGGTGAAAATCTCCCCCAAGTACTCACAACAGGTGGTGCGGTGAGGGGAAAAAGGCATGTCCGACCGTCAAAACGGAAGCACAATGAGCATCGTGTAGCGCTCAGAGTTTTGACGAAGTTGGAGGCTGTTGAGGTTTCGGCTCTTACCGAAAAACAAAAAGAGTCACTTACCTGGGCTAAAGGCGTCATAGATGCTTCTAAGGCCAATGAGTCGGCTGAAAGAGCCACAAATTCAGCTGTGTTAACGGCTAATAAAGTAAAACGAATCAGATCACCTGATGAACCCCTGCCTTCGAAAAAGGCAAGAGGCCCTAATGTCACCATCAACAGGACACTCACCAAGCCCTTCAATGAAGTGGCGAAGGAGAGTCTAGTGATGGCTGTTATAGACAGAAGTAGTGAGGATGGATCCATCCTCAAGGACAAATGGAGTCATGTACAATCAGCCATTATGGCTCATTACCTCGATGTCCGTAGAGAAATGCCGGGCAAACCACCAATCTGCAACGATGCAGGATGGCATCAGGGGAGAGTAAAGCTCTTATATTTCGGTGATGCCAGATCAGTAGACCTTTATAAGGCTGCTCTGAGTCGAGCGGGTGAGGTGTGGCCGGGTGCCCAGTTGGATGTTGTCGAAAAAAACAACATCCCTAGTCACCCTAGAGCCATCACCTGGGTTACAGAAGAGCCCTCCAACCCGGCTGACATCTTAGAAATAATAAAAGATTCCAATCCTGGTCTGCCGGCCCATAATTGGAGAATCAGCAAGGTGGGTGAGGCGGATGGTAAAAAGCGGCAGGTCAATCTTATCCTAAACGCTGAATCCACCTCCCATATACAAAGTGCGAGTGCAACCCTACAATATGGCTTCGAGACTATAGTCTTGAAGATATACAAGCAGGATATAGCTCCCACTGCAGAAGGTGAGTCGTCCACCGTGGCACTTTCTGTAAGTGCGGAGGTAGCCACGCCTATTATTTCTGGTGACTCCAACTCTAACAGAAGATCTGTAACGTCCTACTCTGAGGACGAAAGCTCTACTTCTGACACAGAGGGGCTGAGGGGAGTCTCCGGACTCTTTGACGCATCTGGCGGGGACATGCTTCTCGACGATACGGACGAAGAGTTCGATAACACCCTTGTCGGGGTGGATGTTAATCTGTCAATTACCAATGATGGTAAGAATTCTACAGATTAACCTCCATCACGCTAAAGCAGCCTCAGCGGCTCTATTGCTGCGCCTGTCCACAGGCGCAGTAGACATCGTCCTGATACAGGAGCCCTACGTAGTGGGAGGAAGGGTGTGCGGTATTAGGACACCCAACTTTAAACTGCTTGTGGCCAACTGTGAAGGCACTCCAAGAACCTGCATTTTGGCCAGGAAAGATCTAAGTATCTTTCTCCTGACTAATTTAAGTGGTAAAGACCAAACAGCTGCTAGCCTGGAGATCGGTAATCGCATATATTGGGTGGTCTCCAGCTACTTGCCTTATGAATCTGTAGTACCGACTGCTCTATTCAGGGAAGTAGTAGAAGAAGCAACGTCTGACGAGCTCGAGCTGATTATTGGCGCAGACACGAACGCTCATCATACTATCTGGGGTAGTACGGATATAAACAATAGGGGTGATTCGCTTCTTGACTTTATTCTAACTACCAATCTTAGTATTTGTAACATAGGTAATAAACCGACCTTCACAATTAAAGACAGACAAGAAGTACTCGACGTAACGTTTGCTACTGACCGGCTGTCAGACAAAATTATTGGGTGGAATGTACTGGACGACCACTCATTCTCAGATCACCATTATATTGAGTTCAAACTCGCGGAAAAAGCGCCTAAACCCGCCGTCCACAGAAATGTAAGGAAGACAAAGTGGCATCTGTATGAGAAGAATTTCAAGAAAGTCCTCAACTCTAAACTTCCGTACGAACCGAATGACAAAGCCGGTCTGGATAATCTGGTCGATCATATCACCATATCATTCAATAGATCCCTTGAAGAAGCCTGTCCAAAAACAAGGTACAAGAGTAAAACTAAACCCCAATGGTGGACTTCTGAGCTAACGGCTATGAAAAAGACCTGCAACAAGCTATTCAATAAGGCTAAATCTACTGGGGTCGCTAATGATTGGGATGCCTATAAAGAGCAACTCAAGATCTATAAGAAGGAGCTTAGAAAGGCGCAAAGGCGCTCTTGGTATGCCTTCTGTGGTGAAGTGGAAAAGTTCTCCGACGCCGCTAGACTGAGGAAGATATTATCTGCTTCACCCTGTACAGTGGGATATTTACAGGATGAGGCAAATAACTGGACCAAAAACAGCGAGCAGTCGCTCAATGTACTGCTCGACACACATTTCCCGGGGAACTCTGTAACAGAACCCGAGGATCAGCAGGACCAACAAGAGTGCGAGTGGACTGCGAGCGTCGCTAGCTTCTTGACTGAGAGATCCAGAATAAGCTGGGCTATTAACAGCTTTGAGCCCTTCAAGTCACCTGGACCAGATGGCATCACTCCAGCAGAAATGCAGAAAATGTTAAAGTACATTATCCCCTGGCTGGAGAAAATTTATGTAGGCTGTATCAGGCTTTCATACGTCCCGAATCGATGGAGGGATACCAAAGTGGTATTCATACCTAAAGCGGGAAAGATATCACACACTAGGCCAAAAGACTTCAGACCAATTAGCCTATCCTCGTTCCTATTGAAAGGTCTGGAAAGACTTTTAGATCATTTCATTAGGGAAAACCTGGATACAAAACTCCTGTCGGGGAACCAACATGCTTACAACAAGGGCAAGTCTACTGAATCAGCCCTGCACGAACTTGTGAGCACTATCGAATCGTCCCTGCATTTCAAGGAATTCACCATGGTGGCATTTCTTGACATAGAAGGGGCTTTTAACAACATTCACTCCGATGCGGTAATTGCGGCACTCTCACATCTAAAAGTTAACACTAGTTTGATTAGACTAATTCAAAGTCTGCTCACCAGAAGACGCATAACAGCATGTCTAGGGTCCACAACTCTAACAAGGTATGTAAACAGAGGGACCCCGCAAGGAGGAGTACTGTCTCCACTAATTTGGAACCTAGCGGTGAATGAAATCCTGCTAGATCTAGAACGTTGTGGCTGCAAGGTCGTGGCATATGCGGACGACGTGGCAATCGCAGTGAGTGGCAAATTCGTAAACGTCCTCAGAGACATCCTACAGGTGGCTCTGAACAAGTTGGCTAGATGGGCCAGAAGCAGCGGTTTGGGCGTTAACCCCAACAAGACAGAATTGGTTCTCTTTACTAGGATGAATAATGTCCCACATGTGGACCCTCCACCTCGGATAAATGGAACAGATCTAGTCTTTTCTGAAAGTGCAAAATTTTTAGGAATAATTCTAGATAGGAAAATGTTATTTAGACTTAACGTATTGGAACGTGTAAGGAAGGCCAATGTCGCCTTATATTCCTGCAAAAAGGCTGTAGGGTCGCGGTGGGGACTCTCTCCTAAAATCGTCCACTGGATATATATAGCAGTAGTTCGTCCAATACTGTTATACGGTATTGTGGTATGGTGGACGGCAACTGACAAACTAACCATCACCAACCTACTAACAAAGGTTCAGAGAACTGCCTGCCTGAGCATAAGCGGAGCCTTAAGGACTACAGCGACCGAGTCTCTACAAGCCCTACTCCATATCCTGCCGATTAATATTGTGGCGAGAGAAGTTGCAACCAAAGCGGCAATAAGATTAAACTGCCTATCAATGTGGAGGTACAAGAACTATGGTCACATGAGGATATCAAAGTGTAGTGCTATGGTAACCGACCGAGTGGACTATATACCAACTGTGTACACCTTCGAGAGAAATTACATCACTATGATTCCCGCCAGAGATGAATGGGTCGGCAGAATACCAGGTAATAGAAACCATCTCCACTTTTACACGGATGGTTCGAAGCTTGATGAAAAGGTTGGCTTCGGAGTACACTGTGAAGAACTTAGTCTGGATATAGCTCACAGACTACCAGATACCTGCAGTGTCTATCAAGCCGAAATAATGGCAATATGGGAAGTCGCCAAGTGGCTGAGTCGCAACATAGTAACCAACAATGGCGTTGTCATTTACTCGGACAGCCAGGCTGCCATCAATTCTCTGGAGGCAACATCCCTAAATTCACAAACAGCCCTCGACTGCCGCAGATCTCTTAACGAGATGGCTGAGCAGTTTAATATACACCTCATATGGGTGCCTGGGCATAGGGATATCCCGGGGAACTGCAAAGCCGATGAACTTGCTAGGAAAGGGACGACATTACAAATTCTCGAAGAATTTGCATATATTGGTGCGCCACTATCCACGTGCAAGCTTTGGCTTAGGCAAGAGGCAATCAGGCAGTCCAACGATAGATGGACAGAAATCGGCACCTGCAGGGTAGCTAGACAAATCTGGCCAAGGTATGACCTGAGAAGGTCAAAATATCTCCTCGCACTAGAGAGGAAACGATTGTCTACGTTAGTACAGGTTCTGACGGGTCACTGCTTGATCGGCGAACACGCCAAAAGATTGGGTATTGAGTCCAATGACTTCCGCCGAAGCTGTGGAGATGAGGAAGAAGTGGAGAGCATTGAGCACTTGCTTTGCGACTGCCCCGCTTTGAGTAAACGACGACTGGATATACTGGGGTCGGCCTTTTTAGGCAGCCTAACAGATCTTTCCAGTACTGATATTCGTACTATCGATAAATTTATATATCAAACAGGTTGGTTTCGATGAGGGGCATTTCAGCCCGTGGTAACACTAGGGACCTAAACTGGTCTATGTGAGCTTGTAAAAAAAAATACGGCTGCCACCCTAACCTAAACCTAAACCATCTTCTGTAATCTGGAGTGAAATTTTTTCGTCTGATGACACTAATGAATCAATAAAAGTATTTTACAATAAACTGAATGATTGTATTCACAAGTCAGTTTCCTGGTTCTGAAGGTGAGTCCCATTGGCCCTTCTTGGAATCATCAAAAATAAAGAATAATAAAAACAAACTATATAAGAAGTTTAAAAATGTGGATCCTCTACCGATTATAGTAAATACTGCATTGCAAGGTCGGAAAATAATATAATCAATAAAAGATCATATTTATGATCAATCTAACTCTTATCCGTATCACTTACTGGAACATAGTCCTATTAATATACAATTCTTGAATCATAAAACTATTTTGGAGAACATGAAGAAGTAAAAACGTCATTTAATCACGGCCCTGATGGAATTCCTAGCAGTATCCTAAAAAATTGCGTTCATAGCTTATCTATTGCTTTAACATCACTATTTAATAAATCATTGCTAATTGGTTGTTTACCTCAACTGTTGAAGGAAACATACGTAATACCTTTCTTTATATCTGGCAGTAAAACTAAAGGAATTGCTAAACTGAGTGCAATTCCTAATCTTTTCGAGAAAATGGTATCTGATTTACTTGCACATCAAGTTTCTATTTTATTATCACCTTACCAACATGGATTCCGTAAATGTCGCTCAACTTGTATGAATGTTCTTGAAATTACATTCGTGTTAAATGATGAGTTTCGGAACCGAATGCAAACTGATGTCATTTGCACAGATTTCAGCAAAGCATTTGATAAAGTTAAACTCGCACTATTGTTACATAAATTGGATTGTATAGGTTTTAGTATGAATCTGTTAATATGGTGAAAAAGCTATTTATTCAACCGGACTCAGTGTGTTTAACCTGGTAATTCTCTATCAAAAATTATTGCTGTTATATCTGGCGTCCCTCAAGGTAGTCACCGTGGACCAATATTGTTTTCTTTATTTATAAATGGTTTACCTTCTGCTGTCCACTTTTCTAAAGTTCTTATGTATGCGGATGATGTCAAATTATTAAAACTGTTAATGATCAAGATGAACAGTCATTGCTTCAGTCTGATCTTGATATTTTTCATAACTGGTGCTGGTCAACTTAATGGAGCTTAATATGAAAAAATTTAAACACATTTCTTTCTCTAGAAATGTCAATTTCCAATCCAATTATTATATAAATGACGTAATGCTGGAATCTGTTGAATCCTGAATCCGAATGAATTTCAGATCATATATATCGTTAACAACTAATAAGGCTTATGGTGCTCTCGGATTTGTGAAGCGTTGGAGTAGAGTTTACTGATCCTTCTGTTACCTGAAATTTATATACTTCGCTGGTACGACCTATTCTTTAATATGGATCCGTAATATGGGATCCGTGTTATACAATTCACTGCAATCGCATAGAATCTGTTCAGAAACAATTCTGTCTACGTCGATATGGTTGGTCTCAACAAAATCTGCCTTCGTATGAGTACAGACTGGATCATATAAAGTTTCCTTCTTTAAAGAGCAGACGCGTAATGCTGAATATTTGTTTTGTATTAATCTGAATTCCTGATTAATAAAATTAAACTGAATGTTCCATCTAGTTCAACTAGAAACTTTGATCTGCTACACCTGCACTACTTCAGAACTAATTATGCTAATAATTAGCCCTATCGTCGCGTGTGTGTTTCCTTCAACAAATACTACCACTTAATAGAATTGTGTGAGAGTAAATCTACTTTAAAAAAGTAACCATACTATTGAATTCTTAGTTCCTAGCAATGTATATAAACTCGTTATCATCATAACATATCTTTAAGCTAAAATGAATTTAAATAGAATAGTGTATATATTGTAAATAGTCTGTAAGGATATAAGTCTATAGACTAATAATAATAAAAAACACTGGGGTAGTATCTAATGAAGAGCCTCTCTCTTCGCAAGTATCAGAGCAGCATCTGGCGGGAACTTGCGTTTCACCTTTTACCGATGTGGATGAATGTGCCGAGAATCTCGTCATCACGGGATCGGTGGGAATGAATCCGGTGAGGATGAGCTTCTAGCGGACACCTGACATGGTCCGGTTCTTACAGATAAACCTCCAACATTCTAAGGCAGCATCAGCTGCCTTAAAGGACCTCCTGATGCAAGATGGGGCTGACCTGGTCCTAATCCAAGAACAATGGGTGAATGGATATATGGTTTGTGGGCTTAAGATGCCAGGCTTTCAAGGTACAGGTAATGGAAGACGTAGAACCGTTATACTTGCCAAGAACGACCTTAATATATACCTTCTTCCTTCCTTTAGTAGTGAAGACATAGTATCAGCCAGCATCGAGTTAGAAAACTCTCATGCTTGGTTGGCCTCCGTTTATATGGCACATAACACTGAGACGCCACCTTGTGCATTGAAATCACTGGTAGGAGCGACAAACGAGAAGAATAAGGACCTAATTGTGTGATGTCAATGCACACCATCTTCTGTGGGAAGTACTGTCGTCAACAACATGGGCGAATTACTCATCGAATATATTATAAGTAGTAAGCTTGTGATTTGTAATAGAGGCCATGAACCTGCCTTTATTACTAGAAACAGACAGGAGGTGCTCGATGTCACCTTTGTCATCGAGAATTTAAGTGGAAGGATTTCTGATTCAAAAGTTTTGGACACTCATAGCTTTTCCGACCATATATATATTTGCTTCCGCATGAATGCGAAGTCTCCTGATACCGTCTTCCAACCAAATATTAGGAAGGCTAATGGGAAAAAATTAGACACATATTCAACAGGTCTCTTCTAAAATGTCCTGAAATGAAAATTCAAACTGTCCGGGATTTAGAAGAAATCGTGGAACGAGTCCCTGCAACTCTTAACGACTCGTTTGCAAGCCGCATGTCCCAAACAGAAGCCAACAACGATCGCAATGGTGGTCGTCTCAATTAGTTATGCTGAGGAAGTCCCCACAGGACTGGGACACATACAATGAATAATTCAAACGGTACAAAAAAAGAGTTGAGAAAGGCTCAAAATAAATCTTGGATAGATTTCTGTAGTGGTGTAAAAAGCTCATCCGAAGCCTCAAGGTTGTGGAAAATTTTAGCCTCAACACCTTGTACTATTGGGTACATCAAGAAAGATGATAGTTCTTGGATTACGTTCAGTGAGGAATCGCTGGGTGTGCTCCTGGATACACATTAACCGGTCAACTCTGAAAAGGCAGTGATGCAGTGGCGGAGCTAGAAGCTGTGGCTGATACAATTGCTCCCTGGATCAGAGAGATATACACATGTTGTATTAATCAGGCATACATACCAATAAAATGGAGAGAAACCAAGGTTGTTTTCATCCCAAAAGCGGAAAAGCCGTCCCACACAGGAGCTAAGGATTTCCGACCAATTAGTCTATCGTCATTTCTTCCTAAACATCCCTAAGGTCGACATTCTTCTTACTAAATTTTATTATTGTTTGATAAAAACATGTGATCTACAAGAAATGATATAATATGATACAATAACCAATAAGTACAAGAAGGTAGGGAAAAATTAAAAAAAATTAAATAAAAATAATTAAAGACAGAAACGTAAATATGGCATAAAATTCTTAAAAATTTATATACTTCGATGATTTTTTTTAAAGTTCTTTATTTTGATATTAGAAATAATAATCACACGCAACATGTGGAAATTTCTAATGAAAAATCCCTCAATTCCCAAAAAGTACATCAAAAATCCCAAAAAATGGGATTTTTACTTTTGGCCCTATATGTTCGATATGAAAAGCCGCGATCGGTATTCCCTTTGCAGTCGATTTTGTTACACCCTAATACAAATAAATAAGAAAAAATTTTACAATTTAGCTTTGCGATTGAAGAAAATCGATCAAACTTTTGAAATTTATGTAAAAAAAAGGTCCAAATCGGAGAAGGGTGGCAACCACACCAATTAAAATTTTGGCTTCGGATTTTCTCTAACAGATTCGATTACAGAAACGCCTCCTTTAAAATGAGTATAAATTTGATATACTTTGTGTAACGAACTTTTTATACAAGACCTAAATACGAATTGGACTTTTTTCGCCAAAAAATCTCTCAAAAATTCTTTTTTTCAATTCTTTTTTTCATGATAATGTACATTTTATTGGCAATCCATAAACGCGAACAGAATCGGTGAACTTTTGACTGAGATATTGGCTAAACTCCAAGGCAAAGTCGGCGAAAAAATTAAAAATTCAAATTTAAAGTCCACATATCTCGGAAACTATTCAAGATTTCTTCAAGCTATAAAATGTTTATTGTAGGCCTGGTCTAGGAGTATCCACAGAAAACGCCACTCAAATCGGACACTCCATTCAAAAGTAAGAAGCCGATGATCATTTTGTATACCCGAGGTGGTCAACTTTAGGGCCCTGTAGCTCCGCCCCTGTTTGAGATAGGGGGCCCAAGTTCCGAACTTAAACTCTCTAACACCTCTTGTATACACACTTAAAATTTCATCGCCATACGATAGGTGGTTTTGAAATGGCAGAATTATGTCAATTTTTTTCCATTTTAGCCCACTGTGCACCGCGACCCTAAAGAATTTGTAAGGTCCAACACCGCGAAAAAAATCTTTTTTATCTTATTTTTGCATTTTCACGAATAATTTGCAATTTTTTTTAACCACTTGAAAGCTCGTGGAGAAATGCGTAAGATTCTTGTAACAGAAGTAGATTTTACGCAAAATCAAAACATTCAATAACAAATAATCAAAAAAACAATAACATATCAAAACATAATTTTTTTAGAAAGAGACATTTTATAATTTTTTTTCCCAAGGAATGAAAAAAACGGCACCGTGAAAATGTGCACACATATGCAGGAAAATCAGTTTTTTAATTTAAAAATATTTCGAAAAAAAAAAAATAAAATGGGTCTAAATCCGCGAAAAATATTTTTTTGTGTTTATTTTCGCGTTATTGAGGTCAGTTTAATTTTTTGGCGGAAAACGATCATTCATTCGAAAGCTTGTGAAAAACCCCTCAACAGTCAAGTAACAAAATATGTTTATATGTGGTGGTTAAAGCACAAAAAATAATCAAACCTCATCACCTAGGGAGAAATTTAGCCCAAAAAAAATATATTATAGTTTTTTCCTGATCTGACTTGCTTGTTTTTGATAGTTTTAGTTGAAAAATGTGTCAATTAAAAATTTTTTATAAGTTCAGTTTTATTTTTTTTTTTGAAAAATATTTATTTAAAATCGAAATTATCTTCGAATTGTTGACTTTGTTACTAATAGTTAGTCTAAATTTCTCTAAAACAAAATGCAAACCGAAGACCTTTTTTACGAATTTTTTTCGACTTTGCACCAAATATCAAAATTTCCAATCGCTTAATCTGCATATATCCTAAAAATAATTATATAAAATCAATAGGCAAATCTTGGCAGCCAAAACTTTTAGAAGTTATACTTTATAAGGTGAGCAAAAAATAAAATAAAAATCTAGGCTGCATCAAACAGCATTCCTAACTAAACCCTTACCGAAAATATAACAATTGAAAAAAAAATATATATACAAATATTTCAATTGTTTCCTCAATTATTTTTGCTTAAACAATTAACAACTCAATGAAATTGTTTACCTTTAGTTGTAAACTATAAGAAAATATCATAAATTGTACCAAAAACAATCACTTTTCTGATAAAGTGAATGTAAACTATACAACTAAAATATATCAATCACGTATGGCCTATAGTTTCCAAAAGTTAATGAACCGTTATATCGTCATGAGTGAAATAATTGAGAAATGTGGTTTGCCGATAAGTGCAGCCAAGCCCCTAGATTAGTGGTGTACCAATATTTTAGGAATTGATGTAATTTGATATTTCGATTTTTTTCGCGCTAAATTGGATGTTTCTCCCACCGTGCACCGCCAATAAAATTTTTTTGCCAATTCGGACAATAAAAAATTGTAGGCAGGAGATTTTTCATGAATTTCACCATATATGTACAACAATATTTACTAACGCAACGCAAGAGTGCAACCAGATGCTGAGCAACGATATGCTAGATGCAACAATATGTTGTCGATAGGAGGGATCGAGAACGAATGTATACAACGACAATTAATTCAGGTTTAAACAACTATTAACACTAACTTTTGACTCATTCTTTTCTCGAAAACATTCTCCAGTAAGTTTCCTTTAAGACGAATATAAACGAGTGTTGATGGAGAATGAGAAGAAAGTGACAGCTAATACTCGTTAAAATCTGTAAAGCTACTTTTACAATTCCAGCGGTTTGGGCGTTAACCCCAACAAGACAGAATTGGTTCTCTTTACTAGGATGAATAATGTCCCACATGTGGACCCTCCACCTCGGATAAATGGAACAGATCTAGTCTTTTCTGAAAGTGCAAAATTTTTAGGAATAATTCTAGATAGGAAAATGTTATTTAGACTTAACGTATTGGAACGTGTAAGGAAGGCCAACGTCGCCTTATATTCCTGCAAAAAGGCTGTAGGGTCGCGGTGGGGACTCTCTTCTAAAATTGTCCACTGGATATATATAGCAGTAGGTCGTCCAATACTGTTATACGGTATTGTGGTATGGTGGACGGCAACTGACAAACTAACCATTACCAACCTACTAACAAAGGTTCAGAGAACTGCCTGCCTGAGCATAAGCGGAGCCTTAAGGACTACAGCGACCGAGTCTCTACAAGCCCTACTCCATATACTGCCGATTAATATTGTGGCGAGAGAAGTTGCAACCAAAGCGGCAATAAGATTAAACTGCCTATCAATGTGGAGGTACAAGAACTATGGTCACATGAGGATATCAAAGTGTAGTGCTATGGTAACCGACCGAGTGGACTATATACCAACAGTGTACACCTTCGAGAGAAATTACATCACTATGATTCCCGCCAGAGATGAATGGGTCGGCAGAATACCAGGTAATATAAACCATCTCCACTTTTACACGGATGGTTCGAAGCTTGATGAAAAGGTTGGCTTCGGAGTACACTGTGAACTAAGTTAGTCTGGATATAGCTCACAGACTACCAGATACCTGCAGTGTCTATCAAGCCGAAATAATGGCAATATGGGAAGTCGCCAAGTGGCTGAGTCGCAACATAGTAACCAACAATGGCGTTGTCATTTACTCGGACAGCCAGGCTGCCATCAATTCTCTGGAGGCAACATCCCTAAATTCACAAACAGCCCTCGACTGCCGCAGATCTCTTAACGAGATGGCTGAGCAGTTTAATATACACCTCATATGGGTGCCTGGGCATAGGGATATCCCGGGGAACTGCAAAGCCGATGAACTTGCTAGGAAAGGGACGACATTACAAATTCTCGAAGAATTTGCATATATTGGTGCGCCACTATCCACGTGCAAGCTTTGGCTTAGGCAAGAGGCAATCAGGCAGTCCAACGATAGATGGACAGAAATCGGCACCTGCAGGGTAGCTAGACAAATCTGGCCAAGGTATGACCTGAGAAGGTCAAAATATCTCCTCGCACTAGAGAGGAAACGATTGTCTACGTTAGTACAGGTTCTGACGGGACACTGCTTGATCGGCGAACACGCCAAAAGATTGGGTATTGAGTCCAATGACTTCTGCCGAAGCTGTGGAGATGAGGAAGAAGTGGAGAGCATTGAGCACTTGCTTTGCGACTGTCCCGCTTTGAGTAAACGACGACTGGATATACTGGGGTCGCCCTTTTTAGGCAGCCTAACAGATCTTTCCAGTACTGATATTCGTACTATCGATAAATTTATATATCAAACAGGTTGGTTTCGATGAGGGGCATTTCAGCCCGTGGTAACACTAGGGACCTAAACTGGTCTATGTGAGCTTGTATAAAAATACGGCTGCCACCCTAACCTAAACCTAAACCTACATATGAAAATGGTAAATGTGGCCAAGATTTGACATTTTCGTAAAAAATGGTGTAATTTGGAGAAACGAGGGAACACTATTAATACAACAATTTGTCCCATTCTTTTCTCGAAAACATTCTCCAGGAAGTGTTCTTAAGGCGAATATAAATGTGTGACACTTTCTTTTTCCATTTTCCTTTATATCTCCAAAATATTACATACAACTATTCACAACAAAATACGATAATTACCGATAATTATGATATTGAAAATATTGATACGACCATAACTTTTATCTCAGTGGGTTGTCAATCCCGAAAAGTTGATGTGAAAGAAATCATTTTATATTCTGCACTGCAAAATACAAGGGGAGGATTAGTTTAGGTTAGGTTAGGTTGAATAGAGGAGACGTTTAAACGTCTCATGTCCATGGACATACACTTAAGGCAGTGGTTCGGCCTGTTGTGCGCTCCTTATTTATTTTTTATACGCCACGGGTTATAGAAAATCTGTACTAGACACGAATTTTCTCAGTATCTTCCAGTCATATCCTCTGAGATAAGTCAAGTCTGGCAATATGTCGTAACCGAAATATCGGGATCTTGCATGTGTAAAAGCTGGGCAGTGACACAGAAAATGTTCCATCGATTCGATGTTTTCCCTGCATGCCCTACACTCGTCGTTTTCTGCTAGTCCTACGCGATGAAGATGTGCCTGTAAGCTTGAGTGTCCTGTTAGAACACTCATCATCTAACTAATCTCGATCTTGTTTACAGCCTGTTTCTGTAACTTAAAAATTTGCTTTCGTTCGCCTGCCAGACGACAAACAGCTGATTTGGGTTTCACTAACTACCATCACAACGAGAAGTCGCACGATAATGAACTCGTACGAAAACGTAATCATTTCAGTACAAATTTTGGTTTCTCTATCTCTTTTTGCTGTCATCTCGGCGAACACAAATGTCAGATCGAGTCACATTATTTTATTTGTCGACTGATAGGAACAATGACAAAATAAACATTATTAAAAGCAAAAAATAAGTAGATATTAATACAATTATGGTAAAAACAATTAAATAATAATAAAATTGTGTACATATGTGTACATATTTTAGCATAAAGAAGTCAATATTGGTTGCTCGCTAAGATGGAAAAAAATTATCAGTGCACAATGAGAGAGACGTGAGAGAGAAAGAAATGAGAGTCTTGGTGCAGCTCAGCTGACCACCCATGGTTGATTTTTTGGCCACCGCTAGTGTAAATAGTACAGATATGTATTTGCTAAGGTCGACCATACAAAAATGTGTGCTTTTTTAGACCGGAAGTTGTGAAATTATTGTTCTGGCAATTACATTATTTTCCAATTGGTAAATTGCTAACGTCATTGACGTAAGGCCAGGCGAACGAACAATAGAACGTTAGAGAAACCAAATTCCTGACGAAAGTGAGTGACTGGTTTTCGTTCGCAGAGACTTTCGTTAGAAATACAGAAACAGGCCGTTAGTTTCAGAAAACTACTTGTTTTCTTCTCATTTGGGTCACCCCACAGTATCTTTGCAGTTGCTCTATTCCACACAGTTTAGTGAGCCATCACTGCCCAGTGCTTCAACTCATCCATCGTGGCTTCGAAAGGTTTCCAAGTTTATTACTCGAAGTTCTCTTCCCTTTAAAGCCAAGCTGTTTGCTCGTTCATTTCAAATCACTCCGTTGTGTCCCGGTCAGGGTATGAAGCCGACGCGGCGCAAATCGGCGGCGCGCCACAGCCGGCCATTTATTTCCAGCCGGCGCCGCCGCCGATTTCAGCGGCTCACATCGGCTGAATCTCAGCCGCCGAACAATATTTAGTGAGTCAAATCGATTTATTTTATGCAACCATGAAAATTAAGAAAGTGACTACTAAGTAATACAATAGGGTCAGAAATTTTAATAAAGTTCATTATTGCATAAAAATTTATAAAAAGTTTCTAAATTAATCTCGCTATCATTTATTTAAAGAAATGCGTGTTTTGGTTTTTACGGAAAATACAATAGCTCTTGAGCGGCCGAACCAATTTTTACAAAGTCTACGTCGTTCTAGAGAGAAAACAACAGGCGGTATGTCATTCACAATAAATTCTCTTTCACAACAAAGACTAATAAGTAGACATTTATTGAACTGATTTTCGACATTAAATCAAAATTTCCTTAACTTTTCTTAAATATTTGTGTTAATTTTAGGTTTTGTCATCTAATTGTAAATATCTTAAAGCGCCATTTTTGCCTGAGATTGACATTCGTGCGCCATCGTTTGTTGGAACTTTGTCGGCTCAGCCGATTGTTAAAATTTGATCGGCTAAGCTGATCAGCCGCCCCCGCCGATCGGTATTTTTCAACGCGCCGCCGCCGCCAAAAATTTTGGTCGGCTTCATTGCCTGGTCCCGGTACCCACTTCTGCCTGAAATACTGTGTTATGGTCTGGGAGGCGGAAGTAAAGTTCGACTTCATCAATAAAAAGTCCCAGACCCATCAGTGTAGCAGCTGGTTCCCACTGGCACATGAGCTAGTGTTCCGTTTTCCCAGGAGCGTCTGTCTGGCACGAACGAATCACAGGTAGCTGTAAGCCGCACTTCAGGAATGCGGTCGGAGATTTCCGTTGTTTGAACATGACCGACCAGTGATTGTAATATCTTCTGATGCTACGACGTGTGGTCTCGATTTATCCATTCACCCATCACTTGTAGACGTCTTGCTGTGAGGGCTGCCTCATACTTTATACGGATATCTATTGTTTGGATGTGCTATATAGTCTCCAACGCTCTTGTTGGTGCGGTTCTAATTGCCCCGCTTATGCCTAGACAGCACATAAGCCTTCGTAACTCTTTCTTCAATATGATCTTTCCAAATCAGTTTATGATCCAAGATTACTCCCAAGCATTTTACCTTTTTAGATATGGCAATATTCTTATTCAGTAATCGAGGCACGGCAAAAGGATGAATCTTCCTTATTCTTGTAAATATAAATATTTCTGTTTTGTCTGGGTTGACATTTAATCCCCTTGGTTGTGCCCAGTTATATGCTATGTTAAGTGCCTCCTCAGCTCTTCTGCATAGTTGGTTTGGATGTGTGCCCCTTAGAAGTATTATAACATCGTTTGAAGTCAGACCTTAACGGGATGCATATCGTTGTTCACGTTTTGGAAAGGGCTATATGTCGTCCACTGGCCATTTTTGACTCCGAGGTCAAATTCGATAATTGATCTCTGTTATCTCGTTTTCTACCCCCCTTATTTGGACTTATTTTGAAACGATAATAAAAGCATTTAAAAATAATTAAACTTTTGACTTTAAAGTACTCAGTTTTATTTATAAACAAAAAAGTTTCATTGGGTTCAAAATTGTAAAATATATGCTGGAATCAAATTCGACTAGTTTCTTTTAGCCTCGTTTTCTGTCTCTCTAATACACACACATGCATAAACCAATGTCACAAACGCACAACCACTATGGAAGTTCGGTCCAGCATCAACAAACTAAATTTGCGGGATTCTCTAACAAATATTGAAGCTTTTTAAAGAAAGAATAAAATCACTTTGTTTTCCCATTCACACTCCACTAAAATAGTATTTTTGCCACTGACTCTATATTTATTATTCTATCTTTACGTATGATACCTCGTGGATCATCTCTTGAAGGGCTACTTTTCTTCCATAAGTCACTTTGGATTTTTTACCAGATTTTCTACTTTCATTATAAAGAGTGGGTCATTTAAAATTTGAATTTCCGGTTACTTTGACTTCTGATTTGAGCCCTTTGGATTATTTTCTGTGAAACCAATTAAGGATAAATACTATGCAAAGCATCCAGAGATAATTAAAGCCTTGAAACATGAAATCTAATGTTGATTTCGTTTGTGCAAAAAAATGTAAAATTTTTTCTACATTTTACACTGAAACCGCATTTTTAGGTTCGTTTGTAAAAATGGTGCAGCCGTATGAACGGATTTTGATTTCGTTTGTAAAATGATTACACTCCGTAAATGCGAAAATATCGCATTTTTCACACTCAGCCCAAACCTAATTGAAAGCGTACATTCTTAATGCACTATCAAATGGTTGTAGGTATGGGTTTTACTCACCGCACGATTTTTGTTCGATTGTTCGCATGCAAAATGCGAAATTAGCGGTGGATGCAGGGGGAATTTTTAAAATGTAGCAACATGATGTGGTAATATTATTCACCATAAGTTGCCATTGAAGAGATTCGACTCGAAACAATAGAATATGTGCTGAAAAATTAGATTGAGCGGATGAGGTACTGCCGAGCCAGTATAGGTAGTCATATGTATGATATTGTGTTGCATTATTAAATGACAAAGTTCAACATTTCCAATAAAACCAGAAATTCGAAAAAACTATCAGTAAATTTTTTTATAGCCGATTCAAATTTTAAATGGAATTTGTGTTCATAAGCAAATAAGTTATAGATAATAATTAATAAAATATTATAGACATAGTTAATTTGTTTGAACACATTTTTAACTTACATATGATTAACGGGGGTTGAAAATCAAATAACTGAAGTCACTAGTAAATATTTACCTCGGATTCCAAACTGAAGTATGGAAGAAGTGTTGTCATTGTCAAGAGATGATCATCGACGTATCATACTTAAAGATTGTACTAGATTAAATCAGGAATTAGTGGAAAAAATACTATTTTGGTGGAGTGTAGAGTGAATGGGAAAACAAAGTGATTTTATTCTTAAACTTAAAAAAGCTTCAAAATTAGTTGGAGAATCCCGCAAATTTAATTTGTTGATGCTGTAAAGAACCGCCATAGTGGTTGTGTGTTTATGGGTTGGGGTTATTCATGTGTCTGTGAGAGAGAGTGAGACAGAAACGAGACCAAAAGAAACTAGTCGAATTCGATCTCAGCATATATTATACAATTTTGAACCCTATGCAACTTTTTTGTTTATAAATAAAACTGAGTACTTCAAAGACAAAAGTTTCATTATTTTAAATTGCCTTTATTATTGTTTCAAAATAAGTTCACATTAGGGGGGGTAGAAAACGAGATAACAGAGGTCAATTATCGAATTTGACCTCGGGGTCAAAAATGGTCAGTGGAAGAAATATAGCCCTTTCCAAAACATGAACAACGATATGCATCCCATTACAATCGGTCTTCAAATAACAACACAGGATAAAGAAAACTAAAAGGGCGGTATGTAGGGTGCACATAAAAAATGAAAATTTGTTTTCTGAAATTGACTTTGAATATTCTTCAAATCTAGAGGGTGACAAACGCAACATTTTTTATGACCCTATCTATTGGGTACAGTTCTTTGCAGTGTATTTTGTAATTCGCAAACAACTCAACGTACCTCAACTATTATACTAAATACTATATTATTATATATATATAACTATATACTATACGTATATTTTATTAAAATATAAAAATAAAATTGGAAATATTCTTTAGAACTTACCCAAAACTGGCATATGATCTTTGTAGTAATAGCCACCTGTAGTTGCCACTACGTACTTTAAATCGACATTGCCTTTGTGTCCCAATCGATACACATTAGTAGATCCTGTTGTCCAAGAGACATTCGCAACACTGCGACAAGATTCGTTATCCCAACCTCGAATTTCCATAACACGTCCACATTTTCCTACATTTTCAGAAAAAATGTGATTAGATACATAATTTGCAATAAATACTAGGCGTGTTTTCGTTATACAATCATTATTTAATCTGCAGCCGCTGACGTTCTTGAAATAATTCAGAACTGTGTTGCTAGTAGAAAATATCGGATTTTTAGGGGTTTCATTTTCTAAGATTAAACTGTCACAAATTGATCAGATCTCAGTTGGTTGATCTGTCTAGTTTGTCATCTTATCATTACTAGACTTACGACAGAGCAACGCTTGCACATTTGTTTGGAAAAGCATGGTTCCGCTCGGAGATGATAACGCAAAGCAAAGTTGCTGGAGTATGGCACAATTTACACAGTGCGACTTTCTAAAATTTTTTTTTCGATTAGAAATATATACTCCCTTCATCTACAAACATATTACAAACTATATTAAAATAAAATCCTGGTAAAAACTAATTTTTAAACAGAACGCTCATCAAAATAGAAAACACCAAATAAAATTCTGTTTAGAATATGTATTGTAAGGTCAGATATGGTAGAAGTAAACTATGTTATATCCGAAGAATATATTAATGTATAAATGAAAAAGTTATAACCATTTCAGCTGTTCTTACCAAATCTAATTTTTAAATTCGCTGAAAATGTACATACAATAATTTGTATCCGGTAGGGTGCGTCACGCATGCGAGTCACCTTCTTAACTTATCAGTTCATTCCTTAGAATTAAAGCTTTACAAAGTTCATGAAAATTCAGTTTTTTTAAATATTTAGCTGTATTCGGAAACTAAAAAGTGGTATTTAATTTTGTAACATCTTATAATTTTGAAACTCAGTTATCTTATTATAGCAGCTTATCCTAATGTTTTCGTAGTTTTCTGTTATTTTCGCAAGTAGCAAATTAATTTATTTTATTATAGAAGAATTGAACGCATTAAAATGGTGGAGGACATAGCGACCTGGCGCAGGCTTCTACTTTCAGGCTGTATCCACCACCCTGGTTCTAATCGGATAACTTTTTGGATTGGTGGGTTCAACCTTTTAAGCTCCTGAAAGAAGAAAGAGTCCAGTATAGTATTTCTTCTGTGAGATAAAAATGGGTATTGACAAAGAAATTGAACGGTATATTCCATTTCGTCAGGGTCTTGACACCAGCGGCATAAGTCGCTAATTCTATGCATATGCTGTGTCCTATAATAAGGTCCATACTCCGTCGTATATTCGCTTTATCTACGCCTAACAGTATCTCAGTATTTCATGAAGAAATTTCGTCCCAAAGAGCTTTGGCTTCCTCACATCCAGCTGTTGATTTACATCTCTGTTTCCAAATGTTTTTTACGATTTATTTTTGGGTAAACATTAGTCTTGATGTTTTGAATATATCTTTGTGACCCGGTACCCAGCACAGGATAATATTATGCTGTTCTTCGATATCCTTAAGCTCTCTGCGACAGGGGCTGACTATCTTCGACCTTATATTCGTACTCAGTATAGCCATTAAAGCGGCCCGCCTATCAAAAAAGACAATATCATTCTACATATTTGCATCAGCGAGATAAGTTCGCATATAATTCTGCTCGACATATACTGCATTCGTTGCGTAAGCAGAGAGAGGCCTCCCAGGTCAAACTCGCTGCGGAAAATACCTCATCCAGTACCCTCCTCCATTATGGAACCATCTGTAAATACATTAAGATCATATAACCTAACATTCCCTTTCTGCCAGAGTTATTAGCGTAATGAATAATGACGTAATATGTTTCGGCGCAAACTGTGGAAAGGTCCACAATACGAGTAAGTCTTAAGTTGGTGCCAAACAAAAGGTTTTGCTAGGCTAGCCGAGTTACAGAAAGTTCCGCAGATTTTTCATTAATAAATCAATAGGTTTGAGTACCCATTATAATCTCAAGGGATCTAGTAGTGTATAGGTTAGGTTGAAGAGAGGAGACGTTTAAACGTCTCATGTCCATGGACATAGACTTAAGCCAGTGGTTCGGCCTGTTGTGATCTTTTCCTTATTTATGATCTTTTTATACCTCACGAGTTACAGAAAATCGGTACTAGACACGAATTTTCTCAGTATCTTCCAGTCATATTCTCTGAGGTGAGTCAAGTCTGGTAATTTGTCGGACCCGAAATGTTGGGATCTTGCATGTGTGAAAGCCGGGCAGTGACACAGAAAATGTTCCATCGTTTCGATGTTTTCTCTGCATGCCCTGCATTCGTCGTTTCCTGCTAGTCCTATGCGATGAAGATGTGCTTGTAGTGTCCCGTTAGAACACTCATCATCTTACTAATATCGATCTTGTTTAGTTTCAGGAGACTTCTTGTTTTCTTTTCATTTGGATCACCACAGTATCTTTACTCCTAGTGTTGCGCTATTCCACACAGTTTTGTGAGCCATCTCTGCCCAGTGCTTCAACTCATCCTTCGTGGCTTCGAAAGGTTTCCAATTTCCATTACTCGAAGTTCTCTGCCCTTTGAAGCCAAGCTGTTTGCCCGTTCATTTCCAATCACTCCGTTGTGTCCTGGTACCCAGCAAATACGCAATTGACCATGGGCTGAGTAATCATTTATCGTTCTTTTACAGTCCAACACAGTTCTGGATTTGACCCTTTCCGATGTTATTGCTTTAATCGCCATTTGGTTATCTGTGAAGATGTTGGCATATTTAGGCTTTGTCGTGTTAATGAGCCAGTTCACACACTCCGTGATTGCTCGAACTTCTGCTTGAAATACCGTGTTATGGTCAGGGAGGCGGAAGTGAAGTTCGACTTCTGGTTCATCAATAAAAAGTCCCAGACCCGTCCTTCCTCCTCGCTTGGACCCATCCGTGTAGCAGCTGGTTCCCATTGGCACATGGGCCCAAGTTCCATTTTCCCAGGAGCGTCTGTCTGGCACAAACGTATCACAGGTAGCTGTAAGCCGCACTTCAGGAATGCGGTCCGAGATTTCTGGCGTTTGAATGTGACCAACTAGATATTCTAAAATCTTCTGATGGTACGACTTGTGGTCTCGATTTATCCATTCACCCATCACTTGTAGAAGTCTTGCTGTGAGGGCTGCCTCATACTTTATACGGATGTCTATTGGTTGGATGTGCAGTATATTCTCCAGCGCTGTTGTTGGTGTAGTTCTAAATGCCCCGCTTATGCCTAGACAACATATACGTTGAATTTTTTGCAAAGGTATTACGTTGCACTTCTTGTCCATTGATGTCCACCACACTACACAGGCGTAGGTGATTATTGGTCTAATCACGCTCATGTAAAGCCAGTAAGTCATATTTGGACGTAGTCCCCATTTTAAACCTATAGCTCTTCTGCACAACGACCAACATCTGTGTGCCTTTGTAATTCTTTCTTCAAGATGATCTTTCCAGTACAGTTTCTGATCCAAGATTACTCCCAAGTATTTTACCTTTTTAGTTATAGCAATTGTCTTATTCAGGAAACGAGGCGGGGTAAAACGTGGGATCTTCGTTTTCCTTGTAAATAGACATATTTCTGTTTTGTCTGGATTAACATTTAATCCCCTTGGTTGTGCCCAGTTATATGCTATGTTAAGTGCCTCTTCAGCTCTTCTGCATAATAGATTTGGATGAAAGCCCCTTAGAAGTATTACAAAGTCGTCTGCATAACAGACTGGTTTAAGTCCTTCATTGGTGAGGGCTTTTAGGAGACTGTGTATCGTCGTAATCCATAGAAGAGCCGATAAAATGCCCCCCTCAGGTATACCACGATTTACCTTGTCTGAAGTAACAACTGAAGTTGTAGCGACAAAAATTTAACATAGTCATATTCCAGTTGACAATAAAACCTACTGCGCCTGTACGGCATTATCGGTCTGACTACTGCCGTATACAACCAATAAAGCATACGCGGGTTCAGACCCCGCATTTTCCTATTGCCCTTTTCCAGGTATATAGAGATACCACAGCCTTATTTGCTCGTTCCAGAATGTTGGGATTGGAGTTAAACTTCCTAAGTATTTTGCGTAAGGGAATTTCGATACCCCCACGGAGACAGGTACCTGATAGTACCTTATTTCTCCTTGTGAAAAGAAGTAGTTCCATCTTGTTCGGGTTAGGACCGGTTGTATTAAGGGCCTGGTACACTCTAACATCCATTCCATTTGAAGATAAGTCAGAAAATGTCTTTAGGGCGTTCCCCTGCTGACAAATCTATGGAGGTCAGTTAATCCTAATCTAGCTGAAATGCGTCGAATACTGCTATCAACCCCAGGGTTGCCAGAGCCATAATTATAGCGGCTGGATTTGTCTTATATATCTAAGAAAGCTACCATATTATATTCCTTAACAGAGAGGTATCCTTCAATAAATCTGAACTATACGCAGGTTTCTCTCTTCAGTATATTGGGTTTGAAGTGAAACTTCCTGTCCAGTAAAATACCTTAGTATTTTGCGCGTTCAGAGATGGGAATTTCAATACCCCAAGGAGACAGATGTAACTGGTCGGAGTGCAGAAGAGAGAGAACAGGCCAGTTAACCCTAAGCTAGTTAAAATGCGTCTCTTAATCAGAAGGTTATGAATGAACCTATGTATACTGCCATTAACCCCTAAGGTTCTCTTAAGCCGTAATTATAGTGGGTGGATTTATGTTATTTAAGGCCCCCTCTGTATCTCAGAAAACAATGGTATATTGATTAACAGAGATCGATCCTTCAATAAAGCTGCATGGCGGTTTCGGTGGACTTGCCCTTGCTGTAGACATGCTGTTAAGTGGACAGTAGTCTGTAGGCCTGATAGATACAACATGTGTTTATCGATATGAGCCAGGGAGAATTTGTTTCTGTCCAATCCAGTTGGCTCTTGTGGAATTTTCCCTAATAAGGAGCTTCCAACAGCACTTTCTCATATTCATGTTGAATAAGTGCCTAAATTTTTTCAATTAGCCTTCTTAATATTGGGTGGAAAGTATTAGGAGGCTTCGCGTTCATACATAAGCTAATATATCTATGGTCGGAAAAGCTTTGAGCGTCAAAAACTTTCCAATCAGAAATACTTCCACTTCAAATCTCGGAGACAAGTGTCACATTGAGTACCTGTCTGTTTCTAGTAATGAAGGTTGGTTCATGCCCTCTATTACAAATAACAAGGTTCCTACTTATAATATGTTCGATAAGTAATTCACACCTGTCGTTGATGTCCGGACAACCCCACATATGATGGTGAGCATAGACATCACTACACACAATTAAGTCTTTCAATTCGTTTGCCGCTCCTACCAGAGATTTCAATGCACAAACATAGAAGTTTCCTAACTCAATGCTTTCTGATACTATGTCTTCACTACCAAAAGATGGAAAAAGATATATAATAAGGTCGTGTTTGGCAAGTGTATTGGCTCTACTTCCATTACCTTGACCTTGGTCTGTTGTTTTGTGTTTCAGTCAGAATTTATTTTGGTTTGAGACCATATGTTTCAATTACATTCTGTTGCAAATACAAAAAATTGCAATAGACAGAATGTAACTGAAACACTTAATGCTATTTTGTCCATACGCCAGTTTTGTGTTTTTTGAGTTAGGAGCATGCTTTTCAGAATCTTTCCTATCTCGTCTAGTTTTCGAGATATTGGCAGGGTAAATCTATTTAACTCTGAATAATTGGAAATAATTTTGATATTTTTGTTCTATGTCTCCATTTTTCTATCGCCCTATATTTTTGACTCAGTATTTTGCGTTCTTTCGATCACAATATGTAAATTACTCTCCTTCCATACCGAACGAAAAAATATTAAAACAAAAGTGGATATGGACCAAAATGCCATGTACAAAAGTTGTTATAACTTGCTTATTTTTTAATCTAATGGCATAGAAATACTTGAGAATCATACAAACACTGTTGGGAACCCTATGAAATATAAAGTGTGTAACTCTTCAGTCCCATTTTTACTCAAACAATAAATTAAGTTTTTCTCCGATCATACAAAATGGCGTATGGAACAAAATAGCATTGAGCCGACGATATGTACTGGTATGCGATTTTCACTGTGTCGAATTGGTTCGGTGAAATACGGTTTTGGTTAGCAGTTCCTTTGAACTCTGAAGATGATAGAGTCTATCGAAACTGCAGTCAGTACTAAAAAGCAATTGAAACTCATTACAATTTTTGTATTTGTTTCTACTACATATGAGCAATTTAAAATTGACGAAATTGCGTTTTTTTAAGGTGTGTTCATTCTTTAGCTTGTATCTCCTGAAATACGTGACCGATTTTAATGTGCTATACCTTGTCGATTTTTTTTTTGAAATTTTAATGTCGTGTTCTTAGATGTTTTTGTTAGCTACTGTATAAATTTGGAAGTGGCGAATTGATGGGAACTATTTTTTTATAAAAAAAAACCTGTTTAGGAGTCTTGGTTTTGAGCTGGACTTGCCTTTAGAAAAAAGAACGCTTAGTTATAAATTTCATAGGTAATTTTTTATTAATAATAAAATGTGTATAAGTAAAGGCTACGTAAAAAAGTGGAACAGAAGTGTAGAATAGTTGCAGGATGTTGTGTCGTTTTACTTCAATAAAGTTATTTGGTTTCTTTTCGGTTATAATGCTTCTTACGAGTTCACTTTGTTTAATTAGTGGTAATGTTAACTTTAGCTTCTATATGTTAAATCAAAGTATTTTTTGTGGTAAATAGATGTATGTGTATCTATGTTCTTAGTTTAAGATTATATCTAGTTTAAATGTAATCACAAGTGTATATGTTTTAATTCACTGTTCAATGTTTGGAAAATAATTTGTTTAAATTAACTGTTTGGTACAAAAAGGGTATTTTTCCTGTTGAGTGTGTATAATTTTAGTCTGTAATTGCAAAATTACACTTAAACCAAATTCACTTGGTTACACTTCACACTTGTTCACTTTATCACGGGGGACCGACGACCGAGTTTATTTCGAGGATCGCTAAAAGCCTGATTACTTGTGCCTGCCATCCATATCTTCTAAGCTCAACTACCGACTTTCGTTAAGCTACAGATGGCAAGCGACAAGTAAACAAACGAATAAACAAAAGGGAAATTAGAGTAATGAGTGCATGTAATGAGTACTTTAGAGTGATAAGTGCATAGGTTATGCATGTATGGTAATGTAAAGCATTTGCATTTACACACCTACAAACATAATGCCGCGCAGCAGTGGACGTTTCACACTGATGTTCAAAAGTGTGGTGTCACCTTTGAACAAAACCATTTGCATAATTTCTGTGAATGTGCTCTAAATAATTAACAGAATGATAATTTCTAGCCATTAGTTTAACAATAAGAACAAAAAATTACTAATTTTGCAAAATTATTTGCAAAAACGTAAAAATCAGCGATAGCGTAATTTTTCTGTTTTCTGGTTCTTTTAGAGAGTTCCCCGGGAAATGTGTGTCGAGCAGTACATTGAGCGACTGCTCGCTGTGTTTGGTCCAATTATGTGCCTCATTCTCCAAGTAACCCACTGTACAGGGTGATGCTGATAGTATTTGCCTCAGCCTTGCGCCGTCGGAGACCTTTTCCACTTCGCCACAGAAGGTATACCAAGATCGTCTTTGCGCCTTTCTAAGCTCCTTCTTATATATCTTGAGTTGCTCTTTATAGGCATCCCATACATTAGCGACCCCAGTAGATTTAGCCTTGTTGAATAGCTTCTTGCAGGTCTTTTTCATAGCCGTTAGCTCAGAAGTCCACCATTGGGGTTAAGTTTTACCCTTGTACCTTGTTTTTGGACAGGCTTCTTCAAGGGAACTATTGAATGATGTGGTGATATGCTCGACCAGATTATCCAGACCGGCTTTGTCATTCGGTTCGAACAGAAGATTGGAGTTAAGGACTTTCTTGAAATTCTTCTCCTACAGGTGCCACTTTGTCTTTCTCACATTTCTGTGGACGACAGGTTCAGGCGCTTTTTCAGCGAGTTTGAACTCAATATAATGTTGATCTGAGAATGAGTGGTCGTCCAGTACATTCCACCCAATAATTTTGTTTGACAGCCGGTCAGTAGCATACGTTATGTCTAGTACTTCTAGAAAGATACTTAGATCTTTCCTGGCCAAAATGCAGGTTCTTGGAGTGCCTTCACAGTTGGCCACAATCAGTTTAAAGTTGGGTGTCCTGATACCGCACACCCTTCCTCCCACTGCGTAGGGCTCCTGTATCAGGACGATGTCTACTACACCTGTGGACAGACGCAGCAATAGAGCCGCTGAGGCTGCTTTAGCGTGATGGAGGTTAATCAGTAGAATTCTTACCATCATTGGTAATTGACAGATTATCATCCACCCCGACAAGGGTGTTATCGAACTCTTCGCCCGTATCATCGAGAAGCGTGTCCCCGCCAGATGCGTCAAAGAGTCCGGAGACTCCCCTCAGCCCCTCTGTGTCAGAAGTAGAGCTTTCGTCCTCAGAGTAGGACGTTACAGATCTTCTGTTAGAGTCACCAGAAATAATGGGCGTGTGTCAGAAGTAGAGCTTTCGTCCTCAGAGTAGGACGTTACAGATCTTCTGTTAGAGTCACCAGAAATAATGGGCGTGGGTTCCTCCGCACTTCCAGAAAGCCGTGTATCAACCACGGTGGACGACTCACCTTCCGCAGTGGGAGCTATATCCTGCTTGTATACCTTCAAGACTATAGTCTCGAAGCCATATTGTAGGGTTGCACTTGCACGTTGTATATGGGAGAAGTATTCAGCGTTAAGGATCAAATTGATCTGCCGCTTTTTACCATCCGCCTCACCCACATTGCTGATTTTCCAATTATGGGCGGGCAGAGCAGGATTGGAATCTTTTATTATTTCTAATATGTCAGCCGGGTTGGGGGGCTCTTCTGTAACCCAGGTGATGGATCTAGGGTGACTAGGGATGTTGTTTCTTCGACAACACCCAACTGGGCACCCGGCCACACCTCACCCGCTCGACTCAGATCAGCCCTATACAGGTCTACTGATCTGGCATCACCGAAATATAAGAGCTTTAATCTCCCTTGATGCCATCCTGCATCGTGCAGATGGCATCATTGGTGGTTTGCCCGGCATTTCTCTACGGACATCGAGGTAATGAGCCATACTGGCTGATTGCACATGGCTCCATTTGTCCTTGAGAATGGATCCATCCTCACTACTTCTGTCTATAACGGCCATCACTAGAATCTCTTCGCCACTTCATTGAAGGGCTTGTGAGTGTGCTGTTGATGGTGACATTAGGGCCTCTTGCCTTTTTAGAAGGCAGGGGTTCATCAGGTGATCTGTTTCTTTTGACTTTATTAGCCGTTAACACAGCTGAATTTGTGGCTCTTTCAGCCCACTGATTGGCCTTAGAAGCATCTATGACGCCTTTAGCCCAGATAAGTGACTCTTTTTGTTTTTCGGTAAGAATCGAAACCTCAACAGCCTCCAACTTCGTCAGAACTCTGAGCACTATCCGGTGCTCATAGTGCTTCCGTTTTGACGGTCGGACATGACGTTTTCCCCTCACCGTACCACCTGTTTGGTGTGGTCGGCTTTGGCCAAGACCAACGGACGGACAGTAGGACGATTGGGGAACCCCGCACCATCGGAACGCGAAGGCATCCCCGTCAACGAATTTATAATTTTTTTTTTGTCTGTATTAGCCCGTAATAGGTACTACGATGTAGGCCTTCCAGACTTTGTACAGATTTTTTTGCGATTGCGTAATAGGTACTGCGTAATAGATTTTAACTATCCGTTCTGTGCTAAACACGTCCGTTCACTACGACTGGGATGTAACGAAAATGACTTTAGCGAAAGCAAATGCGAAAGCGAATATTGAAATATATTTCTTGGGAATGCGAATGCGAATAGTAAAATATGCATTTTACCAACAAATTTAAGAAACTGAATTGATACTTTTCCATGATATTCAAGTATTAAGAATGTTTTCCATATTTTGACCTCCTGTTACTACAAGGACAAACATATTTTTTCAACTATTTTGAAGAGAAGTGGCAGAGGTTTTCATTGGTATTAATATCTTAAAATTGTGTGAAGGGAATAAGGAGTTTTAACACTTTTAACAAATGGAAGCGAATACTGAAATATATTTTTTCGAAAGCGAATAATCCAAAGATGGTTTTTGCGAATGTTAAAATGATGCGAATAATTCGCGTTCGAATGCGAATATTCGTTACATCCTTGCTTATAACAAATAATTAGGTTATATTCATCTTAATTTTTGTGTATAAGACGTATTTTAAAAGTTTTTAAATGAAAAGATATTTCCTAGACACATACATATCGTCATTCCGAAGTTATCTTTACGTATATCACAAAATCGAAAAAATTAGATAATAACATTTCGATGGATAATTTTTTTTAGATCTATCGATCTTTCCAAACCCCTGGACCCTATCTTTTGTGGTTTCTGAGATATTCTGGAGACTTTACCTTCTATATCCACTTTTGTTAAAAATTTAACACGTTATGTTACCGTATAAACCATTATTGTGGCTATACAATAATAAATATATGGAATTTTTTAAGCTTTTGAGATAGAAGAATAATTTGGTACATATACTTCTAATAACTATAGATCAGTTTAGATTTAAAATGGGCACTATCGGTCAATTTTTTGATATAGCTCTCGCATATAGCATCTCTCCGATTTGACTTATTAACGCCATAGACATCACAATTGCTATCTGATTGGTCAAACAATTTTTACTTTGAGTTTATTTATACCCAGAACCATTCACACGAACTCTGGTTGTATATAAGTAGGTCTGCGCTTTGATACAACCCAATACAGAAGACTCGCCCGAATTGTCTTCTTCAGGCCATAGAAACACATTTTCAATTCATCTGGCTGAAATTTAAGCATTTATACTTTATATTGCACTAAATCATCTTTACAAGATTATATTAAGATTAGACTTCCTGACGTCCAAAACTTCCTGTTCCAAACTTCCTGTTCCAAAAGAACACTAGTTTCAACCAATCTCACTGAATTTTAAGCTTTTATATTTGATATAGCCAGAAATCGTGGCTAGCGAAAATGGGGCGCCTCAAGCCATGTTTCGATATAGCCCATTTATAAGGCCCCTTCTCTTTGATTTTCTTGACGCTCCTCAGTGGTCTCAAATAAGCTTTTATCTGGCCAAAAGCCAAATTTTTAATATGGTTCTAATGCCAGCACAATATAATAATAAACACTCCAAACGCAAGAAAAATGTATATATTATTTTGGAAGCCGCTATTTTAACGAGTAAAAATAGTTGAAATTTGAGAAATTAGTTTTTTTCCAAAAATGCGAATATTCAAAGAAGTAAATTTAAAATATGCATGAAGAGGAAATGGAAGTTTGTGGTGAGAGCAATAATATAAAATTTAAATAGGTATGCTTATGTATAAAAAAGGAGGCTTAAACAAATTTACCATTTCTTTATATTTATTAAATATAGTTTGAATTTCCAACCATGTCCTCCATAAGAACAATAACCGAAATTATCTTAGAATGTCCTGATTTTGAATAAAGTGGTCTCCTTGTGCGATTTTGGAGAATACTATGCTTTTTTCCAGGATTAATGTCTTTAAATCCTGAAATTTTCAATATTTGACTTACAAAGGACACACATCTGGCAACATAGTTGCGTACCGACGTGTTCCTAGTGGCTTTCACAATAATTTTATTAAAAAAAGTATTTTCTTTGGGATTAACCCTGTTGATGCCCCTTTCTCACCGCAGTTGACAAGTAGTGAAACAAATCAAACAGAAATTCTAACAAATACAATGAAAAAAAACGAAGTGCCTAAAAGTATGCTTTCAAGTACAGTAGCTAATCCGAATGGAAATAGTGTTGCCACAGCAACAGGAACAATCCCCAAAGGTACAAATCCAAACAGTACAACGGGCAAAGAAGATGAAATTCAAGCTGGTATAGACAGATACATTTTAGTGACAAAACGAAAGGCAAATGCAAGGTCTCCTCATAAGGCACTAGATCCCAAAGTTCCCAAGGGAATGAATGCGGTAAGTTCGAACCGATTTGACCTCCTCAGCTCTGAAGAAAATAACGAAGTAACAAATGAAACTACAAGAGAACCAAAACCACATCCGCTTCTCTTGCGAGAACAAACAACTAACGCGTTGGTAAGTAAGCTGTCCCAGCTACTAGGCAAAGAAAACTTCGATGTTGCTTCACTTCGTAGAGGCAATGTATACGAAACTAAAATTCAGACATACACCGAAGTGTTTTATAAAGGTTGGTTAAATTGTAAGGGCCGATGTTGAATGTGAACCACACCTAAACGTCAAGTTTTTTCTGCATTTCATTTAACATTTCTCAATTTGAACCATGGAAATATACTTAATCGAGCAACGCGTTAAAGTTTTTTAAGCCTTTTACGAAAATGGGCGTTCAAATCAAAATGCATTGCGTGCACTTCGTGATGTTTTTTTGATCAGCATAATCGACCAAATGTGTCCACAATCGGGAGAATTGTGCGCAAATTTCAGCAAACCGGGTCTGTAGAAGATGTGACAACACCTGCACATGCTCGCACAGTTCGTTTGGTGCGGCTTATGGGCTAGCGACGTCATCGGGCCATACTTCTTCGAAATGAGGCCGGTCAGGCAGTTACTGTGAATGATGTTCGCTATCGTGAGATGATAACGAACTTTTTATGGCCGAATTGGAAGATATGGATGGGGACAATATGTGGTTTCAACAGGTCGGTGCCACTTGCCACACAGCTAACGAAACAATGGCTCTTTTGCGCAACAAATTCAATGGCCGTGTTATCTCACGTCGTGGCGATGTTAATTGGCCGCCAAGATCTTGTGATTTGACACCGTTGGACTTCTTTCTTTGGGGTTATTTGTACGTCGATAAGCCAGCAACAATTCAAGAGCAAAAGGATGACATATTTCGGCACATTAACGGCATAGAACCTCAATTATGCTTGAGCGTCATCGCAAATTTGGACCATGGAGGTGTGCCGCCGAGGTCGCGGCAGCCATATTTTATCATATTTGTTCCAAACATAATTGAACCAGACCAATATTATCATAATAAAGAGAAATGACAATAATTTCCTAAATAATTTATGTTTTATTCAAATTATTATTCAAATATATTGGGTTGCTCGATCCAGAGAAAAAGAATTACTACACTTACCAGCTTAATTCATAGTGAACGGACGTGTTTATCACAGAGCGGATAGTTAAAACATATTACGCAGTACCTATTACGCAATCGCAAAAAAAATCTGTACAAAGTCTGGAAGGACTACATCGTAGTACCTATTGCGGACTAATACAGACAAACAATAAATAAATTCCTTGGCGGGATGCCTTCGAGTTCCGATGGAGCGGGGTTCCCCAATCGTCCGACCGTCCGTCCGTTGGTCTTGGCCAAAGCCGAACACACAAAAAAATTGTGAAAATTTCCCCCAGTACTCACAACATGTGGTATGGCGAGGGGAAAACGTCATGTCCGACCGTCAAAACGGCAGCACAATGAGCACCCGATAGCGCTCAGAGTTTTGACGAAGTTGCAGGCTGTTGAGGTTTCGGCTCTTAGTCAGTTACCTGGGCTAAAGGCGTCATAGGTGCTTCGAAGGCCAATGAGCCGGCTGAAAGAGCCACAAATTCAGCTGTGTTAACGGCTAATAAAGTCAAAAGAATCAGATCCCCTGATGAACCCCTGCCTTCGAAAAAGGCAAGAGGCCCTAATGTCATCATCAACAGGATACTCACCAAGCCCTTCAATGAAGTGGCGAAGGAGATACTAGTGATGGCTGTTATAGACAGAAGTAGTGAGGATGGATCCAGCCTCAAGGACAAATGGAGCCATGGGCAATCAGCTCTTATATTTCTGTGAAGCCAGATCAGTAGACCTGTATAAGGCTGCTCTGAGTCGAGCGGGTGAGGTGTGGCCGGTTGCCCAGTTGGATGTTGTCGAAATAACAACATCCCTAGTCACCCTAGAACCATTACCTGACTTACAGAAGAGCCCTCCAACCAGACTGACATATTAGAAATAATAAAAGACTCCAATCCTGGTCTGCCGGCTCATAATTGGAGAATCAGCAAGGTGGGTGAGGCGGATGGTAAAAAGCGGTAGGTCAATTTGATCCTTAACGCTGAATCCACCTCCCATATGCAACGTGCAAGTGCAACCCTACAAGATGGTTTCGAGACTATAGTCTTGAAGGTATACAAGCAGGAGGTAGCCCACACTGCGGAAGGTAGTCGTCCACCGTGGTTGATACACGGCTTTCCGGAAGTGCGTAGGTACCCACGCCCATTATTTCTGGTGACTCCAACTCTAACAGAAGATCTGTAACGTCCTTCTCTGAGGACGAAAGCTTTACTTCTGACAGAGAGTCTACGGACTCTTTGACGCATCTGGCGGGGACATGCTCCCCGATGATACGGACGAAGAGTTCGATAACACCCTTGTCGGGGTGAATGTTAATCTGTCAATTACCAATGATGGTAAGAATTCTACAGATTAACATCTATCACGCTTAAGCAGCCTCAGCGGCTCTATTGCTGCGCCTGTCCACAGGTGCATTAGACATCGTCCAGATACAGGAGCCCTACGCTGTTGGAGGAAGGGTGTGCGGTATTAGGACACCCAACTTTAAACTGCTTGTGGCCAATTGTGAAGGCACTCCAAGAACCTGCATTTTGGCCAGAAAAGATCTAAGTATCTTTCTCCTGGATAATTTAAGTGGTAAAGATCAAACATCTGCTAGTCTGGAGATCGGTAATCGCATATATTGGGTGGTCTCCAGTTACTTGTCTTATGAAGCTGTAGTACCGACTTATGAAGCTGTAGTACCGACTCTATTCAGGGAAATAGTAGATGAAGCAACGTCTGACGAGGTCGAGCTGATTATTGGCGCAGACACGAACGCTCATCATACTATCTGGGTAGTAAGCATATAAACAATAGGGGTGATTCGCTTCTTGACCTTATTTTATTTGTAACATAGGTAATAAACCGACCTTTACAATTAAAGACAGACACGATGTACTCGACGTAACGTTTGCTACTGACCGGCTGTCAGACAAACTTATTGGGTCGACCACTCATTCTCAGATCAGCATTATACTGAGTTCAAACTCGCTGAAAAAGCGCCTAAACCTGCCGTCCACAGAAATGTGAGGAAGACAAATTGGCACCAGTATGAGAAGAATTTCAAGAAAGTCCTCAACTCCAAACTTCTGTGCGAACCGAATGACAAAGCCGGTCTGGATAATCTGGAGGAGCATATCACCATATCATTCAATAGTTCCCTTGAAGAAGCCAGTCCAAAAACAAGGTACAAGGGTAAAACTAAACCTCAATGGTGGACTTCTGCGCTAACGGCCATGAAAAAGACCTGCAACAAGCTAAGATCTACAAGAACCCTAGGAAGGCGCATAGAAGCTCTTGGTATACCTTTTGTGGCGAAGTGGAAAAGGTCTCCGACGCCGCAAGGCTGAAGAAGACATTATCTGCTTCACCCTGTACAGTGGGATATTTACAGGATGAGACAATTATTTTAATAGTGTCCGTTGGTGGCAAAGTGTGGTGATTTTAATAGTGTCCGTTGGTGGCAAACAATCCTTTTTAGCAACAAGTATGTGATGATATGATGGATACAGGTTTGAGCCTTTTTTCAATCGCACGCACGCTGAGGCGTGTATATTGGTGTTCTGTTAACTTCAAATCCAAAAATAATGCTAATGCCTCTTCATTTGAGAACCGTTTTTCATAGCTTGGAGTTGGAATACTCTTAATAATCCGTTAAACACTAAACATAAAACTTTTTCAAGAATTTCGGCTTTTGTGCGTTTTTTTGTGATCGCAATTGATGTAACAAGCTTTCTGCAATAGTTTCACATCCGATTTCTTCATAGATATCCTTAAGTTCCCGCCTTTTAGATCTATCGCTACAGTTGCCGAGTGATTTTGGGGGTCTCCCACAATTGTTTTGATTTTTACATTCTGAAGATACTTGGACACTAAGTTCGCCCTCTAACCATATTGCAAAGGTCTTATAAAATGTATGTTTATTCCATCCAACTTGTTTGTAGCGCTTAGTTAAGTTGTTGATGAAAATATTTACTTTATTTTGCAGTTCCAATTGTATTTCGATGCTTGAGCAATTTACTTTGCGTTGAGCGTAACTTAAAACATCTTCCTTCTTTTTCTAAAATACTCTTCGGATAATTCTTTATAGCTGAAGTTCTCCATTTTTTAATATTCTAAAATTTGATTGTTTCTGCTTGGATATAATTTTGCAACTGAGTTTGTATTCGAATACCACTGGATTTTATCCTTTTCTTACATGTACGAGTATAGTGTCATACTCTGTTCATAAGTAGCATAAACATAGGTAAAATAAAAAACGACCCAAAAAAAAACTAAAAAAGGGTTAAGATGTCACAAATATGGTAAATATGTCATAAAACACACCCCACTTGGCTTGGTGTACCTACAACATAGTCATATTAACAGGTAAAATAATAAGAACAATCAATTTTTTCTCGAGTAATTTCATTAAAATTAAAAATGTGTTCCACAGGCTGGTCGGGGCAGGTACAAAAGTGTACAGGGTGGCTGATATATATTGCAACCAACTTCAGGTTGCTATCATTTCTAAACCGCTAGTCTGATAGCTGACAGATTTATTTCAGTGACAGTTCATTTTATTGTTTACAAGCTTACAAAAGCATTTTGATCTATTGCATTCAGAAAAAAAGTTATTCGTGATGGAATTCAAGCGTGATAGTGTGATTGCTTTATATTTGGGTGAAAAAACACAAGTGGCTATAGTTAGAGCCCTCCAGCATTTAAATGTGAATAAATCTTTTGTTTCTTGTACCATTGCTCGTTACCGTGATACTGGCAGTGTTGCATCGCGTCCAAAAAGTGGACGAAATAAAACGGTAACAACACCAGAAATGATCCGAAAAGTGAAGGCCAGATTTGATCGAAATCCAAGCCGCAGTGGTAGAAAAATTGCTCGTGAGCTGAACATATCGCGAGAACGGATACAACACATATTACAAATGAGCTTGGACTAAAGCAATTGAAGTTCCAAAAAGTGCAAGAGCTCACCGATGCACAAAAAAAGTTAGACTGGAAAGAGCCAAGGAGTTGCTTCGCTTGCATGAAAGTGGCCAGTTACCGAATTTGGTTTTCTCCGATGAGAATCCATTCCAAATTGAGCAGCTTGTGAACAAACTAAATGATCGGGTTTACTTGCCAAAGAGGTCAGTTGAAAATTTACACCTTCGATTGGCCACCAGAACTCAAGCGCCGCTCGTATTCATCGACCATGGGGTCAAAATAAATGCCGAATATTATCGGGAAAATGTCCTAAAGACAGTATTGAAGCCCTGGGCAGACAAACATTTCGGCCGCAGACCATGGGCATTCCAACAGGACTCAGCACCATCGCACTCAGCACGCGTCAACCAAGAATGGCTTAAAAAGGAGGTTCCTCGCCTCATTCCTACCGCACAATGGCCACAAGATCTCCGGATCTCAATCCTTTGGACCTTTGCGCCTGGGGCATTTTAGAGAGTAAGGTTCGCACTAAAAAATACCAATGTATCGATCATCTCAAGACGGCGCTTCGCCGGGAATGGGCCAAAATACCGCAGAGCCACTTTCGTGCAGCTTTATCGGCCGTTTGAAGTCCATAATTCGTGCCAAAGGTGGCCAATTCGAACAAATCTAAACTGTTTCTAAAATTTTATGTTATTTCTGACATTTTTTGCTTTTGAACAATAAAATTTAAAAAAAAAATATAGCGCTTTACTTTGTTGCATTACATATCAGCCACCCTGTATATAGGCTTAAAGAGGACACTTTCACCTTTCTGCTGGTACCAAAATCTTCGTGAAGTCTCTTGATGCCAAAAAGTTTCATTCCACTAAAATTCGAATTTGACAAAAATATAGTACCAGTGAAAATATGTTATAACAAACCACGTGTAAACAGTACAGTTATACCTTTGGCAATTTCTCAAAGAGTACTATCCTACCTACGTAACAAAAATTACAATTTCCTTCTACATTGATTCTGACTACTTACAGGATGACGAGTTCAAAATGTACAGAAGAAAACAAACAAACAAAAAAATAGTCCAAAATCCAAATCAATTTTAAGCAATTCGATTTTATTGGAACTATTGACTGCGTTAACCATTCAGACCGGAATACGATGTTTGGTGTTGGAGCAGTAATTAGTGCATTGGGTACACCTGTATCTCACATTGCGTTATCGCGTAGTACAATAAGAAATACAAGAAACGTTGTTCAAAAAAATGCAGTAGAACGGATAAAGACTCACCAAGCTACCAAATATTTCAGATGAAAACCAGAAAACCGATAGGATTGCAATACTAATCAGCAGCGGCGGAATAGAAAAACTGCTGGCAGTTCCTAAAATAGAAAAAGGAACAGGTGAAGAACACGCGAATGCTTGCGGGCATGTGACGATTGGGCACTAACGAAAAACATTTGCGTTCTATGCTTTGATACTACAACCAGTAATACGGGTATAAAACGGGGTGCCTGTGTTTTAATTTAAAAAAGGCTAAAAAAGGAGATTATATGGATTGCTTGTCTTCATATCAGATGTATAGGGTGATCCATTTCGAGGTTCCCTACTTTTTTAAAGAAAACACACAGAAAATTCAAATTGAATGGGGAATGTTTATTATCATTTGAAAGAACTTTCTTTGTCATTTATTTTTAAGATTATGGCTATCAAATGTTGCACGCGGCTTCGTCTCAGATGGTCCATCCGTTGAATCCAATCTTCGATGACTCGTTCGAGCATTTCGACTGGTAACTGGCGAATGACACGCGTAAACGTTGTTCAGCGTATGTCATTCAATGATGACATGCCAAACAATACTTAACAAAAATAACATGACAGCATGACACGACTCACACGTGTTCTGTCAAAAAAAAGGCTATTGAAAAAAGTATATCCACTTGGATCACCCGTTATAACATTACACTAATTAATCTGTCAATTTCTTGTCAAAAGGTTGTTCAGGCGTAAGTCTTTCCATGATGAAATGCCAAACAATACTTAACAAATATAACACGACAGCATGACACGACTCACACGTGATCTGTCAAAAAAAGGCTATTGAAAAAAGTATCTCTACTTGGATCACCCTATACTTTCAAATATTTTCAAAATAATTTTTGGGCCGACTCGTGGACCCGATGTAGAATTATTAAGCGCTTTCAAAAAAACGGTGGAAAATTGGAAATGCTAGTTTCAAAATGGGAGACGTTACACTCTTCGATACTAGTGTCTTACTAGAACAACGACAAAAAATGTATGATCCAACAACCAAGATACGATTACCTTGAACTCCTAAAGCTTTGTCGATACTTTTTGGTTGGTGCAAATAAAAGGAAGAAGAAATTAAATTTCGTTTGCCAGGCGCGTTCCATCACGATCGTTGGATCTCAAACGCAATATACTGCATAAAAATATACATGTTTCAAAATCAGTTAGATTTCACAGAACCGGAAAAGAAATCAGTCACCGAAATCAGCTTTTTTGTGTGTCTTGTGTATGGCCGCAACTGAAATGAAGCTCCACTGGACATTAGGACTCCTCTTTATGACAACAATCTTCTTGAACAACTCGAAAACTATCACAATAAAAATATTTCTGCTGCTGGATTGAAAACATTTCATCGTCATCTTGGTATTTTTCCGAATATCTAATTAAACTTGCCTTTTTTGATGAGCGAGTTACATTGGAAGCAAAAAGGAACACGGTAAAAAAATCTTCAGCTACCACCAAACCCAATCCCCTTAAAGAGACTACAGAGTAAGGGATTAAATCATCTGCATCCCCTTAAATATTATGTTACAAAGCGTATTAGGTTTTAGGTTAGGGTGGCAGCCGTTTTCTTTTTTATTTCTTCAGCTCACATAGACCAGTTTAGGTCCCTAGTGGTACCACGGGCTAAAATGCCCTTCATCGAAACCAACCTGTTTGGTATACAAATGTATCGATAGCGCGAATATTGGTACTGGAAAGATCTGTTAGGCTGCCTAGAAAGGCCGACCCCAGTAGGTCCAGTCGTCGTTTACTCAAAGCGGGACAGTCGCATAGCAAGTGCTCAATGCTCTCCACTTCTTCCTCATCTCCTGCAGAAGTCATTGGAGTTAATACCCAATCTTCTGGCGTGTTCGCCGATCAGGCAGTGTCCCGTCAGAACTGATACTAACGTAGAAAATCGTTTCCTTTCCAGTGCGAGGAGATATTTTGACCTTCTCAGGTCATACCTTGGCCAGATTTGTCTAGCTACCCTACAGGTGCCGATTTGTGTCCATCTGTCGTTGGACTGCCTGATTGCCTCTTGCCTTATCCAAAGCTTGCACGTGGATAGTGGCGCACCAATATATGCAAATTCTTCGAGAAATTGTAATGTCGTCCCTTTCCTAGCAAGTTCATCGGCTTTGCAGTTCCCCGGGATATCCCTATGCCCAGCCTGGCTGTCCGAGTAAATGACAACGCCAGTGTTGGTTACTATGTTCGGACTCAGCCACTTGGCGACTTCCCATATTGCCATTATTTCGGCTTGATAGGCACTGCAGGTATCTGATAGTCCGTGAGCTATATCCAAATTAAGTTCGTCACAGTGTACTCTGAAGCCAGCCTTTTCATCAAGCTTCGAACCATCCGTATAGAAGTGGAGATGGTTTCTATTTCCGGGTATTCTGCCATCCCATTCATCCCTGGCTGGTATCATAGTGATGTAGTTCTTCTCAAAGGTGCGCACCGTTGATATATAGTCCACTCGGTCGGTTACCATAGCACTACACTTTTATATCCTCATGTGACCGTAGTTCTTGTACCTCCACTTTGATAGGCAGTTTAATCTTAGTGCCGCTTTGGTTGCAACTTCTCTCGCCACAACATTAATCGGCAGTATATGGAGAAGGACTTGTAGAGACTCAGTCGCTGTAGTCCTCAACGCTCCGCTTATGCACAGGCAGGCAGTTCTCTGAACCCTTGATAGCAGGTTTGTGATGGTTAGTTTGTCATTTGCCGTCCACCATACCACAATGCCGTGTAACAGTATTGAACCACTGCTATATATATCCAATGGACAATTTTAGGAGAGAGGCCCCACCGCGACCCTACAGCCTTCCTGCAGGAATATAGGGCGATGTTGACCTTCTTTACACGTTCCAGTACGTTTAGTCTGAATGACAGTCTCCTATCCAAAATTATTCCTAAAAATTTTGCACTTTCAGAAAAGACTAGATCTGTTCCATTTATCCGAGGAGGAGGGTCCAGATGAGGGACATTATTCATCCTTGTAAAGAGAACCAATTCTGTCTTGTTTGGGTTAACACCCAAACCGCGGCTTCTGGCCCATCTAGCCAACTTGTTCAGAGCCACCTGAAGAATATCTCGGAGGATGTTTTCGAATTTGCCACTCACTGCGATTGCCAGGTCGTCCGCATATGCCACGACCTTGCAGCCACAACGTTCTAGATCTAGCAGGATTTCATTCACCGCTAGGTTCCAAATTAGTGGAGACAGTACTCCTCCTTGTGGGGTCCCTCTGTTTACAAACCTTGTTAGAGTTGTGGACCCTAGACATGCTGTTATACATCTTCTGTTGAGTAGTCTTTGAATTAGTCTAATCAAACCAGAGTTAACTTTTAGATGTGACAGTGCCGCAATTACTGCATCTGAGTAAATGTTGTTAAAAGCCCCTTCTATGTCAAGAAATGCCACCATGGTGAATTCCTTGAAATGCAGACACGATTCGATAGTGCTCACAAGTTCGTGCAGGGCTGATTCTGTAGACTTTCCCTTATTGTAAGCATGTTGGTTCCCCGACAGGAGTTTTGTATCCAGGTTTTGCCTAATGAAATAATCTAAAAGTCTTTCCAGACTTTTCAATAGGAAAGAGGATAGGCTAATTGGTGTTAAGTCTTTTGGCCTAGTGTGCGATATCTTCCCCGCTTTAGGTATGAATACCACTTTGGTATCCTTCCATCGATTCGGGATGTATGAATAAATTTTCTGCAGCCAGGGGATAATGTACTTTAACATTTTCTGCATTTCTGCTGGAGTGATGCCGTCTGGTCCAGGTGACTTGAAGGGCTCAAAGCTGTTTATAGCTCAGCTTATTCTAGATCTCTCAGTCAACAAGCTAGCGATGCTCGCAGTCCTCTCGCACTCTTGTTGGTCCTGTTGATCCTCGCGCTCTGTTGATGAGTTCCCCGGGAAATGTGTGTCGAGCAGTACACTTAGCGATTGCTTGCTGTTTTTTGTCCAGTTGTTTGCCTCATCCTGCAAATACCCCACTGTACAAGGAGACGCGGATAGTACCTTCCTCAGCCTTGCGGCGTCGGAGACCTTTTCCACTTCGCCACAGAAGGAATACCAAGAGCGTCGTTGCGCCTTCCTAAGCTCCTTCTTATAGATCTTGAGTTGCCCTTTATATGCATCCCAATCATTAAAGGCTCCTGTAGATTTCGCCTTGTTGAATTGCTTGTTGCAGGTCTTTTTCCTTGCCGTTAGCTCAGAAGTCCACCATTGGGGTTTAGTTTTACCCTTGTACCTTGTTTTGGACAGGCTTCTTCAAGGGAACTATTGAATGATGTGGTGATATGCTCCACCAGATTATCCAGACCGGCTTTGTCATTCGGTTCATAAAGAAGTTTAGAGTTCAGGACCTTTTTAAAATTCTTCTCATACAGGTGACACTTTGTCTTCCTCACATTTCTCGCTTTTTCGGCGAGTTTGAACTCTATATAATGGTGATCCGAGAATGAGTGGTCGTCCAGTACATTCCACCCAATAATTTTGTTTGACAGCCGGTCAGTAGCAAAAGTTACGTCTAGTACTTCTTGTCTGTCTTTAATTGTAAAGGTCGATTTATTGCCAATGTTACAAATAGTTAGGTTGGTAGTTAGAATAAAGTCAAGAATCACCCCTATTGTTTATATCCGTACTACCCCAGATAGTATGATGAACGTTCGTGTCTGCGCCAATAATCAGCTCGAGCTCGTCAGACGTTGCTTCTTCTACTACTTCTCTGAAGAGAGCTGTCGGTATTGCCGCTTCATAAGGAAAGTAACTGGAGACCACCCAGTATATGCAATTACCAATCTCCGGACTAGCAGCTGTTTGGTCTTTGCCACTTAACTTAGTCAGGAGAAAAAAAATTAGATCTTTTCTGGCCAAAATGCAGGTTCTTGGAGTGCCTTCACAGTTGGCCACAAGCAGTTTAAAGTTTGGTGTCTTGATACCGCACACCCGTCCTCCTACTACATAGGGCTCCTGGATCAGGACGATGTCTACTGCACCTGTGGACGGGCGCAGCAATAGAGCCGCTGAGGCTGCTTTAGCGTGATGGAGGCTAATCTGTAGAATTCTTACCATCATTGGTAATCGACAGATTGACATCCACCCCGACAAGGGTGTTATCGAACTCTTCGTCCGTATCATCGGGGAGCATGTTCCCGCCAGATGCGTCAAAGAGTCCGGAGACTTCCCTCAGCCCCTCAGTATCCGAAGTAGTGTTTTCATCCTCAGAGAATGACGTTACAGATCTTCTGTTAGAGTTAGAGTCACCAGAAATAATGGTCGTGTGGACCTCCGCACTTCCAGAAAGCCTTGTATCAACCACGGTCGAGACTCACCTTCCGCAGTGGGAGCTATATCCTGCTTGTATACCTTCAAGACTATAGTCTCGAAACCATATTGCAGGGTTGCACTAGCACTTTGTATATGGGAGGTGGATTCAGCGTTAAGGATCAAATTGACCTGACGCTTTTTACCATCCGTCTCACCCACCTTGCTAATTCTCCAATTATGGGTCGGCAGACCAGGATTGGAATCTTCTATTATCTCTAATATGTCAGCCGGGTTAGAGGGCTCTTCTGTAACCCAGGTGATGGCTCTAGGGTGACTAGGGATGTTTTTTTTTCGACAACATCCAACTGGGCACTCGGCCACACCTCACCCGCTCGACTCAGAGCAGCCTTATACATATCTACTGATCTGGCATCACCGAAATATAAGAGCTTTACTCTCCCCTGATGCCATCCTGCATCGTTGCAGTCTGGTGGTGTGCCCGGCATTTCTCTTCGGACATCTAGGTAATGAGCCATTATGGCGGATTGCACATGGCTCCATTTGTCCTTGAGGATGGATCCATCCTCACTACTTCTGTCTATAACAGCCATCACTAGACTCTCCTTCGCCACTTCATAGAAGGGCTTGGTGAGTGTCCTGTTGATGGTGACATTCGGGCCTCTTGCCTTTTTCGAACCAGGTGATCTGGTTCTTTTGACTTTATTAGCCGTTAACACAGCTGAATTTGTGGCTCTTTCAGCCGGCTGAATGGCCTTAGAAGCATCTATGACGACTTTGGCCCAGGTAAGTGACTCTTTTTGTTTTTCGGTAAGAGCCGAAACCTCAACAGCCTCCAACTTCGTCAAAACTCTGAGCGCTATCCGGTGCTCATTGTGCTTCCGTTTTGACGGTCGGACATGACGTTTTCCCCTCACTGTACCACCTGTTGTGAGTACTGAGCACTTTCATTTCTTAAGATAGATCGTACTGAGTGGAAGGACGATTTGGTCTATATCGAGATGGAATTTAAAGCTAGTAATTTGAAAGTAGTGAACGATTGTGCAGAACGTGGAATTGCACTAAATTACAAGTTTAACAGTTCAAATTACAAAAATTGAAGAACAGAAACAATATTTGCTTCGTGCGGTTGACCTACACAGAAAGAAGTACCCCGTGGCTTCCAAAGCCAATATTGCAGAAATGGAACACGGGAAGTAAAGAATATTCACAAAATAATATAAAATGTATGTATGTGCACATACTTAAATAAATTTTTTTTTTGAATAAAATATATATGCATAGATTAAAACAAATTTATGTTGAATAGTAACTTCGTACAGGCAAATATACATATACTAAATATTAATTGGTTTGGCTCAAACTTGGTATAGACAGTACTTACCAATATGGTAACAGCGACAGCCTTGTGGAGCTTACGAATTTCAAACTTTGTCATTTTGGACCAAATTTATTTCAAACCAGTAAGGAAAGGCAGAAAGTCGGGTGGGGCCGACTATATAATACCCTACACCTCCCTAACAATGCGATAAGGGTCATTGCCATAATAATTTGGAATAATAGGTAAATGGGTAGAAACATATTATCTAATTCTGAAACGATAATCGCTAAATTAAGCAATATTCGTTCCTAAATTGAGAAACATCTTTCTGGAAAATTTTAATGATCGGAAGTAAAATACAACTTCTATAGCGGTTTGATACCAAATCAGGAGGAACAATCAATATAAATCTGAACCGATCTTCCCTGAATACTCATTCATGTAAAAAGACCTCCTTCTGTCGAATTTCGTACTGATCGCATATAAAATACAGTCTCTACAGCGCCTACATGTCAAATTGGGGGTAAGGTATATATGGGGGCTATATCTAAATCTGAACCGATTTCTTCCAAATTTAACAGTGTTCATTCATATAATAAGAAATCTCTTTCTGCCGAATTTCATACTAATCGGATATAAAATAACATTTTTACAGCGCTTACAAGTCAAATCGGGGGTAACGTATATATGGGGGCTATATCTAAATCTGAACCGATTTTCTCCGAATTTAGCAGTATTCCTTCATGTAATAAGAAACCTCTTTCTGCCAAATTTTGCACTGATCGTATATAAAATACAGTTTTTACAGCGCTTACATGTCAAATCGGGGGTAACATATATATGGGGGCTATATCTGAATCTGAACCGATTTTCTCCGAATTTAGCAGTATTCCTTCAAGTAATAAGAAACCTCTCTTTGCCGAATTTCGCACTGATCGGATAAAAAATAACATTTTTACAGCGCTTATATGTCAAATCGGGGGTAATGTATATATGGGGGCTATATCTAAATCTGAACTGATTTCTTCCAAATTTAACAGAGTTCATTCATGTAATAAGAAACCTTTTCCTGCCGAATTTCATACTGATCGGATATATAATAAAGTTTTTACAGCGTCAAATTCAACCAAATTCAATAGGGATCGTCCTTGGGCCAAAAAAAAGATATGTGTAAAGTTTCGTCGAGATCGGACTATAATTGCGACCTGTACTTTGATTACAAGAATACATGCACAGACGGACAGACAGACAGACAGACAGACAGACGGACAGACAGACAGACAGACGGACAGACGGACATAGCTAAATCGACTCAGAAAGTGATTCTAAGTCGATCGGTATAATAAACGATGGGTCTATTTCTTCTCCTTTTGGGTGTTACAAACAAATGCACAAAGTTATAATACCCTGTACCACAGTGTGGTGTAGGGTATAAAAAGCTTGAATTAAACAAACCACAAAACTGACAAACATTGAATTAAAACGTATAAATTGTTCACATCCACTATTCACACTCACAATCAAAATTGTACATTAGGACAGTTCTTAAATAACAACTGAATTCTATTATTTAAAAGCTGTCCTAACTCTACCTCATAAGTTTTAACGCCAATCTTAGCATATATATCGTACTTTTACTTAAAGTTGTAAGAATTTTGTACAATCAACGACCCTTTAATTTTATTTAATACATAAATAAACCCCTTACCTTGTTGAATTTAAAAACTTAAAATTCCCCCAGTTCTTGATTAAGAAAGGCAAAGAACAAGGTTTGATCGGTAAACATTTGGTCCCATGCTAACCGGATTAAAAAGAGTGTTTTTTTAAAAAATTAAAAACAAGACCCTGAAAAATTGTGAAAAGTGAACATGATGTGCTGCAAATCAAAAAAGTAAAAATAGAGACAAACGTGAAAAGTTTGCAATTTTAGGACACTTAATTATGCCCGTTTATAACTTACAAACAAAAATTAATTAAATATTTGGCGCCACGCGAAAAACAAAGACAATTTAAAAACAACAAAAAAATCGACACAAGTCTAACAACGAGTTCCAGCAGCAACCACATCCAGCAACAACAAGGTCCACCAACAACCACAAGAAGCCCACAAAAAGAAGGAGGAAAACCAAGCGACCAGCCCCACACATAACAGGATCAAAGTGAGTACCCAAACACAGTAAAAAGAAGTATGTATATAGGGCGCCAAAACCAATTTTTGTAATGCCGCCATATTGCCATATGAAGGAGATTTTGGCTCGTCTGGCCCTATGTAGGACGCTTGCTTTTAGTCTTTTACTTTATATAAACATACAAAGTGAAGTTATCTCCACTTCTATACACATACCTTGCTATACATACCTGAACAAGCCGTCGGCTTGTAATACATGCTCTACCACATATATAGTAACACCTTGCATAATCTAATGCGTTCTAAACTATGAAAATATTTATTGGCGATTTTCGGCAACGACCTGGATTAATTTCGTGATTTTTGGAAAAAAGGAGAACAACGAATTTGCATCTTAGAAAACAAATAATAAAGGGAAAATATTTTTATTTTGATAAATTAATAAATAAAAGAAAACATAAATTAATTTTTTTTTTGCTTTCGAAAATATGTTTTCCAACTTTTTGAACGATCCTCGTGTTGCCTTATATGCAACAGAAAAACCCTTTTGATAAAAAATAAGATTTTTACATTTCTTTTTGCATTAATATGTGTGGTTTGTGCTACAAACCATCACTATATTTATTTCCAACTAATTCGAAGCGAAAATCTTGATTTATTTTAAAAAAAAAGGTAACTGTGTCGGCACTTTTAACCCGACCCTTGTACCCATTGAAACAACGACAGCAGTCAATGTACACCAATGCATATTGTAATGTAAGCGAGTTCAGTTTTTCAAATGATCTTTTATTGACAAAATTTGATGGCTTATATACTAAAAGTTTTACAGTTACTTAACATAACTTCACAAACAAAGACTTATAATTCTAGATTACATGTAAAGAAATGTTATTGTAACAGTATTCTGTTGGCGGAGGGAGTATGTTTGATTTCATTGGTATTCGGCTTACGAGAATCCCCTTCTACTCTTTATTCAGTATTCCTCTGTTAACGCTCACTTTCCGTTAAAGTTCTTTCCAGTCGCAAACGGGAGAATTCAAATTACGTTTTGAAATCGGGAACGACCAAATGTCATTGTTCTACATATGTTGCTACTCATCATCAGTGGGCGCTAGGCAGAGTCAAAGTACTTGTAATGAATTCGCGATCATATTTCATCAATGGTCTCCGGCCAAGTCAATGTACTGAATTTGCTCTACTTGTACAATTCGTTGTTCTACTTCTTGTATTCGTCATAAGTGTAAGTGGCGCTAACTCCAAGCAGTCAAAACATTCATACTCAGCGTATGTGTTCATACATACACTACAATATGAGAAAATACGTAGCGGATTTTTTCTCATTGGATTCTCGTTGTCTTTTTTTTTTCTTTTTCACTTTCTCGTCTTGATTCGAGAATGAAAAGGTTAATGTACCACTGGAGTTTTTTGTGAAGTAGGAAGAAAAAACTCAAGAACAAATGAAGAAATGGAAAAACATAATTTCAGTGGTAAAGGAAGAAATGAAAAACATATGGCGAAGAAGTTGATGGTTTCTGACAGACACGTTGGAACAAGTTAAACAGAATTAACAAAATAATTTACACTTATTTAAATAATTTACGTTTATTGAAATTTACATTTATTGTGTTGTTGTTATTTATTGTTGGTCTGTGCTTTTGTTATTCAGTCAGAATTTATTTTTGGTTTGAGACCATATGTTCCATTTACTTTCTGTCTATTCCAAAAAAGTAATAGAAACAAATACAAAAATTGGTAGAGAGTTTTAATTGCTTGGTAGAATTGACTGCAGTTTCGATAGACACCACTCTATCATCTTCAGAATTCAGTAGCAATAGTGTATGTCTTTAACTTAAATCAGCTGAAATACTTATGGATACTTGGGTTCGCATCGCGAACCACGAAAACAAATGTAGTTTTTTTTGTTTTAGCGATGCGAACCCAAGCAAAAAACAAAAATGTATTGGTATGAGAGTTTTAGTATGTTGACTTAGTTCGGCAAAATACGGGTTTGGTTAGCAGTTCTTGTTAAATTCAATTTACTGCTTCCATAAGTATTTCAGCTGATTTTAGTTAAAGACATACACTATTGCTACTGAATTCTGAAGATGATAGAGTGGTGTCTATCGAAACTGCAGTCAATTCTACCAAGCAATTAAAACTCTCTACCAATTTTTGTATTTGTTTCTATTACTTTTTTGGAATAGACAGAAAGTAAATGGAACATATGGTTTCAAACCAAAAATAAATTCTGACTGAATAACAAAAGCACAGACCAACAATAAATAACAACAACACATACAAACACATGAGGTACGATGACGTCGGCATTAGCCGTTGACAAAACTACATTTGTTTTCGTGGTTCGCGATGCGAACCCAAGCAAAAAACAAAAATGTATTGGTATGAGAGTTTTAGTATGATGACTTAGTTCGGCAAAATACGGGTTTGGTTAGCAGTTCTTGTTAAATTCAATTTACTGCTTCCATAAGTATTTCAGCTGATTTTAGTTAAAGACATACACTATTGCTACTGAATTCTGAAGATGATAGAGTGGTGTCTATCGAAACTGCAGTCAATTCTACCAAGCAATTAAAACTCTCTACCAATTTTTGTATTTGTTTCTATTACTTTTTTGGAATAGACAGAAAGTAAATGGAACATATGGTCTCAAACCAAAAATAAATTCTGACTGAATTTACATTTATTTTTGGAAATTACACTTTACAACGTAAAATAAATTTGCTCGAAAAATTATTAAGTGGTAATTATTGGAAATTACACTCTACTACGAAAAATAAATTTGCTCGAAAAATGTATTAGGTGGTAATATTTGGAAATTACACTTTACTACGAAAAATAAATTTGCTCAAAAAATGTATTAAGTGGTAGTTTCTGGAAGTTACACTTTACTACGAAAAATAAATTTTGTCGAGGAATTTATTGAGTGATTAAAACAAAAACACTTTACTACCAAGTTTTTTTTGTTGGTTATATTTATGGAAAAATCACTTTCCTACAAAATTGTTTTTTTATTCTTTGTTAAATATTTGGAAAAAATATTTTCCTACAAAATTTGTTTTTTGCTAAAAAAAATCGATTGCTATTTTTTTAAATACAATAGTCTACAAAAAATTACTTTCGTAAAAAAAAAAATTTTTTTAATTTTTTTTTCGCTCCAGAAGACCGTCTATAAAAGTTATTTCGATAAAATGTCTTAATTTTCGTACAAACGACACAAGTTTACAGAAAAAAGACTGCCTTTATTTATATCTATTCGTGAAAAAACAAAATCGGGCTGTAAACGATTGCCCTAATTTTGCCCCATTCAAAAGATATTTAGCGTTTTTCTGAAATTAGTTTGCGAATTTTGGCAAAGTAAATTCTTACAGAAAGTGTTAAAAGAAAATCTCAACTTTAAATGTTTCTTGAAATTTCGTTAAAATTTGACAAAGAAAGTATTTAAAAAGGAGCCACTATGGATAACATTTTATGCGATAAATTTGTAAATTGCGTAAATGACCTGATAGAATTTGAGAGTGGTTACTCTGCTACTAGAACCGATGATAATATTCACTCATTAGAAGGGGTACGAGTAGAATTGAACTCCGTTTGGGATCAGGTGAAAAGGGCCTATGTAGAGACCGTGTTCCCGAAAAATATGAGACCACGATCGATAAATCAAATTTGAGGACCCGTTATAAGGAGGCATTAGAAAAGTACAAACATGTTTAAACTTGTTTTAGCACTAACCGACGAACGGCAACAAGAAAAGTTCGAACGAGAATCGGAGACCCGAAAAAAGGAAACAGTGGAGCCATCTGTCAGTACGTTTACCACCATGCGATACCGACACATTTCATGGAGGATACAGCGCGTGGCCTACTTTTCGGGATTTGTTTTCAGCCTTGTACAAAAACTAATTCTAGACTTAGTAAAGTAGAAAAACTTTTCCATCTGAAACAAAAAAAAAAGCGGGGGAGGCATGGGAAATTATTAGTACGTGCCATTAACAAATGAAGGTTTTGATCTAGCGTGGAAGAACTTAGAAAATAGATACGAAAATAAACGAATGCAGTTTAATAAACAGCTAAAGATTCTACTTAGTTTACCATCAGTTTCGGGATCTTCAATCCAAAAACTTCAACACACGGTTGACGGTGGCGTTCAGACACTAGAGACACTCAAGGTAGATGCAAAGGGTGGGACCCAATTTTAGTTTACCTTACTTCAACGAAACTGTCGAGAAATTTCTTAGAAAAATTTGAAAACGGTTTGGAAGATTGTCCCATACTACCGTATTTGAAAGATTTGAATGAGTTTTTAACGCACAAGCTCAAAACTTTAGAATCTGTAGGAAATGTTAAGCCCCATTTCTCCAAAAATAATAAGCCTAGACCCGATTATACTAGAAAGGAAAATAGGGCTAAATCGTTTCAAACAAACGTTGCGCAACAAACTCAAAGTTCGCAAAGAAGATTCAACAACAGATTTAGCACATCTCCGCAACCTAGTAGTCGTACAAATGGACCGAGTTGCCAAATTTGTAAGGCAAAACATTTTTACCAAATTGTCCACAATTCCTTGAGAAAAGCGTGAATGTGAAACTTTACAATCTTTGTTACAACTGCATCGCTTCGGATCATGGTGTAAGATATTGTAAGAGTCGTCTCACTTGTAGGGAATGAAATGAAAGACACCACTCTTTATTACATGAGCGTAACGAGACCCGACCTACGCATCCACAACCGGTTAGAGATGACGTTCGACCTAGTACCAAGTTTTCAAACTCCTAGTATAACGACTCTAACACATAAGAAAAATTCAGAACTTAGTCAGCAGCAATCGAAAGAAACACTACTCTTCCCAGCGATTGTTCAAATTGAAACAAGAGGACAGCGATTTGACGCACGAGCGATTATTGGCCCTGGTTCCCAATCAACATTTATTTCGGAGAAGATAACACACAAATTAAAGCTTCCATTTAGGAACAATCTTGTTCATGTTACCGGTTTAAGTGAAACCGTTTCAGAAACTTTAACAAAAGCTTGTCTTTTTAAACCATGTACTCGTTCAAACCCCAGTTTTGAATTAGAAGTTTGGGCACCCGTTTTGAAGTCGCTTCCTTCTAATTTGCCGTCGCGCACCCTAGATAAAAATCAACATAGAGCAACAACTCAACTCGAACCTTCTGATCGGTTTAGACATAGGACACATAATTTACATGGACCCTTGAAAAATCAAACACAAATGTTAGAAATAAAGTTTCGATCGAGAAAATTCTCACACCTCTTTGGGAGGTGGAGGATACAGAAAAAAACGCCCGAAATCAAATCTCAATACGACGCAGCGATAATGGAATACTTGGAACCCGGACACATGCGGCAGCTGGGATCTTAGATAATCGAGAAGACCCCTCACTACTATTTGCCAGACACAGCCATAAACAAGCGGAAAGGTTTCAAACGCTATTATAAAAAGAATGAAAAAATCATTGATACATGTGGCAAAATATTTTGAGAAATGGAAAATAAAAATAAATGAAAAAACACAAGCAATCATTTTCCCTCTTAATAAATCGCAAAAAAGGAATCCGACAGTGCCACTTCGTGTCTCCGGTACTATTATTCCTCTCCGAAAGTCGATAAAATATTTAGGAATAACACTGGATAAATACTTGACATTTAAGGAACATATCCTCAATGCTTCCGATAAGGCCATTAGGTGTGGTCGAACTTTATTCACACTAACAAATCGAAAATCGCATTTAAACACCGCAAACAAGCTTCTAATATATAAAATGTGTATTCGTCCAATTATGACATATGGTTGTCAAGTCTGGTCATCCAGATGCGCTAAAACATATATTAAACGTCTCCAAGTAATACAGAATAAAAACCTTAAAACCATATTTGGCTTAAATATGCGATACTCCACGCAAAGACTCCACCAACGGTTCAATGAAGATTTGATAATCAATTTTATTGGTAACATAACCGAAAGTTTTGAATGCCGAAATTGATTGTCGAACCATAGGTTACTTCGAAATCTAACCGAATAAGATTTATTATCACCTAATCTGAAAGTAATCAATTTTAAATGCATAACAATTGTTATATTTATATACCCGTATTATAAAACATTGTTTTAAATACTTAGAAAGGTTTTTCCCTATCTTTTTCCCTTTAAATGTCAAAATCTATCCTAGAAAATGAATATTATCTGAAAAATGAAGTTTACAAATTTGCTGCAATACTATTTAGTTATATCTCAATATATGCTAATCACTACGATTGTTAAATATTTTTAAGTGAAAGAATGATAGAAGAAATTTTAATAAAAAAAAAAAAAATATCTTAATTTTAAAAGTTTCTTGAAATTTTAGCCAGTTTAAAATTTGATAAAGAAAATATGTAAGAAGGAGGAAATATGGATAAAGTTTTACGTGATAAATTTGTAAATTGCGTAAATGACCTGATAGACTTTGATAGTGATTACTCTGCTACTAGCACCGATGATAATATTCACTCAGTAGAAGTGACACGAGTAGAATTGAACTCTGTTTGGGATAAATCAAAGTTGAGGACCCATTATAAAGAGGCATTAGAGACATACAAACGATGTTTAAGCGCAGTGAATGGAGAAATTTTAGCACTAACCGACGAAAGGCAGCAGGAAAAGTTCGAACAAGAATCGGAGACCCGAAAAAAGGAAACAGTGGAGCCAAACAACCATCTATCGTTACGTTTACCACCATGCGACACCGACACATTTCATGGAGGTTACAGTGCTTGGCCTACTTTTCGGGATTTGTTTCCAGCCTTGTACAAAAATAAAATAAATTTGCTCGAAAAATTATTAAGTGGTAATTATTGGAAATTACACTCTACTACGAAAAATAAATTTGCTCGAAAAATGTATTAGGTGGTAATATTTGGAAATTACACTTTACTACGAAAAATAAATTTGCTCAAAAAATGTATTAAGTGGTAGTTTCTGGAAGTTACACTTTACTACGAAAAATAAATTTTGTCGAGGAATTTATTGAGTGATTAAAACAAAAACACTTTACTACCAAGTTTTTTTTGTTGGTTATATTTATGGAAAAATCACTTTCCTACAAAATTGTTTTTTTATTCTTTGTTAAATATTTGGAAAAAATATTTTCCTACAAAATTTGTTTTTTGCTAAAAAAAATCGATTGCTATTTTTTTAAATACAATAGTCTACAAAAAATTACTTTCGTAAAAAAAAAAATTTTTTTAATTTTTTTTTCGCTCCAGAAGACCGTCTATAAAAGTTATTTCGATAAAATGTCTTAATTTTCGTACAAACGACACAAGTTTACAGAAAAAAGACTGCCTTTATTTATATCTATTCGTGAAAAAACAAAATCGGGCTGTAAACGATTGCCCTAATTTTGCCCCATTCAAAAGATATTTAGCGTTTTTCTGAAATTAGTTTGCGAATTTTGGCAAAGTAAATTCTTACAGAAAGTGTTAAAAGAAAATCTCAACTTTAAATGTTTCTTGAAATTTCGTTAAAATTTGACAAAGAAAGTATTTAAAAAGGAGCCACTATGGATAACATTTTATGCGATAAATTTGTAAATTGCGTAAATGACCTGATAGAATTTGAGAGTGGTTACTCTGCTACTAGAACCGATGATAATATTCACTCATTAGAAGGGGTACGAGTAGAATTGAACTCCGTTTGGGATCAGGTGAAAAGGGCCTATGTAGAGACCGTGTTCCCGAAAAATATGAGACCACGATCGATAAATCAAATTTGAGGACCCGTTATAAGGAGGCATTAGAAAAGTACAAACATGTTTAAACTTGTTTTAGCACTAACCGACGAAAGGCAACAAGAAAAGTTCGAACGAGAATCGGAGACCCGAAAAAAGGAAACAGTGGAGCCATCTGTCAGTACGTTTACCACCATGCGATACCGACACATTTCATGGAGGATACAGCGCGTGGCCTACTTTTCGGGATTTGTTTTCAGCCTTGTACAAAAACTAATTCTAGACTTAGTAAAGTAGAAAAACTTTTCCATCTGAAACAAAAAAAAAAGCGGGGGAGGCATGGGAAATTATTAGTACGTGCCATTAACAAATGAAGGTTTTGATCTAGCGTGGAAGAACTTAGAAAATAGATACGAAAATAAACGAATGCAGTTTAATAAACAGCTAAAGATTCTACTTAGTTTACCATCAGTTTCGGGATCTTCAATCCAAAAACTTCAACACACGGTTGACGGTGGCGTTCAGACACTAGAGACACTCAAGGTAGATGCAAAGGGTGGGACCCAATTTTAGTTTACCTTACTTCAACGAAACTGTCGAGAAATTTCTTAGAAAAATTTGAAAACGGTTTGGAAGATTGTCCCATACTACCGTATTTGAAAGATTTGAATGAGTTTTTAACGCACAAGCTCAAAACTTTAGAATCTGTAGGAAATGTTAAGCCCCATTTCTCCAAAAATAATAAGCCTAGACCCGATTATACTAGAAAGGAAAATAGGGCTAAATCGTTTCAAACAAACGTTGCGCAACAAACTCAAAGTTCGCAAAGAAGATTCAACAACAGATTTAGCACATCTCCGCAACCTAGTAGTCGTACAAATGGACCGAGTTGCCAAATTTGTAAGGCAAAACATTTTTACCAAATTGTCCACAATTCCTTGAGAAAAGCGTGAATGTGAAACTTTACAATCTTTGTTACAACTGCATCGCTTCGGATCATGGTGTAAGATATTGTAAGAGTCGTCTCACTTGTAGGGAATGAAATGAAAGACACCACTCTTTATTACATGAGCGTAACGAGACCCGACCTACGCATCCACAACCGGTTAGAGATGACGTTCGACCTAGTACCAAGTTTTCAAACTCCTAGTATAACGACTCTAACACATAAGAAAAATTCAGAACTTAGTCAGCAGCAATCGAAAGAAACACTACTCTTCCCAGCGATTGTTCAAATTGAAACAAGAGGACAGCGATTTGACGCACGAGCGATTATTGACCCTGGTTCCCAATCAACATTTATTTCGGAGAAGATAACACACAAATTAAAGCTTCCATTTAGGAACAATCTTGTTCATGTTACCGGTTTAAGTGAAACCGTTTCAGAAACTTTAACAAAAGCTTGTCTTTTTAAACCATGTACTCGTTCAAACCCCAGTTTTGAATTAGAAGTTTGGGCACCCGTTTTGAAGTCGCTTCCTTCTAATTTGCCGTCGCGCACCCTAGATAAAAATCAACATAGAGCAACAACTCAACTCGAACCTTCTGATCGGTTTAGACATAGGACACATAATTTACATGGACCCTTGAAAAATCAAACACAAATGTTAGAAATAAAGTTTCGATCGAGAAAATTCTCACACCTCTTTGGGAGGTGGAGGATACAGAAAAAAACGCCCGAAATCAAATCTCAATACGACGCAGCGATAATGGAATACTTGGAACCCGGACACATGCGGCAGCTGGGATCTTAGATAATCGAGAAGACCCCTCACTACTATTTGCCAGACACAGCCATAAACAAGCGGAAAGGTTTCAAACGCTATTATAAAAAGAATGAAAAAATCATTGATACATGTGGCAAAATATTTTGAGAAATGGAAAATAAAAATAAATGAAAAAACACAAGCAATCATTTTCCCTCTTAATAAATCGCAAAAAAGGAATCCGACAGTGCCACTTCGTGTCTCCGGTACTATTATTCCTCTCCGAAAGTAGATAAAATATTTAGGAATAACACTGGATAAATACTTGACATTTAAGGAACATATCCTCAATGCTTCCGATAAGGCCATTAGGTGTGGTCGAACTTTATTCACACTAACAAATCGAAAATCGCATTTAAACACCGCAAACAAGCTTCTAATATATAAAATGTGTATTCGTCCAATTATGACATATGGTTGTCAAGTCTGGTCATCCAGATGCGCTAAAACATATATTAAACGTCTCCAAGTAATACAGAATAAAAACCTTAAAACCATATTTGGCTTAAATATGCGATACTCCACGCAAAGACTCCACCAACGGTTCAATGAAGATTTGATAATCAATTTTATTGGTAACATAACCGAAAGTTTTGAATGCCGAAATTGATTGTCGAACCATAGGTTACTTCGAAATCTAACCGAATAAGATTTATTATCACCTAATCTGAAAGTAATCAATTTTAAATGCATAACAATTGTTATATTTATGTACCCGTATTATAAAACATTGTTTTAAATACTTAGAAAGGTTTTTCCCTATCTTTTTCCCTTTAAATGTCAAAATCTATCCTAGAAAATGAATATTATCTGAAAAATGAAGTTTACAAATTTGCTGCAATACTATTTAGTTATATCTCAATATATGCTAATCACTACGATTGTTAAATATTTTTAAGTGAAAGAATGATAGAAGAAATTTTAATAAAAAAAAAAAAAATATCTTAATTTTAAAAGTTTCTTGAAATTTTAGCCAGTTTAAAATTTGATAAAGAAAAAAAAGAAGGAGGAAATATGGATAAAGTTTTACGTGATAAATTTGTAAATTGCGTAAATGACCTGATAGACTTTGATAGTGATTACTCTGCTACTAGCACCGATGATAATATTCACTCAGTAGAAGTGACACGAGTAGAATTGAACTCTGTTTGGGATAAATCAAAGTTGAGGACCCATTATAAAGAGGCATTAGAGACATACAAACGATGTTTAAGCGCAGTGAATGGAGAAATTTTAGCACTAACCGACGAAAGGCAGCAGGAAAAGTTCGAACAAGAATCGGAGACCCGAAAAAAGGAAACAGTGGAGCCAAACAACCATCTATCGTTACGTTTACCACCATGCGACACCGACACATTTCATGGAGGTTACAGTGCTTGGCCTACTTTTCGGGATTTGTTTCCAGCCTTGTACAAAAATAATTCTAGACTTAGTAAAGTAGAAAAACTTTTCCATCTAAAACAAAAAACCGCGGGAAATTATTAGTAACAAATGAAGGGTTTGATCTAGCGTGGAAAAACTTAGAAAACAGATACGAAAATAAACGAATGCAAGTTAATGAACAGCTAAAGACTCTACTTAGTTTACCACCAGTTTCGTCAGATTCAGGATCTTCGATCCAAAAACGTCAACGCCCTATTGATGGCTGCGTTCAGACACTAGAAACACTCAAGGTAGATGTAAAAGGGTGGGACCCAATTTTAGTGTACCTTACTTCGACAAAACTACCGAGAAATTTCTTAGAAGAATTTGAAAACGGTTCGGAAGATTGTTCCATACTGCCGTCTTGGAAAGATTTGAACGCATTTTTAACGCACAAGTTCAAAACTTTAGAATCTGTAGGAAACATTAAGCCCCATTTCTCCAAAAATAATCAGCCTAGACCCGATTATAGTAGAAAGGAAAATAGGGTTAAATCATTTCAAACAAGCGTTGCGCAACAGACGCAAAGTTCACAGAAAAGATTCAACAACAGCAAGAGATTTAGGACATCTACGAAACCTAGTAGTCGTACAAATGGATCGAGTTGCCAAATTTGTAAGGCAAACCATTCGTTACGAAATTGTCCACAATTCCTTGAGAAAAACGCGAATGATCGCATTCACTTAGTAAAACTTCACAATCTTTGTTACAACTGCATCACTTCGGATCATGGTGTAAGAGATTGTAAGAGTCGTTTCACGTGTAGGGAATGTAATCAAAGACATCACACTTTATTACATAAGGGTAACGACGCCCGACCTACAAATCCACAACCGGTTAGAGATGGCGTACGACCTAGTACCAGTGCGGCAGCTCTAACCACCCTAGTACAATCCACTCCTAGTTTACAGTCCACACCTAGTTTTTAAACTCCTAGTATAACGACTGTAACGCTCAAGGAAAATTCACAACTTTGCAGCAATCGAAAGAAACACTACTTTTCACAGCGATTGTTCAAATTGAATCTAGAGGACTGCGATATGACGCAAGAGCGATTATCGACCCTGGTTCTCAATCAACATTTATTTCGGAGAAGATTACGAACAAATTGAAGCTTCCAACTAGGAAGAATCTTGTTCATGTTACCGGTTTAAGTGAAACCGTTTCAGAAACTTCAACAAAAGCTTGACTTTTTAACCTTTGTTCTCGTACAAACCCTAGTTTTGAATTAGAAGCTTGGGCACCCGTTTTGAAGACCCTTCCTTCTAATTTGCCGTCGCGCACTCTAGATAAAAATCAACATAGAGAAACAACTCAACTCGAGTTAGCAGATCCTCGTTTTTACGAAAGCCGACCCATAGGTCTTCTGATAGGTTTAGACATAGGACCCTTAATTTACACAGTAAGAGCTCCCATGAAATCTATAGGATCTTTACTAGCGCAAAGCACAGTTTTTGGCTGGATAGTGGTCGGACCCCTTGAAAAATCAAACACAAATGACAGGAAAATTTCACTTTACAATAGTTTCGATCGAGAAAATTCTCACACGTTTTTGGGAGGTGGAGGAGACCCCTAAAAAAGTTTTGAGGTCAGCAGAAGACACCTTTTGCGAAACAAATTGCAAAAGTACAACGCGAAGAAATGAAGATGGACGATATATTGTCACGATGCCGTTCAAATCTTGTGCTGAACTAGGAGCATCTCGAAATATCGCAATGGCACAATTCTATCGAATGGAAAGAAAGTTGCAAAAAACGCCCGAAATCAAATCTCAATACGACGCAGCGATAATGGAATATTTGGAACTTGGACACATGCGGAAACTGGGACCCCAGGAAATCGAAAAGACCCCTCACTACTATTTGCCACATCATGCCGTTATAAAACCAGATAGAGTTACTACTAAACATAGGATAGTTTTCAATGCGTCAAGTCCCACATCAAATAGTAAAAGTCTTAATGACATTTTACATCCAGCGCCAAATCTTCAACAGGATTTAGTATTGCAGACTTTAGATATGTATTCAACGCGGACGTTACCAAAATGTATCGTCAAACACAAATCGACCAAAGTCAGGCCCCATTTCAAAGAATTCTTTTTAGAAAATGAGCAAGCAAATGACCCAGTTGAAGACTTTAACTTTCAACAGTCACTTTCGGAATTAATTGCGCCCATTTCTCTCTCTTAGGACCCTAATTCAATTGGCAGAAGATGTTAAAGAAACATACCCATTAGGTTCGGAAATTATAAAACAAAATTTATATGTCGACGACGTTTTAGCTGGAGGTCACACTGTAGAGGAATCCAGTAAGTCTATAAAAGAATTAGTACAGCCATGGACTCAGAAGGTTTTGAATTGAGGAAATGGAGTTCAAACGACCACAATCGACTTCGCGATTTGCCCTGAATCACTCTTGCCGGTCAACTGGTTGGACATTTCGGAAGGAACTTCAACGATGGAACATTTCGACTGAGTAACCGATGGAACATTTCGACTGATAACTTTACGTTCACATCACCACGCACTGAAGAAAGAGAATTATGCACCAAAAGAGAAGTCCTTTCAACAATTGCCAAATTTGTTGACCCATGTGGATGGCTGGCTCCAGTAATCATCGTAGCAAAGTTTATCATGCAACAAGTATGGCTGGATAAAGTAGATTGGGATGACGCGTTGAAGCCCATAACTCAAATGAATTGGAAGAATTTCATTAACAATTTTCCCACAATAGATTCAGTTTCAGTACCTAGGTGGATCAGATTTAAACCCTCAAGTAAAATTGAAGTACATGGTTTTTGTGACGCTTCAGAAAGCGCTTGCGCCGACTCTTTATGTTAGAGTAGAACATTTCGATCAAACAGTCGACACGTTTCTTTTAGCAGCGAAAACTCGAGTAGCACCAATCAAAAAAATATCTCTGCCTAGATTAGAATTATGCGGAAGCATATAGATTCAGAAAGCAACCCTGCTGATGTAGCCAGTCGAGGATGTTCGCCAAACGATTTGCAGTCACACAATTTGTTGTGGACTGGACCAAAATGGCTGAAGTTTCCAAAAGACCGATGAAATTATGAGCGACACAGAGTTAGAAGCAAAAGCAGTTAAAGTTTTCACGGCCACAACAGTTGAAGATCCTTTGGATAGATTCTCTTCTCTATCTAGGGCATATAAAGTCTTAGCATTTGCGATTCGGTCTTGGAGAAATACCGGCGTCAATCGGACCCGATGGTGAAATCCAAAATATCAAAGATCGTCTTATTGTTTTAACACAAAAACATTATTTCGCAGAGGAATATTTAGCTTTAACCCAAAGGAAAATACTCTCACCTAGTAGCAGTCTTTTATCTCTCAATCCATTTATTGATGCAAAAAGAATCATCAGAGCAAATGGCCACCTGGTTCAGTCCCCAGCACTTGCATACAACGAGCGCCATCCAATTCTTATCCCATACGAATCGAAATTAGCCCTTTTGTTAGTAGAATTTATTCACAAAATTATGATGCATGGCGGAAATCAACTCATGACTCGCGTAATCAGGTCTGAATTCTGGATATTTAGATTGCAGCCCTTAATCAAGAAGGTAATTCATAATTGTCGAACTTGTGTTTTGTATAAACACCAGACTCAAACCCAGATTATGTCCTCACTTCCGACCCAGCGAACTATGCTGACTCGACCTTTTACCAACACAGGAGTAGATTTTGCAGGACCCTTCAACATCAAGAATTTTACAGGAAGAGCTTGCTTAATAACAAAGGGTTATGTTTGCGTCTTCGTTTGCTTTTCTACAAAAGCAATACACTTAGAACCCACTAGTGATCTATCAACTCAGTCATTATTAGCCGCTTTATCGCGTTTTATTGGGCGACGAGGTAGCCCAGCCAAGATCTACTCAGATAATGGGACTAAATTTGTAGGAGCAGCAGAATTAATAAAGAAGGATAGGCTAGAGTTTATGAAGAATCTTCAAAAAGATGCCACCCAGAACAATATTTACCAAAATTTAGAGTGGAGTTTTATTCCACCAGGTGCCCCTCATATGACAGGATTATGAGAGGCGGGAGTTAAGTCATTCAAACCCCATCTACGAAAATTTATACCCCAAATGAATTTTTCTTTTGAGGAATTCGCAACCATTTTAGCGAGAATTGAAGCCTGTCTTAATTCCCGACCTTTAAGTCCAGCCAGCGACGTATAACATGTACTCATTTTTGCTCCCCACTGTATATGTATGTTTCGGGCTGATGGGGAAAACTATTTCAATGAAATAGCTGAACAGGCAGAGCATGCTAAACATTGGAAGGTTACAAGCGTCTACTCAGCAATAAAACAATTGAGTGGAAACAACATCAGGGGTTTCCTAAAACAAAAGATGGTTCAGATTTAACCACCACTGACCAACAGATTTACCTCGCAATCCACCACAAGTATCGACGAAATCCCTCTCAAAATTTTAGTAACCTAACGAGACGAAACCCTAGAAGGGAAATTTCTACCCAGCCTCCATTATGTGTAGAAATTGCCTTGGCGTTTAACCAGGTGGAAAACTGCAAATCAGCTGGACCAGACCGCATTCCCGCTGAACACAATCCCACTCATCAGTAAAGCTTGGTGTAATAACCAAATACAGTCCGATTGGAAGGAAGGCACAATTGCCGCAATTCCTAAAAAGGGTAATCTGACTCTCTGCAAAAACTGGAGGAGAATAACTCTGCTAAATAGCATTGGAAAAGTGATGGCAGCCCTAATCTTACAGAGGATCCAAACAGTTGTAGGGGAATCACTGCGCAGGGAACAAGCTGGTTTTAGACCGGGACGTTCATGTGCGGATCATGTCATTATATTTTGAATAATTATTGAACAATCAACAGAATATCAATCATCCCTATATTTGCTGTTTGTTGATTTTGAAAGAGCTTTTGACACAGTCAACCGCATCTCAATGTGGTCGGCGTTAATAGATAAACCGTAAACAAGGCGTGCCAATATCATCTCTTAAAAGTCAATACTGAGAATTTTACAACGTACAACGTGGTGTTGACAAATAATTCCGAAAATAAAATACTATTATTTGTCAATAGATGCCTACGTCAAATTACAGACCAAACTGGATATCTAACGAGACTCACTGGCAGAAGACAATCAGCAGGCCAATTATATCTGAGATCCGTAAGAGAAAATGAACATTAATTGGACACACTCTCAGACGATCAGCGTCAGAAATCGCTAGATCAGCGCTTGAGTGGAACCCACAGGGGCAAAGAAAGACGAAAGAAGAAATAAAATACTAATATTTGTCAATAGATGCCTACGTCGAATTACAGACCAAACTGGATATCTAACGAGACTCTCTGGCAGAAGACAATCAGCAGGCCAATTATATCTGAGATCCGTAAGAGAAAATGAACATGAATTGGACACACTCCCAGACGATCAGCGCCAGAAATCGCTAGAGTGGAACCCACAGGGGCAAAGAAAGACGTCAAGGAAGACCACGAGATACTTGGGTCCGCTGTGTCAGATCAGAATACGAAGTAGCTCGGAAAACCTGGAACCAATTAAATCTCCACGTTCCTAGAGAACAGTTCACTTACATATCAATAAATGTATTAAATATATGTATTATTATATGTAAATGAAAAAAGGACATATATATATACATATATTAAATGAACATATGAAATCTTATTTAGGTAACATTCTGCAACCCCTCTGTTCAACGGCCACGTAAGTATAGAGCTTCAAAACGATTGATATTACAGTGTTGAGATTACTTACCTTCACCCCCATCCTGTTGACCCCATTCCCAGTCAGGACCACGCACTACTTTTGCACCCACAAATATTCCCTTCAACTGCAAGCGTTTGCATCCTTTTCGGGGAGGTACACGTACCCTTTTAATGGAAATTTCAGATTGCATAAAATTATATTTACTTCGTACTGTATTCAATTACCTACCCAAGTGACGTCGGCGTCGTATATCGTATAAATGGATGGTCTTTGTCGTGTAAATCAGCTCCGTAGCAGTATGAGCACAAGTGGTAGTTTTGACACTGTTCACATTTAAAAACAAGTCCTGCAATTCCTCCTTTAGAACAACCATCACATACTACATTGGAATGGCGAATACCTTAATAAAATGATGAGAAAAAAAAAATTCAACCAACGGTACATATTGAACAATATTATACTCACCGACTTGTGCGTTGTCTACTATCAACAAATCAAATTGGTTTTGATATCCAACGCGATAATTTGTTCTATGACCGGAATCCCAATTCACAACAACTGTGTTTTCAGGTGAATGTACAGAGCCAAAACGTCCTATCTCGCAAACTGTGCCCACATGGCCTTCTCCCTCATCTGAAACGAATTTATCCAAATATAAAATGTTTATATGGTATAGAAAATTCGCAAATCATATTTTTTTCGAAATCGCCATTTAGTTGGTTTTTATAGAATACCCACAGATAAATATTAAAGGCATATCTTTGAACCAAAAAAATAAAAAAACAGAACTTACTGCGATCAATTATTCAATTTAAAGAAGAACTGGACTGTTTGAATGGTAATAATATTGATTTACTGAAGTCAAATAGTTTTAATAACGCTATAATAAAGGAAATAAACAATATAGATATCGATACCTTCATTTCAAAGTATGCTGAGTAAAGTATGATATACATAAATATGGGGACTTCATGTAAGTGAATTTTTTACCATCGATGTCTTTTGATCGGGATGAAAATTATGACACAAAATTTCAACCAGATCGGTTTAGGACTGTCCGAGTTGGAGGGGGTTCAATTTTGACATTTTGACCAAACGGCTCTTTTCCATCCACATAACTAATTAACTATTGTACTTAGAAAATTTTGCCCAAAGGGTTTTCGTAAAAAAAATAAAACTATTCACAAAAATATTTTTCTGTATATTTTTTTGCGGAATTAGAAATCGTTTTTGCATTATTGTTAACAATTTTTTTTTAATGTTTTTAGAAGTTTTTTGTTAATGATCGATTTAATTTTTATTTAGATTTATTTATTGAATGTTTTCACATTCGAATTGTTCAGCTTTTCGATCAACTCTTCCTTTCGAAAGAGGGGTTTTTTGTGGTGTATTGGAAAAGATATGACACTGCGCTCTGAAAGCTATGTAAACACATACCCTTATAAGTATTTCAATCCTGTGCGGGGATATCATCAGAGGGTCTTATACATGACACAGTGTGAGCTTGTAGTTGTGACGATCATCACTTGTATATATAACAATCTACAAAGAAATTTGCATATGGGAATTATATACCTACGAAGAAAGCGTACAAGTCACACAGCCAAAGCTTTAAGCGAGACTTAAATTCACCATTTTCACCACCCATGTGACTGGTAAGGGTTGCCAGTTCGACACAGTTGTCTCTACACCAATCGACAGGTAGATGGCGTGGATTCTGAGATTAGTTGGACGATTAGAAAGACTTTACTACATTTCAGTAAGCATAGTATTTTTTGTTGAATATCAAATATTTTATGTTATTATTTAGAATTCATTAACACTACGCGTTGAAGATGAGCAGCTTCTTTCAAATTGTATTTAGGCGGGCTGATCCTTATTATTTAAATGTTTTTAGAAGTTTTTTGTTAATGATCGATTTAATTTTTATTTAGATTTATTTATTGAATGTTTTCACATTCGAATTGTTCAGCTTTTCGATCAACTCTTCCTTTCGAAAGAGATGTTTTTTGTGGTGTATTGGAAAAGATGACAAAAAACTTCTAAAAACATTTAAATAATAAGGATCAGCCCGCCTAAATACAATTAGAAAGAAGCTGCTCATCTTCAACACGTAGTGTTAATGAATTCTAAATAATAACATAAAATATTTGATATTCAACAAAAAATACTATGCTTACTGAAATGTAGTAAAGTCTTTCTAATCGTCCAACTAATCTCAGAATCCACGCCATCTACCTGGCGATTGTTGTAGAGACAACTGTGTCGAACTGGCAACCCTTACCAGTCACATGGGTGGTGAAAATGGTGAATTAAAGTCTCGCTTAAAGCTTTGGCTGTGTGACTTGTACGCTTTCTTCGTAGGTATATAATTCCCATATGCAAATTTCTTTGTAGATTGGTATATATACAAGTGATGATCGCCACAACTACAAGCTCACACTGTGTCATGTATAAGACCCTCTGATGATATCCCCGCACAGGATTGAAATACGTATAAGGGTATGTGTTTACATGGCTTTCAGAGCGCAGTGTCTTATCTTTCCCAATACACCACAAAAAACCTCTCTTTCGAAAGGAAGAGTTGATCGAAAAGCTGAACAATTCGAATGTGAAAACATTCAATAAATAAATCCAATTTGTTTTTTTTTTAATTTTTCTTAGTTCAAGCCAACGTTTTTTAATAAATGGTTTTCAAATTTGTAATTACTGGTTAATTACAAAAAAAAATATTTTCACTTTAAGTGGCAACACCATTAAATTTTGGCAACTTTTTCCAAATAAAACAATGCTATCACTGTATAGTAATCGATAAGTTCTATGCTAGTCAAACAATGTTATCTCTTTAACTCTGAAGGTTCTCACAAAGTTGACGACTATACAAGACGTGCACAGCAACTTCCATTTTCGTCGACTTTTCAACCAGTTTTTTCAATAAAATTTTTTAAAAAATCTTGTCAATAAAATTCCGGATAAATTCTTACATAAATTCTGGTGCATATTTTCATTTATTTATTCCAATTCATAACCATCAGGCCATATATGGTTAAAAATACTACAAAATTCTTACATATATAAATTAAATTACTTAAAAATAAAAAATAAAGGAATTAAAAACTTCTCAAACATTTAAAAATTCATGCTAATACATAATATTTAATAAATAAGGAAGGAATAAAATGAATTTAATTAAAATTAATTGAATTGAAAAACTAGAATTGTGCTGCTCGAAGTGAAAGCTCTCCGTAGATTTATTAACATAACTCCACCCACAATTATTATTAAATTGCCGAAAGCCTTTCATTTTCTGTTATTTTAATTAATTTTGGTGCCGAAGACCGGAAAAACTGGAGAAATATAAAACCACACGTCTTCTGTCTAATGCAGTGTGATACAACTGGCCGTGCTATTAAAATCGAGACAAACACAAAATATATTTTCAAATTTCAAAACTGCTAGTGGTAAGAAACATAGGATTTTATGAAAAGTAAACTTCGTAATTAGGTATAAAGATAAGAGAAATGAAATGGAATTATTTTATGCCCAGATTTGGAACAGGAACTATATATAGGAATAGATATTTGGCGATTGTTTGAGTTACCACCGGAGCTAATAAACACCAGTGAAATATGTATGGAAAAATTGCAGGAAGAATTTAAGGATGAGAAAATAAAACAAAAATGCAATCTCCATGAATTAACAATAGAACAAGAAAAGTTGCAACAGGTCATTAAATCCTTCGACACTTTTGAGGAAAAAGGTTTAGGCCGAACAAGCTTGGAAAAACATTATATTAAGCTTATAGAAGGCGCAGAACCTGTAAAGGACCGCCATTATCCTCTGTCCCCAGCAGTTTAGGCAATAGTTTATGAGATTGACAATGTGTTGCGATTTCATATTATAGAAGAATACGTCTCAGTCCGGCAGACAAAGGAGTGGAGGGCCATATTTGAAACGCGACCATCTCCGATTGATGGTGACGGATGCAGGCATTTTTTTACAATTCTCCAAATCTGAATGAAAAAATCACAGAAATCCCTAAGTGAGACGTCCATTCTCGACAATGACAGCGGGCCACATCAGCCTGGAATGTATGCAGTTCCTGACTAGTATCTGTTATCTGTTTCCGTAAGGGCACTATCTCTCAAGAGGAGCTTGCAGGTTGCTAGAGGCATGTTCATATGTTCCAGGTCCCCTGGAGCGTGTAAGGTAGTTCCTAGTCTTTCAAGTTCATCTGCCTTGTAGTTCCCTGGTATATCCCTATGGCCCGGCACTCATATCAGGTGAATATTGAACTGTTCAGCCATCTCGTTAAGAGATATGCGACAGTAGGGGGCAGTTTTTGTACTCAGGAATATAGTTTCCAGGGACTTGGTAGCAGCCTGACTATCAGAGAAAATATTTATACCGACTTTGGTCAGCACATTAATTTTCTTCCATTCCGCTACCTCTTTAATAGGAATGGCTGAAAATTAATCCGGCAGTCTTTTTGCAAGAGATAGCTGACGTTCCTCAGAAAAGACGCCAAAGCCCACTTAGTTATCGAGTTTGGAACCGTCGGTATAGAAGTTAATGAGTCTGCTCTGTCCTGGGATATTACCATTCCATTCTGATCTATCAGGTATAAGAGTGAGATACTTCTTGTCAAAGAGTGTCTCAATCATAGTTTAATCAACAGTGCCCGGAAGGTCGGGCATTCTGTCTAGAATGACACTAGCCATTTCCTGACAAAAGTAACAGTTCCCTGAGTCTAATCACAGTACATGCGGCTTATTGCACTGCTATAATACCTAACAATGCCGTACATAATTATCCGCCTGACTACCTGGGCTGCGGAGTCGAGCCAAAACTACTCGAATTTTGAAATCATTCGTCTCCGTCATCGACACCAGCTCCGACTCCGGCAGTTAAATACATAAATTTCTGAAATTATATTTCTACTTAGACATGAGTTCATGTTTTTGAAAATAAGATATAGCTTTGTTAAAAAACAGAAAAAATTGGTATTCAATACCAGTAATTAAAAAAAATTGTATTATTTATTTATTGATGCTTTACTTGCAAGCTGCAACTAATATGACAAATCTTTCAACATGAAATCATGATAAAATTTTCATCAATTTGAAATTATTTCGCGTCAAGCAACCAGTTCATTCGTTAGTTATTATACCCTACACCACACTATGTTACAGGGGGTTTTAAATTAGTTTTTTTGGCTGATTTGTAAAAAATACTGCAGCAAGACCCACCTTAAAATATACCGTTCTACTCAGAATCACTAGCTGTTCGTTTGTCCATCTTAACTTGTTCGTTATGTACAGGTCGAAATTTCACTACGATCCTGCTAAAATTTGGCAATAAGCACTCTTTCACACCAGGGATTAAACCTATTGGAATTGGTCAAAATCGGTTTAGATCGAAATTGCCCCCATATATAAATGTTTCTATAGAAAATTCTGTTTAGATTCAGATTTATAAGGTAATTATCTCATATTTATATTTACAATATCTGAGCTTATTCTGCTCTAACAAGGTGTTGTAAGATATAATATAGTTGGCTTCGCCCGACCTTTCCTTAATTGTTTTGTACTCGCTTAATAATATCGTATAGTCTTGCAAAAATACTTATTTTGTTAGCTAAATATAATCAGAGCTTTCCTAAAAATGTTTTACATAAAAAACTCGATAGTTTGGTTAACTTTATAGATATTTGTGGCATACAAAAAAGTTAAAAAAAAGCTTCGAATATTTTATCCTTCTTTTGTATCAAAATTGTTTTCCCAAACATTTTTGAGTGTAAAAGTTCTATCACATATTTTGCACAATCCATCTCGGAGGCGGAATCGACCATAATTTTTCGACTCCGGGCAAATTTCCCAGACTCCGACTCCACAGCCCTGCTGACTACTGCCGTATACCAATAGTGGTATATAGCGCTACCACAGCCTTATTTGCTCTTTCTAAAATGTTGCGTTTGAAGAGCAAATTCCTATCTAGTAAAATACCTAAATATTTTGCGCTTTCAGAGAAGGGAATTTCAATACCCCTCGGGGGACATATATAACTCGTCGTACATTATTTCTTCTGGTGAAAAGAACTAGTTCCGTCTTGGTCGGGTTGACAGCAAGACCATTTCCGGAATAGCTCTGAGAGTATCCAGAAATTTTCTTCTAACAGCTATTCCCACATCATCTGCGTTGGCAACAACTGTGACACCCAACATCTCCAGAGAGCAAAATATTGTTCATGGAGAGATTCCATAGCAGAGGAGACAGAACACCCACTTGGGGCGTTCCCCTGCTGTCAAATCTATGGAGATCAGTTGACCCTAAACTAGCTGAAATGCGTCTTTTAATTAGAAGGTTACAAATTAACCTACGAATACTGGTGTCAACCCCCAGGGTTTCCAAAGCCATAATTATAGCGGCTGGGTTTATGTTATTGAAGGCTCCCTCTATATCTATGAAAGCTACCATAGCATATTCCTTAACAGAGAGGGATCCTTCAATTAAGCTGACTAGATCATGCAGGGCGGTTTCGGTGGACTTGCCCTTGCTGTTGAGTGGACAGTAGCCTGTGATCAATTTTAGTCCTAAGGTAACCATCTATTAATCTCTCCAGACGTTTAGGGAGAAATGACGATAGACTAATTGGTCGGAAATCCTTAGCTCCAGTGTGGGACGGCTTTACCGCTTTTGGGATGAAAACAACCTTGGTTTCTCTCAATTTTATTGGTATTTATGCCTGATTTATACAACATGTGTATATCTCTCTGGTCCAGGGAGCAATTGTATCAGCCACAGCTTCTAGCTCCGCCACTGCATCACTGCCTTTTCAGAGTTGACCGGTTAATGTGTATCCAGGAGCACACCCAGCGATTCCTCACTGAACGTAGTCCAAGAACTATCATCTTTCTTGATGTACCCAATAGTACAAGGTGTTGAGGCTAAAATTTTTCGTAACCTTGAGGCTTCGGATGAGCTTTCTACGCCATTACAGAAATCTATCCAGGATTTATTTTGAGCCTTTCTCAACATTTTTTTTGTACCGTTTGAATTATTCATTGTATGTGTCCCAGTCCTGTGGGGCTCTAAACGCCTTTGCCCTATTGAAGAGCTTCCTACAGCACTTCCTCAGCATAACTAATTGAGACGACCACCATTGCGATCGTTGTTTTCCCCTTGGCTTCTGTTTGGGACATGCGGCTTGCAACGAGTCGTTAAGAGTTGCAGGGACTCGTTCCACCATTTCTTCTAAATCCCGGACAGTTTGCATTTTCATTTCAGGACATTTTAGAATATACCTGTTGAATATGTGTCTAATTTTTTCCCATTAGCCTTCCAAATATTTGGTGGGAAGACGGTATCAGGAGACTTCACAAGCTTACTACTTATAATATATTCGATAAGTAATTCGCCCCTGTTGTAGACGACAGCACTTCCCACATAAGATGGTGTGCATTGACATCACACAATTAGGCCCTTATTCTTCCTGTTTGTCGCTCCTACCAGTGCTTTCAATGCACAAGGTGGCCTCTCAGTGTTATGTGCCATATAAAGGGAGGCCAACCAAGCATGAGAGTTTTCTAACTAGATGCTGGCTGATACTATGTCTTCACTACTAAAAGAAGGAAGAAGGTATATAATAAGGTCGTTCTTGGCAAGTATAACGGTTCTAGGTCTTCCATTACCTGTGTACCTTGAAACCCTGGCATCTTAAGCCCACAAACAATATCTCCATTCAACCATTGTTCTTGGATTAGGATCAGGTCAGCCCCTTCTTGCATCAGGAGGTCCTTTAAGGCAGCTGATGCTGCCTTAGAGTGTTGGATGTTTATCATTCATTCCCACCGATCCCGTGATGATTCTCGACACATTCATCCACATCGGCAAAAGGTGAAACGCAAGTTCCCGCCAGATTAGCATTTATATTTTATTCATATATAAAATTTTTATATAAGTATGTGCGCATACATTTTATATTAGTTTGTTATTATTCCATGACTTCCCGAGTTCCAAAGCAATATTGGCTTTGGAAGCCACGGGGTACTTCTTTCTGTGTAGGTCAACTGCACGAAGCAAATATTGTTTCTGTTCTTAAATTTTTGTAATTGAACTGTTGAACTTGTTAATCAGTGCAATTCCACGTTCTGCACAATCGTTCACTACTTTCAAATTACTTGCCTTATCTTCCATCTCGATATAGACCAAATCGTCCTTCCACTCAGTAGGATCTTTCTTAAGAAAGGGGATCCAGATGATTAAATCCCTTACTCTGTAGTCTCTTTAAGGGGATTGGTTTTGGTGGTAGCTAAAGATTTTTTGCCATGTTCCTTTTTATTTCCAATGTAACTCGCTCATCAGAAACGCAGGTCCAATTAGATATTCGGAAAAATACCAAAGATGATAGTTTTCGAGTTGTTCAAGAAGATTGTAGTCATTAAGAGGAGCCCTAGTGGTCAGTGGATCTTCATTCCAATAGCGGCCATACATAAGACACACAAAAAATCTGATTTCGGTGACTGATTTCTTTTCCGCTTCCGTGAGATCTAACTGATTTTGAAACATGTATATTTTTATGCAGTATATTGCTTTTGAGATCCAACGAGCGTGAATTAACGCGCCTGGCCCAAAATTTTTTTGAAAATATTTGAAAGATCTGATATATGATGACGACAGGCAATCCATATAATCTCCTTATTTAGCCTTTTTTCAATTAAAATACAGGCACCCCGTTTTATGCTCGCATTACTGGCTGTAGTATCAAAGCATAGACCGCGAATGTTTTTCGTTAGTGCCCAATCGTCACATCCACGCAAGCAAACATTTGCGTGTTCTTCACCTTGTTCCTTTTTCTATCTCAAGAAGTGCCCGCACTTTTTCTATTCCGCCGCTGCAGATTAGTATTGGAACCCTATCCGGTTTCTGGTTTCTATCTGAAATATTTGGTAGTAATTTGTTATTCCACTGCAATACTATTGGACTTTCCATAATAAATGAGTCTTTATCCGCTTCTACTGCGTTTTTTCGAACAACGTTTCTTGTATGTCTTATTGTACTACGCGATAACGCAATATCAGATACATGTGTACCCAATGCAGTAACTATTGCTCCAACAACAAACATCGCAATCCGATCTGAAAGGTTAACGCGGTCAATAGATCCAAAAACATCACTGCTTAAAATTGGTTTGGATTTTGGACTATTATTTTGTTTTCTTCTGTACATTTTAAACTCGTCATCCTGTAAGCAGTCACAATAACTACTGCTGATATCAGAATATTTTTTTAGTTCACAAACTGAGCCATTTGCTTTCTGTTGCAAATCATTCCATAGTTTCCATGCTGCAGCTTTCTCTTCCCGTTGTTTTTTCTACTTTCTTGCTGCTTTAAATTCATGTTTATGCCAGCCATACTGCAACTCATATTGTCTTCCCTCTGCATTATAAGAAACATTCTGTCCTCCTTGTTATTCATTCTAGTACAAGCATTATCTGATGGCTATATCAAATATATCAGCCAGATCTGTTTTGCACAAATCTTCATTGGCGCGACGACTTTCCGTATTACGCTTTCGACTCTTCTTTAAAAAAACTTATTTACCCAGGAGTTTGCGAAATTTTCTTTCGATGTCATCGATCCATTATATTGGAATTCTTGCTTTTTCCCAAATCTCCAATACTGAGTACGCTATTTTCCGTCTACTAATTTTTTCTGCTCTTTTCTTTTCAATGTGACGGAACTTAATCAGTTTAAGAACATCAAGTTTCGACGGAAGCCTTGCTGTAGAAAAGAATTCTATTGACTTGCCAATTAGCCATGCTCCTGGGGAGCTCCTCATAGACTTCAAGGTACTGGGGAAATCCATTACTTACAACTGTCAACTAAACGTATAATATGAGCAGATAAATAAACATTTGCAAAATAATATTTCACATGACTCACACTATTCAAGATGGTAACGAAAAAATCGAACTTTTTGACTGAAACCAAGTGAGCACCTGCTTATACCACGCATTCTTTGTTACTGATCTCTTCTATTTTCTTCTTAGATATATCGACTTTCCAATATGTATATGTAAGTGAGATAAACGTATACAAAACTTTGTAAGTACGATGATTGTATGTAAACTGTTAAAAAACAATCAAATGAGATTTTGTTTGTATTATGGAAGCCTTGTACACAAAAGTCGCAAATCGCCGCGACCACTAAATGTGCTTCAAATTAGCCAAATTTTGGTATACACTCTTCTTTTTGTACACATAACAAAAACAAACTTGTGGAGATAGAAAAATAGTACACTTTTCATTTTCCATATAACGGTGGACCACACTATTGGAGAGTAAATATCAAGTTTAATAATTTTCCAAACGAATTGTATATATGATTGATTTGAAAAAGTCCTGATTTCAATACAGATTCAATAAATTCCACAGAATGTCCACTGAAGACAACAGGAATTAAATGATCTACGTCAGTTGAATGATTCCATATAACTGTGGGCAAGTTGGAGTCACCAAAAAACAGCATAAATATCAGAATCTTTACAGGTATGAAATATAAACCCAATAACATTTAAATGCGATTGATATATTTCCACAGGAGAACCAGGAGGAATGTAGGAGCAGGAAATAAACAAATATTTATCTCTAACACGAGTTTTTACCGAAACAAATTCAATATCAGGATTTGAACAGGAAACAAGCATATCTGAGGATAGTTTAGTAGAAATTGCTATTACCACACCACCACCAGTTTCAGTCAATGCAATGATATCGTAGTTAAATCCAAATCTAATAATTCTGATAAATGATATGTAATACCATATCAGATGGGGAGATAATCAGTTTTTTGAAGAATTTTCCGAATTATCCGTAGGTTTCAAATATAATAATTAAAATTATCTACAAGAACAATAATTTTGAATGATGATTTGCTTCTTTTCACAGAATATTTAAATTTATATATTTTCAGATCAATATCAGTTTTTAACTTCGTTATTATGTTTTAATGAGAAATATTCTCAACGGTTGTATTTGCAGCTAAACGGGCAGCAAAAACAGTTTTCATAGCTGCCAGAACTTTTCGTTATTTTGGAGCATTAACAGGTTTACCATTATTCGTCGTAGAATTTTGCGCAAATGGGGAACTTGACGGAGAATAGAACTTATGCGGTTAAGTCTAAAGTAGCTGTAGCTGCAGATAACATTCTATTATCAGATGGTATAAACACCGTATTTTGATTCGTAGAAAAAGCGGTTTGGATTTCAGGTTTATCAACATGTACAGGTTTATCAACATGTAAGATTCTCCCGAACTTCCAGAGGAAGTTCATTTTGATTTTCATCAGCATCATTACGGACAATTTGGGAACTCGGAAAAGTAAATCAATCAATGTTTAATTACATTTTTCTCAGGTTCATGTACTACAGTGCTCGTTTTTCTTCTTTTTCCCAAACTGTCAGATGGAGACAGAAAAAGTTAAAAATTCTGGAAATACTAACAAGTCTTTGTATTTTTTAAAGCGGTCCATAAGTGAGAGAGTGATTTTAAAAAATACGAAGAATTCAACCTCGAATACTTTACATTTCTTGCAAGACCATCGAAGGACCTTGTTTTCAAGAAGATTATCGGCAGTGCGTGGTGCCATTTCTACACATTTAGTATGAAAAACATCAAGACAAAGCCAACACGTAACCATTGGCTCGTCAATTTTTGATACTTTACAGTTAGTTAAGGAACATATAATTTTTAGAGCATTTTATAATTCCTAAATATAAATGTAAAATAAACAGGTAGCGCCACCTTTTGGTAAGAAGGAACAGTAAGGTTCAAAAAAAGGGTGGCAACAGGTGGAACGTAGTAAATGCCAATATTTAAAGTATACTTTCATACACGTGGAAAGGATGGATGCCACCCTTAATATAAAGTTCAGCTATTGAACACAGAAGCACAAACAGCTGATTGCATACAAATTAAAAACAACAGCTCAATCACTTGAGAAAATGTCAGTAATTAAATTCACTTTGAAACACGTTTAAGCACTTGTGTGAACAATCCATGATATCTCCGGGATGCGCAAACGACCAATCTCTCAATAAAATTCACAAACTGAATATATAAAACTGTATTTCACTTGAATAAAAACTTTAAATGCGGAGCGGTGAAAAACACGTGTTATCCCAGCAAACTTTTGACTTGTTTATTCTGGGGGAGTATTTTTCGAACGTCCTCCCTTGGCGCTCTTGTGCACCTTAACTGGGATTTTGCTTAATCCAGGGTAGTGACTCCTCGTTCAGTATAAGTATTGCGTGCCTTCGATGCCCATCCGCCTCATCCAATCGACCGACCTTCCAGTTGCCAGTTGGAAGCCCGGGATTGCAAACCTTCAGCATCTTAGTCACGGATTCCACCGGCTGGTATAGACGGAATCCATGTATGCGCCCTGGGTCGGGACGGGATGTCCTCCTTGTTGACAACATTCAGCGCCGCACCCGGCCAGATTTTACTAATTTTCTTCAGTGCGCAGCGATAGCACTCAACAGAGCGCATTCTAAATCGTATTAGTTTTATGCGGCCCTGATGCCAGCCTGCTTCGACACAATCGGTAGCCAGACCTGGCAGCTCCTCAAGAACACTTGCTCTTGTGGATGTTGCCGTCCTCCTCTCCCCTGTTGATGACCGCCCGTATCAAGCTGACCTTAGTAACGTCAGCGAAGGCCGAGGAACAGCGTTACCACTAAACGCTTTGTTCATTTGGAGAGCGAAGCATTTTAATTGGCTGCTTCCGTATGGAAATTAATGAGGTATCCTGTTCTTCAGAAATACTCCGTGCCCACTTCAGAGAATCTCTCTGCTTGTTGGTCACATATGCAGGATCGGCTTTCTCAAGGATCATGATAGCCAGGCGCCGATCAGAATCCAGAAAACGTTTGTTACACAAAGTATATCAAATTTATACTCATTTTAAAGGAGACAGAATCTGTTAGAGAAAATCCGAAGCCAAAATTTTAATTGGCGTGGTTCCCACCCTTCTCCGATTTGGACCTTTTTTTACATAAATTTCAAAAGTTGGATCGATTTTCTCCAATCGCAAAGCTAAATTGTTATTTTTTTTTATTTATTTGTATTAGGGTGTAACAAAATCGACTGCAAAGGGAATCCCAAGCGCGGCTTTTCATATCGAATATATAGGACTAAAAGTAAAAAATCCCATTTTTGGGTATTTTTGATGTATTTTTTGGGAATTGAGGGGTTTTCCATTAGAAATTTCCACATGTTGCCTTTGATTATTATTTCTAATATCAAAATAAAGAACTTTAAAAAAAATTCAACGAAATATATAGATTTTTAAGAATTTTATGCCGTATTTACGTTTCTGTCTATATGCAAAATATTTTATTTTTAATTTTTCCCTACCTTCTTGTACTTATTGGATTTTATATCAGTCAATATGCACTGATTTCGTGTAGATCACTTGTTTTTATCAAACAATAATACAATTTAGTGAGAAGAACAATCATAAAATTGAGTAAGAAGGATACAAGATGTCGGCCTTTATAATATGTTGGTGTGACTCTTGTTGCTTTAAATTTGTGTATACCCATTTTGTAAGCGAAAGACCCACTTCTTGAGAAAAACAATTTATTTTCTTATTTTATTTCTAAATAATCTGAATAGTCCATGTCTAGGAGATAAAGCAAACCCTTGTATTCCTCAGGATTATCACATGTCAAAGATCGGTAACATATTCATCTTCTTCTTATTAAAGATAGAACAGGATCGGAAGATAGGAGAAGATTTATATTCATTTTGAAATTCTCTTGAACTTTTCCATGACGCAATACTATATGTACTGTTGGGGTCATATCTTTCCACGGATACAGTTCTATTAGATGTTTCGAAATACCTAGACAGTATTTTCCAAATTTTTCTGCATTCACTTTGTTCTTGCTGTTGATTGCCATTACAATTATGTTGATTTTTCTCAGTAATTCCATATCAATTCCTGTGATCTTAGATGTGATTTCATAATCCTAGAAGAAACGCCTTGCAGTATTACCATCATTTGTATTTCCATATCCCACTAGTGGTTTGTCGACATTTAATCCAGTCTCTTTCCAAAATTCCTCTTGAATTCTTTTTTTCTGGAACTCTCTCGATTCTTTTAATTCCTTTTTGTCCGGTAATTTGTTTGCATTCTCTGGATTACTATAATACTCGTAATGCAAATCGTATGCTATGTGTAGGAAATGTTCTAAAAACCGTATGCGAGCATGTAATGGGGAAATTCCAAATTTTAGAGCATATGTGTTAATTGTTGCGTTCTTCGATAAATCCGAAAATTCATTTTTTTTCCTCCACATAGTGTACATTTCCACGTAGATGATGTTCCAGTAACAGCATTACAAACTTTCCCATCGACTATAATGAAATTTATGATGAAGGAGATTGTAAAGCTGTAGTCCAATATTTTGATTGATATGGGTTCCAGCTCCTTAATTTCCTTCTCAATATGATCAACCAGTTTTTGTGTGTTGGTAGCCGACTCAATGGTATACTCAAACCTATTGGTCTACAAAGATCCTGGAGTCGAATTTATCAAAATGTCATCAAAACTAGTTGAGGGAAATCCGTGTCTTCTCTCTTTCTTAATCTGAGGAGAACTAATGATGCCGTGAACACACTTCTATAACCTGTCCCGCTCGGACTTGTTTGTATTCGGGAAGGGTTGATAAGCCATCACATCCCCACTTGCACATAAGTTGCAAGTCACAATTATCCATTGTACTCAGCGGTTCTATAGAAAGAGTGGAAACTATTCTCGATGCTGTTTTTTCCAGAAGGTTAAGAAGACCAATACTGACTCCACTTGGTGAAACTTGTAGCGGTGAAGGAATAATATACTTCTTTTTATCCTTTATTTTGTTATATGAAGGTAAGACATCGACTTCTTTTTCGGGCAATGCCTTCCTAAGTGTGTTGTAGTTGTCTTTGCTGAAGCTCAGTTCTAGCATAAGAGCAAGTGCTTCTTCATCCGTAAAAACTGACTTAGATGATGGTGTCGGAATACTCTCAACAATTCTCCTTACACGTTTCGGTGATGCTGTTTGAAGAACACCGGCAATTTTTAAAGCATCAGTTGGTTGTTTCTCTTTTTTCAACATTGCCTTAAAAGTATTCGTACCTTCCTCAGTAGTAATTGCCGAAAGATTATTGGACAAACGCCTCTTCGTAGTTCTTCTCGATACATCTTCGTGGTTTATGGTTTATGGGGTGGACCAACAGATGAAGTACAAACTGTTAAATCTATGTTGTTCTCGAGCCAATCTGAATATTTTTCAAGAAATTTTGAACGCGATTTTGCTGTTGTCCACTTGACATCAAATGTTTTAAAAAAATTTTGTATTTTTGTGATTTCGCTTTTTAATACTTTAATTTTATAGGTTCCTTCGATAAATTCTACTATTCTACGGACTTTTTCCTTAAAAGTGTGAAATGGGATTTCACACAATATAAAAAATAGTGACGAGTTCTTAAACGTTAACGCCATACTTGCAAAATTGGTAATGATATACATTCTCGAATATGCTATATTTATATAAAAACAGTAATTTACCTTACATTTCTACCTGATACATGTAATATAGGAAATTACAAAAATCATATATGAATAAATATTGTTTAAGTTCGTAACATTGTCGCGCAACTTCCCCAGCTTGTGCATCTCCTTCGTTGATTGGCGGGTTGAAGGAGAAGCAGGCTCTGCTACGACACTCCCAGGACGACATTCGCTTGTACGGATTGTGAGAGGGCTTTTCAGCGTCTGGTGCTCTCCTTCGACTATCTTGGGACGAATTCGCTCAGCACGGATCGTAGAGGGATTAAAATAATCTCTCTACAAACTCTCCCAAGACGATATTCGCATGGCACGGATTGTAAGGAGAGACTTCCAGCGTTGTATCTCTCTTTGGTGTGTTCTGACACATATAGTAGAATTTTATGGCCAACATTTTTGTAGAACATTTCATCCCCGCCCTCCCCATTTCAAATTGATCACCAATTTCGCCAAACCGAGTATAGGGTTATACTTACTACCCTTTGATAGTAGAATCGAACCTATACTGTTAAGTCCGTGTATTTTTCAAAAAGTGTTCATTTGTTGCATAGTGTTAGTAGATCAATTCCTAATTACATATTTCGTTAGTGCGTTGTGTAGTGTGTTGCCCGTTTATTTGTACATTCGGCATTGTTGTATTTATTTCCAATCTCAGTGCAGTCGTCCCTACTGCATGAGAGGCTATCTTGCTTAAATACAACACAAACAGGAACGCTCCAACCATCTTTCATTAGAAAAGGCGCGAAAGGCGGCGCCGGTTAACAAACATAAAATTTCCAGCATTTCAGCTTCTATTACTTGCTCTCGGTGTCTTCGTTTACGAATCGTTTGATTGCATTTCCCCCTACAGACAGCTTATGCGTCTCTCACCAACAACTTCGCCTTGCATTTTGTTGTTGCTTGTTCACCGGCGAAGAAATACTCACGTACACACCCACATACTCGAATAGAGAGGTCGACGTCACTTGAGCTCGGCTTCATTCTGCTGCTGCCCTTACCGGTAGAACATACCCCCAGTAGGAAAAATAGTCGAAACAGCCAAATATAACATCTTTTGGAAAAATAAATTAAATATTTTTTGTCGTGCTATTTTTGGGAATAGCGTTGGGTGGTACGCTACTCGTTAATTACTTTCGGTCATATACGACACCGTACACCCTACATTCGGTCAATTGGACATAAATTGGAAATTTTCATAATAAAATTTTCGAACTATGGGATCTTCTCGTTTTGTACCACCTTCGTCCAACATCCATCCTATTGTTAAATATCCCTCCTTGGACCAGAATTTGAAAACTTCTCCCTCCACATCGGCTATCGTAAAACCCACAATTAGTAGACAGGTATTTCATACCACCCAAGATCGTGAATATCGTTCACCAGGGTATTATGTACCCTGCTCGTGCTCTTATTGACCCATCTTCCGAGACGTCTATAGTTACGGACCGCTTTCGGCAACGACTGGGTATTTCGACGCGTTCTACGAACGCTGGAGTTTCAAGCCTAAACTATACTCTACTGGGCAATTCAAGAGAAATTAGTTCTCTTGAAATCGTTTCACCATTAGATCAATCGCACACCTTAAAAACGGTAGCCCATGTTCTTCCGAACATTTCTGGAAATTTTCCATCGCTTTCGCTTGCTACCATGCTCCAATCTCGTCTCGCCAATCTGTGATTGGCTGATTCTTTGGATAATCCCCCAATAGACGTTCTACTTGGTGCTGATTGAATTTCATCACACCTCGTAGGTTTGATATCGTTCATTACTTGACTCACCTTTGTTTGTATTTTTCGTCGCACCTCTATTTGAATTAGTTTGTTGGTCACATTTTGACACCTCTCTCGCTTTTTATAAACGGTCACATCTCGTGAATTTATAAATTATTTGAACTCGAATTAATAGTAATTTTTGTGATCGGGTTTTTTACGGATTCAAATCGTCTTAAATCAACTTGAAACAACTATAATTTTCGTCGGAGTTTATATAAACTCAAACTTATATCGAAATCGCAATAACTGTTTTAGCATCAACTCGCCTATATCAACTCGCCTATATTCTTAATACAACATTGAAATACGAATTGAATTTGTTGAATGCTCACTAGGAAACTGAATTTACGTTCCTTCCAAATTTACAAACCTAATATTCGTTATAGTTTACTGTTATAATTTTGCAACAGAGCTAGATGTTGCAAGGGGGCCGGTAATGTTTAAGTTCTTAACATTGTCGCGCAACTTCCCCAGCTGGTACATCTCCTTCGTTGATTGGCAACCCTGGCGGGTTGAAGGAGAAGAAGCCTCTGCTACGACACTCCCAGGATGATATTCGCTTGTACGGATTGTAAGGAGAGACTTCCAGCGTTGTATCTCTCTCCGACTCTCCCGGGACGTTATTCGCATAGTTCGGATGTAGAGAGAGACTTCCCGCAATCAGAGGCTGTTGCGGATTTTCGACTCCTTGCTTCATCTGGCTCTCGTATTGAAACTAGTCTTTGTTAGGCGATACAATCGCTTTGCTATCGTGCCGTTTGGATCTCTACGGATCCTACGCATCGCTACATGGTAATATACGTTATCATTAATACGAAATTAAGCTCTGCTTTATCACTATCGAAAATACTAAACTCTTGTGTTTTATTTATTTTCCTTTTCTATTTCGCCCTTTGCATTACTGCATCTACATACGTGAACACACATACATCGCGCCCCACTACTGAGCTATCGTTGTAATTGTAATTGGTGCGGAGTTTGACATAGAAGGGACTTCGTTAAATTTTTTTAACACCCCCCCCCCCCTCCCTTGCCAGCAAACCACGTACCAAATTACTCTAAAAAGGTGGATTCGGACATCGCATCATCTGAGCTTTCGTCGCCCCACCTAAACAAATATTATTAACTATGTATATGAATGAACATTACTACAAATATTTTTGTACCTGTCAATGATTAAGGGTTTCCTAGAAATTGTGCCATAAAACAATATTTTCTGAAAGGTAAATCTTACTAAATTTTATTATGTTAGATAAAAACATGTGATCTACAAGAAATCAGCGCATATTGACTGATATAATAAGGTAGGGATAAATTAAAAAAAAAAATTTTGCATATATACAGAAAAGTAAATACGGCATACAATTCTTAAAAATGTATATATTTCGATGAATTTTTTTAAAGTTCTTTATTTTGATATTAGAAATAATAACCAAATGCAACATGTGGAAATTTGTAATGGAAAATCCCTAAAATCCCAAAAATACATCAAAAATCCCCAAAAATGGGATTTTTACTTTTAGTCCTATATCTTCGATATGAAACGCCGCGCTCGGGATTCCCTTTGCAGTCGATTTTGTTACACCCTAATACAAATAAATAAAAAAATTAACAATTTAGCTTTGCGATTGGAGAAAATCGAAATTTAAATTTTGAAATTTATGTAAAAAAGGTCCAAATCGGAGGAGGGTGGCAACCACACCATTTTCTCTAACAGATTCTATGAAATGTCTCCTTTAAAATGAGTATAAATTTGATATACTTTGTGTAACAAACTTTTTCTACAAGACCTAAATACAAATTGGACTTTTTCGCCAAAAAATCTCCAAAAACTACATTTTTTAAAAAATTTTACCTTATAGGGCCATAACTTTGTTATTTCTTGACATATCTTATAGATTCTTCATGATATTGTAAATTTTATTGGCAATCCATAAAAAACACGAGAACAAATTCGGTAAACTTTTGACTGAGATATTGGCTAAACTCCAAGGCAAAGTCGGCGAAAAAATGAAAAATTCAAATTTAAAATCCACATATATCGGAAACTGTTCAAGATATCTTCAAGCTATAAATTGTTTATTGTAGGTCTGGTCTAGTAGTATCCACATCCTGACACTCCATTCAAAAGTTAGAAGCCGATGGAAATTTTGTATGCCCGAGGTGGTAAATTTTAGGGCCCTGTAGCTCCGCCCCTGTATGAGATAGGGGGCCCAAGTTCCGACCATAAACTCTCTAACACATCTTGTATACACACCTAAATTTCATCGCCATACGATAAGTGGTTTTGACATGGCAGAATTATGTCAATTTTTTTCCATTTTAGCCCGCTGTGCAGCGATTTATGAGGAGACTATGAAATTCCTAAAGCAACATAAAAATATAATGATCACAACAGCTGACAAACAACAGCCAAGAAAACTGTAATTTTATACTGAGACTATTATCAAAACAAAGTGAAGACTCTACTGAAGACAAATCAACGTAAACGACCATCAGAATGGACCCAACTACAGAAAAAACAATAATGTAGTAACTGATATGTACAAGAATAATTACATCACGAAATGGGGAAAAACAAAATTAATATGCAAAGCAGCCGATGCACCAGAACTATATGGTCTTCCAAAAATCCACAAGGAAAATGTACCGCTAAGACCTATATCATCATCACTATAAGTTCCATGTTACAACCTTTCACAACACATTGGACGAATTCTAAAAACCCCATCTCACCCACATACAATATAAAAAATTCAAGGGAACTAAAAGAGAAGGTATGACTAAAAAATTTGCATAAAAATTACATTCTAGTTTCATTTCACGTGTATCATTGTTTACCTATATACCTATACACCTAGCTATAAAAAAACATACTGGACAAATGGGACATGGGGCCTGCAAAAACATACAACAATAGCAAGAAAGGAATTTCAATCAGACATATGGTATGCCAATGGGCAATCCACAATCGCCCACAGTTGCAGACATTGTATTAGACACACTACTAGACGACGTACTTGGAGAATTAAGACGAAACAAAATAGAAATAAAATTACTAAATATGTTGACGATATATTTTCAATCATTGACAAACAACATGTGAATAAAATTCTAAAACTACTCAATTCCTACCATAAAAAAATACAATTTAGAGTTGAAATCGATGAAAAGAAGGAGTTTTTTAAGGACCTTAACATGCAAATTATTAGAGAAGACAACAAAATAATAACAAACTGGTACAATACAATTGGTAAAATTCACAGCATCAGGACGAATCATTAATTACTCTACACAACCTAAAAATATGAATATTTATACAACAACAAATTTAATCAACAAAGTCTTATACTTAAGCGACGATCTGTTTAAAGACGACAACATAAGAAAAATAACAGAAATATTAATAAAAAGCAACTACTACTGATTAACAACATGATAACAAATTGCATTGAAATAAGAGAAACGACACAAAAAGAAAAGACAAATGTTTACATTGTACCGTACATTCCAAAGATCAACAACAACAACAACAGATAAACTAAAAGAAAACAACGTGGTGTACGAAATTACTTGTACAGAGAAAGAAGGGGAAAAGTGCAATAGAGTGTATGTGGGGACCACGAAGAGAATGTTGAGTGTCAGGCTGAGCGAAAACGGAGCTGGCATATATAAAGCCAAAGAAAGCACAGCTCTGGCACAACATGTGAAAGAGTGTGGTCATATGTCAGATTTGAAAAATGTCAAAATACTTGACAGAGAGAAATTAGAGAACAAGAGGTTCACTCTAGAGGGTCTAAGAACACAAAAGTGAATATATAAATCCATGAACACCAAAGAGGATGAAGACAACACTAAACTGCAATATTCAGTTGCAATACTTTAAAGTGATCGGATTCTTGTGATATTAGTATAAAGTTTTGCTGCAATATTTACCTTTTTATTTATTAATTACACTATGCAACAAACATTTTGTCCAATGGATGTGGATAACTGTTTCTGGTGTAATTAGGTGTCACAAACACAAAAAAAAATATTTAAAAAAAATTGTGTATGGTACATTTTTTAAATTTTTTTGTTTTAATTCCAACCTTTATAGAATTATACATTTAGTATTTGGACCATTTCAAGTAAAAGCCTCAGGTAGAGCATGGACATCCCAGCCGTATATACAGGTAGTAAAATGATATGTACGCAATACAAAGTAGTACGCGGCAGTCTTGAAAATATTGGATGTCTACTTTCAAAGCAAACTATATGTCAGCTACAGGTACTGCAACTTATGAACCTTAAACCCGGAATTTATGAATGAAATTTCTTATTAATAAATTAGTGTAATTCAGCGCTTAAGGAGATAAGTCGATTTTCTGAAAAATATTACAAAGTTATATTTCGAAGTATGACTAAAAGGCAAAGAACTTTTCAATGTGTAAATGATCCCGACAATTACTGCTACATCTGCGGAAAATATGTAATTAAAAAAATCGACGTGCGTTTAGTAAAATAATAGAAGAAATATATATTTTGGTATACGAGTTAAAAATATGAACGAACCGTGGACACCTAGTATTTTGTGTAATTCGTGCCATGTAAATCTTACTCGATGGACAAGTGGAATAATGCGGTAAGTACTTTAATATTGATGTATTACAATGTTTTGTGGAATAAAACGTTTTAATTTTAGACATCACGGGCAATTTGGAATGCCAGTGATTTGGAGACAATATTATTTTTGTCTAAGTAAACAGATTGGAGTAGGAAGGAGCATTCGTTGGAATTTCGCTGAAGTAAAATCTGTCACTTTGCCAGTTGCACATTCGGAAACAATACCAATTCCCAAGTGTCCAAGTATAGCTAACAACCTAATTGCGGAAACATAATCATGTTCAACTGAGTACTCAACTCTGAGTGATTCAAGTTTGGGTCAGAAGTCATCGCTTTTAACTCAGTTTCAACTCAATGATCTAGTGATAGATTTGGAACTGACCAAAGATAAGGCAGAACTACTTGCATCTCGGATGAAACAGTACAATATTTTGGCCCCAGATGTTAACATATCATATTTTATTTAACAATTGTATACAACTGTGGATAAGAGATGCTTTTGCAAGGACATTCCCGGGTTGTTCGAGGAACTTAATCAAACATACAATTCGAAGGAATGGCGGTTACTTGTTGACTGCAGTACTTTTACACAACGGAAATCAGAAACCGTTCATTTCCATTGTTCATGCTGTCAACACTAAGGAATCATACGAAACAATGGCTAAACTGATAAAATACATAAAATATGAACATGACTGGAAAATTTGTTCCGATTTAAAAGTAGTTGGTACGTTATGCCTCTGGGATAGCCGATATTTTGCCACCACTGCATATTAAGCTGGGGCTCTTTAAAAATTTTGTAAAGGCCTTAGGGAAAGATGGCAAATTACTCTCATATTTAAAAATTTTATTTAAAAGTCTTTCTTTTCAAAAAATCGAAGAAGGCGTTTTGGATTGGCCTAAAATAAGGAAACTGATGAAAGATGTAAATTTCGAATCATATTTGACGTCGGATGAAATTGCAGCATGGCGGTCGTTTAAGCTTGTAGTTTCAAATTTCCTTGGATCCAATAAAAGCCCGCAATATGAAACAATGATTAATGATTTTTTAAAAAATTATGAAAAAATTCGTAAGAAATATATATTTCTATATATATGTATATAACACATATGTATGTATTCTTCTAACTTTTTTGCGCTTTATGTATTCCAACAGGTGTAAATATGTCCCTCAAAATTCATTTCTTGCATTCTCATTTAAACTTTTTCCCCGAGAATCTTGGCGACGTAAGTGACGAACATAGCGAAAGGTTCCACCAAGAAATGAAGTCCATCGAGCGGCGTTACCAAGGGCACTGGGATGAAAGAATGATGGGAGATTATATTAGTTCCTCATTAGAGAAACCTATTCCGAAATCTACAAACGTCAACAAAGAACTCACAATTACTTCTAATGAAACTTGTATATGTAAATAAGCTCAAATGTACATAATATAAATAAAAGTAACAAATAAATCGCTAGAAATAAAAAAAAGATTTTTTGAAATTCTCTTACCTCTACCAAAAGGGCTATAATTTATACATTTATCCATAGATTTTTTTCAAATAGGCATTATTTTCTTCGCTAGGATGTTATTATTGGAAATTTTGTGTCGTGATGTCCAGTTTTTTAATAATATTTAATAACGAAAAAATGTGAAACTAATTAAAAGTAATTCTACAATACTAAACAAGTAAAGAAGGTTTAAGTTCGGCCATGCCTCTAAATAATAAATAAACTGTTTATTAGTACCCGTAGCGTTGGGGGATATAAGCATTTTGTTATAGCACCCAACCGATTTTATTGTTCAGCGCCGTAGAAAACATAAATACCTATCGATTAAGTTTAACCAGAACCTTTTTAAGGAGAAAGTGACCTCATTGGTCCATATGTTGACAAAGTCCCCAATCGACTCGACTTTTAGGATCAAAAACAAAATTCTCCAATTTGCGTTGAAAGAATTATATTATGCGATTAATTTGAACTGAAATTAATACCTCCTAAGTCCAAGTTTTGATATAGCCTTTACTTTACTTAAAATGTTCACATTTCCCCAACCGATCTTGCAACTTAATAAAATTCCGGAGGCTTTTCCTGTTATGCCATTGAATGTGATCGAATTTACCACTTTCAATGATTGATTTTGATTGTTTCAATGATCAGCCATAATATTTGAGACTTTTTCTTACATTTCCAATTTTAATATTAAAAAGATAAATGGGAGTGTAAATTACATCTGGATGTAATTATAAAAAATCCTTTGTAAAAGAAAAATTTGTGATCTGTATGACGCTAAGAAGTCCGATTAGTTGACATTTGTGGTCTCTATGAAGCTAAAAAGTCCGATCAGTTGACATTTGTGGTCTCTATGACGCTAAGAAGTCAAATCGGGGAGATGCTATAAATGGGGGCTATATCCGCTTTCAATTCTAACATACCTGCAGATATCAGAAGTATATGTGCCAAATTTTAGCCACATAGCTCAAGTATTAAAGATTGTAGCGTGATTACAATAGACGGACATGGCAAAATCGTCTTAGAATATTACGACGATTAATAATATGTATATGTATACTTTATGGGGTCTCAGATCAATATTTAGTGGTGTAACAAACGAAGTGACAAAATTAATATACTCCCATCCTATGGTGGATGGTATAACAATAAATATATAATTTTGTCGCTAGGATTTTCAACAATTACTCCTGATGAAGATGGAATAAAGCCAACGATACGTTGAGTGAAACATGAAATAAATTAATTTTATTAACTTCATAACAAATAATCTGACCAAACAGCCCAGTCTAAATAACATACTTAATTAGAAGTCACCGCATGGTCATAGAAACAAACAAGTAAAAGCGATCCATCATGGATCGCACATGAATGGTTACGGGTACTAATAAACTCATTATACCAAATTTCAGCCCAATTCGTTGAAATTTGAGGTTTTTGTGGCGTTACGATGTCAAATATAGAGGAAACTTTGTAAGGGGGCCATATCAAAACATGGACCTATGACTACCGTTGCTCGTATGAAGGATACCGGATATAAATAAATCCCAGATAAAGAAGGCAAATCGGGGAGATGCCATATATGGGGGCTATATCCAAAATTGGACCGATATTGCCCATTTTCAATCCCAACACACTTGCAGTTATAAGAAGTATATGCACCAAATTTCAGACACCTAGCTCAAGTATTATAGATTGTATCGTGATTACAACAGACAGACATGGCTAAATCGTCTTAGAATTTTACGACGATTAATAATATATAACTTTATGGGGTCTCAGATCAATATTTAGTCGTGTTACAAACGGAGTGACGAAATGAATATACCCCCATTCTATGGTGGAGTATATAAAAAAAATTAAATAAGTTTATATTGAAAAAATTTAACAAAAACTCCTATATGATAATGGCAATACAAAAATATTACCTACATAATTTTGTTGATCATGTTCAAAGACTTCTTTCGCTTCTTTGTCAAATTCTATAAACGATAATTTCCATTTGTGTCGAATGCTAGAGAAATATGGATCACAGTCTTCGGTGATCAGCTGACCTGACAACGTGTAAATTTTTGTTTGTTCTGACATTTTTTATTAAAACTAAAGTATATCTTTTGTAATAAAAAGTACTACAAAACTTAAAACTTGAAATGCGGTAATGCCTGCCCACAAAAGTCGTGGTAAATGGGGTAACAGCCCTAAGTACAAATCGATGAGAACAAGTGTTGTTTCCCACGACAGTAACAGATTCCAGTCGCTCTCCGGCTTGGACGATTCTTCATCAGATTAAAAAGAGATCGTGCAAGCGAAAGAAAAAATTCCACCGCTTATTGTGGATAGTGCTCATGAGTTTACTTCCGTACTAAACCAAATTGGTAAAAATTATAAATATAAACGTAATGTAATTTTCTAATTGCAATTGAAAAAAATCATTGAACATAAGCTTATCTCAAATCAAAAAACATCCATTATTGAAATTATTTCAATATCAGTTGCAATAAATGGTCGCCAGATAATTTTTACATCAGCTTATAGCCCTCGCTATACATCGTATTTTAAACGCGATTTAAGTTTACTAACTCCATCATCATCTGAATTTTTGCTCTTCGGAGATATGAATGCGAACCATGCTAGCTGGAATTGCTTTACGAGTAACCAAGCGGGTAAGGTACTCTACGACCATAGTCTACAGTCGACCTATTATATGTATAATCCACCAACATATACACGCTTCGGACAAAACACTGCTTCAGGTTAACCTTCTACAGTTGACCTTCTCTTATCAAATACCAGCCATACAATTTCTCAACTAGAGACTCATCCAAATGTGTTGAATTCGGATCATGTTCCTGTGACCTGCTGTGTTTACGGAAGTATTACTTGTAGACCACTTACCGTACCACTTTATCATTTGACGAATTGGAACCTCCAAAGAAACTGGATAGAAGATTAGATTGAAACATTGAATCTCGATAGACAAGAAATCATTTTGGATAATGTTGATACTTGTTTGGAAACGGTTACACTTATTATTCAGCAATCAACTCTCCAAATTCAACATGGTAGAATAGATACATGGCAAAGGAAAATTTCAGAACTGAGCAAAAGCTTAATCAGACAACGTAATCAATACAAGCTTAAACAACAGAGATGCACCGACCCAACTATAAAACTGCAAATTACTTCTACTTTGAAACAATTAAACTTGTTATTGACTTCCATCGAATTAAGGATAGAAATGAAAATTGGGCCAAAATCACATCAAGACTGCCTTCAGGCTCAAAAAAATGTTGGAAAATAGTAAAAGCTGTAAAAGGTAAGCGACTTCATATGATGAATTTAGTTGTAAACGGTGACACGCTTAAAACACATGAAGAAAAAGCAAATGCTATAGCAAATGTCTTTGAAAAGGCTCATTCTATCACTGGCAACTGTTTCTCACCTATGGAAAGAAAAGTCTAGAACTACGTTCATCTACTGAATACCAGTAAAAGTAAAATCTTTCGTTTCTGCCTTAAAGAACAGTAAAGCACCGGGTCTTTACTCAATAAATGAAATTCTTCTAAAAAAATATGCCCGAGAAAATATACATTGTCCTTTCTAATATATTTAACTGCTGTCTCCTTAATGGATATTTTCCAAAATCATTAAAAAATCGAAAGTTATTCCAATTTTAAAAAATGGCAAAGATTCAAAACTTCCATTTAGCTATAGACCAATAAGCATATTAAGCTTATTGGATACAATATTTGAGACAATCATTCAAAAAAGGCTACTGGACTACACGAATACCAATAATATTTTAAATAAAGAGCAATTTGGGTTCCGGAAGGAACACTCCACCACTCACCAAATTCAACGAATAGTACATTTTATCAACGAAAACAAACAAAAAAGGAGAAGTACAGGCATTGTACTACTCGATATTGAAAAAGCTTTTGACTCGATTTGGCATCATGGTCAGAGTATGAAGCCGCCGAGCCGCCGATTTTAGCCGCCGTCGACTTTTTCACCAGCCGAAGCCGCCGCCGATCTTTGCGGCTAAAATCGGCTATCCGCCGCCGTTCCATAGAAAAACTTTAAAATATGGATAGATATAACTTACATTTGATAAGCAAATAACCATATAACAGATATATCGTCCCCTCAATAGAAGAATAGTGTATACACATAAACACTATTATTTTTTATTGCATTTAAATAATCTACCCAATCGGTTGTATATCTAGTAAACATTTGGGGAAATTCTACTTCCACAAATTGGGTTTTTGGGTGTTTGAAATTGATTGTTCATTAATAAAAGCCTACGTGCCGATATAGAGTTTCAATATCACAAAAACTTCAAATATGATTTTCTCGAAATGACAAACAAATTATACCCTATTCATTTCTTGGGGGGACGATATGGAAAGTGATTTTCGTTTTGATTCGTTTATTGTCACAAGAGGGAGCTTAACATGTATTAAAAACAAGTAAGAAACTGGACTCTACATACTATAAAAGCATTACACTGTACAAAATTTTAAGAATTTATATGCACTAATATTAAAGTTAACTTTTGGTGTAAAATGGTCCATTTAAGTGGAAGGTACCAAAAGGGGCGTGCCAATAACGCTCATTTTTATCTGGACTCTAGGTACTATAAAAGCATTACACTGTACAAAATTTCAAGAATTTGTATGCACTGGTATTAAAGATATAAGCTGGTTTCTTTTGGTACAAAATGGTCCATTTGTGTGGGAGGTACTAAAAGGAGCGTGGCAATAATGCCCATTTTTCACTGTATTTTAGGTACTATTAAACCATTACACTGTACACAATTTCAAGTCATTGTATGCACTGGTAATAAAGTTATAAGCTTTTAACTGTTGGTTCAAAATTGTCCATTTGTGTGGGAGGTACCAAAAGGGGCCTGGCAACTTCGCCCATTTTTCTCGAGGTAATAATTCGATCTTAGCCGGAGATAGAAGAAAATATTACCACATACCAAATTTGAAGTCAATCGGTTACTCGTTTCGAGAGTTATCGTGTGCACCAACCAGCAGACAGACAGACAGACGGACGGACGGACATTGCTCAATCGACTTAAAATGACCCAAAACGGATATCCGCCGAACATACATAGGGTCTTAGGTCACTTCTTCGATGTGTTACACTTCTGATGATATATACCCTCCTCTCTAAGGTGAGGGGATAATGAGAATATTGATAGTAATAGAAAAATAATTATAAAAATTATTTTTTAGAGGAAACAATACGATTTTTTATTTATTATTAGATTACGTACACATAGAGAAACAAATGTTTTCGAAAAAACAATGGAGTATTACAGAATTCTAATACTACATATAAATTAATACCTCCATTGTAAAGAATGGTAAGTCGACTTGGTACGTTATACTGGAGATTGCATTCCTAAATATTTTAAATTGTCTTCAGTCAAATCCATCAATTCAATTAAGTTATGCTCAAAACAAATTACAAGGTAATTCTACACAAATTTAAAATTTCACTAAAACGACGATTCGCCTCTCCTGAAAACAACCAGTTTCGACTTAGCATACTTTGAAAATCGAGTATACATATCATAGAGCACCCTAGTGTCAATTTTATGACTTATCATTGTATGGAAATCGATGATTTTTATACCAGCCACCATATGAGGGGGTATACTAACTTTGTCATTCTGTTTGCAACACCTTGAAATATGATCTGCGACCCTATAAAGTATATGTATTCTTGATCGTCGTGAAATTCTAAGACGATTTAGCCATGTCCGTCTGTCTGTCTATCTGTGGAAATTACGCTACAGTCCGTAATAATAGACCTAGGTTAATCAAATTTGGTATAAATTCTTCTTATAGTTGCAGGTCGTTTGGTATTGCAAATGGCCAATGTTTTGATATAGCCCCCTATAGAGGTCGCTCCAAATTATGGGTTTTATTCCATAGATACCACATTTTTAAGGCAATTTAGATGAAACTTTTCACTTTGTGTAATATTTTGACAAAAATTTAACTTCATATTTAATATTTTGTTATAGTCACCCTATAGAGGCCGCTTCAAAATAAACGTATTCGCGCTCCTTATTTATAATCTTTTTATACCTCACGAGTTACAGAAAATCGGTACTAGACACGAATTTTCTCAGTATCTTCCAGTCATATTCTCTGAGATGAGTCAAGTCTGGTAATATGTCGGACCCGAAATGTTGGGATCTTGCATGTGTGAAAACCGGGCAGTGACACAGAAAATGTTCCATCGTTTCGATGTTTTCTCTGCATGCCCTGCATTCGTCGTTTCCTGCTAGTCCTATGCGATGAAGATGTGCTTGTAAGCTTGAGTGTCCCGTTAGAACATTCATCATCTTACTAATATCGATATTCTTTAGTTTCAGAAGACTTCTTGTTTTCTTTTCATTTGGGTCACCCAACAGTATCTTTGCAGTTGCTCCTACTGTTGCGCTATTCCACACAGTTTTGTGAGCCATCTCTGCCCAGTGCTTCAACTCATCCTTCGTGGCTTCGAAAGGTTTCCAATTTTCCAAGTTTATTACTCGAAGTTATCTGCCCTTTGAAGCCAAGCTGTTTGCCCGTTCATTTCCAATCACTCCGTTGTGTCCTGGTACCCAGCAAATACGCAATTGACCATGGGCTGAGTAATCATTTATCGTTCTTTTACAGTCCAACACAGTTCTGGATTTGACCATTTCCGATGTTGTTGCTTTAATCGCCATTTGGCTATCTGTGAAGATGTTGGCATATTTAGGCTTTGTCGTGTTACTGAGCCAGTTCACACACTCCGCGATTGCTCAAACTTCTGCTTGAAATACCTTATTATGGTCAGGGAGGCGGAAGTGGAGTTCGACTTCTGGTTCATCAATAAAAAGTCCCAGACCCGTCCTTCCTCCTCGCTTGGACCCATCCGTGTAGCAGCTGGTTCCCACTGGCACATGGGCCAAAGTTCCATTTTCCCAGGAGCGTCTGTCTGGCACAAACGTATCACAGGTAGCTGTAATCCGCACTTCAGGAATGCGGTCCGAGATTTCTGGCGTTTGAATGTGACCAACTAGATATTCTAAAATCTTCTGATAGTACGACTTGTGGTCTCGATTTATCCATTCACCCATAACTTGTAGACGTCTTGCTGTGAGGGCTGCCTCATACTTTATACGGATGTCTATTGGTTGGATGTGCAGTATAGTCTCCAACGCTGTTGTTGGTGCAGTTCTAAATGCCCCGCTTATGCCTAGACAGCACATACGTTGAATTTTTTGCAAAGGTATTACGTTGCACTTCTTGTCCATTGATGTCCACCACACTACACAGGCGTAGGTGATTATTGGTCTAACCACGCTCATGTAAAGCCAGTGAGTCATATTTGGACGTAGTCCCCATTTTAAACCTATAGCTCTTCTGCACAACGACCAACATCTGTGTGCCTTTGTAACTCTTTCTTCAAGATGATCTTTCCAGTACAGTTTCTGATCCAAGATTACACCCAAGTATTTTACCTTTTTAGTTATAGCAATTGTCTTATTCAGGAATCGAGGCGGGGTAAAACGTGGGATCTTCGTTTTCCTTGTAAATAGACATATTTCTGTTTTGTCTGGGTTAACATTTAATCCCCTTCGTTGTGCCCAGTTATATGCTATGTCAAGTGCCTCTTCAGCTCTTCTGCATAATAGATTTGGATGAAAGCCCCTTAGAAGTATTACAACGTCGTCTGCATAACAGACTGGTTTAAGTCCTTCATTGGTGAGGGCTTTTAGGAGACTGTGTATCGTCGTAACCCATAGAAGAGGCGATAAAATGCCCCCCTGAGGTATACCACGATTTACCTTGTCTCTAATTTTTACGTCATATGACCCACAAATAATCCACCTATTCCTTAGCATATTGTTGATCCAGTTTTTCAGCGCCCGGTCAACCTGAAACTCGTCTAAGGACTGGATAAGTGTATCGGTCTGTACATTGTTAAATGCGCCCTCAATGTCTATGCAAACAGCAAGTGTATACATTTCTTTACTGAAGGACTTTTCTATGTGGTGCACTACGTCATGCAGAGCTGTTTCCACTGATCATCCTTTGACATAGGCGTGTTGTTTGAATTTTAGCCTGTCATTCGCTATTTTACCTTTGACCATGTTATCAATTATTCGCTCCATTGTTTTTAACAGGAAAGAAGTAAGGCTAATGGGTCGATAAGCCTTTGGGGTCGTATAACTCGCCTTGCCAGGCTTTGGTATGAAGACCACCCTTGATTCCTGCCAGTTTTTTGGGGTATACGAATGGGTTAGGCATGCAGTGAACACTCCAGCCAGATGAGTTGATACCAGATCCACCTCATTCTGCAGAAGTGCTGGAAATATTCCATCCGGTCCCGCAGCCTTAAAGGGAGAGGAACTTTTTATCGCTTCTTTAACCATACCATCTGTTATATCCGTAATAGGTACTTGATGCAATACATTTTCATTCTGTAACTGTTCCTCTGTTGGTCCAGCATTACCAGTCGGAAAATGAGTTTTCATCAAGAGCCTTACGGTACCCTCTATAGTTTCCATCCTTTTACCCGTTTCATCCACCAGTGTTTCGGTTTGGACATGAGTTTTTGAGAGGAACTTTTTCATTTTAGACATGCTGTTAACGCTGTCTACCTGTTCACAGAAAAGCCTCCAGGAGTTACGTTTCGCCGATCTAACGATTTTATTGTATTCTTTGAGTCTTCTGTGGTAGTCGTCCCAATATACTGATTGTTTTTTACGTCGAGCTCTATTGTAAAGTCTGCGGACATCTTTGCCAATCGAGCGAATTTGTCCTGTCATCCAGGGTTTCTCAAAGGCAGATTTCCTTTCTCGAAGTGGGCAACTATATTCGAATGATTTTATAAGAGCCTCGGTAATCTTGTTAACATTGATATCAATGTCGTCTGCACATAGATAATCGCGTGTAGGCTGCCCCAATCGATTTCTAAGTAGATTTCCGAATTTAGTCCAGTCGGTCTTAGCCTTATTACGGAAACTTATGGGGTTTGGCGGTGGCCGTGCAATTTTAAACCTTATATAACGGTGGTCTGAATAGGAGTGTTCATCCGAAACCCTCCACTCATGAATCTCATCAATAAGATTTTCTGAACATATGGTTATATCTAATACTTCTTCCCTAATTTTGTTAACAAATGTTGCAGTGTTTCCTATGTTAAGAGTTATGAGGTCATTTGTATTCAAAAATTCGATAAGGGCGTGTCCCCTTTTATTGGTGTTAGTACTACCCCAAGCGATATGATGGGAGTTGGCGTCACATCCAGCTAATAACTCATTACTTGTGTGTTTGGATTCCCTCACCAGACGTTGTAATTCCGACGTAGGTGGCAATGTCGGCGCATCGAATGGCAGATATATTGACGCCAGGTACATATTTCCATTAGCTTGCCTCAGCACCGTTGCGTCCGATGTTGACAACTCTGGAGAGAAAATAAAACATAAGTTTTTATGGCACAGAATACAAGTCCTTGGACGAGTAACTGTGTTAGCGTAGAAAAGGTTATAGTTCACATGGTTTAATCCAGTAACCTCGTTGCTAGTTGTCCATGGTTCCTGGATCAAATCAATATGAACCCTGCCTTTATTTATGATGTCCATCAGAGCGTTGGATGCTGTCTCGCTCCGGTGGAGGTTTATCTGGATGACCTCAATCATTGTCCTTCCAGTAAAAGTTTCTTATGGGAGTCTATCCTATCTGGTGGCACCCCCTCATTATTTGGTAGTGGGTCATTCTCCTCCTTTCGTTCACTACCTATTACACCATCTTCCAGTCGACAATTTTGGGAGGCGGTGTTATTTTTTGTCGCTCCCTCATTGCTTGAATCGTTTTGTGGCTCTTTTTATTTTGATCACCACCTTTGCTGGGAACTTCCTGCAAAAGTGGCGCTACTATTGGTGAACTGGTGGTGTTATTGACTACTTCCACATCAGTTTTTGGCAGTGTCTCACTTGTCTCCATCCGTTCAATACCAGTGTTTGCCTCTTCAAACAGTATATTTGGACTCGATTCATTTGTCCTGCCAATCGGGACCTTTCCAATTTTGAAAAAGACTGTCCAGATCAAGAAGTACGCCATGCCCTTCGCCATGACAAGATTGTTCTTGGATTCTAGGTCTATGCCTAACACGAGGAGAGTACCCTCGGTATCATCCTTCCTATAGAAGACTTCCCACTTTCTCACGGAAAGTTTTGAATTCTGTTTGCCAATGCCCTTAACATATAGGGTCGTTTTTATAAGTTCAGGAATGTCGCTTTTCCTTACGAATTTTAGCTTTGCGCCGTCCCAAGGTGAGGGGAAGTTATCCACAAGTTTTACGAGGACACCAGCGCAGCGTTGTGATGCCAGCCTTAGCATCAAAACACCCCTCTCAAACTTGCAACTCATTACTTCGATTGGTGGTTCATCCTTAGATTCGAGGACGTATTCCGCTACCCTCGTATAGACCAAATCTTCGAAGTTACTCTTTTGGTCTTCGGGGATTCTGCCAGATGCACTACTGCTATCAATTATGGCGTAGCATAGATCGTCTCGAAAATGTTGTTTAGCTATATTAGTATAAGTCGGTGGCTTCTTACCCTTCTTTATGGCCAATTGATTTTTCCGTGTCTGTAGAGTCTTTTTGGTTAAAGCCTCATCCTTAACGGATGATTTGGTTGACTTGAACTGCCATATTGGGTCAACTTTACCGCCCACAATCGAAGGACCCAGACTAGAGACCTCCTTTTGTGTGGTTACGTTAGGCTTATCCGAATTACTGAAAGACGGCGAGCACTTTTTCTTCTTAGTCACTTTCACAGCGCTATGTTCTTCGGGAGACCTGACTCTTTTAGCGGCCTCCATGTTTGTATTGGAGGTAGAATTGTCAGGTTCATCCCGTAATAGGTTCTGTCGGTTCAACTTATTCAGTTTCCTTCTTTGTGCCCCTGACAGTCTCTTTGAGTTAGCAACAATAGTGATATTGTTTTAATTTGATGATTCAGTCGCCGCTGGCTTTTAAAGGCTGGGGTTGCTTAAAGCACCGGCTGGGTTCTGCTTCATCTGTCTTATCATTTGTTTTGCCTGCGGCTGGATGTGCTCTTGTTTCATTTTCGACTACGGGATCCAAGGCACCAAAGCTCGTAGAAGTTGCTTGCTCAACGCTTGTCGCCGGCACTGGGTTTTCCCTCCCCTGCGCCGTAATCTCCTTCGTCTTTTTTGGTTTAATCATAATGGGGAAGACACCCCCATAGCCAGTATTAGCCCGTAATAGGTACGTCGGTATAGGCCTTCCAGACTGAGCTCAGAAATTTCTGTCCAGAGACCGATGCATCCAATTCAACCTACGCTTTATAAACAACAAACCTCCTGGTTGCGTAGTAGGTAGGTGAATAGGTATTGCGTAATAGGTTGAAAACTATCCGCTCTGCGATAACACGTCCGTTAGCTACGACAGGCGGCGACTGATTATTTAATAAAACAATAAATATAGTCAAATCAGGTCAAACTCATCAATCACATATGAGTGCGGACCAATCCAATCAAATCTGGTACTCATTGTATGGAAATATTCGGCAAGCGGGCCTTTTACATACGAGGAAATTCGAACCCGGGAACCGGTGAAAGGGAATGATATAAATAACTCAATTGACTTGAATAGTAACTAACTTTCTAAAGAAAGAAATGCTATTTCCAGGCCAGTCAAACGGTGTCAAGACTCTTTCAATATGAATGTGATTCAAAACCAGAATTTACCGGTCACACAAAAATAGATCAAATCGTTTCCGGGTATGACAGGGTTTTGTAGAAAATTGTATTAAGGACTACACTAAAATATCATGTCCAATGATGCAATATCTTCGAAAAAATCAAGGGGTCAATAAGAGCGATCCAAACAATATATTCGTTTTTGAGAAACTGAAAGACATCATGACAAGAACACCGATGGTAAGATATCTGAACTTATGATTTAAACTATTGACAGAGTTACAGCTTTAACCAAGAAAGTAACCAAGTGGCATATGCATCTAGAACATTGAGTAGTCATGAATGTAATAATTCGACCATCGAAAAAGAATAACTTCACAGTATGGGCAGTAAAACTTTTCAGGTTTTACGTATATAGTCACGAATTTCATCTAAAAATAGATCATCGGCCGCCTAGATGGTTTCAGGAAAAATTAGCTTCAAAGGTGGCTCCTACAATTAGGCGAATATAACGCCGTAATAGAAAATATAAAAGGCAAGTATAATCAAATAAACGACTTTTTGACCCGCCAAAATGCCGATCATTTTGAAATTAATTGTTTAAAGACTACAATTTCTCAAAAGTTGACGCTGATGGAAAGGAATCTTTGGTAGTGGAAAAAATTCACTCACAGGAGGAAAAATTTAGTGACCATCGTGCTATATTGACTACCATCGTATATAGATTCCGCAAACAGATAATTTTTCAACATATGAAACGTAAGCAATCCGAATGGGAGAATGGGAGTACCTTTTTGAGTACAAAAATTATTAAAACTTAAACAAAAAAGTTCCCAAAACACAACATCTCGCATGGAGTCTGGAAACTCATCACAGGATGACCTTTTAGCCTCCAGTCAGGAATTGGAGTTAGACAAACAAGTGTAGTCGGCACTGGCAAAAACGTCACTACGACAACATCAAAAACAACACCGGACCTGTCGGTCCCGCGCGATAGACAGGCTGGGAACAAAAATAGCAAACGAAAGTGTTCGTCCGATATTCGTAAGTCACTATACCAGAAGGCTAAGTTTACTCTCGACAACATTGCAGCAAATGGAACAGTGCACGAACGTGATGAGGAGGACAAGAAGATGTACATACAAAGAGAAAAAGAACTCCCAACAAGACAATCAACCTTCAACCTCAAAGCGGGAACAGTCCCAGACGGAGGATGCTAAGCCCGATAAGCACAAGAATGTCAAAGATTAAACAGCACCAATTTCATCAGCCACGAAACGGCCCTTCAACGAGGTCGTGAAGGACAATCTGCGTGTTGCCCTTGTCAACGACAAAATGTTCTGATCATCCATGAAGACAAAGGGAACAAAACAGTCGCTATATATAAAAATGAATACGAAGAGAAAATGGTTGAATTACTACAGGAAAATAACAATAATATAATCACAGAACTACACAAAATGGACATGATCACCCCCTTGGAGAAAATACGATTACACTTCTCAGCAAGTACGGCTCCAAGATTATACGGCTTACCTAAAATACACAAACCAAATATACCACTTCGACCAATTGTATCATCCATCAATGTTCCATGTTATCAATTATCTAAACACATAGGCAAAATATTAAAACACATAATATCGGATAAATACAACATAAAATTCCATTTCCCTAAAACAAAGCTTAAAAGGCTTTGGAATTAAACAAAATGAAATAATTGTTTCATTTGACGTCATCTCCCTGTTCACAAATATTCCTGTGAATCAAGCCATAAAAATTATAATGAAAAAGTGGGACAGAATTAAAATACATACAAAAATATCAAAATCGAAATTTTTGCATATTTTAAACTTCTGTCTTAAAGACAACAATTATTTTAACTACAACAACAAAATATATAATCAAATTTTTGGTATGCATATGGGAAACCCACTGTCACCCACCATAGCAGACATAGTCTTAGACGATCTCCTAGACAACACTATCCAAGAATTAAGGGAAAAATACATAAATATTAGACACATAACAAAATATGTAGATGATATTTTATCAATTATCAAAAAAGGCGAATTAAATGAAATCTTTAGCACACTAAACAAATACAATGAACGGATTCAATTCACAATGGAAATAGAGAAAGAAAACACCATAGCCTATTTAGATACAAAACTAACTCGTTGTGACAATAAAATAATATTTGACTGGTATAAGAAATCAATGGCATCTGGAAGAATCATGAACTACCACACAACCGAAATCGCGAATAATAATTACAGCAAAAAGTTTCATTTACAGAGTATTAAATATCAGTGACGAACAATTCCACACAGAGAACATCAAACAAATAACACAAAATTTAATTAATAATAGTTTTCTACAACTTATCGAACAAACGAAAAGAAAACTGAAAGTTGACAACCCTAAAACGAATGAAGAAATATAATATTGCAGTTTTAAATACATCTCTGGACTAACAGACAGCAAGAATATGAAATCAACAATAAACACGTCAAGAAACATATGTTATGCATACAAAGCAAACACAACATTGAGCAAACTATTTACAAACGTCAAAACTCCAATTGACAAACAACAACAAAGCAACATAGTGTACGAAATAGCATGTAAGGGAAACGACGAACAAAACTGTGATCTATTATACATAGGAACAACAAAGGGAACTCTTCAAACAAGAATGGGAGAACACAAGACAGACTTCGAAAAGCGAACAGCTTTGTCACAACATATGATCGACAGTGTACACAAACCAGACTTCGATAACGTTAAAATATTAGACAAGGAAAATAAATAAAAGAAACGATATGTTATCGAAATCTTAAGAATACAACAGAAAATAGATAGAACAATGAACTTAAAAGATGATACAAATAATATAAGTGTTAGTTATCGAGTCGCAATATAGAATAATACACTGTAATATTAAATATAAGTTGTCTGTCATTAATATACTCGTATTATGTTGTCATTATGTGAATTTATAAAAAATATTAAATAAGTTTAATGTAATAATTTTCCTAAATTTTGTAAGTTTTGTATGTTCTCATAAGAAAACTTAAATTGTAATTGTGAAGTTTTTATTTAAATAGACGTATCCCCAGAAGAAGTCAACAAACATTGACGAAACGTCGGGAAGAAAATGAAATAAAAAGGAATTTTTATTTAACTTTAAACTAGGTCTTAAAAACTTAAACTAGTTAAATATTTAAATGACAAAAAGGGAAGTCTGTCTCCTGCAAGCTCTGATCAGTCGTAGTGAACGGACGTGTTTATCACAGAGTGGATAGTTGAAACTACTACACAGCACCTATTAAGCAATCGCAAAAAAATCTGCACAAAGTCGGGAAGGCCTACATCGTAGTACCTATTACGGGCTAATACAGACAAAAAAAAATAAATTCGCTTGACAGGGATGCCTTCATGTTCCGATGGAGCGGGTCTTGGCCAAAACCGACAACACCAAAAATGGTGAAAATTTCCCCCCAGTACTCACAACAGGTGGTCCGGTGTGAGGAAAACGTATGTCCGAACGTCAAAACGGAAGCACAATGAGCACCGGTTAGCGCCCAGAGTTTTTTCACCAAGCACTTCAATGAAGTGACGAAGGAGAGTCTAGAGAAGGCTGTGAGGATGGATCCATTATCAAGAACAAATGGAGCCATGTACAATCAGCCATTATGGCTCATTACCTCGATGTCCGTAGAGAAATGCCGGGAAAACCACCAATCTGCAACGATGCAGGATGGCATCAGGGGAGAGTAAAACTCTTATGTTTCGGAGATGCCAGATCAGTAGAATTGTATAAGGCTGCTCTAAGTCGAACCCTAGAGCCACCACCTGGGTTACAGAAGAGCCCTCAAACTCGGCTGACATATTAGAAATAATAAAAGATTCCAATCCTGGTCTGCCGACCCATAATTGGAAAATTAGCAAGGTGGGGGAGGCGGAAGGTAAAAAGCGCCCGGACAATTTGATCCTTACCCCTGAATCACCTCTCATATATAACGTGCCAGTGCAACACTGCAATATGGTTTCGAGACTATAGTCTTGAAGGTATACAAGCAGGATATAGCTCCCACTGCGGAAGGCGAGTCGTCCACCATGGTTGATACACGGCTTTCTGGAAGTGCGGATTTAGCCACGCCCCTTATTTCTGGTGACTCCAACTCTAACAGGTCTGTAACGTCCTTCTCTGAGGACGAAAGCACTACTTCGAACACTGAGGGGCTCAGGAGAGTCTCCGGACTTTTTGACGCATCTGGCGGGGACATGCTCCTCGATGATACGGACGAAGAGTTCGATAACACCCTTGTCGGGGTGGATGTTAATCTGTCAATTACCAATGATGGTAAGAATTCTACATACAGATTAACCTCCATCACACCACAGAAGCCTCAGCGGCTCTATTGCTGCGCCTGTCCACAGCTGCAGTAGACATCGTTCTGATACAGGAGACCTACGTTGTAGGAGGAAGGGTGTGCGGTATCAGGACACCCAACATTAAACTGCTTGTGGCCAACTGTGAAGGCAATCCAAGAACCTGCATTTTGGCCAGGAAAGATCTAAGTATCTTTCTCCTGACTAATTTAAGTGGTAAAGACCAAGGTTTAGGTTTGGGTTAGGGTGGCAGCCGTATTTTTTTACAAGCTCACATAGACCTGTTTAGGTCCCTAGTGTTTCCACGGGCTGAAATGCCCCTTATCGAAACCAACCTGTTTGATATATAAATGTATCGATAGTACGAATGTCGGTACTGGAAAGATCTGTTAGGCTGCCTAGAAGGCCGACCGTAGTATGTCCAGTCGTCGTTTACTCAGAGCGGGGCAGTCGCATAGCAAGTGCTCAATGCTCTCCACTTCTTCCTCATCTCCACAGCTTATGCAGAAGTCATTAGAGTCAATACCCAATATTTTGGCGTGTTCGCCGATCAAGCAGTGTCCCGTCAGAACTGATACTAACGTAGACAATCTTTGCCTCTCTAGTGCGAGGAGATATTTTGATCTTCTCAGGTCATACCTTGGCCTAATTTGTCTAGCTACACTGCAGGTGCCAATTTCTGTCAGTCTTTCGTTGGACTGCCTGATTGCCTCTTGCCTAAGCCAAAGCTTGAACGTGGATAGAGGCGCGCCAATATATGCAAATTCTTCGAGAATTTGTAATGTCGTCCCTTTCCTAGCAAGTTCATCGGCTTTGCAGTTCCCCGGGATATCCCTATGCACAGACACCCATATATTAAGAGATCATAGTAATGTAATTTATCTCGAAGGTGTACACAGGTGGTATATTGTCCACTCGGTCGGTTACGATAGCACTTCACTTTGATATCCTCATGTGACCGTAGTTCTTGTACCTCCACATTGATATGCAGTTTAATCTTATTGCCGCTTTGGAGTAGCTTATGCTCAGGCAGGCAGTTCTCTGAACCTTTGTTAGTAGGTTGGTGATGGTTAGATGGTCAGTTGCCGTCCACCCATACCACAATGCCGTATAACAGTATTGGACAAAGTACTGCTATACATATCCAGAGGACGATTTTAGGAGAGAGGCCCCACCGCGACCCTATAGCCTTTTTGCAGGAATATAAGGCGACGTTGGCCTTCCATACACGTTGCAATAAGTAAAGGCTTAATAACAGTTTTCTATCTAGAATTATTCCTAAAAATTTTGCACTTTCAGAAAAGACTAGATCTGTTCCATTTATCCGAGGTAACAGATCTCCTAGTAAGGAGAACCAATTCTGTCTTGTTTGGGTTTACGCCCAAACCGCAGAGGGACCCCTTGTGGGGTCCCTCTGTTTACAAACCTTGTTAGATTTGTGGACCCTAGACATGCTGTTATGCGTCTTCTGTTGAGCAGACTTTGAATTAGTCTTATCAAACTAGAGTCAACTTTTAGATGTGACAGTTCCGCAATTACCGCATCTGAGTGAATGTTGTTAAAAGCCCCTTCTATGTCAAGAAATGCCACCATGGTGAATTCCTTGAAATGCAGGGACGATTCGATAGTGCTCACAGGTTCGTGCAGGGCTGATTCTGTTGACTTCCCCTTATTGTAAGCATGTTGGTTCTCCGACAGGAGATTTGTATCCAGGTTTTCCCTAATGAAATAAACTAAAAGTCTTTCCAGACCTTTCAATAGGAAGGAGGATAGGCTAATTGGGCTGAAGTCTTTTGGCCTAGTGTGTGATATCTTACCCGCTTGATACAGCCTACATAAATTTTCTCCAGCCAGGGGATAATGTACTTCAACATTTTCTGCATTTCTGCTGGAGTGATGCCATCGGGTCAAGGTGACTTGAAGGGCTCAAAGCTTTTAATAGCCCAGCTTAGCAACGCTCGCAGTCCAATCGCCCTCTTGTTGGTCCTGCTGATCGTCTGGTTATGTTAGAGAGTTCCCCGGTAAATGTGTGTCGAGCAGTACATTGAGCGACTGCTCGCTGTTTTTGGTCCAATTATTTGCCTCATCCTGCAAGTAACCCACTGTACAGGGTGAAGCTGATAGTATTTTCCTCAGCCTTCCGGCGTCGGAGACCTTTATCACTTCGCCACAGAAGATTTATTAAGAGTGTCTTTGCGCCTTCCTAAGCTCCTTCTTATAGATCTTGAGTTGCTATGTATAGGCATCCCAGACATTAGCGACCCCAGTAGATTTAGCCTTGTTGAATAGCTTGTTGCAGGTCTTTTTCATAGCCGTTAGCTCAGAAGTCCACCATTGGGGTTTAGTTTTACCCTTGTACCTTGTTTTTGGACAGGCTTCTTCAAGGGAATGACATGGTGATATGCTAGACCTGATTATCCAGACCGGTTTTGTCATTCGGTTCGTACCGAAGTTTGGAGTTGAGGACTTTCTTGAAATTCTTCTCATACAGGTGCTACTTTGTCTTCTGTGGACGGCAGGTTTAGGCGCTTTTTCAGCGAGTTTGACCTCAATATAATGGTGATCTGAGAATGAGTGGTCGTCCAGTACATTCCACCCAATAAATTTGTCTGACAGCCGGTCTGTAGCAAACGTTACGTCGAGTACATCTTGTCTGTCTTTAATTGTAAAGATCGGTTTATTACCTATGTTACAAATACTTAGGTTGGTAGATAGAATAAAGTCAAGAAGCGAATCACCCCTATTGTTTATATCCGTACTACTCCAGATAGTATGATGAGCCTTCGTGTCTGCGCCAATAATCAGCTCGACCTCGTCAGACGTTGTTTCTTCTACTACTTCCCTGAATAGAGCAGTCGGTACTACAGCTTCATAAGGCAAGAAACTGGTCTCCAGTTACTTGCGATTACCGATCTCCAGACAAGCAGATGTTTGGTCTTTACCACTTAAATTAGCCAGGAGAAAAATACTATCTTTCCTGGCCAGAATGCAGGTTCTTGGAGTGCCTTCACAGTTGGCCACAAGCAGTTTAAAGTTGGGTGTCCTGATACCGCACGCCCTTCCTCCAAATGCGTAGGGTTCCTGCATCAGGACGATGTCTACTGCACCTGTGGACAGGCGCAGCAATAGTGCCGCTGAGGCTGCTTTAGCGTGATGGAGATTAATCTATAGAATTCTTACCATCATTGGTAATTGACAGATTAACATCCACCCCGACAAGGGTGTTATCGAACTCTTCGTCCGTATCATCGAGGAGTATGTCCCCGCCGTATGCGTTAAAGAGTCCGGAGACTCCCCTCAGCTCTTCTCTGTCAGAAGTAGAGCTTTCGTCCTCAGAGAAGGACGTTACAGATCTTCTGTTAGAGTTGGAGTCACTAGAAATAATGGGCGTGGGAACCTCCGCACTTCCAGGAAGCCGTGTATCAACCACAGTGAACGACTCGCCTTCCGCAGTGGGAGCTATATCCTGCTTGTATACCTTCAAGACTATAGTCTCGAAACCATATTGCAGGGTTGCACTTGCACTTTGTATATGGGAGGTGGATTTAGCGTTAAGGATCAATTTGACCTGACGCTTTTTACCATCCGCCTCCCCCACCTTGCTTATTCTCCAATTATGGGTCGGCAGACCAGGATTGGAATATTTTATTATTTCTAATATGTCAGCCGAGTGTGAGGCCTCTTCTGTAACTCAGGTAATGGCTCTAGGGTGACTAGGGATGTTGTTTTTTTCCACAACATTCAACTGGGCTCCCAGACACACGTCACCCCCTCGACTCAGGGCAGCCTTATACAATTCTACTGATCTGGCAGCACCGAAATATTAGAGCTTTACTCTCTTCTGATGCCAGCCTGCATCGTTGCAGATTGGTGGTTTGCCCGGCATTCTCTACGGACATCGAGGTAATGAGCCATAATGGCTGATTGCACATAGTTTATGTTAACTTAGACGCATGGTGCAAAATGTCATCCCAATCGCTTCAAGTAAGGTTTAAAGAAATAAAATCGATTGGAATCCTTCTATGGGGACTATATCGAAAAATGAACATATATGGTCCAATCACAATCAACATTTCAAGGTATTCCCAACGGTTAAAAGGTTTAGCTTTTAGTAATTTTCGTCGATATTAATCTTCAAATTATTCTGTATTATTAAACAACTTAAATTTCCGAGAATAAAAGCGAAAAAAATTAATTGGTCCGTTAGTTAAAATTTTTATTTTAATTTCTGAATGGAGAGTTTGGGAATTTGAGATGAATCGGAGCAAAACCAACGAAGATACAGAAGTCTGAACAACCGCGCTTCATACGTGACTCAGTGCATCAGAAAACGTTAAAGCAATTTTCCCACAACCCACGTTTTCAAAGTCGATGTCTATAATATATTCAAAACTTCTGCACCCATCGTTTTGAAATTTTGAACTCTATTTCTGGACATAACTTACGAGGCAACGCTGAAAGATTTTTTTTCAAATTAGTTAATATTTTTATTTTACATTAACAAATTATCCGATTTTTGTTCCAAAAATTGCGATTTTCATTTCATAGTGTTCCCAAAAATTTAAAAATAGAAATTCCGAAAAACCCTCCCGGCGTTACCTGGGGAAAACGATTATCTAACGAAATAATATGGGTTTATTGATTTTAGATGATCCATCGCCGAGTTATGGACACCGCAATTCTATTTTTTTCCGAGACGCTTCCGAATAATTGCTGCCATTGCCATATTTTTTTAATGTTTCTTCATGAATCGGTTACACAATATACTTCGAATGATACACTTACCATTAGTTGTAATCAAAAGATTTTAACTGTGTCGTCAACTCCACAGAGTGAGTATACTCGTAACCATAAAATAACATCAATAACATATCAATCCCTCATAGATTTTACTTCTAAGCGTCACAGAAGTAAAAAAATCGTAAGGATAGGGCTGCATTGGGAAACATGCGTTCCTACTAAAATATTTGTGTACATATCTAGAGATACCGAACCCTTCCCCTTTTTATACCCTACACCACACTGTGGTACAGGGTATTATAACTTTGTGCATTTGTTTGTAACACCCTAAAGGAGAAGAAATAGACCCATCGTTTATTATACCGATCGACTTAGAATCACTTTCTGAGTCGTTTTAGCTATGTCCGTCTGTCTGTCTGTCCGTCTGTCTGTCTGTCTGTCCGTCTGTGCATGTATTCTTGTAATCAAAGTACAGGTCGCAATTATGGTCCGATCTCGACGAAACTTTACACATATCTTTTTTTTGGCCCAAGGACGATCCCTATTGAATTTGGTTAAAATCGGTTCAGATTTAGATATAGCCCCCATATATATGTTAGCCCCGATTTGACATGTAAGCGCTGTAAAAATTTTATTTTATATCCGATCAGTATGAAATTCGGCAGGAAAAGGTTTCTTATTACATGAATGAACTCTGGTAAATTTGGAAGAAATCGGCCCAGATTTAGATATAGCCCCCATATATACATTACCCCCGATTTGACATATAAGCGCTGTAAAAATGTTATTTTATATCCGATCAGTGCGAAATTCGGCAAAGAGAGGTTTCTTATTACATGAAGGAATACTGCTATATTCGGAGAAAATCGGTTCAGATTCAGATATAGCCCCCATATATATGTTACCCCCGATTTCACATGTAAGCGCTGTAAAAACTGTATTTTATATCCGATCAGTGCAAAATTTGGCAGAAAGAGGTTTCTTATTACATGAAGGAATACTGCTTAATTCGGAGAAAATCGGTTCAGATTTAGATATAGCCCCCATACATACGTTACCCCCGATTTGACTTGTAAGCGCTGTAAAAATGTTATTTTATATCCGATCAGTATGAAATTCGGCAGAAAGAGGTTTCGTATTATATGAATGAACACTGTTAAATTTGGAAGAAATCGGTTCAGATTTAGATATAGCCCCCATATATACGTTACCCCCGATTTGACATGTAGGCGCTGTAGAGACTGTATTTTATATGCGATCAGTACGAAATTCGACAGAAGGAGGTCTTTTTACATGAATGAGTATTCAGGGAAGATCGGTTCAGATTTATATTGATTGTTCCTCCTGATTTGGTATCAAAACGCTATAGAAGTTGTATTTTACTTCCGATCATTAAAATTTTCCAGAAAGATGTTTCTCAATTTAGGAACGAATATTGCTTAATTTAACGATTATCGTTTCAGAATTAGATAATATGTTTCTACCCATTTACCAATTATTCCAAATTATTATGGCAATGACCCTTATCGCATTGTTAGGGAGGTGTAGGGTATTATATAGTCGGCCCCGCCCGACTTTCTGCCTTTCCTTACTGGTTTTACTTATATAAATCCGTTTGTGACGAAGTTGGCGCTCTCCTCTCTTTGGATATACATTAGACCATATATTATTTTTTCGGTACAGATTTCCGGGCCGAAAAAGTTTCCATTTGACCTACAAACCTCCAATAAAAAATTTGGTGCCGATTGCATAACGCTAAGGTCTGCCCAAAGTTGTTTGAAAACACAAAACTCACTTTACATGAACAAAATTTGGGTTTTTATCAAATGTCACATGTTCATGTAATTAAAAAATATTTTATTAGCATGAAAAGTTTTTAAATGATCTTTGAATAAAATGTTCTTTCTTACAAGTCGTAAACAATCCAAATCGACCGAGAAACGAAAAAGTTACAGCAGTTTTCATTTGAATTTTACGTCATGACAGGGCATGCATGCACACCGACATGGCCTCTATGCAATCACAATAAAAAATAGATCATGCTTGTGCATGCATGAAAAAAACAACGGATTTGCATGATAGTTGATTTTTCGCATCAGTCTGACATTTTTCTACTGGTCAAATAAGAAAACATAAGCAGAACTTTGCAGCGCGCTATACGGCCATGCAACAGGGTCGTTTACAGAACGCGCTCTGCCTCCAGCCTAAGTGAATTGATAAAGGGACAGCTTCGCACAAAATTTAATTTTAGTCATATTCTTATTTGTCTCCAGACCGACCACATCCAAAATGGTTACTAGATCCAGTGATAAATTTCGCACCGTAGAATCAGTTGGGCATGTATTACATACAATATCTGGAGCCAAACTGCCGTCAAACAGACAGATATTTCATGATGTGATAACTGTAATGTATAATGCTGCGACGCCTCTGACCACTGTTGGTGAGCTTGTGATTAATCGATCTACACATCAAAATTTTTGGGCGCCCCCAAAATCCCGGCTGGTACTGGAGAAAAGATGGCCAGAGTCGTTCATGATACACTCATCAAATACAGGTCAAAACACTGGATCGTGCATTTTGTTGCATAACAAATTAGATCGAAAATTAATCAAGTTCCCATGTTCTCATCACATGATGGAGATAGTATTGAAACATGTGTTTGAGGTTAAACTTCGGCGACTTGTGGTCCTGAAGTGCCTATTTTTAATCGTTTTGCTGCCGTTTGGGTAAGTCTCGACCACAAATCGTTTAAAAACGGACTCGAAGATCCAACTGTACGCTCAAAAATAAGTAATGCTGACTGCGAAGTCATTAAGAAATTCTGCATTAAACAGCTATTACAATTAACAATAATGTTTCTTGGTGGTGTCGGCGATAACTTCCGAACACCTGGTCCAACATCCCAAGCAAGGTTCATGGGAAAAGGCATTTATGCCTTAAAAATATACCTATTTCTAGAGCAGTTTGCATTGACAAAACGAGAGTCCAGTGGGCGTGGTTTACATGCAAAATGCCATACGAGCACCAAATCAAGATATACACTTGTTGAAAGACAAGATGTGTCTGAAGCGGTTTTGAAGAAATGGAAAAATCATTTGTGGTATTTGGCCCTAGAATCAATGGCTTTGTCATTTTTCGATTCGGATGTTTCACTCGAAGAGAAACGAAAAATGGTTAGCCATCTGCAATCAACAGAGCCCGTCGTAAATCTGGAAAACGATCGAAAATTCCCCGACCCGAAACTATTGCTGTGTAATAATTTGAGCGATTTCGTCTCATACAAAACCAAACATTTTTTCGGTGCTTTTGGATTGAGTACTGAATTTTTAAAGCATGACCCATCCATTTCGGAAGATTATCAAGATACTCTCGATGTTTGTCGTAATCTGTTTGTTGTTAACGACACTGCTGAACGCGGTGTACAATTTATGAGTGATTACAACAGAATACTTACGAAAGACGAAGAACAAAATCAATTTATATTACAGTGCATTGAAGAATATCGTAGAAAATGTCCCTCACATAACAAGTCACATCTAATATAATATTGAATTAATTGTATTTTTTGTTTTTTTTTCACCGATCTTAATATTTAAAAACTATTTATTAATTAATAATACAAAGAAATGTAATTATACCCTCACTTTAGTGTGACGAGGGTATATATCATTTGCTACGGAAAAAAGTGTAACACATCGAAGGAGTGATCTAAGACCCTAAGTATGTTTGGAGGAAATCCGTTTTGGGTCATTTTAAGTCGAATGAGCAATGTCCGTCCGTCTGTCTGTCTGTCTGTCTGTCTGTCTGTCTGTGTGTCTGCTGGCTGGTGCGCACGATAACTCTCGAAAGGAGTAACCGATTGACTTCAAATTTGGTATGTGGTAATATTTTGATCTATCTCCGGATGAGTTCGAAGATGGGCCATATTGGTCTACTCCTTCTGTTACCTCCCACACAAAGGGTTAAACTTTAGTGAAATATTGATTCTTTAATAACTTCTATACTACTTATTCGAATCTTTTGAAATTCTGCACATAATATTAGTATATTAGTCGCTATTAACTCGAGAAAAATGGGTGAAGTTGGCATGCCCCTTTTGGTACCTCCCACACAAATGGACCATTTTGCATCAAAATTTAACTGCTTATAACTTTAATACAAGTGCATAAAAATGCTTGAAATTTTCTACAGTATAATGTTTTTGTAGCGCCTATAGTCCGGTAAAAAATGGGCATCATTGTACAGCCCCTTTTGGTACCGCCCACACAAATGGCCCGTTTCGTACCAAAGTAAACGGCTTGTAACTTTAATACCAGTGCATACAAATACTTGAAATTTTGTACAGTGTAATGCTGTTGTAGTGCCTATAGTCCTGTAAAAAGTGGGCGTTATCACCCCGCCCCTTTTTGTACCTCCCACACAAAATGACCAAATCATACCAAAATTACATAGCTCGTAACTTTAATATACCAGTGCACACAAACGCTTATAGTTCAGCACAATGCAATGTATTTAAGAATGTACTGTTTACCGAAAAATATGTGTATTTGGAAAACCCCTTCTGGTACCTCCCACACAAATTGACAGATTTATTGGTGTAATGTTATATATTACATTACTCACAAAGTGAGGGTATACCTTAGTCGGTTTACCCGACTGAAACTTTCTTACTTGTTTTACTTATTTAAACATACGATTTTTGAATAAAAAAAATATTTCCCCTATAAAGTGTGTTCTAAATTTTGAATGAACTTTGGGCAGACCCTAGGGTTATCCGATCGGCACAAAAATTTTTATGGAAGTCTTGTAGGACAAATGGAAACTTTTTCGGTCCGGAAATCAAAGATCGCAGCAACTTTCACTTTTTGCATCATGTGCTATAAACGGTCTAATATACATTGAACACTCTGAAATAAACAAAGTAACCCGAAGGTTCGACTGCACCGAGTTTCGTTTAAATTATAGAAAAAAACATAACATATTTGCGTTTTTATTTCCCCCATCACCAGGTAATATTATTTTATTTTAAATACTGAATAATTTTATTGTCCTTCCAAACGGGTGACACCGCTCGTTTCAATTATTTAATTAATAAAATAATTTACCCGAGGTGATTCTCTTTTTAGAGCCCGAAATTTGGTATGTAGAAATATTTTTGCTATCTCAGTTCGAAGATGGGTAATATTGGTCCACTCCTTCAATGCCCACATTTAAAAAAATATAAAAACAATAAAAAAAGCTTTTCAACAAAAATAATTGTTTTGGTTTCATAAAAAACAATGTCTCAATCTTCACAATCAAATGCTTTTATGTCTTGGAAGCAAAAAAAAATCTTGGAGGAGTAAATGTTACGGCTTTTAACGATTTGCCTGCAATTTGGAAGTTTTTGTTGTATTTAACCCATTACAGAGTAATGGGTATTTACTTTAATGGGTTAACCATCAACAATTTCACCATTACGAAAGCTCTTCCGCTGCTCTTATTTTACGAACAGACATTTCGGAAAATTGTAAACGTGAACTTCCACTACTTGATGAAGTTTGCTGTTCTAATTTATCATCTTCCATAGCGAATTCCAATTAAATTGTGTTTTCTGCTACCAAATCCATTTAATATCCAGCATTTTACAATATATTCGCACTCTTTCCGTCAAATATTTCGAATATTAGTCTGAAATGTTACTCTCCCCAATTTTCCACGCCCTTTCTGCCAAATTAAAAAAACATCAACATTTTTGAAGAAAACATTTTTTTCTAATAAACTGACAAATTCGTGCAAGATGTTCTTTCAAAAAATAAAACATTTTAGTATTATCATATAATATTTAAAAAAAGAGAACAGAATTCAGGAATGTTGATGTTATTAGAAACTTTTTCACTACTTATAATTAAAGTCAAGTCAGTCGCTGCCAGTCGTAGCAAACGGACGTGTTATTGCAAAGCGGATACTTTTTCAACCTATTACGCAGTACCTATTGACCTACCGACCACGTTACCAAGATGTTGACCTTCCAAGTAGTCTGGAAGGCCAACATCGACGTACCTATTACGGGCAAATACTGACTATGGGTGTCTTCCCCAAAAATGTATGATTAACCCAGATGAAGTAAATGACATTACGGTGCAGGGAAAAATAAACCCAGTGCCGGCGAAAAGCGTTGATTTACTCACGTGTCGTCGGTGTCGTCGTTATCAAACAATCGTGAGCAAGTAACTTCTACGGGGTTGGGTACCAAGTAGTCCAATGAGATACAAGAGCACATCTAGCCTTTAGAAAAATAATCGATGGGAAGATAAAGAAAACCCAAGTGTGGGCTCTAAGCAACCCCAGCCTTTAAAAGCTAGTGAGAACTCCGACTCTTAGTTATCAAGTGATAACAATATTACTATTGTTGAAAATCGGAAAAGACTGTCAGGGAACAAGAAGGAAACTGAATAAGATGAACCGGCAGAAGATATTAAAGGATGAATCGGACTCTTCTACATCTACTAAAAGAGTCAGATATCCCGACGAGCATAGCGATGCGAATTCAGTTAAGAAGAAAAAACTCACCGATACCCAGCACTTCGGAGAAACCTATTCCATCTACCAAAAAAAAGGAATCACTTAAAGGTGGGAGGTGTAGTTAATCCTGTTGTGGAGAAGGTGAGCAAGTCCACCAAACCATCCATAAAGGAGGGGGCCTCAAACAAGAAGACCCATCCTAAAGGAAAAAGCAAGCTGCCTATAAAAAGGGTAAGGAAGCACCGTCTTATTCTCAAATAGCCAAAAACCATATCCAGGACGAACTATACTATGCCATAATTGATAGCAGTAATGCGTCTGGCAGAATTCTGGAAGAGCGAAAGAGCAACTTCGAAGATTTATACTACACAAAGGTACTGGACCACATTCTCGAATCTAATGATGGACCAACAATCCAAGTAATGAGTTGCAAGTTTGAGAGGGGCGTTTAGATGCTGAAACTGACATCATTAAACTGCGCCGATGTCCTCGAAAACTAGTGGAGAGCATCCCCTATATTTGAGACGGCGCAAAGCTGAAACTGGTAAGGAACAGCGACATCCCTGTACTCATAAAAACATCTTTCTATGTCAGAGGATGCGCCAGTAAGGAACCGTGCGCATACTCAGCGTCATTGGCAAAAATGATTCGAACCTTAAAGTGGGGAAGTGGGAAGTCTTCCACATGGTTCTCTCCTGGATAGCCAAGGATAGCCTCCCAAAGGGGTATACTGTGAGAGTGTGTAGTAGGTAGTAAATGAAAGGAGGAGAAAGACCCACTACCAAATAATGAGGGAGTGCTACCAGATAGGATAGCCTCCCAAAGGAAACTTTTACTGGAAAGGCAATGATTGAGGTCATCCAGTTAAACCTCCACCGGAGCGAAACGGCATCCAACGCTCTAATGAACATAATATATAAAAGCAGGGTTCATGTTGTTTTGGTCCAAGAACCGTGGACAACTAGCAACAAGGTTACTCTATTAAAACATGTGAACTACAATCTTTTCTACGCTAACACAGGTACTCGCCCAAGGCCTTGTATTCTGTGGCACAAAAACTTATGCTATCTTTTCTCTCCAGAGTTGTCAACATCGGACGCAACTGGGCTGATGCAAGTAATGAAAATATGTACCTGGCGTCAGTATACCTGCCATTCGATGCGCCGACATTGCCACCTACGTCCTAATAACAACGTCTGGTAAGGGATTCCAAAAATACAAGTAATGAGTTACTAGCTGGTTGTGATGCCAACTCCCACCATATCGCTTGGTGTAGTACTGACACCAATAAAACGGGACAAGCCTTTATAGAATTTTTGAATACTAAAGATCTCCTAACACTCAACTTAGGGAACAAGGCGACCTTTGTCAAACAAAATTAGGGAAGAAGTATTTGATACAATGATATGCTCAGAAAACCTCATTGATGAGATCCATGTGTGGAGGGTTTCAGTAAGGTTTAAAATTGCACGGCCACCGCCTGACCCAATAAATTTCCGTAATAAGGCTAAACACGCCAGGACTAAATTCGGCTATCTACTTAGAAATCGATTGGGCCAGCTTAAACACGATTATCTAAGTACAGAAGACATTGATATCAATGTGGAGGATTACAGAGGCTTTGCAGAACTGTGTTAAACTGTAAAAAAAGATAAATACAGCCCATGGCCAATTGCGTATTTTCTGGGTAGCGGGACACAACGAAGTGATTGGAAATGAACGAGCAAACAACTTGGCTTCAAAGGACAGAGAACTTCGAGTAATAAACTTAGAAAATTGGAAACCTTTCGAAGCCACGAAGGATGAGTTGAAGCACTGAGCAGAAACTGTGTGGAATAGAGCAACTGCAAAGATACTGTGGGGTGACCCAATGGAGAAGAAAACAAGTAGTTTTCAGAAACTAAACAAGATCGAGATAAGTGTTCTACGGACACTCAAGCTTACATGCACATCTTCATCGAATAGGACGAGCAGAAAACGACGAGTACATGGCATGCAGTGAACTGCCCACACACATGCAATATCCCGATATTTCGGGTCCAACATATTGGCAGACTTGACTCATCTCAGAGGATATGACTGGAAGATACTGAGGAATTTCGTGTCTAGTACAGATTTTCTGAAACTCGTGAGGTATAAAAAGATCATAAATAAGGAGCGCACAACAGGCTGAACCACTGGCTTAAGTGTATGTCCATGGACATGAGACGTTTAAACGTCTCCTCTATTCAACATAACCTAACCTATAATTCAAATACTTACCAGCATCTTTAATTCCCATTTCACAAATTTTCTTAAACTCTTTTCTTTTATTTGAATATAAATATTTGTTGAAGTTACAGCACATGTTTGTATTTTCATCAGTACTAAAATATTCCAACTTCCACGCAACGCTGTGCAACGGTTAACTGGTGATTACAAAACAAATTGCATTTTTTGTTATTATGTAATGTTTACGATGTTTCTGCAACTAAAAAAATAGAAATTCAAGTTTTGAGTGTTGGCCAAGAAAAATGGTCTGCGAGGCCATTGTGCTGGTTAACGATAGCCAACGATAGCTACTTGCTTGTTACCCCCCACTGCCGTCTGTCGACCGCAGACCTATCGGTCGTCGATTTGAGTGTGCGTGTTCGATGCTTGCTCCTTCGGAGCCAATGTCTCTTGTGAAAGAGGAGTATATTAAAACTTTGCACATACGATGGTTTTAAAAATTAAATAAACCTCCAGTCCCTACCTCGTGGAAGTTAGGACGTGCTGAATGTGTTCATCATCATCGACGATCACGTTCGCGTTAATGACGTTGTAAGACGACTGTAACTTCACTTTTTATGTTATCGGTCGTGTGTATCTACTAGGCTCCCAATTGGCCCATTCGCGTTTTTGTTTGATAAGGCTCTAATTTCATTATAATTAATTTATTTTTAGTTTACAGTTTTAAACCCTAACTAGTTGTAACTTTCGTCTCTTGCGCCTTTCTCAATCAAACTCGCTCATTATCGATCCCTCCAATCGACATTGTCTATCATCTTGTTGCTAGTACACTAAAAAAAGCGTACTGAAAATGATTTAGAGCCAAAGATAATCGCTATAAAAATAAGAATGTTTTATAGTAAATTCAAAGACATGAATAGTACTTGTTTTGATGATGCATTTCATAGAATCAAGAACATTTGGTAATAAAACTAATTAAGTTTGGTCTTAAAATAAGCACGTTTTCGCGTAAATTGAAGTATGCCTCGTGCTTATGTTTAGTAAAATATCATAAAATTTAAAACATTATCGTATTAAATGCTGGGCCAATAGAGGAACAGTTACAGACCGAAAATGTAATGCACCAAGTACCTATTACGGATGCTATGGTTAAAGAAGCAATAAAAAGCTTCTCTTCTTATAAGGCTGCGGGACCGGACGGAATATTTCCAGCGCTTCTTCAGAATGAGGTGGATCTGGTATCAACTCATCTTGTTGGAGTTTTCACTGCATGCCTAACTCATGCATATACCCCAAAAAATTGGCAGGAATCAAGGGTGGTCTTCATACCTAAGCCTGGCAAGGCGAGTTATACGATCCCAAAGGCTTATCGACCTATTAGCCTAACTTCTTTCCTCTTAAAAACAATGGAGCGAATAATTGACGACATGATCAAAAGTAAGATAGCCGATGACAAGCTAAAATTCAAGCAACACGCATATGTTAAAGGAAGATCAGTGGAAACAGCTCTACATGAGGTAGTACACCACATAGAAAAGTCCTTCAGTGAAAAATTGTACACACTTGCCGTTTGTATAGACATTGAGGGCGCTTTTAACAACATTCAGACCGATACACTTATCCAGTCCTTAGACGAGTTTCAGGTTGACCGGGCGTTGATAAACTGGATCAACAATATGCTAAGGAATAGGTGGATTATTTGTGGGTCATATGACGTAAAAATCAGAGACAAGGTAAATCGTGGTATACCTCAGGGGGGCATTTTATCGCCTCTCCTATGGGTTACGACGATACACAGTCTCCTTAAAGCCCTCACCAATGAAGGACTTAAACCAGTCTGTTATGCAGACGACGTTATAATACTTCTAAGGGGCACACATCCAAACCAACTATGCAGAAGAGCTGAAGAGGCACTTAACATAGCATATAACTGGGCACAACCAAGGGGACTAAATGTCAATCCACACAAAACAGAAATATGTCTATTTACAAGGAAAAGGAAGATTCATCCTTTTACCGTGCCTCGTTTCCTGGATAAGAATATTGCCATATCTAAAAAGATAAAATACTTGGGAGTAATCTTGGATCAGAAACTGTACTGGAAAGATCATATTGAAGAAAGAGTTACAAAGGCCCACAGATGTTGGTCGTTGTGCAGAAGAGCTATAGGTTCAAAATGGGGACTACATCCAAATATGACACACTGGCTTTACATGAGCGTGATTAGACCAATAATCACCTACGCCTCTGTAGTGTGGTGGACATCAGTGGACAAAAAGTACAACGTAATACCATTGCAAAAAGTGCAACGTATGTGCTGTCTAGGCATAAGCGGAGCAATTAGAACCGCACCAACAAGAGCGTTGGAGACTATACTGCACATCCAACCAATAGATATCCGTATAAAGTATGAGGCAGCCCTCACAGCAAGACGTCTACAAGTGATGGGTGAATGGATAAATCGAGACCACAAGTCATACCATCAGAAGATATTACAATCACTGGTCGATCATATTCAAACAACGGAAATCTCCGACCGCATTCCTGAAGTGCGGCTTACAGCTACCTGTGAATCGTTCGTGCCAGACAGACGCTCCTGGAAAAACGGAACACTTGCTCATGCGCCAGTGGGAACCAGCTGGTACACTGATGGGTCCAGGCTAGGAGGAAGGACGGGTCTGGGACTTTTTATTGATGAACCAGAAGTCGAACTTTACTTCCGCCTCCCAGACCATAACACAGTATTTCAAGCAGAAGTTCGAGCAATCACGGAGTGTGTTAACTGGCTCAGTAATACCACAAAGCCTAAATATGCCAACATATTCACAGATAGCCAAATGGCGATCAAAGCAATACCATCGGAAAAGGTCAAATCCAGAACCGTGTTAGACTGTAAAAGAACGATAAATAATTACTCAGTCCATGGTCAACTGCGTATTTTCTGGGTACCGGGACACAACGGAGTGATTGGAAATGAACGAGCAAACAGCTTGGCTTCAAAGGGCAGAGAACTTCGAGTAATAAACTTGGAAAATTGGAAACCTTTCGAAGCCACGATGGATGAGTTGAAGCAATGGGCAGTGATGGCTCACAAAACTGTGTGGAATAGAGCAACTGTAGGAGCAACTGCAAAGATACTGTGGGGTGACCCAAATGAGAAGAAAACCAGTAGTTTTCTGAAACTAAACAAGATCGAGATTAGTAAGATGATAAGTGTTCTAACGGGACACTCAAGCTTACAGGCACATCTTCATCGCATAGGACTAGCAGAAAACGACGAGTGCAGGGCATGCAGGGAAAACATCGAAACGATAGAACATTTTCTGTGTCACTGCCCAGCTTTCACACATGCAAGATCCCGATATTTCGGTTCCGATATATTGCCAGACTTGACTCATCTCAGAGGATATGACTGGAAGATACTGAGAAAATACGTGTCTAGTACCGATTTTCTGTAATCCGTGGGGTATGAAAATCATAAATAAGGAGCGCACAACAGGCCGAACCACTGGCTTAAGTGTATGTCCATGGACATGAGACGTTTTAAACGTCTCCTCTATTCAACCTAACCTAACCTAAATTTTAAAATGTATGTCCTTGATATAAGCATATACTGGTAATTCATTTAAAGCATAAATAAAGTTTTTTAAAATATGTAGGGAAAATTCCTTACATTGTTTTTATTCGAATGCCACTCATACTAAATAGCCACAGAAACCATTTCAATATTCATAGAAAATATGATTCTTGTATACAAGTTTCCACGATAAATTCAAAACACAACACTTCCTTTTTCTAAAAATTGGTTTTATTTTAATATTAGAAAATACAATAAATGTATAATACATATTACGGATAACATTCAACATTTTATAATCTAAAACCGTATTTTAGTTGTATGTATATACATAAACCGGCCAACACACCATCCAAAATATTTGAAGTTTCGTATATTTGTTATCGATTTGTAAACTTATAGTGGATTCACCTTTCTATATGTTCCCCAAACATCCATGAAAAATTTTCGTTGGAACCTTTAATGATTTTGAATTTGGCTGAAATTAAAATAAAAATATTATAAAATTGTATACACGCTGAAAAATTGCTTCTGTAGTATATTTCCCCAAACATATTCAGTTTGAAACGTACATATTTTTGGGGTGCACTCCAATTACTATATAATATTTGACACACACAAATATTACACGTTTGGGGGGATACTGTTCTAAACTATGGTTCCATCCTAATATTTTTAATGTATCAGTGCTTTAATTTAGATGCAAGTTTTCTGTTTTTCAGATGTTCAAAGTGCAAACAAATGTAATATGTTTGTAAAATTCGATTCAAATTTAAGTCGTATAATTTCTCGTAGCTATAAATTGCTTTGATGGATTGTCAAAAAGGAATATTTATTAAATAATAATTAGTTAATGCAGCTTATGACATTCTTAATCCTGCTGTTAGACTGGAAAATATGTACAAATCCTTACAAAACGAATTTTCATACAAAAAGAATATTTAACCCAATATTTTATATTTATTTTTATTCAATACTTCGTAAAAGGAAAGAAGCTTATTTACATATAATTTGTTAACAAAAAAACAAAAATATCCCTTGGACTAAATTATAAGGCAATATATATATTACCGTTTACAAAAGAGACGATGCAAAAATTGGACCAAATGGGCCTAATCTAACAACAGGTTTAAGTATAAAGTATAACAAGAAATCTTGGAAAAATTTAAACTAAAATTCGAAAAAATCAAAAAGTTTTAAAAAATTTTTTAATAAAATATATTTGGAAAACTCCTTTAACAATAACTTTGTTTGTGTGAAAACACATATATTATTTGTGAAAGTCAGTTCGCAAATATATTTTGTTCTAATATATTAATATATACGTTCCAAATACGTTCACTAATACAAAATACTTACACATTTTGTTTCCACATATATTTTGTTCTAATTCAAACATTCCCGTGTAGGTGTATGCTCATTTATTTGTTTTAATTTATAAATGGCATTCAGCACTGCATTTTTCATATATCCATAACATTTATCTTCAAATATTGCGCGATCTTAAATTAAAATAATTAAATTTTTTCTGAAAAGAAATCAAATATAAAAAATAAACATAAATTTTATCGTACCACAATTGGTAAACACTGAAAACTAAGAGAAATATCTCAAGCGTTCATATATAATACTTACGTTGAAATATTTGGTAGAATTCGTCACTCTTTTCCCAAAAGATCCATTCTAAAATTGTTTTACTAAAAAAATTAAAAAACATAGTTTTATGTATAACATGTTAATAACACAACAATTTTATATTTCTGCATTTCTGTTAGCAGTTATTTTTAATAAATATATATTTTTCAATTAAAATGTGTTTTGTTAATTTTGTAATTGGCAATAAGTTGTTTATTTAAGGGTTATAATATTATATTTCACGTATCTAAACATTTTCCTATTGTCTCTTTCAGTATTACAAAACCTATTGCTCACATTTTTAGTGTTCGCACAAATCTCTTCACAGGACTTACTAAAAAGATCTCCTATAAAAACGTATGTACATCACCATAAATAGGTTAGGTTAGGTTAGGTTGAATAGAGGAGACGTTTAAAACGTCTCATGTCCATGGACATACACTTAAGCTAGTGGTTCGGCCTGTTGTGCGCTCCTTATTTATGATTTTCATACCCCACGGATTACAGAAAATCGGTACTAGACACGTATTTTCTCAGTATCTTCCAGTCATATCCTCTGAGATGAGTCAAGTCTGGCAATATGTCGGAACCGAAATATCGGGATCTTGCATGTGTGAAAGCTGGGCAGTGACACAGAAAATGTTCTATCGTTTCGATGTTTTCCCTACATGCCCTGCACTCGTCGTTTTCTGCTAGTCCTATGCGATGAAGATGTGCCTGTAAGCTTGAGTGTCCCGTTAGAACACTTATCATCTTACTAATCTCGATCTTGTTTAGTTTCAGAAAACTACTGGTTTTCTTCTCATTTGGGTCACCCCACATTATCTTTGCAGTTGCACCAAGATCGATTGTGACGCCGACGGCATAACCACATACACACATGTACTCGTTGTTGTTACTATGCTTTATCTAAAATAACTGTTAACAGCCCATAATAAAATAATTTTCGGTGCAATATGCACGTATGTATACACGTATACTTACATATTCGCCGCAAACTCAGTTTTTCACAATCCGCGTTCACAGACAACCGTCTCCCTCCATCGCTTGTAAATAACTGACGATTTAAAAGAAAACGAACAACAGAATTATTTTCCATTTTCAGAGAGTAGAAGAGCTCTCGCATCACCATAACAATTATTGATTTACACATTAACAAACAAAACTGATTCTCCGAGCGAGAGAGGGAGAGAGATTGTATAATTCTCCCGTATGTATTCTTAAAAATAATGGCAATTGTCATAAAATGTATTACCAAGACAGTCTTTCCTTTAAGGGGAGTATAGCCTTAAATTTATTACTCAAATATCTCATACTGTCAATTAAGTCCGATTCGGCATTAAAACTATGACATGTCTACATCATAGTTTTAATGCAGAAAATCCTTAAAAGTATTGAAATATTACTTAAAATAAAGAATAATAAGAATAATACATTTAAAGAAGCGCGTACACAAAACTAATGATTAGATAGTCATTGATTCAAATTGAAAAAACTTTAAATCAAGGAAAATTTCGTAAAAAACATGTCAATTTTCATTATTTTCATGAAAATTGGGATTGAATTGATGTCGAGGTAGCATACTTAATTTAAGAATGTGTCGTCATTACTTTTATTACTATTTTTTTCAGTGTATGTACACATAGACATAAAAATGAAAACTTGTTGCCGCAAAATCCGAATAAATAAACCTTACCGCTCTATTTTTTAATATTTTAAACTAATCCAAAATTGTTTTTATTTTTAATTTTATGCATTGGCATTAACAAAACATGTCAATTTTCATTATTTTTATGAAAATTGGGATTGAATTGATGTCGAGGTAGCATACTTAATTTAAGAATGTGTCGTCATTACTTTTATTACTATTTTTTTTCAGTGTATGTACACATAGACATAAAAATGAAAATTTGTTGCCGCAAAATCCGAATAAATAAACCTTACCGCTTTATTTTTTAATATTTTAAACTAAACCAAAATTGTTTTTATTTTTAATTTTATGCATTGGCATTAACACCCATATTGAGTAAGATAATTTTATAAAGGATGCCGATTTGAAATCAATCAAACTCTTGAATCAATTTAAAATGTGGTTTAAACTACATTTAAAGTATAAATTTCAATTTCATAATAACGAATATTTTTAAAAATCAAGTTCCGTGTATGAACTTTTCACGATTCCTAAATTGTCAATAAAAACCACTGAAAATTTATGAAAACCTCAAAAAAGTGGAGAGCCTTCTTGCTACAAGCGCAACTTTTACTGCAAGTGCGCCCAATGGCGTAGACGAATACACATTACCAGTTTACTGGAGATCAAACCCGAAGCTTACCGGAGCGATATTCAAAGACTGGTTTTATAATTGTTTTGTGCCAGAAATTGGAAAATATTTATGAAAGAAAAATGTAGACTTCAAAGCTCTGTTGCTGCTAGATCCCGGGTCACCCACAGAATTAAACACACCCCACTGTCAAAATATTGTTCCTACCTCCTAATACCACATCACTATTGCAACCAATGGATCAAGGAATAATTTACATATGTAAGGCTTACTACAGCCGGAGTTCGTTACGAAGGATTTTAAATTAATCAGAATCTCAAATTATTGATGTAGCAAGTGCATGGAAACAGTTTTCCATCAAAGACTGCATACAATTAATAATATCGTTATCTTTGAAGGAGCTAAAAAAGTCTACATTAAAGGGAAGAAATGTGGCCATTAATAGTTGCAAACGAATAGGTCGAATCTGGAGAATCAGAGTTTGGTGAAATCATAACGCTTGCGCATTGAATCGAAGGTGAAGGTTTTGAGGATATAACTGCCGAAGATATTCAAGGCCTCTTGCAGGACACAGAACTAGAAGAAGCGGATTTAATTGATATTGTAGCAGAAAATTATAATCAAAATAATTCAAACAGCAGCGGAACTTATGACGAAAGTGAAACTGTTGATTGTAACTTACAAATGGTAATTGGTCTAGCTATACACTTGGAGTCTTTTTTTTTTAAATAACGATCCTGATGCAGAACGAGATCCAGAAAATTGTATGTTACCATACAAAGAAATTTACAAAAATCTTTCTAACGAACAAACAAAAATAACCGATTTTTCAGTAAAAAGCTGCATTAAGGCAATGCCAAAAGGCCCACGTTTGAAAGCTTTAAGCAGTGAAGAAGATTCTTGTTAATTTTGAAGGACCTACCTATTTTTTTGTGCTTTGTTGTAGGGGAAACATTTGAATTGAAATTTATTTTTAATATAAACTAACTACTAACTTAAGTTAAAAAGAAAAATGTGTTTTTTGATTTTTTTAATATGGAACGTAACCCCCCTAATTACCCTGGTTTCTTGTATCGCTTAACACGATTTCGCTATACACGACATTTTCCAGAAACTTAACCCCTGTACTAAGCGAGGTCAACCTGTATTTATAATTTAACCACGTGGCCCAATATATGAAACGTTAACGTTCGCATAACTTCTATGCGAAAAAGCAGCAAAAACTACATACACAAACCGACCAGATCCACTTTAGATACATTTTTACCGGAACTTAAAGCCACGAATAACGCGGAGAATATCTACCATAAATTAGCAAGGAAAAATAATAAAAATAACCATGGGCATGCAAAAAAATTCAAATTTAAATAACAATATTTATTAAAATGATTTGGTCACTTGGTCATACGCATCGATATACTTTATGATACTTGGATTAATTAGAACATGTAATTGATTTAAGGACGTTACAAGTAAAAGAGTAAATTGATTTAAACATGTTTCATAAATTTAATTGAACTAAAATATGTCACTGAATTAAACACGTTCCATTTGTTATGCTGAAGTACAAGGTGTACTTTTAATGCCCATTGCCTTTGGCGGGAAATCAAAGCCAATATCATAAATGATAGGATAATTTCATTGACTTTCAGTAACCTTTTTTTCAGTGTCAATCATGGCTAAATGTGTTATGTTCGGACGAATCTAAAATAAATTAAATTGTAGTGACGGTAAACATTAGTTAGATGCAATTAAAACAAAAAAATTTTCGCGCAAAAACCTTTAAGCAATGTTTTCTTCATTTAAGGACAACAGGTACTTAATTTACACAAGTTTCATGTCTTTCATTATGATACCGCATATCCGTATTTTAATAGCAGACGTTTTTGGCGCCAAACCAAAGCCAACATTTTTAAAGTAATGAGAATTTCCTCGTTTTTCAGTGCGCTTTCATCTGTGTATGTGAATTTGCTGTGATTTAAGTTTTATAAAAGCAAGGTATTTATTATTGTTGTAGTGTTTTTAATTAAAACACATTTACTAATATTTATAACGAAGGCGCACCTTGATTTTGCCATATCCAATTGGGTCCTCGCACAACCCTTATACCAGGTGGTATTGCTGCTCGCATTTCTGAAAAAAATGAAACGTAATTATTATGAGACGAATTATTACATGGGTGATTAGGAATTTAGTGAAATATTGTATAGCGTGATCCATTTCGAGGTTCCCTACTTTTTTAAAGAAAATACACAGAAAATTCAAATTGAATGGGGAATGTTTATTATCATTTGAAAGAACATTCTTTGGCATTTATTTTTTGAAGATTATGTCTATCAAATGTTGGCCGCGGCTACGTCTCAGATGGTCCATCCGTTGAGTCCAATTTTCGATGACTCGTTCGAGCATTTCGACTGGTAACTGGCGAATGACACGCGTAAACGTTGTTTAGGCATAAGTCTTTCCATGATGAAATGCCAAACAATACTTAACAAAAATAACATGACAGCATGACACGACTCACACGTGATCTGTCAAAAAAGGCTATTGACAAAAGTATCTCTGCTTGGATCACCCGTTATAACATTACACCAATAAATTTGTCAATTTGTTGTCAAAACGTTGTTCAGGCGTAAGTCTTTCCATGATGAAATGCCAAACAATACTTAACAAAAATAACATGACAGCATGACACGACTCACACTTGATCTGTCAAAAAAATATATTGAAAAAAGTATCTCTACTTGGATCACCCTATACATATATATATACTTATATAACTATATATATTAGGGCGGGTCAATTTTTTCGTGTCAAAGGCGCATCGCGATTCTTGTTCTCTGGGTCATTTCGAGAAATTCTGCCAAAGAAACCCATTGTGCCCAAATTTTTTTCAAAATAGGTATTTTTCTATTATATTCAAGAATAGAGACAAAACATGGTTTTTCCCCTACATAATATTTGTAAATGGGGGGTTTTTGGGGTCGAGGAATCCATTTTTGAGCGCCGCCAGAAGGCGTTTCAGTCTCTAAACGGATTTGAAAAGAAGAAACTAAGACCTTTCGATCTATATATGGGGCAAAATTCCTCAATTGTCCCAGGTAAAAAATAAAAGTTGTCCGATTTGGCTGAAATTTTACTCGTTTATTGGCCAAGCATAGAAACTCGGCGAATGCTAATATTTTTGTCAAAATTGAAATTTTCAAACGCGTTTTTCACATACAAAAGAATATTTTAGAGCAATGCGTCAAATGACATTCTGGAGGGATATTTCATGGACTCTCTTGCAGATAAACAATAATTTCGTTAAGTTGCATTTTAAACCAATTCTTTTGCATTAAAAAAATATTTCGCAATATCAAAAATACATCACGAAATTTTTTTTTCTGCAATATTTTTAAAAGAATCTTTGACATGTTTGTTAGTTCATATCAAATTTTTGGAATGTACTTTTTCCGCAACAAAAAGATATGATTTTTTTACCAAATTTAGTTCGAAAAAATAGCAAAATTCCAAAAAATCAGAAAATTATTTACATATATTTCGATAAACTTTGTCACTGTACGGCATACAAGACCTCGTCAAATCAATACATACGTACATATATAAAGAAAACTTTTTAAATTTTTCAATATATCTTCTAACTACAATGGAGACCAGCAGACTTAATCCATATTTAACGCGATGCATTAATCCATTTGGAATTAAAAGTCATAACCCTAAAACCGTACGCAAAATATCCAAAAACCTGTGGAGCAATTTTAATTTGCCAAAGGTAGCGAAAATTTGCATAAAATGTTAGATTCAACTTTCAAAATTCAAAACGCAATTTGAATATCTGAATTGTGAAGATCGTGAAAGTGGCGTTGAGTGGACTGGAGGTAAAAAGTATCGTAATCCAGCCGGCGAATAGGATGGTGATTCAATTTTGTCAGAGCTAATAGGTAATAATAAAAGTATACGAATTCAGTGGATAAAAAAGAAAAAAATCAATTACTGACCCTTGCCCCACCAACATGGGGACGCGACCGTGTTATGAAGGAATTCGACGCTTCTGAACGGGAAGTAAGAACTTCAAAGAAATTGTGTTCTGAACAAGGAATTTTAGCAAGCCCAAAGCCGAAATGCGATAAAAAAATTACTTTATAAAACTTAGTTAAACATTTTTTTCGAATTGGATGAAAACAGCCGTTTAATGCTATCTAAAAATCAAAATTCTACTTGATCCTTAAATTGATTTGTAAAAATCAGTAATATTTTTATATGTATAAATATATATGTATATGTATAAGTTTAATTTCGTATATAAACGAAATTTATTTATTGAATGGTTAAATTATTTATACGAAGTACCGATGATCAGTGAGTATTGACACTTTGGGGATGTATCAATGTGATTTACATACTGTGCAGTATTGATTTTAACAAACTTTGTTAGTATCGACTGTAATTTTTCGAACTAAATTTTGTAAAAAATAATATCTTTTTGTTGCGGAAAAAGTACATTCCACAAATTTTATATGAAGTAACAAACATGTCAACATTCTTTTTAAAATATTGCAGAAAAAAAATTTAGTGATATATTTTTGATATTGCGAATGCAAACGAATTGGTCCAAAATGCAACTTTACGAAATTAGTTGTTTATCTGCAAGAGAGTCCATGAAATATCCCTCCAGAATGTCATTTGACGTATTGCTCTAACATCTTCATTTGTATGTGAAAAACGCGTTTGAAAATTTAAATTTTGACAAAAAATATTGCTTTTTTTCGAATTGAATGTCCAATAACTTGGTCAATCGCTGTTCGATTGACCCAATATTAGCATTCTCCGAGTTTCTATGCTTGGACAATAAACGAGTAAAAATTCAGACAAATCCGACAACTTTTATTTTTTACCTGGGACATTTGAGGAATTTTGCCCCATATATGTTTTTTATTTAAATATGTAGGAAATTTTATTTGTCCAACAAACATATTTTTTTCAGTTTTTTCAACATTTTCTAGTTTAGGCAATGTTTTACCAATTATTTTGTGAAATAACCGCACGAATTTTTAACTTACATATTAGGTGTATTTTGTAAGGAACAAAACGCAACCACTTTCTTCAAAATGCGTTTGTAATTGACTGAGTTAGTAAAGTTTTATTAAACTAAATGTATACATAAATAATAGTTTTGACGATGATGACGTATTAAAAAGAAAACACTTAATCAAACATTTTAGTTTTAATAAATCTTTAATATCTCAGTCAATTACAAAAGAATTTTTAAGAGACTGGTTTCGTTTTGTTCCTTACAAAATACACCTAATATGTAAGTTAAAAATTCGTGCGGTTATTTCACAAAATAATTGGTAAAACATTGCCTGAACTAGAAAATGTTGAAAAAAACTGAAAAAAAATATGTTTGTTGGACAAATAAAAATATAAAGGGTGGTTAAATTTTAAGGGCCGATGTTGATTTTGAATAAAACACAAATTATTTAGGAAATTATTGTCATTTCTTTTTTTTATGATAATATTGGTATGGTTCAATTATTTATGGAACAAAATATCGGCCAAATGGCCGCCGCAACCTCGGCGGCACACCTCCATCCAATGGTCTAAATTTTCGATGACGCTGAGGTACAATTGAGCTTTTATGTCGTTAATGTGCCGAATTATCTCATCGTTTAGCTCTTGAATTGTTGCTGGCTTATCGACGTACACCCCAAAGAAAGAAGTCCAACGGTGTCAAGTCTCATGATCTTGGCGGCCAATTGACATCGCCACGACGTGAGATAACACGGCCATTGAATTTGTTGCGCAAAAGAGCCATTGTTTCGTTAGCTGTGTGGCAAGTGGCACCGTCCTGTTGAAACCACATATTGTCCACATCCATATGTTCCAACTCGGGCCAAAAAGTTCGTTATCATCTCACGATAGCGATTCACAGTAACAGCCTGACCGTCCTCATTTCGAAGAAGTATGGCCCGATGACGTCGCCAGCCCATAAGCCGCACCAAACGAACTGGGCGAGGATGCACAGGTGTTTTCACATCTCCTACAGACCCGGTTTGCGGAAATTTGCGCACAATTCTCCCGATTGTGGACACATTTGGTCGATTATGCTGATCAAAAAAACATCACGAAGTGCACGAAATGCATTTTGATTTGAACGCCCATTTCGCAAAATCTTTAACGCGTTGCTCGATTGTGTATCTTTCCATGGTTCAAATTGAGTTAGTCTGAAATTGAGAAATGTCAAATGAAATGCAGAAAAAACTTGACGTTTAGGTGTGGTTCACATTGAACATCGATCCTTACAAATTAACATTGCATAAACTAAAAAAATTCGAAAGAAATGAAAAAATTTGTTTGTAGGTTGTAAAAAAAATGCGCAAAAGCAAGGAAATCGTTTTTTACCCGTAAATCCGGATTTTGGGGATGTCCGGCAAATTTCAAGGAACAAACGTTGCACAGTGGTCTAAAATGGAAAAAATTGACATAATTCTGCCATTTCAAAACCACTTATCGTATGGCGAAGGAATTTTAGGTGTGTATACAAGAGGTGTTAGAGAGTTTAAGTCCGGAACTTGAGCCCCCTATCTCATACAGGGGCGGAGCTACAGGGCCCTAAAGTTGACCACCTCTGGTATACAAAATTTTCATCGGCTTCTAACTTTTGAATGGAGTGTCCGGTTTTAGTGGCGTACTCCTAGACAAGTACGCCAGACCAGACCTACAATAAACATTTTATAGGTTGAAGATACCTTGAATAGTTTCCGAGATATGTGGATTTTAAATTTGAATTTTTCATTTTTTCGCCGACTTTGCCTTGGAGTTTAGCCAATATCTCAGTCAAAAAATTACCGATTTTGTTCGCGTGTTTTTTTATGGATTGCCAATAAAATTTACAATATCATGAAAAAAGAATCGATAAGATATGTGAAGAAATAAGAAAGTTATGCCCCTATAAAGTCATATTTTTGAAAAAAAATCATTTTTGGAGATTTTTTGGCGAAAAAAGTCCAATTCGTATTTAGGTCTTGTAGAAAAAGTTTGTTACACAAAGTATATCAAATGTATACTCATTTTAAAGGAGACGAATATGCATTCATATATATATCATTCATATAAATATATATGAATTCACAGAATATGCTAGAGAAAATCCGAAGCCAAAATTTTAATTGGTGTGGTTGCCACCCTTCTCCGATTTGGACCTTTTTTTTAAATTTCAAAAGTTTGATCGATTTTCTCCAATCGCAAAGCTAAATTGTTAAATTTTTCTTTTTATTTATTTGTATTAGGGCGTAACAAAATCGACTGCAAAGGGAATCCCGAGCGCGGCTTTTCATGTCGAAGATATAGGACTAAAAGTAAAAATCCCATTTTTGGGGATTTTTGATGTATTTTTTGGGAATTGAGGGATTTTCCATTAGAAATTTCCACATGTTGCGTTTGATTATTATTTCTAATACCAAAATAAAGAACTTAAAAAAAAAATTCATCGAAATACATACATTTTTAAGAATTTTATGCCGTATTTACGTTTCTGTCTATATGCAATTTTTTTTTTAATTTTTCCCTACCTTCTTGTACTTATTAGTTATTATATCAGTCAATATGCACTGATTTCTTGTAGATCACATGTTTTTTCAAACAATAATAAAATTTAGTAAGATTTACCTTTCAGAAAATATTGTTTTGTGACACTATTTTTAGGAAACCCTTAATCATTGACAGGTATAACCAGTAAGGAAAGGCAGAAAGTCGGGCGGGGCCGACTACATAATACCCTACACCTCCCTAACAATGCGATAAGGGTCATTGCGATAATAATTTGTAATAATTGGTAAATGGATAGGAACATATTAGCTAATTCTGAAACGATAATCGCTAAATTAAGCAATATTCGTTACTAAATTGAGACATCTTTCTGGAAAATTTTAATTATCGCAACTTCTAGCGCTTTGAAACCAAATCAGGAGGAACATATATATGGAGGTTATATATAAATCTGAACCGATTTTCCCTGAATATTCATTCATGTAAAAATACCTCTTTCTGTAGAATTTCGTACTGATCGGATATAAAATACAGTCTCCACAGCGCTTACATGTCAAATGGGGGTAACATAAATATGGGGGCTATATCTAAATCTGAACCGATTTTCTCCGAATTTGGCAGTATTCCTTCGAGTAATAAGAAACCTCTTCCTGCCGAATTTCGCACTGATCGGATATAAAATACAGTTTCTACAGCGCATACCTGTCAAATCGGGGTAACATATATACAGGGTGGCTGATATGTAATGCAACAAAGTAAAGCGCTATATTTTTTGATTTTTTTTTAAATTTTATTGTTCAAAAGCAAAAACTGTCAGAAATAACATAAACTTTTAGAAACAGTATTCTGCGGTATTTTGGTCCATTCCCGGCGAAGCGCCGTCTTGAGATGATCGATACTTTGGTATTTTTTAGTGCGAACCTTACTCTCTAAAATGCCCCAGGCGCAAAAGTCCAACGGATTGAGATCCGGAGATCTTGGTGGCCATTGTGCGGTATAAATGAAGCGAGGAACCTCCATTTTAAGCCATTCTTGGTTGACGCGTGCTGAGTGCGATGGTGCTGAGTCCTGTTGAAATGTCCATGGTCTGCGGCCGAAATGTTTGTCTGCCGAGGGCTTCAATACTGCCTTTAGGACATTTTCCCGATAATATTCGGCATTTATTTTGACCCCATGGTCGATGAATACGAGCGGGGAGCGACCATCGGCCGTTACGGCGGCCCACACCATTACCATCGGCGGCGCTTGAGTTCTGGTGGCCAATCGAAGGTGTAAATTTTCAGCTGACCTCTTTGGCAAGTAAACCCGATCATTTTGTTTGTTCACAAACTGCTCAATTTGGAATGGCTTCTCATCGGAGAAAACCAAATTCGGTAACTGGCCACTTTCGTGCAAGCGAAGCAACTCCTTGGCTCTTTCCAGTCTAACTTCTTTTTGTGCATCGGTGAGCTCTTGCACTTTTTGGAACTTCAATGGCTTTAGTCCAAGCTCATTTTTTAATATGTGTTGTATCCGTTCTCGCGATATGTTCAGATCACGAGCAATTTTTCTACCACTGCGGCGTGGATTTCGATCAAATCTGGCCTTCACTTTTCGGATCATTTCTGGTGTTGTTACCGTTTTTTTTTCGTCCACTTTTTGGACGCGATGCTACACTGCCAGTATCACGGTAACGAGCAATGGTACGAGAAACCAAAAATTTATTCACATTTAAATGCTGGAGGGCTCTAACGATAGCCACTTGTGTTTTTCCACCAAAATATAAAGCAATCACACACAGAATTTAGCACTGATCGGATATAAAATCAAATTTTTACAGCGCTTACATATCAAATCGGGGGTAACATATACGAGAGTATATGGGGGCTATATCTAAATCTGAACCGATTTTCTCCGAATTTAACAGTGTGTATTCATATAATAAGAAACCTCTTTCTGCTGCATTTCATACTGGTCGGATATAAAATAAAGTTTTTACAGCGCTTACATGTCAAATCTGGGCTAACATATATATGGGGGCTATATCTAAATCTGAACCTATTTTAGCCAGATTCAATAGCGATCGTCCTTGGGCCAAAAAAACAAATATGTGTAAAGTTTCGTCGAGATCGGACCATAATTGCGACCTGTGCTTTGATTACAAGAATACATGCACAGACAGACGGACAGACTGACGACGGGCGTAGCTAAATCAACTCAGAAAATGATTCTGAGTCGATCGGTATAATAAATGATGGGTCTATTTCGGCTCCTTTTGGGTGTTACAAACAAATGCACAAAGTTATAATACCCTGTACCACAGTGTGGTGTAGGGTATAATTAAAAAAAATATTTTGCATATAGACAGAAACGCAAATACGGCATAAAATTCTTAAAAATTTATATATTTCGATGAATTTTTTTTTAAGTTCTTTATTTTGATATTAGAAATAATAATCAAACGCAACATGTGGAAATTTCCAATGGAAAAGTCCTCAATTCCCAAAAAATACATCAAAAATCCCCAAAAATGGGATTTTTACTTTTAGTCATTTATCTTCGATATGAAAAGCCGCGCTCGGGATTCCCTCTGCAGTCGATTTTGTTACACCATAATACAAATAAATAAAAAGAAAAATTTAACAATTTAGCTTTGCGATTGCAGAAAATCGATCACACTTTTGAAATTTATGTAAAAAAAGTTCCAAATCGGAGAAGGGTGGCAACCCCACCAATTAAAATTTTGGCTTCGGATTTTCTCTAGCAGATTCTGTGAAACGTCTCCTTTAAAATGAGTATACATTTGATATATTTTGTGTAACAAACTTTTTCTACAAGACCTAAATACGAATTGGACTTTTTTTCGCCAAAAAATCTCCAAAAATGAAATTTTTTCAAAAAATTTACTTTATAGGGCCGTAACTATCTTCACATATCTTATCGATTCTTTTTTTCATGATATTATAAATTTTATTGGCAATCTACAACACGCGAACAAAATCGGTAAACTTTTGACTGAGATATTGGCTAAAATCGAAGGCAAAGTCGGCGAAAAAATAAAAAATTCAAATTTAAAATCCACATATCTCGGAAACTATTCAAGATATCTTCAACCTATAAAATGTTTATTGTAGGTCTGGTCTAGGAGTATCCATAGACCGAACATTCAAAAGTTAGAAGCCGATGAAAATTTTGTATACCCGAGGTGGTCAACTGGCCCTGTAGCTCCGCCCCTGTATGAGATAGGGGGCCCAAGTTCCGAACATAAACTCTATAACACCTCTTGTATACACACCTAAAATTTCATCGCCATACGAAAAGTGGTTTTGAAATGGCAGAATTATGTCAATTTTTTTCAATTTTAGCCCACTGTGCGTTGTTTTACTCGCCAATACCTACAAGAAAAATAGTATCGCAGTTTTTGGTTTATGGACTGTCGCACTGTGTAATTCAATCGCAAAATTACCTTAAAAATGGCGATAAAATCCCACAAAATGTACTAAAGCTCCCTCTTACGGCAATCAAAAACAAAAATAAATCTCAAAAATGGATTCCTATTTTGAAAATTCCGGGGGTCGAAATTCATTTTTGACCTAAGGTTTCCTGGGCAAAATTTCTTGAAATGACCCAGAGAACAAGAATCGCGATCCACCCTTATACTTTTTTTCGACTCTATACAAATTGACCCGGCCTAATATATGTATATAAATGAAGAGGATGTTGTAGCTTTATTGGTGTTGTTGAACACCGTTTTATTTGAGTTCCATAAATCGACTAACTTATAATAAACTTAAAGCTAAACATTATCATAATTATTGTACCAACGGATTGCTGACGCTGCTCCTTGTGTAGAGTATTGTGTCGCAATTCGTTGGATATTTAGTAAACAATTGGATCTTTAGTAAACGACTATTTGACGTCTCCCCCACTTCAGTGAGGGCCGTCCTCGGACCTCTTGTAGCTCTCGATGACAGCTTCAATGTCAATTTGCTGTACTGCTTGATTCTGGCGCAAATTCTTTTTTGTCGAAATTCATTTTTGACCTATGGTTTCTTGGGCAAAATTTCTTGAAATGACCCAGAGAAAAAGAATCGCGATCCACCCTTATACTTTTTTCGACTCTATACAAATTGACCCGCCCTAATATATATATATATTTATATATAATAATTATATATATAATTATTGTACCAACGGATTGCTGACGCTGCTCCTCGTGTGGAGTATTGTGTCGCAATTCGTTGGATATTTAGTAAACAATTGGATATTTAGTAAACGATTATTTGACGTCTGTCTGGAATATTAGAGTGGGACGACTGACACTGTGTTCTCGGACCTCGTGTAGCTCTCGATGACAGCTTCCATGTCAATTTGCTGTACTGCTTGATTCTGGCGCAATTACAGAAGCATAAAAACCCAAAGAATAAGATTGAAGTTACTAGTCCTGAATTTGCAGGACCTACCAATGCCTTTTTCCTGACCTCGTTGATATATTGTAGATTCTCTATGCTTAATCGTTGCAGATAAGGAAGACTCAGTATGTCTTGGTGGCCCGTGATATTAAGAACCGCTGTTGAGGCTGAGGTAAGTGTTTTCATTAGAATACCCCTTTGATTTCTGTAATCGGATCCATTTATATTAATTTCATCTTCAGACGTAATTAGAAAGGTGCCAGAAACTGTAGTTACAGAACCCTGGGTATTATTAATTACTGCAGTATTCTCGTTAAGAATGATGACCCCGTCATCGATAATCACCAAAGGTTCAAGGTGGCTAGGTCGTGTGCTGCAATGTGCTTTGATACCCGAATGAAGCTGTTGAGCACACGTTGGTTCTGGTAGTTCTTGGCAAAATGACTATGTTAGAGTAGCGCTACAACTTCCAATTGCCAGCACGTGATTTCCGCAATCAGCAACATTGTTGTCAGGGAGGTGCAGTGTCGTTCCGTTGTGTTGAACCGGACAAATAATAATTTTCTTACATATTAAACTAGGCTGAGGATATTTATAATATAATAATAATTATTCGTTGCTGATCATTCGCAGTGAACGGACTTGTTTATCACATAGCGGATAGTTACCAGTACCTATTACGCAATAGCAAAATTCTGTACAAAGTCCGTAAGGCCTACATCGTAGTACCTATTACGGTCTAATATAGACAAAATAAAAATAAATTCTCTTGACGGGGATGCCTTCGTGTTCCGATGGAGCGCGGTTCCCCAATCGTCCGACTGTCCATCCGTTGGTCTTGGCCAAAGTCGACCACACCAAAAATGGTGAAAATCTAATGGCGTCATAGATGCTTCTAAGGCCAATGAGTCGGCTGAAAGAGCCACAAATTCAGCTGTGTTAACGGGTAATAAAGTAAAACGAATCAGACCACCTGATGAACCCCTGCCTTCGAAAAAGGCAAGAGGGCCAAATGTCACCATCAACAGGACACTCACCAAGCCCTTCAATGAAGTGGCGAAGGAGAGTCTTGTGATGGCTGTTATAGACAGAAGTAGTGAGGATGGATCCATCCTCAAGGACAAATGGAGTCATGTACTATCAGCCATTATGGCTCATTACCTCGATGTCCGTAGAGAAATGCCGGGCAAACTACCAATCTGCAACGATGCAGGATTGCATCAGGGGAGAGTAAAGCTCTTATATTTCGGTGATGCCAGATCAGTAGACCTGTATAAGGTTGCTCTGAGTCGAGCGGGTGAGGTGTGGCAGGGTGCCCAGTTGGATGTTTTCGAAAAAAACAACATCCCTAGTCACCCTAGAGTCATCACCTAATGGCATCACTCCAGCAGAAATGCAGAAAATGTTAAAGAACATTATCCCCTGGCTGGAGAAAATTTATGTAGGCTGTATCAGGCTTTCATACGTCCCGAATCGATGGAGGGATACCAAAGTGGTATTGATACCTAAGCGGGAAAGATATCACACACTAGGCCAAAAGACTTCAGACCAATTAGCCTATCCTCCTTCCTATTGAAAGGTCTGGAAAGACTTTTAGATCATTTCATTAGGGAAAACCTGGATACAAAACTCCTGTCGGGGAACCAACATGCTTACAGTAAGGGCAAGTCTACAGAATCAGCCCTGCACGAACTTGTGAGCACTATCGAATCGTCCCTGCATTTCAATGAATTCACAATGGTGGCATTTCTTGACATAGAAGGGGCTTTTAACAACATTCACTCAGGTGCGGTAATTGCGGCACTCTCACATCTAAAAGTTAACACTAGTTTGATTAGACTAATTCAAAGTCTGCTCACCAGAAGACGCATAGCATAGCATTTGTAAACAGAGGGACCCCGCAAGGAGGAGTACTGTCTCCACTAATTTGGAACCTAGCGGTGAATGAAATCCTGCTAGATCTAGAACGTTGTGGCTGCAAGGTCGTGGCATATGCGGACGACGTGGCAATCGCAGTGAGTGGCAAATTCGTAAATGTCCTCAGAGACATCCTACAGGTGGCTCTGAACAAGTTGACTAGATGGGCCAGAAGCAGCGGTTTGGGCGTTAACCCCAACAAGACAGAATTGGTTCTCTTTACTAGGATGAATAATGTCCCACATGTGGACCCTCCACCTCGGATAAATGGAACAGATCTAGTCTTTTCTGAAAGTGCAAAATTTTTAGGAATAATTCTAGATAGGAAAATGTTATTTAGAATTAACGTATTGGAACGTGTAAGGAAGGCCAACGTCGCCTTATATTCCTGCAAAAAGGCTGTAGGGTCGCGGTGGGGACTCTCTCCTAAAATCGTCCACTGGATATATATAGCAGTAGCTCGTCCAATACTGATATACGGTATTGTGGTATGGTGGACGGCAACTGACAAACTAACCATCGCCAACATACTAACAAAGGTTCAGAGAACTGCCTGCCTGAGCATAAGCGGAGCCTTAAGGACTACAGCGACCAAGTCTCTACAAGCCCTACTCCATATAATGCCGATTAATATTGTGGCGAGAGAAGTTGCAACCAAAGCGGCAATAAGATTAAACTGCCTATCAATGTGGAGGTACAAGAACTATGGTCACATGAGGATATCAAAGTGTAGTGCTATGGTAACCGACCGAATGGACTATATACCAACTGTGTACACCTTCGAGAGAAATTACATCATTATGATTCCCGCCAGAGATGAACGGGTCGGCAGACAACCAGGTAATATAAACCATCTCCACTTTTACACGGATGGTTCGAAGCTTGATGAAATGGTTGGCTTCGGAGTACACTGTGAAGAACTTAGTCTGGATATAGCTCACAGACTACCAGATACCTGCAGTGTCTATCAAGCCGAAATAATGGCAATATGGGAAGTCGCCAAGTGGCTGAGTCGCAACATAGTAACCAACACTGGCGTTGTCACGACTGTCGCAGATCTCTTAACGAGATGGCTGAGCAGTTTAATATACACCTCATATGGGTGCCTGGGCATAGGGATATCCCAGGGAACTGCAAAGCCGATGAACTTGCTAGGAAAGGGACGACATTACAATTTCTCGAAGAATTTGCATATATTGGTGCGCCACTATCCACGTGCAAGCTTTGGCTTAGGCAAGAGGCAATCAGGCAGTCCAACGAAAGATGGACAGAAATCGGCACCTGCAGGGTAGCTAGACAAATCTGGCCAAGGTATGACCTGAGAAGGTCAAAATATCTCCTCGCACTAGAGAGGAAACGATTGTCTACGTTAGTACAGGTTCTGACGGGACACTGCATGATCGGCGAACACGCCAAAAGATTGGGTATTGACTCCAATGACTTCTGCCGAAGCTGTGGAGATGAGGAAGAAGTGGAGAGCATTGAGCACTTGCTTTGCGACTGTCCCGCTTTGAGAAAACGACGACTGGACATACTGGGGTCGGCTTTTCTAGGTAGCCTAACAGATCTTTCCAGTACCGATATTCGTACTATCGATAAATTTGTATATCAAACAGGTTGGTTTCGATGAGGGGCATTTCAGCCCGTGGTAGCACTAGGGACCTAAACTGGTCTATGTGAGCTTGTAAAAAAATACGGCTGCCACCCTAACCTAAACCTAAACCTAGGATATTTAATAATAAAATGCAATTGTTTATTGTCCAAAAGGACTTTAACAATGGATACCTCCAACACATCAGTACTAGTTGAGTTTGTAGATCCTATTTTTATCACATTTTTCAAGTCTTCAGAGTCTAAAAGTATAGGGTATATTATTTCTATCTTTGTTAAGGTGACTGACAACATCAATGTCTCGATTTCGTTCATCTAGAGAAGTACTATGGAGGGGGGTGCGTTGGAAATATTAACACCAAATTGGTCTCGTAAAAGGGATTTTATAGTCTCGGACTTTAATGAGGGATCATTGTCATAATAGATGTTCTTCGTATGAGGGAAGAAATTCATCAATTGATATTGGACCCTTCAGGTTTATTATGGTTCGCGAAGGAATATTCTGGACTATGGCAAACTTCGAAAATTTGTCAACACAAGTTAGAAAGTATTTTCTATCTGTGGAAAATATATCGTTATGCAGCATTCCACCAACATAGGATGGTACCGGTGTTGGACCCATTTCCTGTTTTTTGGGATGCCTAACGTATTTGGCTTTTGCACATATCTACAGTTTGCCACAACTTCATTCGCTAACCGAACCATGTTTGGGAAGTAATAGTCGGAGAGAATTTGTTTAACATTTTCCTGAGCTGCTCTGTGAGCACGGTTATGTTCAGTAACAACTATCTCTCTTTGTTCATTCTTGTCGAAAATAGCCTGGACCATATTCTTGCAATACCAAAATTTAGCAGCTGGAAAGTATCTAACCAATTCGTGCTGGATGCACGCAAGAGTTGGAAGGTCGCAATGAATGGCGTTGACACCATTTGGGTTTACCACCAGTTTTACATCATTGATTAGTGTTCTTATTAATGAAGTCAATCATATGACGGATTTTTTCTGAGAAAATGATGAACTTTGAGGAAAGTTTGCCTCCGGGAGTACAATCTGATTTTTGAAGCAGTTGACAGGTTTGTCAGTTGCATCAATTGTATGTGTCAAAGATATCTCGCTGTGTTTTGTTGCTACATGTGATGAGATATCATCTTCCAAGGCATATAAGTTCTGAGAGCCACGATTTATGGCGTTATGTGAGTTTACTTCCCAACTATGTATGGTATGTCTTGAGAGGGCATCGGCCATATAATTTTCCTTGCCTGGTTTGTGAAAAATTTTGGCGTTGTGTTCGTCCACGAAGGCCATCCAACGTTTAATCTTAGCGTTTGGGTCCAATCAAATGGTTTTTTGAAGTCTGGGTACAATAGCATGACTTCTTCAGAAGCAAGGATTTCCTTCAACCTCTGAAATGTTCGGAGTTGATCTTCATCAAGATTAATCTTAATTCTTCTTGATTGGGAGGCGCTAACCTTCCCATTCTCCCATTCCTTTTAAAATGTCAGTCAGAGGCTTTGCTATTGAAGCAAAATCTTTGATGAAGCATCTGTAATAGCTAGCCAGGCCCAAAAATGACCTGATATTGAAGAGCGTCGAGGGTTGCTCGTAATTGCGAATCGCCTCAACTTTTTTTGGAAGTTGGAACAGTGGTAGTAGAACGAATCGTGGCTACGATATTAGTGTTGTAAGGAAGTGCTTCGTTGGGGTTTGCAAAAACTCCAGACAGTTTTTTCATCATTTCCTTAAATTTTTCCGATATTACTTGAGGTACTTCGACGTCCTCAATTTTTGTGAAATTTACATTTGCACATTTCAGGAATTGAAGTTTCTCCATTCCTGCCTTAGTTCTGATTTCTTTATTCATAAAGTCAAATGTAGCACTAGTCTGCGTTAGCAGGTCTAGGCCAATTATCCCGTCGAATGTCGACAGTGATGGAAGAATAAAGAAAGTGCATTTGGTGTCGAATACGTTAACGACACATTTCTCCTTAATCCAAGTAAAGCCGTGAATTGATTTTACTACGAACTGATTGTCCACGGGGACCACATGTTTCAAACCTTTTATAGGTTTAATGTAATTTTTAGAAGCCCCCGTATCTATTAAAAGTTTTATTGTTTTCCCCACTACGGTCCTCTCTATGAACGGTAGAAGGGAACTATTTCTAAAAAAAGGATTTGATCATATTCGTCCGCCGCGTCGATGTCAATGTCACTTGCCTCATTACCCGCAAGTGTTTCGTAGTCCTGCCCTGACTTTGTTCATTGCTAGGCAGAAGATTGACCCTCTGGTGTCTCGACCCAGTAAATCTAGCTGTACCGCTATTTGTTCCTTTCACCGTCTGACCGTTTGGAGACGGGACATCACTGTACTGATTCTTATGTTTTGTCGATTGTCCGAAACAAGCCGAATCATCTACGTACATAGGTTCAGTCGAATACTGACCTTTCGATTTTTTATTGTCAAATCTATTTCTTCTAGTGAAATGAGTGTTTTTATTCCGGTGAGGTTCAGCAGAGGAAGTCCCAGGTGTATCCTGGTCGCTCCTCTGTTTCCCTTTATCTTCGAGAGATCTAGCTAAATTAGACGTGAACAAATATCTCTCCCTACTAGATTCGACTTATTGAGCTAATGCCAACGCAGAAGGCAGATCTGTCGAACGAGCTGAAAAAAGTACGTTATTAATTCCCTTATCGTTCCTGATATGAACACCCGGAGTGCATCCATTCTGTACTTTTCATTAAGTGAAGCGGCAATTGTTTTGCCATAAGACATCAACGTTTTATTAGTCAGTAGTCAGTTTATTCTCTACCTCGTTATAATATTCCAAAAGTGACAAATTCCCTTAACGGAGGGTTGAAAGCTCTTGCTCTGTGAGATAAATCGGACGTTTATCCGAGTAAGTGAAGTCTAGCCGGGCAATAATAGCCCTGAAGTTAAGAACAGTGTTAAAGGAAATCATATCAGCCGATCCCTTTATTTTATTTCGTATGATGGCTAATGTCTTGAGCTTCCGTCATATCCCTCAAAGATTCTGTAGGCCGTATGCGCCGCCTGGCGCCATGAAACGTAAGTTTCATGTTTTCCCTCAAAATCCGGCAATGATTTAATAATGTCTAACGATTCGTCACATTCTTTTCCCGGTACAATACACATTTCTTTAAAAGTTTCTACTTCCGGAGTTGAAACTGTAATAGCATCAAATCTGTCATTAATCTCACTCAGTTGTCCTTCAAAAGTCTGCCTTATGACAGCTAAAGCTGCCTGAATGGCCGAGTCCACAAGCGTTCTTATTTGTTCTGCTGTTGACTTAGTCCAAACATATCAGACAAACACTTTATAACTTAGATTTAGTTACTCTACGTACAATATCTTAAATTCTAAGGGAATTGGTAGTCGGTTGGCTGGGTGGCTGGTAGGCTGACTGGCTGGTAGGCTCGCTGGCTGGCTGTTTGTTTCTTGATCAGTTCTACGCTGTCCAGGCTATTTCGAAGCCCTGGTGACTATGGTGGTTGAGGCACTTTAAACACTTATATTGTTTTGTCTCGCCTCGGTGACAAAAAATACGCTGTCCTGGCTGTATTGATGCGCTGGTAACTGTGTTGGTTAAGGCACTTTAAACACTTAGTCCCTTTTTTCCGCGAGGCGACAACAAATATTTACTATTATTTTGTCTTCCCTTGTTGGGCGCCAATTAAGAGATCATAATAATTGTACCAACGGATTGCTGACGCTGCTCCTCGTGCGGAGTATTGTGTCGCAATTCGTTGGATATTTAGTAAACAATTGTATTGTGTATCATTCGCTGACATTTCAGTCAGCATATTATAACGTTCACCAAGAACATTGCCTTCTTAGTTGAACGACTATTTGACGTCTGTCTGGAATATTAGAGTGGGACGACTGAGACTGTGTTAACTTATATGTATATTAGGCCGGGTCGATTTGTGGGGAGGCAAAAAAAGTCGCCATTGCTCAGTGAAAATCGTATTCTAGGGATCAAAATAAGAAACTTTGCCGAAGGAACCATACCTCTAAAACGAATTCTGATGTCCCGGAATTTGGGTCGAACTTTTGGGTAGGGGCAAATTTTGAAAAATCCCACTTTGACCCATTTAGAGTGCTCCAATCGAGTCCAAATGTATGACCGACCCCCACTAACTTTGGAGGCCCGACCCACCCATGCCAGTGGCACACCCCCTGGGGGTTCCATACATTTGGACTCGATTGGAGCACTCTAAATGGGTCAAAGTGGGATTTCTTCCGGGACATCAGAATTCGTTTTAGAGGTATGGTTCCTTCGGCAAAGTTTCTTATTTTGATCCCTAGAATACGATTTTCACTGAGCACTTCACTGAGTGGGGGTCGGTCATACATTTGGACTCGATTGGAGCACTCTAAATGGGTCAAAGTGGGATTTTTTCCGGGACATCAGAATTCGTGTTAGAGGTATGGTTCCTTCGGCAAAGTTTCTTATTTTGATCCCTAGAATACGATTTTCACTGAGCAATGGGCGATTTTTAAATCGACCAGCCCTAATGTATATATATTAATATATACTTATACTGTTACAAAATTTAACACACCCATTACAATATTGGAATGGAACATACCCTACCCTCACCACGTGGATTATGAAACCTAACCTCTGTAGCGTTAGCTTGTAACGGGAAATCAAAATTGCTTCAGTTTTCACCATGGAGTGGTCAGATAATGAGAACCGTATCGCTGTTATGCGCTTTTTAAATATAAAACTGTTTGAGGAGACTGGAGATGTCAAAGACCGCCACCGGTCGGGACGCCCTTGTACTACTCGAACACCGCAGGTCATCAAATCAAGAATTCTGCGAATTCCGTACCGAAAACAGAAAATCGTGGCCCGAGAGATGAATATTACGCAAAAGTCCATGAGTCGAATTGAGACTTGGGGCTTTCAAACGCCGCAATGGACATTTGTTGACTTCAGCTTTATAAAAAATAACAAAGAAAAACGCTAACGTCTTTTGGTGAAACACGCTGATAACTAGCACAGAAAAATCTTGTTCACAGATGAAACAAATTTTACCCTAAATTTCAATAATATTCGTTTATTCGACCTGTATTGTGATTTAGCCAAATTGTTTGAATGAAACTCGAGCTCAAGGTCTATAACGTTTTTCTTATTTCGCGGGGAATTCCACCCCGTATTTTAAAAATGTCGTTTAAATTTTTGGTGGCATTTGTGACAAAATTCGGTGTTATTCCGGATTTTCTACATTTTATAAGAAAAATTATTGAGGATCTGATGTTGTATTGTTTGTTACATTCTCTTCTGTATTTGTTTATACAAGAAAAATTTAACAAACGTAATGATATGGTGTATGCATAGTCTTCTAAGGAAGCATCTCAAGTGATTCCACGGGTCGAAAAGTTCTATCATACAGCTTCAATCGTGGTTTGATGGGGTGGCTCTTACGATGGGGTCACTGACTTGCATTCCTGTGAACAATGAGTCAAAACATTGGACCAAAATTAGCAAGAAAGCGTTTTGGAAGCTGTTGTGAAACCACTTAACCATTCCCCATTCCAAAACCAGGCATGGACTTTCCAGTATGATTCTGCGCCAGCACATAAGGCTAAAATGACCCAGACATGGCTTTAAAACAATTTGTCAGCTTTCATATCTTCTGATGAATGGCACTCTGTCAGCCTTGATTTAATCCCTCAGGATTACAAATTGTGGACAGTTTTAGAGGACAAGGTCTCCCACAAAAGATACCCCAACATCGATTCTCATGTAAGAAAGTTCAGTCGGGTAAACCGACTTATGGAAGACAGTTGCTGATCAGTCGTAGTCAACGGACGTGTTTATCACAGAACGGATAGTCAAAACCTATTACGCAGTACCTATTACGCAATCGAAAAAAAATCTGTTCAAAGTCTGGAAGGCCTACATCGCACAGTGGTTCAGAATCGTATTTTTTTCGGTTAGGTTGAAGAGAGTAGACGTTTAAACGTCTCATGTCCATGGACATACACTTAAGCCAGTGGTTCGGCCTGTTGTGCGCTCCTTATTTATGATCTTTTTATACCTCACGAGTTACAGAAAATCGGTACTAGACACGAATTTTCTCAGTATCTTCCAGTCATATCCTCTGAGACGAGTCAAGTCTGGTAATATGTCGTGACACAGAAAATGTTCCATCGTTTCGATGTTTTCCCTGCATGCCCTGCATTCGTCGTTTCCTGCTAGTCCTATGCGATGAAGATGTGCTTATAAGCTTGAGTGTCCCGTTAGAACACTCATCATCTTACTAATATCGATTTTGTTTAGTTTCAGAAAACTTCTTGTTTTCTTTTCATTTGGGTCACCCCACAGTATCATTGCAGTTTCTCCTACTGTTGCGCTATTTTGTGAGCCATCATTGCCCAGTGCTTCAACTCATTTTTCGTGGCTTCGAAAGGTTTCCAATTTTCTAAGTTTATTACTCGAAGTTATCTGCCCTTTGAAGCCAAGCTGTTTGCCCGTTAATTTCCAATCACACCGTTTTGTCCTGGTACCCAGCAAAGGCGCAATTTACCATGGACTGAGTAATCATTTATCGTTCTTTTACAGTCCAACAGAGTTCTTGATTTGACCCTTTCCGATGTTATTGCTTTAATCGCCATTTGGCTATCTGTGAAGATGTTGGCATATTTAGGCTTTGTGGTGTTACTGAGCCAGTTCACACACTCCGTGATTGCTCGAGCTTCTGCTTGAAATACCGTGTTATGGTCAGGGAAGCGGAAGTGAAGTTCGACTTCTGGTTCATCAATAAAATATCCCAGACCCGTCCTCCTCCTCGCTTGGACCCATCCGTGTAGCAGCTGGTTCCCACTGGCACATGGGCCAAAGTTCCATTTTCCCAGGAGCGTCTGTCTGGCACAAACGAATCACAGGTAGCTGTAAGCCGCACTTCAGGAATACGGTCGGAAATTTCCGGCGTTTGAATGTGACCAACAAGAGATTCTAAAATCTTCTGATGGTACGACTTGTGGTCTCGATTTATCCATTCACCCATCACTTGTCTTGCTGTGAGGGCTGCCGCATACTTTATACGGATGTCTATTGGTTGGATGTGCAGTATAGTCTCCAACGCTTTTGTTGGTGCAGTTCTAAATGCCCCGCTTATGCCTAGACAGCACATACGTTGAATTTTTTGCAAAGTATTACGTTGCACTTCTCCTAAACTGATGTCCACCACACTACACAGGCGTAGGTGATTATTGGTCTAATCACGCTCATGTAAAGCGAGTGAGTCATATTTGGACGTAGTCCCCATTTTGGACCCATAGCTCTTCTGCACAACGACCAACATATGTGGGTCTTTGTAACTCGTTCTTCAAGATGATCTTTCCAGTACAGTTTCTGATACAAGATTATTCACAAGTATTTTACCCTTTTTGGTTATAGCAATTGTCTTATTTAGGAATCGAGGCCGGGTAAAACGTGGGATCTTCGTTTTCCTTGTAAATAGACATATTTCTGTTTTGCCAGGGTTAACATTTAATCCACTTGGTTGTGCCCAGTTATATGTTATATTATACTTCTGCATAATAGATTTGGATGAAAGCACCTTAGAAGTACAGGGTGGCTGATGAAAGCTGCTACCAAAAAATAATTTAATAACTTTTTTTCTATTTAATGAATCTGGTTAACTTTTTTTATTTTGCAGATTGATTTTTAGATTTAACAAAAATGGATAACTGGGACACTGAAACAAGAATTTGGATTGTCCGCCGCTATTACGCACTGAAGTCCGTAGTTTCGGTTCAAAGAGAGTATAGGGGCACGTTTGGCGGCAATCCTCCGAGCAGATGAACCATAAAGAGACTTGTTAACAATTTTTCCGAGCATGGGAAAGTCAACAGAAGACATTACCATCGAAACCCTTCAGTTCGGACGGAGGAAACAATCGCTGCTGTAGCTGATGCCATACAAAACAATCCAAGAGTTTCGACAAGAACCTTATCTGCGCAAATGGGTATAAGCAGACAGTCATTGCAGTCAATTATGCACAAAGATTTGGTGTTATTCCCATATAAAATTCAAATGGCCAACAAAGTGAACTCAGCAGACTTCCCGATTCGCTTGGAATTTTGCCAGAAGATGCTTCAAATGGTGGCAGAGGAAGGAAACATGTTGAACTGTATTTTCATGTCTGACGAGGCCCATTTCGATTTAAACGGCAACATAAACAAACAAAATTGTCGAATATGGAGTGCTTCCAACCCACAGATACTCCATGAGACGAAATTGCATCCACTTCGTGTCACAGTGTGGTGTGCAGTTTCATTACGCTGCATTGTCAAGCCCTACTTCTTCGAAGAAAACTGTCACACCGTTACAGTTACTGGAGGCCGTTACTTGAGCATGTTGAGAGAGTTTTTCTATCCAGAATTACGCCGAATGAGAATTTCTTTCAACTCTGTGTGGTTTCAGCAAGATGGTGCAACTCCTCACATAGCCCGGCCTGTTATGACAGAATTGAGGCGAAAATTTCCCAATAAGCTGATATCCAGAAACTACACATTCCGTTGGCCCCCCAGGTCGCCTGACCTTACTGCACCTGACTTTTTCTTGTGGGGTTATTGCAAACAGGAAGTCTACAAAGCAAAACCAACAAATTTGAATGAACTAAAGCAATCCATTCGAGAAACAATTGCGGCTATTCCCGTCTCAACTCTTCAAGCAGTAATGAACAACTTTTTGGTAAGATGCCGCACATGCATCAACGTGCAGGGGGGGCATTTAAATTCCATTATTTTTAAAACTAATTAAGCTATATTTAATTAAATTTAATGAGCTTTAACATGAATAAAAGAAAAGTGAATTCCATACACCGAAAAAAAGTTATTTGAGTTTCTTAATGTAGCAATATTCATCAGCCACCCTGTATTACAACGTCGTCTGCATAATAGACTAGTTTATGTCATTCATTGGTGAGGGATTTTAGGAGACTGTGTATCGTCGTAACCCATAAAAGAGGCGATAAAATGGCCCCCTGAGGTATACCACGATTTACCATGTCTCTAATTTTTACGTCATACGACCCACAAATAATCCACCTATTCCTTAGCATATTGTTGATCCAGTTTTCAGCGGCCGGTCAACCTGAAACTCGTCTAAGGAGTGGATAAGTGTATCGGTATGTACATTGTTAAATGCGCCCTCAATGTCTATGCAAACATCAAGTGTATACATTTCTTTACTGAAGGACTCTTCTATGTGGTGCACTACCTCATGCAGAGCTGTTTCCACTGACCTTCCTTTGACATAGGCGTGTTGTTTGAATTTTATCCGCTATTTTACTTTTGACCATGTTATCAATTATTCTCTCCATTGTTTTTAACAGGAAAGAAGTTAGGCTAATGGGTCGATAAGCCTTTGGGGTCGTATAACTCGCCTTGCCAGGCTTTGGTATGAAGACCACCCTTGATTCCTGCCAGTTGTTTGGGGTATAAGAATGGGTTAGGCACGCAGTGAACAATCGATTTCTAAGTAGATTTCCGAAATTAGTCCAGTCGGTCTTAGCCTTATTACGGAAACTTATTGGGTTTGGCGGTGGCCGTGCAATTTTAAACCTTATATAACGATGGTCCGAATGTTCATCCGAAACCCTCCACTCATGGATCTGATCAATAAGATTTTCTGAACATATCGTTATATCTAATACTTCTTCCCTAATTTTGTTAACAAAGGTTGAAGTGTTTCCTATGTTAAGAGTTATGAGGTCATTTGAATTCAGAAATTATATAAGGGCGTGTCCCCTTTTATTGGTTTAGTACTACCCCAAGCGAGTTGGCGTCACACCCAGCAAATAACTCATTACTTGTATTTGGATTCCCTCACCAGACGTTGTAATTCCGACGTAGGTGGCAATGTCGGCTCATCGAATTGCAGATATATTGACGCCAGGTACATATTTCCATTACCTTGCCTCAGCACCATTGCGTCCGATGTTGACAACTCTGGAGAGAAAAGAAAACAATAGTGTTTATGGCACAAAATACAAGTCCTTGAACGAGTACCTGTGGTAGCGAAGAAAATGTTATAGTTCACATGGTTTAATCCAGTAACCTTGTTGCTAGTTATCCATGGTTCCTAGATCAAAGCAATATGAACCCTGCCTTTATTTATGATGTCCATCAGAGCGTTGGATGCTGTATCGCTCCGGTGGAAGTTTATCTGACCTCAATCATTGTCTTTCCTGTAAAAGTTTCTTTTGGGAGTCTATCCTATCTGGTGGCACTCCCTCATTATTTGGTAGTGGGTCATTCTCCTCCTTTCGTTCACTACCTACTACACCATCTTCCAGTTGACAATTTTGGGAGGCGGTGTTATTTTTTTCGCTCCCTCATTGCGGTACTATTGGTGAAATGGTGGTGTTATTGACTACTTCCACATCAGTTTTTGGCTGTGTCTGTCCTGTCTCTATCCGTTCACTACCAGTATTTGCCTCTTCAGACAGTATATTTGGAGTCGATTCATCTGTCCTGCCAATCTCTACCTTTCCAATTTTAAAGAAGACTGTCCTGATCAAGAAGTACGCCATGCCCTTCGCCATGACAACATTGTTCTTGGATTCTGGGTCTATGCCCGACACGAGGAGAGTACCCTCGGTATCATCCTTCCTTTAGAAGACTTCCCACTTTCTCACGGAAAGTTTTGAATTCTGTTTGCCAATGATGTCGAGTATGTCCTCTGATGAGAACTTTCTGGGACATCCATTAACATATAGGGTCGTTTTTATGAGTTCAGGAATGTCGCTTTTCCTTACCAATTTTAGCTTTGCACTGTCCCAAGGTGAGGGACCACTCTCAAACTTGCATCACATTACTTCGATTGGTGGTTCAGCCTTAGATTCGAGGACGTACTCCGCTACCCTCGTATAGACCAAATCTTCGATGTTACCCTTTTGGTCTTCGGGGATTCTGCCAGATGCACTACTGCTATCAATTATGGCATAGCATAGATCATCTCGAAAAGGTTGTTTAGCTATATTGTAATACGATGGTGGCTTCTTACCCTTCTTTATGGCCAATTAATTTTTCCGAGTCTGTAGAGTTTTTTTGTTTAAAGCCTCATCCTTAACGGATGATTTGGTTGACTTGACCTGCGTTACTGGATCAACTTTACCGCCCACGATCGAAGGACCCCGACTAGAGACTTCCTTTTGTGTGGTTTCGTTAGGCTTCTCCGAATTACTGGAAGACGGCGATCCCTTTTTCTTCTTAGTCACTTTCACAGCGCTCTGTTCTTCGGGAGACCTGACTCTTTTAGAGGCATCCATGTCTGTGTTGGAGGTAGAATTGTCTGGTTCGTCCCGTAATAGGTTCTGTCGGTTCAACTTTTCCAGTTTCCTTCTTTGTACCCCTGACAGTCTCTTTGAGTTAGCAACAATAGTGATATTGCTTTCATTTGATGATTCAGAGTCAGAGTCCCCACTGGCTTTTAAAGGCTGGGGTTGCCTAAAGCCCCAGCTGGGCTCTTCTTCATCTGTCTTATCATTTGTTTTGCCTGCGGCTGGATGTGCTCTTGTTTCAATTTCGACTACGGGATCCAAGGCACCAAAGCTCGTAGAAGTTGCATGCTCACATTTGTTCGATAACGACGACACATGACTCGTGAGTGAATCAACGCCTGTCCAGAGACCGATGCATCCAATTCAACCTACGCTTTAAAAACAACAAACCACGTGGTTGCGTAGTAGCTAGGTGAATAGGTATTGCGTAATAGGTTAAAAACTATCCGCTCTGCGATAACACGTCCGTTCGCTACAACTGGCGGCGACTGGGGTTTTGTTTTGTTTTCAGCTTCTTTATTTATTAAAGGAATGTCATACGTTGATGATAAACCATTTTAATAATAAATTTTGTAAAACTAAAAAATTTTTTTTTCGACAAAAAAAATGTTCTCGATATTTAAAAAACCCTTGCATAGAAAACTTTTTTTCATATTTTGTATTTGAACAACATTAAGGGAAAGCACTTATTTTGTACTTATATATGTAACAAAAACAAACCGTAAATTATAATTTGTATCCGTTCGGTTGAAAAATTGCCTGCAAATATTTCATATTTTGTTCCGTATTATTTCTGTCCTCTATCAGCCCTCTTGCATCTTCATCTAAGTCCCGATGTTCTACTTTCCATTGATTTCGAATGCTGGAGATGGGGGAATCTGACGTTGCCAACAAAATATTAAATAGATCTTCATTTCTACAATATCGAGATTTTTTCTGGTGTTGTGCTCTCTATAAAACCTGTAATCCTTATTTCTTTTTTCCTGGGCTTCCTCTGATAGATCTCCGATTGGTACCAAATGATGCTTAATGACATATTCTCCATGATAAAGAATTTTGTGAACTGTTCAGACATATTTCGCCATGAATATTTGGTATTATATATTCGTGCAGTTTCATTGGTATATTTATTAAATTTTTTAGTATCAATTTGTTTATGGCACGGAAGTACAACGATAATTGTTTTATATCTTGAAATGAGATTTATATCAACACGAGTTATTTCAGATGCTTTATCGGGATCAGAAAAGAACCTTCTTGCTGTATTCCCATCATTGGTATTGCCTGATCCTTGTTTTGCTTGGTCTATAATCAACCCACATTTGAGAAATTCATCCTAAACATGTTTCTTTTTTAAATTTCTTAAATCCTTGTTGGTGTCATTGTTTCTCATTGATCCACTAATTGGTAGTTAACTTCAATTGTCTGGCCTTCAATTTCTAATGGCTGCAGTCCTGTAATTTGGGTTCTTATATCATTGAGTTTCTTTTTTAAATTCAAATTTGATTGGTATGCAGTATTTCGTAGAAGATGGTGTTTGTTTTTCCAAATATCCTTTGTCTGCATCGTACTGGCCGAAGGTTCCGAGTCTTCCAAATTCTTTATCAATCGCAATGGCACAAATGACACCATGAACATATCTGCGTCTGAAGTATTTTCACATACAGATTGCGTGTATTGTTTTTGTCCAGAAGAACCATCACATCCCCTTTTGTAAAAGAGATTTAACTTGCAGTTCCCATATTACTTCAAATCATGTGCTTTAAATGTTTGTAGCAAGCGTTGAGCTGTATGATTAGGTTAAGGTTTAGGTTAGGGTGGCAGCCGTATTTTTTATACAAGCTCACATAGACCAGTTTAGGTCCCTAGTGTTACCACGGGCTGAAATGCCCCTCATCGAAACCAACCTGTTTGATATACAAATTTGTCGATAGTACGAATATCGGTACTGAAAAGATCTGTTAGGCTGCCTAGAAAAGCCGACCCCAGTATGTCCAGTCGTCGTTTACTCAGAGCTCTCCACTTCTTCCTCATCTCCACAGCTTCTGGAGAAGTCATTAGAGTCAATACCCAATCTTTTGGCGTGTTCGCCGATCAAACAGTGTCCCGTCAGAACTGATACTAACGTAGACAATCTTTGCCTCTCTAGTGCGAGGAGATATTTTGATCTTCTCAGGTCATACCTTGGCCAGATTTGTCTAGCTACTCTGCAGGTGCCGATTTCTGTCCGTCTTTCGTTGGACTGCCTGATTGCCTCTTGCCCAAGCCAAAGCTTGCACGTGGATAGTGGCGCACCAATATATGCAAATTCTTCGAGAATTTGAAATGTCGTCCCTTTCCTAGCAAGTTCATCGGCTTTGCAGTTCCCCGGGATATCCCTATGACCAGGCACCCATATGAGGTGTATATTAAACTGCTCAGCCATCTCGTTAAGAGATCTGCGGCAGTCGAGGGCTGTTTGTGAATTTAGGGATATTGCCTCCAGAGAAAATTACAACGCCAGTGTTGACTCAGCCACTTGGCTACTTACCATATTGCCATTATTTCGGCTTGATAGACACTGCAGGTAGTCTGTGAGCTATATCCAATCTAAGCTCTGCACAGTGTACTCCGAAGCCAAACTTTTCATCAAGCTTCGAACCATCCGTGTAAAAGTGGAGATGGTTTCTATTACCTGGTTGTCTGCCGACCCGTTCATCTCTGGCGGGAATCATAGTGATGTAATTTCTCTCGAAGGTGTACACCGTTAGTATATAGTCCACTCGGTCGGTTACCATAGCACTACACTTTGATATCCTCATGTGACCGTAGTTTTTGTACCTCCACATTGATAGGCAGTTTAATCTTATTGCCGCTTTGGTTGCAACTTCTCTCGCCACAATATTAATCGGCAGTATATGGAGTAGGGCTTGTAGAGACTCGGTCGCCGTAGTCCTTAAGGCTCTGCTTATGCTCAGGCAGGCTGTTCTCTGAACCTTTGTTAGTAGGTTGGTGATGGTTAGTTTGTCAGTTGCCGTCCACCATACCACAATTGATCCTACAGCTTTTTTGCAGGAATATAAGGCGACGTTGGCCTTCCTTGCACGTTCCAATACGTTAAGTCTAAATAACAGTTTTCTATCTAGAATTATTCCTAAAAATGTTGCACTTTCAGAAAAGACTAGATCTGTTCCATTTATCCGATGTGGAGTGTCCACATGTGGGACTTTATTCATCCTAGTAAAGAGAACCAATTCTGTCTTGTTTGGGTTTACGCCCAAACCGCTGCTTCGGCCCATCTAGCCAATTTGTTCAGAGCCACCTGTAGAATGTCTCGGAGGACGTTTTCGAATTTGCCACTCACTGCGATTGCAACGTCGTCCACATATGCCACGACCTTGCAGCCACAACGTTCTAGATCTAGCAGGATTTCATTCACCGCTAGGTTCCAAATTAGTGGAGACAGTACTCCTCCTTGTGGGGTCCCTCTGTTTACAAACCTTGTTAGAGTTGTGGACCCAAGACATGCTGTTATGCGTCTTCTGTTGAGCAGGCTTTGAAACTAGAGTTAGACTAATCAAACTAGAGTTAACTTTCAGATGTGACGGTGCCGCAATTACTGCATCTGAGTGAATGTTGTTAAAAGCCTCTTCTATGTCAAAAAATGCCACCATGGTGAATTCCTTGAAATGCAGGGACGATTCGATAGTGCTCACAAGTTCGTGCAGGGCTGGTTCTGTAGACTTCCCCTTATTGTAAGCATGTTTGTTCACCGACAGGAGTTTTGTATCCAGGTTTTCCCTAATGAAATTATCTAAAAGTCTTTCCAGACCTTTCAATAGGAAGGAGGATAGGCTAATTGGTCTGAAGTCTTTTGGCCTAGTGTGTGATATCTTCCCCGCTTTTGGTATGAATACCACTTTGGTATCTCTCCATCGATTCGGGATGTATGAAAGCCTGATATAGCCTACATAAATTTTCTTTAGCCAGGGTATAATGTATTTCAACATTTTCTGCTGGAGTGATGCCGTCTGGTCCAGGTGACTTGAAGGGCTCAAAGCTATTAATAGCCCAGCTTTTTGTGGATCTCTCAGTCAACAAGCTAGCTACGCTCGCAGTCCACTCGCACTCTTGTTGGTCCTGCTGATCCTCTGGTTCTGTTAGAGAGTTCCGCGGGAAATGTGTGTCGAGCAGTACATTGAGCGACTGCTCGCCGTTTTTGGTCTAATTATTTGCCTCATCCTGCTAGTAACCCACTGTACAGGGTGAAGCTGATAATATTTTCCTCAGCCTTGCGGCGTCGGAGACCTTTTCCACTTCGCCACAGAAGGTATACCAAGAGCGTTTTTGCGCCATTCTAAGCTCCTTCTAATAGATCTTGAGTTGCTCTTTATAGGCATCCCAAACATTAGCGACCCCTGTAGATTTAGCCTTGTTGAATAGCTTGTTGCAGGTCTTTTTCATAGCATTTAGCTCAGAAGTCCACCATTGGGGTTTAGTTTTACCCTTGTACCTTGTTTTTGGACAGGCTTCTTCAAGGGAACTATTGAATGATGTGGTGATATGCTCGACCAGATTATCCAGACCGGCTTTGTCATTCGGTTCGTACAGAAGTTTGGAGTTGAGGACTTTCTTGAAATTCTTTTCATACAGGTGCCACTTTGTCTTTCACACATTTCTGTGGACGGCAGGTTCAGGCGCTTTTTCAGCGAGTTTGAACTGAATATAATGGTGGTCTGAGAATGAGTGGTCGTCCAATACATTCCACCCAATAATTTTGTCTGACAGCCGGTCAGTAGCAAACGTTACGTCTAGTACTTCTTATCTGTCTTTAATTGTAAAGGTCGGTTTATTACCTATGTTACAAATACTTAGGTTGGTAGTTAGAATAAAGTCAAGAAGCGAATCACCCCTATTGTTTATATCCGTACTACCCCAGATAGTATGATGAGCGTTCGTGTCTGCGCCAACAATCAGCTCGACCTCGTCAGGCGTTACTTCTTCTACTACTTCCCTGAATAGAACAGTCGGTACTACAGCTTCATAAGGCAAGTAACTGGAGACCACCCAATATATGCGATTACCGATCTCCAGACTAGCAGATGTTTGGTCTTTACCACTTAAATTAGCCAGGAGAAAGATACTTAGATCTTTCCTGGCCAAAATGCAGGTTCTTGGAGTGCCTTCACGGTTGGCCACAAGCAGTTTAAATTTGGATGTCCTGATACCGCACACCCTCCTCCCACTGCGTAGGGCTCCTGCATCAGGACGATGTCTACTGCACCTGTGGACAGGCGCAGCAATAGAGCCGCTGAGGCTGCTTTAGCGTGATGGAGGTTAATCTGTAAAATTCTAACCATCATTGGTAATTGACAGATTAACATCCACCCCGACAAGGCTGTTATCGAACTCTTCGTCCGTATCATCGAGAAGCGTGTCCCCGCCAGATGCGTCAAAGAGTCCGGAGACTCCCCTCTGTGTCAGAAGTAGAGCTTTCGTCCTCAGAGTAGGACGTAACAGATCTTCTGTTAGAGTTGGAGTCACCCGAAATAATGGGCGTGGATACCTCCGCACTTCCAGAAAGCTGTGTATCAACCACGGTGGACGACTCAGCTTCCGCATTGGGAACTATATCCTGCTTGTATACCTTTAAGACTATAGTCTCGAAGCCATACTGTAGGGTTGCACTTGCACGTTGTATATGGGAGGTGGATTCAGCGTTAAGGATCAAATTGACCTGCCGCTTTTTACCATCCGCCTCACCCACCTTGCTGATTCTCCAATTATGGGTCGCCAGACCAGGATTGGAATCTTTTATTATCTCTAATATGTCAGCCGGGTTGGAGGGCTCTTCTGTAACCCAGGTGATGGCTCTAGGGTGACTAGGGATGTTGTGTTTTCGACAACATTCAACTGGGCACGCGGCCACACCTCACCCGCTCGACTCAGAGCAGCCTTATACAGGTCTACTGATTTGGCATCACGGAAATATAAGAGCTTTACTCTCGCCTGATGCCATCCTGCATCGTTGCAGATTGGTGGTGTGCCCGGCATTTCTATACGGACATCGAGGAAATGAGCCATAATGGCTGATTGCACATGGCTCCATTTGTCCTTGAGGATGGATACATCCTCACTACTTCTGTCTATAACGGCCATCACTAGACTCTCCTTCGCCACTTCATTGAAGGGCTTGGTGAGTGTCCTGTTGATGGTGACATTAGGGCCTCTTGCCTTTTTCGAAGGCAGGGGTTCATCAGGTGATCTGATTCTTTTGACTTTATTAGCCGTTGACACAGCTGAATTTGTGGCTCTTTCAGCCGGCTGATTGGCCTTAGAAGCATCTACGACGCCTTTAGCCCAGGTAAGTGACTCTATTTGTTTTTCGGTAAGAGCCGAAACCTCAACAGGCGGTCTTGGAGAAGCCAATAGCTGAGTTTAGGTCACTGACGTTAGACGACCAGGTCAGTGAATGATGTGCAACTTGGTCGACGTCGAGAGACTCGACCGAGCAGAATCAAGTGTTGGACCCAGGAGCTTGAGATGATGCGGCGGAATGTCCGACGCCTTCGGAAGAAATTCCAGAGGGTCAGGCATTCCAATGTTGAGTTGATGGCTACGCGGAAAGCTGAATATCGTGCTGGCCTTCGTATGTACAAGGACATGCTGATTAGGAGTGAAGAGGGACATCTTAGGAGTTTCGTACAGGACAATAGGGATGACCCATGGGGGTTGGCTTATAGAATATGTCGAGGGCGTGACAAGCAGGGAGACATCGCGTGTTTTAGTCGGGCCGAGGGGACGTTACGTTCTTGGAGGGAAAGCGTGGATGAACTGTTGGGGGTTCTCGGGTGCGGATCCGGTTAGTTATTCTCCTCCTCGTGAGGCTATAACTGACCCTCCAATCCTGGAAAGACATGAGATTTCGGACAGTGGCTATCGGGTGAAAAGTAGGAAGTCACCAGGTACAGACGGTATTACTGGAGAGATGGTGAAAGCCATCTGGAAGGCAATACCAGAGTACCTGGATAGTATCTATCAGAGGTGCTTAGTAGATGGCTTATTCCCAGGAGCTTGGAAGATTGCCCGAGTTGTTGTGCTGCTTAAGTCTCCCGACAAGGTGAGGAGTGATCCTCGCTCTTATCGGGGCATCAGTTTTCTCTGTCCCCAGGGTTCTATTTCTGGTCCATTTATGTGGAACCTCATGATGGATCCCTTGTTACAGTCGCTTGCCGCCTCTTACAAGCTGTGTGCATACGCTGATGACCTCCTCATCGTGATCGAAGGCCAGTCTCGTGCTGAGCTGGAGGGCAAAGGTGCGGCGGCCATGCGTACTGTCGGTGAGTGGAGTGCACGTGTTGGCGTCGAGGTGTCAGTGGAGAAGTCCTCGACAATGTTGCTCAAGGGCAAATTATCTGCGGGGCGTCCTCCACTCATTCGTTCTGGCGAGGATAGTATCCGGTATATTAGTGAGGTGAAATACCTGGGTATTACCATGGGTGAAAAGATGAACTTCCTTCCTCATCTGAGTGCTGTTAGAGCCAAGTTGACCGAGACTGTGGGGAGAGTCAAATGCATGCTTAGGAGAGACTGGGGCCTTAGCAGGCGTGCTGTCCGCACCATATATCATGGACTGTTTGTTACCTGTGTAACTTATGGTGCATCTATATGGTGCGAGACAGTACTGACTGCTCATGGCCTTCGCAAGGTCTTATCGTGCCAGAGGGTGGCGATGTTGGCTTGTATGCCAGTATGTCGTACGGTGTCCACAGACGCATTGCAAGTGTTACTGGGTGCACTCCCACTTGATCTGGAGGTGTTGCGTTGCGGCATCACATTCCGGATGAAGAGAGGCCTGCCACTTCCAAGTTTAGATTGGTATCCTGCTGATCAGCAGGTAGAAGGGGATGTTAGGAGGAACAAGGAACTCTTGGATGAGTGCCTTGTGTCTAAGTGGCGGACAAGATGGACAGAAAGCGATAAGGGGCGGGCGACGTTTGTTAGGGAGCGGCCAGACTTTGGTTTCGGTCTGAGTCTCGGCTTTTTACTGACGGGACACGGCTCTCTCAGTGCATTTTTGCTTGCGAGAGGTCTGTCCGATAGTCCGGACTGTGGTTGTGGGAGGGGACCTGGAGACTGGCGGCATATACTTACGGAATGCTCGCACTACGATGATGTTAGTGATTTAGCTAGCATGGGAATCTTCCACTCCCAGGGGGTGTGGGATTTCAGTATGGATGTAGAGGACGACCGGACGTTAAGGGCAATGGGCATTTTTGCTCGTATTGTATTTAATAGGAGACGACTAAGAGACATATAGTGGAGGTGACTGTTGTCGTTCATCCGTGATTTATTGTTGTTTTATGTTTTTGTGGGTCACTGATTCTCAGTGGCTGTGTGTTGTCCGGAGCGGCGTCACGATAGTGACTGGTGAGTCACCCGTGAGGATGGCTGTGTTAATTGTTGTTTTAGGTGTTGTGTAAATTCTTGTTTAGTTGGTGTTTACCCACCCTAAATTATAGGCCACCAGTCCCGGACCTTTTTTGGAGGACCAACTGGTAGTAGCTTCGGCTACGAAGTCCGACCGGAGACTATAATCTGGTACCACGGGAGCCAGGAGCCCCTGGAACTTCGGTTCCAGCCTGGCTGTTGGTGTGGTCCCTTAGGGAGCATTTCGTGGAGGCTGTGGTTTAGACCCAAATCGCGGGGAGAGCGCAAGCTCGATGTGGAGTTGCATTTCAACCGGGTGCCATGACCCATAGGGGACGACATGCCAAAAACATGAAGTCGAATTGGTACTCATACACTTGTGTGTGGGGGCGTTGGTAGACGCATTGTATTCACCCTGTGTTAAGACCACAGTGCGGTAAGGCCATTGCGGTGAGTACGCACTTAAAACACTCGACTCCTATGTCCGTCCGTTGGTCTTGGCCAAAGCCGACCACACCAAACACGGTGAAAATTTCCCCCAAGTACTCACAACAGGTGGTACGGTGAAGGGAAAACGTCATGTCCGACCGTCAAAACGGAAGCACAATGAGCACCGGATATCGCTCAGAGTTTTGACGAAGTTGGAGGCTGTTGAGGTTTCGGCTCTTACCGAAAAACAAAGTGATGGCTGTTATAGACAGAAGTAGTGAGGATGGATCCATCCTCAAGGAAAAATGGAGCCTTGTGCAATCCGCCAACCTCGATGTCCAAAGAGAAATGCCGGGCAAACCACCAGTATGCAACGATGCAGGATGGCATCAGGGGAGAGTAAAGCTCTTATACTTCGGTGATGCCAGATCAGTAGATCTGTATAAGGCTGCTCTGAGTCGACCGGGTGAGGTGTGACCGGGTGCCCAGTTGGATGTTGTCGAAAAAACAACATCCCTAGTCACCCTAGAGCCATCACCTGGGTTACAGAAGAGCCCTCCAACCCGGCTGACATATTAGAGATAATAAAAGATTCCAATCCTGGTCTGCCGACCCATAATTGGAGAATTAGCAAGGTGGGTGAGGCGGATGGTAAAAAGCGACAGGTCAATTTGATCCCTAACGCTGAATACACCTCCCACATACAAGTGCAACCCTGCAATATGGTTTCGCGACTATAGTCTTTAAGGTATACAAGCAGGATAAAGCTCCCACTGCGGAAGGCGAGTCGTCGACCGTGGTTGATACAAGGCTTTCTGGAAGTGCGGAGGTCCACACGACCATTATTTCTGGTGACTCTAACTCTAACAGAAGATCTGTAACGTCATTCTCTGAGGATGAAAACACTACTTCGGATACTGAGGGGCTGAGGGAAGTCTCCGGACTCTTTCACGCATCTGGCAGGGACATGCTCCCCGATGATACGGACGAAGAGTTCGATAACACCCTTGTCGGGGTGGATGTCAATCTGTCGATTACCAATGATGGTAAGAATTGTACAGATTAACCTCCATCACGCTAAAGCAGCCTCAGCGGCTCTATTGCTGCGCCTGTCCACAGGTGCAGTAGACATCATCCTGATCCAGAAACACTATGTAGTAGGAGGACGGGTGTGCGGTATCAACACACCAAACATTAAACTGCTTGTGGCCAACTGTGAAGGCACTCCAAGAACCAGCATTTTGCCCAGAAAAGATCTAAGTATTTTTCTCCTGACTAATTTAAGTGGTAAAGACCAAACAGCTGCTAGTTTGGAGATTGGTAATCGCATATACTGGGTGGTCTCCAGTTACTTTCCTTATGAAGCTGCAATACCGACAGCTCTCTTCAGGGAAGTAGTAGAAGAAGCAACGTCTGACGAGCTCGAGCTGATTATTGGCGCAGACACGAACGCTCATCATACTATCTGGGGTAGTACGGATATAAACAATAGGGGTGATTCGCTTCTTGACTTTATTCTAACTACCAACCTAACTATTTGGAACATTGGCAATAAACCGACCTTTACAATTAAAGACAGACAAGAAGTACTAGACGTAACGTTTGCTACTGACCGGGTGTCAGACAAAATTATTGGGTGGAATGTACTGGACGACCACTCATTCTCAGATCACCATTATATAGAGTTCAAACTCGCGGAAAAATCGCCTAAACCTGCTGTCCACAGAAATGTGAGGAAGACAAAGTGGCACCTGTATGAGAAGAATTTTAAAAAAGTCCTCAACTCTAAACTTCTTTATGAACCGAATGACAAAGCCGGTCTGGATAATCTGGTCGAGCATATCACCACATCATTCAATAGTTCCCTTGAAGAAGACTGTCCAAAAACAAGGTACAAGGGTAAAACTAAACCTCAATGGTGGACTTCTGAGCAACAAGCTATCCAACAAGGCGAAATATACTCGAGCCTATAATGATTGGGATGCATGTAAAGGGCAACTCAAGATCTATAAGAAGGAGCTTAGGAAGGCGCAAAGACGCTCTTGGTATGTATTCTGTGGGGAAGTGGAAAACGTCTCCGACGCCGCAAGGCTGAGGAAGGTACTACCCACTTCTCCTTGTACAGGGGGGTATTTGCAGGATGAGGCAAACAACTGGACAAAAAACAGTGAGCAATCGCTAAGTGTACTGCTCGACACACATTTCCCGGGGAACTCATCAACAGAGCCCGAGGATCAACAGAACAAGAGTGCGAGTGGACTGCGAGCATCGCTTGCCTGTTGACTGGGAGATCTACAATAAGCTGGGCTATAAACAGCTTTGAGCCCTTCAAGTCACCTGGACCTGACGGCATCACTCCAGCAGAAATGCGGAAAATGTTAAAGTACATTATCCCCTGGCTGCAGAAAATTTATGTAGGCTGTATTAGGCTTTCATACATCCCGAATCGATGGAGGGATACCAAAGTGGTATTCTTACCCAAAGCGGGAAAGATATCGCACACTATTCCAAAAGACTTCAGACCAATTAGCCTATCCTCTTTCCTATTGAAAAGTCTGGAAAGAGTCTTTTCATTAGACAAAACCTGGATACAAAACTCCTGTCGGGGAACCAACATGCTTACAATAAGGGAAAGTCTACAGAATCAGCCCTGCACGAACTTGTGAGCACTATCGAATCGTCCCTACTTTTCAAAGATTTCACCGCGTTTTTTGACATAGAAGGGGCTTTTAACAACATACACCCAAATGCGGTAATCGCGGCATTGTCACATCCAAAGGTGAACTGTAGCTTGATTAGACTAATTCACAGACTACTCAACAGAAGACGCATATCAGCATGTCATAAGTGGAACAGATCTAGTCTTTTCTGAAAGTGCAAAATTGTTAGGTATAATTTTGGATAGGAAACTGTCATTCAGACTAAACGTACTGGAACGTGTAAAGAAGGCCAACACCGCCCTATATTCCTGCAGGAAGGCTGTAGGGTCGCGGTGGGGCCTCTCTCCTAAAATTGTCCATTGGATATATATAGCAGTGGTTCGCCCAATACTGTTATACGGCATAACCATCAAAAACCTGCTATCAAGGGTTCAGAGAACTGCCTGTCTGTGCATAAGCGGAGCGTTAAGGACTACAGCGACTGAGTCTCTACAAGCCCTTCTCCATATACTGCCGATTAATGTTGTGGCGAGAGATGTTGCAACCAAAGCGGCACTAAGATTAAACTGCCTATCTATGTGAACTACGGTCACATGAGGATATCAAAGTGTAGTGCTATGGTAACCGACCGAGTGGACTATATATCAACGGTGCGCACCTTTTAGAAGAACTACATCACTATGATACCAGCCAGGGATGAATGGGATGGCAGTATACCCGGAAATAGAAACGATCTCCACTTCTATACGGATGGTTCGAAGCTTGATGAAAAGGTTGGCTTCGGAGTACACTGTGAAGAACTTAATTTGGATATAGCTCACAGACTACCAGGTATCTGCAGTGTCTATCGAGCCGAAATAATGACAATATGGGAAGTCGCCAAGTGGCTGAGTCGGAACATAGTAACCAAAACTGGCGTTGTCATTTACTCGGACAGCCAGGCTGCCATCAATTCTCTGGAGGCCACATCCCTAATTTCACAAATAGCCCTCGACTGCCGCAGATCACTTAACGAGATGGCTGAGCAGTTTAATATACACCTCATATGGGTGCCTGGGCATAGGTATATCCCGGGGAACTGCAAAGCCGATGAACTTGCTAGGAAAGGGACGACCTTACAAATTCTCGAAGAATTTGCATATATTTGGTGCGCCACTATCCACGTGCAAGCTTTGGCTTAGGCAAGAGGCAATCAGGCAGTCCAACGAGACGAGGGTAGCTAGACAAATCTGGCCAAGGTATGACCTGAGAAGGTCAAAATATCTCCTCGCACTAGAAAGGAAAAGATTGTCAACGTTAGTATCAGTTCTGATGGGACACTGCCTGATCGTCGAACACGCCAGAAGATTGGGTATTAACTCCAATGACCTCTGCAGAAGCTGTGGAGATGAGGAAGAAGTGGAGAGCATTAAACACTTGCTATGCGACTGTCCCGCTTTGAGTAAACTGGACCTACTGGGGTCGGCCTTTCTAGGCAGCCTAACAGATCTGTCCAGTACCAATATTCGTGCTACCGATACATTTGTATATCAAACAGGTTGGTTTCGATGAAGGGCATTTTAGCCCGTGATACCACTAGGGACCTAAACTGGTCTATGTGAGCTGAAAAAAAAGAAAACGGCTGCCACCCTAACCTAAAACCTAAAACCTACACATTGAAAAGTTCTTTGCCCTTTACTCATACTCCGAAATATAACTTTGTATTATTTTCTTTTTCATTTCGGTACTCCAACTTCTGAGAGAAATATTGTAATTTCCTACAATATTTCTGGCTCGGTGTGTAACGATTTCTCTCTTGCTACAGGAAAACGATTCAACGCTCTTTGACGTTTTCATTTGATCCTGTTCGAACCGGATTGGCGCTACACTGTGAGCCTGTTTCAAAATTGGAGTTATTTCCTGATATTTATACCCACATCACCTTCAAACAATTACGCCAAGGTAAGTTTGTGTTTCAGTTCTTTCCTTAAAGTGCAAATTTTGTTCGTTCGATAAAAGTGCATTTGCCGACGGCAAAACATAATTTCGTTTTGTGCCAAAACAAGTGTAGTTCGGTTTGTCATTCGGTGGAAGTGCGTCTAGATCGTCCGTTTATTTTCCGCGAGATTGCCTTTGGTTGACTCTTTTTCGTTTGCAAATATCAAAAATATCCATATCCCTTTATAGTCCGTGTGGTAATTCAATTATTTCCTAATATTTTTGTGTAAACAAAATAAATTGCAGCCACTTGCATTCGTTTTGCTTGGATTTAAGAGATATTTGAATTGCGTTAAGAGTCTACCAAACAAACCAAATAGTTCGGTGCTTTTACTCAATAAATTTCTCAGTGCTCTCGGCGTTACGCTCTTGATTGCTTTCGATTGCCCGTCCGTTTGGGTAGGAATACATTTCAGCCATATACTTTTGCCGTGCATGCATTTTTGCCCTACATTTTGCAATTTGTGCGAAATTCGATTTTCGGTGCGTGTGTGTGTATACTCTCATCACCACTCGCTCAATCTAGCGGTTTTTGTTGTTGTTGTTAAACGTGCGCCGCAGGTACGGAATACATTTTTGCCCTACATTTTACAATTTGTGCGGTAGTTCGAATTCTCTTCGGTGTGTGTGTGTGTGTGTGTGAGCGGGCTCTCATCACCACTCTCTTAATTTTCTCTTCGTTGTGTGAGCGGGGTCTCATAGCAACTCTCTTAAAAACGGTAGGGGTGCACCCTACACTCCAGTCGAGTCGCTCTTTTTCGGGTTTGTCACCTTATTATTTTGTGAATTACACCAAATAATAATCCGATTTATTTAGTGACTGATAGTTGCCGTGCGCGTAAGGGCAACACCGACTATTGGAAAAGCACCCTACAGTTCGTTCGCATCGAGAATAATATCACTTGTAACCTTTATATATACATACATATACACATTTTTCCATTTTTTTTTTTTTTAATATTATTTTTCTAGCATTGTGTTTGCAACTGGCTGAGTCAGTGCAATTTCAGTGGTACAGGTAGTGTTCACCCTACAGTACATTCTGGTCGGGACATATCGAGTTCGCGACATATATTGACAATTTCAGCTTTCTAGCGAAATTTTGTGTAGAATTTTACGTTATATAGAACTTTGCCACTGATTCGTCTTAATTTATTTCATTATAAAAGGGGCATACCACATTCCGCCATATTGCTACATATTCCGTTCGCGACATTCGTGTTAATTTCGACTGTTTTTCGATAGGTCCGACGAAAGTTTCCCTAAATAAGGAAAATTGTTCAAAGATTGTGTTTTCCCCTCTCCTTTCTCGTGTCCTATTCTAACTTTGGACTATCGTTCGTGTAATTCTCGGTAAAATTCCTGAGCTATTCCGTCCGACCCAATTCTTTCTAGTTCGAATTCCGAGAACAATTTTATAGGGTTATTTCACTATGTCTCTCGACTCGTTTAGCAGACACAATTGTCGATTACGATTCCGATATTAGTGATAACATCGTTCCCCTCACTTCCGTTCATTCGATTAATGTCCATTTAGAAGAGCTTAAATCTACTTGGACAAAAATAAAAGACGAATTTGAACGATATATTCACGAGATCGAATCGGAAGGTGATAAGGACCAGGCAACAGGCGAAGAGGACGATGCTTCCGAGGTGGAGACCATTCGGGCAAAGTATAAAACAACGTACATAACGTACTGTAAGTGTGTGACAAGGCTCTCACAGATCTCAGATACAATTCGAGCGTCTTCCGTGCCTAAAGAGTCTCCGATCGTTCCACCAAGTCCTTCTCTTCGAACTAATCCTGCTCCTGACCATTCAGGTTATTCCTTTAATCTCCCTGCTTGCGACACAGAAGTTTTTTCGGGGGATTACATGTCATGGCCCACATTCCGCGACATGTTTACCGCGGTATACATTAAGAATTCCCGTCTTAGCCCGGTGGAAAAACTCTTCCACTTAGTTCACAAAACTACAGGTGAAGCAAAGGAGATTGTTCGGAAAAGCCCCCTGACAAATAAGGGCTTCGACTTAGCCTGGTCAAATCTTTGCGATCGTTACGAAAATAAACGCATTTTAGTGAACGGTCAGCTAAAGCTTCTTTTCAACCTTCCGGCACTTCTTTCCGAATCGGCACAAGGTCTCAAGCGGCTTCAAGGGGACATAAATTCGTGCATCTCGGTGTTGAGGATTTATGATATAGATGTTGATAGTTGGGATCCGATATTCGTATTCCTTTGTTCGAATCGACTTCCGGATTCGACATTAACTATGTGGGAGCACACACTCTCCGATAAAACTTCGATTCCGAAGTGGTCGGATCTTGACAAATTCCTGTCAAATCGGTATCGAACTTTGGAATCCGTTTCCGAGATTCGAAGTGGTCCTCAACCCTCGGGGTCTCAGGACGTGTCAGCTGAGGGACCGTCTAGGCGGGCTAGGAAAGTTAGTTCCTTCCAGAATAAGGTGTCCGTTCCAAAATACCCCTTGTGTCCCAATGAGTCCCATATCATTCGGCGGTGTCCTATGTTTCTGAATATGAGCACCGATTCACGTGTTTCGGAGATTAGGCGACAGGGGCTTTGCCTCAACTGCTTTTCTAAGACGCATTATGTCCGGAATTGTCCCAGCAAGAACAGTTGTTATACTTGTAATCAGCGGCATAACACTTTGTTACATAAAGAGTCCGACCAATCTTCGTCGTCGATACAATCCAGTCCGGGGCCCAATACAGGCATCAGTTCAAATTTAAATCCCAACTCTGCCCCAGTTTCCCATTCTGATTCAATACAGTCCACTAGTTCGGGGGGCGGAGTTGTTCGATCATATTTTGCTTCCAATTCTCGAGGTGTCTTGCTGGGCACGGCGGTAGTTAACATTTGCCATCTGGGCGTAAGGTACTCAGCTCGTGCGCTTTTCGATTCGGGATCAGAGGGTACATTCATCTCCGAGCGACTATTCAACCTGTTGAAATTGCCTTACAAGCAAACTCATGCTGAGATTTCGGGCTTGAATAATTCTGTTTCTGCTAATGTTCGTAAGGAGTGTACTCTTCTTCTGAGTTCAAGGCTTGATACCGCTTTCGAACTTTCGGTGCAGGCTTTGGTACTTCCGAGACTTTCGGGAAATCTCCCTTCTAATTCTATTCCGGCTTCTTCATTCGAAAACCTTCCAGATATTCCGTTGGCTGACCCTAATTTCTTCGAGAGGGCGCAAATTGACCTGCTTTTCGGTAGTGATATGCTACCATCCGTTATGCTTTCAAATTCGAAGCGGGGCATTTGTGGATCGCTCATGGCCCAGGAAACTGTCTTTGGGTGGATCCTAACGGGTCCGGTGGGTCTTAGTTCGGCGAGGTCAGCCAAAATAATTGCCAATTTTTGTGAAATTTCTTTGGACAAAGAAATTTCACTCTTTTGGGAGGTAAAGAATCTTCCAAGGAAGAACTTTAGGTCTCCGTCCGATCAATTTTGTGAAGATTTGTTCACTTCGACCACGACAAGAGCCGATGATGGCAAGTATATCGTTCGCTTACCTTTTAAGGAAACACATACCGTGGGCAGGGCTTAGGCCATTCTAGGGCTAGTGCTTTGGCTCAGTTTCTGAGGAACGAGGCAAGGCTCTTGCGTAATCCTGTGTTGAAGGAAGAATATGACCGTGTCGTTCAGGAATATGGTGATTTAGACCATATGCGGTCTGTGTTGTCTCCCAATCTGTCGGACAAGTCAATCAATTATTACTTGCCTCATCACGCGGTTGTCAAGCCGGAAAGTACGTCCACGAAGGTTCGGGTTGTATTCAATGCCTAAACGATATTCTACAGTCTAAACGATATTCTACATACTGGTCCGGTATTGCAGAATGACTTAACGATGCTAATTTTAAGGTGGAGATTCTTCCAGTTCGTCTTCAATGCTGATATCCAAAAGATGTATCGGCAAATTTTTGTTCATCCAGATCATACTCGTTTCCAGAGGATCTTGCATCGTGGGCACCCCAGCCAAGCTTTGCGGGATTTCGAGTTACAGACAGTAACATTCGGTGTAAACTGTGCGCCATCCGCGTATTGCATCAGTTGGCTGGCGATGTGGCCACCGCATTTCCTATTGCGAGCAACATTCTTCGTAATTTCATGTACGTCGACGACGTGCTGGCTGGGGCTCACTCCATTCCAATGGCTGTGGAGTCTATCCGGGAGCTAAAATCCGCTCTGCAATCTGGCGGGTTCTCTTTACGAAAATGGACGGCGAATCTCAAGGATATTCTGGCCGATATTCCTTCTGATCACAGATTGTGCGAGAATTTCCTTGATTTCGAGGAGAGTAGCACAGCAAAAATGCTAGGTGTTCGATGGGATGCCCATTCCGATTCTTTTTTCTTCGTCGCCAAGCCATTCCCAGACCAAGTCAAATATAGAAAGAGGTCCATTCTTTCACAGATTGCGAAGTTGTTCGACCCAGCAGGTTGGCTTTCGCCTTGTGTTGTATTGGCGAAAATACTAATGCAGAAGGTCTGGGCTTCTGGCGTAGATTGGGATGACGTCCTGACTCCTGAAATAGTTTCACAATGGGTAGACTTCCAAGCCAACTTCTCCGTCATAAATGACATTCGTATTCCGCGCTGGGTGGATTTCACTCCAGCAAGCAATATTCAGTTCCACGGTTTCTGCGATGCGTCCGAAAATGCATACGCAGCTGTGCTGTACGTCCGAATAACAAATGACAATTTCGTGTCGACTCACCTGGTATATTCGAAAACAAAGGTGGTTCCATTAAAAACCTTATCAATACCCAGGTTAGAGTTGTGTGGGGCAGCCCTTTTAGCAGATATGGTGGACAGTCTACTACCACTGTTAGATATTCCATCATATTCCATATACTGCTGGACTGACTCCACTATTGTTCTTTCGTGGTTAGCTAAACCCCCTTGCTGCTGGAAAACGTTCGTCGCCAATAGAGTGTCGAATATAATTCAAGTCACTGATTCATCGAGATGGCGCCACGTTTCTTCGGAGACTAATCCCGCCGATCTGGCGAGTCGTGGTGTGCTACCCCAAGACATTGTGGGTAATGAATTATGGTGGCTAGGACCTCAGTGGCTTCACGACGCTTCTGAACCATGGAAGAAACACACTTTAAGTTCGGTTTCGGACACAGACCTCGAAAAGAAGGCTGTGAAGGTCCATCTTACCTACTTCACCGAATTTGAGGATGTTTTGGAAAGGTTCAGTTCGTTTCCTAGAGCACTCAGAGTGCTCACATACGTGTATAGATTCTTCTATCATACCCATCCGAAGTATCGTTCGAATTTCGTCCGGGATTCCACATCGATATCCAGTCCGGAGTTATCCATGGTTCGCGACCATCTGATTGCTATGACTCAGAAAGCATGTTATCCGAACGAGTACATGGCTTTGTCCGCTAAGAATTCTATACCAGCAGCAAGTTCTATTCGAAATCTCAACCCATTTATAGATTCCGAAGGGTTAATTCGTTCGTGCGGCCGCTTAACACGGTCGCCTGGCCTCACTTACAATGAGAAACACCCAATAATTCTGCCATATAGTTGTCGTCTGTCTAAACTGCTGGTAGCCTTTGTTCATTCCGTCACCCTTCATGGTGGAAACCAACTTGTCCTGAGAGTGCTTCGAGCTCAATATTGGATTCCGAAGGTAAAGAATTTGGTCAATCAATGCAAACCCTGCATTCTTTATAAGAAACGGTGTCAGACGCAACTGATGGCAGCACTTCCTCCAGAAAGGACTGATTTTTCGTATACGGGTTTGGATTTCGCCGGCCCATTCGACATTAAAGCATACAGTGGACGTGCCTGTCGTATTACGAAAGGCTACGTCTGCGTTTTCGTGTGTTTCTCAACGAAGGCCATCCATCTAGAAGCGACATCCGATCTTTCTACTTCTGCTTTTATGGCCGCATTCCAACGTTTCGTTTCGCGCAGAGGATGTCCGTTGCATTTGTACTCAGACAACGGTACAACATTCGTGGGTGCCTCTAAACTCTTGGCGAAGGACTTTCTGAAAGCCTCACAGGATTATGTTTCGGTCCAATACGCCCACCAGGGATTAACATGGAATTTCATACCACCAGGCGCTCCCCACATGGGAGGTCTGTGGGAAGCCGGAGTCAAGAGTTTTAAGGCCCACAAGTGGCAGACTAGGGAAGCTAATCTCAGTATCGGTTCGTTAGTCGTTATAAAAGATGACAATCTTCCACCGAATTCATGGCGCCTGGGTCGTGTTTCTAAAACCTATATTGGTCCCGATAGTTGTGTGAGGGTAGCAGATTTAGTAACCCAACGTGGCACTATTACGCGACCCATCACTAAACTTATCGTCCTCTCCCAAGATAACTAATATCTCCTTCCGATTCAACCGTTATTCCCATTCCTTCCTTCCTAGAACATCATGCCTAATTCGCCAACAAAGTCGTCCGAAGCCAGCTCTAACGAAGCCAGCACTAGCAAAGCCAGCACTAGCAAAGCCTGCACGAGCAAAGCCAGCGCTAGCAAGGTCACACCAGCTAAGCAGCGTGTGTATCCTTGCCGTCTTTGCAAACGTCGTCACCCACTGCGCACGTGTAGGAAGTTCCTCGACATGAGTGCCACCGAGCGCATCGAGGCGGTAAGGATACACAACTACTGCAGGAACTGTTTGGCCCATGAGCACTCACATGGATCTTGCTTTTGCAAACTTGGCTGCAAGCACTGCCACAAGCGCCATCACACTTTGCTCCATAAACAGTCCCCGGTGAGAGAGGAGTCCCAGCAGACCTCGTCGGCTGATTTACGTTCGCGATTGACATCACCACCTACCAGTTCCAGTCAGGCGCCGTCCCTTGAAGCTGATCCCCCAGGCTTGATCCCGAAAGCGTCCTTGACATCGCTGATGCGCCAGAATACCGTGGTTTTGTTACCCACTGTACGGGTCAAGGTTGGTGCAGACGCCGACAAGTCCTTAGCTAGGTGCTTGTTGAACACGGGGACGCCACTTAGCCGCATCTCCAGACAGCTGGCCGACACGTTGAAAGTGTCCACACTCACCATGGAGAACGAGACGTTGTGTTCGCTGGTCTTACGTTCCAGGTTCGATGCGAGTTGCCGGATCGAGGTGACTCTGCGGGTGGAGGATCGTATTTCGATCAAGACTCCGTCCAAATCACTACCAGAGACTTTCAAAAAGAATTTCCCGAATCTCTTCCTAGCGGATTCACAGTTTTATGAATCTGCCGGCATCGATATAATTCTGGGCAGTGATGTACACCCAAAAATTGTCTCTGACGGTACATTTTCCAAATCCGGTCTACCTACGGCAATTAGCACCATCTTTGGTTGGGTGATTTATGGGCCTTGTTCGGTGAACTAATTCCACATTTTTCTTTCACTTTTCATTTAATAAAAATAACATGAATTCCACCATTAATTTGCACTTTGACTTTATTCTGAACGAAACACAAACTTTCCTTTTCAGCATACGATGATTGATCCTGCCTACATTCCTGCTTCAATTATATTCGATCTACTCATTCAAGATTGTTACTATTCCTTTTCGATTGTAATCCGAGAAGGTATACACAACATCAATTCGTTTCTTTTTATTTAATTGCAGCGACACTGCAAGGCGGGCGGTAATGTTAATGCCAAATCCGAGTTCTCGGGTTTTTTGTGTCGTTCGCACTGGTAACTCTGTGTGGTTACCAATACTACTGTTTTGCAAGGCAATCTTGCCGTTCTGCCGACGCACGCGTTTCCTTCCAGTTCGAAAGATGTCTTTTATGCTTTCTCGGACCTTTTAACTTTCTCTTGAGAAAGTGTTTCTTCACTTGCAATTTCGATCCTTAACTGGTAAGATCCGCTACGAGCTATTAAGCGAAACATACCAAACAAAATAAATACTTCTGTCCGAAACCTAATCCTCTTGGTGTTTTTTATTTATTTTCTTTTTCATTTCGGTACTCCAACTTCTGAGAGAAATATTGTAATTTCCTACAATATTTCTGGCTCGGTGTGTAACGATTTCTCTCTTGCTACAGGAAAACGATTCAACGCTCTTTGACGTTTTCACAGAGGGACCCCACAAGGAGGAGTACTGTCTCCACTAATTTGGAACCTAGCGGTGAATGAAATCTTGCTAGATCTAGAACGTTGTGGCTGCAAGGTCGTGACATATGCGGACGACGTGGCAATCGCAGTGAGTGGCAAATTCGAAAACGTCCTCCGAGACATTCTACAGATGGCTCTGAAAAAATTGGCTAGATGGGCCAGAAGCAGCGGTTTGGGCGTAAACCCAAACAAGACGGAATTGGTTCTCCTTACTAGGATGAATAAAGTCCCACATGTGGACCCTCCACCTCGGATAAATGGAACAGATCTAGTCTTTTCTGAAAGTGCAAAATTTTTAGGAATAATTCTAGATAGAAAACTGTTATTTAGACTTAACGTATTGAAACGTGTAAGGAAGGCCAACGTAGCCGTATGTTCATGCAAAAAGGCTGTAGGGTCACGGTGGGGCCTCTCTCCTAAAATCGTCCACCGGATATATATAGCAGTTGTTCGTCCTATACTGCTATACGGCATTGTGGTATGGTGGACGGCAACTGACAAACTGACCATCACCAACCTACTAACAAAGGTTCAGAGAACAGCCTGCCTGAGCAGAAGCGGAGCCTTAAGGACTACAGCGACCGAGTCTCTACAAGCCCTACTCCATATACTGCCGATTAATATTGTGGCGAGAGAAGTTGCAACCAAAGCGGCAATAAGATTAAACTCCCTATCAATGTGGTGGAACAAAAACTACGGCCACATGAGGATATCAAAGTGTAGTGCTGTGGTAACCGAACTGTGTTCGAGAGAAATTACATCACTATGATTCCCGCCAGAGATTAATGGGTTGGAAGAATACCAGGTAATAGAAACCATCTCCACTTTTACACGGATGGTTCGAAGCTTGATGAAAAGGTTGGATTCGCAGTACACTGTGCTGAGCTTAGTTTGGATAACAGACTAACAAATACCTGCAGTGTCTCTCAAGCCGAAATAATGGTAATATGGGAAGTAGCCAAGTGGGGGGGCGGAACTCTCCCTTAACGTTTTGATGATAAGCTGCTGACAAAACTTGCCTAGTGTAAATCTTTACATTCAAACACATTGGTTCGAATTTCAACAAAACACTGCTGTCGACGTTCAGTTCGTTTCTCACACACATACAAACATTCATAAGATCAGCCGTGGTACATTAGAGTGGGTCGTAATTCTTATTTATTAACGTGGATCGAAATATTATTAATTGTTTTTGTGAATAAATAAATATTTTTTTTAAATATATATATTTTTTTTAAAAAATAATATTTTTTTTCCTCTCATGGCCGATATTCAGGGATTTATTTTCGGCGGTGTACATTAACAATGTCCGCATGAGTGAAATAGAAAAACTATGTCATCTAGTATAGTGGCGATGCTCGTGAGATTGTATCCAAGTTTCCGCTTACGCATCGTAGTTTCAATCTTGTATGGCAAACACTGAGGGAAACTTACGAAAATACTCGTATATTGGTGAACCACCAACTTAAAGTACTTTTTAATCTGCCAGTATTAGAGAGTGACACTAGCTCAGGCCATGTCTGTCTATGATGTGTCGACTGAAGATTGGGATCCTATACTTCTCAATATTAGCGTCACTTTATGGGAACAAAACATTAAAAATAAATCAGCTCTGTCATCTTGCGAAGATTTGGATCAATTTCTTACGGAACGAATCGTGATCGTTGGGGTATAGAATCTTCAAAATTCAAACCAATAATAATAAGAAAATCCGTTCGCATTTTACAAATTCTACAAATTCTCGAACACCTGCCGGCACCTTTCTAATCCCTCCACTTGCGTCGAGATCTTCTCGCGCACCCTCTGAAAATCCTTGTGTTCTCTGTCCACGACAGATTCACCACCTTCGTTCCTGTCCCAAATTCTGCCAGCTTCCTGTGCCTGATTGATTGAGCGCAGTGAGAAGACATCACTGTTGTATTAACTGTTTGTCTCGAGGACCCGAGGTCAATAACTGTGTGAGCTCATATAACTGTGGTATATGAGTCATTCCATGCCAAAGGGGACGGTTTTTGACATCACTATTTTTGATTGCTTCGAAATTTTGTGTATGCATGATATACCTAAAAATATCTTATACGTAGTACAAAAAAAAAATTTTAAAAAATTTCTTTAAGAGTTATGAGCAATTTAAAGTTGACGAAATTACGTTTTTTTGTAAAAGGTGTGTTTATTCTTTTACTTGTATCTCCTGAAATACGTGACCGATTTTTATGTGCACTACCTTGTTTTGAAGGTAATTTCAACTACTACAACTAACTTAAAGTAAGCACTGCTACAAAAATACTAATTTTTAATGTTTTTGCCGTTTTATACATTCTATTGCGATTTTCAAAATGATTACACCCTTCGATTTTTTTGAAATTCTAATGTCGTGTTCTTAGATGTCTTTGTTAGCTACTGTAGGAATTTGGAAGTGGTGAATTGATGGGAACTATTTTTTTACGATTTTTTACCAAAATACCTTTTGCATAATTTCTGTGAATGTGCTTTAAATAATAAACAGAATGATAATTCTTAGCCATTAGTTTATTAATATAACAATAAGAACAATAAAAATGACTAATTTTGCAAAAAAGTAAAAATCAGCGATGGCTTGATATTTAAAAAACAAAACTTTTTAAACAATAGCAAGAGTCGAAAGATAAGAAAGTACTTGTTAAACTATACTGTGAAATGATTTTTTTTAATCACAGCAAACCGAATTTTTCACATTCAATTCGACAATTCAAGGAAAAAACAAAGCAATACTATATTAAAATAAAAAATGCCACCGAGGTGGCTATTTGTTGCAACCCATTCCAATTAAGATACCATAAGAAATGTAAAAAAAAATTGAGATGGATAAGTTCTAGTGTTGTTGAACGTAAACTAAAAATAAAACCTGAAACTTTAAATGGCAAGGTTAAAATTTGTACTACATGTCGTATTAAATTGAATAAACTTAGTGAAACCGGCACATGTCGTATTAAATTGAATAAACTTAGTGAAACCGGCAATAGCGCCGAACAATTTTTTGCATGGGTAGAAAAAAACGTAAAAAATTTTCACTCAAAGTTTTTTACTACAGAACAATACGAAAATAGGGCAAGGCACCTAAAGGAACGCTTTAATAAAGCAAAAGTAATTTCTGGAACTCAAAACTACCACGCATACATTCCATTGTCCGATAAAAAAATTAGAGTTCAGACAACATCAACTTCCGAACAGTACTGTATTAAGACGGTGTACAATGATTACTATTTTTTTTACTCATTTTCTTCTTTGTTACTGCAAATAGTATACTTGATTCGAATCTTTCTCCTACATTTTTTATTGTTCGTATTTTTACATTAGTATACTGATTATTAATAATTGTCATTCTTTTCATAAATGTTTTATTGTTCTTATTGTTATATTAATAAACTAATGGCTAAGAATTATCATTCTGTTAATTATTTAAAGCACATTCACAGAAATTATGCAAAAGGTATTTTGGTAAAAAATCGTAAAAAAATAGTTCCCATCAATTCACCACTTCCAAATTCCTACAGTAGCTAACAAAGACATCTAAGAACACGACATTAAAATTTCCAAAAAATCGAAGGGTGTAATCATTTTGAAAATCGCAATAGAATGTATAAAACGGCAAAAACATTAAAAATTAGTATTTTTGTTGCAGTGCTTACTTTAAGTTAGTTGTAGTAGTTGAAATTACCTTCAAAACAAGGTATTGCACATTAAAATCGGTCACGTATTTCAGGAGATACAAGTAAAAGAATAAACACACCTTTTACAAAAAAACGTAATTTCGTCAACTTTAAATTGCTCATAACTCTTAAAGAATTTTTTTTAAAATTTTTTTTTTGAACTACGTATAAGATATTTTTAGGTATATCATGCATACACAAAATTTCGAAGCAATCAAAAATAGTGATGTCAAAAACCGTCCCGTTTGGCATGGAATGACTCATATGCAATAGGAGACCCCACACCCTTTTGCATAAGAATGTTTCGAATTATACATCTACCCCTACCACAAACACGACTGCTATTACTCCAGCCTCTAATTCAAGTTCTCTCAATCCCTCTACATCGACCGGCATTATTTCTGGAGCCTCAAACAGACAGGTATTTCATACCGCCCAGAGTAGAAATGTATTATTAGGAACAGCAATCGTGAACATTGTTCACCAGGTTACTACGTACCCAGCTAGGGCTCTGATCGATCCTGCTTCAGAAGCTTCATTTATTATGGAGCGACTTCAGAATCTAATTGAGATTAACACCATTTCGACTCAGGCTACTGTTCCTGGTATAAGTCAGACAGTTTCAACCATTTCTCGAAAGCGGTGCTCTCTAATTATTGGTTCTTCTCTAGATGCGTCTCTCTACATGGAAACAACAGCTTTGGTTCTTCCACACATTTCGTAAGATTTGCCATCCTTTTCTTTAAGTAGTGCTGTTACTTCTCGTATGACAAAGAAATCCTGTCGACCTATTACTAGAGGCAGATCTTTATCCTAAACTTCGGCTAATGGTCCTCTGTCCTCTCCTAATATTCAGGTGTTTACAACGACTATAGATTTTAGTAAGGAAGACCGACTTAACAATAATCTTCTTCGTTTTTGGGAACTTGAGGAGGTTCCTAAACGATCTATTTTATCTCCAGAGGACAAATTTTGTGAGGAAAAATATAAACGGACAACTCGTAGGGATTCTGAGGGAAGATACGTCGTATCTCTCCCATTTAGGGCTGAATTCTGTGTTGGCCTCTGAATTGCTCAAACCCATTCTCAGTGGAATTGATATAGATATTCATAGAATTTATTGTTGGACAGATTCTACGATCGTCCTTTCATGGCTTAGAAAGAACAGGTGGGCATTCTGGGACAAATTGTTTACGACAATTTCTTCGAAATGAAACCTCCTTCGAAAACCACAAATTAAAAGAGTCTACGACTCGGTAGTAAGGGAATATTTAGAATTAGATCACATGAGGCCCGTCCGGCTACGCCATCAAACTCCATGGTTTGTTACTTGCCTCATCACCAAGTGATCAACCCAGATAAGCAGACGACTAAGCTCCGAGTGGTTTTCAACGCCGCGAATAAGAGAAGAGAACGGGAATTGCCTAAATGACATTCTTCATGTGGGTCCGACATTGCAATTACATTTGGTCCTTTTAATTCTTAGGTGGAGACTTTTTAGGTACGTCTAAACCTGCGACATCACACAGATGTATCGCCAGATCAGGGTTGACCCAACTCGTACTCCTCTTCAGAGGACACTTTTTAGGGATTCTGCTCAGGAGGACGTTCAGGATTTTAAACTTCAGACACAGAAAATGATTTTCCCCTAGCTGCACACATCCTACGGAGGTGCATGTATGTAGACGACGTTTGACGGGGTATCATGACTTGGGCACTGCTTTAGATTCTCGGGGTCAATTAATATCAGATTTTCATCTTTAGATAGGGCTATGAGTGTGATATCGTACGTCTTCCGTTTCTTTCATAGAACACATCCTTCTCATAGAGATCGCCATATTTATCGAGATACGACTCATACGAGTTCGGAATTCAAAACAGTGAAATTGCGTCTAGCTGTTTTGGCGCAAATGGCACACTACGAGGGTTGCTATATATATTTCTGGCCTAGGCACAATAAGTGTTGCCTGACGCCATCTGACATTTCCATTGAAAAGCTTGACATGCCTAATTGTAGTAATAAAAGGCATTGACTGTTCCGTTTCCTCGAATGAAATTAAAGAACTGGCGAAAGAGGGCTTTGAAACCAAATCTATAATAAATATAGTAAATAAAAACAAAGTTCCACACCCAATGTTCAAGGTGGATTTAAGATATATGTGTAATAGAAGGATAACGGTTGAGGAGCCCCATAAGCGCAAGGAGCCACCCCAAAGCACAAATTGTCAAGAATTCGGTCACACAAGGGCATACTGTAAATTGCCCTCTATATGCGCCAGGTGTGGCGATGTGCATAAATTTGCGGATTGCCCTTACCCAAACAGCAAATTACAGAGCTTGTAGTGTATATACCCATATCAAAAATGCCAATAAAGTACCGAGATTACCAATTTATGCACAATACCAACAATCACCACACCCCAACATGGCAATTCCTAGCTCAAATAACAATAATCCAAGTAGTATCCCAAAAAACCCGATACCTTCAAACTCATCATACGCCTATATGCTCAAAAATTGTGAACCTGTCCCGTCCAAACAAACTCTCGAAAACTATATTGAAAAATTAATTCAAACTATGGTTTCATTCATGGCGAATATGCAAAACATGATGCAGGAAATGATGAGAAATCAAAGTATATTTATTCAAACTGTTCTAAATCAAAAATAGCCCCCCTGACAATTTGTTATTGGAACGCAAACGGCCTTAGCCAACACAAGAATGAAGTGGAACATTTTCTTCAAAATCACAAAATAGTCTCTGAGACGCACTTTACTATAAGAAATTGCTTTAGAATCAATGGTTATTGTATATATTACACCAAACATCCAAGCGGCAAGGCTTGTGGTGGCACAGCATTTATTATACGTAAAACGATTAAACACTGTCCTATTCCCGAATATAAGACGAACCACTTAAAAGCGACTACAATTAATATCACTGACATCAAGTCCTCCAAGGTATAATATCGACAAAGATCAATTTACGAACTTTTTCTCGACATTGGGGTCGAAGTTAGTTGCGGCTGGGGATTATAACACCAAAAACACATTCTGGGGCTCACGCCTTACTACACCAAGAGGCAGACAATTGTACAATACAATAACATCTACAAATCAAGATACTGTTTCTAGCGGGTAACCAACCTACTGGCCTTCAGATATAAAAAAACACCCGATTTAATTGACTTCGCCGTTGTGAAAAATATAAGTCGCAAAAACCTGTCTGTCCGTCCATCAATAGATCTTTCATCAGATCATTCTCCAACAATCCTTATTCTGTTTGAATTCAGACAAGAAAATGAACTTGCAACTATTTTCAACAAGCGCACAAACTGGACGAAATACAAAAAATACATAAGCACCCATTTATATGGGGAAATTTCATTACGATCGTCAGACGATATAGAGTCAGCCGTAAACCTTCTCACAGATGTATAAAACAATGCGGTAACAGTGGCTTCAAGGAATTTCCAGCCACAAAAACATAATTATTCCACACAGTCACTTAAAGTCGATGCTCTCGTCAGGGAGAAAAGAAACCTAAGAAGGGAATGCCAACGATTCCGCTACACAGCTGTAAGAAGGAATCTTCGAATTTGCCAAAGAAAACTAAACGCTGCATTAAAGTCAATCGAGGAATCTACTCTTAAGGATTACCTACGGAATTTAGAACCATCAAAAGGAACAGACTATAATCTCTGGAAAGCCACAAAAAATATGAGAAGACCGATTGCACACGAATCACCACTTCGTCTAGAAAGTGGCTGCTGGGCAAAGAATACAGAAGAGAAGGGTAATGCATTTACAACCTACCTAGAAACAGTATTCACTCCTAATGCTAATTCACATAGTGTAATCCCTCAAGATATATGTAGAATCATCGAAGAAGTCTCAAACCCCCTACGATTAAGGCTTAAAGACATTGAAGAATCTATAATAATCTAAAACAGCCGTCAGAACAATATTATTTATCTTCAACAGCATTTTACGCCTCGGCTATTTCCCTAGATCATGGAAACGATCTGAAATAGTAATGATTCCTAAGCCTGACAAAGACCCTACTCAAATAAAATCGTATCGATCGATAAGCTTGTTATCAATCCTGTCAACAATTTTTGAGAAGAACTTCTTAAAAAAGATAACACCACACATATCGTCAAACTGTGTGATTCCCGATCACCAATTTGGATTTCGAGAGAAGCACAGCACCATTGAACAGGTACATCGAATAACAACTTCAATAAGAAAAGCCTACGGAAATAAACAGTACTGCTCAGCACTCTTCATAGATATCTCCCAAGCCTTTGACAAGGCATGGCACGAAGGCCTAATGATAAAAATATGTAGATTGTTACAAGATAATACGCACAAACTTATGGCGAGCTACCTATCAAGTTGGTCATTCTACGTAAAGTCAAAAGGCACACTTTTCAGCACCAAACAAATTTCTCCTGGTGTTCCACAAGGAAGCATCCTTGGGCCAATACTGTATGTTATATATACTGCCGACATGCCCACTACACCTTCAACACACATGTCCACTTTTGCGGATGATACAGCTATCGTCAGCATCCATAATGATCCTACAACTGCATCCAACCAACTACAAACACAAGTCCGTGAGCTAGAAAAATGGCTGCAAGAATGGAGAATAGAAGTCAACGCAAGTAAGTGTACTCACGTCACGTTTACCCTCAAGAGGGATACATGCCCTGCTGTGAAAATCTTAAACTCTGTGGTACTTCAAAAATATAACGTAAAGTATCTAGGAATCCACTTGGACCGTCGCACGATGGGAAAATATGATGAAATATGCGCGCATAGGACTTTGAAAGCAACTACCAAAAATCAGTTTTTTGGGAATGCTGTTTTATTGTGGATAACATTTAATGAAAATACCTTTAAATTTTATGAAAATATGTCCAGGCGATTTCGAGTTATGACCATTCAAAGTTTGTCTTTTTTACTAATAAATGCAAATAACATTGCGATGATAAAATGTATATACTACAATGCTTGTAGAATTCGCGTTTGTTGGTGAAATTCGACCGGACTTTGTAACATATAATTAGGTTATATTCATCTTAAATTTTGTGTATAAGATGTATTTCTAACGTCTTTAAATGAAGAGATATTTCGAAGTAAAAACACAGTTTTTTTTTTAAAAATTATCCACAGTAAATAGAATACAACTTTTTTGGATCACGTGGGATCACTACCATATGACATAGAGAAGGTAGGTGACTTAGTTATGAATCCAACTGTACCTAGTTTATCTGCGACTTTTTGCGATTATGGCAGATTTTTGTAATTTACATAAGTGTTTTTTTTTACTTTAAATATAAAAAATATGTGTGGGAGCTACATCTATCTATAAACCGACTTTCCCGAAACACATAGACCGATTTTCTTGGTCCCAAAAAATAACTTTTAGCGAAATTTCGGCAAAATCGGATAATAAATACGTCCGATACAAGTCCGGCTGCAAGTTTGTAGTGTCCTACAATCAAAAATAGCGATCTTATTAATATTATTAAGATTATTTGTGTCATTTTTATAGTTTACTTCTTCTACAAAAAACATAGAAATATAGTTAAACTCTTCTGCAGTTAATGTATATTAGGGTGGACCGATTATTTTTTGTTTTTAATTTAACTTTTCTTGTATTAACAGTCGGCGACCCATTGTATAAGTCCATTATTGGAAAACTTCAGCTTTCAAATATATTGCAGATTACGATTTTATCTTATTTAGGTTGTTTTATCTTATTAAGTTTGTTGTTACCGAAGTTGGTACGATATTATGGCTTTTACATTAATTTCCACAATGTCGCTTTTGTAAGCCCACCGTGCTCTACCCGGTAACAGCTAAATAAAATCTGGCTGCACCAATTTCTTCTCCAAAGAATTCTCTTGAAGGTGGTCCAAACCGTAAGACTCTATCTCTAAGGGTATAGTCATGAGATAGACAATACTGTTATGCGCGCGTATTTACCAAATTTTTCCCATTGTGCGTCGTCTAACTTGAACACACCACAAAATCAAATCAGCTGCAATGGCTTATCAGTTCAAGGTCACCTCTACACTTAGAATACAAAGTCTTGTTGTACAAAACAATTATAAAACCCATATGGTCGTACATCATTCAACTCTGGTGAACCGCATGTGCAACCAATATCAATAATTTACAAAGAAGACAATCTACCATTCTGCGAAAAATCGTTAATGTCATTAACGTAACAACAGTAACTGAAGTAATCGGATATCTTTCCCGAAGCTATATAAACAGATCGATCGAAATATTCTCGCCAGAGAACTTTTAAACTTCGAAGGACATACACGCCTCAGAAGAAGAAACACCTTAGACCTGATATAGAAATAGCTTGAGAACAATTTGCCACCAACTTCCGAAGTTCATAATTTGAATACTATATTTTTATTACGAGTATTATATGTAAATGCAAATAACTTAATGTTAACACTTTGAATAAAATTTTGTATATAAATATAAGGTGCAATCTCGCAGGGTTCATTACACTGGTAATTCCCCTTAGAATAAATTAGGTTAAGATTTGATTACTTATTGTTATTTTCATTTACTGAACGATTCATTAAATAAATATAAATATGAAAAAAATGATCAATGGAATGATACCAAGGAAATACGCGGGGGCACCGAAATTGCAAGAGACGCATTCTGATATAGAAATAGCTTGAGAACAATTTGCCACCAACTTCCTAAGTTCATAATTTGAATACTATATTTTTATTACGAGTATTACATGTAAATGCAAATAACTTAATGTTAACACTTTGAATAAAATTTTGTATATAAATATAAGGTGCAATCTCGCAGGGTTCATTACACTGGTAATTCCCCTTAGAATAAATTAGGTTAAGATTTGATTACTTATTGTTATTTTCATTTACTGAAAGATTCAATAAATAAATATAAATATGAAAAAAATTATCAATGGAATGATACCAAGGAAATACGCGGGGGCACCGAAATTGCAAGAGACGCATTCTTCAAATATAAAAAGTTCTTACATGTTAAGAAACTTTGTTCAGCATATTCTTAGCTTCATTATTGCCAAATATAGTTAAGCGGTATCACCAAGTCTTAATTAGTTGTTGGACAAAAGCTAATGATACTTTTTTTAAGGGGTCAAATGATTTTCAGAAACTTTTGAGGCCCTTAAAAATATTGGTCACCAATCTCGTCAAACCGCCACAATTGTACCACTTTTGTTACAATTAAGGAATTTTTGGTACGCTGGTACAATCAAAGAATGTTTGGTACATTTCTCTGGCTGGTAAAATTAATAAAAAAAAACTTATTCACGCATTTTTAAAAGCAGAAATGGGTACCTACTTACGATATCATTTTGTACGTATGCCTTTCGTACCAGTATGCACCACAACTATTATTTGCATCGTTGATTAAAACAATTAAGCAAGAAAACAGCGTTAAGTTCGGCGATGCCGAATCTTATATAACCTCCACCAAGGATTGCACTTGAATGGTTTCGGGTACAAATAAACACAAATTTCAGCCCCATTCGTTGATATTTGTGGTTTTTATTGCGTTAAGAAGAAAAATCTAGAGGGATCTTTGTGTGGGGGCTATATTAAAACATGGACCGTTGTTCGTGTGAAGGTTTCTGAGTATAAATACACCCAAAATACCAATTTTCTGAAATCAAATCGGACGGAGGGGATATATCGTCGCTTAGATGACCAACTGATGGAACTACCATTTTCAAAATTGTTCAGGAGAACCGATTTTTTGTTTTTGAGACAATCTTGCTTCTTCCCAATGGAGTAATATTTATTATACAATTTAAAGTTCTTATTTTGTACAAAACTTCTTTCTCAATATTCCTAAAAAAAAGTTAAGTAACATATTGCCAGATACGTCGATAATGTTTACCGTTTTTTGGATACAACTGAAAAGCTACAAACTCTAAATTTACGCACACGTTGTACAATAACTAGGCAAGTCCAAAAATGGCCTTAACTCAATTTCCGAAAAATTAGCAGTTCCGTCACTCGATTAAAAAATTTATCGATATTGCTCCTAAGTTACCTGTAGCTATAAGAAGTATCAGTACCAAATTTCAGTCATCTAGCTCAATAGTTCTAGATTGTAGCGTGATTACAAAAGACACTATAATCTATATCGTCTTAGAAGTTTATGACGATTAATAATATGTGTATGTATAGACATCATGATGTCTCTCATCAATATTTCGAGTTGTTACAAACGGAGTGACATTTGGTACAATTTCTTGATCATTGTGGTATAATTAGAAAAATTTCCAACCCCATCACTGGTATAGGGTTATACTACCCTTTGGTAGTAAAATCGAACCTATACTGTCAAGTCCGTGTATTTTTTAAAACATGCTCTTTTGTGTTATTAATTCTAGGCTATTGATGTGTGCATATGATGTTAAGATATTTTTCTCCTATAATACAACTGAAGATTCTATGTTACTTCAAAATTATTTAGATAACATTGGTCATTGGTGTGATATTAATTGCATGGACCTTAATTTGAGGAAATGTAAACACATGCGATTCTCTATATCGAAAACTATCCTATATTAATTTGGTATTAATGGTTCCACTTTAGATATTTTTGATTTCTTTGTGGATTTTGGTACATTGATAGATCCTTAACTCAACTTCAGTAATCACATAATTACAATGGTGAACAAAGCTTACCGTGTTCTAGGCTTTATTAAGCGATGGGGGAAAGAAAAGTCCCTTATATAACAAAGCAGCTTAATACTGCACTTGTTAGACCTATTCTAGAACATGGGTCAGTTGTATGGGACCCTCAATAAAGGACATCTATATATAAAGGGTACGCCATCTAACGTTTTTTTTTTTACTAGTGCTTATTTATTGAATGGTAACACTTAGCTCATGTCTGATTTGACAGATAATTAGTTTTATCCTTCCGCTGAACGAATATGGTTGTGTATACGCTTAAACAATGCTGGGAAATATGCCGAAGAAGAAGATGCCGATTTTGCCCAAAAAAAATCATCTTTTCAGATGAAGCTCATTTTGATCTTGGCGGGTATGTAAACAAGCAAAATTGTCGCATTTGGGGCACAGAAAACCCGCACGCATACATTGAAAAGCCGATACACCCAAAACGAGTCACTGTTTGGTGCGGATTTTGGTCCAGAGGCATAATTGGGCCATTTTTCTTCGAAAATGAGCAAGGAGTGGCCGTTACAGTCAATGGCGATCGTTATCGGGCCATGTTGAACGAATTTTTGTTCACAAAAATTTAAGAGGAGGACATTGGCAACATTTGGTTTCAACAGGACGGCGCTACGTACCACACAGCCGAAGCTACACTCGATGTTTTGCGCCCTGTTTTTGAAGATCGCATTATCAGCCGCAGAGCTGATGTCGTCTAAACGGCTGGACCGATATTCTTGAAATTTTCAAAGAATGTACATGTGTGTGGCGTGGTGAAAATATGGTACTTGAATTTTCGATATTGAATTGAATTGCTGTTATTTTGTGCATATATATCTGGTGGTAGTCTACGTGATTGGTCTAAAAATGGGCGGAATCGGACGAAAGGTCGTGGCCCCGCCCATATAAGCCAATTTTTAAATTGATATATCTTGCACAAATTTGTACCGAGAGTGCTGTAATTTTGTGCATATGTATCGGGTGGTAGTCTACGTGATTTGTCCAAAAATGGGCGGAAACGGAACAATGGGCGTGGCACCGCCCATATAAGTCAAATTTTGAAATTTAGATATTTTTTAAAATATGTTAGAGAGAGTGCTGTAGTTCTGTGTATATGTATCTGGTGGTAGTCTACGTGATTGGTTCAAAAAATGGGCGGGATCGGACCAATGGGCGTGGCCACGCCCATATAAGTCAAATTTTGAAATTGAGATATCTTGAAAATTTTGTTAGCGAGAGTGCTGTAATTTTGTACATATATATCGATCATTCCATGTCAAACCGAACACTTTTTTACATCACCATCTCCGATTTCGATGAAACTTTGTAGGATAACTCAACTCTATAAAATATTTGATTTGTAGAAGACGAAAAAAAAACCGAAATTTTTTTGCAAAAGATATGGCCAATTGAAAATAGGTAAAATCAGGAAAAACGTGCCGAGGTAGGAACATTGAAAGTAGTGTAGTGAGAAAACGCATGGCCAGAATTCAAAGAATGAAGGCTTATTTTAAAGGTAATTGCAATTACTATTCATCTGCGGCTTTGGCTACTGACCGCTACTGACCAAATTTGAACATTTAGTTTTATTTTTCTCCTTCTTTTGTGATTTTCACCATGAAAACACCAACCTAAAAATTCAGAAAAAATATAGGCATATTCCTTGATCGATTCTAAACAAACCCTGAAAATTTCAGCGTGGAGAAATAACGGGTTATATTTTAAAAAAAAACATTTACGAAATGTAGTCGCCCGAAAAAAGTATTTTTTGAACGAGTGTTCAAAAAATAACATACACACACGTCGTTCAAAAGTAGTGTTTTCGGTCGAACAGCTAGCTGTAAACCATCCATCAATAAATGTCAATGACAATATACGAAAAAGTTTGTGCCTTCGCTTCTTATTATAAATAACAGTTCAGATTTGTATATATTTTTTTTAACAATTCTGTGATTTTCGCGATAACTCCCGATTTCGCTATGAGGCCGCGTAACGATACCTGCTGCAATCCATTTAAAATTGCAAAACATGGAAAGAAGCCTATAAAATGTTTACGTTGGATAAATACATCGAGCGGAAAAATAAGAATTTGTAATAGTTGCCGGTTAAGAATGAACAAAATGCCACTACATGATTGTGAAAGTGATTCAATGAGAAGTTTAACCCTCCCTGAAGCAAATAACGCGTACTCATCCGATAGCAGTATTTCATCAGAAGCATCATTAAAAATTTCCAAATTAAATGAATCATTGTTGCTGTTTGGGGATTCACCTATCCACAAAAGAAAAATTGTGCAAAAAAAATATGTCGCTAACAAAAAACGAAAAATAAATAGTCTCATTATAAAGAAATTATTTGATTCATCTGAAAGTGTAAATGAGGGGGATGATATTATATCAAAATTAAAAGAAACATATAAAACAACATTTAATAGAGAGCTAAAAATTAAAATTTTGACATTATTCGCGGACTGGTCGTACAGTCAAATTCAAAGAAATTTCAGCGGTGCAACGAGGCACATGATTTCTGTGGCTAAGAATGTTGTGAAGGAAAAGGGTTTTCTTGCTTCTCCCAACCCAAAGCCGGGAAAACACCTTACAGATGAAATTGTAAACAAAGTAATTGAGTTTTATGGATCACAGGAAATAAGCAGAGTTATGCCCGGAAAAAAAGACTGCGTTAAAATTGGAAATGAAACTGTTCAAAAAAGACTGGTACTGTGCAACTTAAAGGAAGCCCATGTGTTATTTAAAGAAAAACACCCAGAGGCAAAAATACAATTCTCTAAGTTCGCAGAATTGCGACCGAAATACTGTATTCTACCGGGGGCAACTGGAACCCATTCCGTTTGTGTGTGCTCTATTCACCAAAACGTAAAACTAATGATTGACGGGTCATCTCTTTCAAGACTAACATCTGACAACCTACAAATTGTAACTTATAATGACTGTCTCTCAAAAATAATTTGCAACCCCCCAACACATGATTGTTATCTTCGGCGATGTGAATTGTGTCCTGGTTGTGACAACTTAATTGAACAGCTAAAACAAATTTTTCATGAAAAAATGATTGATTCAATTTCATATAAGCAATGGGTCACTACTGATCGATGTGCACTTGAAACTTTGCAATCAAGTACGGACGATTTTTTTTGACAAATTCTCCGAAAAGCTGCGTCGTTTGCTGACACATTCCTATGTTGCGAAGGAACAACATATGTTTTTTAATAAGAAGAAAAAGGAATTGCATCCAGGCGAATGCGTAGTTATTTCTGATTTTTCGGAAAACTATGCTTTTGTTATACAAGATTCAATTCAAGGAGCTCATTGGAATAATGACCAAGTCACAATTCACCCAATGGCAATTTATTACCAAGAAAATGGAGAAGAAAAGTTTACTAACTACGTCGCAATATCTGAATGTTTGAAGCATGGCACCGTAGCTGTTAATTTGTTTCAGAATGGCCTTATCTCATTTCTAAAGAACTCTTTGGGCAAAGTGGAAAAAATCTTTTATTTCTCTGATGGAGCAAGTGCGCAATACAAAAACAAAAAAAAATTTTCAAATCTTGTCTTTCATGAAAATGATTTTGGTGTTAAAGCGGAATGGCATTTTTTTGCAACATCCCACGGAAAGAACCCTGCGACGGTCTAGGATGAACAATTAAAAGATTAGCTGCCCGAGCAAGTTTAACAAATATTAATAGTCCTATTAATACTCCTTACATTTTCTTTTCCTGGGTAAAACAGAATGTGAAAAATGTAATACTGAATTCTTTACTATAGAACAATATAATGACAATAATATTAAACTTCAAGAACGATTTAGTAAGGCTACGACTATCCGTGGTACATTAGGTTATCATTCATTCGTTCCAACAGAAAACAAACAAATAACTGTTCAAATTACATCACTCGGTACTGATGCGATCACTAAAAATATTTGTGAACTATAGTTACTTTCCTTATTGCTAAAGCTAGATTTTGTATTACAATTTTGTTACATGTATATTGAAATATTTATTATTTTTTTCCTGTTTTAGCTACAAATAAATACTGTTATTTTTTTATCTCCATTAATAAATATATCCCATAATTTTTGTTTACACTAGAGTTTTTACATTACGTTTTTGTTTCTCCAAGACACTAATAAAACTTCTAACTTTTAATTTGCGTCTTTGGCTAACTGTTCGACGTGTGTGTATGTTATTTTTTGAACACTCGTTCAAAAAATACTTTTTTCGGGCGACTACATTTAGTAAGTGTTCAGGGTTTGTTTAGAATCGATCAAGGAATATGCCTATATTTTTTCTGAATTTTTAGGTTGGTGTTTTCATGGTGAAAAACACAAAAGAAGGAGAAAAATAAAACTAAATGTTCAAATTTGGTCAGTAGCGGTCAGTAGCCAAAGCCGCAGATGAATAGTAATTACAATTACCTTTAAAATAAGCCTTCATTCTTTGAATTCTGGCCATGCGTTTTCTCACTACACCACTTTCAATGTTCCTACCTCGGCACGTTTTTCCTGATTTTACCTATTTTCAATTGGCCATATCTTTTGCAAAAAAATTTCGGTTTTTTTTTCGTCTTCTACAAATCAAATATTTTATAGAGTTGAGTTATCCTACAAAGTTTCATCGAAATCGGAGATGGTGATGTAAAAAAGTGTTCGGTTTGACATGGAATGATCGATATCTGGTGGTAGTCTACGTGATTGTTCCAAAAATAGCCGGAATCGGAACAAAGAGCGTGGCCCCGCCCATATAAGCCAACTTTTGAAATAGAGATATCTTGCACAATTTCTTATCGAGAGTGTGTATATGTGTCTGGTGGAAGTCTATGTGATTGGTCTAAAAATGAGCAGGATCAGACCAAAGGGCGTGGCGCCGCCCATATAAGCCAATTTTGAAATTGAGATATCTTGCACAATTTGTTAGCCATAGTACTGTACTTCTGTTTATATGTTTCTGTTGGCAGTCTACATGATTAGTCCAAAAATGGATGGGATCGGACCAATGGGCGTGGCCCCGCCCATATAAGCCACATTTTGAAATTGAGATATTTTGCACAATTTGTTATCGAGAGTGCTGTAATTTTGTGCATATGTATCTGGTGGTAGTCTACGTGATTGGTCCAAAAATGAGGGAGGGAAAGTGTTATCGGAGTTTTAAAAGCGAGTGTTCTAGTGAGTGATAGAGTGAGTGAAAGAGACAGTGAAAGAAGTTTGAAAAGAAAGGTTTGTTTTCATTTGAGACTGCCCCGATTGGAGTCTCAAGGTTAGGCGAGATTTTTGGTGTCTCAAGATCTCTGGGGAGATTTGAGGTTAGGTGACGATTAGGATTGTGATTTGGTATATTGAGTTTGGATTTTTTGATTTTGAATAGTTTGTTTTGGATTGACTGATTGGTGGTTGACTTGGCTGTGTTTTATTGATTTTGAGTAGGGATAGAAAGTGTAGGTGGCGTTGGTGATGCCGGTGGACATGCCGGCCCCGAAAGGAGTTGAAAAGAAGGGAGGGGGAAGGCGGCTGATGAAGCGGATGTCGCTGACGAAGGTGAAGGTGTAGGCAGAGACGGAGGAGGATGAGGAAGGAATGAGTGTTGACGAGTCGGTGGCAACTAGTGACAGTGAGGTCACGAGGATGTCGGTGCCTGTTGGTGGAGGGCGTGTTCGTCACACCGAAAGTGAGGAATCGGACGGAGCTGGGGAGAGGAAGAAGACGCGGATGAGCAGTGAGCTGCCGTCCACGTCTGCTGTTGCTGCGGGTGTTAGGAAGGGGAGTGTTGGAGCTGGTGCTGCTGCTGCTGATGGTGGTGTTGCTGCTGAGGCTGGAGGTGTTGGTGCTAGCGCTGTTGGTAGTAAGAGTGCTGGTGCTGCTGACGCCAGTGCTGGTGCTGTTGGCGAAGTGAAGAAGGTGGCGGCTCGTGAGAGCCGTCCACGTTATCGTGGAGATGCTGCTGTGCCGACCGGGGACTCGGTAAGAAAGTTGAAGGAGCTGACGCAGTCCCTGATGGAGGTGGCGTTCTCTGAGAACGTCTCGACGTCAGGGGTGCGTCAGATGCTAGCGTGTACGGCGAAGTACGAAGTTATGATTCTCGACTTGCTGCTGGAGGTCGAGCATTGGAGGGCTGGAGGTGGTGGTGTTGGCGTTGGTGTTTCTGCGGCTGGCCATGGGCGGCCTGTGGCTGCCAAGAGTGCTGCCGTTGCTGCTGCTGCTGTGCCGGTGGTTGCTGCCCAACCGGCGGTGGCGAAACCGGTAGATACGTGGTCGGCGATAATCAGAAAGGAGGGTGCGACAGGTGCGGAGGTGGTGAAGGAGGTGGTGGAGAAGGTGGCGCCGACGATGAACGTCTGCGTTCACACCCTCCGCCCGATGAAGAACGGCGGTGCGATTATTCGCACCCCTTCGGTGGCAGAACGGCAGAGGATAATGGAGAATGCCAAGTTCGCGGAGGCAGGGATGATGGTATTGGCCAATGATAAGCTTGGCCCTAGACTGATTGTTCGAGATGTCAGCAAGGCAATCAGCCCTGAGAAATTCATGGAGGAACTGTACCGGCAGAATTTCGGGCCGGACATGGAGTTTGATGTTTTCGAGAAGAGCGTCCGCCTCGCCTCTAAGGCATGGCAGATCTGTCCGACCGGTGACACGGACGTTACGCTAGAATGTACGCCGAGCGCAGCTGAGAAGCTGCTGGAAGCTGGAGGTGCCTACATTTTGTGGCACAGGTTTGTCGTTCGGTTGAAGGAGGAGGTGCCAGCGTGTCACTGGTGTTATGGCTTCGATCATATGATCCGTGACTGTCGCCAGACGCAGAGCGTTTGCAGGAGATGCGGTCTGATGGGACATACCGTCCATCAGTGTCCTAATGAGGCGAGATGTCGGAATTGCGAGCTCCGCGGGTACGCAGCCGGCCACAGCATGCTGTCGCTGTTGTGTCCCGTGTACGCAGGGCTGATTGCGAGGGCGAGACATTGAGATGGAGAAGTGACATTGACGTGACAGCTGCAAATGGGGTGGCAATGAAAGCGTACAGTTATAGGTGGAGGGTGTGTGACAGATGTTGCGTGAGTGATCACCGACCCATCGTAATTGTGGTCTCTCACCGGGGACGGACTAGGGTGACTGAACGGTCCCGCAGGTGGCGGGATCGGGACGTGAACTGGCGACACTATTCGGATTGTGTTAGGGAGGCGGTCTTGGAGGAGACGCCAATAGATGAGTTTAGGCTACTGACGTTAGATGACCAGGTTAGCCGATTGGATGGATGTCTGTGCGCGGTGAATGATGCGCAACTTGGTCGACGTCGCGCGACTCGACCAAGCAGAATCAGATGGTGGACCGAGGAGCTTGAGATGATGCGGCGGAATGTCCGACGCCTTAGGAAGAGATTCCAGAGGGTCAGGCATTCTAATGTTGAGTTGATGGCTACACGGAAAGCTGAATATCGTGCTGGCCTTCGTACGTACAAGGACATGCTGATTAGGAGCGAAGAGGGACATCTTAGGAGTATTGTACAGGACAATAGGGATGACCCATGGGGGTTGGCGTATAGAATATGTCGAGGGCGTGACAAGCAGGGCGACAACGCGTGTTTTAGTCGGGCCGAGGGGACGTTACGTTCTTGGAGGGAAAGCGTGGATGAACTGTTGGGGGTTCTCTTTCCAGGTGCGGAGCCAGTTAGTTATTCTCCTCCTCGTGAGGCTATGACTGACCCTCCAATCCTGGAAAGACATCAGATTTCGGACAGTGTCTATCGGGTGAAAAGCAGGAAATCACCAGGTATCGATGGTATTACTGGAGAGATGGTATTATTATGATATTACCATCTGGAAGGCAATACCAGAGTACCTGGATAGTATCTATCAGAGGTGCTAGATGGCTTATTCCCAGGAGCTTGGAAGATGGCGCGAGTTGTTGTGCTGATGAAGTCTCCCGAGAAGGTGAGGAGTGATCCTCTCTCTTATCGGGGCATCAGTCTTCTCTCAGAGCTTGGAAAAGTTCTCGAGAGAATAATGGTGTCACGGCTGAAGCAGCGCATCGATGACAGCACTCTCTCTGAGCGACTGCAGTTTGGATTTAAGTCTAACCGGTCTACCGAGGATGCTTTAATGCATGTAAGTCGTAGCGTTAGCGAGTCGACAGCCAAGTATGTACTGGGTATATTTGTTGATTTCCGGGGTGCATTTGATAATCTCCTTTGGGACAGCGTGCTCCAGCGATTAGTCCAGATTGGGTGCTGTGAGCTTAGGCTTTGGCAGAGCTGTTTTGAGGATAGGAAAGTTTGTGTGGTGGGTGCCAGCGGCACAGTTTGGAAGGAGGTGACTCGCGGCTGTCCCCAGGGTTCTATCTGTGGTTCATTTATGTGGAACCTCATGATGGATCCCTTGTTACAGTCGCTTGCCGACTCTTACAAGCTGTGTGCATACGCCGATGACCTGCTCATCTTGATCGAAGGCCAGTCTCGTGCTGAGCTGGAGAGAAAAAGTGGAGTGGCCATGCGTATTGTAGGTGAATGGAGTGCACGTGTTGGCGTCGAGGTGTCGGTGGAGAAGTCCTCGACAATGCTGCTCAAGGGCAGCCTGTCTGCGGGGCGTCCTCCACTCATTCGTTCTGGCGAGGCTAGTATCCGGTATCGGAGTGAGGTGAAATACCTGGGTATTACCATGGGAGAGAGGATGAACTTCCTTCCTCATTTGAATGCTGTCAGGGCCAAGTTGACCGAGATTGTGGGGAGAGTCAAGTGTATGCTCAGAAGAGACTGGGGCCTAAGCAGGCGTGCTGTCCGCACCATATATCATGGACTGTTTGTTACCTGTGTAACTTATGGTTCAGCTATATGGTGCGAGACAGTGCTGACTGCTCGTGGCCTTCGCAAGGTCTTATCCTGCCAGAGGGTGGCGATGTTAGCTTGTATGCCTGTATGTCGTACGGTGTCCACAGACGCATTGCAAGTATTGCTGGGTGCACTCCCACTTGCCGGATGAAGAGGGACCAGTCACTTCCAAGTTTAAATTGGTTTCCTTCGGATCAGCTGGTAGAAGGGGATTAGAGTGATCAAAAAACCGGTTTTTTTTAAAAAAATAAAAAACCGGTGGATGATTTATCTATCTATATATATAAAAATGGAAAAATGTTTGTATGTATGTATGTATGTATGTATGTGTTTTATAGACGCTTAAACCACTGGACCGATTTTAAAATTTTTTCTTTTGTTTGAAAGCTATTTGGTCTGAGATGGTTTTGGGAAAAAAAATTTTGCAAATAGTGGGCGGGGAAAATGTGGGCGTGGCAAATCGTTTGTTTGTGGGTTTGTTTGTTTGTTCCGTATAGACGTCTAAACGGCTAGACCGATCATCTTGAAATTTTCACAGAATGTACATGTGTAGGGGGTGCTGAAAATAGGGTACTTGAATTTTCGATATATCAAGTGGGCGTGAACCCGCCCATATGGGTCCAATTTTGATATTGAGAAAAAAATTTTAGCTAGAGTGCTGAAATTTTGTGTGTATGCATTTAGTGGCATATTATGTGAATTTTCCAAAAATGGGCGGAATCGGACCAATGGGCGTGGCCCCGCCCATATAAGCCAAATTTTGAAATTGAGATATGTTGCACAATTTGTTAGCGAGAGTGCTGAAATTTTATGTATATGTATATGGTGGCAGTCTACGTGATTGGTCCAAAAATGGGCGGGATCGACCCAATGGGCGTGGCCCCGCCTACATAGACCAAATTTTGAAATTTTGATATCTTGCACCATTTGCTAGCGGGAGTGCTGCAATGTTGCGTATATGTATCTGGTGGCATTCTACGTAATTGGTCAAAAAATGGGCGGGATCGGACCAATAGGCGTGGCCCCGCCCATACAAGCCAAATTTTTAAATTGAGATATCTTGCAGAATTTGTTAGCTAGAGTGCTGTAATGTTCTTCGTATGTATCTGGTAGCAGTCCACGTGATTTTTCCAAAAATGTGCGGGATCGGACCAATGGGAGTGGCACCGCTCATATAAGCCAAATTTAAAAAATGTGATATCTTGCACAATTTGTTACCGAGAGACCTGGAATTTTGTACATATATACATCCGTTGGCGACCTACATGATTGGTCCAAAAATGGGCGGGTTTCGGACCAATAGGCGTGGCCCCGCCCATATAAGCCAAATTTTGAAATTGAGATATTTTGCACAATTTGATAGCGAGAGTGCTGCAATTTTGTGTATATGTATATAGTGGCAGTCTACGTGATTGGTCCAAAAATGGGCGGGATCAGAACAATGGTCGTGCCCACCCACCCATATAAGCCAAATTTTGAAATTGAGATATATTGCACAATTTTGTACCGAGAGTGCTGTAATTTCGTGTATAAATATCTGGTGATAGTCTACGTGATTGGTCCAAAAATGAGCGGCATCGAACCAATGGGTGTGGCCACGTCCATATAAGCCAAATTTTGAAATTAAAATATCTTGCACAATTTATTATCGAGAGTGCTGCAGTTTTGGACATATGTATCTGATGACTGTCTTAGCGATTCGCCCAAAAATTGGCGGGATCAGACCAATGGACGTGGCTCCGCCTATATAAGCCAAATTTTGAAATTGAGACACATATCTTGCACAATTTTTAGCGAGAGTGATGTCTGGTGGTAGTCTACGTTATTGGTCCAAAAAGGGTCGGGATCGGATCAATGGCCGTGGCCCTGCCCATATAAACTAAATTTTGAAATTGAGATGTCTTACACAATTGTTTAGCGATAGTTCTGTAGTTTTGTGCATATGTATCTGATGATAGCCTACGTGAATGTTCTAAAAAGTGGCGGGATCGGATCAATGGGCCTCGCCCCGCCCATATAAACCAAATTTTGAAATTGAGATATCATGCACAATTTGTTAGCGAGAGTGCTGTGATTTTGTGCATCTCACGCAGTCTACGTGATTACACAAAAAAGGGCGGCACCGCCAATAGGAGCCTAATTTTTAAATTGAGATATCTTGCACAATTTGTTTAAGTGAGCGCTGCAGTTTTGGGTATATGTATCTGATGACAGTCTACGTGATTCGACCAAAAATAGGCGGGATCAGAACAATGGACGTTGCCCTGCCTATGCGAGTATAAGTCAAATTTTGAAATTGAGAGTCATATCTTGCACAATTTTTTACCGAGAGTGCTGTAATTTCGTGTATATATATCAGGTGATAGTCTACGTGAATGGCCCAAAAGGGTTGGGATCGGACCAATGAGCGTGGCCCCACCCTTATAAGCAAATTTCTGAAATTGAAATACCTTGAACAATTTGTTAGCGAGTGTTGTAATTTAGTAAATATGCATTTGATGGCAGTCTACGTAATTGGTTCAAAAATGGACGGGATCGGAAATCTCAATCTGGGGCAACGAAGTGGACCGGGTCCAGCTAGTTTAAGTTATAAAAAAACCGGTGGACGGTTTTTTTCTTCGAAGAAAACCGGGGAAACCGGTAGAACCGGTTTTTTTCTGCATAACAAAACAGTATGAAAATTGCCGTTTGAAAAACATTTTCCTTTTTAATAACAAAAAAGGCGATTTTTTAATATTAAATTTTTAAAAGCGATGTCTTCTGATCAGGAATCTTGCACCAAATTTAGTCCTGTTGGATAGTACCAGGGCGGTTCGGAAACTTCTTAGCCTAGCACAAAAAGCGCGGTATAAACAGAAAAAAGTTAAGTGTTTTGGAAACTTCCATCTCTGCTATGAACACATGTTAAATTTTGTTTCGATCTGGCAACTCCTTCATATAGAAACAGGTGTTCACAAAAGACGCATCCGCGATTTTTTTACAATGGAAAAATTAGAAATGCGTGGTGTCATTAAATATTTACATAAAAAAGGTTTATCGGGACAAGAAATTCATAATGATATGGTGAATGTGTTAGGTGAAAGTGCTCCTTCATATGCAACAGTAAAAAATTGGGTTGCTGAATTTAAACGTGGTCGTACAAGCATTGAAGATGAACCACGTAGTGGACGTCCAAAAACAGCAACAACAACAGAAATTGTAGCCAAAGTGCATGATATGGTATTAAATGATCGACGAATAAAAGTGCGTGAAATAGCTAATATCATGGGCATCTCAAATGATCGAGTCCATTTAATTTTGCATGAAGAACTACAGATGAAAAAGCTTTCTGCAAGATGGGTGCCGCACTTAACAGGCGACCAAAAACGCATAAGAATGAACATTTCTCAAGCTTGTTTGGATCGTTTTAAGAGAAATAAAATGGATTTTAAGCGTCGTTTCATAACTGTTGGTGAGACATGGATCCACCACTATACTCCAGAGACAAAAGAACAATCCAAACAATGGACTGAAGCTGGAGGAAGTGCCCCAAAGAAGGCAAAAACAATTCAATCGGCTGGTAAGGTTATGGCAACGGTTTTTTGAGACTTCAAAGGTATTTTATTGATTGACTATCTGCGAAAGGGTAAAACAATAAATTCAGAGTACTATTGCAACCTTTTGGGTCAATTAAATGTACAAATTCGAGAAAAACGTCCTGGCTTACAACACAAAAAAATAATTTTTCATCACGACAACGCACCAGCGCACAAGAGTGTTTTAACAATGGCTAAAATCAACGAATTAACTTACGAGTTGCTTGACCACCCACCTTATTCTCTTGATTTAGCTCCCAGTGACTTTTACCTGTTCCCAAATCTAAAAAAATTCCTTGCTGGCAAGCGTTTTACCTCAAATGAAGATGCAATTACAGTTGTAAACCACTATTTTGAAGACCTTGAGGAAAACTATTTTAATCAAGGGATAGAATTGCTAGATAAGCGTTGAACTAAGTGTATTGAAGTTTCAGGAGATTATATTGAAAAATAAAAATATTTCTGAAAAACTAACTATTCTCTTTCATTGATAGGCTAAGAAGTTTCCGAACCGCCCTCGTAGTTATGAGTTGGATTGTGATGAATATTGTCATTTGAGTTAAACGGTCCTTTTATCTCATACTTATAACTAATTAGCTATTGTATTTAGAAACATTTTCCAACAGTGTTATCGATGGTCTTTTCTTCAACCTTTAAAAAAAATTAGCATATATTTTCATTACTTTTTTGCAAAATTAAACTTTTTTGAAATTTTGGTAAAAACCTATGTTTTAATTTTTGATTTTTTTGCTCAAAAGCTTAGATAATTTCCTTTAAAAGCTTTGTGACCTATTAATGGGATGGGACCTGTTGATCTATCAAAATAAATATAAACCTCTGAAAAAAATTAACGTTCAACCAAACATTTTAGCATTTCAGATGGGAAAAACAACCGTTTGACAAAAATGTCAATATTTGACACCCTCCAACTCGGAAAGTCCTTAACCGATTTCGTTGGAATTGTGTCTCATAACTACTATCTGATAGGGCTACTTGGTGCAATTTTCACCCCGACAGAAGACATCCCTTTTAAAAATTAACTCACTTGACATGAAATTCCCCTTATGTAGTTCAGTCAAGAAAATATTAATATTTCGGGGTATTAAATAGAGTAATAGAGGTATTAAATCTTTATACATACATATATATTTTATATACACACTTTAGTGCAGGTGGGTATATACGAGTATATAAATATATAAGAGTATACACTAGTCGGTTTACCCAATTGAAATTTTCTTACTTGTTTTTGTTTCGGTTTGGAAGTGGGAGAATGCGTTTACTTTTCACATAACTTCTGCGCGTATGAATCATTTATTTTCTTTACATTTTTGTAATTTGTATAGAAATTGGTGAATGGGTTCGGATTCTAGCAAAGTTGCCGAGTCCTTTTAGGAGATCTTTCATATTATTATCTTAATTTGTGATATTTTGTATATAAAGTTGTAAATAATTTTTAATATTTTAGTGATAATAAAAAAACCGGAAACCCGGTGGAAACAAACGAAAAAAACCGTTTGCACCGGTTGTTCGAAATTCATGATTTTGAGAAAAACCGGGGACGGTGGAAGCAAAAAACCGGTGGGCCGGTTTATTTTAAACCGGTTTTGATCACTCTAAAGGGGATGTTAGGAGGAACAAGGAACTCTTGGATGAGTGCCTTGTGTCTAGGTGGCGGACAAGATGGACGGAAAGTGATAAGGGACGGGGGACGTACGCTTTTATTCGTGACGCGACGTTTGTTAGGGAGCGGCCAGACTTTGGCTTCGGTCTAAGTCTCGGCTTTTTACTGACCGGACATGGCTCTCTCAATGCATTTTTGCATGCGAGAGGTCTGTCCAATAGTCCGGACTGTGGTTGTGGGAGGGGACCTGAGGACTGGCGGCATATACTGACGGAATGCTCGCACTACGATAATGTTAGGGACCTTGCTAGTATGGGAATCTTCCACTCCCAGGGGGTGTGGGATTTCAGTAGGGTCGTAGAGGACGATCGAACATTAAGGGCGATGGGCATTTTTGCTCGTATTGTGTTCAATAGGAGACGACTGAGAGACGTGTAGTGGAGGTTGACTAATTACACTACTGTCGGCATAGCTTGCCCAGTCAGCTGTTGTTGTCTTGCGATCGAGATGCGCGTCACAGATTCCTCCATCTGCGCCCTGGATGCTGATGTTGCTGTCGTCGTTGTTGTTGCTGCCGCCTGCCGATGTTCGCGGTGTCGTGGTAACTATGGTTACCTGTGTATGTTTGATGTTTTTGTGTGGTCGTTCACCCGTGAGGGTGTTCGTGTTTTATGTTTTGTGGGTCACTGACTCTCGGTGGCTGTGTGGTTGTCCGGAGCGGCGTCACGTTAGTGACCGGTGAGTCATCCGTGAGGACGGCTGTGTTAATTGTTGTGTATGTGTTGTTTGATTGTCGTTTGATTGTTGCTTATTCAACCTTTGAATGACAGGCCACCAGTCCCGGACCTTTTTTGGAGCACCAACTGGTAGTAGCTTCGGCTACGAAGTCCGACCGGAGACTATAATCTGGTACCACGGGACCCAGGAGCCCCTGGAACTTCGGTTCCAGCCTGGCTGTTGGTGTGGCCCCTTGGGGAGCATTTCGTGGTGGCTGTGGTTTAAACCCACATCGCGGGGAGAGCGCAAGCTCGATGTGGAGTTGCATTTTCAACCGGGTGCCATGACCCATAGAATGGTAGGAGTTTTAGGTAGGCTCCGCCCTTTACCAAAGGGGACGACATGCCAAAAACATGAAGTCGAATTGGTACTCGCACACTTGTGTGTGGGGGCGTTGGTAGACGCATTGTATTCACCCGGTGTTGAGAGCACAGTGCGGTAAGGCCATTTCGGCGAGGACGCACTCTAAACACTCGATTCCTATTGTCCGTACCTACATGAGCCATGTTTTGATAAATGGACGGGATCGGAAATCTCAAGTCTGGGGCAACGAAGTGAACCGGGTCCAGCTAGTAAATCAATAAAATTGAATTTGTTCAGAAGCAAATATTATTGTTTTCTTTCACTGAAATAGTGATTTTACTCTTCCACAATACACTACGAGTAGTAGGTTGAATGTGCGATATTTCAATTTATTTCATTTATTTATTTAATAATACTAAAGCCTTCAAGGCCAAAAAATGTATTACATGACATTAAATTCCTAAATAGAAACTTAGAACTACTAATAACATTAACAAAATACAAAAATCTTTGACATACGTGGCTCCCCGCCATAATTACATAAAATAAAAAAGGAAATACACCAACTAGCAACAACATCTGCGTGTGATAGAATATAGAAGGGAATTTAAGTTTGATTAGATACAAAATAGTTCACAAGTTTTAAACGAAAAGCATTATTGGAGTGGGAAAAATCCGCAGTTCAATAGGCAACTGCTTCTAAATACGGGTAACTCTTGTAACAAATGATCTTTAATACGTAGAGTTGAAAATCCTGGGTATAACAATTTGAGTATTCCGAGTAGAAAAAGAAAAATTAAACATAATACGTAATTGAGTAGGTAGGCCACTTTTTATAACCCTATAAAAAAGAAATACATTCCTGTAGTTAATGAAATCATAACTACATTAGTACTAGCTCGGTCTTTATGGGGCTGATGCCCAGCCCATTTGCCGTTGACCATCTAGATAGCTTCCTAAGAGCAACCTGAATAAGATCGGTGATAGTCGAGAGAAATTTGACTCCAACCATAGTCAGTCGCCGCCAGTGTTATTGCATAGCGGATAGTTTTTTCAACCTATTACGCAGTACCTATTCACCTACCTACTACGCAACCACAAGGTGTGTTGTTCTTAAAGTGGGGGTTGAATTTGTTGCATCGGTCTCAGGACAGACATTTTGGAAGTAGTCTGGAAGGCCAACATCGACGTACTTATTACGGGCAAATACTGGCTCTGGGGGTCTCTCCCAAAAATTTATGATTAACCCTGATGAGGTAAATGATATTACGGTGCAGGGAAAAATAAACCCAGTACCGGCGGAAAGCGTTGATTTACTCGCGAGTCACGTGTCGTCGTTATCAAACAATCGTGAACAAGTAAATTCTACGGTGTTGGGTGCCTCGGATCCCGTAGTCGAAACAGATACAAGAGCACATCTAGCCTTTGGCAAAAGAAACGATGAGGAAGATAAAGAAAATATTTAAGCAACCCCAGCTTTTAAAAGCTAGTGGGAACTCAGACTCATCAAGTGATAACAATATTACTATTGTTGAAAATCGGAAAAGACTGTCAGGCGCACAAAGAAGGAAACTGAATAAGATGAACCGGCAGAAGATATTACAGGATGAATCTGACTCTTCTACATCTACTAAAAGAGTCAGATCTCCCGAAGAGCATAGCGATGCGAAATCAATTAATAGGAAAAAAACTCACCGACACCCAGCACTTCGGAGAAACCTATTCAATTTACCAAAAAAGGAGTTTCTAGTCAGAATCCGTTAATGGTGGGAGGTGAAGTTGATCCTGTTAAAGGAGGTGGCTATAAAAATGGGTAAGGAAGCACCATCTTTTTCCCAAATAGCCAAAAAAACATATCCAGGACGAACTACACTATGCCATAATTGATAGCAGTAGTGCGTCTGGCCGAATTCCCGAAGAGCAAAAGAGTATCTTCAAAGATTTGTTTTACACAAAGGTATTGGACCACATTCTCGAATCTAATGATTGACCAACAATCCAAGTAACGAGTTGCACGTTTGAAAGGGGCGTTTTGATGCTGAAACTGGCATCACAATGCCGTGTCGATGTCCTCGAAAAACTAGTGGAGAGCATCCCCTCACCTTGGGACGGCACAAAGCTGAAACTGGTAAGGAAAAGCGACATCCCTGTACTCATAAAAACATCTTTCTATGTCAGAGGATGGGCAAGAAAGTTACCGTCAGAGCGCATACTCAGAGTCGTTGGCAAACAAGATTCGAACCTTAAAGTGGGGAAGTGGGAAGTCTTCCACACGAAAAATGATCCCGATGGTTCTCTCCTGGTGGTAGGCATAGACCCGTATTCCAGGGATAGCCCTGGCATTTTTCGGGATTTCGAAAATCTTCTTTAAGATTGGAAAACCCCCATTGGCAGGACATTTAAATCGAGGCCAAACACGAACGTACCGCCTGCAGTAGCAAACGAAAATAGTGAACAGAAAGAAGCGAGTGAGTCAATTCCAAAAAGTGATGTGGAAGTGGTCGATAACATCGCCAAATTGCCGATAACATCATCAATTTTCCGGTCAAAGGTGGTGATAAGGATATGAAGAGGGGCACAAAAACTCAAAACAATGAGGGAGCGAAAAAAAACAACACCGCCTTCCAAGAATTGGTCGATAATATTACCAAATTGCCGATAATATCACCACCTTTGCTTCTGAAGTGTTGTGTATATACGGCTTGAAACATATATATGTTTAGCGTACACTCTAAATATATAATACTTGGTACACACAAATTTGCAGAATGTTCCCAGCAATAGTGGTGATAGGAATAGGTACATAAAGAATCAAAACAAAGAGGGAACGACAAAAAGTAACACCGCCTCCCAAAGATGTCTACTTGAAGAATGTGTAATAGGTAGTAAACGAAAGGAGGAGAAAGACTCACTACCAAATAAGGAGGGAGTGCAACCAGATAGGATAGACGACTTCCAAAGGAAACTTTTACTGGAAGGACAATGATTGAGGTCATCCAGATTAACCTCCACCGAAGCGAAACGGCATCCATTGATCTGATGGACATAATAAATAAAGGCAGGGTTCATGTTGCTTTCGTCCAGGAACCGTGGACTGCTAGTAACAAAGTTACTGGATTAAACCATATGAACTACAATCTTTTCTACGCTAACACAGCTAACAGTCCAAGGACTTGTATTCTGTGCCATAAAAACATATGCTATCTTTTCTCTCCAGAGTTGTCAACATCGGACGCAACTGTGCTGATATTCGATGCTTCGACATTGCCACCTACGTCGGAATTACAACGTCTGGTAAGGGAATCCAAAAATACAAGTAATGCGTTACTAGATGGTTGTGATGCCAACTCACACCATATTGCTTGGGGTAGTACTGACACCAATAAAAGGGGACAAGCCCTTATAGAATTTTTTAATACTAACGATCTCCTAACTCTCAACATAGGGAACAAGGCGACCTTTGTTAACAAAATTAGGGAAGAAGTATTAGATATAACGATATGCTCAGAAAACCTCATTGATGAGATCCATGATATAAGGTTTAACATTGCACGGCCACCGCCTGACCCAATAAGTTTCCGTAATAAGGCTAAAACCGACTGGACCAAATTCGGCAATCTACTTAGAAATCGATTGGGCCAGCCTAAACACGATTATCCAAGTACAGAAGACATTGATATCAATGTGAGGAGGATCACGGAGGCTCATGTAAAATCATTCGAAGATAGTTGCCCGCTTCGAGAAAGGAAATCTGCATATGAGTAACCCTGGATGACAGGGCAAATTCGCTTGTTTGGCAAGGATGTCCGCAGACTTTACAACAGAACTCGACGTAAAAAGCTATCAGTATATTAGGATGACTACCACAGAAGACTCAAAGAATACAATAAAATCATTAGACTGGCGAAACGTAACTCCTGGAGTCTTTTCTGTGAGCAGGTAGACAGCGTTAACAGCATATCTAAAATAAAAAAAGTTCCTCTCAAAAACTCATATCCAAACCGAAACACTGGTGGATGAAACGGGTAAAAGGATGGAAACTATAGATGATACCGTAAGGCTTTTGATGAAAACTCATTTTCCGAGTGGTAATGCTGGGCCAACAGAGGAACAGTTACAGACCGAAAATGTGATGCACCAAGCACCTATTACGGATGCTATGGTTAAAGAAGCAATAAAAAGCTTCCCTCCTTTCGAGGCTGCGGGACCGGACGGTATATTTCCAGCGCTTCTTCAGAATGAGGTGGATCTGGTATCAACTCATCTGGTTGGAGTTTTCACTTCATGCCTAACTCATTCATATACCCCAAAAAATTGGCAGGAATCAAGGGTGGTCGGTCTTCATACCCAAGCCTGGCAAGGCGAGTTATACGATCCCAAAGGCTTATCGACCTATTAGCCTAACTTCTTTCCTGTTAAAAACAATGGAGCGAATAATTGACGACATGGTCAAAAGTAAGATAGCCGACGACAAGCTAAAATTTAAGCAACACGCATATGTTAAAGGAAGATCAGTGGAAACAGCTCTACATGAGGTAGTACACCACATAGAAAAGTCCTTCAGTGAAGAAATGTACACACTTGCCGTTTGTATAGACATTGAGGGCGCTTTTAACAACGTTCAGACTGGAGTGATCAAAACCGGTTTAAAATAAACCGGCCCACCGGTTTTTTGCTTCCACCGTCCCCGGTTTTTCTCAAAATCATGAATTTCGAACAACCGGTGCAACCGGTTTTTTTCGTTTGTTTCCACCGGGTTTCCGGTTTTTTTATTATCACTAAAATATTAAAAATTATTTACAACTTTATATACAAAATATCACAAATTAAGATAATAATATGAAAGATCTCCTAAAAGGACTCGGCAACTTTGCTAGAATCCGAAGCCATTCACCAATTTCTATACAAATTACAAAAATGTAAAGAAAATAAATGATTCATACGCGCAGAAGTAATGTGAAATGTAAACGCATTCTCCCACTTCCAAACCGAAACAAAAACAAGTAAGAAAATTTCAATTGGGTAAACCGACTAGTGTATACTCTTATATATTTATATACTCGTATATACCCACCTGCACTAAAGTGTGTATATAAAATATATATATATATGTATAAAGATTTAATACCTCTATTACTCTATTTAATACCCCGAAATATTAATATTTTCTTGACTGAACTACATAAGGGGAATTTCATGTCAAGTGAGTTAATTTTTAAAAGCGAGGTCTTCTGTCGGGATGAAAATTGCACCAAGTAGCCCTATCAGATAGTAGTTATGAGACACAATTCCAACGAAATCGGTTAAGGACTTTCCGAGTTGGAGGGTGTCATATATTGACATTTTTGTCAAACGATTGTTTTTCCCATCTGAAATGCTAAAATGTTTGGTTGAACGTTAATTTTTTTTCAGAGGTTTATATTTATTTTGATAGATCAACAGGTCCCATCCCATTAATAGGTCACAAAGCTTTTAAAGGAAATTATCTAAGCTTTCTTTTGAGCAAAAAAATCAAAAATTAAAACATAGGTTTTTATCAAAATTTCAAAAAAGGTTTAATTTTGCAAAAAAGTAATGAAAATATATTTGCTAATTTTTTTTAAAGGTTGAAGAAAAGACTATCGATAACACTTTTGGAAAATGTTTCTAAATACAATAGCTAATTAGTTATAAGTATGAGATAAAAGGACCGTTTGACTCAAATGACAATATTCATCACAATCCAACTCATAACTACTATCCAACAGGACTAAATTTGGTGCAAGATTCCTGATCAGAAGACATCGCTTTTAAAAATTTAATATTAAAAAATCGCCTTTTTTGTTATTAAAAAGGAAAATGTTTTTCAAACGGCAATTTTCATACTGTTTTTTTATGCAGAAAAAAACCGGTTCTACCGGTTTCCCCGGTTTTCTTCGAAGAAAAAACCGTCCACCGGTTTTTTTATAACTTAAATAAACCATCCACCGGTTTTTTATTTAAAAAAAAAAACGGTTTTTTGATCACTCTAGTTCAGACCGATACACTTATCCAGTCCTTAGACGAGTTTCAGGTTGACCGGGCGTTGATAAACTGGATCAACAATATCCTAAGGAATAGGTGGAGTATTTGTGGGTCATATGACGTAAAAATCAAAGACAAGGTAAATCGTGGTATACCTCAGGGGGCATTTTATCGCCTGTCCTATGGGTTACAACGATACACAGTCTCCTTAAAGCCCTCACCAATGAAGGACTTAAACCAGTCTGTTATGCAGACGACGTTATAATACTTCTAAGGGGCACACATCCAAACCAACTATGCAGAATAGCTGAGAAGGCATTTAACATAGCATATAACTGGGTACAACCAAGGGGATTAAATGCAAACTCAGACAAAACAGAAATATGTCTATTTACAAGGAAAAGGAAGATTCATACTTTTACCGTGCCTCGATTCCTGGATAAAAATATTGCCATATGTAAAAAAGTAAAATACTTGGGAGTAATCTTGGATCAGAAACTGTACTGGAAAGATCATATTGAAGAAAGAATTACAAAGGCCCACAGATGTTGGTCGTTGTGCAGAAGAGCTATAGGTTCAAAATGGGGACTACGTTCAAATATGACACACTGGCTTTACATGAGCGTGACTAGACCAATAACAACCTACGCCTCGGTAGTGTGGTGGACATCAATGGACAAAAAGTACAACGTAATACCATTGCAAAAAGTGCAACGTATGTGCTGCGGGGCAATTAGAACCGCACCAACAAGAGCGTTGGAGACTATACTGCACATCCAACCAATAGATATCCGTATAAAGTATGAGGCAGCCCTCACAGCAAGACGTCTACAAGTGATGGGTGAATGGATAAATCGAGACCACAAGTCATACCATCAGAAGATATTACAATCACTGGTCGCTCATCAACGGAAATCTCCGACAGCATTCCTGAAGTGCGACTTACAGCTACCTGTGATTCGTTCGTGCCAGACAGACGCTCCTGGGAAAACGGAACACTAGCTCATGCGCCAGTGGGAACCAGCTGCTACACTCATGGCTCCAGGCTAGGAGGAAGGACGGGTTTGGGACTTTTTATTGATGAACCAGATGTCGAACTTTACTTCCGCCTCCCAGACCATAACACGGTATTTCAAGCTGAAGTTCGAGCAACCACGGAGTTTGTTAACTGTTTCTGCAAAAAAGTGCAACTGCACTATAATATCGCTTTTTTGAAATTTTGAAATTTTAGTTGTGCTAAATTCGAGTAACTTAACCCGAATTGTACCCGTGTGTCCATATGGACACACAAATTGGCTGTTGCTAGACAATCGAGCAAACGTGAACGAATTATCCTATAATAACGGTGCAAGTTGTTTTTGCATCGTCAGGCAATGAACTTTATTGGTATTCAACGCCAGATCTGTTGGTGAATATCTGTTGACCCCAGCGGGTCTGTAAAATAGTGAAAATTAAAAAGATGAATAAAACGGGAAATTCTCAAATGAAAAAGTAAGTAACCTTTTTGAAAATTCTTTGATAATGAACTATTTCAACTGACAGTCGACCAATCGAGCAAATATGGAGTTTTTTTGACACCAAACAAATCCGGCTATTACAATGGCGAAGATTTATCGGGATTAAGCGGATATAATTATTACATAAGTACCCAGCAAAATCTTTGTAAGTACCTGTCATTATTCCCTGCATTACCAAATAATGACATCTCATTATTCGCTGAATTACTTTCGGCTTATTAATAATGACTTACCAATAATAAGAGAAATAAGTGATTTTTTTATCAAAATAATTTTTGGCAAATTTTAGTATAATGCAATTTTGGCTCTATGTGGGTTATTGTAGAAGATTTATTTATTTTTAACAAGTTTTCCAAAAAAACGTGCAAATTGAATGAAAATACCAAAAATATTTACGTATATCGTATGATGTTAGACCATTGAGGAATTTTTTACATGGTGGTTCAGAAATTCGAAATATGCGCGACAATATGCATATCTACCATATCTACTACGTATTTTGTAACTTATTGGTAATGCATTATTCAAGTACTTAAAATCGTGAAAACATAAGCACATATTTATGTGGTATGCCTATGCTACAAATAAGTTCTTATTATGCTACTTTATTGTATGCTTTTGGGAAGTACTTCCCTCCAATGACATCCCCATGTTAAAATAATGAGAAAAGTGGCTAAATAATAAGTACTTACCATTATCGAACTTTGCTTACTCGTCGGATTATTTGGTAATGAGAAATTTTGCTGGGTATGTGAAACATCTGATCGAATGATGAATATTTGCGGAACAGTTTAGTCTGTGACAGTTTGCGAAAAAACAGATCTATGGAAATATTGAAGTGCTTACATTTTGCTGAAAATGGCACACACATGGTTCTACTCAAAAGCCACTACGTTTTGGATACAAGGTTTGGTCTTTATGCAGGTTACTTAATAAATTTCGAAATATATCAGGTGAAAACCCCACGCTCATAATCTGTTTGAGAAAATGAATATATATGGTAAATGTGCAGCACCTCTTAGTATGATCGAGGATTTTTCTGAAGCAACTAAGCGACTGCCATTCACTTGAAGTAGCGTGGTTATAGTGGAACCGGAAAGATACGAGATAATCGTATTACACGCGACTCGCCATTAGCAACAAAGAAGGAACTGAAAAAAGAGGAACGCAGGTTTTGTATAGCTGCAACTGAAAATAATAATGATATACGCCTTATGAAATGGGTGAGCGTTGCTTCCCATTTATTTGGCAAGCACTCTACGACAAATGCATTCCGTTATTGCTGCGAAAGAAGAATGAAAGTCAGCATTTCTCATCCTTCTGCCATTACAAACTACAACTAATTTATGTGTGTTGTTGATCGAATGTACCAAAATGTGTTTCTTTATCGGATTGCATATGAAGAAAAAAACGGTGGCTATCAATTTTCACGTGGCTGGTGGATGTTCGCGTTCAGAAAGCTTGGCAACGTTTTCGAATAGAACACCCAAGCATGTCACAACTCGAGTTCAGAAGACAACTTGCGGTTTACTACTGTAAGCGTTATAGCGGGAAATCTCAATGTCCAGGACCATCAGTAAATCAAAGGAAAGACAACTCCAATATAGTTGCCGACACTTTCCGTTATGATGGATATTATGTTGAACCAATAGACAAGAAACGTTGATGTGCCTGGGAATATTGCAAATCGGTTGGTCGAACTGCTTGCGTTAACTACAACGCTGGTGTATGTGTTAAATGCTTTGTATCCTATCACACAGAAAATTAGAAATAAGCGTATAGTAAGCAACAAATTAAAATAATTTCATAAAAATGTACTGAATAGCAAATAACATCGTTAATTTATCATAAAACTAATATTTTTTTAAAGTGCCAGTGTTTGTACCCGTGTAGCCATATGGACACACCTATTTTCTCCTAAACTACACATCAGAATGTCGGGAAACATATATATTTCTAATATTTACACTCTACAGATTCCATTTATGTGACAAAAATTCAAATTCCGAACAAAAAAAGTTATGGTACAATTAGGGTTAATTACCAAATTTCAAAAAAGTAGCACAAAAGTGCCGTTTTCGGAAAAAGGGCAATAAAAATGTTGCACTTTTTTGCAGAAAAGAATTCGCCATAAATATGCCAACATATTCAAAGATAGCCAAATGGCGATCAAAGCATTAACATCGGAAAAGGTCAAATCCAGAACAGTGTTAGACTGTAAAAGAACGATAAATAATTACTCAGTCCTTTGTCAACTGCGTATTTTCTGGGTACCGGGACACAACGGAGTGATTGGAAATGAACGAGCAAACAGCTTGGCTTCAAAGGGCAGAGAACTTCGAGTAATAAACTTGGAAAATTGAAAACCTTTCAGCCGGAGGATGAGTTGAAGCACTGGGCAGTGATGGCCCACAAAACTATGTGGAATAGAGCAACTGTAGGAGCAACTGCAAAGATACTGTGGATTGACCCAAATGAGAAGAAAACAAGTAGTTTTCTGAAACTAAACAAGATCGAGATTAGTAAGATGATGAGTGTTATAATTTCGGTTCCGACATATTGCCAGACTTGACTCATCTCAGAGGATATGACTGGAAGATACTGAGAAAATACGTGTCTAGTACCGATTTTCTGTAATCCGTGGGGTATGAAAATCATAAATAAGGAGCGCACAACAGGCCGAACCACTGGCTTAAGTGTATGTCCATGGACATGAGACGTTTTAAACGTCTGCTCTATTCAACCTAACCTAACTAGGGACGTATACAACTGCCTAGTTACATATGGATCTACGAATTCTTTCGCCCATCGCTTAATGAAACCGAGCACGCCATAAGCTTTATTCACCATTGTAATTATGTGATTATTGAAATTTAGTTTCGGATCCATTAATATACCAAGATCCACAAAGGATTCAACAGTATCTAAATTGGAACCATGAAGACTAAAACTAGATGGAATCGCCCTCGACCTAGAGAAACACATATGTTTGCATTTCTTAAGATTAAGGTCCAGGCAATTTATATCGCACAAATTTCCAAAACTAACCAATCATTTTGAAGGAGTATTGAATTTTTAGATGTCTTATAAGAATAAAATATCTTAACATCATCTGCATACATTAGTAAATTAGAACTAGAAATTGATTCAGCCAAATCGTTGATGAATAGCAGAATGGGACCAATATGGCTACCTTGGGGAACCCCAGATGGAAATAAAATCGGATCAGAACAGGATCTACCAAATTTCACAATCTGAATACGTCTATCAAGATAAGACGATATCCAACGCAATAAGTTGTTACTAAAACCAATAAGATCCAGCTTATGTATTAAGAGTTTGTGATTGACTCTGTCGAAAGCTTTACTAAAATCTGTATAAATTACGTCTGTCTGATTACCAAGAACAAACTCGTTTATAACCTGAGAAGAAAATTGCACTAAATTTATCACAGTTGAGAGATCTTTTCGAAATCCATGTTGGAATGGACTTAGAATAGACGATACTTTATGAGATAAAATCTCAGTAACCATTTTCTCAAAAAGATTTGGAATTATACTTAATTTTGCGATTCCACGATAATTCCCCACATCAGTAAGGCTTCCAGATTTATGAAGAGGGGTTAAGTAAGATGTTCTCCAAATGGATGGGAAATAGCCAAATTTTAACGAAATATTAAATAGCAATGTAAGCGGAACAGCAAGACTTTGAGCACAATATTTGAGGATTATACTAGGTACACCATCGGGACCAACACTATTAGAAGCTTGACCAAACTCGAAAATACAAATGGGAAATCAAAATAAGGTATGCTCAACTGATTCAATGAAGGAATATTATAAGGGTAGGAGTCGTCTAGTTGTCTCTGTTGATGAGAATAAGTTGATGTAAGAAATTTTCCAAAAGCATTGGCGATTGATTGGTCACCACAGAATTCAACACTATCCATTCTAACCAAAGAAGGTCTTGGGTTAGATTTACGTTTCATATTTACAAAATTATAGAAAGATTTAGGATTCGACTTAAAATAGAGGGCTAACCTCTCTGAGTAGATTCCATAACATCTGATAGATTCAATATTAAATTGAGATCTGGCAATAGCATACTTCGCATAATCGGTCTCCGAACCCGGTTTTTTAAATTTTTTAAATAGTCTGCTCTTCAAGTTCTTGATAGCAGTCAAAGCAGGAGAATACCATGGTAGCCTATTAGAATTTTTAAGACGAACAGATTGTTGCAAACAATTATTCAATACATTATAAAAATGCTCAATAGCTGTGTCAATGTGAGTTAGATGATCACAACTGCAGATACAATCCCAATCAACGTCGAGGAGCAGAGCATTAAGCACGTTAAAAACCAAAAACCAAAGACCGCTGACCGAATATTGAATATTGAATAAACAGCTCCGATTAATCAGTAAATAAGCGTTCGTTTATTCACTAAAATAGAATTATTTAAAATACAATTTCAAGAAAATTAATATTTTTGGTTTTTATTCGACCTTTTTGTTGTAAATTATTCGATTAAAAGATTGTTCAAGCTCGAGGTCTGGTTTGTTTTTAAATTTTTATTTATTTATTTCCAATATTTCGGAATTATCTTTTGAATTCCGTCATCAGGGATCATGTTCTACAATAAATTAAGTACACAATAACTTAAATTAATAAAGTAATATCACTAAATTCCAGTGAAAATAACTATATACTGATTTATTAATACTAGGAGAACATAAATAATTGTACGATATTTCTACAACGGCCAACTTACGTGTAAAAGTAAAAACACAACAACAAACAATACTTAAAAACTATTGTAGTGTGACTACTACCGTCGGATGTAAATATTGCACTGGTTGTTATTCTAATATTGCACGATGATCGATGGCCTCTCGTTGTCTTGTTCGTCTAATAAGATGTTTGTATATGTGTGCTATGTTCTCTGTATCGGTTTTGTAGTTAACTCTTTTTCTTGTTGATACGTTGTTAATATGCAGCATCTCGAGAGTAAATCGTTTGTTATAGTTGCTCTCTCTCTGAAGTACCCGAACGTTGTCAAAGTCCGGTTGGTGTTTACTACTGGCACAGTGTGTAGCTAATGCAGTTTTTTGTTGAGTGTTGCTGATGTTGCGATTTTTTATATCAGATTTGTGTCCGGATATTCTTGTTTTGAGTTTATTTTTTGTTGTGCCAACATAGACTTTATGGCATTGTTCTGTGTTGTTACCTCCACATGGTATTTCGTATACAACGTTTGGAGTTTCTGTGATCGGTATCTTACTCTTTGTGTTGGTGAACAGTTGTTTTATTGTGTTCTGGGTTTTATGGGCAATATTATAATTATTTTTGTCAAATATGTCTGATTTTACAATTCTTTCCGATATATTTTCCACGTATATTAGGGATTTGAAAATTTTTGGATCTTTATTATTGGAGTTTTCTCTTTCTTTGTGTTTAAAATTAGATATTAAGTTATTACACAAGAAAATGTGTATAATAAATCTTACAATTTTTCGTATCTATTCCACACAAGGTTTTTAACGTAATGAAAAAATTATATTAAATATTGACAAACAAATTCTAGATTCCAAAATCGAATATAAGTTCAAAACGTTTTTCTATAAACAAGTGAATGAATAATATATAAGCAATAAATAACAATTCTGCCCCCCGTGAATTGACCAGGGAAATTCACTCGTCCGACAGGTCTAACACGGCAAACTTAGACACAGGCCTTTTAAAGACACCTTCGCTTATTTTGACATCTGCTGCTCTTGAGGTGCCATCCTTGCCATTATATGGACTTACTATTCGACCTCTTCGCCATTTCGATCTTGGAGCACTTTCATCACAAATCAGTACTAAACTTCCAACCTGTAAAGGAATGGTGGGTAGACACCATTTTACTCTTCTTGTTAGTTCAGGGAGGTATTCTCTAATCCATCAAATGACAGTGTGGGAATCTGTCCAAAAAACAACATTGTTAACTCTGACGACATCGTGGCAATGAATTATAGTTTCCTTTAATCGGGCTTCCATTACAGCTGCTTGTAATTCAAGTTTTGGTATAGAGTGAAATCGCATGGGAACACATGCTGTCTTTCCAGTCACAAAAATTACATTTGAATTTGATCCATCTTCGATACGCCAATAAGCCACAGCGGCTAAAGCTTCCTCACTAGCATCATAAAACAAGTGGAGCTGAATTTTCAAACCTTTGCAACCCAAAAAATAATGTCTGGATACTTGATAATGGGTTAACTTGGGTAACTCGTTCAACCACATTTTAAGTTTTTTATATACGAGGGCGGTTCGGAAACTTCTTAGCCTAGCACAAAAAGCGCGGTATAAACAGAAAAAAGTTAAGTGTTTTGGAAACTTCCATCTCTGCTATGAACACATGTTAAATTTTGTTTCGATCTGGCAACTCCTTCATATAGAAACAGGTGTTCACAAAAGACGCATCCGCGATTTTTTTACAATGGAAAAATTAGAAATGCGTGGTGTCATTAAATATTTACATAAAAAATGTTTCTCGGGACAAGAAATTCATAATGATATGGTGAAAGTGCTCCTTCATATGCAACAGTAAAAAATTGGGTTGCTGAATTTAAGCGTGGTCGTACAAGCATTGAAGATGAACCACGTAGTGGACGTCCAAAAACAGCAACAACAACAGAAATTGTAGCCAAAGTGCATGATATGGTATTAAATGATCGACGAATAAAAGTGCGTGAAATAACTAATATCATGGGCATCTCAAATGATCGAGTCCATTTAATTTAGCATGAAGAACTACAGATGAAAAAGCATTCTGCAAGATGGGTGCCGCATTAGAATGAACATTTCTCAAGCTTGTTTGGATCGTTTTAAGCGAAATAAAATGGATTTTAAGCGTCGTTTCATAACTGTTGATGAGACATGGATCCACCACTATACTCCAGAGACAGAACAATCCAAACAATGGACTGAAGCTGGAGGAAGTGCCCCAAAGAATGCAAAAACAATTCAATCGGCTGGTAAGGTTATGGCAACGGTTTTTTGGGACTTCAAAGGTATTTTATTGATTGACTATCTGCAAAAGGGTAAAACAATAAATTCAGAGTACTATTGCAACCTTTTGGATCAATTAAATGTACAAATTCGAGAAAAATGTCCTGGCTTACAACACAAAAAAAATAATTTTTCATCAAGACAACGCACCAGCGCACAAGAGTTTTTTAACAATGGCTAAAATCAACGAATTAAAGTACGAGTTGCTTGACCACCCACCTTATTCTCCTGATTTAGCTCCCAGTGACTTTTACCTGTTCCCAAATCTAAAAAAATTCCTTACTGACAAGCGTTTTACCTCAAATGAAGATGCAATTACAGTTGTAAACCACTATTTTGAAGACCTTGAGGAAAACTATTTTAATCAAGGGATAGAAGTGCTAGATAAGCTTTGGACTAAGTGTATTGAAGTTTCAGGAGATTATATTGAAAAATAAAAATATTTCTGAAAAACTTAATATTCTCTTTTATTGATAGGCTAGGAAGTTTCCGAACCGCCCTCGTATTTACTCTTTCAATTTTGAATCCCATCCAATACCGCTTTTCCAAACCTCTTGCATTAAAATTTTACTGACAACCATGAAATCCGCCACAAAACCAAACGGATCGAAAACAGACATTGCTATACTCAGTAATTGTCTTTTTGTAGGTGTTGAATTGGATACAAGTATATTTCTTGGTACTAATACTCTTTCAATGTTGTCGACTGCAACATCTATTTTGTCATCATTTGAGATTCTCAGTTCTTTGGCAACTATTTCCGAGTTTGTCGACAGATTGTGCATCTCGAATCCACCAAGGCTATGAATTTGTTCTACGGCTTTCACAACATTAATAGCTTCCTCTTCTGTTTTGAAGCAATCGACGTAATCGTCAACATAATGTTTTTCTATAATTCCGGCAACTGTCCGAGGATATTCCTCCATTTCGTTAATATGATCATGGCTGATTTTCTGCAATGACAAAATACCAAACGTTTCTGTCCGCCATTAACATTCCCATAAACCAACCATCCCAATTTTGTCTTTGCAGCAATTGGACCAAATGTTGACAACATATGAGGAGTTCTAATGGGCACGGTTAGAAAAGCATGAGCTAAGCTTATAATCATTTTTGGTTTAATTTGATTATAGCTCTTCAGCGATATGCCGTGAATATTTTTGAAATTGGACGCATTAAAGCTTTGGCTTGGTAAATTAAGATTCGTGGTCAAGTACACGTTTCTCATGTTGTATCGGTTGGATCCTTGTTCTACTCCACTTATAGTCATATCAACGATCTCCGTGGGTTCCTTAGATATCTGTTGGTTGATCTATTGAATTTCCAAAACATCCTTTTGTCCATGTATACCTAATTTATGCGCAATCTTAGCATATATCATGGACATGTTCGCCCCATCGTCCACAAATGCATAAATATCTTCGAATCCACATGGCCCGTATATTCTGACCGGAATTATTTGGAAAAGTACTGATTGGGAATCAACATAAACCAAACAATTTCTGACTTGAGAAGTTTTTACATCGTCGTTGTCCTCATTGTGCGTCTGAGGTATAGAATTCGTGTGCAAAAGATTATGATGATATCTATCGCAACCGCTGATGTCGCATTTTTGTTTTGAGTAACACTTAATAGCTCGATGACCGAACTTAAGACAAGAAAAACATAATTGTAGAGACTTAACCTTTTGCCACCTCATTTCCAAAGTTAAATCCCTAAAGACATTGCAGTCCGCCAATGATTTGCATCCTTTTTTACACAATCTACACTTCCTATTCTCCACCGATAATCACGCATAATTAGTATCACTTTTAGTTTCATTTGATACAGGAAGAGGAAGTGCGTCAGTTGTCATATAAACAATTTTCCGAATACCACAAATCCATTGAGAAAAGTCAGTTATTGTAGGCGTTTCATTCAAAGATAAACATTTTTCTGCCCATTGTAGACGTCTTGCAATAGGAAGCTTTGAAAGAAGTTCGCTCAAAAGTAATGGGTTGGACAAATGATAACTTCCACCGACTGATTCCAAAAATGTTGTCATATTGGTCACCTTATTTGAAAAATTGACAAGAGAAGTTAGGTCGGACTCTTTCACCGGAGCTAAAGATCTAACTTTTTGGATTTGGGATTTAATCAATTGTTCCGGGCGACCGAACATTTCTGACAAATTTTGGATTATGGCGTTAACGTTTTTGGAACTTGTCAGTAACGACTCGACTGTCTCTCGAGCTTGACCTTCTAAACAATCCCTAAGACGCATTATATTTTGAAGATCCGAATATGCAAATTCTTGAGTTGAAATTGTAAAAGACTCGTGGAATGTTTGCCATTCCTCTGGTAAACCCGAAAACTTGGGAAGTGGGTAGAACCTTTTTTGGTGCTGACTACAAATCGACTGTAAAGAATTTGATTGTGAAGATAGGAAATTAGGCGCCGAAGTATGGGATATTGGCTGAGCTGTGACGAAAGTTGAAATACAAGGTGCTACGCTATAGCTTCCAGTACACGAGACGTTGGTCGATGATGCAGAAACAATACGAGCAGAAATTGACGATGCACTTGAAGCTGTCGTCGACGAAATATTGGTATCACTAGGAATCGACAAAGTATTTGTTTCCAGAACTTGTTCAAGTTGCCCGTGGGTAATACTAGGACGTGTCATATTTAGGTTTAGGTTTAGGTTAGGGTGGCAGCCGTATTTTTTATACAAGCTCACATAGACCAGTTTAGGTCCCTAGTGTTACCACGGGCTGAAATGCCCCTCATCGAAACCAACCTGTTTGATATACAAATTTGTCGATATTACGAATATCGGTACTGGAAAGATCTGTTAGGCTGCCTAGAACAGCCGACCCCAGTATGTCCAGTCGTCGTTTACTCAGAGCGGGACAGTCGCATAGCAAGTGCTCAATGCTCTCCACCTCTTCCTCATCTCCACAGCTTCTGCAGAAGTCATTAGAGTCAATACCCAATCTTTTGGCGTGTTCGCCGATCAAGCAGTGTCCCGTCAGAACTGATACTAACGTAGACAATCTTTGCCTCTCTAGTGCGAGGAGATATTTTGATCTTCTCAGGTCATACCTTGGCCAGATTTGTCTAGCTACCCTGCAGGTGCCGATTTCTGTCCATCTTTCGTTGGACTGCCTGATTGCCTCTTGCCTAAGCCAAAGCTTGCACGTGGATAGTGGCGCACCAATATATGCAAATTCTTCGAGAATTTGTAATGTCGTCCCTTTCCTAGCAAGTTCATCGGCTTTGCAGTTCCCCGGGATATCCCTATGCCCAGGCACCCATATGAGGTGTATGTTAAACTGCTCAGCCATCTCGTTAAGAGATCTGCGGCAGTCGAGGGCTGTTTGTGAATTTAGGGATGTTGCCTCCAGAGAATTGATGGCAGCCTGGCTGTCCGAGTAAATGACAATGCCAGTGTTGGTTACTATGTTGCGACTCAGCCACTTGGCTACTTCCCATATTGCCATTATTTCGGCTTGATAGACACTGCAGGTATCTGGTAGTCTGTGAGCTATATCCAATCTAAGCTCTGCACAGTGTACTCCGAAGCCAACCTTTTCATCAAGCTTCGAACCATCCGTGTAAAATTGGAGATGGTTTCTATTACCTGGTTTTCTTCCAACCCATTCATCTCTCGCGGGAATCATAGTGATGTAATTTCTCTCGAAGGTGTACACCGTTGGTATATAGTCCACTCGGTCGGTTACCATAGCACTACACTTTGATATTCTCATGTGACCGTAGGTTTTGTACCTCCACATTGATAGGCAGTTTAATCTTATTGCCGCTTTGGTTGCAACTTCTCTCGCCACAATATTAATCGGCAGTATATGGAGTAGGGCTTGTAGAGACTCGGTCGCTGTAGTCCTTAAGGCTCCGCTTATGCTCAGGCAGGCAGTTCTCTGAACCTTTGTTAGTAGGTTGGTGATGGTTAGTTTGTCAGTTGCCGTCCACCATACCACAATGCCGTATAGCAGTATAGGACGAACTACTGCTATATATATCCAGTGGACGATTTTAGGAGAGAGGCCCCACCGCGACCCTACAGCCTTTTTGCAGGAATATAAGGCGACGTTAGCCTTCCTTACACGTTCCAATACATTAAGTCTAAATAACAGTTTTCTATCTAGAATTATTCCTAAAAATTTTGCACTTTCAGAAAAGACTAGATCTGTTCCATTTATCCGAGGTGGAGGGTCCACATGTGGGACTTTATTCATCCTAGTAAAGAGAACCAATTCTGTCTTGTTTGGGTTTATGCCCAAACCGCTGCTTCTGGCCCATCTAGCCAATTTGTTCAGAGCTACCTGTAGAATGTCTCGGAGGACGTTTTCGAATTTGCCACTCACTGCGATTGCAACGTCGTCCGCATATGCCACGACCTTGCAGCCACAACGTTCTAGATCTAGCAGAATTTCATTCAACGCTAGGTTCCAAATTAGTGGAGACAGTACTCCTCCTTGTGGGGTCCCTCTGTTTACAAACCTTGTTAGAGTTGTGGACCCAAGACATGCTGTTATGCGTCTTCTGTTGAGCAGACTTTGAATTAGTCTAATCAAACTAAAGTTAACATTAAGATGTGACAGTGCCGCAATTACTGCATCTGAGTGAATGTTGTTAAAAGCCCCTTCTATGTCAAGAAATGCCACCATGGTGAATTCCTTGAAATGCAGGGACGATTCGATAGTGCTCACAAGTTCGTGCAGGGCTGATTCTGTAGACTTCCCCTTATTGTAAGCATGTTGGTTCACTGACAGGAGTTTTGTATCCAGGTTTTCCCTAATGAAATAATCTAAAAGTCGTTCCAGACCTTTCAATAGGAAGGAGGATAGGCTAATTGGTCTGAAGTCTTTTGGCCTAGTGTGTGATATCTTCCCCGCTTTTGGTATGAATACCACTTTGGTATCCCTCCATCGATTCGGGATGTATGAAAGCCTGATACAGCCTACATAAATTTTCTCCAGCCAGGGGATAATGTATTTCAACATTTTCTGCATTTCTGCTGGAGTGATGCCGTCTGGTCCAGGTGACTTGAAGGGCTCAAAGCTATTAATAGCCCAGCTTATTCTGGATCTTTCAGTCAACAAGCTAGCGACGCTCGCAGTCCACTCGCACTCTTGTTGGTCCTGCTGATCCTCTGGTTCTGTTAGAGAGTTCCCCGGGAAATGTGTGTCGAGCAGTACATTGAGCGACTGCTCGCTGTTTTTGGTCCAATTATTTGCCTCATCCTGCAAGTAACCCACTGTACAGGGTGAAGCTGATAATATTTTCCTCAGCCTTGCGGCGTCGGAGACCTTTTCCACTTCGCCACAGAAAGTATACCAAGAGCGTCTTTGCGCCTTTCTAAGCTCCTTCTTATAGATCTTGAGTTGCTCTTTATAGGCATCCCAAACATTAGCGACCCCAGTAGATTTAGCCTTGTTGAATAGCTTGTTGCAGGTCTTTTTCATAGCCGTTAGCTCAGAAGTCCACCATTGGGGTTTAGTTTTACCCTTGTACCTTGTTTTTGGACAGGCTTCTTCAAGGGAACTATTGAATGATGTGGTGATATGCTCGACCAGATGATCCAGACCGGCTTTGTCATTCGGTTCGTACAGAAGTTTGGAGTTGAGGACTTTCTTGAAATTCTTTTCATACAGGTGCCACTTTGTCTTTCTCACATTTCTGTGGACGGCAGGTTCAGGCGCTTTTTCAGCGAGTTTGAACTCAATATAATGGTGATCTGAGAATGAGTGGTCGTCTAGTACATTCCACCCAATAATTTTGTCTGACAGCCGGTCAGTAGCAAACGTTACGTCGAGTACTTCTTGTCTGTCTTTAATTGTAAAGGTCGGTTTATTACCTATGTTACAAATACTTAGGTTGGTAGTTAGAATAAAGTCAAGAAGCGAATCACCCCTATTGTTTATATCCGTACTACCCCAGATAGTATGATGAGCGTTCGTGTCTGCGCCAACAATCAGCTCGACCTCGTCAGATGTTGCTTCTTCTACTACTTCCCTGAATAGAGCAGTCGGTACTACAGCTTCATAAGGCAAGTAACTGGAGACCACCCAATATATGCGATTACCGATCTCCAGACTAGCAGATGTTTGGTCTTTACCACTTAAATTAGCCAGGAGAAAGATACTTAGATCTTTCCTGGCCAAAATGCAGGTTCTTGGAGTGCCTTCACAGTTGGCCACAAGCAGTTTAAAGTTGGGTGTCCTGATACCGCACACCCTTCCTCCCACTGCGTAGGGCTCCTGTATCAGGACGATGTCTACTGCACCTGTGGACAGGCGCAGCAATAGAGCCGCTGAGGCTGCTTTAGCGTGATGGAGGTTAATCTGTAAAATTCTTACCATCATTGGTAATTGACAGATTAACTTCCACCCCTACAAGGGTGTTATCGAACTCTTCGTCCGTATCATCGAGAAGCGTGTCCCCGCCAGATGCGTCAAAGAGTCCGGAGACTCCCCTCAGCCCCTCTGTGTCAGAAGTAGAGCTTTCGTCCTCAGAGTAGGACGTTACAGATCTTCTGTTAGAGTTGGAGTCACCCGAAATAATGGGCGTGGATACCTCCGCACTTCCTGAAAGCTGTGTTTCAACCGCGGTGGACGACTCACCTTCCGCAGTGGGAACTATATCCTGCTTGTATACCTTCAAGACTATAGTCTCGAAGCCATACTGTAGGGTTGCACTTGCACGTTGTATATGGGAGGTGGATTCAGCGTTAAGGATCAAATTGACCTGCCGCTTTTTACCATCCGCCTCACCCACCTTGCTGATTCTCCAATTATGGGCGGGCAGACCAGGATTGGAATCTTTTATTATTTCTAATATGTCAGCCGGGTTGGAGGGCTCTTCTGTAACCCAGGTGATGGCTCTAGGATGACTAGGGATGTTGTTTTTTTCGACAATATCCAACTGGGCACCCGGCCACACCTCACCCGCTCGACTCAGAGCAGCCTTATACAGGTCTACTGATCTGGCATCACCGAAATGTAAGAGCTTTACTCTCCCCTGATGCCATCCTGCATCGTTGCAGATTGGTGGTGTGCCCGGCATCTCTCTACGGACATCGAGGTAATGAGCCATAATGGCTGATTGCACATGGCTCCATTTGTCCTTGAGGATGGATCCATCCTCACTACTTCTGTCTATAACGGCCATCACTAGACTCTCCTTCGCCACTTCATTGAAGGGCTTGGTGAGTGTCCTGTTGATAGTGACATTTGGGCCTCTTGCCTTTTTCGAGGGCAGGGGTTCATCAGGTGATCTGATTCTTTTGACTTTATTAGCCGTTAACACAGCTGAATTTGTGGCTCTTTCAGCCGGCTGATTGGCCTTAGAAGCATCTAAGACGCCTTTAGCCCAGGTAAGTGACTCTTTTTGTTTTTCGGTAAGAGCCGAAACCTCAACAGCCTCCAACTTCGTCAGAACTCTGAGCGCTATCCGGTGCTCATTGTGTTTCCGTTTTGACGGTCGGACGTGACGTTTTCCCCTCACCGTACCACCTGTTGTGAGTACTGGGGGGAAATTTTCACCATGTTTGGTGTGGTCGGCTTTGGCCAAGACCAACGGACGGACAGTAGGACGATTGGGGAACCCCGCTCCATCGGAACGCGAAGGCATCCCCGCCAATGATTTTTTTCCGTATTAGCCCGTAATAGGTACTACGATGTAGGCCTTCCAGACTTTGTACAGATTTTGTTTTATTTTTTGCGATTGCGTAATAGGTATAATAGATTTTAACTATCCGCTCTGTGCTAAACACGTCCGTTCACTACGACTGATCAGCATCGACTCACGTGTCATATTAGTCTCCACACTTCGCCGTTCTTCCCTCAATGCAGTGATAGAATTTTGATTGCTCAAGTTATTTGATTCGACCATTAAATGTATGTCTCTTATTTGACCGAATAGAAGTGATTGCATCTCTTCGAATCTTTTAATAAGACTATCTGTTACCTGTACATGCACCCCGTGGCTTTGTGTTGAAGTGCTAGGGAATACAAAGTTTGCCTCCTGCGAAGATGCATTTGCAGGCGTTATGGCAGTTGAGTTGTTAGGCGATCTTGTAAGTGGCATGGTTGGCGATAAACCCTGAATCCTCCGACTTTTTCTCATAAAATATGTTAAGTTCCAAAGATTGTTTCCTTCTATTGAAAATCACACGCAATATAAAGATTGTCAAAACTCTGACTCGGATCTCCCAAAACGGCGACTTGAATGGAGCACTTCCGAGTAGAATCGATGTATATATATTATATTCCAAATTAATTAAACTTCTCCCAACTGGCGACTTGAACGGGAACACATCCAGGACGTTGATCTTTATCAAATATTAATTCACACAGAAGATCAAATTCAATGCCAGAAAAATTTGAATAAAATTTGTTAAAAACCAAAAACCAAAGACCGCTGACCGAATATTGAATAAACAGCTCCGATTAATCAGTAAATAAGCGTTCGTTTATTCACTAAAATGGAATTATTTAATATACAGTTTCAAGAAAATGTGTATAATAAATCTTAAAATTTTTCGTATCTATTCCACACAAGGTTTTTAACGTAATGAAAAAATTATATTAAATATTGATAAACAAATTCTAGATTCCAAAATCGAATATAAGTTCAAAACGTTTTTCTATAAACAAGTGAATGAATAATATATAAGCAATAAATAACAAAGCAAATCAAAATTAGTTCTTTTAAAACAAAAAACTGCACCCTCATCAGGTGGGGTTTGTGTACAGGGAGTGTCCACCATGTCATACGTCATGGAAATACCCAGCGTAGGGTGGTGTAATTATCCTCCGGTATAGAAATTGGAGAAATTCTGTAAACATCGAATAATTGGGAATTATCAACAAATACTAAATCAAGCAATTTATCAATTGAGATGGAGATACCATTAATCTGGAATAGATCGAGATCAGAAAAACGCCTGACTACATCGCAGGTCCACTCAAAAGAGGTTGATTAAGAATTTAGGGGAATAAATGCCTCAGTATCGGGCAATGAAAGCCAAGAAGCGGAGGGTAAGTTTAAATCACCTAGAATGATAATTCGATCAACATCGAAACAACTCTGCCGATAAGTGATTATCATAAACAGATAATTCAGAGTTTGGAGGGATGTAAGAGCAACTAACGAATAATTTGGTTTCCCCTAAATTAACAGAGACAACAATGAATTCAATGTCGTTAGTTATGTCAAGACGACAACGAACTAACTACAGCGATGAGGACACCACCACCAATTTATTAAGACGATCTTTTCTGTATATCACGTATTCATTAGATAAAATTTCCTAATCAAATATATTAGGTTTTAACCAGGTCTCGGTGAAAGACAAAACAAAGAAATCGAAGTCGAAACCATCAGCAAATAAGCGGGTTAATTTGGTATTAAGCCCTGTTACATTCTGATAAGCTATTACCAGAGTTTATTAGTTTTTTGGCAAATTAGAATGCCTCGCAGGTAAACGACCCAGGTTATCTACCCTATCCACAAATTCTTTCACAAATGCCTTTGGAGGCCAACAATTGGGATCTATCAACCTATCAAAGATTTCAGGTTGAACAATAACCTTAAATGATGATCTTGTAGCCGTTGAAGGTAATCTTATCTTGACTGTCTTCTGATAGAAATTACCCTCAATCTTGGATTTAATATAGTCATCTTAATCTTCAGAGGACGTATCTAAGGCAAAAAATGAAACAAAAACTACTTTCTTGACTGGCACCACAGTCAGTGTTTTCGTTTTCCTATTTGCTCTTTGCGTCGTATTCCTAGTAACAGGTGGCGGAACAACAACTTGCGGAACCACAAGGGGAGAAACCACAGGTAGAATTGGAGTTACCTCCTGCGAAATTCCTGCAGGAGCGGTTAATGGAGCTGCCCTCTCAACAGGATTAGGCGGCACTGTCGGAGTTGAGGGCGTGTCCGGCTTTTTTGGATCAGAAACATTAGGCTGATCAATGTTTATTTTTTTTATCAACCTTTTTCGTTTCTGCCCAGAAGCCGGCGTAGTAGCATACTCGTCTAGGTTAGGATAATTCTTAATTATAGCAGAAAAATTCATGAACCGCATATAGACATTGAAAATGTCTTGGTTCAGATCATTAACCTCATTCGTATACGATTTGACGAAATTATAAAATTCAATATTAATCTTTCTACACTTGATGCAGAACCAGTGAAGACCGTTTTTTTTCAGACAAAATACAATACATTGGCAACTCTGTTGATATTTCAAACAAACAGAAGCACAAAGCAACAATAGAAAACAATAATCAACTAGGACAAACACAGTGACACAAAAGCACCAACACTTGTTGTAGCGGCAAAGAATGTTTCACCGAAACAAATAATCAACAAAATTAAAGGAAAACTATTAAATCACAAACAGAAAATAATACAAAAGACTGTTTTTAACAAAATCACTATTAAAGACACCAAATTAATTAATTAATTTGACACTAAAATACAATTATTTCGCCACTAAAGCACAAAACACTTGTTTTAGCGGCAGGCAAATTTTTTTCTAGGAACAAAATTCTACCAATTTAGTCAACACCCAAAAATAAACTGATACCAATAAGTACACCACTGATAATAATACTTATATTTTTCGAACGGTCCCAGCGCTGCCACTCTTACCAGCCCCTTCCGACCGAGGGGGCCACATCCCCATAACGTAGGGATTGCGTACACACCATGATCCGAACCATGGCGGGATAATAGTAGAGGGTGGAATACCAGCTACAGAAAATATCAACATCCGACACATGCATATACAAATTTAATATTAATTCTCAAAATAAAAGATTTTTACTAAATATAGACATGCAGAAAAATACATTATATTACTACACATTTAAATGCGATATAATTCGAGATTTCACTGTGTCAATTTCTATATCAAAGTCAATAATATCGTATAAAGTGTTAAAATCCACACACATTCTACGGATGGGATCTGCAGATGCATAATTAGTACGTTGAAAATCAATATGTAATAATTGGTAATATCTGGATGATCTGAATGGAATATTAAATCTTATCTTAGAAAGAATGTAATCGGAAGATACATCACCTTTTATAACCTTTAGAATCATTGTAGAGTTCAGCATAATACGTCTGCACCTAAGAGTACTCAACCTACTAGTGTATGGTGGAAGAACAAAATCGCTATTCCAGTGAAGGTGTCGCAAAGCAAATAATAAAAATTGCTTCTGAACAGATTCGATCTTATCGATGTATGTCCCGTATTGAGGGTCCCATACAACGGACCCATATTCTAGAATAGGTCTAACAAGTGAAGTATAAAGCTGCTTTGTTATATATGGGTCTGAAAATTCTTTCGCCCATCGCTTAATAAAGCCTAGAACACCATAAGCTTTGTTCACCATTGTAATTATGTGATTATTGAAATTGAGTTTAGGATCCATCAATATACCAAGATCCACAAAGGTCTCAACAGTATCTAAATAGGAACCATTAAGACCAAATTTAAATGGGATAGTTTTCAACCTAGAGAAACACATGTGCTTACATTTCCTCAAATTAAGGTCCATGCAATTAATATCACACCAATGACCAAAGTTATCTAAATCATTTTGAAGTATCATAGAATCTTCAGTTGCATTATAAGAGAAAAATATCTTAACATCATCCGCATACATCAATAGCCTAGAATTAATAATTGATTCTGGTAAATCATTGATAAATAGAAGAAACAGCACGGGGCCAATATGACTACCCTGGGGCACCCCAGAAGGAACCACAATCGGACCAGAACGGAAACTACCAAATTTCACAATCTGAATACTGCTATCCAGATAAGAGGATATCCAACTCAACAAGCTGTTACTAAAACCAACGCGCTCAAGCTTATATAATAAGAGTTTGTGATTAACTCTATCAAATGCCTTACTAAAATCAGTATAAACTACATCTGTCTGTTTACCAAGCACGAATTCTTTAATTACTTGGGAAGTAAATTTAACTAATTTCGTCATAGTTGAAAGTCCCTTCCGAAATCCATGCTGGAAAGGACTAAGAATAGACGATACACTATGCGATAAAATCTCAGTGACCATCTTCTCAAAAAGTTTTGGGATAATACTTAATTTCGCAATACCTCGATAATTCAACACATCTATCAAGCTTCCTGATTTATGAAGTGGACTTATGAACGAATTTCTCCAAGTAGATGGGAAATAGCCAAACCTTATTGAATTGTTAAATAATAATGTAAGCGGAACAGCAAGATTTTGAGCACAAGATTTTAAGATTATACTTGGTATACCATCAGGGCCAGCACAGTTAGAGGATTTAAGCTTGCCTAAGTTTGACGATACTACCGATAAATCAAAATAAGGTATGCTCAGTTGATTCACGGAAGGAATATTGTAGGGGTAGGGGACGCCCTGTTGACATTGTTGACGAGAATAGGTTGATGCAAAAAATTTTGCAAAACAATCGGCGATAGATTGATCACCACAGAATTCCACACCATCCATTCTAAAGCACGGTACTATGTTCCCGTTTCACGGTGAAATCCCATACAAAAACCAAAGTTGTGAAAAAATTAGTGAACATTTTTCATTTGTGGTACTGCGTTTATTTCAACGTGAGAAATTGACATTTTGCGCCGCTATAAATTGAGCGATTGCACACCGTCATCGACAATGTATACGTTTCGTATAGAAGAAAAAATCGTCGTCGCCCGACTCGCACACCAGTTTTACGTCGTTTTGTAACATTGTTACTATTATTTTTTTTGGCCGCGAGAGATTCAACAGTTTGATGTAGGTAAATATTACTTATACTTTTTTCATGTGATTTTGTAAGTATTTACAACAAAAGCCCTTAGAATAAATAACAAGTCGTCGGCTTAATGCTATTTTGGTCCATACGCCATTTTCGTGTTTTTTGAGTTAGGAGTTGATAACATGGGTTCCAAGCATGCTCTTTCAGAATCTGCAATCATTTTTTTCCTATCTCGCCTAGTTTTCGAGATATTGGTAGGGTAAATTTGTTTTACTCTGAATAACGGGAAATAATTTCGATATTTTTGTTCTATGTCTCAATTTTTCTATCGCCCTATATTTTTCTCTCAGTATTTTACGTTTTTTCGATCACAATATGTAAATTAGTGTCCTTCCATACCGACCCTTTTTGTGGTCCATGTAATACAAATACGAAAAAATATTAAAATAAAAGTGGATATGGACCAAAATGCCAAGTACAAAAATTGTTATAACTTGCTTATTTTTGGATGTAATGGCATAGAAATGCATGAGAATCATACAAGCACTGTTGGGAACCCTATGAAATAAAAAGTGTGTAACTCTTCAGTCCCGTTTTTACTCAAACAATAAATTGCGTTTTTCTCCGTTCATACAAAATGGCGTATGGAACAAAATAGCATTAAGCCGACGAAGTGGCACGACACCACAGCAAGCCATTTTTCTAGCAAAAATGGCATTTCGTTCGCGACAACAAAGCAGTTGTGGTGGAACTTCAATTGAGCAACTGGAGATCGAAATGTGTCCACCGTCTTCATCGCCTCCCGCCTGTACAACGATTTTGCCCTGAAAGTTGTGATTTGCTTCGACCAGTCGTGATGACGACGATGAAACAAGTGGCAGTCCTAGCCTACTATCAAAACGAAGCACAGCACCCAGTGAAAAAAATTACAGTGATAAGACACCAACAACGATGTCAATTTCATTTCATTTCATTTTTTTCATTTATTTCATCATAACTTGTAATTTAAAGCCTCAAAGGCCAATTTAAAATAAATTACAAAATGCATAAAAAATAATAGCAGCAATTTCGCCACCATATCGTAAGGTGCGTGCTCTGAGATTGTTCGATACGCCAGCAACACCAAAAACCATTTTGGAAAGGTCATCGGGAAAGTGTTTGAACCACCTGTCTGCCGTTGCAGCATCGGATATAACAAAAATACAGGAATCGCTATTTCTTAAGACGACTGAAATGCCACGATCATTACCTTTGACAATGTCATGCAACAGCAGACAGCTAAGTAAATCCCTTTACACCAGGGTGAGAAGTGATTCAGTTAATTTGTGACATTTTTTTTTGCAGGTCTTATGGCTCACTATAAGAAACGTTACCGCTCCCAATTCGGTCGTGAGAAACTCAGTAATCGTTCATTGCAATTGTTTCTTAACGGTGACGAAGATATAAAAAACGATAACGAACACACAGCGGAAATGCACCAGGCTTCCAAGAGACTGGCATTAAAGGACAGTGCCTGAATCGTTTGGATGGCTGCATTTATGCCATTAAGAAGAGCATTAAACCAGTGGCTGGAAGTTCTTTTGAGTAAGTTGTATTAATAGTACACAAATATCACTTAATTAAATCGAACACCGGGACGCAATTAACCCTCGGCACATGGTTCTGGCCAGACATATTTCATTTTCATGCTTCAATTTAGCATACTTCTATTTTAGGTACATGGCTGTAATTTCAGGTAATCTCCCAAAATATTGTTGGCTTTCGATGTATAAATTAATAATTGAAAAAAGTCCTTGGAACAGGACAAAAAAGCCAAATAAAAAATCTTCACCTTACTTTTGGTACATGGTGTCTGGCCAGACCCCTATGCATTTTGTATGAACGCATAGGCAAAGCACATGGCACGAGTTGGAAATTTGTATTTACTTTATTCTTTTATGCTTCTTTCTTTCTTCTGATTTTGTTTGTGAGTTAGTTATTCATTGAACAGTGAAGAAGTAATCTAGTTTTTGTGCTGTAATTTTGAACTTGTGAATAATTTTACGCAGGTAGATTTGTTGCGTTGTTAGTATATTATGGCTGATGAACTGGAATTTATTTATAATACACGCTTGCGTAGCGCGAATTTGCAACCCCAATTGTCAGAGGCATTAGTGCGTGATTTTCAAAGTCAGGTAGAAGAAGCTGATGAAAATGATGATGTTTTTGAAAACGATGGTGACGACACTGCTGATTATGTGCCAGAAGATGATGCATCAGACATAGAAAAAGATTTGGAAATTGAACCTAACGAACTTTATGATAGTGATGAAGACGTAGATGAAGAAAGTGGAAATGATGCTGAAGCAGCAAATGAAGTCGACTCCGGCTGTTTTTATGGTAAAGACGGTACTAAATGGAAAGAAACTGAACCCCCTGCATCTCGTTTGCGCCAGCATAATATCATGCGTTTTCAATCTGGAACAAAAACAGGGCTCACCAATCCAGTTGAGGTATTCAAGCTATTTTTCTCAACCAATATTACGTTCGTCATCATTAGTGAAACAAATCGGCATGGGCGAGAATCAATTAGAAAATGGAATGAAGAACATCCAGAGTCTACCCAAAGAAAATGGATTGATTTGACAAGCTCTGAGCTAGATGCATTCATTGGGATTTTGTTGGCTTCTGATCTCAGCCATAATAATATGCAAGACTCCAGTATATTGTGGCGTTCTGATTCGCTGCCCATATTCCGTGCGGCTATGTCGCACAAACGATTCATTACTCTGTTCAGATATATTCGTTTCGATAATAGTCGTACGCGGGCATTCCGACAGCAAACAGATAAAGCAGCTCCTATCCGGGACCTTTGGAATTTTCTCAATGAAAATCTGCAAAATTATTATAAACCTTATGAAAATATCACCATCGATGAGCAGTTGTTTCCGTATCGTGGGCGCACAAAGTTCACCCAATATGTTTTTATGGTAAAGACGGTACTAAATGGAAAGAAACTGAACCCCCTGCATCTCGTTTGCGCCAGCATAATATCATGCGTTTTCAATCTGGAACAAAAACAGGGCTCACCAATCCAGTTGAGGTATTCAAGCTATTTTTCTCAACCAATATTACGTTCGTCATCATTAGTGAAACAAATCGGCATCGGCGAGAATCAATTAGAAAATGGAATGAAGAACATCCAGAGTCTACCCAAAGAAAATGGATTGATTTGACAAGCTCTGAGCTAGATGCATTCATTGGAATTTTGTTGGCTTCTGGTCTCAGCCATAATAATATGCAAGACTCCAGTATATTGTGGCGTTCTGATTCGCTGCCCTTATTCCGTGCGGCTATGTCGCACAAACGATTCATTACTCTGTTCAGATATATTCGTTTCGATAATAGTCGTACGCGGGCATTCCGACAGCAAACAGATAAAGCAGCTCCTATCCGGGACCTTTGGAATTTTCTCAATGAAAATCTGCAAAATTATTATAAACCTTATGAAAATATCACCATCGATGAGCAGTTGTTTCCGTATCGTGGGCGCACAAAGTTCACCCAATATATCCCATCAAAACCTGCAAGGTATGGGATCAAAGTTTGGTGGGCATGCGATGCTAAGACTAAATTTCCATTGAAAGGAAAACTATACACTGGAAAGGAAGGAGACAATCGGGAGATAAATCAAGGTGAAAACGTTCTAATGTATTTCGCAAATTGTTACGCAAACAGCGGCAGAACAATTATTTCTGATAATTTTTTCACCTCATTGAACGGCGCTAAACGACTTGCTGCTATGGGACTGGCATATGTTGGCACCATTCGAGCAAACAAAAGATGTCTTCCTAAGGAAGTTATGAAGAGCACCAGACGACCAATTCTTTCATGTGTGTTTGGTTTTCATGAAAATCTTGTTGCACTTTGCAGCTACGTGCCCAAAAAAAATAAGGCAGTCAATTTAATTTCAACCGTGCATTACACGAAACATGTTGAAGGCGTAGCCATGAAACCGGAAGCAAATTTTATTTTATAATTCAACTAAAGCCGGAGTCGATACGATGGATCAAATGCTAACTCATTACACAACAAAACGGTCAACCAGACGCTGGACATACGCGTTTTTCTGCAACATGATTGATGTGATGGCATTGGCAAGTTACATTATATGTAAGCTAAATGATGAAAATACAAGAAAAGAAAGAAGACGCATATTTTTATATAAACTTGCAAAGCAATTGGTACTGGCCAACGTTGAAAATCGCATCAATAATCCGCACATTGTGGCTCAACCAACAACTCGTATAGCATTTGAAGCGTTCTTTGGGAGACCTCTCAATATAGCAAACCTTTATGTGGCTTCACGCAGTGGTCCAGACACATTAGCTGCCAAAAAAGATTGCAGAATTTGCCTGCAGCAAGGTGACAAAATACGCCGTAAGACACGCTTTTTTTGCTGCAAATGCAACAATCCTGTTTGTCAGCAACATTCAAAAGTAGATTATTTATGTTTTTGTTGCCTTCCGCAAAATTCTGAATAAAAAATCAATGTATTCTTCATAATAATTTTCTATTTTGTCATAAACATTTATTACTTTACCCATAATAAAGAGAAATATATATAGAACAAAAAAATTGTTGCCCTTTTCATTCCAAAGATTTTGTCAGGTCTATTTTTTCTTCCTCAGGTAGCTAATAACATAGTAAAAAGAAATAGAAACACAAAATATAACAAATATTTTCCTATCTTAGTAAAAAATTTAACGGCAAACAGCCCTTATTTCCATACAAATGCATGTAAATGTATAGGGGTCTGGCCAGACACCATGTGCCATAACTAACCCTGACGAAGGGTTAAAGTAAAGAGATAAAACGAGAGATTCCTCTTCGACTTCAAGTGAAATTTGGAACAACATTTAGAGGCATAGAAAATGTGTTAAATCGTTCACTATTGCTACTGTAATATAGAATATTTATTTATCTACATTAATATTATATCTTGGGGAACTTGGGGCAGCATTCATTGTCAGGCATACAGAACAAACGAAAACACATAATAGTTATAGAAAAAAAGTGTAAGTGAAAGTTTTTTTGGTGGATCATAAAAAATTCATGTAAAGAAAATATTACTGACACAGTATTCACGTTTCGTAGATGTGTAAATTATAATACGCCGTGATAGCCGACATTTATGTATTATTATTAAATACTGCGTATTATGCTACTATCAAGTTATTTATTGCTCGGGGTAAGCAATCATAAGCGTTATTAAAGCATAAAGCTCGACAACGACCTAATCAACATCTCACACAAGAGACTGTTAGAATAACTCTACAAAAGCTATCGAAGCAATAAGATTGTACTTACGACATACACGCATCGCTCACCCACTTCAAGACTGTCGTAACTCAAAATTGAAAATTGTCGAGATGTGTAACTTTAAGTCCGTATAAAAGATAAATAAGATAAAATAGGAAGTTTAAAAAAGGTGAAATAATCCAAAATATGATTATTTACTTATAAACTAAATTTCGTTGAGATTAATTAATGGATATTTACAAAATTCGCATTTCTGTAAGACAACCTCAAAAATTTTTAATTTTGAGTTATAACAGTCTTGAAGTAACTGAGCAACATATTCATTCTAAACACCAAGGCAATTCGTCATTATCTGTTATGTGATGAAAGCGATTTCGATAAAATCGCTCTCAAATTACTTCCTCCTAATTTTAGCAATTCATGAAGTTTTTCGCATTTCTCACTATCAAGACGGCGAATAACGTCAATTTTCACATTCCATCGACTAGGTATTATCAATATCATGAAGAAAATGAAAGATAGGTGGCACTTGGCGATTTTATCGAAATATACCTGTATATTAGACAGTATATTTCCATCGATTATACAGACGTTTTGGCTAAAACCTGAAGATGGTGGAAAATAGCCTTAAAAGAAAGAACCTAGCCATATATTAGAGAAAAAATATCGCTCATTTAGTGCAAGAACGTCACAATTTAAAATTATAAATTTCTAGGTGCCCACACAAAATGTCCTGCACTTCAAAACGTAATGATAATTGGTGGATATTTTGGATCTATGGGATATTTGGATATTTTATCCCATTCGATTGTCAGGTTAATTTTCTATAGGCTACACAAATCGCCATAGGCGGAATTTCCAATTTTGAGTTGTGACTTTCATGCACTAAATGAGCGATATATTCAGAATTTGGAGCTGTATGACATTTTAACTTGAGCGCAATTAATAAGATAAAGCATTCTTAAATAACATAGGCTTTAAAAAAATCTCTTAAAATAAATCATACCGAAATTATTGTAGATGAACGTTGTCGGTTTGTCTAACTGACCTGACCACTTTGTCGAGAAATGTATTTCGTCTGAGCATACTTACATGTTACTTCACTATATTGCTCTTTTAGCCAACAAAGTTTCAATGTCATTCAATAACTTATTATATCATTTTTCTTTAACTTTCAGAAAACAAGCCCTCAACGAAGTATGGGCTCATGCGGTTTTGGGAAAACATGATAATGTTGTACGTTATTATTCCGCCTAGGCTGAAGTTAATCATGTGCTAATACAAAATAAATATTGTAATGGTGGTAGTCTGCAATCTCTACTTCAGAAGCGTTTTCCAGTAGAATCAGAATTAAGAATTCTTCTACTACACATTGCCGAAGGCTTGTGATATATACATTCAAATGACTTGGTTCATTTGGATTTAAAATCGGGTAATATAAATCTAACAAAACACTATATTCGTTCCTACACTTAGCTATTTATTGACAAACACGTTTACTTTAATTTCATTTTCTTCTTCACTCACTCTTTATGAAATGTGAAATTTTGTCAAACAATTGTTATTATATCCCATACAAAAGTTAGCCCACCTATTCGTCCAGAATATGCGAATTCTACTTTTTATTGTGTTTTTTTATAGTAATTTTAAATATACATTAACGTTAGCTAAATTAAATAGCAAGTATTGCCTCACTTTTTAATGATGACGTTAATTAAAAAGGCAAACAACATACATATTAGAGATAAAACCCTCACCCAAAGTTTCTGTAAATTTCTTATAATAGTTATTATAAAAAATTAGTTCATATTTATATTGTTCTTTATTTGTTCATATAATAACAAAATATATCCACATTATTTACTATATTCGTAACGAATCATCTTGTCATCTCTTCATTTATCCACCTTATGCTATGACTGTGTATGTTATATTTGAATTTTTTTAAATTTAATCTATTTTAATATTACATATTTGTTAAGCATTACCTATATATATAAAATAAAATTTAAGAATAAATCACATTCCTTTTAAAATTACTTTTCTAATTTAGAGAGATCTACGAGATGAACATAAACTCTAATAGTTATGCCCGGCCGCACAAATCCATGGTGTCATTCAGGAAATTCAATCTTTCCGCAAAGGTTTCCTTCATAGGAGGTCTCCTGTAATCCTTTTGAGGGTCTATAACGGGGGAGATAGTTGACATTTGAGTAAAATAAAGGTGGTGCTAGACACGTTCGTATGGAAAATATGATATGTTTTTTGCTCCTAAAGACAGAGTGTTCCATAGGAAACTTCCTACGGGAAATGCTTTTTTGCGATATAGCGGCATCATCGTCGTTCAACGCTCAATAAAAATATTTTTACTCAATATTTTTAGTATGATGACTTACTACACATAACAATATTTGGAAAATAGTGAATACATTTGCGTACAAAGATCACAATAGGGCATGTTACAAAGATGCATCAAAATTTTTTTATAACAGATGCTGAAAAGCATTGTCGCGTAGGGAGTGGTTATGGAACTCCGCCTTTATTTTAGGGGGCGATTAGTGTCACAAAGTTATTGTGGCTCATGCCGCTCCCTTATACTCTATTGTTGAAAACTTACCACTATTTTTCGTAGATGCTGACTGGTTTGCATCATTTCCATATTTCGTTTTCGGTTTTGTATTTGATGTACTGAATTTAGGAGTTTGAGAATTTGATTTATCGCCACCACCTTCTCCCTTGTCTCCATCGTTGTCATTCGAATCTGTAGATTTACGTCGATGTGGTTTAGGTTTAGCCTCTTGATGGTCGTCCTTATGTTCATTACGTTTTGTTGATGACTTATTTGACGACGACAATGAGTGATCCATATGCGAACTAGATGAATGACGCTTCTCGGAAGACGAGGAATGTTTATTATGTTTTGAATAGGAATGTGAGGAAGATGATTTTTACAGATCCTTTTCACTCGCTGATTTGTTGTGTGATGACGAGGTGTTTTGGTGTTTGTCGATGTCGATCTTTATCCTTTTCTCTATCGTGAGATTTTCGACGTTCTTTTGAATGTTTCTTGTGTTTTGATGATGCATATGCGACGACTTCTCTTGTGCTTTCTCTTTGTCCTCCGCAATCACTTGTGGCGTAGTATTTGTATGAATGGACGTTGAATCCTCAATGCTGGAGCCAAAACTCAATTCCTGGGCATTTGGTGTTCCCTCCAAGTCATCTTCTCTCTGCTTTTATTCACTAAAGCCAATTTTGCAGACGAAGTACACTTCGTTTCATCGGGAAGGGGAGATACTTGAGAGTTATCCAAATTTATATTAATTTATTGATTTCACTTTAAATTTCTTTTTTTGTTTTCATGAATTTTTGCACAATGAAAAACAACGTAAAACACAAACATAAATAAATACACATAAAAGTGACATTTCGAAATAATATTGTGAGACTTCAGTAAAATGCGTTCCATTTTTCAACTTGAAATAATGTTTTGCGGAATTTTTTCAAGCTGAAAAAACATGGTACCCACCTTAACCCTGGAAGGCCTGGGATTGGACTTTCGTTTCATATTGACAAAATCATAGAAAGATTTGGGATTAATTTTAAAATGATAAGCTACTTTCTCTAAGTAGAGTTTATAGCATCTACGAGATTCAATATTATACTGCGATCTGGCTACAGAGTATCTTGCATAATCCATATCTGATCCAGATTTTTTAAATTTCTTAAACAACCTGCTCTTCAAATTCTTGACAGCAGTCATTTTAGAAGAATGCCATGGTGGATTAATGGACTTCCTAATGTGAATCTTTGGTACGGATTGTAGCAAACATTCATTCAAAACATTATAAAATCTATCAATGGCAGCATCCATATCAGCAACACGATCACAATTACAAACAAAAACCCAATCAATATTTAATAATAGAGAATTAAGCAATTCAAAGTTTGTTCTTTTGAAACAAAAAACTGTACCCTCATCGTGTGAGGAGTCTACATAAGAGTCCTCCATTTCACACAACATCGAAATACCGAGCGTGGGATGGTAACTGTCTTCCGGGAAGAGACGGGAGAAATTCTATAAGTTTCAAAAAAATTTGTATTATTCACGAATACCAAATCAAGTAACTTATCATAAATATTGGAAATACCGTTGATCTGGAATAGCCCAAGATCAGAAAAACGCCTAACTACATCGTTAGTCCACTCAAACGTCGACGAAGATGAATTCAAAGGAGTAAGAGCCTCAGTATCCGGCAAAGAAAGCCAAGAAACGGAGGGTAAATTAAAATCCCCTAAAATGATGATACGGTCTACATCCCTCAACATTGAAATTACTCTGCTGATAGCCAACAAGTGATTATCATAAACAGATAATTCCGAGTTTGGAGGGATGTACGAGCAAAACACAAATAACTTAGCTTTACCTAAATTAATAGAAACAACAATACATTCAATGTCTTTAGTCTCATCGAGATTGACAATTTCGGAAGAAAGCGAACTGATAACGGCAATAAGAACACCACCGCCAATTCTACCTATGCGATCTTTTCGATATATTAAATATTTATTTGATAGAATCTCAGAATTAAATATTGAAGACTTTAGCCAAGTTTCAGTGAAGCCTAAAACGGAAAACTCAAAGTAAAAGCTGTCAGAAAATAAGCGGGATAATTTAGTATTAAGCCCTCTAACATTCTGGTATGCTATCACAAAAGAATTTATTAGTTTTTTGAAGACTTGGATGTAGATTGTCTCAAAGGCAGACGTGCTAAATTATCAACCCTATTAACAAACTCCTTAACAAATGCCTTAGACGGCCAAAAATCACGTTGTATCAGTTTATCAAAGATTGAATGACGACTGAGATACGGACGAAGATGAGCGCATTTTAAATGATTTAAGATAAAAATCACCATCTATCTTAGACCTTATGTAAAGATTTAAATCATCGGAGGACGTATCCGGAGCAAAGCGGGAAACAAAAACCACTTTCTTGGCTGGGGCCACAGTCAGTGTCTTCGGTTTCCTACCTACTCGCGGTGGTATAGTAGCAGGGGGGTTAGGTTCAGTTTCAAAATGAACCTCTGAATATCCCTCTTGCATAGGGACAACCTGATCAGCAGTCGGTGCTGCAGCGACAACAACATCTTGCTGATCGATAGAATCAAAATGAACTACCTTAACAGAAGCAGTTGATCGATTCATAGGCACATCCGACGTTATAAGTTCAGAAGTACTAGGTGCAACGGCGTCAAGCTTTTTAGAGAGCTCCTTCTTCGCCGGCCTCTTGCGCTTCCGTCCAGCAACGTCAGGAGAGCACACGAATCCATCTAGGTCTGGAAACTTATCAAACAGAGAAGTGAACTTATGGAAACTTTCATACAACGCCCAAAGCTCCTTCCCCATTTGGGAAACCTCAAAGGAATAATCTTTTACGAATTTGTAGAAATCTACATTAATTTTTCTACATCTAACACAACACCATTTAAGACCATTATTATCCCCATACAGAGCATCTACGACCCTTGCGGGTACACCTGCACACTTAGCATGCCAAAGGTCAGTACACAGCCAGCATTCGAAAGATCTTTCCGTATCGGAGACAATTCTACAAGTTTCACTAGAGCACGACATGTTATAAAAAAAAGTAAATATTTCACCCTCTACTGTATAATGTTAAAACGTGTAATAACAGAACAAAAAAGTTTGATGGCAACTCTGCTTGAGAAAAACAAAACAGAAACGGAGTGGAAAGCACAGACAAGAGTAAACGACACAACAACAAAACACAACACTAAATGCAGCACAACAGTTGTTATCTAACGCGATGCGAGTAAGATTCCAACTGGAAAACACACAAATAATATGATTCAAAATAAAAACAATAAGCACAATGTCTAGCTACACCGCATGTGCCGATTTCTGTCCATCTTTCGTTGGACTGCCTGATTGCCTAAGCTTGCACCTGGATAGTGGCGCACCAATATATGCAAATTCTTCGAGAATTTGTAATGTCATCCCTTTCCTAGCAAGTTCATCGCCTTTGCAGTTCCCCAGGATATCCCTGTGCCCAGGCACCCATATGAGGTGTATATTAAACTACTCAGCCATCTCGTTAAGAGATCTGCGGCAGTCGAGGGCTGTTTGTGAATTTAGGTATGTTGCCTCCAGAGAATTGATGGCAGCCTGGCTGTCCGAGTAAATGACAACGCCAGTGTTGGTTACTATGTTGCGACTCAGCCACTTAGCTAAATCCCATATTGCCATTATTTCGGCTTGATAGACACTGCAGGTATCTGTCAGTCTGTGAGCTATATCCAAACTAAGCTCTGCACAGTGTACTCCGAAGCCAACCTTTTCATCAAGCTTCGAACCATCCGTGTAAAAGTGGAGATGGTTTCTATTACCTGGTATTCTTCCAACCCATTCATCTCGGGCGGGAATCATAGTGATGTAATTTCTCTCGAAGGTGCACACAGTTGGTATATAGTCCACTCGGTCGGTTAACATAGCACTACACTTTGATATACTCATGTGACCGTAGTTCTTGTACTTCCACATTGATAAGCAGTTTAGTCTTATTGCCGCTTTGGTTGCAACTTCTCTCGTCACAATATTAATCGGCAGTATATGGAGTAGGACTTGTAGAGACTCGGTCGCTGTAGTCCTTAAGGCTCCGCTTATGCTCAGGCAGGCGGTTCTCTGAACCTTTGCTAGTAGGTTGGTGATAGTTAGTTTGTCAGTTGCCGTCCACCATACCACAATACCGTATAACAGTATTGGACGAACTACTGCTATATATATCCAGCGGACGATTTTAGGAGAGAATCGACCCTACAGCCTTTTTGCAGGAATGCAGGGCGACTTTGGCCTTCCTTGCACGTTCCAATACGTTAAGTCTAAATAACAGTTTTCTATCTAAAATTATTCCTAAATATTTTGCACTTTCAGAAAAGACTAGAGCAGAATAGACTAGATCTGTTGAGCAGACTTTGAATTAGTCTAATCAAACTAGAGTTAACTTTTAGACGTGACAGTGCCGCAATTACTGCATCTGAGTGAATGTTATTAAAAGCCCCTTCTATGTCAAGAAATGCCACCATGGTGAATTCCTTGAAATGCAAGGACGATTCGATAGTGCTCACAAGTTCGCGCAGGGCTGATTCTGTAGACTTCCCCTTATTGTAAGCATGTTGGTTCACCGACAGAAGTTTTGTATCCAGATTTTCCCTAATGAAATAATCTAAAAGTCTTTCCAGACCTTTCAATAGAAAGGAGGATAGGCTAATTGGTCTGAAGTCTTTTGGCCTCGTGTGTGATATCTTCCCTGCTTTAGGTATGAATACCTCTTTGTTATCCCTCCATCGATTCGAGATGTATGAAAGAATGATACAGCCTACATAAATTTTCTGCAGCCAGGGAATAATGTACTTTAACATTTTCTGCATTTCTGCTGGAGTGATGCCGTCTGGTCCAGGTGACTTGAAGGGCTCGAAGCTGTTAATAGCCCAGCTTATTCTGGATCTCTGTCAACAATCTAGCAACGCTCGCAGTCCACTCGCATTCTTGTTGGTCTTGCTGATCTTCGGGTTCTGTTGGTGAGTTCCCCGGGAAATGTGTGTCGACCAGTACATTAAGCGGCTGCTCGCTGTTTTTTGTCCATTTATTTGCCTCATCCTGCAAGTAAACCACTGCACAGGGTGAAGCTGATCGTATTTTCGTCAGCCTTGCGGCGTCGGAGACCTTTTCCATTTCCGTTAGCCCAGAATTCTACCATTGGGGTTTAGTTTTACCCTTGTATCTTGTTTTTGGACAGGCTTCTTCAAGGGGACTATTGAATGATGTGGTGATATGCTCGACCAGATTATCCAGACCGGCTTTGTCATTCGGTTCGTACAGAAGTTTGGAGTTGAGGACTTTCTTGAAAATCTTCTCATACAGGTGCCACTTTGTCTTTCTCACATTTCTGTGGACGGCAGGTTCAGGCGCTTTTTCGGCGAGTTTGAACTCAATATAATGGTGATCTGAGAATGAGTGGTCGTCCAGTACATTCCACCCAATAATTTTGTCTGACAGCCGGTCAGTAGCAAACGTTACGTCGAGTACCTCTTATCTGTCTTTAATTGTAAAGGTCGGTTTATTACCTATGTTACAAATGCTTAGGTTGGTAGTTAGAATAAAGTCAAGAAGCGAATCACCCCTATCGTTTATATCCGTACTACCCCAGATAGTATGATGAGCGTTCGTGTCTGCGACAATAATCAGCTCGACCTCGTCAGACGTTGCTTCTACCACTACTTCCCTGAATAGAGAAGTCGGTACTAAGCTTCATAAGGCAAGTAACTGGAGACCACCCAATATATGCGATTACCAATCTCCAGACTAGCAGATGTTTGGTCTTTACCGACACAACATCGAAATACCGAGCGTGGGATGGTAACTGTCTTCCGGGGAAGAGACGGGAGAAATTCTATAAGTTTCAAAAAAAATTGTATTATTCACGAATACCAAATCAAGTAACTTATCGTAAATATTGGAAATACCGTTGATCTGGAATAGCCCAAGATCAGAAAAACGCCTAACTACATCGTTAGTCCACTCAAACGTCGACGAAGATGAATTCAAAGGAGTAAGAGCCTCAGTATCCGGCAAAGAAAGCCAAGAAACGGAGGGTAAATTAAAATCCCCTAAAATGATGATACGGTCTACATCCCTCAACATTGAAATTACTCTGCTGATAGCCAACAAGTGATTATCATAAACAGATAATTCCGAGTTTGGAGGGATGTACGAGCAAAACACAAATAACTTAGCTTTACCTAAATTAATAGAAACAACAATACATTCAATGTCTTTAGTCTCATCGAGATTGACAATTTCGGAAGAAAGCGAACTGATAACGGCAATAAGAACACCACCGCCAATTCTACCTATGCGATCTTTTCGATATATTAAATATTTATTTGATAGAATCTCAGAATTAAATATTGAAGACTTTAGCCAAGTTTCAGTGAAGCCTAAAACGGAAAACTCAAAGTAAAAGCTGTCAGAAAATAAGCGGGATAATTTAGTATTAAGCCCTCTAACATTCTGGTATGCTATCACAAAAGAATTTATTAGTTTTTCGAAGACTTGGATGTAGATTGTCTCAAAGGCAGACGTGCTAAATTATCAACCCTATTAACAAATGCCTTAGACGGCCAAAAATCACGTTGTATCAGTTTATCAAAGATCTCCGGTTGTACGATGATCTTGAATGACGACTGAGATACGGACGAAGATGAGCGCATTTTAAATGATTTAAGATAAAAATCACCATCTATCTTAGACCTTATGTAAAGATTTAAATCATCGGAGGACGTATCCGGAGCAAAGCGGGAAACAAAAACCACTTTCTTGGCTGGGGCCACAGTCAGTGTCTTCGGTTTCCTACCTACTCGCGGTGGTATAGTAGCAGGGGGGTTAGGTTCAGTTTCAAAATGAACCTCTGAATATCCCTCTTGCATAGGGACAACCTGATCAGCAGTCGGTGCTGCAGCGACAACAACATCTTGCTGATCGATAGAATCAAAATGAACTACCTTAACAGAAGCAGTTGATCGATTCATAGGCACATCCGACGTTATAAGTTCAGAAGTACTAGGTGCAACGGCGTCAAGCTTTTTAGAGAGCTCCTTCTTCGCCGGCCTCTTGCGCTTCCGTCCAGCAACGTCAGGAGAGCACACGAATCCATCTAGGTCTGGAAACTTATCAAACAGAGAAGTGAACTTATGGAAACTTTCATACAACGCCCAAAGCTCCTTCCCCATTTGGGAAACCTCAAAGGAATAATCTTTTACGAATTTGTAGAAATCTACATTAATTTTTCTACACAACACCATTTAAGACCATTATTATCCCCATACAGAGCATCTACGACCCTTGCGGGTACACCTGCACACTTAGCATGCCAAAGGTCAGTACACAGCCAGCATTCGAAAGATCTTTCCGTATCGGAGACAATTCTACAAGTTTCACTAGAGCACGACATGTTATAAAAAAAAGTAAATATTTCACCCTCTACTGTATAATGTTAAAACGTGTAATAACAGAACAAAAAAGTTTGATGGCAACTCTGCTTGAGAAAAACAAAACAGAAACGGAGTGGAAAGCACAGACAAGAGTAAACGACACAACAACAAAACACAACACTAAATGCAGCACAACAGTTATCTAACGCGATGCGAGTAAGATTCCAACTGGAAAACACACAAATAATATGATTCAAAATAAAAACAATAAGCACAATGTCTAGCTACACCGCATGTGCCGATTTCTGTCCATCTTTCGTTGGACTGCCTGATTGCCTAAGCTTGCACCTGGATAGTGGCGCACCAATATATGCAAATTCTTCGAGAATTTGTAATGTCATCCCTTTCCTAGCAAGTTCATCGCCTTTGCAGTTCCCCAGGATATCCCTGTGCCCAGGCACCCATATGAGGTGTATATTAAACTACTCAGCCATCTCGTTAAGAGATCTGCGGCAGTCGAGGGCTGTTTGTGAATTTAGGTATGTTGCCTCCAGAGAATTGATGGCAGCCTGGCTGTCCGAGTAAATGACAACGCCAGTGTTGGTTACTATGTTGCGACTCAGCCACTTAGCTAAATCCCATATTGCCATTATTTCGGCTTGATAGACACTGCAGGTATCTGTCAGTCTGTGAGCTATATCCAAACTAAGCTCTGCACAGTGTACTCCGAAGCCAACCTTTTCATCAAGCTTCGAACCATCCGTGTAAAAGTGGAGATGGTTTCTATTACCTGGTATTCTTCCAACCCATTCATCTCTGGCGGGAATCATAGTGATGTAATTTCTCTCGAAGGTGCACACAGTTGGTATATAGTCCACTCGGTCGGTTAACATAGCACTACACTTTGATATACTCATGTGACCGTACTTCTTGTACCTCCACATTGATAAGCAGTTTAGTCTTATTGCCGCTTTGGTTGCAACTTCTCTCGTCACAATATTAATCGGCAGTATATGGAGTAGGACTTGTAGAGACTCGGTCGCTGTAGTCCTTAAGGCTCCGCTTATGCTCAGGCAGGCGGTTCTCTGAACCTTTGCTAGTAGGTTGGTGATAGTTAGTTTGTCAGTTGCCGTCCACCATACCACAATACCGTATAACAGTATTGGACGAACTACTGCTATATATATCCAGCGGACGATTTTAGGAGAGAATCGACCCTACAGCCTTTTTGCAGGAATGCAGGGCGACTTTGGCCTTCCTTGCACGTTCCAATACGTTAAGTCTAAATAACAGTTTTCTATCTAAAATTATTCCTAAATATTTTGCACTTTCAGAAAAGACTAGAGCAGAATAGACTAGATCTGTTGAGCAGACTTTGAATTAGTCTAATCAAACTAGAGTTAACTTTTAGACGTGACAGTGCCGCAATTACTGCATCTGAGTGAATGTTATTAAAAGCCCCTTCTATGTCAAGAAATGCCACCATGGTGAATTCCTTGAAATGCAAGGACGATTCGATAGTGCTCACAAGTTCGCGCAGGGCTGATTCTGTAGACTTCCCCTTATTGTAAGCATGTTGGTTCACCGACAGAAGTTTTGTATCCAGATTTTCCCTAATGAAATAATCTAAAAGTCTTTCCAGACCTTTCAATAGAAAGGAGGATAGGCTAATTGGTCTGAAGTCTTTTGGCCTCGTGTGTGATATCTTCCCTGCTTTAGGTATGAATACCTCTTTGTTATCCCTCCATCGATTCGAGATGTATGAAAGAATGATACAGCCTACATAAATTTTCTGCAGCCAGGGAATAATGTACTTTAACATTTTCTGCATTTCTGCTGGAGTGATGCCGTCTGGTCCAGGTGACTTGAAGGGCTCGAAGCTGTTAATAGCCCAGCTTATTCTGGATCTCTGTCAACAATCTAGCAACGCTCGCAGTCCACTCGCATTCTTGTTGGTCTTGCTGATCTTCGGGTTCTGTTGGTGAGTTCCCCGGGAAATGTGTGTCGACCAGTACATTAAGCGGCTGCTCGCTGTTTTTTGTCCATTTATTTGCCTCATCCTGCAAGTAAACCACTGCACAGGGTGAAGCTGATCGTATTTTCGTCAGCCTTGCGGCGTCGGAGACCTTTTCCATTTCCGTTAGCCCAGAATTCTACCATTGGGGTTTAGTTTTACCCTTGTATCTTGTTTTTGGACAGGCTTCTTCAAGGGGACTATTGAATGATGTGGTGATATGCTCGACCAGATTATCCAGACCGGCTTTGTCATTCGGTTCGTACAGAAGTTTGGAGTTGAGGACTTTCTTGAAAATCTTCTCATACAGGTGCCACTTTGTCTTTCTCACATTTCTGTGGACGGCAGGTTCAGGCGCTTTTTCGGCGAGTTTGAACTCAATATAATGGTGATCTGAGAATGAGTGGTCGTCCAGTACATTCCACCCAATAATTTTGTCTGACAGCCGGTCAGTAGCAAACGTTACGTCGAGTACCTCTTATCTGTCTTTAATTGTAAAGGTCGGTTTATTACCTATGTTACAAATGCTTAGGTTGGTAGTTAGAATAAAGTCAAGAAGCGAATCACCCCTATCGTTTATATCCGTACTACCCCAGATAGTATGATGAGCGTTCGTGTCTGCGACAATAATCAGCTCGACCTCGTCAGACGTTGCTTCTACCACTACTTCCCTGAATAGAGAAGTCGGTACTAAGCTTCATAAGGCAAGTAACTGGAGACCACCCAATATATGCGATTACCAATCTCCAGACTAGCAGATGTTTGGTCTTTACCGACACAACATCGAAATACCGAGCGTGGGATGGTAACTGTCTTCCGGGGAAGAGACGGGAGAAATTCTATAAGTTTCAAAAAAAATTGTATTATTCACGAATACCAAATCAAGTAACTTATCGTAAATATTGGAAATACCGTTGATCTGGAATAGCCCAAGATCAGAAAAACGCCTAACTACATCGTTAGTCCACTCAAACGTCGACGAAGATGAATTCAAAGGAGTAAGAGCCTCAGTATCCGGCAAAGAAAGCCAAGAAACGGAGGGTAAATTAAAATCCCCTAAAATGATGATACGGTCTACATCCCTCAACATTGAAATTACTCTGCTGATAGCCAACAAGTGATTATCATAAACAGATAATTCCGAGTTTGGAGGGATGTACGAGCAAAACACAAATAACTTAGCTTTACCTAAATTAATAGAAACAACAATACATTCAATGTCTTTAGTCTCATCGAGATTGACAATTTCGGAAGAAAGCGAACTGATAACGGCAATAAGAACACCACCGCCAATTCTACCTATGCGATCTTTTCGATATATTAAATATTTATTTGATAGAATCTCAGAATTAAATATTGAAGACTTTAGCCAAGTTTCAGTGAAGCCTAAAACGGAAAACTCAAAGTAAAAGCTGTCAGAAAATAAGCGGGATAATTTAGTATTAAGCCCTCTAACATTCTGGTATGCTATCACAAAAGAATTTATTAGTTTTTCGAAGACTTGGATGTAGATTGTCTCAAAGGCAGACGTGCTAAATTATCAACCCTATTAACAAACTCCTTAACAAATGCCTTAGACGGCCAAAAATCACGTTGTATCAGTTTATCAAAGATCTCCGGTTGTACGATGATCTTGAATGACGACTGAGATACGGACGAAGATGAGCGCATTTTAAATGATTTAAGATAAAAATCACCATCTATCTTAGACCTTATGTAAAGATTTAAATCATCGGAGGACGTATCCGGAGCAAAGCGGGAAACAAAAACCACTTTCTTGGCTGGGGCCACAGTCAGTGTCTTCGGTTTCCTACCTACTCGCGGTGGTATAGTAGCAGGGGGGTTAGGTTCAGTTTCAAAATGAACCTCTGAATATCCCTCTTGCATAGGGACAACCTGATCAGCAGTCGGTGCTGCAGCGACAACAACATCTTGCTGATCGATAGAATCAAAATGAACTACCTTAACAGAAGCAGTTGATCGATTCATAGGCACATCCGACGTTATAAGTTCAGAAGTACTAGGTGCAACGGCGTCAAGCTTTTTAGAGAGCTCCTTCTTCGCCGGCCTCTTGCGCTTCCGTCCAGCAACGTCAGGAGAGCACACGAATCCATCTAGGTCTGGAAACTTATCAAACAGAGAAGTGAACTTATGGAAACTTTCATACAACGCCCAAAGCTCCTTCCCCATTTGGGAAACCTCAAAGGAATAATCTTTTACGAATTTGTAGAAATCTACATTAATTTTTCTACACAACACCATTTAAGACCATTATTATCCCCATACAGAGCATCTACGACCCTTGCGGGTACACCTGCACACTTAGCATGCCAAAGGTCAGTACACAGCCAGCATTCGAAAGATCTTTCCGTATCGGAGACAATTCTACAAGTTTCACTAGAGCACGACATGTTATAAAAAAAAGTAAATATTTCACCCTCTACTGTATAATGTTAAAACGTGTAATAACAGAACAAAAAAGTTTGATGGCAACTCTGCTTGAGAAAAACAAAACAGAAACGGAGTGGAAAGCACAGACAAGAGTAAACGACACAACAACAAAACACAACACTAAATGCAGCACAACAGTTATCTAACGCGATGCGAGTAAGATTCCAACTGGAAAACACACAAATAATATGATTCAAAATAAAAACAATAAGCACAATGTCTAGCTACACCGCATGTGCCGATTTCTGTCCATCTTTCGTTGGACTGCCTGATTGCCTAAGCTTGCACCTGGATAGTGGCGCACCAATATATGCAAATTCTTCGAGAATTTGTAATGTCATCCCTTTCCTAGCAAGTTCATCGCCTTTGCAGTTCCCCAGGATATCCCTGTGCCCAGGCACCCATATGAGGTGTATATTAAACTACTCAGCCATCTCGTTAAGAGATCTGCGGCAGTCGAGGGCTGTTTGTGAATTTAGGTATGTTGCCTCCAGAGAATTGATGGCAGCCTGGCTGTCCGAGTAAATGACAACGCCAGTGTTGGTTACTATGTTGCGACTCAGCCACTTAGCTAAATCCCATATTGCCATTATTTCGGCTTGATAGACACTGCAGGTATCTGTCAGTCTGTGAGCTATATCCAAACTAAGCTCTGCACAGTGTACTCCGAAGCCAACCTTTTCATCAAGCTTCGAACCATCCGTGTAAAAGTGGAGATGGTTTCTATTACCTGGTATTCTTCCAACCCATTCATCTCTGGCGGGAATCATAGTGATGTAATTTCTCTCGAAGGTGCACACAGTTGGTATATAGTCCACTCGGTCGGTTAACATAGCACTACACTTTGATATACTCATGTGACCGTACTTCTTGTACCTCCACATTGATAAGCAGTTTAGTCTTATTGCCGCTTTGGTTGCAACTTCTCTCGTCACAATATTAATCGGCAGTATATGGAGTAGGACTTGTAGAGACTCGGTCGCTGTAGTCCTTAAGGCTCCGCTTATGCTCAGGCAGGCGGTTCTCTGAACCTTTGCTAGTAGGTTGGTGATAGTTAGTTTGTCAGTTGCCGTCCACCATACCACAATACCGTATAACAGTATTGGACGAACTACTGCTATATATATCCAGCGGACGATTTTAGGAGAGAATCGACCCTACAGCCTTTTTGCAGGAATGCAGGGCGACTTTGGCCTTCCTTACACGTTCCAATACGTTAAGTCTAAATAACAGTTTTCTATCTAAAATTATTCCTAAATATTTTGCACTTTCAGAAAAGACTAGAGCAGAATAGACTAGATCTGTTGAGCAGACTTTGAATTAGTCTAATCAAACTAGAGTTAACTTTTAGACGTGACAGTGCCGCAATTACTGCATCTGAGTGAATGTTATTAAAAGCCCCTTCTATGTCAAGAAATGCCACCATGGTGAATTCCTTGAAATGCAAGGACGATTCGATAGTGCTCACAAGTTCGCGCAGGGCTGATTCTGTAGACTTCCCCTTATTGTAAGCATGTTGGTTCACCGACAGAAGTTTTGTATCCAGATTTTCCCTAATGAAATAATCTAAAAGTCTTTCCAGACCTTTCAATAGAAAGGAGGATAGGCTAATTGGTCTGAAGTCTTTTGGCCTCGTGTGTGATATCTTCCCTGCTTTAGGTATGAATACCTCTTTGTTATCCCTCCATCGATTCGAGATGTATGAAAGAATGATACAGCCTACATAAATTTTCTGCAGCCAGGGAATAATGTACTTTAACATTTTCTGCATTTCTGCTGGAATGATGCCGTCTGGTCCAGGTGACTTGAAGGGCTCGAAGCTGTTAATAGCCCAGCTTATTCTGGATCTCTGTCAACAATCTAGCAACGCTCGCAGTCCACTCGCATTCTTGTTGGTCTTGCTGATCTTCGGGTTCTGTTGGTGAGTTCCCCGGGAAATGTGTGTCGACCAGTACATTAAGCGGCTGCTCGCTGTTTTTTGTCCATTTATTTGCCTCATCCTGCAAGTAAACCACTGCACAGGGTGAAGCTGATCGTATTTTCGTCAGCCTTGCGGCGTCGGAGACCTTTTCCATTTCCGTTAGCCCAGAATTCTACCATTGGGGTTTAGTTTTACCCTTGTATCTTGTTTTTGGACAGGCTTCTTCAAGGGGACTATTGAATGATGTGGTGATATGCTCGACCAGATTATCCAGACCGGCTTTGTCATTCGGTTCGTACAGAAGTTTGGAGTTGAGGACTTTCTTGAAAATCTTCTCATACAGGTGCCACTTTGTCTTTCTCACATTTCTGTGGACGGCAGGTTCAGGCGCTTTTTCAGCGAGGTTGAACTCAATATAATGGTGATCTGAGAATGAGTGGTCGTCCAGTACATTCCACCCAATAATTTTGTCTGACAGCCGGTCAGTAGCAAACGTTACGTCGAGTACCTCTTATCTGTCTTTAATTGTAAAGGTCGGTTTATTACCTATGTTACAAATGCTTAGGTTGGTAGTTAGAATAAAGTCAAGAAGCGAATCACCCCTATCGTTTATATCCGTACTACCCCAGATAGTATGATGAGCGTTCGTGTCTGCGACAATAATCAGCTCGACCTCGTCAGACGTTGCTTCTACCACTACTTCCCTGAATAGAGAAGTCGGTACTACAGCTTCATAAGGCAAGTAACTGGAGACCACCCAATATATGCGATTACCAATCTCCAGACTAGCAGATGTTTGGTCTTTACCGACACAACATCGAAATACCGAGCGTGGGATGGTAACTGTCTTCCGGGGAAGAGACGGGAGAAATTCTATAAGTTTCAAAAAAATTTGTATTATTCACGAATACCAAATCAAGTAACTTATCGTAAATATTGGAAATACCGTTGATCTGGAATAGCCCAAGATCAGAAAAACGCCTAACTACATCGTTAGTCCACTCAAACGTCGACGAAGATGAATTCAAAGGAGTAAGAGCTTCAGTATCCGGCAAAGAAAGCCAAGAAACGGAGGGTAAATTAAAATCCCCTAAAATGATGATACGGTCTACATCCCTCAACATTGAAATTACTCTGCTGATAGCCAACAAGTGATTATCATAAACAGATAATTCCGAGTTTGGAGGGATGTACGAGCAAAACACAAATAACTTAGCTTTACCTAAATTAATAGAAACAACAATACATTCAATGTCTTTAGTCTCATCGAGATTGACAATTTCGGAAGAAAGCGAACTGATAACGGCAATAAGAACACCACCGCCAATTCTACCTATGCGATCTTTTCGATATATTAAATATTTTTTTGATAGAATCTCAGAATTAAATATTGAAGACTTTAGCCAAGTTTCAGTGAAGCCTAAAACGGAAAACTCAAAGTAAAAGCTGTCAGAAAATAAGCGGGATAATTTAGTATTAAGCCCTCTAACATTCTGGTATGCTATCACAAAAGTATTTATTAGTTTTTTGAAGACTTGGATGTAGATTGTCTCAAAGGCAGACGTGCTAAATTATCAACCCTATTAACAAACTCCTTAACAAATGCCTTAGGCGGCCAAAAATCACGTTGTATCAGTTTATCAAAGATCTCCGGTTGTACGATGATCTTGAATGACGACTGAGATACGGACGAAGATGAGCGCATTTTAAATGATTTAAGATAAAAATCACCATCTATCTTAGACCTTATGTAAAGATTTAAATCATCGGAGGACGTATGCGGAGCAAAGCGGGAAACAAAAACCACTTTCTTGGCTGGGGCCACAGTCAGTGTCTTCGGTTTCCTACCTACTCGCGGTGGTATAGTAGCAGGGGGGTTAGGTTCAGTTTCAAAATGAACCTCTGAATATCCCTCTTGCATAGGGACAACCTGATCAGCAGTCGGTGCTGCAGCGACAACAACATCTTGCTGATCGATAGAATCAAAATGAACTACCTTAACAGAAGCAGTTGATCGATTCATAGGCACATCCGACGTTATAAGTTCAGAAGTACTAGGTGCAACGGCGTCAAGCTTTTTAGAGAGCTCCTTCTTCGCCGGCCTCTTGCGCTTCCGTCCAGCAACGTCAGGAGAGCACACGAATCCATCTAGGTCTGGAAACTTATCAAACAGAGAAGTGAACTTATGGAAACTTTCATACAACGCCCAAAGCTCCTTCCCCATTTGGGAAACCTCAAAGGAATAATCTTTTACGAATTTGTAGAACTCTACATTAATTTTTCTACATCTAACACAACACCATTTAAGACCATTATTATCCCCATACAGAGCATCTACGACCCTTGCGGGTACACCTGCACACTTAGCATGCCAAAGGTCAGTACACAGCCAGCATTCGAAAGATCTTTCCGTATCGGAGACAATTCTACAAGTTTCACTAGAGCACGACATGTTATAAAAAAAAAGTAAATATTTCACCCTCTACTGTATAATGTTAAAACGTGTAATAACAGAACAAAAAAGTTTGATGGCAACTCTGCTTGAGAAAAACAAAACAGAAACGGAGTGGAAAGCACAGACAAGAGTAAACGACACAACAACAAAACACAACACTAAATGCAGCACAACAGTTGTTATCTAACGCGATGCGCGTAAGATTCCAACTGGAAAACACACAAATAATATGATTCAAAATAAAAACAATAAGCACAATGTCTAGCTACACCGCATGTGCCGATTTCTGTCCATCTTTCGTTGGACTGCCTGATTGCCTAAGCTTGCACCTGGATAGTGGCGCACCAATATATGCAAATTCTTCGAGAATTTGTAATGTCATCCCTTTCCTAGCAAGTTCATCGCCTTTGCAGTTCCCCGGGATATCCCTGTGCCCAGGCACCCATATGAGGTGTATATTAAACTACTCAGCCATCTCGTTAAGAGATCTGCGGCAGTCGAGGGCTGTTTGTGAATTTAGGTATGTTGCCTCCAGAGAATTGATGGCAGCCTGGCTGTCCGAGTAAATGACAACGCCAGTGTTGGTTACTATGTTGCGACTCAGCCACTTAGCTAAATCCCATATTGCCATTATTTCGGCTTGATAGACACTGCAGATATCTGTCAGTCTGTGAGCTATATCCAAACTAAGCTCTGCACAGTGTACTCCGAAGCCAACCTTTTCATCAAGCTTCGAACCATCCGTGTAAAAGTGGAGATGGTTTCTATTACCTGGTATTCTTCCAACCCATTCATCTCTGGCGGGAATCATAGTGATGTAATTTCTCTCGAAGGTGCACACAGTTGGTATATAGTCCACTCGGTCGGTTAACATAGCACTACACTTTGATATACTCATGTGACCGTACTTCTTGTACCTCCACATTGATAAGCAGTTTAGTCTTATTGCCGCTTTGGTTGCAACTTCTCTCGTCACAATATTAATCGGCAGTATATGGAGTAGGACTTGTAGAGACTCGGTCGCTGTAGTCCTTAAGGCTCCGCTTATGCTCAGGCAGGCGGTTCTCTGAACCTTTGCTAGTAGGTTGGTGATAGTTAGTTTGTCAGTTGCCGTCCACAATACCGTATAACAGTATTGGACGAACTACTGCTATATATATCCAGCGGACGATTTTAGGAGAGAATCGACCCTACAGCCTTTTTGCAGGAATGCAGAGCGACTTTGGCCTTCCTTACACGTTCCAATACGTTAAGTCTAAATAACAGTTTTCTATCTAAAATTATTCCTAAATATTTTGCACTTTCAGAAAAGACTAGAGCAGAATAGACTAGATCTGTTGAGCAGACTTTGAATTAGTCTAATCAAACTAGAGTTAACTTTTAGACGTGACAGTGCCGCAATTACTGCATCTGAGTGAATGTTATTAAAAGCCCCTTCTATGTCAAGAAATGCCACCATGGTGAATTCCTTGAAATGCAAGGACGATTCGATAGTGCTCACAAGTTCGCGCAGGGCTGATTCTGTAGACTTCCCTTATTGTAAGCATGTTGGTTCACCGACAGAAGTTTTGTATCCAGATTTTCCCTAATGAAATAATCTAAAAGTCTTTCCAGACCTTTCAATAGAAAGGAGGATAGGCTAATTGGTCTGAAGTCTTTTGGCCTCGTGTGTGATATCTTCCCTGCTTTAGGTATGAATACCTCTTTGGTATCCCTCCATCGATTCGAGATGTATGAAAGAATGATACAGCCTACATAAATTTTCTGCAGCCAGGGAATAATGTACTTTAACATTTTCTGCATTTCTGCTGGAGTGATGCCGTCTGGTCCAGGTGACTTGAAGGGCTCGAAGCTGTTAATAGCCCAGCTTATTCTGGATCTCTGTCAACAATCTAGCAACGCTCGCAGTCCACTCGCATTCTTGTTGGTCTTGCTGATCTTCGGGTTCTGTTGGTGAGTTCCCCGGGAAATGTGTGTCGACCAGTACATTAAGCGGCTGCTCGCTGTTTTTTGTCCATTTATTTGCCTCATCCTGCAAGTAAACCACTGCACAGGGTGAAGCTGATCGTTTTTTCATCAGCCTTGCGGCGTCGGAGACCTTTTCCATTTCCGTTAGCCCAGAATTCTACCATTGGGGTTTAGTTTTACCCTTGTATCTTGTTTTTGGACAGGCTTCTTCAAGGGGACTATTGAATGATGTGGTGATATGCTCGACCAGATTATCCAGACCGGCTTTGTCATTCGGTTCGTACAGAAGTTTGGAGTTGAGGACTTTCTTGAAAATTTTCTCATACAGGTGCCACTTTGTCTTTCTCACATTTCTGTGGACGGCAGGTTCAGGCGCTTTTTCAGCGAGTTTGAACTCAATATAATGGTGATCTGAGAATGAGTGGTCGTCCAGTACATTCCACCCAATAATTTTGTCTGACAGCCGGTCAGTAGCAAACGTTACGTCGAGTACCTCTTATCTGTCTTTAATTGTAAAGGTCGGTTTATTACCTATGTTACAAATGCTTAGGTTGGTAGTTAGAATAAAGTCAAGAAGCGAATCACCCCTATCGTTTATATCCGTACTACCCCAGATAGTATGATGAGCGTTCGTGTCTGCGACAATAATCAGCTCGACCTCGTCAGACGTTGCTTCTACCACTACTTCCCTGAATAGAGATGTCGGTACTACAGCTTCATAAGGCAAGTAACTGGAGACCACCCAATATATGCGATTACCAATCTCCAGACTAGCAGATGTTTGGTCTTTACCACTTATATTAGCCATGAGAAAGATACTTAGATCTTTCGTGGCCAAAATGCAGGTTCTTGGAGTGCCTTCACAGTTGGCCACAAGCAGTTTAAAGTTGGGTGTCCTGATACCGCACACCCTTCCTCTCACAGCGAGGGCTCCTGTATCAGGAAGATGTCTACACCACCTGTGGACAGGCGCAGTAATAGAACCGCTGAGGCTGCTTTAGCTTGATGGAGGTTAATCTGTAGAATTCTTAACATCATTGGTAATTGACAGATTAACATCCACCCTAACAAGGGTGTTATCGAACTCTTCGTCCGTATCATCGAGAAGCGTGTCCCCGCCAGATGCGTCAAATAGTCCGGAGACTCCCCTCAGCCAGTCTGTATCAGAAGTAAAGCTTTCGTCCTCAAAGAAGGACGTTACAGATCTTCTGTTAGAGTTGGAGTCACCAGAAATAATGGCAGTGGGTACCTCCGCTCTTCCCGAAAGCCGTGTATCAACCACGGTGGACGACTCACCTTCCGCAGTGGGAGCTATATCCTGCTTGCATACCTTTAAGACTATAGTCTCGAAGCCATATTGTAGGGTTGCACTTGCACGTTGTATATGGGAGGTGGATTCAGCGTTAAGGATCAAATTGACCTGCCGCTTTTTACCATCCGCCTCACCCACCTGCTGATTCTCCTATTATGGGCCGGCAGACCAGGATTGGAATCTTTTATTATTTCTAATATGTCAGCCGGGTTGGAGGGTTCTTCTGTAACCCAGGCGATAGCTCTAGGGTGACTAGGGATGTTGTTTTTTCGACAACATCCAACTGGGTACCCGGCCAGTGCGGCTTACACCTGTGATTCGTTTGTGCCAGACAGACGCTCCTAGGAAAATGGAACATTGGCCTATGTGCCAGTGGGAACCAGCTGCTACACGGATGGGTCCAAGCGAGGAGGAAGGATGGGTCGGGGACTTTTTATTGATGGGCCAGAAGACGAACTTCACTTCCGCCTCCCTGACCATAACACGGTATTTCAAGCAGAAGTTCGAGCAATCACGGAGTGTGTGAACTGGCTCAGTAACCACAAAACCTAAATATGCCAACATCTTCACAAATAGCCAAATGGCGATTAAAGCAATAACATCGGAAAGGTTCATATCCAGAACTGTGATTGGATCGGAGTGATTGGAAATGAACGGGCAAACAGCTTGGCTTCAACGGGCAGAGAACTTCGAGTAATAAACTTGAAAACCTTTCGAAGCCACGAAAAATGAGTTGAAGCATTGGGCAGTGATGGCTCACAAAACCGTGTGGAATAGCGCAACAGTAGGAGCAACTGCAAAGATACTGTGGGGTGACCCAAATGAAAAGAAAACAAGAAGTCTTCTGAAACTAAACAAGATACTCAAGCTTACAAGCACATCTTCATCGCATAGGAGACTAGCAGGAAACGACGAATGCAGGGCGTGCAGGGAAAACATCGAAACGATGGAACATTTTCTGTGTCACTGCCCCGCTTTCACACATGCAATATCCCATCATTTCGGGTCCGACATATTACCAGACTTTACTCATCTCAGAGGATATGACTGGAAGATACTATGAAAATTCGTGTCTAGTACCGATTTTCTGTAACTCGTGAGGTATAAAAAGATAATAATTAAGGAGCGCACAACAGGCCGAACCACTGGCTTAAGTGTATGTCCATGGACATGAGACGTTTAAACCTCTCCTCTCTTCAACCTAACCTAACCTAAGGCTTCAATCGTGTCGGGCTTATCTGCGTAGACAAACGACTTCACATAACCCCACAAAAAATAGTCCATCGGTGTTAAATCGCACGACCTTGGAGGCCACTCCACAGGCCAACGACGCGAGATAATGCGCTCACCAAAAGTTTCCTTCAATAAATTGATTGTTTCGTTGGCTTTATGTAGCGCCTTCTTGGACTAATGATTCCCTCTGCCCATAGAGCACACCAAACAGTGTTTTTTTGTGGATGCAACCGAGCCTGAACAATGGCTTGTGGATTATCATTACTTCAAACGCGACAATATTGTTTATTAACGTACTCATTCACCCAAAAGTGAGCTTCATCGCTAAACAAAATTTTCTTGTGAAAATCGGAAAATTTATTATCATTATTTTGGTAATATATTTGCACGATTTTCAAACGTTGTTCCGGAGTATGACTATTCATAATGAAATGGCATGCATGTGTCATATGCCACACTCTACTATTAACACGCCATGATTCGGATCATGGGGATGTGGCCCCTCGGTCGGAAGAGTCGGTAAGAGTGGCAGCATCGGGACCGTTCGCAAAAAAAAATCGAAAAAAGCAAAAAAAACTGCTGTCGTTATCGAGACATGACGGTACGCAGAGAAGAAGCTGTGGAAACGTAGAGAAGGATGAATCAATAGAACACCTGTGTCTGTCCCGCTATCTCAAGTAGGCGTCACGCAACCTTAGGCTCTAATTCCTTTGAGAATTTGGCTAAATTGGCTGATGTCAAAATTCGCCAACTTGTGAGATTTTAAAAGCAGTCGAATTGATTCAACCGGATATGGATAAATTATGTTTTCCCTTAAGTCCCTGTGGTAGCACAATGGACTATATAGTCTAAGTGAGGCTATTATACAGGCTGGCACTCTCAACCTAACCCATGGCATCAAAATCTCGTATTCGAAAAAAATTTGATAGACGATTTACATAAGCTTTCGATTTCTTTCTCTTAATCTCAAAGTAGGATTTTCTCTTCTGGATTTTATGTCTAGTTTATGCCCTGCCTTCGGCCAATACATATATCGATACCTCCATTCTAAGTCGACTTATCATGTTTTTATGGAGATTTCATTTTTAATTTCTAGATATTCCAAATTATATTCAGTCAAAACTTGGTGTTTTTGCGTCATCCCAAAAGTTATTCACAAAACAGTACAGGTCATACGATTTTAATTATAAAGCAATTCCACACAAATTTAAAGAATCATCCAACTTTGATCTCTTCTTCTGAAAAACCATTTTTTTGCGCTTAGCTTAGTTTAGAATGGAAGTATGGATATGCCTCTGAAGTATGCACACGTTCATTTGACAATGTACGGTGAAATGACCTAGCCAATATTTCGAGCTCATTTTCATCACTTTTGTACAAAACTGAACAAGACGGTCATTTTTAGTTTGTCGCTATTATGTGCAGCGACATCTCATTGCTGATACTCGCAAAAACAATTTACACCACCGAAAATAAACATATCCCAAAAAAATCATAATTGTTGAGTTATTCGGATCATGGAAACTTAGCAACCTACTTACCTGTAAGTAGATGACTATTTGATAGTTCGGATTATAGATTTTTTGCCACTCAAATCATATTTCAATGTCGTAAGTACCCTTCTACATACAAATGTCCTTTTAAAAATATAGTAGTTCGTTTAAACATACAATCTATTAGTATGCAAAAGTACAATGCATTTATCTGTAGCTTCTCTTTCCAAATATATAAAGAATTAGTTACTTATATTTGTTCAGTCCATCAAATATGCCAATCAATAAAACGCTAACGACACAAAGTCATATTAAAATAATCACATCCAAAATGTGTCCCATACTTCTATATAGAGTTTTTTCAATAAATCGAGCAAATAACTATAAACACAGATAAATAACTTCTAAATGTTTACTAATGTATTTAAATTCATTAGGGTATCACTTAAATACCAGTGAAAGCGTCCGGCGTCTGTCTAACTCAAATTGCATCCTATTGTTTTATGTGCACACAACAACACATTAACAGACGTCGAACGCTTTCACTGGTATTTAAAAGATATCCTTGAGCTATGTACACACGATTGTCAAATCGACAACGTTATCAACCCTGTAAAAGTGCTGCCAATGTACGGACAATTACAGATTGTTAGTGCAGATTCACACGAGACAATTTTTTTCAAGCAATTGTCAAATTTTTTTGGAGAGAGGCAGAGAGCACTTTCCGCCTGCTTCTCACCACTACAAACTTTGGCACTTGCTTGGAAAAAATTGTCTCGTGTGAATCTACGCTTAGCAATAAGTGAATTGTCAGTTCAGACGATTGCAAGAAAACCTTATAATTTAATATATTTACAATAGGCATGTTTTCGTTACAAGCTAGCGATTTTAGTTAAGCACTTTGCAACGAAAACAACTGACTTCCACTAACTGGCGCATAAGCCGTAAGTGGCGGATTTCCACTATTTGGTAGTATAGCCGTTCGTGGTTAGTTTAATGAATGAATAAACCGGCTATATAATGTTTAATATAATAAACACTTTATTTAACTAATTCTAATAATATACATGAAATGATGATGAAATAGTGAGATCTTAGATGCAATGCGATGACTGCGCAAAAAGAGAGGAAGAACAAGAATGAATAGTTTACATGGTTGACAAAGTTCGTACTTCTTAACTACGTCTTAAATAATCCACAAATAAGGTAGTGAAATACCATGTCCACATATAGGCCACTACAGGGCTCCCCCTCTAGAGATACCTTGCCGGAAATCGAACGTGCCGGCCAGTTCTCGTTAGTCGGGTCTCTGGTGTTGGTTGGGGTTCGTGTTGAAAAAACGGCTGACCATTCGACATACTAGGACTTTCAAGAGATGTCGTTTCCTCAGTGGCCGGGTTCCTAGAAGCAGCTAGAGTTGTGTCGTTAAAATCGATAAATGCTGGTTTGAGACGGTCATTAGATACATTCACATTCCGTTGTCCCAATTTTATTTTACAAAATTTATCACCCCTCTTCAATATCTCGAAGGGGCCCTCGTATGGCGCTTCCAAAGGAGTTCGAACTCTATCAATGCGTATAAAAACAAACTTACAGTTTTGCAAATTGCGATCGATGTGCACATTAGGTTCGCCATGATGTGAAGTTGAATACTGACGCAACGATGACATCTGCCTACGAAGGTTTTTAATGAAGTCGGATTCGCTAGCTTTGACTTTACCCGCATGTACAAATTCCCCAGGAATTCGTAGTTGGGAACCAAACAACATCTCCGCTGGGCTCGCATTTATGTCCTCTTTTACCGTAGTGCGTAGGCCAAGCATAACCAATGGCAACGCTGCCGTCCAGTCGTCTGTGTTGTAGCACTTGATGGCAGCCTTCAACGTGCGGTGGAATCGCTCGATCATGCCATTGGCTTGCGGATGATAAGCAGTGGTCTTCAGATGCTGTACTCCCAAAATATTTGTTAATTCGGAAAAAACGGATGATATAAATTGTCGTCCCAAGTCGGTGGATATACGAAGAGGTATGCCGAACAAAGATATCCATCCCTCGATCAGAGCGCTAGCAACAGTCTCTGCAGTTATGTCAGCAATTGGTATGGCCACTGGAAATCGCGTGAATCTGTCAATGATCGTGAGGCAATACCGTTGGTTCTTGGAGACTGGAAGTGGTCCAATAATATCCACGTTGATATGATCAAAACGGGCCTCGACTGGCTCATAATTTCCAATAGGTGTTTTCGTGTGTCTACAAATTTTGCTTCGCTGACACGGTATGCATTCTCTGACGAAACATGCTATATCCTTCATCATACCAGGCCATACATACCTTTCTCCAACTATTCGTTGCGTTCCCTTTCGTCCAGGGTGGGACAGGTCATGTAGTTTCGCAATTACCTGACGACGAAAAGTTCGTGGTACGAATGGTCGAATTTTGTCGTTAGTGGTATCGCAATACAGCGTCTCGGTCGAATTCGGAACAGCAACCTTTTTCAGTTTTAGCGTTGAACTATTGGTTTCTATAATTTGCTCCAATTCCGAATCGCGATCTTGCTCTCTCGCCAAGGCCTCAAAATCCGGGCTGTCTATCGAACTTATTCGGGACAAAAAATCGGCAACGCCATTTTCATCTCCCCGCAAGTGTCGTATGTCGGTCGAAAACTGACTAATAAAGTCCAGTTGGCGCGCTCTCCTTGGTGGTGTTTTGTCGCCTTTCTGGGCGAAAGCATATACCAACGGTTTGTGGTCGGTCAATATCGTGAATTGTCTGCCCTCTAACAAGTGCCGGAAATGGTCTATTGACTGATAAATGGCCAACAGCTCCCGATCGTATGTACTGTACTTTGCTTGTGCGGCTGTTAACTTTTTGGAATAAAATCCCAATGGTTGGACCTTACCATTTACAGTCTGGTGTAAAACTGCGCCAACAGCTTCACTAGAGGCATCTGTATACAAAGACAATTTTGCGTTGGGCGACAGGTGACAAAGCATGGTGGCGTTTGCTAATTCCTCCTTACAGGCCTCAAATGCGTTTGTGGCTTCATCGTCCCAAACAACTGGCGTCGTGTCGTTTTTGACGTTGCCCGAAATGAGAGCCTGCAATTTTCCTTGATTGCGCGTTGCATTCCTGAGAAAGGAGCGGTAAAAATTAATCATCCCCAGAAACCGCTTAAGTTCTTTAGCCACTTTAGGTTTGGGATAATCACGTATTGCTGTCACTTTCCGTTCGTCTTTTTTACCATATGAAGGGGGCTTGCCCAATTACTTTTGGATGGCTTGCAAATACCTTGCTCCACCAAAAAATCAAACTCTTTTTTGGCAGCAGCGAATTTCTCAGGTGGCAGCCTTCGTGGTCGGGCAGACACCGCTGGGCCACCCGTAACGATGTGGTGTGTAACGTCCGTCTGCAATGACTCTCGATCTCGGTTGCTGCCTAACACGGTGATGTCTTTATACTCAAATAGCAGTCGTGAAAATATGTTGTCGGCATTGAATGTTGATATGACGGGTGCACATGAATATACTGTGTCACCCTTAGCGTGCAGCAAAGTCCTGCGATCGACGAGACGATTCTGCTTAATATCCACAAGTAAATCGAAGTGCTTGAGAAAATCAGAACCTATTATGGCAGTTGAAACATCTGCCACGAGAAAATTCCATTCGAAGACTCTTCTTAATGAAAGAGATAACTTGAGACGACGTTCGCCATATGTTTTAATACGGGTGCCATTAGCTGCAAATAATGTTACTGAATTCGATGTGACGTTTCTGTCACAAGAACGCGGTGGCAAAACGGAAACGTCAGCCCCCGTATCGATCAAGAACTTCACCTTTGTATCGTTGTCCAGCAATGTAAGACGTGCCACTGTAATTCGGCGTGGTGCGCTGGACAATGCACCAGCCACGGTAACTAGTTTTTTGGCTTTGAATGGAATTCGCAAGGCTGGCGGCACTTTGTAGCGGCATCGCCGAACTTCCAGTGGTACCAACAAAATTTCTCCGAAGATGGTGTGGCACTACGTTGGCTCTTCTTACGATTCGATGAGCGACTGGATGAACGAGAGCGGCCTAATTTCTCCAAACGTTCTTCCAAAACCGCAATTCTTTGCAATAAGTTGGCTTCGTTAGGTGTCGTGGATGTGGACACAGCGGCGAGTTGTCGATAATCACTCACCTCCAAAATCTTATCCGCCAGTTTCGCCAATTCGGACAGCTCCGCGTTGGAGGCTTGGAGAATGGCACGAACATTCTGTGGTAGTCGTTGAAGCCACAATGATGCCAGGAAGTCATCACTTACCCTATCCTTCGCAAGACTACGGAGCTCGTTCAATAATTGTGTAGGTCGCCTGTCGCCAAGGTGCATGTCGGACAGCAATTTCTGTATTTTCTTCTGTTCGCTTTCACAGAAGCGTTCGATGATGCATTTTTTCAAAAATTCGTATTTTCCTGTTGCAGGCGGCTTGAGGACAGCATCCGAAATCTGCACCAACACCTGTGATTCAATCGCTGCTATGACGGCGCTGTATTTCGTTTCGTCAGCCACGATGCCTGAAACGACGAACTGAGCCTCTATTTGTGCGAACCAGATTTCAGGGTGATCAGACCAAAACGGCGGTACTTTCACTGAAACTCTGCTTACAAAATTTCCGTACATCGGGGAAGTCGCCACTCCTTGTCCAGCAGTGTCCGGAGCCTGGCCTGCTCCCACGGATGTGCTTGTCTTCTCGTTGCCTGTGTCTTCGTTCATCTCATGTGTGTATTACTATCACGTCGGGGTCACCACTATAGCCGTTCGTGGTTAGTTTAATGAATGAATAAACCGGCTATATAATGTTTAATATAATAAACACTTTATTTAACTAATTCTAATAATATACATGAAATGATGATGAAATAGTGAGATCTTAGATGCAATGCGATGACTGCGCAAAAAGAGAGGAAGAACAAGAATGAATAGTTTACATGGTTGACAAAGTTCGTACTTCTTAACTACGTCTTAAATAATCCACAAATAAGGTAGTGAAATACCATGTCCACATATAGGCCACTACAGTAGCAATGGTGTCATGAGTTGCGAAGAAAGAACATTGTGCAAAAGACAAAAAATTCGTGAAATGTATTTATAAACCATAAATTTACTATTATATGTTCAGTTGTTTACGTTTTGCAAATATTAAAATAATTTTCCATTTTTGTTATTCTTCTTCCCGTTAATTCACAATAATTGACAACAATCTCTCCAAAAATGAGAAGCCATACTAGATATATAGGACGCCCAATCTGGCAACACCATTCTCGATTAAGACAGGAACATATGCACAAAACTTCATTGCGAACTAAAAATGCTAATAAAAAGTAGCCCCCCATACAAATTAAGCACCTTGTGCATTCCATGTCAAACCGAACGATTTTTCGAAAAAAAAATGTGGTCGTCATTCCCGATTGTCTTGAAAATTTGTATATGCGTTTTACTATGGAAATTAATAATCTTGTAGTAGGCGAGGAAAAACCAAATTTTTTTCAGATTTTATACGCATCTAAAATCTGAAAAATTTGGGAAAATGTCTGAAAAGGTGTATTTTGGAAGATATGTTTTATGAAAACGAGTGGACGGAATTTTACAAATTTTTTGCATAGTCCCTATTCACACTTGAAATTTTTCCCCGCTGAATTGCAGTGCTTGTGGGAGAGGGACGCAGTCGGTAAGGGGGGAGAAAAAAGTCTTCCGTACCGTCATTTTTTTTGCAATGCGTTTTGTGTTTTCTTTCGCTGTGAAGTGGTGATTTTTTTTTTGACATTTCCGCATTCCTTTTTATTTAATATTCGTAGTTTTGTTCTCGGTTCAACATATGTAAATTTGTGCGACATACATTTTAATAAAATTTAATGAATTTAATAAATTCATTAAATTTTATTTAAAATAAAAGTGTCGAAACATAATACGTTGTCTGAACGCAAATGCAACTTCAAAAGAGAATTGCAGAAAAAAATTGCAGGTGTGAATCTGGACATACTACACATCAATGACACCAACTGGGAAAAATAAAGTCATGGAGCCCCATTTGTACTAAACTAGGACTACAAATTTCAAGATGGTGTTCAGCCTCGTTCTTTTTCAAAACAATATTTAATAAAAAATGCCAATGATTTTCCTTAATAAACTACGAAAAATATTGATATCACAAAATAGACAGAATCGTTCCAATAAAAAACAATTTCGATTTCTGAAATTTTTAAGTAAAAATGCTATTACATAAAAACGGAAGAAAACACCAGATTAAAATTTAGAAGATCAGCTAAGCTTAGTCGCGCTACACACGAGGAAATTTTTTCCAAGCATGTGTCAAAGTTTTTAGGAGAGAGAGGCAGAGAGCTCTTTCCGCCTGCCTCTCTCTCCTACATACTTTGGCACTTGCTTGGAAAAAATTGTCTTGTGTGAATCTCGACTTAGATAGGACTACATTCCTGTATATATTTCAAAAATCGATGTTGGTGTTTTCCTGGTCCACTATGCAAATTAAATTAAAGAGGAAAAATATATAATGATATATCCGATATTGTCAAATTTTGGCTTATATCTAGGATGTCCTAGTCAAGACCTTAAAGAAAAGCCCTAATTTGCATAAAAACTTAAACGCGTTTTTAAAATATAACAAATGGAATATTCACATCTGAGGAATTTTTAAAAAAAAAATTAAAAAAAAAAATAACAGGGCTGAACACCATTTTAAAATTTGCATCGTATGCATTTAAAACCGTTAAGGAAGCGAAAATGATACCCTACTATAGGCATGTTTTCGTTACAAGCTAGCACTTTTAGTTTAGCACTTTGCAACGAAAACAACTGACTTCCACTAACTGGCACATATGCAATAAGTGGCGGATTTTCACTATCTGGTAGCAATGGTGTCATGAGTTGCGAAGAAAGAACAGTGCGAAACAGACAAAAAATTCGTGAAAAGTATTTATAAAACATATATTTACTATTCTATGTTCAATTGTTTACACTCTTTTGCAAATATTAAAATAATTTCCCATTTTTGTTCTTCTTCTTCCCGTTAATTCACAATAATTGATCAAATCTCTCCAAAAATGGGATGCCATATTGCTAAATATAGGGTGCCCAATCTGGCAACATCATACTCGATTAAGACATGAACACAAGCACAAAACTTCATCGGGAACTAATAGTGCTTAAAAGTGAGCTCCCCATACAAATTAAGCACTTATGGTGTAACGAAAACACGCCTTATATAAAGAACAACTTACGACATTTGAAATGAGCCTTCATTTGTAAAAATCCGTCCATGCGTTCCGAAAATACACAACTCGAAACGTACGCCTTTTGAGCATATTTTACTATTTTCTCAGATTTCAGATGCTAAACACATCTGGAAAATTTTTTTGTATTTTTTTCGCCAATTATAAGATGTTTTATTTTGGGCAGAGAATCGATATGCAAATTTATTTTGAAATCGGGAATGGTGACCGAAAAAAGGTGTTCGGTTTGACATGGAATGGTGTAACGAAAACACGCCTAATATTTTTGTAAATATTTATATGCAGGATTGCTAATAAAAATATTTTATAGACAGAATTGCCAATAAAATATTTCTCTGACTGTTTGAACCAGTAAGCGTTTTTACTGGCTAGTATATTTGCGAAAATAAGCGAAATAAAAAGCGAAGTGAAAAGCGAAATGAAATTTTGTAATTTCCGAGAATTCAACTTGTTTATTAAAGGACCTGTAGCTAAGTAACATCAAATTTCCAATCTACATAATTAGAGTGGCTTCCTTTTTATACATATTTAATTAGTTCTTAAACATATTAACGACATATATGTGCGCAGCCAGCTATGTGCGCATCCAGATATGCGCCAAACATAATGTAAACAAAAGACACATAGATGCACATACAAATTCATGCCCACATACAAAAATCCAACAGCCAAAAAGTGACTGCGCAGCAATGATTCTGCAAATAGGCATTTAAATATGTATGTGTGAAAGTGCGTGCATCTATAAGCAAGAACGATACGAAAAAGGGAGACAGACCATGAACGCTGTCGACGTTCATATGTATGTATGTCTGTATTTACAGTAGACAGCATTAGAAAATTAGAACAAAATATAAGCTCTGCTTTAAACGCAGTCATATGCAGTAAACGAGTATATGTACAAACAGGCAATGCACAGGCAGTGAAGAGGAAGCAGACTATTGCCCTCAACAGGGCCGGATCAGAGGGCCGCGGTTAACATCCTCCCCCCGTTGAAGGGCAGGGACCTTCAACTGACTTCTCAATTGGTAAAACTGCGACCTTAGAGACAGCACGCTTGAAAACTCCATTGTTCGTTCGAACGTTTACAACGGGAACAACACCATCCTCGCCCCAGATGACTTCTATTACTCGTCCCAGTTGCCATTTAAGAGGTGGCATGTTTTCTTCCTTCAGGATAACCATAGTGCCAGGTTTGATATTGTCACTTTGCTCACGCCATTTCGAGCGCTCTTGCAACAGTGAAAGATAGGAACTGCTCCATTTGCGCCAAAACAGTTGCTGCATTTCGGAAACCTTCTGCCAACTATTCAGGCGACCAAAATTGATGGTTGACAAATCGGGCTCAATTATAGATATTAGTGGACCACCCACTAAGAAATGACCGGGCGTCAGTACGTCTAGGTCACCAGGGTCTTCAGAAATTGGGAACTAAGGGCGAGAATTTAGTACAGCACATATTTGACAAACTAAAGTCCTCAGCTCATCAAATGTCAGGGTATTTGAACCAACAGTCCGGTAAAAATGAAATTTTGCGGATTTTACGGCTGCTTCCCACAATCCGCCAAAGTGGGGCGATCTTGGCGGTATAAACTTCCACTCTATTCCGTCATCGAGGCACTGTTGGTGGATAGCATTTTGATGGGTTTTACTGGAGAACATCTTTTTCAACTCCTCCAATTCATTTTTAGCACCAACAAAATTTGACGCATTGTCGGACCAAATTGTGCGTGGTTTTCCTCTGGTGGCAACAAACCGACGCAGAGAACATAAAAATGATGGGGTTGATAAATCTTGGACGACTTCAAGATGAACAGCCTTCGTCGAAAAGCATACAAAAATGCACACATAGCATTTTGTTGGAGGGCGGCTCTTCACATCAGATTTGTAAAAGAATGGACCGCAAAAATCTATCCCAGTAGTGTGAAAGGCGCGATTCGGCTTCACTCGATCAGAGGGTAGAGATCCCATAACATGCTGGCTCAATCTCGGCTTCATTTTGAAGCATCGTAAGCATTTCGAGATAATCGAGCTTACAAGTTTTCGGCCCCCAATGGGCCAATATTGCTGCCGAATTGATGCCAGTAAACATTGCGAACCAGCATGCAACAGTTTTTTATGAAAATGCATCACCATAGATGCCGTAAATGAATGATGTTTGGGAAGTATGATGGGGTGCTGAGCATCATAGTCCAAGCTCGAATGCTGAAGTCGGCCGCCTACTCGAATCAGGCCAAAGTCGTCTAAAATTGGCAACAGGGAATACAGCTTGCTTGAAGATGAAACGTTTTGATTTGCCTTCAAGGCTTTATATTCGGCCGAGAAGTGAACTAACTGGATATTTTTGATTAGCAGACAAGTTCCATTCTTGATATCACCAGGAGTTAGCACTTCGGATTGACCTCGCAATTTAGAAAAAATGAATTTGTAAACGTAAGCGAAAATTCTTTGAATTTTGGGAAATGTATTGTGATACTTACACTGCATCGACAAATCGGTAAGGGAAGTCATCACCAAAACATTTTTACGACACTCCGGCAACTCGGTCAGAAATTCCACATTATCTGGCCAAGATGACGAATCACCCAGCAAGAAATGTGGACCAGAATTCCAAAGCTTGGAGCACAACAGCTCTTCAGGAGATGCACCCCTCGATAAGATGTCGGCCGGATTCAAATTTGTTGGTACATAATGCCATGTCATTGGAATTGGGTATGACTGAATACTGGAAACTCGGTTTGCCACAAAAACATTGAACTTTGATGGCTGTTCAGGAAGCCAGGATAGTACCACCATAGAGTCAGACCAACAGTGAACAGAACAGCTGTTTTGCAAGGACTTGAAAACAGAATCTACCAACTCAGCCATCAGAGAGGCAGCTAAAAGCTAGAGCTTTGGCACAGTAAGGGTTTTTAATGGAGACACCCGCGATTTTGAACACAATAAGGAAGTTTTGATGACGTCACCCAACTCAGCACGAACATAAACACATGCGCCATAAGCAGCCAAGCTGGCGTCGCAAAATGCATGGAGTTGGATCATCGATTTCGGCAAAGAAACGTAGCGAGGAAATGTGAATCGGCGAATGACATCAAATTTGGAAACATAATCAATCCAAGCCGAATGCAATGACTGTGGTAGACTTTCGTCCCAGTCCAAGTTAATTTTCCATAAATGCTGCATGAAAATTTTAGCCTTTGTGATGATTGGGCCGACCAAACCCAATGGGTCGTATAGTCTAGCTATCGAGGACAGAATTGAGCGCTTGGTGACAACTTTCCAATCGCTAAGAGGCTGAATTGCGAAAATGAATACATCATCCTTTGGATCCCAGACAAGTCCAAGTGTTTTTGTGACATCAGTACCATCGTGAAACTTCAACATAGTTTCGCATTGATCAGAAGGTAAGCCATCCAGTACTGCTGGGACATTAGAACACCACTTTCGTATAGAAAATTCACCTTTCTGAAGTAATGCTGAAACTTGATGCCTTATCGCCAATACATCTTGAACTGAATCACCGCCAGAAATTAAATCGCCCACATAAAAATCTCCTCTGACGATTTTTGCTCCCAACGGAAAATTACATTCTTCGTCAGCAGCGAGTTGGTGCATGGCACGTATTGCTAAAAATGCAGCAGGCTTCGTACCGTAAGTAACCGTATTGAGCTTATAGACTTGGATTTCATCCTCCTCATTTTCTCTCCACAGAATACATTGTAGATAGTCATCAGGATGAGACATTCGAACACACCTGTACATTTTGCAAATGTCACCGCTCAATGCCACTTCAAAAAATCTATATCTCAGGAGGGTGTTGAAGAGTTTGGGCTGTATAGTTGGCCCGGCAAACAAAATATCATTTAGAGACAGACCAGTTGTAGTTTTGGCGGAACCATCAAAAACTACTCGAAGTTTGGTTGACGTACTATCCAACTTATGGACGCAATGATGTGGCAAAAAGTATTTAGGCTGATACCTGCGTTGAAATTAAAGACATATGGTTAAGTGCGGCATACTCACTGACAAAGTTAGAATATTGAGCCTTAATATCGGGATATTTTCTAAACTTCTTCTCCAAGTTAAGAAAACGTTGCAAGGCACGTTCATAAGAGCCTCCGAGTGAGGCGGTGGTTTTGCCCTCTACCAACGGCAGTCGAACAGAATATGCTCCAGAAGCAAGGCGAACGATATTGCGAACAAAATGGTTTTCGCACAAAATGGCTTCATCATCGATTTCAGCTACGGATTGGAAGTTGTTCTCGACCTCCCAGAAGCCTTTTACAATGACTGACAACTCCTCCTCTTCATCCTTTACTTCTGAGCACGCAATAGCCAATGTCCAGGACCTTGGAGAACGCAAACCACCGCCAGCAACCACCCAGCCGAAAACAGTTTTCTGCAAAATGGGCAAATTTTCAGCTAATTTTATTTGCCCCACAGACATCAGCTCGAAGAAATGCTCAGCACCAATTAGCATATCGATACGTTCAGCTTTATCGAAAGAAGGATCAGCCAGTTGAATATTTTTGGGAATATTCCAGCCAGAAGTGCTGATGCTCACGTTCGGTTGATAATCCGTGATAGTGGGCACCACCATTGCAGCAAGCGATATCAGAAAATCGCTGCATCTGGATTTCACTACGAACTCAACAGACTTGTCAACATTAACACTTCCATCGCCAATGCCAGATATGGTAGTACAAACACGTCTGCACTTCAAGGACAGACGATTCATGAAGCGACTAGTCATCAGATTCAGTTGGGATGCCGAGTCCAAAATTGCCCGGCAGGGAACAAAAACTCCACGTTTGTTTTTGACCAAAACAACAGCAGTAGCCAACAGAACACTTACATTTGATGTTGATGTTTCAGATGTATTAGATGGTGACGAAAAGAGCACAGTTTGAGATGTATGTGGAACAGTGGGATCTGACGGTAACGCTGAAGGCTGGAGGGACGGGCTAGGCTCTAAGTGCAACATAGTATGGTGCTTTAATGAACACTTGCGACAACTTCCAGAAGTACATTTCTTCAATACATGACCCTTGCGCAAACAGTTGAGGCACAACATCAGTCTTTTGGCCTCTTTGTATCGAATAGATGGCGCAAGATTCGAAAACAAAGCACAACTCGTTATATAGTGGCCTGCAGAGTCACAAAATGTACATACGGCAGAGGAGCCGGAAGCTGCAACGTGTACATGACGATTTTTGGGATTTGCCTTTTTGAAGATTTGCTGGCTAGCCGACACACCAACGACAGAATTTTCCAAATTCTCCAGCATTTGGCATCTCCTTTCCAGAAAGGCGGACAATGACTCCCACGTTGGCAGCTCATTCATTTTTTGTGACTCTTCCCACTTTATTTGAGATGCCTTATCCATCTTCGTCGTGGCCAAATATATTAACAAACCATCAGCAATTTGTTCCTTCTTGGCAATGGTCAACATAGCACGCAGATGTGAATTCAATTTGTCGCTGAGGTGTCGCAAGCCAACAGCCGAGTCACCGTTCACAGCCTTCAACGAGAAAAGCTCCATCACATGTGTCTGAAAATTAAGAAGCTTATTATCAAATCTATTTTTCAACAATTTTACCGCCTCTGTGTAATTCGTGTTATTCAGCTCTAACGACGAAATTGTATCCAAAGCTGTACCAGTCAGATTGGAACGAAGATGGTGGAACTTTTCGAGGTCACTCAAACCAGTGTTGTCATCAATGACCGTCGAAAAAAGGGCATAGAAATTCGGCCAGTCCGCATATGCTCCACTAAACTTGGGCAGTTGGATTTCAGGAAGCCTAGGTTTGTATGAGGAAGATGGCGCCCCTTCAAGAGAAAATTGGCGCATCGTTGACGAACGAGGCATTGTGTCGCACTTCCTGGTCAAGTTTAACTGCCTAGTTAACTTCGCCTTCACATCGAAATAGAGGGACACGAACTTCATTCGTTCGCAGCTCTCCAACTCACTAGTCACTTTTTGCTCCAGTGCTGACTGCGCCTCCTCGAATGTAGCATTCACTTGCTCTACGAAATCCAGCCGGACGGACAAATCAGCGGCGTCATAGTCATCCAATTGCTTGGTTGTGAGGGACAGTTTTAACGCCTCGAGCTGCTTCACCATGGCTGCCACCTTGGTCATGTATGGAAGCAGATTGTTAGGGCTATCTGCTCCATCACTTGTGTTGCTACTTTGATCACCAGGCATTATTTTCACTTGTTAGAACACTTGCGAACTTTGTACAAAAATCACGAAACAGTTTAATACTACCCGAATTGATAGTTTAATATTATCCGAATGATAATATTCTATTGTTAATATGTATTATCCGAATGATAATATTAGTGAAGTGATATCGATTTATATCACGTCGGGGTCACCAATGTTTGAACCAGTAAGCGTTTTTACTGGCTAGTATATTTGCGAAAATAAGCGAAATAAAAAGCGAAATGAAAAGCGAAATGAAATTTTGTAATTTCCGAGAATTCAACTTGTTTATTAAAGGACCTGTAGCTAAGTAACATCAAATTTCCAATCTACATAATTCGATTGGCTTCCTTTTTATACATATTTAATTAGTTCTTAAAAATATTAACGACATATATGTGCGCAGCCAGCTATGTGCGCATCCAGATATGCGCCAAACATAATGTAAACAAAAGACACATAGATGCACATACAAATTCATGCCCACATACAAAAATCCAACAGCCAAAAAGTGACTGCGCAGCAATGATTCTGCAAATAGGCATTTAAATATGTATGTGTGAAAGTGCGTGCATCTATAAGCAAGAACGATACGAAAAAGGGAGACAGACCATGAACGCTGTCGACGTTCATATGTATGTATGTCTGTATTTACAGTAGACAGCATTAGAAAATTAGAACAAAATATAAGCTCTGCTTTAAACGCAGTCATATGCAGTAAACGAGTATATGTACAAACAGGCAATGCACAGGCAGTGAAGAGGAAGCAGACTATTGCCCTCAACAGGGCCGGATCAGAGGGCCGCGGTTAACACTGACAATGCATATACTTCGCACATCTTACAATTTATTGACGATGAGTTTTCTGTCAACGTTGAAAGACAAAACTTTTAGTTCACACGGCTGAAAGTTCAGAGGTTGCATTTTTTTGACATTTTGCTGACAATATTGTAGGATGTGACCAGCGTTACCGTGGTGCGACTAAAGTGGCATATTTGCCCCTTTTTTTCAGCCGTGCTACTTTCGCGCACCTTTTATTTTTTGATACTAAATGTGCCCCTTTTCGATTTTTTGTGTCATTTTTTGGCTTTTGTAAAAAATCTGCGTTTTATACTCTTATACAGTGAGGGAAAAAAGACGTTGCAAAATAAACACCAATTTATAAACGTAACGTGCATGAAAAATCGCCACCGATTCATTAATTATCAACAAAACGGGGGTGATTTTTTGACCGGCGTTGCGTTATGTATTGTCGCCGTAAGATTGATGATTATTTTTTCGGCTTTGTGTTATTCATTGGATTTGTTATTGTCTGTTCTTAGAAGAAGAAACCACGAGGATTTATAAAGACGTGAAAAATGAAAATTAATGGCGAAGAAATAGAATTTAATGACCTGTTTGATATTGTGGATGATTCTCTGGGCTATGGAATGAGAAGGATAAGGTGATTGCAAAATCCAGTGACATCTTCCTATTCCAGAAATTTCTAGAATCTATAGAAATGGTGTCGGCCTACGAATATTTAACAACCTAAGTTTATAAAAATTGCAATTTTAAAAGTAATAATGAGTGTGTATGTTTTTTATAGAGCACAGGAATTAAATTTTGCAGTACATAAAGGCGAATGATACGAAGGAGACAGCCACCATTAGGGTTACGAGCTGAATTTCGAGAAAAAACAGATGTAATACTGTGTTGCTGCACATTCGAATTTTTTGTTTAGACGTGATTTGCTTAGTGATAAATATGCATATTTACAATTATATGTTTGTTGTGTTCACCTTTTATTTACTTATAACATTAATAAATGTATTGAAACGCTAATGCTGTTTAAATAGTTTTAAATGGGGAGTGGGTAGGGGGGTGATGGATTTAGAATGGAAAGTTATCCCAGCGCGTGCTTTATTCGTCCTCAGCAAGTGCTTCAGTCGTCCCCCGCACGTGCTATAGTCGTCCCCAACACTTGATTTAGATTGTCCCCAGTTGGTATTCATTTTGTAACGAAGCGCTGTTGATTTTTGATGCTTTATTCATGCACCGCTTTGCTTGAATTCGTAACATACGGGGTTGGTTCATTATCATAAACGAATTTGCAAAGATTAAGCACGTATGTGCTTTGTTTTTCGCTGGGTGTAACAACACTTTCGTACTAACGTACGGAAATGCCTCACGCGCTACTTTCTGAATTAGGTTATTTAATGGGATATACGCATATGCTAAAACGATTTACATTTATCTTTTGTATGTGTACACCCAGCGAAAAACGAAGCATATACGTGCCTAATCTTTGCAAATTCGTTTATGATAATGAACTAACCCCGTATGTTACGAATTCAAGCAAAGCGGTGCATGAATAAAGCATCAAAAATCAACAACGCTTCGTTGCAAAATGAATACCAACTGGGGATAATTTAAATCAAGTGTTGGGGACAACTATAGAATGTGCGGGGGACGACTAAAGCACTTGCTGAGGACGAATAAAGTACGCGCTGGGATAATTTTTCATTCTAAATCCCCCTCCCCTCATATTTAAAACTATGTAAACAGCATTAGCGTTTCAATAAATTTATTAATGTTATAAGTAAATAAAACGTAAACACAACAAACATATAATTGCAAATTTGCATATTTATCACTAAGCAAATCACGTCTAAACAAAACACATTCGAATGTGCAGCAACACAGTATTACCTCTGTTTTTTTCGGAATTCAGCTCGTAACCCTAATGGTGGCAGTCTCCTTCGTATCATTTATGTACTGCAAAATTTAATTCCTGTGCTCTATAAAAAACATACACACTCATTATAAACTTTTAAAATTGAAATTTTTATAAGCTTAGGTTGTTAAATATTCGTAGGCCGACACCATTTCTATTGATTCCAGAAATTTCTGCAATAGGAAGATGTCACTGGATTTTGCAATCACCTTATCGTTCTCATTCCATAGCCCAGAGAATCATCCACAATATCAAACAGGTCTTTAATTTCTATTTCTTCGTCATTAATTTTCATTTTTCACGTCTTTATAAATCCTCGTGGTTTCTTCTTCTAAGAACAGACAATAACAAATCCAATGAACAACACAAAGCCGAACAAATAAACATCAACCTTACGGCGACAATACATAACGCAACGCCGGTCAAAAAATCACCCCCGTTTCGTTGATAATTAATGAACGAATCGGTGGCGATTTTTCATGCACGTTGCGTCTATAAATTGGTACCAAACGGTGTTTATTTTGCAACGTCCTTTTTCCCTCAGTGTATGCATATGAGAATTTATTTCCACAGTTTCATCTTATTGGTGAAAATTCTGCGAATAGGTCGGCGTCTATGCAACAATACAAATAATTTGAGTGATTTCTTAAATGTAACAATATATGGTGAAATGAAATTTTCGAATCAGTCGGCGTTTTTAAAAAAAATCCAATTTGTTTTACTTGTGGTTTCTTAAATGTAACAAATATATGGATAAGTATTTTTCATTAGGTTGATGTATATAAACATAGAAGTTTTTTTCTAAACAGATTTATTGTGAGATCAAAAAAACTCAATACAAAACACATCTACCCCAAGCACAGATCTAATTAGAAAGTATAAAAAAGAAGTTACAAAAAAGTAACTATAAATAAAGAAATGTATGTGATAAAATATATTTAGTATACATCATAAGAAGTTTTCTATAACATTGTATTTTTTGTTTAGTTTTCGTGTAAATGAATGAATTTTTTAATGTTACCTACTTATTTTTTATGTTAAGCTTTGTTTTTTTATTGTTGTTTTTTCGAAAAAATCCCCTTTTGGTGCCCCCTTTTGAAATTTTCCAACGGTAACGCTGGTTTAGACACATAATTTTGTTTCGGATATTTCTGTGTGAATTGTTGTTGTTGTAAAGGCCGAGTGAAAAACTCAAAACGTTCAGACCGATAAGCCCAAGTACGGGAGAGTTTTTCCCCCCTCTTGCCGACTGCCTCTCTCTCCCACAAAACGCCGATAATCTGCTGAACATTCAGCCAATGTAAATAGGGACATAGCTTGTCAAGCACAGACAAATACCGGGATATTTGCTGTTGCCCTTGAGGTATGACTTTAACGACAACTGAACTAGTGGGTGGAGTTGAAGGTAACAACTGGCTCTCGGGTATTAAAAATGTGATCATTCATAATCTACACGTGTGTGTTACAACATTGTTAGTTCTTCAATTTTGTTAATACCAAAGGTGACATTGTTAACATTTTGAATGTAATTTTTTTTATTTAATGATTGATTTTTTTTTAGAAATTCAATCAAGTTCATTGTATTTAAATGATAATAAAATAAATAGTGCACAAAACACATACGAAAGGGGTAAGAAGTGAACTTTTAAAAAGAAAAATATATTTTTGAAATCATGAATGAAATGTGCAGAAAACTAAGATTTTACTTATTGGAAATTAAAAAGGAACATTCCCTTTATGTTCTAATACCAGTTCCAATGTATTTTTTATTCAGAAAAACTTATATCGGAGTTTAAAACATACCTTTGACTTGGTTATATACGATGTATCGTACAACTTCAAAAATAGTATTTTTTGTTCCCGCCGAAAAGAGAAAAACACAGGAAATCTCAGTGTAAGTAAAAAAATTAAGAATTATTAGTTATTCAGGCATACTGAGTAATGGGCCTGTAAAATTTCCACCAAATATGTAAAATAATGATTTTTTGGAGGTACGATAGATCGTCGATACTTCATGTCACATGGTGTACAGAGAATGAAGCCGAGCCAAAATTGGCGGCGGCGGCTGCCATTGAAAATTATAGATCGGCGGCTAGGCGGCTAAGCCGACATAAAATTGACATACGGCGGCTCTATGATAGATATTTTAACATTTAAAATAATAGTTGACAAATTAAGCTCTGGTATTTATTCCTAAATAATCAGGCATGTCACAGGTTTTGTACGAAATTGGTTCGTTTTTCAAAATCGTATCGTTTTAGTTTTGCTTCTACAGCTCTTGTACGTTTTCATGAAATCGAAGAAAATGAAAACCGAAAAACACTATCAAAAATATGGCAGAATAGAAATCAGAAACAGCTGATTCAGCCACCGCCGTCAACAATATCGTTTCGACTGATTGGCGGTCGATTCCGTCTACAGGACGTTAAAGCCAAAAATAAACAAAAGAAAACAATGACTGGAATTTCAATTGCTGCAGTTGCTGCATTGATGGAAGAAGAGAGAAATATACATTCTGAAACAAAATTACACCGCAGAAGTTTGCGAGATGCATCAGATCCATTGTCCCAAACAAATGGAGTGTAAGTAAATAAGTATATCCATTTAATTGTATATTCGCTTCATTTTTTTTGTTTAGTTTAATAAGCTTTCGTTTCGTTTGGTACTGGAAAAAATTGAACCGTTCCTGAAGAGCTCCACAATACCGGGAATTATTCAATTGGCAACAATTCTTCGTTTTCTTGCTACAGGATCGTACCAAGGTGTTATAGCCAAGGACGTAGAGCTAAGTATGGGAAGAAGCACCGTTTCAGTTATTCTATGGAGAGTTATGAATGCTCTCGAGAGTAATTTCATAAAACTAAGAATGACGCCTGAAGAGAAGACGAACTCAAAATTGCACTTCTTTTCAAAATTCCAGATACCCGGCATAATTGGATGCATAGACGGTAGTCACATAAAAATTTCGAAACCCACTGAAGATGAGTCTCTCTATTACAATAGGAAAGGAACATATAGCTTAAACGCAATGATCGTAAGTAATAGCTATTTTCAAAGAAATGAATTAGATATGTGATTACATGTTTTTAGATATGTGACTACAACATGAAAGTAAGAGCTGTGGATGCTTGCAGGCATGGGTCTTGTCACGACGCATTTATTTGGGGCTTAAGTGGAGCAAGAAAGTATTTTTTAAATGAATACAGAAATGGTGATACGAATTCTCGTCTATTGGGTGATTCTGGCTATGGATTAGAACCGTTCTTAATTACGCCATACAAAGTTGTAACCGTCGGAACTATGCAGCACAAATTTAACAAAAAACATACATCAGCTCGTAACATTGTAGAGCGTGTAATTAGCGTAATAAAAAGCCGTTTCAGATGTTTACTGGTAACATTGGTCTATATCACGAAAAAGGTTATTAAATTAATTATCGTGTGCTGTGCATTACATAACATCTGCAGAGAATACAACGTTGAACTTGAGGAAACCTATATTTTGAACATCAATGAGGAAATCGAAGTAATGGATGAAATTGATTATGACGTGGGAGATACTTCTCAAAGAAGTCTGTTCAACGCAGGTACTCTTATAAGAGACAGTATAGCAAACCAAATTAATTTCTAAAATAAATTTTATTTGTTTAAGTAAAAAGTAAAAAAAAACATGAATTCAATAAGTTTCTTATAATGTCTAACTGTCTAACCGTATTTAATACGAAAAAGGCACATTAATAAATGAAATCAAAAAAATTTCTACGTTTTTTTGGTTTTATTTGCAATTTTTGGATTTCTCCTTTTCAACGCTAAGTCTTAGTTCCTCGATTTCAATTAGCTTTAGCTTCATTTCAGTTTTCTCGCACAAACTTTTTCGTACCGCTAGGTTGTGTAGCTGATCATTTTCAGCTTTTTTCCAAAATAGTACATAGCCTATCCTTAGGTTGTGTAGCTGATCATTTTCAGCTTTTTTTTTTCAAAATATTACATAGCCTATCCAGTTTGTCATTCATAATTTTGGATTCATTTTTGTGTTCCTCCAGATGTCTGCAAATATTTTCTAAATATTTATTTTCTGAAGTCGTCCTTTTGGACGCAAACCGGTTGCGTCCTTTTGGAGTGCTTGTAGTTTTTGGGACAATGTAAAGGTTGCGTTCTTTTGGAGTGCTTGTAGTTTTTGGGACAATGTTTGAAGATGGAGTACATGGTCTGCTTCTTTTTGGACTTGGCTGACGCGAGGTGACAGAGTTTGATGAATTTGTAAGAGGCTCTGTAGAGCGTGGGGTGCTAGATTTAGCTCTTTTAGAATCGAAAGTGAGTGGGGATCTTGTTCTTCGTCTTTTTGAATGAGTTATAGTGCCAGAGTTTGCTTGTTTTGATGTTAACGCAGAAAAATCTATTTCTTCATTCTCTTTATCACTATCTGATTCTCCATCATTCGAATTACAAAGCATATTCATACTTTGTTCGAAATCCAGCTCGCCAAAAGCTTCTTCCACCATCGATCCCGTCCACAGGAGTGTAAAAGGCACAAATTCTGGCGATTGTTTCCTCCTGATCAGACAAAACATACTGATTATATTCTCCACCACCAGTTTTTTTCTCTCTCTTGTTGTGATACATCCCTTTCTTTACATTAGCCTTCCAATCTGCCCAGTTTTTTTCCATTCACAAAGACTTTTTGTTGGTGGTCCGGCACAATTTAATTGGTTTGACAATTCTTTCCACAAAGACTCCACAACCACCTTGTCTCCTTTAACATACGCCCTGGCCATGTCTTGGTGGCATTCCATAAAATTGACCAAAATCTTGGCTTGATTACTGTTTCTGTGTTTGCCCCTTTAAATATATAACAATTATTATTATTAATTATGTTTAACATTAAAATAAAAACTTACATTTCATTGGTCGAATCTTCTTTTTTGATTTTTGTTTCGATTTTTAGTTTCAGGGTTGCATTTTCTCTTATTTTTTTATTTTTTGTTTGTTTTATGGTTGCTTTAGAGTGTATAGCACTTCGAAGACCAAAAGTATTAAAATTTTCGTACGAAAAGTTTATTTTTTGATTGAAATTAATACAAGTATTATTCATACTTAATCCTTAGTTGATTTTTCAACTTTTCTGGAGTTTAAATTACTAAAAACATAAATTTCACTTCAGATTTTGTGAACGTTTTAAACCGAAATTTTTTTTTCGTTTACGTTTTCTGTAGAAGCTAAAAACGTTTTCGATTTCAAAAACGTAAATTCTTGTACGATTTTGCACTCTGTGACATGCCTGAATAGGTGTTTTTAAGTTAATTGTAAGATATTGTGAGGTGAAAAAATCATCGATTCCATGCCGCTAGGCGACTCTATGATATACTCTATTTTCAAAGTATGCTAAAGCTATGTATAGACGATTGTCAGATCGGACAACTTTATTAACCTGGTTAAAGTGCCGCAAATGTACGGACAATGACAGATTGTTAGGCAAAGGTGAAGACGATTGCAAGAAACCCTTACAATTTCATATATTTAAAATATATTTTATAAATATTTATATGCAGGGTTGCCAATAAAAATATTTTATAGACAGTGGCCAATAAAATGTTTTTCTGACAATGGCGCCATTCGTCTATACATAGCTGAAGTCGAAACAGGTTGTTTCCAGGAGAGGTGAATCGACGTGTTAGTGAAATTTTAAATTTGTGTGGAATCACCTTGTGGTTTAAATAGAATGACCTCTACTATTTTGAGCTTAACTTGATTGATTCTTTAGAATGGAGGTATTTATACTATTCTTTAATATTCCATTGATTTTTTTCCGAAAATATTTTTATCTCTATATCTACATAATCTAATAATAAATAAAAAATCTTATTATTTCCTTTAAAAAAGAATTTTTATTATTATTTTTCTATTACTATCAATATTATGATTTTTAAGACATGTTAAGCTCCCGCTTGTGACAAATAAACGAATCAAAACGAAAATCACTCACTTCCATATCGTCCACCCAATAAATGAATAGCGTATAATTCATTTGTCGTTTCGAGAAAATCATATTTGAAGTTTTTGTGAAATTGAATCTCGATATTATTATTTTTTAGCGAACAATTTCAAACACCCAATAACCCAATTTGTGGAAGTAGAATTTCACCAGACATGGATCCAATTGCGTAGATTCTTAGAATGCAATAAAAAATAATAGTGTACATGCGTACACATTATTCTTCTATTAAGGGGACAATATATCTGCTATATAGCTATTTGCTTATCAAAAATGTTAATTGTATATATCCATATTTTAAAGTTTTTCTATGGAACGGCGGCTGGGTTTCAGCCGATTTTAGCCGCAAAGATCGGCGGCGGCTCCGGCTGGTGAAAAAAGGTCGGCGGCGGCTAAAATCGGCGGCTCGGCTCTGCGGCTTCATACACCATTGGTGTATTATGTAACTAGAAGACATCAGGAATTAATATTTTTCTTCTTGGAGGTGCCATTTAAAACTAATAGAATCCAATTATAGGCAATTTTGTCTAAAACAATTTTCGCTTTCTTAGCTGAACTAAATTTGTTAGGTTGCACGAACGAAGACATGAATTACAATTAGAGACATCTGCTGTATCACACAGAACTGAGGTTAAGTACAGCAGCTCAGACAACACTCGTTACGAATCAGTGGTTGTGAACGAAATAGTGGACAGTTCGATTCAACAGCGAAGGCTTTAATAATAGACCCACTACTTTATATTGGTTATGTTGTATGTGAGTAAAATATAAAAGAAATATTAGATTACACGAAGTTTGATATTGACCTTGTATGTCCTTGTACGTCATTTATGTAGTTGTGAAAGTCACGAAACCACATGGTACCTTCGAACATAAATCATTTATGTTTCGAAGGTACACCGAAAAAAAGTAGTATTACCCCAAGAATATATTTAAAAATTTAAAATTAACCTTTAATAAAACTTTTTAATAAAAAATATTGATATACGTATATGAAATCATTAAAATTCATAAGTAAATCACATTTACCGAACATAACCCCTTAAACAAATTATGGAAATTTTAAATTTACTGAAAGCCAATGAAAAGGAAACGAATTATTATTAAGTTTGAACATCATTGTTATTAAACTTCAATAATTTTTAAAATATGGGAGCATTAGTTAAAAAAAAAGTTGTAATAAAAATTGGTTGATAATTAACTTGGATATAATATTAAATAACTGTTGAATTTTGTTAAAATTTGATCATTTAAAAAGTTATTAAATGTTTAAGATTTTTTAATTAAAAATAATAAAAAAAGATTAAAATTACTACAAATATTTATTAAATCTAAAAAAAGACAAGTTAAAATAGTAATAAATAAATAGTGATTAATATTGATTATTAAAAATATATATGGGCATTTCCGTGGGTCGCGAACGTACGTTCGCACGCTTTTGATGTACAAAAAATATAGAAAACAAAAATTTTCCCCGCATTTTTGTTGGTGATTTGATAGCATATTCGTAGCTCTATGTTAGGTGCAAAAGATGGGTTTCATCGAGTTTTAGTTTTCATAATGATAGCAATAAACATGTGGTCACGAACGTACGCGAAATAGAAGTCAACTTTGGCTGAATCTAGTAACATGCAAAAATCTGCGAAAAGGAACGGAATATTCTAAAGCTATTAATTTATTTTAAAAGAGGATTAATGTAGCTTTCTATCGAGTATTTACACAATAAATTATCTCTATTGTTTTTTTTTTCTAATTGGCTTAGGTGCCGGTCGCGAACGTACGGTCGCGAACGTACGATTTTTCGTTAATCGAACTTTTTTTTGGTCTCCTTACTTAATTGATTGTAATAGAGAAATTTTGTAGAAAGAGTGCAAGCATAACATATGTATTTATATGTAAAATAACTAAATATAAAAATGTCTGTAAAAGTAGCTTAAAATGGAAAAAATAAAAATTTTCAGTTTTTAGGCAAATTTTCTCATGAAAACAACTGAGATATGCTATGAAACCATTATATTTAAAAAATTTAGACATTTTGTATTCATTTTTTTATAATTATTCACAATAAAATACGATGATTACGAACATTTTATCTTTCGGACCTGGTTGACCATTCGGCGGAAATGCCCATATTGCATAAAAAGTTCATTTATTGTTCATTATTGAAATTAAAAACAAAAATTAAATACATATATATATTTTTTTTTATTTAAAAAAGTATAAGAATTAGTAAAAATAAAAAAATATTTATGTATATCAAATCGTAAAAAAACAATAATTAAAATATAACAGAAACAAAAAATGCAAATAATTCCATCAAGGAAAACTACATTAAATTCTCACAAAATATCTAAAAGTTAAAAAAATTAATATATGTACATAATATTTATATATATATGTTTACGCCGGCGGGGGCGTAGGGGAGCAAAAGACCAATTTACGTTTACTCCGAGAATGTTAATAAAAAGAGAGTAGGAGAAATAGAAATAAAACACGATGATCAGTTTTTTTCTAATAATAATAGGCAAGGTACCTGAGGTTTATTGTTGTTGGTGTATGCTTGGTGCATGGTAACGAAGATTTACCTTAAATATATTTGTACAGCAAGATGTACTTAGTCGAGCGACGGTCCAAGATGGAGTAGAGTTGGGTCGTTCCGGAATGAACTCGTTCAATTGAACGATTCCCTTGAACGAACGATTTTAACTGGTTCCTGCTATGTTGTTCTTTTAGTTCCATCGTTCACTTCGGATCTTTTGCTGTTATTCATCTTTCGTTCATTCGCTCGTTCATTTTACCATTGTTCTCTTTTGAACAGCTTTTTAATTGTTGGCAAATTTACCGAACAATGATTTCTCTAGTGCTATCACACTAAATTTATTACAAAATTAAATGCTGGTGTCGTTGGAAGCTATTAATTTTTTACCTTAATCAGTCTTTTTCACAGGGGTGCACAGAATTGCCACATTACATACACATCACATGCGTTTAACAATTGTTATTTTTATAAAATCAGCAGAACATAATTAAATAAATTAAAAATATATTTTCAATTTCCTTGTCTGTCAATATTGTTTTTATCACGTTCATAAAAGAAGACTGAACGTGTAAACAAACAGCTGTAGTGATGTTTGACCGAATGAATGTCATTTGAACGAAGGAGCCAAAAGGAACGATGGAACGAAAAGACTGAACGAGTTCCTTTACCGTAATGGAACGAAAAGGACCGGTCCGTTCAGTGAACAATAATGCCCAACACTAAGATGGAGAGAGGTGGCGGATCCAGTGTCAAGAACACGAAAACGAATCGTTACTCGTTAAAATCTGCAAAGCTAATACTGCAATGATGTAGTAATCAGGAGTAGGCAGATTTTAACGAGTATGTATGCCCGATAAATTGCCCAATATATGCACCGAAAGAAATCAATGACATAAACGAAATTCAAAGTAACATTCTAACTTAAACATTCCGGCCACCTTGCAACATCGAGGGGATGCTGCAACTAAGTAGAATTAATCAATTTTTTTTCAAGTAATTTTTTCGATATGTATATATGGGTGTGCATGTGTATATAGTATATATATATGTATGTGGGCCGTAAGGGACCTCAATATAAGGACAGGACCATTGAGGAACCTGTGACGGGTCATTGGAGACCACGAGTGAGGACCACAAGGACTCCCACAAAAGGATAGGACCATTGAGGAGCCTGTGACGGGTCTTTAGAGACCACGAGTGAGAGAGATTAGAGACTCCCACAAAAGGACAGGACCATTAAGGAGCCTGTGACGGGTCATTAGGGACCACGAATGAGGGCCACAAGGACTCCCACAAAAGGACAGGACCGCTAAGGAGCCTGTGACGGGTCATAAGAGACCACGAGTGAGAGCCATAGGGACTCCCACAAAAGGACAGGCCCATTAAGGAGCCTGTCACGGGTCAGTAGAGACCACGAGTGAGGGATATTAGGGACCCCACGCAGGAACGAATCTTCAACTATAACTAATAACTAAATTAATAAAATGTCTTATGTAGATAAGTAGGTTAGTACGGAACGCAAATTCAGTTTCCTAGTGAGCGTTTAAATATAAGCGAGAATGTAGACGATTTCTAATAATAATTCGAGTTCAAATAAGTGAGGTAACATTTAGATTAAAACGAAACGATGCGAATTTCAAAGAGGTGGGACAAAAATACGAACGAAAGGCATTTGATGAAAATGTACGAGCTTGTTAGGTAGGAAGAGTACCAGTAATTACCCAACCAAATACAGTATTTTGAGCAAGCAACGATCCTGATGAATTTCGAAGAAAACATTCTAGAACAATTTTAGGGTATATGTCAGCTCCTATCAAAATATCTACCGGACGAGAATCAAACAAAGTCGAATCAGCCAAACGAATATTGGGTAATTGAGCTTTGAGGTCGGAAGTGACCGTAAACGAAGGTAAGTTTCCCGAAATGGAAGGAGTGACTATGGCAGTGGTCTCTAGTCGAATAGAGGAATCAAAAGAAGGGCCGATGTTCAAGGTACAAGTTTTACTTGATGAGGCCGAAACTGCACCGGAGTGGGCCCATCGCGATGCAACAAAGAATGATGGTTTCGATTACATTTCCGACAACGACGTCTGCTATCGCAATTTTTGACTTCGTGGCCTTTACGCAAGCAATTTACGCATAAACGGTGGCGTTTGGCTGTAGCGAATCGACCCGAAGACGGAAAATCGTGGGCACGAATACATTTTATGGTTTTGATCTGGGCACAGAATACAACCCGATGGAGAAGAACGACAAGGTACCGAAGATGCCGCATTAGTATGAGCATGGATCTTCTTCCCATTTGAGTGCTTTGGAGATTCATCTCCCCTCATACCATGAAGGCACATAAGTGTCCGAATTCTCTCAGTCAAGAAGACATCCAACTCTTTCCACGATGAAAGAGACGATTTATCCTTCACACTTTGTTCCCATAAAGTTTGGGTAAGTTAAGGCAATCGCTGGAGGCAAATAAATACTACTACCCGATCCCAATTATCAGTCGAAATATCATAAATGGTCATCGCCGATAGACATCCATTTATGCCGCGCTGGATTGATTTCAATCCCGAACTAGTTTCGATTTCGAGTACCGGAAGGGAAAACAGAATTTTCATTTGATTATGAACCAGAAGCCGAGGATTGTCGTAGGTATCTTTTAAAGCTTTCCACGCGAGAACGAAACTACGACTTAGTAGTGGAAATTTCGAGACAATCTCGCGAGCTTCTCCACTAGTCTTGCCAACCAAATGACACAAGCGCTCGATGTCAGTAAGACGCGAATTGTTTATGTACTTATACGGCCGTAAACAAGTCCCTAAATGTGGGCCAAGATAAGAAATCGCCCTCAAAAACGTCTATGTCACATGGCGGAAGCGAAAGATTATGTACGCTGTCACTAGTTAGTTGGTCACTTCCCATGCGCAGTCGGAGAATCGACTTGAGTACCGATTTCACGAGAAGTGTGTGTCGACCTACTCATATTGTTAAAAAAGTCTGTATTTGGTGTGTCCCCGAGAGTTTGTTGTGCCAATGAAACATCAGGGCTACTATTTGTCGAATTGATGGACAACCTACGAGAGCTATTTTTAAACTGCACCAATTTTCTGTTGATAGCGGACAGACAATTCATATAAGTTTGAAGGGACACATCATATTTACTGTCCACCGAGTCGATGTCCGCTTTCCCCGCGTCTTTGGAAGATGACAAGTAATCAATACATTTATCGAACATTTCCTGGGTGCCAGTCCACAATTTGTTCAACTCTCGGAACTGCGAACCTCAAGGCCATATACATATATATCCTCATCTTTCAGAAGACGGAAATATGTATCAAACTTGACTAGAGCATCCGAAGCTCTTACAAATAAGTCAAATTGAATTCAAAAAAACAGCAAAGGCTTTGCGAAAAACTGCAAATGAGATCCCAAGTTATAAATAAACGACCAAACAACGAATAAATCTTCAAACAAATACAAAGATAATTTCAAAAATTACGAAAATCAACTCAATTCTCGCGGTGTACCGAAATATCAATAATTTAAATGCCGATTATAGGTTGAGTTTACCGACTGTAGGGTGCACGTTGATCATGTGCTGAAACCCCACCGAAAAAGACAAACAACCGAATCGAAAACGAAAAAGATCAAAAATCACACTTTTATTTCAAACAAGCCGAATTGACCGAATGTAGGGTACACGGTGTCGTATAAGATCGAAAATAATTTATGTGTACCTATATCACTATTTCAAAAAATACCACGATACAAATATTTAACATATTTTTCACTAAAAGCACGTTTTCCTAGAACCCACTGTAGGTATGAGATCGAAGCAAGTTCGATACAACCTCGTATGTAGTAGTTATGTTCGATAAGGTTCGAAGCACCACATTCGAGCAATGTTGATTGAATGTATGTACGAGTATGTTGGTTAAACCGAGCCAAGCAAATGCGACATTAACAATGTATCGCGTGTTTTTTTTAGGGGTCCATCAATTTGGCTTTATTGGAAGGATAATTTTATGCCATTAATGTTTAAATATGATTTCGGGCATGTGGCCGCCGCGGCTGGCTCGAATAAAGCCAATTCTACAGGTCCAATTTGCAACCACTTTTTCGAGCATATGGGGCCGTATGTCGGCAATAACGCCACGAATGTTGGCTTCCAATTCCCCTAACGTTTCTGGTTTGTTGGCGTAGACGAGCGACTTCACATATCCCCAAAGAAAATAATCCAATGGTGTCAAATCACACGATCTTGGTGGCCAATTGACAGGTCCATTCCGCGAAATTATGCGCTCATCGAATGTTTCCTTCAATAAATCGATTGTGACGTGCGCTGTGTGGCATGTAGCGCCGTCTTGTTGGAACCACAACTCATCCACATTCATGCCATCCAATTCGGGAACAAAATAGTCGGTTATCATGGCTCTATACCGGTCTCCATTAGCTCTCCACAGCTCCAATTGCTGTGCACGGTGGCGAATCGATTCATTCGGGTCCTCTTCAACACTTTGCTCTACAGCGGCTTTGCTTCTTCGGTGCGCACTGTTCGACGTCTCTGCGGATGCGTATTATCAAATAGAGTAAACGTAGTGCGAAAACGATCCATGGTTAACCGAATTAATTGCTCTGATGGACGATTTACAATGTATGACCCAAACAACGAGTGAAGGGAGTAGCAAGAGGAGAGGTTCTCGTTTGAATATTTTGTTATTGTTACCCTGATGGGCGCTCTTGCAGCGGAAGGCATTGACAGTAAACCAAAACAAACAATCGTATGTATAAACGAGCAACACTAAGCACTACACTCTGCACGACCGAAATGGTTTGGAATTATTTTAACAATTTAAAGCGAACAAATCAAACCAAAACTTATCAAACGAAATATTAATGCTTTGTATATGGAATAGAATTATTCCCGATTGATTTATAGCGCAATTTAGCAACGAAATGGCGTCGATGTGGACTGTATATTTTAACGAAAAAACGCGATAGGGGTTTCGAAAGCCGACCAAAATCTTTTGTTTTATTTTAAATAAATAAAAACACTCGCGACACTCACTAGTCTACTGAATGTACGTACCGATGTTTTTGTTGTAAAATGATGGTTTGTTGATGACTGAGGAATGTTTTCCTTGACGAAAAGCAGCAAAAACCTATTCCACGACGATGTAGGGCAGCTCAAATCCGGTTCGATTGGATCAATGTTTACGCCGGCGGGGGCGTAGGGGAGCAAACGACGAGTTTACGTTTACTCCGAGAGTGTTAATAATAAGAGAGTAGGAGAAATAGAATATAAATAGAAATAAAACACGATTAGTTTCATGTAATAATAATCGGCTAGGTGCCTGAGGTTTAGTGTTGTTTTTGCTGCTCAGTGTGTGGTAACGAAAAGTTACCTTAAATATATTTGTACAGCAAGATGTACTTATTCGAGCGACGGTCCAAGATGGAGAGAGGTGGCGGAGCCAGTGTCAAGAACACGAAAACGAATCGTTACTCGTTAAAATCTGCAAAGCTAATACTGCAATGATGTAGTAATGAGGAGTAGGTAGATTTTAACGGGTATGTATGCCCGATAAATTGGCCAATATATGCACCGAAAGAAATCAATGACATAAACGAAATTCAAAGGAACATTCTAACTTAAACAATATATATGAGAAAAGGCCTTATCATTATATATATGTATACTATCATATTCTTACATAAGAAATTTAAAATATAGTTATCATTATAATTAATTATATAAGGAAATAGATTTCTTAAATTAATTAAATTCAGTAATTATAGATTACTAGATGAGCCCGGCGCGCTTCGCTGCCCATGTCAAAATTAGCGCTGTAGAAACTGTATTTTATATCCGATCAGTACGAAATTCGGCAGAAAGAGGTTTCTTATTACATGAAGGAATACTGCCAAATTCGGAGAAAATCGGTTCAGATTAAGATATAGTCCCCATATATATGATACCCCCGATTTGAAATTCAAGCGCTATATAAACTGTATTTAATATCCGATCAGTAAGAAATTCAGCAGAAAGAGGTTTCTTATTACATGAAGGAATACCGCAAAATTCGGAGAAAATCGGTTCAGATTTAGATATAGGCCCCATATATATGTTACCCCCAATTTGACATGTAAGCGCTGTAGAGACTGTATTTTATATCCGATCAGTAGGAGATTCGACAGAAACAGGTTTCTATTTTACATGAATGAGTATTCAAGGAAAATCGATTCAGATTTATATATAACCTCCATATATATGTTCCTCGAGATTTGGTTACAAAGCGCTATAGAAGTTGTACTTTACTTCCGATCATTACAAAGTTCTCCAGAAAAATGTTTCTCAATTTAGGAACGAATATTGCTTAATTAGGGATTATCGGTTCAAAATACATTTACCAATTATTCCAAATTATTATCGCAATGACCCTTATCGCATTGTTAGGAAGGTGTAGGCTATTATATAGTCGGCCCCGCCCGACTTTCTGCCTTTCCTTACTGGTATTAGTAATAAATTCACTGAATAAAAAAATACCGAATTCAGTGGAAAGTCCAGAAAATAGAAATTTATACTTATAAAATTTCCAAATTCTTGTTTCAGTGGTCATGCATCACATTATCATATTGCGATTGTATTGGAGTGAGCAGCTGTAATTATCGCATACCGAGCATTTGTGTTCATGTATTTCCTATATAATACTTGCAAGATATATCAAAATATGGGCTGTGCCACGCCCACTGCTCCTATTCCGCCATTTGTAAGCCAATCACGTAGACTGCTACCAGATACATGTACGCAAAATTTCAACACTCTCGCTAACAAAATGAGCAAAATTTGGCTTATATGGGCGGTGGCACGCCCATTGGTCAGATCCCGCCAATTTTTGGACCAATCACGTGGACTGTCACCAGATACATATGTACAACATTACAGCACTCTAGATAAATTGTGCAAGATATATCAATTTTGAAATTTGGCTTATAAGGGCGGGGCCACGCCCATTGGTCCGATCCCGCCCGTTTTCTGACCAATTACGTAGAATGCCACCAGATACATATACACAACATTGCAGCACTCCCGATAGCAAATTGTGCAAGATATCCAAATTTGGTCTATGTGGGCGGGGCTAGGCCCATTGGGCCGATCCCGCCCATTTTTTGACCAATCACGCAGACTGCCACCATATACATATACACAAAATTCCAGCACTCTCGCTAACATATTGTGCAAGATATATCAATTTCAAAATTTGGCTTATATGGGCGGGGCCACGCCCATTGGTCCGGTCCCGCCCATTTTTTGACCAATTACGTAGAATGCCACCAGATACATATACGCAACATTGCAGCACTCCCGCTAGCAAATTGTGCAAGATATAAAAATTTCAAAATTTGGTCTATGTGGGCGGGGCCACGCCCATTGGTCCGACCCCGCCCATTTTTGGAGCCATCACGTAGACTGCCACCATATACATATACATAACATTCCAGCACTCTCGCTAACAAACTGTGCAAAATATCTCAATTTCAAAATTTGGCTTATATGGGCGGGGCCACGCCCATTGGTCCGATTCCGCCCATTTTTGGAAAATTCACATAATCTGACACTAAATGCATATACACGAAATTTCAGCACTCTATCTAAAAAATTTTCTCAATACCAAAATGTGACCCATATGGGCGGGTCCACGCCCACTTGATATATCGAAAATTGAAGTACCCTATTATTCACATGTACATTCTGTGAAAATTTCAAGATGATCGGTCAAGCCGTTTAGACGTCTATACGGAACAAACAAACATACAAACAAACAAACCCACAAACAGACACTCTCTTTTATATATATAGATTATATTTAAAATATTATAATGTGAAATATTTATAACGAAATTAAAATGTGGTAAACTAATTTAAATTTGGCAGAAATGTAACGGTCGCCGTTGAAAGCTAAATTAATTTTGAGGTATTTCCAAAAATAAATATAAATTTCTAGGCAAGGAAAATGCCACGGATGACACTATAGTCATATGGGGTGGGCAGCCTATCGAGGCAAAAACAGCTATGCCTCATTGGTCTCGAAGTCTGACCAATTTGAATTTGAATTAGACCCTAATAACACCGCAACGAAAACAATACTTGAAAGCTCATCCGTTTCCTTTTTTTGTTTTATTTCCTGTCCTCTTTTAATATATTGAAATCACGCAGTTTCTGGTGCGAACAATAAATTAAAATGTAACGAACCAGAGGAAAAGAACCTCCCCATCTGGCGAGCTAAGCCGCAGCCAACACCCGCGTACCAATTCCTCTTTTGTTAAGGTTTGTCACAAGGTGTTTGTTCTTGTGTGAGCTTGTTCCGAACAGTTTTTATTTCAATAGCTTTACGATGCAGCAACGCATTGAATTCAATTTTCAAAGAGGACATTTGGAAATATCCATTGAAACTGGCCAATAAACAATTACCTACTTTGAAGCATGACTATAAGATAGAATTTGATTTCATAGCGACACTGTAATGGGAAATAAAACACCATTTATCTCCAAACTGGCAAGTGGCCACCAGGAAACCGACAGCTTCGATAGATGTGGTTGGCGTTTGCAAAGTCGGGGCGTTAGTCGGTTAGGTTTAGGTTAGGGTGGCAGCCGTATTTTTTTTATACAAGCTCACATAGACCAGTTTAGGTCCCTAGTGTTACCACGGGCTGAAATGCCCCTCATCAAAACCAACCTGTTTGATATACATATTTATCGATAGTACGAATATCGGTACTGGAAAGATCTGTTAGGCTGCCTAGAAAGGCCGACCCCAGTATTTCCAGTCGTCGTTTACTCAGAGCGGGGCACTCGCATATCAAGTGCTCAATGCTCTCCACTTCTTCCTCATCTCCACAGCTTCTGCAGAAGTCATTAGAGTCAATACTCAATCTTTTGGCGTGTTCGCCGATCAAGCAGTGTCCCGTCAGAACTGATGCTAACGTATACAATCTTTGCCTCTCTAGTGCGAGGATCTTGATCTTCTCAGTTCATACCTTGGCCAGATTTGTCTAGCTACCCTGCAGGTGCCGATTTCTGCCCATCTTTCGTTGGACTGCCTGATTGCCTCTTGCCTAAGCCAAAGCTTGCACGTGGATAGTGGCGCACCAATATATGCAAATTATTCGAGAATTTGAAATGTCGTCCCTTTCCTAGCAAGTTCATCTGCTTTGCAGTTCCCCGGGATATTCCTATGCTCAGGAATATCCCGGGGAACTCAGCCATCTCGTTAAGAGATCTGCGGCAGTCGAGGGCTGTTTGTGAATTTAGGGATGTTGCCTCCAGAGAATTGATGGCAGCCTGACTGTCCGAGTAAATGACAACGCCAGTGTTGGTTACTATGTTGCGACTCAGCCACTTGGCTACTTCCCATATTGCCATTATTTCGGCTTGATAGACACTGCAGGTATCTGGTAGTCTGTGAGCTATATGCAAACTAAGTTCTGCACAGTGTACTCCGAAGCCAACCTTTTCACCAAGCTTCGAACCATCCGTGTAAAAGTGGAGATGGTTTCTATTACCTGGTATTCTTCCAACCCATTCATCTCTGGCGGGAATCATAGTGATTTAAGGCCGGGTTAGGCATACGTAACCGTAATTTATCTTTACCGTTGCCGTAACGTAGCCCGTTTGAGCGATTAGCCAACGTTGAGAAAACGAGTCATATGTTCTGACAACAACAACACATAAGTAAACAAAAAAGCCGCGATTTCTTTTTGTTTAGGTTTATTAAAAATTAAGTTAAAAATAATGTTTATAAATTTGTGTTTTTTAAATCTGTGTAGAATTTACAATAAAAGTAATCAAGAAAATATCGTCGGATAAGAAGATGGGGTGGACGTCCTATAAACAATGACTGGGCGAAAGCCGGACACTAGAATGCCTATGGCAGTTTTTAATTTGTTATTAAAATTAACTACGCCAAAGCAACGGATTAGACCGGCAGAGAGACTAGCAATAACATCACTGTATGTCAAATATTGCTTTATCCTATGATTCCAAGTTGGGAAATATTAACATTCTATTCTTTAAAATTGTAGATATTTGAGTCTCGGTTGTTCCATACAATCGATTGCATGGAGTCACAAGCTGGGGAAAACAATAATTCGAAATATTATTTTAGAATGCAGTGAAGTTTTGTGGCGCTTGCTTTCGCCGATTTATTTAAGTGAACAAACTACACAGCAGTACAAACACATTGCCAATGATTTTCAACGAATGTGGGATATGCCGAATTGTGTGGGAATCTGCGATGCTAACTATACATTCATATCAGTTAATGTTGTATGGCAGCCAACACGATGGGGGTATGTCCATTAAACTTTAATTTATTTATAATCTATTTTAATACAAACAATTTCCATTTCATAATTTAAATTAAATACAGCTATATTCCAGTACGCTCCGTTTGGCCAATCAGTTATTTTAGGTACAGTACCTGTACCTCCTAGTAAACCATTATCGTCAGCATCCTCTGAACCCTTTCCTCATTTTTTTTATTGGCGATGCGGCGTTTCCCCTGAGGAATATCCTTGTTCTAAGTCAACAACTTTAGACGAGCCCAGAGACAACATCCAACGCGAAATTTCCAACGTTCCGGTCGAAATGTGTCCAAGAGTGGTGGAAAATTGGGTCCAAAGAATAGATCGCTGTTGACGGGCTCGTGGTGGTCATATGACCGAAATTGAATTTCATTCTTAAAATGTAACATTTGCACTACACCTGGAATAAATTTGAACTCTATATCTTAAATATTCTGTGTTTTATTAATATAGAAAATTCTTATGTCCTTAATGGAAAACCCTTTACTTATGTCTATTTCCATTGAAGAGGGACTCAGCCAAATACAATCCCATCTCTGTCTATAAATAAGTCCACGTTTGTAGAGTCGCTTATATTGATGTCAAATTAACCCACAATGAAGAAGATTGGCGCAATGATTGTCTCGTACTGTCGTCAAAAGAATCCTGAAGCAGATTATAAATTTAATTTTTAATGGAGTCGGCCGCGATCTTCATAAAACTCACCTGTAACGCCCAGCTCCTTGCCAATTTGCTTCCAAGCTTCTCGCTTTTTTTTCAGATATCCTATATGCTGGATTATATTTATTGTATAAATACTCGTGCGACTGCACCAATGAAATCGAATATTCGTCTTTCATGTTTATTTGCACTTTTAAACAACAAATAATTAATAAATTATTTTCTTTACTTTTCTCGGTGAACATACAATTGTAATTGTAAACAACATGTAGTATCAGCTGTTGTCAAATTGTACGTAAACGGAACGTCCAATTCTGATTTCAACAGATTCAGCCGTCCGTTTACGTTTCGTTTCCGTTGGCTAATCGTTTACACTGATTTCCATATGACAGATTGAATCAGCTGATTCGTTACGCTACGGGGGCGTTACGGTTAAGTTTGCCTAACTGGGCCTTTAATTTCTCTCGAAGGTGTACTCAGTTGGTATATAGTCCACTCGGTCGGTTAACATTGCACTATACTTTGATATCCTCATGTGACCGTAGTTTTTGTACCTCCACATTGATAGGCAGTTTAATCTTATTGCCGCTTTGGTTGCAACTTCTCTCGCCACAATATTAATCGGCAGTATATGGAGTAGGGCTTATAGAGACTCGGTCGCTGTAGTCCTTAAGGCTCCGCTTATGCTCAGGCAGGCTGTTCTCTGAACTTTTGTTAGTAGGTTGGTGATGGTTAGTTTGTCAGTTGCCGTCCACCGTACCACAATGCCGTATAGCAGTATAGGAAGAACTACTGCTATATATATCCAGTGGACGATGTTAGGAGAGAGGCCCCACCGCGACCCTACAGTCTTTTTGGAGGAATATAAGGCGACGTTGGCCTTCCTTACACGTTCCAATACGTTAAGTCTAAATAACAGTTTTCTATCTAGAATTATTCCTTTTGCACTCTCAGAAAAGACAAGATCTGTTCCATTTATCCGAGGTGGAGGGTCCACATGTGGGACTTTATTCATCCTAGTAAAGAGAGCCAATTCTGCCTTGTTTGGGTTTACGCCCAAACCGCTGCTTCTGGCCCATCTAGCCAATTTGTTCAGAGCCACCTGTAGAATGTCTCGGAGTTTTCGAATTTGCAACTCACTGAGATTGCCACGTCGTCGGCATATGCCACGACCTTGCAGCCACAACGTTCTAGATCTAGCAGGATTTCATTCACCGCTAGGTTCCAAATTAGTGGAGACAGTACTCCTCCTTGTGGGGTCCCTCGTTTACAAACCTTGTTAGAGTTGTGGACCCAAGACATGCTGTTATGCGTCTTCTGTTGAGCAGACTTTGAATTAGTCTAATCAAACTAGAGTTAACTTTTAGATGTGACAGTGCCGCAATTACTACATCTGAGTGAATGTTGTTAAAAGCCTCTTCTATGCCAAGAAATGCTGCCATTGTGAATTCCTTGAAATGCAGGGACGATTCGATAGTGCTCACAAGTTCGTGCAGGGCTGATTCTGTAGACTTCCCCTTATTGTAAGCATGTTGGTTCACCGACAGGAGTTTTGTATCCAGGTTTTCCCTAATGAAATAGTCTCAACGTCTTTCCAGACCTTTCAATAGGAAGGAGGATAGGCTAATTGGTCTGAAGTTTTTTGGCCTAGTGTGTGATCTTCCCCGCTTTTGGTATGAATACCACTTTGGTATCCCTCCATCGATTCGGGATGTATGAAAGCCTGATACAGGCTACATAATTTTTCTCCAGCCATGGTATAATGTATTTCAACATTTTCTGCATTTCTACTGGAGTGATGCCATCTGGTCCAGGTGACTTGAAGGGCTCAAAGCTATTAATAGCCCAGCTTATTCTGGATCTGTGGAAATGTGTGTCGAGCAGTACAATGAACGACTGCTCGCTGTTTTTGGTCCAATTATTTGCCTCATCCTGCAAGTAACCCACTGTACAGGGTGAAGCTGATAGTATTTTCCTCAGCCTTGCGGCATCGGAGACCTTTTCCACTTCGCCACAGAAGGTATACCAAGAGCTTCTTTGCGTCTTTCTAAGCTCCTTCTTATAGATCTTGAGTTGCTATTTATAGGCATCCCAAACATTAGCGACCCCAGTAGATTTAGCCTTGTTGAATAGCTTGTTGCAGGTCCTTTTCATAGCCGTTAGCTCAGAAGTCCACCATTGGGGTTTAGTTTTACCCTTGTACCTTGTTTTTGGACAGGCTTCTTCAAGGGAACTATTGAATGATGTGGTGATATGCTCGACCAGATTATCCCGACCGGCTTTGTCATTCGGTTCGTACAGAAGTTTGGAGTTGAGGACTTTCTTGAAATTCTTTTCATACAGGTGCCACTTTGTCTTTCTCACATTTCTGTGGACGGCAGGTTCAGGCGCGTTTTCAGCGAGTTTGAACTCAATTCCACCCAACAATTTTGTCTGACAGCCGGTCAGTAGCAAACGTTACGTCTAGTACTTCTTGTCTGTCTTTAATTGTGAAGGTCGGTTTATTACCTATGTTACAAATACTTATGTTGGTAGTTAGAATAAAGTCAAGAAGCTAATCACCCCTATCGTTTATATCCGTACTACCCCAGATAGTATGATGAGCGTTCGTGTCTGCGCCAATAATCAGCTCGACCTCGTCAGACGTTGCTTCTTCTACTACTTCCTTGAATAGAGCAGTCGGTACTTCATAAGACAAGTAACTGGAGACCACCCAATATATGCGATTACCGATCTCCAGACTAGCAGATGTTTGGTCTTTACCACTTCACAATTTTTTATCAAGAGTGCTGTAATTTTGTGCTTATGTATCTGGTGTAGTCTACGTTATTGGTCCAAAACTAGGCGGAATCGGATCAATCGGCGTGGCCCAGGCCATGTAAGCAACCTTTTGAAATTGAGGTATCTTGCACAATCTATTTGGGAGAGTGCTGTTTTTTTGTGTATATGTATCTGGAGGAAGTCTATGTGATTGGTCTAAAAATGAGCGGGATCAGACCAAAGGGCTCCGTCCATATAAGCCAATTTTTAAATTGATATATCTTGAACAATTTGTTAGCCATAGTAATGTAATTCTGTTTATATTTATCTGATGGCAGTCTACGTGATTAGTCCAAAAATGGGCGGGATCAGACCAATGGGCCAAAGCCAAATTTTGAAATTGAGATATCTTCACAATTTCTTAGCGCTCTTAGTGCTCTTATTTTATGGAGATGTTTTTGGTGGCAGTATTCGTGATTGGTTCAAAAATGGACGGGATCGGAAATCTAAATCTGGGGCAACGAGGTGGACCGGGTCCATCTATATACGAGTATATATAAATGGATGTGTGTATGTTACGTGTGGACTCCAAAACGGGTGGATCGGTTTTGATGAAATTTTCAGGGAATGTTCAGATAAGCATAGAGGGTGACATAGGCTTTATAAGTTCTTGATTGAGGGGGCGTGGTGCCTACACCCCCACGCTGGAGGCTGGTGGTGCCTACATTTTGTGGCACCGATTTGTGGTTCGTTTGAAGGAGGAGGTACCAGCGTGTCACCGGTGCTATGGCTTTGACCATATGATCCGGGACTGCAGACAGGCGCAGAGTGTTTGCCGAAGATGTGGACGGATGGGGCATACGGTCCATCAATGCCCGAACGAGGCGAGATGTCGGAATTGCGAGCTCCCCGGGTACGCAGCCGACCATAGCATGTTGTCGCTGCTGTGTCTCGTGTACGCAGGGCTGATCGCGAGGGCGAGGGCGAGACATTGAGATGATGGAGGAAATCCGGATAGTGCAATACAACTGCCAGCGATCGCAGGCGGTGATGGCTGAGCTCGGGCAGGAGATGAGGAGAGTAGGTGTCTCCTTGGCTCTGCTACAGGAGCCGTATGCTATAGATGGTAGTGTAGTTGGTTTGCCGGGGGGTATGCGAGTGTTTACGGACGAGGGTGCACACTCGGCAATAGTGGTGGAGAGTGGGGACATGGACTGTACGGTAGTGGGGGGGGGGGGGGGGGTTAGCCAATACGGGGTTTGTGTTTCGGTGGAAGGTAGCTTTGGGAGGATGCTTTTGGCTAGCATCTGTTGTAGGTTTGGTGCTACATTGGAGCCGTATCTTAGGTATATGGATACCGTGCTACTACTAGCGAGTAGCATACCTGTTATCCTTGGTGGGGCGTGAGTGATCACCGACCCATCGAAATTGTGGTCTCTCACAGGGGACGGACTAGGGTGACAGAACGGTCTCGTAGGTGGCGGGATCGGGACGTGAACTGGCGACATTATGCGGATTGTGTTAGGGAGGCGGTCTTGGAGCAGACGCCAATAGATGAGTTTAGGCGACTGACGTTAGATGACCAGTTCGGTCGATTGGATGAATGTCTGTGCGCGGTGAATGATGTGCAACTTGGTCGTTGTCGCGCGACTCGACCAAGCAGAATCAGATGGTGGACCGATGAACTTGAGACGATGCGGCGGAATGTCCGACGCCTGAGGAAGAGATTCCAGAGGGTCAGGCATTCTAATGTTTAGTTGATGGGGACGCGGAAAGCTGAATATCGTGCTGGCCTTCGTACGTACAAGGACATGCTGATTAGGAGTGAAGAGGGCCATTTGAGGAGTATTGTACAGGACAATAGGGATGACCCATGGGGGTTGGCGTATAGAATATGTCGAGGGCGTGACAAGCAGGGCGACATCGCGTGTTTTAGTCGGGCCGAGGGGACGTTACGTTCTTGGAGGGAAAGCGTGGATGAACTGTTGGGGGTTCTCTTTCCTGGGGCGGAGCCAGTTAGTTATTGTCCTCCTCGTGAGGCTATAACTGACCCTCCAATCCTCGAAAGATATGAGATTTCGGACAGCATCTATCGGGTGAAAAGTAGGAAATCACCAGGTATCGATGGTATTACTGGAGAGATGGTGAAAGCCATCTGGAAGGCAATACCAGAGTACGTGGAGAGCATCTATCGGAAGTGCTTAGTAGATGGCTTATTCCCAGGAGCTTGGAAGAAGGCGCGAGTTGTTGTACTGCTAAAGTCTCCCGAGAAGGTGAGGAGTGATCCTCGCTCTTACCGGGGCATCAGTCTTCTCTCGGAACTTGGAAAAGTTCTCGAGAGAATAATGGTGCAGCGACTGAAGCAGCGCATCGATGAGAGCACTCTCTCTGAGCGACTGCAGTTTGGATTTAAGTCTAACCGGTCTACCGAGGATGCTTTGATGCATGTAAGGCGTAGCGTTAGCGAGTCTACAGCCAAGTATGTACTGGGTATATTTGTTGATTTCCGAGGTGCATTTGATAATCTCCTTTGGGACAGCGTGCTCCAGCGATTGGTCCAGATTGGATGCTGTGAGTTGAGGCTTTGGCAGAGCTATTTTGAGGATAGGAAAGTTTGTGTGGTGGGTGCCAGCGGCACAGTTTGGAAGGAGGTGACTCGTGGCTGTCCCCAGGGTTCTATCTGTGGTCCATTTATGTGGAACCTCATGATGGATCCCTTGGTACAGTCACTTGCCGGCTCTTACAAGCTGTGTGCATACGCCGATGACCTGCTCATCTTGATCGAAGGCCAGTCTCGTGCTGAGCTGGAGAGAAAAGGTGGAGTGGCCATGCGTACTGTCGGTGAATGGAGTGCACGTGTTGGCGTCGAGGTGTCGGTGGAGAAGTCCTCGACAATGCTGCTCAAGGGCAGCCTGTCTGCGGGGCGTCCTCCACTCATTCGTTCTGGCGAGGCTAGTATCCGGTATCGGAGTGAGGTGAAATACCTGGGTATTACCATGGGAGAGAGGATGAACTTCCTTCCTCATTTGAATGCTGTCAGGGCCAAGTTGACCGAGATTGTGGGGAAAGTTAAGTGTATGCTCAGAAAAGACTGGGGCCTAAGTAGGCGTGCTGTCCGCACCATATATCATGGACTATTTGTTACCTGTGTAACTTATGGTTCTGCTATATGGTGTGAGACAGTACTGACTGCTCATGGCCTACGCAAAGTCTTATCCTGCCAGAGGGTAGCGATGTTGGCTTGTATGCCTGTATGTCGTACGGTGTCCACAGACGCGTTGCAAGTGTTGCTGGGTGCACTCCCCCTTGATCTGGAGGTGTTGCGTTGCGGCATCATCTTCCGGATAAAGCGGGGCCAGTCACTTCCAAGTTAGGATTGGTTTCCTGCGGATCAGCTGATAGAAGGGGATGTTAGGAGGAACAAGGAACTCTTGGATGAGTGCCTTGTGTCTAGGTGGCGGACAAGATGGACCGAAAGTGATAGGGGGCGGGCGACGTACGCTTTTATTCGTGACGCGACGTTTGTTAGGGAGCGGCCAGACTTCGGCTTCGGTCTAAGTCTCGGCTTTTTACTGACCGGACATGGCTCTCTCAATGCATTTTTGCATGCCAGAGGCCTGTCCAATAGTCCGGACTGTGGTTGTGGGAGGGGACCCGAAGATTGGCGGCATATACTGACGGAATGCTCGCACTATGATGATGTTAGGGATTTAGCTAGCATGGGAATCTTTCACTCCCAGGGGGTGTGGGATTTCAGTAGGGTTGTAGAGGACGATCGGACATTAAGGGCGATGGGTGTTTTTGCACACGAATTGTTTTCAATAGGAGACGACTGAGAGACGTGTAGCGGAGGTTAATCAATTACACTACTGTCGGCATAGCCTGCCCAGTCAGTTGTTGTTTTCCTGCGGTCGGGATGCGCGGCACGGATTCCTCCATCTGCGCCCTCGATGCTGATGTTGCTGTCGTCGTTGCTGTTTGCTGCTGTCTGCCAATTGTTTCGCGTTGCATGGTAACTATGGTATGTTGGTATGTTTTGTGTGTGGTCGTTCACCCGTGAGGGTGTTCGTGTTTTATGTGTTTTGTGGGTCACTGATTCTCAGTGGCTGTGTGATTGTCCGGAGCGGCGTCACCTTAGTGACCAGTGAGCCATCCGTGAGGGTGGCTGTGTTGATTGTTGTGTACGTGTGTTGTCTGATTGTTGTTTGAGTGTTGTTTTAAACAACCCTTTGAATGACAGGCCACCAGTCCCGGACCTTTTTTGGAGGACCAACTGGTAGTAGCTTCGGCTACGAAGTCCGACCGGAGACTATAATCTGGTACCACGGGAGCCAGGAGCCCCTGGAACTTCGGTTCCAGCCTGGCTGTTGGTGTGGCCCCTTGGGGAGCATTTCGTGGTGGCTGTGGTTTAGACCCAAATCGCGGGGAGAGCGCAAGCTCGGTGTGGAGTTGCATTTTCAACCGGGTGCCATGACCCATAGAATGGTAGGAGTTTTAGGTAGGCTCCGCCCTTAACCAAAGGGGACGACATGCCAAAAACATGAAGTCGAATTGGTACTCGCGCACTTCGGTGTGTGGGGGCGTTGGTAGACGCATTGTATTCACCCGGTGTTGAGAGCACAGTGCGGTAAGGCCATTGCGGCGGGTACGCACTCGAAACTCGATTCCCATCTGTCAGTACTTACGTATAGATTAACGAGGTTTCTACCGTCCATATCTACATGAGACATATCTTGATAAATGGACGGGATCGGAAATCTGAAATCTGGGGCAACGAAGTGGACCGGGTCCAGCTATCTATAAAGAAGAATGTGTGTTTGTTTGTTGGTTTGTTTGTACCGTATAGACGTCTAAACGGCTGGACCGATCTTCTTGAAATTTTCACAGAATGTACATGTGTGGAGCGTGGTGAAAATAGGGTACTTGAATTTTCGATATATCAAGTGGGCGTGGCCCCGCCCACATAAGACAAATTTTAAAATTGAGATATGTTGCAAAATTTGTTAGCGAGAGTGCAGTAATTTTTTACATATGTATCTGGTGGCAGTCTACGTGATTGGTCCAAAAATGGGCGGGATCGGACCAATGGGCGTTGCACCGCTCATATAAGCCAAATTTAAAAAATTATATATCTTGCTCAAATTATTACCGAGAGTGCTGTAATTTTGTGCATATGTATCTGGTGGTAGTCCAGAAATGGGCGGAAACGGACCAATGGGCGTGGCACCGCCCAATTGAGATATCTTGAAAATTTTGTTAGCGAGAGTGCTGTAATTTTGTGCATATGTATCTGGTGGCAGTCTACGTGATTGGTCCAAAAATGGGCGGGATCGGACCAATGGGCGTGGCACCGCTCATATAAGCCAAATTTAAAAAATGATATATATTGCACAAATTATTACGGAATTGAAGAAGGTGGCCACCTTCTTCAAATTACAGCACTCTCGCTAGCAAAATTTTCAAGATATCTCAATTTCAAAATTTGAATTATATGGGCGGGGCCAAGCCCATTGGTCCGATCCCGACCATTTTTAAATCAACCAGATAGACCACCACCAGATACATATGTACACAATTACAGCACTCTCGCCAAAAAATTGTGCAAGATATGTCAATTCAAAAAGTTGACTTATATGGGCGGGGCCACGCCCATTGGTCCGATCGCGCCCATTTTTGAACCAATAATTCTACGTTAAGTCTACCACCAGATACAGATAAACAGAACTACAACACTCTCTCTAACATATTGTGAAAAATATCTACATTTTAAAATTTGGCTTATATGGGCGGTGCCACGCCCATTGGTCCGTTTCCGCCCATTTTTGGACCAATCGCGTAGACTACCACCAGATACATATGCACAAAAGTACAGCACTATCGGTAATAATTTCTGCAAGATATATCATTTTTTTAAATTTGGCTTATATGAGCGGTGCCACGCCCATTGGTCCTATCCCGCCTATTTTTGGACCAATCACGTAGACTGCCACCAGATACATATGCACCAAATTACAGCACTAACGCTAACAAAATTTTCAAGATATCTCAATTTCAAAACTTGACTTATGTGGACGGTGCCACGCCCATTGGTCCGTTTCCGCCCATTTTTGGACCAATCACGTAGACTACCACCAGATACATATGCACAAAATTACAGCACTCTCGGTAATAATTTGTGCAAGATATATAATTTTTTAAATTTGGCTTATATGAGCGGTTCCACGCCCATTGGTCCGATCCCGCCCATTTTTGGACCAATCACGTAGACTGCCACCATAACAAATTGTGCAAAATATCTCAATTTCAAAATGTGGCTTATATGGGCGGGGCCACGCCCATTGGTCCGATCCCAGCCATTTTTGGAACAATCACGTGGACTACCACCAGATACATATAAACAGAATTACAACACTCTCTCTAACATATTGTGAAAAATATCTAAATATTAAAATTTGGCTTATATGGGCGGTGCCTCGCCCATTGGGCCGTTTCCGCCCATTTTTGGACCAATCAGGTAGACTACCACCAGATACATATGCACAAAAGTACAGCACTATCGGTAATAATTTGTGCAAGATATATCATTTTTTAAATTTGGATTATATGAGCGGTGCCACGCCCATTGGTCCGATCCCGCCCATTTTTGGACCAATCACGTAGACTGCCACCAGATACAGATAAACAGAACTACAACACTCTCTCTAACATATTGTGAAAAATATCTAAATTTTAAAATTTGGCTTATATGGGCGGTGCCACGCCCATTGGTCCGTTTCCGCCCATTTTTGGACCAATCACGTAGACTACCACCAGATACATATGCACAAAAGTACAGCACTATCGGTAATAATTTGTGCAAGATATATCATTTTTTAAATTTGGATTATATGAGCGGTGCCGCGCCCATTGGTCCGATCCCGCCCATTTTTGGACCAATCACGTAGACTGCCACCAGATACATATGCACAAAATTACAGCACTCTCGCTAACAAAATTTTCAAGATATCTCAATTTCAAAATTTGACTTATGTGGGCGGTGCCACGCCCATTGGTCCGTTTCCGCCCATTTCTGGACTACCACCAGATACTGTAATGTGCGCCTTTTGAGGGTTAATAAAGGGATTTTTTTTAACGGATATTTGTATTTTAAATACCGGGAAGAAGGTTGGCAACAGCTGTTTTGTCAAAACAAACGACAGCTGACATTTTGGAGAGTTTAGAGTGAAGGAGAAAAAGGCAACAGGAAGAAAGTTATGACAAGGAGAAGTTTCTTGGCAAAAATGGCAAGAAGTTTCTTCCCTTTTTCTACCTTGATTTGGACCTGACCGGACGCAGTGGCTATTCCCCGGAGACCTAACCAAATAAAAAGTCTCATATACGCGTGATTTTAAAATCGTTTATTGTTTTTTTTTGATTTAAAGTTTGTGCAGTATACCATGTTTAAAAAAAGACTTACAAACTAAGTAAAAGAAGTTTCTTAAAGAACAGTTAAAAGAAATACTATGAGCTTAATTTGAGTTAACAAAAATTTGAAGTTAACAAAAGTTGAAAGTTAACAAAACTTCAGGACTACACAGAGAAAAAACTAAAGTGCTATACATGTACAGGAAAACAAATGTATAAATTTAAAACAAAGACAAATTAAAACAATAAATTTTACAATACATAAACCAAAACTAAAATATAAACGCGTGTGAGCCGCAACCAAAAAGATCACAGCCACTTCATCAGGCGTCCGGTCCAACGAGGGAGTTCCAGCTCCGCATAGCCCAGCCTGGCATGCGACGGTAGGCCAAAAGTTAAGACCCAACTACTCAGAACTCGTATCAGACAGACAGGCAGCTATATATATCTGTATTTGTGAAGGAAAAAAAATAAATTTGAATTAGAAGTGGTAAAATTCTGAGGTATAAACAATTAGTTTCATACACACCTTTTCATGTGATTTTTTTTGCGCACCAAAGCATAGGGTTGAGCTCAGGCCTAGGTTAGGTTGTCCTCCTTCTCTTTTAGGGCTCAGAGTTAGCCCCTTAGCTAGATTATTTGTGGCTCCTAAGAGAATAGAACCAGAAGAAAATCTCCAAGCGTTTGTTTTTTTTTAGTAAAATTAAATAATAACGAATACACATATAAAACAACCAAATCTACATTTACTTAAGTACAGACGATTTGCAGGTGGGACAACATTGCCAGAAAAATGGCGGAAAAATACAACCCTGTGAATTTACAACCGTGTGAACATACAATTTTTGTTTTGCAACGTTAGCAGAAAAGGCATTGCGACATAATTTGCTGATTGTTATATGTGCGAAGTTTATGCATGTGACAACGGCGCCATTGCCAGAAAATCATTTTATTTGCAACACTGTCTATAATGTATTTTAAATGGCAATCCTGCATATAAATATTTACAAAATATATTGTAAATATATGAAATTGTAATGTTTTCTTGCAATCGTCTGAACTGTCAATTCACCTTTGCCTAACAATCTGACATTGCCCGTATATTTGCATCACTTTAACAGGGTTGATAATGTTTGCCGATCAGGCAATCGTCTAAACTCAGCTTAACCATAATAACTTCCGGACGGACATATACAGACGACAGAAACTTTTGGTCATCCAAACACGACAAACTGCTGGTCGCCAATCTCCTTTGGGGATCCTGTTTCCCTGCTAAATCCAGAAGAATCCTGAGATATCCTGTTTTGATTTTCTAACCTCACCTGCGAATCTGAATTTTTCGACATTTTTGTGTACTCACCTGCTACATATTTACCTGTGATCTCGCCATCATCGTTCATCCGTGCCGAATTCTAACCTGAAAAGGGAAAGAGAAAGAAGAGATTAATTATTTGTAGTTTTTACCTTTTTTTTGATACATTAAAGTAAAACAAATCAAATTAATGAAATGTTAAAATAGTAAATTACGCATTGTTAGGAATTTAGTTTTATTTTATCAATCTATAAGCTACTATATTTGTACTTATTTACTGTATAAATGCATATCATTAGAAGCATGCGAAATGTTACTGGACACCCTAATTTCTTTACGAATGAATGTAAACCTCATACCCTTTGTGTTATTGCTAAGTTCAGCGCTTAGAAAACTAGTATATACGATGATGTTTTGTTCTCCGACATAAGGGTTTTTTATTCTCGTATCATTCGTCGCTTCGTCTTTCCCCTATTGCCTTGATACAAGTGCCGCAACATTTCGTCTGTTTCTATCCCTATATATTCAGTGAACTTTGTACTAAACCGGCGATCTTGCTATGTACTCAAAAACCTGTTCAAATTCTAATGCATTGCTTTGCTGGTACATACAATCGATCATCACTGACCAGTCTGTAAATTGTCATAGCATAGTTGAAGTCTGCCGTCTGCCCTGCTGTAAACTAACGAGACAGAACAACAAAACGGGACTGCTTTTTTTGTCCCATCTAATCTGAAGAAAGAAGTCGAAATAAACTCTGTGAAACAATTATAATTGAATGCAAAACTATAAATGTGTTTTTTTATTTTCTGCCACTCAGTGAGCTCGTTACAATCTCGTACATTAAATTTGGTGCCGAAACCCGGGACATAAGAAAACTATAAAAAACTTAAATTCAAATTCTTATAAAAAGTAATTAAACAAGTTTTGATTAAAAAATCGATTTGCTTTGTTCACAACATGTCGGACTTAGAGCGTGCAATAGAAGATCAGCGGTTACTTTTGTTACGACTTAGACGATTTATGAGCGAATATGAAACAATTCCCTCTGCTTCAAAAACTCGTGGTTTATCCCAGAGTGTTTTGGAGAAAATTGAGGACGTCAATAAATTATTTGAAAGTAATCACGAACAGATCTACGACCATGTACGCGATAAATCCATACCACCAACTGAAGTTCCGTATTTGAAGGAGGATGTTTACTTCACATTTTGCCAAGAATTTTTGATTGCGAAGGGAAAGCTTCTGGATTATTTGGCCGAATTAAATACTACGACCTCCCCCATAATACATTCGAGCACATTCCACGCATCTTCCCACCGAAACGAGAGTATGTATAGTGATATTCGTCTCCCTAAAATAGATATACCGATATTTACTGGAAACTATTTGGAGTGGATATCGTATAGGGATATGTTTCTTTCGTTGGTTAACAACAACCATAGTTTATCCAACGTACAGAAGTACTATTATCTGAAAAGTTCTTGCAGAGCAACCCCTCTGACAATAGTTTCTGAATATCCTGCATCTGAGACTAGTTATGAACTTGCATGGTCTGCTTTGACTGAGAGGTACCACAACAAAAGAAAGATTTCAGACACAATTTTCAGAAAACTTTTCAATATTCCCAAGTCTGATGGTTCGTGTGAGAGTATAAAACATTTGCTTGACACAACAAGAAATTGCCTAGCTCTTTTAGGCACCTTGAACGTAACTTATGATAAATGGGACCCAATATTGATCCACATAACTGTCAGTAAGCTAGATATGCAAACATGCAAAGAATGGGAAAAGTCGCTAAAGGCTTCGACCGAAATTCCACAACTAAAAGAACTGTACGCCTTTCTGGACACCACCTTTAGGACACTTGAGTCCATAAAAGACCACAACTTGTCCGCTGTTAAATCAGGCCCTAAATTAAGTAGTACATACAGGTCATCTCAAACACGTAGGGTAAATATGGTAGCCAATAGTGATAATAACTGCCCTTGTTGCGGAAAACGACATCTTTTGTATAAATGTTTCCAGTTCGCAGCTCTTCCATCAGCTGCAAAACGTGAGTTGATAATTTCTAAGATGATATGTCGCAATTGCCTGAATACAGGTCATTTCTCCAGAGACTGTCGTTTACAAACCCGTTGTCAGTCTTGCCACATGGCACATCACACTATTGTGCACAACGAATTCTTTAATGACGACAACCAATCCAATTCCTCACTTAGACCTAGCAATTCCAATCAGGTGGTTCATTCCGAAAATCCCTCATATAGCACTTCAAATAATGCCACTACTACAAATACAAACAATATTAATTGTAATCTCTCCTTGTTGCATGTTGCTGCGATGCCTCATGTTTTGCTGGCTACTGTACGTGTGATTGTACGAACAGAATTTGGTAATTTTAAACTCCGAGCAATTCTGGACCAAGGCGCACAAGCCACCTTAATAACTGAGTCAGCAGCACAGTTATTGAAATTGAAGAAATTTAATACATTTGCTTGCATAAACGGAATAGCAGGCAAATCAATGACAGTGAGAAAATATGTTAGGTTTTGTCTTCTCTCGGATACTGAGAGAGATTTTCTATTAGAAAGCAATGCCTATGTAATGCCATCCCTTACTTCTTATTATCCTGGCAATATAGAAAGGAATCAACTTCCAGATCTTGACAGCTATCATTTAGCCGATCCGCAATTTTACTCTAATGATAAAATTGACTTACTGATCGGTGGTGATATTTATGGGGACATTCTTTTACCACAGCAGAAGAAGTTTGATAGAGGAATATTTCTCCAATTAACACATTTCGGTTGGGTCGTTTCTGGTCCAACCAATGCCATCTCAAGTATATACAGTGCTAACCTTGTTATCTGCTGACTAGAAACCCAATTGAAAGCGTTTTGGGAGCAAGAGGAATTGACGGAAAGTCGAAAAGCTACCCCTGAAGAAGCATTATGCGAAGAGTACTTTAAGAATCGTTTACTCGTGCAAACGATGGACGGTATACTGTTGCCCTCCCGTTTAAGTCAGAATTATATGGCAAGCCTCCACCAGCATTCTACCATACTGATTTTGCTGCATTAAAACGTCTTAAACACATGGAATCCCGCTTTGTCAGAGACCCTAGTCTCGCCCAAGAGTATATTAAATTTATGAACGAGTATGAGTCGCTTCATCATATGAAGAAAATTGGGTCATATCCGCAATCCCTTCATTCGCAAGGATATTTCCTACCCCATCATGGTGTTTTTAGGCATAGTAGTTCTACTACAAAGCTACGTGTTGTTTTTGACGGTAGCAGTAAAAGACCCCCATATTCCGCCTTAAATGATGAGTTGTCATCAGGCCCCGCTCTGCAAAACGATTTGCCAACGATTATTACGCGATGGCGTCGTTTTAGGATCGGTTTCAGAGCTGATTTAGAAAAGATGTTTAGACAAATACGTGTAGTTGATAGGCATCATCATTATCAACAGATTTTGTGGCGTGACTCAGATCAAGAAATTGCTGTCTATAATCTTCAGACAGTCACATATGGAACTAGTTCGGCGCCTTACCTATCCATTAGAGTCTTGCAACAACTTGCGAAAGATGAGTTTAAATCATTCCCAGAAGCTTGTCAGATTTTAATGACAGATACGTATGTCGACGACGTAATATCTGGAGCTGATTCTTTAGAGGAATCGAAAAACATTCAGGGACAGCTAGTCAACTTATTAGCATCAGGTGGATTTAACTTGCGAAAATGGGCTTCGAACTCCCCTCAACTAATGACTCACATTCCAGAACAGTTTCGAGAGAATGTGAATATGATTGACTTCAACGAACAAAATGTGGTTAAAGCATTGGGATTGGTTTGGAACATGGGAGAAGATTCATTCACATTTAAAGTGAATTTCGAAGCTCAAGAAGACGTTACGAAAAGCAGCTTATTATCTGACGCAGCTAAACTGTACGACCCTCTTGGATGGCTTGCCCCAGTAACAATAAATGCTAAAATCACCTTTCAAAAGCTTTGGTTGGATGGTATTGATTGGAAAGACCAAGTGTCCCATAAAACGCAGTCTACTTGGAAAAGGTATCTTAAGGAATTGACCATTTTGGAACAAATAAAGATACCTCGATGGATTGGATGCTACCGCAATAGCGAAGTAGAGCTACATGGCTTCTGCGATGCATCGCAGTCAGCGTTTGCGGCCGCTGTTTATGTCAAAGTGTTAGACTGTCGAGAATCCAAGGTGCATCTTTTACAATCGAAAACAAAAGTTGCACCTCTCAAGGTTCTATCAATCCCAAAGCTGGAATTGTGCGGTGCTACTTTGCTCGCTAAGCTAATGCATAAAGTCAAAACCCAGATAGATAGAAGCATTAAAAATGTATTTTACTGGACTGATAGCATTACAACTCTTTGTTGGATTCGAGCTGAGTCATCAAAATGGAATGTATATGTAGGAAATAGAGTTTCTGAGGTACAAAGATACTCAAATATTTCAGAATGGCGCTATGTATCAACAAAGGACAACCCTGCAGACTGTGCTTCCCGCGGCATAAGTTCTACAGAGTTAATAACACACCGACTTTGGTGGTCCGGCCCAGACTGGTTACACCTATCACAACAACTGTGGCCCCAGCAACCTGAAAACAACTATCAAACTGACCTCGAAAAACGAAAAACAAAGCTATTGGTCAATATAAATACAACAACGGAATATCCTGATATAATTAATAAATATAGCTCTCTGTCGAAACTAATTCGAGTTACAGCGTATATACTGAGATTTAGCGCAAATGCTAAACTATCGGATCATCAGATACGAATGCATGGTTTCCTCAGAACCGAGGAATTAAATCGGGCCCTACAAACACTTGTTATCGAAACACAAAAGATAGATTTTTCTAACGAATTGGTTCAGATACAAAAGATTAAACTCGTGCACCCCGGAAGCAAAATTTCGCAGTTATGTCCATTTATCGACGAAAAGGGGATTCTTCGTGTTGGTGGCCGCTTGCAAAAAGCTAAGTTTAATTATGAATTCAAACACCCCATTTTATTATCGAAACATAACCCTTTGTCACTTTTGATTTTTTCAGATGCTCATATAAAAACCTTGCATGGGGGTCTAATACAGATGCAGGCTTATGTCACCCGGAAATTTTGGATCGTATCGGCTCGTAATTTGGCAAAAATAGTGCAGAGGAAGTGTATAACATGCTTTAACTACAAAGCAAAAGCAGCGCAACAAATCATGGGAGAACTTCCAGCATATCGTCTTCAGCCAAGCCGCCCGTTTAAACACAGTGGAGTTGATTATGCTGGGCCAATTATTATAAAGCAGTCAACAGCTCGGAACGCAGTTACTGCGAAAGGGTACATCAGTTTATTTATATGTATGGTCACAAAGGCCATACATCTTGAGGCTGTCACTACATTGTCGACGGACTCGTTTATCGCTGCATTCAGGCGATTCACTTCCCGCCGTGGTGTATGTACAGACTTATATTCCGATTGCGGAACTAACTTCATAGGCTCCAATAAGCAACTAAAGCTACTGCAGCGGAGAAGTCGTGAAACTATTCCGGGCGAGCTTCTTGATGTACTGGCAAATACTGGGACCAAATGGCATTTCATTCCCCCCGCTTCACCAAATTTTGGAGGATTGTGGGAAGCGGGCGTGAAGTCAACGAAACACCATTTAAAACGAATCATGGATACTCGAATTTTGACTTTCGAAGAGCTAACTACCCTGCTGACGCAAATTGAGGGATGTCTAAACTCTAGACCCTTATGTCCCCTTTCCACCGATCCGAATGATTGTGAAGCGCTTACCCCTGCCCATTTCATCATCGGTGAGCCCATTTTAACAATTCCAGATGAAAGTCTCCTAGACTGTACTGCTGACAGACTTTCTCGATGGAAAGTAGTTGAGTTATTGAAACAGCAATTTTGGAAACGATGGGTGAACGAATATGCAAATCGCTTACAATCGCGGCCAAAGTGGCTAAAGTCTTCCAACAATGCGGAGGTAGGAGATCTTGTACTTATATTAGATGAACGGGTACCACCAGGCCAGTGGCCAATGGCACGAATTACGGAAGTTCATCCGGGTGCTGATGGTCGAGTCCGTGTAGTATCCTTATTCGCTAAGGGAAAATACTACAAAAGATCAGTTTCAAAAATTGCCATGCTGCCTATTAAAGATGACTTTCCGCTAACGAAGGAACCTGAAACGAGTTGCTGTGAGTCGAGGCATAGCGGGGTAATCTCGGAAACCAAATAAAACACCTCTGAATTCTTCTAGCATGTCAAGAACAGTCGTTCTTTGTGCGGGGGAATGTTAGGAATTTAGTTTTATTTTATCAATCTATAAGCTACTATATTTGTACTTATTTACTGTATAAATGCATATCATTAGAAGCATGCGAAATGTTACTGGACACCCTAATTTCTTTACGAATGAATGTAAACCTCATATCCTTTGTGTTATTGCTAAGTTCAGCGCTTAGAAAACTAGTATATACGATGATGTTTTGTTCTCCGACATAAGGGTTTTTTATTCTCGTATCATTCGTCGCTTCGTCTTTCCCCTATTGCCTTGATACAAGTGCCGCAACATTTCGTCTGTTTCTATCCCTATATATTCAGTGAACTTTGTACTAAACCGGCGATCTTGCTATGTACTCAAAAACCTGTTCAAATTCTAATGCATTGCTTTGCTGGTACATACAATCGATCATCACTGACCAGTCTGTAAATTGTCATAGCATAGTTGAAGTCTGCCGTCTGCCCTGCTGTAAACTAACGAGACAGAACAACAAAACGGGACTGCTTTTTTTGTCCCATCTAATCTGAAGAAAGAAGTCGAAATAAACTCTGTGAAACAATTACAATTGAATGCAAAACTATAAATGTGTTTTTTTATTTTCTGCCACTCAGTGAGCTCGTTACAATCTCGTACACGCATCGTAAACTTACATTTTCTTTTGGCCATACTACAATTAATGTTGGAATCTTAGAATTTTCGAATAATTATGTAGATAAATTTCAGTCTGGCTTCGAGCCTATTAATAAATGAATTGTTGTCATGATTTTTGAAAAGAAAAATAAGCATATTTTTGGAATGGAAGGCTAAGGGAGATATAAAAGGGTAAGTGTTCCACACGGCTAGAAAGGAGGGTGAAAGAGTCTGGGGTATTCCGGAAACATCGGACAACGAATACCATGGTTGGTGTGGGCGATGTCCAAGCACATGAACATCGAATGTGCTTTCAAAACCAGAATAATGATGTGACTGGGGACTTGAAAAGATACGTGATTCGTTTATTAATATTTGATCCAAAGGCTGGTTGATATTTAGTTTTTGTCAACTACCTGAGGTGTTGTTGCTGACAAGAACCGCGCCCCTAGACTGAGCCATAGCCGGAGCTTTGACGCCAGCAACCAGCGCAAGTCAGCACAGCATCTCACTCCCAAAAGGTAACAGTCTCGTCTACGGGACTACGACAAAATTGCGCCCGCAACATGGGGCCCGAGAAATCGGGTTGACCGATTCATTAAATAACTGCTACAACTCCTGGTGCGTCGATCGACTTTGGATATATCCTATATGACCCGGCTATAGGCCTTTTGACAGTTTTAGTCGCGTGCGGTAGGATATAAAAGGAAATAGCGAACAAGGAGGGGTAGTAGGGTGCATCTTTTACGAGACGGAAGTCATGAGCGAGAGGAAATGGTTTGATCGTTACCATTTGCACGTTGAAGGAAAGAAGGGAAGATGGACCGTCCATCTGAAATAGTTTTTGAAATAGACCATATTGTTGTTTGTGTTCCAGTCCGTCCGTTTTACTATTTATGGCTAACCCCAGTCCAAAGTGAGTCCTAAGTAGAGTTTTCTCAGAGCTATCCAGTGCCGCATTGGAATGTCCGAAAATTGAGACAAACACAATCCCATACAACACTTTTTGGAACACGTATCATTAACCACAGTAAAGACAGTGACGAGACCTTGGATAGGGAAATCAAGGGATTTCTGACAGTCATTATGATGAGGAAAATCTGGTTTTTAGTTATCTCACCCGTCCTTTAAGCCGCAAGGAACACAACCCTTAAAATTTTAAAAGAACATAGACATTTTAAATAGACATTTACAGACGACAGAAACTTTTGGTCATCCAAACACGACAAACTGCTGGTCGCCAATCTCCTTTGGGGATCCTGTTTCCCTGCTAAATCCAGAAGAATCCTGAGATATCCTGTTTTGATTTTCTAACCTCACCTGCGAATCTGAATTTTTCGACATTTTTGTGTACTCACCTGCTACATATTTACCTGTGATCTCGCCATCATCGTTCATCCGTGCCGAATTCTAACCTGAAAAGGGAAAGAGAAAGAAGAGATTAATTATTTGTAGTTTTTACCTTTTTTTGATACATTAAAGGAAGGAGGAAAATCTGGTTTTTAGTTATCTCACCCGTCCTTTAAGCCGCAAGGAACACAACCCTTAAAATTTTAAATAGAAATTTTGATATTTAATAGTCAGTATTGAGAAAGAGAGTAGCGTTTCAATTGAAGTAAGTACCAATGGTTAATACTAGGTCAAATAGCTATTCTAGCGAACTCCCTGTTCAACCGATTTTTACAATGGCCTCGAATTCTACGACGACCAATACAGTTACCACAACCACAGCGACCACAACTGTCGCAATGACCCAACCCACAACAGCCACAGGCATAATGACGGCACCAATCGAGTCCAGTGTAGCTCCATCATTGCATGATGTGTCGAATTTCACTTTGAGTCAATCGACGCCGGAAACACCAAACTTTAGCAGCATCACAGCCAGAAATATACATCGAGAGAGAAGAGAAACCCGGGGACAGAACGACGAAGAGGTAGGAGGCCGAAGTGATATTAATTTACATGAGGTTATCAATTCAGCTATAGGAGTGGGACAGTCCGAGCTGATACGCATACTGGAAGAGAAATTGCGGGATTTGGTGCCACTGTTGGTGCAACAGAGTTTGGCGAACATGAATGTGGCAGCATCAACGGCCCCTAGAAATGAAACCCAACAGAGGCAGGCCGCAGTTCATAGGCCACATACCGAGAACGCAGTACCACCAACAGGTAGAACAGAGCCTTCGCGAGAAGTACATCAGCCATGGGCCAACCACAACAAGTATGGGATCCGAGACAGCCCACATTTCTCACGGGGGCGCAGCCAACATATCTTGGTCCTCCTGCTGGAACCCAGTCATTACCTACTGGGCCTCCTACGCAGTGCTATATGTCTCATTTACCACCTACCCAGGGTTATCATCTTGGCGGAAGCCACAATCCACTTCCAACTACCCAACAAGGCTATGGAAATTCGCCGTTTCCAAATCAATTGGGTTCGAGGATGTCACCGTCAATAAGGAAGATAGACGTTGAGAAATGGCGACTTAAATTTGACGGAACGTCCAAATCAATTAACGCGGAGGATTTCATGTTCAGGTTGGAACAAATGAAACAAGACTTCCAGTGTGATTGGGAAGAGGTGTTGGTGAAGTTCCCGCAGCTACTAGAAGGACCTGCCGAGGAATGGTACTGGATGCAGCGGAGATTGGGACGTGTCCAGAGTTGAAGGAAGCCTTTCTCTCTCCATTTCGGAAATTCGAAAGCGATTTTGACATCCAGCGCCGGATGATGGACAAGCGACAAGGCCCTCATGAGTCATTTGAGGAATATTGCAACGCGATGGTGCGCCTCAGGAATCAGCAAAGGGAGCCGATGGCAGAGCAAATGATAGTCGAGATAATGAAAAGTAACCTCAAACCCAGCCTCGCTGCCTTGGTGTTTCCCATAAGGATGTTTGGGTTACAACACTTCCGGGAAGAGTGCAGGAAAGCCGAGACAAGCTGCGCAAGCACACCGTCAACAGTTTGCTCCTCGGGTACATGAGCTCGAATTTGATGACCCGCCGGCAGAAGCGGAAGTAGAGGCTATCAGCAGGCAAAGTAACTATGTATGCTGGAACTGCCGAGAGAGAGGACATGGTTTTATGGACTGTCCGGCGACAGAGAGGAACCTATTTTGTTATGGTTGCGGTTTAGAAAATGTGGTTAAACCGAATTGTCCAAGATGCAGGGGAAACCGACAAGCGGGCACGTCCAAGGGGGAAACGCGCCCGATGCTTTAGATCCCCATACGGAAACGAGTTGGAAACAGGAGGAAGCTAAAGTAGCTATTTTAGTAAATAAAACTAGAGTAAGGTCAGAAACAAACATTGAAGCTAGAGTTAAGGAAATTAGACCCTGGCATGTTCGCATGCAAGAATACGAAGAAGCCAGGAATAGGATATTTGATAAGAAAAATGAATTAAATGAATTAATAGTAGACATTAGGAAGGAAACAAAGATTGAAAAAGCTAGGAAGCGCTATAGGAGGCGGAGGGATCTGAGACAGGAAATAGCATCCGCAGCATTGTATGAAGGGGAGGATACCCGCCTATATACCCGAATTAAAATTGGAGACGAAGAAATCGAAGGTCTTTTGGACAGTGGAGCGACTGTCACGTGTTTGGGTCAGGGGTGTTTGGAGTTTGTGGACAGGGTTCAGGTTCCCATTTATCCCTATAGCTCAACAATAAGGACGGCAGATGGAACACCGCACCCCATCGTAGGCAGAATTCGGGCCAAAATAAAAATAAACCGAATTGAGGAAGAGATAACCTTCTTCCTAATTCCATCCTTAGGGAGGAGCTTGTATTTAGGAGTAGATTTTATGAAAGCTTTTAAGTTGTTAATAAATATTGAATGCCTTAGCATGGACGAAGAGGTCGACAAGGAGCCCGAAGATCCTACAGGACACATCCTCCGGGCGGACGAGCGGAAGGAATTGGATGCCGTTATAGCTCAGTTTCCGTCGTTTGAAGTTTTAGGCCTTGGTAAGACCAATCTAGAAATGCGTGTCATTGACACGTAAGATGCTGAACCAGTAAAGCAGCGTCATTACCCTGTGTCTCCGGCGGTGCAGCGTCTCATGTTCGCGGTGTTGGACCGCATGCTGGACATGAAGGTCATTGAGCCCAGCCAGAGCCCGTGGAACAATCCTGTTACCCTGGTGCGAAAAGGCACTAAAAACAGATTGTGTCTCGATGCTCGGAAGCTCAATGCCCTGACTGTCAAGGATGCGTATCCTCTCCCGAACATAGAGGGGTTGCTTAGTCGGCATTCAGTCGCCGCCTGTCGTAGCGAACGGACGTGTTATCGCAGAGCGGATAGTTTTTAACCTATTACGCAATACCTATTCACCTACCTACTACGCAACCAGGAGGTTTGTTGTTTATAAAGCGTAGGTTGAATTGGATGCATCGGTCTCTGGACAGATATTTCTGAGCTCAGTCTGGAAGGCCTATACCGACGTACCTATTACGGGCTAATACTGGCTATGGGGGTATCTCCCCCAACCACTTTATGATTAAACCAAAAAAGACGAAGGAGATTACGGCGCAGGGGAGGGAAAACCCAGTGCCGGCGACAAGCGTTGATTCACTCACGAGTCATGTGTCGTCGTTATCGAACAATCGTGAGCAAGCAACTTCTACGAGCTTTGGTGCCTTGGATCCCGTAGTCGAAAATGAAACAAGAGCACATCCAGCCGCAGGCAAAACAAATGATAAGACAGATGAAGCAGAACGGGGCTTTAAGCAACCCCAGCCTTTAAAAGCCATTGGGGACTCTGACTCTGAATCATCAAATGAAAACAATATCACTATTGTTGCTAACTCAAAGAGACTGTCAGGGGCACAAAGAAGGAAACTGAATAAGTTGAACCGACAGAACCTATTACGGGATGAACCTGACAATTCTACCTCCAATACAAACATGGAGGCCGCTAAAAGAGTCAGGTCTCCCGAAGAACATAGCGCTGTGAAAGTGACTAAGAAGAAAAAGGGCTCGCCGTCTTCCAGTAATTCGGATAAGCCTAACGTAACCACACAAAAGGAGGTCTCTAGTCTGGGTCCTTCGATTGTGGGCGGTAGAGTTGACCCAAAAACGCAGTTCAAGTCAACCAAATCATCCGTTAAGGATGAGGCTTTAACCAAAAAGGCTCTACAGACACGGAAAAATCAATTGGCCATAAAGAAGGGTAAGAAGCCACCGTCTTATTCTAATATAGCTAAACAACATTTTCGAGACGATCTATGCTACGCCATAATTGATAGCAGTAGTGCATCTGGCAGAATCCCCGAAGATCAAAAGAGTAACTTCGAAGATTTGGTCTATACGAGGGTAGCGGAATACGTCCTCGAATCTAAGGATGAACCACCAATCGACGTAATGAGTTGCAAGTTTGAGAGGGGTGTTTTGGTGCTAAGGCTGGCATCACAACGCTGCGCTGGTGTCCTCGTAAAACTTGTGGATAGCTTCCCCTCACCTTGGGACGGCGCAAAGCTAAAATTGGTAAGGAAAAGCGACATTCCTGAACTCATAAAAACGACCTATATGTTAAGGGATGTCCCAGTAAGTTCTCATCAGAGTACATACTCGACATCATTGGCAAACAGAATTCAAAACTTTCCGTGAGAAAGTGGGAAGTCTTCTATAGGAAGGATGATACCGAGGGTACTCTCCTCGTGTTAGGAATAGACCCAGAATCCAAGAACAATCTTGTCATGGCGAAGGGCATGGCGTACTTCTTGATCTGGACAGTCTTTTTCAAAATTGGAAAGGTCCCGATTGGCAGGACAAATGAATCGAGTCAAAATATACTGTCTGAAGAGGCAAACACTGGTATTGAACGGATGGAGACAAGTGAGACACTGCCAAAAACTGATGTGGAAGTAGTCAATAACACCACCAGTTCACCAATAGTACCATCACTTTTGCAGGAAGTTCCCAGCAAAGGTGGTGATCAAAATAAAAAGAGCCACAAAACGATTCAAACCAATGAGGGAGCGACAAAAAATAACACCGCCTCCCAAAATTGTCGACTGGAAGATGGTGTAATAGGTAGTGAACGAAAGGAGGAGACTGACCCACTACCAAATAAAGAGGGGGTGCCACCAGATAGGATAGACTCCCATAAGAAACTTTTACTGGAAGGACAATGATTGAGGTCATCCAGATAAACCTCCACCGGAGCGAGACAGCATCCAACGCTCTGATGGACATCATAAATAAAGGCAGGGTTCATATTGATTTGATCCAGGAACCATGGACAACTAGCAACGAGGTTACTGGATTAAACCATGTGAACTATAACCTTTTCTACGCTAACACAGTTACTCGTCCAAGGACTTGTATTCTGTGCCATAAAAACTTATGTTTTATTTTCTCTCCAGAGTTGTAAACATCGGACGCAACTGTGCTGAGGCAAGGTAATGGAAATATGTACCTGGCGTCAATATATCTGCCATTCGATGCGCCGACATTGCCACCTACGTCGGAATTACAACGTCTGGTGAGGGAATCCAAACACACAAGTAATGAGTTATTAGCTGGATGTGACGCCAACTCCCATCATATCGCTTGGGGTAGTACTAACACCAATAAAAGGGGACACGCCCTTATCGAATTTTTGAATACAAATGACCTCATAACTCTTAACATAGGAAACACTGCAACCTTTGTTAACAAAATTAGGGAAGAAGTATTAGATATAACGATATGTTCAGAAAATCTTATTGATGAGATTCATTAGTGGAGGGTTTCGGATGAACACTCCTATTCAGACCACCGTTATATAAGGTTTACAATTGCACGGCCACCGCCAAACCCCATAAGTTTCCGTAATAAGGCTAAGACCGACTGGACTAAATTCGGAAATCTACTTAGAAATCGATTGGGGCAGCCTACACGCGATTATCTATGTGCAGAAGACATTGATATCAATGTTAAGAAGATTACCGAGGCTCTTGTAAAATCATTCGAAGATAGTTGCCCACTTCGAGAAAGGAAATCTGCCTTTGAGAAACCCTGGATGACAGGACAAATTCGCTCGATTGGCAAAGATGTCCGCAGACTTTACAATATAGCTCGACGTAAAAAACAATCAGTATATTGGGACGACTACCACAGAAGACTCAAAGAATACAATAAAATCGTTAGATCGGCGAAACGTAACTCCTGGAGGCTTTTCTGTGAACAGGTAGACAGCGTTAACAGCATGTCTAAAATGAAAAAGTTCCTCTCAAAAACTCATGTAAAAACCGAAACACTGGTGGATGAAACGGGTAAAAGGATGGAAACTATAGAGGATACCGTAAGGCTCTTGATGAAAACTCATTTTCCGACTGGTAATGCTGGACCAACAGAGGAACAGTTACAGAATGAAAATGTATTGCATCAAGTACCTATTACGGATATAACAGATGGTATGGTTAAAGAAGCGATAAAAAGTTTCTCTCCCTTTAAGGCTGCGGGACCGGATGGAATATTTCCAGCACTTCTGCAGAATGAGGTGGATCTGGTATCAACTCATCTGGCTGGAGTGTTCACTGCATGCCTAACCCATTCGTATACCCCAAAAAACTGGCAGGAATCAAGGGTGGTCTTCATACCAAAGCCTGGCAAGGCGAGTTACACGACCCCAAAGGCTTATCGACCCATTAGGCTTACTTCTTTCCTGTTAAAAACAATGGAGCGAATAATTGATGACATGGTCAAAGGTAAAATAGCGGATGACAGGCTAAAATTCAAACAACACGCCTATGTCAAAGGAAGATCAGTGGAAACAGCTCTGCATGAGGTAGTGCACCACATAGAAGAGTCCTTCAGTAAAGAAATGTATACACTTGCTGTTTGCATAGACATTGAGGGCGCATTTAACAATGTACAGACCGATACACTTATCCAGTCCTTAGACGAGTTTCAGGTTGACCGGGCGCTGAAAAACTGGATCAACAATATGCTAAGGAATAGGTGGATTATTTGTGGGTCATATGACGTAAAAATTAGAGACAAGGTAAATCGTGGTATACCTCAGGGGGGCATTTTATCGCCTCTTCTATGGGTTACGACGATACACAGTCTCCTAAAAGCCCTCACCAATGAAGGACTTAAACCAGTCTGTTATGCAGACGACGTTGTAATACTTCTAAGGGGCTTTCATCCAAATCTATTATGCAGAAGAGCTGAAGAGGCACTTAACATAGCATATAACTGGCACAACGAAGGGGATTAAATGTTAACCCAGACAAAACAGAAATATGTCTATTTACAAGAAAACGAAGATCCCACGTTTTACCCCGCCTCGATTCCTGAATAAGACAATTGCTATAACTAAAAAGGTAAAATACTTGGGAGTAATCTTGGATCAGAAACTGTACTGGAAAGATCATCTTGAAGAAAGAGTTACAAAGGCACACAGATGTTGGTCGTTGTGTAGAAGAGCTATAGGTTTAAAATGGGGACTACGTCCAAATATGACTCACTGGCTTTACATGAGCGTGATTAGACCAATAATCACCTACGCCTCTGTAGTGTGGTGGACATCAATGGACAAGAAGTGCAACGTAATACCTTTGCAAAAAATTCAACGTATGTGCTGTCTAGGCATAAGCGGATGAATGGATAAATCGAGATCACAAGTCGTACTATCAGAAGATTTTAGAATATCTAGTTGGTCACATTCAAACGCCAGAAATCTCGGACCGCATTCCTGAAGTCCGGCTTACAACTAACTGTGATACGTTTGTGCCAGACAGACGCTCCTGGGAATATGGAACTTTGGCCCATGTGCCAGTGGGAACCAGCTGCTACACGGATGGGTCCAAGCGAGGAGGAAGGACGGGTCTGGGACTTTTTATTGATGAACCAGAAGTCGAACTTCACTTCCGCCTCCCTGACCATAACACGGTATTTCAAGCAGAAGTTCGAGCAATCACGGAGTGTGTGAACTGGCTCAGTAACACGACAAAGCCTAAATATGCCAACATCTTCACAGATAGCCAAATGGCGATTAAAGCAATAACATCGGAAAGGGTCAAATCCAGAACTGTGTTGGACTGTAAAAGAACGATAAATGATTACTCAGCCCATGGTCAATTGCGTATTTGCTGGGTACCAGGACACAACGGAGTGATTGGAAATGAACGGGGAAACAACTTGGCTTCAAAGGGCAGAGAACTTCGAGTAATAAACTTGAAAAATTGGAAACCTTTCGAAGCCACGAAAAATGAGTTGAAGCACTGGGCAGTGATGGCTCATAAAACTATGTGGAATAGCGCAACAGTAGGAGCAACTGCAAAGATACTGTGGGGTGACCCAAATGAAAAGAAAACAAGAAGTCTTCTGAAACTAAACAAGATCGATATTAGTAAGATGATGAGTGTTCTAACGGGACACTCAAGCTTACAAGCACATCTTCATGGCATAGGACTAGCAGGAAACGACGAATGCAGGGCATGCAGAGAAAACATCGAAACGATGGAACATTTTCTGTGTCACTGCCCGGCTTTCACACATGCAAGATCCCAACATTTCGGGTCCGACATATTACCAGACTTGACTCATCTCAGAGAATATGACTGGAAGATACTGAGAAAATTCGTGTCTAGTACCGATTTTCTGTAACTCGTGAGGTATAAAAAGATCATAAATAAGGAGCGCACAACAGGCCGAACCACTGGCTTAAGTGTATGTACATGGACATGAGACGTTTAAACGTCTCCTCCTTTCAACCTAACCTAACCTAACCTAGTCGGCTTGGAGACACACACTTCATCTCGAGTGTAGATCTCAAGGATGCCTTCTGGCAGATCCCACTCGAGATGAAGAGTCGGGAAAAGACAGCTTTCACGGTTCCGGGACGACCGCTATATCACTTCACCGTCATGCCTTTTGGGCTGTGTAATGCGGCCCAAAGGTTATGTCGGTTGATGGATCCCGTCGCATCTCCGTGAACGTGTATTTGTGTATCTAGATGACTAACTGATAGTGGCTCCGGATTTTCGCACGCATTTAGAATTGTTGAGGCAAGTGGCGGAGCTCCTAACTAAAGCCAAACTAACAATAAATGTAGCGAAATCCAGATTTTGTTTTCGGGAATTGCGTTATCTTGGCTATATCGTGGGTGATGGAAAGCTCAAGCGCGACCCAGGAAAGGTTTCCGCAATCTTGGACTGTGATCATCCGAAAAACGCGAAGCAAGTCCGGCGATTTATGGGAATGACCGGCTGGTATCGTCGCTTTATCGCGAACTATGCCTCGATTGCAGCCCCAATTTTCGACACCTTGAAGAAGGGAAGGGGGTTTAAATTCGAGGGGGGTGCCCAGGAACCTTTTAGGCACTTTAAAGATGCGCTTACTCGAAGTCCGGTGCTTCGGCACCCAGATTTCGGAAAACATTTCTACATTCAGTGCGACGCCTCGGATGTGGGAGTAGGGGGAGTTCTTTTTCAAAAGGACGAAGACGGTGGAGAACACCCTATTGCGTATATCTCGCACAAACTGACCTCAGCTCAAAAAAATTATTCAGTGACTGAGAGGGAGTGTCTGGCGGTGGTAATGGCCATCAAGAAGTTTCGACCTTATATTGAATTGATGCCTTTCACCGTCATCACTGATCACTCGTCACTTAAGTGGTTAATGTCCAATAAGGAGCTGAGTGGACGTTTGGCGAGATGGAGCCTCCTTCTACAGGGCCACAATTTCGATATCGAGCACCGGCGAGGCAGCCTGAACGTAGTCCCAGATACCCTATCAAGATATAATATGGAGGAGCTATGTACTGAATTTGCAACTTTAATAGACCTAGAGGCACCAGAGTTCAAAGATGAAGAATATCTGTCGAAACTATCTACAATAGAAGACAATCAAGAAAGGTTCCCCGACTTACGTATAAAAGATGGCTACATATACAAAAGGACTGTGCCTGTATCTGTGGACATTCCGTGTGAAGATTTTGTTTGGAAGCTGTGGGTACCAGAAGCCTTAACGGCATCGGTCATTGGCAAGGCCCATACTCCAACCACGGCCGCGCATGGTGGTTTCCACAAAACGCTACAGAGGTTGAGAGAGTATTACTATTGGCCTAACATGAGCACACAGGTTCGACTTTATGTTAGGAACTGTCAGGTATGCAAGGAGTCTAAGCCAAATTGTCAGAAAATGCAACAACCTATGGGGTCAGAAGTCAAAATAGTACGACCTTTCCAGAAGGTGTATATTGATTTTCTGGGACCTTATGTCAGGACGAAAGCGGGAAATTGCTTCATATTTATAGTATTGGCCCATTTGACGAAATATGTCCTATTGAAGCCCATGACGAAACTACGTGCAGATTGGTAATACGTTTCCTAACCAGCGAGGTTTTCCATAAATTCGGTGTGCCCGAAACTATAATGTCAGACAATGGGAAACAGTTTACAGGAAAAGATTTTGCTGCGTTTTTAGAAGCAGCTACAATCCCTTAGAGATCCTGACTTCCTTGCCATACCCAAGGAATCTCAGTTGGAAGTAGTCCGGGAGGCAGTCCGGAAGAATCTTGCCGAAAGTTATAAAGATCGGGCCCAGAAATACAATACCCGAACCCGGTTGGTGAAATTTCATCCCGGTCAGGAGGTATTTAGACGCAATCATCAACTAAGTGATTTCGGAAAAGATATAAACGCAAAACTCAACAAAAAATACTTGAAGTGTAGGATAGTAAGAGCGGTGGGCCGAAGTCTCGGTGGGCCTTAACGGCATCGGTCATTGGCAAGGCCCATACTCCAACCACGGCCGCGCATGGTGGTTTCCACAAAACGCTACAGAGGTTGAGAGAGTATTACTATTGGCCTAACATGAGCACACAGGTTCGACTTTATGTTAGGAACTGTCAGGTATGCAAGGAGTCTAAGCCAAATTGTCAGAAAATGCAACAACCTATGGGGTCAGAAGTCAAAATAGTACGACCTTTCCAGAAGGTGTATATTGATTTTCTGGGACCTTATGTCAGGACGAAAGCGGGAAATTGCTTCATATTTATAGTATTGGCCCATTTGACGAAATATGTCCTATTGAAGCCCATGACGAAACTACGTGCAGATTGGTAATACGTTTCCTAACCAGCGAGGTTTTCCATAAATTCGGTGTGCCCGAAACTATAATGTCAGACAATGGGAAACAGTTTACAGGAAAAGATTTTGCTGCGTTTTTAGAAGCAGCTACAATCCCTTAGAGATCCTGACTTCCTTGCCATACCCAAGGAATCTCAGTTGGAAGTAGTCCGGGAGGCAGTCCGGAAGAATCTTGCCGAAAGTTATAAAGATCGGGCCCAGAAATACAATACCCGAACCCGGTTGGTGAAATTTCATCCCGGTCAGGAGGTATTTAGACGCAATCATCAACTAAGTGATTTCGGAAAAGATATAAACGCAAAACTCAACAAAAAATACTTGAAGTGTAGGATAGTAAGAGCGGTGGGCCGAAGTCTCTATGAGATAGAAGATCTGAAAGGGAAAGCTATCGGGGTGTACCATGCCAAAGACCTTAAACAATAACACACATGAAGGACCATGAGGTTTCCGTCCAAAATGGCCATTCCAAATTAATTAGAGGTCGCTAGAATATTTGAGACACCAATCTCGGACAGACTGGTGGATATGACAAAGAAACCCAAGTTTCAGAAGAGTAGGGTCAAGATTCCAGTACGTCAGACGGCTGGAGCACACACCAAGGTTTCCGAAGCCTGACTTCAATTGTAAACTTTTCGGATCCCAACTGACTCAAAAACTGCAAATAGTGAAAAGACCGTTTAGATCTATCATTAGTCCTCAGTGACTCACCACCTTGCCCTAGGGACACTATGTCATTAAGCTGCACCAGTGGTGAAGTCAGGACCATGAGCTTGTCAGATATTCTTATAGTGGGAGCAGTTGGGATACAGACATAAGAAAACAACGAAGACATCGGAATGCCTCCGCTGGAATATTGTCGGCTTCGTGGACTTTGGTGTGTGATCTAGTCGCGAAGGTCTGGAGTACTATCTCCAATACCGAATGAATAATTGGGCGAACAATACCTAGCACCTAGAGCTATAGTTGGAGTATGCAATACTCCCTGAATATAATTTAAGTCGAAAGATTCCCTCCAAATAGCACAGGCAGATAGACATTTTCAAGGCTTTTTAATTATTTTTGTTCTTTTTATGTGTCTATTGAAATTGAATTGAGAAGCATATGTATTTTAGTTTAAGGTATTAGTAGTTAGTAAGAATGTCTTGAATTACTAGGATTTTAGTTGTAGGCTTAAGTTAAGTGTTAGTATTATTTATTGAAAAACAACAAAGAAGTACTAAGCCCACTTAGCAAAGCATAGAAACTTGATTTATTTATTTTTTTTTTTTTTTTGAAAAACTTTAAGCACCTAGTAAAGGAAGAATGAACTCACATATTCCATGGGTTTGATTCAGGCCCGGATGAAAACTGTGGGCATTAAAAAAAAGCCGATACGAAGCGAGGAGTGTTAGTGGGTGACGTATCGCCAAAGTTTTCCAAAGTAATTTTCGTAGTATTAGGTTGGAGAGATGAAAATATACTTGTGTCGGTGATCCGAATGGCTCCAGAATTCTTTTTCAGAAAGTCCAATCCTTAAAAGTGCCAGTATCTATGCGTGAAGTCATAGTTTCAGGATATTGACCTAAGAAAGGAATAAAAGAAGGATACTGTGCAAATTAAATCACTTTCCCAGAGCATAAGGCCGCTGCCTGGTTTCAGTTGACTGGAAAGAAAATAAAAAAACAATGAGAAAATTAGAATGTTTCCACTTTGAATCGAGAAGACCAAAATTAAAGTTGAAATGTAAATTTATGATTTTTTTAATATAATTTCCGAGGCTGTGTGTGCGTATATACGTACGTACATGCGTTACTAGTAGAGTTGGGTCGTTCCGGAACGAACTCGTTCAATTGAACGATTCCCTTAAAGGAACGATTGGAACTGGTTCCTGCTATGTCGTTCTTTTAGTTCCATCGTTCACTTCGGAACTTTTGCTGTTATTCATCTTTCGTTCATTCGCATTCGTTCTGAGATATTAATTTTTGACCTTCATCAGTTTTGTCACAGGGGTGCCCAGAATTGACACATTACATACACATCACATGCGTTTAACAATTATTTAAAAAAATCTGTATACATAATTAAATAAATTAAAATTATATTTTCAATTTCCTTGTCTGGCAAAATTGTTTTTATCACTTTCATAAAAGAAGACTGAACGAGTAAACACAGCTGTTGTGATGTGTGACCGAATGAATATCATTTGAATGAAGGAGCCAAAAGGAACGATGGAACGAAAAGACTGAACGAGTTCCTTTACAGGAACGGAACGAAAAGGACCGGTCCGTTCAGTGAACGATTATGCCCAACACTAGTTACTAGTATGCAAGCACGCCATTCTACACACATTAACACACAGACGCACATGGTTTTGCACTATGGAGTTTTTCACTTTTACTTAAAAAAGTTCACTTTTTCTTTTAAATTCACGAACCACTTTCAGTTAAAATTTTGTATACTTTCGCCGGCTACCACCCTTTATATTCTTTATTTTCTTTTATTGGAGGAGCGGCGTTTAGGTTTTGATGAATGACCCCGGCGTCATTCATATATTAAGTTTCACACACGAACTCAGGTTTTTTAATTGTTATTACGCGCACTACATTTATCTTTTTTTATTCAATAGATTAATTACCGTTTTTATTATCCTCGAATTCGTATTTTATTTTTCACTCTACTTACCAATTATCAATAATTAATCTCCGCTTCATTGTTTAGTCCGTCCGCACTAATCAGTAGTCAGCTTCATTTAATTAATTTCACCGAGCCATCTGTTTGGTATTAACGCCGTTCAATTCATTGACAGCTGCTTCATATGTGCCCACTTAGGGTGTCTCTTATATACCAATGAATGCGTCAGCGTCTGTCAAAAAAACGCATGATGGATAATTTTTAACGCGCGCTGTACCGAAATACGCAGTGAACAAAAAACAGCTGATTTATCATCCCCATTTCAGAAAAATTTTGTTTTTCTACATCTGGAGTGGATATTCAGAGCAATATCGATAGTATGAATGATTTATATGTTTTGAAAATATTCTGGACAAACCACAAAGAAGAAGGAATAGAAATATATTCCAAAACCAGGAGGCATTCGAATTTTAAACATTTTCAGACAGCAATTCATTTTTCTTCGCCTTCTCAACTTTCTAACTAAGTTTTCGTAAGGAAAGATTGTAGAAGCTGCACTGAAGCAATTTGATAGTTTGCATTCGAGCAGTATTATTGTGTATACACCCCAATGACACAACGTTTTTTAACTACAAAATTTCCATAGCATTGTAGTTATATGTTTTAATTTGTATGTGTTGTTGTTATTTATTGTTGGTCTGTGCTTTTGTTATTCAGTCAGAATTTATTTGGTTTGAGACCATATGTTCCATTTACTTTCTGTCTATTCCAAGAAAGTAATAGAAACAAATACAAAAATTGGTAGAGAGTTTTAATTGCTTGGTAGAATTGACTGCAGTTTCGATAGACACCACTCTATCATCTTCAGAATTCAGTAGCAATAGTGTATGTCTTTAACTTAAATCAGCTGAAATACTTGAGGAAGCAGTAAATTGAATTTAACAAGAACTACTAACCAAACCCGTATTTTGCCGAACTAAGTCAACATACTAAAACTCTCATACCAATACATTTTTGTTTTTTGCTTGGGTTCGCATCGCGAACCACGAAAACAAATGTAGTTTTGTCAACGGCTAATGCCGACGTCATCGTACCTCATGTGTTTGTATGTGTTGTTGTTATTTATTGTTGGTCTGTGCTTTTGTTATTCAGTCAGAATTTATTTGGTTTGAGACCATATGTTCCATTTACTTTCTGTCTATTCCAAGAAAGTAATAGAAACAAATACAAAAATTGGTAGAGAGTTTTAATTGCTTGGTAGAATTGACTGCAGTTTCGATAGACACCACTCTATCATCTTCAGAATTCAGTAGCAATAGTGTATGTCTTTAACTTAAATCAGCTGAAATACTTGAGGAAGCAGTAAATTGAATTTAACAAGAACTACTAACCAAACCCGTATTTTGCCGAACTAAGTCAACATACTAAAACTCTCATACCAATACATTTTTGTTTTTTGCTTGGGTTCGCATCGCGAACCACGAAAACAAATGTAGTTTTGTCAACGGCTAATGCCGACGTCATCGTACCTCATGTGTTTGTATGTGTTGTTGTTATTTATTGTTGGTCTGTGCTTTTGTTATTCAGTCAGAATTTATTTGGTTTGAGACCATATGTTCCATTTACTTTCTGTCTATTCCAAGAAAGTAATAGAAACAAATACAAAAATTGGTAGAGAGTTCTAATTGCTTGGTAGAATTGACTGCAGTTTCGATAGACACCACTCTATCATCTTCAGAATTCAGTAGCAATAGTGTATGTCTTTAACTTAAATCAGCTGAAATACTTGAGGAAGCAGTAAATTGAATTTAACAAGAACTACTAACCAAACCCGTATTTTGCCGAACTAAGTCAACATACTAAAACTCTCATACCAATACATTTTTGTTTTTTGCTTGGGTTCGCATCGCGAACCACGAAAACAAATGTAGTTTTGTCAACGGCTAATGCCGACGTCATCGTACCTCAATTTGTTTGTTATGCAAGATGCTGTTTTTCATTAGAGAAGAACGGAAACATTGCTAATATATCGTGGAGTATCTAAAGATGTTGGTTTTGTCCACCGAAGTCAAATTATGTTTCTTAAACTCTTTATTGGTTGTGCAAAATGTAAAGACCTGTAATTCTCCTCTTGACTTTGTAAACGCCAACCAAATCTATCGAAGCTGTCGGTTCCCTGGTGGCACTTGCCATGTTGGGACTAAATTGTGTTTTATATTACATGGCAGTGTCGCTATTAAATCAAATTCTATCTTATAATCATGATTCAAAGTAGAGAATTGTTTATTGGCCAGATTTAATTGATATTTCCAAATGTTCTCGTTGAACATGGAATTCAAATGCAGCATCGTAAAGCTATGGAAATAAAAACTATTCGGAACAAGCTCGTGTCACATGCTTCATTGTAGGAAGAACAAACACCTGGACTAACGATTTTCTTAGGTTAGATCCGACCGGAATCTAAATGTGTTCTTGAAAATGAATTCCTTGCGTCCAAGCAGCATGAATAGGTTCCCCACGTTTCTGTTGAATTAATAAACATTAATACAAAAATGCTGGTACATATTTTAAAGTTTTGGAATTTACTTGGTGTTGACAACTTCAGAGAAATTGCTTGCCATGTGCCCTTCTTGATTTTTACACATTTGTGGAGAGGCTCCTTTGTATTCCATAAGTGGGCAGTGTCCCAGCTGTTTCAATAATTTCTTCGCTGTTAATCTGAAAAACATATTTTTATATAAATTATAACAGTAAAATATTAAATTCTTACCAGTTTGTATTTGGTATTTCCAGCAAATTCAATATTTAATATTTTTCTACTTCGTGCACTGTTCCAAAATAAAAAATAAAATGCTGCTTGTCATCTGTTTGTGTTTATGTTTTCTTTCCTTGTAGATGTAAGCGCACTGTCAAATTCGGATTTTTTGAAATTATCCGGTGTATCCGTGTGCGTATTCGGTAGCTGTAGTACATTTTCATATATTTAAAATCGAGTTTGACAGACGCAGGACGCATTCACCGGTATTTAGGAGATGCCCTTAGATGAAAGCGTTCAGCAAAAGCTCGACCATGTCCTTAAAAACAAGGTAGTAGTGGTGTCGATTCACACAAAAGTACTGATGGAATACACTTTTAAAGGGCGAAAAGGATCTAAAATATATAGAAATAGGCTCTATAGGGTTTGTACTAAATTAATATTTACGTCCCAAATGTAGGTATTCAATATATTTCAGGATAAATTGACAATAACACTTACTGCGATTGGTGGGACGATTTCTTTCGGGGTCATCCGACAAATCTAAATCAGTTAATATATATACGAAAAATTTGAAAGAGAATAAGATTAGTTGGACGACTGGATCGAAATCGTTCAACACCCTTTATATTCTTTATTTTCTTTTATTGGAGGAGCGGCGTTTAGGTTTTGATGAATGACCCCGGCGTCATTCATATATTAAGTTTCACACACGAACTCAGGTTTTTTAATTGTTATTACGCGCACTACATTTATCTTTTTTTATTCAATAGATTAATTACCGTTTTTATTATCCTCGAATTCGTATTTTATTTTTCACTCTACTTACCAATTATCAATAATTAATCTCCGCTTCATTGTTTAGTCCGTCCGCACTAATCAGTAGTCAGCTTCATTTAATTAATTTCACCGAGCCATCTGTTTGGTATTAACGCCGTTCAATTCATTGACAGCTGCTTCATATGTGCCCACTTAGGGTGTCTCTTATATACCAATGAATGCGTCAGCGTCTGTCAAAAAAACGCATGATGGATAATTTTTAACGCGCGCTGTACCGAAATACGCAGTGAACAAAAAACAGCTGATTTATCATCCCCATTTCAGAAAAATTTTGTTTTTCTACATTTGGAGTGGATATTCAGAGCAATATCGATAGTATGAATGATTTATATGTTTTGAAAATATTCTGGACAAACCACAAAGAAGAAGGAATAGAAATATATTCCAAAACCAGGAGGCATTCGAATTTTAAACATTTTCAGACAGCAATTCATTTTTCTTCGCCTTCTCAACTTTCTAACTAAGTTTTCGTAAGGAAAGATTGTAGAAGCTGCACTGAAGCAATTTGATAGTTTGCATTCGAGCAGTATTATTGTGTATACACCCCAATGACACAACGTTTTTTAACTACAAAATTTCCATAGCATTGTAGTTATATGTTTTAATTTGTTTGTTATGCAAGATGCTGTTTTTCATTAGAGAAGAACGGAAACATTGCTAATATATCGTGGAGTATCTAAAGATGTTGGTTTTGTCCACCGAAGTCAAATTATGTTTCTTAAACTCTTTATTGGTTGTGCAAAATGTAAAGACCTGTAATTCTCCTCTTGACTTTGTAAACGCCAACCAAATCTATCGAAGCTGTCGGTTCCCTGGTGGCACTTGCCATGTTGGGACTAAATTGTGTTTTATATTACATGGCAGTGTCGCTATTAAATCAAATTCTATCTTATAATCATGATTCAAAGTAGAGAATTGTTTATTGGCCAGATTTAATTGATATTTCCAAATGTTCTCGTTGAACATGGAATTCAAATGCAGCATCGTAAAGCTATGGAAATAAAAACTATTCGGAACAAGCTCGTGTCACATGCTTCATTGTAGGAAGAACAAACACCTGGACTAACGATTTTCTTAGGTTAGATCCGACCGGAATCTAAATGTGTTCTTGAAAATGAATTCCTTGCGTCCAAGCAGCATGAATAGGTTCCCCACGTTTCTGTTGAATTAATAAACATTAATACAAAAATGCTGGTACATATTTTAAAGTTTTGGAATTTACTTGGTGTTGACAACTTCAGAGAAATTGCTTGCCATGTGCCCTTCTTGATTTTTACACATTTGTGGAGAGGCTCCTTTGTATTCCATAAGTGGGCAGTGTCCCAGCTGTTTCAATAATTTCTTCGCTGTTAATCTGAAAAACATATTTTTATATAAATTATAACAGTAAAATATTAAATTCTTACCAGTTTGTATTTGGTATTTCCAGCAAATTCAATATTTAATATTTTTCTACTTCGTGCACTGTTCCAAAATAAAAAATAAAATGCTGCTTGTCATCTGTTTGTGTTTATGTTTTCTTTCCTTGTAGATGTAAGCGCACTGTCAAATTCGGATTTTTTGAAATTATCCGGTGTATCCGTGTGCGTATTTCGGTAGCTGTAGTACATTTTCATATATTTAAAATCGAGTTTGACAGACGCAGGACGCATTCACCGGTATTTAGGAGATGCCCTTAGATGAAAGCGTTCAGCAAAAGCTCGACCATGTCCTTAAAAACAAGGTAGTAGTGGTGTCGATTCACACAAAAGTACTGATGGAATACACTTTTAAAGGGCGAAAAGGATCTAAAATATATAGAAATAGGCTCTATAGGGTTTGTACTAAATTAATATTTACGTCCCAAATGTAGGTATTCAATATATTTCAGGATAAATTGACAATAACACTTACTGCGATTGGTGGGACGATTTCTTTCGGGGTCATCCGACAAATCTAAATCAGTTAATATATATACGAAAAATTTGAAAGAGAATAAGATTAGTTGGACGACTGGATCGAAATCGTTCAACAAGTTGGAGACCGTTAAGTACACCGAAAGGAATTTTTGGGTAAATTTAGTACGAATTGCCCCAAAACGCTCTTTTTCCCTCCCATCCTTTGACTTAAAGCCTACAGGATGGTTGGGTTTGTAATGTGTGCCTTTTGAGGGTTAATAAAGGGATTTTTTAACGGATATTTGTATTTGAAATACCGGGAAGAAGGTTGGCAACAGCTGTTTTGTCAAAACAAACGACAGCTGACATTTTGGAAAGTTTAGAGTGAAGGAGAAAAAGGCAACAGGAAGAAAGTTATGACAAGGAGAAGTTTCTTGGCAAAAATGGCAAGAAGTTTCTTCCCTTTTTCTACCTTGATTTGGACCTGACCGGACGCAGTGGCTATTCGCCGGAGACCTAACCAAATAAAAAGTCTCATATACGCATGATTTTCAAATAGTTTATTGTTTTTTTTTTGATTTAAAGTTTGTGCAGTATACCATGTTTTAAACAAAAGACTTACAAACTAAGTAAAAGAAGTTTCTTAAAGAACAGTTAAAAGAAATACTATGAGTTGAAAGTTAACAAAACTTCAGGACTACACAGAGAAAAAACTAAAGTGCTATACATGTACAGGAAAACAAATGTATAAATTTAAAACAAAGACAAATTAAAACAATAAATTTTACAATACATAAACCAAAACTAAAATATAAACGCGTGTGAGCCGCAACCAAAAAGATCACAGCCACTTCATCAGGCGTCCGGTCCAACGAGGGAGTTCCAGCTCCGCATAGCCCAGCCTGGCATGCGTCGGTAGGCCAAAAGTTAAGACCCAACTACTCAGAACTCGTATCAGACAGACAGGTAGCTATATATATCTGTATTTGTGAAGGAAAAAAAATAAATTTGAATTAGAAGTGGTAAAATTCTGAGGTATAAACAATTAGTTTCATACACACCTTTTCATGTGATTTTTTTTGCGCACCAAAACATAGGGTTGAGCTCAGGCCTAGGTTAGGTTGTCCTCCTTCTCTTTTAGGGCTCAGAGTTAGCCCCTTAGCTAGATTATTTGTGGCTCCTAAGAGAATAGAACCAGAAGAAAATCCCCAAGCGTTGGTTTTTTTTTAGTAAATTAAATAATAACGAATACACATATAAAACAACCAAATCTACATTTACTTAAGGTAAGTACAGACGATTTGCAGATGGGACAACATTGCCAGAAAAATGGCGGAAAAATACAACCCTGTGAATTTACAACCGTGTGAACATACAATTTTTGTTTTGCAACGTTAGCAGAAAAGGCATTGCGACATAATTTGCTGATTGTTATATGTGCGAAGTTTATGCATGTGACAACGGCGCCATTGCCAGAAAATCATTTTATTTGCAACACTGTCTATAATGTATTTTTAATGGCAATCCTGCATATAAATATTTACAAAATATATTGTAAATATATGAAATTGTAATGTTTTCTTGCAATCGTCTGAACTGTCAATTCGCCTTTGCCTAACAATCTGACATTGTCCGTATATTTGCATCACTTTAACAGGGTTGATAATGTTTGCCGATCAGGCAATCGTCTAAACTCAGCTTTACCATAATAACTTCCGGACGGACATATACAGACGACAGAAACTTTTGGTCATCCAAACACGACAAACTGCTGGTCGCCAATATCCTTTGGGGATCCTGTTTCCCTGCTAAATCCAGAAGAATCCTGAGATATCCTGTTTTGATTTTCTAACCTCACCTGCGAATCTGAATTGTTCGACATTTTTGTGTACTCACCTGCTACATATTTACCTGTGATCTCGCCATCATCGTTCATCCGTGCCGAATTCTAACCTGAAAAGGGAAAGAGAAAGAAGAGATTAATTATTTGTAGTTTTTACCTTTTTTTTGATACATTAAAGTAAAACAAATCAAATTAATGAAATGTTAAAATAGTAAATTACGCAACGTAAACTTACATTTTCTTTTGGCCATACTACAATTAATGTTGGAATCTTAGAATTTTCGAATAATTATGTAGATAAATTTCAGTCTGGCTTCGAGCCTATTAATAAATGAATTGTTGTCATGATTTTTGAAAAGAAAAATAAGCATATTTTTGGAATGGAAGGCTAAGGGAGATATAAAAGGGTAAGTGTTCCACACGGCTAGAAAGGAGGGTGAAAGAGTCTGGGGTATTCCGGAAACATCGGACAACGAATACCATGGTTGGGGTGGGCGATGTCCAAGCACATGAACATCGAATGTGCTTTCAAAACCAGAATAATGATGTGACTGGGGACTTGAAAAGATACGTGATTCCTTTATTAATATTTGATCCAAAGGCTGGTTAATATTTAGTTTTTGTCAACTACCTGAGGTGTTGTTGCTGACAAGAACCGCGCCCCTAGACTGAGCCACAGCCGGAGCTTAAACGCCAGCAACCAGCGCAAGTCAGCACAGCATCTCACTCCCAAAAGGTAACAGTCTCGTCTACGGGACTACGACAAAATTGCGCCCGCAACATGGGGCCCGAGAAATCGGGTTGACCGATTCATTAAATAACTGCTACAACTCCTGGTGCGTCGATCGACTTTGGATATATCCTATATGACCCGGATATAGGCCTTTTGACAGTTTTAGTCGCGTGCGGTAGGATATAAAAGGAAATAGCGAACAAGGAGGGGTAGTAGGGTGCATCTTTTACGAGACGGAAGTCATGAGCGAGAGGAAACTGGTTTGATCGTTACCATTTGCACGTTGAAGGAAAGAAGGGAAGATGGACCGTCCATCTGAAATAGTTTTTGAAATAGACCATATTGTTGTTTGTGTTCCAGTCCGTCCGTTTTACTATTTATGGCTAACCCCAGTCCAAAGTGAGTCCTAAGTAGAGTTTTCTCAGAACTATCCAGTGCCGCATTGGAATGTCCGAAAATGGAGACAAACACAATCCCATACAACACTTTTTGGAACACGTATCATTAACCACAGTAAAGACAGTGACGAGACCTTGGATAGGGAAATCAAGGGATTTCTGACAGTCATTATGATGAGGAAAATCTGGTTTTTAGTTATCTCACCCGTCCTTTAAGCCGCAAGGAACACATCCCTTAAAATTTTAAATAGAACATAGACATTTTAAATAGACATATACAGACGACAGAAACTTTTGGTCATCCAAACACGACAAACTGCTGGTCGCCAATCTCCTTTGGGGGATCCTGTTTCCCTGCTAAATCCAGAAGAATCCTGAGATATCCTGTTTTGATTTTCTAATCTCACCTGCGAATCTGAATTTTTCGACATTTTTGTGTACTCACCTGCTACATATTTACCTGTGATCTCGCCATCATCGTTCATCCGTGCCGAATTCTAACCTGAAAAGGGAAAGAGAAAGAAGAGATTAATTATTTGTAGTTTTTACCTTTTTTTTGATACATTAAAGTAAAACAAATCAAATTAATGAAATGTTAAAATAGTAAATTACGCATCGTAAACTTACATTTTCTTTTGGCCATACTACAATTAATGTTGGAATCTTAGAATTTTCGAATAATTATGTAGATATATTTCAGTCTGGCTTCGAGCCTATTAATAAATGAATTGTTGTCATGATTTTTGAAAAGAAAAATAAGCATATTTTTGGAATGGAAGGCTAAGGGAGATATAAAAGGGTAAGTGTTCCACACGGCTAGAAAGGAGGGTGAAAGAGTCTGGGGTATTCCGGAAACATCGGACAACGAATACCATGGTTGGGGTGGGCGATGTCCATGCACATGAACATCGAATGTGCTTTCAAAACCAGAATAATGATGTGACTGGGGACTTGAAAAGATACGTGATTCCTTTATTAATATTTGATCCAAAGGCTGGTTGATATTTAGTTTTTGTCAACTACCTGAGGTGTTGTTGCTGACAAGAACCGCGCCCCTAGACTGAGCCACAGCCAGAGCTTAAACGCCAGCAACCAGCGCAAGTCAGCACAGCATCTCACTCCCAAAAGGTAACAGTCTCGTCTACGGGACTACGACAAAATTGCGCCCGCAACATGGGGCCCGAGAAATCGGGTTGACCGATTCATTAAATAACTGCTACAACTCCTGGTGCGTCGATCGACTTTGGATATATCCTATATGACCCGGATATAGGCCTTTTGACAGTTTTAGTCGCGTGCGGTAGGATATAAAAGGAAATAGCGAACAAGGAGGGGTAGTAGGGTGCATCTTTTACGAGACGGAAGTCATGAGCGAGAGGAAACTGGTTTGATCGTTACCATTTGCACGTTGAAGGAAAGAAGGGAAGATGGTCCGTCCATCTGAAATAGTTTTTGAAATAGACCATATTGTTGTTTATGTTCCAGTCCGTCCGTTTTACTATTTATGGCTAACCCCAGTCCAAAGTGAGTCCTAAGTAGAGTTTTCTCAGAGCTATCCAGTGCCGCATTGGAATGTCCGAAAATGGAGACAAACACAATCCCATACAACACTTTTTGGAACACGTATCATTAACCACAGTAAAGACAGTGACGAGACCTTGGATAGGGAAATCAAGGGATTTCTGACAGTCATTATGATGAGGAAAATCTGGTTTTTAGTTATCTCACCCGTCCTTTAAGCCGCAAGGAACACAACCCTTAAAATTTTAAATAGAACATAGACATTTTAAATAGACATATACAGACGACAGAAACTTTTGGTCATCCAAACGCGACAAACTGTTGGTCGCCAATCTCCTTTGGGGGATCCTGTTTCCCTGCTAAATCCAGAAGAATCCTGAGATATCCTGTTTTGATTTTCTAACCTCACCTGCGAATCTGAATTTTTCGACATTTTTGTGTACTCACCTGCTACATATTTACCTGTGATCTCGCCATCATCGTTCATCCGTGCCGAATTCTAACCTGAAAAGGGAAAGAGAAAGAAGAGATTAATTATTTGTAGTTTTTACCTTTTTTTTTGATACATTAAAGTAAAACAAATCAAATTAATGAAATGTTAAAATAGTAAATTACGCATCGTAAACTTACATTTTCTTTTGGCCATACTACAATTAATGTTGGAATCTTAGAATTTTCGAATAATTATGTAGATAAATTTCAGTCTGGCTTCGAGCCTATTAATAAATGAATTGTTGTCATGATTTTTGAAAAGAAAAATAAGCATATTTTTGGAATGGAAGGCTAAGGGAGATATAAAAGGGTAAGTGTTCCACACGGCTAGAAAGGAGGGTGAAAGAGTCTGGGGTATTCCGGAAACATCGGACAACGAATACCATGGTTGGGGTGGGCGATGTCCATGCACATAAACATCGAATGTGCTTTCAAAACCAGAATAATGATGTGACTGGGGACTTGAAAAGATACGTGATTCCTTTATTAATATTTGATCCAAAGGCTGGTTGATATTTAGTTTTTGTCAACTACCTGAGGTGTTGTTGCTGACAAGAACCGCGCCCCTAGACTGAGCCACAGCCGGAGCTTAAACGCCAGCAACCAGCGCAAGTCAGCACAGCATCTCACTCCCAAAAGGTAACAGTCTCGTCTACGGGACTACGACAAAATTGCGCCCGCAACATGGGGCCCGAGAAATCGGGTTGACCGATTCATTAAATAACTGCTACAACTCCTGGTGCGTCGATCGACTTTGGATATATCCTATATGGCCCGGATATAGGCCTTTTGACAGTTTTAGTCGCGTGCGGTAGGATATAAAAGGAAATAGCGAACAAGGAGGGGTAGTAGGGTGCATCTTTTACGAGACGGAAGTCATGAGCGAGAGGAAACTGGTTTGATCGTTACCATTTGCACGTTGAAGGAAAGAAGGGAAGATGGACCGTCCATCTGAAATAGTTTTTGAAATAGACCATATTGTTGTTTGTGTTCCAGTCCGTCCGTTTTACTATTTATGGCTAACCCCAGTCCAAAGTGAGTCCTAAGTAGAGTTTTCTCAGAACTATCCAGTGCCGCATTGGAATGTCCGAAAATGGAGACAAACACAATCCCATACAACACTTTTTGGAACACGTATCATTAACCACAGTAAAGACAGTGACGAGACCTTGGATAGGGAAATCAAGGGATTTCTGACAGTCATTATGATGAGGAAAATCTGGTTTTTAGTTATCTCACCCGTCCTTTAAGCCGCAAGGAACACAACCCTTAAAATTTTAAATAGAACATAGACATTTTAAATAGACATATACAGACGACAGAAACTTTTGGTCATCCAAACACGACAAACTGCTGGTCGCCAATCTCCTTTGGGGGATCCTGTTTCCCTGCTAAATCCAGAAGAATCCTGAGATATCCTGTTTTGATTTTCTAATCTCACCTGCGAATCTGAATTTTTCGACATTTTTGTGTACTCACCTGCTACATATTTACCTGTGATCTCGCCATCATCGTTCATCCGTGCCGAATTCTAACCTGAAAAGGGAAAGAGAAAGAAGAGATTAATTATTTGTAGTTTTTACCTTTTTTTTGATACATTAAAGTAAAACAAATCAAATTAATGAAATGTTAAAATAGTAAATTACGCATCGTAAACTTACATTTTCTTTTGGCCATACTACAATTAATGTTGGAATCTTAGAATTTTCGAATAATTATGTAGATAAATTTCAGTCTGGCTTCGAGCCTATTAATAAATGAATTGTTGTCATGATTTTTGAAAAGAAAAATAAGCATATTTTTGGAATGGAAGGCTAAGGGAGATATAAAAGGGTAAGTGTTCCACACGGCTAGAAAGGAGGGTGAAAGAGTCTGGGGTATTCCGGAAACATCGGACAACGAATACCATGGTTGGGGTGGGCGATGTCCATGCACATGAACATCGAATGTGCTTTCAAAACCAGAATAATGATGTGACTGGGGACTTGAAAAGATACGTGATTCCTTTATTAATATTTGATCCAAAGGCTGGTTGATATTTAGTTTTTGTCAACTACCTGAGGTGTTGTTGCTGACAAGAACCGCGCCCCTAGACTGAGCCACAGCCGGAGCTTAAACGCCAGCAACCAGCGCAAGTCAGCACAGCATCTCACTCCCAAAAGGTAACAGTCTCGTCTACGGGACTACGACAAAATTGCGCCCGCAACATGGGGCCCGAGAAATCGGGTTGACCGATTCATTAAATAACTGCTACAACTCCTGGTGCGTCGATCGACTTTGGATATATCCTATATGACCCGGATATAGGCCTTTTGACAGTTTTAGTCGCGTGCGGTAGGATATAAAAGGAAATAGCGAACAAGGAGGGGTAGTAGGGTGCATCTTTTACGAGACGGAAGTCATGAGCGAGAGGAAACTGGTTTGATCGTTACCATTTGCACGTTGAAGGAAAGAAGGGAAGATGGACCGTCCATCTGAAATAGTTTTTGAAATAGACCATATTGTTGTTTGTGTTCCAGTCCGTCCGTTTTACTATTTATGGCTAACCCCAGTCCAAAGTGAGTCCTAAGTAGAGTTTTCTCAGAGCTATCCAGTGCCGCATTGGAATGTCCGAAAATGGAGACAAACACAATCCCATACAACACTTTTTGGAACACGTATCATTAACCACAGTAAAGACAGTGACGAGACCTTGGATAGGGAAATCAAGGGATTTCTGACAGTCATTATGATGAGGAAAATCTGGTTTTTAGTTATCTCACCCGTCCTTTAAGCCGCAAGGAACACAACCCTTAAAATTTTAAATAGAACATAGACATTTTAAATAGACATATACAGACGACAGAAACTTTTGGTCATCCAAACGCGACAAACTGCTGGTCGCCAATCTCCTTTGGGGGATCCTGTTTCCCTGCTAAATCCAGAAGAATCCTGAGATATCCTGTTTTGATTTTCTAACCTCACCTGCGAATCTGAATTTTTCGACATTTTTGTGTACTCACCTGCTACATATTTACCTGTGATCTCGCCATCATCGTTCATCCGTGCCGAATTCTAACCTGAAAAGGGAAAGAGAAAGAAGAGATTAATTATTTGTAGTTTTTACCTTTTTTTTGATACATTAAAGTAAAACAAATCAAATTAATGAAATGTTAAAATAGTAAATTACGCATCGTAAACTTACATTTTCTTTTGGCCATACTACAATTAATGTTGGAATCTTAGAATTTTCGAATAATTATGTAGATAAATTTCAGTCTGGCTTCGAGCCTATTAATAAATGAATTGTTGTCATGATTTTTGAAAAGAAAAATAAGCATATTTTTGGAATGGAAGGCTAAGGGAGATATAAAAGGGTAAGTGTTCCACACGGCTAGAAAGGAGGGTGAAAGAGTCTGGGGTATTCCGGAAACATCGGACAACGAATACCATGGTTGGGGTGGGCGATGTCCATGCACATAAACATCGAATGTGCTTTCAAAACCAGAATAATGATGTGACTGGGGACTTGAAAAGATACGTGATTCCTTTATTAATATTTGATCCAAAGGCTGGTTGATATTTAGTTTTTGTCAACTACCTGAGGTGTTGTTGCTGACAAGAACCGCGCCCCTAGACTGAGCCACAGCCGGAGCTTAAACGCCAGCAACCAGCGCAAGTCAGCACAGCATCTCACTCCCAAAAGGTAACAGTCTCGTCTACGGGACTACGACAAAATTGCGCCCGCAACATGGGGCCCGAGAAATCGGGTTGACCGATTCATTAAATAACTGCTACAACTCCTGGTGCGTCGATCGACTTTGGATATATCCTATATGACCCGGATATAGGCCTTTTGACAGTTTTAGTCGCGTGCGGTAGGATATAAAAGGAAATAGCGAACAAGGAGGGGTAGTAGGGTGCATCTTTTACGAGACGGAAGTCATGAGCGAGAGGAAACTGGTTTGATCGTTACCATTTGCACGCTGAAGGAAAGAAGGGAAGATGGACCGTCCATCTGAAATAGTTTTTGAAATAGACCATATTGTTGTTTGTGTTCCAGTCCGTCCGTTTTACTATTTATGGCTAACCCCAGTCCAAAATGAGTCCTAGGTAGAGTTTTCTCAGAGCTATCCAGTGCCGCATTGGAATGTCCAAAAATGGAGACAAACACAATCCCATACAACACTTTTTGGAACACGTATCATTAACCACAGTAAAGACAGTGACGAGACCTTGATAGGGAAATCAAGGGATTTCTGACAGTCATTATGATGAGGAAAATCTGGTTTTGAGTTATCTCACCCGTCCTTTAAGCCGCAAGGAACACAACCCTTAAAATTTTAAATAGAAATTTTGATATTTAATAGTCAGTATTGAGAAAGAGAGTAGCGTTTCAATTGAAGTAAGTACCAATGGTTAATACTAGGTCAAATAGCTATTCTAGCGAACTCCCTGTTCAACCGATTTTTACAATGGCCTCGAATTCTACGACGACCAATACAGTTACCACAACCACAGCGACCACAACTGTCGCAATGACCCAACCCACAACAGCCACAGGCATAATGACGGCACCAATCGAGTCCAGTGTAGCTCCATCATTGCATGATGTGTCGAATTTCACTTTGAGTCAATCGACGCCGGAAACACCAAACTTTAGCAGCATCACAGCCAGAAATATACATCGAGAGAGAAGAGAAACCCGGGGACAGAACGACGAAGAGGTAGGAGGCCGAAGTGATATTAATTTACATGAGGTTATCAATTCAGCTATAGGAGTGGGACAGTCCGAGCTGATACGCATACTGGAAGAAAAATTGCGGGATTTGGTGCCACTGTTGGTGCAACAGAGTTTGGCGAACATGAATGTGGCAGCATCAACGGCCCCTAGAAATGAAACCCAACAGAGGCAGGCCGCAGTTCATAGGCCACATACCGAGAACGCAGTACCACCAACAGGTAGAACAGAGCCTTCGCGAGAAGTACATCAGCCATGGGCCAACCACAACAAGTATGGGATCCGAGACAGCCCACATTTCTCACGGGGGCGCAGCCAACATATCTTGGTCCTCCTGCTGGAACCCAGTCATTACCTACTGGGCCTCCTACGCAGTGCTATATGTCTCATTTACCACCTACCCAGGGTTATCATCTTGGCGGAAGCCACAATCCACTTCCAACTACCCAACAAGGCTATGGAAATTCGCCGTTTCCAAATCAATTGGGTTCGAGGATGTCACCGTCAATAAGGAAGATAGACGTTGAGAAATGGCGACTTAAATTTGACGGAACGTCCAAATCAATTAACGCGGAGGATTTCATGTTCAGGTTGGAACAAATGAAACAAGACAAGTGTGATTGGGAAGAGGTGTTGGTGAAGTTCCCGCAGCTACTAGAAGGACCTGCCGAGGAATGGTACTGGATGCAGCGGAGATTGGGACGTGTCCAGAGTTGAAGGAAGCCTTTCTCTCTCCATTTCGGAAATTCGAAAGCGATTTTGACGTCCAGCGCCGGATGATGGACAAGCGACAAGGCCCTCATGAGTCATTTGAGGAATATTGCAACGCGATGGTGCGCCTCAGGAATCAGCAAAGGGAGCCGATGGCAGAGCAAATGATAGTCGAGATAATGAAAAGTAACCTCAAACCCAGCCTCGCTGCCTTGGTGTTTCCCATAAGGATGTTTGGGTTACAACACTTCCGGGAAGAGTGCAGGAAAGCCGAGTTGCTATTGGCCAGCCAGAGACAAGCTGCGCAAGCACACCGTCAACAGTTTGCTCCTCGGGTACATGAGCTCGAATTTGATGACCCGCCGGCAGAAGCGGAAGTAGAGGCTATCAGCAGGCAAAGTAACTATGTATGCTGGAACTGCCGAGAGAGAGGACATGGTTTTATGGACTGTCCGGCGACAGAGAGGAACCTATTTTGTTATGGTTGCGGTTTAGAAAATGTGGTTAAACCGAATTGTCCAAGATGCAGGGGAAACCGACAAGCGGGCACGTCCAAGGGGGAAACGCGCCCGATGCTTTAGATCCCCATACGGAAACGAGTTGGAAACAGGAGGAAGCTAAAGTAGCTATTTTAGTAAATAAAACTAGAGTAAGGTCAGAAACAAACATTGAAGCTAGAGTTAAGGAAATTAGACCCTGGCATGTTCGCATGCAAGAATACGAAGAAGCCAGGAATAGGATATTTGATAAGAAAAATGAATTAAATGAATTAATAGTAGACATTAGGAAGGAAACAAAGTTTGAAAAAGCTAGGAAGCGCTATAGGAGGCGGAGGGATCTGAGACAGGAAATAGCATCCGCAGCATTGTATGAAGGGGAGGATACCCGCCTATATACCCGAATTAAAATTGGAGACGAAGAAATCGAAGGTCTTTTGGACAGTGGAGCGACTGTCACGTGTTTGGGTCAGGGGTGTTTGGAGTTTGTGGACAGGGTTCAGGTTCCCATTTATCCCTATAGCTCAACAATAAGGACGGCAGATGGAACACCGCACCCCATCGTAGGCAGAATTCGGGCCAAAATAAAAATAAACCGAATTGAGGAAGAGATAACCTTCTTCCTAATTCCATCCTTAGGGAGGAGCTTGTATTTAGGAGTAGATTTTATGAAAGCTTTTAAGTTGTTAATAAATATTGAATGCCTTAGCATGGACGAAGAGGTCGACAAGGAGCCCGAAGATCCTACAGGACACATCCTCCGGGCGGACGAGCGGAAGGAATTGGATGCCGTTATAGCTCAGTTTCCGTCGTTTGAAGTTTTAGGCCTTGGTAAGACCAATCTAGAAATGCGTGTCATTGACACGTAAGATGCTGAACCAGTAAAGCAGCGTCATTACCCTGTGTCTCCGGCGGTGCAGCGTCTCATGTTCGCGGTGTTGGACCGCATGCTGGACATGAAGGTCATTGAGCCCAGCCAGAGCCCGTGGAACAATCCTGTTACCCTGGTGCGAAAAGGCACTAAAAACAGATTGTGTCTCGATGCTCGGAAGCTCAATGCCCTGACTGTCAAGGATGCGTATCCTCTCCCGAACATAGAGGGGTTGCTTAGTCGTAGCGAATGGACGTGTTATCGCAGAGCGGATAGTTTTTAACTTATTACGCAATACCTATTCACCTACCTACTACGCAACCAGGAGGTTTGTTGTTTATAATGCGTAGGATGCATCGGTCTCTGGACAGATATTTCTGAGCTCAGTCTGGAAGGCCTATACCGACGTACCTATTACGGGCTAATACTGGCTATGGGGGTATCTCTTTCGATGCTGATCAGTCGTAGTGAACGGACGTGTTTAGCACAGAGCGGATAGTTAAAATCTATTATACCTATTACGCAATCGCAAAAAAATAAAACAAAATCTGTACAAAGTCTGGAAGGCCTACATCGTAGTACCTATTACGGGCTAATACGGAAAAAAAATCATTGGCGGGGATGCCTTCGCGTTCTGATGGAGCGGGGTTCCCCAATCGTCCTACTGTCCGTCCGTTGGTCTTGGCCAAAGCCGACCACACCAAACATGGTGAAAATTTCCCCCCAGTACTCACAACAGGTGGTACGGTGAGGGGAAAACGTCACGTCCGACCGTCAAAACGGAAACACAATGAGCACCGGATAGCGCTCAGAGTTCTGACGAAGTTGGAGGCTGTTGAGGTTTCGGCTCTTACCGAAAAACAAAAAGAGTCACTTACCTGGGCTAAAGGCGTCTTAGATGCTTCTAAGGCCAATCAGCCGGCTGAAAGAGCCACAAATTCAGCTGTGTTAACGGCTAATAAAGTCAAAAGAATCAGATCACCTGATGAACCCCTGCCCTCGAAAAAGGCAAGAGGCCCAAATGTCACTATCAACAGGACACTCACCAAGCCCTTCAATGAAGTGGCGAAGGAGAGTCTAGTGATGGCCGTTATAGACAGAAGTAGTGAGGATGGATCCATCCTCAAGGACAAATGGAGCCATGTGCAATCAGCCATTATGGCTCATTACCTCGATGTCCGTAGAGAGATGCCGGGCACACCACCAATCTGCAACGATGCAGGATGGCATCAGGGGAGAGTAAAGCTCTTACATTTCGGTGATGCCAGATCAGTAGACCTGTATAAGGCTGCTCTGAGTCGAGCGGGTGAGGTGTGGCCGGGTGCCCAGTTGGATATTGTCGAAAAAAACAACATCCCTAGTCATCCTAGAGCCATCACCTGGGTTACAGAAGAGCCCTCCAACCCGGCTGACATATTAGAAATAATAAAAGATTCCAATCCTGGTCTGCCCGCCCATAATTGGAGAATCAGCAAGGTGGGTGAGGCGGATGGTAAAAAGCGGCAGGTCAATTTGATCCTTAACGCTGAATCCACCTCCCATATACAACGTGCAAGTGCAACCCTACAGTATGGCTTCGAGACTATAGTCTTGAAGGTATACAAGCAGGATATAGTTCCCACTGCGGAAGGTGAGTCGTCCACCGCGGTTGAAACACAGCTTTCTGGAAGTGCGGAGGTATCCACGCCCATTATTTCGGGTGACTCCAACTCTAACAGAAGATCTGTAACGTCCTACTCTGAGGACGAAAGCTCTACTTCTGACACAGAGGGGCTGAGGGGAGTCTCCGGACTCTTTGACGCATCTGGCGGGGACACGCTTCTCGATGATACGGACGAAGAGTTCGATAACACCCTTGTAGGGGTGGAAGTTAATCTGTCAATTACCAATGATGGTAAGAATTTTACAGATTAACCTCCATCACGCTAAAGCAGCCTCAGCGGCTCTATTGCTGCGCCTGTCCACAGGTGCAGTAGACATCGTCCTGATACAGGAGCCCTACGCAGTGGGAGGAAGGGTGTGCGGTATCAGGACACCCAACTTTAAACTGCTTGTGGCCAACTGTGAAGGCACTCCAAGAACCTGCATTTTGGCCAGGAAAGATCTAAGTATCTTTCTCCTGGCTAATCTAAGTGGTAAAGACCAAACATCTGCTAGTCTGGAGATCGGTAATCGCATATATTGGGTGGTCTCCAGTTACTTGCCTTATGAAGCTGTAGTACCGACTGCTCTATTCAGGGAAGTAGTAGAAGAAGCAACATCTGACGAGGTCGAGCTGATTGTTGGCGCAGACACGAACGCTCATCATACTATCTGGGGTAGTACGGATATAAACAATAGGGGTGATTCGCTTCTTGACTTTATTCTAACTACCAACCTAAGTATTTGTAACATAGGTAATAAACCGACCTTTACAATTAAAGACAGACAAGAAGTACTCGACGTAACGTTTGCTACTGACCGGCTGTCAGACAAAATTATTGGGTGGAATGTACTAGACGACCACTCATTCTCAGATCACCATTATATTGAGTTCAAACTCGCTGAAAAAGCGCCTGAACCTGCCATCCACAGAAATGTGAGGAAGACAAAGTGGCACCTGTATGAAAAGAATTTCAAGAAAGTCCTCAACTCCAAACTTCTGTACGAACCGAATGACAAAGCCGATCTGGATCATCTGGTCGAGCATATCACCACATCATTCAATAGTTCCCTTGAAGAAGCCTGTCCAAAAACAAGGTACAAGGGTAAAACTAAACCCCAATGGTGGACTTCTGAGCTAACGGCTATGAAAAAGACCTGCAACAAGCTATTCAACAAGGCTAAATCTACTGGGGTCGCTAATGTTTGGGATGCCTATAAAGAGCAACTCAAGATCTATAAGAAGGAGCTTAGAAAGGCGCAAAGACGCTCTTGGTATACTTTCTGTGGCGAAGTGGAAAAGGTCTCCGACGCCGCAAGGCTGAGGAAAATATTATCAGCTTCACCCTGTACAGTGGGTTACTTGCAGGATGAGGCAAATAATTGGACCAAAAACAGCGAGCAGTCGCTCAATGTACTGCTCGACACACATTTCCCGGGGAACTCTCTAACAGAACCAGAGGATCAGCAGGACCAACAAGAGTGCGAGTGGACTGCGAGCGTCGCTAGCTTGTTGACTGAAAGATCCAGAATAAGCTGGGCTATTAATAGCTTTGAGCCCTTCAAGTCACCTGGACCAGACGGCATCACTCCAGCAGAAATGCAGAAAATGTTGAAATACATTATCCCCTGGCTGGAGAAAATTTATGTAGGCTGTATCAGGCTTTCATACATCCCGAATCGATGGAGGGATACCAAAGTGGTATTCATACCAAAAGCGGGGAAGATATCACACACTAGGCCAAAAGACTTCAGACCAATTAGCCTATCCTCCTTCCTATTGAAAGGTCTGGAACGACTTTTAGATTATTTCATTAGGGAAAACCTGGATACAAAACTCCTGTCAGTGAACCAACATGCCTACAATAAGGGGAAGTCTACAGAATCAGCCCTGCACGAACTTGTGAGCACTATCGAATCGTCCCTGCATTTCAAGGAATTCACCATGGTGGCATTTCTTGACATAGAAGGGGCTTTTAACAACATTCACTCAGATGCAGTAATTGCGGCACTGTCACATCTTAATGTTAACTTTAGTTTGATTAGACTAATTCAAAGTCTGCTCAACAGAAGACGCATAACAGCATGTCTTGGGTCCACAACTCTAACAAGGTTTGTAAACAGAGGGACCCCACAAGGAGGAGTACTGTCTCCACTAATTTGGAACCTAGCGTTGAATGAAATTCTGCTAGACCTAGAACGTTGTGGCTGCAAGGTCGTGGCATATGCGGACGACGTTGCAATCGCAGTGAGTGGCAAATTCGAAAACGTCCTCCGAGACATTCTACAGGTAGCTCTGAACAAATTGGCTAGATGGGCCAGAAGCAGCGGTTTGGGCATAAACCCAAACAAGACAGAATTGGTTCTCTTTACTAGGATGAATAAAGTCCCACATGTGGACCCTCCACCTCGGATAAATGGAACAGATCTAGTCTTTTCTGAAAGTGCAAAATTTTTAGGAATAATTCTAGATAGAAAACTGTTATTTAGACTTAATGTATTGGAACGTGTAAGGAAGGCTAACGTCGCCTTATATTCCTGCAAAAAGGCTGTAGGGTCGCGGTGGGGCCTCTCTCCTAAAATCGTCCACTGGATATATATAGCAGTAGTTCGTCCTATACTGCTATACGGCATTGTGGTATGGTGGACGGCAACTGACAAACTAACCATCACCAACCTACTAACAAAGGTTCAGAGAACTGCCTGCCTGAGCATAAGCGGAGCCTTAAGGACTACAGCGACCGAGTCTCTACAAGCCCTACTCCATATACTGCCGATTAATATTGTGGCGAGAGAAGTTGCAACCAAAGCGGCAATAAGATTAAACTGCCTATCAATGTGGAGGTACAAAACCTACGGTCACATGAGAATATCAAAGTGTAGTGCTATGGTAACCGACCGAGTGGACTATATACCAACGGTGTACACCTTCGAGAGAAATTACATCACTATGATTCCCGCGAGAGATGAATGGGTTGGAAGAAAACCAGGTAATAGAAACCATCTCCAATTTTACACGGATGGTTCGAAGCTTGATGAAAAGGTTGGCTTCGGAGTACACTGTGCAGAGCTTAGATTGGATATAGCTCACAGACTACCAGATACCTGCAGTGTCTATCAAGCCGAAATAATGGCAATATGGGAAGTAGCCAAGTGGCTGAGTCGCAACATAGTAACCAACACTGGCGTTGTCATTTACTCGGACAGCCAGGCTGCCATCAATTCTCTGGAGGCAACATCCCTAAATTCACAAACAGCCCTCGACTGCCGCAGATCTCTTAACGAGATGGCTGAGCAGTTTAACATACACCTCATATGGGTGCCTGGGCATAGGGATATCCCGGGGAACTGCAAAGCCGATGAACTTGCTAGGAAAGGGACGACATTACAAATTCTCGAAGAATTTGCATATATTGGTGCGCCACTATCCACGTGCAAGCTTTGGCTTAGGCAAGAGGCAATCAGGCAGTCCAACGAAAGATGGACAGAAATCGGCACCTGCAGGGTAGCTAGACAAATCTGGCCAAGGTATGACCTGAGAAGATCAAAATATCTCCTCGCACTAGAGAGGCAAAGATTGTCTACGTTAGTATCAGTTCTGACGGGACACTGCTTGATCGGCGAACACGCCAAAAGATTGGGTATTGACTCTAATGACTTCTGCAGAAGCTGTGGAGATGAGGAAGAAGTGGAGAGCATTGAGCACTTGCTATGCGACTGTCCCGCTCTGAGTAAACGACGACTGGACATACTGGGGTCGGCTGTTCTAGGCAGCCTAACAGATCTTTCCAGTACCGATATTCGTAATATCGACAAATTTGTATATCAAACAGGTTGGTTTCGATGAGGGGCATTTCAGCCCGTGGTAACACTAGGGATCTAAACTGGTCTATGTGAGCTTGTATAAAAAATACGGCTGCCACCCTAACCTAAACCTAAACCTAAACATGGGGGTATCTCCCCCAACCACTTTATGATTAAACCAAAAAAGACGAAGGAGATTACGGCGCAGGGGAGGGAAAACCCAGTGCCGGCGACAAGCGTTGATTCACTCACGAGTCATGTGTCGTCGTTATCGAACAATCGTGAGCAAGCAACTTCTACGAGCTTTGGTGCCTTGGATCCCGTAGTCGAAAATGAAACAAGAGCACATCCAGCCGCAGGCAAAACAAATGATAAGACAGATGAAGCAGAACGGGGCTTTAAGCAACCCCAGCCTTTAAAAGCCATTGGGGACTCTGACTCTGAATCATCAAATGAAAACAATATCACTATTGTTGCTAACTCAAAGAGACTGTCAGGGGCACAAAGAAGGAAACTGAATAAGTTGAACCGACAGAACCTATTACGGGATGAACCTGACAATTCTACCTCCAATACAAACATGGAGGCCGCTAAAAGAGTCAGGTCTCCCGAAGAACATAGCGCTGTGAAAGTGACTAAGAAGAAAAAGGGCTCGCCGTCTTCCAGTAATTCGGATAAGCCTAACGTAACCACACAAAAGGAGGTCTCTAGTCTGGGTCCTTCGATTGTGGGCGGTAGAGTTGACCCAAAAACGCAGTTCAAGTCAACCAAATCATCCGTTAAGGATGAGGCTTTAACCAAAAAGACTCTACAGACACGGAAAAATCAATTGGCCATAAAGAAGGGTAAGAAGCCACCGTCTTATTCTAATATAGCTAAACAACATTTTCGAGACGATCTATGCTACGCCATAATTGATAGCAGTAGTGCATCTGGCAGAATCCCCGAAGATCAAAAGAGTAACTTCGAAGATTTGGTCTATACGAGGGTAGCGGAATACGTCCTCGAATCTAAGGATGAACCACCAATCGAAGTAATGAGTTGCAAGTTTGAGAGGGGTGTTTTGATGCTAAGGCTGGCATCACAACGCTGCGCTGGTGTCCTCGTAAAACTTGTGGATAGCTTCCCCTCACCTTGGGACGGCGCAAAGCTAAAATTGGTAAGGAAAAGCGACATTCCTGAACTCATAAAAACGACCCTATATGTTAAGGGATGTCCCAGTAAGTTCTCATCAGAGTACATACTCGACATCATTGGCAAACAGAATTCAAAACTTTCCGTGAGAAAGTGGGAAGTCTTCTATAGGAAGGATGATACCGAGGGTACTCTCCTCGTGTTAGGAATAGACCCAGAATCCAAGAACAATCTTGTCATGGCGAAGGGCATGGCGTACTTCTTGATCTGGACAGTCTTTTTCAAAATTGGAAAGGTCCCGATTGGCAGGACAAATGAATCGAGTCCAAATATATTGTCTGAAGAGGCAAACACTGGTATTGAACGGATGGAGACAAGTGAGACACTGCCAAAAACTGATGTGGAAGTAGTTAATAACACCACCAGTTCACCAATAGTACCATCACTTTTGCAGGAAGTTCCCAGCAAAGGTGGTGATCAAAATAAAAAGAGCCACAAAACGATTCAAACCAATGAGGGAGCGACAAAAAATAACACCGCCTCCCAAAATTGTCGACTGGAAGATGGTGTAATAGGTAGTGAACGAAAGGAGGAGAATGACCCACTACCAAATAAAGAGGGGGTGCCACCAGATAGGATAGACTCCCAAAAGAAACTTTTACTGGAAGGACAATGATTGAGGTCATCCAGATAAACCTCCACCGGAGCGAGACAGCATCCAACGCTCTGATGGACATCATAAATAAAGGCAGGGTTCATATTGCTTTGATCCAGGAACCATGGACAACTAGCAACAAGGTTACTGGATTAAACCATGTGAACTATAACCTTTTCTACGCTAACACAGGTACTCGTCCAAGGACTTGTATTCTGTGCCATAAAAACTTATGTTTTATTTTCTCTCCAGAGTTGTCAACATCGGACGCAACGGTGCTGAGGCAAGGTAATGGAAATATGTACCTGGCGTCAATATATCTGCCATTCGATGCGCCGACATTGCCACCTACGTCGGAATTACAACGTCTGGTGAGGGAATCCAAACACACAAGTAATGAGTTATTAGCTGGATGTGACGCCAACTCCCATCATATCGCTTGGGGTAGTACTAACACCAATAAAAGGGGACACGCCCTTATCGAATTTTTGAATACAAATGACCTCATAACTCTTAACATAGGAAACACTGCAACCTTTGTTAACAAAATTAGGGAAGAAGTATTAGATATAACGATATGTTCAGAAAATCTTATTGATGAGATTCATGAGTGGAGGGTTTCGGATGAACACTCCTATTCAGACCACCGTTATATAAGGTTTACAATTGCACGGCCACCGCCAAACCCCATAAGTTTCCGTAATAAGGCTAAGACCGACTGGACTAAGTTCGGAAATCTACTTAGAAATCGATTGGGGCAGCCGCGCGATTATCTATGTGCAGAAGACATTGATATCAATGTTAAGAACATTACCGAGGCTCTTGTAAATTCATTCGAAGATAGTTGTCCACTTCGAGAAAGGAAATCTGCCTTTGAGAAACCCTGGATGACAGGACAAATTCGCTCGATTGGCAAAGATGTCCGCAGACTTTACAATATAGCTCGACGTAAAAAACAATCAGTATATTGGGACGACTACCACAGAAGACTCAAAGAATACAATAAAATCGTTAGATCGGCGAAACGTAACTCCTGGAGGCTTTTCTGTGAACAGGTAGACAGCGTTAACAGCATGTCTAAAATGAAAAAGTTCCTCTCAAAAACTCATGTCCAAACCGAACACTGGTGGATGAAACGGGTAAAAGGATGGAAACTATAGAGGATACCGTAAGGCTCTTGATGAAAACTCATTTTCCGACTGGTAATGCTGGACCAACAGAGGAACAGTTACAGAATGAAAATGTATGAAAATGTTATGCAGAAGAGCTGAAGAGGCACTTAACATAGCATATAACTGGGCACAACGAAGGGGATTAAATGTTAACCCAGACAAAACAGAAATATGTCTATTTACAAGGAAAACGAAGATCCCACGTTTTACCCCGCCTCGATTCCTGAATAAGACAATTGCTATAACTAAAAAGGTAAAATACTTGGGAGTAATCTTGGATCAGAAACTGTACTGGAAAGATCATCTTGAAGAAAGAGTTACAAAGGCACACAGATGTTGGTCGTTGTGCAGAAGAGCTATAGGTTTAAAATGGGGACTACGTCCAAATATGACTCACTGGCTTTACATGAGCGTGATTAGACCAATAATCACCTACGCCTCTGTAGTGTGGTGGACATCAATGGACAAGAAGTGCAACGTAATACCTTTGCAAAAAATTCAACGTATGTGCTGTCTAGGCATAAGCGGGGCATTTAGAACTGCACCAACAAAAGCGTTGGAGACTATACTGCACATCCAACCAATAGACATCCGTATAAAGTATGAGGCAGCCCTCACAGCAAGACGTCTACAAGTGATGGGTGCATGGATAAATCGAGACCACAAGTCGTACCATCAGAAGATTTTAGAATATCTAGTTGGTCACATTCAAACGCCAGAAATCTCGGACCGCATTCCTGAAGTGCGGCTTACAGTGATACGTTTGTGCCAGACAGACGCTCCTGGGAAAATGGAACTTTGGCCCATGTGCCAGTGGGAACCAGCTGCTATACGGATGGGTCCAAGCGAGGAGGAAGGACAGGTCTGGGACTTTTTATTGATGAACCAGAAGTCGAACTTCACTTCCGCCTCCCTGACCATAACACGGTATTTCAAGCAGAAGTTCGAGCAATCACGGAGTGTGGGAACTGGCTCAGTAACACGACAAAGCCTAAATATGCCAACATCTTCACAGATAGCCAAATGGCGATTAAAGCAATAACATCGGAAAGGGTCAAATCCAACAGTAGGAGCAACTGCAAAGATACTGTGGGGTGACCCAAATGAAAAGAAAACAAGAAGTCTTCTGAAACTAAACAAGATCGATATTAGTAAGATGATGAGTGTTCTAACGGGACACTCAAGCTTACAAGCACATCTTCATCGCATAGGACTAGCAGGAAACGACGAATGCAGGGCATGCAGAGAAAACATCGAAACGATGGAACATTTTCTGTGTCACTGCCCGGCTTTCACACATGCAAGATCCCAACATTTCGGGTCCGACATATTACCAGACTTGACTCATCTCAGAGAATATGACTGGAAGATACTGAGAAAATTCGTGTCTAGTACCGATTTTCTGTAACTCGTGAGGTATAAACAGATCATAAATAAGGAGCGCACAACAGGCCGAACCACTGGCTTAAGTGTATGTCCATGGACATGAGACGTTTAAACGTCTCCTCCATTCAACCTAACCTAACCTAACCTAACCTAGTCGGCTTGGAGACTCACACTTCATCTCGAGTGTAGATCTCAAGGATGCCTTCTGGCAGATCCCACTCGAGATGAAGAGTCGGGAAAAGACAGCTTTCACGGTTCCGGGACGACCGCTATATCACTTCACCGTCATGCCTTTTGGGCTGTGTAATGCGGCCCAAAGGTTATGTCGGTTGATGGATCCCGTCGCATCTCCGTGAACGTGTATTTGTGTATCTAGATGACTAACTGATAGTGGCTCCGGATTTTCGCACGCATTTAGAATTGTTGAGGCATGTGGCGGAGCTCCTAACTAAAGCCAAACTAACAATAAATGTAGCGAAATCCAGATTTTGTTTTCGGGAATTGCGTTATCTTGGCTATATCGTGGGTGATGGAAAGCTCAAGCGCGACCCAGGAAAGGTTTCCGCAATCTTGGACTGTGATCATCCGAAAAACGCGAAGCAAGTCCGGCGATTTATGGGAATGACCGGCTGGTATCGTCGCTTTATCGCGAACTATGCCTCGATTGCAGCCCCAATTTTCGACACCTTGAAGAAGGGAAGGGGGTTTAAATTCGAGGGGGGTGCCCAGGAACCTTTTAGGCACTTTAAAGATGCGCTTACTCGAAGTCCGGTGCTTCGGCACCCAGATTTCGGAAAACATTTCTACATTCAGTGCGACGCCTCGGATGTGGGAGTAGGGGGAGTTCTTTTTCAAAAGGACGAAGACGGTGGAGAACACCCTATTGCGTATATCTCGCACAAACTGACCTCAGCTCAAAAAAATTATTCAGTGACTGAGAGGGAGTGTCTGGCGGTGGTAATGGCCATCAAGAAGTTTCGACCTTATATTGAATTGATGCCTTTCACCGTCATCACTGATCACTCGTCACTTAAGTGGTTAATGTCCAATAAGGAGCTGAGTGGACGTTTGGCGAGATGGAGCCTCCTTCTACAGGGCCACAATTTCGATATCGAGCACCGACGAGGCAGCCTGAACGTAGTCCCAGATACCCTATCAAGATATAATATGGAGGAGCTATGTACTGAATTTGCAACTTTAATAGACCTAGAGGCACCAGAGTTCAAAGATGAAGAATATCTGTCGAAACTATCTACAATAGAAGACAATCAAGAAAGGTTCCCCGACTTACGTATCAAAGATGGCTACATATACAAAAGGACTGTGCCTGTATCTGTGGACATTCCGCAAGGCCCATACTCCAACCACGGCCGCGCATGGTGGTTTCCACAAAACGCTACAGAGGTTGAGAGAGTATTACTATTGGCCTAACATGAGTACACAGGTTCGACTTTATGTTAGGAACTGTCAGGTATGCAAGGAGTCTAAGCCAAATTGTCAGAAAATGCAACAACCTATGGGGTCAGAAGTCAAAATAGTACGACCTTTCCAGAAGGTGTATATTGATTTTCTGGGACCTTATGTCAGGACGAAAGCGGGAAATTGCTTCATATTTATATTATTGGCCCATTTGACGAAATATGTGCTATTGAAGCCCATGACGAAAGCTACGTGCAGATTGGTAATACGTTTCCTAACCAGCGAGGTTTTCCATAAATTCGGTGTGCCCGAAACTATAATGTCAGACAATGGGAAACAGTTTACAGGAAAAGATTTTGCTGCGTTTTTAGAAGCATACGGGGTAGGCCACATGAAAACGGGACTGTACGCGCCACAGGCAAATGCCTCTGAAAGGGTCAACCAGTCTATACTGGCCGCAATAAGATCATATTTGAAAGAAGATCATAGCGATTGGGACAAAAACCTATCGGCTATTGAATGCTCCCTGCGCTCTTCAGTACACTCTTCCATTGGGATGACACCATACTTTGCTCTTTTCGGGCACAATATGATCACCCATGGCAGTGTGTACCGGTTAGCCAAGCAGCTACAATCCCTTAGAGATCCTGACTTCCTTGCCATACCCAAGGAATCTCAGTTGGAAGTAGTTCGGGAGGCAGTCCGGAAGAATCTTGCCGAAAGTTATAAAGATCGGGCCCAGAAATACAATACCCGAACCCGGTTGGTGAAATTTCATCCCGGTCAGGAGGTATTTAGACGCAATCATCAACTAAGTGATTTCGGAAAAGAGATAAACGCAAAACTCAACAAAAAATACTTGAAGTGTAGGATAGTAAGAGCGGTGGGCCGAAGTCTCTATGAGATAGAAGATCTGAAAGGGAAAGCTATCGGGGTGTACCATGCCAAAGACCTTAAACAATAACACACATGAAGGACCATGGGGTTTCCGTCCAAAATGGCCATTCCAAATTAATTAGAGGTCGCTAGAATATTTGAGACACCAATCTCGGACAGACTGGTGGAAATGACAAAGAAACCCAAGTTTCAGAAGAGTAGGGTCAAGATTCCAGTACGTCAGACGGCTGGAGCACACACCAAGGTTTCCGAAGCCTGACTTCAATTGTAAACTTTTCGGATCCCATCTGACTCAAAAACTGCAAATATTGAAAAGACCGTTTAGATCTATCATTAGTCCTCAGTGACTCACCACCTTGCCCTAGGGACACTGTCATTAAGCTGCACCAGTGGTGAAGTCAGGACCATGAGCTTGTCAGATATTCTTATAGTGGGAGCAGTTGGGATACAGACATAAGAAAACAACGAAGACATCGGAATGCCTCCGCTGGAATATTGTCGGCTTCGTGGACTTTGGTTTGTGATCTAGTCGCGAAGGTCTGGAGTACTATCTCCAATACCGAATGAATAATTGGGCGAACAATACCTAGCACCTAGAGCTATAGTTGGAGTATGCAATACTCCCTGAATATAATTTAAGTCGAAAGATTCCCTCCAAATAGCACAGGCAGATAGACATTTTCAAGGCTTTTTAATTATTTTTGTTCTTTTTATGTGTCTATTGAAATTGAATTGAGAAGCATATGTATTTTAGTTTAAGGTATTAGTAGTTAGTAAGAATGTCTTGAATTACTAGGATTTTAGTTGTAGGCTTAAGTTAAGTGTTAGTATTATTTATTGAAAAACAACAAAGAAGTACTAAGCCCACTTAGCAAAGCATAGAAACTTGATTTTTTTTTTTTTTTTTTTGAAAAACTTTAAGCACCTAGTAAAGGAAGAATGAACTCACATATTCCATGGGTTTGATTCAGGCCCGGATGAAAACTGTGGGCATTAAAAAAAAGCCGATACGAAGCGAGGAGTGTTAGTGGGTGACGTATCGCCAAAGTTTTCCAAAGTAATTTACGTAGTATTAGGTTGGAGAGATGAAAATATACTTGTGTCGGTGATCCGAATGGCTCCAGAATTCTTTTTCAGAAAGTCCAATCCTTAAAAGTGCCAGTATCTATGCGTGAAGTCATAGTTTCAGGATATTGACCTAAGAAAGGAATAAAAGAAGGATACTGTGCAAATTAAATCACTTACCCAGAGCATAATTTCCGAGGCTGTGTGTGCGTATATACGTACGTACATGCGTTACTAGTATGCAAGCACGCCATTCTACACACATTAACACACAGACGCACATGGTTTTGCACCATGGAGTTTTTCACTTTTACTTAAAAAAGTTCACTTTTTCTTTTAAATTCACGAACCACTTTCAGTTAAAATTTTGTATACTTTCGCCGGCTACCACCCTTTATATTCTATATTTTCTTTTATTGGAGGAGCGGTTAGGTTTTGATGAATGACCCCGGCGTCATTCATATATTAAGTTTCACACACGAACTCAGGTTTTTTAATTGTTATTACGCGCACTACATTTATCTTTTTTATTCAATAGATTAATTACCGTTTTTATTATCCTCGAATTCGTATTTTATTTTTCACTCTACTTACCAATTATCAATAATTAATCTCCGCTTCATTGTTTAGTCCGTCCGCACTAATCAGTAGTCAGCTTCATTTAATTAATTTCACCGAGCCATCTGTTTGGTATTAACGCCGTTCAATTCATTGACAGCTGCTTCATATGTGCCCACTTAGGGTGTCTCTTAAATACCAATGAATGCGTCAGCGTCTGTCAAAAAAACGCATGATGGATAATTTTTAACGCGCGCTGTACCGAAATACGCAGTGAACAAAAAACAGCTGATTTATCATCCCCATTTCAGAAAAATTTTGTTTTTCTACATTTGGAGTGGATATTCAGAGCAATATCGATAGTATGAATGATTTATATGTTTTGAAAATATTCTGGACAAACCACAAAGAAGAAGGAATAGAAATATATTCCAAAACCAGGAGGCATTCGAATTTTAAACATTTTCAGACAGCAATTCATTTTTCTTCGCCTTCTCAACTTTCTAACTAAGTTTTCGTAAGGAAAGATTGTAGAAGCTGCACTGAAGCAATTTGATAGTTTGCATTCGAGCAGTATTATTGTGTATACACCCCAATGACACAACGTTTTTTAACTACAAAATTTCCATAGCATTGTAGTTATATGTTTTAATTTGTTTGTTATGCAAGATGCTGTTTTTCATTAGAGAAGAACGGAAACATTGCTAATATATCGTGGAGTATCTAAAGATGTTGGTTTTGTCCACCGAAGTCAAATTATGTTTCTTAAACTCTTTCTTGGTTGTGCAAAATGTAAAGACCTGTAATTCTCCTCTTGACTTTGTAAACGCCAACCAAATCTATCGAAGCTGTCGTTTCCCTGGTGGCACTTGCCATGTTGGGACTAAATTGTGTTTTATATTACATGGCAGTGTCGCTATTAAATCAAATTCTATCTTATAATCATGATTCAAAGTAGAGAATTGTTTATTGGCCAGTTTTAATTGATATTTCCAAATGTTCTCGTTGAACATGGAATTCAAATGCAGCATCGTAAAGCTGTGGAAATAAAAACTATTCGGAACAAGCTCGTGTCACATGCTTCATTGTAGGAAGAACAAACACCTGGACTAACGATTTTCTTAGGTTAGATCCGACCGGAATCTAAATGTGTTCTTGAAAATGAATTCCTTGCGTCCAAGCAGCATGAATAGGTTCCCCACGTTTCTGTTGAATTAATAAACATTAATACAAAAATGCTGGTACATATTTTAAAGTTTTGGAATTTACTTGGTGTTGACAACTTCAGAGAAATTGCTTGCCATGTGCCCTTCTTGATTTTTACACATTTGTGGAGAGGCTCCTTTGTATTCCATAAGTGGGCAGTGTCCCAGCTGTTTCAATAATTTCTTCGCTGTTAATCTGAAAAACATATTTTGATATAAATTATAACAGTAAAATATTAAATTCTTACCAGTTTGTATTTGGTATTTCCAGCAAATTCAATATTTAATATTTTTCTACTTCGTGCACTGTTCCAAAATAAAAAATAAAATTCTGCTTGTCATCTGTTTGTGTTTATGTTTTCTTTCCTTGTAGATGTAAGCGCACTGTCAAATTCGGATTTTTTGAAATTATCCGGTGTATCCGTGTGCGTATTTCGGTAGCTGTAGTACATTTTCATATATTTAAAATCGAGTTTGACAGACGCAGGACGCATTCACCGGTATTTAGGAGATGCCCTTAGATGAAAGCGTTCAGCAAAAGCTCGACCATGTCCTTAAAAACAAGGTAGTAGTGGTGTCGATTCACACAAAAGTACTGATGGAATAAACTTTTAGAGGGCGAAAAGGATCTAAAATATATAGAAATAGGCTCTATAGGGTTTGTACTAAATTAATATTTACGTCCCAAATGTAGGTATTCAATATATTTCAGGATAAATTGACAATAACACTTACTGCGATTGGTGGGACGATTTCTTTCGGGGTCATCCGACAAATCTAAATCAGTTAATATATATTCGAAAAATTTGAAAGAGAATAAGATTAGTTGGACGACTGGATCGAAATCGTTCAACAAGTTGGAGACCGTTAAGTACACCGAAAGGAATTTTTGGGTAAATTTAGTACGAATTGCCCCAAAACGCTCTTTTTCCCTCCCATCCTTTGACTTAAAGCCTACAGGATGGTTGGGTTTGTAATGTGTGCTTTTTGAGGGTTAATAAAGGTATTTTTTTAACGGATATTTGTATTTGAAATACCGGGAAGAAGGTTGGCAACAGCTGTTTTGTCAAAACAAACGACAGCTGACATTTTGGAAAGTTTAGAGTGAAGGAGAAAAAGGCAACGATTGGTGGGACGATTTCTTTCGGGGTCATCCGACAAATCTAAATCAGTTAATATATATTCGAAAAATTTGAAAGAGAATAAGATTAGTTGGACGACTGGATCGAAATCGTTCAACAAGTTGGAGACCGTTAAGTACACCGAAAGGAATTTTTGGGTAAATTTAGTACGAATTGCCCCAAAACGCTCTTTTTCCCTCCCATCCTTTGACTTAAAGCCTACAGGATGGTTGGGTTTGTAATGTGTGCTTTTTGAGGGTTAATAAAGGTATTTTTTTAACGGATATTTATATTTGAAATACCGGGAAGAAGGTTGGCAACAGCTGTTTTGTCAAAACAAACGACAGCTGACATTTTGGAAAGTTTAGAGTGAAGGAGAAAAAGGCAACAGGAAGAAAGTTATGACAAGGAGAAGTTTCTTGGCAAAAATGGCAAGAAGTTTCTTCCCTTTTTCTACCTTGATTTGGTCCTGACCGGACGCAGTGGCTATTCCCCGGAGACCTAACCAAATAAAAAGTTTCATATACGCGTGATTTTAAAATCGTTTATTGTTTTTTTTTTTATTTAAAGTTTGTGCAGTATACCATGTTTTAAACAAAAGACTTACAAACTAAGTAAAAGAAGTTTCTTAAAGAACAGTTAAAAGAAATACTATGAGCTTAATTTGAGTTAACAAAAATTTGAAGTTAACAAAAGTTGAAAGTTAACAAAACTTCAGGACTACACAGAGAAAAAACTAAAGTGCTATACATGTACAGGAAAACAAATGTATAAATTTAAAACAAAGACAAATTAAAACAATAAATTTTACAATACATAAACCAAAACTAAAATATAAACGCGTGTGAGCCGCAACCAAAAAGATCACAGCCACTTCATCAGGCGTCCGGTCCAACGAGGGAGTTCCAGCTCCGCATAGCCCAGCCTGGCATGCGACGGTAGGCCAAAAGTTAAGACCCAACTACTCAGAACTCGTATCAGACAGACAGGCAGCTATATATATCTGTATTTGTGAAGGAAAAAAAATAAATTTGAATTAGAAGTGGTAAAATTCTGAGGTATAAACAATTAGTTTCATACACACCTTTTCATGTGATTTTTTTTGCGCACCAAAACATAGGGTTGAGCTCAGGCCTAGGTTAGGTTGTCCTCCTTCTCTTTTAGGGCTCAGAGTTAGCCCCTTAGCTAGATTATTTGTGGCTCCTAAGAGAATAGAACCAGAAGAAAATCCCCAAGCGTTGGTTTTTTTTTAGTAAAATTAAATAATAACGAATACACATATAAAACAACCAAATCTACATTTACTTACCATAATAACTTCCGGACGGACATATACAGACGACAGAAACTTTTGGTCATCCAAACACGACAAACTGCTGGTCGCCAATCTCCTTTGGGGATCCTGTTTCCCTGCTAAATCCAGAAGAATCCTGAGATATCCTGTTTTGATTTTCTAACCTCACCTGCGAATCTGAATTTTTCGACATTTTTGTGTACTCACCTGCTACATATTTACCTGTGATCTCGCCATCATCGTTCATCCGTGCCGAATTCTAACCTGAAAAGGGAAAGAGAAAGAAGAGATTAATTATTTGTACTTTTTACCTTTTTTTTGATACATTAAAGTAAAACAAATCAAATTAATGAAATGTTAAAATAGTAAATTACGCATCGTAAACTTACATTTTCTTTTGGTCATACTACAATTAATGTTGGAATCTTAGAATTTTCGAATAATTATGTAGATAAATTTCAGTCTGGCTTCGAGCCTATTAATAAATGAATTGTTGTCATGATTTTTGAAAAGAAAAATAAGCATATTTTTGGAATGGAAGGCTAAGGGAGATATAAAAGGGTAAGTGTTCCACACGGCTAGAAAGAAGGGTGAAAGAGTCTGGGGTATTCCGGAAACATCGGACAACGAATACCATGGTTGGGGTGGGCGATGCCCAAGCACATGAACATCGAATGTGCTTTCAAAACCAGAATAATGATGTGACTGGGGACTTGAAAAGATACGTGATTCCTTTATTAATATTTGATCCAAAAGCTGGTTGATATTTAGTTTTTGTCAACTACCTGAGGTGTTGTTGCTGACAAGAACCGCGCCCCTAGACTGAGCCACAGCCGGAGCTTAAACGCCAGCAACCAGCGCAAGTCAGCACAGCATCTCACTCCCAAAAGGTAGCAGTCTAGTCTACGGGACTACGACAATACATATGCACAAAATTACAGCACTCTCGGTAATAATTTGTGCAAGATATATATTTTTTTAAATTTGGCTTATATGAGCGGTGCCACGCCCATTGGTCCGATCCCGCCCATTTTTGGACCAATCACGTAGACTGCCACCAGATACATATGTACAAAATTACTGCACTCTCGCTAACAAATTTTGCAAGATATCTCAATTTTAAAATTTGTCTTATGTGGGCGGGGCCACGCCCACTTGATATATCGAAAATTCAAGTACCCTATTTTCACCACGCTCCACACATGTACATTCTGTGAAAATTTCAAGAAGATCGGTCCAGCTGTTTAGACGTCTATACGGCACAAACAAACCAACAAACAAACACACATTCTTCTTTATATATATAGACTAGCTTGACCCGGTCCACTTCGTTGCCCCAGACTTCAGATTTCCGATTCCGTAAATTTTTTAACCAATTACGTAGACTGACATCAAATGCATATTTACAAAATTACAACACTCTCGCTAACAAATTGTTCAAGGTATTTCAATTTCAGAAATATGCTTATAAGGGTGGGGCCACGCCCATTGGTCCGATCCCAACCCTTTTGGACCATTCACGTAGACTATCACCAGATCGATATGCAACAAATTACAGCACTCTCGATAAAAAATTGTGCAAGATATGACTCTCAATTTCAAAATTTGGCTTATACTCGCATAGGCGGGACAACGTCCATTGGTCTGATCCCGCCTATTTTTGGTCGAATCACGTAGACTGTCATCAGATACATATACCCAAAACTGCAGCGCTCACTTAAACAAATTGTGCAAGATATCTCAATTAAAAAATTAGGCTCCTATGGGCGGTGCCGCCCTTTTTTGTGTAATCACTTAGAATGCGTGAGATGCACAAAATCACAGCACTCTCGCTAACAAATTGTGCATGATATTTCAATTTCAAAATTTGGTTCATATGGGCGGGGCCAGGCCCATTGATCCGATCCCGCCACTTTTTAGAACATTCACGTAGGTTATCATCAGATACATATGCACAAAATTACAGAACTATCGCTAAACAATTGTGTAAGACATCTCAATTTCAAAATTTAGTTTATATGGGCAGGGCCACGGCCATTGATCCGATCCCGACCCTTTTTGGACCAATAACGTAGACTACCACCAGACATCACTCTCGCTAAAAATTGTGCAAGATATGTGTCTCAATTTCAAAATTTGGCTTATATAGGCGGGGCCACGTCCATTGGTCTGATCATCAGATACATATGTCCAAAAGTGCAGCACTCTCGATAATAAATTGTGCAAGATATTTCAATTTCAAAATTTTACTTATATGGACGTGGCCACGCCCATTGGTTCGATGCCTCTCATTTTTGGACTACCACCAGATATATATACACGAAATTACAGCACTCTCGGTAAAAAATTGTGCAATATACCTCAATTTCAAAATTTGGCTTATATGGGGGGCCCGCCCATTGTTCTGATCCCGCCCATTTTTGGACCAATCACGTAGACTGCCACCATATACATATACACAAAATTCCAGCACTCTCGCTATCAAATTGTGCAAAATATCTCAATTTCAAAATTTGGCTTATATAGGCGGGGCCACGCCTATTGGTCCGAACCCTCCCATTTTTGGACCAATCATGTAGGTCGCCGACGGATATATATATACAAAATTCCAGGTCTCTCGGTAACAAATTGTGCAAGATATCACATTTTTAAAATTTGGCTTATATGGGCGGTGCCACGCCCATTGGTCCGATCCCGCCCATTTTTGGAAAAATCACGTGGACTGCTACCAGATACATACGTACAACATTACAGCACTCTAGCTAACAAACTGTGCAAGATATCTCAATTTAAAAATTTGGCTTATATGGGCGGGGCCACGCCCATTGGTCCGATTCCGCCAATTTTTGGACCAATTACGAAGACTGCCACCATATACATATACACAAAATTCCAGCACTCTCGCTATCAAATTGTGCAAAATATCTCAATTTTAAAATTTGGCTTATATGGGCGGGGCCACGCCTATTGGTCCGAACCCGCCCATTTTTGGACCAATCATGTAGGTCGCCAACGGATATATATATACAAAATTCCAGGTCTCTCGGTAACAAATTGTGCAAGATATCACATTTTTAAAATTTGGCTTATAGGGGCGGTGCCACGCCCACTGGTCCGATCCCGCCCATTTTTGGAAAAATCACGTGGACTGCTACCAGATACATATACACAACACTGCAGCACTCTCGCTAGCAAATTGTGCAAGATATAGAAATTTCAAAATTTGGTCTGTGTGGGCGGGGCCACGCCCATTGAGCCGATCCCGCCCATTTTTGGACCAATCACGTAGACTGTCACCATATACATATACACAAACTTGCAGAACTCACGCTAATGAATTGTGGAAAATATTTCAATTTCAAAATTTGGCTTATATTGGCGGGGCCACGCCCATTGGTCCGATTCCGCCCATTTTTTGAAAATTCACATAATCTGACACTAAATGCATACACACAAAATTTCAGCACTCTAGTTAAAAATTTTTCTCAATACCAAAATTTTACCCATATGGGCGGGTCCACGCCCACTTGATATATCGAAAATGCAAGTACCCTATTTTCACCACGCCCCACACATGTACATTCTGTGAAAATTTCAAGAAGATCGGTCCAGCCGTTTAGACGTCTATACGGAAGAAACAAACAATCAAACAAACCCACAAACAGACACTCTCTTTTATATATATAGACTAGCTGGACCCGGTCCACTTCGTTGCCCCAGACTTCAGATTTCCGATTCCGTCAATTTTTTTAACCAATTACGTAGACTGACATCAAATGCATATTTACAAAATTACAACACTCTCGCTAACAAATTGTTCAAGGTATTTCAATTTCAGAAATTTGCTTATAAGGGTGGGGCCAAGCCCATTGGTACGATCCCAACCCTTTTGGACCATTCACGTAGACTATCACCAGATCGATATGCAAAAAATTACAGCACTCTCGTTAAAAAATTGTGCAAGATATGACTCTCAATTTCAATATTTGGCTTATACTCGCATAGGCGGGGCAACGTACATTGGTCTGATCCCGCCTATTTTTGGTCGAATCACGTAGACTGTCATCAGATACATATACCCAAAACTGCAGCGCTCACTTAAACAAAGTGTGCAAGATATCTCAATTTAAAAATTAGGCTCCTATGGGCGGTGCCACCCTTTTTTGTGTAATCACGTAGACTGCGTGAGATGCACAAAATCACAGCACTCTCGCTAAGAAATTGTGCATGATATCTCAATTTCAAAATTTGATTTATATTGGCGGGGCCAGGCCCATTGATCCGATCCCGCCACTTTTTAGACCATTCATGTATGCTATCATCAGATACATATGCACAAAATTACAGAACTGTCGCTAAAAAATGTGTAAGAAATCTCAATTTTAAAATTTAGTTTATATGGACGGGGCCCCGGTCATTGATCCGATCCCGACTCTTTTTGGACCAATAACGTAGACTACCACCAGACATCACTTTCGCTAAAAATTGTGCAAGATATGTGTCTCAATTTCAAAATTTGGCTTCTATAGGCGGGGCCACGTCCATTGGTCTGATCCTGCCCATTTTTGGGCGAATCGCGTAGACTTTCATCAGATACATGTGCCCAAAACTGCAGCACTCTCGATAATAAATTGTGCAAGATATTTATATTTCAAAATTTGGCTTATATAGACGTGGCCACGCCCATTGGTTCGATGCCGCTCATTTTTGGACCAATCACGTAGACTACGACCAGATATATATACACGAAATTACAGCACTCTCGATAACAAATTGTTCAATATATCTCAATTTGAAAAGTTGGCTTATATAGGCGGGGCCACGCCCATTGTTCCGATGCCGCCCATTTTTGGACCAATCACGTAGACTGCCACCATATACATATACACAAAATTCCAGCACTCTCGCTATCAAATTGTGCAAAATATATCAATTTCAAAATTTGGCTTATATGGGCGGGGCCACGCCTATTGGTCCGAACCCGCCCATTTTTGGACCAATCATCTAGATCGCCAATGGATATATATATACAGAAAATTCCATGTCTCTCGCTAAGAAATTGTGCAAGATATCACATTTTTAAAATTTGGCTTATATGGCTTATATGGTGCCACGCCCATTGTCCGCTCCCGCCAATTTTTGGACCAATCACGTGTACTGTCACCAGATACATATGTACAACATAACAGCACTCTAGCTAACAAATTGTGCAAGATACCACATTTTTAAAATTTGGTTTATATGGGCGGTGCCACGCCCATTGGTCCGATTCCACTAATTTTTGGACCAATCACGTGTACTGTCACCAGATAGATATGTACAACATTACAGCACTCTAGCTAACAAATTGTGCAAGATATATAAATTTCAAAATTTGGCTTATATGGGTGGGTCCACGCCCATTGGTCCAATCCCGCCCATTTTTTGACCAATCACGTAGACTGTCACCTGAAACATATACGCAAACTTGCAGAACTCTCGCTAATGAATTGTGGAAAATATTTCAATTTCAAAATTTGGCTTATATGGGCGGGGCCACACCCATTGGTCCGATTCCGCCCATTTTTTTAAAATTCACTATCTGACACTAAATGCATACACACAAAATTTCAGCACTCTAGCTAAAAATTTTTCTCAATACCAAAATTTGACCCATATGGGCGGGTCCACGCCCACTTGATATATCGAAAATTCAAATACCCTATTTTCAGCACCCCCTCCACATGTACATTCTCTGAAAATTTCAAGATGATCGGTGAAGCCGTTTAGACGTCCATACGGAACAAACAAACAAACCCACAAACAGACACTCTCTTTTATATATATAGAATAGATAGATAGATGAAATTTAAAAAATAATTTTTCATATTTTTTGTTTTGGCAATTTTGTTTGTGAAGTACCAAAAAGCGCGTATCAATAACTCCCATTTATTAATATACTATGGGTACTATAAAAACATTACACTGTACACAATTTCAAGTGTTTGTATGTGCAGGAATCGAATTATATGCCGTTAACATGTTGGTGCAAAATGGTCCATTTGTATAGGAGGTACCAAAAGGGGCGTGACAACTTCGCCCATTTTTCTCAAGATGACATCAACCAAGAAACTAATACTATGTGTGGAATTGTGAAAGATGCTGAGTATTGGTATAGAAGTTATGAAATTAGAGCCCGACTGAATGTTCGGCCGAAGGTGGTAAATTTAGACGAAGTTCGGCTACATCTTCGGCCTTAATATCGGACTTCGGTCGGGCACTAGAGATAATCAATATTTCAAAAACAGTTGACCCTTCATGGGGGAGATACTCGAAGGAGTGGACCAACATAACATATCTTTGACCTTAGTCTGAGATAGAAAAAATATTGACACATAGCAAATTTGAAGTCAATCGGTTAATCGTGGCGAAAGTTATCGTGCGCAACAACCAGACAGACGGACGGACATTGGTTAAATGACTTAAAATGGCCAAAACGGATTTCCGCCAAATATTCTTGTGGTCTCTCTCACTCCATCGATGTGTTACACTTTTGGCCCACATCATCTGATACAAACCTGACACCTCACCCCTTCTACCACAGTGCTATGTGTGGTATACGAGCACAAATCGGGAAATCACTTATTGAGAGGTGATAGACTATAAATATATCAATTTCGAAAAAATGAAAATTGCAAATACATTTTTATTACTGTTATGCTCTATTTATGGAACACATACTTCCTATAAGTTGAAATAAATGGATTTAAAGGCATGCCTGATTTGTCTTATATCAGTGGTGCCCACAAAGAGAAATGAGAATGTGTTAGTTAGGTTACACAAAAATGAGATTGTAGTGGTACAATTGCACTGAACAAAATCACTTGGTTTTGTTTGTTTACATTGTTATATTGTTTTACTATTTATGTTTTTGTGTGTTCAATTTTAGCAATGAAGCCAATAAAAAAAGAAATAAACATAAAAACAATGCATATGTAACAAAAAAATTTTCTTCAAGAAAATAGGTACATGTGTTCTTTGCCAATAATTTATTGGGCAAAAAAATATATATAAATAATTTTATATATTGACTAGCTGGACCCGGTCCACTTCGTTGCCCCAGATTTAGATTTCCGATCCCGTCCATTTTTGAACAAATTTCAATTTCAGACAGACAAACAAACGATTTGCCACGCCCACATTTTCCCCGCCCACTTTTTGCAAAATTTTTTTTTCCAAAACCATCTCAGACAAAATAGCTTTCAAACAAAACAAAAAATTTTAAAATCGGTCCAGTAGTTTAAGCGTCTATAAAACACATACATACATACATACATACATACATACATACATACAAACATGTTTCCATTTTTATATATATAGATAAACTAAAAAATAACAAAAAGAAAAAAATCAAAATTATTTTATATTAAATTGAAAATAAATACAATAAAAAAATATCATTCGTTGTTGTAAAATATTTTCAGTGTACTTATTTTATTAAACAAAGCGACATAGACTTTCTTCGCTGACTACTAACAAGCAACTGAACAATTTTGTTTTGTTTTTTACGCTCTCTGTTTTTATTTTCGTTGATGCTCGGGCTGTGTATATGAAAACGCCGATTAATCTTCGTTGCTCTAACAAATGTTTGGGCACCACTGTCTTATATGCTACGACATTAAACATGAATTGGGCATTGGTTTAAATTAGAAGTAATTTGTTGGCAAAGAAATTCGGCAATAATTTTGTTTTATCGATCACCACATAGTTGGCGTATCGTTTAGAATCAATATTCCCGCTAATGTGAACTTTTGCCAATATATAGGAAGTCTTGGAATTTGACTGAAAATAGCCCAACTTCAAAAGGATACACTGAAAAAAAATTGTCAAAATAAGTACATTTTGTACATAAAATTAAGAAAATGTAATTAAAATTAGGTAAATTACTTAATATTAACGAAATTATCTATATTTTAAGCACAAAATATACTTATTTTAAAAACTAATGACGTCTTTGGAGCCATTCTTTAATTTTAATACAATTTTTTTTTCAGTGTATAAAACAAAAATTCGACCTAACTGCAAAACCATTTAGGGGTTTTGATATACTAGTAGTGTACTATCCTGTCCAATTGGTATGGTTCGGGAAAGATTTTCTTGTTGCACAGTGTAACAAAAATACATCTACAGACGGGCGGACATCCTTTATTTCCTTGCAGGAAAACATGAACATTAATTATAATTAAATATATGATACCATATACATACATTTCCCTCATAAAATAATTGTTCAATAAAACTGGAATTTGGTAGCATTGTCTAGTGTCTACTACAAATTTAAAAAAAGGGTGATTATACAGATGTAGCTCACAAAACTACTGTCATTCTTATAAATTTTTCATATCCGAAATTTAAAGAGAACTTGAGTATACACACTGGCCAAAGGTTTTTGTGACATCAAAATGAAAAAGTTCCTCTCAAAAACTCATATCCAAACCGAAACACTGGTGGATGAAACGGGTAAAAGGATGGAAACTATAGAGGATACCGTAAGGCTCTTGATGAAAACTCATTTTCCGACTGGTAATGCTGGACCAACAGAAGAACAGTTACAGAATGAAAATGTATTGCATCAAGTACCTATTACGGATATAACAGATGGTATGGTTAAAGAAGCGATAAAAAGTTTCTCTCCCTTTAAGGCTGCGGGACCGGGACTCATCTGGCTGGAGTGTTCACTGCATGCCTAACCCATTCGTATACCCCAAAAAACTGGCAGGAATCAAGGGTGGTCTTCATACCAAAGCCTGGCAAGGCGAGTTACACGACCCCAAAGGCTTATCGACCCATTAGGCTTACTTCTTTCCTGTTAAAAACAATGGAGCGAATAATTGATGACATGGTCAAAGGTAAAATAGCGGATGACAGGCTAAAATTCAAACAACACGCCTATGTCAAAGGAAGATCAGTGGAAACAGCTCTGCATGAGGTAGTGCACCACATAGAAGAGTCCTTCAGTAAAGAAATGTATACACTTGCTGTTTGCATAGACATTGAGGGCGCATTTAACAATGTACAGACCGATACACTTATCCAGTCCTTAGACGAGTTTCAGGTTGACCGGGCGCTGAAAAACTGGATCAACAATATGCTAAGGAATAGGTGGATTATTTGTGGGTCATATGACGTAAAAATTAGAGACAAGGTAAATCGTGGTATACCTCAGGGGGGCATTTTATCGCCTCTTCTATGGGTTACGACGATACACAGTCTCCTAAAAGCCCTCACCAATGAAGGACTTAAACCAGTCTATTATGCAGACGACGTTGTAATACTTCTAAGGGGCTTTCATCCAAATCTATTATGCAGAAGAGCTGAAGAGGCACTTAACATAGCATATAACTGGGCACAACCAAGGGAATTAAATGTTAACCCAGACAAAACAGAAATATGTCTATTTACAAGGAAAACGAAGATCCCACGTTTTACCCCGCCTCGATTCCTGAATAAGACAATTGCTATAACTAAAAAGGTAAAATACTTGGGAGTAATCTTGGATCAGAAACTGTACTGGAAAGATCATCTTGAAGAAAGAGTTACAAAGGCACACAGATGTTGGTCGTTGTGCAGAAGAGCTATAGGTTTAAAATGGGGACTACGTCCAAATATGACTCACTGGCTTTACATGAGCATGATTAGACCAATAATCACCTACGCCTCTGTAGTGTGGTGGACATCAATGGACAAGAATTGCAACGTAATACCTTTGCAAAAAATTCAACGTATGTGCTGTCTAGGCATAAGCGGGGCACCAACAAAAGCGTTGGAGACTATACTGCACATCCAACCAATAGACATCCGTATAAAGTATGAGGCAGCCCTCACAGCAAGACGTCTACAAGTGATGGGTGAATGGATAAATCGAGACCACAAGTCGTACCATCAGAAGATTTTAGAATATCTAGTTGGTCACATTCAAACGCCAGAAATCTCGGACCGCGTACCTGAAGTGCGGCTTACAGCTACCTGTGATACGTTTGTGCCAGACAGACGCTCCTGGCAAAATGGAACTTTGGCCCATGTGCCAGTGGGAACCAGCTGCTACACGGATGGGTCCAAGCGAGGAGGAAGGACGGGTCTGGGACTTTTTATTGATGAACCAGAAGTCGAACTTCACTTCCGCCTCCCTGACCATAACACGGTATTTCAAGCAGAAGTTCGAGCAATCACGGAGTGTGTGAACTGGCTCAGTAACACGACAAAGCCTAAATATGCCAACATCTTCACAGATAGCCAAATGGCGATTAACATCGGAAAGGGTCAAATCCAGAACTGTGTTGGACTGTAAAAGAACGATAAATGATTACTCAGCCCATGGTCAATTGCGTATTTGCTGGGTACCAGGACACAACGGAGTGATTGGAAATGAACGGGCAAACAACTGGGCTTCAAAGGGCAGAGAACTTCGAGTAATAAACTTGGAAAATTGGAAACCTTTCGAAGCCACGAAAAATGAGTTGAAGCACTGGGCAGTGATGGCTCATAAAACTGTGTGGAATAGCGCAACAGTAGGAGCAACTGCAAAGATACTGTGGGGTGACCCAAATGAAAAGAAAACAAGAAGTCTTCTGAAACTAAACAAGATCGATATTAGTAAGATGATGAGTGTTCTAACGGGACACTCAAGCTTACAAGCACATCTTCATCGCATAGGACTAGCAGGAAACGACGAATGCAGGGCATGCAGAGAAAACATCGAAACGATGGAACATTTTCTGTGTCACTGCCCGGCTTTCACACATGCAAGTTCCCTACATTTCGGGTTCGACATATTACCAGACTTGACTCATCTCAGAGAATATGACTGGAAGATACTGAGGAAATTCGTGTCTAGTACCGTTTTTCTGTAACTCGTGAGGTATAAAAAGATCATAAATAAGGAGCGCACAACAGGCCGAACCACTGGCTTAAGTGTATGTCCATGGACATGAGACGTTTAAACGTCTCCTCTCTTCAACCTAACCTAACCTAACCTTTCATCTACCTTTACAGTTTTATTGGATTTTGGCAAATCATCGATACTATGTTGGTAGATCACCGACGATATGTTTCCACCGATTTTTCAAAGGAGAAGTATTTTACGTCTGACCATTCCAGAATTTAGAAAAGTCGATTTTTTACCAAAGGACAAAATGCAGAACATTTTAACAGACAAATGTTATTGCAACAAAAGCTGATTAGTACAATCGGAATTTCCATGTAGTACAAACTATTTGTGCAATATGCATTTATGTGTCATTTGCAACAATTTTGACTTAGTCGACGGTACGAGCTTTTAGTATTTCAGATGACTAGGATCATACATTTTGAATAAGATTTATTTGAAACATTCTTGAATAAGACTTATTTGAAACTTCAAGTGTTTTGTACTGTGTATGTTAAACTTATCATTACGTACAATCCAAATAATGATTTAAACTGCTGTTTCAATAACGCAAATTTTTTTTTTTAACGAACGTTCCCATCGCAACCACTCTTACCCGCCCAATCCGACCGCGGGGGCCACATCCCCAAAACGTGGGGATTGCGTACACACCAAGATCCGAACCATGGCGGGTTTAGAGTAGAGGGTGGAATACCAGCTACAGAATATATATCATCAGCCGGTATGTACATACATGCATAAAATGTGTTAACTTTATTTAGTTAAATAAAGAACACACATAAAACAGAATTTCACTACTGATTTAAATAACATATGATTGTAGATTTCACTATATCTATTCCTACATTAAAGTCAATAATATCATATAAAGTGGTAAAGTCTATGCACATTCTACGGATAGGCTCTGCAGATGCGTAATTTGTACGTTGAAAATCAATATGCAATAATTGGAAATATCTGGAAGATCTGAATGGTACGTTAAAGCGTGGTGCTATGTTCATTTTTCGCGTTGAAATGCCATATAAAAACAAAGTCGCGAAAAAAACTGCGAAATTTTTTCGTTTGTGGTACTATGTTTATTTCAACGCGAAAAAGTAACATTTTGCTCCACCACAAATTTAACGCCGCAACAAATTTAATGCCGCCACCGTCACACTCCCATTTGTTTATATTTATTTTTGTCCGCAAGAATCTCAGCTGTTGTAAATATTAGAAATAAAATTTCCTAATAAAGAATAATAAACTAAATTATCTTTCGAAATAAAGAAAAAAGAATGCAAAGATGTGAAAGGCTAAATAATTATGTTTATGGATTAAACCAGAAGAGCGAAATTCCAATTGGATTGCAGTGCAAAAGCAAACAAAATTTGCAAATCTGTGGAAGGACATGTAACTAAATGTAATAATGTTAAAATTGTCTTGTAATTAGATATGTACATTTATGTTTGTATGTTTAGAACAATTGTGTGCAAAAGCCAGGAGAAACATTATGGACGAGTAACGCTACTAAAGCAGTAGGACAATGGAATTGGACAGTGCCTGAGTTCTCGATTTGGAAATAGTTGTAAAGAACATACAGAGTTAGTTCTTGCCATAAAAGTTGGAAGACGATATTCCGTTTATTGATGGAAGTATAATTTATATATGTCAACAAATGTAATGTTAATGCTTAAATATAATAATAAAACATATTTTTCGATTAATCAAAACATCATTTTATTTATTTATATTTGTACAACAGTAGGAAATTATTTCGTTATTTATAAAATTTTACTACCCTGACTTTTCATGTCTCACAAACATCGCCACCGCAACAACACAAAATAAATAATTTATGTATAACATTAGCACAATGATCTCCAACAATATTTCCATTCTGACATTTAAATTAACTATTTTCTAAGTCGGCATTATTCCAATTGTTTATTGATTCGAATTTTATCTTTTGTTTGTTTTCAAGAATGTTAGCAAAAAGAAAAAATGCACATGCATATACACACATACATACATATAAAAGTGACACTTTGACACACACACTTCCAAATTGCAATGCGACTTTGTAAAAAAGCGTTCCATTTTTCAACTCGAAATAACATTTTGCGAAATTTTTTCGTGCCGAAAAAACATAGTACCCACCTTAAATCTTATCTTAGAAAGCATGTATCCAGAAAGCACATCACAATTTATAACCTTTAATATCATTGTGGTGTTCAGCATAATACGTCTGCTCTTAAGAGTAGGCAATCTTATCAAGCTCAACCTATTAGTATAGGGTGGAAGAACAAAATCACTATTCCAATGCAGGTGCCTCACAGCAAATAATAAAAATTGTTTCTGAACGGATTCAATTTTATCAACATAAATCCCATATTGGAGGTCCCATACAACAGAATCATATTCTAGAATAGGTCTAACAAGTGAAGTATACAACATATGGATCTGAGAATTCTTTCGCCCATCGCTTAATGAAGCCAAGGACACCATAAGCTTTGTTCACCATTGTACGAGTAATTACCAAGTACCCTATTTTCACCACGCTCCACACATGTACATTCTGTGAAAATTTCAAGAAGATCGGTCCAGCCGTTTAGGCGTCTATACGGTACAAACAAACCAACAAACAAACACACATTCTTCTTTATATATATAGATATATAGATGAAATTTAAAAAATAATTTTTCATATTTTTTGTTTTGGCAATTTTGTTTGTGAGGTACCAAAAGGCGCGTATCAATAACTCCCATTTATTAATATACTGGGTACTATAAAAACATTACACTGTACACAATTTCAAGTGTTTGTATGTGCAGGAATCGAATTATATGCCGTTAACATGTTGGTGCAAAATGGTCCATTTGTATAGGAGGTACCAAAAGGGGCGTGACAACTTCGCCCATTTTTCTCAAGATGACATCAACCAAGAAACTAATACTATGTGTGGAATTGTGAAAGATTCTGAGTAGTGGTATAGAAGTTATGAAATTAGAGCCCGACCGAATGTTCGGCCGAAGGTGGTAAATTTAGACGAAGTTCGTCTTCGGCCTTAATATCGGACTTCGGTCGGGCACTAGAGATAATCAATATTTCAAAAACAGTTGACCCTTCATGGGGGAGATACTCGAAGGAGTGGACCAACATAACATATCTTCGACCTTAGTCTGAGATAGAAACAATATTGACACATAGCAAATTTGAAGTCAATCGGTTAATCGTGTCGAAAGTTATCGTGCGCACCAACCAGACAGACAGACGGACATTGTTTAAATGACTTGAAATGGCCAAAACGGATTTCCGCCAAATATTCTTGTGGTCTCTCTCACTCCATCGATGTGTTACACTTTTGGCCCGCAGCATCTGATACAAACCTGACACCTTACCCCTTCTACCACAGTGCTATGTGTGGTATACGAGCACAAATCGGGAAATCACTTATTGAGAGGTGATAGACTATAAATATATCAATTTCGAAAAAATGAAAATTGCAAATACATTTTTATTACTGTTATGTTCTATTTATGGAACACATATTTCCTATAAGTTGAAATAAATGGATTTAAAGGCATACCTGATTTGTCTTATATGCTACGACATTAAACTTGAATTGGGCATTGGTTTAAATTAGAAGTAATTTTTTGGCAAAGAAATTCGGCAATAATTTTGTTTTATCGATCACCACTTAGTTGGCGTATCGTTTAGAATCAATATTCCCGCTAATGTGAACTTTTGCCAATATATAGGAAGTCTTGGAATTTGACTGAAAATAGCCCAACTTCAAAAGGATACACTGAAAAAAAAAATTGTCAAAATAAGTACATTTTGTACATAAAATTAAGAAAATGTAATTAAAATTAGGTAAATTACTTAATATTAACGAAATTATCTATATTTTAAGCACAAAATATTCTTATTTTAAAAACTAATGACGTCTTTGGAGCCATTCTTTAATTTTATGAAAATTTTTTTCAGTGTATAAAACAAAAATTCGACCTAACTGCAAAACCATTTAGGGGTTTTGATATAATAGTGGTGTACTATCCTGTCCAATTGGTATGGTTCGGGAAAGATTTTCTTGTTGCACAGTGTAACAAAAATACATCTACAGACGGGCGGACATCCTTTATTTCCTTGCAGGAAAACATGAACATTAACTATAATTAAATATATGATACCATATACATACATTTCCCTCATAAAATAATTGTTCAATAAAACTGGAATTTTGTAGCATTGTCTAGTGTCTACTACAAATTTTTAAAAAAAGGGTGTTTATACAGATGTGGCTCACAAAACTACTGTCATTCTTATAAATTTTTCATATCCGAAATTTAAAGAGAACTTGAGTATACACACTGGCCAAAGGGTTTTGTGACATCAATTTCATTTTCATCTACCTTTATAGTTTTATTGGATTTTGGCAAATCAACGATACTATGTTGGTAGATCACCGACGATATGTTCCCACCGATTTTTCAAAGGAGAAGTATTTTACGTCTGACCATTCCAGAATTTAGAAAAGTCGATTTTTTACCAAAGGACAAAATGCAGAACATTTTAACAGACAAATGTTATTGCAACAAAAGCTGATTAGTACAATCGGAATTTCCATGTAGTACAAACTATTTGTGCAATATGCATTTATGTGTCATTTGCAACAATTTTGACTTAGTCGACGGTACGAGCTTTTAGTATTTCAGATGACTAGGATCATACATTTTGAATAAGACTTATTTGAAGCTTCAAGTGTTTTGTACTATGTATGTTAAACTTATCATTACGTACAATCCAAATAATGATTTATTTAAACTGCTGTTTCAATAACGCATATTATTATTTTTTTTTTAACGAACGTTCCCAACTCTGCCACTCTTACCCGCCCCTTCCGACCGCGGGGGCCACATCCCCATAACGTAGGGATTGCGTACACACCATGATCTGAACCATGGCGGGTTAACAGTAGAGGGTGGAATACCAGCTACAGAATATATATCATCAGCCGGTATGTACATACATGCATAAAAAGTGTTAACTTTGTTTAGTTAAATAAAGAACACACATAAAACAGAATTTCACTACTGATTTAAATAACATATGATTCTAGATTTCACTATATCTATTCCTACATTAAAGTCAATAATATCATATAAAGTGTTAAAGTCTATGCACATTCTACGGATAGGCTCTGCAGATGCGTAATTTGTACGTTGAAAATCAATATGCAATAATTGGTAATATCTGGATGATCTGAATGGTACGTTAAATCTTATCTTAGAAAGCATGTATCCAGAAAGCACATCACAATTTGTAACCTTCAATATCATTGTGGTGTTCAGCATAATACGTCTGCTCTTAAGAGTAGGCAATCTTATCAAGCTCAACCTATTAGTATAGGGTGGAAGAACAAAATCACTATTCCTGCAGGGGCCTCAAAGCAAATAATAAAAATTGTTTCTGAACGGATTCAATTTTATCAACATAAATCCCATATTGGGGGTCCCATACAACAGAACCATATTCTAGAATAGGTCTAACAAGTGAAGTATACAACTGTTTCGTTACATATGGATCTGAGAATTCTCACCATAAGCTTTGTTCACCATTGTAATTATGTGATTATTGAAGTTAAGTTTAGGATCCATTAATATACCAAGATCCACAAAGGATTCAACAGTTTCTAAATTGGAACCAAGAAGACTGAATTTAGATGGAATCAATTTCGATCTAGAGAAACACATATGTTTACACTTCTTCAAATTAAGGTCCATGCAATTAATTTCACACCAATAACCAAAGCTGTCTAAGTCATTTTGAAGAAACAAAGAATCATCAGATGTGTTACGAGAATAAAATATCTTAACATCATCTGCATACATCAGTAATCTAGAACTAATAATTGAATCTGGTAAGTCATTTATAAATAGTAGAAACAGCAAAGGGCCAATATGACTACCTTGGGGTACCCCAGATGAAACCAAAATCGGGCCTGAGAAGTAACTACCAAATTTAACAATCTGAACACGACTGTTAAGATAAGAGGATATCCAACTCAACAAGTTATTGCTAAAGCCAATGCGATTCAGCTTATACAGTAAGAGCTTATGATTTACTCTATCAAAAGCTTTACTAAAATCAGTTTAAACCACATCTGTCTGATTACCAAGAACAAACTCATCAATTACCTGGGAGGTAAATGGAACTAAATTTGTCATAGTCGAGAGTCCCTTGCGAAATCCATGTTGGAATGGACTAAGAATAGGTGAAACACTATGAGATAAAATCTCAGTGATCATTTTTTCAAAAAGTTTTGGAATTATACTTAATTTCGCAATTCCACGATAATTCATAACATCAATCAAGCTCCCAGATTTATGAAGTGGAGTTATAAACAGGGTTACCATAACCTTTTTTCGGAAAGGAGGACTTTTTTGTCAGAAAAGGAGGACATTTGTAACACTTACAAAGAGAGTTTGAAACTTTCGGAGGACATTTAAAAAATACAATTTCCTATGATAATGCTTTGTACAACAATTTGTATTTTGTAGCGCTTAGATGCCAAATCGGAGGACTATATCGAAATATGAAAAAATTTTCTTCAAATTTGGCAAGGTTTGTTCTTGGGTGCAACATTTAAATCTGAGCAGATTTACACCAAATTCGACAATGTGTGCCCTTGGATCAAGAAACACCATCCTGCTTAATTTCAAAGTGATTGGATATGAAAAAGCTTCTGTGGCGCTAAAAGGCCATATCGGAAAGAACATTTATATAGGGCCTATATCTAAATCTGAACCGACTTTGACCAATTTCTTCCCAGGTATGAAATGCCCTTATTGTCAAATTTCAGCAAGATCGGAATGAAAGTGCGATCTGTACTTAAGGAACAATTTTAAATAGACAGACAATCGGCGTACTTTAAAGTGGGGTAGCTCCAGTATTTTAAGTTGTTAATTATAATAAATAAGTGAAGCGGCGTTAAGGTCTGACAAGCCGAATTTTGCATACCCTACACCATAGACTGCATTGTCAACTGTTTTTTGATTCTTTGAAATTTGTTGCGTTAAGAAGTAAAATCTTGAGGTACCTTTGTGTGGGGGCTATATCAAAACATGGACCTATGATGACCATTGTTCGTCTGAAGGGTTCTGGATATACATAGTTCGTCTAGTTGAAATTTGCAGTCTCTATGGTGTAAATAAGTCAAATCGGACAGAAGATGCTAAAAATGTATCGATATTGCCCATTTTCAATCCTAAGTTACCTGCAGCTATAAGAAGTATCTGTACCAAATTTCAGTCATCGAGCTCAATTATTGTAGTACTAACTTTGTACTAAGAGTAGTTTCGAGTATAATTCATGTGGAGGTTTACTGATTGTGAAAAATTTTAATATGTAACAAAAGGAGGACAAGTCCATCATTTTTGAAAAAGGATGGAGTACGGGAGGACATTGGTTAAAAAGGAGGACATGTCCTCCCAAAGGAGGACGTATGGTAACCCTGGTTATAAAATATTTTCTCAAAATAAATGGGAAATATCCATACTTCAACGAATTATTGAAAAGCAATGTGAGCGGGACAGCAATACTCTGAGCACATAGCTTCAGGATTACACTCGGTATACCATCTGGGCCAGCACTGTTAGAAGTCCTAAGCTTGCCTAAAGTTGACGATACAAAAGATAAATCAAAATAAGGAATGTTCAAATGATTCAATTATGAAATACTGTAAGGATAGGAAACTAGGTGACACTGTTGACGAGAATAGGTTGATGCAAGGAACTTTGCAAAACAATCGGCGATTGACTGATTACCACTGAATTCTTCACCATCAATTCTAACCCTTGAAGGCCTTGGGTTAGACTTACGTTTCATATTGACAAAATCATAGAACGATCTGGGGTTCATTTTAAAATTGTGAGTCAACTTCTCCAAGTAGAGCTCATAGCACTTACGTGATTCAATGTTATACAGTGATCTGGCAACAGAGTACCTGACGTAATGAACATCGGATCCAGACCTTTTGAATTTCTTAAATAGTCTGCTCTTTACGTTCCTGAGAGCAGTCATATTAATAGACCATCATACCACGGTGGTCTATTAGTATTCTTAATACTAATCTTTGGTACAGATTGTACCAAACATTCATTCAAGACATTGTAAAATCTATCAATAGATACATCAGGTCAGGTGATTACAACAACAAACTAAATCCCAGTTAGTATTCAAGAGCAGAGAATTTAGCAACTCAAAATTTGCTCTTTTGAATCAAAAAACTGTACCCTCGTCACGTGGGCGGTATATAGAAGAAGAGTCCGAAATGTCATACATCATGTACCCAGCGTAGGATGGTAAACATCTTCCGGGGTAGAAGCCGGATAAATTCTATGAATATCAAAAATCTGAGCGTTATTCACAAATACTAAATCAATTAATTTTCCAGACGAATTAGAAATCCCGTTAATCTGCAATAGTTCGAGATCGGAAAAACGCCTTACCACATCATAAGTCCACTCGAACGTGATCGAAGAAGAATTCAAGGGAGTAAATGCCTCAGTATCTGGCAATGAAAACCAAGAAATTAAAATCCCCCAAGACTAAGATATGGTCCACATCCCTCAACATCAAAACCAATCTGCCTATAGCCTTTAAGTGACCATCATAAACAGATAATTCCGAGTTTGGGGGGATGTAGGAACATGAAACCAATAATTTAGCCTTACCTAAATTAATAGAGACAACAATAAGTTCAATATCATCAATCTCATCAAGAATGACACGCTCAGAAGAAAGCGAACTTTTTACAGCAATAAGAACTCCACCACCAATTTTTTGAATGCGATCTTTTCTATATAGAACATATTCATTCGACAGTATCTCTGAATCAAATATTGAGGGTTTTAACCAGGTCTCAGTGAAACACAAAATTGAAAAATCAAAGTCAAAGCTATCAGCAAATAGTCGGGTTAATTTAGTATTAAGCCCTCTTACATTCTGATAAGCTATGACCAAAGAGCTATTCAGTTTGTTTATGAATTAGAGCTAGGAGGCCTCAAAGGTAACAAATTCTTTAACAAATGCCTTAGGCGGCCAAAAATCAGAAGATATCAGTTTATCAAAGATCTTCGGTTGCACGATGATCTTAAATGATGACCTAGAATTAGAGGAAGACGAACGAATCTTAAATGTCTTAAGATAAAAGTCACCTTCAATCTTAGATCTAATATAAAAGTCTATATCTTCGGAGGATGTGTCGGGAGCAAAGCGCGAAACAAAAACTACTTTCTTGGCTGGGACCACAGTCAGAGTTTTCGATTTCCCACCGGCTCGTGATGCTACATTTGCAGGAGGTTTAGAATTCATTTCAAGATTACCCATTTCCCTCCTGTATAGAGACAACCTTATCAACCCTTGGTGTTACAGCGAGAGTAACCCTCTGCTGATCAACCGAAACTGAACAAGGAGCACTGACAGAAGCTGATGATGTTTTAGGCTCATCCAACGACGTACGGTCAGAAGCACTCGGTGTACCGACATCGAGCTTCTTAGGAAGCGTCTTTTTCGTCGACCTTTTGCGCTTCTGTCCGACAACGTCAGGCGAACACACAAATGCATATTTTGCATATTTATTAAATCTCGAATACAATGACCACATTTCCTTACCAATTTCGGCCATTTCCGAAGAATAATCTTTAACAAATTTATAGAACTCTACATTAATTTTCCTACAGTTCTTGCAACACCATTTAAGACCACTATCACTATCTCCGTACATAACATCTACAACCTTTGCAGATAAACCTGCACACTAAGAATGCCAAATGTTAGTACAAAGCCAACACTCTAGAGATCGTTAGGCTTCCGAAACAATCTTATAGTTTACATTTACACACGACATTTTTTAATTGTAAATTAATTGTAAAACAAACTAACAAACAGGAATAGGAAGAACAAACAATAATACACGAAAATTAGATTTAATATTTCACCCTCTACTATAAGGAGTTAAAGATGAGAATATTTGGCAAAAGATATGTCTCATGTAGATATGGACGGTAGGAAACTCGTTAATCTATACGTAAGTACGGACAGTAGGAATCACTTAAAAAATTGGCTTATATGCGCGGACCCACGCCCCCTCAATCAAGAACATATAAAGCCTATGTCACCCTCTATGCTTATCTGAACATTCCCTGAAAATTTCATCAAAACCGTTCCACCCGTTTTGGAGTCCACACGTAACATACACACATCCATTTATATATACTCGTATATAGATGGACCCGGTCCACCTCGTTGCCCCAGATTTAGATTTCCGATCCCGTCCAGTTTTGAACCAATCATGAATACTGCCACCAAAAACATCTCCATAAAATAAGAGCACTCTCGCTAGGAAATTGTGAAGATATCTCAATTTCCAAATTGGCTTATATGGACGGAGCCCTTTGGTCTGATCCCGCCCATTTTTAGACCAATCACATAGACTTCCACCAGACACATATACACAAAAAAACAGCACTCTCCCAAATAGATTGTGCAAGATACCTCAATTTCAAAAGGTTGCTTACATGGGCTGGGCCACGCCGATTGATCCGATTTCGCCCAGTTTTGGACCAATCACGTATACTACACCAGATACATATACACAAAATTACAGCACTCTGGATAAAAAATTGTGAAAGAAATCTTAATTTCCAAATTTAGCTTATATGGGCGGGCCAAGCCCCTTATTCCGATCTCCCTCATTTTTGGACCAATCACGTAGACTACCACCAGATACATATGCACAAAATTACAGCACTCTCGATAACAAATGGTGCAAAATATCTCAATTTCAAAATGTGGCTTATATGGGCGGGGCCACGCCCGTTGATCCGATTCCTCTCATTTTTGGACCAATCACGTAGACTTCCACCAGATACATATACACAAAAAAACAGCACTCTCCCAAATAGATTGTGCAAGATACCTCAATTTCAAAAGGTTGCTTACATGGGCTGGGCCACGCCGATTGATCCGATTCCGACTAGTTTTGGACCAATTACGAAGACTACACCAGATACATATGCACAAAATTACAGCACTCTTGATAAAAAATTGTGAAAGATATCTTAATTTCAAAATTTGGCTTATATGGGCGGGCCAAGCCCCTTATTCCGATCTCCCTCATTTTTGGACCAATCAGGTATACCTGATTGGTATACCTGATTGATCAGGTACACCTGATTGTATCTGGTGGTAGTCTATAGACTACCACCAGGTACATATGCACAAAATTACAGCACTCTCGATAACAAATTGTGCAAAATGTGGCTTATATGGGCGGTGCCACGCTCATTGGTCAGTTTCCGCCCATTTTTGGACCAATCACGTAGACTACCACCAGATACATATGCACAAAAGTACAGCACTATCGGTAATAATTTTTGCAAGATATATCATTTTTTAAATTTGGCTTATATGAGCGGTGCCACGCCCATTGGTCCGATCCCTCCCATTTTTGGACCAATCACGTAGACTCCCACCAGATACATATGTACAAAATTGCAGCACTCTCGCTAACAAAATTTTCAAGATATCTCAATTTCAAAATTTGACTTATGTGGGCGGTGCCACGCCCATTGGTCCGTGTCCGCCCATTTTTGGACCAATCACGTAGACTACCACCAGATAATGCACAAAATTACAGCACTCTCGGTAATAATTTGTGCAAGATATATAATTTTTTAAATTTGGCTTATATGAGCGGTGCCACGCCCATTGGTCCGATCCCGCCCATTTTTGGACCAATCACGTACACTGCCACCAGATACATATGTACAAAATTACAGCACTCTCGCTAACAAATTGTGCAAGATATCTCAATTTTAAAATTTGTCTTATGTGGGCGGGGCCACGCCCACTTGATATATCGAAAATTCAAGTACCCTATTTTCACCACGCTCCACACATGTACATTCTGTGAAAATTTCAAGAAGATCGGTCCAGCCGTTTAGACGTCTATACGGTACAAACAAACACACATTCTTCTTTATATATATAGACTAGCTGGACCCGGTCCACTTCGTTGCCCCAGACTTCAGATTTCCGATTCCGTCAATTTTTTAACCAATTACGTAGACTGACATCAAATGCATATTTACAAAATTACAACACTCTCGCTAACAAATTGTTCAAGGTATTTCAATTTCAGAAATTTGCTTATAAGGGTGGGGCCAAGACCATTGGTACGATCCCAACCCTTTTGGACCATTCACGTAGACTATCACCAGATCGATATGCAAAAAATTACAGCACTCTCGTTAAAAAATTGTGCAAGATATGACTCTCAATTTCAAAATTTGGCTTATACTCGCATAGGCGGGGCAACGTCCATTGGTCTGATTGCGCCTATTTTTGGTCGAATCACGTAGACTGTCATCAGATACATATACCCAAAACTGCAGCGCTCACTTAAACAAATTGTGCAAGATATCTCAATTTAAAAATTAGGCTCCTATGGGCGGTGCCACCCTTTTTTGTGTAATCACGTAGACTGCGTGAGATGCTCAAAATCACAGCACTCTCGCTAACAAATTGTGCATGATATCTCAATTTCAAAATTTGATTTATATTGGCGGGGCCAGGCCCATTGATCCGATCCCGCCACTTTTTAAAACATTCACGTAGGCTATCATCAGATACATATGCACAAAATTACAGAACTATCGCTAAACAATTGTGTAAGACATCTAAATTTCAAAATTTAGTTTATATGGGCAGGGCCACGGCCATTGATCCGATTCCGACCCTTTTTGGACAAATAACGTAGACTACCACCAGACATCACTCTCGCTAAAAATTGTGCAAGATATGTGTCTCAATTTCTAAATTTGGCTTATATAGGCGGGGCCACGTCCATTGGTCTGATCCCGCCAATTTTTGGGCGAATCGCGTAGACTATCATCAGATACATATGTCCAAAACTGCAGCACTCTCGATAATAAATTGTGCAAGATATTTCAATTTCAAAATTTGGCTTATATGGACGTGGCCACGCCCATTGGCTCGATGCCGCTCATTTTTGGACCAATCACGTAGACTGCCACCATATACATATACACAAAATTCCACCACTCTCGCTATCAAATTGTGCAAAATATCTCAATTTCAAAATTTGGCTTATACGGGCGGGGCTACGCGTATTGGTCCGAACCCGCCCATTTTTGAACCAATCATGTAGGTCGCCAACGGATATATATATACAAAATTCCAGGTCTCTCGGTAACAAATTGTGCAAGATATCACATTTTTAAAATTTGGCTTATATGGGCGGTGCCACGCCCATTGGTCCGATCCCGCCCATTTTTGGCAAAATCACGTGGAGGGCTACCAGATACATACGTACAACATTACAGCACTCTAGCTAACAAATTGTGCAAGATATCTCAATTTAAAAATTTGGCTTATATGGGCGGGGCCACGCCCATTGGTTCGATTCCGCAATTTTTGGACCAATTACGAAGACTGCCACCATATACATATACACAAAATTCCAGCACTCTCGCTATCAAATTGTGCAAAATATCTCAATTTCCAATCATGTAGGTCGCCAACGGATATATATATACAAAATTCCAGGTCTCTCGGTAACAAATTGTGCAAGATATTAAATTTTTAAAATTTGGCTTATATGGGCGGTGCCACGCCCATTGGTCCGAACCCGCCCATTTTTCGAAAAATCACGTGGACTGCTACCAGATACATATACACAACATTGCAGCACTCTCGCTAGCAAATTGTGCAAGATATCGAAATTTCAAAATTTGGTCTATGTGGGCGGGGCTACGCCCATTGGGTCGATCCCGCCCATTTTTGGACCAATCACGTAGACTGCCACCATATACATATACACAAAATTCCAGCACTCTCGCTAACAAATTGTGCAAAATATCTCAATTTCAAAATTTGGCTTATATGGGCGGGGCCACGCTCATTGGTCCGGTCCCGCCCATTTATTGACCAATTACGTAGAATGCCACCAGATACATATACGGAACATTGCAGCACTCCCGCTAGCACATTGTGCAAGATATCAAAACTTCAAAATTTGGTCTACGTGGACGGGGCCACGCCCATTGGTCCGATCCCGCCCATTTTTGGAGCCATCACGTAGACTGTCACCTGAAACATATACACAAACTTGCAGAACTCTCGCTAATAAATTGTGGAAAATATTTCAATTTCAAAATTTGGCTTGTATGGGCGGGGCCACGCCCATTGGTCCGATTCCGCCCATTTTTTGAAAATTCACATAATCTGACACTAAATGCATACACACAAAATTTCAGCACTCTAGCTAAAAATTTTTCTCAATACCAAAATTTGACCCATATGGGCGGGTCCACGCCCACTTGATATATCGAAAATTCAAGTACCCTATTTTCAGCACCCCCTTCACATGTACGTTCTGTGAAAATATATATATATTAATCTATATATATATTTATATATATAGATTACTTTTTTACAGATGGCGCGAGAGGCGAATGACAAAGAATCATGTTTAACACTTAGTAATAAATAAAATATTTGTACTGTGCTTTAATTAATTAAATTTAAATTTTTAAATATTAATGTTACAAAAAAAATATGTGTTTTCACTTCTTTGGGGAATTGGATAGTAAAATAAAAATTGTAGATAATAAAATAGATGTAACTTAATACTAAGTTGAATGTATTTAAGGTCAATATTTAAACAATATTCAAACTTTGGATTGATGATGAAAGCATTTCAAAACTTTACATTATTTGCAATATTTGAAGTAGCGCCTTGTAATTAGAAAATGTAAATTTATATTGAATTGAAATTTGACTTTGAGACAATATGAAATCTTTTCGAGTATAGAAAATGTATATTGAGAACTTTCAGATTTATATTGAGATTTGTCAATGTTTTTTCCTGACATGGACAGAGCATCAAAAGTGGTATCCTTACATTTTTTTTTATAATTTTGGCTTTTGACATCTAATTCGTGAAATGATTTTAAATGGGTTATGTGATTGCCCGTGGAAGTCGCAAATTTAAATCTGTGTTTTAAAAAATAGTATTATAATCTATGAATTTAACTCTCTTCAATATTTTCATTGATTTTCTTACCCCTTCAAAATTCTATTTTCCGTTCGGAAACATAAATTGCAAAATTTGTACTTTTCCAACACCATTTTGTCGGAAATGTACAAATGTCCAAAGTATTTCCAGCATTCGCTCCCAATGCCGCAAGAAATAGCTATTTTAGCTGCATCAATAGCCAGATTTTTCTGGGACAATAAACCTTGGCAGTAATCTATGTCACGCGTGCCATGAGTTGTAGTTTCTTCCAAATCAGAAGACTCTAAATCATTATTCTTGGTGAAGAAATTGGTAATGCTTTTTTGCGTCATTCGTACAGAAAATAAAATGTAGTATTTCAGAGAATTCTAACGGTTCTTTAAGAGTCCAAGCGAGTGATATCGATTTCGGTAATTGGGAGAAAATTCTTTGTCGATTAGAGTATGGTTTTTATCGGCGGCTAAGTTCAAGCCGAGTTGAGCCAGTTGTATCGGCGGCGGCGTAATGATAAAAAAAATAAGTGTCGATTTGCGCCGCCTCGGCTCCTAACTCTGAATTAAGAGACACCCTTAAGTATACTTATCGGCGTTTTGTGGGCGATAAGTATACTTAAGTAACGACGATAATAAGTGTACTATTATCGTCGAAGGTACCCCTAGTATTTGCACTATAATTTTTGGAGTATATGCTCGATAAGATGGACTTAAACGTTAAAATTGAAGCTATTGATCTCTCATCAAGCTCTACACGATGGCTTTAACCTACATAAAAAATTGAAGGAGGTAGCCGGTGTATACAGGAAAAGAACCCCGAATGTACCCCGAATGTACAGTAAGAGCTTATGATTTACTCTATCAAAAGCTTTACTAAAATCAGTTTAAACCACATCTGTCTGATTACCAAGAACAAACTCATCAATTACCTGGGAGGTAAATGGAACTAAATTTGTCATAGTCGAGAGTCCCTTGCGAAATCCATGTTGGAATGGACTAAGAATAGGTGAAACACTATGAGATAAAATCTCAGTGATCATTTTTTCAAAAAGTTTTGGAATTATACTTAATTTCGCAATTCCACGATAATTCATAACATCAATCAAGCTCCCAGATTTATGAAGTGGAGTTATAAACAGGGTTACCATAACCTTTTTTCGGAAAGGAGGACTTTTTTGTCAGAAAAGGAGGACATTTGTAACACTTACAAAGAGAGTTTGAAACTTTCGGAGGACATTTAAAAAATACAATTTCCTATGATAATGCTTTGTACAACAATTTGTATTTTGTAGCGCTTAGATGCCAAATCGGAGGACTATATCGAAATATGAAAAAATTTTCTTCAAATTTGGCAAGGTTTGTTCTTGGGTGCAACATTTAAATCTGAGCAGATTTACACCAAATTCGACAATGTGTGCCCTTGGATCAAGAAACACCATCCTGCTTAATTTCAAAGTGATTGGATATGAAAAAGCTTCTGTGGCGCTAAAAGGCCATATCGGAAAGAACATTTATATAGGGCCTATATCTAAATCTGAACCGACTTTGACCAATTTCTTCCCAGGTATGAAATGCCCTTATTGTCAAATTTCAGCAAGATCGGAATGAAAGTGCGATCTGTACTTAAGGAACAATTTTAAATAGACAGACAATCGGCGTACTTTAAAGTGGGGTAGCTCCAGTATTTTAAGTTGTTAATTATAATAAATAAGTGAAGCGGCGTTAAGGTCTGACAAGCCGAATTTTGCATACCCTACACCATAGACTGCATTGTCAACTGTTTTTTGATTCTTTGAAATTTGTTGCGTTAAGAAGTAAAATCTTGAGGTACCTTTGTGTGGGGGCTATATCAAAACATGGACCTATGATGACCATTGTTCGTCTGAAGGGTTCTGGATATACATAGTTCGTCTAGTTGAAATTTGCAGTCTCTATGGTGTAAATAAGTCAAATCGGACAGAAGATGCTAAAAATGTATCGATATTGCCCATTTTCAATCCTAAGTTACCTGCAGCTATAAGAAGTATCTGTACCAAATTTCAGTCATCGAGCTCAATTATTGTAGTACTAACTTTGTACTAAGAGTAGTTTCGAGTATAATTCATGTGGAGGTTTACTGATTGTGAAAAATTTTAATATGTAACAAAAGGAGGACAAGTCCATCATTTTTGAAAAAGGATGGAGTACGGGAGGACATTGGTTAAAAAGGAGGACATGTCCTCCCAAAGGAGGACGTATGGTAACCCTGGTTATAAAATATTTTCTCGAAATAAATGGGAAATATCCATACTTCAACGAATTATTGAAAAGCAATGTGAGCGGGACAGCAATACTCTGAGCACATAGCTTCAGGATTACACTCGGTATACCATCTGGGCCAGCACTGTTAGAAGTCCTAAGCTTGCCTAAAGTTGACGATACAAAAGATAAATCAAAATAAGGAATGTTCAAATGATTCAATTATGAAATACTGTAAGGATAGGAAACTAGGTGACACTGTTGACGAGAATAGGTTGATGCAAGGAACTTTGCAAAACAATCGGCGATTGACTGATTACCACTGAATTCTTCACCATCAATTCTAACCCTTGAAGGCCTTGGGTTAGACTTACGTTTCATATTGACAAAATCATAGAACGATCTGGGGTTCATTTTAAAATTGTGAGTCAACTTCTCCAAGTAGAGCTCATAGCACTTACGTGATTCAATGTTATACAGTGATCTGGCAACAGAGTACCTGACGTAATGAACATCGGATCCAGACCTTTTGAATTTCTTAAATAGTCTGCTCTTTACGTTCCTGAGAGCAGTCATATTAATAGACCATCATACCACGGTGGTCTATTAGTATTCTTAATACTAATCTTTGGTACAGATTGTACCAAACATTCATTCAAGACATTGTAAAATCTATCAATAGATACATCAGGTCAGGTGATTACAACAACAAACTAAATCCCAGTTAGTATTCAAGAGCAGAGAATTTAGCAACTCAAAATTTGCTCTTTTGAATCAAAAAACTGTACCCTCGTCACGTGGGCGGTATATAGAAGAAGAGTCCGAAATGTCATACATCATGTACCCAGCGTAGGATGGTAAACATCTTCCGGGGTAGAAGCCGGATAAATTCTATGAATATCAAAAATCTGAGCGTTATTCACAAATACTAAATCAATTAATTTTCCAGACGAATTAGAAATCCCGTTAATCTGCAATAGTTCGAGATCGGAAAAACGCCTTACCACATCATAAGTCCACTCGAACGTGATCGAAGAAGAATTCAAGGGAGTAAATGCCTCAGTATCTGGCAATGAAAACCAAGAAATTAAAATCCCCCAAGACTAAGATATGGTCCACATCCCTCAACATCAAAACCAATCTGCCTATAGCCTTTAAGTGACCATCATAAACAGAGTTTGGGGGGATGTAGGAACATGAAACCAATAATTTAGCCTTACCTAAATTAATAGAGACAACAATAAGTTCAATATCATCAATCTCATCAAGAATGACACGCTCAGAAGAAAGCGAACTTTTTACAGCAATAAGAACTCCACCACCAATTTTTTGAATGCGATCTTTTCTATATAGAACATATTCATTCGACAGTATCTCTGAATCAAATATTGAGGGTTTTAACCAGGTCTCAGTGAAACACAAAATTGAAAAATCAAAGTCAAAGCTATCAGCAAATAGTCGGGTTAATTTAGTATTAAGCCCTCTTACATTCTGATAAGCTATGACCAAAGAGCTATTCAGTTTGTTTATGAATTAGAGCTAGGAGGCCTCAAAGGTAACAAATTCTTTAACAAATGCCTTAGGCGGCCAAAAATCAGAAGATATCAGTTTATCAAAGATCTTCGGTTGCACGATGATCTTAAATGATGACCTAGAATTAGAGGAAGACGAACGAATCTTAAATGTCTTAAGATAAAAGTCACCTTCAATCTTAGATCTAATATAAAAGTCTATATCTTCGGAGGATGTGTCGGGAGCAAAGCGCGAAACAATAACTACTTTCTTGGCTGGGACCACAGTCAGAGTTTTCGATTTCCCACCGGCTCGTGATGCTACATTTGCAGGAGGTTTAGAATTCATTTCAAGATTACCCATTTCCCTCCTGTATAGAGACAACCTTATCAACCCTTGGTGTTACAGCGAGAGTAACCCTCTGCTGATCAACCGAAACTGAACAAGGAGCACTGACAGAAGCTGATGATGTTTTAGGCTCATCCAACGACGTACGGTCAGAAGCACTCGGTGTACCGACATCGAGCTTCTTAGGAAGCGTCTTTTTCGTCGACCTTTTGCGCTTCTGTCCGACAACGTCAGACGAACACACAAATGCATATTTTGCATATTTATTAAATCTCGAATACAATGACCACATTTCCTTACCAATTTCGGCCATTTCCGAAGAATAATCTTTAACAAATTTATAGAACTCTACATTAATTTTCCTACAGTTCTTGCAACACCATTTAAGACCACTATCACTATCTCCGTACATAACATCTACAACCTTTGCAGATAAACCTGCACACTAAGAATGCCAAATGTTAGTACAAAGCCAACACTCTAGAGATCGTTAGGCTTCCGAAACAATCTTATAGTTTACATTTACACACGACATTTTTTAATTGTAAATTAATTGTAAAACAAACTAACAAACAGGAATAGGAAGAACAAACAATAATACACGAAAATTAGATTTAATATTTCACCCTCTACTATAAGGAGTTAAAGATGAGAATATTTGGCAAAAGATATGTCTCATGTAGATATGGACGGTAGGAAACTCGTTAATCTATACGTAAGTACGGACAGTAGGAATCACTTAAAAAATTGGCTTATATGCGCGGACCCACGCCCCCTCAATCAAGAACTTATAAAGCCTATGTCACCCTCTATGCTTATCTGAACATTCCCTGAAAATTTCATCAAAACCACACATCCATTTATATATACTCGTATATAGATGGACCCGGTCCACCTCGTTGCCCCAGATTTAGATTTCCGATCCCGTCCAGTTTTGAACCAATCATGAATACTGCCACCAAAAACATCTCCATAAAATAAGAGCACTCTCGCTAGGAAATTGTGAAGATATCTCAATTTCAAATTTTGTCTTTGGCCCATTGGTCTGATCCCGCCCATTTTTGGACTAATCACGTAGACTGCCACCAGATACATATAAACAGAACTACATTACTATGGCTAACAAATTCAAGATATCTCAATTTAAAAATTGGCTTATATGGACGGAGCCCTTTGGTCTGATCCCGCTCATTTTTAGACCAATCACATAGACTTCCACCAGACACATATACACAAAAAAAACAGCACTCTCCCAAATAGATTGTGCAAGATACCTCAATTTCAAAAGGTTGCTTACATGGGCTGGGCCACGCCGATTGATCCGATTCCGCCCAGTTTTGGACCAATCACGTATACTACACCAGATACATATACACAAAATTACAGCACTCTGGATAAAAAATTGTGAAAGAAATCTTAATTTCCAAATTTAGCTTATATGGGCGGGCCAAGCCCCTTATTCTGATCTCCCTCATTTTTGGACCAATCACGTAGACTATCACCAGATACATATGCACAAAATGACAGCACTCTCGATAACAAATGGTGCAAAATATCTCAATTTCAAAATGTGGCTTATATGGGCGGGGCCACGCCCATTGGTCCGATCCCAGCCATTTTTGGAACAATCACGTAGACTACCACCAGATACATATAAACAGAACTACAACACTCTCTCTAACATATTGTGAAAAATATCTACATTTTAAAATTTGGCTTATATGGGCGGTGCCACGCCCATTGGTCCGTTTCCGCCCATTTTTGGACCAATCACGTAGACTACCACCAGATACATATGCACAAAAGTACAGCACTATCGGTAATAATTTCCAACACACATTCTTCTTTATAGATAGCTGGACCCGGTCCACTTCGTTGCCCCAGACTTCAGATTTCCGATCCCGTCCATTTATCAAGATATGTCTCATGTAGATATGGACGGTGGGAAACTCGTTAATCTATACGTAAGTACGGACAGTAGGAATCACTTAAAAAATTGGCTTATAAGCGCGGACCCACGCCCCCTCAATCAAGAACTTATAAAGCCTATGTCACCCTCTATGCTTATCTCAACATTCCCTGAAAATTTCATCAAAACCGATCCACCCGTTTTGGAGTCCACACGTAACATACACACATCCATTTATATATACTCGTATATAGATGGACACGGTCCACCTCGTTGCCCCAGATTTAGATTTCCGATCCCGTCCATTTTTGAACCAATCACGAATACTGCCACTAAAAACATCTCCATAAAATAAGAGCACTCTCGCTAAGAAATTGTGAAGATATCTCAATTTCCAAATTTGGCTTTGGCCCATTGGTCTGATCCCGCCCATTTTTGGACTAATCACGTAGACTGCCACCAGATACATATAAACAGAACTACATTACTATGGCTAACAAATTCAAGATATCTCAATTTAAAAATTGGCTTATATGGACGGAGCCCTTTGGTCTGATCCCGCCCATTTTTAGACCAATCACATAGACTTCCACCAGACACATATACACAAAAAAAACAGCACTCTCCCAAATAGATTGTGCAAGATACCTCAATTTCAAAAGGTTGCTTACATGGGCTGGGCCACGCCGATTGATCCGATTCCGCCCAGTTTTGGACCAATCACGTATACTACACCAGATACATATACACAAAATTACAGCACTCTGGATAAAAAATTGTGAAAGAAATCTTAATTTCCAAATTTAGCTTATATGGGCGGGCCAAGCCCCTTATTCCGATCTCCCTCATTTTTGGACCAATCACGTAGACTACCACCAGATACATATGCACAAAATTACAGCACTCTCGATAACAAATGGTGCAAAATATCTCAATTTCAAAATGTGGCTTATATGGGCGGGGCCACGCCCGTTGATCCGATTCCTCTCATTTTTGGACCAATCACGTAGACTTCCACCAGATACATATACACAAAAAAACAGCACTCTCCCAAATAGATTGTGCAAGATACCTCAATTTCAAAAGGTTGCTTACATGGGCTGGGCCACGCCGATTGATCCGATTCCGACTAGTTTTGGACCAATTACGAAGACTACACCAGATACATATGCACAAAATTACAGCACTCTTGATAAAAAATTGTGAAAGATATCTTAATTTCAAAATTTGGCTTATATGGGCGGGCCAAGCCCCTTATTCCGATCTCCCTCATTTTTGGACCAATCAGGTATACCTGATTGGTATACCTGATTGATCAGGTACACCTGATTGTATCTGGTGGTAGTCTATAGACTACCACCAGGTACATATGCACAAAATTACAGCACTCTCGATAACAAATTGTGCAAAATGTGGCTTATATGGGCGGTGCCACGCTCATTGGTCCGTTTCCGCCCATTTTTGGACCAATCACGTAGACTACCACCAGATACATATGCACAAAAGTACAGCACTATCGGTAATAATTTTTGCAAGATATATCATTTTTTAAATTTGGCTTATATGAGCGGTGCCAAGCCCATTGGTCCGATCCCTCCCATTTTTGGACCAATCACGTAGACTCCCACCAGATACATATGTACAAAATTGCAGCACTCTCGCTAACAAAATTTTCAAGATATCTCAATTTCAAAATTTGACTTATGTGGGCGGTGCCACGCCCATTGGTCCGTGTCCGCCCATTTTTGGACCAATCACGTAGACTACCACCAGATAATGCACAAAATTACAGCACTCTCGGTAATAATTTGTGCAAGATATATAATTTTTTAAATTTGGCTTATATGAGCGGTGCCACGCCCATTGGTCCGATCCCGCCCATTTTTGGACCAATCACGTACACTGCCACCAGATACATATGTACAAAATTACAGCACTCTCGCTAACAAATTGTGCAAGATATCTCAATTTTAAAATTTGTCTTATGTGGGCGGGGCCACGCCCACTTGATATATCGAAAATTCAAGTACCCTATTTTCACCACGCTCCACACATGTACATTCTGTGAAAATTTCAAGAAGATCGGTCCAGCCGTTTAGACGTCTATACGGTACAAACAAACACACATTCTTCTTTATATATATAGACTAGCTGGACCCGGTCCACTTCGTTGCCCCAGACTTCAGATTTCCGATTCCGTCAATTTTTTAACCAATTACGTAGACTGACATCAAATGCATATTTACAAAATTACAACACTCTCGCTAACAAATTGTTCAAGGTATTTCAATTTCAGAAATTTGCTTATAAGGGTGGGGCCAAGACCATTGGTACGATCCCAACCCTTTTGGACCATTCACGTAGACTATCACCAGATCGATATGCAAAAAATTACAGCACTCTCGTTAAAAAATTGTGCAAGATATGACTCTCAATTTCAAAATTTGGCTTATACTCGCATAGGCGGGGCAACGTCCATTGGTCTGATTGCGCCTATTTTTGGTCGAATCACGTAGACTGTCATCAGATACATATACCCAAAACTGCAGCGCTCACTTAAACAAATTGTGCAAGATATCTCAATTTAAAAATTAGGCTCCTATGGGCGGTGCCACCCTTTTTTGTGTAATCACGTAGACTGCGTGAGATGCTCAAAATCACAGCACTCTCGCTAACAAATTGTGCATGATATCTCAATTTCAAAATTTGATTTATATTGGCGGGGCCAGGCCCATTGATCCGATCCCGCCACTTTTTAGAACATTCACGTAGGCTATCATCAGATACATATGCACAAAATTACAGAACTATCGCTAAACAATTGTGTAAGACATCTAAATTTCAAAATTTAGTTTATATGGGCAGGGCCACGGCCATTGATCCGATTCCGACCCTTTTTGGACAAATAACGTAGACTACCACCAGACATCACTCTCGCTAAAAATTGTGCAAGATATGTGTCTCAATTTCTAAATTTGGCTTATATAGGCGGGGCCACGTCCATTGGTCTGATCCCGCCAATTTTTGGGCGAATCGCGTAGACTATCATCAGATACATATGTCCAAAACTGCAGCACTCTCGATAATAAATTGTGCAAGATATTTCAATTTCAAAATTTGGCTTATATGGACGTGGCCACGCCCATTGGCTCGATGCCGCTCATTTTTGGACCAATCACGTAGACTGCCACCATATACATATACACAAAATTCCACCACTCTCGCTATCAAATTGTGCAAAATATCTCAATTTCAAAATTTGGCTTATACGGGCGGGGCTACGCGTATTGGTCCGAACCCGCCCATTTTTGAACCAATCATGTAGGTCGCCAACGGATATATATATACAAAATTCCAGGTCTCTCGGTAACAAATTGTGCAAGATATCACATTTTTAAAATTTGGCTTATATGGGCGGTGCCACGCCCATTGGTCCGATCCCGCCCATTTTTGGCAAAATCACGTGGAGGGCTACCAGATACATACGTACAACATTACAGCACTCTAGCTAACAAATTGTGCAAGATATCTCAATTTAAAAATTTGGCTTATATGGGCGGGGCCACGCCCATTGGTTCGATTCCGCAATTTTTGGACCAATTACGAAGACTGCCACCATATACATATACACAAAATTCCAGCACTCTCGCTATCAAATTGTGCAAAATATCTCAATTTCCAATCATGTAGGTCGCCAACGGATATATATATACAAAATTCCAGGTCTCTCGGTAACAAATTGTGCAAGATATTAAATTTTTAAAATTTGGCTTATATGGGCGGTGCCACGCCCATTGGTCCGAACCCGCCCATTTTTCGAAAAATCACGTGGACTGCTACCAGATACATATACACAACATTGCAGCACTCTCGCTAGCAAATTGTGCAAGATATCGAAATTTCAAAATTTGGTCTATGTGGGCGGGGCTACGCCCATTGGGTCGATCCCGCCCATTTTTGGACCAATCACGTAGACTGCCACCATATACATATACACAAAATTCCAGCACTCTCGCTAACAAATTGTGCAAAATATCTCAATTTCAAAATTTGGCTTATATGGGCGGGGCCACGCTCATTGGTCCGGTCCCGCCCATTTATTGACCAATTACGTAGAATGCCACCAGATACATATACGGAACATTGCAGCACTCCCGCTAGCACATTGTGCAAGATATCAAAACTTCAAAATTTGGTCTACGTGGACGGGGCCACGCCCATTGGTCCGATCCCGCCCATTTTTGGAGCCATCACGTAGACTGTCACCTGAAACATATACACAAACTTGCAGAACTCTCGCTAATAAATTGTGGAAAATATTTCAATTTCAAAATTTGGCTTGTATGGGCGGGGCCACGCCCATTGGTCCGATTCCGCCCATTTTTTGAAAATTCACATAATCTGACACTAAATGCATACACACAAAATTTCAGCACTCTAGCTAAAAATTTTTCTCAATACCAAAATTTGACCCATATGGGCGGGTCCACGCCCACTTGATATATCGAAAATTCAAGTACCCTATTTTCAGCACCCCCTTCACATGTACGTTCTGTGAAAATGTCAAGATGATCGGTCAAGCCGTTTAGACGTCTATACGGAACAAACAAACAAACCCACAAACAGACACTCACTTTTATATATATAGATTACTTTTTTACAGATGGCGCGAGAGGCGAATGACAAAGAATCATGTTTAACACTTAGTAATAAATAAAATATTTGTACTGTGCTTTAATTAATTAAATTTAAATTTTTAAATATTAATGTTACAAAAAAAATATGTGTTTTCACTTCTTTGGGGAATTGGATAGTAAAATAAAAATTGTAGATAATAAAATAGATGTAACTTAATACTAAGTTGAATGTATTTAAGGTCAATATTTAAACAATATTCAAACTTTGGATTGATGATGAAAGCATTTCAAAACTTTACATTATTTGCAATATTTGAAGTAGCGCCTTGTAATTAGAAAATGTAAATTTATATTGAATTGAAATTTGACTTTGAGACAATATGAAATCTTTTCGAGTATAGAAAATGTATATTGAGAACTTTCAGATTTATATTGAGATTTGTCAATGTTTTTTCCTGACATGGACAGAGCATCAAAAGTGGTATCCTTACATTTTTTTTTATAATTTTGGCTTTTGACATCTAATTCGTGAAATGATTTTAAATGGGTTATGTGATTGCCCGTGGAAGTCGCAAATTTAAATCTGTGTTTTAAAAAATAGTATTATAATCTATGAATTTAACTCTCTTCAATATTTTCATTGATTTTCTTATCCCTTCAAAATTCTATTTTCCGTTCGGAAACATAAATTGCAAAATTTGTACTTTTCCAACACCATTTTGTCGGAAATGTACAAATGTCCAAAGTATTTCCAGCATTCGCTCCCAATGCCGCAAGAAATAGCTATTTTAGCTGCATCAATAGCCAGATTTTTCTGGGACAATAAACCTTGGCAGTAATCTATGTCACGCGTGCCATGAGTTGTAGTTTCTTCCAAATCAGAAGACTCTAAATCATTATTCTTGGTGAAGAAATTGGTAATGCTTTTTTGCGTCATTCGTACAGAAAATAAAATGTAGTATTTCAGAGAATTCTAACGGTTCTTTAAGAGTCCAAGCGAGTGATATCGATTTCGGTAATTGGGAGAAAATTCTTTGTCGATTAGAGTATGGTTTTTATCGGCGGCTAAGTTCAAGCCGAGTTGAGCCAGTTGTATCGGCGGCGGCGTAATGATAAAAAAAATAAGTGTCGATTTGCGCCGCCTCGGCTCCTAACTCTGAATTAAGAGACACCCTTAAGTATACTTATCGGCGTTTTGTGGGCGATAAGTATACTTAAGTAACGACGATAATAAGTGTACTATTATCGTCGAAGGTACCCCTAGTATTTGCACTATAATTTTTGGAGTATATGCTCGATAAGATGGACTTAAACGTTAAAATTGAAGCTATTGATCTCTCATCAAGCTCTACACGATGGCTTTAACCTACATAAAAAATTGAAGGAGGTAGCCGGTGTATACAGGAAAAGAACCCCGAATGTTCTATACCACAACAACAAGGAAGCAGTATTAAATTTAGAGGAGAAAAATAAAGTTTGGGAGGAGTATGTTCGACACCTTTTTTCAGATAGCAGCCGATCAGATAACGACGTACAAATACGATTGCCTCTCTCAGGAACATCTATAACCAACTATGAGATAAAATCCGCAATAATTTCACTAAAAGATAAAAAATCCACAGGACCAGATGAGATTTTTTTTATCGAACGGTCCCAATGCATCCAATCTTATATTTTAAAACTTATAGACTCGAACAATATCGATCTATTAACAATATTGTTAAATAGCATTTATGACACAGGGAAATATCCCCAAGATTGGTTACAATCCACATTTATAACCATACCTAAGAAGAGCTACCCAAAATCATGCAACGATTAGAGATTTATAAGTTAAATGAGTCATGCATTAAAAATATTCCTCAGGATAATTCACACAAGGATTTACTCCAAATGTGAAAAATATATGGGAACATCACAGTTTGGTTTTAGAGAGGGAATGGATACTCGCGAAGCTTTTTTTCTCTTCAGGTACTCATTCAAAAATGCAGAGATGTTCAAAAATATGCTTTTTTATTCTTCGTGGACTATGCAAAAGCATTTGACACAGTACATCACGAGAAATTGATGGATATTCTTATGTCCATTGGTATAGACAGTAAAGAACTCAGGTGCATTCAGAATCTGTATTGGCACCAATCCGTTCAAATTGAAGTTAATGGAGAATTAACAGAAAATGTTTTAATATCAAAAGGCGTCAAACAAGGATGAATTTTGTACCCCTTGTTGTTCAATATATACTCCGAGAAAATTTTTCAAGAGTCAATCAACAAAATTTCAAAAGGTATCCGCATAGGTGGCACATATATAAATAATATAAGATATGCCGACGATACTGCAGTACTGGCTGATAGTATATCAGGTCATCAAGAATTGATGGATAGACTGGTCACATGCAGCAAAGCCTATGGCTTCAACATTAATACACGAAGAGCGATGTATATGATCGTGAGCAGAAAAATAATCACAATACTGATTCATTGAAAATACACGATTTTACAATCGAAAGAGTCCAAAACTTTAAATATCTTGGAATAATGTTAAATTTCAGTTCAGTTGTTCACTTGTTTCGTGTGCGTACCTGTTTTTAAGTCGCTCCCGAAGATTATTAAAAACTTATTTATTTTGTGATATTTTCGACACATAATAATTATCTAGCGGTTTGGACGCTCATATTAAATATATTTTATGTAGTGCTTGGCATAATTGCCTTTATAAAAAACTAAAAAGACAAAAAAAATAAATTAAAGTCAAAGCCCTTTGTTGTGCGAATAAAAAGAATAAATAACTAAAAATAGCGTCGTTTACTCACTTCAAATGACAAATAAAACGACACCTTTGTTACCTGAATGCGAATCAAGCCAAAATCAATTAACTAATATTGAAGAGTCTCAAAGTATGCTGCAATTGGCAACATCGACCGCGATTACCCAAACCGGAACCATTCCCAAAACAATAGGAATATTGGTGTGAACAACAGTAGCTCAATTCAAATGACAAATAAAACGACACCAAAATCAATTAACTAATGTTGAAAGGCCTCAAAATATGAAAAACAATATGAATACTGGTGTGAAAAACAGTAGCACAATTCAAACGGGACTAGACAGATACATTCCAATAACAAAACGTAAATTAAATGCTCGAACTCCACCTACAGAGCCAAACCCAAAAATATAGGGTGATCCAAGTAGAGATAGCCTTTTTTGACAGATCACGTGTGCGTCGTGTCATGCTGCCATGTTACTTTTGTTAAGTATTGTTTGGCATTTAATCATGGAAAGACTTACGCCTGAACAACGTTTACAAATCGTTCAACTTTATTACGAAAATTCACGTTCTGTGAGGAATGTGTTTCGTGCACTTCGCTCAAATTATAGTCAACAAATCGAGTCTTATGATCACGTGTGAGTCGTGTCATGCTGTCATGTTATTTTTGTTAAGTATTGTTTGGCATTTCATCATGGAAAGACTTACGCCTGAACAACGTTTACAAATCCTTCAACTTTATTACGTTTCTTACTTTATCGACGTTTTATGGTAAGTGGATTTGGTTGAAATGGTAAATTATTCTACAGTAAATAAAGGATATAGATATTTGCTAACAGTCATTGATACCTTCTCAAAATATGCAAGCCAGCGACGTTTCCACAGCGTTTAAAAAAATATTGGATAAAGGTAGAATACCAAAAAATGTACAAACAGACGATGGAAAATAATTTTTTAACCAAGAATTTTATAACATAATATGAACGATTTAACCGAACACTAAAATCTTTAATGTTTCGAGAATTTTCTTGCAACGGTTCCTACCATTGGCTTGATATATACAAAAATTTTATTGATTTATACAATAAGAAAAAACATCGAACAATAAATATGCCCCAAATTGAAGTAAATTCTAAAAATAAAAAAGGTTCCTGTCGACGGTGTACAGACATCTCAAATATAAATTATAGCACAGAGATATTTCGTATAAAATCTATACAGATAACAAATCGTGTTACGTATATCTTAGAAGACTATCAAGGAAACTCAATCAAAGGCGGGTTTTATAAAGAGAAAATTCAACGCACACGCTTCCACAACAAATACCCCGTTGAAAATTTTTTGAAAACTAAGAGGGACAAAGTGTACGTTAAGTGGTTAGGATTCTCTAAAGATCACAATTCATGGATAAACAAAAGCAACATGGTCTGGTGAAAACATAAATAAAAACAACTAAATTACTGAAAATAGTTTTCATTTACTTGCAAGCATTAACTATGTCAATAACATTAGCCAATTACTTTCCACCAATTCAATTAGCCGAAGACTACGAATGCGCTCTGGTAGATTTTCATTCATATAATTAAATTCCAAACGTAGACCATGATAATAATTTGTTTCATATTGATGATCGAGTAATTGAAATTCCTATTGGTTCATACGAACTGGAAGATATATATCGCACTTTTTGAGCTATTAAGGATGCCTAGACACATTCAGATTTTATTGATATGTTCACAAATGTTGACATATGTTCCTAAATTGAGGAACGAATATTGCTTAGCGCTTGATACCAAATTAGGAGGAAAGTATATATGGAGGTTATTCATGTAATAAGAAACCTCTTTTTGTCGAATTTCGTACTGGTCGGATATAAAATACAGTCTCTTCGCCGCTTACATGTCAAATCGGGCGTAACATATGTATGGGGGCTATATCTAAATCTGAACCGATTTTCCCCGAATCTGGCGGTATTATTTCATGTAATAAGAACCTTCGTTCGGGGAACCTGCAACCCCGTTAGGACGCGTCCCCAGGTGGCGGATAGGGGAATACCTTCCAGATATGGGTGGTAAGACGGTAATGAAATACGTCTCGTGGACCAACAGGTAGCGTCTGACTTAAATTAAGCGGCAGCAAACAGCGTCTGTACTCAGAAGGAGCGGCTGATTTATATAGACGGAAAACTATAAACCCTTCAGAAGGCAACGGGAAACCACTGAAGTAATATCCCTTGAAAACCTTGCAATTTACAATTACTTGTTATAAATATAAACAATGATGCATGGCCCTCATTCTCCGGAAAAACGAGGGTGCTAAGAATCCCCGGAGGTAAAACAAATCACAGAATTAATATCCGAACTTGGAACATACGAAACCTCTACCAAGCTGGAAAACTGGATAACACTATTTTGGAAATGAATAGACTTAAAATCGATATTCGTGGTGTATGTGAAACGTGGTGGCCAGATAGCGGTAAAATCTCCTCCCAAAATGCTAAGATGTACTACTCTGGAAACCTTACAAGGAACCATAGAAAGGGTGTTGGAGTAATTGTGAAACAGAATATAGCGAAATACGTCAAAGGATTTATCCCAAAATCTGACAGAACTATGCTAATAAAGCTGGAAACCAAACAACTCAACATAAATATAATACAAGTTTACGCCCATACAGCAGATAAAAGTAAAGAAGAAGTAGAAACATTCTACAAACACATTGAAGAATTAATGAAAACAACGAAACCTCACGAAATAACTCTTGTACAGGGAGATTTTAACGCAAAAATTGGTAAGGATATTGTTCCCGGTATAACAGGACCATATGGACTGGGTGAACGTAATGAGAGGGGTGATCGTATGATCTAGTTCTGTCAAGAATTTAACATGAAAATAACAAACACGCTCTACTGTCTTCCTGCAAGAAGACTGTACACATGGAAATCACCACAAGATAGACTGGGGAACATCATACGAAATCAAATAGATTACATACTGATAAATCGCCGCTTTTTTTCGTCAGTAACAAAGATTTCTACTTACCCTGGGGCAGATGTACCATCTGACCATTACCTCCTAATGGCAAATTTCAGATTAAAACTATCCTCTGTAACAAAGAGAAAGTTTCGGAAAAAGATAAGTATTGAAAGACTAGATGATCCAGATGTTACAGCGAATATAAAGTAAAAATGGATGGATGACGGATAAAATTCTACAACTAATGGATGAGCGACGAAAGTATAAAAATCGAAACTATGAACTATGTCATTATATCAACAAGGAGATTAAAATGGAAATTCGGATCGCCAAGAATAAACATTTAAACTTACAATGCCAAGAGATCGAAAGGCTTCAAGCTCTACACGATGGCTTTAGCCGGAGGTAGCCGGAGTATACAGGAAAAGAACCCCGAATGTTCTATACCACAACAACAAGGAAGCAGTATTAAATTTAGTGGAGAAAACGAAAGTTTGGGAGGAGTATGTTCGACACCTTTTTTCAGATAGCAGCCGATCAGATAATGACGTACAAATACGATTGCGTCTCTCAGGAACATCTATAACCAACTATGAGATAAAATCCGCAATAATTTCACTAAAAGATAAAAAATCCACAGGACCAGATGAGATTTTTTTTATCGAACGGTCCCAACGCATCCACTCTTACCCGCCCCGAAATTTAAAAACTTATAGACTCGAACAATATCGATCTATTAACAATATTGTTTAATAGAATTTATGACACAGGGAAATATCCCCAAGATTGGTTACAGTCCACATTTATAACCATACCTAAGAAAAGCTACTCAAAATCATGCAACGATTAAAGACTTATAAGTTTAATGAGTCATGCATTAAAAATATTCCTCAGGATAATTCACACAAGGATTTACTCCAAATGTGAAAAATATATGGGAACATCACAGTTTGGTTTTAGAGAGAGAATGGGTACTCGCGAAGCTTTTTTTTTCTATTCAGGTACTCATTCAAAAATGCAGAGCTGTTCAAAAAGATGCTTTTTTATTCTTCGTGGACTATGAAAAAGCATTTGACACAGTACAGCACGAGAAATTGATGGATATTCTTATGTCCATTGGTATAGACAGTAAAGAACTCAGGTGCATTCAGAATCTGTATCCGCTCAAATTGAAGTTGATGGAGAATTAACAGAAAATATTTTAATATCAAGAGGCGTCAAAAAAGGATGTATTTTGTACCCCTTGTTGTTCAATATATACTCCGAGAAAATTTTTCAAGAGTCAATCAACAAAATTTCAAAAGGTATCCGCATAGGTGGCACATATATAAATAATATAAGATATGCCGACGATACTGCAGTACTGGCTGATAGTATATCAGGTCTTCAAGAATTGATGGATAGACTGGTCACATGCAGCAAAGACTATGGCTTCAACATTAATACACGAAAAGCGATGTATATGATCGTGAGCAGAAAAATAATCACAATACTGATTCATTGAAAATACACGATTTTACAATCGAAAGAGTCCAAAACTTTAAATATCTTGGAATAATGTTAAATTTCAGTTCAGTTGTTCACTTGTTTCGTGTGCGTACCTGTTTTTAAGTCGCTCCCGAAGATTATTAAAAACTTATTTATTTTGTGATATTTTCGACACATAATAATTATCTAGCGGTTTGGACGCTCATATTAAATATATTTTATGTAGTGCTTGGCATAATTGCCTTTATAAAAAAACTAAACAGACAAAAAAAAATAAATTAAAGTCAAAGCCCTTTGTTGTGCGAATAAAAAGAATAAATAAAAATAGCGTCGTTTACTCACTTCAAATGACAAATAAAACGACACCTTTGTTACCTGAATGAAAATCAAGCCAAAATCAATTAACTAATATTGAAGAGTCTCAAAGTATGCTGCAATTGGCAACATCGACCGCGATTACCCAAACCGGAACCATTCCCAAAAACAATAGGAATATTGGTGTGAACAACAGTAGCTCAATTCAAATGACAAATAAAACGACACCAAAATCAATTAACTAATGTTGAAAGGCCTTAAAATATGAAAAACAATATGAATACTAGTGTGAACAACAGTAGCACAATTCAAACGGGACTATACAAATACATTCTAATAACAAAACGTAAATTAAATGCTCGAACTCCACCCACAGAGCCAAACCCAAAAATATAGGGTGATCCAAGTAGAGATATTTCCAATAGCCTTTTTTGACAGATCACGTGTGCGTCGTGTCATGCTGCCATGTTACTTTTGTTAAGTATTGTTTGTCATTTAATCATGGAAAGACTTACGCCTGAACAACGTTTACAAATCGTTCAACTTTATTACGAAAATTAACGTTCTGTGAGGAATGTGTTTCGTGCACTTCGCTCAACTTATGGTCAAAATAATCGGGTCTTACGATCACGCGTGAGTCGTGTCATGTTATTTTTGTTAAGTATTGTTTGGCATTTCATCATGGAAAGACTTACGCCTGAACAACGTTTACAAATCCTTCAACTTTATTATCGCAAAAATTTTCCACGACGGAGGGTAATTATGAAGGGCATCGACGTTTTATGGTAAGTGGATTTGGTTGAAATGGTAAATTATTCTACAATAAATAAAGGATATAGATATTTGCTAACAGTCATTGATACCTTCTCTTAATTTGCACGCCAGCGACGTTTCCACGTTTAAAAAAATATTGGATAAAGGTAGAATACCAAAAAATGTACAAACAGACGATGGAAAAGAATTTTTAACCAAGAATTTTATAACATAATGAAAAAGTATTCCATTAACCACTATTCAACGTATAGTGTAATGAAAGCATCAATCGTTGAACGATTTAACCGAACACTAAAATCTTTAATATTTCGAGAATTTTCTTGCAACGGTTCTTACCGTTGGCTTGATATATACAAACATTTTATTGATTTATACAATAAGAAAAAACATCGAACAATAAATATGCCCCACATTGAAGTAAATTCTAAAAATGAAAAATCAGTTCAAATCAAGTTCGACCAAAAGCAAAATGTTTATTTATAATAAACTAGCTGGACCCGGTCCACTTCCTTGCCCCAGACTTCAGATTTCCGATCCCGTCCATTTATCAAGATATTTCTCATGTAGATATGGACGGTAGGAACCTCGTTAATCTATACGTAAGTACTGACAGTAGGAATCACTTAAAAAATTGGCTTATATGCGCGGACCCACGACCCCTCAATCAAGGACTTATAAAGCCTATGTCACCCTCTATGCTTATCTGAACATTCCCTGAAAACTTCATCAAAACAGATCCACCCGTTTTGGAGTCCACACGTAACATACACACATCCATTTATATATACTCGTATATAGCTGGACCCGGTCCACTTCGTTGCCCCAGATTTAGATTTCCGATCCATTTTTGAACCAATCACGAATACTGCCATCAATAACATCTCCATAAAATAAGAGCACTCTCGCTAAGAAATTGTGAAGATATCTCAATTTCAAAATTTGGCTTTGGCCCATTGGGGTGATCCCGCCCATTTTTGGACTAATCACGTAGACTGCCACCAGATACATATAAACAGTATTACATTACTATGGCTAACAATGGACGGATCCCTTTGGTCTGATCCCGCTCATTTTTAGACCAATCACATAGACTTCCACCAGACACATATACACAAAAAAAAACAGCACTCTCCCAAATAGATTGTGCAAGATACCACAATTTTAAAAAGGTTGCTTACATGGGCTGGGCCACGCCGATTGATCCGATTCCGCCCAGTTTAGGACCAATCACGTAGACTACACCAAATGCATATGCACAAAATTACAGCACTCTTGATAAAAAATTGTGAAAGATATCCTAATTTCAAAATTTGGCTTATATGGGCCGGCCAAGCCCCTTATTCCGATCTCCCTCATTTTTGGACCAATCACGTAGACTACCACCAGATACATATGTACAAAATTACAGCACTCTCGCTAACAAATTGTGCAAGAAATCTCAATTTTAAAATTTGTCTTATGTGGGCGGGGCCACGCCCTCTTGATATATCGAAATTTTAAGTACCCTATTTTCACCACGCCCCACACATGTATATTCTGTGAAAATTTCAAGAAGATCGGTCCAGCCGTTTAGACGTCTATACGGTACAAACAAACCAACAAACAAACAAACACACATTCTTCTTTATATATATAATGGGTGTATTTTTTAGGGGTATAGAACTTCGAATTGAAATAAAAGACAAGAAAATCGTTTTAAGGTCCATCAATTTGGCTTTATTGGAAGGATAATTTTATGCCATTAATGTTTAAATATGATTTCGGGCATGTGGCCGCCGCGGCTGGCTCGAATAAAGCCAATTCTACAGGTCCAATTTTCAACCACTTTTTCGAGCATATGGGGCCGTATGTCGGCAATAACGCCACGAATTTTGGCTTCCAATTCCCCTAACGTTTCTGGTTTGTTGGCGTAGACGAGCGACTTCACATATCCCCAAAGAAAATAATCCAATGGTGTCAAATCACACGATCTTGGTGGCCAATTGACAGGTCCATTCCGCGAAATTATGCGCTCATCGAATGTTTCCTTCAATAAATCGATTGTGACGTGCGCTGTGTGGCATGTAGCGCCGTCTTGTTGGAACCACAACTCATCCACATTCATGCCATCCAATTCGGGAACAAAATAGTCGGTTATCATGGCTCTATACCGGTCTCCATTAGCTCTCCACAGCTCCAATTGCTGTGCACGGTGGCAAATCGATTCATTCGGGTCCTCTTCAACACTTTGCTCTACAGCGGCAATTGTTTCTTCGGTGCGCACTGTTCGACGTCTCTGCGGATGCATATTATCACATAGAGTAAACGTAGTGCGAAAACGATCCATGGTTAACCGAATTAATTGCTCTGATGGACGATTATGTCGACCATAAAATGGACGGAGCTTGCGGTAAACTTCGCGAACTGAACCATTATTTTCGAAATAAATTTGCACGATTTGCAAGCGTTGTTCTTTTGTCAACCTGTTCATGATGAAATGGCAAACCAAACTGAACATAAATGACATTAGAGTTGCCAGATTTGACCACAAAATGCCAGTTTTATCTCTATTCGAAAAACAAAGCTGTAAAAAAAACACCCGGTAGATAGATATAGTCATAAAAAGACCTTTCCAAACATTCTAAATCAAGCAGTCAAGCCTTAAAGAGTGCCACTAACAAAGGAAAATAAATTATTTTTAAATCTCTAAAATTACGTTTAAAACAAAATGTCTGGAATACTAAATGTTGTTCAAAAACCATTCACCGATGATAATATAATCAAAAAGGACTACACCAGATACGTAACATACGCAAATTCGTTTAAAAATAATGATGAAAGAAGAATAAGCATTCAAAATCAAGATTTATATGTATTGCCAAGCGAGAGTTATATTTACATAGAAGGTTCTGTAACGTTAGCGGGCGACGAAAAAACATCAACTGCTCGTTTACGCAATAATTGTATAACTCACATGTTCGATGAAATTCGTTATGAAATTAATGGTGTTGAAATCGATCGAACTCGGTATTTAGGTGTATCGAGTACCATATTGAACTTTGTGTCCCTAACTGATTTCGAGAGTAATATAATGAGAAATGCTGGATGGAATAATGGCGACGACTTAAACATTGGTGTGTTTAACTTTTATGTACCCATTAAGATGCTGTTGGGATTTGCCGAAGATTTCACCAAAGTTATATTACATAGTAAACATGATCTTTTTTTTCTCCGAAGCTTCAGTGACCAAAACGTATGTTATTCCTCGTAGTCAAATGAAACTGCAAATTTAACAATTACGAATATCAGGTGGAGAATTTCGCATGTGCACTTGTCTGACACATCCAAATTGCAAATTATGAAGACTATAAAGAGTGGAACATCGGTACCGATTACATTTCGTAGTAGGGATTGCCATTTTAACCCAACATTTAAAGGTGCAACCAAATGTAATTGGAATGTGAAACTGTCTGTGAACAGAGAAAGACCACGATTCGTACTATTATCCCTTGAAAAAGATGGAAAGTTTGTTCACAGAAAATTAACAAACATTAAAGTCCATCTTAACTCGGATACTTATCGATATGCTGTACTTTATGATATGCATACTAAATTTCAACAAAGTTACTTTTTGAGGGTCACAACCAATTATTTCATGTAAGAAATTCAACGAGTCACCAATAGCTGTAATTGATACCAGCCATCAAAACGAAATGGTTAAAAGTGGACCAATTTATATAAAAGTAGAGTTTGAGACAATGAAATGTATATTTTTGTATTTCCATATAAAAATTAATAAATAAAAAACACACAATTATTGTATTCCAAATCAAAATAAGTTTGTCTTTATTTATAAAAGAAAGCAAAAAACAATAGTCAGGGTGGAGCGGGGTAATTTGCTTATTTGGGAATGAAATAAAAAAGTTATGAACCTTAGAAAAATTTATTTTATAATTTAATTATATTGAATAGTAAGAGAATTTATATCCACTCACTGCTGCATACATTTTCTGAAGTTTTCATGAACTCTAACAAGTATGTCGGTTTTTTACCGTAAATCCGGATATTGGGTGTGTCCGCGGAATTTCAAAAAAGATTCATCGTTGCTGATCAGTCGTAGTGAACGGACGTGTTTATCACAGAGCGGATTGTTAAAACCTATTACGCGGTACCTATTACGCAATCGCAAAAAATATCTGTACAAAGTCTGGAAGGCCTACATCTTAGTACCTATTACGGGCCAATACAGACAAAAAATAAATAAATTCCTTGACGGGGATGCCTTCGTCCGTTGGTCTTGGCCAAAGCCGACCACACCAAAAATGGTGAAAATTTCCGTCCAGTACTCACAACAGGTGGCACGGTGAGGGGAAACGTCATGTCCGACCGTCAAAACGGAAGCACAATGTGCACCAGATAGCGCTCAGAGTTTTGACGAAGTTGGAGGCTGTTGATGTTTCGGCTCTTACCCAAAAACAAAAAGAGTCACATACCTGGGCTAAAGACGTCATAGATGCTTCTAAGGCCAATCAGCCGGCTGAAAGAGCCACAAATTCAGCTGTGTTAACGGCTAATAAATTCAAAAGAATCAGATCACCTGATGAACCCCTGCCTTCGAAAAAGGCAAGAGGGCCTAATGTCACCATCAACAGGACACTCACCAAGCCCTTCAATGAAGTGGCGAAGGAGAGTCTAGTGATGGCTGTTATAGACAGAAGTAGTGAGGATCGATCCATCCTCAAGGACAAATGGAGCAATGTGCAATCAGCCATTATGGCTCATTACCTCGATGTCCGTAGAGAAATGCCGGGCAAACCACCAATATGAAACGATGCAGGATGACATCAGGCGAGAGTAAAGCTCTTATTTTTCGGTGATGCCAGATCAGTGGGACCTGTATAAGGCTGCTCTGAGTCGAGCGGGTGAGGTGTGGCAGGGTGCCCAGTTGGATGTTGTCGAAAAAACAACATCCCTAGTCACCCTAGAGCCATCACCTGGGTTACAGAAGAGCCCTCCAACCTGGCCGACATATTAGAAATAATAAAAGATTTCAATCCTGGTCTGCCGGCCCATACTTGGAGAATCAGCAAGGTGGGTGAGCCGGATGGTAAAAAGCGACAGGTCAATTTAATCCTTAACGCTGAATCCACCTCCCATATACAATGTGCAAGTGCAACCCTACAATATGGCTTCGAGACTATAGTCTTGAAAGTTTACAAGCAGGATATAGCTCCCACTACGGAAGGTGAGTCGTCCACCGTGGTTGATACACGACTTTCTGGAAATGCGGAGGTACCCACGCCCATTATTGCTGGTGACTCCAACTCTAGCAGAAGATCTGTAACGTCCTTCTCTGAGGACGAAAGCTCTACTTCTGACACAGAGGGGCTGAGGGGAGTCTCCGGACTCTTTGACGCATCCGGCGGGGACACGCTTCTCGGTGACACGGACGAAGAGTTCGAAAACACCCTTGTCGGGGTGGATGTTAATCTGTCAATTACCAATGATGGTAAGAATTCTACAGCTAAAGCAGCCTCAGCGGCTCTATTGCTGCGCCTGTCCACAGGTGCAGTAGACATCGTCGTAATACAGGAGCCCTACGCAGCGGGAGGAAGAGTGTGCGGTATCAGGACATCCAACTTTAAACTGCTTGTGGCCAACTGTGAAGGCACTCCATGAACCTTCACTTTGGCCAGGAAAGATCTAAGTATCTTTCTCCTGGCTAATTTAAGTGGTAAAGACAAACAGCTGCTGGTCTGGAGATTGGTAATCACATATACTGGGTGGTCTCCAGTTACTTTCCTTATGAAGCTGCAATACCCACAGCTCTCTTGAGGGAAGTAGTAGAAGAAGCAACGTCTGACGAGCTCGAGCTGATTATTGGCGCAGACACGAACGCTCATCATACTATCTGGGGTAGTACGGATATAAACGATAGGGGTGATTCGCTTCTTGACTTTATTCTAACTACCAACCTAAGTATTTGTAACATACGTAATAAACCGACCTTTACAATTAAAGACAGATAAGAAGTACTCGACGTAACGTTTGCTACTGACCGGATGTCAGACAAAATTATTGGGTGGAATGTACTGGAAGACCACTCATTCTCAGATCACCATTATATTGAGTTAAAACTCGCTGAAAAAGCGCCTAAACCTGCCGTCCACAGAAATGTGAGGAAGACAAAGTGGCACCTGTATGAGAAGAATTTCAAGAAAGTCCTCAATTCTATACTTCTTTATGAACCGAATGACAAAGCTGGTCTGGAGAATCTGGTCGAGCATATCACCACATCATTCATTGGTTCCCTTGAAGAAGCCTGTCCAAAAACAAGGTACAAGGGTAAAACTAAACCTCAATGGTGGACTTCTGAGCTAACGGCAAGGAAAAAGCTATTTAACAAGACGAAATCTACTGGAGTCACTAATGATTGGGATGCATATAAAGGACAACTCAAGATCTATAAGATGGAGCTTAGAAAGGCGCAAAGACGCTCTTGGTATTCCTTCTGTGGCGAAGTGGAAAAGGTCTCCGACGGCGCAATGCTGAGGAAGATACTATCCACTTCACCTTGTACATTAGGGTATTTGCAGGATGAGGCAAACAACTGGACAAAAAACATAGCTAGATGTACTGCTCGACACACATTTCCCGGGGAACTCGTCAACAGAGCCTGGGGATCAACAGGACCAACGAGAGTGCGAGTGGACTGCGAGCGTCGCTAGCTTTGGGCCCTGGACCAGACGGCATCACTCCAGCAGAAATGCAGAAAATGTTAAAGTACATTATTATCAGGCGTTCATACATCCCGAATCGATGGAGGGATACCAAGGTGGTATTCATACCTAAAGCGGGGAAGATATCACACACTAGGCCAAAAGACTTCAGACCAATTAGCCTATCCTCCTCCCTATTGAAAGTTCTGGAAAGACTTAGATTATTTCATTAGGGAAAACCTGGATAAAAAAATCCTGTCGGGGAACCAACATGCTTACAATAAGGGGAATTCTACAGAATCAGCCCTGCACGAACTTGTGAGCACTATCGAATCGTCCCTGCATTTCAAGGAATTCACCATGGTGGCATTTCTTGACATAGAAGGGGTAATTGCGGCACTGTCACATCTTAAGGTAAACTCTAGCTTGATTAGACTTATACACAGCCTGCTCAACAGAAGACGCATAACAGCGTGTCTTGGGTCCACAACTCCAACAAGGTTTGTAAACAGAGGGACTCCGCAAGGAGGAGTACTGTCTCCACTAATTTGGAACCTAGCGGTGGATGAAATCCTGCTAGATCTAGAACGTTATGGCAATGCCTTGGCATATGCGGACGACGTGGCAATCGCAGTGAGTGTAGATGGGCCAAAAGCAGCGGTTTGGGCTTTAACCCAAACAAGACAGAATTGCTTCTCTTTACCAGGATGAATAATGTCCCACATGAAGACCCTCCACCTCGGATAAATGGAGCAGATCTAGTCTTTTCTGAAAGTGCAAAATTTTTAGGAATAATTCTATATAGGAAACTGTTATTTAGACTTAACATATTGGAACGAGTAAGGAATGCCAACGTCGACTTATATTCCTGCAAAAAGGCTGTAGGGTCGCGGTGGGGCCTCTCTCATAAAATCGTCCACTGGATATATATAGCAGTAGTTCGTCCAATACTGTTATACGGCATTGTGGTATCGTGGACGGCAACTGACAACAAACTAACCATCACCAACCTAGTAACAAAGGTTCAGAGAACTGCTTGCCTGTGCATAAGCTGAGCCTTAAGATGAAAAGGTTGGGTTCGGAGTACACTGTGAAGAACTTAGTTTGGTTATATCTCACAGACTACCAGATACCTGCAGTGTCTATCAAGCCGAAATAATGGAAATATAGGAAGTCGCCAAGTGGCTGAGTCGCAACATAGTAACCAACACTGGCGTTGTCATTTACTCGGACAGCCAGGCTGCCATCAATTCTCTGGAGGCAACATCCCTAAATTAACAAACAGCCCTCGACTGCCGCAGATCTCTTAACGTGATGGCTGAGCAGTTTAATATATACCTCATATGGGTGCCTGGGCATAGGGTTGTCCCGGGGAACTGCAAAGCCGATTAACTTGCTAGGAAAGGGACGACATTACATATTCTCGAGGAATTGGCATATATTGGTGCGCCACTATCCACGTGCAAGCTTTGGCTTAGGCAAGAGGCAATCAGGCAGTCCAACTAAAGATGGACAGAAATCGCCACCTGCAGGGTAGCTAGGCAAATCTGGCCAAGGTATGACCTGAGAAGATCAAAATATCTCCTCGAGAGGCAAATATTGTCTACGTTAGTATCAGTTCTGACGGGACACTGCTTGATCGGCGAACACGCCAACAGATTGGGTATTGACTCCAATGACTTCTGCAGAAGCTGTGGAGATGAGGAAGAAGTGGAGAGCATTGAGCACTTGCTATGCGACTGCCCCGCTCTGAGTAAACGGCGACTGTACATACTGGGGTCGGCCTTTCTAGGCAGCCTAACAGATCTTTCTAGTACCGATATTCGTACTATCGATAAATTTGTATATCAAACAGGTTGGTTTCGATGAGGGGCTTTTCAGCCTGTGGTAACACTAGGGACCTAAACTAGTCTATGTGAGCTTGTAAAAAAAATACGGCTGCCACCCTAACCTTAACTAACTTCTTGTTTTATTCGATAAGACCTACAGGAAAACTAGTATCGCGTCATTTGCTTCTCATCTCGAGTTTATTTTGACGCACTGTGTTATCTGGTGAAAAGTCTGATGTGTCAAACCTTGCTTTTAACTCATCTGGAGTAAGTTCTTTAAAAAGATCGCTCCCATAAAAAGTTAGAATAAATGAATCAGTATCAATATAATTTACACAAAAATCATTTTGAAACTTAATTTTCAAGAAGTCATAGAGGAAGTCATACATAACCAATTTAGAAAGATCCAAAACAGAGAAGCCTAAATAAATTGGTTTGTTGTATAACACGTTTACATGGTTGAATGGTAACTATGTCCTCTGAAAATTGTCATACGCTATTGAAATTTGGTTTAGCAAATAAATCCCTTGCTCCCGCCTGTTTCTGTTTGTTCTATCCCAAGTCTTTAGTATTTTAACATATTTTCTTTTATCCACGTTTTCCATAGTTTTACCGTATACAGCATTGTTTAAAATGTTGTAAAAATCTTTTTCGAAGGTATTTTTTGCTCTTGCCCTCATCTCATTATTATTTAGTATATATTCTTCCAATCATTTTGATTGAGAGAAAGAAAGGATGCTGTGTACTTTTTTAATATTAATTTATGCTTTAGACACCGCTGCAGTAGTTTGTAGTGGATCTTGTATGACCGTTTTTCGGAAAAGTCTGTAATACATTTTTATGTTTGGACCCTTCAACAGTTTTACTCTCCCCACAGAAAGGTAAGTCATTGTGAATCATTGGAATCATGCAAATCATTTTGGTACTCCAAATCAACACAAAATATGTAGCCTGTTGGCGAATCGTCGGGTATTGATTTTATTTCCTCTTCATTTGTATATTTTTAAAAATCTGCTCCCAGATTTGTACTACCAAAATTTGTCCATACATTCTGTGCATGTTTGTAATCCTCTGACGAACTCTCGGAGTCAGTTATTTTTTATAAAAGTATTTCTTCTGAGGAAGTTGTTTTTCAGCTAATTTTTGGAATGATGATATATAATCATAAGGAATTACCCCCTTTTTATTCATAAGTCTAAAATCTTTATTGTTTGGAAAATGTGTACGTACTGTCTAAGGAGCATCTTCAGGTAAATTTCGGGCGATGAATCCAAAACTGCAGCCATGAATCCAAAACTGCCTAGAAAAGGCAATTCTAGTCTGTTTTTGTCATTCTTTGGAAGAAAACAAGTAAGAAAGTTTCAGTCGGGTAAACCGACTAAGGTATACCCTCACTTTGTGAGTAATGTAATATTGAATATTACTCGAATTTTATTTATCAAATACACCTTTTTTTCGCTGAACATTAGATACTTTAAATTCATTGCACTGTGCCGACTTATAAGCATTTATGTGCACTGGTATAAACGTTATGAGACATTAAATTGTGGTATGATTTGGGCATTTTGTGTCGGAGGTACAAAAAGGGGCGTGGCAACAACACCCATTTTTCCCTGGACTGTAGGCAATATAAAAGCATAATACTGTACAAAATTTCAAGTATTTTTATACACTGTTATTAATGTTATAATCTAACGACCATTTTTCACAGGGCTTTAGACACTATAAAAACATTACACTGTACAAAATTTCAAGTATTTTTATACACTGGTTTTAATGTTAAAAGCTGTTAACTTTTGGTGCAAAAAGGTACCTTTGTGTGGGAGGTACCAAAAGGGGCGTGGCAACAACACCCATTTTTCCCTGGACTGTAGGCAATATAAAAGCATAATACTGTACAAAATTTCAAGTATTTTTATACACTGTTATTAATGTTATAAGCTGTTAACCTTTGCAAAATGGTGCATTTGTGTGGGAGGTACCAAAAGGAACGTGGCGACTTCGCCCATTTTTCTCGAGTTTATAGCGACTAATAAGCTAATACTATGTGTGGAATTTCAAAAGATTCGAATAAGTAGTATAGCAGTTATTAAAGAATCAATATTTCACAACATTTTAACCCTTTGTGGGGGAGGTACTAGAAGGAGTGGACCAATATGGCCCATCTTCGAACTTAGCCGGAGATAGAAAAAAATATTACCACATACCAAATTTGAGGTCAATCGGTTACTCCTTTCGAGAGTTATCGTGCGCACCAGCCAGCAGACAGACGGACGGACATTGCTCATTCGACTTAAAATGACCCAAAACGGATTTCCTCCGAACATACTTGGGGTCTTAGGTCATTCCTTCGACGTGTTACACTTTTTTCCGTAGCAAATGATATATACCCTCGTCATACTAAAGTGAGGGTATAATGAGACATAGATACTCGTATATATAATTCTTTATTTAATGGAATTACTTTAGTTTCTCCTTCATAGCCAATAAGATCTTTAATGAAAAGGTGACAATCGTACGAAGAAAAATTATGAAAAAATATTGGAACAAATGTTGCTATCTGATGCTGAAGATTTAACTGTATTTCCCAGTTAAATAACAGTGATCCCTTACCTTATCGTTACCTAAAGTCTTGTCGCATATGTGACAGTTTTCAGAAGTTGCAAAATGTACTTCCCCCAAGAGTGTGAAACTAATCATTGGTTTTCTCACAGTCAAATAATTATTGTAAATAAATTAACAATCCCTAACAAGATTTTCCAACAATTTTTTAGGGGCGTCCTCACCTGTATATATACAAGACTTATTTAAACTAGAATTATAACTACACTTAATGTTATAACTATAAACACAAGGGGTGTGCTTTTTTATCATACTGGGTTTTGTGGTACTTGCGCTTACCACATTCTCCAACACACATTCAAAATCGGCGTATACTACGAAGGGTACTTTCAATTTGCGCTCGTAGTGCGTAAATTTTACAATTGATTTATCCTCTGAGGGTAAGCGCGTTACAATACCCCCGCATTCCTGCTTCCTTTCTCTTTTTTTGTTAAGTGATATGGTCCAACAATTTGGTCTCCTTCATAACCAAAAACATTGATGCTTATGTCGTCATTGTTTGCTTCGAACAGTTTAATATGTGTTATGGCTTACCTTATCGTTACCTAAAGGCTAAGGGGAATTGAAGCCCTTGGAAGTTTAGTGTAATATCACCTTGCAACGTTGTAGAATCACCTGCGATGTCAACATTATAGGAAGATGTGTCACAAGGCTTATGGGAGGGGTTATTTTCCAATGAAGCGAACAAACTCCATTTGAAACAATATTCATCATTGTTGATGTTGAGAAATGCAATGAAATGTTTTGATGAATTTTGAGCCTCTGGTGAGTTCGGCATGATTGATACGATATTAATGTCCAGTTTTAGAATTTTCTACAATGCCCATCCTGAATCCCGCTATTGAAATGCAAACATCTTGTTCATGATGGCATCAGTGTGGTCATCAAACAGAGTATTAATGTCATCCCCAGAGGTAAAAAGAGTCATTTTGCGATACGAGTTTGAAAATCTTGGGTGTAGTTAAGGAATCGGGATCGGTGATTCTACAGGGTTTTACAATAAGAGTGATATGAACAGACTTATTGTTAAGGAAATTCAAAAGTTTTTTATTTAATGTGAAGTACAATCGATACAATTAAGTTCTAAATAAAACGTCATTCAAATGGCCTCCACGACTTTTTCTGCAGGAATGAATTCGATGAACCCAATTTTCGAGAACTTTTTCCACTAAATCAAGTCGTATGCCTTGAATGGCACGTTCAATATTGACTTGTAAAGCTTGAAGAGAGTCTGGTTTATTTCGAAAGACCAATGACTTCAAATAACCCCACAAGAAATAGTCTAATGGTGTTAGGTTAGGTTAGGTTAGGTTGAAGAGAGGAGACGTTTAAACGTCTCATGTCCATGGACATACACTTATGCCAGTGGTTCGGCCTGTTGTGCGCTCCTTATTTATGATCTTTTTTATACCTCACGAGTTACAGAAAATCGGTACTAGATACGAATTTTCTCAGTATCTTCCAGCCATATTCTCTGAGATGAGTCAAGTCTGGTAATATGTCGGACCCGAAATGTTTGTATCTTGCATGTGTGAAAGCCGGGCTGTGACACAGAAAATGTTCCATCGTTTCGATGTTTTCCCTGCATGCCCTGCATTCGTCGTTTCCTGCTAGTCCTATGCGATGAAGATGTGCTTGTAAGCTTGAGTGTCCCGTTAGAACACTCATCATCTTACTAATATCGATCTTGTTTAGTTTCAGAAGACTCCTTGTTTTCTTTTCATTTGGGTCACCCCACAGTATCTTTGCAGTTGCTCCTACTGTTGCACTATTCCACACAGTTTTGTGAGCCATCACTGCCCAGTGCTTCAACTCATTTTTCGTGGCTTCGAAAGGTTTCCAATTTTCCAAGTTTATTACTCGTAGTTCTCTGCCCTTTGAAGCTAAGCTGTTTGCCCGTTCATTTCCAATCACTCCGTTGTGTCCTGATACCCAGCAAATACGCAATTGACCATGGTCTGAGTAAACATTTATCGTTCTTTTACAGTCTAACACAGTTCTGGATTTGACCCTTTCCGATGTTATTGCTTTAATCGCCATTTGACTATCTGTGAAGATGTTGGCATATTTAGGCTTTGTGGAGTTACTGAGCCAGTTCACACACTCCGCGATTGCTCTAACTTCTGCTTGAAATACCGTGTTATGGTCAGGGAGGCGGAAGTGAAGTTCGGCTTCTGGTTCATCAATAAAAAGTCCCAGACCCGTCCTTCCTCCTCGCTTGGACCCATCCGTGTAGCAGCTGGTTCCCACTGGCACATGGGCCAAAGTTCCATTTTCCCAGGAGCGTCTGTCTGGCACAAACGTATCACAGGTAGCTGTAAGCCGCACTTCAGAAATGCGGTCGGAGATTTCTGGCGTTTGAATCTGACCAACGACTTGTGGTCTCGATTTATCCATTCGCCCATCACTTGTAGACGTCTTGCTGTGAGGGCTGCCTCATACTTTATACGGATGTCTATTGGTTGGATGTGCAGTATAGTCTCCAACGCTTTTGTTGGTGCAGTTCTAAATGCCCCGCTTATGCCTAGACAGCACATACGTTGAATTTTTTGCAAAGGTATTACGTTGCACTTCTTGTCCATTGTTGTCCACCACACTACACAGGCGTAGGTGATTATTGGTCTAATCACGCTCATGTAAAGCCAGTGAGCCATATTTGGACTTAGTCCCCATTTTGAACCTATAGCTCTTCTGCACAATGACCAACATCTGTGGGCCTTTGTAACTCTTTCTTCAAGATGATCTTTCCAGTACAGTTTCTGATCCAAGATTACTCCCAAGTATTTTACTTTTTTAGTTATAGCATTGTCTTATTCAGGAATTGAGGCCGGATAAAACGTGGGATCTTCGTTTTCCTTGTAAATAGACATATTTCTGTTTTGTCTGGGTTAACATTTAATTCCCTTGGTTGTGCCCAGTTATATGCTATGTTAAGTGCCTCTTCAGCTCTTCTGCATAATAGATTTGGATGAAAGCCCCTTAGAAGTATTACAACGTCGTCTGCATAACAGACTGGTTTAAGTCCTTCATTGGTGAGGGCTTTTAGGAGACTGTGTATCATCGTAACCCATAGAAGAGGCGATAAAATGCCCCCCTGAGGTATACCACGATTTACATTGTCTCTGATTTTTACGTCATATGACCCACAAATAATCCACCTATTCCTTAGCATATTGTTGATCCAGTTTTTCAGCGCCCGGTCAACCTGAAACTCGTCTAAGGACTGGATAAGTGTATCGCATTGTTAAATGCGCCCTCAATGTCTATGCAAACAGCAAGTGTATACATTTCTTTACTGAAGGACTCTTCTATGGTGCACTACCTCATGCAGAGCTGTTTCCACTGACCTTCCTTTGACATAGGCGTGTTGTTTGAATTTTAGCCTGTCATCCGCTATTTTACTTTTGACCATGTTATCAATTATTCGCTCCATTGTTTTTAACAGGAAAGAAGTTGGGCTAATGGGTCGATAAGCCTTTGGGGTCGTATAACTCGCCTTGCCAGGCTTTGGTATGAAGACCACCCTAGATTCCTGCCAGTTTTTTGGGGTATAAGAATGGGTTAGGCATGCAGTGAACAGTCCAGCCAGATGAGTTGATACCAGATCCACCTCATTCTGCAGAAGTGCTGGAAATATTCCATCCGGACCCGCAGCCTTAAAGGGAGAGAAACTTTTTATCGCTTCTTTAACCATACCATCTGTTATATCCGTAATAGGTACTTGATGCAATACATTTTCATTCTGTAACTGTTCCTCTTTTGGTCCAGCATTACCAGTCGGAAAATGAGTTTTCATCAAGAACCTTACGGTATCCTCTATAGTTTCCATCCTTTTACCCGTGTCATCCACCAGTGTTTCGGTTTGGACATGAGTTTTTGAGAGGAACTTTTTCATTTTAGACATGCTGTTAACGCTGTCTACCTGTTCACAGAAAAGCCTCCAGGAGTTGCGTTTCGCCGATCTAATGATTTTATTGTATTCTTTGAGTCTTCTGGGGTAGTCGTCCCAATATACTGATTGCTTTTTACGTCGAACTCTGTTGTAAAGTATGCGGACATCTTTGCCAATCGAGCGAATTTGTCCTGTCATCCAGGGTTTCTCATAGGCAGATTTCCTTTCTCGAAGTGGGCAACTATCTTCGAATGATTTTATAAGAGCCTCGGTAATCTTCTTCACATTGATATCAATGTCTTCTGCACATAGATAATCGCGTGTAGGCTGCCCCAATCGATTTCTAAGTAGATTTCTGAAATTAGACCAGTTGGTCTTAGCCTTATTACGGAAACTTATTGGGTTTGGCGGTGGCCGTGCAATTTTAAACCTTATAGTCTGAATAGGAGTGTTCATCCGAAACCCTTCGCTCATGGATCTCATCAATAAGATTTTCTGAACATTTCGTTATATCTAATACTTCTTCCCTCACCAGACGTTGTAATTCCGACGTAGGTGGCAATGTCGGCGCATCGAATGGCAGATATATTAACGCCAGGTACATATTTCCATTACCTTGCCTCAACACCGTTGCGTCCGATGTTGACAACTCTGGAGAGAAAAGAAAACATAAGTTTTTATGGCACAAAATACAAGTCCTTGGACGAGTACCTGTGTTAGCGTAGAAAAGGTTATAGTTCACATGGTTTAATCCAGTAACCTTGTTGCTAGTTGCCCATGGTTCCTGGATCAAAGCAATATGAACCCTGCCTTTATTTATGATGTCCATCAGAGCGTTGGATGCTGTTTCGCTCCGGTGGAGGTTTATCTGGATGACCTCAATCATTGTCTTTCCAGTAAAAGTTTCTTTTGGGAGTCTATCCTATCTGGTGGTACTCCCTCATTATTTGGTAGTGGATCATTTTCTTCCTTTCGTTCACTACCTATTACACCATCTTCCAGTCGACAATTTTGGGAGGCGGTATTATTTTTTGTCGCTCCCTCATTGTTTTGAATCGTTTTGTGGCTCTTTTTATGTTGATCACCACCTTTGCTGGGAACTTCCTGCAAAAGTGGCGGTACTATTGGTGAACTGGTGGTGTTATTGACTACTTCCACATCAGTTTTTGGCAGTGTCTCACTTGTCTCCATCCGTTCACTACCAGTGTTTGCCTCTTCAGACAGTATATTTGGACTCGATTCATCTGTCCTGCCAATCGGGACCTTTCCAATTTTGAAAAAGACTGTCCAGATCAAGAAGTACGCCATGCCCTTCGCCATGGCAAGATTGTTCTTGGATTCTGGGTCTATGCCCAACACGAGGAGAGTACCCTCGGTATCATCCTTCCTATAGAAGATTTCCCACTTTCTCACGGAAAGTTTTGAATTCTGTTGGCCAATGATGTCGAGTATGTACTCTGATGAGAACTTACTGGGACATCCCTTAACATATAGGTTCGTTTTTATGAGTTCAGGAATGAAGCCTTTCCTTACCAATTTCAGCTTTGCGCCGTCCCAAGGTGAGGGGAAGCTATGCACATGTTTTACAAGGACACCAGCGCAGCGTTGTGATGCCAGCCTTAGCATCAAAACACCCCTCTCAAACTTGCAACTCATTACTTCGATTGGTGGTTCATCCTTATATTCGAGGACGTACTCCGCTACCCTCGTATAGACCAAATCTTCGAAGCTACTCTTTTGGTCTTCGGGAATTCTGCCAGATGCACTACTGCTATCAATTATGGCGTAGCATAGATCGTCTCGAAAATGTTGTTTAGCTATATTAGAATAAGATGGTTGCTTCTTACTCTTCTTTATGGCCAATTGATTTTTCCGTGTCTGTAGAGTCTTTTTGTTTAAAGCCTCATCCTTAACGGATGATTTGGTTGACTTGACCTGCGTTACTGGGTCAACTTTACCGCCCACGATCGAAGGACCCAGACTAGAGACCTCCTTTTTTGTGGTTACGTTAGGCTTCTCCGACTTACTGGAAGAAGGCGAGCCCTTTTTCTTCTTAGTCACTTTCACAGCGCTATGTTCTTCGGGAGACCTGACTCTTTTAGCGGCCTCCATGTTTGTGTTGGAGGTAGAATTGTCAGGTTCATCCCGTAATAGGTCGGTTCAACTTACTCAGCTTCCTTCTTTGTGCCCTAACAGTCTCTTTGAGTTAGCAACAATAGTGATATTGTTTTCATTTGATGATTCAGAGTCAGAGTCCCCACTGACTTTTAAAGGCTGGGGTTGCTTAGAGCCCCAGCTGGGTTCTGCTTCATCTGTCTTATCATTTGTTTTGCCTGCGGCTGGATGTGCTCTTGTTTTATTTTCGACTACGGGATCCAAGGCACCAAAGCTCGTAGAAGTTGCTTGCTCACGATTGTTCGATAACGATGACACATGACTCGTGAGTGAATCAACGATTGTCGCCGGCACTGGGTTTTCCATCCCCTGCGCCGTAATCTCCTTCGCCTTTTTTGGTTTAATCATAAATTGGTTGGGGGAGACACCCCCATAGTCAGTATTAGCCCGTAATAGGTACGTCGATATAGGCCTTCCGGACTGAGCTCAGAAATTTCTGTCCAGAGACCGATGCATCCAATTCAACCTACGCTTTAAAAACAACAAACCACCTGGTTGCGTAGTAGGTAGGTGAATAGGTATTGCGCAGTAGGTTAAAAACTATCCGCTCTGCGATAACAAAAAGATAGCTCTTAGCAGGAGCTAAAATATGACTCATGGCGTCAAGGTCGTAGGTCGATTGGAAAGTGTTTTTTTGGATTTTAAAAAAATGGACTTAGCTCACGAAAAGTTGCAATTGGAGAACGATTATTTTGATAATAAAACTGAATAATTTGTAAACGTTGTTCTTGCGTATATCTCTCCATGATGAAATTGTAAACACTACTGAATACAATGAAAAACAAATGACAGATCATGACATATTACAAATGGCCAAAACTTCACTTCAAAATCATATCATCCCTATTGGAAAACCCGTTACCTCTAGAAGTTGATGAACCATCAGTTATATTTAGCTCATTATCTGCTCTGGGTTTAACATATTCGCCTTGAAGTTCTATGTTAAACTTCAAAATTGTGTGCTTAGCCAAACTGAGCTTGACAACTTCAGGAGGATGCTTTTGTCTCACATAGAACATTTTCAAGTACCAGAGTTCCATTTGAAATATTATATTCGTATGTTATAAAACTTTTATTGAGTGAACTCTTTACTTTATATCCCCTTATATGTTCCTTCTAACATTAACCTTATGTCCATTGGAACGGACGTGGTTACGCATTGATACCACTTGTACATAACAGCCTGCACAAAAGTAATCATTCTTAGTATTTTTTACAGCTTCAGGAGCATTTTGATTATAATATACCTGCGTGAAGATACCGACGTCGGTAACTTTCGATAACCTCCGATAACACGAAATAACAGGGTGACCCAAAGTGACTAAACATAATGTAAAATAAAAAAATTTGTGTATGTATGTGTGTACGTGTCAGCTGTTTTGGTCGATTGAAAAGTTACCGATGTCGGTCGGTGGATGACAGATGTGGAATTGTAATTTTTTAGAAAATATGTGAAAATTAATTGTGTTTGGGAGTGAAGTGAATATAAAGAATAAAAGAAAAAATTACACTGATCATTTTCGTGTCCCACATGTCCTTGAAATATGTAATCAAGGCTGGATGTCAATTGGTAAAGGTATATATTCCTACTTTTATACCACTGAAAGAGGAGACGATTACAAACATTTTCGTCTGGCGAGTGTATCTAGAATCATTTTTTAACTTACCGAAAGGTTGCAAATATGAGATTTGCATGACATTTGGAATAGATATGTTTTTTGTACCAAGGACCAACCATATTTAATTTGAAGAAAATCGGTTCAGATTTGGATCATAAAAATTTCCCACCGATTTGGACAATATGGCCCCTATATGCCGACTGCGACATCCGGTTTTCATAAATATCGACACACGCAATATTTAAGGAGTAGTTATGGTGTACAAAAAAAGTGAACAAAAGGGGAAGTGTTATGTTCTTGGCGCAGTGACAGTTCAGCTGTCTTCTGAACTTTGATAAATATTTCTGAACATGAACTAAACGGTACCATTTTTGCGTCCATTACCATCCTAAATAGCTAACATTTCAGCACAGTGTGACGGCCACTTGGAAGGATCTTGTTTCTGAGGATTAAGCGAACGACAAATCATTTGCACAAACAGCAAGAAAGTGGTGACCTCTGTATGTCACAACGTTGATCGCACGGCATCCTTGCGGCTATTTCAGTAAGCTTGAACTCCAACACACGACTGTACATCAAAGGAGGAAACAAGATCAACGTTGTTAATTTTGGGTACATAACTACTCATGTGGAGTCTGACCTTCACTGAAGTCACTTTGGCGGTCAAAGTTTTATACAGATGGCAGTGTGGATGATACACCACTCGCCATATACGAAGAAGTTGTCGACGAAGACTGTACTAATTTATAATAGTGACCAGTAGTGAAGTTATATAAAATTTAGGAGAAAGAACAAAGTGGGAAAGCCTCATGATTTGGATAAAAAGAATATTAAGTATTTTAATTGTGTTTAGATTTTGAGAAGCCGAAATTTCGTCCGAAGCGACAAGAGAACTATAAAAATAAGTTATAATTGTACAACTCGGGTAAGGACAGACATGCATTCCTTTTTTACGGTAATTTCATATCTTACGTGTTGTTGCACAGGATATTGTGGCTAAGCTTTTTTTATTACGTTCGACAATCAATTGCACTTGGAGCGAATATTAGTCGTGCAACGGGTTGGGAAGAGTTGGAGTGCCCGGACAAATATGTGAGTGCCCTGACCGCGTAAAGGACACCACCTGCTGGTCAAATCCAGCTACACGACAGCCACTAATATCCCGAGGGAATATCCCATGGCTTCACTACGGAAATTAAGTGAGTACATAAATAAGCGCATACAGGAACCTATATTCTATAAAGATGAGGGCAATTCGAAAAAACACCACTAGTGAGTCACAGTGGCATCTGTAAAGAAAAAAACGCAAATTTCAGGGAAATACTTATTCGATAAAAAAACAACTGTATTAAAAATCATAAATTCGCCCGATTATTATTATTTTTAAGTAAAATACTACTTGGAATCGAGACAACGAGAAAACCTGATATTTGTGACCTATAAAAAAAACAATTGAGTTAAGCAAAAAATACACGACCAAAATCGGTTATACATTGTGTCACGTATGCAAAAAAATATATATATTAAATAAAGTTCCGGACATTTGTTATAAGTTTTTCTTTATAAATTTAGATGTATTTAAAGTAATATTTAAGTTTTTTTGCAAAAACTGGAGTAGCTATTATCATTTCAAAATTATTATTAAATCTGGAGCAACCTAACATACTAATCTTAGCATAAGAAACTAATTATAAGAATATATATAATGTGAAATTTGCATGAATTGTAAAAGAAAAATAAATAATATGTTGTAATTACAGTATAAAGAGGTCGAGTATGTAGCCTCTCTGAAGAAGAGTTGTGGGATACTTTTAGGGAGAGTTCCACACATTTTATGGGCAAATGGAAGTCTCAGAAAGGATGATCACTTTAGGATCATGCAGAGGGAGGGCCGTCCATGGGACCACAACAGCCGGTTCCGAAATATAACTCAGAAAAATAATCTAGATTTGTATCCAAAAGGATTAGATATCCAGTTGAAGAAAGTCCGTCCGCATTGGCATTGTTTCCTTTTCCCTGTGTAACCGTCAATTGTAATAGTGTATAAAAAAAAAAGAAAATGACATCTGGCACTTATTTGATTAATGTCGATGGACTAAAGCGGAAAGAACCCCCCCATAACCGACGAGCTCAAGTCGTAGCAAACGCCTAGAGTGCCACCGCTTTTTATAAGAACAGGTCTATCACATTTTGGCGCCCAACATTAGAGGCATCATTAAAAATGCCTTTATTATCCACTGTTTGGGTATTCTTGATAGTTTGTAAGTCCCGGAGAGCAACCACATAATGCTGCACCAGAGTAGCTGCAATTCCAGATAGATACTTAGACTTTGGAGAATCATTTCACCATGGGAATGCTGTACAAGGATGATGGAAGTCGTATTCTACGAGACCATAAGCTGAAGAATAATCGCTGCACGACCTTTGCCGCATTCTGGTGGTTATTTGATTCACTTAATGTTTGTATTCGTTCGTAATTCGTCAAAGTTATTTCTTCAACGCTTGAAGAACACAAAAATTAAACAACTGTTCAAGTTAGAAAAAAAAAATAAACATCACCTTTTGAATACGACCGAATTTATTAGTATATCCTTAGGAAATCCTCTTTATAATTCAGCTACAATCAATTACATTTCATTAATATTTTTAAGCTAATGAAAGTATTAGTTTTTGAAAAATGTGAATGAAAACCCATATTATTTTTTGGATCTTATATAGCTTTCATAACTCTTCAAACAGGCAGCTAAAAAAAATACTAGACTAATTTGAAAAATTCTTTGACCTAAAAAAATAAAAAATAAAGGTAGAAATTGCATTAGTAATAACAATTCCATACATTTAATTTATTACTCTGATTCAACTAATAACAATTCATACATTCAGATTCAATTTGTATCGATTCCACTTAACAGTAAACAGATATAAAGAAAACTCAAAAGAGTGAAATACAAAATCGGCGAAGGGACCTTAAGTTTAGACCAGACTAGAACATATTTCAATCAGGAGTTTTTTTAGCTTTCATAACAAATAAAAGAAAGTGATTCCACTCAGGACCTTATGCGTTTTTGGAATAATATGAAACTTCGATCTATGTCTTCTGACCGAACCGAGGTTTCGTCAAGCAACACAGCTACGACGAGAATTCCAGCATCGGTTACAATGACAACAACTACAGCGACAACCACTACGACAACATCGACTACCACAACTGCCACCCCCACAATCGAAAATAGGGTTGACATTACGTTGGGTCCACCAACCACGTCCTCCCCGAACGATTCTATACCTTCTCCCGACTATAGTAGTCTGACGGCGATCGGTATTAGGAGGGAATTTCAGGAAAGAAGGGAAGGGGCAAGGACTTCGAATCGGGTAACGAATGACAATCCGAAATGAAATGGGAACTCATTATCTCTTCGCGATTATGTAGAGGCATCAGTTGGAGTAGCGCATGCGAGAGCCATGCGACAAGTTCAGGCTAACTTACAAACGATCATTCCAGAACTAGTTAGGTAAACGATTAGATCGGAAAGAGATATGTCCACGTTGACCAGGAATCATGAAAGATCGGATAACATGAATGATTTACCTCCTCATAATTCGAGACAGATTCCACCAACTCAGCAAAATTATGCTATGCCAAACCGGCATGACTATATTCAAAGGCAAGGAAATTTTACATATCCCGAAAATAACCTTCCTCCACCACCAACCTCGAATAGTTTTCCGTCCTCGAATCCTCGGAACCATCAGATACCACAATCTCAATCAAATTGCTACCAACAAGCACCTCGACCTCAACATTTTGCAACTGCACTGAATTATGTTTCAAGAGCCGCCAGCCATTTGGATCTGGAAAAATGGGGTATTCAGTTTGACGGGTGTAACAAATCCGTCAGTGTAGAGGATTTTATTTTTAGAGTTGAAACCATTAGGGAGGACACAAATTGTCCTTGGGTAATATTAATGAAAGGTTTTCATCATTTATTATCTGGAAATGCTTTCGAATGGTTTTGGAATTTCAGGAGACAGAACCCTTTGTGTGAGTGGGAGTATCTTAAATACCACTTGAAAAGGAAATTCCAAAGGTTCGAAAGTGATTTCGAAATACAACGCCGCATAATGGAAAGGAGACAAAATTATAATGAAAATGCTGATTCATTTCTACAAGAGATTATTAATCTGAATAATCAGATGCGAACCCCTATTCCGGAGAATGAATTAGTAAGGATAGTTAAAGACAATTTGAAGGACGGTTTGTCCCAACTTATATTTCCCATGCACATTTTCAATGTCGATCATTTACTAGAGGAATGTAGACGGGCAGAGAGGAACCTTTCTAAACGCAACCATTATAGGCAGCCACAGCCAATTTTTTAGCTTTCATAACAAATAAAAGAAAGTGATTCCACTCAGGACCTTATGCGTTTTTGGAATAATATGAAACTTCGATCTATGTCTTCTGACCGAACCGAGGTTTCGTCAAGCAACACAGCTACGACGAGAATTCCAGCATCGGTTACAATGACAACAACTACAGCGACAACCACTACGACAACATCGACTACCACAACTGCCACCCCCACAATCGAAAATAGGGTTGACATTACGTTGGGTCCACCAACCACGTCCTCCCCGAACGATTCTATACCTTCTCCCGACTATAGTAGTCTGACGGCGATCGGTATTAGGAGGGAATTTCAGGAAAGAAGGGAAGGGGCAAGGACTTCGAATCGGGTAACGAATGACAATCCGAAATGAAATGGGAACTCATTATCTCTTCGCGATTATGTAGAGGCATCAGTTGGAGTAGCGCATGCGAGAGCCATGCGACAAGTTCAGGCTAACTTACAAACGATCATTCCAGAACTAGTTAGGTAAACGATTAGATCGGAAAGAGATATGTCCACGTTGACCAGGAATCATGAAAGATCGGATAACATGAATGATTTACCTCCTCATAATTCGAGACAGATTCCACCAACTCAGCAAAATTATGCTATGCCAAACCGGCATGACTATATTCAAAGGCAAGGAAATTTTACATATCCCGAAAATAACCTTCCTCCACCACCAACCTCGAATAGTTTTCCGTCCTCGAATCCTCGGAACCATCAGATACCACAATCTCAATCAAATTGCTACCAACAAGCACCTCGACCTCAACATTTTGCAACTGCACTGAATTATGTTTCAAGAGCCGCCAGCCATTTGGATCTGGAAAAATGGGGTATTCAGTTTGACGGGTGTAACAAATCCGTCAGTGTAGAGGATTTTATTTTTAGAGTTGAAACCATTAGGGAGGACACAAATTGTCCTTGGGTAATATTAATGAAAGGTTTTCATCATTTATTATCTGGAAATGCTTTCGAATGGTTTTGGAATTTCAGGAGACAGAACCCTTTGTGTGAGTGGGAGTATCTTAAATACCACTTGAAAAGGAAATTCCAAAGGTTCGAAAGTGATTTCGAAATACAACGCCGCATAATGGAAAGGAGACAAAATTATAATGAAAATGCTGATTCATTTCTACAAGAGATTATTAATCTGAATAATCAGATGCGAACCCCTATTCCGGAGAATGAATTAGTAAGGATAGTTAAAGACAATTTGAAGGACGGTTTGTCCCAACTTATATTTCCCATGCACATTTTCAATGTCGATCATTTACTAGAGGAATGTAGACGGGCAGAGAGGAACCTTTCTAAACGCAACCATTATAGGCAGCCACAGCCAATACGCAGGGTAAATGAAATAGACCATTCCTGGAACTGGTCTGATGAACAGGTACCATTGTTCACGGAACCAGAATATCAACTTGAAGCCCTTAAAATGAAGGCTCAACAGGTAAAACAATTGATATGCTGGAATTGCAAAGTACCTGGTCATACATTCATGGATTGTGACTCTAACCAACGTGTGATATTTTGCTATAGGTGTGGGTTCGACAATGTAACCACTCCGCATTGTCCTCGATGTACGGGAAACAACCAAAAGAGCATGATGAGAACGGGGCCATCATGTTCGGACAACCCAACGCCCCAATAGGCTACAGTGTTTCTGATAAGAAAACACCTATCCAATATGAACTACAGAACCAGGAGATACCTTATGACAACCCAATTCGTGATGAAACATTGGTGTGTTTAACTTTTATGTACCCATTAAGATGCTGTTGGGATTTGCCGAAGATTTCACCAAAGTTATATTACATAGTAAACATGATCTTTTTTTTCTCCGAAGCTTCAGTGACCAAAACGTATGTTATTCCTCGTAGTCAAATGAAACTGCAAATTTAACAATTACGAATATCAGGTGGAGAATTTCGCATGTGCACTTGTCTGACACATCCAAATTGCAAATTATGGAGACTATAAAGAGTGGAACATCGGTACCGATTACATTTCGTAGTAGGGATTGCCATTTTAACCCAACATTTAAAGGTGCAACCAAATGTAATTGGAATGTGAAACTGTCTGTGAACAGAGAAAGACCACGATTCGTACTATTATCCCTTGAAAAAGATGGAAAGTTTGTTCACAGAAAATTAACAAACATTAAAGTCCATCTTAACTCGGATACTTATCGATATGCTGTACTTTATGATATGCATACTAAATTTCAACAAAGTTACTTTTTGAGGGTCACAACCAATTATTTCATGTAAGAAATTCAACGAGTCACCAATAGCTGTAATTGATACCAGCCATCAAAACGAAATGGTTAAAAGTGGACCAATTTATATAAAAGTAGAGTTTGAGACAATGAAATGTATATTTTTGTATTTCCATATAAAAATTAATAAATAAAAAACACACAATTATTGTATTCCAAATCAAAATAAGTTTGTCTTTATTTATAAAAGAAAGCAAAAAACAATAGTCAGGGTGGAGCGGGGTAATTTGCTTATTTGGGAATGAAATAAAAAAGTTATGAACCTTAGAAAAATTTATTTTATAATTTAATTATATTGAATAGTAAGAGAATTTATATCCACTCACTGCTGCATACATTTTCTGAAGTTTTCATGAACTCTAACAAGTATGTCGGTTTTTTACCGTAAATCCGGATATTGGGTGTGTCCGCGGAATTTCAAAAAAGATTCATCGTTGCTGATCAGTCGTAGTGAACGGACGTGTTTATCACAGAGCGGATTGTTAAAACCTATTACGCGGTACCTATTACGCAATCGCAAAAAATATCTGTACAAAGTCTGGAAGGCCTACATCTTAGTACCAATTACGGGCCAATACAGACAAAAAATAAATAAATTCCTTGACGGGGATGCCTTCGTGTTCCGATGGAGCGGGGTTCCCAATCGTCCTACTGTCCGTCCGTTGGTCTTGGCCAAAGCCGACCACACCAAAAATGGTGAAAATTTCCGTCCAGTACTCACAACAGGTGGCACGGTGAGGGGAAACGTCATGTCCGACCGTCAAAACGGAAGCACAATGTGCACCAGATAGCGCTCAGAGTTTTGACGAAGTTGGAGGCTGTTGATGTTTCGGCTCTTACCCAAAAACAAAAAGAGTCACATACCTGGGCTAAAGACGTCATAGATGCTTCTAAGGCCAATCAGCCGGCTGAAAGAGCCACAAATTCAGCTGTGTTAACGGCTAATAAATTCAAAAGAATCAGATCACCTGATGAACCCCTGCCTTCGAAAAAGGCAAGAGGGCCTAATGTCACCATCAACAGGACACTCACCAAGCCCTTCAATGAAGTGGCGAAGGAGAGTCTAGTGATGGCTGTTATAGACACAAGTAGTGAGGATCGATCCATCCTCAAGGACAAATGGAGCAATGTGCAATCAGCCATTATGGCTCATTACCTCGATGTCCGTAGAGAAATGCCGGGCAAACCACCAATCTGAAACGATGCAGGATGACATCAGGCGAGAGTAAAGCTCTTATTTTTCGGTGATGCCAGATCAGTGGGACCTGTATAAGGCTGCTCTGAGTCGAGCGGGTGAGGTGTGGCAGGGTGCCCAGTTGGATGTTGTCGAAAAAACAACATCCCTAGTCACCCTAGAGCCATCACCTGGGTTACAGAAGAGCCCTCCAACCTGGCCGACATATTAGAAATGATAAAAGATTTCAATCCTGGTCTGCCGGCCCATACTTGGAGAATCAGCAAGGTGGGTGAGCCGGATGGTAAAAAGCGACAGGTCAATTTAATCCTTAACGCTGAATCCACCTCCCATATACAATGTGCAAGTGCAACCCTACAATATGGCTTCGAGACTATAGTCTTGAAAGTTTACAAGCAGGATATAGCTCCCACTACGGAAGGTGAGTCGTCCACCGTGGTTGATACACGACTTTCTGGAAATGCGGAGGTACCCACGCCCATTATTTCTGGTGACTCCAACTCTAGCAGAAGATCTGTAACGTCCTTCTCTGAGGACGAAAGCTCTACTTCTGACACAGAGGGGCTGAGGGGAGTCTCCGGACTCTTTGACGCATCCGGCGGGGACACGCTTCTCGGTGACACGGACGAAGAGTTCGAAAACACCCTTGTCGGGGTGGATGTTAATCTGTCAATTACCAATGATGGTAAGAATTCTACAGCTAAAGCAGCCTTCGTCACGCTAAAGCAGCCTCAGCGGCTCTATTGCTGCGCCTGTCCACAGGTGCAGTAGACATCGTCGTAATACAGGAGCCCTACGCAGCGGGAGGAAGAGTGTGCGGTATCAGGACATCCAACTTTAAACTGCTTGTGGCCAACTGTGAAGGCACTCCATGAACCTTCACTTTGGCCAGGAAAGATCTAAGTATCTTTCTCCTGGCTAATTTAAGTGGTAAAGACAAACAGCTGCTGGTCTGGAGATTGGTAATCACATATACTGGGTGGTCTCCAGTTACTTTCCTTATGAAGCTGCAATACCCACAGCTCTCTTGAGGGAAGTAGTAGAAGAAGCAACGTCTGACGAGCTCGAGCTGATTATTGGCGCAGACACGAACGCTCATCATACTATCTGGGGTAGTACGGATATAAACGATAGGGGTGATTCGCTTCTTGACTTTATTCTAACTACCAACCTAAGTATTTGTAACATACGTAATAAACCGACCTTTACAATTAAAGACAGATAAGAAGTACTCGACGTAACGTTTGCTACTGACCGGATGTCAGACAAAATTATTGGGTGGAATGTACTGGAAGACCACTCATTCTCAGATCACCATTATATTGAGTTAAAACTCGCTGAAAAAGCGCCTAAACCTGCCGTCCACAGAAATGTGAGGAAGACAAAGTGGCACCTGTATGAGAAGAATTTCAAGAAAGTCCTCAATTCTATACTTCTTTATGAACCGAATGACAAAGCTGGTCTGGAGAATCTGGTCGAGCATATCACCACATCATTCATTGGTTCCCTTGAAGAAGCCTGTCCAAAAACAAGGTACAAGGGTAAAACTAAACGTCAATGGTGGACTTCTGAGCTAACGGCAAGGAAAAAGCTATTTAACAAGACGAAATCTACTGGAGTCACTAATGATTGGGATGCATATAAAGGACAACTCAAGATCTATAAGAAGGAGCTTAGAAAGGCGCAAAGACGCTCTTGGTATTCCTTCTGTGGCGAAGTGGAAAAGGTCTCCGACGGCGCAATGCTGAGGAAGATACTATCCACTTCACCTTGTACATTAGGGTATTTGCAGGATGAGGCAAACAACTGGACAAAAAACATAGCTAGATGTACTGCTCGACACACATTTCCCGGGGAACTCGTCAACAGAGCCTGGGGATCAACAGGACCAACGAGAGTGCGAGTGGACTGCGAGCGTCGCTAGCTTGTTGATTGAGAGATCCAGAATAAGTGGGCTAGCTTTGGGCCCTGGACCAGACGGCATCACTCCAGCAGAAATGCAGAAAATGTTAAAGTACATTATTATCAGGCGTTCATACATCCCGAATCGATGGAGGGATACCAAGGTGGTATTCATACCTAAAGCGGGGAAGATATCACACACTAGGCCAAAAGACTTCAGACCAATTAGCCTATCCTCCTCCCTATTGAAAGTTCTGGAAAGACTTAGATTATTTCATTAGGGAAAACCTGGATAAAAAAATCCTGTCGGGGAACCAACATGCTTACAATAAGGGGAAGTCTACAGAATCAGCCCTGCACGAACTTGTGAGCACTATCGAATCGTCCCTGCATTTCAAGGAATTCACCATGGTGGCATTTCTTGACATAGAAGGGGTAATTGCGGCACTGTCACATCTTAAGGTAAACTCTAGCTTGATTAGACTTATACACAGCCTGCTCAACAGAAGACGCATAACAGCGTGTCTTGGGTCCACAACTCCAACAAGGTTTGTAAACAGAGGGACTCCGCAAGGAGGAGTACTGTCTCCACTAATTTGGAACCTAGCGGTGGATGAAATCCTGCTAGATCTAGAACGTTATGGCAATGCCTTGGCATATGCGGACGACGTGGCAATCGCAGTGAGTGTAGATGGGCCAAAAGCAGCGGTTTGGGCTTTAACCCAAACAAGACAGAATTGCTTCTCTTTACCAGGATGAATAATGTCCCACATGAAGACCCTCCACCTCGGATAAATGGAGCAGATCTAGTCTTTTCTGAAAGTGCAAAATTTTTAGGAATAATTCTATATAGGAAACTGTTATTTAGACTTAACATATTGGAACGAGTAAGGAATGCCAACGTCGACTTATATTCCTGCAAAAAGGCTGTAGGGTCGCGGTGGGGCCTCTCTCATAAAATCGTCCACTGGATATATATAGCAGTAGTTCGTCCAATACTGTTATACGGCATTGTGGTATCGTGGACGGCAACTGACAACAAACTAACCATCACCAACCTAGTAACAAAGGTTCAGAGAACTGCTTGCCTGTGCATAAGCTGAGCCTTAAGATGAAAAGGTTGGGTTCGGAGTACACTGTGAAGAACTTAGTTTGGTTATATCTCACAGACTACCAGATACCTGCAGTGTCTATCAAGCCGAAATAATGGAAATATAGGAAGTCGCCAAGTGGCTGAGTCGCAACATAGTAACCAACACTGGCGTTGTCATTTACTCGGACAGCCAGGCTGCCATCAATTCTCTGGAGGCAACATCCCTAAATTCACAAACAGCCCTCGACTGCCGCAGATCTCTTAACGTGATGGCTGAACAGTTTAATATATACCTCATATGGGTGCCTGGGCATAGGGTTGTCCCGGGGAACTGCAAAGCCGATTAACTTGCTAGGAAAGGGACGACATTACATATTCTCGAGGAATTGGCATATATTGGTGCGCCACTATCCACGTGCAAGCTTTGGCTTAGGCAAGAGGCAATCAGGCAGTCCAACTAAAGATGGACAGAAATCGCCACCTGCAGGGTAGCTAGGCAAATCTGGCCAAGGTATGACCTGAGAAGATCAAAATATCTCCTCGAGAGGCAAATATTGTCTACGTTAGTATCAGTTCTGACGGGACACTGCTTGATCGGCGAACACGCCAACAGATTGGGTATTGACTCCAATGACTTCTGCAGAAGCTGTGGAGATGAGGAAGAAGTGGAGAGCATTGAGCACTTGCTATGCGACTGCCCCGCTCTGAGTAAACGGCGACTGTACATACTGGGGTCGGCCTTTCTAGGCAGCCTAACAGATCTTTCTAGTACCGATATTCGTACTATCGATAAATTTGTATATCAAACAGGTTGGTTTCGATGAGGGGCTTTTCAGCCTGTGGTAACACTAGGGACCTAAACTAGTCTATGTGAGCTTGTAAAAAAAATACGGCTGCCACCCTAACCTTAACTAACTTCTTGTTTTATTCGATAAGACCTACAGGAAAACTAGTATCGCGTCATTTGCTTCTCATCTCGAGTTTATTTTGACGCACTGTGTTATCTGGTGAAAAGTCTGATGTGTCAAACCTTGCTTTTAACTCATCTGGAGTAAGTTCTTTAAAAAGATCGCTCCCATAAAAAGTTAGAATAAATGAATCAGTATCAATATAATTTACACAAAAATCATTTTGAAACTTAATTTTCAAGAAGTCATAGAGGAAGTCATACATAACCAATTTAGAAAGATCCAAAACAGAGAAGCCTAAATAAATTGGTTTGTTGTATAACACGTTTACATGGTTGAATGGTAACTATGTCCTCTGAAAATTGTCATACGCTATTGAAATTTGGTTTAGCAAATAAATCCCTTGCTCCCGCCTGTTTCTGTTTGTTCTATCCCAAGTCTTTAGTATTTTAACATATTTTCTTTTATCCACGTTTTCCATAGTTTTACCGTATACAGCATTGTTTAAAATGTTGTAAAAATCTTTTTCGAATCTTTTGAAATTCCACACATAGTATTAGCTTATTAGTCGCTATAAACTCGAGAAAAATGGGCGAAGTCGCCACGTTCCTTTTGGTACCTCCCACACAAATGCACCATTTTGCAAAGGTTAACAGCTTATAACATTAATAACAGTGTATAAAAATACTTGAAATTTTGTACAGTATTATGCTTTTATATTGCCTACAGTCCAGGGAAAAATGGGTGTTGTTGCCACGCCCCTTTTGGTACCTCCCACACAAAGGTACCTTTTTGCACCAAAAGTTAACAGCTTTTAACATTAAAACCAGTGTATAAAAATACTTGAAATTTTGTACAGTGTAATGTTTTTATAGTGTCTAAAGCCCTGTGAAAAATGGTCGTTAGATTATAACATTAATAACAGTGTATAAAAATACTTGAAATTTTGTACAGTATTATGCTTTTATATTGCCTACAGTCCAGGGAAAAATGGGTGTTGTTGCCACGCCCCTTTTTGTACCTCCGACACAAAATGCCCAAATCATACCACAATTTAATGTCTCATAACGTTTATACCAGTGCACATAAATGCTTATAAGTCGGCACAGTGCAATGAATTTAAAGTATCTAATGTTCAGCGAAAAAAAGGTGTATTTGATAAATAAAATTCGAGTAATATTCAATATTACATTACTCACAAAGTGAGGGTATACCTTAGTCGGTTTACCCGACTGAAACTTTCTTACTTGTTTTCTTCCAAAGAATGACAAAAACAGACTAGAATTGCCTTTTCTAGGCAGTTTTGGATTCATGGCTGCAGTTTTGGATTCATCGCCCGAAATTTACCTGAAGATGCTCCTTAGACAGTACGTACACATTTTCCAAACAATAAAGATTTTAGACTTATGAATAAAAAGGGGGTAATTCCTTATGATTATATATCATCATTCCAAAAATTAGCTGAAAAACAACTTCCTCAGAAGAAATACTTTTATAAAAAATAACTGACTCCGAGAGTTCGTCAGAGGATTACAAACATGCACAGAATGTATGGACAAATTTTGGTAGTACAAATCTGGGAGCAGATTTTTAAAAATATACAAATGAAGAGGAAATAAAATCAATACCCGACGATTCGCCAACAGGCTACATATTTTGTGTTGATTTGGAGTACCAAAATGATTTGCATGATTCCAATGATTCACAATGACTTACCTTTCTGTGGGGAGAGTAAAACTGTTGAAGGGTCCAAACATAAAAATGTATTACAGACTTTTCCGAAAAACGGTCATACAAGATCCACTACAAACTACTGCAGCGGTGTCTAAAGCATAAATTAATATTAAAAAAGTACACAGCATCCTTTCTTTCTCTCAATCAAAATGATTGGAAGAATATATACTAAATAATAATGAGATGAGGGCTCTTGCCGAATAAAAGCATAATACTGTACAAAATTTCAAGTATTTTTATACACTGTTATTAATGTTATAAGCTGTTAACCTTTGCAAAATGGTGCATTTGTGTGGGAGGTACCAAAAGGAACGTGGCGACTTCGCCCATTTTTCTCGAGTTTATAGCGACTAATAAGCTAATACTATGTGTGGAATTTCAAAAGATTCGAATAAGTAGTATAGCAGTTATTAAAGAATCAATATTTCACAACATTTTAACCCTTTGTGGGGGAGGTACTAGAAGGAGTGGACCAATATGGCCCATCTTCGAACTTAGCCGGAGATAGAAAAAAATATTACCACATACCAAATTTGAGGTCAATCGGTTACTCCTTTCGAGAGTTATCGTGCGCACCAGCCAGCAGACAGACGGACGGACATTGCTCATTCGACTTAAAATGACCCAAAACGGATTTCCACCGAACATACTTGGGGTCTTAGGTCATTCCTTCGACGTGTTACACTTTTTTCCGTAGCAAATGATATATACCCTCGTCATACTAAAGTGAGGGTATAATGAGACATAGATACTCGTATATATAATTCTTTATTTAATGGAATTACTTTAGTTTCTCCTTCATAGCCAATAAGATCTTTAATGAAAAGGTGACAATCGTACGAAGAAAAATTATGAAAAAATATTGGAACAAATGTTGCTATCTGATGCTGAAGATTTAACTGTATTTCCCAGTTAAATAACAGTGATCCCTTACCTTATCGTTACCTAAAGTCTTGTCGCATATGTGACAGTTTTCAGAAGTTGCAAAATGTACTTCCCCCAAGAGTGTGAAACTAATCATTGGTTTTCTCACAGTCAAATAATTATTGTAAATAAATTAACAATCCCTAACAAGATTTTCCAACAATTTTTTAGGGGCGTCCTCACCTGTATATATACAAGACTTATTTAAACTAGAATTATAACTACACTTAATGTTATAACTATAAACACAAGGGGTGTGCTTTTGTATCATACTGGGTTTTGTGGTATTTGCGCTTACCACATTCTCCAACACACATTCAAAATCGGCGTATACTACGAAGGGTACTTTCAATTTGCGCTCGTAGTGCGTAAATTTTACAATTGATTTATCCTCTGAGGGTAAGCGCGTTACAATACCCCCGCATTCCTGCTTCCTTTCTCTTTTTTTGTTAAGTGATATGGTCCAACAATTTGGTCTCCTTCATAACCAAAAACATTGATGCTTATGTCGTCATTGTTTGCTTCGAACAGTTTAATATGTGTTATGGCTTACCTTATCGTTACCTAAAGGCTAAGGGGAATTGAAGCCCTTGGAAGTTTAGTGTAATATCACCTTGCAACGTTGTAGAATCACCTGCGATGTCAACATTATAGGAAGATGTGTCACAAGGCTTATGGGAGGGGTTATTTTCCAATGAAGCGAACAAACTCCATTTGAAACAATATTCATCATTGTTGATGTTGAGAAATGCAATGAAATGTTTTGATGAATTTTGAGCCTCTGGTGAGTTCGGCATGATTGATACGATATTAATGTCCAGTTTTAGAATTTTCTACAATGCCCATCCTGAATCCCGCTATTGAAATGCAAACATCTTGTTCATGATGGCATCAGTGTGGTCATCAAACAGAGTATTAATGTCATCCCCAGAGGTAAAAAGAGTCATTTTGCGATACGAGTTTGAAAATCTTGGGTGTAGTTAAGGAATCGGGATCGGTGATTCTACAGGGTTTTACAATAAGAGTGATATGAACAGACTTATTGTTAAGGAAATTCAAAAGTTTTTTATTTAATGTGAAGTACAATCGATACAATTAAGTTCTAAATAAAACGTCATTCAAATGGCCTCCACGACTTTTTCTGCAGGAATGAATTCGATGAACCCAATTTTCGAGAACTTTTTCCACTAAATCAAGTCGTATGCCTTGAATGGCACGTTCAATATTGACTTGTAAAGCTTGAAGAGAGTCTGGTTTATTTCGAAAGACCAATGACTTCAAATAACTCCACAAGAAATAGTCTAATGGTGTTAGGTTAGGTTAGGTTAGGTTGAAGAGAGGAGACGTTTAAACGTCTCATGTCCATGGACATACACTTATGCCAGTGGTTCGGCCTGTTGTGCGCTCCTTATTTATGATCTTTTTTATACCTCACGAGTTACAGAAAATCGGTACTAGATACGAATTTTCTCAGTATCTTCCAGCCATATTCTCTGAGATGAGTCAAGTCTGGTAATATGTCGGACCCGAAATGTTTGTATCTTGCATGTGTGAAAGCCGGGCTGTGACACAGAAAATGTTCCATCGTTTCGATGTTTTCCCTGCATGCCCTGCATTCGTCGTTTCCTGCTAGTCCTATGCGATGAAGATGTGCTTGTAAGCTTGAGTGTCCCGTTAGAACACTCATCATCTTACTAATATCGATCTTGTTTAGTTTCAGAAGACTCCTTGTTTTCTTTTCATTTGGGTCACCCCACAGTATCTTTGCAGTTGCTCCTACTGTTGCACTATTCCACACAGTTTTGTGAGCCATCACTGCCCAGTGCTTCAACTCATTTTTCGTGGCTTCGAAAGGTTTCCAATTTTCCAAGTTTATTACTCGTAGTTCTCTGCCCTTTGAAGCTAAGCTGTTTGCCCGTTCATTTCCAATCACTCCGTTGTGTCCTGATACCCAGCAAATACGCAATTGACCATGGTCTGAGTAAACATTTATCGTTCTTTTACAGTCTAACACAGTTCTGGATTTGACCCTTTCCGATGTTATTGCTTTAATCGCCATTTGACTATCTGTGAAGATGTTGGCATATTTAGGCTTTGTGGAGTTACTGAGCCAGTTCACACACTCCGCGATTGCTCTAACTTCTGCTTGAAATACCGTGTTATGGTCAGGGAGGCGGAAGTGAAGTTCGGCTTCTGGTTCATCAATAAAAAGTCCCAGACCCGTCCTTCCTCCTCGCTTGGACCCATCCGTGTAGCAGCTGGTTCCCACTGGCACATGGGCCAAAGTTCCATTTTCCCAGGAGCGTCTGTCTGGCACAAACGTATCAAAGGTAGCTGTAAGCCGCACTTCAGAAATGCGGTCGGAGATTTCTGGCGTTTGAATCTGACCAACGACTTGTGGTCTCGATTTATCCATTCACCCATCACTTGTAGACGTCTTGCTGTGAGGGCTGCCTCATACTTTATACGGATGTCTATTGGTTGGATGTGCAGTATAGTCTCCAACGCTTTTGTTGGTGCAGTTCTAAATGCCCCGCTTATGCCTAGACAGCACATACGTTGAATTTTTTGCAAAGGTATTACGTTGCACTTCTTGTCCATTGTTGTCCACCACACTACACAGGCGTAGGTGATTATTGGTCTAATCACGCTCATGTAAAGCCAGTGAGCCATATTTGGACTTAGTCCCCATTTTGAACCTATAGCTCTTCTGCACAATGACCAACATCTGTGGGCCTTTGTAACTCTTTCTTCAAGATGATCTTTCCAGTACAGTTTCTGATCCAAGATTACTCCCAAGTATTTTACTTTTTTAGTTATAGCATTGTCTTATTCAGGAATTGAGGCCGGATAAAACGTGGGATCTTCGTTTTCCTTGTAAATAGACATATTTCTGTTTTGTCTGGGTTAACATTTAATTCCCTTGGTTGTGCCCAGTTATATGCTATGTTAAGTGCCTCTTCAGCTCTTCTGCATAATAGATTTGGATGAAAGCCCCTTAGAAGTATTACAACGTCGTCTGCATAACAGACTGGTTTAAGTCCTTCATTGGTGAGGGCTTTTAGGAGACTGTGTATCATCGTAACCCATAGAAGAGGCGATAAAATGCCCCCTGAGGTATACCACGATTTACATTGTCTCTGATTTTTACGTCATATGACCCACAAATAATCCACCTATTCCTTAGCATATTGTTGATCCAGTTTTTCAGCGCCCGGTCAACCTGAAACTCGTCTAAGGACTGGATAAGTGTATCGCATTGTTAAATGCGCCCTCAATGTCTATGCAAACAGCAAGTGTATACATTTCTTTACTGAAGGACTCTTCTATGGTGCACTACCTCATGCAGAGCTGTTTCCACTGACCTTCCTTTGACATAGGCGTGTTGTTTGAATTTTAGCCTGTCATCCGCTATTTTACTTTTGACCATGTTATCAATTATTCGCTCCATTGTTTTTAACAGGAAAGAAGTTGGGCTAATGGGTCGATAAGCCTTTGGGGTCGTATAACTCGCCTTGCCAGGCTTTGGTATGAAGACCACCCTAGATTCCTGCCAGTTTTTTGGGGTATAAGAATGGGTTAGGCATGCAGTGAACAGTCCAGCCAGATGAGTTGATACCAGATCCACCTCATTCTGCAGAAGTGCTGGAAATATTCCATCCGGACCCGCAGCCTTAAAGGGAGAGAAACTTTTTATCGCTTCTTTAACCATACCATCTGTTATATCCGTAATAGGTACTTGATGCAATACATTTTCATTCTGTAACTGTTCCTCTTTTGGTCCAGCATTACCAGTCGGAAAATGAGTTTTCATCAAGAACCTTACGGTATCCTCTATAGTTTCCATCCTTTTACCCGTGTCATCCACCAGTGTTTCGGTTTGGACATGAGTTTTTGAGAGGAACTTTTTCATTTTAGACATGCTGTTAACGCTGTCTACCTGTTCACAGAAAAGCCTCCAGGAGTTGCGTTTCGCCGATCTAATGATTTTATTGTATTCTTTGAGTCTTCTGGGGTAGTCGTCCCAATATACTGATTGCTTTTTACGTCGAACTCTGTTGTAAAGTATGCGGACATCTTTGCCAATCGAGCGAATTTGTCCTGTCATCCAGGGTTTCTCATAGGCAGATTTCCTTTCTCGAAGTGGGCAACTATCTTCGAATGATTTTATAAGAGCCTCGGTAATCTTCTTCACATTGATATCAATGTCTTCTGCACATAGATAATCGCGTGTAGGCTGCCCCAATCGATTTCTAAGTAGATTTCTGAAATTAGACCAGTTGGTCTTAGCCTTATTACGGAAACTTATTTGGTTTGGCGGTGGCCGTGCAATTTTAAACCTTATAGTCTGAATAGGAGTGTTCATCCGAAACCCTTCGCTCATGGATCTCATCAATAAGATTTTCTGAACATTCCGTTATATCTAATACTTCTTCCCTCACCAGACGTTGTAATTCCGACGTAGGTGGCAATGTCGGCGCATCGAATGGCAGATATATTAACGCCAGGTACATATTTCCATTACCTTGCCTCAACACCGTTGCGTCCGATGTTGACAACTCTGGAGAGAAAAGAAAACATAAGTTTTTATGGCACAAAATACAAGTCCTTGGACGAGTACCTGTGTTAGCGTAGAAAAGGTTATAGTTCACATGGTTTAATCCAGTAACCTTGTTGCTAGTTGCCCATGGTTCCTGGATCAAAGCAATATGAACCCTGCCTTTATTTATGATGTCCATCAGAGCGTTGGATGCTGTTTCGCTCCGGTGGAGGTTTATCTGGATGACCTCAATCATTGTCTTTCCAGTAAAAGTTTCTTTTGGGAGTCTATCCTATCTGGTGGTACTCCCTCATTATTTGGTAGTGGATCATTTTCTTCCTTTCGTTCACTACCTATTACACCATCTTCCAGTCGACAATTTTGGGAGGCGGTATTATTTTTTGTCGCTCCCTCATTGTTTTGAATCGTTTTGTGGCTCTTTTTATGTTGATCACCACCTTTGCTGGGAACTTCCTGCAAAAGTGGCGGTAGTATTGGTGAACTGGTGGTGTTATTGACTACTTCCACATCAGTTTTTGGCAGTGTCTCACTTGTCTCCATCCGTTCACTACCAGTGTTTGCCTCTTCAGACAGTATATTTGGACTCGATTCATCTGTCCTGCCAATCGGGATCTTTCCAATTTTGAAAAAGACTGTCCAGATCAAGAAGTACGCCATGCCCTTCGCCATGGCAAGATTGTTCTTGGATTCTGGGTCTATGCCCAACACGAGGAGAGTACCCTCGGTATCATCCTTCCTATAGAAGATTTCCCACTTTCTCACGGAAAGTTTTGAATTCTGTTGGCCAATGATGTCGAGTATGTACTCTGATGAGAACTTACTGGGACATCCCTTAACATATAGGTTCGTTTTTATGAGTTCAGGAATGAAGCCTTTCCTTACCAATTTCAGCTTTGCGCCGTCCCAAGGTGAGGGGAAGCTATGCACATGTTTTACAAGGACACCAGCGCAGCGTTGTGATGCCAGCCTTAGCATCAAAACACCCCTCTCAAACTTGCAACTCATTACTTCGATTGGTGGTTCATCCTTATATTCGAGGACGTACTCCGCTACCCTCGTATAGACCAAATCTTCGAAGCTACTCTTTTGGTCTTCGGGAATTCTGCCAGATGCACTACTGCTATCAATTATGGCGTAGCATAGATCGTCTCGAAAATGTTGTTTAGCTATATTAGAATAAGATGGTTGCTTCTTACTCTTCTTTATGGCCAATTGATTTTTCCGTGTCTGTAGAGTCTTTTTGTTTAAAGCCTCATCCTTAACGGATGATTTGGTTGACTTGACCTGCGTTACTGGGTCAACTTTACCGCCCACGATCGAAGGACCCAGACTAGAGACCTCCTTTTTTGTGGTTACGTTAGGCTTCTCCGACTTACTGGAAGAAGGCGAGCCCTTTTTCTTCTTAGTCACTTTCACAGCGCTATGTTCTTCGGGAGACCTGACTCTTTTAGCGGCCTCCATGTTTGTGTTGGAGGTAGAATTGTCAGGTTCATCCCGTAATAGGTCGGTTCAACTTACTCAGCTTCCTTCTTTGTGCCCTAACAGTCTCTTTGAGTTAGCAACAATAGTGATATTGTTTTCATTTGATGATTCAGAGTCAGAGTCCCCACTGACTTTTAAAGGCTGGGGTTGCTTAGAGCCCCAGCTGGGTTCTGCTTCATCTGTCTTATCATTTGTTTTGCCTGCGGCTGGATGTGCTCTTGTTTTATTTTCGACTACGGGATCCAAGGCACCAAAGCTCGTAGAAGTTGCTTGCTCACGATTGTTCGATAACGATGACACATGACTCGTGAGTGAATCAACGATTGTCGCCGGCACTGGGTTTTCCATCCCCTGCGCCGTAATCTCCTTCGCCTTTTTTGGTTTAATCATAAATTGGTTGGGGGAGACACCCCCATAGTCAGTATTAGCCCGTAATAGGTACGTCGATATAGGCCTTCCGGACTGAGCTCAGAAATTTCTGTCCAGAGACCGATGCATCCAATTCAACCTACGCTTTAAAAACAACAAACCACCTGGTTGCGTAGTAGGTAGGTGAATAGGTATTGCGCAGTAGGTTAAAAACTATCCGCTCTGCGATAACAAAAAGATAGCTCTTAGCAGGAGCTAAAATATGACTCATGGCGTCAAGGTCGTAGGTCGATTGGAAAGTGTTTTTTTGGATTTTAAAAAAATGGACTTAGCTCACGAAAAGTTGCAATTGGAGAACGATTATTTTGATAATAAAACTGAATAATTTGTAAACGTTGTTCTTGCGTATATCTCTCCATGATGAAATTGTAAACACTACTGAATACAATGAAAAACAAATGACAGATCATGACATATTACAAATGGCCAAAACTTCACTTCAAAATCATATCATCCCTATTGGAAAACCCGTTACCTCTAGAAGTTGATGAACCATCAGTTATATTTAGCTCATTATCTGCTCTGGGTTTAACATATTCGCCTTGAAGTTCTATGTTAAACTTCAAAATTGTGTGCTTAGCCAAACTGAGCTTGACAACTTCAGGAGGATGCTTTTGTCTCACATAGAACATTTTCAAGTACCAGAGTTCCATTTGAAATATTATATTCGTATGTTATAAAACTTTTATTGAGTGAACTCTTTACTTTATATCCCCTTATATGTTCCTTCTAACATTAACCTTATGTCCATTGGAACGGACGTGGTTACGCATTGATACCACTTGTACATAACAGCCTGCACAAAAGTAATCATTCTTAGTATTTTTTACAGCTTCAGGAGCATTTTGATTATAATATACCTGCGTGAAGATACCGACGTCGGTAACTTTCGATAACCTCCGATAACACGAAATAACAGGGTGACCCAAAGTGACTAAACATAATGTAAAATAAAAAAATTTGTGTATGTATGTGTGTACGTGTCAGCTGTTTTGGTCGATTGAAAAGTTACCGATGTCGGTCGGTGGATGACAGATGTGGAATTGTAATTTTTTAGAAAATATGTGAAAATTAATTGTGTTTGGGAGTGAAGTGAATATAAAGAATAAAAGAAAAAATTACACTGATCATTTTCGTGTCCCACATGTCCTTGAAATATGTAATCAAGGCTGGATGTCAATTGGTAAAGGTATATATTCCTACTTTTATACCACTGAAAGAGGAGACGATTACAAACATTTTCGTCTGGCGAGTGTATCTAGAATCATTTTTTAACTTACCGAAAGGTTGCAAATATGAAATTTGCATGACATTTGGAATAGATATGTTTTTTGTACCAAGGACCAACCATATTTAATTTGAAGAAAATCGGTTCAGATTTGGATCATAAAAATTTCCCACCGATTTGGACAATATGGCCCCTATATGTCGACTGCGACATCCGGTTTTCATAAATATCGACACACGCAATATTTAAGGAGTAGTTATGGTGTACAAAAAAAGTGAACAAAAGGGGAAGTGTTATGTTCTTGGCGCAGTGACAGTTCAGCTGTCTTCTGAACTTTGATAAATATTTCTGAACATGAACTAAACGGTACCATTTTTGCGTCCATTACCATCCTAAATAGCTAACATTTCAGCACAGTGTGACGGCCACTTGGAAGGATCTTGTTTCTGAGGATTAAGCGAACGACAAATCATTTGCACAAACAGCAAGAAAGTGGTGACCTCTGTATGTCACAACGTTGATCGCACGGCATCCTTGCGGCTATTTCAGTAAGCTTGAACTCCAACACACGACTGTACATCAAAGGAGGAAACAAGATCAACGTTGTTAATTTTGGGTACATAACTACTCATGTGGAGTCTGACCTTCACTGAAGTCACTTTGGCGGTCAAAGTTTTATACAGATGGCAGTGTGGATGATACACCACTCGCCATATACGAAGAAGTTGTCGACGAAGACTGTACTAATTTATAATAGTGACCAGTAGTGAAGTTATATAAAATTTAGGAGAAAGAACAAAGTGGGAAAGCCTCATGATTTGGATAAAAAGAATATTAAGTATTTTAATTGTGTTTAGATTTTGAGAAGCCGAAATTTCGTCCGAAGCGACAAGAGAACTATAAAAATAAGTTATAATTGTACAACTCGGGTAAGGACAGACATGCATTCCTTTTTTACGGTAATTTCATATCTTACGTGTTGTTGCACAGGATATTGTGGCTAAGCTTTTTTTATTACGTTCGACAATCAATTGCACTTGGAGCGAATATTAGTCGTGCAACGGGTTGGGAAGAGTTGGAGTGCCCCGACAAATATGTGAGTGCCCTGACCGCGTAAAGGACACCACCTATTCTATAAAGATGAGGGCAATTCGAAAAAACACCACTAGTGAGTCACAGTGGCATCTGTAAAGAAAAAAACGCAAATTTCAGGGAAATACTTATTCGATAAAAAAACAACTGTATTAAAAATCATAAATTCGCCCGATTATTATTATTTTTAAGTAAAATACTACTTGGAATCGAGACAACGAGAAAACCTGATATTTGTGACCTATAAAAAAAACAATTGAGTTAAGCAAAAAATACACGACCAAAATCGGTTATACATTGTGTCACGTATGCAAAAAAATATATATATTAAATAAAGTTCCGGACATTTGTTATAAGTTTTTCTTTATAAATTTAGATGTATTTAAAGTAATATTTAAGTTTTTTTGCAAAAACTGGAGTAGCTATTATCATTTCAAAATTATTATTAAATCTGGAGCAACCTAACATACTAATCTTAGCATAAGAAACTAATTATAAGAATATATATAATGTGAAATTTGCATGAATTGTAAAAGAAAAATAAATAATATGTTGTAATTACAGTATAAAGAGGTCGAGTATGTAGCCTCTCTGAAGAAGAGTTGTGGGATACTTTTAGGGAGAGTTCCACACATTTTATGGGCAAATGGAAGTCTCAGAAAGGATGATCACTTTAGGATCATGCAGAGGGAGGGCCGTCCATGGGACCACAACAGCCGGTTCCGAAATATAACTCAGAAAAATAATCTAGATTTGTATCCAAAAGGATTAGATATCCAGTTGAAGAAAGTCCGTCCGCATTGGCATTGTTTCCTTTTCCCTGTGTAACCGTCAATTGTAATAGTGTATAAAAAAAAAAGAAAATGACATCTGGCACTTATTTGATTAATGTCGATGGACTAAAGCGGAAAGAACCCCCCCATAACCGACGAGCTCAAGTCGTAGCAAACGCCTAGAGTGCCACCGCTTTTTATAAGAACAGGTCTATCACATTTTGGCGCCCAACATTAGAGGCATCATTAAAAATGCCTTTATTATCCACTGTTTGGGTATTCTTGATAGTTTGTAAGTCCCGGAGAGCAACCACATAATGCTGCACCAGAGTAGCTGCAATTCCAGATAGATACTTAGACTTTGGAGAATCATTTCACCATGGGAATGCTGTACAAGGATGATGGAAGTCGTATTCTACGAGACCATAAGCTGAAGAATAATCGCTGCACGACCTTTGCCGCATTCTGGTGGTTATTTGATTCACTTAATGTTTGTATTCGTTCGTAATTCGTCAAAGTTATTTCTTCAACGCTTGAAGAACACAAAAATTAAACAACTGTTCAAGTTAGAAAAAAAAAATAAACATCACCTTTTGGATACGACCGAATTTATTAGTATATCCTTAGGAAATCCTCTTTATAATTCAGCTACAATCAATTACATTTCATTAATATTTTTAAGCTAATGAAAGTATTAGTTTTTGAAAAATGTGAATGAAAACCCATATTATTTTTTGGATCTTATATAGCTTTCATAACTCTTCAAACAGGCAGCTAAAAAAAATACTAGACTAATTTGAAAAATTCTTTGACCTAAAAAAATAAAAAATAAAGGTAGAAATTGCATTAGTAATAACAATTCCATACATTTAATTTATTACTCTGATTCAACTAATAACAATTCATACATTCAGATTCAATTTGTATCGATTCCACTTAACAGTAAACAGATATAAAGAAAACTCAAAAGAGTGAAATACAAATACTAGAACATATTTCAATCAGGAGTTTTTTTTTAGCTTTCATAACAAATAAAAGAAAGTGATTCCACTCAGGACCTTATGCGTTTTTGGAATAATATGAAACTTCGATCTATGTCTTCTGACCGAACCGAGGTTTCGTCAAGCAACACAGCTACGACGAGAATTCCAGCATCGGTTACAATGACAACAACTACAGCGACAACCACTACGACAACATCGACTACCACAACTGCCACCCCCACAATCGAAAATAGGGTTGACATTACGTTGGGTCCACCAACCACGTCCTCCCCGAACGATTCTATACCTTCTCCCGACTATAGTAGTCTGACGGCGATCGGTATTAGGAGGGAATTTCAGGAAAGAAGGGAAGGGGCAAGGACTTCGAATCGGGTAACGAATGACAATCCGAAATGAAATGGGAACTCATTATCTCTTCGCGATTATGTAGAGGCATCAGTTGGAGTAGCGCATGCGAGAGCCATGCGACAAGTTCAGGCTAACTTACAAACGATCATTCCAGAACTAGTTAGGTAAACGATTAGATCGGAAAGAGATATGTCCACGTTGACCAGGAATCATGAAAGATCGGATAACATGAATGATTTACCTCCTCATAATTCGAGACAGATTCCACCAACTCAGCAAAATTATGCTATGCCAAACCGGCATGACTATATTCAAAGGCAAGGAAATTTTACATATCCCGAAAATAACCTTCCTCCACCACCAACCTCGAATAGTTTTCCGTCCTCGAATCCTCGGAACCATCAGATACCACAATCTCAATCAAATTGCTACCAACAAGCACCTCGACCTCAACATTTTGCAACTGCACTGAATTATGTTTCAAGAGCCGCCAGCCATTTGGATCTGGAAAAATGGGGTATTCAGTTTGACGGGTGTAACAAATCCGTCAGTGTAGAGGATTTTATTTTTAGAGTTGAAACCATTAGGGAGGACACAAATTGTCCTTGGGTAATATTAATGAAAGGTTTTCATCATTTATTATCTGGAAATGCTTTCGAATGGTTTTGGAATTTCAGGAGACAGAACCCTTTGTGTGAGTGGGAGTATCTTAAATACCACTTGAAAAGGAAATTCCAAAGGTTCGAAAGTGATTTCGAAATACAACGCCGCATAATGGAAAGGAGACAAAATTATAATGAAAATGCTGATTCATTTCTACAAGAGATTATTAATCTGAATAATCAGATGCGAACCCCTATTCCGGAGAATGAATTAGTAAGGATAGTTAAAGACAATTTGAAGGACGGTTTGTCCCAACTTATATTTCCCATGCACATTTTCAATGTCGATCATTTACTAGAGGAATGTAGACGGGCAGAGAGGAACCTTTCTAAACGCAACCATTATAGGCAGCCACAGCCAATACGCAGGGTAAATGAAATAGACCATTCCTGGAACTGGTCTGATGAACAGGTACCATTGTTCACGGAACCAGAATATCAACTTGAAGCCCTTAAAATGAAGGCTCAACAGGTAAAACAATTGATATGCTGGAATTGCAAAGTACCTGGTCATACATTCATGGATTGTGACTCTAACCAACGTGTGATATTTTGCTATAGGTGTGGGTTCGATAATGTAACCACTCCGCATTGTCCTCGATGTACGGGAAACAACCAAAAGAGCATGATGAGAACATGGCCATCATGTTCGGACAACCCAACGCCCCAATAGGCTACAGTGTTTCTGATAAGAAAACACCTATCCAATATGAACTACAGAACCAGGAGATACCTTATGACAACCCAATTCGTGATGGAGATCAAACAAGTCATCATGATATAGAGACCGACAATAGCTCATACTCAATAGAAACCCATAAATGCATACGACCTCCAACGGAAATCGAAACCACAAAAATTAAAGCAATTATCCCTTATGAAATTAGGCTTTCCAAGTACAATCAGAAACGTGCTGAGATATTCAAAGATTTTCAGGAAGGACCCTCAGAAAAGATAATTAAGACTAGGTTAAGGTATAAGAATCGAAAATCTGAAAGAAAGTCAATAGCCATTTCTAGTCTTAACACTGGGAACGACATAAGACCTTATTTGGATGTCGTTTTAAATGATCTGGAAATAAAAGGATTGATGGACAGCGGAGCTTCAGTATCCTGTTTAGGCCGAAACTGTTTTGAAAATGTTGAACGGATGAAGGGAGAAATTTATGATTTTCATTCCATGATAAAGACGGCGGACGGAAAGGGACAGACTATTGTAGGAAAGGTAAGAGTCAGTATTAAATGTAAACATAGATCAGAAGAAATGGTACTGTATCTAGTACCATCCTTGTCACAAGAGTTAATCCTTGGTTACGATTTCTGGCAAAAGTTTGGAATTTCTATTTCCTTCACAAATCACTCAGTCAATGAGCTAACTCATAACCATGACCCACAGATGCATGACCTCAGCAGCGACCAACGGATTACTCTTGAAAATGCCAAATTAGAGTTTAGATGCTTTAGTAAATATGGCCTAGGAAAGACAAATTTAGAAACACATGTAATCGAGACAGGGGACTGTGAACCAAAGAAAATGCGTTATTTTCCAATATCACCAGCGGTTCAGAAATTGACCTATGCTGAAATCGACAGAATGCTTTCTTTGGATGTTATTGAACCGGCGACAAACGCCGCTTGGAACAATAGAGTGACCTTGGTCATAAAACCAAACAAGCATAGGCTCTGTTTAGACGCTAGGGAACTTAACAGGGTCACTAAGAAGGACGCATACCCCCTGCCCAACATCGATGGTCTTTTGAGTAGATTAGGGGATACTTATTTCATTTCTGCCATAGACTTGAAGGACGCTTTTTGGCAGATCCCTCTCGAGGAGTCAAACAGGCAAAAAACGGCATTCACAGTCCAAGGGAGACCACACTACCAATTCAAGGTAATGCCCTTCGGACTGTGTAATGCCGCACAACGTCTATGCAGGTTAATGGACAAGGTTGTTCCATCGGAACTGAATGACAGAGTGTTTGTCTACCTTGACGACCTGCTCATAGTCTCTTCAGACTTTGAGTCACATGTTGAAGTGCTGAGAACGGTCGGACGACGATTGACAACAGCAGGCTTGACTATAAACATGCAGAAGTCAAAGTTCTGCTATAAGGAATTGAAGTATCTCGGCTATATTGTAGGTGATGGGAAGTTGAAGACCGACCCTGGAAAAGTAGAGGCCATCTCGAAAATTCCGTTTCCAAAAACCCCCAGAGACGTCCGAAAATTCCTTGGAACAGTTGGTTGGTATCGGAGATTCATTCCCGATTTCTCTTCTTTAACCGCTCCTATCACTGACACCTTGAAAAAGTCGTCAAAATTCATATTCAGCAACGAAGCGATCTCATCCTTTGAGAGATTAAAAGAAAAACTAATTTCAAGCCCAGTTTTGAATAGCCCCGATTTCGAGAAGCCATTCTTCGTCCAGTGTGACGCATCTAATGTTGGTGTTGGAGCAGTTTTGTTCCAAAAAGACGAAGATGGAGGCGAACATCCAATTGAGTACTTCTCAAAAAAACTGAATCCTGCGCAAAAAAATTATTCTACTGCTGAAAAAGAATGCCTCGCAGTCGTGCTAGCTATATAGAAGTTTCGCCAGTATATCGAGTTGATGGACTTTACAGTCATTACGGACCATTCCAGTCTGAAATGGTTGATGAAGCAACAAGATTTAAATGGCCGACTAGCACGCTGGAGCTTGAAGTTGCAAGGATTCAGGTTTGATATCGAGCATCGAAAAGGGTCGAAGAATATCGTACCCGATATGCTATCCAGACTGAATATGGAAGAGTTGATATTGGAAACCAACCAACTCATAGATTTGAACTCCGAGGAATTTAACACCCCTAAGTACATGTCCTTGAGGTATACAGTTCAACAGAATATTGAAAGACTCCCAGACCTAAAAGTGGACAACAGACTAGTATACAAAAGGGTACAATTCAATCGAGGCGAAGAGGATGATGAGTCACCTTGTTGGAAAATATGGGTACCCGAAAACTTGACCGATTCGCTCATAAGAAAAGTTCACAACGATACTTGTCACAGTGGAGTGACAAAAACAATTCATAAAATCAGGGAACTTTTCTATTGGCCATCGTTAACTACTGATGCGAGGAAAGTCATACGAAGTTGTCAGAACTGTAAGGAGAATAAACACCCCAAACAGACTCTGCGACCCACTATGGGACAAGAAGTGCAGACTGAACGTCCATTTCAGAAAATATATGTAGATTTCCTAGGTCCTTATCCCAGGACTAGGAATGGAAATACCCACATATTCATCGTGTTGGACCATAGGACGAAATTTGTCCTTTTGAAGGCACTGCCAAAGGCTACTTCAAAAGCCGTTATAAAATTTCTATCCTCGGAGGTATTCCACAAATTCGGTGTTCCCGAGAAATTACATTCCGATAACGGAAAACAATTTACAAGCGAATCATTCCGTGAATTAATGAATTTGTATGGAATACAACACATGCGTAGGGCCATACACTCGCCGCAATCAAACGCAAGCGAAAGGGTGAGTCAGTCGATCCTGAGTAGCATACGTGGCTTTCTACAAAATGATCAATCCAAATGGGACGAGGATCTGTCTCAGATAGAGTGTTCTCTAAGGTCAACAGTACATGCGTCTACAGGTTTGACACCATATTATGCCTTATTCGGTTATAACATGATAACTCACGCACAAGCATATCTCATACTGAGAAAAATTGGTGCCTTGTCTGACGGAGACATATGGGTTCTACCAAGGTCGTCTAGGATGCAATTGATACAGAACAGAATATCAGAAAAGCTTCATGAGGCCTACGGCAGGAATGCGAAGACCTATGCCAAAAGGGCAAGAGAAATTCAATTCAAGGCAGGCCAGGAAGTTTACAGAAAGAATTTTGTACAAAGTAACTTTTCCAAGGGCATAAATTCAAAACTTTGTAAACCATGGCTTAAGTGTAGAATTATAAAACCAGTGGGTAAATGCATGTACGAGGTAGAAAATCTGAAAGGACAACACATCGGTACCATTCACGCTCAACATCTAAAATTCTAAACAGTATAACAGAGAGTAACCCCATCATTATTAGAGGCACAGAAATCCGACGAAAAGTGGATGAAATAGAAGGGCCCAGGCGGAGTGTAGGATATGACACCCTACACCACTTTCAACTGACATATGTGAATATCCAACATGTATTTTGCAAGCATTATCTTTAGGCAAATTATCTGTTGCCTGCCAAAGTTCATGTTGATCCAAGGTGAGGCACAGCTTCCGTTCGGCTATGTGCAAATCTGACTGTCTATATATATGGGTGCTAATTTAAATCTGAACCGATTCGCTACGATTTCGATAAGGATCGTTCTTGTTTATATGTCAATTAGTAGGAAATACTATGTATCTATATCGCCCAGTTTTAGAGGTTACAAACAAATGCAAAGAAGAACATAATACCACTGTACAACAGTGTGGTGTAGAGTGTAAGGAGGTTCTGGTGACGAGAACAGACATAAGAAAAGAATGATTGAATCTTGCAAGGCTAATTCGAATAGGGATACACAAGAAAGCTAGATACGCCACCAAATCAAAACAATGTACCATTCTACTCATAAGAAAAAACAAAAACTTACTTACATTTTATATAGAAAAGGAGAAATGAAAATGTTATTATTCATAACATGCCATTTGGAATAGCTCCAGAGGACAGAACGATGTCCGATTGATTTACAGTTCAAACACAGCCGATGTGGAACCCAACATCAGAAGCGATATCAGTCGTCCTTCGGTATAGCATATACAAGTTTTTCTAAAGAGAGGACTGTCCGGCTACTTGTTACTGGACTACTTGCCCGTATTCATCTAGCCTATAGGAAGAACAATTAATCCCCAAAAATGTCGGTAATAACCAACACAGACTCACCTTCAACGAGCACGGCGAGCTTTTTCGAAAAGGTACCATTGTACCCATCATCCAGCCTCCAGAGCACCGACTACCTCTAGGGTGTTAACAACTATCTTCAATGGAGTCAATGGAATTGACGTCAATGGGAACCTCAGTTTCAAAGTCTTGCAGAGTGTCTGTTGAGAGAGTACTTATCATTATGTGAAATGAAGGAAATACTATTATTATAACTGTTACCGCCGCCACTGTCTTATTTATTACTTTCAATTATTTTCTAATACTACATTCAAATTTCTTATGTCCTCAAATCTTCATGCTTTGTTTATGTAGTCATTACTCTCATTTTACAAATCTATTTATTCTCTATTCCTTCGTTGCCCTCTTGTTTGTTTACCAATTCGGTCATATGTACGTACATACATGTGTGTATGTATGTGCGTAGCCCTTTGATATACATTGTATGCAGTTTAATAACGGCAGTGTCTTCTTTTGGAAAAGAAGTTGTAAAGGGCAACGAAGGCGAAAGCTGAGTTCAGTTCGAATGATAATACGGAGTGAACAAATTGTTTTTAAGCGAAACGCCATCGGATTAACGAAATATTAATAAATACTTAACTAAATGAAAATTAATTCAAAGTGTTTTTTAATATAAAGGCAGCTAGGGAAAGTTGTTTGTTTCGGTTCGAACTCAACATTCTTAAAAACAATTTAATTTAGCTATTTTGCGTTTATTTAATAATAAACTTTAATAAAATTTACCGCGGTTTCGGCAAATAATTTTTCTTTGTGCTAAACGAAACAATCACAAAAGCAGTGTTTTAAGACAAACAAAAAGTGCAAAGAAAAATAACAAAGCTGTGGAAATAAACCAAATAGTCGCGATAAAAGGATTGGAGTGTTTTTCTAATCAAAAAATTAAAAATAATAAATAAATAAATCGTGTTTCATAAATAGACAAAATAATGTCAGAAACCGATTTTAATTGCAACAAGTGCGATTTAAAAGACACCGAACGTATGGTGCAATGTGATTCCTGTGACAAGTGGTTCCATTTCGAGTGTGTTAAGGTGGACAGTAACGTAGCCAACGTCAGCTGGAGTTGCTCGTGCTGTGGTGAACAACCCGTGGTCCAAAGTGACGAGTTTAATGCAGCACAGCAGATGGCCCCCGTTAACAACACCGCAGATTTCTCCGCCGGTAGGCAGGCTTCCTCATCACCAGCAAACATAGTTCCAGCAGAAGGTGTGATGGGAATGCCCGGTCCGTCGTTTTCTGGAAATGTACCACCACAAAGACAAATGGATGCGGGACATGACAACGGTGCATATAAAAAAGCACATAACCCGATTTTAAGCAGTCATGGCTCCAGCACCATTTCGTCGATTACAACAACGATGTCACAAACCACCGTAATTCCGCCAACAAGAACAACGATGACGCTACCAACCGACTCGCATAAAAATCAGTATGATCCTCGCCATTTTGTTAACCCTAACGGATCGAACGTGGCCCAATCCAACATGTTGTCCCAGACCCAGTTGCAGTTGCAAATGTTGGAAGAAAAAGAACTTCAACGGCAGTATTTGGAAAAGAAATACAAAATTCTTTCTCAAGGCAACATAAGCCAGCCATCGTGTTCTTTTTCGAACAGCTTCACGTCGTTCCAACCGACAGCGTCGCAGATTGCAGCCAGGCAAGTAATTCCAAAGGATTTGCCTAATTTCGATGGAAATCCAGAGGATTGGCCCCTGTTCATCAGTAACTATAGGAATAGTGCGAAAGAATTAGTAAAAAGTAAACTCTTAATTCCTTCAATGGTGGGTGAAATTATCCAGACTCTGGAAATGTGTTTCGGTCGTCCAGAGCATATTCTGGTCAGCATGATTGAGAAGGCCACACGTATTCCCCCATTGAAAGACAGACTGGACAGTATAATTGAATACGCGCTAACTATAAGAAATATTTGTTCAACAATGGAGGCCTCATTTAAATAATCCGATGCTTGTGAAGACGTTGGTCGATAAATTGCCAAATAATCATAAGCTTAACTGGGCCATGCATGTTAAAAATGATACGGTTCCCATTGTGAAAGTGTTCAGTGATTGGATATATGCTATAGCAGCTGCTGCCAGCCAAGTCGTGTCCCCTGTAATCGGTAAAAAAGGAGCATCAGTGAACACACATCGAGAAAGTAGCCCAAGCAGACCAATATGTTTTTCGTGCAAGAGTGAGGCTCATAAAATCCAGAACTGTGGTGAGTTTCAATCCATGAATTTGGACGCCAAGTGGAATGTGGTAAAGGAAAACAAATTGTGTCGCCAGTGCTTGAATTTACATCGTCGAAAGTGTTTCTCGAATAAACAGTGTGGAGTTAGTGGATGTGCAGCAAAACATCACCCGTTATTACATAAATATGCCACAACGGTTAGCCCGAGTACGAGCAATGTATCAACACAAGATCGTAGTGGCAGTGTAAATGCGCATGACAGTGACGAACAAGGACCGTGTTTCAGGATTTTACCAATTCGTGTTTTCTTCAACGGTGGTTCAATTAAAACGTTTGCCTTTCTGGATGAAGGATCTTCAGTGACCCTAATGGATCAGTAGTTTTTCAACAAGCTTGACCTAAAAGGTAAAAAGGAGCCCCTTGAGTTGCGCTGGACCGGTAATACGACAAGATGTGAAGACGAATCGGTAAAAATTAATTTGGAAGTTTCCGGTACACAAAGTGAATCGCGTTTTACACTCCACGATGTGCATACGGTGAATAATCTTGGTCTGCCCAGACAGACTCTAAACTTCGAGGATATCGTCAAGGACAATTCACATTTAAGAGGGTTGCCCATTGAATCTTACGACAATGCCAAACCGATGATTTTAATTGGTGTCAACAACTGGAGGATGGCCGTCCCTATGAAAATTCGAGAAGGTGGACGCAATCAACTGATTGCAACAAAAACTCGTCTGGGGTGGACCCTTCAGGGTAGTGGCTCTGACTTTAGAAGAAGTGCTTCGTTAAATATTCACACGTGTGATTGTAAAGACGGATATAAAAGTTTACATAACGAAGTAAAGGAGTATTTCGCCCTGGAAGTGGCCCAAGAGAAGAATATTTTGTCATCGGAGAATCAAAAGGCCATAGAAATTCTTCAGAATAATTGTGTAAGGAGAAAACAACAATTTGAAGTAAGTTTTCTGTGGAAAAACGACACGCAAGAATTGCCTGGAAGATATGATGTCGCGTGTCATAGGTTGAAGTGTCACAATGATGAGGTCGACGTCAGTATCGTAGCAGCCAAGTCCAAGGTCACCCCACTGAAACCTGTGTCAATCCCTAGATTGGAACTCCAAGCGGCGTTAATTGGAACCCGGCTGGCCACGAAAATCAAAAATACGACACGTCTACACTGCTCAGAAAGTTTTTACTGGTCCGACTCTAAAACGGTTTTGAAATGGTTGTCCATGGATCCGAAAAACTTTAAGGCGTTTGTGATGTACAGAGTTGGCGAGATTTTAGAATCGACTAATGTGACTCAATGGAAATGGGTCCCATCGAAATCCAACCCAGCAGATTTCTCTACGAAGGTCTGTACACCCAACGACGACATGTGGTTCAGAGGTCCAGAGTTTCTCAAATTCAACAAAAGTGATTGGCCGAAATGTCCAGATTTAGGAGGCACCAATAAAGAAGAGGTACGTCATCATATTTTACATATTACAAAATCATGTAACTTCACTCTGAATATTGAGTATTTTTCATGCTGGAGACGACTTTATAGAGCGCTGTCGCTGTTTCTGTTTTACATAGAAAAACTAAAGTCCGTGGTCCGTAGCAATAAAGTACCATCCGAAGCACAATATAAATGTATCCAGAAAGCAAAAAACATTTTGTTTAAAAATGCGCAATTAAGCGAATTTTCTGAAGAAATTTGGTGCCTCAAGAATAATAAGTCTATTGAAAAGACCAGCAAGCTAAGACAGCTAAATATTTATCTGGACGAACATGGTGTAATTCGTGCCTCAGGCAGAGCCGACACATTAAGCTGCAATAATGCAATCATTTTTCCGCACAGTCACTACATTACTTTCCTTGTGGTCCGATATTATCATGAAAATTTCCATCATTGTCTACACGAAGCAACAGTATCCAGAATAAAGTCCATATTTTATATCCCCAAATTGAGAGTCCTCTACAAAAATGTACGAAGCAAATGTCAACGATGTAAGAATGCAGCAGCCGTACCCAGACCACCACAAATATCAACTCTACCCTTGGCGAGACTTTCCAGTTTTGAACGTCCATTTACCTACGTCGGTATCGACTTTTTTGGACCCTTATACGTTGCCGTAGGAAGACATAAGGAAAAAAGGTGGGGTGTTCTGTTTACGTGCCTGACAGTACGCGCAATTCACATCGAAGTAGCTCATAGTCTTGACACCAGTTCTTGTATAATGTGTATACAAAACTTCATCAGTCGTCGTGGCTCTCCGAAAGAGGTATACACCGATAACGGGACTAATTTTAAATCAGTGGAGAAAATTCTTCGTGAAGAGAAACAAAATATCGACTTAAAAAAAGCTCTCTCCAATTACGATGAAATCAAGTGGCGATTCAACCCTCCGGCAGCCCCGCATATGGGCGGTGCATGGGAGCGTTTAATCCGGTCAGTAAAGTCTATCCTCTACTCAATGTGTCCAGCTTTCAATTTTAACGACGAGACCCTAAGATGTGCCCTGTACGAAATTGAATTTATGATCAACTCTCGTCCACTGACATTTGTGGCCCTAGACTCAGGTGACGACGATGCCCTAACACCAAACCATTTATTACTTGGTTCAGCAGCCGGACAAAAACCTCTAGTTGAGTTCGACTACGATTTGCGACAACGGTGGCACCAAACGCAGAAATTTGCAAATCATTTCTGGCGAAGATGGGTGCGTGAATATGGTCCAACTTTGGTTCGGCGAAGTAAGTGGTTCGATAAAGTACAACCACCATCAGTTGGCGACATAGTCGTCATAGTTGACGACACACTTCCTCGCAATAGTTGGCCCAAAGGTATTGTCACCAACGTGTTCCCCGCTAAAGATGGTCAAGTCCGCAGTGTCAAAGTCAGAACGACTTCCAGTACGTACGAGAGGCCCGTAGCTAAAGTTGCAGTGTTAGACGTCGGTATAAAGAAGGATGACAGCAAGCTCATGAAAACCTAATTCGCTTACGAGGGGGGGAATGTTACCGCCGCCACTGTCTTATTTATTACTTTCAATTATTTTCTAATACTACATTCAAATTTCTTATGTCCTCAAATCTTCATGCTTTGTTTATGTAGTCATTACTCTCATTTTACAAATCTATTTATTCTCTATTCCTTCGTTGCCCTCTTGTTTGTTTACCAATTCGGTCATATGTACGTACATACATGTGTGTATGTATGTGCGTAGCCCTTTGATATACATTGTATGCAGTTTAATAACGGCAGTCTTCTTTTGGAAAAGAAGTTGTAAAGGGCAACGAAGGCGAAAGCTGAGTTCAGTTCGAATGTTAATACGGAGTGAACAAATTGTTTTTAAGCGAAACGCCATCGGATTAACGAAATATTAATAAATACTTAACTAAATGAAAATTAATTCAAAGTGTTTTTTAATATAAAGGCAGCTAGGGAAAGTTGTTTGTTTCGGTTCGAACTCAACAATAACATACCGTGAATACTGAAACATTTCTTACTATATCGACATAACACTGAATTAAGATTTATTTACGAATGTACACAATGAGATTGTGGGAATGACATTTCGTAGTTTGTTTACATTGAATTTTCGTATTTGACAACTAACATGATCCCCTTACCAAAGGTATATGTCGGCCTACAACACATAGGTGAAATAATTCTGGAGTTACTTGGGAATCCATGGATGAGGATGGAAAGTAAGTGGCCCGATTGGCGTTGTTTCCCAAACTTTCGTTTCTCACCGAGGTTCGTGCTCGAAATTTGGCTTTGTGACGGCCACTTGGAAGGATCTTGTTTCTGAGGATTAAGCGAACGACAAATCATTTGCACAAACAGCAAGAAAGTGGTGACCTCTGTATGTCACAACGTTGATCGCACGGCATCCTTGCGGCTATTTCAGTAAGCTTGAACTCCAACACACGACTGTACATCAAAGGAGGAAACAAGATCAACGTTGTTAATTTTGGGTACATAACTACTCATGTGGAGTCTGACCTTCACTGAAGTCACCTTGGCGGTCAAAGTTTTATACAGATGGCAGTGTGGATGATACACCACTCGCCATATACGAAGAAGTTGTCGACGAAGACTGTACTAATTTATAATAGTGACCAGTAGTGAAGTTATATAAAATTTAGGAGAAAGAACAAAGTGGGAAAGCCTCATGATTTGGATAAAAAGAATATTAAGTATTTTAATTGTGTTTAGATTTTGAGAAGCCGAAATTTCGTCCGAAGCGACAAGAGAACTATAAAAATAAGTTATAATTGTACAACTCGGGTAAGGACAGACATGCATTCCTTTTTTACGGTAATTTCATATCTTACGTGTTGTTGCACAGGATATTGTGGCTAAGCTTTTTTTATTACGTTCGACAATCAATTGCACTTGGAGCGAATATTAGTCGTGCAACGGGTTGGGAAGAGTTGGAGTGCGCAATTAAGCGAATTTTCTGAAGAAATTTGGTGCCTCAAGAATAATAAGTCTATTGAAAAGACCAGCAAGCTAAGACAGCTAAATATTTATCTGGACGAACATGGTGTAATTCGTGCCTCAGGCAGAGCCGACACATTAAGCTGCAATAATGCAATCATTTTTCCGCACAGTCACTACATTACTTTCCTTGTGCTCCGATATTATCATGAAAATTTCCATCATTGTCTACACGAAGCAACAGTATCCAGAATAAAGTCCATATTTTATATCCCCAAATTGAGAGTCCTCTACAAAAATGTACGAAGCAAATGTCAACGATGTAAGAATGCAGCAGCCGTACCCAGACCACCACAAATATCAACTCTACCCTTGGCGAGACTTTCCAGTTTTGAACGTCCATTTACCTACGTCGGTATCGACTTTTTTGGACCCTTATACGTTGCCGTAGGAAGACATAAGGAAAAAAGGTGGGGTGTTCTGTTTACGTGCCTGACAGTACGCGCAATTCACATCGAAGTAGCTCATAGTCTTGACACCAGTTCTTGTATAATGTGTATACAAAATTTCATCAGTCGTCGTGGCTCTCCGAAAGAGGTATACACCGATAACGGGACTAATTTTAAATCAGTGGAGAAAATTCTTCGTGAAGAGAAACAAAATATCGACTTAAAAAAAGCTCTCTCCAATTACGATGAAATCAAGTGGCGATTCAACCCTCCGGCAGCCCCGCATATGGGCGGTGCATGGGAGCGTTTAATCCGGTCAGTAAAGTCTATCCTCTACTCAATGTGTCCAGCTTTCAATTTTAACGACGAGACCCTAAGATGTGCCCTGTACGAAATTGAATTTATGATCAACTCTCGTCCACTGACATTTGTGGCCCTAGACTCAGGTGACGACGATGCCCTAACACCAAACCATTTATTACTTGGTTCAGCAGCCGGACAAAAACCTCTAGTTGAGTTCGACTACGATTTGCGACAACGGTGGCACCAAACGCAGAAATTTGCAAATCATTTCTGGCGAAGATGGGTGCGTGAATATGGTCCAACTTTGGTTCGGCGAAGTAAGTGGTTCGATAAAGTACAACCACCATCAGTTGGCGACATAGTCGTCATAGTTGACGACACACTTCCTCGCAATAGTTGGCCCAAAGGTATTGTCACCAACGTGTTCCCCGCTAAAGATGGTCAAGTCCGCAGTGTCAAAGTCAGAACGACTTCCAGTACGTACGAGAGGCCCGTAGCTAAAGTTGCAGTGTTAGACGTCGGTATAAAGAAGGATGACAGCAAGCTCATGAAAACCTAATTCGCTTACGAGGGGGGGAATGTTACCGCCGCCACTGTCTTATTTATTACTTTCAATTATTTTCTAATACTACATTCAAATTTCTTATGTCCTCAAATCTTCATGCTTTGTTTATGTAGTCATTACTCTCATTTTACAAATCTATTTATTCTCTATTCCTTCGTTGCCCTCTTGTTTGTTTACCAATTCGGTCATATGTACGTACATACATGTGTGTATGTATGTGCGTAGCCCTTTGATATACATTGTATGCAGTTTAATAACGGCAGTCTTCTTTTGGAAAAGAAGTTGTAAAGGGCAACGAAGGCGAAAGCTGAGTTCAGTTCGAATGTTAATACGGAGTGAACAAATTGTTTTTAAGCGAAACGCCATCGGATTAACGAAATATTAATAAATACTTAACTAAATGAAAATTAATTCAAAGTGTTTTTTAATATAAAGGCAGCTAGGGAAAGTTGTTTGTTTCGGTTCGAACTCAACAATAACATACCGTGAATACTGAAACATTTCTTACTATATCGACATAACACTGAATTAAGATTTATTTACGAATGTACACAATGAGATTGTGGGAATGACATTTCGTAGTTTGTTTACATTGAATTTTCGTATTTGACAACTAACATGATCCCCTTACCAAAGGTATATGTCGGCCTACAACACATAGGTGAAATAATTCTGGAGTTACTTGGGAATCCATGGATGAGGATGGAAAGTAAGTGGCCCGATTGGCGTTGTTTCCCAAACTTTCGTTTCTCACCGAGGTTCGTGCTCGAAATTTGGCTTTGTGACGGCCACTTGGAAGGATCTTGTTTCTGAGGATTAAGCGAACGACAAATCATTTGCACAAACAGCAAGAAAGTGGTGACCTCTGTATGTCACAACGTTGATCGCACGGCATCCTTGCGGCTATTTCAGTAAGCTTGAACTCCAACACACGACTGTACATCAAAGGAGGAAACAAGATCAACGTTGTTAATTTTGGGTACATAACTACTCATGTGGAGTCTGACCTTCACTGAAGTCACCTTGGCGGTCAAAGTTTTATACAGATGGCAGTGTGGATGATACACCACTCGCCATATACGAAGAAGTTGTCGACGAAGACTGTACTAATTTATAATAGTGACCAGTAGTGAAGTTATATAAAATTTAGGAGAAAGAACAAAGTGGGAAAGCCTCATGATTTGGATAAAAAGAATATTAAGTATTTTAATTGTGTGTAGATTTTGAGAAGCCGAAATTTCGTCCGAAGCGACAAGAGAACTATAAAAATAAGTTATAATTGTACAACTCGGGTAAGGACAGACATGCATTCCTTTTTTACGGTAATTTCATATCTTACGTGTTGTTGCACAGGATATTGTGGCTAAGCTTTTTTTATTACGTTCGACAATCAATTGCACTTGGAGCGAATATTAGTCGTGCAACGGGTTGGGAAGAGTTGGAGTGCCCCGACAAATATGTGAGTGCCCTGACCGCGTAAAGGACACCACCTGCTGGTCAAATCCAGCTACACGACAGCCACTAATATCCCGAGGGAATATCCCATGGCTTCACTACGGAAATTAAGTGAGTACATAAATAAGCGCATACAGGAACCTATATTCTATAAAGATGAGGGCAATTTGAAAAAACACCACTAGTGAGTCACAGTGGCATCTGTAAAGAAAAAAACGCAAATTTCAGGGAAATACTTATTCGATAAAAAAAAACAACTGTATTAAAAATCATAAATTCGCCCGATTATTATTATTTTTAAGTAAAATACTACTTGGAATCGAGACAACGAGAAAACCTGATATTTGTGACCTATAAAAAAAACAATTGAGTTAAGCAAAAAATACACGGCCAAAATCGGTTATACATTGTGTCACGTATGCAAAAATATATATATATTAAATAAAGTTCCGGACATTTGTTATAAGTTTTTCTTTATAAATTTAGATGTATTTAAAGTAATATTTAAGTTTTTTTGCAAAAACTGGAGTAGCTATTATCATTTCAAAATTATTATTAAATCTGAAGCAACCTAACATACTAATCTTAGCATAAGAAACTAATTATAAGAATATATATATTCTATATATTATTATAATGTGAAATTTGCATGAATTGTAAAAGAAAAATAAATAATATGTTGTAATTACAGTATAAAGAGGTCGAGTATGTAGCCTCTCTGAAGAAGAGTTGTGGGATACTTTTAGGGAGAGTTCCACACATTTTATGGGCAAATGGAAGTCTCAGAAAGGATGATCACTTTAGGATCATGCAGAGGGAGGGCCGTCCATGGGACCACAACAGCCGGTTCCGAAATATAACTCAGAAAAATAATCTAGATTTGTATCCAAAAGGATTAGATATCCAGTTGAAGAAAGTCCGTCCGCATTGGCATTGTTTCCTTTTCCCTGTGTAACCTTCCATTGTAATAGTGTATAAAAAAAAAGAAAATGACATCTGGCACTTATTTGATTAATGTCGATGGACTAAAGCGGAAAGAACCCACCATAACCGACGAGCTCAAGTCGTAGCAAAGGCCTAGAGTGCCACCGCTTTTTATAAGAACAGGTCTATCACAACAGTTAGACATGAGTTTGATCACTTTGCGCACTTATACTACATGATAAAGGACACTTTAATAAGCAATCATGCGTTTAAACTTTCACGAACACGCGAGTACATCTATAACTTTAACTCCACGAAACACAAATAACGTGAGGCTATGTATTTCTAAAATACCACACCCCATAAACACGACAAAACAATTATGAATTATGTTTTAATAATTATAATCTACATACTTTGAGTTTGAATTTCCATATTTCACAGATTAAATTTTAGTTTTGCCGATTTCCAGCATCAAAGATATTGCCAATATTTTCTCACGAAGAAGTGCTTAAAAACACCTGACTGAACTACTAAAGGTAAGTACACACGATTGCCAGATCGGACAACGTTATCAACCTGTTAAAGTGCTGCAAATGTACGGGCAATGACAGATTGTTAGGCAAAGGTTAATTGACAGTTCAGACGAAGGCAAGAAAACCTTACAATTTCATATATTTAAAATATATTTTGTAAATATTTATATGCAGGATTGCCAATAAAAATATTTTATAGACAGTGTTGCCAATAAAATGTTTTTCTGGCAATGGCGCCGTTGTCACATGTATAAACTTCGCACATCTGACAATCTGCAAATTTTCTCGCAATGACTTTTCTGCTAACGTTGCAAAACAAAAATTTTATGTTCACACGGTTGTAAATTCACAGAGTTGAATTTTTTCGCCATTTTTGTGGCAATATTGTCCGATCTGCAAATCGTGTGTACTTACCTTAACATTGATCTCATGGAAAAAACTGGGTTGCCACTAAGTTTAAAAAATGACATTATCTAGGTCCGCTATAGGGTTGCCTTTTCGAACATATATATACTTCTTGTCAATTCTTAAGTCTCCATTTACATGGTACTTTTTTTTGAAGTAACTTATCGGCTTATTCTCTTTTGAAAAAGTATTTACGTTCACACGCGTACTTTTTTTTCAATACTTAACTTATTTTCATTTGTTTTGTTTCGGCTTTTCCTGTGTGAATTGTTGTTGTTTCCAAGTGCGAACGAAAAACACAAAACGATGAGTACGATAAGTACGAGTACGGCATACTTTTTTTCCCCCCGTTTCCGACTGCCTCTCTCGACAACAAAACGCCGATAAGTATGCTTAATACTTAAAAAAAAGTATCATGTAAATGCGGACTAAGCTTATTTTTTGAATTTATGCCAAAAAAAATGGATTTGGGACCAGTGTGCAGTGGTGGTCATGAACGTAAAGGCCGATACAGTCCTCAACTTGATATTGAAAATGTGAATATGTACTAAGTAAACGACAATTTTTTTTAAAATATTTTTCATTAAAATTCGAATTTTCAGGGAAGGTACCTTTGGTATTTGGACCCTAATTTGAAGTATAAGAAAGATAAATTAAAGAAAATTATTAGTGCTACAAACATTGGATATATAACTTTCACGTATACGTTCCAAAATCACCAACTTCAAAAGCGTGAAAAAAAATCTCGCACTGAACTGAAAAAAACCCTTAAGGGTTTTGTTATGAATAATGTCAACTTTATTTGCAATTGGTCTCATCCCATTCCCATTCGGAAAGTTCGATTTTGTATTACAGTGTAATATGCATAAAATTAGCAGCAAAAATACTTTATCAAAATCTGTATTTATACACCCAGCGAAAAACAAAGCACATACGTGCTTAATCTTTGCAAACTCGTTTATGATAATGAACCAACCCTGTATGTTACGAATTCAAGCAAGGCGGTGCATGAATATAGCATCAAAAATCAACAACGCTTGGTTGCAAAATGAATACCAACTGGGATAATTTAAATCAAGTGTTGGGGACAACTATAGAACGTGCGGGGGACGACTAAAGCACTTGCTGAGGACGAATAAAGCACGCGCTGGGATAACTTTCCATTCTAAATCCCCCTCCCCATTTAAAACTATTTAAACAGCATTAGCGTTTCAATACATTTAATAATGTTATAAGTAAATAAAACGTGAACACAACAAACATATAATTGCAAATTTGCATATTAATCACTAGGCAAATCACGTCTAAACAAAACACATTCGAATATGCAGCAACACAGTATTACCTCTGTTTTTTTCTCGGAATTCAGCTCGTAACCCTAATGGTGGCAGTCTCCTTCGTATCATTCGCCTTTATGTACTGCAAAATTTAATTCCTGTGCTCTATAAAAAACATACACAGTCATTATTAACTTTTAAAATTCAAATTTTTATAAGCATAGGTTGTTAAATATTCGTAGGTCGACACCATTTCTATTGATTCTAGAAATTTCTGCAATAGGAAGATGTCACTGGATTTTGCAATCACCGTATCCTTCTCATTCCATAGCCCAAAGAATCATCCACAATATCAAACAGGTCATTAAATTCTATTTCTTCGTCATTAATTTTCATTTTTCACGTCTTTATAAATCCTCGTGGATTCTTTTTCTAAGAACAGACAATAACAAATCCAATGAACAACACAAAGCCGAACAAATAATCATCAACCTTACGGCGACAATATATACCGCAACGCCGGTCAAAAAATCACCCCCGTTTCGTTGATAATTAATGAACGAATCGGTGGCGATTTTTCATGCACGTTACGTTTATAAATTGGTACCAAACGGTGTTTATTTTGCAACGTCTTTTTTCCCTCAGTGTATACATGTGTAGTTAGTTTATTAGTTAGTATGCCGTACTCGTACTTGTCGTACTTAACGTTTTGTGTTTTTCGTTCCTTCTTGGAAACAACAACAATTCACACAGGAAAAGCCAAAACAAAAAATGAAAAAAATTACGAGTGTGAGCGTAAACACAAGTTCAAAAGAGAATATGTCTATAAGTTACTTAAAAAAATATCGTGTGAATAGGGACAAAATTATTTTTTTGGAAAGTACTAAACTAATACTTTTTAAGCTCAAGTGGTACTAATTGAGTTAATTTAAGGAACATAATTTTCAAAGTATTAAATACCTTATTTTTTTGTGAAACTTTGTAAGAAATGTTCTATGATTTTGCGTTTATAATTAGACATTCCGCTTATAGCATTTTTAAACATAATTTTAGTGAATTATGATCGCTATTCCAAAAGAATACTTCAAATTTGTGAATGTCTTCTGCAAAATAATAAAAATCCTACAGTTCATATTCTCTTCATACAAATAAAAATGGAAAATAAAACCATTTTTAGGAAATGTTATCTCACGTACCTAGTTACAATCGACATAAATACTATTGAAATTAATTAAATTAATTGTGATAGAAAACGTACGCCGAGAATGTGTGAATGAGTAAACAAAACGGTTTCTATCACAATTAATTTAATTAATTTGAATAGTATTTATGTCGATCGTAACAAAGCACGGGAGATAGCATTTTCTAAAAATGTGTTTATTTTCAATTTTTATATAAGATGAACTGTAGGATTTTTATTATTTTGCAGAACACATTCACTAATTTGAAATATTTTTTTGGAATAGCGATCACAATTCTCTAAAATTATATTCAAAAATGCTATAACCGGAATGTCTATTTATAAGCGCAAAATCATCGAACATATCTTAAAAATTTTTCACGAAAAAAGAAATAATTTCATACTTTGAAAATTATGTTCTGTTTAATGTTCAACGACATTAAACCATTCTACATTTCTTATTAAAAATCTAGCTTTTAAGACCTAATGTAAAACTACTCAACCCATATACTTCTTTATGTAGTTATCATATAAGGCGTTCACACCAACCCGTTTTGGCTCATTGAGATGTTTTCGAGCAAAACGAGTTGCTTTCCCCTTATAGAAATGTCAATTGAAACCGTCTCAATCGGCATGTTTTTCTCAATAACACGTCCCAAAATGGCATGTTGAAGTATGTGAACCCCCTTAAGTTGTCAATCTGTCACACACTGAAATTTTGTCAACAACAAAAATGGAAGCAACAATTGAAATGGAATCTTTGTACGGCATCGAATAGTTGAATTCTCGTTGTTCATTAATTTTTGAGCACCAAATAATTTAACAATGCTTTTTTGGTACTATCCATGTTTCTTTTTATATTTTCAGTACAAGTTGTTTATGCCATTTGAAAACATAATAAATGTCATAATTAAGCAGGCAACATGTGTGAACGGTGAGATGTTTTCCCAAAACAAATGAGCCACAACGTGTTGGTGTGAACGCCTTAATACATTCTATCCCCTTTTTGTTTATACACCTAATGAAGAAGTAACTGACCTTCAATTTGCATTCTTTCATTTGCATGGTTCTCTGCTTCGCTCAAAGCAGAGAAGCTGAGCCAGAACTTTTAGTCGTTTTGAAACATCGTAACAATAACAGGTCGTTTACTTGCAAAATAAATACATAAACGAAATAACATAAGATAATTGAATGTGACATTAAACCTATCTATTGCAATAGAAACCAAATCAAACTTAAAGTAATTGAAATAAAACTATTAAATTAAACTTTTGAATATTGTTTTCACTTTGAAAGGAAAAAGAAATTAAACGGTAACAAAAAAAGATCTACAAAAAGAAACAAAAATTAAAACAAAACAAACCTAAAAACCCCCACCCCAACCTATACATTTTTGGACCTTCGAACCGCGGATGTGATTTTTTTTTAAATAAAAAATTAAATAAAGTGTTTAAACAGTAATTAAACACACAAGTGACATAACTTACAAACAAACTTTGAAAGAGCCTAGTGACCTAATTGTGCGAAATAACTTTATGCAAAATAACTATGTGACCTAAATAGTAAAAAATAGACTTAGTAAACAAATTTAAAAGCTTTAAAAAAAACTTAATTTCAGAAAGTTAATACCAGTGGAATTACCCTTTACAGTGAACCAGTAAAAAAAGACAATGTGACCTAACTTGCAAAAATTAAAAATGCAACAAGTCTTAAAAATTTAACAAACTGTGAAAATTTGTGACCGAATATAAAATTTGACAACAATTAAGACACACAATAAGCTGTTAAATTTTGAAAATATATTGAAAATGTGTGGCTTTAGTCTTGACTTAAGTCAATTTGCTACATAACAAAAAGGAAACAAACAAACGTGCACAGTGACTTGAAGCTGCAACAACGTTAAAAAGTGCAAAATAAAACTAATAAATTCCTTTAAAATAACTTGCAAAAATTAAAAATGCAACAAGTCTTAAAAATTTAACAAACTGTGAAAATTTGTGACCGAATATAAAATTTGACAACAATTAAGACACACACAATAAGCTGTTAAATTTTGAAAATATATTGAAAATGTGGGGCTATAGTCTTGACTTAAGTCAATTTGCTACATAACAAAAAGGAAACAAACAAACGTGCACAGTGACTTGAAGCTGCAACAACTTTAAAAAGTGCAAAATAAAACCAATAAATTCCTTTAAAATCACACATTAATAAAATTTGGCGAGCTAATAGTTAAAATGCAATATTAAGCAACAACAAATAAAGTTTTCAACTAAAATATTTCGCTTGTTTAAAAACTACAAAAGTTATCATTGTGATATTTTGTGGCAAATAAAAAACAACAACAACAAATCGACATGGACTACTCAGTAACAAAAACGAATTTATTTACTTAAAGTAAAGTTTTTACAAAAAATCTCTGCACAAAAAATGCCATTTTAACGGTATCAGCAAAACTTGACCTCAACAACATTTTTAGAGGAAAGAAGAAGACCAAACCTAACAGCAGCTTAGACGTCTTCCAAAGCGACATCAGCAGCAGCGCAGAGAAAGAGAGCGTTCAAGAAGACCTCAGATTCAACGACTCCGCACAACAACAAGCAAGTAAAGCAGCATACAACAAGCAAGTATACACACAAAGAACAAGCAAAATAGAAGTGGGTGCCGAAAACTTTGGCTGTACATTGCGACTTCAAAATCAAATACAAATTCTTCGGACCCTGTGTACTTATTTTACTTGTTGTTTCGTGCATTTTTAAGTAGAGTTGCCAGATCAATCCAGATACAAAAATTTCCGGGACGTTTGAGAAGACAACTTTGTTCCTCGTTACTTTTCTTCAACATTTTCGACATTTTTACAAAGTAGCCGCAAATAGATATTTTTTCGACTTTCCGTGACTTTTTGACCTCTAAACAAAAATGGATCTCCTTAACAAATTCACCAATTCTTGTGATGACCTCATTGACTTTGAGGAAGTTCAAGCCAGTTGCAAATCCGAAAATAATATATACGCACTACAAATCCTGCGAGAACACTTGGACTATTTGTGGTCTCAAGTAATACGACGTTATGAAGACTGTGGGGATCACAAACATATATAAGGAGAAAAGCCAATTGACCTCAAAAAGTTACGCGAATCGTATAAAACAGCTCTAAATGCATACACAAATTCTATCAACGCAATAAATGCCGAAGTCGAACTGATCACTCCCACTCAACAGACCTCAGTTAAGAATATTGATCAACCTAGAACCATATATAACGAAACCATATTCATTAAATTCTATACAATTTCCTCCTCATGATAAAGACATTTTCTACGGATGTTATAAGACCTGGCCAACATTTAGAGACCTCTTCTCTGCCATTTATATACAAAACCCACAACTTAAGGTCCAACTATAATATGCATAAGCAATTCCGTACGGAATGTGCGTTAAGTTTCGCACCCTGCTTAAGCAAATGGGAACTGAGAGAACTTAACGAAAAGTTCACGTAAGTATGTACATTATAGTTTGGCACATACGATTTCATGCATTCGCACAGTTGCTTATGCTAGCTTATGCATATTACAGTTGGGCCTTTAGTGATGTAGAAAAACTCTACTACCTCAATCAAAAAACAGGAGGTGAGGCTAGACAACATTTCGCTTGTCCCCTTGACCAATAATGGATTTGACCTAGCGTGGAAGATCTCGTTAGACCAATACGAAAGCACACATTGTTCTGAAATGTCCTCATTGAATAACTTCGACAATTCATTAACACATTAGAATCAGTTAATCTTCAACCATCGACCTCCAGATCAAAACACTCTAAGCAAGACTTCACAAAACACAATCCAAAGGACAAACGAATAAATTCTTGCCAAACAACCCTACGGCAAAATACCAAACCTAGTGGATCGACATCCAGACTTAGATCGACGGATAGACCTCAGAAATGCGTTGAAATAAAAATGTTGGACAATTCCATAAGGAATTGTCCAACATTTTTGGAAAAAACTATTAATGACCGACTTAATATGGTAAAAACAAAACATACTTGTTTTAATTTCCTCCTAAACGACCATAGCGCTAAGGAGTGCAAAAGTAAAACTCTTTTACATACGAACAGTGGGACACAAACCACTGAACCGGAAAATTACGGCAACGTACGACCTAGCCCTAGTACACAGGCTCTTACGAGTACTACAAATATACAGTCCACATCGAACCTTGTTTCATCAAACATCAACCCTTTGACTCTACGCGATGACATTAGACCTACAATCGAAAATCAGGCGCGAGAGACCTTGCCTTTCACAGCCAGTGTGGAAATAGAATCAAACAGACAGAGACAGGAAACCAGAGCGATCACATACACAAGATACCAAGCGACTTTCATCCCTGACAAACTGGAGAATAAACATAGACTTCCGATCATGCGAAGTGTTGTGCATGTATCAGGATTGAGTCCCACAGTCACCAAAACATCAACACAAGCTTGTATTTTCAAACTGTGCTCTCAGGTGGGCACTAGCTTCAAATTAGACGTCCTAGCACCAGTTTTGAAGACCTTGCCACCACAGAACCTAGACACCGACTTCTTCAATAAGTTAAACAAATCTTTAGCAGATACTCACTTTTAGAAAAGTCAACCAATCGACATGCTCATTGGCCCTTTCATCTTTGACCTCGCAGTTCCGATGCGTTTAATTAGGACCATTTTCACACTGAAAACAGTATGTGGCTTGACTGTGGGGGACCAGTTGCTCGATCGACTTAATCATGGATGGAAGTATCGCTTCAAAATGCAGTGGCCCTAGATAAAATCTTCACACCATTTTAGGTGGTGAAGGAGACCCTAAAGACAACTTTGAAGTCAGAGAAACATCAAATCTGCGAAGACATCATTACTTCTACGATCCACAGAAATAGTTCAGAAACATATTTCGTTACCCTACCCTTTAAAAATTATGAGGAAATCTGACATTCACCGAACATGGCCATAGCGCAATACATCCGTATTGAAAAGATGCCCAGTTCGAAACCTGACATCAAACAGCAATATCAAAAATTCATTTTGGAATACGTAGACTTCGGGTATAGGAAAAAAGCTCCACAAACGGACATTAACCGAGTTTCCAACTACTACTTACCTCATCACGCTGTTATAAAACCTAACCGTGTAAAACTTAAACTTTTGGTTTTTAACGCGTCATCGCCGACCTCAAATAAGAAAAGTCAAAACTAGATTTTGTACCCTGGACCTGTTCTTCAACAAGACAAAAGATCTCAGACTCTACAATGGAGTAGCTTAAAATCTTTTTATAATGCGGACATCACAAGAATGTACCCCAATACTTAGTTAACCCTTGCTTCATAAAAAATGTACCTCAAAACAAACTGTTGGTGTAGGGGTTCGTGTGGTAATGAAAATAAAAGAAATAAAACGCAATAGATTTTTAGTAATTTTAAATATAAATATGGGGGGATCTTTATTTGTTGTGTTTTCAAATAAACATGGATTTATTACCGTGTATGAGGTTGGCGACAAGGCCTGTGTGCGCGAGCGTAGAGCGAAACGACAAGTGGTGAACGCAGAGGCTCGTTACAAGTGTTCGACTACCATAGATTTTGTGGATAGAGAAAGGGAGAGAAAGAACCGAAGATGAGCAAGGCAGCCAAACAACAACCACCGCCCGTAGGCAATCCGCACTCATACACATCCGAACTAAGCGAATAAAGTCTCCGAAGAGGGGTGTAGAGGAGATTCCAGTGATGTCAATACGCGACCGGTATTGATCAGGCTCGGGAAGTTGAGACAAAGCTGCGTACGTGAACTATGCCGGCCACCTTGCAACATCCGACGATGTTGTAATATAAAGGAAAGGAAATAATCTACAACTACAACTAGGATTAAATTAGTACATAATAAGGAACGTAAATTCAGTTTCCTAGTGAGCATTCAAAAAAATTCAATTCGAGTTTCAATGTTATATTAAGAATATGCAAAATAATTAATATATGCGAGGTACTGCTAAAATATTTTTTGCGATTTCGAAATAAGTTTGAGTTTAGACTACTACGAAAATTATAGATGTGCGACATCAATTAGTAAAATAAATTCGAGAACAATAATTTCAAGTTTCTAATTGATTTAAGACGGTTCGAGCTAAAATAATTTATAAATTCACGAGATGTGACCGTTTTTAAAAAGCGAAGCTTGGGTTAAAAATGTGACCAACAAACAAATTCAAATAGGGGTGAATTGATTACCAATTTCTAACGAATTCAAATAGGTACGACGAAAATTACATACGAAGGGTGAGACTAGCAAGTAATAAACAAAAGACTACTTGAAATTCGAAATTCGACTACCAGGGGAAAAGTCCACAGCTGTGCTTGTAGCGTGAATTTGACGAAAGGCGGGTGGTAGTGAACCAGTTAGGATGTAACCAAATATGGTGTTCTGAGCTAGTAGTGACTCGAGAACAATCCGCGGTGGTTCACACAAAAGAATTCGCGGATATAGTAGCACATCTACAGGACCATCATCGAATGAATCAGCCAATCGAAGACTGGGGAGACGAGATCTAAGGTTGGTAGCAACAGAAGGTGATGGCAAGTTGCCAGAAATGTTCGGAAGAACGAGGGCTACCGTTTCTAAGACGAGCGATGGGCCTACAGGTGTGGAGATTTCAAGAGAGCAAATTTCTCTTGAATTCCCAAGGTGAGTACAGTTCACGCCTGACACACTAGCGTTCGTAGAACGCGTTGAAAATCCCAATCGTTTTCGAAAGCGGTCCGTAATTAAGGACGTCTCGGAAGATGGGTCAATGAGAGCTCGAGCAGGGTACGTAATACCCCGGTGAATGATATTTTCGGTGGCGGTCCCCAAGAGCACATTCCTACCCTGGGTGGTATGAAATACCTGGCGATTCATAACGGTGAGATTATCCGCATTTGAAGTGGAAGCTACATTATCTAGATTATGATTAGGAGAGGTACCACTAACAGCAGGGGTTGAGCTAGGCGACAAGACAGTTGAGGAGGAAGAGCTAGACGACGAACCAGTTGAAGAGGCAGAACGATGGCGGTGTAGGAGGGTGTGATGCCTTCCATTATACACTGTACAATTATGAGTGCTAGAACAGTCTTTAACGAATGACCCCGTGAAAAACGATTAAGACAACGACCTTGTTTCTTAACTTCAGCAAATTTCTTATCGAAGGGAAACTTCTTGAATTGAGGACATGCCAGTAGAGGGTGGATTTCAATGGGGCAAAAACTACAACAATTTTTGTAGGAAGATTTAGAATTTCCTGGAGCCGCCGTATTTGTAAAATCCGTACTGATTTTTCGAGACTTGGAGACTTTTGATGAATCGATGCCCTTGATGTCGCGAAGACACGCCAGAGTTTGAATTCTTTCCGTAAGAAAAGAATCTAATGCCTGCCAGGAGGATAACGACGACTTGTCCCTGATACTCTGTTCCCATAGAGTTAGGGTGAGCTTTGGCAATCTCTGGATACAAAGAAATGCTAATATAGGGTCCCAGTGGACCGTGACAATGTCATATACGGCCATTGCCGATAGACACCCGTTGATACCCCGCTGCAAAGTCTTCAAGCCCGAACTTGTCTCATTTTCTAATATCGGAAGGTCAAATAAAAGCTTGAGGTGATTATTCACCAGGATATGCTTGTTATCATACGTATCCTTCAAAGCTTTCCGAGCTAGATCGAAGCTTCGATGGGTGAGGGGAAATTTCTCTGGCCTCACCGCACGTTTTCCGTCGCAAATGACAAAGCCTTTCGATATCGCTGAGACGAGAGTTCTTCACATACACCGCCGTAAATAAGTCGCGAAATGTGGGCCACGAAAGAAAATCGCCCTCAAAAACGTCAGTGTCACAAGGTGGGATCGAAATATTGTGCACGACGTCACTAATTGGCTGAATTATGCCCGCGTGCCTACTACTATCTCCCAGATCTATATTATTCGAAGTATCGACTTAAGTACCGACTTCACGAGACGTGTGGGACGAGGTACTCATATTGTTTAATAGGTCGGTATTGCGCGTATCCCCGAAAGGTTGTTGTGCCAATGAAACCACTGAACCACTCATAGTCGAACTCATGGATGTTCTACGAGAGCGTTTGAACATGGACAACTTTCGTTTTATAGCGGCGAGACACTGTATATATGTCTGATGAGACTCGTCGTACTTGGTGTTCGCCAAGTCCATATCATGCTTCCCCGCGTCTGGAGAAGATTGCAAATAGTCCAGACATTTCTCTCGTTGTAGCCCACATGCTATTTAGGTTAGGTTAGGTTAGGTTGAATAGAGGAGACGTTTAAAACGTCTCATGTCCATGGACATACACTTAAGCCAGTGGTTCGGCCTGTTGTGCGCTCCTTATTTATGATTTTCATACCCCACGGATTACAGAAAATCGGTACTAGACACGTATTTTCTCAGTATCTTCCAGTCATATCCTCTGAGATGAGTCAAGTCTGGCAATATGTCGGAACCGAAATATCGGGATCTTGCATGTGTGAAAGCTGGGCAGTGACACAGAAAATGTTCTATCGTTTCGATGTTTTCCCTGCATGCCCTGCACTCGTCGTTTTCTGCTAGTCCTAAGCGATGAAGATGTGCCTGTAAGCTTGAGTGTCCCGTTAGAACACTTATCATCTTACTAATCTCGATCTTCTTTAGTTTCAGAAAACTACTGGTTTTCTTCTCATTTGGGTCACCCCAGTTTGCAGTTGCTCCTACAGTTGCTCTATTCCACACAGTTTTGTGAGCCATCACTGCCCAATGCTTCAACTCATCCTTCGTGGCTTCGAAAGGTTTCCAATTTTCCAAGTTTATTACTCGAAGTTCTCTGCCCTTTGAAGCCAAGCTGTTTGCTCGTTCATTTTCAATCACTCCGTTGTGTCCCGGTACCCAGAAAATACGCAGTTGACCATGGACTGAGTAATTATTTATCGTTCTTTTACAGTCTAACACGGTTCTGGATTTGACCTTTTCCGATGTTATTGCTTTGATCGCCATTTGGCTATCTGTGAATATGTTGGCATATTTAGGCTTTGTGGTATTACTGAGCCAGTTAACACACTCCGTGATTGCTCGAACTTCTGCTTGAAATACTGTGTTATGGTCTGGGAGGCGGAAGTAAAGTTCGACTTCTGGTTCATCAATAAAAAGTCCCAGACCCGTCCTTCCTCCTAGCCTGGACCCATCAGTGTAGCAGCTGGTTCCCACTGGCGCATGAGCAAGTGTTCCGTTTTCCCAGGAGCGTCTGTCTGGCACGAACGATTCACAGGTAGCTGTAAGCCGCACTTCAGGAATGCGGTCGGAGATTTCCGTTGTTTGAATATGACCGACCAGTGATTGTAATATCTTCTGATGGTACGACTTGTGGTCTCGATTTATCCATTCACCCATCACTTGCTGTGAGGGCTGCCTCATACTTTATACGGATACCTATTGGTTGGATGTGCAGTATAGTCTCCAACGCTCTTGTTGGTGCGGTTCTAATTGCTCCGCTTATGCCTAGACAGCACATACGTTGCACTTTTTGCAATGGTATTACGTTGTACTTTTTGTCCATTGATGTCCACCACACTACAGAGGCGTAGGTGATTATTGGTCTAATCACGCTCATGTTAAGCCAGTGTGTCATATTTGGACGTAGTCCCCATTTTGAACCTATAGCTCTTCTGCACAACGACCAACATCTGTGGGCCTTTGTAACTCTTTCTTCAATATGATCTTTCCAGTACAGTTTCTGATCCAAGATTACTCCCAAGTATTTTATCTTTTTAGATATGGCAATATTCTTATCCAGGAAACGAGGCACGGTAAAAGGATGAATCTTCCTTTTCCTTGTAAATAGACATATTTCTGTTTTGTCTGGATTGACATTTAGTCCCCTTGGTTGTGCCTAGTTATATGCTATGTTAAGTGCCTCTTCAGCTCTTCTGCATAGTTGGTTTGGATGTGTGCCCCTTAGAAGTATTATAACGTCGTCTGCATAACAGACTGGTTTAAGTCCTTCATTGGTGAGGGCTTTAAGGAGACTGTGTATCGTCGTAACCCATAGGAGAGGCGATAAAATGCCCCCCTGAGGTATACCACGATTTACCTTGTCTCTGATTTTTACGTCATATGACCCACAAATAATCCACCTATTCCTTAGCATATTGTTGATCCAGTTTATCAACGCCCGGTCAACCTGAAACTCGTCTAAGGACTGGATAAGTGTATCGGTCTGAACGTTGTTAAAAGCGCCCTCAATGTCTATACAAACGGCAAGTGTGTACAATTTTTCACTGAAGGACTTTTCTATGTGGTGTACTACCTCATGTAGAGCTGTTTCCACTGATCTTCCTTTAACATATGCGTGTTGCTTGAATTTTAGCTTGTCATCGGCTATCTTACTTTTGATCATGTCGTCAATTATTCGCTCCATTGTTTTTAAGAGGAAACAAGTTAGGCTAATAGGTCGATAAGCCTTTGGGATCGTACAACTCGCCTTGCCAGGCTTAGGTATGAAGACCACCCTTGATTCCTGCCAATTTTTTGGGGTATATGCATGAGTTAGGCATGCAGTGAAAACTCCAACAAGATGAGTTGATACCAGATCCACCTCATTCTGAAGAAGCGCTGGAAATATTCCGTCCGGTCCCGCAGCCTTATAAGGAGAGAAGCTTTTTATTGCTTCTTTAACCATAGCATCCGTAATAGGTACTTGGTGCATTACATTTTCGGTCTGTAACTGTTCCTCTATTGGCCCAGCATTACCACTTGGAAAATGAGTTTTCATCAAAAGCCTTACGGTATCATCTATAGTTTCCATCTTTTTACCCGTTTCATCCACCAGTGTTTCGGTTTGGATATGAGTTTTTGAGAGGAACTTTTTTTATTTTGGACATGCTGTTAACGCTGTCTACCTGCTCACAGAAAAGTCTCCAGGAGTTACGTTTCGCCAGTCTAATGATTTTATTGTATTCTTTGAGCTTTCTGTGGTAGTCATCCCAATATACTGATAGCTTTTTACGTCGAGCTCTGTTGTAAAGTCTGCGGACATCCTTGCCAATCGAGCGAATTTGCCCTGTCATCCAGGGTTTCTCATAGGCAGATTTCCTTTCTTGAAGCAACTATCTTCGAATGATTTTACAAGAGCCTCTGTAATCCTCCTCACATTGATATCAATGTCTTCTGTACTTGGATAATCGTGTTTAGGCTGGCCCAATCGATTTCTAAGTAGATTGCCGAATTTGGTCCAGTCGGTTTTAGCTTTATTACGGAAACTTATTGGGCTAGGCGGTGGCCGTGCAATTTTAAACCTTATATAACGGTGGTCCGAATAGGAGTGTTCATCCGAAACCCTCCACTCATGGATCTCATCAATGAGGTTTTCCGAGCATATCGTTATATCTAATACTTCTTCCCTAATTTTGTTAACAAAGGTCGCCTTGTTCCCTATGTTGAGAGTTAGGAGATTGTTGGTATTCAAAAATTCTATAAGTGATTGTCCCCTTTTATTGGTGTCAGTACTACCCCAAGCAATATGGTGTGAGTTGGCATCACAACCAGCTAGTAACACATTACTTGTATTTTTGGATTCCCTTACCAGACGTTGTAGTTCCGACGTAGGTGGCAATGTCGGCGCATCGAATGGCAGGTATACTGACGCCAGGTACATACTTCCACTACCTTGTATCAGCACAGTTGCGTCCGATGTTGACAGCTCTGGAGAGAATAGATAGCATAAGTTTTTATGGCACAGAATACAAGTCCTTGGACGAGTACCTGTGTTAGCGTAGAAAAGATTGTATTTCATATGGTTTAATCCAGTAACTTTGTTACTAGTAGTCCACGGTTCCTGGACCAAAGCAACATGAACCCTGCCTTTATTTATTATGTCCATCAGAGCAGTGGATGCCATTTCGCTCCGGTGGAGGTTTATCTGGATGACATGCTATTTAACTCAGTACTATAAATCTCAAGATCATGAACATCGTGGTCCTCTTCATGCAGACCACGGAATAAAGAGTCAAATTTCAGTACAGCCTCCGAAGAGCTGACGAAAAAATCAAGGGGAGTAAGCATTTTGAAAAAAGTAAGGCTTTTCGAACACAAGCGCAAAAAAAATCTCGAATCACTCAATTGAAAGCAACCAAAATTCAATTGATATAAAACGATAAGATTGCCAAGAAATATGGACCCAATTTCAGACAAACACGTGAAATCAAATCTATCGGGGAAACCCAAAAAGCAAATTGTATGAAATATTTCAAAAAAAGTCTATCAACGGAAAGCTGAAAATGAATTAAATATGTGGCCAAACCCGCCAAATAGCAAGAAAAACAAAATTAAATTTGCGCACAGCAAATCAAGCAATTAAAAAAAAAATCAATATATTCAAATAATCAAAAAATTTCTCACGGTGTACCGATCTCGCGGTGTTCTCGATTGATGCGTACGAAAATCTACCGAATGTAGCACTTTCGTGTCCAAATATACACAATTCTTAAGACCGAAAACGGGAAACTCAAAAAAATATTTGTTTTTCAAAACTGATGTATAACGAGTGTGCCGAGAGAGAGATGTGTGAACAAAACGGGCTGTAGGGTGCACGGAGTCAAATAGTACCGAATAATGTACTAATTAGTAGTACAACAAACAACAATTATCACCGAAATTAAAAAACTTCAAAAATAATATTTTTGCTTTTTCGCGATCTTTACCCGTGAGCCACAGTCAGCCGATCCAAACTATTCACAATGACAATCACAATATTAGTCAGCTGTTTAAGGATATTCACAATCAGAACCACACGGTAGGAATCACGTCAGCTGTTCAATAATAATCACAACAAAGCAGTAAAAGAACCAGCGAATGAATGTGCGAAAATGAACGTCAACCGATTGATGGTGGTATGGGATGATGTACGTGTATGTATTGGCACGGGAAAATAAACGGAAAGTAATGGTGGGTACTATGTAGTTAATGACCCACGAACGATGCTCAATTTGCGATTTGATTTTTAGAACCCGCGACGGCCACGATCTTGTTGTTGTACTCGCGAGAACAGTGGCAAAATAACATAAGGAGGGAAGAAAAAACGAAATAACCAAAAGAACACCACCGAGTAAATGGACGGTATATGTATATGCACTGTGTGAATAGTTTAACACTTGCAATTAAATACCACAAACGACCGATTGATTAAAAAAGAAAATTAATAATTTTTTTATAATTTACCACGAACAGATCGTATAGTGAACGACGGCGGTTAAATGCGAACGATAGTGGACTGTATTTAATACGACACGCGCGATAGGGTGATTAGCAAACGACCGATAGCATAAGCAAAAAACAAAAGCAATTTTCCTTTTTTTCCACTATTTATTTTTGTTTGGAAAACAATGACGAAAACGCGTTTCCCACTCTTAACTAAATTTACGTACCTGGGATTGATGATGATGTTTTGATGAGTGGTGTGAGGGTTGTTGAAGAACCGATGTGATGACGATGCGATGTGATGACAATGCGATGTGATGATGAATCCTTCAAACGAAAAAAATATACAATGCTGATTTCAATCCGGCTCGATACGACCAAAATGTTGGTGTAGGGGTGCAAAGGGGGGGTTCGTGTGGTAATGAAAATAAAAGAAATAAAACGCAATCGATTTTTTGTAATTTTAAATATAAATATGGGGGATCTTTATTTGTTGTGTTTTCAAATAAACATGGATTTATTACCGTGTATGAGGTTGGCGACAAGGCCTGTGTGCGCGAGCGTAGAGCGAAACGACAAGTGGTGAACGCAGAGGCTCGTTACAAGTGTTCGACTACAATAGATGCGGATAGAGAGAGGGAGAGAAAGAACCCAAGATGAGCAAGGCAGCCAAACAACAACCACCGCCCGTAGGCAAACCGCAATCATACACATCCGAACTAAGCGAATAAAGTCTCCGAAGAGGGGTGTAGAGGAGATTTCAGTGATGTCAATAGGCGACCGGTATTGATCAGGATCGGGAAGTTGAGACAAAGCTGCGTACGTGAACACAAACTCTGGTTGATCGACTGCATTCTTCTTTCAATATATCTAGAACCCAAGACCTTGGATATAATATGGAATTCTAGTATCGACTCATCTTTATTTCCTCAACTAAATATTGAGATAAGACCGACATTCACCATGAGAGAACAAATGCCTCCAGTCATTACACGATTTTTTTACCACTGCGGATGTCGTAGCAGTGCTCATCGCAAAATCGCAATCATCGCAAAACTCACCCCTCGGACATGGTTAACGTGGCAAAATTTCATCAAAAACTGCCCAGACATTAAAGATACAAAAATACATCGATGCATAGAATATACCCCAGAATATCCTCGGCAATACATGAGCCTCGCGAATCAGCTGAGAAGGCATATTCTGCGACCTCATTCATCCGACTCAATACCCGTTCCAGAATTTCTAATAAATTTTTGTCACGAGGGACCAGCATTCCATCCAGCAGATCACTTCCGACCTTAAATCGCTTTATAGATTCATATGAAATTATGATAAGAAATTATCGACTTACAAACTCTCCGACTCAAACGTACAGCGAGAGAAATCGAATTTTGTTGTCCTACAATGCAAAATTTTTCTTTAATCAATTTCCAAACCATCACTCATGCTTCTTTATATCTGTATATAAAAGCGGCAGGTCAATTTGATCCTTAACGCTGAATTCACCTCCCATATACAACGTGCAAGTGCAACCCTACAGTATGGTTTCGACCCTACAGTTCGGTATTCTTGAAGGTATACAAGCAGGATATAGTTCCCACTGCGGAAGGTGAGTCGTCCACCGTGGTTGATACACAGCTTTCTGGAAGTGCGGAGGTATCCACGCCCATTATTTCTAGTGACTTCAACTCTAACAGAAGATCTGTAACGTCCTACTCTGAGGACGAAAGCTCCACTTCTGACACAGAGGGGCTGAGGGGAGTCTCCGGACTCTTTGACGCATCTGGCGGGGACACGCTTCTCGATGATACGGACGAAGAGTTCGATAACATCCTTGTCGGGGTGGATGTTAATCTGTCAATTACCAATGATGGTAAGAATTTTACAGATTAACGCTAAAGCAGCCTCAGCGGCTCTATTGCTGCGCCTGTCCACAGGTGCAGTAGATATCGTCCTGATACAGGAGCCCTACGCAGTGGGAGAAAGGGAGTGCGGTATCAGGACACCCAACTTTTAACTGCTTGTGGCCAACTGTGAAGGCACTCCAAGAACCTGCATTTTGGCCAGGAAAGATCTAAGTATCTTTGTCCTGGCTAATTTAAGTGGTAAAGACCAAACATCTGCTAGTCTGGAGATCGGCAATCGCATATATTGGGTGGTCTCCAGTTACCTGCCTTATGAAGCTGTAGTACCGACTGCTCTATTCAGGGAAGTAGTAGAAGAAGCAACGGCTGACGAGGTCGAGCTGATTGTTGGCGCAGACACGAACGCTCATCATACTATCTGGGGTAGTACGGATATAAACAATAGGGGTGATTCGCTTCTTGACTTTATTCTAACTGCCAACCTAATTATTTGAAACATAGGTAATAAACCGACCTTTACAATTAAAGACAGACAAGAAGTACTAGACGTAACGTTTGCTACTGACCGGCTGTCAGACAAAATTATTGGGTGGAATGTACTGGACGACCACTCATTCTCAGATCACCATTATATTGAGTTCAAACTCGCTGAAAAAGCGCCAGAACCTGCCGTCCACAGAAATGTGAGAAAGACAAAGTGGCACCTGTATGAAAAGAAGTTCAAGAAAGTCCTCAACTCCAAACTTCTGTACGAACCGAATGACAAAGCCGGTCTGGATAATCTGGTCGAGCATATCACCACATCATCCCCTTGAAGGAGCCAGTCCAAGAACAAGGTACAAGGGTAAAACTAAACCCCAATGGTGGACTTCTGAACTAACGGCTATGAAAAAGACCTGCACCAAGCTATTAGACAAGGCTAAATCTACTGGGGTCGCTAATGTTTGGGATGCCTATAAAGAGCAACTCAAGATCTATAAGAAGGAGCTTAGAAAGGCGCAAAGACGCTCTTGGTATACCTTCTGTGGCGAAGTGGAAAGGTCTCCGACGCCGCAATGCTGAGGAAAATACTATCAGCTTCACCCTGTAAAGTGGGTTACTTGCAGGATGAGGCAAATAATTGGACCAAAAACAGCGAGCAGTCGGGGAACTCTCTAACAGAACCAGAGGATCAGCAGGACCATCAAGAGTGCGAGTGGACTGCGAGCGTCGCTAGCTTGTTGACTGAGAGATCCAGAATAATCTGGGCTATTAATAGTTTTGAGCCCTACAAGTCACCTGGACCAGACGGCATCACTCCAGCAGAAATGCAGAAAATGTTGAAGTACATTATCCCCTGGGTGGAGAAAATTTATGTAGGCTGTATCAGCCATTCATACATCCCGAATCGATGGAGGGATACCAAAGTGGTATTCATACCTAAAGCGGGGAAGATATCACACACTAGGCCAAAAGATTTCAGACCAATTAGCCTATCCTCCTTCCTATTGAAAGGTCTGGAAAGACTCTTAGATTATTTCATTAGGGAAAACCTGGATACAAAACTCCTGTCGGTGAACCAACATGCTTACAATAAGGGGAAGTCTACAGAATCAGCCCTGCACGAACTTGTGAGCACTATCGAATCGTCCCCGCATTTCAAGGAATTCACCATGGTGGCATTTCTTGACATAGAAGGGGCTTTTAACAACATTCACTCAGATGCAGTAATTGCGGCACTGTCACATCTAAAAGTTAACTCTAGTTTGATTAGACTAATTCAAAGTCTGCTCAACAGAAGACGCATAACAGCATGTCTTGGGTCCACAACTCTAACAAGGTTTGTAAACAGAGGGACCCCACAAGGTGAATGAAATCCTGCTAGATCTAGAACGTTGTGGCTGCAAGGTCGTGGCATATGCGGACGACGTTGCAATCGCAGTGAGTGGTAAATTCGAAAACGTCCTCCGAGACATTCTACAAGTGGCTTTGAACAAATTGGCTAGATGGGCCAGAAGTAGCGGTTTTGGTTCTCTTTACTAGGATGAATAAAGTCCCACATGTGGACCCTCCACCTCGGATAAATGGAACAGATCTAGTCTTTTCTGAAAGTGCAAAACTTTTAGGTATAATTGTAGATAGAAAATTGTTATTTAGGCTTAACGTATTGGAACGTGTAAGGAAGGCCAACGTCGCCTTAAGGACTACAGCGACCGAGTCTCTACAAGCCCTACTCTATATACTGCCGATTAATATTGTGGCGAGAGAAGTTGCAACCAAAGCGGCAATAAGATTAAACTGCCTATCAATATGGAGGTATAAAAACTACGGTCACATGAGGATATCAAAGTGTGGTGCTATGGTAACCGACCGAGTGGACTATATACCAACGGTGTACACCTTCGAGAGAAATTACATCACTATGATTCCCGCCAGAGATGAATGGGTTGGAAGAATACCAGGTAGTAGAAACCATCTCCACTTGATGAAAAGGTTGGCTTCGGAGTACATTGTGCAGAGCTTAGATTCGATATAGCTCACAGACTATATACCAACGGTGTACACCTTCGAGAGAAATTACATCACTATGATTCCCGCCAGAGATGAATGGGTTGGAAGAATACCAGGTAGTAGAAACCATCTCCAGTTTTACACGGATGGTTCGAAGCTTGATGAAAAGGTTGGCTTCGGAGTACATTGTGCAGAGCTTAGATTGGATATAGCTCACAGACTACCAGATACCTGCAGTGTCTATTAAGCCGAAATAATGGCAATATGGGAAGTAGCCAAGTGGCTGAGTCGCAACATAGTAACCAACACTGGCGTTGTAATTTACTCGGACAGCCAGGCTGCCATCAATTCTCTGGAGGCAACATCCCTAAACTCACACACAGCCCACGACTGCCGCAGATCTCTTAACGAGATGGCTGAGCAGTTTAATATACACCTCATATGGGTGCCTGGGCAAACGGATATCCCTGGGAACTGCCGATGAACTTGCTAGGAGAGTGACGACATTGCAAATTCTCGAAGAATTTGCATATATTGGTGCGCCACTATCCACCTGCAGAGTAGCTAGACAAATCTGGCCAAGGTAGGACCTGAGAAGATCAAAATATCTCCTCGCACTAGAGAGGCAAAGATTGTCTACGTCAGTATCAGTTGTGACGGGACACTGCTTGATCGGCGAACACGCCAAAAGATTCGGTATTGACCCTAATGGCTTATGCAGAAGCAGTGGAGATGAGGAAGAAGTGGAGAGCATTGCGCACTTGCTATGCGACTGCTCCGCTCTGAGCAAACGACGACTGGACATACTGGGGTCGGCTTTTCTAGGCAGCCTAACAGATCTTTCCAGTACCGATATTCGTACTATCGACAAATTTGTATATCAAACAGGTTGGTTTCGATGAGGGGCATTTCAGCCCCTGGTAGAGCCCGGCCGAATGTTCGGCTTCGGCTACGGTCAAAACTCGACATTCGGCTAATATTCGGCATTCGGCCACAAAATCAGCCGAAGTTGGCCGAAGGCCGATTTTTTGTTCAAAAAATAGAATTATATGACTTTTTAAAGAAAATTCTATTATGGAAATCTTCATAGAAGTGTAAAGAAGTAAACAATACTACAAAAATAATTTGAGAAAGGACACCAAAGGAAGGAAAGACACCAAAGGAAGAACGACAAAGAAAAACATGACTCAGTTCCTCACCTAAAAGCTCTCCAACTAGTGAAAGCATTCTTGTAAAAGTAGTACGAATAGATAATAATGGGCCATTGAGTCCAAGAATCATTAACATTTTTTAATACTGTAACTCGAGATGTTTCAAAAATTTGGAAATAGTGGCAGAAAAGTACTTGTGTGCTAGAGAGCAGTTGTTTATGCAGCTGTATTCAAATTATCGAAATAGTATACAAGGTCTTAATGCAGAAAAAATACTTTCTTTGTCATTATAACAATAAGGTTCGGCCTTAAAATCCGACTTCGGTTGGGCTCTAGCCCGTGGTAACACTAGGGACCTAACCTAAACCTTCTTTATATCCACAGATATGACGTCAAACGACAGTGGCAACCGTCCTAGACATTGAACCTCCTCATTCGGTCTATCCAGTTCTATGCCAAAGAACGACTTAAAATGGTATAGAGACAATCACCTAGACTTCAACAACGATCAACCACGGCCAAAACCAGACCCACAGGTTAAACGACGCCATGCTCAGGCTGATAGGCGTACCACATCACAACCACTACTCACATTGCGCCCTCCGCGAACTTTCAAGAAGATTGCGAAACGACCCAAATCAACATCACGGCAAAAACTAAAGCTTCACCATCTGAGCGAGAATCGCCCCCTTCAGGATGCCATAGACTCATTCATCCGACTCAATACCCGTTCCAGAATTTCTAATAAATTTTTGTCACGAAGGACCAACATTCCATCCAGCAGATCACTTCCGACCTTAAATCGCTTTATAGATTCATATGAAATTATGATAAGAAATTATCGACTTACAAACTCTCCGACTCAAACGTACAGCGAGAGAAATCGAATTTTGTTGTCCTACAATGCAAAATTTTTCTTTAATCAATTTCCAAACCATCAGGTCAATTTGATCCTTAACGCTGAATCCACCTCCCATATACAACGTGCAAGTGCAACCCTACAGTATGGTTTCGAGACTATAGTCTTGAAGGTATACAAGCAGGATATAGTTCCCACTGCGGAAGGTGAGTCGTCCACCGTGGTTGATACACAGCTTTCTGGAAGTGCGGAGGTACGCCCATTATTTCTGGTGACTTCAACTCTAACAGAAGATCTGTAACGTCCTACTCTGAGGACGAAAGCTCTACTTCTGACACAGAGGGGCTGAGGGGAGTCTCCGGACTCTTTGACGCATCTGGCGGGTACACGCTTCTCGATGATACGGACGAAGAGTTCGATAACATCCTTGTAGGGGTGGATGTTAATCTGTCAATTACCAATGATGGTAAGAATTTTACAGATTAACGCTAAAGCAGCCTCAGCGGCTCTATTGCTGCGCCTGTCCACAGGTGCAGTAGACATCGTCCTGATACAGGAGCCCTACGCAGTGGGAGAAAGGGAGTGCGGTATCAGGACACCCAACTTTGAACTGCTTGTGGCCAACTGTGAAGGCACTCCAAGAACCTGCATTTTGGCCAGGAAAGATCTAAGTATCTTTGTCCTGGCTAATTTAAGTGGTAAAGACCAAACATCTGCTAGTCTGGAGATCGGTAATCGCATATATTGGGTGGTCTCCAGTTACCTGCCTTATGAAGCTGTAGTACCGACTGCTCTATTCAGGGAAGTAGTAGAAGAAGCAACGGCTGACGAGGTCGAGCTGATTGTTGGCGCAGACACGAACGCTCATCATACTATCTGGGGTAGTACGGATATAAACAATAGGGGTGATTCGCTTCTTGACTTTATTCTAACTGCCAACCTAAGTATTTGTAACATAGGTAATAAACCGACCTTTACAATTAAAGACAGACAAGAAGTACTAGACGTAACGTTTGCTACTGACCGGCTGTCAAACAAAATTATTGGGTGGAATGTACTGGACGACCACTCATTCTCAAATCACCATTATATTGAGTTCAAACTCGCTGAAAAAGCGCCAGAACCTGCCGTCCACAGAAATGTACGAACCGAATGACAAAGCCGGTCTGAATAATCTGGTCGAGCATATCACCACATCATTCCCTTGAAGAAGCCAGTCCAAGAACAAGGTACAAGGGTAAAACTAAGCCCCAATGGTGGACTTCTGAGCTAACGGCTATGAAAAAGACCTGCAACAAGCTAGTCGACAAGGCTAAATCTATTGGGGTCGCTAATGTTTGGGATGCCTATAAAGAGCAACTCAAGATCTATAAGAAGGAGCTTAGAAAGGCGCAAAGACGCTTTTGGTATACCTTCTGTGGCGAAGTGGAAAGGTCTCCGACGCCGCAATGCTGAGGAAAATACTATCAGCTTCACCCTGTACAGTGGGTTACTTGCAGGATGAGGCAAATAATTGGACCAAAAACAGCGAGCAGTCGGGGAACTCTCTAACAGAACCAGAGGATCAGCAGGACCATCAAGAGTGCGAGTGGACTGCGAGCGTTGCTAGCTTGTTGACTGAGAGATCCAGAATAATCTGGGCTATTAATAGTTTTGAGCCCTACAAGTCACCTGGACCAGACGGCATCACTCCAGCAGAAATGCAGAAAATGTTGAAGTACATTATCCCCTGGGTGGAGAAAATTTATGTAGGCTGTATCAGGCATTCATACATCCCGAATCGATGGAGGGATACCAAAGTGGTATTCATACCTAAGGCGGGGAAGATATCACACACTAGGCCAAAAGATTTCAGACCAATTAGCCTATCCTCCTTCCTATTGAAAGGTCTGGAAAGACTTTTAGATTATTTCATTAGGGAAAACCTGGATACAAAACTCCTGTCGGTGAACCAACATGCTTACAATAAGGGGAAGTCTACAGAATCAGCCCTGCACGAACTTGTGAGCACTATCGAATCGTCCCTGCATTTCAAGGAATTCACCATGGTGGCATTTCTTGACATAGAAGGGGCTTTTAACAACATTCACTCAGATGCAGTAATTGCGGCACTGTCACATCTAAAAGTTAACTCTAGTTTGATTAGACTAATTCAAAGTCTGCTCAACAGAAGACGCATAACAGCATGTCTTGGGTCCACAACTCTAACAAGGTTTGTAAACAGAGGGACCCCACAAGGTGAATGAAATCCTGCTAGATCTAGAACGTTGTGGCTGCAAGGTCGTGGCATATGCGGACGACGTTGCAATCGCAGTGAGTGGTAAATTCGAAAACGTCCTCCGAGACATTCTACAAGTGGCTTTGAACAAATTGGCTAGATGGGCCAGAAGCAGCGGTTTTGGTTCTCTTTACTAGGATGAATAAAGTCCCACATGTGGACCCTCCACCTCGGATAAATGGAACAGATCTAGTCTTTTCTGAAAGTGCAAAATTTTTAGGTATAATTGTAGATAGAAAATTGTTATTTAGGCTTAACGTATTGGAACGTGTAAGGAAGGCCAACGTCGCCTTAAGGACTACAGCGACCGAGTCTCTACAAGCCCTACTCTATATACTGCCGATTAATATTGTGGCGAGAGAAGTTGCAACCAAAGCGGCAATAAGATTAAACTGCCTATCAATATGGAGGTATAAAAACTACGGTCACATGAGGATATCAAAGTGTGGTGCTATGGTAACCGACCGAGTGGACTATATACCAACGGTGTACACCTTCGAGAGAAATTACATCACTATGATTCCCGCCAGAGATGAATGGGTTGGAAGAATACCAGGTAGTAGAAACCATCTTCACTTTTACACGGATGGTTCGAAGCTTGATGAAAAGGTTGGCTTCGGAGTACATTGTGCAGAGCTTAGATTGGATATAGCTCACAGACTACCAGATACCTGCAGTGTCTATCAAGCCGAAATAATGGCAATATGGGAATTAGCCAAGTGGCTGAGTCGCAACATAGTAACCAACACTGGCGTTGTAATTTACTCGGACAGCCAGGCTGCCATCAATTCTCTGGAGGCAACATCCCTAAATTCACAAACAGCCCTCGACTGCCGCAGATCTCTTAACGAGATGGCTGAGCAGTTTAATATACACCTCATATGGGTGCCTGGGCAAACGGATATCCCTGGGAACTGCAAAGCCGATGAACTTGCTAGGAAAGGGACGACAGAATAAGAATTTGCATATATTGGTGCGCCACTATCCACCTGCAGAGTAGCTAGACAAATCTGGCCAAGGTAGGACCTGAGAATATCAAAATATCTCCTCGCACTAGAGAGGCAAAGATTGTCTACGTCAGTATCAGTTGTGACGGGACCAGGGTATGAAGCCGACGCGGCGCAAATCGGCGGCGCGCCACAGCCAGCCATTTATTTCCAGCCGGCGCCGCCGCCGATTTCAGCGGCTCACATCGGCTGAATCTCAGCCGCCGAACATTATTTAGTGAGTCAAATCGATTTATTTTATGCAACCATGAAAATTAATAAAGTGACTACTAAGTAATACAATAGGGTCAAAAATTTTAATAAAGTTCATTATTGCATAAAAATTTATAAAAAGTTTCTAAATTAATCTCGCTATCATTTATTTAAAGAAATGCGTGTTTTGGTTTTTACGGAAAATACAATAGCTCTTGAGCGGCCGAACCAATTTTTACAAAGTCTACGTCGTTCTAGAGAGAAAACAACAGGCGGTATGTCATTCACAATAAATTCTTTTTCTCAACAAAGACTAATAAGTAGACATTTATTGAACTGATTTTCGACATTAAATCAAAATTTCCTTAACTTTTCTTAAATATTTGTGTTAATTTTAGGTTTTGTCATCTAATTGTAAATATCTTAAAGCGCCAAAGAATCGGTATTGACCCTAATGGCTTCTGCAGAAGCTGTGGAGATGAGGAAGAAGTGGAGAGCATTGCGCACTTGCTATGCGACTGCTCCGCTCTGACCAAACGACGACTGGACATACTGGGGTCGGCTTTTCTAGGCAGCCTAACAGATCTACCGTACACAGTACCGATATTCGTACTATCGACAAATTTGTATATCAAACAGGTTGGTTTCGATGAGGGGCATTTCAGCCCGTGGTAGAGCCCGACCGAATGTTCGGCTACGGCTACGGTCAAAACTCGACATTCGGCTAATATTCGGCATTCGGCCACAAAATCAGCCGAAGTTGGCCGAAGGCCGATTTTTTGTTCAAAAAGTACAAAAAAATAGAATTATATGACTTTTTAAAGAAAATTCTATTATGGAAATCTTCATAGAAGTGTAAAGAAGTAAACAATACTACAAAAATAATTTGAGAAAGGACACCAAAGGAAGAACGACAAAGAAAAACATGACTCAGTTCCTCACCTAAAAGCTCTCCAACTAGTGAAAGCATTCTTGTAAAAGTAGTACGAATAGATAATAATGGGCCATTGAGTCCAAGAATCATTAACATTTTTTAATACTGTAACTCGAGATGTTTCAAAAATTTGGAAATAGTGGCAGAAAAGTACTTGTGTGCTAGAGAGCAGTTGTTTATGCAGCTGTATTCAAATTATCGAAATAGTATACAAGGTCTTAATGCAGAAAAAATACTTTCTTTGTCATTATAACAATAAGGTACGGCCTTAAAATCCGACTTCGGTCGGGCTCTAGCCCGTGGTAACACTAGGGACCTAAACTGGTATATGTGAGCTTGTATAAAAAATACGGCTGCCACCCTAACCTAAACCTTCTTTATATCCACAGATATGGCGTCAAACGACAGTGGCAACCGTCCTAGACATTGGACCTCCTCATTCGGTCTATCCAGTTCTATGCCAAAGAACGACTTAAAATGGTATAGAGACATTCATCTAGACTTCAACAACGATCAACCACGGCCAAAACCAGACCCACAGGTTAAACGACGCCATGCTCAGGCTGATAGGCGTACCACATCACAACCACTAGGTTTAGGTTTAGGTTAGGGTGGCAGCCGTATTTTTTTACAAGCTCACATAGACCAGTTTAGGTCCCTAGTGTTACCACGGGCTGAAATGCCCCTCATCGAAACCAACCTGTTTGATATATAAATTTATCGATAGTACGAATATCAGTACTGGAAAGATCTGTTAGGCTGCCTAAAAAGGCCGACCCCAGTATATCCAGTCGTCGTTTACTCAAAGCGGGACAGTCGCAAAGCAAGTGCTCAATGCTCTTCACTTCTTCCTCATCTCCACAGCTTCGGCAGAAGTCATTGGAGTCAATACCCAATCTTTTGGCGTGTTCGCCGATCAAGCAGTGTCCCGTCAGAACCTGTACTAACGTAGACAATCGTTTCCTCTCTAGTGCGAGGAGATATTTTGACCTTCTCAGGTCATACCTTGGCCAGATTTGTCTAGCTACCCTGCAGGTGCCGATTTCTGTCCATCTATCGTTGGACTGCCTGATTGCCTCTTGCCTAAGCCAAAGCTTGCACGTGGATAGTGGCGCACCAATATATGCAAATTCTTCGAGAATTTGTAATGTCGTCCCTTTCCTAGCAAGTTCATCGGCTTTGCAGTTCCCCGGGATATCCCTATGCCCAGGCACCCATATGAGGTGTATATTAAACTGCTCAGCCATCTCGTTAAGAGATCTGCGGCAGTCGAGGGCTGTTTGTGAATTTAGGGATGTTGCCTCCAGAGAATTGATGGCAGCCTGGCTGTCCGAGTAAATGACAACGCCATTGTTGGTTACTATGTTGCGACTCAGCCACTTGGCGACTTCCCATATTGCCATTATTTCGGCTTGATAGACACTGCAGGTATCTGGTAGTCTGTGAGCTATATCCAGACTAAGTTCTTCACAGTGTACTCCGAAGCCAACCTTTTCATCAAGCTTCGAACCATCCGTGTAAAAGTGGAGATGGTTTATATTACCTGGTATTCTGCCGACCCATTCATCTCTGGCGGGAATCATAGTGATGTAATTTCTCTCGAAGGTGTACACTGTTGGTATATAGTCCACTCGGTCGGTTACCATAGCACTACACTTTGATATCCTCATGTGACCATAGTTCTTGTACCTCCACATTGATAGGCAGTTTAATCTTATTGCCGCTTTGGTTGCAACTTCTCTCGCCACAATATTAATCGGCAGTATATGGAGTAGGGCTTGTAGAGACTCGGTCGCTGTAGTCCTTAAGGCTCCGCTTATGCTCAGGCAGGCAGTCCTCTGAACCTTTGTTAGTAGGTTGGTAATGGTTAGTTTGTCAGTTGCCGTCCACCATACCACAATACCGTATAACAGTATTGGACGAACTACTGCTATATATATCCAGTGGACGATTTTAGGAGAGAGTCCCCACCGCGACCCTACAGCCTTTTTGCAGGAATATAAGGCGACGTTGGCCTTCCTTACACGTTCCAATACGTTAAGTCTAAATAACATTTTCCTATCTAGAATTATTCCTAAAAATTTTGCACTTTCAGAAAAGACTAGATCTGTTCCATTTATCCGAGGTGGAGGGTCCACATGTGGGACATTATTCATCCTAGTAAAGAGAACCAATTCTGTCTTGTTGGGGTTAACGCCCAAACCGCTGCTTCTGGCCCATCTAGCCAACTTGTTCAGAGCCACCTGTAGGATGTCTCTGAGGACGTTTACGAATTTGCCACTCACTGCGATTGTCACGTCGTCCGCATATGCCACGACCTTGCAGCCACAACGTTCTAGATCTAGCAGGATTTCATTCACCGCTAGGTTCCAAATTAGTGGAGACAATACTCCTCCTTGCGGGGTCCCTCTGTTTACATACCTTGTTAGAGTTGTGGACCCTAGACATGCTGTTATGCGTCTTCTGGTGAGCAGACTTTGAATTAGTCTAATCAAACTAGTGTTAACTTTTAGATGTGAGAGTGCCGCAATTACCGCATCGGAATGAATGTTGTTAAAAGCCCCTTCTATGTCAAGAAATGCCACCATGGTGAATTCCTTGAAATGCAGGGACGATTCGATAGTGCTCACAAGTTCGTGCAGGGCTGATTCAGTAGTCTTGCCCTTGTTGTAAGCATGTTGGTTCCCCGACAGGAGTTTTGTATCCAGGTTTTCCCTAATGAAATGATCTAAAAGTCTTTCCAGACCTTTCAATAAGAACGAGGATAGGCTAATTGGTCTGAAGTCTTTTGGCCTAGTGTGTGATATCTTTCCCGCTTTAGGTATGAATACCACTTTGGTATCCCTCCATCGATTCGGGACGTATGAAAGCCTGATACAGCCTACATAAATTTTCTCCAGCCAGGGGATAATGTACTTTAACATTTTCTGCATTTCTGCTGGAGTGATGCCATCTGGTCCAGGTGACTTGAAGGGCTCAAAGCTGTTAATAGCCCAGCTTATTCTGGATCTCTCAGTCAAGAAGCTAGCGACGCTCGCAGTCCACTCGCACTCTTGTTGGTCCTGCTGATCCTCGGGTTCTGTTATAGAGTTCCCCGGGAAATGTGTGTCGAGCAGTACATTGAGCGACTGCTCGCTGTTTTTGGTCCAGTTATTTGCCTCATCCTGTAAATATCCCACTGTACAGGGTGAAGCAGATAATATCTTCCTCAGCCTAGCGGCGTCGGAGACCTTTTCCACTTCACCACAGAAGGTATACCAAGAGCGCCTTTGCGCCTTTCTAAGCTCCTTCTTATAGATCTTGAGTTGCTCTTTATAGGCATCCCAATCATTAGCGACCCCAGTAGATTTAGCCTTATTGAATAGCTTGTTGCAGGTCTTTTTCATAGCCGTTAGCTCAGAAGTCCACCATTGGGGTTTAGTTTTACCCTTGTACCTTGTTTTTGGACAGGCTTCTTCAAGGGATCTATTGAATGATATGGTGATATGATCGACCAGATTATCCAAACCGGCTTTGTCATTCGGTTCGTACGGAAGTTTAGAGTTGAGGACTTTCTTGAAATTCTTCTCATACAGATGCCACTTTGTCTTCCTTACATTTCTGTGGACGGCGGGTTTAGGCGCTTTTTCCGCGAGTTTGAACTCAATATAATGGTGATCTGAGAATGAGTGGTCGTCCAGTACATTCCACCCAATAATTTTGTCTGACAGCCGGTCAGTAGCAAACGTTACGTCTAGTACTTCTTGTCTGTCTTTAATTGTAAAGGTCGGTTTATTACCTATGTTTCAAATAATTAGGTTGGCAGTTAGAATAAAGTCAAGAAGCGAATCACCCCTATTGTTTATATCCGTACTACCCCAGATAGTATGATGAGCGTTCGTGTCTGCGCCAACAATCAGCTCGAGCTCGTCAGACGTTGCTTCTTCTACTACTTCCCTGAATAGAGCAGTCGGTACTACAGATTCATAAGGCAAGTAGCTGGAGACCACCCAATATATGCGATTACCGATCTCCAGGCTAGCAGCTGTTTGGTCTTTACCACTTAAATTAGTCAGGAGAAAGATACTTAGATCTTTCCTGGCCAAAATGCAGGTTCTTGGAGTGCCGTCACAGTTGGCCACAAGCAGTTTAAAGTTGGGTGTCCTAATACCGCACACCCTTCCTCCCACTACGTAGGGCTCCTGTATCAGGACGATGTCTACTGCGCCTGTGGACAGGCGCAGCAATAGAGCCGCTGAGGCTGCTTTAGCGTGATGGAGGTTAATCTGTAGAATTCTTACCATCATTGGTAATTGACAGATTAACATCCACCCCAACAAGGGTGTTATCGAACTCTTCGTCCGTATCGTCGAGAAGCATGTCCCCGCCAGATGCGTCAAAGAGTCCGGAGACTCCCCTCAGCCCCTCTGTGTCAGAAGTAGAGCTTTCGTCCTCAGAGTAGGACGTTACAGATCTTCTGTTAGAGTTGGAGTCACCAGAAATAATAGGCGTGGCTACCTCCGCACTTACAGAAAGTGCCACGGTGGACGACTCACCTTCTGCAGTGGGAGCTATATCCTGCTTGTATATCTTCAAGATTATAGTCTCGAAGCCATATTGTAGGGTTGCACTCGCACTTTGTATATGGGAGGTGGATTCAGCGTTTAGGATAAGATTGACCTGCCGCTTTTTACCATCCGCCTCACCCACCTTGCTGATTCTCCAATTATGGGCCGGCAGACCAGGATTGGAATCTTTTATTATTTCTAAGATGTCAGCCGGGTTGGAGGGCTCTTCTGTAACCCAGGTGATGGCTCTAGGGTGACTAGGGATGTTGTTTTTTTCGACAACATCCAACTGGGCACCCGGCCACACCTCACCCGCTCGACTCAGAGCAGCCTTATAAAGGTCTACTGATCTGGCATCACCGAAATATAAGAGCTTTACTCTCCCCTGATGCCATCCTGCATCGTTGCAGATTGGTGGTTTGCCCGGCATTTCTCTACGGACATCGAGGTAATGAGCCATAATGGCTGATTGTACATGACTCCATTTGTCCTTGAGGATGGATCCATCCTCACTACTTCTGTCTATAACAGCCATCACTAGACTCTCCTTCGCCACTTCATTGAAGGGCTTGGTGAGTGTCCTGTTGATGGTGACATTAGGGCCTCTTGCCTTTTTCGAAGGCAGGGGTTCATCAGGTGATCTGATTCGTTTTACTTTATTAGCCGTTAACACAGCTGAATTTGTGGCTCTTTCAGCCGACTCATTGGCCTTAGAAGCATCTATGACGCCTTTAGCCCAGGTAAGTGACTCTTTTTGTTTTTCGGTAAGAGCCGAAACCTCAACAGCCTCCAACTTCGTCAAAACTCTGAGCGCTACACGATGCTCATTGTGCTTCCGTTTTGACGGTCGGACATGACGTTTTCCCCTCACCGCACCACCTGTTGTGAGTACTTGGGGGAGATTTTCACCATTTTTGGTGTGGTCGGCTTTGGCCAAGACCAACGGACGGACAGTCGGACGATTGGGGAACCGCGCTCCATCGGAACACGAAGGCATCCCCGTCAAGAGAATTTATTTTAATTTTGTCTGTATTAGACCGTAATAGGTACTACGATGTAGGCCTTACAGACTTTGTACAGATTTTTGCTATTGCGTAATAGGTACTGGTAACTATCCGCTATGTGATAAACACGTCCGTTCACTGCGAATGATCAGCAACGAAGGTCACAACCACTAACATTGCGCCCTCCGCGAACTATCAAGAAGATTGCGAAACGACCCAAATCAACATCACGGCAAAAACTAAAGCTTCGCCATCTGAGCGAGAATCGCCCCCTTCAGGATGCCATAGACTCAACCCACAGCACTGCAGACCGCCATCGGATGCATAAGATGAATATGCATCCGATGGCGGTCTGCAACCCGTGAAACATAATAATTTATCACCGAGGGGCCGGTATGTTTAATGTTCAACGACATTAAACCATTCTACATTTCTTATTAAACATCTAGTTCTTAAGACCTAATGTAAAACTAACCTCAAGAGCAACCCATATACTCTTTTATGTAGTTATCATACATTCTACTCCCTTTTGGTTTATATACGTAATGAAGAAGCATGGTTCTCTGCTTCGCTCAAAGCAGAGAAGCATGTAAACCATCATACCTTCGATGGAAGAGAGAACAGCTACAGCATCAACAACACTCTCGTCTGCCTATGATCATCGCATAGGCAACGGAGTGTGTGTTGTTGTTGTCGTTTCAAAGTCTGGATTTGTGCTTCGTCATAGAGAAGTAGTATTTTCCAAAAAATTAATTTTGTCCCTATTCACACGATGCTTTGTTTAAGTAACTTATCGACCTATTCTCTTTTGAACCTGTGTTTACGACAACACACGTACTTTTTTTATATATATATATAATTATTTTCAGTTGCGTATTTGCTGGGTACCAGCTCACAAGGGCAGAGAACTTCGAGTAATAAACTTGGAAAAATGGAAACCTTTCGAAGCCACAAAGAATGAGTTGAAGCACTTGGCAGCGATGGCTCACAAAACTGTGTGGAATAGTGCAACAGTAGGAGCAACTGCAAATATTCTGTGGGGTGACCCATATGAAAAGAAAACAAGAAGTTTTCTGAAACTAAACAAAATCGATATTAGTAAAATGATGAATGTTCTAACGGGACACTCAAGCTTACAAGCACATCTTCATCGCATAGGAGTAGCAGGAAATGACGAATGCAGCGCATGCAGGGAAAACATCGAAACGATGGAACATTTTTTGTGTCACTGCCCGGGTACGACATATTACCAGACTTGACTCATCTCAGAGGATATGACTGGAAGATACTGAGAAAATTCGTGTCTAGTACCGATTTTCTGTAACTCGTGAGGTATAAAAATATCATAAATAAGAAGCGCACAACAGGCCGAACCACTGGCTTAAGTGTATGTCCATGGACATGAGACGTTTAAACGTCTCCTCTCTTCAACCTCAACCTATACTTTTCCTGTGAATTGTTTTTGTTTCCAAGTGCGAATAAAAAAACACAAAACGTTGAGTACGACGAGTACGGCATACTTCCCTCCGCCCCCCCCCCCTTTCCAACAGCCTTTCTCGCTGCCAAAACGCCGTTAAGTATACTTAAGAGTGTCTCTTAAATACCAGTGAATGCGTCAGCGTCTGTCTTATGACGCAAGACGGACAATTTGTAACGCGCGCAGTACCCAAATTCGCTGTCAACAAAAAACAGCTGAATTTGAAGTGGAAATTCAGAACAACATCGATTTTATGGATGATTTACTTTTTTTTAAATATTCTACACAAACCACTAATTAGAGGGAATAGAAATTTACTCTAACATCGAGAGGAAATCATATTTTATACAGCCGGCTTCAACATTTTGCAGACAGAGCAATTAATTGTTCTTCGCCTTCTCAACTTTCTCACAATGTTTTGTTTATATGTTTTAATCAAAATAAGAATATGAGTGCATATATTTGTCTTTGCTATGTAAGATGCTCTTTTTCATTAGAAAAGTACGGAAATATTAGTAATCGAAGAGTATCTAAAAAACTTGGTTTTATCCACCGAAGTCAAATCATGTTTCTTGAACTCTTTATTGGTGGTGCAAGATGTAAGGTCATGTAATTCTCCACCCTACTTTGCAAACGCCAACAAAATCTATCGAATCTGTCGGTTCCCTGGTGGCCACTCGTCAGGTTGGAGATAAATGGTGTTTTATTTCCCATTACAGTGTCGCTATGAAATCAAATTCTATCTTATATTCATCAAAGTAGGTAATTATTTATTGGCCAGTTTCAATAGATATTTCCAAATGTCCTCGTTGAAAGTGGAATTCAATGCGTTGCAGCAGCGTAAAGCTATTTAAATAAAAACTGTTCGGAACAACTCGTGTCATATGCTTCATTGTTGGAAGAACAAACACCTGGACTAACGATATTCCTTGCATCGATCCGACCGGAATCACAATGTGTTTAATTTTCTTCTTGAAAATGGATTAATGTATAGGTTCCCCATGTTTCTGTTAAATGAATAAACATTAAGTTAAAAATGCTGCTACATATTTTTAAGTTTTGACATTTACATGGTTTTGACAAATCCAGAGATTTTTCTTGCCATGTGCCCTCCTTGATTTTTATACATTTGCAGTGCCGCTCCTTCTCCTTTGCATTCCATAAGTGGACTCTGTCCCAGCTGTTTCAATAAATTTTGCGTTGTTAGCATGAAAAGCACATTTTAATATAAATTATAATAGTAATAACTTGCGACACTCTTAGGTATACCTAACGGCGTTTTGTGGACGAGAGAGGCAGTCGGAAAGGGGGGAAAAGTCTGCCGTACTCAACGTTTTGTGTTTTTTATTCGCACATGGAAACAACAACAATTCACAGGAAAAGCAGAAACAAAAAATTAAAATAAGTATAGGTTGAGGTTGAAGAGAGGAGACGTTTAAACGTCTCATGACCATGGACATACACTTAAGCCAGTGGTTCGGCCTGTTGTGCGCTTCTTATTTATGATCTTTTTATACCTCACGAGTAACAGAAATTCGGTACTAGACACGAATTTTCTCAGTATCTACTAGTCATATCCTCTGAGATGAGTCATGTCTAGTAATATGTCAGACCCGGGCAGTGACACAAAAAATGTTCCATCGTTTCGATGTTTTCCCTGCATGCCCTGCATTCGTCATTTCCTGCTACTCCTATGCGATGAAGATGTGCTTGTAAGCTTGAGTGTCCCGTTAGAACATTCATCATTTTACTAATATCAATTTTGTTTACTTTCAGAAAACTTCTTGTTTTCTTTTCATTTGGGTCACCCCACAGTATCTTTGCAGTTGCTCCTACTGTTGCGCTATTGCACACAGTTTTGTGAGCCATCACTGCCAAGTGCTTCAACTCATTCTTTGTGGCTTCGAAAGGTTTCCATTTTTCCAAGTTTATTACTCGAATTTCTCTGCCCTTTGAAGCCAAGCTGTTTGCCCGTTCACTTCTAAGTTCCGTCCGTTCACTACAAGTTCAAAAGAGAATAAGTCGATAAGTTACTTAAACAAAGCATCGTGTGAATAGGGACAAAATTAATTATTTGGAAAATACTAAACTAATACTTTTTAAGCTCACGTGGTACTAATTGAGTTAATTTAAGGAACATGTTTAGGTTGGGGTGGAATTTTTTAGGTTTGTTTTAATGTTTGTTTCTTTTTGTAGATCTTTTTTTGTTACCGTTTAATTTCTTTTTCCTTTCAAAGTAAAAACGATATTGTTCAAAAGTTAAATTTAATAGTTTTATTTCAATTACTTTAAGTTTGATTTGGTTTCTATTACATTAGATAGGTTTAATGTCACATTCAATCATCTTATGTTATTTCGTTTATGTATTTATTTTGCAAGTAAACGACCTGTTATTGTTACGATGTTTCAAAACGACTCAAAGTTCTGGCTCAGCTTCTCTATGGCGAAGCAGAAATCCAGACTTTGAAACGACAACAACAACAACACACACTCCGCCTATGCGATGATTATAGGCAGAGGAGAGTGTTTTTGTTGCTGTTCTCTCTTCCATCGAGGGTATGATCCTAATACCCTAATACTTAAAATAAAGTATCGTGTAAATGGGGCATTTGCATCCCTGCTTGTAATTGGATGTCAATTTAGTCGTGCGATCCCCTCTAGGTGGGGCGATCCCCTCTGAAAATCGCGTGATCCTCGTTTACACCTCTAGTCCCTAGGGACGTATTTTTGACAGATTGCACGACGAAATCTCATGATGTAAACAGGCCCTAAGTACGAGAGAAAACATTATTTAGAAAATAGTAAATAAACTAATACACATTTTGTTAAAGCAAAGTATTTTTGCTATAATTTATTGCAAATTATTTTTTTGCTGCAATAACTCAATACCTGCATTACTCTATCTCTATCAAATTATTATATTTGCAAAGGTAACACATCCGAGGACAAAATCTTCAACCTAAGGCGAGGACCGACCAGATGGACATATATACTTTGGTGCCCGTAGCTACGGGAGCACCAACAGTTTGCACCCGATAACCCCAATGTAGATCTCATTATGAAGGAAAATAACACTGCAACAGAATTTTTTGGCAGAGGGCCGTGCATAACAATTTCTGGTGCAATATGGCGTCCTAAGAACAAAAAAAAAATTTATGGGATATTTTTTTAAAAAAAAATTAGTATAAAATCTTGATTTTGTTGGATTGTGTCTTTAGTATTTGCCCCATATTGGAGTACAAGCTCATTAAATTCCTTTAAATTAAACAAAATTGTAAGGGCTAAAAATTTTGAAAATATCTCTTTCACGTAGAAACTGTTGTTAGTCCAGATTCACACTCGGCAACTTTTCCAAGAAAGCTTGTTGGAGAGAGAGGCAGAGAGCTCTTTCCGCCCGCCTCTCTCACCATCAAACTTTTACACTTGCTTGGAAAAAGTTGCCGAGTGTGAATCTGCACTTACCAATTCTACACTGGTGTATTTAGTATGGACAATTTTCCGTGCCGATTCTTTGGTCTTTGGCAACCTCTTTGTTTTTCTTTATACGGCAACTCTGCCTTTATATATATGTCCTTTATTTACAACTGAGTTAAATTACATAAAACAATTGTAAATGGTCCAAAGTGAACATAGGGCATCGACAAGCTCTCTCCATCTTACTCTATCGTTGGCCAGTGTTTTTGCATGGTTCCAGGGTATTTGGGCTGATTCCAATTCTCTCTTAGTGCATCGTATCCATGTGTTTCTTGGACGGCCTCTTCTACGTTTACCTTGGGGGTTCCAGTCCAATGCAGCTCTAGTGATATCATTTTGTGGTCGGCGAAAGATGTGTCCTAACCATGTTCATTTCCTTCTTCGGATTTCGACTTTGACGGGGCTGGTATAGCAGTTCTTCATTAGAAATGCGGTTAGGCCAGAAAATTCTTAAAATTTGGCGCAGGCAACGGTTTAAAAAAACTTGGATTTTGCGAAATGTCGCCTGTGTCAAGCTCCAAGTTGTGCAGCCATATAGTAAGATGGATTTGACGCTGCAGTTGAAAATTCTTATTTTGGTTGTACGCGAGATGTTGTTGCTTCTCCAAATTTTACTTAGTGTAAGAAAAGCGCTTCTAGCCTTATTAATACGATCGCTGATGTCTGCCTCTGATCCCCCGGTTTTCGTTATTTTACTACCAAGGTAGCAAAAGCTATCGACGTCTTCGATGGCCTGACCGTCTATACAAAGCGGAGTTACATTTGTTGTTCCTACTCTCATGAGCTTGGTCTTTTTAGCATTTATTTTTAGACCGACTTTAGCAGCATTTTCTATCAGGCGTTTCAGCTTGGCTTTTATATGTTCAAAACTATGCGCGAAAAAACATATATCGTCAGCGTAGTCGATGTCGCCAAGAGAGTTGTTGACGTTCCAACGGATGCCATATGGTGCTTGGTTGTTTGTTGCTTCCAAAGCCGAATCCAGGAGAATTAGGAAGAGAGTGGGCGATAGGATGCATCCTTGTTTCACACCTTTGTGTGTCCCGAAGGGTAGACTTTCCCTTCCAATAAAACGAACTGTAATTTCAGCATTTCTGTACAGCTCACTAATCAGTGTATCAATTTTTGTAGGTATGCCTTTGTTTATGAGTGCGTTCCACATACCGTCGCGCGAGACAGTATCGAAAGCTCGCTCAAAATCAATGAATAGCAGATATAGGTGTGAGTTGAGTTCTACTGACTGTTCAATGATTTTGCGCAACGAGTTAATGTGATCAGCACAAGATCGCCCTGGTCGAAAACCAGCCTGTTCTATGCGCAAAATTGAGTCAAGCGCAGGGGTGATGCGTTGAAGTAGCAGACTTGCCATAACTTTGCTGATGGCATTTAACAAAGTTATTCCCCGCCACTTTTTACATTGGGTTAGGTCACCCCACTTTGGGATTGTTATTATTATCCCTTTTTTCCATTCTGTGGGAATGATGTTTGTATCCCACGCTTCTCTGATTATGGGGGTAATAGCTTCTGCAATAGGCTCTGATCCGTACCGAAGCAGTTCCGCGGGGATGTTATCCGGACCGGTTGCTTTACCATTTTTGAGCGATTTTAAGACTGCTTCAATCTCTTCGTATGAAGGTGGGGCTGTAGATATATCCCTTCCTGGATTACGGCGTACGGGAGTTTCAGTGCTTGAATGTATCTCGTCGGATGTTGATATTTCCGTACTAAAAATCTTGCGCCATCGATCTACTTGTTTGTCGGCATTCGTTAATTCGGCCCCGTTTTCATCTTTAATTGGTGCCGTAGGTCTTATATTGTTGCCACTCATTTGTTTTATGGTGTCATATACGCTACGTAGGTTTCCAATGCTGGCGGCGGTTTCAGCTTGTTCGGCTAGCTTATTGAAGTAGTTGCCCTTATCTCTGCAAACTAAACGCTTTACCAGAGAGGAAGAAGTGCGCTAATTAGCTTTGGCTGTAGCTTTCGCTTCATTTGTTTTTGTTCATAGTAGAGCGTTGCGAAGGTGTTTGCGGCGTTTTATTTCCTCCCGGGTTTCATTGCTTATCCACGGTTTTGGTTTTAGTTTTACAGGGCCTATAACGGTGGAAGCTATTTCTGTACACGCTGTTGATATCTCGGCCCAGGTGTTCATGAGATTGCTTTGCAATCTATCAGTCAGAGCTGACTTATACGCGAGTGCAGTTTCCGGATTTTGAAGTCTAGGGAGATTGAATTGTGTACGCGTTAATTGAGATCTATTTACAACGGCGAGGCGTAAACGTAAGGTAGCAACTAGCAGCATGTGGTCGCTATCAATGTCAGCTCCACGTCTAGTTTTTACATCCATCAGCGATCCCAAGAATAGTTTACTTATAAGTACATGGTCAATTTGATTGCGCGTGTGACCATCTGTCGATTCCCATGTGTATTTCTGGATATCTTTATGCACAAACTTTGTGCCACCGATAAATAGACGGTTTCTGGCACAGAAATCTACCAACCTATCGCCGTTGTCATTTCTCGTCTCGCCAAGACCTTGTCTACCCATGACTGAAAGAAGGTTACTGTTGTTACTACCCACTTTAGCATTGAAATCACCCATAATGAGCTTAATATCACCCTTCGGAAGATAGCGCACGATTGAATCAAGTTGGGAGTAGAATTGATCTTTTGATTCGTCCTCGTCGGGTTCGGTTGGGGCATAGCATTGCACTATAGAAAATTTTCTAAATTTTGAGTTTAGTCTCGCCGTTATGAAGCGCTCGGATATGGCATTGTATGATAGAAGGGCACTTTTTGCCATTGGCGATAACAAAAGACCGACCCCATTTATTCGGTGTACTGCATTTCCAGAGAAAATAAAATGGTAGCCCTTCTGGAGGCCCATTGTTCCGGATTTTGACAAGCGTACTTCACTTAAACCAAGGACATCAACACTGTAATTTGACATCTCGTTTTGGACTTGGTGGAGTCTCGATGGTTCTGAAAGAGTTCTTACGTTCCATGTTCCAATCATAAACCGGGTTTTGAATCCATAGGTCGCCATCGGAGGGTTAACAGTTCTAATGTTGCTTGTTGATGTTTCTGTAATCGCTTTTGTTAAAGATGGACGACTGATTGGGCCATCGCATCTGCACCTAGCGCTGGGGCTAGGTTAGGGTTGGTTGATGGTAGGTCTTTTGAAGACTTGTGGGCGCCACCGTCATACTATTGGCTCATCCGCTGCCATCCCATCGTGATCCTGTAAGGAGTAACAACCCATGTTGTTTAGGGTTATACCGCCCACGGTCGGTCGTCAGAGCCTCGTTAGCGTGACAGAGGACACCAAGTCTCCGGTGGACAGTGGGTGAGGTTGACAATTGAAGAGGATTGGCTATGTGTACAAATGTAGCATTTATATTCGCGTCACTCTTCCATTAGTCCTCCATTCTCTGCCTTTGCTTTAGTTCATTTGTTTTGTTTGTGAATTGTCAGACTTGAATTTAACGGCAGCCAGAAAAGTCCAAAGTAAGCATTTCTACTTAATTTATATATTCATTACATTTATTGTTAATTTTTATTCATAGTTTAAAACATTACTCGCATTAAGGGCCATTAACAATAAATAAATAAACTAGGGTTAAGAGCTAACTACCTGTTAGAGCTGTCAAATTCCATACAATTTAACCTTCGTTAGTCCAGATTCAGACTTGAAATTTTTACCTTCAATTTTTTTCTGCAGTTCTCTTTTGAAATTTCATTTGTCCAGATTCACACTTGCAATTTTTGTCTGCAATTTTTTTTCTGCAATTCTCTTTTGAAATTGCATTTTCGTTCAGACAATGTATTGTGTTTCGACAATTTTTTATTTTCACCGTTCATTAAAACTCATTAAATTTTATTAAAATGTATGTCGCACAAATTTACATATGTTGAACCGAGCACAAAACAACGAATATTAAATGAAAAGCAGTGTGGAAATGTCGAAAAACTTTACAGCGAAAGAAAACGCAAAACGCATTGCAAAAAAATTGCGAGTACGGAAGATTTTTTTCTCCCCCCTTACCGACTGCGTCCCTCTCCCACAAACACTGCAATTCTGCAGAAAAAAATTGCAAGTGTGAATCTGGACTTTGCGTTCAGACAATGTATGTATTCTGTTTCGACAATTTTTTTATTTTCACCGTATGTTGAACCTAGCACAAAACAACGAATATTAAATGAAAAGCAGTGTGGAAATGTCGAAAAACTTTATAGCGAAAGAAAACGCATTGCAAAAAAATTTCAAGTACGGAAGACTTTTTTCTCCCCCCTTACCGACTGCGTCCCTCTCCCACAAACACTGCAATTCAGCAGAAAAAAATTGCAAGTGTGAATATGAACTTAGCTCTAACGCTCGGTTATTTGTTTTGTGTTAATGGGAGTAAATAGTATTGTTTCCGCACAAAACTTGTTTTATTGATTGTGGGAGTGCGAATGCTGTTAGAAATTGGTCAACCCGAACATTTCTTTAAAAAATGTGTTGCTGCTCAAGTTCTTGGAAATTGCTTTCATCAGAAGATTCAACTTCTTTCCGTTCCCGAACTTCCTTCCATAAAAACCGTTTTGTACCAGATAATTAACCCCGATCACAAGATAAATGATGAGAGATTGCAGAATCTGTTTTTGGAAGCCGAGAACATCGTTAACTCTCGACCACTCACATACTTATCATTGGAGTCCGCTGCGCAGGAATCCTTAACCTCGAACCATTTTTGTTGGGATCCTCATCTGGTGACAAACCTCCTGGAAAGTTTGATGACAGTGACCACTTTTTGCGCAGATCATGGCATCATTCTCAACTGTTGGCTGATATATTCTGGAAACGGTTGGTTTCAGAAGTTTTACCTATGATGACCAGAATAACCAAGTGGTTAGACAGGGTGAAGCCTATAGAGGTAAACGACATGGTAATCGTTGTTGACCCAAACTTGGCACGACACTGTTGGCCTAAGGGCATAGTGACCAGAATCATTATCGGAAAGGATGGACAAGTGCGAAGTGCATTTGTGAGGACTGGAGGTGGAGAGTATCATCGGCCAGCCGCTAAGATAGCCATCCTGGATGTCAAACCTACGAAGTAGCAGAATTGTGTATTTAGTATGGTCTATTTTCCGAGCCGATACTTTGTTCTTTGGCAACCCCTTTGTTTTTCTTAATACGCCAACACTGCCTTTGCTTTATTTCATTTGTTTTGTTTATGAATTGTCAGACTTGAATTTAACGGCAGCCAGAAAAGACCAAAGTAAGCATTTCTACTTAATTTATATATTCATTACATTTATTGTTAATTTTTATTCATAGTTTATTAAAGCATTGAATAGAATTGTTTCCGCACAAAACTTTTTTATTGATTGTGTGAGTGCGAATGCTGTTAAAAATTTGTCAACCCGAAGAACTGACGTTAAAAAAATTTTAAAAATTTAGATTTTTTTCAAAAAAATCTTTCTTGGCTGGCACGAAAAAACCGTAAAAAATAGAAAAAATTACATTGTTCACATTTTTTGAAGCCAGCATCTTAACGTCCTATTTGAAAAAATCTATGGTAGAAGTAAGACAATTTGAACATAATTTATTTCCCCACTATTGTGAACGAGGGTATATGTATATCAATTGCTACGGACCATAAGTGTAACACATCGAAGGAGTGACCTAAGAGACCCAAAGAATTGCGGAAATCCGTTTTGAAAAGGCAACCCTATAGCGGACCTAGAAAATTTAATTTTTTAAACTTAGGTGGCAACCCTGTGTTTTTCATGCGATCAAAGTAGTTCAATCAGGTGTTTTTAAGCACTTCTTGAGAAAATATTGGCAATATCTTTGATACTGGAAATCGCAAAACTAAAATTTTATTTAATCTGTGAAATATAGAAAATCAAGCTCAAAGTATGTAGATTATAATTATTATAACATAATTCATAACTGTTTTGTCTTGGTCGTTATTATTTCGTGATTATGGGGTGTGGTATTTTAGAGATACATAACCTCACGTTATTTGTGTTTCGTGCAGTAAAATTTATAGATGTACTATCGTGTTCATGAAAGTTTAAACGCACGATTGTTTATTAAAGTGTCCTTTATCATGTAGTATAAGTGTGCTTTGTGCGTTTTGTGCGCAAAATGATCAAAATTATGTTTTTTCGGTCAAACTCTTATCTAACTGTGCTGAAATGTTAGCTATTTAGGATGGTAGGTTAGGGTGGCGGGCGTATTTTTTTTACAAGCTCACATAGACAAGTTTAGGTCCTTAATGTTACCACGGGCTGAAATGCCCCTCATCGACCTGTTTGATAAACAAATTTATCGATAGTACGAATATCGGTACTGGAAAGATCTGTTAGGCTGCCTAAAAAGGCCGACCCCAGTATGTCCAGTCGTCGTTTACCCAGCGCGGGGTAGTCGCATAGCAAGTGCTCAATGCTCTCCACTTCTTCCTCATCTCCACAGCCTCTGCAGAAGTCATTGGAGTCAATACCCAATCTTTTGGCGTGTTCGCCGATTAAGCAGTGTCCCGTCAGAACTGATACTAACCTAAACAATCTTTGCCTGTCTAGTGCGAAGAGATATTTTGATCTTCTCAGGTCATACCTTGGCCAGATTTGTCTAGCTACCCCGCAGGTGTCGATTTCTGTCCATCTTTCGTTGGACTGTCTGATTGCCTTTTGCCTAAACCAAAGCTTGCACGTGGATAGTGGCGCACCAATATATGCAAATTCTTCGAGAATTTGTAATGTCGCCAATTTCCTATCAAGTTCATTGGCTTTGTAGTTCCCCGGGATATCCCTATGCCCAGGCACCCATATGAGGTGTATATTAAACTGCTCAGCCATCTCGTTAAGATATCTGCGGCAGTCGAGGGCTGTTTGTGAATTTAGGGATGTTGCCTCCAGAGAATTGATGGCAGCCTGGCTGTCCGAGTAAATGACAACGCCAGTGTTGGTTACTATGTTGCGACTCAGCCACTTGGCGACTTCCCATATTGCCATTATTTCGACTTGATAGACACTGTAGGTATTTGGTAGTCTGTGAGCTATATCCAAACTAAGCTCTGCACAGTGTACTCCGAAGCCAACCTTTTCATCAAGCTTCGAACCATCCGTGTAAAAGTGGAGATGGTTTCTATTACCTTGTATTATTGTGGCTTGTAGAGACTCGGTCGCTGTAGTCCTTAAGGCCCCGCATATGCTCAGGCATGCTGTTCTCTGAACCTTTGCTAGTAGGTTGATGATGGTTAGTTTGTCAGTTGCCGTCCACCATACCACAATGCCGTATAACATTATTGGACGAACTACTGCTGTATATATCCAGTGGACGATTTTAGGAAAGAGGCCCCACCGCGACCCCACAGGCTTTTTGCAGGAATATAAGGCGAAGTTGGCCTTCCTTACACGTTCCAATACGTTTAGTCTAAATAAGCGTTTTCCATCTAGCCCACTTGTTCAAAGCCACCTGTAGGACGTCTCTGATGACGTTTACGAATTTGCCACTCACTGCGATTGCCACGTCGTCCGAATATGCCACGACCTTGCAACCACAACGTTCTAGATCTAGTAGGATTTAATTCACCGCTAGTTTCCAAATTAGTGGAGACAGTACTCCTCCTTGTGGGGTCCCTCTGTTTACAAACCTTGTTAGAGTGGTTGACCCAAGACATGCTGTTATGCGTCTTCTGTTGAGCAGACTTTAAATTAGTCTAATCAAACTAGAGTTAACTTGTAGACGTGACAGTGCCGCAATTACTGCATCTGAGTGAATGTTGATAAAAGCACCTTCTATGTCACGCCCTTGCAGCCACAATGTTCTAGATCTAGTAGGATTTCATTCACCGCTAGTTTCCAAATTAGTGGAGACAGTACTCCTCCCTGTGGGGTCCCTCTATTTCAAAACCTTGTAAGAGTTGAGGACCCAAGACATGCTGGTATGCGTCTTCTATTGAGCAGACTTGGAATTAGTCTAATCAAACTAGAGTTAACTTTTAGATGTGACAGTGCCGCAATTACTGCATCTGAGTGAATGTTGTTAAAAGCCCCTTCTATGTCAAGATATGCCACCATGGTGAATTCCTTGAAATGCAGGGACTATTCGATAGTGCTCACAAGTTCGTGCAGGGATGATTCTGTAGTCTTCCCCTTATTGTAAGCATGTTGGTTTACCGACAGGAGTTTTGTATCCAGGTTTTCCCTAATGAAATAATCTAAAAGTCTTTCCAAACCTTTCAATAAGAAGGAGGATAGGCTAATTGGTCTGAAGTCTTTTGGCCTAGAGTGTGATATCTTCCCCGCTTTAGGTATGAATACCACTTTGGTATCCCTCCATCGATTTCCAGCCAGGGGATAATGTACTTTAATATTTTCTGCTGGAATGATGCCGTCTGGTCCAGGTGACTTAAAGGGCCCAAAGCTGTTAATAGCCCAGCTTATTCTGGATCTCTCAGTCAACAAGCTAGCAACGCTCGCAGTCCATTCGCATTCTTATTAGTCTTGCTGATCTTCGGGTTCTGTTGGTGAGTACCCCGGGAAATGTGTGTCGAGCAGTACATAAGCGTTTTCCATCTAGCCCACTTGTTCATAGCCACCTGTAGGACGTCTCTGATGACGTTTACGAATTTGCCACTCACTGCGATTGCCACGTCGTCCGAATATGCCACGACCTTGCAACCACAACGTTCTAGATCTAGTAGGATTTAATTCACCGATAGTTTCCAAATTAGTGGAGACAGTACTCCTCCTTGTGGGGTCCCTCTGTTTACAAACCTTGTTAGAGTGGTTGACCCAAGACATGCTGTTATGCGTCTTCTGTTGAGCAGACTTTAAATTAGTCTAATCAAACTAGAGTTAACTTTTAGATGTGACAGTGCCGCAATTACTGCATCTGAGTGAATGTTGATAAAAGCACCTTCTATGTCACGCCCTTGCAGCCACAATGTTCTAGATCTAGTAGGATTTCATTCACCGCTAGTTTCCAAATTAGTGGAGACAGTACTCCTCCCTGTGGGGTCCCTCTGTTTCAAAACCTTGTAAGAGTTGAGGACCGAAGACATGCTGGTATGCGTCTTCTATTGAGCAGACTTGGAATTAGTCTAATCAAACTAGAGTTAACTTTTAGATGTGACAGTGCCGCAATTACTGCATCTGAGTGAATGTTGTTAAAAGTCCCTTCTATGTCAAGATATGCCACCATGGTGAATTCCTTGAAATGCAGGGACTATTCGATAGTGCTCACAAGTTCGTGCAGGGATGATTCTGTAGTCTTCCCCTTATTGTAAGCATGTTGGTTTACCGACAGGAGTTTTGTATCCAGGTTTTCCCTAATGAAATAATCTAAAAGTCTTTCCAGACCTTTCAATAGGAAGGAGGATAGGCTAATTGGTCTGAAGTCTTTTGGCCTAGAGTGTGATATCTTCCCCGCTTTAGGTATGAATACCACTTTGGTATCCCTCCATCGATTTCCAGCCAGGGGATAATGTACTTTAATATTTTCTGCTGGAATGATGCCGTCTGGTCCAGGTGACTTAAAGGGCCCAAAGCTGTTAATAGCCCAGCTTATTCTGGATCTCTCAGTCAACAAGCTAGCAACGCTCGCAGTCCATTCGCATTCTTATTAGTCTTGCTGATCTTCGGGTTCTGTTGGTGAGTACCCCGGGAAATGTGTGTCGAGCAGTACATAAGCGTTTTCCATCTAGCCCACTTGTTCAGAGCCACCTGTAGGACGTCTCTGATGACGTTTACGAATTTGCCACTCACTGCGATTGCCACGTCGTCCGAATATGCCACGACCTTGCAACCACAATGTTCTAGATCTAGTAGGATTTCATTCACCGCTAGTTTCCAAATTAGTGGAGACAGTACTCCTCCCTGTGGGGTCCCTCTATTTCAAAACCTTGTAAGAGTTGAGGACCCAAGACATGCTGGTATGCGTCTTCTATTGAGCAGACTTGGAATTAGTCTAATCAAACTAGAGTTAACTTTTAGATGTGACAGTGCCGCAATTACTGCATCTGAGTGAATGTTGTTAAAAGCCCCTTCTATGTCAAGATATGCCACCATGGTGAATTCCTTGAAATGCAGGGACTATTCGATAGTGCTCACAAGTTCGTGCAGGGATGATTCTGTAGTCTTCCCCTTATTGTAAGCATGTTGGTTTACCGACAGGAGTTTTGTATCCAGGTTTTCCCTAATGAAATAATCTAAAAGTCTTTCCAGACCTTTCAATAGGAAGGAGGATAGGCTAATTGGTCTGAAGTCTTTTGGCCTAGAGTGTGATATCTTCCCCGCTTTAGGTATGAATACCACTTTGGTATCCCTCCATCGATTTCCAGCCAGGGGATAATGTACTTTAACATTTTCTGCTGGAATGATGCCGTCTGGTCCAGGTGACTTAAAGGGCCCAAAGCTGTTAATAGCCCAGCTTATTCTGGATCTCTCAGTCAACAAGCTAGCAACGCTCGCAGTCCATTCGCATTCTTATTAGTCTTGCTGATCTTCGGGTTCTGTTGGTGAGTACCCCGGGAAATGTGTGTCGAGCAGTACATAAGAGTTTTCCATCAAGCCCACTTGTTCAGAGCCACCTGTAGGACGTCTCTGATGACGTTTACGAATTTGCCACTCACTGCGATTGCCACGTCGTCCGAATATGCCACGACCTTGCAACCACAACGTTCTAGATCTAGTAGGATTTAATTCACCGCTAGTTTCCAAATTAGTGGAGACAGTACTCCTCCTTGTGGGGTCCCTCTGTTTACAAACCTTGTTAGAGTGGTTGACCCAAGACATGCTGTTATGCGTCTTCTGTTGAGCAGACTTTAAATTAGTCTAATCAAACTAGAGTTAACTTTTAGATGTGACAGTGCCGCAATTACTGCATCTGAGTGAATGTTGATAAAAGCACCTTCTATGTCACGCCCTTGCAGCCACAATGTTCTAGATCTAGTAGGATTTCATTCACCGCTAGTTTCCAAATTAGTGGAGACAGTACTCCTCCCTGTGGGGTCCATCTGTTTCAAAACCTTGTAAGAGTTGAGGACCGAAGACATGCTGGTATGCGTCTTCTATTGAGCAGACTTGGAATTAGTCTAATCAAACTAGAGTTAACTTTTAGATGTGACAGTGCCGCAATTACTGCATCTGAGTGAATGTTGTTAAAAGCCCCTTCTATGTCAAGATATGCCACCATGGTGAATTCCTTGAAATGCAGGGACTATTCGATAGTGCTCACAAGTTCGTGCAGGGATGATTCTGTAGTCTTCCCCTTATTGTAAGCATGTTGGTTTACCGACAGGAGTTTTGTATCCAGGTTTTCCCTAATGAAATAATCTAAAAGTCTTTCCAGACCTTTCAATAGGAAGGAGGATAGGCTAATTGGTCTGAAGTCTTTTGGCCTAGAGTGTGATATCTTCCCCGCTTTAGGTATGAATACCACTGTGGTATCCCTCCATCGATTTCCAGCCAGGGGATAATGTACTTTAATATTTTCTGCTGGAATGATGCCGTCTGGTCCAGGTGACTTAAAGGGCCCAAAGCTGTTAATAGCCCAGCTTATTCTGGATCTCTCAGTCAACAAGCTAGCAACGCTCGCAGTCCATTCGCATTCTTATTAGTCTTGCTGATCTTCGGGTTCTGTTGGTGAGTACCCCGGGAAATGTGTGTCGAGCAGTACATTCAGCGACTGCTTGCTGTTTTTGTCCAGTTATTTGCCTCATCCTGCAAGTAACCCACTGTACAGGGTGAAGCTGATAGTATTTTCCCCAGCCTTGCGGCGTCGGAGACCTTTTCCACTTCGCCACAGAAGGTATACCAAGATCGTCTTTGCGCCTTTCTAAGCTCCTGCTTATAGAACTTGAGATGCTCTTAATAGGCATCCCAAACATTAGCGACCCCAGTAGATTTAGCCTTGTTGAATAGCTTGTTGCAGGTTTGTTTTCATATCCGTTAGCTCAGAAGTCCCTTGTACCTTGTTTTTGGGACAGGCTTCTTCAAGGGAACTATTGAATGACGTGGTGATATGCTCGACCAGATTATCCAGACCGGCTTTGTCATTCGGTTGGTACAGAAGTTTGGAGTTGAGGACTTTCTTGAAACTCTTCTCATACATGTGCCACTTTGTCTTCCTCACATTTCTGTGTACGGCAGGATTAGTCGCTTTTTCAGCGAGTTTGAACTCAATATAATGGTGATCTGAGAATGAGTGGTCGTCCAGTACACTCCACCCAATAATTTTGTCTGACAGCCGGTAAGTAGCAAACGTTACGTCGAGTACTTCTTGTCTGTATCTAATTGTAAAGGTAGGTTTATTACCTATGTTACAAATACTTAGATTGGTAGTTAGAATAAAGTCAAGAAGCGAATCACCCCTATTGTTTAGATCCGTACTACCCCAGATAGTATGATGAGCGTTCGTGTCTGCGCCAATAACACAGTGCGACAAAATAAACTCAAGTTGAGAAGCAAATGACGCGATATTACTTTTTCCTGTAGGTCTTGTCGAGTTAAGGTGGGTACTATGTTTTTTCAGCTTGAAAAAATTCCACAAAATGTTATTTCAAGTTGAAAAATGGAACGCTTTTTTACTAAGGTCGCATTACATTTTTGAAGTGTGTGTGTGTCGAAATGTCACTTTTATATGAATGTGTGTGTGTAAGCATGTGCATTTTTTTCCTTTTTGCTTTTCTTGAAAACAAACACGAGTTTAAATTATAAACAATCAACAAATAATTAAATGAAATAATGCCGACTTAGAAAATATTGCATTTAAATTGCAGAAAGGAAATATTTTTGAAGATAATTGTGCTAATGTTATACATATGATGGCGATGCTTGTGAGGCATCAGAAGCCAGCGTAATACAATGTTGCTAATAACAAAATAATTTCCTACTGTTGTACGAATATAAATAAATTAAATGATGTTTTGATGAACCGAAAAAGATGTTTTATTATTATTTTTAAGGATTTGCATTATATTTGTTGACTTATACAAATTATACTTCCATCCATAAACGGAATTTCTTCTTCCAACTTCTATGGTTGGCAAGAACTCACTATGTTCTTTATAACCATTTAAAAACATGATCACAGGCACTACCCAATTCCATTGTCTTACTGGTTCGGCAGCGATAGACGTCCACAATATGTTTCCAGACTTTTCGTCATGATTGTTCTAAGCATACAAACGTAAATGTACATAATTACAAGACAAATTTCACATTATTACATATAGTTACATGTCCGTCCAGTGTTTTGCACATTTTTTGCTTTGCTATCCAATCGGAATGTCGCTCTTCTCGTTTATTCCATATACACATAATTATTATCCGTTCCAAAGCTTTTCATTAGTCTTCATTGTTTCAAATAATTTAATTTAGTATTCTTTATTAGGAAATTTTATTGATAATATTTACAACAGTTGAAGTTCTCGCGGACAAATATAAATATAAATACATAGGAGTACAATGCTGGCGGCTTCAATTTGTTGCGGCGTTCAATTAATTTGCAGCGGCGCAAAATGTCAATTTCTCACGTTGAAATAAACACAGTACCACAAATGAAAAAATTTCACTCATTTTTTCACAACTTTGGTTTTTGTATGGGATTTCACCGTGAAACGGGAACATAGTACCGTGCTTAAAACAAGAATCTTTTTTTGGAATTCCCCGGAGACCCCCAAAATCCGGATTTACGGACAAAAAACCGATTTTCTTGACATTTTTCACTTGAACGCCTATAACTTTGTTAACTACTAACCGATATTCAATCTCTAAAAGAATTTGGAAAGCAGAGAATTAGGCCTTTCGAACGATGTACATTTGGAGTTATTATAGTTTCATTAAAACTAAATGTGTACATAAATACTAGTTTTGACGATGATGACGAGTTAAAAATGAAACGCTCAAGCAGACATTATTGAGGTGAATGGCCAAAACTAGTGTTTATATACCGATTTAGTTTTAATGAAACTTTAATAACTCCGTATATTGCAAACGGATTTTAAAGAGACTGGTTTCATTTTTTCCTTATACTATAAATCTCACAATATAATTGGTAAAAACAGTGGCTAATCTAGAAAATGACGGACAAAAATTAAAAAATGTTTTTGTAGGACAAATAAACCTATATTCCTACAGATTCAAATAAACAAAATATACATCGTTCGAAAGGTTTAATTCTCATCTTTCCAAATTCTTTTAATTATTCTAACAATAATTAAGTTATAGGCGTAAATGTTAAAAATTTGCAAGAAAATCCGTTTTTTACCCGTAAATCCGGATTTTGGGGGTGTCCGGCAAATTTCGTAGAACAAACGTTGTTCTACTCGACAATACCTACAAGAAAAATAGTATCGCGGTTTTTCGATTTGGACTTTCGCACTGTATGATCAGCTCGACCTCGCCAGACGTTGCTTCTTCCACTTCTTCCCTGAATAGAGCAGTCGGTACTACAGCTTCATAAGGCAAGTAACTGGAGACCACCCAATATATGCGATTACCAATCTCCAGACTAGCAGATGTTTGGTCTTTACCACTTAAATTAGACAGGAGAAAGATACTTAGATCTTTCCTGGCCAAAATGCAGGTTCTTGGAGTGCCTTCACAGTTGGCCACAAGCAGTTTAAAGTTGGGTGTCCTGATACCGCACACCCTTCCTCCCACTGCGTAGGGCTTTTGCATCAGGACGATGTCTACTGTACCTGTGGACAGGCGCAGCAATAGAGCCGCTGAGGCTGCTTTAGCGTGATGGAGGTTAATCTGTAGAATTCTTACCATCATTGGTAATTGACAGATTAACATCCACCCCGACAAGGGTGTTATCGAACTCTTCGTCCATATCATCGAGAAGTGTGTCCCCGCCAGATGCGTCAAAGAGTCCGGAGACTCCCCTCAGCCCCTCAGTGTAGAGCTTTCATCCTCAGAGAAGGACGTTACAGATCCTCTGTTAGAGTTGGAGTCACCAGAAATAATGGGCGTGGGTACCTCCGCACTTCCAGAAAACCGTGTATCAACCACGGTGGACGACTCGCCTTACGCAGTGGGAGCTATATCCTGCTTATATACCTTCAATACTATAGTCTCCAAGCCATATTGTAGGGTTGCACTTGCACGTTGTATATGGGAGGTGGATTAAGAGTTAAGGATCAAATTGACCTGCCGCTTTTTACCACAGTGCTGATTCTCCAATAATGGGCCGGCAGACCAGGATTGGAATCTTTTATTATTTCTAATATGTCAGCCGGGTTGGAGGGCTCTTCTGTAACCCAGATGATGGCTCTAGGGTGACTATGGATGTTGTTTTTTCGACAACATCCAACTGGGCACCCGGCCACACCTCACCCGCTCGTTTCAGAGCAGCCTTATGCAGGTCTACTGATCTGACATCACCGAAATACAAGAGCTTTACTCTCCCCTGATGTCATCCTGCATCGTTGCAGATTGGTGTTTTGCCCGGCATTTCTCAACGGACATCGAGGTAATGAGCCATAATGGCTGATTGCACATGGCTCCATTTGTCCTTGAGGATAGATCCATCCTCACTACTTCTGTCTATAAGGGCCATCACTAGACTCTCCTTCGCCACTTCATTGAAGGACTTGGTGAGTGTCCTGTTGATGGTGACATTAGGGCCTCTTGCCTTTTTCGAAGGGAGGTGTTCATTAGGTGATCTGATTCTTTTGACTTAATTAACCGTTAACACAGCTAAATTTGTGGCTCTTTCAGGCGGCTCATTGGCCTTAGAAGCATCTATGACGCCTTTAGCCCAGGTAAGTGACTCTTTTTGTTTTTCGGTAAGAGCCGAAACCTCAACAGCCTCAACTTCGTCAAAACTCTGAGCGCTATCCGATGCTCATTGTGCTTCCGGGTGTACGGTCGGACATGACGTTTTCCCCTCCCCGTACCACCTCTTGTGAGTACTGGGGGGAAATTTTATCAAGTTCAGAAGACAGCTGTATCCTCACTGCGTCAAGAACATAACACTTCCCCTTCTGTGCATATTGCAACTATATCAGCGAGTAAGTCAAAAGATGCCCATGCTTGTTTTAAAAATACTTTAATTCAAACTTGTTACACATGGACCTTGCTACCCATGGAAAATATTTTGTTTAAAATATTGATAACTATATGTTAAATAAATATATTGATAACTATATGATATAACACACACAAGTTGGCTTTGTGCATACATACAAAGTCATATGAACAGTTAAAATAAAAAGAGAACAAAATTTTTGCCAGAGTAATTTCATTCAAACTAAAAAGTGTTCTACAGACAGGTCAATGCAGGAACAAAAGTATATATGGGCTTAAAGAGGAACATTCACCATTCTACTGGTAGCAAAATCTCATTGACCACTGTTGACTTACAGAAGTTCTATTCCTCTAAAATTCAAATTTGACTTAATTATAGTACCTGTGGAAGCAGATTTTTTTTTTCCAATTCATTACATTTTTTTATTGAATCTTTCATTATTATACAATGAAAATAACAATAAGTGGACAAATCTTAACTTAAATACTATTCTCTGGGTTGTTGCCATTGCGAACAAACCATTGAGACTTTACACGATTTTTTTACTTAAACAAAAGGTTAACATTTCAAATTTAGGAATTCATAATTTCATAATTTTTAGATTTTGATTAGGATTTGTTTTAATTTATATCATGTCCAGCGTATCTCTCCTTCTAAGGCGGTCATGACCTTCAAAATTTAGTAGTTCTCGAGCCAGGATGTTTGGATGATTGAATAGTTTACCCACGTAACACCGGCAATATTTTTCAATTTCCTCTTTTACTGTTGGCATGTTGAGATCCTTATGGATGTTAGCGTTTCTTATATACCATGGTGCACCTGTAATTAAACGAAGAATATTCGATTGTCTTCTTTGTAATTTGCATACATTTGAAGCGCACGCTGTACCCCAGAGCTGGATACCATATGTCCAAATTGGCTTCAATACCGTTTTGTATAAAAGAACTTTATACTCTGGATCTAGGGCAGATCTTTGGCTGATAAGCCACTGAAGTTGATTAGTTTTGAGTTTTATTTGAGTCACTTTAGAGTCTATGTGGCGCGACCACGTCAAACGCCGATCTAAGTGGATTCCAAGGTATTTTACATGATCCTTTTGGGGAATCTATGAGTTGAAAATAGAAATTGGAGGACTTGCATCCCTTCGCAGGGTAAAAGTAACATGAGTACACTTTGAGGCATTCACCATTATTCTCCATTTTTTTAACCATTCTTCTAGGATTCGGACATGCGACTGCAGTTGATCGGACGCAACTGAAGGGTTTTTGTGAGTACTGACGAAAGCAGTATCGTCCGCAAAAGTAGACGTGAGCGTAAAGTTGGTTATGGGCATATCTGCCGTAAAAATAACGTACAGTATAGGGCCAAGAATGCTCCCCTGTGGGACACCGGCATTTATTTTCTTAGGGCTAGAAAAAATGCCATTTGATTTAACTTGAAAAGACCGGTTAGTCAAATAGCTCCTGAACAGTTTATGCGTGTTGATTGGCAGAAGGTAACATATTTTGTACAGAAGTCCTTCGTGCCAGACTTTGTCAAATGCTTGGGAAATATCTATGAATAACGCCGAACAGTATTCTTTATTCTCAAAAGCTCTTCTGATGCAGGTTACGATACGGTGTACCTGTTCTATAGTATTGTGACTTTTTCTAAAACCAAATTGATGGTCAGGTATAATATTGTGAGAAATTATGTGAGGTGTGATTTTCTTCATGAGAATGGACTCAAACATTTTTGAAAGTATCGATAGTAAGCTTATAGGGCGATAGGATTTGACTTGAGTTGGATCTTTGCCTGGTTTCGGTATCATCACGATTTCAGACCTCTTCCAAGATAGGGGGAAGTAACCTACACGGAGAATTGCATTGAATAAAAATAACACAATTTTCAAGGCTGAAAAGGGAAGTTCTTTAATCATTTTCGCTGTTATACCATCTCCTCCGGGCGATTTCTTTAATTTTAGTTCTTTGACAGATTTTTCAACATCCTTTATTCTAAGCTTGATTGGGCCAGGAATTATATCATCTATCACGGGCTGATGGATTGGGCGACGAATTAAATCATCTATCACGGGCGGATAGATTGGGCGTGGAGTTATATCGTCTATCACGGGCGGATAGATTGGGCGAGAAGTTATGTCATCTATCACGGGCTGATACATTGGGAGAGGAATTGAGTCATTTATCCCGGGCGGGTAGATTGTGTGAGAAATTGTATCATCTATCACGGGCGGATAGATTGGGCGAGGAATTGTGTCGTTTATCACGGGCGGATAGTGTGGGTGAGGAATTATATCTATCACGGGCGGATAGATTTCAGATGTATCACTGTTGGGTGTAAAAACGGACTCGAGGTAGTTTGCGAATGCATTTACTTTCTCTTCTGTGCTTTTTGCCCAGTTCCGATTTTCAAGGCGAATTGGGGATTCATGCGCAACAGGACCTCGCATGTTTTTTGTGGCCTTCCAGAGACTATAATCTGTTTTCTGGGTTGGATCCAGAGATTGCAAATATATTTTTAGATCACTTTCCTCGGCTGATTTTAGGGCTGATTTCTGGCAATTTTTTAGTTTTTTTCTCAGTGCTGGGGAGCGATATTGTTGCCACTCTCTTCTTACGCTTCTTTTTGCATTGATTAACGCTTGAATGCCTATTGGGTTATTGGAGTTATCTCTTTTGAATGCGCTTTTTCGAGTAGCCACTTTAACAGCACTGTTTACAACGTCTGTAAATAGGTTTACCGCGGATTCAATTTCATCCGTTGTACGTAACGATACACCATCGGATAGGTGTGAGCTAACGTATTTTTTATATTTTAGCCAGTTGGTATACTTATTGGGCAAACTGTCACACAAATTTTCATGATTGTTGTAAAGCAGTGTCAAAATGGTAGGCGAATGATCCGATGATAGATCAAGTGATGGACATAGAGATAATTGTTCGCGCCTTATATTTTTTATTATAGCGAAATCAATAAGGTCAGGCGTTTTGTTCAGATCTGAGGGCCAATATGTTGGGTGACCGCTCGAAGCTACATCTAGTTTAGCAGATGTTATGGCTTTAAGTAGTTGTCTACCTTTTGGAGTAGTGAGTAGTGATCTTTGTTAATATTGTGCCTAGGCGAACAATATATCGACGATATCACCAGATTTGTGCCTGTGATAGCGATAGAAGTTGCTTGTATATGCTCAGTCCTATATTCGGGCATAGGATAATGTTTGATTTTATTTTGGACAATAAGAGCTGTACCACCACAGGCTCTCCCGCTAGCATGTTTAGTATCGTATGTGGAATAACCACGTATCCTAAAACAATTTCTGGTTGAAAAATGTGTCTCAGAGACTAATAAAATATCTATACAGTGGTTTCGGAGAAAATTTTCTACGTCATTTCTGTGTTGGCTCAGGCCGTTTGCATTCCAACAACAAATTCTCATTGGATTTATTTTTGATTTAACACGAGTTGCATAAGCATACTTTGATTTCTCATCATTTCTTGCATCATGCTTTGCATATTCAACATGAATGAATTCATTGTTTCTATTAATTTTTCTATTGAGTTTTCGAGGGGAAATTGAGGGGGTAACGAATTACCATTTCTTGTCATACGGGCGTATGACATATTTGGATGAATTGTATTCTATGGGATTCGGTTTACGTTTGGATCGCTAGAACTAGCATTTTCTGTAGGAGATACAGTTCTTAAGCCTGGGAAAGGCGATGGAATATAGCTTGCATATGTTGGAGTTTTATTAACATTGTTTGATTTTTTCATGTGCTTATAGACAGGGCAACCCCTGTAGTTTGCTGTATGGTTCTCACCGCAGTTACTACATTTTTTTACGCTGGTATCTGTTCTAGGATGGGGACAGTCAACGGACTTGTGCACATCGCCACATCTGACACAAATGGCCGGTAATTTACAGTATGCCTTGGTGTGTCCAAATTCTTGACAATTTGTACATTGGGGAGGATCGGCTCGTTTTAAAGGTTCCTCGACTCGAATTCTACGGTTGCACAAATATCTTAGGTCGTAAATAGGATGAGGTGCGCTTTTTTCTTTATTCTTGAAGAATCAAATGTTAGTTCAACCTTAAACATGGGCTGAGGAATTTTCTTTTTATTTATAATGTTTATTATGGATTTAACTTCATAACCCTCTTTAGCAAGTTCATCGATTATTTCAGCTGTTGAAACTGTACTATCAATACCCTTAATTACTACCACGAGACCTTTTGAACTTTTAAGCTGGTAAGTGTAGTAATTCTTTTTCTCGAAATCGAGCAACCCAACCACCTTTCTATAAGACACTTCGGTGTGTGTCTGAATTTTTGTTTCGTAAACATTGCCTCTACGAAGTGAAGCAACATAGAAGTTTTCTTTGCCTACTTTGAAACTGTACTATCAATACCCTTAATTACTACCACGAGACCTTTTGAACTTTTAAGCTGGTAAGTGTAGTAATTCTTTTTCTCGAAATCGAGCAACCCAACCACCTTTCTATAAGACACTTCGGTGTGTGTCTGAATTTTTGTTTCGTAAACATTGCCTCTACGAAGTGAAGCAACATAGAAGTTTTCTTTGCCTAGTTGCTGGGACAGCTTATTTACCAACGCGTTAGTTGTTTGTTCCCGCAAGAAAAGCGGAGGTGGTTTGGGTTCTCTTATAGTTTCATTTGTTTCTTCATTACTAGCCTCAGAGCTGAGGAGGTCAAATCGGTTCGAACTTACCGCATTCATTCCTTTGGGAACTTTGGGATCTGGTTCCTTATGAGGAGACCTTGCACTTGCCTTTCGTTTTGTCACTAAAATATATCTATCTATACCAGTTTGTATTTTCTCATCTTTGCCCGTTGTACTGTTTGGATTTGTACCTTTGGGGATTGTTCCTGTTGCTGTGGCAACACTATTTCCATTCGGATTAGCTACTGAACTTGAAAGCATACTTTTAGGCACTACGTTATTTTGCATTGTATTTGTTAGCATTTCTATTTTATTTGTTTCACTACTTGACAACTGCGGTGAGAAAGAGCGCGCATTGTTTGGGGTTTTGGCGGTCAAAAAGAGGCTGTCATCTCTTCTAGGCGTTGTTGTTGCGTTGCTTTCTGTATTTGTCACAGAAATGTACGCATTTCTGCCATTAAGACTTAACCGCCTCTCAACGGAGGGAGTGAGAGACATGCACGAATATTTGTTTTTGTAAATTTCCTTTGTTTATTTATGAACACCCAACACAGCAAGCACTATGATTTTTAACTTGATTATTTTTCTTGCAAAAACTTACACTTTAGCAATAAACTTTAACACAGAATTATAACCAAATCACTTGTTAATAGCGTCCAACTCGCTTTATATGCTTTAGCAGGGTTAATCCCAAAGAAAATAATTTTTTAATAGAATTTTTGTGAGAGCCACTATAAACACGTCTGTACGCAACTATGTTGCCAGATGTGGAAGCATATACGGCGTGTTTTCATTACACCATAGGTGCTTAATTTGTATAACTTAATTTTAATTTTACGCATTATTAGTTCCCGATGAAGTTTGGTGTTTGTGTTCCTGAAGAAGAAGAAGAAGAAGAAAACATATGGAATATTATTTTAATATTTGCAAAAAGAGTGTAAACAATTGAACAAAGAATAGTAAATTTATTTTATAAATTAATGTTTTATAAATACTTTTCACGAATTTTTTTCTGTTTCGCAGTTTTCTTTCTTCGCAACTCATGACACCATTGCTTCCAGATAGTGGAAATCCGTCACTTACTGCTATGCACCAGTTAGTGGAAGTCAGTTGTTTTCGTTGCAAAGTCTAAACTAAAATCGCTAGCTTGTAACGAAAATATGCCTATAATAACACACCAAGTGTAAACAGTACAGTAACACAGTATACCATCTCTTAAAGACTACGATCCCACCTATCTAGCAAAAAAAGTTTAACCCGTTATCGATAATAGTTTGCGAGAAATGGGAGAGGGAGGCAAGCGGAAAGCGGGCATCAACATTTTAGAAATCGGTGATTAAAAAAAATTTGGTGTTTTGGCTAGTAAAATTCAATTCTGGACCACCGTGCGTCGGAATCTTCACACAGGTGAAGTATCGTTTACTATGATTTCTATATGTCAGATTGTATCAGATGATTCGTTACGCTACGGGGACAATACGGTTACGTTTGCCTAACCCAGCCTTAAGGGTATCTCTTAAATACCAGTGAATACGTCCGGCGTCTGTCAAACTCGATTTCAAATGTATGGAAATGTTCTACTGGTACCCAAATAGGCACACGGATACGACGGATAATTTCAATAAATCCGAACTTGACAGAGCGTTTACAACAACGAAGGAAAACAAAACAACAACAAAAGAAAACAAAACAGAAACAGATGATAAACTGCATTTCATATTTGCTATTATAATTTATATTAAAATGTGCTTTTCATGCTGACAGCGAAAAATTTATCGAAATAGCTGGGACACAGTCCACTTATGGAATGCAAAGGAGAAAGAGCGGCACTGCAAATGCATAAAAATCAGGGAGGGCACATGGGAAGGAAATTCTCTGGATTTGTCAACACCAAGTAAATGCCAAAACTTTAAAATATGTACCAGCATTTTAGTCTTAATGTTTATTCATTTAACAGAAACATGGGGAACCTATTCATGTTTTGGACGGGAAGAACCCATTTTCAAGAAGAAAATAAAACACATTTTGATTCCAGTCGGATCGAACCAAGGAAAATCGTTAGTCCAGGTGTTCGGCCATAAAGGCATTGATGTGGAAGGATATTAGGTCCAAGGTAGTCAGCCGCTGTCGTAGAGAATTGAGGATTCTCACTGAACAGCATAATATTACTCTGTGCTGGGTGCCAGGACACAAAGGGAAATGAAGAAGCGGACGTATTAGCTAAGAATGGCCCACGCCTTGCAGGGGGCGTTGTTCCGAATGCTTTACTACCTTTGTCGTATTATTTTTTCAGAATCAAGTGCAAGATTAAGGAGAAATGGCGCAGACGGTGGGTGACCTCCACAGGCTGTGAACAAACCAAACTACTATGGGACGAAAAGTCAATGAGAAATCCAGAATACTTACTGATGATGAAGATAGATGAGTTGAGGGCGATCATTGGTGTTATAACTGGACACAATACACTGGGGAAACACATGGTAAGAATCGGTATCAGAAATGATGATATATGTAAATGGTGCGGGGATGCTGACTATTCGGAAGATAGTTAGTCAGTGCCCGGCCCTGAGCAAAAGAAGAAACAAGATACTCGGCTCATTCTTCTTTCAGACATTGGCGGAAATTCGAGGTATAGAACCAGGCAAAATTTTGGCCTTCATAAAGACATCAGGATGGCATCCTTAACGACGTAAGCGGTCTCCAGATGTGATAATAAAAATCTGGAGATCTCAACGTTAAACTGTGACATCGAAACAACGTTCCTTATGGCCAACGCGCTTTCCTGAGACGTTGTATACGATTTACATTGAATTGGTGGGAGAAGAGAAGAAACAGCAAAAAAAACGAGGAATAACAATGGATCAAACCTGGTCCAAGTTTTAGGCATTAGATCTATCTGGTGTCTTCCTCCAACAACCTAACCTAACCTACTCCAGGTGTTTGTTCTTCCTACAATGAAGCACATGACACGAGCTTGTTCCGAACAGTTTTTATTTAAATAGCTTAACGCTGCTGCAACGCATTGAATTCTACTTTCAACGAGGACATTTGGAAATATCAATTGAAACTGGCCAATAAACAATTACCTACTTTGATGCATGACTATAAGATAGAATTTGATTTCATAGCGATACTGTAATGGGAGCCGACAGATTCGATAGATGTGGTTGGCGTTTGCAAAGTCAGGCGGAGAATTACATGACTTTACATCGTGCACCACCAATAAATAGTTCAAGAAACATGATTTGACTTCGGTGGACGAAACCAACATTTTTAGATATTCCACGATCACTGATATTTCCATACTTCTCTAATGAAAAACAGCATCTTGCATAACAAACATAAATAGGCAACTGCAAATGTTTTTATGAATATATTTTATGCACTCATATTGTTATTTTGATTAAAACATATAACTACAATGCTATGAATCTTTACGTAGTTAAAAACTTTGTGCCGGATTGGGCACAATACTACTATCAATGCAAACTATCAAATTACTCCAGTGCAGTTGGGGTTATACAAGTAAATTTTTATTCCCTCTTCTTTGTTGTTTGTCCGGAATATTTTAAAAAGTGTAAATCATCCATAAAACCAATATTGTCCGCTGAGTCTAGTCAAAATTTCTGTTGTCCCAACAAAATTGCTGCTGTTACAGCAAAATCTCAGTAAATTTTGAATTGCAAACATACAGCGAAAGAGTTTTCAGTTTTTTAAAAATATTTGCTGTTATGTTAATTATTTGCATTTTAATTATTATTTTTATTATTATTTATATTTGTAAATATATAATGGCAACACAAATTAAACTTGAGAATATTCCCTATCTTTACAAATAATAGAAATACATAAATTGACCTATAACAATATTTCAATCAATATATTCTCCGAGTTGGGATAAATTATATTTTTTGTCTTAAAAGCTTATAAATGTGGTAATAAATAGTTCCCGACATTGTTATGTTTAGAAGATGAACTGAAAGTTCCAGTTACTCGTATAGCCCCTATTTAGACTGGCAATTTTTTCAGCAGATAATCGGTTAATTCACTTTTCAACTTACCTCTATGTACTCGAAACGTCCCTGTACGTACGAGTTTTTCCTCCCTCTTGACGACTGCCTCTCTCTCCTTCAAAATCGCCGATAATCTGCTGAACATTCAGCCAATGTAAATAGGGACATATCAGCAAACACGTGTTTGCCATTTCAGCAGACACTTTCTGCTTTTCCTTTTTCAGCAGAAAATCTGTTGTTTTATTAAAATATTTTGCTGTGTCTACTAACAAATTTCTTTGAGTGTCGCAAAACAAAATTTTTCTGAAATGGGGATGAAAAGTCAGCTGTTTTTTGTTAACAGCGTATTTGGGTACAGCGCGCGTTAAAAACTACCCGTGAGGGCATCTCTTAAATACCGGTGAATTGCGTCCTGCGTCTGTCAAAGTGTTGTTGTATGCACAGAAAACAATAGGATGAAATTTGAGTTTGACAGACGCCGGATTTCAAATGTATGGAAATACACTACAGCTACCCAAATACGCACACGGATACGCCGGATAATTTTAAAAAATCCGAATTTGACAGTGCGCTTACAACTACAACGAAAGAAAACAAAGCATAAACACAAACAGATGACAAGCAGCATTTCATTTTTTTATTTTGGAACAGTGCACGAAGTAGAAAAATATTAAATGTTGAATTTGCTGGAAATACTAAATACAAACCGGTAAGAATTTAATATTTTACTATTATAATTTATAATAAAATGTGCTTTTCAGATTAACAGCGAAGAAATGATTGAAATAGCTGGGACATAAAAAGGAGCCTCTCCACAAATGTGTAAAAATCAAGAAGGGCTTGCCATGTGCAATTTCTCTTGAGTTGTCAACACCAAGTGAATTCCAAAACTTTACAAAACTTAACCCTTATTCAGAAAAATTTAATGAAGGTTTGCAGAACGTTTTAACACCGCTAAAACGTTCCTCAAACCTTCTTTAACTTTTTATGAATAAGGCCCTTAATGTTTATTCATTCAACAGAAACGTGGGAACCTATTCACGCTGCTTGGACGCAAGGAATCCATTTCAAGAACACATTTTGATTCAGGTCGGATCGAACCTAAGATCGTTAGTCCAGGTGTTTGTTCTTCCTAAACAGTTTTTATTTCCATAGATTAACGATGCTGCAACGCATTTGAATTCCATGTTCAACGAAGACATTTGGAAATATCAATTGAAACTGGCCATTAAACAATTTTCTACTTTGAAGCATGATTAAAATATAGAATTTGATTTAATAGCGATACTGCCATGTGAAATAAAACACGATTTAGTCCCAACATGGCAAGTGCCACAGGGAACCGACAGCTTCGGTAGATTTGGTTGGCGAATTACAGGTCTTTGCATTTTGCAAACCAATAAACAGTTTAAGAAATGTAATTTGACTTTGGTGAACCAAACCAACATCTTTAGATACTCCACGATTACTAATATTTCCGTTCTTCTCTAATAAAAAACAGCATCTTGCATAACAAACAAATTAAAACATATAACTACAATGCTATGGAAATTTTTTGGTTACAAAACTGTGTCATTGGGGTATATACACAATAATACTGCTCAAATGCAAACTATCAAATTGCTTCAGTGCTGTCCGGTTTCTACAATCTTTCCGAATGAAAACATATATGAAAAATGAATTGATCCGTCTGCAAAATGTTTAAAGTACGAATGCCTCCTGGTTTTGGAGTAAATTTCTATTCCCTCTTCTTTGTGGTCTGTCCATAATATTTTCAAAAAATACATATCATCCATAATATCGATATTGCACTAAATATCCACTCCAAATGTAGAAAAACAAAATTTTTCTGGAATGTTTACTGCGTATTTGGGTACAGCGCGCGTTAAAAATTATCCGTAGTGCGATTTTTTGACAGACGCTAACGCTTGCACTGGTATTTGGGCATCTCCTAAATACCGGTGAATTGCGTCCTGCGTCTGCCAAAGTGTTGTTGTATGCACAGAAAACAATAGGATGAAATTTGAGTTAGACAGACGCCGGACGCATTCACTGGTATTTAAGAGATACCCTTTAAGAGACACCCTTAAGGCTGGGTTAGGCAAACGTAACCGTTACGCCCCCGTAGCGTAACGAATCCGCTGATTCAATCTGTCATATGGAAGTCGGTGTAAACGATTAGCCAACGGAAACGAAACGTAAACGGACGGCTGAATCTGTTGAAATCAGAATTGGACGTTCCGTTTACGTACAATTTGACAACAGCTGATACTACATGTTGTTTACAATTACAATTGTATGTTCACCGAAAAAAGTAAAGAATGTAATTTATTAATTATTTGTTGTTTAAAAGTGCAAATAAACATGAAAGATGAATATTTGATTTCAATGGTGCAGTCGCACGAGTATTTATACAATAAATATAATCCAGCAAATAGGATATCTGAAAAAAAGCGAGAAGCTTGGAAGCAAATTGGCAAGGAGCTGGGCGTCACAGGTGAGTTTTATGAAAATCGCGGCTGACTCCATTAAAAATTAAATTTATAATCTGCTTCAGGATTCTTTTGGCGACAGTACGAGACAATCATTGCGCCAATCTTCTTCATTGTGGGTTAATTTGACAGCAATATAAGCGTCTCTACAAACGTGGACTTATTTATAGATAGAGATTGGATTTGATTTGGCTGAGTCCCTCTTCAATGGAAATAGACATAAGTATTAATAAAACACAGAATATTTAAGATACAGAGTTCAAATTTATTACAGGTGTAGTGCAAATGTTACATTTTAAGAATGAAATTCAATTTCGGTCATATGACCACCACGAGCCCGTCAACAGCGACATTTCGACCGGAACGTTGGCAATTTCGCGTTGGATGTTGTCTCTGAGCTCGTCTATAGTTGTTGACTTAGACCAAGGATATTCCTCAGGGAAAACGCCGCATCGCCAATAAAAAAATGAGGAAAGGCTTCAGAGGATGCTGACGATAATGGTTTACTAGGAGGTACAGGTACTGTACCAAAAATAACTGACTGGCCAAACGGAGAGTACTGGAATATAGCTGTATTTAATATAAATTAAGAAATGGAAATTGTTTGTATTAAAATAGATTATAATTAAATAGAAGTTTAATGGACATACCCCCATCGTGTTGGCTGCCATAACTTCCAACATTAACTGATATGAATGTATAGTTAGCATCGCAGATTCCCACACAATTCGGCATATCCCACATTCGTTGAAAATCATTGGCTATGTGTTTGTACTGCTGTGTAGTTGGTTCACTTAATTAAATCGGCGAAAGCAAGCGCCACAAAACTTCACTGTATTCTAAAACAATATTTCGCATTGTTGTTTTCCCCAGCCTGTGACTCCATGCAATCGATTGTATGGAACAACCGTGACCCAAATATCTACAATTTTAAAGAATAGAATGTTAAGATTACCCAACTTGGAATCATAGGATAAAGCAATATTTGACATACAGTGGTGTTATTGCTAGTCTTTCTGCCGGTCTAATCCGTTGCTTTGGCGTAGTTAACTCAGTCATTGTTTATAGGACGTCCACCCCATCTTCTTATCCGACGATATTTTCTTGATTTACTTTAATTGTAAATTCTGCACAGATTTAAAAAACACAAATTTATAAACAATCTTCTTAACTTAATTTTTAATAAACCTAAACAAAAAGAAATAGCGGCTTTTTTGATTACTTATGTGTTGTTGTTGTCAGAACATATGACTCTTTAAAAGAAAAAAGAATAAATGTATGCTAAGCTTTTGAAAACTAGTGATAAATAAGTAATAAAATTATAAATTAGTAGCAAATAAATATAAAATAAAATTAATTTGTTGCTATTTTTGTTGTGAATATCTCAGTGATACAGAACGTTTATCAAGTTTTGGGTAATTGCTCCAGCGGACAACGTTACGGCGGCGCTAAAGTTAAATTACGTTTAAGTTTGCCTAACCCGGCCTTTAGAGATACTCTTCAGTGTTACCGTTGTGCGGAATTTAAAGGGACAATTTTTCTCCTTTTTTCAATCGTGATACTTTTGCGCCTATTTTCACATATCGCATTGTTTTCGTACTGTCTTTGATTTTTTGCTGACAGTAAATTCGACAATTGTCTTGACGGAAGCAGCAAATCAGAGCGCGAAACGACACTAACGAGGGTTTATCAAGTTTTGGGTAATTGCTCCAGCGGACAACGTTACGGCGGCGCTAAAGTTAAATTACGGTTAAGTTTGCCTAACCCTGCCTTTAGGGTGTCTCTTAAATACCAGTGAATGCGTCAGCGTCTGTCAAAAAAACGCATGATGAATAATTTTTAACGCGCGCTGTACCGAAATACGCAATAAACAAAAAACAGCTGATTTATCATCTCCATATTCAGAGCAATATCGATATTATGGATGATTTATATGTTTTGAAAATATTCTGGACAAACCACAAAGAAGAAGGAATAGAAATATATTCCAAAACCAGGAGGCATTCGAATTTTAAACATTTTCGGACAGCAATTCATTTTTCTTCGCCTTCTCAACTTTCTATCTAAGTTTTCGTAAGGAATGATTGTAGAAGCTGCACTGAAGCAATATGATAGTTTGCATTCGAGCAGTATTATTGTGTATACACCCCAATGACACAACGTTTTTAACTACAAAATTTCCATAGCATTGTAGTTATATGTTTTAATTTGTTTGTTATGCAAGATGCTGTTTTTCATTAGAGAAGAACGGAAATATTGCTCAAATATCGTGGAGAATCTAAAGATGTTGGCATTGTCCACTGAAGTCAAATTATGTTTCTTAAACTCTTTATTGGTTGTGCAAAATGTAAAGACCTGTAATTCTCCTCCTGACTTTGTAAACGCCAACCAAATCTATCGAAGCTGTCGGCACTTGCCATGTAGGGACTAAGGGCCTGTTTCTGTAACTTATTTTCGTTCGTCTACGGCGAACGATCCAAATTCTCTCAGCTATTACTTGAATTCTATAAAACGCAGGTTAGAAATATTTTAGGAACAAGCTTTTTACACGATTTCCTACAGACACAACGAATTATAAACTTCTGCGATTTATAGACTTCTCGGAATAATTGAGTGATTTTTGATCGTTCGCAGTAGACGAACGAAAAAAAGTTACAGAAACAGGCCCTAAATTGTATTTTATATCACATGACAGTGTCGCTATTACATCAAATTCTATCTTATAATCATGCTTCAAAGTAGAGAATTGTTTATTGGCCAGTTTCAATTGATATTTCCAAATGTCCTCGTTGAACATGGAATTTAAATGCAGTATCGTAAAGCTATGGAAATAAAAACTATTCGGAACAAGCTCGTGTCACATGCTTCATTGTAGGAAGAACAAACACCTGGACTAACGATTTTCTTAGATTAGATCCGACCGGAATCAAAATGTGTTCTTGAAAATGGATTCCTTGCGTCCAAGCAGCATGAATAGGTTCCCCACGTTTCTGTTGAATTAATAAACATTAATACAAAAACGCTGGTACATATTTTAAAGTTTTGGAATTTACTTGGTGTTGACAACTTCAGAGAAATTGCTTGCAATGTGCCCTTCTTGATTTTTACACATTTGTGGAGAGGCTCCTTTGTATTCCATAAGTGGGCAGTGTCCCAGCTATTTCAATAATTTCTTCGCTGTTAATCTGAAAAACACATTTTGATATAAATTATAACAGTAAAATATTAAATTCTTACCAGTTTGTATTTGGTATTTCCGGCAAATTCAATATATAATATTTTTCTACTTCGTGCACTGTTCCAAGATAAAAAATAAAATGCTGCTTGTCATATGTTTGTGTTTGTTTTCTTTTGTTGTTGTTTTGTTTTCTTTCCTTGTATGTGTAAGCGCACTGTCAAATTCGGATTTTTGGAAATTATCCGGCGTATCCGTGTGCGTATTTCGGTAGCTGTAGTACATTTTCATATATTTGAAATCGAGTTTGACAGACGCAGGACGCATTCACCGGTATTTAGGAGATGCCCTTAGAGATACTCTTCAGTGTTACCGTTGTGCGGAATTTAAAGGGACAATTGCGCCTATTTTCACATATCGCATTGTTTTCGTACTGTCGTTGATTTTTTGCTGACAGTAAATTCGACAATTGTCTTGACGGAAGCAGCAAATCAGAGCGCGAAACGACACTAACGAGGGTTGTGTATTTTCTTCAATATTGTCTGGACGCCTACGTCACATGAACAATTTTTCCCTTTTTTGGGTATGTTTTCAGTACTATCTGACATGTTAAAGTACCGTAGTACTCCCATAACATTTTCTGTACTTTTCTATTTTCTTTGTATAAAGGCCAGCTTACACACATCAGTTTTGTCCTACAACTTGTGTGATCCATGGATTTATCCACAGTCTAAGGAGCTGCATGATGAGTGTTCATGGATGTTGGACGAAAATCAAAACGATTTTGATATTTTTATGTTGGCTCATGCAAATCCACAATGTAATGGCAGGTATGACAACATTTCGTCAGTTCAAAAGAAACATTGTGGTGGAAACACGAAAAGAGAACAAAGTGCCGTCGGCAAAATGACATTTCTGTAGAAACCTCATTGAGTAAAGATGCGTAAAACTGAAAATGGAAAGAGATAGGCAATTTTGGTTGGATTTTCTTTGAATTATAAAACAGTATGCCAGAATTAAAAGTGAAGACTATAAGAATTGTTATTATTTTTCTTTCAAAAATATTTACGTTGATTTTAAATTTGAAAAAATAAATTTCGCTTAATTTTCCTTGAATGACCGGCTTGTTAAAAATTTATTTTACAAACTAAACTAATTTTTTATGTTGGTTTGAAGGCAATAAACAATTTCTTGTGGAAAATAAATATGTACATAAATATTTTTCGTAGATTTGTTAATTTAATGAACACTTTCATTTCCTTCAAAAGTATACAGAATTTGTGTCTGTCTCTCCCAAACATAATTTTTGGAAGGCTATATTTGTAAAAGTAATTAAGAAGCAACGATATTGGCATGACATTTATTTTACTTTTCTCCTCTGTTTCGGCATATATTATTTTGTATGAAAACATGAAACAAATGTATTAAAAAAAGTCAGGTAAAATTTGTATCAGGTACATTTGTATATCACATTAAAAATATAACGCACGATGCACACTCATATGGAATGTGGGTATAAACAAATTCTTTCAAAAATTCCCTAATTATTCATTAAAAAAGGTTGAAGGAAAATTCCCAAATTTTATGGTCACATATTTTCATTTTGCCGACGGCATTTTGATCTTTTTCTTCGCTGCACACGCACAACCGACCATGTTGCTGTCGTAGATGAAATTATGTTGTAGAGATTGCATGAGTAATCTAAGGGCAAACAGTCGTCGAACACAACATCTGAGAGAACATGATGCTTGACAACAAATCCACAATGTAAGGGGCCCTTAATAGGAGTTACAAATAGGTAAACTTTATATTCATGTGAATTTTCTGCTATTCTCTCAAAATAAAATTACTTTTTAATTGTTTTAATAAAAACGACTTGGGCCATTTTAAGACGATTTTTCATTTAAAATGATTACAACTTTCTCAATTAAATTTTCACAATTTTTAAAATAAAAGCGTCATAAAATCATCATAAGTTATATTTTTCATCCCTGTACGATACATCACATACAGCCCGTTTCTGTATTTCGCACGAAAGCGATGCGAACGAAGAACAGCTGATTTTAGACTTACTAAAAGGTATCAGAACAACAAAGTGACTGCAAACATAATGGCTGATGCCAGTTAGTAGGTCTAAAATCAGCTGAACAGCTGATTTATCATCTCCATATTCAGAGCAATATCGATATTATGGATGATTTATATGTTTTGAAAATATTCTGGACAAACCACAAAGAAGAAGGAATAGAAATATATTCCAAAACCAGGAGGCATTCGAATTTTAAACATTTTCGGACAGCAATTCATTTTTCTTCGCCTTCTCAACTTTCTATCTAAGTTTTCGTAAGGAATGATTGTAGAAGCTGCACTGAAGCAATATGATAGTTTGCATTCGAGCAGTATTATTGTGTATACACCCCAATGACACAACGTTTTTAACTACAAAATTTCCATAGCATTGTAGTTATATGTTTTAATTTGTTTGTTATGCAAGATGCTGTTTTTCATTAGAGAAGAACGGAAATATTGCTCAAATATCGTGGAGAATCTAAAGATGTTGGCATTGTCCACTGAAGTCAAATTATGTTTCTTAAACTCTTTATTGGTTGTGCAAAATGTAAAGACCTGTAATTCTCCTCCTGACTTTGTAAACGCCAACCAAATCTATCGAAGCTGTCGGCACTTGCCATGTTGGGACTAAGGGCCTGTTTCTGTAACTTATTTTCGTTCGTCTACGGCGAACGATCCAAATTCTCTCAGCTATTACTTGAATTCTATAAAACGCAGGTTAGAAATATTTTAGGAACAAGCTTTTTACACGATTTCCTACAGACACAACGAATTATAAACTTCTGCGATTTATAGACTTCTCGGAATAATTGAGTGATTTTTGATCGTTCGCAGTAGACGAACGAAAAAAAGTTACAGAAACAGGTCCTAAATTGTATTTTATATCACATGACAGTGTCGCTATTACATCAAATTCTATCTTATAATCATGCTTCAAAGTAGAGAATTGTTTATTGGCCAGTTTCAATTGATATTTCCAAATGTCCTCGTTGAACATGGAATTTAAATGCAGTATCGTAAAGCTATGGAAATAAAAACTATTCGGAACAAGCTCGTGTCACATGCTTCATTGTAGGAAGAACAAACACCTGGACTAACGATTTTCTTAGATTAGATCCGACCGGAATCAAAATGTGTTCTTGAAAATGGATTCCTTGCGTCCAAGCAGCATGAATAGGTTCCCCACGTTTCTGTTGAATTAATAAACATTAATACAAAAACGCTGGTACATATTTTAAAGTTTTGGAATTTACTTGGTGTTGACAACTTCAGAGAAATTGCTTGCAATGTGCCCTTCTTGATTTTTACACATTTGTGGAGAGGCTCCTTTGTATTCCATAAGTGGGCAGTGTCCCAGCTATTTCAATAATTTCTTCGCTGTTAATCTGAAAAACACATTTTGATATAAATTATAACAGTAAAATATTAAATTCTTACCAGTTTGTATTTGGTATTTCCGGCAAATTCAATATATAATATTTTTCTACTTCGTGCACTGTTCCAAGATAAAAAATAAAATGCTGCTTGTCATATGTTTGTGTTTGTTTTCTTTTGTTGTTGTTTTGTTTTCTTTCCTTGTATGTGTAAGCGCACTGTCAAATTCGGATTTTTGGAAATTATCCGGCGTATCCGTGTGCGTATTTCGGTAGCTGTAGTACATTTTCATATATTTGAAATCGAGTTTGACAGACGCAGGACGCATTCACCGGTATTTAGGAGATGCCCTTAGAGATACTCTTCAGTGTTACCGTTGTGCGGAATTTAAAGGGACAATTGCGCCTATTTTCACATATCGCATTGTTTTCGTACTGTCGTTGATTTTTTGCTGACAGTAAATTCGACAATTGTCTTGACGGAAGCAGCAAATCAGAGCGCGAAACGACACTAACGAGGGTTGTGTATTTTCTTCAATATTGTCTGGACGCCTACGTCACATGAACAATTTTTCCCTTTTTTGGGTATGTTTTCAGTACTATCTGACATGTTAAAGTACCGTAGTACTCCCATAACATTTTCTGTACTTTTCTATTTTCTTTGTATAAAGGCCAGCTTACACACATCAGTTTTGTCCTACAACTTGTGTGATCCATGGATTTATCCACAGTCTAAGGAGCTGCATGATGAGTGTTCATGGATGTTGGACGAAAATCAAAACGATTTTGATATTTTTATGTTGGCTCATGCAAATCCACAATGTAATGGCAGGTATGACAACATTTCGTCAGTTCAAAAGAAACATTGTGGTGGAAACACGAAAAGAGAACAAAGTGCCGTCGGCAAAATGACATTTCTGTAGAAACCTCATTGAGTAAAGATGCGTAAAACTGAAAATGGAAAGAGATAGGCAATTTTGGTTGGATTTTCTTTGAATTATAAAACAGTATGCCAGAATTAAAAGTGAAGACTATAAGAATTGTTATTATTTTTCTTTCAAAAATATTTACGTTGATTTTAAATTTGAAAAAATAAATTTCGCTTAATTTTCCTTGAATGACCGGCTTGTTAAAAATTTATTTTACAAACTAAACTAATTTTTTATGTTGGTTTGAAGGCAATAAACAATTTCTTGTGGAAAATAAATATGTACATAAATATTTTTCGTAGATTTGTTAATTTAATGAACACTTTCATTTCCTTCAAAAGTATACAGAATTTGTGTCTGTCTCTCCCAAACATAATTTTTGGAAGGCTATATTTGTAAAAGTAATTAAGAAGCAACGATATTGGCATGACATTTATTTTACTTTTCTCCTCTGTTTCGGCATATATTATTTTGTATGAAAACATGAAACAAATGTATTAAAAAAAGTCAGGTAAAATTTGTATCAGGTACATTTGTATATCACATTAAAAATATAACGCACGATGCACACTCATATGGAATGTGGGTATAAACAAATTCTTTCAAAAATTCCCTAATTATTCATTAAAAAAGGTTGAAGGAAAATTCCCAAATTTTATGGTCACATATTTTCATTTTGCCGACGGCATTTTGATCTTTTTCTTCGCTGCACACGCACAACCGACCATGTTGCTGTCGTAGATGAAATTATGTTGTAGAGATTGCATGAGTAATCTAAGGGCAAACAGTCGTCGAACACAACATCTGAGAGAACATGATGCTTGACAACAAATCCACAATGTAAGGGGCCCTTAATAGGAGTTACAAATAGGTAAACTTTATATTCATGTGAATTTTCTGCTATTCTCTCAAAATAAAATTACTTTTTAATTGTTTTAATAAAAACGACTTGGGCCATTTTAAGACGATTTTTCATTTAAAATGATTACAACTTTCTCAATTAAATTTTCACAATTTTTAAAATAAAAGCGTCATAAAATCATCATAAGTTCTATTTTTCATCCCTGTACGATACATCACATACAGCCCGTTTCTGTATTTCGCACGAAAGCGATGCGAACGAAGAACAGCTGATTTTAGACTTACTAAAAGGTATCAGAACAACAAAGTGACTGCAAACATAATGGCTGATGCCAGTTAGTAGGTCTAAAATCAGCTGTTCTTCTTTCACATCGCTTTCGTGCGAAATAGAGGCTGATAAAGTTGTATGTAGCATTTTTGTTTTGGTGTAAAACACAGGTACATACTCGTATATCGAGGATATATTTCATAAACCCACCAAGTCCATTTCGACAAATATTTTTTTTTCCAAAATTTTAATAAAAATGATTATTGTATACGTAAATTTGATGAACCTGTTCCCTTTTTTTTCGAAAAATCGCCTCTTGTGTCCCTTTTTGAAAATTTGCAACGGTAACCCTGATACCCTCAAATGTCAACGGCGGTTAAAATTGGCAGAGTAGTTGGGCGGCTTCATACTATACTCTGATTACATATGCGAGATATTCTCGTTTATAAATATAGAAATGATTGGGGATCTTATAAATAGCTTGACAACGAACCCTTATTTTGGAGCTGGGTTTGGCCTATTTGGTATTGGGGCTGGAGCTGCTCTTCTTCGAAAGGGTGTGCAGGGTGGCTTAATTCTATTTCGGCGTCACCTAATGATTACGTTAGAAGTGCCATGTCGTGATAAGTCTTACCAGTGGTTGTTGCAATGGATAACAGCTCGTGCTGCACGAAATACCCAACATTTAAGCGTGGAAACGTCATTTGTGCAAAAGGAAACTGGTAAAATAAAAACAAAGTACGATTTTATACCGAGTATTGGAAAGCATATAATGCGTTACGAAGGGGTTTGGATACAAGTTGAGCGAACACGAGAACAGCAGACACTAGACCTTCATATGGGAGTACCGTGGGAATCTGTAACGCTTACAGCATTTGGAAGAAATAAACAGCTTTATTTTGATATACTAGAAGAAGCACGCTTGTTTGCTTTACAAGCTACAGAAGGCAAAACGATGATGTATATGGCTTTAGGTCCGGACTGGAGACCATTCGGAAATGCACGACGGCGGCGGCCTTTATCATCTGTTATCTTGGATAAAAATATATCGGGACGAATTGTAGCAGATTGTCAAGAATTTATTGACAACGCACAATGGTATGCAGATAGGGGCATTCCATATAGAAGGGGATATTTATTACATGGTCCTCCCGGTTGTGGAAAATCTAGCTTTATTACAGCGTTGGCTGGAGAATTGGAATATGGGATTTGTCTTTTAAATTTATCTGAGAGAGGTTTAACTGATGACCGCCTAAACCACCTTCTAAACGTTGCTCCAGAACAAACAATAATTCTATTGGAAGACATTGATGCAGCATTTGCATCTCGAGAAGACGTGGCCCAACAAAAGGCTGCATATGAGGGTTTAAACCGGGTTACGTTTAGCGGATTGTTAAATTGCTTGGATGGTGTTGCGTCAACTGAGGCACGTATTGTTTTTATGACGACAAACTACATCGACAGGATGGATCCTGCATTGATTAGACCAGGTCGTGTAGATGTACAAGAATATATAGGATATTGCTCGAAGTTTCAGTTAATTGAAATGTTTAATAGATTCTATAAGCAAAATTGTTTGCCCGTAGATAGTGCCCAGAAATTTGCTGAATCTGTTCTTAACTTCGGAAAGCATGTAAGCCCAGCTCAAATACAAGGTTATTTTATGAGACATAAAAAGTCGTCGCATTCAATGGTGATCGAAAATGTTCATGAAATATGGCAAAGTGCAACTTCTAGACAGTCCTAGTGTATTGTATTTTACTAAATGTGAAATATTTTAATAAATGCAGTATACTGCTGTTGTAGAAAATGCAACATTTGTATGAATAAGGTTACGTTGTTTTCCTTGTCTATAAAAACTTGATTCTATTGATACAGTCACCTATTTGTACTATTAATTTGTTTTTCTTATAAGATATCCTGTTCTGTATTATTTATGTTATATGTAAAAGCATAGTTCCTTTACCAACAGAAAGTTACTAGTTTTACTCCAAAAAGCATTCCTGTACTCAAAAAACTAGTTAAAATAAATGGCAAATTTAAGAGAGAACTTTATTAAAAATATATTTCTCTTTCACAACAAAATATGTACATAGAAAATCATGGAAAAAATGCCACAAATAGAAGACATTTTTCTGGGATCGGTAGCCAGTTTTACCAGATATCATAGACCAATAGAGGTCCCTAGTGATACCATGCGCCCTGTCGCTTCTAATGGGAACCAACCTATTGAAACAAAGTTATCAATTACTCTGGTTGACAAAAACAAAACTTTACCTGGGTATCTGTTTTTGTGCTAGACAAAAAGAAAATGCCAAAATATAAATTTTTAGATTCTGATGTTTGTTTTGCCAGTTTTACATCGACAAGAAAGTTAAAGCCTTGCTGAATTAGCTGCAACTTTTTATATTATGCACTGATATTCTTTGCAATAGACTCATTTTATTCATGATCGATGAAGTGTAATGGTAGATCGCTTCCACGTAGTGCACCCTTGGTAACGCCAAATGATCTACCAATTATTGGTTCTACTTAAAAAATCCCCTAACATCGGGGTGTAATGCGACGTCGTGCCCATCGGTGTATGCAGTCAGAGGCAATCGACTGCATTTGTACGGAGCCTTGATGATACCTGGCCGCCTCAGCAAGTAATAGGTGTTTTGCCACCCAGTCCTTGCCACAGTACGGGGGGCTATGCTGTGGTGGACATGTTTCTCCCCTACAGTAGTGGTTCTACTTTAAAACAAACTCCCTGAATTCCGTTGCAAAATATGATTGGTTTAGCAACAGACGGTGTTTGGTGTAGTTGGAGGACTCTTGAAAAAAATAGAATTATTTTACATAAAATATTCGATATAATCAATACACGGTGGCTTTCGCTCAAGGGTGTTATTTCAAAAATTTTTGAGTAAAGGATTGTTTAAAAATGTATTTCATTTTGTGTTACTATGAAATACAAGCTTCTGGTGACATTTAAGAATAAATGACTAGTGGCGTTAAATGCTATTTTTTCTTTCTAATATACATACATATATTCTAACCGTTATTAATAACACTGCCCAGCAAATTAGGACTTTTTGATTGGGACAGAATAGCGACCCTATAATTCTGAAAGGGCATGTTGAGTAGATCATTTTTGTAGAATAAACTTATGGTCCAGCTGGTCGTTTTTTACAGTTTTAAATATTAAAACATTCTACGAAAATTTTTGCCGGAAAATTTCAGTGGGGTCGCCAAGGACACAAAAGGTGTGATTATAGCTCTTGACGTTTAATTAGCAAAATGACATGCCAACTTTTACAAAAAAGAAAGTCCTTTCAAAAAGGACATTTAAGGATTAAAATATTCTACGAAATTGTTTGCCTGAAAATTTCCGTGGGCTTTTTACGCTTAATTAACAAAATTACAGGCCAATTTATACAAATAAATAACATAACGTTAATTTAAGGTCGCAATATATTAAAATATGTTTAACGAAGTCTGGTTGCTAAAACATTTATTAAGAAATATTTGTTAACATCTTCATAATTTTTGTTAATAGTATTTATTTTTTTTCTTCAAAGTTTTCGAGTAAAAAAGAATTGGTAAAGACTAAAATGAGGAAAAATAGCAGTATAGTATCTATGGATAAATGATAAGTTATTAACCATATTAAAAAATTAGAAAAATGAGAAAAAAAACATTTTTCATATTTTTTATTTTTTTTAATAGACTATGGGTACTATCATCGCATTACACTGTACAAAATTGCAAGTGTTTGTATTTTAAATTATCGCGACTTTAAATTTACATTATCCCCCCTGTTCCGTATTCCGAATTTGGTTTGGATCGAAAATTTCCGCTCGGAATAGCGTTTCTAAATCTTTTTCTTCTGACCCAATTATATTTCTAATGGGAAAATTAAGGAAATATGTGTTTACAGAAAATCTTTAAAATTCTTCAAACAAAAATTATGGACAATTTTGTGAATAAGAAATTGGGATTCAATCCGCTCTCGGAATACAGAACAGGGGGTATATTAGTTTTTTATAAGTTGGGCTTTAATTTTGCTAATTAAGAGTAAAGCTCGATATTTACAACTTTGGTGTCTTTGGCGACCCCCACTGAAATTTTCCCGCAAACATTTTTATCCTTAAATGTCCTTTTTGAAAGAACTTTCTTGACTTTTTTAGAGAAAAAAAGAGGCAAATTAACCCATTAGAGGTGAGTTAGAAGTTTAAGATCTTCCACAAAAATGATCGTCTTAAAATTCCACTATGAAATTTTGAAATCTCAGACATTAACTTACAGCATTTTTTTATTTAGTATAATACTCCCTTCGACAGAATATTTAAGATATGGAGTTCAAATTTATTCCAGGCGTAGTGCAAATGTAACATTTTAAGAATGAAATTCGATTTCGGTCATATAACCACCACGAGCCCGTCTACAGCGATATATTCTTTGGACACAAATTTCCACAACTTTTGCACACATTTTGACCGGAACGTTGGCAATTTCGAGTTATATGTCGTCTCTGAGCTCGTCTTGTGGGCTTTTTGGCATAGACCAATGACTTGATGTGGCCCTATTAAAAGAAATCCAATGTGGCCTCATTAAAAGAAATCGACTGAAACGCGTGCTATCTGGCTAGTGGCAACGTCTTGTACCTGCGTGAAGATACCGACCAGCGTTGCCGTTTTGGTCATTTCCGACCAAATTTGGTCGGATGGATTTGAAATTTTTATATTTGGTCGGATGGTCGGACCAATTCCATTTTGGTCGGTTTTATCCTAGAATATTTAATTTGTATTATAATACAGAATAATTTGAAGTCTAATATCAAAGTAAATTACTGAAAGTTAAAGCCATTCACCGTTTGGAATACTCTCAAATGTCGATTGTGAATCCCAAATTTCTTGATCGCGGGAAGCAGTATCGATTGAAATTGTAAACGAATATATTGTAATAAAAATTAGTTTGAAAATATTTATTTCAGGTTCGACAAATGTAGAACCTAAATATCTAAAATATCGGCCCTGGGAAAAGAATTGTTGCTTTCACTCCTGTTCTGTATTCCCATATCGGATTTAAACCGAAAATTTGGTTCATAAATCTCACCATAATTGCGGAATTTTATTTATTTGGCGTAAGCTAATAGTAAATATTAGATTAATAAGGAACAAAAGCAATTGACTAGTGTTGATGTGTAAAGTATGGCTCATCCGATGTTCGTATTGTACTTTTATCAATATTAGTGGGATATATAATTGTAGTGTTGGTGTTGAGAGCATTTATTGTTCTCAAAATAATGTTGCGTAAGCACAATTGAGATTTCTTTTTTTAAATTGATTGAAAATTTAAATGCAGATTCCCGTTTAATTTATTCCAATTTATAAATTGATTTTTGCCACATTGGGACGAAAGGGTGAAGAAAAAGACTATATTGAAACTTAGGGGTTTGGCGAAGATGATAATTAGGCTTAACATACAAAAATATCAAAAAACAATGATTTTACTGAATGAGGATATATTAAGATTTGGCCATATTCCTATCATTTAAACGAGACATTCCAGATATTTTTCCTATTATAACAGTGAATGCGATCCATGATGTTGGGTATATACATTTCAGGCGGGCTACATTATAACTTGTTTTAAAATACTTTTTAGTTTTTTTTATATCTTGTTTACATATTTTTTATTTTCTATTATAACGAGCATATTTTTATGTCAATTAATCTGAAAATGTTGTCACCAAACTTTACAAGATAGCAACTGCTTTAATTTTATAAATTTGGTCGGCTACAAGGAATTTTGGTCGGTTTTGAGAAAATTTTGGTCGGAAAAATTTTTTTGCAGTGGCAACACTGATACCGACGTCGGTAACTTTCGATAACTTCCGATAACACGAAACAACGGAGTGACACAGAGAAGCGTAAAACCGTATTTAGAAGGCAAAAGTACGCTTTTCATCAACTATTATGGCCCACTGTCAGTAAAAAAGTTACCGACGGCTGATAAATTCTAAATAAATATTAATTTTATTGTGCAAAATGACAAAAATAAATGTTTTTAATGGATACACGAAATTAAACTTGAACAACTTTGGGATCATATAAAATCATCCGTATGTGGAAATGTGTCATTCTTTAACCAAATTATTCGATATCAATTTCCAGTGAAGGTCAGGACACAAATAGCTTCCTGGAGATCCAATGGTACCATTTAAGACACCGACTTGTACTGCAAATAAAAGAGGGGATCAAGACGGTGTGTAGTTTGTACCAAGAATCGTGTCCTTGGGTCCCGTCGGCGGGAATTAGTGTCCTTGCCACCACATTTCTTACAGTAATCGCGAAAGTTTGTTAAACAAAATACCTTCCTTCACTTTGAAGGAATTCTTTGATTTTCAGCTCAACTCCACAGTGAGAAAAACCATAAAAAAGCGATTCTTTGAACAAATAATACATCGATGTATTCGTCTTGATCAGGTTTACCATACGACGTCCTTTCGGAGGACATGTCCTCCTTTTTTAACCTTGTCCTCCCTCCTTTTTCAAAAATGTGGTATTTGTTCTCCTTTCGTCGCTGATTCAAATGTATTTTTATGGTTCAACCATTCGTGACTTTCATTAATCAAAGTTCCATTTGAATGAGCGACGCAAAGGTGGAATTTATTAGGTTGTATATACATATGGCGGATTTCAAGCCAAGTGAGCGAATTTTCAATACCGATGTCTTCTGACCAGCATAAATCTTGTCCCAAGTTTAGTCCTATTGGATAGTAGTTATGACACAAAATTTCAACCAGGTCGGTTAAGGACTGTCCGAGTTGGAGGGTGTTGAATTTTGACAGCGGTCTTTTTTCCATCCATATAACTAATTACCTATTGTATTTAGAAAATTTTGCATAAGGGTAAGTATAATTATTTCTCTTATTTGAAACAGACAGACTGGTGAGGAACCGTTGACACACATACACGCATATTATGCGTGTATATGTGATTCTACAATCCACCATACCTAGATGTACAGCAAAGCCCAGCTGCAGAATCACATATCACTGAGTCATACAGATCTCAAGGTTACTTCAAAGTCCAAGTTCAATGAACTCACACATACATAAACATTAACACCGCTTCAAACCTACAGAACGACAGGCGACCACCCACGACACGCCCAAATAGTATCAAATTACATTGGAATTCACACACGCAAAAAATCGGCGATGATCTCAGAATTCACACATACATACGCATAAATGCACACTGACTTCAGAATTCACACATACATACACATAAAATGGACGCTGACGTCATCGGACCACCCACTACGTGGCCAAATTACACTTTTTTTCAAATTACACTTTTTGCTTTCCCCTCTAAAGGGGACCATGGCCCCCTCTAGAGAATTGAGAGAGCAAAAAGGGTAATTTGAAAATTTCCCCCTCTAAAGCGGAAATGAGAGAGCGCTCTCTCACTTCGTCAAGTGTAATTTGGCCACGTCGTGGGTGGTCCGATGACGTCAGATTTTTTTATCTCCTCTCCGTCTTCAACGCTTATCGAATACATTTTAGATTGCAAACCAACAAATTCCTTCATTATTTTCCCACAATTCTCATCTTTCATAAAACCTATTTTCTTTTTATTTATCAGTGGGAAACCAAAAATGTTATCCTCAGGATAATCCGAAGTGTCAAAGTACTCTTCTAAATAATTTCTAATATCTTCATAGTAGTCGTCCGTAAAAATTGAGTAAATAAAGGAATCAGTGTCCATATAATTGAGTACAAACCTATCACCAAATATTGTTGGCATGACGTTATAATGGAAGTCATACATTTTCCATTTTGAAATGGCTTGAATCAGTTTTTTCATCCAATTGATGAGAATGGCAGCAACTATGAAGAAATGCAGTAAAGTTATTGTTTTTTATATAAAAATTATTATAGTTTTTAAATATACTTCACATATACGTTATAAATACTATAAATTAGATGCCAGCGTCATAATTAAGCATATATTGTACGAATCGAAATATCAATGCATTGCCCGCTTTTTCGTCACAATTGATGAGGAATAACACAATATCAGTAGGTTCCAAGGACAGCTCACACAATCTAATAAGAATCGTTTCCAAGCAGAAAACAGGACTAAGAATATGCCACATAAACGCCCAAAGCCTATATCCAAAGATGGATGAATTCAATCATATTTTTGAAAATTCCATGGTCGATATTATATGTGTCACAGAAACATGGTTCTCAACTCACTTGACAGACAACATGATCCGAACTAGAGGATACAGCATACTTCGTCGAGATAGACCATCTCACGCTGGAGGTATTGCCATCTTTGTAAAGAATGGCATTAAATTCAAAATTATTGGTCAGTCTCGTGATGATGATAAAATTTAACACTTGTTTATAGAAATTTGTACTACAGGCAATAATATTCTCATCGGTTGTATTTATCGACCAAACCGTAATATTTCATATGCGCCCTTGCTTCAACTTCTAGAGGAATTTACATCGTGCTTTTCCGATATAGTAATCGCGGGCGATCTAAACTGCAACATATTAAAAGAATTTAATTTTAAGCCGCTATTGACGTCATTAGGTCTCGAAGTAGTTAACAATATTGTCCCAACACACTATTCTCATCATGATAAGACTCTGCTCGATCTTTTTATAGTTGGCCAAATACATAAAGTTATGTTATTCGATCAGTTCGATGCACCTTGTTTCTCGGTCTAAATCCTGCTGATATTCGGCCAAACACCTTATGAGGAGACTCATAAGTCTTAGAGATAAAGCCTATCGCAGATGGAAAAGGTTCAAAACGTCGGCTCTTCACGAGGAATATCGTACTACGAGGCGGGAGACCACCAGGAAAATTGCTCAGGCAAAATCTACTTTCTTTGAGCGTAAGTTTCAATTAGCCACGAACTCTCAAATGAAATGGAAAACAATTCGAGAAATTTGCATTTGCAGTAAGAAATCAACTGCCCCTTCTAACACCATCGACGTAGATAATCTCAACCAACAATTTATAGATAATAGTTCTTTACAACAATCTCACATATCATCATATACACCTATTCCTTCTTCGGTACAAACTACGTCTCTTCATCCAAACACAAATAGACCTAACATGAATTTCATATGTGTAAATCAGGCCTAAGTTATGTCTTGTTGTCTCAGCATAACTTCTAACAGCATCGGATCCGATATGATACACCCAAAATACTTGAAACTTCTTCTACCGCATCTCGTAAACCATATAACACACATATTCAACACCATCATTACATCCAGTACTTTCCCAGACATATGGAAGCACGCAAGAGTTATCCCAATACCCAAATCAAATAACGAATACCGTCCTATTGCAATCTTACCTTTCCTATCAAAGGTCTTCGAAAAATTACTACAGCTTCAGATATCAAAATATATAAATGAACAAAAATTACTTACTGACCGACAATCTGGATTTCGCCCTAAACATAGTTGTATTACCGCAATAGCTGACGTATGCGAAAATATAAGCTCTCTGGATGACGGTCTTATGTCACTTCTTGTTCTGTTGGATCATTCGAAAGCGTTCGATCGCGTGAATCACGAACATCTTTGTATGAAACTCCAATTATTCTTCAATTTTTCCAGTACAGCCATTCGTCTTATAAAAACATATCTCTGTGGTAGATCGCAGTCTGCGTAATGGATCAACTTATATCTAGACCCCTACTAGTCAAGAGAGGAGTTCCACAAGGCTCCATATTAGAACCACTCCTCTTCTCACTTTATATAAACGACCTGCCAATGCAGCTAACCCATTGTAAAGTACATATATATGCAGACGATGTGCAGCTGTATATCTCCTGCTCTAAAGGAGAGCTTACAGAATGCATTAGGAAAGTAAATGAAGATTTAGAAATAATACATCACTGGGACTCAAACAATGATCTTATCATAAATCCATCCAAATCCAAGTGTATTGTGATTAACAAAACGAAAACCTCACACAATATCTCACTCAATGCGATAACACTTGGAGGTAAGACCATTGAAATCGTCAACACAGCGAAAAATCTTGGCGTAACTTTCAATAGTACATTGTCATGGAACGACCACGTCAATTCAATCACAGGCAGGACGTTCGCTGCCCCTCACTCCACTTAATGTGAGAATACTGTTGGCCAAATCATATCTGATTCCAACTTTGACCTACGGTTGCGAATTGTTCTCCTCTTGCGATAGGACAAGTATGAGAAGACTAAATATCGCTTACAATGCAATTCTAAGGTATGTTTACAAAATTCGAAGATATAAAGGTATATCAGAATTCGCCACTCGTTTACACGGCGTCACATTCGAGAATCTAATGAAAATAAGAACATTAATTTTACTACACAAGATAATATATCTCCAAGAACCAGCATATCTACATCAGTATCTACGTTTTGCAAGATCCCAGAGAGGACTTAAGTTAATAATTCCACGACATCGCGCAAAGCTGTCTGAAATGCATTACTTTGTTAACGCTGCCAAGCTATGGAACCTACTTCCTTCCCACATACAAATTTTAGGCAATGCATCACTCTTTAAAAGGCATCTTTATTCATTTTTCGAGACTATAAACTAATATATACTTTTTTTATTGCTTCCATATGTTAATTGTCATTGTCATTATTATTACTACTGTTTTTAAACAGAAAGTTTTATGTATTAAGGTTTTTTATGTATTAATGTCTTTTTATGTATTAATATCTTCTCATGTATCTGTTCTTCAATCGTTACTATTCTTTATATTTTTTAGGCTTAAACTCAGTATTATATAGTTATAATAATCAAAATGTTCCTAATCTGTAATTATGTTCTTCTGATGTTTCTCGCACTGTAATCCATAACGTATGTTGTTGTGCGAGAATTGAATTTATAAATAAAATGAAAGCTCAAGAATACAAAATCCTAAATATATTGGTTTATTGTAGCAAGTCTTTACTCTATTCATTTCAATAGCCACCATATCTTCTGAAAATATGGATAGACTATGGAAATTTGGTTTCGAAATCCAGTCTTGAGCTCCTAAATGGTTTCGGTTAGTTCGAGTCCAGTTGGTAACAATCTTTACGTCTATTCTCTTATCAACATTTTCCATTGTTTTCCCAAATACAGCATTATTCATTAGTTTAAAAAATTCTTTTCAAAATTATTCTTTGCTTCCATCCTATTTGTTGTATTCAAATCTATATATTTTTTTAGCCATGGTTCTTGATTAAATTTTAAAATCCTATGCACTTTTTCTAAAACTAATCCATTTCTTAAACATTGCTGTAAATTTCTTGAATCTATAACATAATTACAAAATCAATTATGTTATAAACTTTGCAGATTTAGAATTGCCAACTTTTTTAATTTCGGGGCAAAATGGAAGATCATTGTGCAAATCATGTTTTTCAGGTGGACAGATTATGTCAACCTCATATGTATGACCAACATACCCATTGACATCCATTTTGGTTCTAATGTATTCTGGATAACTTTCTTTAATTAAATCTTCCCCTGTAAGCCATTCGAATCCGCCAAATGGTAGAGGTTGGGACATTGTCCAGCCATAAAGATTATTGAAATCATTATATATAGTATATATAGATTTTTCATTTTTGTTATAGTCTATTATTTGCTTTGGAATATCTTGTTACACATTGCACTAGACCTCCACGTATCCCCCGTTTATAAAAGTTGTACATATCTATATCTGTTAAATGTCCCATGTCAACCCCGGTGGAGTATAGTACTGACTTGCATCTATACCGTATAACCCCTTGCAGACTTTTCTAAAATTTTCAAATACATCTGTTAACAGCAGAACATCTACTTTAAGATATAATTCTGTATAATCCCTCATTGTCTTGGACTTGAATGTATTCCATACATCTTTGGCATGCCTATAGTCTTTATTAGAATGTTGCTTATTATTCAATTTGTTGTAAAATGCACTCCTGGGTGGAAGTCTAGTTTCGTCAAGTTTTTCAAATGAATCCAAGTATTCGTATGGAAAAACACCTTTTCTTTTGAGAATATTAAACTCATTCAGTTCTTTGTACTCTTTTTTAACAGTATTAAACTGATCATCCGTAAGATTATTGGCTAACGAATCTAAGCTGTCGGCCATAAAACGTATGGTATCTAAAAATCTGAGCTCTAAATTATACCCATCACTCATTTTTGTAAAATGAGATAGAGAAACGTAAACTTCTTTATTTAGGGGGATTACCTTTATATTCATCAAAATTTCGCCCAACTCCTTTATAAACAGGTGAGAATCGTAGTGAGAATAATTATGGAAATAAATCGGAATAAATTTAGGTACCTGATACTTTAAATTGCAAATATTGTGGGCAGGGCCCCTATATTTCCCCGTTATGTGACAATGATCTCTTACTCTATCTTTATACCCTCACTTTAGTGTGACGAGGGTATATATCATTTGCTACGGAAAAAAGTGTAACACATCGAAGGAGTGATCTAAGACCCTAAGTATGTTCGGAGGAAATCCGTTTTGGGTCATTTTAAGTCGAATGAGCAATGTCCGTCCGTCTGTCTGTCTGTCTGTCTGTCTGTCTGTCTGTGTGTCTGCTGGCTGGTGCGCACGATAACTCTCGAAAGGAGTAACCGATTGACTTCAAATTTGGTATGTCGTAATATTTTGATCTATCTCCGGATGAGTTCGAAGATGGGCCATATTGGTCTACTCCTTCTGGTACCTCCCACACAAAGGGTTAAAATTTAGTGAAATATTGATTCTTTAATAACTTCTATACTACTTATTCGAATCTTTTGAAATTCTGCACATAATATTAGTATATTAGTCGCTATTAACTCGAGAAAAATGGGTGAAGTTGGCATGCCCCTTTTGGTACCTCCCACACAAATGGACCATTTTGCATCAAAATGTAACTGCTTATAACTTTAATACAAGTGCATAAAAATGCTTGAAATTTTCTACAGTATAATGTTTTTGTAGCGCCTATAGTCCGGTAAAAAATGGGCATCATTGTACAGCCCCTTTTGGTACCGCCCACACAAATGGCCCGTTTTGTACCAAAGTAAACGGCTTGTAACTTTAATACCAGTGCATACAAATACTTGAAATTTTGTACAGTGTAATGCTGTTGTAGTGCCTATAGTCCTGTAAAAAGTGGGCGTTATCACCCCGCCCCTCTTACTCATTACTCACAAAGTGAGGGTATACCTTAGTCGGTTTACCCGACTGAAACTTTCTTACTTGTTGTTTAATGGTTTGCTACAAATGTGACAGTTTTTAGCGTTACGGAAAGAAAACTTTTCCAAAGGTGTCAATGGTTCCATTTCTTTCTTATTTGTTAACTAATTACGCATTCGATATCTGCATACACGACCCATGGAACATCCATTTGTCGTTGGTGATCCTTAAATTCTACAACTGCCTTATCAGGCATCGGCATTATAGTTACCACCCTGCTACATTCTGTTTTATGTTTTTCCATTGTGTTATCTTTATGGGTGTACTGAAGACATGTGTTGCAACAGTTTATGGGTCTTTTGGTAATTTGGCTCCTTAAAAGTCTGTAAAGAACAAAGTTTTATAATTAAGAATTTGAAATAAAATATAATTGTCATTTATGCTTACCTTGATATATTCTTTATAAAGATGTAGTGATGTCCGTCAGCATTCTCCACCAGAATTAAATTTATATGATGTTTCTTCTCTTTTTTGGTAATGTAGAATGGTCCGACGATTTCATTCTGTTCATGATCGAACCCAAACACATTTACGCTAATCTCATCATTGTTATTTTCAAATATTTTTATGTCTTTAAGATTCATTGGAAATTGCAATGAACTAAAGTTTAATACAATGTTATTTTGTAATGTTATAACTTTTTCTTTAATGTCACGTATATTGTATGAACTACATCTTTCAGGATGATGCATTTCTGTGGTATCCATACCAGAAATTATTGCCCACTTGAAGCAATTTTGGTCATCATTTTCAACATTTCAACAAGCTTTACGCTTTTTAGATTATCTGGTGTGGGCATCCATTTGGCACCCTTTACTAAAGAGGATTTATAAATACTGAGTTCCGCTCTCACAATTTTTACTAAAGTCCATCCAGAATCTCTCCCTTGGAATTCACCCATTTTTGTAAAAATTTCTCTCATTTGCTTGCAGATCTCTTCCTCTAAGTAACCCCCCTTGGTGAGCAGGTTCATTTTTGCCGCATGTATCATTATATCATAGTCCATTTTCTCTCCTCCCATCTTCATGTACTCTGCAACTATACGGATACCAAATTTTACTACATTATGCTCCTCCAGTTTTGTTTCAAGTCGCTCTTTTATAATTGCCACAATTTCAGTCATAAAGTCTTCAAACATAATGTGTGATTTTGTGTTTGGAATTCCATATGTTGCGATATTATTTTTAAATGCTGTAGCCATTAAGTAATATGGGGCTTCCGAGACTCTATTCTCTAAAATTTCTTGTATATCATAATTTTGGTTTGCAGACAAATCCATATCTTCACTTAAGTCGTCTACCGACACTTCTTGTTCTTGTTCTTCTTCATGATGATTTTCCCATTGATCATTCTGATTATTTTCGGGTTGGTTATATACATCCTGCTGCTGAAGTTGTTGTACTTGTTGCTGATTTTTTGGATAATTATAAAAATATTGTAGGTGAAGAATGGATTGTTGATTGGGCTGCTGATAAGGTTGCTGATAGGGTGCTGATATTCATAAGGATTTATCTGGTTAAAGCCTTGTCCATAAATTTGTAGCGGGGGGTTTGTGAGAGGAAATGTATAGTTAGGGTTATTAAGGGGGTAAACTGGTTGGTAAAGCATTTGATTTTCAGGTTGTTGATAAAAATATGGATGTTGGTATCCCCATAAAAACTATGGTTTTGCATCTGATTCTGTAGATAATTGTAATAGGATTGTTGCTGCGGTATAAATTGTTGCTGTTGATGTATAACTCCTTGTTGTTGCTGTGGTATAGATTGTTGCAGCTGTTGACGTTGTTGAATTATTCGAGACTGCATATTTTTTTCTTGTCTCATTTTATTTTCCTTTAATACCGTAGAACGTTCTGCACCACTATGAGAAATGTTGTAATGCATTTTTAATGCATATGAGTTAAGAAATTTTTTTTGACATATATCGCAACGTTTGTGCGATTTCATATGACGTTGCATTTTTTCTTTGGTGTTGAACAATACTTTACCGAAAGTGCAAGCAATATTACTCGAAGCCATTTTTTTATTTTTCTTTCAAACTTTTTAAAACACTTTGTAAAGCTCACTGGACTCACTTTGTTAATCACAAAACTATGATTGGGGATCAAACGCACAAGACCTTGATTATTATTATTGATTATTTTCGTTACATTATTTAAACCATTCATCATTTTTTATCGCAAAATAATACGACCCACCCTAATGTATACTTCAGAAACATAAGGTAATTAATTTTTACGAGCTTGCGTTTTTGAAATATGATCTTTTTAATTACCCTGAGTAAAGTGCACAGTGGGTCGGTTAGCAAAAAATGTGAAAACATTTATATAAATTATACTAAAAATACACTTCACAACGAAAAATTTAGTATTTTACACTTCAAAAACCAACATTTATACACACATACATCTATATATACCTACAAAAACTATAGTCGATCATCAATTTTAATTTTTAATTTTTTGACCACATTTTTCACGATACGACCCACTGTGGGGTAGAACCGGCATTCTTATACTACTAAAGTGTTTTCGATAGCCTATTTTATGAAATGCCTGCCGCTGGCTTATATTAAAATACCTGGCGCGGGCCAATTCTGTGCCCTGGTGTAGCACTTATCCTTCCCGTCTCCCCACAAAAATACTCCAACGGAGTCAAATCGCATATGCGAAGGCGGCCTTAGTTCAAACAGCTACCGCTAGATGGGCCACACGTTATATACAATATATCGTGTGGCCAATATAACAAAGATAAACATTTAAAAAATAGAGGTTGGACCACATATTTTTCAATAACTCGAGAACCATTTATATTAATTAGTTCCAGAATGCTTTAAATAATCCTAAATTAAGTATATTTCATCTTATTTAATATAAATTGTTCATCCCATCTGCGGTTTCAAACAGATCTTACAAGATATTGCGAAAAATACAACCTTTTAAGAAAATGTTAATAACATTTAAAAAAAATTAATTGTTGATCATAATAAAATATTTATTTTTTCTAACTATTGATTTTTTTTATTTTTATTTTTTAAAAAATTTCCTCCGAAGGTTCCAAGGGCTCTTTGTAAATTTGACTAACGTCCTCCCTTTCTGGCACAAATGTCCTCCATTCAGAGAAATGTTTATGGTAACCCTGGTCTTGATAGCCTCTTTAATTTGAGATACAAGTCGGAATCTTAAATCGTGTCCTTAGGTCCCGTCGGTGAGAATTAGTGTCTTGACCCCCACTTCGAAACACAAATCTGGAAAGTTTGTTCAACAAAAAAGGGATTCTTTGAACAAGTAATACATCGATGTATTCGTCTTGATACGCTCTTTAATTTGAGGTACAAGTCGGAATCTTAAATCGTGTCCTTTGGTCCCGTCGGTGGGGATTAGTGTCCATGCCACAACATTTCTTACAGTAATCGCGAAAGTTTGTTCAACAAAAAAGCGATTCTTTGAACACATAATACACTGATGTATTCGTCTTGATTCCCTCTTTAATTTGAGGTACAAGTCGGAATCTTAAATCGTGTCCTTTGGTCCCGTCGGTGGGGATTAGTGTCCTGACCCCTACTTCGAAACTGAAGTCGCGTAAGTTTGTTCAACAAAAAAACGATTCTTTGAACAAATAATACACTGATGTATTCCTCTTGATTCCCTCTTTAATTTGAGGTACAAGTCGGAATCTTAAATCTTGTCCTTAGTTCCCGTTGGTGGGAATTAGTGTCCTTGCCACCACATTCTTACAGTAATCGCGAAAGTTTGTTCAACAAAAAAGCGATTCTTTGAACACATAATACACTGATGTATTCGTTTTGATTCCCTCTTTAATTTGAGGTACAATTCGGAATCTTAAATCGTGTCCTTTGGTCGCGTCGGTGGGGATTAGTGTCCATGCCACAACATTTCTTACAGTAATCGCTAATGTTTGTTCAACAAAAAACCGATTCTTGGAACAAACTAGACACCAACGTGTCCTTTGGTCCCGTCGGTAGGAATTAGTGTCCTTACTACCCCTTTCCTACAGTAATCAGGAAAGTTTGTTCCACCAAAAACCGATTATTGGCACAAACTACACACCAACGTGTTCGTCTTGATCCCCTCTTTAATTTTAGGTACAAGTTGCACATACATACATTGCACAGTGTGTAATTTGAGCTATCTAGGTGTAAAAAAGTATTTTTGTTTAGTTTTTTGTATAGAAAAGGCATATTAAATTAATATTAACCTTAGTATTAGTTAAAAACATTAAAAAATAAAGTGAAAACACCAAGCCATGGATATTTTTCAAAGAGCATTTTTCAAGTTGTAGCGTATTCTTCAACTTTGATTTACTTGTATAAAATTAATTGGTTGCAGAATAATATACCACGTCTAATGTATATATTAACGATGTATTAGCTTTTTCGCCGCACTGTGTTTCAATTTATAGATCTACTAAAGTTTTTATGGTATTTCCAGGGTCATTCTTAAATTAAGGCAAATATTTTAAAACTGTGCAAATATAGCAACATATTTTTTTTTTTTTTTTTGTAGTATACACACTATATTTAAAAACCTGAAAGTTTGGACGAGGTGAAATTTTGTTATGTCCTTTTCTTTATAACGAATTTGATTTTAAAGGGAGTTCAAATGCTCACTGTTTAAAATCAACAAAATAGCTCTAATTAAAATGATTCGAAGTAATGAAATGCACAACATTTATTAAAATTTAACTAATTTTATATTTCCAGCATTTTTTTTTTCAACCGAACTAAGAAAAATATTCTCACACGTCACTGATCACAAACTAAAATGTATGGTTCCCACATTGCTTTTCTACCTACGACAATATCTCACTTTCATTTACCGTTATCTTAATAACAGTAAATTATTGTGTTTTCTTAATAGTGGACCTCTTTTTAATGACTTTTGTCCACCTAGATTGATGAAATAACACACTGTGCATTGTTTGGGGCAACTCAAGCGGGTTCGCCGCATCACGTAATTGCATCCTTGAAATTTTTAGTTTTTTTTCTCTTCTCATCTTCAGCAAGAAGTTTTCCTGCAACATTCTGAAGGCTGCACTATGCATTTCACTTTTTTAATTTAAAATTCTTAAAAAAACAGCAAATTATTTAGATTTTAAGTAGCCGCGAATAGAGTAAAGCATCAAAATGAAATGTCAAAAGCAAAACAGATGTTTTCGAACATACAATTTTCCCTCACTCCCTGGTAATTCAGAATAGTAGAATTTTATTCTCGGGAACAATTAATTCTCAAAGGGAAAAATTCCGCACGGGTATTCGTAATTGGGCTGATTATAGGCTGGGTTAGGAAAACTTTACCGTAACTTAACTTTAGCGCAGTCGTAACGTTGCCCGCTGGAGGAATTACCTAAAACTTGGAAAACGTGCCACATGTCTCAGACATTCAAAAACAAAATTGTAAAATACTTATTTTATTTTATATTCTCTTGCTCTTATTTTAATATTTTATTACCTATTTATCATTTCATTTCAAAAGTTTCGCATAAATGTCTTTTGTTGATTTTGTTTGCAAATGCACGTAAACGTACCGTCTAAATCAAATTTCAGCAGATTCAGCCGTCCGTTTACGTTTTGTTTTCGTTGGCTAATCGTTTACATTGTTTTCCATATGTCAGATCGAATCAGCTGATTCGTGAAAAACAGCTCTGAACTACAGGACGGTTTAGAAGCAATTTTATTGAGCGTAAAATTTTCTTTTAATTTTCAAAGTTAATACAAATTTTACGGGATATTACTAGGCATTTATTTGTTCTTATGGTACCCGCGTAGTTGACTGACGATGGAGGATGATGTTGTGGAATTGCCATCCACATCCAACGATTCGAAGCGAAAGAGGCTTGAAAGAACAACATCTACAGACGTCGATGTAACCAAACTGGCATACGACCCAAACAACCAAAACAGCTTTGCCTTGCTCGCAGGTATTGACATACAAAATGTCCAACAAACAGCAAGTATACGGAAAAAGAAACCTGACCCATCTACTACTCCTGTTACACCAACAAGCGGGAAGAAATCTTTATGCCCGGCCATATTTTTATTTGATGTCAACATAAAACTCTTGGTTGACCAACTTGAAGCAAAGACGAAAATTTGTTTTAAAATTAAAATATTAATAAACTAAAAAGTAAGCTGTATTTTTCTGACCCTTTAATTCGTGCTGAAATGATAAATCTACAGCGAGAAAAACCAGTCAAGGCGTTGTCTTTTACTCCAAAGGAGTTGAAGCAGGTGTCTCTTATATTGAGAGGCTTTTATCAAAATATTGACCCTAAAGTTGTAAACGTGGCTTTGGACAAAGCTGTACCCGACGTTGTCTGCAAAGTGACAACATATACCACACCATTCTCCATAAAAAATAATTTTGACACGGGGCTTATATTAGTCTCACTTCACCCAGGTAAAACTCTTAATGATGTTTCTCACATACACGACCTACTGAAACAGAAAATAACCTGGGAAAAACCAAACAAAAAAGAAATTCAGTGCCATAGATGTCAGCGATGGGGTCACATTTCAAAAAACTGTGGCTCTGAATTTAAATGTGTCAAATGTGACAAAAAACACCCACCTGGAGAATGCCTTCGCACCAAATCGGAAGCGTCACAACCTCATTGTGTGAACTGCAATGAAGCAGGTCACTCAGCGAACTGGAGGGGATGCCCTGAGTACAAAAAATACGTGGCTAATAAAAGGGAACGCATTCAAAAAGCTATAGAAGAAAAAGAGGCCGCAGCACACAACGTAAAACGCACCATAGTTTCCTCCATCAGGTCGCCTGGAAAATCATTTGCAAATCTTTTCCAATCTCAGAATTCACAACAGAAAAAGCCAACCATCGTGGATGAATTCTTAAAACTCGCAAATTATTTTCTTGAATCCGAAGAGTTGTCCCTTGAAGGGGAAATTAACATTTTCCTTACGAATTTACCAAAAATGCCAAAGAATGACGCAAAAGAAGAGTTTTTACGTATGCTCCAAAAAGTAAGATCAACCTATGGTCCATAGGTCCTTAAATTTTCTTACTCTTAACGTCCAATCTTTGATCGACTCTAGTCGTCAAATTGATCTCCAGAACACACTAATCAGCAATAACATAGGCATCGGGTTCATCCAGGAGTGTCACCTTGGTAACAGAAAAATACAAATTGAGATATAATTTTGTATATGATTATTCTCCCCTTGGGTGGCAATTTTAATCAAAAAGTCCCTTCAATATAAACGCATAGCGATAAAAGATATTGGTTTTAATACCCCGTTTATTCAAATTGAATCTAGTTATAACAACATAACAAAAAAATATCTTATCGGATCCCTGTACATACATACCATGTAATACATCTACTCCAATACTCAACTATAGCCTGAATAAATTCCTTCAAACTGCCGATATTTTTGATGCATTTATTGTCGGCGGAGATCTCAATGCCAAAAACACCTTATGGGGAGACGTACTGGATAACTGCAATGGCAGGACCCTCCAAAACTGGCTTCAGGATAACTCTATGGAAGGGTCTCTTTTCTGGACCATTTTCTGTTAAGCGAAGATCTTGTAGATAGAAATTTACCTAATTTTAAAATATCCAGCCTACCTACCTTTTCCGATCACTTTCCATTAAAACTGGAACTACGAAAGAGCAGCTGCTGTATAATGCTGTGAAATCCACGGCTTTTTACTTCGTATAAAAATACAAATTGGGACAACTTTCGTCATGACATGGAAGCTTCTACAACCCGCATAATGCTACCGATAAATAGGAACCTGTCGGACACCGAAGTCGACTCTTTTATTGATGATATAAATGCTGCATTCTCATCTGTACACGAAGCCCATTCGGAAATATTCGAGATCAGTAATAAAAAACTACCTCTCTCTGATCACATCAAAAGGTTTTACAAAATCAAATATCAATGGCAGAAGGAGCTGAAGAAGATTTTAAACCGCACTGGTAACCGTCCCAGCCGTGAGTACAATATCCTGTCAAAACAAATACAATTGTTAAAAACTATATGTAATTAAGGAAGCTGTGAATATAGAGCAGGCTAAAAATTTCAATAATAGGTTACAAAACATAAAACCTAGTCCATCCGCATTCAAAGAAATTTTCCAAATTGTTGGTAAAAATAAATCTTCCTGCAGTCATCAAATTCATCATAATGATGTCGTTGTAAATGATAACTCCGAAATGTCCGATCTTTTCCGCAATTTTTATTCCTCAGTCTTCATTCCACCGTTAGCCGAACATCCTGTTCCCGATCTCGAAATGAGAGTGTCATCCTGCATCAACTCTGTACCCCACACATTTACACCTTTAAATAATGCCGATGGATATCATTTTGTGGAAGCTGGAAAAATAAAAAATATTATTAGTGAAATCAACAACAAAAAATCGAGTGGGTTCGACAATTTTTTCAAATTTTATAATAAGAAAATTACCTGATGTCACATTAACTTTTCTCACGATAATTTTCAACAACTGCATTAACAATTGCTATTTTCCGAAGGCTTGGAAATCGGCGAAGATTATTCCAATAAAAAAAACCAAACAGCGTGATGCTCGAAGACTTCAGACCAATCTCTCTTCTCTCAAATATTGGAAACATTTTTGAACATATTCTGAAAGAAAAAAAATGAGAAGGAATTTGGATTTAAAAAAGCATGCTCTCCTGAAATTTCATAATGATCTCACGGATCATTTAAGAAACAAAAACTGCACTGTAGCTATTTCCTTGGACATCGAGAAAGCTTTCGATTCCGCTTGTCATAAAGGAATATTGTACAAGCTGCTAGATCTTGGAATCGATCCTTATTTGTTAAAAATATTCCAAAGTTACTTCTGTGACCGAAAATTTTACGTCCAAATAAATGACGCTACCTCTACTTCTGGATCAGTAAACAGCGGAGTTGCACAGGGGAGTGTTTTGGCACCTCTTCTTTTCAACCTTTTTCTACACAATTTTCCACATTTATCTGAAAATTCAAAAGCAATATTGTATGCAGATGATTGCATGATTTATGCCCACAATATCATTAAATCAGGCTGCAGTACATCTTGGCCGAATTAGCGTGTATTACAAGACGTGGGGTATTAAAATCAATGCCGCTAAATCACAAGCCATTTGCATTGGAAACGCATCTGGTAAATGTGCGAGATTCGTGGTTCCACAGAGCAAATCCATTCACACCCGACATCAAGTACCTAGGAGTCAACTTCAACATGCTATTTAAATTCAACAAACATGCGAGATTGCTTCTACAAAAGGGAAAACGTTTATTGGGGATGTTTTCATTCCTACTAAACAATAAATACCTGCCAAAGAACACCAAACTCCTTTTGTATAAAGTCGCCATCAGATCCGTATTGGTATACCGTTTCCCAATTTGGTTCACCATATCCCCGTCAGTGGCCAATGAATTAGAAATACTCGAGCGGAAGGTGCTGCGAAAGTGTATACAGAAAAACAAACATAAACACTTACGTTTATGAAAATTCGAACGTGCAGCCCATTTGCAAATACGCCTTAAACCTACAATTAAAATTTGTAGAAAAACTTACCTCACATGAAAACAGCCTCATGCACGACATCTACGAAGCTGAGAAAGGATTGGCTGATCCGGTTTGGATTACTTGTCTCCAGTGGGAGTTTTAAATGAGGTATTTAACGACGATCCGGACCCCTTCAGCATGCCAGCATTTTATATCAAAACCGTCCCTAACTCCCGTAGAGGCTGAAAAAAACAACAATTATTTCATGCAAATGTTTACCATAACCATGATCTACACTCTGCACAAGACCCATACATAACACACATGGTCGCCGCGGAGAGTGTACATCATCATTAATGATTTGTTAATTAGTGTTAGGTACTCACCCAATTATTAATTTATTTCCACGTTCTAAAAACAATGTACCTGAACGCTCGTTTTTGTATTTTATACCAACAAACTGCGATATTTAAAACATATGTACGTTTATATGTTTACTCTGTTAAGCAATCGTCTCTAACAGTTCTATTTTTGTTATTTTGTTTTAAGTCTTATTTATTTTGACAGATTCTCTCTCTGTCCGTAATTGTCATTAAGGCCGTGAGCAAGCCTTTTTTTCCAAACACTGTGTATTATTATACATTATCTATCTCACTTTAGCAAGTAGCTTATCATCATTCGTTGTGCATTTGTCGTGTGCGTTCTAATATTTCAAAGTGTATGACAATTTAACGGCCATTTGACAGAAAAATGTAGGGAAATTTCAGCAACAGCTGTTTGGCCGAAAATCTCTATTGTCAGCTGACATCTGGTGGGCTATACAAATTGACAGCTGACAGATTGGACGAGGAGATAGAAAAGAAAGGAAGAAGATGAAGCTTCACGTCCAAAATGGAAGAACTTCTCCTTCCTTTTTGATTTGGACTTCACTTCGGCCGGACGCAGTGGTTATACTCCCACACTCAAAAAAATGTATTTCCTAAATTTTAGTAAAATCCATACTCCAATTTAGTTCAAAGTTTTTATTCATATTGAGTTAATTTTTTCTTAAAACTGGGAAATTTTATTTAGTACTACCAAATTTTATTTTTTGGGGGATATGTAGAATAGTTCGTTAACTAAAAATGAGGACATATTTTTACTAAAATAATATTTCTTGAAAAAAGTTCGAATATTCATATATTTATCAAATTTAAACATATGCGGTGGACACCCAACATAGACGTAAGGAAATTATGAACTAATAATGGAAAGCATGATTTTTAGGAAATTTTAACTAAAAATAATCATGAATCCTTATTTCGAGTCCATGAATTTGGACTCAAAATTAGGAAAACATACTAAAATCATGGAAAAAATTAACTATTTTCGGACTATGTTGTAGTCTTAAAACACAAAAAATTCTGTTCTTTTTCGTTCCGCAATTTTTATTTTTTCACAAATCGTTACTTGCAGAAACTTAAATTTATGGAGAAACATTAAAAATGTTACACCCGGTACGAGAGTCGAACCGACAACCTTATGATAGTGATCCAGACACGCTATATATCGAGCTACGAAACTCTTTTGGGATTGATATGAAAATGTCATTCATAATAAAATTTCTTCAACGCCTATAAATATAGTATATGGCAACTCTATTTATCATTCAATGATGGCAATCCTTTTATCAAATTCAAGTGTACATAAAAATACATTGTTTTGAAAATTTTGGGATATATAATTGTATTTAAAAACAAATTTTTCATAAAAATTTAAGTGTCTGCGTAGCTCAGTTGGTAAACATGTGGTTCATAAAACGGAATGTTCTGGGATCGAATCGCATTCGGAGGTAAAATTTTATATATAGATAATGTTTAATGTTTAATAAAATAAATTTCAATTCCTAAAATAAAGCAGAAGAGAGAAATCCAAAGAGGAAAGTGGTAAGAGAGAGATTCCAACATATAAATGGAGGAGGAAAGTGATGAAGTAGGATCAAAAATCGCAAAAAAAAATCATGGACTAAAAAGTCCAAGAAAAATTTTAATTTTTCTTTTCTTTTTGCGTAAATTTAATTAAATTTTCCTAAATTTGGGTAAAAAATTACTTGCAATAAAGACAACAGTATGCTGAATTTGCATAATTTCAAGTCCGAATTTGCAAGTATTGAGTTAATTTTCCCTTTTTTAATTTCAATAGTTACTTAAAGGAAGTACGAGTTAACTAGAAATAAGTTAAAAATATTTCATAATTGTGAGGAAATGTATGAACTTGATATAAGGAAAAATAGCTTTAGCGAAATACGAAGTTCAATATTCCTACAGTTAAGTTCATTTTAACTTGCTCTAGGGTTCACTTTTTTTTTGAGTGCAGAGAAAAAATTAAAAGTTTCAACATCGGTTTTAAAAGTGGCACTAATGGGCCTTTATTGATGAAAAGTTACCAAAAAGTTCATTAGTTAAAAGTAAATCAGTCAAAAAAGACTAAGAACAAAAGTGAAGCTTTAAAGTAAAAAGAAAGGCTTACGAACTTGCACAAATTAAAAAACCAGAATATTTCAGAAAACTAAAGATATAGACTGATACAAACAACAAAAGAACATTTTTCAAAATCAAGTTATCATAATTTAAAGAAAAAAAAACGCAATACCGCATTGGGGAGTATCTTCGCCACAACTTCAAGCTCCGGTTCAACGAGGGAGACGCAGGAACGCATGGCCCCAAAGTTGACTTCCTCGGACATCCACACATTCAACTCCGGACAGGCATATATTTATATTTGTATAATTTGAAAATAGAAAGAAATAAATATTCATTAAACACAGGAACAAACAATTAGTTTTTTTACTTACCCCTTTTGCTAGAATCCAGTTCCCCAGTACAGGTTTGAGCTCGGGTCTTGATTAGGGAACTTGTCTTGTTTTTCTCAGGGCTCAGAGTTAGCATAAAGCTTAGTTGTTCGTTCCACCTGAAAAGAAAGAAAAGGAAACCAAAATATTAGAAGTTTTAAACCTTGAGTACAATAGTAACACAATTTACAAACAAATATACATATAGACAATCAGATACTCACCTAAATACAGGACAGACAGATATCGACAGACGTACTTTTGGGCCCACGTTGTCATCCGTTAGCCACGAACAAAGCAACCCCAGATTCTGACTTTTGCTGCGTTGAAGTTATCCTTTGAACCTGAAAGGAAGAAGAGAAGTTATACTTACCATTACATAACCAATACCTGGAAATTAACCTGAAAGATAATACAGAGAGTCACCCAAAATATGATCGAAGATTTCGGTAGTCGTACTTGCCATTGGCATACCTGAATTGAAATAAAAAATTAAATGAAATGAAAATGAAATGAAATAGTAGAAATAAAATGAATTAATGGAATTGAAGTAAAATATAAGGATTTAAGTGAATCCGAAGATAAAAAAAATTAGAATTAATAAATAGAATCAGAATTTAGAGAAACTAATGAATTGTTGTAATCGCTCTAAACAGATTTTTTTCCTTTTGAAACATAATTTGAATTTTAATTGCATCAGATATATTTAACATGAAATTTTTGTGAACTATTGTATGGATAATTATACCAAAATGAACGCTAATAAATACATTAGTTGAATGGTTAAATTGAAAACACTAAGAATGTTTTCGGCGTAAGGCCTTTTCTAAGGTGGTAGGGGTATAGGGTAGAAGCAGGGTAAGTATAAGGCGAATATGGGATACCCAACCCGGCGGTAGTGTATCATGGAGGGATCCTACGACGATCCCAGAGGGTGGGAAAACTCCATAGTTCCGTTGAGTGTCCGTCTGTCAGGGTTTCGTGAGTGTCTTCGTCCTTTACCTTCATCTTTGTTACCCTTTCCTCATGTTTTCTTTAGCGACTTATTTTCGGTTCCCCTTCTTTCTACGTTCCCTTGTTTCAATTCGTTTCAGTCCGGTATGAATGTAGTTTTTGTCCCTGTATCGCTGTCCACATCGCCGGCAAGAATACCACCCTAAGCCGACGAGCCATAGCCGCGCGAAAAACCAGCATACCGGCAACGCTGGCGATGTGGCACAACAAGCAAAACCACCCTAATTAAACTGAGTACAGGACACAAAATGGCGCCCAACGTGGGGCCAGAAATTAGTCGTTTTATTATGTGTAGGAGCTAAATAAGGTTAGGTAGTCTTGGGTGAGTCCCGGATTAGGTTAAGTTAAGAGTCCCGTCCGTGTTTTGCTCTATCTAAGCCCCTAGTCTTACTAATGTCCGTCAACATAGAAAGCCAATAATTCTATCGATCAATAGCACAGTAAAATTTTGCAGATCGTCCGCCCCATGGTATTGGTTTCAATAGCCATCGAGGTGAAGTTGTTTTTTTCCTCATGATTGTCCCGCCTATTCGGGTAATTTTCACACGGAGACGAGTTGCTCTGAGAGCGAGAACGACCGCTTTCTCTTTGGCTTAAGGAAAAAGGAAGTCCTCCTCTTGTGGCAAACCAAGTCCTGGAAGATCAGGTGTAAAACTAGTGTTCCAGATGTATATGGCTAGCCAGAAGAGGGGACCGCCAAATATATATATAAGTTAGATTTATAGTATAGAAGTAGGGAAAACAATCACTTACGTGAAGCAAATCCTTGTTGCCGGCAGGTGTCGTGGAGTTAGTGTGTTTTGTTCTTGTCTGGTTAACGTATTCTTCGCTGATCTCCTCTTCTTTCTTTACCTTTTTGTTTTCCTTTTGTCTGGATGAAGTTATCAGGTAACCTGAATGAAATTTAGGTTAAATACTCCGGAACTATGTTGTCGTTTAGATTTCACCTATACTTACTTTTGTTTTTGCCCATACCCTACCACCGTTTTTTTATAGAATGAACAGTACCTACATTCTGCCACATGGGTTGAAGTCATTCACTATGCGCTCCAGGATAACTTTTGCATGTTTATAGGATTTTTAAAAGAAGTTTGATAGTAGAAACGAATTTTATTAGAAATATAAACTCGTATTATTGCGTAACTTACCTCAGTTTTTTTAAGATGGTTAACACTAGGTCCAGTGAAAAAGCAGGTTCCAGCGGGTCGGGTAATGCGACCTCGGATGCTGAGAACCCACCCGCGGCCACATCCCAGCCAGCTGTGATCCTACCTTCACCATTTACAACCACCACCACCACAACGACCACTGCTACAACCACCACAACCACGACTACCACCACCGTTCCAGCTTCGTAACTAACTCCATTTAACGCCATGGGCTTGGGAGACCTTTCTCGTTTGTTGCACAGCTCTTTCCAGTCCGACGCAGTCTCGCCGCCAAATTTTAGCCCACTGACAGGTCTGAACGCCCCGCATGGGCCCAGTGATGTGGCTATAAGCGCAGCCATGCGTGAGATAATAACTTCATCAGTGGGAGTGTCAAGGTTAGAGTTTGAGAGGGAACACGATTATCGTATCCGACGCTTTCTCCCAGCTATTGTTGAGATAGCCCGGCGTCCAACCGGAGTGGAAGAAGCGTTGGAGAATCTCTTGCTCTCAGGCGTCACATCAGCAGCTGCAACATCGCGATCAAGAGTACTCCAGGCTCCAGATCAGGCCCCACCGAAACCAGTATGCTGTGGCAGCCTCAATATCAGCAGCTCAGCCAGCGAGGTATCCTCCGGCACCGTACTACCCCGTACCTCCACCAGTAGTCCGACCGCCGTCGACGCAGGTGTCCGGACAGCGGACATATCAAGATATATCACCACCGGTGCACCGACAGTCAGACTCTTGGATACCACCAATTCCTCCTGGTAGAGCGAGGCCATCCATGCCGACCAATAGGATGTCATACATGCAACCGCCTCCAGAGCAATACAGACCACCACCGGATACTTACAGGCCGATACCAGACCAATCTATCCCACCACCGCAGCCTTTTGGTAATCAAAATAACAATTTTTGTCCCCAATATGGCAACTATGGCCGACCAACACTCAGCCATCATAGCGAGGTCACCAGCAAGCATAATCTAGCCAAGTGGGGATTAAAATTCGACGGTACAGCAAGACGATGGCCGTACAAGAGTTTATCTTTCGTGTCGGAGAGCTCAAACGCGACTACGAGTGTCCAGAGGAGGAGTTCCTTACAAAGTTCCACCAGCTGTTCGAGAAGCCAGCCCTCGATTGGTACTGGAATCACCGCACGTTCGTCCATTTACGAACGTGGCTCGAATTGGAGAAGGCCCTTTTGGAGCAATACCAGCGGTTCGAGAATGAATTCCAGGTCCAGATGGAGATTCTGAATAGGCGTCAACTTCCACAGGAGAACTTTGAAAGTTTTTATAATGCGGTAATCCAGTTGAGGAACCAACAAAAGGTGCCATATCAGGAACAGGAAATGGTGGAAATAATGAGGGGAAACCTGAAACCATCCTTGGCCCAGATGGTATTCTCGGCGAAGTTTTACGCGTTAGGAGACTTTTGGCGAGAGGTCAAAAGAGCAGAGAGCCTGATAATGTCGCACCGCCAGCATTATCAAAGACCAATGAACCAACAGCGAGTGAACGAGTTAACATTAGAAGAGGAATATGCCCAGAACGAGCGGGAAATAGACGCTATTAGTGGTCCAGAGAGGTTCAAGTGTTGGAATTGTGGAGGTGTGGGTCATAGCTGGATGGATTGTGGTGCTCCCAGAAAGTTCTTCTGTTATAGGTGTGGTCACGATGGGGTTACGGTAGTGAATTGTCCCAAATGTCAGGGAAACCGACCGAGGAACCCACCTCAGAACGGGGAGGTGAGGTCCACAGCGGTTTAGACCCCGTTACATCCGTAACATTCCCAATCATGATTTTAGAAAACCCTGATAGGACCATGAGAGTAGAAGAGAGGAAGTTCAGGGAACTCAAACCCCTTCATGTAAGAATTAGAGATTACAAAGAGGCTAGGTCTAGAATTTTTGATGGTGTTTCCAGCAGGATTAAGAAAGCGAGGGAACGGTAGAAGCGTCGGAAACGCTTGAGACAAGAAATCGCCGCCGCTAGCTTATACGAAGGCGACGACAACAGATTCTACACCCGAATTTCCATAGGCGGACAAAACATCGAGGGCTTACTCGATAGCGGAGCCGCCGTGTCCTGCCTTGGAATGGGGTGTATGGACTTCGTGCAGGTTTAGAAGTCCTACCGTTCCACTCCTTTATAAAGACTGCTGATGGCAGTGCTCACAGAATTTTAGGCCGAGTGAAGGCGTCCATCACCTTCAATAAGCGCTCTCATGAAATCGTGTTCTACCTTGTTCCTTCTGTGAGTAGGGAATTATTCCTAGGGGTAGATTTCATGAGAACTTTCAATCTTTTCGGTAATGTCGATAGCTTGACGACCAACAATGTCAGTCTCTGTGCCGAAGCTGAGAAGACTGACGGTGAAGTCAAACTGCACTCCTTAACAGACCAGCAGCTGCAACGCTTGAAAGTGGTGAAGGAGAAGTTTCCTTGTTTTACCAAGCTTAGTCTTGGGAAAACGGGAATTGAGGTCCATACCATTGACACTCGCGACGCAGCTCCGGTGAAAGATAGGCACTACCCAGTATCGCCAGCGGTCCAGGAGCTCATGTATGAGGAGCTTGATAGGATGCTTGACTTAGGGGTTATTGAGGAAAGCGAGAGTCCGTGGGGTCATCCGGTGACACTAGTCCGGAAGGGCGAGAAGAATCGGCTGTGCCTGGACACTCGCAAACTCAATGCCCTGACAGTCAAGGACGCCTATCCGCTTCCACATATTGAGGGCCTTCTTAGCCGCTTGGGAGATACTCATTATATTTCCAGTGTCGATCTGAAGGATGCCTTCTGGCAAATACCCCTGGATCAATCAAGTAGAGAAAAGACTGCTTTCACGGTGCCTGGGAGACCGCTTTACCATTTTACCAGGGGTTATGCCGTTTAATGGATAAGGTTATCCCATCCGCACTTCGTGAAAGAGTTTTTGTCTACTTGGATGATCTATTGGTGGTATCGTCAGATTTCGTCACCCACCTGGAGTTGCTGAACCGAGTTGCCAATTGTCTGGTTGAGGCAGGGTTAACCATTAACGTGGCGAAATCGAAGTTTTGCTTCAAAGAGCTACGTTATTTGGGCTACATTGTTGGTGGAGGAAAGTTAAAGACAGACCCGGCGAAGATTGAAACAATCATGAAATGCTACTACCCGAAAACCCAGAAACAGGTGAGAAGCTTTATGTGGACGACTGGCTGGTATAGGCGATTTATCGCTGATTACGCCACCATTGCCGCACCCATTTTCGAGACCCTTAAAAAGGGGAAAACGTTCCATTACTCAGAGGAGGCCAAGATAGCATTCGATCGATTGAAAGAAGCGCTGGTTACTAGGCCAGTGTTAGTCCATCCGGACTTTACCAAACACTTCTTTGTCCAGTGCGACGCCTCGGACGTGGGTATAGGTGCCGTTCTCTTTCAAAGGGATGATTCAGATGGAGAGCATCCCATAGCCTACTTTTCCCAGAAACTGACATCCGCCCAACGGAATTATTCTGTCACGGAACGGGAATGTTTGGCTGTGATGGCCATAAAGAAATTCAGCCCCTACATTGAGCTCCTGCCTTTTTCGGTCATTACGGACCATAGCAGTCTCAAATGGCTTATGTCACAACGTGACTTAAGCGGTAGGTTGGCGAGGTGGAGCCTCCATCTGCAATCTTTCTCTTTTGAAATTGAACATAGAAAGGCACACAGAATGTCGTACCTGACACCCTTTCCCGATATGACTTAGAGGAGGTTTCGGCAGAGTTAGATGTTCTAATAGATTTTGACTCCCCAGGTTTCAAATCAGACGAGTACCAATATCTCATCAAAAAGGTCCACGAAAATGCGTCCCAGTTACCGGATATCCGAGTAGTCGACGGCTTGGTCTACAAGCGAACTCGACCTTATGACGGTATCCCGGTAAATGAGGACTTTGACTGGAAACTCTGGGTTCCTATTGAACTCACGGATGAGCTAATTAAGAAGGCCCACTGTCCACCCCAAGTTTCGCATGGAGGTTTCCATAAAACATTGAAAAGAATTCGGGAATATTTTTATTGGCCGAACCAAAGCTCGCAAGTACGAAAATTTGTACATGCAAAGAGGCGAAACCCGCCAATACGACCTTACGCCTCCTATGGGAAACGAGTGTGTGACAGTAAGACCTTTCCAAAAAATCGTCATAGACTTTTTAGGACCATATCTCAGGTCGAAGTCCGGGAATACTTTTATTTTTATTGTCTTAGACCACCTGTCTAAATACGTCCTATTAAAAGCTATGCCGAAGGCAAGCACGAAAAATGTGGTTAGATTTCTAATTGCAGAAGTCTTTCACAAATTTGGTACTCCTGAGACAATAGTATCCGACAACGGAAAACAATTTATCAGCCAGGAATTCGCTGATATGATGAAAAACTTTGGAATCAACCACATGAGAACGGCTAGCCATTCACCCCAAGCAAACGCATCAGAGAGAGTGAACCAGTCTATATTAGCAGCGATTCGATCCTATTTGCAGGAGGACCACCACGATTGGGACAAATATTTGTCCGAAGTGGAATGTTCGCTGCGATCCTCCGTACACAGCTCTACTGGTGTCACTCCCTACTATGCCTTGTTTGGGGTTAATATGATTAGCCATGGTAGCGTCTATAAAATAGCACGAAAACTACAACTACTTGCAGATTCAGAATTTGAAGTACTTCCCCATCCTGTAAAAATGGACCTAGTAAGGGAAAAGATTAGGGAATGTTTACACAAAGCCCATATAAGACATGAAAAATCATATAACTTCCGTTGTAGGAGGGTGAAATTTATCCCAGGACAGGAAGTCTTTAGAAGAAGCTTCCGACAAAGCTCCTTTAAAGATAACTACAATTCGAAGCTGGACAAAAAGTTTTTCAAATGTCGTATCATTCGCCCTATAGGGAAACATTTGTATGAAATAGAAGACCCTCAGGGGAAACCCTTGGGAATCTTCCACGGGAAAGATTTAAAACAATAGGAAAACAGTAAAACTTCCCGGAATATCGTACACACCTAAATCACACTAGCCAAGTCTCAGGCGTATTTTTTATATTCCTTCCCATCAATTAGGTAGTTCGAGGGACAGAAGCAGTTGACGATCTGAGTACACACCGGGGTTCAGAGAATGAAGCCGAGCCAAAATTGGCGGCGGCTGCCATTGAAAATTATAGATCGGCGGCGGCTAGGCGGCTAAGCCGACATAAAATTTACATTCGGCGGCTCTATGATAGACATTTTAACATTTAAAATAATAGTTGAAAAGTTAAGCTCTGGTATTTATTCTTAAATAATAGATGTATTTAATTTAACTGTAAGATATTGTGGGGTAAAAAAAGTCATCGATTCCATGCCGCTAGGCGGCTCGATGATATACTCTATTTTCAAAGTATGATAAAGCTATGTATAGACGATTGTCAGATCGGAAAACTTTATCAACTCTGTTAAAGTGCCGCAAATGTACGGACAATGACAGATAGTTAGGCAAAGGTGAAGACGATTGCAAGAAACCCTTACAATTTCATATATTTAAAATATATTTTGTCAATAAACATATTTTATAGGCAGTGGCCAATAAAATGTTTTTCTTGCAATGGCGCCGTTGTCACATGCATAAACTTCGCACATACTACAATCTGCAAATTATCTCACAATGACTTTTCTGCCAACGTTGCAAGACAAAAATTGTATGTTCACACGGTTGTACGTTCATAGGGTTGCATTTTCCGCCATTCTTCTATACATAGCTTAAATCGAAACAGGTTGTTTCCAGGAGAGGCGAATTGACGTTTTAGTGAAATTTTAAATTTGTGTGGAATTACCTTGTGGTTTAAATAGAATGACATCTACTGTTTTGAGCTTAACTTGATTGATTCTTTAGAATGGGGGTATTAATTTATATGTTATACTATTCTTTAATACTCCATTGATTTTTTTCCGAAAATATTTTTATCTCTATATGTACATAATCTAATAATAAATAAAAAATCTTATTATTTCCTTTAAAAAAGAATTTTTATAATTATTTTTCTATTACTATCAATTTTATGATTTTTAAGACATGTTAAGCTCCGCTTGTGACTATAAACGAATCAAAACGAAAATCACTCACTTCCATATCGTCCACCCAATAAATGAATAGTGTATAATTTATTTGTCGTTTCGAGAAAATCATATTTAAAGTTTTTGTGAAATTGAAACTCGATATTATTATTTATTAATGAACAATTTCAAACACCCAATAACCCAATTTGTGGAAGTAGAATTTCAACAGATATAGAACCAATTGAGTAGATTCTTAGAATGCAATAAAAAACAAGTAAAAGCGTTAAGTTCGGCCGTGCCGTTCTTATATACCCTCCAACATGGATAGCATGTGACCTCACAAAATAACTCAAACCTAAAGAAAATAACACCGAAAACACAAAAAATATAGTAGATGAGAACAGTAGGAATCACAACAAGTTAGATGCTATATATGGGAGCTATATCTAAATATGGGCCGATATGGCCCATTTGCAGTCCCAAACAACCTGCAACTATAAGAAGTATTTCTACCAAATTTTATCAATCTAGCTCTATTATTGCGGACTGTAGCGTGATTACCACAGACGGACAGACGGATATGGCTAAATCGTCTTAGAATTTTACGACGATTAGGAATATATATACTTTATGGGGTCTCAGATCAATATTTAGAGGTGTTACAAACGGAGTGGCAAAATGAATATATCCCCCATCCTATGGTGGAGGGTATAATAATAGTGTATATGCGTACAAATTATTCTTCTATTAAGGGGACGATATATCTTCTATATAGCTATTTGCTTATCAAAAATGTAAATTGTATCTATCCATATCTTAAAGTTTTTCTATGTAACGGCGGCTGTGTTTCAGCCGATTCGAGCCGCAAAGATCGGCAGCGGCTTCGGCTGGTGAAAAAAGGTCGGCGGCGGCTAAAATCGGCGGCTCGGCTCGTCGGCTTCATACTCTGCCGGGGTTTCCAAAGCCCGAGTACCACTGGAAGTTTTTGTTTACTAACTTGCTCTTAAAACTGCAAATAATGAGAGGACAATTAATATCCATCATGAACCCTTAACGATGTCCACCTTGCTCCAATGGACGCTGTCACTAGGCCGCGCCGGTGTTGACATCAGAGCCATGAACTAATCAAATATCCTTATAGCGAGAGCAGTTAGAAGAATAAAAACACATAACGAAATCCTGAAGTAGATTCTCGTTTAAATATGGTATTAGGCATTGTGGACTCTGGTGTGGGCTGGGGACTCAAATGTCTGCCGGCCTCTTTCCTAACTAAGATGAGGGAAGGTGGAACATAGTTTTGAATTGTAATTTTTTGTGTAGACTTGAAGACTTGGTTCGCATAGAACCAACACCGAAGTAAACACTCTAAAATTTTACCCATTTCTGGATTTTGAAATTTTCTTTGAAACTCAATGAGAATTAAGGAAACCTAGTCTTAGTTATCTTCCGAACTTTGCTTAATTCAAGATCTATTTCTAAGCGCATTTATTTATTTTTTTTTATTATTTTGAATTAAAAAAAGAGAATGCACTTTTGGAATTGGGCTAAACTCAAGAAAAATTTATGGAAATCGGAATATATAGTTTCACAAATATATAGGATTTTGTATATTTTCATTTTTTTTATTTTTATCGCGCGGAATTTGTCGAAATCTTTTAATTTTTTGTTTATGTCCGTCCGCGATAACGTATTATTAATTCACATTATTCGTATTTTTTGTTGCACAACCAATTTCTAGTGTCTATTTAACTCCTTATTAAATTTTGGGCAAATATCGACGATTTTATTGGCCCCGAAAATAATCAAAAAACAATATGCATTTAATTCACGAAAATTTAAAATTTTCAACAAAAAAAATATTTTTATTTTCACTGTCACTCTTATTTCCATTATTTTAATTTGTTTTTTGTGCCCACATCTATATTTTATTCACAATTCATTTTCCATTCACTTGATTATTCATAACACACTTGATTACTTTCACAAATAACTTCATTTTTTTACCACATTCACAATTTGATTTATTCATGTTCTTTTGTGTAACACTGATTTAAATTTTTCTTTTTTTCACTAGAATCGCCAATAGTTTTCCAAAAATGTCATTAAATTATTTCATCATTCGTTTAATTTTCGAAAATGTATTCACTTCAAATGAACTTTACCTTTTTTTCACTTTCACTGATTTAATTTTTTTCATGATTCACTAAAATCGCCAATAATTCCAAAAAAAGAAGAAAACAATAATTTATTTATTTTCATTTCACCATTTCATTTGCTTGAGTTTACGTTAATTCCCGAAAATTTAGTCACTTTACTTTAATTACATGCATTAATTTTTGAATTGTATTTGCCGTCATTCCGATCATTTGTTTTGGTTATAATATGCTTCACACATTCCTTTTTTTTTCCATTGCATTTTCAACCTTTATTAACTTCTCATTTTAAATTTCGAAGAGATAACATCGGAAAGAGATAACATCGGAAAGAGATAACATCGAAATTTAAAATGAGAAGTTAATAAAGGTTGAAAAAGTTAATGGCGATGCAGAATAAAAGAACGGAGATGCGAAGTGAAAATAAATGAAATCGAATGTGATAGAAAGTGAGTAAAGAAAACAAAACCGAAAATGCAATGGAAAAAAGGAATGTGTGAAGCATATTATAACCAAAAGAACGAGGTTTTAGTTCTGAATGAGTGCATTTTTTTGGCCACAAGTGTGCGTTTTGCAACCATTCAGCAATATCATGAACGTATTCACACTCAAACGCACTCACACACATAATAAATTCCACAATCATTTCCTTTATTAATCTTAGGTTCACTCACTTTTATCTAATTTAATTGATTGTTTTAATTTTATTGTTAATTATCGGCACTTTTGTTTAATTTTCCTTTTTATACACACAATTTCCATCTATTTATTTTCATTCCGTTTATAATTTCCTTACTTGTGCAAAACCTTGCATTTGGCTTCCATTCATTCTTTTTATTCCGTTCACAATTCACTTTTATGTACACGCCCGTACTTTTGGCTTTCATTCACTATGCACATTAAATTAACCCGGCGTCATTCATTTAAATAGTTACACACACACATATCCATCCGTATACTTCCTTTTTTTCACACGCACGCACTTCACTTTAATCTACTTACCATTTTCTTTAATTCCATTATTTTCTGCTCCATCATCCGTCCGCTTGTTGAGTCCGCCTTTTTAAGGCCCAGTTAGGCAAACTTAACCGTAACGCCCCCGTAGCGTAACAAATCAGCTGATTCAATCTGTCATATGGAAGTCGGTGTAAACGATTAGCCAACAATTAAAAATTAAATTTATAATCTGCTTCAGGATTCTTTTGGCGACAGTACGAGACAAACATTGCGCCAATGTTCTTCATTGTGGGTGAATTTGACAGCAATATAAGCGTCTCTACAAACGTAGACTTATTTATAGATAGAGATTGGATTGGATTTGGCTGAGTCCCTCTTCAATGGAAATAGACATAAGTAAAAGTATTAATAAAACACAGAATATTTAAGATATTGAGTTCAAATTTATTCCAGGTGTAGCGCAAATGTTACATTTTAAGAATGAAATTCAATTTCGGTCATATGACTACCACGAGCTCGTCAACAGCGACATTTCGACCGGAACGTTGGCAATTTCGCTTTGTATGTTGTCTCTGAGCTCCTCTATAGTTGTTGACTTATACCAAGGACATTCCTCAGGGGAAACGCCGCATCGCCAATAAAAAAATGAGGAAAGGCTTCAGAGGATGCTGACGATAATGGTTTACTAGGAGGTACAGGTACTGTACCTAAAATAACTGATTGGCCAAACGGAGAGTACTGGAATATAGCTGTATTTAATTTAAATTAAGAAATGGAAATTGTTTGTATTAAAATAGATTATAATTAAATAGAAGTTTAATTGACATACCCCCATCGTGTTGGCTGCCATAACTTCCAACATTAACTGATATGAATGTATAGTTAGCATCGCAGATTCCCACACAATTCGGCATATCCCACATTTGTTGAAAATCATTGGCAATGTGTTTGTACTGCTGTGTAGTTGGTTCACTTAATTAAATCGGAGAAAGCAAGCGCCACAAAACTTCATTGTATTCTAAAACAATATTTCGCATTGTTGTTTTCCCCAGCCTGTGACTCCATGCAATCGATTGTATGGAACAACCGTGACCCAAATATCTACAATTTTAAAGAATAGAATGTTAATATATCCCAACTTGGAATCATAGGATAAAGCAATATTTGACATACAGTGGTGTTATTGTTATATCTCTGCCGGTCTAATCCGTTGCTTTGGCGTAGTTAACTCAGTCATTGTTTATAGGACGTCCACCCCATCTTCTTATCCGACGATATTTTCTTGATTTACTTTAATTGTAAATTCTGCACAGATTTAAAAACACACAAATTTATAAACAATCCTTTTAACTTCATTTTTAATAAACCTAAACAAAAAGAAATCGCGGCTTTTTTGTTTACCTATGTGTTGTTGTCGTTAGAACATATGACTCGTTATCTCAACGTTGGCTAATCGCTCGTTACGTATGCCTAACCCGGCCTTTAATCAGTTAATTTAATTCACGCTCCCGCGCCGGTTATGAGTATCACCGCCGTTCAATTTTGATGACAGCTGTTGAAAGTATGTTTACCTAAACAAAAGCGTTCACAACTGCCCGACCAGGTTTCTCTAAAAAGAAGGTAGCATTATGAGGGGTTCGTCCTGAGAGGTCTGTTTGGCATTTTTTTGTGCGAAAACCACATTATCGGGCAACCGAAATGTTCTATAGAGCTTGTACGTTAATATTTTTGATGCCCCATTGGTCTAGCAAGGAGATTTTTCGTTGTAAAAACGCATTTGGCATTCGTCCAATAAATTTGCTTCCGTTAGAAAATTTTGAATAGTTTCAAATAAAGTAAGATTAGTTGGACGACTTAATTGAAATCGTCCAACAATTGAAAAGAGTACACAGGACGAAATTTTTGGGTGAAATTTATAAAATTTACGTAAAAACGCCCTTTTCCCTCCCATCCTTTGGCTTGAGGCCTACAGAATGGTTGGGTTTGTCGTGTGCGTTCTAATTTTTCAAAGTGTATGACAATTTAACGGCCATTTGACAGAAAAATGTAGGGAAATTTCAGCAACAGCTGTTTGGCCAAAAATCCCTATTGTCAGCTGACATCTGGTGGGCTATACAAATTGACAGATTGGACGAGGATATAGGAAAGAAAGGAAGAAGATGAAGCTCACTTCCAAAATGGAAGAACTTCTCCTTCCTTTTTGATTTGGACTTCACTTCGGCCGGACGCAGTGGTTATACTCCCCAGAGAAAAAAATTAAAAGTTTCAAAATCGGTTTTAAAAGTGCCACTAATGGGCCTTTATTGATGAAAAGTTACCAAAAAGTTCATTAGTTAAAAGTAACAAATAAATCAGTCAAAAAGTTAAAAAAGACTAAGAACAAAAGCGAAGCTTAAAAGTAAAAAGAAAGGCTTACGAACTTGCACAAATTAAAAAACCAGAACATTTCAGAAAACTGAAGATATAGACTGATACAAAAAAAGGACATTTTTCAAAATCAAGTTATCATAATTTAAAGAAAAAAACGCAATACCGCATCGGGGAGTATCTTCGCCACAACTTCAAGCTCCTGTTCAACGAGGGAGACGCAGGAACGCATGGCCCAGCTTGGCATGCGCGGGTAACTCCAAAGTAGACTTCCTCGGACATCCACACATTCAACTTCGGACCAACAGACGGACAGGCATATATTTATATTTGTATAATTTGAAAATAGAAAGAAAGAAATATTCATTAAACACAGGAACAAACAATTAGTTTTTTTTACTTACCCCTTTTGGTAGAATCCAGTTCCCCAGTACAGGTTTGAGCTCGGGTCTTGATTAGGGAACTTGTCTTGTTTTTCTCAGGGCTCAGAGTTAGCCTAAAGCTTAGTTGTTCGTTCCACCTGAAAAGAAAGAAAAGGAAACCAAAATATTAGAAGTTTCAAACCTTGAGTACAATAGTAACACAATTTACAAACAAATATACATGTAGACAATCAGATACTCACCTAAATACAGGACAGACGTACTTTTGGGCCCACGTTGTCATCCGTTAGCCACGAACAAAGCAAGCCCAGATTCTGACTTTTGCTGCGTTGAAGTTATCCTTTGAACCTGAAAGGAAGAAGAGAAGTTATTCTTACCATTACATAACCAATACCTGGAAATTAACCTGAAATATAATACAGAGAGTCACCCAAAATATGACCGAAGATTTCGGTAGTCGTACTTGCCATTGGCATACCTGAATTGAAATAAAAAATTAAATGAAATGAAATAGCAGAAATAAAATTAATTAATGGAATTGAAGTAAAATATAAGGATTTAAGTGAATCTGAAGATAACAAAAAAATTAGAATTAATAAATAGAATCAGAATTTAGAGAAACTAATGAATTGTTGTAATCACTCTAAATAGATTTTTTTCCTTTTGAAACATAATTTGAATTTCAATTGCGTCAGATATATTTAGCATGAAATTTTTGTGAACTATTGTATGGATAATTATACCAAAATGAACTCTAATAAATACATTAGTTGAATGGTTAAATTGAAAACTCTAAGAATGTTTTCGGCCTAAGGCCTTTTCTAAGGTGGTAGGGGTATAGGGTAGAAGCAGGGTAAGTATAAGGCGAATATGGGATACCCAACCCGGCGGTAGTGTATCATGGAGGGATCCTACGACGATCCCAGAGGGTGGGAAAACTCCATAGTTCCGTTGAGTGTCCGTCTGTCAGGGTTTCGTGAGTGTCTTCGTCCTTTACCTTCATCTTTGTTACCCTTTCCTCATGTTTTCTTTCGCGACTTATTTTCGGTTCCCTTTCTTTCTACATTCCCTTGTTTCAATTCGTTTCAGTCCGGTATGAATGTAGTTTTTGTCCCTGTATCGCTGTCTACATCGCCGGCAAGAATACCACCCTAAGCCGACGAGCCATAGCCGCGCGAAAAAACAGCATACCGGCAACGCTGGCGATGTGGCACAACAAGCAAAACCCCCTAATTAAACCGAGTACAGGACACATTAGAACAAAACGAATATAGTTCTAAGAATACATTGTTATCCATTCGTTAAGTACACCAAAATGTTATCGAAAAAGAAGAAAACTCAATAAAATTACTTACTAACAGCCGTATTCATAAAAACTTAAAACAGCTTTACAAACCTTTGTTAAGCAAAATTGGTTAAAACTGTATTCATAAACGATTATTAGCCTAAAACACCTTTTGTAAACCATTGTTAAATACCTGAATTTTAATATTGGTTCGACCCTACTTTAAGCGTTTGTTAAAGTGACATTTGCTTTTTCTTCGTATACTTTTGCCAAACATTTTTATGGAATTTTTTAATTAAAAGAAAAAAGTATTATAAGACTGATTTTGAACATATTTTCTAGAAATGGTTTAGGTTAAAATAATAAAACAGGAATAAAATACGTAACTGTGCCTTCTAGAACGTGTTTATGTCAAAACGGAATGTACCATTAAATGGGAAGTATATCAAAACGTGGACCGATTTGTCACATTTTTCCAGGAAAAGTTAAAGGCATTGCGCAACATAGGTTTAGGTTTAGGTTAGGGTGGCAGCCGTATTTTTTTTTACAAGCTCACATAGACCAGTTTAGGTCCCTAGTGTTACCACGGGCTGAAATGCCCCTCATCGAAACCAACCTGTTTGATATATAAATTTATCGATAGTACGAATATCAGTACTGAAAAGATCTGTTAGGCTGCCTAAAAAGGCCGACCCCAGTATGTCCAGTCGTCGTTTACTCAAAGCGGGACAGTCGCAAAGCAAGTGCTCAATGCTCTCCACTTCTTCCTCATCCCCACAGCTTCGGCAGAAGTCATTGGAGTCAATACCCAATCTTTTGGCGTGTTCGCCGATCAAGCAGTGTCCCGTCAGAACCTGTACTAACGTCGACAATCGTTTCCTCTCTAGTGCGAGGAGATATTTTGACCTTCTCAGGTCATACCTTGGCCAGATTTGTCTAGCTACCCTGCAGGTGCCGATTTCTGTCCATCCTTCGTTGGACTGCCTGATTGCCTCTTGCCTAAGCCAAAGCTTGCACGTGGATAGTGGCGCACCAATATATGCAAATTCTTCGAGAATTTGTAATGTCGTCCCTTTCCTATCAAGTTCATCGGCTTTGCAGTTCCCCGGGATATCCCTATGCCCAGGCACCCATACGACGTGTATATTAAACTGCTCAGCCATCTCGATAAGAGATCTGCGGCAGTCGAATGCTGTTTGTGAATTTAGGGATGTTTCCTCCAGAGAATTGATGGCAACCTGGCTGTCCGAGTAAATGACATCCCCAGTGTTGGTTACTATGTTGCGACTCAGCCACTTGGCGACTTCCCATATTGCCATTATTTCGGCTTGATAGACACTGCAGGTATCTGGTAGTCTGTGAGCTATATCCAGACTAAGTTCTTCACAGTGTACTCCGAAGCCAACCTTTTCATCAAGCTTCGAACCATCCGTGTAAAAGTGGAGATGGTTTCTATTACCTGGTATTCTGCCGACCCATTCATCTCTGGCGGGAATCATAGTGATGTAATTTCTCTCGAAGGTGTACACAGTTGGTATATAGTCCACTCGGTCGGTTACCATAGCACTACACTTTGATATCCTCATGTGACCATAGTTCTTGTACCTCCACATTGATAGGCAGTTTAATCTTATTGCCGCTTTGGTTGCAACTTCTCTCGCCACAATATTAATCGGCAGTATATGGAGTAGGGCTTGTAGAGACTCGGTCGCTGTAGTCCTTAAGGCTCCGCTTATGCTCAGGCAGGCAGTTCTCTGAACCTTTGTTAGTAGGTTGGTAATGGTTAGTTTGTCAGTTGTCGTCCACCATACCACAATACCGTATAACAGTATTGGACGAACTACTGCTATATATATCCAGTGGACGATTTTAGGAGAGAGTCCCCACCGCGACCCTACAGCCTTTTTGCAGGAATATAAGGCGACGTTGGCCTTCCTTACGCGTTCCAATACGTTAAGTCTAAATAACATTTTCCTATCTAGAATTATTCCTAAAAATTTTGCACTTTCAGAAAAGACTAGATCTGTTCCATTTATCCGAGGTGGAGGGTCCACATGTGGGACATTATTCATCCTAGTAAAGAGAACCAATTCTGTCTTGTTGGGGTTAACGCCCAAACCGCTGCTTCTGGCCCATCTAGCCAACTTGTTCAGAGCCACCTGTAGGATGTCTCTGAGGACGTTTACGAATTTGCCACTCACTGCGATTGCCACGTCGTCCGCATATGCCACGACCTTGCAGCCACAACGTTCTAGATCTAGCAGGATTTCATTCACCGCTAGGTACCAAATTAGTGGAGACAGTACTCCTCCTTGCGGGGTCCCTCTGTTTACATACCTTGTTAGAGTTGTGGACCCTAGACATGCTGCTATGCGTCTTCTGGTGAGCAGACTTTAAATTAGTCTAATCAAACTAGTGTTAACTTTTAGATGTGACAGTGCCGCAATTACTGCATCTGAGTGAATGTTGTTAAAAGCCCCTTCTATGTCAAGAAATGCCACCATGGTGAATTCCTTGAAATGCAGGGACGATTCGATAGTGCTCACAAGTTCGTGCAGGGCTGATTCTGTAGACTTGCCCTTATTGTAAGCATGTTGGTTCCCCGACAGGAGTTTTGTATCCAGGTTTTCCCTAATGAAATGATCTAAAAGTCTTTCCAGACCTTTCAATAGGAAGGAGGATAGGCTAATTGGTCTGAAGTCTTTTGGCCTAGTGTGTGATATCTTTCCCGCATTAGGTATGAATACCACTTTGGTATCCCTCCATCGATTCGGGACGTATGAAAGCCTGATACTGCCTACATAAATTTTCTCCAGCCAGGGGATAATGTACTTTAACATTTTCTGCATTTCTGCTGGAGTGATGCCATCTGGTCCAGGTGACTTGAAGGGCTCAAAGCTGTTAATAGCCCAGCTTATTCTGGATCTCTCAGTCAAGAAGCTAGCGACGCTCGCAGTCCACTCGCACTCTTGTTGGTCCTGCTGATCCTCGGGTTCTGTTACAGAGTTCCCCGGGAAATGTGTGTCGAGCAGTACATTGAGCGACTGCTCGCTGTTTTTGGTCCAGTTATTTGCCTCATCCTGTAAAAATCCCACTGTACAGGGTGAAGCAGATAATATCTTCCTCAGCCTAGCGGCGTCGGAGACCTTTTCCACTTCACCACAGAAGGTATACCAAGAGCGCCTTTGCGCCTTTCTAAGCTCCTTCTTATAGATCTTGAGTTGCTCTTTATAGGCATCCCAATCATTAGCGACCCCAGTAGATTTAGCCTTATTGAATAGCTTGTTGCAGGTCTTTTTCATAGCCGTTAGCTCAGAAGTCCACCATTGGGGTTTAGTTTTACCCTTGTACCTTGTTTTTGGACAGGCTTCTTCAAGGGATCCATTGAATGATATGGTGATATGATCGACCAGATTATCCAGACCGGCTTTGTCATTCGGTTCGTACAGAAGTTTAGAGTTGAGGACTTTCTTGAAATTCTTCTCATACAGATGCCACTTTGTCTTCCTTACATTTCTGTGGACGGCGGGTTTAGGCCCTTCTTCCGCGAGTTTGAACTCAATATAATGGTGAATGAGTGGTCGTCCAGTACATTCCACCCAATAATTTTGTCTGACTGCCGGTCAGTAGCAAACGTTACGTCGAGTACTTCTTGTCTGTCTTTAATTGTGAAGGTCGGTTTATTACCTATGTTACAAATACTAAGGTTGGTAGTTAGAATAAAGTCAAGAAGCGAATCACCCATATTGTTTATATACGTACTACCCCAGATAGTATGATGAGCGTTCGTGTCTGCGCCAATAATCAGCTCGAGCTCGTCAGACGTTGCTTCTTCTACTACTTCCCTGAATAGAGCAGTCGGTACTACAGATTCATAAGGCAAGTAGCTGGAGACCACCCAATATATGCGATTACCGATCTCCAGGCTAGCAGCTGTTTGGTCTTTACCACTTACATTAGTCAGGAGAAAGATACTTAGATCTTTCCTGGCCAAAATGCAGGTTCTTGGAGTGCCTTCACAGTTGGCCACAAGCAGTTTAAAGTTGGGTCTCCTAATACCACACACCCTTCCTCCCACTACGTAGGGCTCCTGTATCAGGACGGTGTCTACTGCGCCTGTGGACAGGCGCAGCAATAGAGCCGCTGAGGCTGCTTTAGCGTGATGGAGGTTAATCTGTAGAATTCTTACCATCATTGGTAATTGACAGATTAACATCCACCCCGACAAGGGTGTTATCGAACTCTTCGTCCGTATCGCCGAGAAGCATGTCCCCGCCAGATGCGTCAAAGAGTCCGGAGACTTCCCTCAGCCTCTCTGTGTCCGAAGTAGAGCTTTTGTCCTCAGAGAAGGACGTTACAGATCTTATGTTAGAGTTGGAGTCACCAGAAATAATAGGCGTGGGTACCTCCGCACTTCCAGAAAGTGCCACGGTGGACGACTTACCTTCTGCAGTGGGAGCTATATCCTGCTTGTATATCTTCAAGACTATAGTCTCGAAGCCATATTGTAGGGTTGCACTCGCACTTTGTATATGGGAGGTGGATTCAGCATTTAGGATAAGATTGACCTGCCGCTTTTTACCATCCGCCTCACCCACCTTGCTGATTCTCCAATTATGGGCCGGCAGACCAGGATTGGAATCTTTTATTATTTCTAAGATGTCAGCCGGGTTGGAGGGCTCTTCTGTAATCCAGGTGATGGCTCTAGGGTGACTAGGGATGTTGTTTTTTTCGACAACATCCAACTGGGCACCCGGCCACACCTCACCCGGTCGACTCAGAGCAGCCTTATACAGGTCTACTGATCTGGCATCACCGAAATATAAGAGCTTTACTCTCCCCTGATGCCATCCTGCATCGTTGCAGATTGGTGGTTTGCCCGGCATTTCTCTACGGACATCGAGGTAATGAGCCATAATGGCTGATTGTACATGACTCCATTTATCCTTGAGGATGGATCCATCCTCACTACTTCTGTATATAACAACCATCACTAGACTCTCCTTCGTCACTTCATTGAAGGGCTTGGTGATTGTCCTGTTGATGGTGACTTTAGGGCCTCTTGCCTTTTTCGAAGGCAGGGGTTCATCAGGTGATCTGATTCGTTTTACTTTATTAGCCGTTAACACAGCTGAATTTATGGCTCTTTCAGCCGACTCATTGGCCTTAGAAGCATCAATGACGCCTTTAGCCCAGGTAAGTGACTCTTTTTGTTTTTCGGTAAGAGCCGAAACCTCAACAGCCTCCAACTTCGTCAAAACTCTGAGCGCTACACGATGCTCATTGTGCTTCCGTTTTGACGGTCGGACATGACGTTTTCCCCTCACCGCACCACCTGTTGTGAGTACTTGGGCGAGATTTTCACCATTTTTGGTGTGGTCGGCTTTGGCCAAGACCAACGGACGGACAGTCGGACGATTGGGAAGCAGCGCTCCATCGGAACACGAAGGCATCCCCGTCAAGAGAATTTATTTTTATTTTGTCTGTATTAGACCGTAATAGGTACTACGATGTAGGCCTTTCAGACTTTGTACAGATTTTTGCTATTGCGTAATAGGTACTGGTAACTATCCGCTATGTGATAAACACGTCCGTTCACTGCGAATGATCAGCAACATAAGCTGGTCCTTATCCCAAAAATTTCGTTAGAATTGTTTCCTTTTTTCCAGCAGTACTTTGATTGTCTCAGACGGACGGACATGGCTAAATCGACTCAGGGAATGATTCTGCGTCCATCGGTATATAAAATGCATTTTTGCATTCTTCTTTTTCCCCTCATTGTAAATCAGTATAATAAATGAATTTTCGCATTCTTTTTTCCTATATTGTTTTATTAAAGACCATAAACTTATTTTGTTGCAAAACCACAGCACAAAAAAATGAAAATTGTACAAAATTCGCTAGTGATATGTAAACAATCAACATGTGTTAAATATTATTCGTTATGCGAATACCTTTTGTATGTAATAAAAAAAATTATCTGAATTTGTCATTTATTTGATCTTTAGTTGTTGTTTTTTTATTTATTTGACAAGTGAGCATACATTTTTGTTAATTAATACAATTGTTTTTAAAATTATTTATATATTCGACTACTCTTACAATTGATAATCGTATTAATGCGTCATTCAGAGAGAAAATTGTGTGTGAAAAAGATGGTGTTTGCCAGCATTACATTGACGAAGTCATTAAAATGTTTATTAGTTAAAATGCTGTTTATGAATACGATTTTTTAATAATCGTTTATTAGGCCAAAAGTGTTTGTTAACTAATGTGCACTTTAAATCTTAATTAGGATTTTTTTATGAATACGGCTGTGACTTACCTCAGCTGATTCGTTACGCTACGGGGGCGTTACGGTTACGTTTGCCTAACCCAGCCCTATGTGTGACAACTTTTGTCAGTTGTGGTCGATAACAGCGCACAGTGGGAGGAATCCAAAAAAAGGGAAATAGTTCTGCCGTTTCTTAACCAGACAACAGATTTCTACCAAACTTGGCATGTTTGTAGAAGAGGTATTAGAGAAGTTTAGTTTTTAGTTTGTGTGTATTCTAATAACCGAGGTCTATCAAAGGCTTTTTGCACCTAACAGTTACCGAGATATCTGTATTTGAAAATTGAATTTTTAATTTTTTCCCCGACCCTGTGCTAGTATTTTGTAAATATCGAAGCAGAATATACACCAATGAAAAAAAAACTGGTTCGGTATACCCAATAGGACAAAAGTTATGGCCACTTGAAGTTATATTTTTCAAAAAATTAGATTTTTTGTAATTTTTTTAGGAAAAAAGTATATGTCGTATTTTTGAGTTTTATTTTACCATTTTTTACACAAATTTCAATTTACACCATTTTTTACACAAATTTCAAAAGTAAGCCACATTTTCTCCAATCGCAAAGCTAAAATGTCAAAACTTTTGGCATATTTATATGTGTTAAGGTGTTGTAAGTTGAACTGCAAAGGGAATCTGAAACCCGGTTATTAGGGGAAAACCAAAAAATCCAATTTTTGGGGATTTTCAAAATTATTTTCGGAATTGTGGGATTGACTTTTGGAAATATAATGATTTGCGAATTACTCTCGATTTGTGAAGTCAAGACCTTCAAACTACAAAATATTTCATTGAAATATGTTAATTTTTAAATATTTTATGGCGCTATTACATATGAAAATCGTTTTTTTGACTATTTCCCCGATCCTCTCCTAGCATTTTGTTAATATTAGATCCAAATATACGCCTAAGTTTTAGACCGACATTTGCGAATTAACAAGAATATTTTCTAAATAATGCAAGAAATTTCGCTAAGATACACCAACTCAGACAAAAGTTATGGCCATTTGAAGTTCTGTCGGAAAATGTACTTTGAAATTCTATAACAAATTATTTGAAAAGTATACCAAATATTCATCATGAAGGAAACTACTTGTACAACATTTTTGAATATACATATTTTTTAGTTGTTATATTAATACCTAGAAACTAAAAAATACTCATTCATTATTGCGTTATCGTTCCTCATTCTAAGGAAATCCATAATTTTTTTACCTCATAACAGGTGTTAACAAAATTATTTATATGATACACAATTGTTGATTCTTTGGCATTTCCATAGATGACACGTATTAGGTAGAAATCGGAATCTTTTTGACCACAAGAAAACAGGTATATATCGCCCCTTCAATATAATAGCCTATAATACACTTAGCATATTATTTTATTGAGTTGATGATTCATTTATTAATTTACGTTTACGATACCTGTTTCCATATGGGTAACATAAGAAGCGTACTGTAATGTAAATGTTTTGTGTTGCCATCATTTGTATTTCCATATCCGGAAAGAGGTTTGTCGATATTTAACCCAGTCTGTGTCTTAAATTCTCTTCTTCACGATATCTCTCATTCTTTTCAATTCCTTGGTATCCACAGGCTTGTTTGCATTTTCTGATTTATTGTGATAATCTAAATCATATGCTATGTGCAGAAAATGTTCCAAAAATGGGGATATTCCGAATTTTAATGCGTCCTTACTAATTGTTACTTCCTGGGATATATTTGAAAACTGCGCTTTAGTTTCCCCACATAATGGACATCTCCAAGTAGATGATGTTCCAGTTATCGCATTGCAAACTTTACCGTCGATCATGGTAAGATTTACAATAAATCCAATTGTAAAAGAAAAGACCAATATTGCAATTGTTATGGGTTCCATGCATTTAATTTCCTTCTCATTACGATCTACAAGTTTCTGTGTATTGAAAGCCGACTCTTTTGTATACTCGAAGCATATTGGTCTACAAAGGCTTTTCGATCCAGGTGTTGAGTTTATCCAAACGTCATGAAAGGAGAATCCGTGTCTTCTTTCTTCCTAATTCTCAGCGGGACTAAGGATGCCATGAAAATACTTCTATAGTCTGGAACATTTTGGGCTGCTGAGGCTTGCTTATATTTCCATAGTGTTGATAAGCCATCGCATCCCCACTTACACATTATTTGTAAGTCACACTTATCAATTTGCTTCAGCTGTTCTTTAGAAAGAGTAGAAACTATTCGTGCCGCAGTATTTTCCAGAAGGTTGGATAGTTCAATACTAACTGTACAATTCTGTGAGGATTTACTGGAAGTGGATTGTATTTATTAGTATAGATTCGACGTATCCTCACAAATTGTAATCACCAAAATCCCATATGTAAATAGAATTAAAAACACAAAGGAGCAGATTTTAGTTGGATTCAATATTTGATTTATTGATTAATGTAGATAAAGTGTATAATCCTTTGAACGTAGTTCAAAAGCGCCGTAGAGCGCGAGCTTACCCTATGTGATGTTGCAGCTAAAGTAAAGTTTGTTGACGAAGTAAAAAGATAGTTAACCAACAAGAGAACATTTAACGAAACAGCGAAGTGGAATATAACTTCAAGATGGATGCTCTTAATCCAATTGAGTGAAAGCTCTTTCAGCTAAGTTTCCATTGGGTTAAGAGCTTCCACCAGTACGTAGATACTTACAAACTAAACTTAACTAACAGAAAGACCGTTATATTCGAATAGGTCAATTTATGTAATTAATTCATTCTTCATAATTCATTCGCTTAATCTAAATCGGTTGAACACGGTTCAACATATTCCCGCCTTTGCAGTACTGCAATAGTTATATCTGCACGCTCCCGAGATAGTCCACCCAAAGATGGTGCTTTGGGCGATCGGTATGTTCGTCGATGTTTGGATGAGACCAGCTTTCAAAATCTTTGAGATTTGGTCATTGGCCAGCAGAATCTCCACATTGACAGGGCTGTGGAAATTAGGGTCAGCCAGGTCGGGAATATGACTGTAGATTTCCATTAGCCGCTTGTCGGTCGTCCTTTCGGGTAAGGCGGTATTAAGCTGCCGTCGAACACGCCCGGTGATTTGTACTCTCATCGACTTATCATTGTAGGATTGTAAATTTAGTGTACAAAATTCCTTCCCGTCCTTGTGGGTCGTCCGCAATTTGACGCGTTGTACTAGAGATTGCAGGATCACCTTTTGTGTTATACCGGAATTCAGTAAGAGTCTCGTTGAATCGGTTCCGCCAGGAGCAATAACTCTGGCCAGCGCGGTTGGAAGAAACACGTGTTGCTTTGCTCGGCCACTTAATCGTTCGTTTATGGAATGGTTTCTTGAACTCTCCGTATTGGACCGACTTGAATGGAATGAATTTCGACGTTGTGACGATCGACCGCGATTCACTGATCTGTGTGGGCTTGGTGTTGGCTGGCGATTCCGTGCTACTGGACTCATTGGACGAACGGGTGTGACCGAACGACTGCTACTTCGTAGATTCCTTTCACCGTGACGGATTCTTCTCTTTTTTTGCTCATCCATATGGAGTTTAGTGTGGTGATTTTTGTTGCAAACTTCGCATTTGTTCCTGGAGCGACACCATTCACTAGTGTGTCCCAAGCATAGACAATTAAAACAGTAACTCTTCGTAAGAACTACCTCCCGACGTTCCACCACAGTCATGCTTAAGAATTCTCCACAGAGACGAAGGTGATGTCTGTTCTGGCAGACTCTGCATTTCGGGGAGCTAGAGAAAATCGTGTATGTTATGGTTGATTATGAAAGTAAAATTAATTGGAATAGTTGGTATGCTTAATCCGAGGCTGGCAAAATACACAATTTTACTAATGGGCCCGTGATCACTCCATTCTGGGTGCGTACTTCGGCCACCCGAACTCGTGAGTCACTGCCCGTATAGACCTGAATTACCCTACCTAATCTCCACTCTGTTGGTGGTAAATTGTCGTCTTTGACAATAACTATATCGTTTTCTTTTAAGTTTTGCTGAGTAGTCTTCCACTTATACCTCTTTTGAAGTTCGGAGATATACTCGTTCTTCCAACGTTTTGCAAATTGGATTTGTAGAAGTTTTAACCTTTGCCAACGGTTGAATACCGAGAGGTCATCTGAGTATTCCTCTGGTGTTACAACAAGTGGAGACCCTCTCAGCAAATGCCCGGGCGTTAATGCCACCAACTCCGTAGGAGTTTCCGACATGCGAGACATGGGTCTTGAATTGAGAACACTTTCAATTCGAACCAGAAGTGTAGAGAATTCTTCATAAGTGAACTTTAAGCAACCTGCAACCTTTTTCAGATGAGACTTCATACTTTTTACTCCCGCTTCCCATAATCCACCCATGTGGGGTGCCTGGGGGGGAATAAATTGCCGTAATTTTCTTTAATGGGAATTCTTCTGACGTTAACAAATCTCTTAATTGTTGTAGATTGGTTTTGGCTTCCGCGATTGAATGGGCTCCTGACAGGATATCGTCCACATAGATCTGCTGGCGCAACATAGCGGCAGCCGCTGGGTGAGTGATCTTTCCGTCTTCACTAAGTTGTAGTAAGGTCCTGATTGCAAGGTACGGTGCACAGTTCACCTCCGAATGTTACGGTTTTCAATGCAAAGTCTTGTACAGGTTCTGACGGTGAGTTTCGAAATGGAATCCGTTGAAATTGGTGGTCACGTTCATCGACAAGTATTTGCCGATACATTTTTTGGATATCTCCGTTGAAAACGAACTTAAACAAACGCCATCGTAGAATGACATTAGTTAAATCGTTCTGGAGCGTAGGCCCCGTATAGAGCACATCATTAAGAGAAAACCCACTTGTGGTTTTCTTTGAAGCATTGAAGACGACCCGAACTTTCGTCGATGTTCTTTCAGCTTTTACTACTGCATGATGCGGTAAATAAAACGAACAGTAGGTAGAGGTGTCATGTATTTCTGTTGAGAGAGTTGGAGACATGTGATCCAGCTCAACATACTCCCTCAAAACCTTGGAGTATTCGTTGGCCAGGTCGAAGGAATTTTTCAGCGAATTTTCCATTCTAAAAAACTGACCTAAAGCGGCACGTTTGGAAGAGCCCAAGGAAATCTCCTTCGGAAATTCATCTTTAAAAGGCAACCGTACGACATATCTTCCGTCATCCCGACGCACGGTGGTTTCCTTGAAGAACTTTTCACATTTCATATCAATTTCGGACATCTCACGTTTCTCAGAGATTTCCTCGACCTCCCAGAATTTCCGTAATTCCTCATTAAGAGTTGTATCCGGGTTGCTCACCAAAGTCGCAAATGTTGTGACAGTTCTTGAGGTCAAGGGTCCACTAACGAACCAACCGAACTCGGATTCTTGAGCTAGAAGCCCGCCACATACATTCTTTTGTACCCCAGATTTTAGAATCGATGGGAGTAAATCGCTTCCTATTAGTATGTCTATCTGTGCTGGTTTATAGAACCAAGGGTCAGCCAAATCTAAACTATCCAATCCATTCCATTCCGAGATGGATGGACTTGATGAAGGCATGAGGTGGTTCAGGTTAGAAATCACGATCGCGGTTGTCTTTAAACAGAAGTCGGATTTCCTTGACATTAGAGTTACAGCACATATTTTAGACGCATTCTCAAGTACGGTACCTCCCAGGCCAGAAATCCTTGTGAAGGATTTTCTGGTTGGGATTGCCAATTGTGTAACAATTCTGGCTGAGATAAACGTCTCCTGAGAGCCTTGGTCTATGAATGCACGAAGAGTGAAACGCATGTCGTTATGTTCTATGTCGATTAACGCAGTCGGGAGTATGGTTCCATGTCCTGATTGGGAGAAGTGAGACTGAATTTGACCGGTCGAAGTAGACGGCGTGGGATGACCTTCCTCTTGCGTGACAAGATGGAAAGCTGTTGGGCTTGCATGCCCGTTCCTGCGAGATTGAGAACTGGCGTGACCAGTTTCGTTCCGCTGGTTTTGAGATCTGGCGTGACCAGATTCCGGGTGTAGCAAGGTGTGATGAGATTGATTGCAGATTTGACATAGCTTGTTACTCTTGCCATCTCTCACTATATGTCCGTAGGACAAACAATTATCGCAGACGTTATTGTCTGTAATGAACTTGGTTTTCTCCGCCAACCGCATAGACTTGAAATTCTGGCATAACCGTAGAGCATGGTTTTGTCGACAAAGTTTGCATGGTCTATACGTAGTATCAGACTTGACATAAAAACTTTGTGATCTCTGGGATGTAGAATTTGTACTGGATGATGGCTTACGTATGTCGGAAATGGACTCTAACATATCTAGCCTGTTTGTAATGAATTCATTTCATCTATCCCAAGATGGCATTTCCTTATGGTTATCAATGGAATTCTCCCAAGCCGTAAGTGTTTCTTCAGGCAATTTGGAAGAAACCCAAAACACGAGAATGGGGTCCCACGATAGAACCGATATACTATAGGATCTCAGTACAGCTAAACAGTTTGTTATGGTGTACTGGAGATTTCGCAATGATTTACTTCGTTCGGAAGAAACCGCTTCAAGCTCGAAAATGTTCCTTAATTGATGATTGATTAGTATTCTCATACCTTTCCTTTAGATCGTCCCATGCCAATTCGTAGTTTGCGTCCGTCAATGCAAATCTCTTTATAATTTGATTGGCTTCACCCCTAGTTTTTGCTCTAAGATGGAATAGTTTCTGAGCTGGATACAACTTTGGATGATTACCATAAATGGCAGAGAACATATCTCTGAAGCTTGGCCATTTATCGTAACCCCCGCTGAAAAGTTCGGTATCGCAAGGGGGGACTTTCAAAGAATATGAACAATCTTCCGTGGTGCTAACTCTTGGCAATTACACTGCTTCGGCTTTCACAAGTTTTTGTCTTTCAATATGAAGCAGATCTAATATGGATGCCTTGCATTCCTTATACGATCTGCAGTGCGTGCCAAACTTTAAATGTGTCGACTCTTGCACTTGATCCGTATTAGCCGGATCATCAGAGGTCATTACAGTTTCATAGACTTGAAGCAGTTGTCGCCAACATCGGAATGTGTCGACTCTTGCACTTGATCCGTATTAGCCGGATCATCAGAGGTCATTACAGTTTCATAGACTTGAAGCAGTTGTCGCCAACATCGCTCCAAGTCTTCCAACTCTACTTCCAGACTGGAAACTGTATGATCCTGAATTGGGATCCCGGCAAAGGACTCACAGAATGTGGCCACCTGATTCGAAAAAAAATCAAATTTTTTGGAACTCATCTTTAAAATTGCGTTCTTTGAATGTAATAGGAACTAATCTGGTCAGATAGTATTACTTGTACGTTTACGTACGGAAAAAAATATTCCGGTTCGAAGGACCATGTACAATTCCGTGAGGATTTACTGGAAGTGGACTGTATTTATTAGTATAGATTCGACGTATCCTCAGAAATTGTAATCACCAAAATCCCATATGTAAATAGAATTAAAAACACAAAGGAGCAGATTTTAGTTGGATTCAATATTTGATTTATTGATTAATGTAGATAAAGTGTATAATCCTTTGAACGTAGTTCAAAAGCGCCGTAGAGCGCGAGCTTACCCTATGTGATGTTGTTGATGTTGCGAAAGTAAAGTTTGTTGACGAAGTAAAAAGATAGCTAACCAACAAGAGAACATTTAACGAAACAGCGAAGTGGAATATAACTTCAAGATGGATGTTCTTAATCCAATTGAGTGAAAGCTCTCTCAGCTAAGTTTCCATTGGGTTAAGAGCTTCCACCAGTACGTAGATACTTACAAACTAAACTTAACTAACAGAAAGACCGTTATATTCGAATAGGTCAATTTATGTAATTAATTCATTCTTCATAATTCATTCGCTTAATCTAAATCGGTTGAACACGGTTCAACACTAACTGCGCAGTTAGAAACTTGTAGAGGTGATGGTATAAGCGATTTCTTCTTCTCCTTTATGATGTCGTATTAGGGTAAAACGATGACGCCTTTTCCTTTCAACGTAGTTGTCCCTGCTGAGACCCAGTTGCAGCATAAGAGCTACTGCTTCCTCATCAATAAATTCAGATGATGGCGTTGGAATGCTCTCAACAATTCTCTTTAGACGTTTTAACAATGCCTTAAAAGTATCCGAAACTTCATCAGTAGACATAACAGAAATATTGTTTGACATACGTTTTCGCTTCGTCTTTATGGATAAGTCTTCGTAAGATTTGTGAGGAGCACCGACTGAAGATGTACACACTGAAAATTCTATATCATTATCGAGCCAATCAGAATATATAGAAAGAAATTTCAGGTCTGATTTTGAAGATGACCATTTCACATCAAACATTTTAAAATTTTTTTGAAGTTTGCACATTTCTGTTTTCTTTATTTTGCTATTGTATGCTGTTTCGATAAATGTCACTAATTTCTGACTTTTTCCTCAAAAGGATCTGATGGTATTTTAATCAAAATACTGTACAGTGTTGAGTGCTTTAATGATAACGCCATGTTTGACTGCTCAATTTTTAATGATGTGGTATCTCGAAGTTCCTTGAGGTTTTATTATAAATTATAAATAATAATATTACCTGAATTTTTGACATTCCGATTTCTACCTGTTACCTGGCATCTATGGAAATGCCAAGAAATCAATAATTTTGTATCATATAAATAATTTTGTTAAAACCTGTTATGAGGTAAAAAATTAGGGATTTCCTTAGAATGAGGAACAATAACGCAATAATGAATGCATATATTTTAGTTTCTAGGTATGAATATAACAACTAAAAAATTTGTATATTAGAAATTGTTCTACAAGTAGTTTCCTTCATGATGGATATTTGGAATACTTTTCAAATAATTTGTTCTAGAATTTCAAAGTACATTTTCCGACCGAACTTCAAATGGCCATAACTTTTGTCTGAGTTGGTGTATCTTAGCGAAATTTTTTACATTATTTAGAAAATAATCTTGTTAATTCGCAATTGTCGGTTTAAAACGATTAGGTAGGATATTTTGATCTAATATTAACAGAATGCTAGGAGAGGATCGGGGAAATAGTAAAAAAATAAATTTTCAAATGCAGACAGAAATGTAATAGCGCCATAAAATATTTAAAAATCAACATATTTCAATGAAATATTTTGTAGTTTGTAGGTCTTGACTTCACAAAACGAGTAATTCGCAAAGTCTGCATTTACATAATACTTTTTTTAAGTATTAAGTATACTTATCGGCGTTTTGTGGGCGAGAGAGGCAGTCGGAAACGGGGGAAAAAAGTATGCCGTACTCGTACTTATCGTACTCATCGTTTTGTGTTTTTCGTTCGCACTTGGAAACAACAACAATTCACACAGGAAAAGCCGAAACAAAACAAATGAAAATAAGCATAAGTATTGAAAAAAAAGTACGTGTGTGAACGTAAATACTTTTTCAAAAGAGAATAAGTCGATAAGTTACTTAAAAAAAGTACCATGTAAATGGGGACAAATCATTATATTTCCAAAAGTCAATCCCACAATTCCGAAAATCCCCAAAAATGGGATTTTTTGGTTTTTCCCCTATATCTACTATACTGAAAACCGGGTTTCAGATTCCCTTTGCAGTTCAACTTACAACACCACACCACACCAGATACCACATATATATATGCCAAAAGTTTTGACATTTTAGCTTTGCGATTGGAGAAAATGTGGCTTACTTTTGAAATTTTTGTAAAAAATGGTGTAAATTGGAGAAGCTTGGTAACAATACCAGTAAATATTTATGACCCGTTCACTACCTTGGAATGTTTCTTTTAAGATGATAGTAAATATGTTATGCATTTTTTAACTAACTTCTTCTAAAACTCAAAAATACGACATATACTTTTTTCCTAAAAAAATTACAAAAAATCTAATTTTTTGGAAAATATAACTTCAAGTGGCCATAACTTTTTTCCTATTGGGTATATCGAACCAATTTTTTTTCATCATATATATATGTCAATCTAGATATGCTTAAGCGGTTAAAATTGGTGCATTTTCTGCTTCGATATTTACAAAATACTAGATCTCCATATTTACATATATCTCGGTAACTATACAACATAACTGTTAAAAAATCGGACGGAAAAGACGAAAGTTACACGCTTAAACATTTTGTTCAACCGAGGTAGCCAACATTGAGGCCCTGCAGCTCCGCCCCTGTATACCACAGGGGGCCCAAACTCAAAACTTTACTTCTCTAATACCTCATCTACAAACATGCCAAGTTTGGTCGCAATCGGTTGTCTGGTTAAGAAACGGCAGAACTATGATTTGGACGGTACGTTTACGTGCATTTGCAAACCAAACCAAACCAATACAACGAAAAAAGACATTTATGCGAAACTTTTGAAATGAAATGATAAATAGATAATAAAATATTAAAATAAGAGCAAGAAAATATCAAATAAAATAAGTATTTTACAATTTTGTTTTTGAATGTCTGAGACATGTGGGACGTTTTCCAAGTTAATTGCTCCAGCGTTACGACTGCGCTAAAGTTACGGTTAAGTTTTCCTAACGCAGCCTATAATCAGCCCAATTACGAATGCCCGTGCGGAATTTTTCCCTTTGAGAATTAATTGTTCTCGAGAATAAAATTCTCCTATTCTGAATTACCCGGGAGTGAGGGAGAGGGAAAATTGTATGTTCGACAACAGCTGTTTTGCTTTTGACATTTCATTTTGATGCTTTACTCTATTCGCGGCTACTTAAAATCGAAATAATTTTCTGTTTTTTTAAGAATTTTAAATTAAAAAAAGTGAAATGCATAGTGCAGCCTTTAGAATTTTTGCAGAAAAACTTCTTGCTGAAGATGAGAAGAGAAAAAACCTAAAAATTTCAAGGATGCAACTGCGTGATGCGGCGAACCCGCCTGAGTTGGCCCAAACAATGCACAGTGTGTTATTTCATCAATCTAGGTAGACAAAAGTCGAAAAAACTGATTATATCACAATTCTTATATATGTCATTAAAAAAGGTCCACTATTACAGAAATAATTATATGAAAACACAATAACTTACTGTTACTGAGATAACGGTAAATGAAAGTGGGATATTGCCGTAGCTAGAAAAGCAATGTGGGAACCATACATTTTAGTTTGTGATCAGAGACGTATGAGAATATTTTCCTTAGCTCGATTGAAAAAAATTCTGGAAAAATAAAATTAGTTAAATTTTAAGAAATGTTGTGCATTTCATTACTTCGAATCATTTTAATTAGAGCTATTTTGTTGATTTTAAACAGTGAGTATTTGAACTCCCTTTAAAATCCAATTCGTTATAAAGAAAAGGACATAACAAAATTTCACCTCAAAACACCTCGTCCAAACTTTCAGGTTTTTAAAAATTGTCTATACTACAAAAAAAAAATATATTGCTCATATTTGCACAATTTTAAAATATTTGCCTTAATTTAAGAATGACCTTGGAAATACCTTAAGAACTTTGGTTGATCTATAAATTGAAACACAGTGCGGCGAAAAATCTAATACATCGTTAATATATACATTAGACGTGGTAAATTATTATGCAACCAATTAATTTTAAACAAGTCAATCAAAGTTGAAGAATGCGCTACAGCAACTTGAAAAATACTCTTTGAAAAATATCCATGGCGTGGTGTTTTCACTTAATTTTTTTTAATGTTTTTAGTTTTTTTTAAACTAATACCAAGGTTAATATTAATTTAATATGCCTTTTCTATACAAAAATCTAAAAAAAATACTTTTGTCTACCTAGATTGCTCAAATTACACACTGTGCAATGTATGTGCAAAAAAAAGTGGGAATAAATTTAAAATTGTAAATTTCTCTTGAAGTTTTCAGAAGTATTACAGGGTCAATAAAGGTGATTTCCATTATTTACTTGGAGTGATTAAATTCCACTCCCAAACGTCTAAAAAGATATCTACTGTGCATCCTATTGTGAAGCTAAGTAGTTGCTTACGTTTTTTTTCTGAAGGTGGGTACCAGACTGGTTTTGGCAAGGATTGTGAAGTTTCTTTGGCACAGTCGACATTCAGTAAAGTACTGGAAGAAGTGGTTGATATATTTGAAGAGCATCTTTGTCCAGTGTGGATACAATTTCCCCGAACAATAGAGAAAAATAGCCTTGGCTTTTTATATCAAGCACACATCCCAGGTGTCATTGGATGTGTTGACGGAACAAACATAAAAATCGTTGGTCCTGCTGAAAATAAACACCTTTATTATGGCAGAAATGGAAAATACACCTTGAATGCTATGGTGGTAAATTTTAAATTTAAAAAATTTAACTGTATTACATTTTTGTTGGCGACAGATTTCCTGATATTTTAATATATTTATAGGTTTGTGATCATGAGCTTAAAATTCGATACGTCGATGCGTCTCACCCCGGTGCTACACACGACTCTTTGATATGGAATACAAGTAGCTTGCGAGCTCACTTCGAAGAAAAATATTTAGAAAGCATAAAAAGTTTATGGCTCCTAGGTAAACTTGGTTACGAAATATAAATAACTGTTCGACGCCGGATACCAAAGGCTTTTACCACATCGTGTTCCGAGAGATGGTTCGCCAGAAGCTAAATTCAATGAAGTAGAATCAAAGTGTCGCAACATTGTTGAGCGAACCAATGGAGTTTTAAAAGACCGATGGAGATGTCTTCTTGGTGCAAGGGAACTGCATTATAGTCCAGAGAAGCCAGCTACAATTGTAAATATTTGATGTGCCCAATACAACGTGTGCTTACAGTCTATGGGCATAGATCCAGAATCTAAGAAAATTTTGTCATGGCGAAGGGCATGGCGTACTTTTTGATCTGGACAGTCTTTTTCAAAATTGGAAAGGTCCCGATTGGCAGGACAGATGAATCGAGTCCAAATGTACTGTCTGAAGAGGCAAACACTGGTTGTGAACGGATTTAGACAAGTGAGACACTGCCAAAAACTGATGTGGAAGTAGTCAATAACACCACCAGTTCGCCAATAGTACCGCCACTTTTACAGGAAGTTCCCAGCAAAGGTTGTGATCAACATAAAAAGAGACCCAAAACGATTCAAAACAATGAGGGAGCGACAAAAAATAACACCGCCTCCCAAAATTGTAATAGGTAGTGAACGAAAGGAGGAAAATGACCCACTACCAAATAATGAGGGAGTGCCACCAGATAGGATAGACTCCCAAAAGAAACTTTTACTGGAAAGACAATGATTGCGGTCATCCAGATAAACCTCCACCGGAGCGAGACAGCATCCAACGCTCTGATGGACATCAAAAATAAAGGCAGGGTTCATATTGCTTTGATCCAGGAACCATGGACAACTAGCAACAAGGTTACTGGATTAAACCATGTGAACTATGACCTTTTCTACGCTAACACAGGTACTCGTCCAAGGACTTGTATGTTGTGCCATAAAAACTTATGTTTTATTTTCTCTCCAGAGTTGTCAACATCGGACTAGAGTTGGGCATTATAGTTCTTTTAAGTGATCGCTCTTTTTAGTTCAGTTCAATTGAGTGAACTAGTTCGTTCATTTAGTTCAACAGCTCACTTTAGCACACCAGATCTTTAGCTCACCAGCTCACTTTACTTAAACAGATCATTTCGTTCAGTTCAAATCAACCGCTATTAAAGGAATCTGATTGGAATATGAATGGAATGAGTTGAAAAAACTTATACAAAGGCGTTTGTAGAATCATACATTCATGATGCCATAAAAATGGAAACAACACATAACAGCTGAGAAGAGAGAACGAAATGATATGATTGAAAAAAAAACTTCGCGAACTACTGAGCTGAAATGAACGAGTAGAGTGAACTAGTTCGTTCAGTTCAGTATAGTGACCCTTTCAATTGAACTAGTTCGTTCACGAACTACACAACTCTACATCGGACGCAATGGTGCTGAGGCAAGGTAATGGAAATATGTACCTGGCGTCAATATATCTGCCATTCGATGCGCCGACATTGCCACATACGTCGGAATTGCAACGTCTGGCGAGGGAATCGAAACACACAAGTAATGAGTTATTAGCTGGGTGTGACGCCAACTCCCATTATATCGCTTGGGGTAGTACTAACACCAATAAAAGGGGAGACGCCCTTATTGAATTTTTGAATACAAATGATCTCATACCTCTTAACATAGGAAACACTGCAACCTTTGTTAAAAATTAGGGAAGAAGTATTAGATATAACGATATGTTCAGAAAATCTTATTGATGAGATCCATGAGTGGAGGGTTTCGGATAAACACTCCTATTCAGACCACCGTTATATAAGGTTTAAAATTGCACGGCCACCGCCAAATCCAATAAGCTTCCGTAATAAGGCTAAGACCGACTGGACTAATTTCGGAAATCTACTTAGAAATCGATTCGGGCAGCCTACAAGCGATTATCTATGTGCAGAAGACATTGATATCAATGTGAAGATTACCGAGGCTCTTGTAAAATCATTCGAAGATAGTTGCCCACTGGATGACAGGACAAATTATCGCAAGATTGGCAAAGATGTCCGCAGACTTTACAACAGAGCTCGACGTAAAAAACAATCAGTATATTGGGACGACTACCACAGAAGACTCAAAGACAATGTACAGGCCAATACACATATCCAGTCCTTAGGCGATTTTCAGGTTGACCGGGCGCTGAAAAACTGAATCAACAATATGCTAAGGAATAGGTGGATTATTTGTAGGTCATATGACGTAAAAATTAGAGACAAGGTAAATCGTGGTATACCTCAGGGGGGCATTTTATCGCCTCTTCTATGGGTTACGACGATACACAGTCTCCTAAAAGCCCTCACCAATGAAGGACTTAAACCAGTCTGTTATGCAGACGACGTTGTAATACTTCTAAATGACTTTCATCCAAATCTATTTTGCAGAAGAGCTGTAGAGGCACTTAACATAGCATATAACTGGGCGTAACCAAGGGGATTAAATGTTAACCCATACAAAACAGAAATATGTATATTTACAAGGAAAACGAAGATCCCACGTTTTACCTGGCCCCGATTCCTGAATAAGACAATTGTTATTACTAAAAAGGTAAAATACTTGGGAGTAATCTTGGATCAGAAACTGTACTGGAAAGAGCATCTTAAAGACCCACAGATGTTGGTCGTTGTACAGAAGAGCTATAGGTTCAAAATGGGGACTACGTCTGGCTTTACATGAGCGTGATTAGATCAATAATCACCTACGCCTGTTTAGTGTGGTAGACATCAATGGACAAGAAGTGCAAAAAATTCAACGTATGTGCTGTCTAGGCATAAGCGGGGCATTTAGATCTGCACCAACAAAAGCGTTTGAGACTATACTGCACATCCAACCAATAGACATCCGTATAAAGTATGAGGCAGCCCTCACAGCAAGATGTCTACAAGTGATGGGTGAATGCATAAATCGAGACCATCAGAAGATTTTAGAATCTCTAGTTGGTCACATTCTAACGCCAGAAATGTCCGACCGCATTTCTGAAGTGCGGCTTACAGCTACTTGTGATTCGTTTGTGCCAGACAAAGTTCCATTTGACTCCTAGGAAAATGGAACTTTGGCCCATGTGCCAGTTGGAACCAGCTACTACACGGATGGGTCCAAGCGAGGAGGAAGGACGGGTCTGGGACTTTTTATTGATGAACCAGAAGTCGAACTTCACTTCCGCCTCCCTGACCATAACACGGTATTTCAAGCAGAATTTCGAGCAATCACGGAGTGTGTGAACTGGCTCGGTAACAACACAAAGCCTAAATATGCCAACATCTTCACAGATAGCCAAATGGCGATTAAAGCAATAACATCGGAAAGGGTCAAATCCAGAACTGTGTTGGACTGGGCAGTAATGGCTCACAAAACTGTGTGGAATCAGGGATGCCAAAATTTCTGAAGCAAAAGCGTAATAAAAAATTCAAAAAGCGTAAAAAAGCACTATTTTTTTTAATTAGAAAACCTTTTATTCAAGATACAAATTGCTTTATTCAAGGCACTTTGGTATAACAGTAAACAAAAATTTATAATCCAAACAAAAAAATATATATAGTATATATCAAGTATATATAGTATATATCAAGTCAGGTTGGCTCAATTAATAATTAAATGGCAATACGAATTTTTTGGCTCAAGGTGGATTTTTTGCACATTTTCTACATTTTTTTTCTCGGTATGCAGTACGGAATATCTCTTCTATGTCTGAAGCAAATTAGGTATTGAATACGAGAAAAAAAAAATGCCGAACAAATCTGTCCGAAAAAAGTGCATCTGTGCCTTAAAATTCTTTTGTTGGGCGCAGCCATTTGGTGAAATTAGGATCTTTCTCCCTATATTTTTGTGATAGTCCAAACAAAAAATAACGAAATATTTCAGTGAAATTGTTAAAATTTAAATTTTTATTTGTTTTTTGAATGATGTTGAAAATACCGATTGTTTTTATTGGTTGTACACAATTCTTAATTCCAACGACATTTAAAACGTAGAGTGAAATGAGGGAGACAAATGTAAGTACATAGAATTAAGATGTTGCCATGCAGTAACAAAATGGTACAATTTCTTTATGTTGCCAGTTTCGATCTGACAAATGTACTAAAAGCGTCAAAAGCACTAACAAAAAATATGAAAAGCGTACAGTTAGTGCTTTTTTTTCTTTGGCACTTAAGGCCCAGACAGATAAAATTCGTTAAGTCAATTCTTTGCTTTAATTTCTCGCATGATAATTTCAATATTTCCGTTCAAATTTGTTATTTCTGTTTCATTTTTATTCAAAGACAATGTTTTTTGAGAAAAATAATTTTGAAATGTAAACAAAAACATTGTCGAAATACGAAAAAAATCAAAAAGTTAAAAGTTGAACAAATTTTTGCTTTGCATCGTTTTTTTTCTTCAAAGCATGTTTCTTATCTGTGTACTTTCATATGAGAACAAAACATTTAACTTTTTGACACATAAGAATGAAGCAAAGAATCGAATGAAAGAATTCTATCTGTGTGGCCTTTACTGATTACTTTTCGCGTATTGGGGGGTCTGAAAAGCACTAAATCTAGTGCGAAAAGCACTAAGTTGGCATCCCTGTGTGGAATAGCGTAACAGTAGTGGAATAGCGCAACTGCAAAGATACTGCGGGGAGACCCAAATGAAAAGAAAACAAGAAGACAATGAATCAAAGTTTTGGTTTTTTTTTTGCAGCGCTCGTAGTCTTCCAGAAGTTTTGTTAGTTTTGCACAAATGGCTTGATCAGATATATGCGGGAAGTTCAATGTTTTGCTCCATAGGGCTTTAAGCTCTATAGCAATTAGACCGATCCTCTCTCTCCGTCCTTTGACAGTGGACTCAAGAAATTTGAAGCGTCCAATGGTTTTTCAGGGCATGCGACTCCGTTCACTCAATGGTGCTTCATCAATTGCCAAGAACAGGTTCTTGATGGCTCTTGAAACTGGACTAGGTTCTTTGTCCAGGTTTCCGTGTTAGAAGAGCTATTCGTGAATGACATGTTGTATTCTACTCAACAAAGGCCTTGCCGTTATTAAAGGCCTTAATTATAATGCACTATTCTCTTTTAAAAAACTAAACTACTTGTACTCTTCGGGTTCGTCGGCACTTGTTGAATGACACAAACCGATCAATGAACACCTATTTATACTACGTATTTTTTCAATATTTTACTGGGCGAATCTTTTTAGATGGCTATATACCTGATTCAGCACATGTGCGTTGTAAATTTTTCAAAACTTTCAAAATAATGACCGCTCATAAATGTGGTTTCTGTAAAAAAAATCATCCCTATTATGTAGCCAACGGAAAAACAAACATCAATAAATAACGCACTTTCCTTTTTCCCCCTTAAATTGAATGTAAACGGAGTAGCTACCGTAAAAGAACCCGAAGAGCAATTCAGCATAAATTTATGAGAGTTTATTAGTTTCCTACCACAATCATAAAAATTACATAACCTTTTGTTTCTCACTAATTTTCTTTAATTTGCTCACTTCAGACACTATCCTTCCATCGCCATTGCTACCTTGTTTGTATCAGCCCATTCAACCCCTCTAATACGTCATGCTACCAATTTTGTGGTACATATTATAAAGACAGTTAAACTATCATGTTTAACATTTAAATAAAGAAAATAATACAATGCAATATATTTAATTAATCAAACTTGGGTAAGATGTGAAATGTGAAGTATGAAAATTTATGAAGACAAATTTGTCTAATATATATGATATTAATTTTAATAAAATTAGTGGTGGATGAAGAAAAATTAAAAAATATCAATATTAAAAGTAGATGATTTGTGAATTTGATTAAATTTATGTAAGTTAATCAACCATTATTTAAATGTAGCTGTGTATATATGTATAAGTATTAATATATTAAGTACTCACGATTTCAGGTCCCCGCCAACAAGCGCTTGTAGACAGCTTCGAGAAAAATCGTATAAAAGTTGTGTTAATGCTTAATTGTATAATTCGATAAATTCAGGGGAGTTATAATAATAGTGCTGATTTCTGATCGAGATGCTTCGTCTTGCATATAATTCTCAACTTCGGAATAATATAATGCATTGCAAAAGATTTTGTAATTATAACTGCATTAGATAGATATGATTAGAATTTGCCAATTATCATACAGGTCGATGATTTGATACACATATTCTTCGTTCTTCTTAGGTGTTAATTAAAATGATAAGGACCAATAATTCGTAGTAGTACGTTCTCCTCTTCATTGGACTTTAAATTTATTGCATATTTCAAAATTTTCCGTAAAATAAATTCATTTTTCCGGAAAATTTCATAAAATATCCAGGGTATAAGCCAGCAGTTTAATATTAATAGCTGTGGGATTTGCCATCCCACAGCTGTAATATCCGGTTAGTTCGTTTTTATAATCTATTCCGACTGAAGGCAAGAAATTTTCCTTAGTGAAAATCTTCAAATAAATCATTGCAACGAACTTACCAGAGAGTTACAGCCAAATAATGCAATAAAGAATGAATGGCAATATAGTGGAAATAGTGGACGATTCTATCCCCAGTTTGTAATTGAATCCTCTTTATATATTTATACCCTACACCACACTGTGGTACAGGGTATTATGACTTTGTGCATTTGTTTGTAACACCTAAAAGGAGAAGAGATAGACCCATTGTTTATTATACCGATCGACTCAGAATCACTTTCTGAGTCGATTTAGCCATGTCCGTCTGTCTGTCCGTCTGTCTGTCCGTATGTCCATGTATTCTTGTAATCAAAGTGCAGGTCGTATTTATGGTCCGATTGTGATGAAATTTAGCATAGTCCTCTTTTTTGGCCCAAGGACGATCCCTATTGAAATTGGTTAAAATCGGTTCAGATTTGGATATAGTCCCCATATATATGTTTCACCCGATTTGACATGCAAGCGCCGTAGTAACCACATTTTACTTCCGATCTTTATAAAATTCGGCAGAGAGAGTTTTATTATTACGTGAATGAACACTACCAAATTCGGAGAAAATCCGATCAGATTTAGATATGTAATGCATGTAAGCGCTGTAGGAACTGTATTTTAAATCAGATCAGTACGAAATTTGGCAGAGAGAGTTCTCTTATTACATGAATAAACACTGCCAAATTCGGGGAAAATCGGTTCAGATTTTGATATAGCCACCATATATATGTTTCACCCGATTTAACATTTAAGCGCTGTAGAAATCGTGTTTTATATCCGATCGGTACGAAATTTAACAGAGAGAGTTCTCTTATTACATGAATAAACACTGCCAAATACGGGGAAAATCGGTTCAGATTTAGATATAGCCACCATATACATCTTTCACCCGATTTAACATTTAAGCGCTGTAGAAATCGTGTTTTATATCCGATCAGTACGAAATTTAACAGAGAGAGTTCTCTTATTACATGAATAAACACTGCCAAATTCGGGGAAAATCGGTTCAGATTAAGATATAGCCACCATATATATGTTTCACCCGATTTAACATTTAAGCGCTGTAGAAATCGTGTTTTATATCCGATCCGTACGAAATTTAACAGAGAGAGTTTTCTTATTACATGTATGAACACTGCCAAATTCTTATCGCAATGCCCATTTTCGCATTGGTAGGTAGGTGTAGGGTATTATATAGTCGGCCCCGCCCGACTTTCTGTCTTTCCTTACTGGTTTTTATTTCATTTTCTTATTAATTTTATGTACAGAATATTCCGTTTAGAACCAAATTGTTCAAAAGATAGAATGAAATGAAAATCAAATACTTTATATCTAAGTCAATTTGAAAATTAAATTTCTTCATAGGAAACTTCGTTCTGATATACTTTTTCCCCATGCTGTATATTACACAGTGTCGAGTACATAAAAAAGTCGTCAACGTTTTTTCGAAAGAGATACATTCGATTCAAAATGAGATACCATCACTTAATTGTAAATAAAAACGAAAGATGTCCATCGATTTCTATGATGGATGTCTCATTTTGTTCATAGGTTATGTGGCTTTTCGTGAAAGTTATAAGACTTGACACTTCACTGGATGGTGATCTCCCCCTTCGTGGCCACGCTATTTACACAGATGGATCAAAGATGGATGTGGGAACGGGGGCTGGCATCTTTAGTGTCTTTCAGGCGGAGGTTTTTGCCATCCTTCCATTCTATGGGTCATGGCACCCGGCTGAAATGCAACTCCACACCGAGCATACGCTCTCCCATCGATTTGGGTCCAAAACACAGCCACAACGAAATGCTCCCCAAGGGGCCACACCAACAGTTAGGCTGGAACGGAAGTTCCAGGGGCTCCTGGCTCCCGTGGTACCAGATTATAGTCTCCGGTCAAACTTCGTAGCCGCAACTACTACTAGTTGGTCCTTCAAAAAAGGTCCGGGACTGGTTTCCTAGATTCAAAATTTGTTTTGCAAACAACAACTAAACAAATCATTAACAACATACAAGGACAACAATTAACACAGTAATCCTCACGGATGACTCACCGGTCACCGTCGCGACAGTGACCCACAAACATAAAACAACAATAAACACGAAAACCCTCACAGGTTAATGACAACAAAGAACCATACGTGCCGGTTATAACAATTTCCTCGCTCACCACAGCAACACCAGGAACATCGGCAGGCATCAGCAACATCAGCATCAGGGCGCAGATGGAGGAATCTGTGCCGCGCTTCGCAGTCAACAAAACAGTAACAGCCGACCAGGCAGTCTATGCCGACAGTAGTGCAATTAGTCGCCTCCACTAAATGTCTCTGAATCTTCTCCTATTAAAGACAATACGAGCAAAATTGTCCATTGCCCTTAACGTTCGACCGTCCTCTACAACCCTACTGAAATCCCACACCCCCTGGGAGTGGAAGATTCCCATACTAGTTAAATCCCTAACATCATCGTAGTGCAAGCATTCCGTAAGTATATGCCGCCAGTCTTCAGGTCCCCTCCCACAACCACAGTCCGTACTATCGGACAGGCCTCTCGCATGCAAAAATGCACAAAAATGTCCCGTCAGTAAAAAGCCGAGACTCAGACCGAAGCCAAAGTCTGGCCGCTACCTAACAAACTTTCTTTTCTCGTCGTCATCTGACAAACAATGAAATTATATCAAAACAGCAGTTATGGTTTTTTAACGTAATGCTTCTTCTTAATTCCATGTTTTATCTTAACCCATTAACGTGCACATGACCAGAGTATGAAGCCGCCGAGCCGAGCCGCCGATTTTAGCCGCCGCCGACCTTTTTTCACCACGGCCGCCGTTCCATAGAAAAACTTTAATATATATATATATACAATTTACATTTTTGATAAGCAAATAACCATATAACAGATATATCGTCCCCTCAATAGAAGAATAGTGTATACACATAAACACATTTTAATAATCTACGCAGTTGGATGTATATCTAGTAAAAATTTGGGAAAATTATACTTCCACAAATTGGGTGTTTGAAATTGATTGTTCATTAATAAAAGCCTACGTGCCGACATCGAGTTTCAATATCACAAAAACTTCAAATATTATTTTCTCGCAACGACAAATAATTGGGGGACGATATGGAAAGAGATTTTCGTTTTGATTCGTTTATTGTCACAAGAGGGAGCTTAACATGTATTAAAAATGAGAATATTAATAGTAATAGAAAAATAATTAAAAAAAATATTTTTTAAAGGAAATAATAAGATTTTTGATTTATTATTAGATTACCTTCACATAGAGAAACAAATATTTTCGGAAAAAAGGCAATGGAGTATTACAGAATTGTAATACTGCATATAAATTAATACCTCCATTGTAAAGAATGCTAAGTCGACTTGGTTCGTTATACTGGAGATTGCATTTCTAAATTCTAAATATTCTAAATTGTCTTCAGTCAAATCCATCAATTCAATGAAGTTAAGCTCAAAATAAATTACAAGGTAATTCTACACAAATTTAAAATTTCATTTAAACGAAACAACCAGTTTCGACTTAGCATACTTTGAAAATCGAGTATATCATAGAACCGCCTAGCGTCAATTTTATGACTTATCATTATATGGAAATCGATGATTTTTATACCCGCCACCATAGGAAATAATTGAAATATGATCTGCGACCCTACAAAGTATATATATTATTGACCGTCGTGAAATTATAAAACGATTTAGCCATGTCCGTCTGTCTATCTGTTGAAATTACGCTACAATAATAGAGCTAGGTTAATCAAATTTGGTATAAAGTCTTCTTATAGTTGCAGGTCGTTTGGGATTGCAAATAGACCATATTGGTCAATGTTTTTATATAGGCCTCTATAGAGGTCGTTCCAAATTATGGTTTTTGAGCCATTTTTAAAGCAATTTAGCTGAAACTTTGCAGTTTGTATTCTATTTTGACAAAAATTCATCACAACAAAAATTGTACATTCATATTTAATATTTTGTTACAGTCACCTTATAGAGGCCGCTCCAAAATATACGTATTTAAGCCATAAATACAACATTTTCTAAGCATTTTAACTGAATCCCTGAATTTTTTATTTTACTTTGGAAAATTGTTTTTAAATCGGTTCATATTTGGCTTGCTTAAGCCATAAACACCACATACTTAAAGCCATTTTGCTGAAACTTTTCAGTTTGTATTCTACTTATATTTTGACAAGAATGAAATTTATACAATCAATGAAATTTATACAAATCAAAAGTTTGGCTAAAGAGGCCTAAAATTTGGCTAAAAATTGTAGCGTTCGTTTTTTCAATAAATTGCTTAAACAAAAAGATCGTTCCATGACTTGCTCCATATCCAAAAATCTTTCTGTAATAGAATTGAATACAATTCATGCTGTTACTTGTTTAACTTCACAATATCTTACAATTAACCTAAAAACATCCATTATTTATGAATATATAGCAGAGCTTAACTTTTCAACTATTATTTTAAATGTAAAAATGACTATCACAGAGCCGCCGTATGTCAATTTTATGTCGGCTAAGCCATCAAGCCGCCGCCGCCGATCTGTAATTTTCCATGGCAGCCGCCGCCGCCAATTTTGCCTCGGCTTCATTCTCTGCACATGACACACTTAGACTGTCTAGTCAATTGTGTTACCACAGGGACGTAAGGGAAAACATAAGTTATTCCTAGTCCCTCCCGTTAATTACTTTAAAAAGCTCAAAAGTTGGTGGATTCCAACAACAACCAAGTTAGCTACCTCAAGTAATAAGAGTCCAAGGTTGTATGCCGCCTTCTAGAGAGAGCGGGGCACAGACAAAGAAGGCATTTTATTGATTCCTCCTCTTCTTCGTCTCCACAGCTTCTGCAAAAGTCATTATGCAAGACATTTAATCACTCTGCGTGCCGTCACAGTGACCTGTCATGACAGACACGATAAGCGAGACGTCCGTTCTCGACATCGACAGCAGTGCTTTGGTGCGTTTTGAGTCTAAACTGGGCCAAATCAGCATGGAATGTATGCAGTTCTTAACTAGTGACCACCTGTCAGTTGTTGCCGTAAGTGCGCTATCTCCCGTCAGCACATTAATTTTCAGCCATTCCGCTACCTCTTTAATAGCTAAGATTTCTGCCTGGTAAACACTACAGTCATCAGGTAGTCTTTTTGCAAGTGACAGCTGAAGTTCCTCAGAAAAGACACCAAAGCCCATTTGGTTATCGAGTTTGGAAACGCCGTATAGAAGTTAATAAATCTCCTCTGTCCTTGGATAGACCATTCCATTCTGATCTATCAGGTATAATAGTGAGATACTTCTTGTCAAAGAGTAGTTCAGTAATAGTATAATCAAAAGTGCCCGGAAGGTCAGTATACCATTTAGTGTCGCAGTTGGTGTCGCTCCCAGCGCACCAATGATACATATAGCCGCCATTCGCTGAACCTTGTTTAGTATCGCACAGAAGGTGGATTTCTGCAGAGATGTCTAACAGACGACAATGCCGTACAGCATTATCGGTCTGATTACTGCTGTATGTCAGACCGATGTAAACTATACGCGGGTTCAGACCCCAGCGTTATCCTATTGCCCTTTTACAGGTATATAGCGCTATCACAGCCTTATTTGCTCTTTCCAAAATGTTGGCTTGAAGTGTAACTTCCTGTCTAGTAAAATACCTAATGGTGTTTTCGTTTGTGCCCAAAAATGCTACATTTTTTATGCCTTTCGCCCCAAAAATGCCTTTTTGTATTCTATTGTAAAATAAATGCTGCACTGTGAAAGGGTTTCGTTTTCTTTTGTAAAAAATGTCGCACTTGCACGGGGCAAAAATGCAACATTTCAGCCCTGTATTTAATCGAAGGGGTGGACGCTGCCCTACAAAACAGATGTTTTTCGGCGTCGAGCGAATAGCCTAAATAACCGCGTGTGTCCGTGCGTGCTTTTTTATAATGAAGTTTGGTCAGATGCTTTATTTAGGCGGCGCCGTGGAGTATTCTTTGTTTTTAGTTTACTTTTAGTGAGTTAAAAGGCTGGTTTTTTCATTTTTGTTTGATTCTGACCATAAAAAATGTAGCAGTACAAGAGGGTGTAGGCGACATTATTAAAATGCTGCTCTCTGACAGGGCAACATCTTTTTTTAGAAAGGAAAACACCATAAGTATTTTGCACTTTCGGAGAAGGGAATTTTAATTGGTTATGAATGAACCTACGTATACTGCTAATTATAATTATAGCGGCTGGATTTATGTTATTGAAGGCCCCTTGTAGTGGCGCTTGTAGATGTGTACTTCCTTTTCCGCATTATTTTATTTGTAACCATTTGCATATTGGTATGTGTGTTTCAAAAGAGCCGCCCTGAAAAGTATGCAACTAAAACTTCTAAGAAAGCCCTTAATATTCAAGTGTATAAGTTCTTACGTGTGTTCAATTTCCCTCATGAAATACAAAAAAAGTGAACTTTTTATCATTCCCAGGAATTTATGATATTTGCCTTAAAGTTGGTTCTATTATTCTTTTTGTGGAATAGAAGGCAGTCTGTGGGTTCATATATATATTTCTGACCAGCCGTAGTCTTTATTTTGGTATTAGTACTTTGAAACTTATTGGCGCTTTATTAATTGAATAACCTACAGTTTGGAAATACCTGGAGCATCGCCTTATAACGTGGACAATTAATGAGTGATACTCATTTATTCTCCTTATTAATCTGTAAGATTATTGAAAGCTCTCAATTGAATCTTCCATTAACGGTATCCTCATTTTTATAATCAGGCCACCACTTCCACATCTTGCTCTCTCATCCTGTGCCGCAGTGTGTCAGCAAGAGTTATTTATGCATGTGACAAGCCAATCATCAATAGTCGTCTCCGTGGTTATGCTGTCGTAACATGCAGCCTCGTTTTCGTCACCATTTCGGGCCTCGTGTGAATAACTAGAGATCAGGAAATAACTTAATTATTCTAAAAAAAAGGAAGAAGGTGTAACGTGCCAAATTTAGTGGTAATCATGTATCCCGGATCTATTATTTTTTCTCGACAAAAGAATTAAAGTTTCCTTTATTTATATTTTTCTCGATGCATCGTAAACCTGTCACGATTTAATGGTATTCTTATCATTTTATCCCGTTCCGATTTAAATGATTTAAAAAATTTTTTTCTTGTGATTTCATTTGCATATTAAACAAAATTAGATAGTGTCAATATGTATTGTTCATGCGGAAAGAAAAGAATGTGGTTAGAGTGACCATCCGTGTGCATATTTTTTTTGTTGTGTAAAAAAAAACCAAATCGTTAAAATCCAGGTGTTAGTGCGCTGGATTGGAAACAATAAGAAAAAGAATATGATCCTTGGCTTCAAAATATAAATTTTATCCCAACAATTTAATGTTTAACAGCAAACAGCAACATTTTTATCATCATTTTTCTACGTGTGCTGCTGCATCATCATACCATCATGGAAGGCCTTTCATCGTGGGACTATGTTAATATATTGTTCATTCTTTATCAATTTATATCAATTGTTCATTCTTTTTATTATACCCTACACCACACTGTGGTACAGGGTATTATAAGTTTGTTTCACGGCAGATGTTTGTAACACCTTAAAATAACACAGCTAGACCCACCTTAAAGTATACCGATCGACTCAGAATCACTAGCTGAGTCGATTTAACGATGTCTGTCCGTCCGTCTGTCCATGTAAAGTTGTTCGTCGACTACAGGTCGCAATTTCACTCCGATCGTTCTGAAATTTTGCAGTTTAGAGTATTTCGCGGCTGTTAAGATCGCTATTGAATTTGGTTGAAATCGGTTCAGATTTAGATATAGCTCCCATATATATCTTTCGTCCGATTTGGCCCTTTAGTCCTATAGAAGCTGTATTTTACATCCGATCGTTTTGAAATTTAGAATGGTAGAGTTTCCTGATCCATGAACCAACATTGCCGAATTTGAAGAAAATCGGTTAACATTTAGCTATAGCTCCCATATATATGTTTCGTCCGATTTGGCCCTTTAGTCCTATAGAAGCTATATTTTACATCCGATCGTTTTGAAATTTAGAATGGTAGAGTTTCTTGATCCATGGACCAACATTGCCGAATTTGAAGAAAATCGGTGCAGATTTAGATATAGCTCCCATATATATCTTTCGTCCGATTTGGTCCTTTAGTCCTATAGAAGCTGTATTTTACATCCGATCGTTTTGAAATTTAGAATGGTAGAGTTTCTTGATCCCTGAACCAACATTGCCAAATTTGAAGAAAATCGGTTAAGATTTAGCTATAGCTCCCATATATATGTTTCGTCCGATTTGGTCCTTTAGAAGCTGTATTTTACATCCGATCGTTTTGAAATTTAGAATGGTAGAGTTTCTTGATCGATGAACCAACACTGCCGAATTTGAAGAAAATCGGTTAAGATTTAGCTATAGCTCCCATATATATGTTTCGTCCGATTTGGCCCTTTAGTCCTATAAAAGCTGTATTTTACATCCAATCGTGTTGAAATTTAGAATGGTAGAGTTTCTTGATCCACGAACCAACATTGCCGAATTTGAAGAAAATCGGTTAAGATTTAGCTATAGCTCCCATATATATGTTTCATCCGATTTGGCTCTTTAGATCCAATCGTTTTTATACCCTACACCACACTGTGGTGCAGGGTATTATTTAAGTATAAAATGTTCCAAAAGTAAATTTATGTAAACAATTTATACATGAATTACAAAATTTATATATCAGAGTTATTCAATATTACGAGAGTGGTGTAGGGTATTATATAGTCGGCACCGCCCGACTTTAGCCTTTCCTTACTGTTTTTTTTTGTTGTTGTGTTCTACCGCACCACCAGAGAGAAGTATTAATTTTGCAATTTTAATCAATTCAATAGCTGCGGAATATAGAGAGAGCCCGTGTACCGATGTTTTGCCGTTCTCTCTCTCTTTCTCTCTCTGGGTGTGCTGTGTTAACAAATTAACTCTATTATACAACAAGAATTAAATAATATTAAATCTATAATATATCGTGTATAAAACATAATTCAAATTGTCGGGCTACAGTAATAACGTACTTTGTTCTACCATGTTCTACCACGAACTCAAACCATCTCATTTAATTGATTGGTAGTTTGAGAAGCACAGGAGAGCTAAATTTTCTCTGTCTTAACATTATTTTCGTTCGATTTATAAAAAAAAATCTAATAAAATTGAAATGTCGCTATTGTTTTCGTTATGATTTCAATTACAAATTAAATTATTAAAATTTGAAAACCTAATATTTTGCTATTTCAATATTTCTAATATAAGGCATTGGTTCGTGGCATATTTCGTTGTATATACTCTAACCTGTGCCTCTTAAATAGTAATATTATTAACGATCTTAATAGTAATATTATTAATTACCACATCATTATATAAAGCAGACAAGGAATCCAAAACATCAATCAAGTTATCCCAGCATGCGTTATTATTGGGTCTATAGACACATCCTATAAGAAGTTTGCCAGTTTCGCCAGTCACTTCTAGAAAAATATATTCTGTTATGCTACTCTCATTCGATTTACTTCTAATATGACAGTTTATGCCTTGTTTGACATATATCGCAACACCACCAGCATGACCCTTTCTATCGACTCTATAAACCTTGTATCCACAAAGAGGAATTGACACATCAGTTACATTAGCATCAAACCATGTTTCGGATACACAAATAGCATCAACACCCGAGTTTTCAAATATAAATCGCATTTCGTCTATCTTATTTCTTAAACTTTGAGCATTTATATGACAAATTTTCAAGCCAGATCTTTGTTTACTCAAATTTTTTACCATATTGGCAGTCCCGCTAGTGGAATTACTTCCAGTGTTATTCCGGTTGCTCATAGTTTTTAGAAAAATTAGTAAAACCTATTGTAACGCACAAATTCACTCCACAATTGAAAAACATTGTCTCCAGTACAAAGTAATCTGATACAAAAATAAAAAATAACAGAAATGAACATATTCCGAATAAAATTAAAAACTTATTTATGTAGATAGGGATTAAAATTTTTTTATAAATAACTATTTCAGTAGATTTAATTCTTTCTTGGTACCTCCTGGAAATTATCCCCTGAAGCAGTATGAACATCAGTATGTTGTGGAAAAAAGTATTTAATTGATCCATTTCATCGATTTTGATTATCTGGGAATCAGCTTTTATTTTCACGAACACAAATCCTCGCATGGTAAAAGCGCTATGCAATATTTTTTGGCGCTTGAGGCGTAACGACTTTAATAGTAATATTATTAACGATCCGAGACTTGTAAGCACTATGCAGTCACTTGGGCTTTGGGCTGTAAACACTACAATGCCAACACATTTTACTGGGACATCGGAAACTCTATTGGATCTTTTCTTTGTCGGTTGTGAACGTAATGTTTTATTGTATGATCAGCTTTCAGCATCTTGTTTTTCAAAACATGATTTAATATTTTTGACATATGACTACACTATCAACATCTCAACTCAATCTTTTTCATTCAGAGATTTCAAAAACATTGATTATAACATGCTTAATGATGAATATATGAAAATTGATTGGAATTGTATATACAATATGGTTTCCACTGATGACCAGCTATCATACTTGGCAGATAATGTAAATAATTTATTTAACATAGTGGTACCTTTAAAGACAAAATTGATTCATAAAAACAATAGGCCTTGGTTTTCTCAAAATATTAAAGAAGCCATCAGACAAAGGGATCTTGCATATATGCGTTGGAAAATGTATAGAACATTCGCATTGCACGAACATTTTCGGAATGCCAGAACAAATGCCCATAAAATTATTAAAAAAGCTAAATTTGCATTTTATACCTCGAAATTCGCTAATGCCATAGGAGTTAAAAAAACGTGGCAAACTATTAGAGAGATCGGAATAGGTAAGGCCAATATTACTTCATCATGCGTAACAGATGCTGACGAAATAAACAACAATTTTGTAAATATTCCTTTAATAGAATCTTGTCCATCCTATTATAATTTCAATGAAAGCATTTCAGATGATCAAAATTCCTTTTCTTTTATGTGTGTAAATGAATTGGATGTAATATCAAATTGTTTGTCAATAAAATCTAATTCTTTTGGGTCGGACGACATACATCCAAAATTTCTAAAAATTGCTACCACAACTTCTTCCAATAATAACACATATTTTCAATAGAATAATTACTACTAGTAATTATCCTAATACATGGAAAATTGCAAAAATTATACCCATACCCAAATCTAATTCAGAATATAGACCTATTGCAATCTTGCCATTTTTATCAAAGGTTTTTGAACGAATACTGCGGAACCAAATAAATGATTTTCTATTAAGCAATAACTTATTGACGGATAGTCAATCGGGATTTCGTGAGAAAAACAGCTGTATCACAGCCTTAGTTGACGTTGCTGAAGATATAAGGAAAATTATAGATGATAAGAACATTGCTCTCCTAATACTCTTAGATCATTCAAAAGCGTTTGATACTGTAGATCACAAGATATTATGCAACAAATTACGCCACTTTTTTCGGTTTTCTCTAACGTCAGCAAGACTTATATCAACGTATTTAGACAACAGATCTCAATATGTTGAAATTAACGCAAAAAGATCAAAACACATGCTAGTGAGGCGTGGTGTACCACAAGGTTCTATCTTAGGCCCTCTAATGTTTTCATTATACTCGAATGATCTCCCTTTGGCAATTAGTCACTGCAACATTCGAATGTACGCAGACGATGTTCAAATTTATATGGAATGTAAATCGAATTGCATAGATCAGTGCACCCAAATAATAAATGAGGACCTAAATAATATATTTCTGTGGGCTTCGGCCAATGGTCTTACCATTAATCCTAAAAAATCTAAATGCCTAGTAATACAGAAACGTACATCAAGAATTTCAAGTGATATTACTATTGTTCTAAATAACCAACCAATTGAGATAGTAAAAAATGCTAAAAACTTAGGGGTGATATTTAATAGTAGCCTTACATGGTCTAACCATATTGACTCTATTTGTGGGCGAGCATATGCAATGTTACGAACGCTCTGGCAAACCCAGTATTGCACGCCGATTAAGATAAGAATCCTCTTGTCTAAAACATATTTAATACCAATATTATTGTATGGATGTGAGCTGTTTGCAAACTGTGATGCAAAAAGTAAAGCAAAGCTGAATAGAGCTTTCAATAATATAGTACGCTATGTGTTTGGTTTACACAAATATGATCGCATTTCATCGTTCACAAACCGTCTGTACAACATTAGCTTCAATGACTTACTTAAACTAAGAGTTCTCATATTCTTGCACAAGATTATATATACGCATCTTCCTGATCATCTTTACAAACGCTTACGTTTCTTGAGATTCAGTAGAGGAAAAAGATAAATTTTATTCAGGCATAACTGTCTGATATCCGAATGGCAATTTTTTATTAACGCAGCTCGCAGTTGGAACTTGCTTCCTTGTACAATCCAAACTATACGTAACGCAGCCCACTTTAAGAAAAACGTTGTCCACCTTCTTGTTGCCGGTTAATTCCTGATAATTATGCATTGTTCTTCATTTTAAGCTAATATTAATAATTTCTATATTGAATGATACTTGATGAATAACCATTAAAATTATTTTGCAGATTCTGTCCTTTTGTCGTAATCCATGTTACTTATAGATTGCTTTATTTCTTTCTTTTCTATATTCATAATAATTAAGTTTTTAAGTTTTTTTTATCAATTATTAATAATCTATTAGTTATACCCATTGTGTTAATATTCATTATTGTAATACAACATTTATTAATCAATGATAGTTACTTCCTATACTAAAATATGAGACAATTAAAGTCTTGTGTATAGGAAAACAAATAAAAATACAAATACAATACGGTTTGTCACACAAACATACATGTAAATCGTCAGTCCAACCAGTGGTAGGTTATTGAACTTATCAGCTGTATTCAGATCTTGCTTTTGGTAGTAATGAAACGACAGTGCAACTAAAACTGTTTTTTGTTTGTTTCTATATATGTACGTACGTATATTATAAATAAAATTTGTAATAGCTTTACTATGTGCTAAATTGAAATCAATTGTCTGAATTCATTTGGTCGGCCGCGACTATGATTTAGGGAATGAAAAGTGGGTCTACCAATTAATTGTTTAATTTGGCTTTATTTTTGGTGGACAGGATGGGCGGGCAATGTACAATTACATCTTTAGTACACATGTTTCGGCTAGGTATTTCGGATATCAGCTATTCTTTTTTTCTCTCTTCTTCCCCCTTCTATTTATATCTCAACTATTAAGCACGCAAATCATCTGAAAATTAAAGTATCAACTATTGGTCGGAATGATAGCAAAAACCCAACCCACCGACGAGCGATAAGGCTGGACCAATTGCGTACTGTCGCTGTGATTTCCTTCCAACAACAAACGATTAAAATTTCATAAATTAAAAATTTCGAAACCAAAAGCCAACGTAGGTTGCATGCTACACCCTCTATATCTAAGAAAACTACCATAGTATATTCCTTAACAGAGAGGGATCCTTCAATAAAGCTGACTAGATCATGCAGGGCGGTTTCGGTGGACCTGCCCTTGCTGTAGGCATACTGTTGGGTGGACAGATGGGAATCGAGTTTCGAGTGCGTACCCGCCGCAATGGCCTTACCGCACTGTGCTCTCAACACCGGGTGAATACAATGCGTCCACCAACGCCCCCACACACCGAAGTGCGCGAGTACCAATTCGACTTCATATTTTTGGCATGTCGTCCCCTTTGGTCAAGGGCGGAGCCTACCTAAAACTCCTACCATTCTATGGGTCATGGCACCCGGTTGAAAATGCAACTCCACACCGAGCTTGCGCTCTCCCCGCGATTTGGGTCTAAACCACAGCCACCACGAAATGCTCCCCAAGGGGCCACACCAACAGCCAGGCTGGAACCGAAGTTCCAGGGGCTCCTGGCTCCCGTGGTACCAGATTATAGTCTCCGGTCGGACTTCGTAGCCGAAGCTACTACCAGTTGGTCCTCCAAAAAAGGTCCGGGACTGGTGGCCTGTCATTCAAAGGGTTGTTTAAAACAACACTCAAACAACAATCAGACAACACACGTACACAACAATCAACACAGCCACCCTCACGGATGGCTCATTGGTCACTAAGGTGACGCCGCTCCGGACAATCACACAGCCACTGAGAATCAGTGACCCACAAAACACATAAAACACGAACACCCTCACGGGTGAACGACCACGCACAAAACATACCAACATACCATAGTTACCATGCAACGCGAAACAATTGGCAGACAGCAGCAAACAGCAACGACGACAGCAACATCAGCATCCAGCATCGAGGGCGCAGACGGAGGAATCCGTGCCGCGCATCCCGACCGCAGGAAAACAACAACTGACTGGGCAGGCTATGCCGACAGTAGTGTAATTGATTAACCTCCGCTACACGTCTCTCAGTCGTCTCCTATTGAAAACAATTCGTGCAAAAACACCCATCGCCCTTAATGTACGATCGTCCTCTACAACCCTACTGAAATCCCACACCCCCTGGGAGTGGAAGATTCCCATGCTAGCTAAATCCCTAACATCATCATAGTGCGAGCATTCCGTCAGTATATGCCGCCAATCTTCGGGTCCCCTCCCACAACCACAGTCCGGGCTGTTGGACAGGCCTCTGGCATGCAAAAATGCATTGAGAGAGCCGTGTCCGGTCAGTAAAAAGCCGAGACTTAGACCGAAGCCAAAGTCTGGCCGCTCCCTAACAAACGTCGCGTCACGAATAAAAGCGTACGTCGCCCGCCCCCTATCACTTTCGGTCCATCTTGTCCGCCACCTAGACACAAGGCACTCATCCAAGAGTTCCTTGTTCCTCCTAACATCCCCTTCTATCAGCTGATCCGCAGGAAACCAATCTAAACTTGGAAGTGACTGGCCCCGCTTCATCCGGAAGATGATGCCGCAACGCAACACCTCCAGATCAAGGGGGAGTGCACCCAGCAACACCTGCAACGCGTCTGTGGACACCGTACGACATACAGGCATACAAGCCAACATCGCTACCCGCTGGCAGGATAAGACTTTGCGTAGACCATGAGCAGTCAGTACTGTCTCACACCATATAGCAGAACCATAAGTTACACAGGTAACAAATAGTCCATGATATATGGCGCGGACAGCACGCCTACTTAGGCCCCAGTCTTTTCTGAGCATACACTTAACTTTCCCCACAATCTCGGTCAACTTGGCCCTGACAGCATTCAAATGAGGAAGGAAGTTCATCCTCTCTCCCATGGTAATACCCAGGTATTTCACCTCACTCCGATACCGGATACTAGCCTCGCCAGAACGAATGAGTGGAGGACGCCCCGCAGACAGGCTGCCCTTGAGCAGCATTGTCGAGGACTTCTCCACCGACACCTCGACGCCAAGACGTGCACTCCATTCACCGACAGTACGCATGGCCACTCCACCTTTTCTCTCCAGCTCAGCACGAGACTGGCCTTCGATCAAGATGAGCAGGTCATCGGCGTATGCACACAGCTTGTAAGAGCCGGCAAGTGACTGTACCAAGGGATCCATCATGAGGTTCCACATAAATGGACCACAGATAGAACCCTGGGGACAGCCACGAGTCACCTCCTTCCAAACTGTGCCGCTGGCACCCACCACACAAACTTTCCTATCCTCAAAATAGCTCTGCCAAAGCCTCAACTCACAGCATCCAATCTGGACCAATCGCTGGAGCACGCTGTCCCAAAGGAGATTATCAAATGCACCTCGGAAATCAACAAATATACCCAGTACATACTTGGCTGTAGACTCGCTAACGCTACGCCTTACATGCATCAAAGCATCCTCGGTAGACCGGTTAGACTTAAATCCAAACTGCAGTCGCTCAGAGAGAGTGCTCTCATCGATGCGCTGCTTCAGTCGCTGCACCATTATTCTCTCGAGAACTTTTCCAAGTTCCGAGAGAAGACTGATGCCCCGGTAAGAGCGAGGATCACTGATCAACTTCTCGGGAGACTTTAGCAGTACAACAACTCGCGCCTTCTTCCAAGCTCCTGGGAATAAGCCATCTACTAAGCACTTCTGATAGATGCTCTCCACGTACTCTGGTATTGCCTTCCAGATGGCTTTCACCATCTCTCCAGTAATACCATCGATACCTGGTGATTTCCTACTTTTCACCCGATAGATGCTGTCCGAAATCTCATATCTTTCGAGGATTGGAGGGTCAGTTATAGCCTCACGAGGAGGACAATAACTAACTGGCTCCGCCCCAGGAAAGAGAACCCCCAACAGTTCATCCACGCTTTCCCTCCAAGAACGTAACGTCCCCTCGGCCCGACTAAAACACGCGATGTCGCCCTGCTTGTCACGCCCTCGACATATTCTATACGCCAACCCCCATGGGTCATCCCTATTGTCCTGTACAATACTCCTCAAATGGCCCTCTTCACTCCTAATCAGCATGTCCTTGTACGTAGGAAGGCCAGCACGATATTCAGCTTTCCGCGTCCCCATCAACTCAACATTAGAATGCCTGACCCTCTGGAATCTCTTCCTCAGGCGTCGGACATTCCGCCGCATCGTCTCAAGTTCATCGGTCCACCATCTGATTCTGCTTGGTCGAGTCGCGCGACAACGACCAAGTTGCACATCATTCACCGCGCACAGACATTCATCCAATCGACCGACCTGGTCATCTAACGTCAGTCGCCTAAACTCATCTATTGGCGTCTGCTCCAAGACCGCCTCCCTAACACAATCCGCATAATGTCGCCAGTTCACGTCCCGATCCCGCCACCTGCGAGACCGTTCTGTCACCCTAGTCCGTCCCCTGTGAGAGACCACAATTTCGATGGGTCGGTGATCACTCACGCCCCATCTGTCACACACCCTCCACCTATAACTGTACGCAGTCATTGCCACCCCATTTGCAACTGTCACGTCGATGTCACTTCTCCCATTGGGCCCATCGAAGGTATATAGATCGCTGGGCTCATTAAGCACACCAACGCCACGCGTCACCATCCACTCGGTGAGCATCTCTCCTCGTAGGTGGTTCTGATGACCAGCAGAATGCCGGCTCATCTTTGAGAACCACATACGAGAGGATGCATTTGCATCCAAACCAAGGATAACCGGTATGCTACTCGCTAGTAGTAGCACGGTATCCATATACCTAAGATACGGCTCCAATGTAGCACCAAACCTACAATAGATGCTAGCCAAAAGCATCCTCCCAAAGCTACCTTCCACCGAAACACAAACCCCGTATTGGCTAACCCCCCCCGCCACTACCGTACAGTCCATGTCCCCACTGTCCACCACTATTGCCGAGTGTGCACCCTCGTCCGTAAACACTCGCATACCCCCCGGTAAACCAACTACACTACCATCTATAGCATACGGCTCCTGTAGCAGAGCCAAGGAGACACCTACTCTCCTCATCTCCTGCCCGAGCTCAGCCATCACCGCCTGCGATCGCTGGCAGTTGTACTGCACTATCCGGATTTCCTCCATCATCTCAATGTCTCGCCCTCGCCCTCGCGATCAGCCCTGCGTACACGGGACACAGCAGCGACAACATGCTATGGTCGGCTGCGTACCCGCGGAGCTCGCAATTCCGACATCTCGCCTCGTTCGGGCATTGATGGACCGTATGCCCCATCCGTCCACATCTTCGGCAAACACTCTGCGCCTGTCTGCAGTCCCGGATCATATGGTCAAAGCCATAGCACCGGTGACACGCTGGTACCTCCTCCTTCAAACGAACCACAAATCGGTGCCACAAAATGTAGGCACCACCAGCCTCCAGCAACTTCTCCGCAACACGAGGTGTGCATTCTAGCGTTACGTCCGTGTCACCGGTTGGACCCACCTGCCATGCCTTCGAGGCGAGGCGGACGCTCTTCTCAAATGCGCCAAACTCCATGTCTGGCCCGAAATTCTGCCGATATAATTCCTCCATGAACTTCTCCGGACTGATCGCCTTGCTGACGTCACGCACGATTAGACGGGGGCCAAGCTTGTCGTTGGCCACAACCTCCATGCCTGCCTCCGCGAACTTGGCATTTTCCATCACTCGCTGCCTCTCTACTAACGAAGGGGTGCGTAGAATTACACCGCCATCCTTCATCGGGCGGAGGGTGTGAACGCGGACATTCATCGTCGGCGCGTCCTTCTCCACCACCTCCTTCACCACCTCCGCACCTGTCGCACCCTTCTTCCTAATGACCGCCGACCATGTGTCAACAGGCTTCGGCATCGCCACCGGTTGAGCGGCAATCACCGGCACAGCAGCAGCAGCAGCAGCAACAGCAGTACTCCTACCAACCATAGGCCGTCCATGGCCATGGCCTGTGATCAATTTTAGTCCTAAGGTAACTGTCTACTAATCTTTTCAGAGTTTTAAGGAGAAATGAGGATAGACTAATTGGCCGGAAATCCTTAGCTCCAGCGTGGGACGGCTTTTCCGTTTTTTGGAACAAAACAACCTTGGGTTCTATCCATTTTGTTGGTATGTATGTCTGATTGATACAACATGTGTATATTGGGAGTCAATTTTTTTCGCACAAAGCGTCAGTCAGAAGCGTAATCTAGGGAAAATTCTAAGAAAATTTCCCCAAGAAACCATGGGTCTAAAATTAATTCCTAGCTAGCGGAAAGCGACTTCAAATTTGAGGTTACATTAAATATTTAATTGTACACAAAACCCTATAGGTTCATTCAAAAGGAATACCGTAAAATGTAAAAAGACCTATGTTTAAAGTGATTTCCTTTTCCTTATGTTCAGCTGTTAAAAACAAATTTTGTTACAAAAAAATAAAAATCCCAGCATTCCGTTATCAATGCAATAGCAGAATTCATTTGTCATTTATGACGTAACTCTTAAGAAAAAATCCAATGGTGATACAATCAGGGACGTATCCAGAGGACGTATTATGCATCGATTTTCTTCGGAATGGTCTCAATTTATTCATAACCTTGCAGAGTTTACGATAAAATCACAAAAATATGGCAATTATGCGTTTCTAGATGTTTTATGAGGCTTTTATTTAAAAATTATTAAAATTTTCTCAAAAAATATGATTTTTTGCAATACTTTGTAAGATATCGTCGAAACCGCCGAACGGATGGAAAATTGTATTGTGCGAAGTTGAAGGCTACTTAATTCTGAAGTTTGTAAAGCTTACCTGAACCAATTCGGATGAATGGTTCTTTAGTTATGCCATAATATGTGGTTCAACCTCTCTTTTTTCTTAGCCTAAAGGGTTGTCTCTTTAAATTTTCGCGATAAGCTGTGATATGGAAAGAAATTAGTGGTTGAACCACATATAGTGGCATAACTCGAGAACCATTTATCCGATTTGGTTGAGGAAAGTTTTAAAGAATTAAATATTAAGTAGCCTTCAACTTCATATATTACCATTTTCCATCCGTTCAGCGGTTTCGACGATATACGAGTATTACAAAATATTGCAAAAAAAGTGATTTTTTGATAAAATTTTAATATTTTTAAAATAAAACTCCCATAAAACAACCTAAAAATGAACAAATGTTATATTTTTATGATTTCATCGTAAAGTCTGTTCGGTCGGAAATTCCGAAGAAAATCGATGCATAATTTAAAAAGATATAGCTAATTTAGTAAGGTTTTAACTTTAAAACTTTCTTATCGATGTAAAATTTACAAAAACAAACTTTAAAAGCTAAGATTGGAGATTTTGACGTCTAGAATCAGAATCTATGCATTAAAACAGAAACCCAAGAAAAAATGTTGTTTTTGTCGACCGGTGTAATTATTGGTTGGCTTTAAATTTATGATAACCAGATATGGCGAAAATTAAGTTAAAATTACATTTATGATTTCTTGTCTATCTACCTTTTTAACATGTAGGTTGCAGTGATGGAATGAGTTTCCACAACCGTGCGTGTAAATTTGACTTTATATTGGGTGTGGTAATAAGTAGTACGGTTTTGGCCATTACACAGAACTTATCACGGTATTTGCAAACGATTAACCTAGATATAATAAAGGCTTACGAAATCATAAAATTGGCAACGATTAAGTGACATGCGTAGAAATTCACATGCGGAGTTTGATAAACTGTTTGAAGAATCTACACAACTTGCAAGAAGTTTTGGAATAGAAGCTGCACTACCTAGAAGAGTAGGCACTCAAAAGTATAGAGCTAATATTAGCGGTTCAGATGCCAAGGCGTATTTTAGGACAACATTGTTCATACCATATCTGGACGAAGTAATATCACATTGAAATAATAGATTTTCCGAACATGAATCTATAATTACAAGTCTGTTTAATATCGTTCCGATACGAGTTGTAAATCTAATAAAGGAAGATTTCGAAGAAGTCACACTTTTTTACAAAAACGATTTAAAAAATTCAACAAAATCTGTTTTAGCTGAAATAAGTATATGGATTGATTATTGGAAGCAGAAGAATGATAAGCCATCAAATGCATTAGATGCTAATTCAGATGAGGACATGTTCCCAAGCGTTTTTACCCTTTTGCAGATACTTGCCACAATATCTGTGACAACGGCATCTGCTGAGCGAAGTTTCTCGACGTTAAGAAGAATGAAAACTTATCTCCGGAACAGAATGGAAGGAGAAAGGCTATCTTATCTGGCTTTGATGTCAATATACAAAGATGAAGTCAAAATCGATGAAATAATTGATATATTTCTTTCAAAAAATCGAATATTACATTTTTAACTCTTACGTATTTTATTATAAAAAGTTTTACTGATCTCGTACTAAAGTACACATTTATAGTTAGGAAAAAAAAACTAAGGAACTTAACTTCCATAACCTACACAATAAACGCAATTTTTTAATTGTTTATCTTTGTTATAGAAAAAAAGGTTGGGCCCCCCCGAACCAAAATCCTGGATACGTCCCTGGATACAATATCACCGTGCGTGCAAAATAAAATCGCTGTTTTTATGCTTACATTGAAATCGGGAAAATTGTGGTTTTTGGTTAGATTTTTTTGAAATCTGAAGTAACATATACATCATTGGGAGTGTTGAAGTCACAACAGCTGACTTCATCGCCACCTGTATCAGATTTGGAGCCGTTGGTTTTAACCACAACGCCGCAAAACTCGCTAAGCGATGGCAACGCCGTCATTGATGCATTTTGGCACACTGCCACCGCATACTGCTCACGGCGAAATAAAGTAATAAAATATAAAAATTTTATGTTTTTCTTTTTTTAACTCCCGCCACTCTGGCGCGGAGTTAAATATGGTCTTTCGAACCGGATCTGTTTTTGTACGCGGTCATCCGTATTAAATAAATAAAATATTAAATAACAAAAATATTATTTGGTTCCCCGAACCCCTTCTATTAATATCATTATATGATTTCATCACGTGAAATCAGGCTTCTCGAGCTAATGGAGTTATTTTGAAGAGTGGAGGCTTCACGAGTTTTGTTGATTGTTGACCTTTATGATTTTTTTAATTTTGGTTATTTTTCGGCTTTAGGTCCTTAATTAAAAAAACAGTTTTGTTTTTTAAATTTCAATATTTATTCTCGATATTTCGACTCAGTCAACAGCGAGAACTTAAAAAGGACAGACAACGATTATTAAAGATCATTTTAATATCTCCAGAAGATGACTAGCGAAGCTAGCTGAAAAAATAACCAAAAATAAAAATATAAATAATATTCATTTAATAAACGTCCCAAATATACGATGAAATATGCGGTCTTTTCACATCTGCCCTATGGCTGTGCCGGCCTTATTCTTTTTCGTTTACTAGTTATTTGGTGTGATGTTGCCTCGTTCGCAGTTGCATTCAAATGACGGCTGCTGTTGTCATGACAGATTGAGTGAGCTATGCTACTCACCAACCTGATGAGATGAGAGTGAACAGCAACTATCGTGTACGTGATGATACGAACTCTCTTTAAGAAGAAATCTATAAAGAAATCTCAGTATGCCGCGTAGATTGCGAAAGGCAGCCAGAGCCGCGGGTTAGTGGCTGTGTTGTATGAGTACTTTCAGAGCAGCGAAGACTTCGCTCGGCAGCGTCACGAGAACGGACCCGCTAGACATTGGATCTAGTTCAGAACCTGTAACTTCACCAGCCCCCATGTAAACACCACTAGATCCAGCTCAATCCACTTTCAATGAAAATAAGTGGCGAAATTAACATGGGCTTGTCATTGGAGGTAACCAATTCACCCCCCTATGCATTACCATCCACCAGCAACTACGCTAGTGAGAACACACCAACCCTTGATGATGTCCATAGGGAATAACTCTAGCTCTAGTTTCAGTCAATCTACTACTAGTTTAGTACATTGGTACCAATTGCTTCACTAGTTCGTATCCACTAACTATGTACATACATATATACTGAATCAGAACTACTTACTCGTCTAGTTTTTTCATACCATGTGGTTCCATTGAAAAGATTATTATTAGGTTTTACACACTTTAATTAAAAAAATAAAATTTTACATTTTAATTCACTTAAATACATAGCAGTACATACTTATTGATAAGATTTTTATAAAATTTAATAGTAAATTAAGAATGAAATTCAGTTAAAAACGAAAATAAATACTCGTAGATATCAGTGCAGACTTGTTAAAAACGTTTGATGTCGATTTGGTTTATGTGAAGCAGGAATCAATTTTAAGTTGAATTCTGTGTCACAGTTGCTCGGTCTAAGCTACTCTTAGTTATGCTAACTTTTTTGAAATACCGTTTTTTTTGGTGTTTCACCATTTGACGGAATTGATTCTGAAAAATTAAGGTTAATAAGATTCATATATGTACAACAAATTAAAATTTCTGCTACCTAAAAGGACTTTATAGAAATTCTCAAAATGTTTGAGACTTTTTTTGCCGTGTATTCCATCAATATTATAATTAATGATAATTTCATTACTTAAAGTGGTCTTCAAGTTTTTTTCTATGCCAGCAGGTTGAATCAAGGATGTTACAGCTTGTATCTAAAATGAGAAAAACGTTATAAAATAAATATAATATAGTTGATAATATTAAACACTTACATATATATCTCTGTTGTTGCTGCTGATCTCTTCATTCATTGTTTTTTGTTGTTCCCCACTATCTTGTTGAGTTTCTTCACGGGAATTTCCTATCGACATATATTTTTCCAGAAATATTTCCTTCTTTTTTCACAAGCCTCTTTATATTTCTTTTCCTACTCATCTCACTTACCTGTTATCACTTATTTATTTGATCGTTTTCACACTTCACTCACTGAGCAACAGAATGTAACTGAAGAGAATTAACACAAAAAAAATCAGAACGATCATTTTTTTCCTGGAATGACGGGATGTTTTTGTTGTGTGCCTACAAAAAATCAAAGAAGAAGTCTCTTAGAGAAAACGTTAAACTACGCACAATTTCTGTTCATGTGGTCCGCTTATGCATTACACGGGGCTAGTTCAGGGGATAAGGAATGTGGACAGACCACACATTGCAGGGGATTTTCGTTGCTTGTAGCTAGATTGTGAACCAGTCGGTATATTCGAGGTGTATGTCAATTGGTTGCTCGGAATGCTAAATACCGCATTACATGAGATTGTGGGGAGAATTACTTCGTGGGGAGAATTACTTCGCGTTCTAGTGAATAGTGGAAATTGATTACATAGGGTCGACTGCATCACTAGCAATCGCTGGCAATTGACTACCAAGTGTCGGCTACTGCACTAGCGATTGGTGACAATTGACTACTTCAAAAACTGGCGGGAATAGTTGGGTTTATGACTGTGTATGTGTAAGCTTAAAATCGACTATCAAAGAGATGTAACAGCGAAGAGTGTGGTGTAGAGCAGAGATTGTTTTAATCTCTTGGCTGGTAAGCTCTTTCAACGAACTTTCCTAAGTCTAGATTCACACTTGCAATTTTTTTATGCAATTCTCTTTTGAAGTTGCATTTGCGTTCAGACAACGTATTATGTTTCGACAATTTTATTTTCGTCGTTCATTAAAATTTAATAAATTCATTAAATTTCATTAAAATGTATGTTGCACAAATTTACATATGTTGAACTGAGCACAAAACTACGAATATTAAATAAAAAGGAATGCGGAAATGTAAAAAAATCACCGCTTCAAAGCGAAAGAAAACACAAAATGCATTGCAAAAAAATTGCAAGTACGGAAGACTTTTTTCTCCCCCCTTACCGACTGCGTCCCTCTCCCACAAGCACTGCAATTCAGCGGGGAAAAATTGCAAGTGTGAATACGGACTAACCAAAAGAACTTTTTCTTCGCACAGAGATATGCAGCTTTGAAAACGGGGTGGCGGTTTTTAATTAATGTATCAATTATTATGTATTTTGAGTTTGTTGCTGAACAGCGGAATGAACAAGGAAGCAAACAAATTGTGTGCTACACAATAAAAGTCCAACAATTTTATTATGTAATAACATAACAAAATTTGTTTGCGAAACGCTCGTGAAGCGTTTACAACAGAAAGATATAAGAGTTGTTCCGCTTTCGTGAAAAGCAGTACTCTTTTTAACAGAGCTAGAAACAGATCTCTAAGAACTAAGACTTTGCGCGAGCTTGTGGTGGAATCGAGAACAAGAGCGATAATTACTTCCTGGCTAGTAAGAGCGGATGATAAGAACTTATACTTGAAGTTTTTGCGCTCTACTCTTAACCAGGAACTAAAACGTAAAATCTTTTCTTTTTTTTTTATTAAAAGTTCGGTTTTCAGCAACAAATTTTGGGATATATATACAGGTATTTTTCCAACCATTAAACCGGGTTGTCATATAAATGTATTCTTCCGCTCGCGAATAATCCCTAACCGTTCACTATTTTAATAAAAACTCGCATACCTTTGTTCCATGATATAAATTAACCAAGTTGACGATATTATGCGGTGCACGTGATCCCATTTATTAATTATCAATCACTCAATCTTCAGTTCCTTGACGGCTCGATATTTAACTCCGCGCCAGAGTGGCGGGAGTTAAAAAAGAAAAACACAAAATTTTTATATTTTATTACTTTATTTCGGCCGTGAGCCGTATGCGGTGGCAGTGTGCCAAAAGCGAGTGAGTCGCGAACTAAAAGTAAGGCATCAATGACGGCGTTGCCATCTCTTAGCGAGTTTTGCGGCGTTGTGGTTAAAACCAACGGCTCCAAATCTGATACAGGTGGCGATGAAGTCGAAAGTCAGCTGTTGTGACTTCACCATACTCCCCCTTGCACGAGTGCAATGTAAAATTGGTATAGTTGATGATACTGCACTTTTTGCTGCTGCTAATGTCACTCACTGTCTGCTGCGATTGTTATTGATTTTTTTATTATGGGCTGATGTTTTTTAGTTTTTGAAGCTGCCGAATGTGTTTGTTGAAAAGATCGCATATTTCATCGTATATTCTCGTGAAGCCCCCACTCTTCAACATAACTCCATTAGCTCGTGAAGCCTGATTTCACGTGATGAAATCATATAATGGTGTTAATTGAAGAGGTTCGGGGAACCAAATAATATTTTTGTTATTTAATATTTTATTTATTTAAAAGGATGACTGCGCACAGTAAGGCACTGGGCCAGATTCGGTTCGAAGGACCATGTACAATTCCGGGACTACTTCTGGAAGTGGACTGTTATATTTTCAGTAAAACTCCGACATTGTAATGAATTTGGTTGTTTTATGAAAATATAGATATGGAAATAAAAAGACAAAATTCAGTTCAAGTTTAAGTTTAAGAGCATTCAGTTGCAGTTTATTGAGGCCTTACCGCTTTCCTTGGTGCTGCACAAGTGAAGTTGTGTTGCTTCGTGAGAAAGCGCAGAGAGGCAGTTTTTGGTGTTCAGGGTATTCAGCACCACAGTAATTGGAATATAAAACTGAGAAGGAAACTCTTTAGCCGATGAGTAAAAGCTTTTCAGTACGGGCAATCATTGGATAAAGAGCCATATGCTACAAACAAACTAAGGCTAGAGGGAACTAAAGACCATGGTCATAAGGACCGTTAATTCAGTTAAAATTTTAATTCAGGCAACATACATTGGGAATTCAGTTTGTGAAATGGCAATTGAACAAAGGAACTTAAAATGCTAAAGGGTTGTTGAACAGGGAGTTTTATCAAAATCTGAACCGATTTATTTCAAATTCGAATGGGGAGTTCCTAGGAGAAATTCATTTGCATGTATTGAATTTTATTGGAATCGGTCATGTACTTTGATCGATATTACGTTTTTACAAAGGAGCGTGGCTCCGCCCACTTTTCCAAAAAAAAAACTTATTTTGTCGTGGCCCCACTCAGTGGAACCTACTGTTTGGTTGAGGTGGTGGGTGCTGACGTGCGCTGGCTGCTGTCGTTCAAGCTCCGGCTGTGGCTCAGTCGATTGGGGCGCGGTTCTTGTCAGCAAACCCATCACAAACAGTTGACAAAAACCCTAAAATAAACCAGCTTGTTTGGAGGGAAACTATATAGATTGAGAGACCTAGTACCTAACCTTTCTTGATATGAAATGTAGTCTCATTTCGCGGCACAGATGATCTTGTTCTGCGCCTGGACATTACCCACCCCATCCATGGTATCCGTTGTCCTATTCCCCGGATACCCCTTCAGTTCCCCACCGGTTATACCGCTTCTTTGTTTCACTTACCTATCTTTCTATTCCTCCATTTTCATTTATAAATCATTTAGTATTTCGGTAAACATTATAATTCATTTTCTTTTATTTAGGGTTTTATGCTACATCCTACTACAGTTTCCGGAATTCATTAATTATCTTAACCGCTATTGTAAAATAATTCTGATTTCCTATAGAAACTAGCTTTAACAATCTATATTTTTAATCCAAAAAAATCCAGTTTTTAATAACAAAAATTTTGTTTCTATTTCAGTTTAGACAAAATTAATGGAAATATTATAATGAAGAAACAAAAGGTAAGTAATAGTAATGAATGGTATAATTTACATAAATTTATTCCGCCATATAAGTTATTTCAATAGCTCCTCGCTGCTGTCGGTGGTCAATCGCCTCTGGAGGATGCAGCTGCTGGACTTCTTCTGCCGGGGTGTATGTCGCTGTCCGTCCGTATAATGGTCGAATTGTAACGTAAGAAAGTGGTAAATAGTCGTTCTTTTAACCATAAATACAAGTTAACATATTTTTTTTAAAAAAAGTTTTTACACACAGCACTTTTTGAATAGCCAATTCAATAAAAAAAGCGTTTTTGTTTTTTGTAAAGGTTAGTTGACTTCTGACCATGTATTCTCCGCCTCCTGATGCCTCCAGATTTGGTTCCAAAAAGAAAGATTATTTTCCTTTGCCCCACCATTTCACCTCGTCATCTTCATCCTTCTCTGTCTTTCAGGGCTTTCCCTTAGTTGGATAAAACAAAAACAACAACATACAAAGTTGTATGTTCGCATTTCTTTCCCTTTAGGGGTAACCGTCCCTGACATGTAGAGGGCGCTGAACTCTTACTTAGCCCTAATGTGTTGTTCGTAGTTCAAGATTTGTTGTACGAATTGTCGGCGTTAGTCAAACAAAAGGAATTTAAAATTTGAACAAAACTGTCTCATAAATGGATTAATGTAACGGGCCTAAAACGCGCACACCACAATTTCTGTTCCAATGACTTACATACCAAGTTGCAACTTTCTAGCTCTTACAATTCAGGAGATACGACTGAAAAGCCACGTTTTTACCTGATCTTCCTTTAGTCCTTGTACGGGGAAATCTTTGACCGATTTTGCGCAAATGCAATACCAACCGTTGCAGGACAATAACACATGCCTTAGATTTTCGCCAGCTAGGAATTCATTTTAGATCCATGGTTTCTTGGAGAAATATTCTTTAAATTTTCCGTAGATTTCATTTTTGAGTGACGCTTTGTTCATTTTTTTCCACCCATACAAATTGACCCCCTATTATATATCTCTCAAAGCCAGGGATAAATTGTATCTGCCACTGCTTGTAGCTCTGCCGGCGAGACTTTGTTTGGTCCTGGCGACATAAAAGATTTAAAGCTTTTGATAGCCCAAAGAATTCTAGATTCGATTAAAATCTCGTTGGCAAACTCTATTGGCTACATTTCAAGGGAATCCCCAACTGAAGTATTCAATGCCTCTTCAGAGTTGCCCGGGACAGCCAGGCTGCCATCAATCCTCTGGAGACAACATCCCTAAATTCACAAACAGGCCTCGACTGCCGCAGATCTCTTAACGAGATGGCTGAGCAGTTTAATATACACCTCATATGGGTGCCTGGGCACAAGGATATCCACGGGAACTGCAAAGCCGATGAACTTGCAAGGAAAGGGGCGACATTACAAATTCTCGAAGAAATTGCATATATTGGTGCGCCACTATCCAGGTGCAAGCTTTGGCTTAGGCAAGAGGCGATCAGGCAGTCCAACGAAAGATGGACAGAAATCGGCACCTGCAGGGTAGCTAGACAAATCTGGCCAAGGTATGACCTGAGAAGATCAAAATATCTACTCGCACTACAGAGGCAAAGATTGTCTACGTTAGTATCAATTCTGACTGATTGATCGGCGAACACGCCAAAAGTATTGACTGGGTATTGACTCTAATGACTTCTGCATAAGCTGTGGAGATGAGGAAGAAGTGGAGAGCATTGAGCACTTGCTATGCGACTGCCCCGATCTGAGTAAACCACGACTGGATATACTGGGGTCGGCCTTTCTAGGCAGCCTAACAGATCTTTCCAGTACCGATATTCGTACTATCGATAAATTTGTATATCAAACAGGTTGGTTTCGATGAGGGGCATTTTAGCCCGTGGTAACACTAGGGACCTAATCTGGTCTATGTGAGCTTGTATAAAAAAATACGGCTGCCACCCTAACCTAACCTTGTCATTCGGTTCGTACAGAAGTTTGGAGTTGAGGACTTTCTTCAAATTCTTCTCATACATGTGCCACTTTGTCTTTCTCACATTTCTGTGGACGGCAGGTTCAGGCGCTTTTTCAGCGATGTTGAACTCAATATAACGGTGATCTGAGAATGAGTGGTCGTCCAGTACATTCCTCCCAATAATTTTGTCTGACAGCCGGTCAGTAGCAAACGTTACGTCTAGTACTTCTTCTCTGTCTTTAATTGTAAAGGTCGGTTTATTACCTATGTTACAAATATTTAGGTTGGTAGTTAGAATACTGTTAGTACTACAGCTTCATAAGGCATATTTCCTGGCCAAAATTCATGTTCATGGAGTGCCTTCACAGTTGGCCACAAGCAGTTTAAAGTTGGGTGTCCTGATACCGCACACCCTTCCTCCCACTGCGTAGGGCTCCTGTATCAGGACGAGATCTACTGCACCTGTGGACAGGCGCAGCAATAGAGCCGCTGAGGCTGCTTTAGCGTGATGGAGGTTAATCTGTAGAATTCTTACCATCATTGGTAATTGACAGATTAACATCCACCCCGACAAGGGTGTTATCGAACTCTTCTTCCGTACCATCGAGATGCGTCAAAGAGTCCGGAGACTCCCCTCAGTCCCTATGTGAAAGAAGTAGAGCTTTCCTAAGAGAAGGACGTTACAGATCGTTGGAGTCACTAGAAATAATGGCCGTGGGTACCTCCGCACTTCCAGAAAGCCGTGTATCAACCACGGTGGACGACTCACCTTCCGCAGTGGGAGCAACATCCTGCTTGTATACCTTCAAGACTATAGTCTCGAAGCCATATTGTAGGGTTGCACTTGCACGTTGTACATGGGAGGTGGATTCAGCGTTAAGGATCAAATTGACCTGCCGCTTTTTACCATCCGCCTCACCCACCTTGCTGATTCTCCAATTATGGGCCGGCAGCCGGGTTGGAGGGCTTTTGTAACCCAGGTAATGGCTCTAGGGTGACTAGGGTTGTTTTTTCGACAACATCCAACTGGGCACCCGGCCACACCTCACCCGCTCGATTCAGAGCAGCCTTATACAGGTCTACTGATCTGGCATATCCGAAATATAAGAGCTGTACTCTCCCCTGATACCATCCTGCATCGTTGCAGATTGGTGGGTTGCCCGGCATTTCTCTACGGACATTGAGGTAATGAGCCATAATGGCTGATTGCACATGGCTCCATTTGTCCTTGAGGATGGATCCATCCTCACTACTTCTGTCTATAACGGCCATGACTAGACTCTCCTTCGCCACTTCATTGAAGGGCTTGGTGAGTGTCCTGTTGATGGTGACATTAGGGCCTCTTGCCTTTTTCGAAGGCAGGGGTTCATCAGGTGATCTGATTCTTTTGACTTTATTAGCCGTTAACACAGCTGAATTTGGGGCTCTTTCAGCCAGCTCATTGGCCTTAGAAGCATCTATGACGCCTTTAGCCCAGGTAAGTGACTTTTTGTTTTTCGTTAAGAGCCGAAACCTCAACAGCCTCCAACTTCGTCAAAACTCTGAGCGTCCTGCTGCGAGCAAAGGCCTGCTTCTTCTTCACGTCAAATTGCATTGCCTTATTTTAATGTACTAGTCACCATCTGCGTGAAGATACCGTCGTCGGTAACACGAAATAACAGGGTGACCCAAAGTAGCACAACATAATGTCAAAAAACATAATGTACGTGTGTGTATATACGTATCAGCTGTTTTAGACAGAAAAATTTACCGATTTTGGTCGGTGGATGACAGATGTGAGATTGTCATTTATTAGTAAATAAGTGAAAAATATTTTTGTTTTAAAGGAAAGTGAATAATAGAAATAAAAGTGGTAATTCAGTGATAATTCACCATATAACTTGCAGTTTTCCACTTAGGCCACTGGTGGCCAGGGCACAAAATCCGGTCTGGAGGCCAAACGGAGAGACAATATATTCCAAGTTTTGCTCCACTGAATGAGGAAATCAATACGAACATTTCCATGTACTCAGAGTTTCCAGAAACTGATTTTAAATGACCAAATAATCCAAATTTCGGCTTTCCCACTGGTGTTCAGGACACAAAATCCAGTCTGGAAGCCAAACAGAATTACAATGTATTCTGAATTTTGCACCACTGAAAGAGGAAATCAGTACGAACATTTCCATGTATTCAGAGTTTCCAGAAACTGATTTTGAATGACCAAATAATCCAGATTTCGGTTTGCCCACTGGTAGTCAGGACACAAAATCAAGTCTGGAAACCAAACAGAAATACAATATATTCCCAATTTCGGTCCCCTAAAAGAGGAAAATAATACGATCATTCCCACGTATTCAGAGTTCCCAGAAATTATTTCGGACTGACCAAATATTTCCGATTTCGGTTTTCCACTGGTGGTTAGGACACAAAATCGGGTCTGGAAGCCAAACGGAAAGACAATATATTCTGAATTCTTGCACTACTACTAGAGAAAATCAATATGAACATTTTCATGTAATTAGAGTTTGGAATACCAATTTTTTATTTAATTTTTGGTAAATCAAATTATCTTTTTTATTAATTTATTTATTTGCATTGAATACCTCAGTACTTGCTCACATTTCCGCTCAGATAGATTGGCAACTCCGCAATAGTTTGTAAATGAAATATATCATAGATCTATTTTATTTGAAAATCTAGTTCTGCGAAGAACAGCTTACTCATAACGAAAAATTTAATTTCTTTATTAATCCTCCAAATATCATTTATTCCGTTTAGTGTATATTATTTTATTTCATTACATTTATTTTAATGTGAATAACAATGGTTTTTTATCATTTAGCATTACTCTGCTGCGTTTAAAAGCTGCACCCGAATTGCGATTATGATTTGCTCTTGACGAATTATTTGAATCTTTCTTCTGGCGACTACGCACCTTGGCCCTTTGGTTTACCTGAAACATCATGATTTTGGTGCTGTTGAGGCTAATTGACACCCTTCTTCGCCTATTTACCTTGTCGTCGTGCCTCATAGCGTGCTCTAATTTCCTTTGGATTTTCACAGAATTTCATTCGCTTGGATACATCGGCTACTAACCACACGCGTTTCATTTTCCAACAAAGCTTCATAACTGTCGTCGTTGTATTCATCCCGGTTAGATCAGGAGGTAAATTGTATTCTAAAACCGCAGATATTGTCTCTTCCGTATTGTTATAGCGCGAGAGTATGCGTCTAACAAATTGGACTAAACAATACACTGGTACAAACCAAATATAGCATACAATACTTTAAGTATTAGTTGGATCGAATGATCGATGCCCATCTACGCTAAAAATCCAACTGTTTGTGGCCTTTTGCTGCATTTTCACTTCTTGCGGTGTTTGTAATCCTCATTTCGGCCGCTGCTCCGTCGAAGTTCTCCTCAGCGGTACATCTAAAGCCAAAGAAAAATGCGTTTATGTGGTCTTCCTTCAGCTGGGATACATATTTCCTCCTCCAGGATGCGACCAAAATATAATAAATTAAACAAATTTAATAAATGAGTCGGCTACGTACATAAAACTATAATGCGCGGCCGGCCGAAAGAAAAGAAAATATGCGTATAGCAATATGATTGTGTTCATATGTATGTAGAATCATATACACACTTCTATTTTGCATTCCTTTTCGTATATGAATGTATGTGTGTGTGTTTTTCGTATCATTTAATTCAGTAAAGCGACACCTGGCCTTTGATAGCAGCATCATATATTTCATTTACAAACTATTGCGGAGTTGCCAACCTATCTGAGCGAAAATCTGAGCAAGTACTGAGGTATTCAATGCAAATAAATAAATTAATAAACAAGATAATTTGATTTACCAAAAATTAAATAAAAAATTGGTATTCCAAACTTTAAATACATGAAAATGTTCATACTGATTTTCTCTAGTAGTAGTGCAAGAATTCAGAATATATTGTCTTTCCGTTTGGCTTCCAGACCCGCCAGTGGAAAACCGAAATCGGTAATATTTGGTCTGTCCGAAATAATTTCTGGAAACTCTGAATACAGATCGTATTATTTTCCTCTTTTAGGGGTCCAAAATTTGGAATATATTGTATTTCTGTTTGGCTTCCAGACTGGATTTTGTGTCCTGACCACAAGTGGGCAAACCGAAATCTGGATTATTTGGTCATTTAAAATCAGTTTCTGGAAACTCTGAATACATGGAAATGTTCGTACTGATTTCCTCTTTCAGTGGTGCAAAATTCAGAATACATTGTAATTCTGTTTGGCTTCCAGACTGGATTTTGTGTCCCGAACACCAGTGGGCAAACCGAAATCTGGATTATTTGGTCATTTAAAATCAGTTTCTGGAAACTCTGAATACATTGAAATGTTCGTACTGATTTCCTCTTTCAGAATATATTGTCTTTCCGTTTAGCTTCCAGCCTGGATTTTGTGTCCTGACTACTGTGGATAAACCGAAATCTGGATTATTTGGTCATTTAAAATCAGTTTCTGGAAACTCTGAATACATGGAAATGTTCGTACTGATTTCCTTTTTCAGTGGTGCAAAATTTGGAATATATTGTATTTCTGTTTGGCTTCCAGACTGGATTTTGTGTCCTGAACACCAGTGGCAAACCGAAATCTGGATTATTTGGTCATTTAAAATCAGTTTCTGGAAACTCTGAATACATGGAAATGTTCGTACTGATTTCCTCTTTCAGAATATATTGTCTTTCCGTTTAGCTTCCAGACTGGATTTTGTGTCCTGACTACTGTGGATAAACCGAAATCTGGATTATTTGGTCATTTAAAATCAGTTTCTGGAAACTCTGAATACATGGAAATGTTCGTATTGATTTCCTCATTCAGTGGAGCAAAACTTGGAATATATTGTCTCTCCGTTGATTCGTTGCTGATCATTCGCAGTGAACGGATGTGTTTATCACATAGCGGATAGTTACCAGTACTTATTACGCAACAGCAAAAATCTGTACAAAGTCCGTAAGGCCTACATCGTAGTACCTATTACGGTCTAATACAGACAAAATAAAAATAAATTCTCTTGACGGGGATGCCTTCGTGTTCCGACGGAGCGCGGTTCCCCAATCGTCCGACTGTCCGTCCGTAGGTCTTGGCCAAAGCCGACCACACCAAAAATGGTGAAAATCTCCCCCAAGTACTCACAACAGGTGGTGTGGTGAGGGGAAAACGTCATGTCCGACCGTCGAAACGGAAGCACAATGAGCATCGTGTAGCGCTCAGAGTTTTGACGAAGTTGGAGGCTGTTGAGGTTCCGGCTCTTACCGAAAAACAAAAAGAGTCACTTACCTGGGCTAAAGGCGTCATAGATGCTTCTAAGGCCAATGAGTCGGCTGAAAGAGCCACAAATTCAGCTGTGTTAACGGCTAATAAAGTAAAACGAATCAGATCACCTGATGAACCCCTGCCTTCGAAAAAGGCAAGAGGCCCTAATGTCACCATCAACAGGACACTCACCAAGCCCTTCAATGAAGTGGCGAAGGAGAGTCTAGTGATGGCTGTTATAGACAAGTAGTGAGGATGGATCCATACTCAAGGACAAATGGAGTCATGTACAATCAGCCATTATGGCTCATTACCTCGATGTCCGTAGAGAAATGCCGGGCAAACCACCAATCTGCAACGATGCAGGATGGCATCAGGGAAGAGTAAAGCTCTTATATTTCGGTGATGCCAGATCAGTAGACCCGTATAAGGCTGCTCTGAGTCGAGCGGGTGAGGTGTGGCCGGGAGCCCAGTTGGATGTTGTCGAAAAAACAACATCCCTAGTCACCCTAGAGCCATCACTTGGGCTACAGAAGAGCCCTCCAACCCGGCTGACATCTTAGAAATAATAAAAGATTCCAATCCTGGTCTGCCGGCCCTGTCGTCGTTGTATTCATCCCGGTCAGATCAGGAGGTAAATTGTATTCTAAAACCGCAGATATTGTCTCTTCCGTATTGTTATAGCGCGAGAGTATGCGTCTAACAAATTGGACTAAACAATACACTGGTACAAACCAAATATAGCATACAATACTTTAAGTATTATTTGGATCGAATGATCGATGCCCATCTACGCTAAAAATCCAACTGTTTGTGGCCTTTTGCTGCATTTTCACTTCTTGCGGTGTTTGTAATCCTCATTTCGGCCGCTGCTCCGTCGAAGTTCTCCTCAGCGGTACATCTAAAGCCAAAGAAAAATGCGTTTATGTGGTCTTCCTTCAGCTGGGATACATATTTCCTCCTCCAGGATGCGACCAAAATATAATAAATTTAACAAATTTAATAAATGAGTCGGCTACGTACATAAAACTATAATGCGCGGCCGGCCGAAAGAAAAGAAAATATGCGTATAGCAATATGATTGTGTTCATATGTATGTAGAATCATATACACACTTCTATTTTGCATTCCTTTTCGTATATGAATGTATGTGTGTGTGTTTTTCGTATCATTTAATTCAGTAAAGCGACACCTGGCCTTTGATAGCAGCATCATATATTTCATTTACAAACTATTGCGGAGTTGCCAACCTATCTGAGCGAAAATCTGAGCAAGTACTGAGGTATTCAATGCAAATAAATAAATTAATAAACAAGATAATTTGATTTACCAAAAATTAAATAAAAAATTGGTATTCCAAACTTTAAATACATGAAAATGTTCATACTGATTTCCTCTAGTAGTAGTGCAAGAATTCAGAATATATTGTCTTTCCGTTTGGCTTCCAGACCCGCCAGTGGAAAACCGAAATCGGTAATATTTGGTCTGTCCGAAATAATTTCTGGAAACTCTGAATACAGATCGTATTATTTTCCTCTTTTAGGGGTCCAAAATTTGGAATATATTGTATTTCTGTTTGGCTTCCAGACTGGATTTTGTGTCCTGACCACAAGTGGGCAAACCGAAATCTGGATTATTTGGTCATTTAAAATCAGTTTCTGGAAACTCTGAATACATGGAAATGTTCGTACTGATTTCCTCTTTCAGTGGTGCAAAATTCAGAATACATTGTAATTCTGTTTGGCTTCCAGACTGGATTTTGTGTCCCGAACACCAGTGGGCAAACCGAAATCTGGATTATTTGGTCATTTAAAATCAGTTTCTGGAAACTCTGAATACATTGAAATGTTCGTACTGATTTCCTCTTTCAGAATATATTGTCTTTCCGTTTAGCTTCCAGCCTGGATTTTGTGTCCTGACTACTGTGGATAAACCGAAATCTGGATTATTTGGTCATTTAAAATCAGTTTATATTTTGTTCTTGTACTCAGGCTCAAGATCATTATTGTTGTTTTCAGTATATGAAAACAACTTTGTTAAAAATTAAAGAAGAAGTAAGTGACATGTATTAGGGGCGGTTGTAATGGTTGGATAGACAGATCTGTTTCGGGAGCCACCAAACTCCCATTATCAATATCCTTATTACAACGATTACTTCAGTCGAAATTATTAAATATATACGCACAGCCAAGTATCATTAAACGAGAACTGTTTGCTAAAAGCGCATATCTTCAAAAAAAGACAATTCAGTAATCATCGTCCCTCGTACATGCACCAACTTCCACTCTCGTGAGTCTTTACAATGTAAAGAATTCACACGAATGATTTGCTGTAGTTGACTATGCAACAACAACGTATTTGGTCGTGCCCTACCATTTCTTCTTGTTTTTGTTTTTTTGTTTTATTCGATCTGCTTTCATAGTACATATTTTGTTCTTGTACTCAGGCTCAAGATCATTATTGTTGTTTTCAGTATATGAAAACAACTTTGTTAAAAATTAAAGAAGAAGTAAGTGACATGTATTAGGGGCGGTTGTAATGGTTGGATAGACAGATCTGTTTCGGGAGCCACCAAACTCCCATTATCAATATCCTTATTACAACGATTACTTCAGTCGAAATTATTAAATATATACGCACAGCCAAGTATCATTAAACGAGAACTGTTTGCTAAAAGCGCATATCTTCAAAAAAAGACAATTCAGTAATCATCGTCCCTCGTACATGCACCAACTTCCACTCTCGTGAGTCTTTACAATGTAAAGAATTCACACGAATGATTTGCTGTAGTTGACTATGCAACAACAACGTATTTGGTCGTGCCCTACCATTTCTTCTTGTTTTTGTTTTTTTGTTTTATTCGATCTGCTTTCATAGTACATATTTTGTTCTTGTACTCAGGCTCAAGATCATTATTGTTGTTTTCAGTATATGAAAACAACTTTGTTAAAAATTAAAGAAGAAGTAAGTGACATGTATTAGGGGCGGTTGTAATGGTTGGATAGACAGATCTGTTTCGGGAGCCACCAAACTCCCATTATCAATATCCTTATTACAACGATTACTTCAGTCGAAATTATTAAATATATACGCACAGCCAAGTATCATTAAACGAGAACTGTTTGCTAAAAGCGCATATCTTCAAAAAAAGACAATTCAGTAATCATCGTCCCTCGTACATGCACCAACTTCCACTCTCGTGAGTCTTTACAATGTAAAGAATTCACACGAATGATTTGCTGTAGTTGACTATGCAACAACAACGTATTTGGTCGTGCCCTACCATTTCTTCTTGTTTTTGTTTTTTTGTTTTATTCGATCTGCTTTCATAGTACATATTTTGTTCTTGTACTCAGGCTCAAGATCATTATTGTTGTTTTCAGTATATGAAAACAACTTTGTTAAAAATTAAAGAAGAAGTAAGTGACATGTATTAGGGGCGGTTGTAATGGTTGGATAGACAGATCTGTTTCGGGAGCCACCAAACTCCCATTATCAATATCCTTATTACAACGATTACTTCAGTCGAAATTATTAAATATATACGCACAGCCAAGTATCATTAAACGAGAACTGTTTGCTAAAAGCGCATATCTTCAAAAAAAGACAATTCAGTAATCATCGTCCCTCGTACATGTAGTTTCTGGAAACTCTGAATACATGGAAATGTTCGTATTGATTTCCTCATTCAGTGGAGCAAAACTTGGAATATATTGTCTCTCCGTTGATTCGTTGCTGATCATTCGCAGTGAACGGATGTGTTTATCACATAGCGGATAGTTACCAGTACCTATTACGCAACAGCAAAAATCTGTACAAAGTCCGTAAGGCCTACATCGTAGTACCTATTACGGTCTAATACAGACAAAATAAAAATAAATTCTCTTGACGGGGATGCCTTCGTGTTCCGACGGAGCGCGGTTCCCCAATCGTCCGACTGTCCGTCCGTAGGTCTTGGCCAAAGCCGACCACACCAAAAATGGTGAAAATCTCCCCCAAGTACTCACAACAGGTGGTGTGGTGAGGGGAAAACGTCATGTCCGACCGTCGAAACGGAAGCACAATGAGCATCGTGTAGCGCTCAGAGTTTTGACGAAGTTGGAGGCTGTTGAGGTTTCGGCTCTTACCGAAAAACAAAAAGAGTCACTTACCTGGGCTAAAGGCGTCATAGATGCTTCTAAGGCCAATGTGTCGGCTGAAAGAGCCACAAATTCAGCTGTGTTAACGGCTAATAAAGTAAAACGAATCAGATCACCTGATGAACCCCTGCCTTCGAAAAAGGCAAGAGGCCCTAATGTCACCATCAACAGGACACTCACCAAGCCCTTCAATGAAGTGGCGAAGGAGAGTCTAGTGATGGCTGTTATAGACAGAAGTAGTGAGGATGGATCCATACTCAAGGACAAATGGAGTCATGTACAATCAGCCATTATGGCTCATTACCTCGATGTCCGTAGAGAAATGCCGGGCAAACCACCAATCTGCAACGATGCAGGATGGCATCAGGGAAGAGTAAAGCTCTTATATTTCGGTGATGCCAGATCAGTAGACCTGTATAAGGCTGCTCTGAGTCGAGCGGGTGAGGTGTGGCCGGGAGCCCAGTTGGATGTTGTCGAAAAAACAACATCCCTAGTCACCCTAGAGCCATCACTTGGGCTACAGAAGAGCCCTCCAACCCGGCTGACATCTTAGAAATAATAAAAGATTCCAATCCTGGTCTGCCGGCCCATAATTGGAGAATCAGCAAGGTGGGTGAGGCGGATGGTAAAAAGCGGCAGGTCAATCTTATCCTAAACGCTGAATCCACCTCACATATACAAAGTGCGAGTGCAACCCTACAATATGGCTTCGAGACTATAGCCTTGAAGATATACAAGCAGGATATAGCTCCAACTGCAGAAGGTGAGTCGTCCACCGTGGCACTTTCTGGAAGTGCGGAGGTACCCACGCCTATTATTTCTGGTGACTCCAACTCTAACAGAAGATCTGTAACGTCCTTCTCTGAGGACAAAAGCTCTACTTCGGACACAGAGAGGCTGAGGGGAGTCTCCGGACTCTGACGCATCTGGCGGGGACATGGTTCTCGACGATACGGACGAAGAGTTCGATAACACCCTTGTCGGGGTGGATGTTAATCTGTCAATTACCAATGATGGTAAGAATTCTACAGATCAACCTCCATAACGCTAAAGCAGCCTCAGCGGCTCTATTGCTGCGCCTGTCCACAGGCGCAGTGGACATCGTCCTGATACAGGAGCCCTACGTAGTGGGAGGAAGGGTGTGCGGTATTAGGACACCCAACTTTAAACTGCTTGTGGCCAACTGTGAAGGCACTCCATGAACCTGCATTTTGGCCAGGAAAGATATAAATAAAATTTCTCCTGACTAATTTAAGAGGTAAAGACAAAACAGCTGCTAGTCTGGAGATCGGTAATCGCATATATTGGGTGGTCTCCAGCTACTTGCCTTATGAATCTGTAGTAGCGACTGCTCTATTCAGGGAAGTAGTAGAAGAAGCAACGTCTGACGAGCTCGAGCTGATTATTGGCGCAGACACGAACGCTCATCATACTATCTGGGCTAGTACGGATATAAACAATAGGGGTGATTCGCTTCTTGACTTTATTCTAACTACCAACCTTAGTATTTGTAACATAGGTAATAAAACGACCTTTACAATTAAAACAGACAAGATGTACTCGACGTAACGTTTGCTACTGACCGGCTGTCAGACAAAATTATTGGGTGGAATGTACTGGACGACCACTCATTCACCATTATATTGAGTTCAAACTCGCGGAAAAAGCGCCTAAACCCGCCGTCCACAGAAATGTAAGGAAGACAAAGTGGCACCTGTATGAGAAGAATTTCAAGAAAGTCATCAACTCTAAACTTCTGTACGAACCGAATGACAAAGCCGGTCTGGATAATCTGGTCGATCATATCACCATAACATGCAATAGATCCCTTGAAGAAGCCTGTCCAAAAACAAGGTACAAGGGTAAAACTAACCCCCAATGGTGGACTTCTGAGCTAACGGCTATGAAAAAGACCTGCAACAAGCTATTCAATAAGGCTGAATCTACTGGGGTCGCTAATGATTGGGATACTTATAAAGAGTAACTCAAGATCTATAAGAAGGAGCTTAGAAAGGCGCAAAGGCGCTCTTGGTATACCTTCTGTGGTGAAGTGGAAAAGGTCTCCGACGCCGCTAGGCTGGGGAAGATATTATCTGCTTCACCCTGTACAGTGGGATATTTACAGGATGAGGCAAATAACTGGACCAAAAACAGCGAGCAGTCGCTCAATGTACTGCTCGACACACATTTCCCGGGGAACTCTGTAACAGAACCCGAGGATCAGCAGGACCAACAAGAGTGCGAGTGGACTGCGAGCGTCGCTAGCTTCTTGACTGAGAGATCCAGAATAAGCTGGGCTATTAATAGCTTTGAGCCCTTCAAGTCACCTGGACCAGATGGCATCACTCCAGCAGAAATGCAGAAAATATTAAAGTACATTATCCCCTGGCTGGAGAAAATTTATGTAGGCTGTATCAGGCTTTCATACGTCCCGAATCGATGGAGGGATACCAAAGTGGTATTCATACCAAAAGCGGGGAAGATATCACACACTAGGCCAAAAGACTTCAGACCAATTAGCCTATCTCCTTCCTATTGAAAGGTCTGGAAAGACTTTTAGATCATTTCATTAGGGAAAACCTGGATACAAAACTCCTGTCGGGGAACCAACATGCTTACAATAAGGGCAATTCTACAGAATTAGCCCTGCACGAACTTGTGAGCACTATCGAATCGTCCCTGCATTTCAAGGAATTCACCATGGTGGCATTTCTTGACATAAAAGGGGCTTTTAACAACATTCACTCAGATGCGGTAATTGCGGCACTCTCACATCTAAAAGTTAACACTAGTTTGATTAGACTAATTCAAAGTCTGCTCACCAGAAGACGCATAACAGCATGTCAGTGAGTGGCAAATTCGTAAACGTCCTCAGAGACATCCTACAGGTGGCTCTGAACAAGTTGGCTAGATGGGCCAGAAGCAGCGGTTTGGGCGTTAACCCAAACAAGACGGAATTGGTTCTCTTTACTAAGATGCGGAGGGTCCACATGTGGACCCTCCACCTCGGATAAATGGAACAGATCTAGGAATAATTCTAGATAGGAAAATGTTATTTAGACTTAACGTATTGGAACGTGTAAGGAAGGCCAACGTCGCCTTATATTCCTGCAAAAAGGCTGTAGGGTCGCGGTGGGGACTCTCTCCTAAAATCGTCCACTGGATATATATAGCAGTAGTTCGTCCAATACTGTTATACGGTATTGTGGTATGGTTTACGGCAACTGACAAACTAACCATCACCAACCTACTAACAAAGGTTCAGAGAACTGCGTGCCTGAGCATAAGCGGAGCCTTAAGGACTACAGCGACCGAGTCTCTACAAGCCCTACTCCATACACTGCCGATTAATATTGTGGCGAGAGAAGTTGCAACCAAAGCGGTAATAAGATTAAACTGCCTATCAATGTGGAGGTACAAGAACTATGGTCACATGAGGATATCAAAGTGTAGTGCTATGGTAACCGACCGAGTGAACTATATACCAACTGTGTACACCTTCGAGAGAAATTATATCACTATGATTCCCGCCAGAGATGAATGGGTCGGCAGAATACGAGGTAATAGAAACCATCTCCACTTTTACACGGATGGTTCGAAGCTTGATGAAAAGGTTGGCTTCGGAGTACACTGTGAAGAACTAAGTCTGGATATAGCTCACAGACTACCAGATACCTGCAGTGTCTATCAAGCGGAAATAATGGCAATATGGGATGTCGCCAAGTGGCTGAGTCGCAACATAGTAACCAACACTGGCGTTGTCATTTAGTCGGACAGCCAGGCTGCCATCAATTTTCTGGAGGCAACATCCCTAAATTCACAAACAGCCCTCGACTGCCGCAGATCTCTTAACGAGATGGCTGAGCAGTTTAATATACACCTCATACGGGTGCCTGGGCATAGGGATATCCCGGAGAACTGCAAAGCCGATGAACTTGCTAGGAAAGGGACGACATTACAAATTCTCGAAGAATTTGCATATATTGGTGCGCCACTATCCACGTGCAAGCTTTGGCTTAGGCAAGAGGCAATCAGGCAGTCCAACGAAAGATGGACAGAAATTGGCACCTGCTGGGTAGCTTGTAACGGCCCGACTCGTGCCCTATCCTCTCAGTACCTTTCTGCTACCTTTAGTACCGGCCGTGCTCAGGGAAATGGGGTGGTGTCATTGGTCCGAGGAAGATAAGTTAAGACACGTTACAAAACCAAAAAAATAGGTAGCTGAAACCCTGAATGATGTTGACCTAAGACAATATTAAACATAAGTGAAAGGATAGGAAGTAGAAGTTCGGAAAACTAACATATAGTAGACTGAGATGGTAATGTCTTCCTCAGTCAATACCCACCCTACCTATGTCATCCATTATTAATTCACTGGACAACCCATGATTGTTGTGCTAACTTTGTTCTAAATTGTTCGCGAAGAAATAAAAATTACCAATTTAATTCATTTTCATACAAAAAAAAAATAAACAAATCATATATTAAGGAGCGTTATAGTTAATTGATATTACAAAATTAATGTCATCAACTATATTTTTAAAAAATCGTATGAACGCGAATATAACATGTAAATAAATTTGTAATTAAAAGAGTAACTAACCTATTTTATAAAGTGTGGCTTAGTAATAATGTAAAACACCGAGATTAATTATGTTTCGAAGTAAGAAAAAAAATATGTCTTGTAATAATGAGAATGTATTCGAGTATCGTATTAGATCTTCAAAAAGAGTGATGATTTGAATATATAAATAACTGTTATAAAACTTACCAACATACGTATGAATTCTCGCGATGACATCAGGCCTGCTGTCCTTGCTGGATTCTGGGTAACAAACTTTAAGGTAGAAATGATCACTCGTTGTGAAGATATGTACGTTTTCAAAATGCGTGAATGAAAATTGGTTATTGGGTATGTATGCTATGTCTTAGGAATACTTATTTATATTTTTTTTATGTCTTTGCTGTTTCAATTAGATTCGACTTGATATAGATGCTGGTTCATGTAGATTCGAATTGATAGTTGATGTTATTAATTTAATGATTTCCATTTTTCCAAAATAAAGGAGATGCGTCATTCTAGATGTATTGATGCTTTTATGTATTTCAGATTGATTGAGAGAATGATTCGTAGGAGTAGATATAATTGAAGATCATAACGCCAGTTTTAAGGATTTGTTGATGAAAAATAAATAGACGTTCCATATGTGGAAACAATATCCGATTTAACACAGGGAATCTCAATATTTATGGATTACATTTCTTCATAACAATCCAAAGTCATGTTCGACCAAAGGGATAACGCTTCCATGCAACCATTGCTCAACACAATATATAAATCATTGGGAGGAACTAGAGACAATCTCCATATCCTAATCAAATACAAAATCCAATATTAATCCTCATAAATTCCTTTGCGCAATTCCCATTACCTCCCATTTTGGTCAAATTCAAATCCACACGGGTAAATAATATGCACTTTAAATAAATACGTAACTGATCTTTTATTAAATCCCGCGTATACACCGCGAAATGATAGGCCTCTTCGGTGTGTTTTAATCTCCAAACAATATCCTTTTTTTCAAATTTAAATTATTTCCGACACAACGTTATGCTCGATTTGAAAAATATTTTCTAATGAAAAAAATTCTGTGAATAGCTCAGAAATGTATATTATCATATCATTTCCAAACTCAAACATTACTACTATTTAAAAATTATTCGGAAACAAGTGAGAGTCACAAGCTAGACAAATCTGGCCAAGGTATGACCTGAGAAGGTCAGAGAAAACAGATGGTTTGGTTGTCCGCTTTATGTATGCATGTGCGTGTGGTTATGTACGTCGATGTACAATTTGCATTATGTTTTTGGCGCACATATCTGGTTACGGACATTATTTGTCGTTGATATGGTTGTCCATATGTATTCCTTATGCATTGTTTTGGCACCACTCTACGCACATAATAGGCATGTTTTCGTTACAAGCTAGCACTTTTAGTTTAGCACTTTGCAACGAAAACAACTGACTTCCACTAACTGGCACATAAGCAATAAGTGGCGGATTTTCACTATCTGGTAGCAATGGTGTCATGAGTTGCGAAGAAAGAACAGTGCGAAACAGACAAAAAAATTCGTGAAAAGTAGTTATAAAACATATATTTACTATTCTATGTTCAATTGTTTACACTCTTTTGCAAATATTAAAATAATTTCCCATTTTTGTTCTTCTTCTTCCCGTTAATTCACAATAATTGATAAAATCTCTCCAAAAATGGGATGCCATATTGCTAAATATAGGGTGCCCAATCTGGCAACATCATACTCGATTAAGACATGAACACAAGCACCAAACTTCATCGGGAACTAATAGTGCTTAAAAGTGCTTAGCTCCCCATACAAATTAAGCACTTATGGTGTAACGAAAACACGCCTAATGTATCGTTGATATGCTTGCCAGGATAATGTATAATATCGAAAAAATAATGAATTTACCTTGGAAAAAAAACGGTTAAATTTTTTGGAAATTGCAAAATTTCGTGTCGCTTTTTTTCGCTTTCTTTCGCAAATTAAATAGCCATTGTTAACCGCGGCCTGCTGGGAGCAAAGGCCTGCTTCTTCTTCATGTCAAATGTACTAGTCTACTGCGTTTCAACGTTTAAGGTGGGTACTATGTTTTTTTTGGCACGAAAAAATTTCGCAAAATGTTTTTTTTATTTGTTTTCCACGTCATGAGGGGTTGGTTGATTACATGTAGTAATCATATACTAGGGCTGCTTCAGACGACTTACGTGCACGCACCAAAGTCATGTTCGACCAAAGGGATAACGCTTCCATGCAACCATTGCTCAACACAATATATAAATCATTGGGAGGAACTAGAGACAATCTCCATATCCTAATCAAATACAAAATCCAATATTAATCCTCATAAATTCCTTTGCGCAATTCCCATTACCTCCCATTTTGGTCAAATTCAAATCCACACGGGTAAATAATATGCACTTTAAATAAATACGTAACTGATCTTTTATTAAATCCCGCGTATACACCGCGAAATGATAGGCCTCTTCGGTGTGTTTTAATCTCCAAACAATATCCTTTTTTTCAAATTTAAATTATTTCCGACACAACGTTATGCTCGATTTGAAAAATATTTTCTAATGAAAAAAATTCTGTGAATAGCTCAGAAATGTATATTATCATATCATTTCCAAACTCAAACATTACTACTATTTAAAAATTATTCGGAAACAAGTGAGAGTCACAAGCTAGACAAATCTGGCCAAGGTATGACCTGAGAAGGTCAGAGAAAACAGATGGTTTGGTTGTCCGCTTTATGTATGCATGTGCGTGTGGTTATGTACGTCGATGTACAATTTGCATTATGTTTTTGGCGCACATATCTGGTTACGGACATTATTTGTCGTTGATATGGTTGTCCATATGTATTCCTTATGCATTGTTTTGGCACCACTCTACGCACATAATAGGCATGTTTTCGTTACAAGCTAGCACTTTTAGTTTAGCACTTTGCAACGAAAACAACTGACTTCCACTAACTGGCACATAAGCAATAAGTGGCGGATTTTCACTATCTGGTAGCAATGGTGTCATGAGTTGCGAAGAAAGAACAGTGCGAAACAGACAAAAAAATTCGTGAAAAGTATTTATAAAACATATATTTACTATTCTATGTTCAATTGTTTACACTCGTTTGCAAATATTAAAATAATTTCCCATTTTTGTTCTTCTTCTTCCCGTTAATTCACAATAATTGATAAAATCTCTCCAAAAATGGGATGCCATATTGCTAAATATAGGGTGCCCAATCTGGCAACATCATACTCGATTAAGACATGAACACAAGCACCAAACTTCATCGGGAACTAATAGTGCTTAAAAGTGCTTAGCTCCCCATACAAATTAAGCACTTATGGTGTAACGAAAACACGCCTAATGTATCGTTGATATGCTTGCCAGGATAATGTATAATATCGAAAAAATAATGAATTTACCTTGGAAAAAAAACGGTTAAATTTTTTGGAAATTGCAAAATTTCGTGTCGCTTTTTTTCGCTTTCTTTCGCAAATTAAATAGCCATTGTTAACCGCGGCCTGCTGGGAGCAAAGGCCTGCTTCTTCTTCATGTCAAATGTACTAGTCTACTGCGTTTCAACGTTTAAGGTGGGTACTATGTTTTTTTTGGCACGAAAAAATTTCGCAAAATGTTTTTTTTATTTGTTTTCCACGTCATGTGGGGTTGGTTGATTACATGTAGTAATCATATACTAGGGCTGCTTCAGACGACTTACGTGCACGCACTGCGTATTGTCAGTAATTACTGAAGTTTGTTTTAGATTAATCTATTTGGTATAAGTATGTGGTATTAGGTATTGTTGATGTAGTTTCACATCTCCATAGTAATCGCGTGTTTTCTTCTATATATTAGTGTTTGTTCATTCATGCACAAGTTATCACGGTTTTTTAGTACATCGTACAGGTTAGTATATTTATTAAATAGATTATTATAATCCTTTCTAATTTCCATATATCTCTTGCAGTTAAATATGATGTGTTGTTCATTTTCTACAACATTACAGTCGTCACAAAGGTTGGTGGACGTGATGCCGATAGTAAAAAGGAAGTGTTTGCTGTATGTGTGCCCAGAGAGCAGCCTGTTTATAAACTTTATTTTTTCCGGTGGTTCGTTTACACCTTTAAACCAGGGAATTTTTGGTGGTTCCTCGAAAAACTGCCGGAAGTAAGTGCCTTTGTGCGTGGATTTTTCTTTATAGTAATCTACCCACTCTTTCCATAGGAGATCACGAATGTTGTTGGCGGCATCTTTAAGGGAGAGACCTGTTGTTATTGGACAACCAGAAGAAGCAGCATGTTTCGCATAGTAATCAGCGGTTTCGTTGGGTGATATTCCTATGTGTGCCGGAGTCCAGATCACATCGAGATTGGTAATTAGTGAAGTGTTAACCTTTTTAATAATATTGTTTACTAGATAGTTTTGTGCCGTGTTGTTGCTATGCAGGTGGCAGGAGTTTTTACTGTCCGTACAAATTGCTGCCTTACTGATTCCTTCCTCAATAATTAAATCAATCGCTTTATCGATTGCGTGTAATTCTCCAGTAAGTGATGAGACTTTACAAGGTATAGAATAGAAAATTGTGATTTGAGGAAATGTTGCATACAGCGCAACCAGATGAATTTGTGGTGATAGACGCATCAGTTGACCAGATAGAGTAACCTTCAGATTGAAGGTCATTTAGTTTTTGGCGGTATATTGCAATGAAGCAGTCCTTGTTTATGGAGTTTTTATCAGCTGCGAACAGATTAAATTGACTTTTAATTTTTTGTGATGGTCTCGTATTTTCATTGATTATTATCAAAGACATTTTTAAATTTAAGGTATGTCATGCCTATGCTGGTTTTATTACTGGCAGATGAAGTGAGGCAAGCATATAGGTTTTCGTTGAAACATTTCAGCTTTATTAGCTCCTTAGCTGCTAGGAATTGTGACCTTTGTTGAGGAGGGAGTACTCCTGCTAGGGCATAGACAACATGTATTGGTGTTGTTCTCGTCAAACCAAGGTTTCTCCTTAAGATTTGATTTTGAAAGCTTGTTATTTTCTTATTGAGGTACATGGGGGTGTGAGCCATTGATGAAATTAAATATTCTGTTGTTGAAAAGATGATAGCCTTTGAAATATTGTTTGCTACCGTAGGGTGTAGGCCATATTTGATCGTTGTAAGCATTTTTATTGCATTTAAGGATGCAGCGGTTAAGGATGAAGCGGTTATGTCTTCGTAGTGCTCCTTTAGTGATAAACTATTTTTAATGATTCTACCAAGAAATTTTATTGAATTTACAGGATTGATCAGCCGTCCATTTAGTGAGATGAGTGGTATTTTTCTAGCCCCTTTGGCTACATACATTACCGCAGTTTTTTCAATGTTGATGTCTAGATTCAGATTTGATAGCAGTGAAGCAAATTGAATGACTTTATTTTGAAGTATTTTTGTGGCCGAATCAAAGTCTTTATCATGGCTTAGAATAATAAAGTCATTTGCAAATTGGAAGATATGGGTTTTCTCATCCGCTAATCCATGAAGACCAAGTGTGAAGATATTGAAAATTGTTGGGCTAAGACAACTTCCCTGTGGTATGCCATTATATATCTCAATATTTTTATTTCCCAAAACTAAAATTCTTTTACTCAAAAAGGCGATGATCCATGACGTTATTTGTGTTGGAAAATTCAATGTTAGGAAAATATTTTGAAGAGCATTTATATCAACACATTCATAGGCTTTGCTGATATCTAATGTTAAAAGAATAACTTTTTCGTTATTTTCCTTATGTGTTGTGATAGTGTGAAGTATGTCATTGATACATAAAGAAGCAGACATGTGTTTTCTGTACGCATACGACCTTTGTGGAAGAATATTAATTTCGTTTATAAATGTGTTTAGTCGTACTTTTACCATGAGGTTGAGAATTTTGAGTAGGACTGATATTAGTGCAATTGGCCTATAGTTTGTATATATATCCAAATCCTTACCTCTTTTTGGGATTGGAACAATTTTTATTTTCCTCCACTCATCATTTATGCTGCTATGCTTCCAGGCTTCGTTTAATGCTATAAGGAGATTTTGTTTTGCACTTGGTGATAGATTATTTACCATTTCGTAAGTAATACCATCCAAACCTGCTGCTGATGGAGATTTCTTTTCCTTTAGGACAGTTAGGAATTCATTTAATGAGAAGTCAGTTGAGTTATCCGAGTAAGGTGTGGTTATAATCGCCGAAGAGTTGTTAGGGACTTGATTTTTCAAGTGATTTAGAAAAGCACTGTTATTCGCCCATGTTCTGGAATTCACTTGTGGTGGCGAAGTGAGAAGTATTCACCGAGAGGTGTTCTGCAACTCACTTTCACCCCATTTCATGCAATTTTTTCTCACCATGTTTTCCATTGTGAGAGCGCTGTGAGTTCTCATTTTTTGGAAAGAATAATTATTGTAATCACCAATTAACTGTGCCGTGACAAAATTTGTTATGTTTACTACTTTATTACAATTTTCTGTACGATAAAATAATAAAATTAATTAGTAAATTAACTTTTACAAAATAAGTCCAAAATTTCAACCAACTTTTTTTCTTTTGTGATGTGAGTAAGTGAATTCTTGGCAAATCAGCTGATTTGGTTTGACTTCGAAAAATCAGAGATGTAAGATGTTTGTTAGTTTGAAATACAATCATTTTAATGGAGTAACCTCAAGGTTATTTGCCTCGGATAATTTAATTTTGGTACAGAAATGTTATTCCATTTTAAAAATTTACTAAATTTAACAAAAATATAAGTAAAATAATTAAAATGATCGTCAATTTGCCTATTATGAACCGTGTGGCAACTCTACTTCTGCAAAGTGTCAAATGTTTGACGTCTATTAAAACGTAACAAAAACAACAAACATAAAACAATCAACACCAACTTGACAAAACAAAAAAACATAAAACAAAAATTGGACGGGAAATAACCAAAGGATTTAGATTTTACAAGATGTAAGTATGCTGAGCTTTTTGCTGAAGCTAATTGTTCAAATTCATTGCATTACTATCCTACAGGTCCCCACGAAAAAATAGTTCTCACAATGAGATTTTCGTCCAGTTCATGGAGTTACACCCAGACTTGGCCATGGGCTACTCAAAGATGGATAAAGCAGAGCAGGATAAACTGTGGTCAGACCTGGCAACAAACCTTAATTCATGCGGACCTCAAACAAGAACGGAACATTAAATCCAAGCTTACACATAACAAAAGGGAATGTCGGGCAACAGGTGGTGGCCAATATAATAAATATGTAATGACACCTTTGGAAGAACGTGTTGCTGTTTTGTGGACCTTTATATGTGCGCGGATGGGATAAAGAACACCCAGAAATTAGGTGGCCCCAATAAAGAAAATATTGACGCCGATGCACCATCTACATCGCATGCAAGTCGTATTAGGCCCAAAGAAACGTCAAGTGCAAAACCAGCAGAAAAACTTGCCACATCATCAGCTGCAAATACAATGACAGCATCAAAGCGAATACTATCTGGGCTAATACGGATATAAACAATAGGGGTGATTCGCTTCTTGACTTTATTCTAACTACCAACCTTAGTATTTGTAACATAGGTAATAAACCGACCTTTACAATTAAAGACAGACAAGATGTACTCGACGTAACGTTTGCTACTGACCGGCTGTCAGACAAAATTATTGGGTGGAATGTACTGGACGACCACTCATTCACCATTATATTGAGTTCAAACTCGCGGAAAAAGCGCCTAAACCCGCCGTCCACAGAAATGTAAGGAAGACAAAGTGGCACCTGTATGAGAAGAATTTCAAGAAAGTCCTCAACTCTAAACTTCTGTACGAACCGAATGACAAAGCCGCTCTGGATAATCTGGTCGATCATATCACCATATCATGCAATAGATCCCTTGAAGAAGCCTGTCCAAAAACAAGGTACAAGGGTAAAACTAAACCCCAATGGTGGACTTCTGAGCTAACGGCTATGAAAAAGACCTGCAACAAGCTATTCAATAAGGCTGAATCTACTGGGGTCGCTAATGATTGGGATACTTATAAAGAGTAACTCAAGATCTATAAGAAGGAGCTTAGAAAGGCGCAAAGGCGCTCTTGGTATACCTTCTGTGGTGAAGTGGAAAAGGTCTCCGACGCCGCTAGGCTGGGGAAGATATTATCTGCTTCACCCTGTACAGTGGGATATTTACAGGATGAGGCAAATAACTGGACCAAAAACAGCGAGCAGTCGCTCAATGTACTGCTCGACACACATTTCCCGGGGAACTCTGTAACAGAACCCGAGGATCAGCAGGACCAACAAGAGTGCGAGTGGACTGCGAGCGTCGCTAGCTTCTTGACTGAGAGATCCAGAATAAGCTGGGCTTTTAATAGCTTTGAGCCCTTCAAGTCACCTGGACCAGATGGCATCACTCCAGCAGAAATGCAGAAAATGTTAAAGTACATTATCCCCTGGCTGGAGAAAATTTATGTAGGCTGTATCAGGCTTTCATACGTCCCGAATCGATGGAGGGATACCAAAGTGGTATTCATACCTAAAGCGGGAAAGATATCACACACTAGGCCAAAAGACTTCAGACCAATTAGCCTATCCTCCTTCCTATTGAAAGGTCTGGAAAGACTTTTAGATCATTTCATTAGGGAAGACCTGGATACAAAACTCCTGTCGGGGAACCAACATGCTTACAATAAGGGCAATTCTACAGAATCAGCCCTGCACGAACTTGTGAGCACTATCGAATCGTCCCTGCATCTCAAGGAATTCACCATGGTGGCATTTCTTGACATAAAAGGGGCTTTTAACAACATTCACTCAGATGCGGTAATTGCGGCACTCTCACATCTAAAAGTTAACACTAGTTTGATTAGACTAATTCAAAGTCTGCTCACCAGAAGACGCATAACAGCATGTCAGTGAGTGGCAAATTCGTAAACGTCCTCAGAGACATCCTACAGGTGGCTCTGAACAAGTTGGCTAGATGGGCCAGAAGCAGCGGTTTGGGCGTTAACCCAAACAAGACGGAATTGGTTCTCTTTATTAAGATGCGGAGGGTCCACATGTGGACCCTCCACCTCGGATAAATGGAACAGATCTAGGAATAATTCTAGATAGGAAAATGTTATTTAGACTTAACGTATTGGAACGTGTAAGGAAGGCCAACGTCGCCTTATATTCCTGCAAAAAGGCTGTAGGGTCGCGGTGGGGACTCTCTCCTAAAATCGTCCACTGGATATATATAGCAGTAGTTCGTCCAATACTGTTATACGGTATTGTGGTATGGTTTACGGCAACTGACAAACTAACCATCACCAACCTACTAACAAAGGTTCAGAGAACTGCGTGCCTGAGCATAAGCGGAGCCTTAAGGACTACAGCGACTGAGTCTCTACAAGCCCTACTCCATACACTGCCGATTAATATTGTGGCGAGAGAAGTTGCAACCAAAGCGGTAATAAGATTAAACTGCCTATCAATGTGGAGGTACAAGAACTATGGTCACATGAGGATATCAAAGTGTAGTGCTATGGTAACCGACCGAGTGGACTATATACCAACTGTGTACACCTTCGAGAGAAATTACATCACTATGATTCCCGCCAGAGATGAATGGGTCGGCAGAATACGAGGTAATAGAAACCATCTCCACTTTTACACGGATGGTTCGAAGCTTGATGAAAAGGTTGGCTTCGGAGTACACTGTGAAGAACTAAGTCTGGATATAGCTCACAGACTACCAGATACCTGCAGTGTCTATCAATCGGAAATAATGGCAATATGGGATGTCGCCAAGTGGCTGAGTTGCAACATAGTAACCAACACTGGCGTTGTCATTTAGTCGGACAGCCAGGCTGCCATCAATTTTCTGGAGGCAACATCCCTAAATTCACAAACAGCCCTCAACTGCCGCAGATCTCCTAACGAGATGGCTGAGCAGTTTAATATACACCTCATACGGGTGCCTGGGCATAGGGATATCCCGGAGAACTGCAAAGCCGATGAACTTGCTAGGAAAGGGACGACATTACAAATTCTCGAAGAATTTGCATATATTGGTGCGCCACTATCCACGTGCAAGCTTTGGCTTAGGCAAGAGGCAATCAGGCAGTCCAACGAAAGATGGACAGAAATTGGCACCTGCTGGGTAGCTTGTAACGGCCCGACTCGTGCCCTATCCTCTCAGTACCTTTCTGCTACCTTTAGTACCGGCCGTGCTCAGGGAAATGGGGTGGTGTCATTGCTCCGAGGAAGATAAGTTAAGACACGTTACAAAACCAAAAAAATAGGTAGCTGAAACCCTGAATGATGTTGACCTAAGACAATATTAAACATAAGTGAAAGGATAGGAAGTAGAAGTTCGGAAAACTAACATATAGTAGACTGAGATGGTAATGTCTTCCTCAATCAATACCCACCCTACCTATGTCATCCATTATTAATTCACTGGACAACCCATGATTGTTGTGCTAACTTTGTTCTAAATTGTTCGCGAAGAAATAAAAATTACCAATTTAATTCATTTTCATACAAAAAAAATAAACAAATCATATATTAAGGAACGTTATAGTTAATTGATATTACAAAATTAATGTCATCAACTATATTTTTAAAAAATCGTATGAACGCGAATATAACATGTAAATAAATTTGTAATTAAAAGAGTAACTAACCTATTTTATAAAGTGTGGCTTAGTAATAATGTAAAACACCGAGATTAATTATGTTTCGAAGTAAGAAAAAAAATATGTCTTGTAATAATGAGAATGTATTCGAGTATCGTATTAGATCTTCAAAAAGAGTGATGATTTGAATATATAAATAACTGTTATAAAACTTACCAACATACGTAAGAATTCTCGCGATGACATCAGGCCTGCTGTCCTTGCTGGATTCTGGGTAACAAACTTTAAGGTAGAAATGATCACTCGTTGTGAAGATATGTACGTTTTCAAAATGCGTGAATGAAAATTGGTAATTGGGTATGTATGCTATGTCTTAGGAATACTTATTTATAATTTTTTTTTATGTCTTTGCTGTTTCAATTGGATTCGACTTGATATAGATGCTGGTTCATGTAGATTCGAATTGATAGTTGATGTTATTAATTTAATGATTTCCATTTTTCCAAAATAAAGGAGATGTGTCATTCTAGATGTATTGATGCTTTTATGTATTTCAGATTGATTGAGAGAATGATTCGTAGGAGTAGATATAATTGAAGATCATAACGCCAGTTTTAAGGATTTGTTGATGAAAAATAAATAGACGTTCCATATGTGGAAACAATATCCGATTTAACACAGTGAATCTCAATATTTATGGATTACATTTCTTCATAACAATCCAAAGTCATGTTCGACCAAAGGGATAACGCTTCCATGCAACCATTGCTCAACACAATATATAAATCATTGGGAGGAACTAGAGACAATCTCCATATCCTAATCAAATACAAAATCCAATATTAATCCTCATAAATTCCTTTGCGCAATTCCCATTACCTCCCATTTTGGTCAAATTCAAATCCACACGGGTAAATAATATGCACTTTAAATAAATACGTAACTGATCTTTTATTAAATCCCCCGTATACACCGCGAAATGATAGGCCTCTTCGGTGTGTTTTAATCTCCAAACAATATCCTTTTTTCAAATTTAAATTATTTCCGACACAACGTTATGCTCGATTTGAAAAATATTTTCTAATGAAAAAAATTCTGTGAATAGCTCAGAAATGTATATTATCATATCATTTCCAAACTCAAACATTACTACTATTTAAAAATTATTCGGAAACAAGTGAGAGTCACAAGCTAGACAAATCTGGCCAAGGTATGACCTGAGAAGGTCAAAATATCTCCTCGCACAAGAGAGGAAACGATTGTCTACGTTAGTACAGGTTCTGACGGGACACTGCTTGATCGGCGAACACGCCAAAAGATTGGGTATTGACTCCAATGACTTCTGCCGAAGCTGTGGAGATGAGGAAGAAGTGGAGAGCATTGAGCACTTACTTTGCGACTGTCCCGCTTTGAGTAAACGACGACTGGACATACTGGGGTCGGCCTTTTTAGGCAGCCTAAGAGATCTTTCCAGTACTGATATTCGTACTATCGATAAATTTATATATCAAACAGGTTGGTTTGGATGAGGGGCATTTCAGCCCGTGCTAACACTAGGGACCTAAACTGGTCTATGTGAGCTTGTAAAAAACACGGCTGCCACCCTAACCTTGTCTCTCCGTTTGGCCTCCAGACCGGATTTTGTGCCCTGGTCACCAGTGGCCAAAGTGGAAAACTGCAAGTTATATGGTGAGATTTGGTATTTCAAGGACATATGGTACACGAAAATTATCAGTGCAATGACCACTTTTATTTCTATTATTCACTTTCCTTTAAAACAAAAAAATGTTCACTTATTTACTAATAAATGACAATCTCACATCTTTCATCCACCGACCAAAATCGGTAAATTTGTCTGTCTAAAACAGCTGATACGTATATACACACACGTACATTTTGCTTTTTGACATTATGTTGTGCTACTTTGGGTCACCCTGTTATTTCGTGTTATTGGAAGTTATCGAAAGTTACCGACGTCGGTATCTTCACGCAGGTGTACTAGTCTACTGCGTTTCTAAGTTTAAGCGGCGCTCATATTTGCTGTGTATTTCAATATTAATGTATTTGTCTAATATTTTCTATTTAATGCACGGTTTCGTCCCGTTCTTGCTTGCAGATGCACTCATATTCACACATGCATGCATGCATCTTTGCATTCTCAGCAGAGAAAACATATGGTTTGGTTGTCCGCTTTATGTATGCATGTGCGTGTGGTTATGTACGTCAATGTACAATTTGCATTATGTTTTTGGCGCACATATCTGGTTACGGACATTATGTGTCGTTGATATGGTTGTCCATATGTATTCCTTATGCATTGTTTTGGCACCACTCTACGCACATAATAGGCATGTTTTCGTTACAAGCTAGCACTTTTAGTTTAGCACTTTGCAACGAAAACAACTGACTTCCACTAACTGGCACATAAGCAATAAGTGGCGGATTTTCACTATCTGGTAGCAATGGTGTCATGAGTTGCGAAGAAAGAACAGTGCGAAACAGACAAAAAAATTCGTGAAAAGTAGTTATAAAACATATATTTACTATTCTATGTTCAATTGTTTACACTCTTTTGCAAATATTAAAATAATTTCCCATTTTTGTTCTTCTTCTTCCCGTTAATTCACAATAATTGATAAAATCTCTCCAAAAATGGGATGCCATATTGGAAATTGCAAAATTTCGTGTCGCTTTTTTTCGCTTTCTTTCGCAAATTAAATAGCCATTGTTAACCGCGGCCTTCTGATCCGGCCCTGCTGGGAGCAAAGGCCTGCTTCTTCTTCATGTCAAATGTACTAGTCTACTGCGTTTCAACGTTTAAGGTGGGTACTATGTTTTTTTTGGCACGAAAAAATTTCGCAAAATGTTTTTTTTATTTGTTTTCCACGTCATGTGGGGTTGGTTGATTACATGTAGTAATCATATACTAGGGCTGCTTCAGACGACTTACGTGCACGCACTGCGTATTGTCAGTAATTACTGAAGTTTGTTTTAGATTAATCTATTTGGTATAAGTATGTGGTATTAGGTATTGTCTATATATTAGTGTTTGTTCATTCATGCACAAGTTATCACGGTTTTTTAGTACATCGTACAGGTTAGTATATTTATTAAATAGATTATTATAATCCTTTATAATTTCCATATATCTCTTGCAGTTAAATATGATGTGTTGTTAATTGTCTACAACATTACAGTCGTCACAAAGGTTGGTGGACGTGATGCCGATAGTAAAAAGGAAGTGTTTGCTGTATGTGTGCCCAGAGAGCAGCCTGTTTATAAACTTTATTTTTTCCGGTGGTTCGTTTACACCTTTAAACCAGGGAATTTTTGGTGGTTCCTCGAAAAACTGCCGGAAGTAAGTGCCTTTGTGCGTGGATTTTTCTTTATAGTAATCTACCCACTCTTTCCATAGGAGATCACGAATGTTGTTGGCGGCATCTTTAAGGGAGAGACCTGTTGTTATTGGACAACCAGAAGAAGCAGCATGTTTCGCATAGTAATCAGCGGTTTCGTTGGGTGATATTCCTATGTGTGCCGGAGTCCAGATCACATCGAGATTGGTAATTAGTGAAGTGTTAACCTTTTTAATAATGTTGTTTACTAGATAGTTTTGTGCCGTGTTGTTGCTATGCAGGTGGCAGGAGTTTTTACTGTCCGTACAAATTGCTGCCTTACTGATTCCTTCCTCAATAATTAAATCAATCGCTTTATCGATTGCGTGTAATTCTCCAGTAAGTGATGAGACTTTACAAGGTATTTGGAATAGAAAATTGTGATTTGAGGAAATGTTGCATACAGCGCAACCAGATGAATTTGTGGTGATAGACGCATCAGTTGACCAGATAGAGTAACCTTCAGATTGAAGGTCATTTAGTTTTTGGCGGTATATTGCAATGAAGCAGTCCTTGTTTATGGAGTTTTTATCAGCTGCGAACAGATTAAATTGACTTTTAATTTTTTGTGATGGTCTCGTATTTTCATTGATTATCAGATTATCAAAGACATTTTTAAATTTAAGGTATGTCATGCCTATGCTGGTTTTATTACTGGCAGATGAAGTGAGGCAAGCATATAGGTTTTCGTTGAAACATTTCAGCTTTATTAGCTCCTTAGCTGCTAGGAATTGTGACCTTTGTTGAGGAGGGAGTACTCCTGCTAGGGCATAGACAACATGTATTGGTGTTGTTCTCGTCAAACCAAGGTTTCTCCTTAAGATTTGATTTTGAAAGCTTGTTATTTTCTTATTGAGGTACATGGGGGTGTGAGCCATTGATGAAATTAAATATTCTGTTGTTGAAAAGGTGATAGCCTTTGAAATATTGTTTGCTACCGTAGGGTGTAGGCCATATTTGATCGTTGTAAGCATTTTTATTGCATTTAAGGATGCACTACATGAAGCGGTTATGTCTTCGTAGTGCTCCTTTAGTGATAAACTATTTTTAATGATTCTACCAAGAAATTTTATTGAATTTACAGGATTGATCAGCCGTCCATTTAGTGAGATGAGTGGTATTTTTCTAGCCCCTTTGGCTACATACCTTACCGCAGTTTTTTCAATGTTGATGTCTAGATTCAGATTTGATAGCAGTGAAGCAAATTGAATGACTTTATTTTGAAGTATTTTTGTGGCCGAATCAAAGTCTTTATCATGGCTTAGAATAATAAAGTCATCTGCAAATTGGAAGATATGGGTTTTCTCATCCGCTAATCCATGAAGACCAAGTGTGAAGATATTGAAAATTGTTGGGCTAAGACAACTTCCCTGTGGTATGCCATTATATATCTCAATATTTTTATTTCCCAAAACTAAAATTCTTTTACTCAAAAAGGCGATGATCCATGACGTTATTTGTGTTGGAAAATTCAATGTTAGGAAAATATTTTGAAGAGCATTTATATCAACACATTCATAGGCTTTGCTGATATCTAATGTTAAAAGAATAACTTTTTCGTTATTTTCCTTATGTGTTGTGATAGTGTGCAGTATGTCATTGATACATAAAGAAGCAGACATGTGTTTTCTGTAAGCATACGACCTTTGTGGAAGAATATTCGCCCATGTTCTGGAATTCACTTGTGGTGGTGAAGGGAGAAGTATTCACCGAGAGGTGTTCTGCAACTCACTTTCACCCCATTTCATGCAATTTTTTCTCACCATGTTTTCCATTGTGAGAGCGCTGTGAGTTCTCATTTTTTGGAAAGAATAATTATTGTAATCACAAATTAACTGTGCCGTGACAAAATTTGTAATGTTTACTTCTTAATTACACGTTTCTGTACGATAAAATAATCAAATTAATTAATAAATTAGGTTTTATAAAATAAGTCCAAAATTGCAACCAACTTTTTTTCTTTTGTGATGTGAGTAAGTGAATTCTTGGCAAATCAGCTGATTTGGTTTGACTTCGAAAAATCAGAGATGCAAGATGTTTGTTAGTTTGAAATACAACCATTTTAATGGAGTAACCTCAAGGTTATTTGCATCGGATAACTTAATTTTGGTACAGAAATGTTATTCCATTTTAAAAATTTACTAAATTTAACAAAAATATAAGTAAAATAATTAAAATGATCGTCAATTTGCCTATTATGAACCGTGTGGCAACTCTACTTCTGCAAAGTGTCAAATGTTTGACGTCTATTAAAACGTAACAAAAACAACAAACATAAAACAATCAACACCAACTTGACAAAACAAAAAAACATAAAACAAAAATTGGACGGAAAATAACCAAAGGATTTAGATTTTACAAGATGTAAGTATGCTGAGCTTTTTGCTGAAGCTAATTGTTCAAATTCATTGCATTACTATCCTACAGGTCCCCACGAAAAAATAGTTCTCACAATGAGATTTTCGTCCAGTTCATGGAGTTACACCCAGACTTGGCCATGGGCTACTCAAAGATGGATAAAGCAGAGCAGGATAAACTGTTGTCAGACCTGGCAACAAACCTTAATTCATGCGGACCTCAAACAAGAACGGAACATTAAATCCAAGCTTACACGTAACAAAAGGGAATGTCGGGCAACAGGTGGTGGCCAATATAATAAATATGTAATGACACCTTTGGAAGAACGTGTTGCTGTTTTGTGGACCTTTATATGTGCGCGGATGGGATAAAGAGCACCCAGAAATTAGGTGGCCCCCTACATCGCATGCAAGTTGTATTAGGCCCAAAGAAACGTCAAGTGCAAAACCAGCAGAAAAACTTGCCACATCATCAGCTGCAAATACAGTGACTGCATCAAAGCGTGTACGCAGCCACTCTCCTGATTTCGGCGATATACCCGATTCGCCAATTGCCTCTCCCAACGTTGAGCCACCCGCACCAAAGAGAAAGAAACCATCGGACGTGGAGTACTTAATGGAGGAGGAAACGAAAAATTTTAAGTGTGTTTCGGGTGGTATTAGTGCAATAAAGGAAGTGATGGTTGCCAATAGTCAAACATTAATAAGCATTGAAAATAAGCTAGATGAACTAGTCTCATTAAAAAAGGAGGAAATAAAAGAAAACAAAAGGCACCACATACAAATGAAGAAGCATTTGCTCACCCGAAATGAGCTGAAATTGAAGTCCATCGAGCTGGAACAATTGAAGATGGGACTTTAAATTGACAATATAGTTAATAAATACATATATATCTAATTGATCTCATAAAAGACTGCAGCAAATAAAATTTGTTTTGTATTTTTAGTTTATTCATTCTAAAGACTGTGTTTTATTGAACTGTTGAACGTGCTATTTCGTCTCTTACTCGTGTGCCATCGGTACCACTACTTAATTGTTCCACATCTTCAATGTTGTCATCGTCAGGTATCGGAACTTCAGCATCCATAGGTAAATTAAAATGCTTGCAAATAATGTGCAGTACGCAGCACGCATTAATACTACTGCTTACTTTTGCTGGTTCGTAGTAGAGGGTCGCTTGTAGGCATCGGAAACGAGATTTTATGTTGCCTATAGTCCTCTCAACAATGTTCCGTGCTGAGCAGTGTACTTTGTTGAATTTGTGTTCACTGTGTACAATTGGCGGCAGCATTTTTGAAGCACTGACTTCCGCCTGACTCATTTCCATATTAATCCATTGTGGACATATTTTGTCCTCAATAGCGTTTGCCACTTTCCACATTATTTTGCACAATGTAGTCCTTCCCATGCTTATATTTATGTCGTTTGCTATAACACCTTGAAAAGCGCCTACCGCAAGAAATCTCAAAGCTGCCGCCAATTGTATTTTTTGTGGTATTGAGCCTGTGCTAATGTAGGGTGCAATTTGATCAAGGATCATTGAAAATCCGTCTTTATTAAGCCGGTAAAAAGCTATAAAACATTTAAAGGCATAAATTATTATGTTAAACAGATTAACGACACTTAACTTACCTCGAATTTGGAATATCCATTGGATTTGAGTAGTCACGCAAGTGCCGCCTTTTGATACGTTCCTCAAGAACTGCATAAATCCCTAATGGCTAAGAGAAAAGCTATTGGCACATTTTTTATTGTGTTTTTGTATAAAATATGATTAATAAATCTTTAGATTTTCTTTTTTTAATTTCTTGTCGGATTCTTCGCGAGAATAAATTGTTTTGTTTACGTTTTTGTCTGCAAATTATGGCTTTGCAGACAAAAACATATGTTTCGATTTTTTTGAGCAGAAGTTCGAAAAAGAGAATTCACGTGAGAACCAGAACACCTCTCCATTCGTTTGGTGAAGTGAATTGAATATTTGGTGAGAGCCAGAACAGGGCTGATTATCTTTGCACCAAGTTGTCGATGTTTGAGGATCTAGAGAATTCTTGCAGCCTCTTACAAATTTAAAAAGAGATTTAGCATTTGGGTTTTTATTGAGGGAATCTACTTTTGAAACAAACGAGTTCTTCTTTGCACTTTTGACCGCCTTTTTGAAATTATGAATGGCTTCAAGGAGCTTATTGGCATTAATGTTGTTTTTGTTAAGGTCAAATGATTTTTGAGCAGCTTCCTTCAGTCGGTACAATTTGTGGACAGAGTCATTCCACCAGTTTTTGGGAACTCTTTTTGAGGTGAGCGTAAAAGAGGAATTATGAATTTCGTTTTTAAATGCCTTTTGAATTTCATTTATATTTGGTGAGATATTGAGTTGCCGAATATTTCTTATTAATTTGTTTTTGGAGAGAAAAGTCTGCTTCACATTGTTGTATGCTTCAATTTGTATTTGTATAGGGAAATGATGACTGCCGCCAATTGTAGTTTTTAAAACTTTCCAAGTGGTTGTCAGGTTCGTATTTGTGAAAGAAAAATCAAGAACAGAACCATTTGAATTATCAGTTAGGCATTTTCTAAAAGTAACAGATCCATCATTGAGGCAGAGAAATATTGAATTTTCAAAAGTATACTTGATCATTGATCCACGTACCGAGTCCACTCTATCACCAAAAGATTTTAATCTGGCATTGAAGTCTCCACATATGAAAACATTGGACTTATCTTCCACAAAAGTAAATAATTTAATTAGCTCATTTTTTAAAACAGTAGATTTTACTGAGTGTGGGAAGTAAACAGACACAAGTGTAAAGTTTGTTGAAAGGTTTGTGGTTTGGCACACGAGAATGTCTAGATTAGTTTGGAATTGAATTTTTTTTCATTTTATATGTTTTTTATAAGCGATGGCAACACCGCCATAATTGTCCGATCTTTTTTTAATTAATATATTGTAGTTTTGGAAACATGATTTTTTTCATTTTCATCAAAATTAAAAATTTCACTTAAAAAGCAGATATCAATATTTAGCTTATTTATGTAGTAATCTAAATAGCTTTTATTTTTGTTCAAACTTTGAATATTATATTGTAGAAAGTTTATCATTAATTATATTTGTATTAGGTGGCACTGACAGAATTTCTTTTTTAAATTGTTTTAAGATGACTAAACCTTCAGCACAGTTCATTGCTGTTAAAACTGCCGACATTTGAGCAGTGAACATATCCATTATTTTTTCCATTTCGGACACCTTACTAAACTTTTCATATTCGAAGACCGGCTTCGAAGGGCTTGACAATATTTGATCGGCAACAGGCAAAAAACGCTTTGCAGGTATTTGGACAACTTTGCTATATTTTGTTTTCATGATTCTTCTATTTATTTCTTCATTTATCGTTCTAGCTGGCGGATCATGTTTATTTGTAATTGATGGGAATTTGTTTTCATATTCCGGATCTTTTAAAATTTCATAGTAATTGTTCGAATGGTAAGTTTGTATGCACTCTTTACGAGAAAGGTTTGATAAAGCCACTGTAGTTCTAAGCGATTTTTCAGCACTCCATTTATTACAGATTGACGAATCTTTAGCGCTATGGTCAGTGAGATTACACAGGATGCACCTAGGGCTTTTACAGTCGGTATTACACTTAACTGTTGATATACAACTTTGACATTTAATTTCTTTGCAGTTGTTGGGGCATAGAATAGTTTCTCCACACGAAAGGCACCTTTTTCTTGACCTACAACGCACTGCAGTATGACCGAGACGGCCACAGTTCATACAGAGACGAAGTGGTGGGGTATATAAATCAACATAGACTTTTGTGTTGAATATGTAGACATCGGAGACAACTACATCATGGATGATTCCAACTTTAATGGTTTCTGATGGCAAGATCTCTCCCTTTTCATTTTTAAAAATGTCTTTACAGAAATGGCAGTAAAGACATTTTTAATGTTCAATTCTTCCACTATTTCTTCCCCAGAGTGTTCCGTGGGAACCCCTTTTATAATGTAAAATTTCTGGACAAATCTGTCCGGAATGAAGGCTTTCATTTTGAGTTCATTTAGTTTTGTATTTAGAATAAAGGAATTAGCTGAGTTATAGTTATTAAAGCAGAGTCTAAAGGTATTATAACCTATATTTTTAGCGTTGTAGTTAGAAACCATATTCATTTTTCTTAGCTTTGTAAAAAGACGCAATTCACAATTTCTCCTTATGTTGCTGATTGGGTTTTCGGACACCAGAAGAACGTAGAAAGGCCCCGGATGATTTGTAGGGTATAAAATTTGTTTATTTTTAAAAACCTCAAAATTATAAATATTTGTTTCATTTTCGCAAGTGGCATTGGCACTGGTTGTTGGTTGTTGCGATTGAAGAATAGCTGTCGGTGCGTTTTGATTGGAAAGTGTATTTCCATCATCTTTGAATTTTTTCGGATCGTTGATGCTGAGATCATCATTTCTCCTCCTAGGGTCTCTACGAGGAGGTGGCTCCTCGACATCCATCTTGTTATTTATTTTATGTTTTATTCACACTTTTATTTATGTATTTTATTAGAACACAAAAACAAAAGAAAAATGTCTGTATATAAGGCTAACTGTAGCCTGTATATGTTGGTGTTTAATGTTTTGTTGTTTTTCACTAAAGGTAAACAAATGAGATAGCGACCAGCGCGAAAGCAGTCTGACGTCAACAGATGTTGAGAAGAGACTGACGCAAAATGTTATTTCGAGTTGAAAAATGGAACGCTTTTTTAAAAAGTCGAATTTCAATTTGGAAGTGTGTGTGTCAGTGTAACTTTTATATGCATGTTTGTGTATTTTTTCTTTTTGCAAACATTCTTGAAATCAAACAAAAGATAAAATTCGAATCAATAAATAATTAATTGGAATAATGCCGACTTAGAAAATAGTTAATTTAAATGTCAGAAAGGAAATATTGTTGGAGATCATTGTGCTAATGTTATACATAAATTATTTATTTTGTGTAGTTGCGGTGGCGATGTTTGTGAGACATGAAAAGCCAGGGTAGTACAATGTTATAAGTAACGAAATAATTTCCTACTGTTGTACGAATATAAATATATAAAATGATGTTTTGATTAATCGAGAAATATGTTTTATTATATTTAAGGATTTACATTATATTTGTTGACATATATATTATACTTCCATCCATAAACGGAATATCTTCCAACTTCTATGGCTGGCAAAAACTAATTATGCACGTTCTTTACAACCATTTCCAAATCGAGATCACAGACACTGTCCAATTCCATTGTCCTACTGCTTTAGCAGCGTTAGCCGTCCATAATGTTTCTCCTGGCTTTTGTACACAAGTGTTCTAAACATGCAAACATAAATGTACATATCTAATTACAAGACAAATTCCACATTATTACATTTAGTTACATGTCCTTCCAGTGTTTTGCATCTTTTGTTTGCTTTTGTACTGCAATCCAATTGGAATTTCGCTCTTCTGGTTTATTCCATAAACATAATTATTTTTCCTATCACATCTTTGCATTCTTTTTCTTTATTTCGGAAGATAATTTAATTTATTATTCTTTATTAGGAAATTTTATTTCTAATATTTACAACAGTTGAGTTTCTTGCGGACAAAAATAAATATAAACAAATGGGAGTGTGACGGTGGCGACATTAAATTTGTTGCGGCGTTCAATTTGTAACGGCGTTAAGTTTGTGGTGGCGCAAAATGTTACTTTTTCGCGTTGAAATAAACATAGTACCACAAACGAAAAAATTTCGCAGTTTTTTTCGCGACTTTGTTTTATATGGGATTTCAACGCGAAAAATGAACATAGTACCACGCTTTAAGCGGCGCTCATATTTGCTGTGTATTTGTCTAATATTCTCTATTTAATGCATGGGCATATGAGCGCTGGCTGCGTTGATGTCGCTCTTTCGCGTTTCGTCTCGTTCTTGCTTGTGATGCATTCATATTTACATACATGCATACATATTTGCCATTCTCAGCAAAGAAAACAGATGACCGCTGCTAAGTCCTGTTTGGTGGTCCGCTTTATGTATGCATTTGCGTGTGGTTATGCGCGTCTATCTAAACAATTTGCATAATGTTTTTGGCGCACATATCTGGTTACGGACATTATGTGTCGTTGATATGGTTGTCCATATGTATTCCTTATGCATTTTTTTGGCACCTATCTCTCTACGCACATAATGTATCGTTGATATGCTTGCAAAACCAGGCTAATGTATAATATCGAAAACATATTGAATTTACTTTAGAACAATAAGCCAAATAAAGCAGTTGAATTTTTCGGAAATTATAAAAATTTCGTTTCGCTTTCTTTCGCAAATGAAATAGCCAATAAAAAAGCTAACTGGTTCAAACATTCATTAAAAAGCTTACTGGTTCAAACACAGGGCATCAGAGGAACTTTTGATTGCGACTATCTGATGCTGCTTTTCGCCTTTTTTGACGATGGGTGTTGCTTCACAGTCAGTTCGGATGGTGCAGAACATTCGCATATTTTCTGTCTGATGCCGCTCAGACCTAACAAATTGTTATTACCCGTTTTTAATTTACTCACCAATTAAATACTTACATTTGGAAAATCTCCCTTCCGTATAGCTGGAGAAAAATTCCCAAAAAATGCTAACACTTTCTCCCTTTTTTTATTTTTAGAATGCCTATTTTTCCCCGCCTATCATTTTCCCATTTTCGAAATTAGAATAGAATAGGGGGAAATACATTCTATATTATAGACAGTGTTGCAAATAAAATGATTTTCTGGCAATGGCGCCGTTGTCACATGCATAAACTTCGCACATATAACAATCAACAAATTATCTCGCAATGACTTTTCTGCTAACGTTGCAAAACAAAAATTGTATGTTCACACGCATGATACAATAATTGTAAAGGTAGTCTCATAAGCCCAAAAACAAAAAGTCCGGTACAACCCTGCGTATTTTTGCCATTTTGGTTGTCAAATTGAACAGACAGATAGACGTCAGTGACAGAGTGAGCACAACAACAACAAACTCGGAATTTTGTTTGTTAAATAACAAAAGTTAGTGAAGAAAAATAAAAATGTCATAAAATCTTGATTTTGATTTTTGTTATCTTAATGTGACACCCTCTGGTGGTACTGGCCAAGGTACCTCATCGAAGAGAAGACGTAAAAAGTGCAGTAGTTTGAGATGTGATGTGGCAGTTGCAGTAGCAGCTAAATTCTTCGCCAAGAATTTGGAATCTTGGGCTACAGCAATGCAAAAACCACAAAGGCAACGAAAAGGAACTTTTTGCAAGAAAACAACGAGTACTAAAGACAACGGTTCTCCTCCCCCTTATCGAGTGTAAATAGAGAAACGACGGCCACAGGAGAAACCATGCAAACCATTCAACAGCCTAAGCAACGTGACCGTGTATCGCAATAAGGATAAACGTCACAAACATTCCTGGAACGCAACAATCGAACGCCACGTATGTCAGTGGTGGCTTTTGAACGTCTTCATATGTAACAATGAAAAAAGTGAAAAACCCCCCGGAAACTGAAAAACAAATGGAACAACCTTCAACTAAAAAGAAAAACAGCGGCAGAAGATAGGCCGAAACGAAGAATTTGGAAGTCAATATGGATAAAGAAAACAAAGACGACTGTGGAAGGCGTCCGGCATCTTCAGTGAATAACTGGATATACGTAAATCATAAAGACTATTTGACACATTCAACACTACGCTTAATTAACCAAACGGGTTTTTCGATAAGTATGTTTACATACATATCGTCATCAGAAACGACAAAGGGCGTATCATCATATTTGAACACTTTACAGGACAGTTAAAAAGCTAAATAAAATGAAAAATTTTGTTAGAAAAACGGTGTTTTCAGGATATTTAAGGATAGGATCAGGTGTCTGTATGATCTGGGCCCGGCTGCGTGTAAACAAATGGCATTCGAAATGTCATTCCATGTCCAGCGCAGAGTTCCAGGGGACATTATTTTTCGGACTTGCCCTTCCGTGAATACAGAACGCATACAAGTAACTACTCAGTTTGCTTGTTCCAGTTGGATTTTCAAATCCTTGACTTCCATTTGAAGTTTTCTAATTAATTTTTTGTTCCCTGACGCTTGTCTCTGCATTTCCGAATAAATTGTAATGTGTCTAGGCGGAGTTTAAATTTTTATGTACAAAATGGTTTTAAATTACGATTTTGAAAACTTACTCTGTCTGTGTCTCATTGTCTACGAGTTCTACAGTGTATTCAAAATCGATGCATCTAGAGGTAGTGCTAAATAGTATACATATACAATAAAATAAATTTAATGAACGAGCAACTGTGGTCAATATTAATATTCATAAGAAAATTAAAGCCGTAATTGATATTTAATAACGAATGTACAATTTGTGCCGCCCTAGAGTGATGAAGGAAGTATTTAATTTTATAATCTTACTCTGTTTCTGTTCGCATATCTGTGTATTCCAAGGGATTTTCAGGAAGAATACTAGAAAAAGATTTGTAAATAAAAATTTAAAAAATTTATTTATACTGATTGTTTGAACCAGTAAGCGTTTTTACTGGCTAGTATATTTGCGAAAATAAGCGAAATAAAAAGCGAAATGAAATTTTGTAATTTCCGAGAATTCATCTTGTTTATTAAAGGACCTGTAGCTAAGTAACATCAAATTTCCAATCTACATAATTAGATTGGCTTCCTTTTTATACATATTTAATTAGTTCTTAAACATATTCACGACATATATGTGCGCATCCAGATATGCGCCAAACATAATGTAAACAAAAGACACATAGATGCACATACAAATTCATGCCCACATACAAAAATCCAACAGCCAAAAAGTGATTGCGCAGCAATGATTCTGCAAATAGGCATTTAAATATGTATGTGTGAAAGTGCGTGCATCTATAAGCAAGAACGATACGAAAAAGGGAGACAGACCATGAACGCTGTCGACGTTCATATGTATGTATGTCTGTATTTACAGTAGACAGCATTAGAAAATTACAACAAAATATAAGCTCTGCTTTAAACGCAGTCATATGCAGTAAACGAGTATATGTACAAACAGGCAATGCACAGGCAGTGAAGAGGAAGCAGACTATTGCCCTCAACAGGGCCGGATCAGAGGGCCGCGGTTAACATCCTCCCCCCGTTGAAGGGCAGGGACCTTCAACTGACTTCTCAATTGGTAAAACTGCGACCTTAGAGACAGCACGCTTGAAAACTCCATTGTTCGTTCGAACGTTTACAACGCGAACAACACCATCCTCGCCGCAGATGACTTCTATTACTCGTCCCAGTTGCCATTTAAGAGGTGGCATGTTTTCTTCCTTCAGGATAACCATAGTGCCAGGTTTGATATTGTCACTTTGCTCACGCCATTTCGAGCGCTCTTGCAACAGTGAAAGATAGGAACTGCTCCATTTGCGCCAAAACAGTTGCTGCATTTCGGAAACCTTCTGCCAACTATTCAGGCGACCAAAATTGATGGTTGACAAATCGGGCTCAATTATAGATATTAGTGGGCCACCCACTAAGAAATGACCGGGCGTCAGTACGTCTAGGTCACCAGGGTCTTCAGAAATTGGGAACAAAGGGCGAGAATTTAGTACAGCACATATTTGACAAACTAAAGTCCTCAGCTCATCAAATGTCAGGGTATTTGCACCAACAGTCCGGTAAAAATGAAATTTTGCGGATTTTACGGCTGCTTCCCACAATCCGCCAAAGTGGGGCGATCTTGGCGGTATAAACTTCCACTCTATTCCGTCATCGAGGCACTGTTGGTGGATAGCATTTTGATGGGTTTGACTGGAGAACATCTTTTTCAACTCCTCCAATTCATTTTTAGCACCAACAAAATTTGATGCATTGTCGTACCAAATTGTGTGTGGTTTTCCTCTGGTGGCAACAAACCGACGCAGAGAACATAAAAATGATGGGGTTGATAAATCTTGGACGACTTCAAGATGAACAGCCTTCGTCGAAATGCATACAAAAATGCACACATAGCATTTTGTTGGAGGGCGGCTCTTCACATCAGATTTGTAAAAGAATGGACCGCAAAAATCTATCCCAGTAGTGTGAAAGGCGCGATTCGGCTTCACTCGATCAGAGGGTAGAGATCCCATAACATGCTGGCTCAATCTCGGCTTCATTTTGAAGCATCGTAAGCATTTCGAGATAATCGAGCTTACAAGTTTTCGGTCCCCAATGGGCCAATATTGCTGCCGAATTGATGCCAGTAAACATTGCGAACCAGCATGCAACAGTTTTTTATGAAAATGCATCACCGTAAATGAATGGTGTTTGGGAAGTATGATGGGGTGCTGAGCATCATAGTCCAAGCTCGAATGCTGAAGTCGGCCGCCTACTCGAATCAGGCCAAAGTCGTCTAAAATTGGCAACAGGGAATACAGCTTGCTTGAAGATGAAACGTTTTGATTTGCCTTCAAGGCTTTATATTCGGCCGAGAAGTAAACTAACTGGATATTTTTGATTAGCAGATAAGTTCCATTCTTGATATCACCAGGAGTTAGCAACTGCATCGACAAATCGGTAAGGGAAGTCATCACCAAAACATTTTTACGACACTCCGGCAACTCGGTCAGAAATTCCACATTATCTGGCCAAGATGACGAATCACCCAACAAGAAATGTGGACCAGAATTCCAAAGCTTGGAGCACAACAGCTCTTCAGGAGATGCACCCCTCGATAAGATGTCGGCCGGATTCAAATTTGTTGGTACATAATGCCATGTCATTGGAATTGGGTATGACTGAATACTGGAAACTCGGTTTGCCACAAAAACATTGAACTTTGATGGCTGTTCACGAAGCCAGAATAGTACCACCATAGAGTCAGACCAACAGTGAACAGAACAGCTGTTTTGCAAGGACTTGAAAACAGAATCTACCAACTCAGCCATCAGAGAGGCAGCTAAAAGCTCGAGCTTTGGCACAGTAAGGGTTTTTAATGGAGACACCCTCGGTTTTGAACACAATAAGGAAGTTTTGATGACGTCACCCAACTCAGCACGAACATAAACACATGCGCCATAAGCAGCCAAGCTGGCGTCGCAAAATGCATGGAGTTGCATCATCGATTTCGGCAAAGAAACGTAGCGAGGAAATGTGAATCGGCGAATGACATCAAATTTGGAAACATAATCAATCCGAGCCGAATGCAATGACTGTGGTAGACTTTCGTCCCAGTCCAAGTTAATTTTCCATAAATGCTGCATGAAAATTTTAGCCTTTGTGATGATTGGGCCGACCAAACCCAATGGGTCGTATAGTCTAGCTATCGAGGACAGAATTGAGCGCTTGGTGACAACTTTCCAATCGCTAAGAGGCTGAATTACGAAAATGAATACATCATCCTTTGGATCCCAGACAAGTCCAAGTGTTTTTGTGACATCAGTACCATCGTGAAACTTCAACATAGTTTCGCATTGATCAGAAGGTAAGCCATCCAGTACTGCTGGGACATTAGAACACCACTTTCGTATAGAAAATTCACCTTTCTGAAGTAATGCTGAAACTTGCTGCCTTATCGCCAATACATCTTGAACTGAATCACCGCCAGAAATTAAATCGTCCACATAAAAATCTCCTCTGACGATTTTTGCTCCCAACGGAAAATTACATTCTTCGTCAGCAGCGAGTTGGTGCATGGCACGTATTGCTAAAAATGCAGCAGGCTTCGTACCGTAAGTAACCGTATTGAGCTTATAGACTTGGATTTCATCCTCCTCATTTTCTCTCCACAGAATACATTGTAGATAGTCATCAGGATGAGACATTCGAACACACCTGTACATTTTGCAAATGTCACCGCTCAATGCCACTTCAAAAAATCTATATCTCAGGAGGGTGTTGAAGAGTTTGGGCTGTATAGTTGGCCCGGCAAACAAAATATCATTTAGAGACAGACCAGTTGTAGTTTTGGCGGAACCATCAAAAACTACTCGAAGTTTGGTTGACGTACTATTCAACTTATGGACGCAATGATGTGGCAAAAAGTATTTAGAGGCTGATACCTGCGTTGAAATTAAAGACATATGATTAAGTGCGGCATACTCACTGACAAAGTTAGAATATTGAGCCTTAATATCGGGATATCTTCTAAACTTCTTCTCCAAGTTAAGAAAACGTTGCAAGGCACGTTCATAAGAGCCTCCGAGTGAGGCGGTGGTTTTGCCCTCTACCAACGGCAGTCGAACAGAATATGCTCCAGAAGCAAGGCGAACGGTATTGCGAACAAAATGGTTTTCGCACAAAATGGCTTCATCATCGATTTCAGCTACGGATTGGAAGTTGTTCTCGACCTCCCAGAAGCCTTTTACAATGGCTGACAACTCCTCCTCTTCATCCTTTACTTCTGAGCACGCAATAGCCAATGACCAGGACCTTGGAGAACGCAAACCACCGCCAGCAACCACCCAGCCGAAAACAGTTTTCTGCAAAATGGGCAAATTTTCAGCTAATTTTATTTGCCCCACAGACATCAGCTCGAAGAAATGCTCAGCACCAATTAGCATATCGATACGTTCAGCTTTATCGAAAGAAGGATCAGCCAGTTGAATATTTTTGGGAATATTCCAGCCAGAAGTGCTGATGCTCACGTTCGGTTGATAATCCGTGATAGTGGGCACCACCATTGCAGCAAGCGATATCAGAAAATCGCTGCATCTGGATTTCACTACGAACTCAACAGACTTGTCAACATTAACACTTCCATCGCCAATGCCAGATATGGTAGTACAAACACGTCTGCACTTCAAGGACAGACGATTCATGAAGCGACTAGTCATCAGATTCAGTTGGGATGCCGAGTCCAAAATTGCCCGGCAGGGAACAAAAACTCCACATTTGTTTTTGACCAAAACAACAGCAGTAGCCAACAGAACACTTACATTTGATGTTGATGTTTCAGATGTATTAGATGGTGACGAAACGAGCACAGTTTGAGATGTATGTGGAACAGTGGGATCTGACGCTGAAGGCTGGAGGGACGGGCTAGGCTCTAAGTGCAACATAGTATGGTGCTTTAATGAACACTTGCGACAACTTCCAGAAGTACATTTCTTCAATACATGACCCTTGCGCAAACAGTTGAGGCACAACATCAGTCTTTTGGTCTCTTTGTATCGAATAGATGGCGCAAGATTCGAAAACAGAGCACAACTCGTTATATAGTGGCCTGCAGAGTCACAAAATGTACATTCGGCAGAGGAGCCGGAACGTGTACATGACGATTTTTGGGATTTGCCTTTTTGAAGATTTGCTGGCTAGCCGACACACCAACGACAGAATTTTCCAAATTCTCCAGCATTTGGCATCTCCTTTCCAGAAAGGCGGACAATGACTCCCACGTTGGCAGCTCATTCATTTTTTGTGACTCTTCCCACTTTATTTGAGATGCCTTATCCATCTTCGTCGTGGCCAAATATATTAACAAACCATCAGCAATTTGTTCCTTCTTGGCAATGGTCAACATAGCACGCAGATGCGAATTCAATTTGTCGCTGAGGTGTCGCAAGCCAACAGCCGAGTCACCGTTCACAGCCTTCAACGAGAAAAGCTCCATCACATGTGTCTGAAAATTAAGAAGCTTATTATCAAATATATTTTTCAACAATTTTACCGCCTCTGTGTAATTCGTGTTATTCAGCTCTAACGACGAAATTGTATCCAAAGCTGTACCAGTCAGATTGGAACGAAGATGGTGGAACTTTTCGAGGTCACTCAAACCAGTGTTGTCATCAATGACCGTCGAAAAAAGGGCATAGAAATTCGGCCAGTCCGCATATGCTCCACTAAACTTGGGCAGTTGGATTTCAGGAAGCCTAGGTTTGTATGAGGAAGATGGCGCATCAGAAAATGGCGCCCCATCAAGAGAAAATTGGCGCATCGTTGACGAACGAGGCATTGTGTCTCACTTCCTGGTCAAGTTTAACTGCCTAGTTAACTTCGCCTTTACATCGAAATAGAGGGACACGAACTTCATTCGTTCGCAGCTCTCCAACTCACTAGTCACTTTTTGCTCCAGTGCAGACTGCGCCTCCTCGAATGTAGCATTCACTTGCTCTACGAAATCCAGCCGGACGGACAAATCAGCGGCGTCATAGTCATCCAATTGCTTGGTTTTGAGGGACAGTTTTAACGCCTCGAGCTGCTTCACCATGGCTGCCACCTTGGTCATGTATGGAAGCAGATTGTTAGGGCTATCTGCTCCATCACTTGTGTTGCTACTTTGATCACAAGGCATTATTTTCACTTGTTAGAACACTTGCGAACTTTGTACAAAAATCACGAAACAGTTTAATACTACCCGAATTGGTAGTTTAATATTATCCGAATGATAATATTCTATTGTTAATATGTATTATCCGAATGATAATATTAGTGAAGTGATATCGATTTATATCACGTCGGGGTCACCAATGTTTAGTATATTTGCGAAAATAAGCGAAATAAAAAGCGAAATGAAAAGCGAAATGAAATTTTGTAATTTCCGAGAATTCAACTTGTTTATTAAAGGACCTGTAGCTAAGTAACATCAAATTTCCAATCTACATAATTAGATTGGCTTCCTTTTTATACATATTTAATTAGTTCTTAAACATATTAACGACATATATGTGCGCATCCAGATATGCGCCAAACATAATGTAAACAAAAGACACATAGATGCACATACAAATTAATGCCCACATACAAAAATCCAACAGCCAAAAAGTGACTGCGCAGCAATGATTCTGCAAATAGGCATTTAAATATGTATGTGTGAAAGTGCGTGCATCTATAAGCAAGAACGATACGAAAAAGGGAGACAGACCATGAACGCTGTCGACGTTCATATGTATGTATGTCTGTATTTACAGTAGACAGCATTAGAAAATTACAACAAAATATAAGCTCTGCTTTAAACGCAGTCATATGCAGTAAACGAGTATATGTACAAACAGGCAATGCACAGGCAGTGAAGAGGAAGCAGACTATTGCCCTCAACAGGGCCGGATCAGAGGGCCGCGGTTAACACTGATATGTTTCTTACTAACCCAAAGGACATATCCATCTCGTCATTAAAATTAATGTCTGAGCTTATCGATGGAAAACTGACACTAAATTAGAAAAAGGACATAAATATTCATTGCTTCCAATACTGGAGTTACTTACTCTAGAGGTGGCGTTTGACACAGATCAGACACAACAAATGGTATTGCATTAGTCAATAGCACGCTCTTTTTTTCTCCTCTTACAATATCCGAGGGCAAAAAATGATCGTTGCAGATGAACTGACCGCTTTCTAATGCAATACCACTAGCCTGACTCCACTCCATCGGAGCTCTCCATCTTTTGGTATTTTGAAAAACGATCCATTTCCATGGTCATCACGTTTGTCACAAATGCGACACTTGCGCATTTTTTCTTATTAGAAAAGTATATATTTTTTAAAACAAAAACAAACACAATATAATTTTAAAACAACAATAATTTTGTATTGTTTTCTCCACTTTATATTATATTTTTTCACTCAGTCTTATTTTTTTCACTTCCTATTACTTTTTTCCAATTTCAATTTAAACTCATACGTTTCCTTTTTTCGCTCTCCACTGCTGTCAAAAAATGTAAACAAACATTTGGAATATAAACAATGAGATTGACAACCAAAATGCTGTCAAACACGCCAAAATAAAAAAATTGTAATCAGCTGTTAGCTTGAGACTACCTTTACAATTATTGTATCATGGTTCACACTTTTGTAAATTCACAGGGTTGCATTTTTCCGCCATTTTTCTGGCAATGTTGTCCCATCTGCAATATGGCATCCCATTTTTGGAGAGATTGTTTTCAATTATGTATTGTGAATTAACGGGAAGAAGAACAAAAATGAGAAATTATTTTAATATTTGCAAAAAGAGTGTAAATAATTGAACATAGAATAGTAAAAATATTTTTTATAAATACTTTTCACGAATTGTTTGTTTGTTTCGCACAGCTCTTTCTTCGCAACTCATGACACCATTGCTACCAGATAGTGAAAATCCGCCACTTATTGCTTATGTGCCAGTTAGTGGAAGTCAATTGTTTTCATTGCAAAGTGCTAAACTAAAATTGCTAGCTTGTAACGAAAACATGCCTAATAGTGGCCTTCGGTAGCTTAGTGGTTAGGGCATTAGACTTGGATCCCGAAGGTGCTGGGTGCAACTCCCAGCCATGGCACCGGAAAAATTTAAGATCAACATTTCATGTTTTCATCATAATTCGAGTTTCTGCATCTAAAAACAACTCACCGGGCGCACTACCACTACAACAACATCTGATCACACAAGTCAACAGGGAAGCAAAAAATAGACATAACACCATAACGACTATTAACAGAAATGCAGCGCTTCTAGTGGAGAATAGAAACGGCAAAACTCAAATAACATCCATTCCCTGATATTAACAGACGAATGTTAATTTACAACCGGACAACATTGAGTAGATGAAGACAACAAGGTTCCCGCGATAATCGGATATATGCCGGAACGAAATCTGTAATAACCAGTAAGGAAAGGCTAAAGTCGGGCGGTGCCGACTATATAATACCCTACACCACTCTCGTAATATTGAATAACTCAGATATATAAATTTTGTAATTCATGTATAAATTGTTTACATAAATTTACTTTTGGGACATTTTATACCCTGTACCACAGTGTGGTGTAGGGTATAAAAACGATTGGATCTAAAGAGCCAAATCGGATGAAACATATATATGGGAGCTATAGCTAAATCTTTACCGATTTTCTTCAAATTCGGCAATGTTGGTTCATGAATCAAGAAACTCTACCATTCTAAATTTCAAAATGATTGGATGTAAAATCCAGCTTCTTCAGGACTAAAGAGCAAAATCGGACGAAACATATATATGGGAGATATAGCTAAATCTTAACCGATTTTCTTCAAATTCGGCAATGTTGGTTCATGGATCAAGAAACTCTACCATTCTAAATTTCAAAAAGATTGGATGTAAAATACAGCTTCTACAGGACTAAAGAGCAAAATCGGACGAAACATATATATGGGAGCTATAGCTAAATCTTAACCGATTTTCTTCAAATTCGGCAATGTTGGTTCATGGATCAAGAAACTCTACCATTCTAAATTTCAAAACGATCGGATGTAAAATACAGCTTCTATAGGACTAAAGGGCCAAATCGGATGAAACATATATATGGGAGCTATAGCTAAAACTTAACCGATTTTCTTCAAATTCGGTTGTTGTTGTTGTTGTTGTTGTAGCAGCTTGGAGACGCTGAGTTGATAATCCTTAAGTCTATTTCTATTACAGACTTCGTTCCGGCATTTATCCGATTATCGCGGGAACCTTATGTTGTTTTCATCCACTCAATGTTGTCCGGTTGTAAATTAACATTCGCCTGTTAATATCAGGGAATGGATGTTATTTGAGTGTTGCCGTTTCTATTCTCCACTAGAAGCGCTGCATATCTGTTAATAGTCGTCATGGTGTTATGTCTATTTTTAGCTTCCCTGTTGACTTGTGTGATCAGATGTTGTTGTAGTGGTAGTGCGCCCGGTGAGTTATTTTAGCTGCAGAAACTCGAATTATGATGAAAACATGAAATGTTGATGTTAAATTTTTCCGGTGCCATGGCTGGGAGTTGAACCCAGCACCTTCGGGATCCAAGTCTAACGCACTAACCACTAAGCTACCGAAGGCCATTCGGTAGTGTTGGTTCATGGATCAAGAAACTCTACCATTCTAAATTTCAAAATGATTGGATGTAAAATACAGCTTCTACAGGACTAAAGAGCAAAATCGGACGAAACATATATATGGGAGCTATAGCTAAATCTTAACCGATTTTCTTCAAATTCGGCAATGTTGGTTCATGGATCAAGAAACTCTACCATTCTAAATTTCAAAAAGATCGGATGTAAAATACAGCTTCTATAGGACTAAAGGGCCAAATCGGACGAAAGATATATATGGGAGCTATATCTAAATCTGAACCGATTTCAACCAAATTCAATAGCGATCTTAACAGCCGCGAAATACTCTAAACTGCAAAATTTCAGAACGATCGTAGTGAAATTGCGACCTGTAGTCGACGAACAACTTTACATGGACAGACGGACGGACAGACATCGTTAAATCGACTCAGCTAGTGATTCTGAGTCGATCGGTATACTTTAAGGTGGGTCTAGCTGTGTTATTTTCAGGTGTTACAAACATCTGCCGTGAAACAAACTTATAATACCCTGTACCACAGTGTGGTGTAGGGTATAAAAACAGATTTAAGGATTATCAACTCAGCGTCTCCAAGATGCTACAACAACAACAACTTAAAGAAATAAGAATACATATAATTGCAGTGAAGTTATTTTTAAACATTAAATAGATCCAATGTTATTTTGTATTCCTCATGTTCGGATTCGGCGGAATACAAAGCACAGCCTATTCGAATAGAAATAAAGGACAAAAGTAGCCCTTCGTCATCGTCATGTCTGAAATCGTAAATACTTGCAAACAATTTTGCAGAATTAGGAAGCGTTTAAAGATTCAAAAGAAGCGTTTAACTATCGCCCTTATTCCAGTTGGCTTCGTCGACGTCGATTCTTAGTCGACACTGTTTAGATTGACGACCTGAAATTTATCTGAAATTTATTTCCCCGGCCTTGTTTAAAATAACACGGATTTTTCATGTCAATGTACGGAGGAATGATTGTTCAAAACTACCGGAGAGAGAAAGAAGTTGCATTTGTATAAAATGTTTAAGGAGGCCAAATCTCGGTCACACAATCAGCTATGATTAGCTTAGTTAGTTAAAATAACATTTTAAACTAAATTGGCCCAGAAAATTTACAATTGTCTTTTTATAAAAAAACCTCCAAATTCCACTAAAAAAATATTTTCGTTGACAATTTTGTTGTCGAGAAATTTCTCGCAATTTTTTTTCTCGATAACGGTTGCGGTGATCCAAATAAAGACTACGATCCAAACTTGTCGATAACGTATGCCATGATTAGGCCCCAGCACTAGAATACAACAGCCGACAATTTTTCCCAGCACCATTGCATTTACTAATGTTGACACTTTTTTCCCACAGAATAATTAAAACTTCACATATTTTCGGCCAATAAAGAAGTTTCTACCATCTTATTCAAGTTTTATTTTACATTTACTTGTCTTCTGGCTTAGTAAAAACAAAAGTTAAATTACATTTGCCACAGTAGTGGCGATCTTCATGTGCAGCCATGAAAACGCCAGCACCACAGTTTTCGCCTGGGCATTCACGGCGGAGTCGATGTATCTTTCCATTTTCGTCGACCTTAAAAAAAGAAATCAGACCTTTAGATAAATTAAGTTTGGTGATAAAAAAGGCTATTCAGTATAATTATTAGATCCTTGTTTGAGTGTAATATAGGATGAGGGTGAAATCAAGTGTCGAAAAACTTTTGTACTGGACAAGATTAACAAGACTCAAGAATTCCACCATAAGACAACGATGCCTTAATACAAACTCAGTTCATTACGTCACTAATATACCAGGCAGTTATCCAAATTGTACCTTGTAGTATTTAAGGACCGCTAGCTTAACCTTCTTCCTCTTATGCTTCATTTTCTTGGGAGTAGAATAGTTCTTCTTCTTGCGCTTTTTCGCACCACCGCGTAGGCGTAAAACCAAATGCAGCGTGGATTCCTTTTGAATATTGTAGTCGGAGAGGGTCCGGCCATCTTCAAGCTGTTTTCCCGCAAAAATTAAACGTTGTTGATCGGGTGGAATTCCCTCTTTGTCCTGAATCTTGGCCTTAACATTTTCTATAGTATCAGACGGCTCAACCTCAAGCGTTATGGTCTTGCCCGTAAGGGTCTTGACAAAAATCTGCATATCGTGATTTTATGCCTGCAAGAAAAAGAAATGTTTATAATAGTACGCATTTATCAATTCATATTACGCTGCAATCAATACAAACTAAAAATTAAAACAAATTTCGAAATATTTTCTAGTTTTTTTATTTGGTTTCTTAATCAGCTTTTGTGTTTCGTCAGTTTATACCAAAAGCACAGCATTGATGACACCATCGTTTTCGGGGTTATTCGTAACTTGGGCGTATTTACCCCAAACAACCCTTCCAGTTTGAGTTACAAGTCCCAACTCTGACACATTCACCTCGATAACTGTACCTTTAGTAATCACACCAAGAGAAGTGAACATGGGCGAACTTGGATTTTTTTTAACTCCAATAATAGGCAGTTGAAATGTTGCTTTAAGCTCGGGATGTGTAACATGAGCCATTTTCATTCGAAGAGCCATAGGTCGTATAAAACGCTCAAACTTGGGAGGTTTCCGTGTAAAATTTTCTCCCACAAATGTAACTTTGGTTACCATCCGTTTCCAAGACTTTCTTTTAGTCTTTCCTGTCTTTAGAGCTTTAAAAACTTCCATATCAGATTGAGCACGGATTTTGGGAATAGGAACGTCCCACTTGCCACACTTTTCTTTTCGTTTTTGTTTAATCATGTTAGATAGTACTTTAGCACTGGATTGTGTCCCCCTGTCCAAAAGATAGTGTGGAATAGCGCCTTCCTCGATCTCCTTGACCTGCTTCTCGACTTTTTTCTCTTGGTGAGACTGAATTTTTTTCTTAATTTGAATTTTTTCATTTCTTCGATCTTTATTAAATATTTTGGCTTTTATTCCGCGCAACTTCCGCGCTTTCCTTGCGCGTTCTTTTGGCAAACGGGCATTTTTTTTCCTCTTTCTGTCCTCATAATCCAATCGTCTACCGTATAGCTTCCGATGCCGTTCCATATATTCATTTTGTGGCATTATTTTTGTTTATCTATAAAATTAGAAACTCTTGGATCAATTGCCATTTTTACCGTAGATTGTCTCTCAGTTAACAACAGTAGATGCTCCATTTGAATATTGTACCAAAGAATGTACATACATACCCGAAAATATACTGAAAAGGTTGAAATAGCAAGAAATTTTCACCAGCTGTTGACGATGTACATATATTTTACTAGTAGGTAAAAAAAAAAAAAGAACAATTAAAAATACTAACTCGCCGCTCGAAACCCACCTGGTACTTCCGAAAACACGATGTAAAAGGGAAGAAACTTAAGTGAGCTGCAGTAATGAAGGTTATTATCAATATATTAAGATTACCCTGCATAAACGAAACAAGTATAACTTTTAAAATTTAGTTCGCAAATGCTTTTCTACAGTTAGATGTCGCTGTAGTATTAATTATGGGCCAACCTTATTTGACGCGCTTTGTGAATATTGTCACAAAGATTATTATTGAATATTATTATTAAAACATAATACGACAAAAGGAAGTGAAAATTTAAATAAAAAAATAAAAAACGAAAAACACAAAACGATGAGTACGATAAGTGCGATAGGTGCGAGTACGGCATACTTTTTCCCCCCCGTTTCCGACTACCTCTCTCGCCCACAAAACGCCGATAAATATACTTAATACTTAAAAAAAAGTATCATGTAAATGCAGACCAAGAAGTCTTTATACTGATCCTCACAAGGCAATTTTTTCTAAGAAAGTATCAAAGTTTGTAGGAGAGAGAGGCAGAGAACTCTTTCCGTCTGCCACTTTCTCCTACAAACTTCGACACTTGCTTGGAAAAAATTGCTTCGTGTGAAGCAGCACTTAAAAAAAATTGTGTTTTATATCAATAGCGGTATTCACGATCTGATGTATTTGTCATAACCTTTAACCATAAATACAATTTTGTACATCAAATCGTGATCGCACGTGTTGTAAATATGATAATCGAGTTAGAAACAGCTTATTTGACAAATTGTTTTCTAGCGCCACATTGAATCAAAATGCCAAAGATAAGTGAAAAAAAGAGTATTATAAATTATATTGTGGAAGAACTTTAAGATACTCGTAATATTTAGGAATTAAGTGGTAAGCATTGAAACAAAATGATATGCAAGTATATTTGAAATACTTAAAGTTAAAGATGAGGCCATTGATGAAATAAAAATATAATATACAAATAAAATAAAATATAATTATAAAAACAATTTTAATCATTTAAATAAATATTATAAAAGTTAAGTATTATTAAAAAATCGAATTATAAATATAACAAGGATATGCCTTCTGGCTACCAATGGCACCAGAAGGACTATGCCGTCTGGCTACCAATGGCACCAGAAGGACTTTGCCTTCTGGTTACCAATGGCACCAGAAGGACTATACCTTCTGGCTACCAATGGCACCAGAAGGACTATGCCTTCTGGCTACCAATGGCACAAAAAGGACTATGCCTTCTGGCTACCAATGGCACCAGAAGGACTATGCCTTCTGGCTACCAATGGCACAAAAAGGACTATGCCTTCTGGCTACCAATGGCACAAGAAGGACTATGCCAGTGGAAGCAGTACTACTGATAGAGGAATGCCGCCGAGCAAGTCGAAGAATTGTGAACTTTTTATAGTGATAGACCATCTTACGAAATTTTTATTTTTGAAACCCCCTCCTATTTTAAACCAACAAAAATGGACACACTACAACAACCAACAGATACGACTACGACAAATACACGACAATCAAAACCCTTGATTGAAAATAAGCCAAGTGATCCGAAGACGTAGGCGGCAGCACCAGGCACTTTGGATGGGCGCATGGCTCTCAGGATCCTTGCGAGACTTCAGAATCCCTAAAGTGGGCACGGAGCATTTCTGAAGAACAGCATACCGCATCAACTTCCATACGACAGAAGCAAATTAAAAGACTGCGCTCTTCAGATAAACCCCTGGCATCCACAAGGACTAAAGTGTTTTGTGGTAACGCTGCTCCTCGGACCTCCGCTGACGTTACTAAGGACAACTTGATGCTGGCGGTCATCAACAGGAAAGAGTTAGACGGCAACATCCCCAAGAGCAAGTTTAGAGTACGCAATGTGATCTTTTTAATAATCAATATTGCCAGAAAAATGTGCTCGTACAACCGTGTGAACATTCAATTTTTTGTTGCGGAACGTTGGTAGAAAATTCATTGTGAAATAATTTGCAGATTGTTAGATGTGCAAAGTTTATGCATGTGACAACGGTGCCATTGCCAGAAAAACATTTTATTCGCAACACTGTCTATAAAATATATTTATTGGCAATCCTGCATATAAATATTTACAAAATATATTGTAAATATATGAAATTGTAAGATTTTCTTGCAATCGTCTGAACTGTCAATTCACCTTTGCCTAACAATCTGTCATTCGTGGCAATCGTGTGTACATACCTGTTCAGTTCTATCACTGCGCACTGAATAAAATTGGTGAAATCTGGCCGGGTGCGGCGCTGAATGTTGTCAACAAGGAGGACATCCCGTCTCGGCCCAGGGCACATCCATGGATTCCTATACCAGCCGATGTGGAATCCGTGACTAAAATGCTGACGGTTTACAATCCGGGGCTTCCAACTGGCAACTGGAAGGTCGGTCGATTGGATGAGGCGGATGGGCATCGGAGGTACGCATTATTTATGCTGAATGCCAAGTCTCTACCAGAGAAGAAAGCAGCCGCGGGGCGATCCGCTGCCAGCCGACCCGCCGTTAATTTTGAAAGAGTCGCGCCGCCGCCGATTTACCCGTCTTATCGGCGGCTGAAAACGCAGTCGATAGCTGAGCCGATGTTTTTTATTACTTTTTCTTGCGATCCATTCATGTGTGCGAAATCAGACATTTAGCAGCTAAAAAAAATAATATTGTAGAAGGTAAGGAATCGGGTAATGTTAATTATTTTGAAATAGCGGACCTCAAAATTCACATTTTAAATTATTTTTACAGAGTTTTTAAAATGAAAAGAACGATACGGGGCTATTTTCTTCCATCTGGAAGAGAAGAAACAGAGGAAGATTTTGATATTTGTGAAATCGCGGAAATACGAGATGAAAGTGACTCCGATTGTGACGACATCGATTGTTGTGTATTAACGAAGTAGTAAAGACACGCGTTAATTATGATAAGAATTCATATATAATATTTATTCCATATAATTGAGAATGATATAAAACGGTGTATGGATGAAACAAGATGATGATCTAATCTTAAGCAAAACCAGTTACGTACTCTAACATAAAAAGGATTTGATACAATGCAACTAAGGGATGTATGTAAAGGTACAATAGAAATCATAACATAGAAAAGGGTTGCCATCAGTGTTGCAACGACACTACAATCTCCCACGCTAATATCGGACGTGGTCCGAGAAATGTGCGGGAGGTCTTCTAACCCGACCGGATCTTCTTAAGCTTTCCTCCTGGCGTTCTGTTGATTGAGGTTGCAAAGTTGGTGCAGGTTGAACAACTCTATGTTCAATGTGAATTTCATCAATTTTGGATTTCTGTTGGACGACTGGTTCCGCGAAGGTCACCGACTTTTTTGGTGTTTCCACTCCTGATTGGTACAACTGATTTATATGACGCTTGAGTTCATAACCATTGTCTAGCTTTATTTGATAATGAAGGCGACCAAACCTTTTCTTAACAGTTCCAAATTTCCAAGTTGGTTTGCTTCTGTCGAACCATCGTACCTGGACCCTATCTCCCACGCTAATACGACGAACCACAGATGCACGTATTGTTGATTTTAATTCTTTTACAGGGCGCATGGCATCCAGTCTGATCCTAAACTCTCGACCAAGATATAACTGTGACGGAGTTTTACCATTAGCCAATGGGGTTGCTCTATACCGGAACATTATTTCTTGGACCTTGATGTTTAACGGCAATGTATCGTCTTCCATTGCTTTTAATTTGGCTTTAAGCGTTTGCACGTACCTTTCTGCTAAGCCATTTGTTGCTGGATGACCAGGTGCTATGAACTTTTGAATAATTCCATTATTAACACAATATTCTTTAAATGTTGAACTTTGAAAAATCGTTGCATTGTCTGATACAATTATCTGCGGGATACCATGTGTGGCAAAAATATCCTGCAACAGTATGATTGTTTTCTCAGAGGTTGGTGAATCTTTTATAATGCGAATTTCAGGCCACTTTGATTTTGCATCCACTAACACGAAAAAGTGGTGATTTTGGAATGGTCCAGCATAGTCTATATGGACTCTCTGAAAATTTTCATTTGGTTCATCCCAATGATGAACAATTACCTTCGGAGGATTTTTCCTTACCTTGGCACAGCTGGAACATGATCTTACAAAATGTTCAATATCAGTGTCTATACATTTCCAGAAGCAATACTTCCTTGCTAACTGCTTCATCTTCACGATGCCCATGTGGGTATGATGTAATTCTTTTAAAATGTCGTCACGGAGACATGTAGGTATCATTACCCGACTACCTTTGAATATAACACCGTCTTGAATTGAGTATTCCATGTCGAAATTGTTTCCTTTTAACAACTCGTTCTTAAGTTTTGAAAGTTCTGAATCGAGTTCTGTTTCCTTAGCAATCGTGGAGGCTGTCACTGCAAAAGTTGAAATTTCATTTATTATTTGATCTTGAATAATTCGCACCTCATCATCTAAGAAGTGTTTGAAATTTTGTGTTTCTTTGATTGGGGCTCTCGATAAGCAATCAGCATTTACGTTAAATTCAGCTTTACGATGTTCTATTTTATAATTAAATCCTTGAAGGAATGATGCATAACGAAGAAGTCTCGCTGACGTCATAGCTGGAGTCTTTGCATTTTGATGAAAAATCCTGGAAAGAGGTCGATTGTCCGTTAATAAAGTAAATTCTCTTCCATGGAGGTACATAAAAAATTTGTCAACTGCAAAAATTATTGCTAACGCCTCTCTGTCAAGTTGACTATAATTTTGTTCGGCTTTTGTTAAAGCTCGTGAAACAAACGCGACAGGACGTTCATCTCCATCCATGATATGGGATAATACCGCAGCGATGCCCGTTGGGCTTGCGTCACACGCTAATGTAACTGGCAGAGATTGGTTATATGGCACTAGTACTCTATCTTTGAGAATTTCCTGTTTCAGGTTCTTAAACGCTTTTTCACATTTTTCAGTCCAGCTAAATTTTCTATTTTCTTCTAAAAGTTGACGTAAAGGGAATGTAAGTGTCGAAACATCTGGAATAAATTTTGAATAATATGTTATCATTCCGAGGAATCTCCTCAGCTCTTCTATATTTTGGGGTCTTGGCATGTCCATTATGGCTTTAACTTTATCAAGGCATTTTGAAATTTTGTTATGGCTTACCACATATCCAAGATACTTGATTTCATCTTTGAAATAAACGCATTTGTTCTTGTTAACGTGTAATTTGTATTTGTTCAATCTTTCAAAGCATTTGATTAGGCGATCCTCGCACTCCTTTAACGTTGAACCATGGATGATAATATCATCAAAGTATGAAATAGTTCCATCCAAACCTTGTAAAATTTGGTCAAGAATTCGATTAAACTCGCTCGGAGCGGTTTTAATTCCAAAAGATAATCGATTCATTTGGTATGTACCACGGTGTGTTGAAATAGTTTGCACTTGTCTGCTTTCTTCGTCTACCTGGACGTGAAGATAGGCTTTGTATAGATCTAGCTTACAAAAATATTTACTGTTTCTCAAACTGTTGAAAATTTCGTCGATCCGTTTGATAGGATAATGTGCTGATTCCAGCTGAGGGTTAACAGCGACTTTATAGTCAACGCACAAACGTACGTTACCATCGGGCTTTGGTATTACCACCAAGGGTGACCCCCAGTTGCTGGTATTTACTTTTGTAATGATGCCGTCTTTCTCCAAACTATCCAGTTCACGCTCTACTTTCTCCCGAAGTGCAAAAGGTACTTGTCTTTCTCTTAAAAATACAGGTTTAGCACCTTCCTGTAGTTTTAAACTACAAACCAAATCAGGAATACACCCTACTTTTTCTTGAAAAATCTCGGAGAACTGTTGCTGAATTTGAATCAGGGAATTCACATTACGATTGTCATGTTCATGAACGTTATTTTGATCGATATCGGTTAAGTTGATTTTCAGATGACGAATCCAAACGCGTCCCAACAAGGGTGAATGTTTCGATGATACTATGTAAAGTTCTTCTTTTGATGTTCTATCCTTGTACTTTACGTTAACGTCCACAACACCCAAAGGTACAAACACATCACCAGTGTATGCTCGAAAAGCAATTAACGTTTTTCTCATCGTCGCATTGATATTTAATTTCTTAAAGTCAGTTTCCGGAATTAAAGTAAAACCGGCGCCTGAGTCCACTTCGAACGTTTGTCTTTTGCCTTCAATCAAGACGTTTGTAAAAAATTTCTGTGAATCTACGGCCGTCATCGCTTCTTTTTTGTAAATATCAATAATTTTATTCACTCCAAAAAAATCTTCTGTTGATGCTGTATACATTTCCACTGAATTTGACGTTTCGTTATTATTTGATTTGTTTTGTTTCAGTTTGTTTTGAATACAAACTTTCTCGACATGGCCAACCTTACCACATGCCTTGCACTTCAAGTTGTTTTTGTTCACTCTGCACTCATTTGACATATGATTGTTCCGTCCGCATCTTAGACATAAACCGCTGATACCCAATTCGCCGTAATTTACTCTTCTTGATGTGGATTTTGACGTTCTGTTTCGCGAACTGCTTCGATTTCGATTTCTTCCTCTGTGATTATCGATACATTGATGATGCACTTTATGTATATCGCTTGTTGAACACGATGAATTATTACCAATTACTTGGTTATCGATTTTCGCTGCCTCTATCGCCGTCGCTTTTTCTACAATTTCTGCGAATGTAGATGTTGAGTTTTGAAGCAGCCGCTCCCGTATGTGACCATCACGCAATCCTCTGATGAACTGTGCTCTAAGAAAAATATTCGCCACCGATTTTGTGCATTCACATACAAACTCACACCCATCTGCTTGATTCTTTAAGACTGTCACGAAATCTGAAATAGACTGGTCATTATTTTGTATTTCACTCAGAAAACGATGCTGCTCTACTAATACGTTCTTTTTGGGGCAGAAATGTTTTTGCAGAAGCTCAACTAGCTCCTCGTACTTTAATTCACTTGGACTTTTAGGCGCTGCCAATGATGTTACCACGGTATATGTTGAAGGGCCAATATATTGCAAAAGCAATTTTGCACACAAGCTTTTGTCATCAAAAACTTTTTTGATTTGGAAGTGTATTTCCAGACGCTCCTTGTAAGTCTTAAATGACTCCATTTTAGGATCGAAACTGTCGAAATTCGAGATTATGTTCACACTGGTAGTGCTGGTGGCAGCCGTCGCCATGTTCGTAATGGCCTGTAGCAATTGTTGTAGTTGATCTCGATCCATCTTGTTAGGTTAAGTTGAATTGAATTGATTTAATGTTGAATTTTAACGTTTGATGTTGCTTGATTTTTCCCGAATTAGCTTTTATTCTCGTCGCCAATTATTGTTGTGTATTAACGAAGTAGTAAAGACACGCGTTAATTATGATAAGAATTCATATATAATATTTATTCCATATAATTGAGAATGATATAAAACGGTGTATGGATGAAACAAGATGATGATCTAATCTTAAGCAAAACCAGTTACGTACTCTAACATAAAAAGGATTTGATACAATGCAACTAAGGGATGTATGTAAAGGTACAATAGAAATCATAACATAGAAAAGGGTTGCCATCAGTGTTGCAACGACACTACATCGATAGTCCAGCTTTCATCAGGGCGAATAAAGATCAGATTGCGAAGTACGAATATCTTATGAGAAAAACAAAAAGGCAACGACCGTGGCAAAAATAGTTGTGGCTTATCGTAAAGGGTTCGGGTCCGAAGTTTAGAAGTATTATGGAAGTTTTTTCTGGGACTTTGTTTTGAGATGGAGCTCACAGCATTAAAAGGGTAATTCAATACTTATTTTTTAATGTCTAATATACCAAAGTATTCGAATGGTTCATAGTCCTTTAAAAGTACAAATTACTTTAAATGCTTTGAATTTATAAGTTTTTTTTTTTTTAATAAAATTAATATATAAAAATTAATGCATGTGTGTTTGTGTGTGGATTTGTTTGTTCCGTATAGACGCCTAATGGGCTGGACCGATCTTCTTGGAATTTTCACAGAATGTAGATGTGGTGAAAATAGGGTACTTGAATTTTAGATATGGGCATTTCCAACGAGATGTCAACCGCAGCCAAAAAATTGAAAGTCTATAAAAGTATGTTGTTTTACTATTTTTTATAGGGAATCTATCAAAATTAACAAATTTTCCCAAAAACTACATTTATTCATAAAACATTTTAAAATATTTGAGTGCAAATTCGAATAATTGCAAAATTTATGTTTTAAACATTTATGTTTTAAACATTTGTATTGTATGTTATGTTTGATTATTGGTTTCTCTTTTGAATCTTGATTTATATTTAAGGGATATAAGAAAAATAATTTTTGTTCTGAAAATAAATATATTGAATATATTAAAAATAATTTGTAATCAACCTTTGGATGTCTAGTTGCATAAAATGTAAAAAAATAAACATAAAAAAAACGATGGAATAAACTGTCGCATTCGAAATGTCGTGTGCGAATGTGATTACAATTAAATAAAAAATAAACTACTTAATATTAAATAAAGAACATTATTAAGATACATGAATCCATGACATTTTAAAATTAGTCGCATTAAAATATTCCTTCAGGTTTCGTGTTTCATTGGTTTGCTTTGAAAGCGACTTCTGTTTTTGTCGCGTGCGAATGGCTTGGTTTTTTGTAGTTATCTTGAAAACGAACAATTGGCCAAAATAAACCTTAGCACCAATTATAGTGCTAATCAAGAGCTATAAGTTTCGCCTTTTGTCAAAATGAAATTATGCTTTGGCATATGTTTTTTTCACTTTGAATGCGTACGAATGTCACATTCGACATTGGAGAAATGCCCATATATCAAGTGGCAGCATCTGGCGGGAACTTGCGTTTCAGCCTTTAACAATATGCTTGAATGTGTCGAGAAGCTCTTACTCACGGAAGTAGAATCCTGTGGGGATGAATCCGGTGAGGATGAGCTTCTAGCGGACACAGACGACGAGACAGATATAACGGTGGTGACGAAACCTGACAATGGTTCGGTTCCTACAGATAATCCTCCAACACTCTAAGCAACATCAGCTCCCTTAACAGCCTCCTGATGCAAGGAGGGGCTGACCTGGTCCTAATCCAGGAACCTTGGTTGAATGGAGATAAGGTTTGTGGGCTTAGGACGCCAGTGTTTAAGCTGCTTCAAGGTACAGGCAATGGAAGACGTAGAACCTGTTTACTTGCCAAGAACGACCTTAATATATACCTTCTTCTTTCTTGTAGTAGTGAAGACATAGTATCAGCCAGTCTCGAGTTAGAAAACTCTCATGTGTAGTTGGCCTCCGTTTAACACTGAGACGCCACCTTTGTATTGAAATCACTGGTAGGAGCGGTAAACGAGAAGAACAAGGAGCTAATTGTGTGTAGTGATATCAATCCACTCCATCATATGTGGGGAAGTACTGACATCAACGACAGGGACGAATTACTTATCGAATATATTATAAGTAGTAACCTTGTGATTTGTAATAGAGGGCATGAACCTACCTTTATTACCTGAAACAGACAGGAGGTGCTGGATGTCACCTTTGTCTCTGAGAATTTAAGTGGAAGGATTTATAAGTGGAAAGGTTTGGTGAAAATGCACACTATCCGGGATATAGAAGAAATGGTGGAACGTGTCACTGCAACTCTTAACGACTCGTTACAAGCCGCATGTCCCAAAAAGTTGCTGAGGAAGTCTGTAGGAAGATCTTCCCAGAGCCCCACAGGACTGGGACACATACAAGGAAGAACTCCAACGGTATAAACGAATTGAAAATGGATCTATATAAATCCTGGATAGATTTCTATAGTGGCGTAGAAAGCTCATCTGAAGTCTAAAGGTACGGAACATTTTAGCCTCAACACCTTGTTTAATTACAGGTGCACCATGGTATATAAGAAACGCTAACATCCATAAGGATCTCAACATGCCAACAGTAAAAGAGGAAATTGAAAAATATTGCCGGTGTTACGTGGGTAAACTATTCAATCATCCAAACATCCTGGCTCGAGAACTACTAAATTTTGAAGGTCATGACCGCCTTAGAAGGAGAGATACGCTGGACATGATATAAATTAAAACAAATCCTAATCAAAATCCAAATCCTAATCAAAATCTAAAACAAAAAAATGAAATGAAATTATGAATTCCTAAATTTGAAATGTTAACCTTTTGTTTAAGTAAAAAAATCGTGTAAAGTCTCAATGGTTTGTTCGCAATGGCAACAACCCAGAGAATAGTATTTTAGGTTAAGATTTGTCCACTTATTGTTATTTTCATTGTATAATAATGAAAGATTCAATAAAAAATGTAATGAATTGGAAAAAAAAAAAAAAAAAAAAAAACACCTTGTGCGATTGGGTACATCAAGAAAGATAATATATCTTGGACTAGGTCCAGTGAGGAATCGCTGGGAGTACTCCGAGATACACATTTCCCGGGCAACTCTGAAGAGGCATTGAATACTTCAGTTGGGGATTCCCTTGAGATGCAGCCATTAGAGGTTGCCAACGAGATTTTAATAGAATCTAGAATTCTTTGGGCTATCAAAAGCTTTAAACCTTTTAAGTCGTCAGGACCAAACAAAGTCTCGCCGGCAGAGCTAAAAGCAGTGCCAGATACAATTTATCCCTGGCTTTGAGAGATATAGAATAGGGGGTCAATTTGTATGGGTGGAAAAAAATTAACAAAGCGTCACTCAAAAATGAAATCTACGGAAAATTTTAAGAATATTTCTCCAAGAAACCATGGATCTAAAATGAATTCCTAGCTGGCGAAAATCTAAGACATGTGTTATTGTCCTGCAACGGTTGGTATTGCATTTGCGCAAAATCGGTCAAAGATTTTCCCCGTACAAGGACTAAAGGAAGATCAGGTAAAAACGTGGCGTTTCAGCCGTATCTCCTGAATTGTAAGAGCTAGAAAGTTGCAACTTGGTATGTAAGTCATTGGAACAGAAATAAGTTTTTTTTGGAAAAGTGGGCGGAGCCACGCTCCTTTGTAAAAACGTAATATCGATCAAAGTACTTGGCCGATTCCAATAAAATTCAACACATGCAAATGAATTGCTCCTAGGAACTCCCCATTCGAATTTGAAATAAATCGGTTCAGATTTTGATAAAACTCCCTGTTCAACAACCCTTTAGCATTTTAAGTTCCTTTGTTCAATACTGCAATTTCACAAACTGAATTCCCAATATATATTGCCCGAATTAAAATTTAAACTGAATTAACGGTCGTTATGACCATGGTCTTTAGTTCCCTCTAGCCTTAGTTTGTTTGTAGCATATGGCAACTCTTTATCCAATGATTGCCCGCACTGCAGAGCTTTTTCTCATCGGCTAAAGAGTTTCCTTCTCAGTTTTATATTCCAATTACTGTGGTGCTGAATACCCTGAACACAAAAAACTGCCTCTCCGCGGCTTTCTCATGAAGCAGCACAACTTCACTTGTGCAGCACCAAGGAAAGCGGCAAGGCCTCAATATACTGCAACTGAATGCTCATAAACTTGAACTGAATTTTGTCTTTTTATTTCCATATCTATATTTTCATAAAACAGCCAAATTCATTACAATGTCGGAGTTTTACTGAAAATATAACAGTCCACTTCCAGAAGTAGTGCCGGAATTGTACATGGTCCTTCGAACCGAATCTGGCCCAGTGCCTTACTGTGCGCGGTCATCGTTTTAAATAAATAAAATATTAAATAACAAAAATATTATTTGGTTCCCCGAACCCCTTCAATTAACACCATTATATGATTTCATCACGTGAAATCAGGCTTCACGAGCTAATGGAGTTATGTTGAAGAGTGGAGGCTTCACGAGTCAAACCATTCTTCAAAAATATAAATAATATTCATTAAATAATCGTCCCGAATATACGATGAAATATGCGATCTTTTCAACAAACACATTCGGCAGCTTCAAAAACTAAAAAACATCAGCCCATAATAAAAAAAATCAATAACAAAAGCCACGACATCGAACGCAGCAGACAGTGAGTGACATTAGCAACAGCAAAAAGTGCAGTATCATCAACTATACCAATTTTACATTGCACTCGTGCAAGGAGTATGTTGAAGTCACAACAGCTGACTTTCGACTTCATCGCCACCTGTATCAGATTTGGAGCCGTTGGTTTTAACCACAACGCCGCAAAGGTTAGGTTTAGGTTAGGGTGGCAGCCGTATTCTTTTACAAGCTCACATAGACCAGTTTAGGTCCCTAGTGTTACCACGGGCTGAAATGCCCCTCATCGAAGCCAACCTGTTTGATATATAAATTTATCGATAGTACGAATATCAGTACTGGAAAGATCTGTTAGGCTGCCTAAAAAGGCCGACCCCAGAATGTCCAGTCGTCGTTTACTCAAAGCGGGACAGTCGCAAAGCAAGTGCTCAATGCTCTCCACTTCTTTCTCATCTCCACAACTTCGGCAGAATTCATTGGAGTCAATACCCAATCTTTTGGCCTGTTCGCCGATCAAGCAGAGTCCCGCCAGAAACTGTACTAACGTAGACAAACGTTTCCTCTCTAGTGCGAGGAGATATTTTGACCTTCTCAGGTCATACCTTGGCCAGATTTGTCTAGCTACACTGCAGGTGCCGATTTCTGTCCATCTTTCGTTGGACTGCCTGATTGCCTCTTGCCTAAGCCAAAGCTTGCACGTGGATAGTGGCGCACCAATATATGCAAATTCTTCGTGAAACTACTGCTATATATATCCAGTGGACGATTTTAGGAGAGAGTCCCCACCGCGACTGTTTACGCCGGCGGGGGCGTAGGGAGCGAGCGACGAATTTACGTTTACTCCGAGAATGTTAATAAAGAGAGAGTTGGAGAAATAGAAATATAAATAAAACACGATTAGTTTCATGTAATATTAATAGGCAAGGTGCCTGAGGTTTATTGTTGTTTTTGCTGCTAAGTTTGGTAACGAAAATTTACCTTAAATATATTTGTACATCAAGATGTACTTATTCGAGCGACGGTCCAAGATGGAGAGAGGTGGCGGAGCAAGTGTCAAAGAACAAGAAAACGAATCGTTACTCGTTAAAATCTGCCAAGCTAATACTAAAAGGATGTAGTAATGAGGAGTAGGCAGATTTTAACGAGTATGTATGCCAGATAAATTGTCCAATATATGCGCCGAAAGAAATTAATGACTTGAACGACATTCAAAGAAACATTCTAACTTCAACATTCCGGCCACCTTGCAACATCAAGGAAATGTTGCTACTACAATTAATTCAAATTTTTTTGATAATATTTTCAATATACGAGCATATATGGGTATGTGGGCCGTAAGGGACCCCAATAGAAGGACTGGACCATTGAGGAGCCTGTGACGGGTCGTTAGAGACCACGAGTGAAGGCCACAAGGACTCCCACAAAGGACAGGACCGCAAGGGATCCTGTGACGTTGATAGTCATACGGACCACAAACGATGGGCCGTGAGAGACCCCGCTATAGGACAGGATTATTAGGGACCCTGTGACGGAGCCTTTAGAGACTCCGAGTGAGGGCCACAAGGACTCCCACAAAAGGACAGGACCGTTAAGGAGCCTGTGACGGGTCATAAGAGACCACGAGTGAGAGCCATTAGGGACTTCCACAAAAGGACAGGTCCATTAAGGAGCCTGTGACGGGTCATAAGAGACCACGAGTGAGGGCCATTAGGGACTCCCACGCACGAACAAATCTACAACTAGCAATTAAATTAATAAAGTATAATATTGGCAATTAAATTAAATTAGCAAAATATAATATGTATATAAGTAAATTAGTAAGGAACGCAAATTCAGTTTCCTAGTGAGCGATTTCTAATAATAATTTAAGTGATGTCGATTTCTAATAATAAAATAGTGATGTAAGATTTAGATTAAAAAACGAAACGATGCGAATTTTAAAGGGGTGCGAAGAAAATACGTACGAAAGGCATAAGCTATGCTAATTTTTTATGAAAGTGTACGTGCTGGTTAGGTAAGAAAAGCACCAGTAATTACCCAACGAAATACAATATTTTGAGCGAGCAACGATCCTGACGAATTTCGAAGAAAACCTTCTAGAAGAATTTTAGGATATATGTCAGCTCCTATCAAAATATCTACCGGACGAGAATCAAACAAATTCGAGTCAGCCAAACGAATATTGGGTAACTGAGCTTTGAGGTCAGAAGTGACCGTACACGAAGGCAGGTTTCCCGAAATGGAAGGAATGACTATGGCAGTGGTCTCTAGTCGAATAGAGGAATCAAAAGAAAGGCCTATGATCAAGGCACACGTTTTACTTGATGAGGCCGAAACAGCACCATTTATTCCATAAATAGTATTAGCACTGGTAGAGCGAATCGGAAGATTCAATCGATTTTGAAAACTCTCCGAAATAAATGAGCCTTCAGAAGCCGGGTCAATCAACGCCCTAGCAGAATACGAAACATCGTGATGAACGATATTCACCATGGCTGTTCCCAATATGACAGATTTATTCTGCGCGACATGAAAAGATTGGCGAGATGCACATCCAGCCAATGTGGATGGTTCAAAATGTTCAAGTGGAGGAGCAGAAGGCACATTCGCGTTTGCTGTGCTTGCCACTCGAGTCGAATTACTCGGAGTGGGCTCGTCACGATGCAACAAAGAATGATGATTCCGATTACATTTCAGACAACGACGTCTGCTATCGCAATTTTTAACTTCGTGGCCTTTACGCAGGCAATTTACACATAAACGGTGGCGTTTGGCTATAGCGAATCGATCCGAAGGCGTAGAACTTAAAAAACGTGGGCACGAGTAAATTTTATGATTTTGATCAGGGCAAAGAATACAACCCGGTGGAGAAGAACGACAAGGTCCCGAAGATGCCGCATTACTATGAGCATGGACTTTCTTCCCTTTTGAGTGCTTTGGAGATTCATCTCCCCTCATACCATGAAGGCACATAAGTGTGCGAATTCTCTCAGTCAAGAAGGCATCCAACTCTTTCCACGATGAAAGAGACGATTTATCCTTCACACTTTGCTCCCATAACGTTTGCGTAAGTTTAGGTAGCCGTTGGAGGCAAATGAATACTAAAATCGGATCCCAATTATCAGTCAAAATCTCGTAAATGGACATCGCCGATAGACATCCATTTATGCCGCGCTGGATTGACTTCAATCCTGAACTTGTTTCGATTTCGAGGACCGGAAGCGAAAACAGAATTTTCAATTGATTGTGGGCGAGAAGCCGAGGATTGTCGTACGAATCACTTAATGCTTTCCACGCGAGAACAAAACTACGATTTACTAGTGGAAATTTCGAGACAATCTCGCAAGCTTCTCCACTAATCTTACCAACCAAATGACACAAGCGCTCGATGTCACTTAAACGAGTGTTGTTAATATAGACTGCGGTAAACAAGTCTCGAAATGTGGGCCACGATAAGATATCGCCCTCAAAAACGTCTATGTCACATGGCGGGAGCGAAAGATTATGTACACTGTCACTAGGTATTTGTTCACTTCCCATGCGCTAGTCCCTATTACAATTTTCAAAACTTAATGCAGTCGGAGAATCGACTTGAGTACCGATTTCACGAGAAGTGTGTGTCGACGTACTCATATTGTTCAAGAAGCCTGTATTTCGCATGTCCCCCAGAGTTTGTTGTACCAATGAATCAACCGAGCTACGATTAGTCGAATTGATGGACAATCTACGAGAGCTATTTTCAAACTCTGCCAATTTTCTATTAATAGCGGACAGACAATTCATATATGTTTGATGGGACACATCATATTTACTGTCCACCGAGTCGATGTCCGCGTCTTTGGAAGAGGACAGTAATCAATACATTTATCGAACATTTCCTGGGTGCCAGTCCACAATTTGTTCAATTCGGAACTGCGAACCTCAAGAGCATCCGAAGCTCTTACGAAAAAGTCAAGGGGAGTAAGAGACATTTTTAAGAAGTGTTCTTCCAATGATAAAGGCTAAACAAATTTCGAAAAAGGGACAAAAAACAATCGCTAAGTGGGAAAATTCCAAGAAATTAAATTCGAAAAACAGCAATGGCTTATCGATAAACTCCAAAGGAGATGAAACAAATAATCAAAATTCCCAAATTTTAAATAAACGACCAAAAAACGAATAAAATCTTCAAACAAATTCAAAGATAGTTTCAAAAGTTACGAAAATTGATCAAGATTTTTGTGATAAAGTCCAAAATATTCAATAAATTTCTCACAGTGTACCGAAATGTCGATATATTTTGATAGAATACTTTCTTGCGACAATAACGAAATTTATCGGTCAAATGTATTCGAAAAACTACAAATATAGCATGTTTGTATCCAAATATATACGAAAGAAATGATCGAAAACAAAAATTTCAATAATTTACAAAATGTTTTAAATATCGATGATATGTCGAGTTGACCGAATGTAGGGTGCACGTTGATCATGTGCCGAAAACCCACCGAAAAAGACAATCAACCGAATCGAAAACGAAAAATATCACAAATCACACATATTTCAAAAAAAGTCGAATTGACCGAATGTAAGGTGCACGGTGTCGTATAAGACCGAAAATAATTTATGTGTAGTGTACCTTTATCACTATTTCAAAAAATATCACGATAAAAATATTTAATTTATTTTTCATAAGAAGCACGTTTTCCTAGAACCCACTGTAGGTATGAGATCGAAATAAGTTCGATGCAACCTCGTATGTAGTAGTTATGTTCGATAAGGTTCGAAGCACCACATTCGAGCAATGTTGATTGAATGTATGTACGAGTATGTTGGTTAAACCGAGCCAAGCAAAGGCGACATTAACAATGTACAATGTATGACCCAAACAACGAGTGAAGGGAGTAGCAAGAGTAGAGGTTCTCGTTCGAATATTTTGTTATTTTTACACGAAATGGGCGCTCTTGCAGCCGAAGGCATTGACAGTAGAAAACCAAAACAAACAATCGAATGTATAAACGAGCAACACTAAGCACTACACTCTGCACGACCGAAATGATTTGGAATTATTTTAACAATTTAAAGCGAACAAATCAAACCGAAACTTATCAAATGAAATATTAATGCTTTGTATATGGAATAGAATTATTCCCGATTGATTTATAGCGCGATTTAGCAACGAAATGGCGACGGTGTGGACTGTATATTTCAACGAAAAAACGCGATAGGGGTTTCGAAAGCCGACTAAAATCTTTTGTTTTATTTTAAATAAATAAAAACACTCGCGACACTCACTAGTCTACTGAATGTACGTACCGATGTTTTTGTTGTAAAATGATGGTTTGTTGATGAGGTGATGGACGAAGGTTTTGTTGATGAGTGAGGGAGGTTTTCCTTGACGAATAGCAGCAAAAACCAATTCCACGACGATGTAGGGCAGCGGTAGCTCAAATCCGGCTCGATACGACCAATGTTTACGCCGGCGGGGGCGTAGGGGAGCAAAAGACGAGTTTACGTTTACTCCGAGAATGTTAATAAAGAGAGAGTTGGAGAAATATAAATAAAACACGATTAGTTTCATGTAATATTAATAGGCAAGGTGCCTGAGGTTTATTGTTGTTTTTGCTGCTAAGTTTGGTAACGAAGATTTACCTTAAATATATTTGTACAGCAAGATGTACTTATTCGAGCGACGGTCCAAGATGGAGAGAGGTGGCGGAGCAAGTGTCAAAGAACAAGAAAACGAATCGTTACTCGTTAAAATCTGCCAAGCTAATACTACAAGGATGTAGTAATGAGGAGTAGGCAGATTTTAACGAGTATGTATGCCAGATAAATTGTCCAATATATGCGCCGAAAGAAATCAATGACTTAAACGACATTCAAAGAAACATTCTAACTTAAACAGCGACCTTACAGCCTTTTTGCAGGAATATAAGGCGACGTTGGCCTTCCTTACACGTTCCAATACGTTAAGTCTAAATAACATTTTCCTATCTAGAATTATTCCTAAAAATTTAGCACTTTCAGAAAAGACTAGATCTGTTCCATTTATCCGAGGTGGAGGGTCCACATGTGGGACATTATTCATCCTAGTAAAGAGAACAAATTCTGTCTTGTTGGGGTTAACGCCCAAACCGCTGCTTCTGGCCCATCTAGCTAACTTGTTCAGAGCCACCTGTAGGATGTCTCTGAGGACATTTACGAATTTGCCACTCACTGCGATTGCCACGTCGCCCGCATATGCCACGACCTTGCAGCCACAACGTTCTAGATCTAGCAGAATTTCATTCACCGCTAGGTTCCAAATTAGTGGAGACAGTACTCCTCCTTGCGGGGTCCCTCTGTTTACAAACCTTGTTAGAGTTGTGGACCCTAGACATGCTGTTATGCGTCTTCTGGTGAGCAGACTTTGAATTAGTCTAATCAAACTAGTGTTAACTTTTAGATGTGAGAGTGCCGCAATTACCGCATCTGAGTGAATGTTGTTAAAAGCCCCTTCTATGTCAAGAAATGCCACCATGGTGAATTCCTTGAAATGCAGGGACGATTCGATAGTGCTCACAAGTTCGTGCAGGACTGATTCTGTGGACTTGCCCTTATTGTAAGCATGTTGGTTCCCCGACAGGAGTTTTGCATCGAGGTTTTCCCTAATGAAATGATCTAAAAGTCTTTCCAGACCTTTCAATAGGAAGGAGGATAGGCTAATTGGTCTGAAGTCTCTTGGCCTAGTGTGTGATATCTTTCCCGCTTTAGGTATGAATATACTGCCGATATATATTTGGTATCCCTTCATCGATTCGGGACGTATGAAAGCCTGATACAGCCTACATAAATGTTCTCCAGCCAGGGGATAATGTACTTTAACATTTTCTGCATTTCTGCTGGAGTGATGCCATCTGGTCCAGGTGACTTGAAGGGCTCAAAGCTATTAATAGCCCAGCTTATTCTGGATCTCTCAGTCAAGAAGCTAGCGACGCTCGCAGTCCACTCGCACTCTTGTTGGTCCTGCTGATCCTCGGGTTCTGTTACAGAGTTCCCCGGGAAATGTGTGTCGAGCAGTACATTGAGCGACTGCTCGCTGTTTTTGTTCCAGTTATTTGCCTCATCCTGTAAATATCCCACTGTACACGGTGAAGCAGATAATATCTTCCTCAGCCTAGCGGTGTCGGAGACCTTTTCCACTTCACCACAGAAGGTATACCAAGAGCGCCTTTGCGCCTTTCTAAGCTCCTTCTTAGGCATCTTTATAGGCATCCCAATCATTAGCGACCCCAGTAGATTTATTGAATAGCTTGTTGCAGGTCTTTTTCATAGCCGTTAGATCAGAAGTCCACCATTGGGGTTTAGTTTTACCCTTGTACCTTGTTTTTGGACAGGCTTCTTCAAGGGATCTATTGAATGATATGGTGATATGATCGACCAGATTATCCAGACCGGTTTTGTCATTCGGTTCGTACAGAAGTTTAGAGTTGAGGACTTTCTTGAAATTCTTCTCATACAGGTGCCACTTTGTCTTCCTTACATTTCTGTGGACGGCAGGATTAAGCGCTTTTTCCGCGAGTTTGAACTCAATATAATGGTGATCTGAGAATGATTGGTCTTCCAGTACATTCCACCCAATAATTTAGTCTGACAGCCGGTCAGTAGCAAACGTTATGTCGAGTACTTCTTGTCTGTCTTTAATTGTAAAGGTCGGTTTATTACATATGTTACAAATACTAAGGTTGGTAGTTAGAATAAAGTCAAGAAGCGAATCACCCCTATTGTTTATATCCGTACTACCCCGGATAGTATGATGAGCGTTCGTGTCTGCGCCAATAATCAGCTCGAGCTCGTCAGACGTTGCTTCTTCTACTACTTCCCTGAATAGAGCAGTCGGTACTACAGATTCATAAGGCAAGTAGCTGGAGACCACCCAATATATGCGATTACCGATCTCCAGGCTAGCAGCTGTTTGGTCTTTACCACTTAAATTATTCCACCCAATAATTTAGTCTGACAGCCGGTCAGTAGCAAACGTTACGTCGAGTACTTCTTGTCTGTCTTTAATTGTAAAGGTCGGTTTATTACATATGTTACAAATACTAAGGTTGGTAGTTAGAATAAAGTCAAGAAGCGAATCACCCCTATTGTTTATATCCGTACTACCCCGGATAGTATGATGAGCGTTCGTGTCTGCGCCAATAATCAGCTCGAGCTCGTCAGACGTTGCTTCTTCTACTACTTCCCTGAATAGAGCAGTCGGTACTACAGATTCATAAGGCAAGTAGCTGGAGACCACCCAATATATGCGATTACCGATCTCCAGGCTAGCAGCTGTTTGGTCTTAACCACTTAAATTAGTAATGAGAAAGATACTTAGATCTTTCCACAAGCAGTTTAAAGTTGGGTGTCCTAATACCGCACACCCTTCCTCCCACTACGTAGGGCTCCTGTATCAGGACGATGTCTACTGCGCCTGTGGACAGGCGCAGCAATAGAGCCGCTGAGGCTGCTTTAGCGTGATGGAGGTTAATCTGTAGAATTCTTACCATCATTGGTAATTGACAGATTAACATCCACCCCGACAAGGGTGTTATCGAACTCTTCGTCCGTATCGTCGAGAAGCATGTCCCCGCCAGATGCGTCAAAGAGTCCGGAGACTCCCCTCAGCCCCTCTGTGTCAGAAGTAGAGCTTTCGTCCTCAGAGTAGGACGTTACAGATCTTCTGTTAGAGTTGGAGTCACCAGAAATAATAGGCGTGGCTACCTCCGCACTTACAGAAAGTGCCACGGTGGACGACTCACCTTCTGCAGTGGGAGCTATATCCTGCTTGTACATCTTCAAGACTATAGTCTCGAAGCCATATTGTAGGGTTGCATTCGCACTTTGTATATGGGAGGTGGATTCAGCGTTTAGGATAAGATTGACCTGCCGCTTTTTACCATCCGCCTCACCCACCTTGCTGATTCTCCAATTATGGGCCGGCATACCAGGATTGGAATCTTTTATTATTTCTAAGATGTCAGCCGGGTTGGAGGGCTCTTCCGTAACCCAGGTGATGGCTCTAGGGTGACTAGGGATGTTGTTTTTTTCGACAACATCCAACTGGGCACCCGGCCACACCTCACCCGCTCGACTCAGAACAGCCTTATACAGGTCTACTGATCTGGCATCACCGAAATATAAGAGCTTTACTCTCCCCTGATGCCATCCTGCATCGTTGCAGATTGGTGGTTTGCCCGGCATTTCTCTATGGACATCGAGGTAATGAGCCATAATGGCTGATTGTACATGACTCCATTTGTCCTTGAGGATGGATCCATCCTCACTACTTCTGTCTATAACAGTCATCACTAGACTCTCCTTCGCCACTTCACTGAAGGGCTTGGTGAGTGTCCTGTTGATGGTGACATTAGGGCCTCTTGCCTTTTTCGAAGGCAGGGGTTCATCAGGTGATCTGATTCGTTTTACTTTATTAGCCGTTAACACAGCTGAATTTGTGGCTCTTTCAGCCGACTCATTGGCCTTAGAAGCATCTATGACGCATATAGCCCAGGTAAGTGACTCTTTTTGTTTTTCGGTAAGAGCCGAAACCTCAACAGCCTCCAACTTCGTCAAAACTCTGAGCGCTACACGATGCTCATTGTGCTTCCGTTTTGACGGTCGGACATGACGTTTTGCCCTCACCGCACCACCTGTTGTGAGTACTTGGGGGAGATTTTCACCATTTTTGGTGTGGTCGGCTTTGGCCAAGACCAACGGCCGGACAGTCGGACGATTGGGGAACCGCGCTCCATCGGAACACGAAGGCAACCCCGTCAAGAGAATTTATTTTTATTTTGTCTGTATTAGACTGTAATAGGTACTACGATGTGCTATTGCGCCGTCATTGATGCATTACTTTTAGTTCACGACTCACCCGCTTTTGACACACTGCCACCGCATACGGCTCACGGCCGAAATAAAGTAATAAAATATTTAATAAAATATAAACATTTTATTTATTTATTTTATTTATATGAATTACAATACAAAGTAAATTTATATTTTAATTGTACGGTCCAGGGAAAAGCCGGGTTACAAAAACCATGTGGCTAGATTTTGCAGCGACAGACCAGAGCCTCTGGTGGGAATCGAACCCACGACCCCCAAACCCATAGGCGAGTACGGTACCAACTCACCTACTGGGGCGCTCGTATAAACATTTTATGTTTTTCTTTTTTTTAACTCCCGCCACTCTGGCGCGGAGTTAAATATGGTCTTTCGAACCGGATCTGTTTTTGTGCGCGGTTCTATCACCCCTATGCTTTCTATAGGGGTGATAGAGGAAGCGCCTAATACTCCTTGGTCGTCTCCTGTTGTGGTACTCCTTAAACCAGGAAAAATTCGTATGTGTTTGGATAGCAGGAAATTGAACGAAGTCACAAGGAAGGATGCATATCCTATGCCAATTATAGATGGAATACTGTCGAGATTACCTCCTGTATACTGCATATCGAAGATTGATTTGAAGGATTGCTTTTAGCAAATCAAACTAGATGCAAATTCCAAACAGAAAACCGCTTTTTCGGTACCAAACAGACCTTTATATCAATTTACGCGAATGCCTTTCGGGTTATGTAATGCCCCACAATCTTTATGTCGGCTTATGGACATGACAATTCCCTATAATCTAAAATCCCATGAAAGGTAAAGGTAAAGTATTTGGGATATGTTGTTGGGAATGGGTCTCTACAAGTGGATGAGGATAAGGTTAAGGCCATAAAGAAGTTCCCAAGACCGAAATCTATTAAACAGGTCCGAAGATTCCTAGGTATGATTGGATAGTATAGACGATTTATTCAAAACTACTCGTCAATATCTTTTCCGTTAACTGAATTATTGTCCAAGAGGAAATCCTTTGTATGGACAGATGGGGCGGAAACGGCATTTGAGAAGTTGAAGGAAGCTTTGACCACAGCGCCGGTATTAATAAATCCGAATTATGATAAACAGTTCTTGTTGCAATGTGATGCAAGCACATTTGGCTTTGGTGCGGTGTTGGCTCAGGTAGACGATGAGGGCATTGAGAGCCCTATCGCTTATATGTCGAAAAAATTGAACAAATCCCAACGGAACTATGCTATAACTGAACTGGAATGTTTAGCGGTGCTGAAGGCAGTACAGAAATTTAGGCCCTTTATTGAAGGACAGGATTTCAAAGTAATAACAGATCATGCTAGCCTCAAGTGGCTTATGAGCCAGAGGGATCTCTCAGGAAGATTGGCCCGTTGGTCACTGAAACTAAAAGGTTTCAATTTTAGCATAGAACATCGCAAGGGAAAGTACAATGTGGTACCGGATGCGCTATGCCGCGCGACTGAAGGCGTGGAGGCGATTTATGAAGTAGAGATAGAGAACATACCCGCGATAGATATAGACTCGAAGGCATTTGACGGAGAGGGTTACGTAAAGCTCAGAGATGAATACGATAAAGCTAACTTGCCGGATTTTCGAGTCATTGATAAATTTATATATAGGAGGACGGAATTTTCTAATGGTGAGGCAGACGAGTCTTCATTATGGAAGTTATTGGTGCCGGAGGAGTTAAGTGAGAAGATTATTTATGCTGCTCATGATATTCCTAAATCAGCCCATTCCGGTATTGGGAGAACGTTGGAGAGAATTAGACGTCACTTTTACTGGCCGGGCTTAGTGAGCGAGGTAAGACGATACATCCAGGGTTGTGAACTATGTAAGACTTCTAAGACACCGACGAAAATTTTAAAACCTCCTCTGGGACAAATGATAGAGACGGAAAGACCATTTCAAAGATTGTACATCGATATAATTGGACCCTTACCTAGGACAAAATCTGGACATATAGGAATCCTAATAATTTTTGATCACTTTTCAAAATTTACCTTTCTAAGGCCGTTGAAGAAATTGGTTTCGATACCAACAATACAGTTTTTACAATCAGACATTTTTAATAAACATCTGCATGAATTCATTCGTACAATGAATACACATGCGCATTCATGAATGTTTCTTGTTACTCATTGTGCAAAAAGCCTACTGACTGAATATGAATGAATGCAGCCACTGAAATTGTGTTGTACTTCGTTGTGCTTTGTTTTAGCGAAGATTGTATTCATTCGTCCCATAAAACGATCAAACTCGAACTCACAACATTCAATAACAGAGAGAACAAAACTACAAGAGCAATGAGTGATTGTGCATTCACTCTATTCATTCCAGCATCGGTGTATTCAGTAATAATTGTTGTTCGTACGGATTCTGTCGGTCGATGCATTATCTAATACATTTTTTTCAGTATGGAGGTAAGATTTATTTTTGTAAAATTTTATGGATTAGTGCCTAATTAAAAATAATACAATGAAGGGTACATCAGATGAATCAGTGTTGTCAGAACCTTCGTCGCCATTTGAAGCTTATAAAACATCAGAAATTAAAGAAAAGATTATAAAAGGAGAATATCAAATAATACTGCAAAGTGGAAAAAGCAAGGTTTGGGATATTTTTGGAAAATTTTATAAAGGCGGAAGTTGTATAGAAAACGTTGTGGCATGCAAAACCTGTAGTAATGTTTACAAATATGTTAACAGCACTTCTAATCTTGTGAAGCATAAGTGCTTTAAGAATTTAAAGGACACTTTAGAAAATATACCCAAGGTAGAAAATATACCGAAGAAAGAAGTAGTTCGTACAACTACTGAGTGGATGATAAAAAATTGTCGATCTTATAAGATGATGAAGACGATGGTTTAAAAAAATTTACAGAACTGATCTTATCGCTTGGAACTAAGTACGGACCAAATGTGGATGTAGATAAACTTCTACCACACCCCACAACTATATCTAGGAATATCGACAAAGTGTACAAGACCACTTACGACTCCGTTAAATCTGAACTTGAAGAACTCAGTGCCAGTGGGTATGGTCTTACTTCGGATCTGTGGACTGACAGTTATCTTAAAATGTCGTACTTATCCTTAACTATCCATTTCATCAAAAATGGAAAAATAAGCACTAAATTGCTTGCTTTTAAATCAATGGATATGAAGCCTCAATGGATATGGAGCCTTGCAACAGTAGGTATTCACATACTCCTCATAAATAGTATTGCTTTTAAACAAAATCCTTTTTTCAAATTTAACATAGACGAAAGGATTCTTCGTAAAGTGACCGCGACCTTAAGTGAATTCAACTGTAGTCTTGATAGGGCAATAATCGTTACAGACAGAGGTTCCAATATGAAAGCTGCATTTAGAACAAATGACCATATATTTTGCATTAATCATTTATTGCACAACATAGTCGAGAAATCCATTAATGAAAACGTTGAAATTAAAGAGTTATGCGTAAAGTGCACAAAGCTTGTGAAGTATTTTAAAAAATCCGGCGCCAATGCACAATTAACAACAACACTTAAAAGTTTTTCTCCAACTAGATGGAATACTATGTATTATTTGTTACAATCTATACAAAACAACTGGATTGATGTTGGCAATATCTTGCAGGAAAAGCAGCAACTGTATAGAATTAGTGGCATAAACCTAAACATTATGTCCGCGACTATAAAACTTTTAAAACACTTCGAAGCAACGTCAAATGAACTTGAAGCAGAGAGATATAGTTGGATATACATTTGACAATAGTTCATATTTACTATTTAAAACGAATATGCGAAATAAACAATGACGATTTAGAGTGCATAAGAGCTTTGAAACAAAGCCTTGGGATGTTGTTAAACGATGTGGTCATGAATAACATAAGCATTTTTCACAAAGTTGCACTGTTATGTTTCCACCAACTAACAAACTTTCGCAGTTTACTAATGTTGAAAAAGCCGATATAAAGGAGCACTGTAAAAACATGATGGAATGTTTTATAGGTGAATCCAACTCTAATCAAAATGGAAGTTCCCAGTCAGAATCCTTAACAAATGAAAAGGAGCTTCTTTTTTCAGGGTTTCTCCAGCCTTTGAATTCATCAAATTCCACTGACAGAGTACAAAACGAATTGATGTTGTACGAAAATGTGAATGAAATTATGCACAACAATTTTGATGTTCTTCAGTGGTGGGAATTCAATAAATTAAAATATCCGCTACTTTATAAGTTAAGCTGTAAAATATTGGCAACTCCTTCAAGTAGCGCCTCATCCGAAAGAATATTTTCAAGTGCAAGACACCTTCTTTCTGAAAAACGTTGCCTTATTGGTTCCAACCCTGTTTCGGTAGGAAAGATAATGTTTTTACATTCAAATATGAACTAATATTTAAACTGTTTTTCTTTCGTTTTTTAAATATTTATTTAACTTATTTATGAATTGAATATTTATTTGGTTTTGTTTTATGTTATATTCTTTTTTGTTTTTATTGCAAATAAATAATAAAAAAGTTTGAAAAAGTAAAAATAATGTTTTTTCTTCATAACATTTCTCTGATTAACTCGAGTAACTCGAATAATATTGTATAATTCGACTGCGCCCTAAACTCTCAGGGTATATAACGAATGAAATCAAACTCTGCACAACTTCGCACACGCACTTGTCTCATTCATACCGAAGATAGCATATTCAATGAATGGTTTGTGTGAATGCTACAAGTTGAACGAGGTCGATGATTTCACACTCTAAGCAATTCAAGTCTCTTTTGCACTCACTCATCGCTTCTCATTGCAAGAGAATTGAATGAATATGTGCCGTTATTTTTAGTGAGTGTCTCATGGGTGGCTTTTTTTGCATTCATGCAGACGTTTAATTTTTAACTGTTTTGGAGTACCGGAAAGTATAGTGACGGACAATGGTTCACAATTTAGATGTAAGGATTTTGAGAAATGTTTGGATAAGACTGGAGTGAAGCATATACTTACGGCAGTGTATAGCCCGCAGGCTAACGCGAGCGAACGCGTTAACAGTCCGGCGTTGCGTTCGTATGTCCGGGATGATCAGAGAAATTGGGACCAATACTTCAGTTGTATAAATTGTTCACTGAGGTATAGCTACCATGAAAGTGTGGGCAGGACGCCATATCAAATAGTTTTTGGATAAACAATGCTGACACATGGGAAGGATTCTAAGATTTTGAGGAGATTTAACCTACTTGCTTAAAAACGGACACGAGGATTGAAAGGCAGGAGTTTTCTCTGATACGGGAATCAATCAAGGAACATATGAGACGTGCATATGAGAGGAACAAACGAAGTTATAACTTAAGGAGTAGGACTAAACAATATGATGTCGGTCAGGATGTGTATAGACGAAATTTTGTTTAGAGTTCGAAAATTTGTTATTTTAATTCAAAACTAGCTCCAGTAGGGGTTAAAGCGAGAGTGTTGAGCAGAAAAGGACAACTGTACTATGAATTGAAGGACATTAATGGTGCTAATAAGGGGATATACCATGCTAAGGATATTTGGACGTAGGATGTAATACAATGACGATAATATGCCAGGTTCAAATTTTTTTTTTTTTTATAAGTGCATTGTAATTTTGTGATGGTCACAAAAATTATCTCTTAGGCTAATCGTACTCGACACTGTGCATGGGGAAAAAGTATATTAGAACGAAGTTTCCTATGAAGAAATTTAATTTTCAAATTGACTTAGATATAAAGTATTTGATTTTCATTTCATTCTATCTTTTGAACAATTTGGTTCTAAACGGAAAATTCTGTACATAAAATTAATAAGAAAATGAAATAAAAAAATATATAAAGAGGATTCAATTACAAACTGGGGATAGAATCGTCCACTATTTCCACTAGATTGCCATTCATTCTTTATTGCATTATTTGGCTGTAACTCTCTGGTAAGTTCATTGCGATGATTTATTTGAAGATTTTCACTGTGACGAGCGATGTATTGGACATTAAGGCGCGGGTCGATATAGCTGGAGACCATCACCAGGGTCTACATACTTATAAATAAATGTCAGTCTGTTTGCATCGACTTACAATATTCAGCCCATTACGATGATGGAATCTTAACATTTGACATCAGTTATTTTTATTGTTTTTCCAAAAAAACATTTGAAGCTCGACAGCTCACTTCGTTATCGTACATACATGTATATATACATATATAAATCTCTGTATGTATGTAATTAAATGTATGAAAGTAATATCATAATGTTTTTTGTATCGCATTTTGTTTCGGTTTCCTCTACAATTGGTATGAATCTTTCTTTGGCACTTGTTTACATTTGTTCTTTTTTCTTAATTTTCGCTCATGCACAGAATGTGATTGTTGATTTATGACTTAAAATTGGTTGCAAACAAGACACTCGTTTGTTTTTCTTATGGAAGGTGTTTGCTATTCATTGATGACCATTTTTTTGTCATTGGCAGTGGTGGAGCTAGATGTGGTACCATTACCTAGAACGCCGACCAAAGAAAACGAGCTGGTGTTCCAGTCGAAATTATAATTGAGCAAATGGTATAAGATCTCGTTTAGATGTGGAATTGTGGTGTCAACTGAATTGCGATGATGATTCCGGCTGCAATAGCTAGAATTATTTTTTTTGTGTATTGCAATAAATTGTTTTGTGATGTTGATTCTGGCGTGCCAAGGCCAGAATGGTTGATGTCGGCTATGCAGATACCGAGTACCGGTTACTGATACCGATTGCACCGCCGCTTTAAATTATTCACCGAAGCAAAGCGTACGACGTACAACGTACTAATGATATACATATGAGTCGGCCAAATACTCCTGTTTAAAATTAAAATATAATGTATCATACTTTTGTAGTATACTTGTTCCTTCTTCTAAAGAGTGCATAACACTTAATTGAATGCTAAGCGATCATTCCATTACATATCTAATTTTTTTTCATAGCATAACGTTTCATGCTGAGATTATCATTTCTCTATTTTTGGCATATATTAAGATGCTTCCTTCGTCACTGTATCCAGTCTTACAACACATATTTGTTTAAGACTTTTAAGTTAGTCACTGTGTGTAAGCACACCTTAAGATGTATACAAGAAGGGAATTTTATGCAATGCTTGTCAAGCACATAGAGCACGAAAATACGGGGATTAAAAGCTGGAGACAGGGTTGGTTATGTTGCCCTTGAAGTAGGACATTGAAGCAACCTTTGTACTGAAGTATTGAGTATGGGTGGGAAGTTAACCTGTCAGCTCGAATGTATGAAAGAAGTTCTTTCATAATTCAGCTCACGTGCCAAGTGCATACAACAATTTAATAAAGGTTAAAAAAGTGGTGCGATAATTTTTTTTAATATATCAATAAATAAGTGATTTCCTTTTTTTAGTTAAATTTCAGATTTTCATGAAAGATTAAGATATTTATTTCGGAAATATAAAATTAATAGTGATTTATAAGAACATAAAACGGTAAGAAATTCAGTGACTTTAAGGGAAATTTTAAAATCATGAATGGAAAGTGTATGAAATTAGAGAAAACTTATACTAAAGATTAATTAGAATATCCATTTGATGTTCTAATACCAATTTTTTGCACTTTTCATTCAGAAAAATGATTATTTAGAGATTTTAACAAATTTGGATTGTGACTTGGACTTTGATGATATATCGTTCAATTCAAGGAAATAAATTCTCCAAAAAACAGTAATTGGGGAATCTAATTAAAAATTGAATTTTAAAGTAAATAATTTTATATAAAACTCAATTATTAAAAAAAAATAATATTTAATCATTGATATAATTACATAAATTATGTCAATTTTGCTTGAATGAGATATCGTCAGAGTCCACTACACAGAGTGAATAGATGATCGCATAAAAACCTATGCCTATAAAAAATGCTTAAATTTTCCTTTAAAGTCATGCTTGCAATACAAACAAATGTCCGATTTAGAGAATATTATATTGTTACGAAGAAATGCTTTCGTTCAAATCAATAGGGTTAACCAAAGACCACTGTTCGCTTGTAACATCTTACGACCTGTTATATAGAGAGGTAGCAGAGACATAGCGTATACCAATTTCTGTGGTTGTGGAACCAACTAGTGGAGAGATTCACATCACAGCGAAGGCGATAATAATTAACCTAGCATACGTATATGGTTTCCGTGAGTGGATTTGAAAGTTGAGTAGAATTTCACAGTTTATTCTGGTATTGTCCTTGTGTTGTCCTTTGTGTCTGTCATAAAAATTAGAGAACACGTGGTACCTTCGAACTATAAAAGCTCGCAGTTCAACTTCAGAAAATCGGGTGAAATTGCTGATTGTTTTATGTATCGAAGGTGCCAAATAAAAATTTAAAACTAAACCATTAAAATATTATTTAAAAATAAGGAAAATCCCTGACAAATTATTTTTAAAAAGAATCTCTAATCTATAAAAAAATAGATATACAGAAAACTCTGTAGTTAGCTAAATTAAGGGTAACTTTATATACATATATATTCACATATAAAAAAAATTAAAATTAATCTAGGAGAATAGTTAAAATTGACTATGAAAAACTAGTGATTTCTAAAATATATATATATTATATTATTTAATCTGTGTATTTTTTTGTGTAGTAAAATTATTAAAAATTACTTCTAGATAACCTTAAAATTGGTGGTTTAAAAATTGATTAAAAAAAAAACTAAAAATTATCAAAATATTTTGTCTAAATTATTAAATTTAATATATATATATCGTCGGCTTAATGCTATTTTGGTCCATACGCCATTTTTGTGTTTTTTGAGTTAGGAGTTGATAATATGGGTTCCAAGCATGCTCTTTCAGAATCTGCAATCATTTTTTTCCTATCTTGCCTAGTTTTCGAGATATTGGTAGGGTAAATTTGTTTTACTCTGAATAACGGGAAATAATTTCGATATTTTTGTTCTATGTCTCAATTTTTCTATCGCCCTATATTTTTCACTCAGTATTTTACGTTCTTTCGATCACAATATGTAAATTAGTGTCCTTCCATACCGACCCTTTTTGTGGTCCATGTAATACAAATACGAAAAAATAGTAAAATAAAAGTGGATATGGACCAAAATGCCAAGTACAAAAATAGTTATAACTTGCTTATTTTTGGATGTAATGGCATAGAAATGCATGAGAATCATACAAACACTGTTGGGAACCCTATGAAATAAAAAGTGTGTAACTCTTCAGTCCCGTTTTTACTCAAACAATAAATTGCGTTTTTCTCCGTTCATACAAAATGGCGTATGGAACAAAATAGCATTAAGCCGACGATATGTCTTTCTGATAAAAAAATAAGAATTAGAACTATTAAAAAAAAGTACTTAAAAAAAGAAATTATATCAAATCGCAAAAAGTAAAAAAAACAATTAAAACATTTAAAAATATGATAAACCAAAAATTCAAATAATTTCGTCAAAGAAAACAACATTAAATTCTCATAACATATTTAAAATTTTTTTTAAAAAATATATGTACGTAATATCTATTTATATAAGAAAAGGCCTAATCTTTATATATATAAAATTATTTTGTTGCAAAAGAAATTAAAAAAAAATATATAATTTTATTACTCCCATCATATTTATTTATATAAGAAAAGAGATTTCTAAAATTAATACAATTTAATTATTATATATTTTTTTTAATAAATATCTATATAATGTGAAATATTTGAAACGAAACTTAAATGTGGTAAATTGATTTAAAAACTGGCGGACATGTAACGGTCGTCGTTGTTTGGTAAATAAATTTTGGGGCATTTCCAAAATATATATACACTTGTAGGCAAGGAAAATGCCATGGATGACACTATAGTCATATGGGGTGGGCAGCCTATCGAGGCAAAAACAACTATGCCTCCTTGGTCTCGAAATCTGACCAACTTGAATTTGAAGAAGACCCTTGTAACACTGAAATGATAGCAATATGGAAAGCTCATCCGTTTCCTCTTCTCTCTTTTATTTCCTGTCTTTTGTTTAAAAATTAAATTTTTCAGTTTCCGGTACGAACAACAATTTCAAATGTAACGAACCAGAGGAAAAGAACCTCCCCATCCGGCGAGCTAAGCCGCAGCTAACACCCGCGTACCAATTCCTCGTTTCTTAAGGTTTGTCACATTTTTGGCGCCCAACGTGGGGCTTTTAAAAAAAATTTTTCTTAAATTCCATATCCCAAACTCTTCAAGAGAATCGTTTCTATATACCGGTGTCCCAGAAGGTACCCTAGTACCATGCTGAGAAGCAACGATATTCAGATCCGTTCAAATTTAGAGTATCCAACCAAAAAAAGTCTGAGTTGCGATCGAAATGAAATCATAAATTAGAAGGTTGATAACTAAATGTTTATTTGTTTCTATTTCGAAAACAACAAGAACGATTTTGGAAGGTTAATACACTTTAAGTTATTTTTGATTAAATTGAGCCTTTCATTATTCCTCTATCCTATCATGTTTTTCGATATCTTTTAAAAAAAAAAGATGAGAATGAAAATACCTTGTTTCAAATTCATATGAATTTTCTTTTTCTTTATTAAATATAATGAAAAAAAGAATATTAAATTAATCTTAATTTCTAAATCATTAATTTTCTAACAAAAAAATTTAATATAAAGGAATTAACAAAATGATTATTTAAGATTTCAGAAACCTCCAACGATGACCAAGTTACCAAATTTCAGCCAAATATTGCAATCCGAATATATACATATCTGAAAGTAGAAAAAAAACGTAATATATTAAAAAAAATACTAATATTTTCTTTGTAGACTTATGTATACTAACCACTATAGTAGATAAATATTCTATGTTTATATATTTTTTTTTCCAAATTTAAGCCAAAATTCTTCAACTCTATTAAATATTTTGTCTTGAAATACAAGAACAAAAAAACTAATTTCAAACCAACTCCAATTCCAAAGCTCCAAATATAAATCAATGCGACAAAACTATTTTTAGACTTGAATTTCTTAGAATATAAAATTTTTCTCCATAAACAATAATACCTATACTTTTAGTATACGTTTATTTGTCGATTTCGATCCCTTACATGCTGTTCAAAGGTGACACCGCACTTTTGAACATCAGTGTGAGATGTCCACTGCTGCGAGGCATTATATGTGTATGTGTATAAATGCGAATGCATTTATATGCCCATACATGCTTAACCTATGCACTCATCACTCTAAAACACTCATTACACGCACTCATTACTCTCATTTCCCTTTTGCTTATTTGTTTGTTTACTTGTCCCTTGCCATCTGTAGCTCAACGAAAGTCGTTAAGTGAACTTAGAAGAGATAGATGGCAAGCACAAGTAATCAGTCTTTTACCGATCCTTAAACCAAACTCGTGCGCCTCTCCCCCGTGATTAGTTTTCCCGTGTTTAAATAAGTATAATAATTCAAAGTGTTAGTTTTTTTATATATATAACGATGTACATAGAAGACATCACAGTGAACTCAACCGACCCAACATTTAATACTTACAATAAGAACACATAATTAACATTAAGAACAACACAAGTTGAAACAAAAAACATTGAAATTTAACATACAAAGTTACACAAAGAAAAACAAACAAATTGAATTAATAAAACCATAACACATAAAAATTTGAAATCTCAAACAATTTGAATTTTTATTTTGAAAGGCAAGTCCAGCTCAAATCCTGGACTCTTAAACATTTGGTCCTATGCGAACCGGATAAAAAAGTGTGTTTTTTTAAATAATTAAAAAACAAAAAATTTAACAGTGTATACAAAAAAAAGTGATTCGAAAAAATATTTAAAACTAAAACACCGTGAGCATTGTGCAAGACCGGTTAATATAAACAAAAAATCGGTTCGGCGCGAATTAAACAAAAAAAAAAAACAAAGTGACCCAAATCAAAGTGACTCAAGAAAAAAGTGACCCACAAAACCAGTGACCCTAACATTCAAAGTGACCCATCACAAAACCCCACAAGGAGCCTTGGAAACATAAACCAACGACATCACGCCTGAACCCCTAGAAGGAAGGAAGGAAGAACCAGCGACCAACGCCAACAACACCAGGTACCCCAAATACATGAAAGGATCAAAGTGAGTACCCAAAATTTTTGCAAGTAGCGTTGTTACATAGGGTGCCAAAACCATTTTTTTCGAACTCCGCCATATTGATATATGAAGGAGATTTTGGCGGGTCTGGCCCTATGTACGACGCTGGCTTGGTTTTTGCCTTTTACATATATACAAAAATAACTGAATACTTAACTGCAGTTAGCTTGCACTTATATACATAGCACTTTGATATACATACATACATAAGTGCAGTTAGCTTGCAGTTACATACCTACACATTGCTGCACATACATACCCTTTTACATATATACTAACCTCTTGCATAACCTACATGCATTCTAACCTCTGAAAGTTTTTTGACGATTTTTTCGGTAACAACGCGCGACTTTACTGTTTTCTAGTTTCGAAACTTTAGGAAAATAGCGACGCAACCTTTTTGAAAACCCTTCGATAATTTGTTCAAATAATTTATTACGCATTCTGATGAATTTTTCTGAAAGCCAGCGGCTAGTCGAGTCGATTTATGCCATCAAGTTATTTTTAAGATAAGATTATTAAGATAAGAGTATTAAAATACGATTATTAAGATAATATTATTAAGATTTGTTTCGGACGCGCGGACGGACACCCATAGACTTATTCCGAAAACCTCAGCAAGAATTCCAGATAATTTTGTGCTGCATAACGCGTGGACGGACAACTTTCTTGTGAAACAAAAGAGCGAAAATTTCTTGAATTTTTTCGGCTGCTTAAATCGCGGTTATATTTATTAAGCTTACTTTAATTCTTATTACTATTATTATTAGCTGCTTAAAAGAAAAAAAAAGGAACGATTTTTATTGGCTCGACTCATCCGCTGACTGGCTTGAGAACCCTACAAATTACTTCGTGATTTTTGGGTACTTTAAACATCAAGTTTGCAACATAGAAAAAAAAGAAAATATTTTTTTTGCCTTCTTTATATGCGATTTTCTGAGGGAGAAATCGACCGTATGATATTAGCTGATGCTTTGGAGACGCTAAAATCAATCCCAATCAATAAATTAAAAAGAAAAAATAAATTTATTTTTTTTTTGCTTTAGAAAATACGTGTTCCAACTTTTTGAACGACCCTCGTATTGCCTTAGATTCAATAGAAAAACCCATTTGAAAAATGTCAAAAAATTTACGATTTTTTAATCTCTTTTACCATTAATATGTGTGGTTTGTGCTATAAATCAGCATTATTGTAGTTTCCAACTGATTTGAAGCGAAAATCTGGATATATTTGATAAAAAAGTTCCTGTGCCGACACTTTCAACTCGACCCCTCGTACCCATTAAAACAACAACAACAGCAATCTATGTACACCGATGCATATGAGACAATAGGTAGCGGATTTTTTTTTTCGTTGGTTTCTCGTTGTCTTTTCATTCGTTTTCACTTCTTGCCTTGATTAGGGAACCCAAAGGTTAATGTACCACTGGTTTTTTTTTGTGAAGTAGAAAAAAAGGGAGAAGTAGGAAAACATAATTTCAGCCGTAAAGAAAGGAATGAAAGAACATATGGTTTGATGGTTGATGGGTTCGGACGGACATTTCGGCAAAAGCTAAACAGAACTAACACAATAATTTACATTTATTGAAATTTATTTTTATTTTTGGAAATTACACTTTGCTACGAAAAATAAATTTGCTCAGAAATTTATTAAGTGCTAATTTTTTTGAAAGTACACTTTACTACGAAAAATAAATTTGCTCGAAAAATTTATTAAGTGATAGTTTCTTGGAAGAAACTCCTTTCTACAAAATTTGGGGTTTTTTTGAAAAAACAATTTCTTACAAAGTTTGTTTTTTTTTTGTTTGTTATAATTTTGCAAAAAAACACTTTCCTACAAAATTTGTTGTTTGATTCGATCGAATTTTTTCTGATAGAAGATTCACTTTCCTACGGGTTTTTTGTTTTGTTAAAGAAGAGTTGATTGGTAATTTTTTGAGAGTACACTAGCCGACAAAGAATTACTTTCGTCCAAATTTGTATTTATATAATTTTTTTTTCTCCAAAAGACCCAAGTCTATAAAAATTATTATCGCTAAAATTTCTTACTTTTCGCACAAACGACACAAGTTCAAAATAAACTGCCATTATTTATATCTATTCGTGAAAAAAAACAAAGTCGGACTGTAAAAGATTGGCCCCATTCAACAAATATTAACGTTTTTCGAAATTATTTTGCAAATATTGGCAAAGTAAAATTTTACAGAAATTGTTAAGAGAAAATCTCAATTTTAAAAGTTTCTTGAAATTTTAGCCAGTTTAAAATTTGACAAAGAAAATATTTAAGAAGGAGGAAATATGGATAAAGTTTTACGTGATAAATTTGTAAATTGCGTAAATGACCTGATAGACTTTGAGAGTGGTTACTCTGCTACTAGCACCGATGATAATATTCACTCATTAGAAGTGACACGTGTAGAATTAAACTCTGTTTGGGATCAGGTGAAAAGGGCCTATGTAGATTGTAGAGACCGTGTTCCCGAAAAAGATGAGGCCCCAATCGATAAATCAAAGTTGAGGACCCATTATAAAGAGGCAATGGAGACATACAAACGATGTTTAAGCGCAGTAAATGGAGAAATTTTAGCACTAACCGACGAAAGGCAGCAGGAAAAGTTCGAACGAGAATCGGAGACCCGAAAAAAGGAAACAGTTGAGCCAAACAACCATCTATCGTTACGTTTACCACCATGCGACACCGACACATTTCATGGAGGATACAGCGCTTGGCCTACTTTTCGGGATTTGTTTTCGGCCTTGTACAGAAATAATTCTAGACTTAGTAAAGTAGAAAAACTTTTCCATCTAAGTCAAAAAAACCGCGGAAACCGGGAAATTATTAGTAACGTACCACTAACAAATGAAGGTTTTGATCTAGCATGGAAAAACTTAGAAAACAGATACGAGAATAAACGAATGCAAGTTAATGAACAGCTAAAGACTCTACTTAGTTTACCACAAGTTTCGGCAGATTCAGGAACCTCGATCCAAAAACTTCAACGCACTATTGATGGTTGCGTTCAGACACTAGAAACACTCAAGGTAGATGTAAAGGGGTGGGACCCAATTTTAGTTTACCTTACTTCTACGAAACTGCCGAGAAATTTCTTAGAAGAATTTGAAAACGGTTTGGAAGACTGTTCCATACTACCGTCTTGGAAAGATTTGAATGAATTTTTGACACACAAGTTCAAAACTTTAGAATCTGTAGGAAATATTAAGCCCCATTTCTCCAAAAATAATCAGCCTAGACCCGATTATAGTAGGAAGGAAAATAGGGTTAAGTCAAAAGTTCGCAAAGAAGATTCAACAATAGCAACAGATTTAGCACATCTACGCAACCTAGTAGTCGTACAAATGGACCGAGTTGCCAAATTTGCAAGGCAAAAACGTGAATGATCGCATTCACTTAGTAAAACTTCACAATCTTTGTTACAACTGCATCACTTCGGATCATGGTGTAAGAGATTGTAAGAGTCGTTTCACGTGTAGGGAATGTAATCAAAGACATCACACTTTATTACATAAGGGTAACGAGGCCCGACCTACAAATTCACAACCGGTTAGAGATGACGTACGACCTAGTACCAGTGCGGCAGCTCTAACCACCCTAGTACAATCCACTCCTAGTTTACAGTCCACACCTAGTTTTCAAACTCCTAGTATAACGACTCTAACTCTCAAGGAAAATTCACAACTTAGCCAGCAGCAATCGAAGGAAACACTACTCTTCACAGCGATTGTTCAAATTGAATCTAGAGGGCAGCGATATGACGCACGAGCGATTATCGACCCTGGATCTCAATCAACATTTATTTCAGAGAAGATTACAAACCTGAAGAAGCTTCCAACTAGGAAGAATCTTGTTCATGTTACCGGTTTAAGTGAAACTGTTTCAGAAACTTCAACAAAAGCTTGTCTTTTTAACCTTTGTTCTCGTACAAACCCTAGTTTTGAATTAGAAGTTTGGGCACCCGTTTTGAAGTCCCTTCCTTCTAATTTGCCGTCGCGCACCCTAGATAAAAATCAACATAGAGAAACAACTCAACTCGAGTTAGCAGATCCTCGTTTTTACGAAAGCCGACCCATAGATCTTCTGATAGGTTTAGACATAGGACCCTTAATTTACACAGTAGGAGCTCCAATGAAATCTATAGGATCTTTACTAGCGCAAAGCACCGTTTTTGGCTGGATAGTGGGCGGACCTCTTGAAAAATCAAACACAAATGATAGGAAAATTTCACTTTACAATACAGTTTCGATAGAGAAAATTCTCACACGTTTTTGGGAGGTGGAGGCGACCCCAAAAAAAGTTTTGAGGTCAGCAGAAGACACCTTTTGCGAAACAAACTTCAAAAATACAACGCGAAGAAATGAAGATGGACGATATATTGTCACGATGCCGTTCAAATCTTGTGCTGAACTTGGAGCATCTCGAAATATCGCAATGGCGCAATTCTATCGAATGGAAAGAAAGTTGCAAAAAACGCCCGAAATCAAATCTCAATACGACGCAGCGATAATGGAATATTTGGAACTTGGACACATGCGGAAACTGAGACCCCAGGAAATCGAGAAGACCCCTCACTACTATTTGCCACATCATGCAGTTATTAAACCAGATAGGGTTACTACTAAACTTAGGGTAGTTTTCAATGCGTCAAGTCCCACATCAAATAGGAAAAGTCTTAATGACATTTTACATCCAGGGCCTATTCTTCAACAGGATTTAGTATTGCAGATTTTAAAATGGAGGTTTTTTAAATACGTATTTAACGCGGACGTTACCAAAATGTATCGTCAAATACAAATCGACCCAAGTCAGGCCCCATTTCAAAGAATTCTTTTTAGAAGATCAGCAAATGACCCAGTTGAAGACTTTGAACTTTCGACAGTCACTTTCGGAATTAATTGCGCCCCATTTCTAGCTCTTAGGACCCTAATTCAATTGGCAGAAGATGTTAAAGAAACATACCCATTAGGTTCGGAAATTATAAAACAAAATTTATATGTCGACGACGTTTTAGCTGGAGGTCACACTGTAGAAGAATCCCTTAAGTCTATGAAAGAATTAGTAGCAGCCATGGACTCAGCAGGTTTTGAATTGAGAAAATGGAGTTCAAACGACCCCAATCTACTTCGCGATCTGCCACCAGACTCACTCTTGCCGGTCAATTGGTTGGATATTTCGGAAGGAACTTCAACGAAAACTCTAGGTATCCGATGGAACATTTCGGCTGATAACTTTACGTTCACATCACCACCCACGGAAGAAAGGGAGTTATGCACCAAACGAGAAGTCCTTTCAACAATTGCCAAATTTTTCGACCCATGTGGATGGCTGGCTCCAGTAATCATCGTAGCGAAACTTATCATGCAGCAAGTCTGGCTGGATAAAGTAGATTGGGACGACGCGTTGAAGCCCATAACTCGAATGAATTGGAAGAATTTCATTAAAAATTGTCCCTCAATAGATTCAGTTTCAGTACCTAGGTGGATCAGATTCAAACCCTCAAGTAAAATTGAAGTACATTTTTGTGACGCTTCAGAAAGCGCTTACGCCGCGACTCTTTATGTTAGAGTAGAACATTTAGATCAAACAGTCGACACGTTTCTTTTGGCAGCGAAAACTCGAGTAGCACCCATCAAAAAAATATCTCTGCCTAGATTAGAATTATGCGGAGCCGTTCTCTTAGCAAAATTAACCACAGCGGTGGTTCCCAACTTACAAATTGAAAATATTTCAACACACTTTTGGACCGACTCAACGATCGTGCTAGCATGGCTCAAAAAACCACCGTGTTCATGGAGTGCCTTTGTAGGAAATAGAATTTCAGACATTGTAGATAATGTAGGCAACGAAAATTGGAAGCACATAGATTCAGAAAGCAACCCAGCTGATGTAGCCAGTCGAGGATGTTCGCCAAATGATCTGCAGTCACATCATTTGTGGTGGACTGGACCCCAATGGCTGAAGTTTCCAAAAGACCGATGGCCTAGACACGACATTATGAGCGACACAGAGTTAGAAGCAAAGGCAAGTAAAGTTTTCTCGACCACGATATTAGAAGATCCCTTAAATAGATTCTCTTCTCTCTCTAGAGCATATAAGGTCTTAGCATTTGCAATTCGTTTTTGGAGAAATACCGGCGTCAATCGGACCCGACTTAGAATTTCTTCAGCAGAAATCACCCATGGTGAAATACAAGATATCAAAAATCGTCTTATTGTTTTAACACAAAAACATTATTTCGCAGAGGAGTATTTAGCGTTAAACCAAAAGAAAAGACTCTCATCTAGTAGCAGTCTTTTATCTCTCAATCCATTCATTGATTCAAAAGGAATCATTAGGGCAAATGGCCGCCTTGTTCAGTCCCCAGCACTTACATATAACGAGCGCCATCCCATTCTTATCCCATACGAATCGAGATTAGCCCTTTTGTTAGTGGAATTTATTCACAAAATTACGATGCACGGCGGAAATCAACTCATGACTCGCGTAATCAGGTCTGAATTCTGGATATTTAAATTGAAGCCATTAATCAAGAAGGTAATTCATAATTGTCGAACTTGTGTTTTGTATAAACACCAGACTCAAACGCAAATTATGGCCTCACTTCCGCCCCAGCGAACTATGCTGACTCGACCTTTTACCAACACAGGAGTAGATTTTGCAGGACCCTTCAACATAAAGAATTTTACAGGAAGAGCTTGTTTAATAACAAAGGGTTATGTTTGCGTCTTCGTTTGCTTTTCCACAAAAGCCATTCACTTAGAACCCACTAGTGATCTATCAACTCAATCTTTTTTAGCCGCTTTATCTCGCTTTATTGGGCGACGAGGAAGCCCAGCCAAGATCTACTCAGATAATGGGACTAATTTTGTAGGAGCAGCAGAATTAATAAGAAAAGATAGGCTAGAGTTTATGAAGAATCTGCAAAAGGACGCCACCCAGAACAATATTTATCAGAACTTAGAATGGAGCTTTATTCCTCCAGGTGCCCCTCATATGGGAGGATTATGGGAGGCGGGAGTTAAATCATTCAAAACACATCTACGAAAATTTATACCGCAAATGAATTTTACCTTTGAGGAATTCTCGACCATTTTAGCGAGAATTGAAGCCTGTCTTAATTCTCGACCCCTAAGTCCAGCCAGCGACGACCCTTCCGACTTACATCCTCTCACCCCAGCTCATTTTCTGATTGGTACTTCAATTTTGACCCCAACTGAACCCGATGTTTCAGACGATAACATCACCCTTGCCAATAGATGGAAGCGATTAAAAATTATTTCTCAATATTTTTGCCAAAGATGGAAAACTGAGTATTTGAATGAGCTGCAACGTCGATATAAGTGGAAGTACCAAACAGAAAATTTGAAAGAAGATGATTTGGTTGTAATTAAAGATGAGAGATTGGCCCCGACTGAATGGAAATTAGGTCGTATAGAAAGAACTTACCTTGGAACTGATCAGAACATTAGGGTCGTAGATATTCGGACAGCACACGGAGTAGTTAGTAGACCGATAACGAAAATCGTCAAACTATTTTCAGATTGACTTACAATTTATTTTTATGTAGAAGAACTTGGTACTCACATCTCTTCTATTCTAGATAAGGTTTCTCAGTTGCCTAGTCCAACCCAGCGTCGTGACTCATCCAACTCACGAAGTACCGTTATACGACACGAGGAGAGCCCATATACCCTGAAGACAGATGCTGTGGTATCCAGTACCCTACAACTTCGACCCTACTAAGACCCGCCATCGCATTTCCATCAACATTTATTGTTCAAGCCTTGGATCCGGGACAGGTCCCAAAACTGGATGGGGTTTTCATCCACGGAAGCCACATGAGCTGCAGTTCTAGATTAAGCTAGTCTAAGATAGAATAATCTACACTATATCACGGGGGGGGAGAATGTTCAAAGGTGACACCGCACTTTTGAACATCAGTGTGAGATGTCCACTGCTGCGAGGCATTATATGTGTAGGTGTATAAATGCGATTAGTTTTCCGTGATTAGTTTTCCCGTGACCAGATAATATTACCCAACCTCAACCATCACAACAACAGTTCAATAGAAACCATAGGCAACAGATTCCACAACAGTCATACGCATACCAACATATTCAATACCAGGAATCTAATCAATACCACCAATATCCTCGGAACCAATACGACTACAACCAACAATCACAGCCCTTCTATCAGAATCCTTCTATGGGATATAAACCTTTAACGCCCTTGCAATTGCAAAAATGGGGCTTAAAATTTGATGGTTCTTCCAAGTCGAGAAGTATAGAAGAATTCATATTTCGTGCAGAAGCCTTAAGGTTGGACTATAACTGTCCCTGGGACATTTTTGTCAAGGGATTCCATCATCTTTTGTCTGGTCGTGCTTACGACTGGATCTGGAATTTTAGGCAACAGAATCCGACATGCCAGTGGGATCATCTGAAGTATCATTTGATGAAAAAGTTTAGGAATTTCGAAAGTGATTTTGAGATTCAGAGACGCATCATGGGGACGCGGCAACTACCCTCCGAAACTGCGGACCAATTCATTACTTAAAAATCAAATGAGAATTCAGATTCCTGAATACGAAGTGGTAAAGGTCCTAAAGAACAACTTAAAGGAAGGTCTTGTCCAGCTCGTTTTTCCAAAAGACATTGAGACAATCGAGGAACTCTTAGAAGAGTGTAAAAGGGCTGAGAACAACATTGCCAAAAGATTGTCTCATCGCTACCAAAATGTCCGGAGGATAAACGAGTTGGAGTTTGACGAAACAATGCCCTTACAATACAATGAAGTCGAGGTATTGCACCATAACACAGCTCCAGCTAGACAGCTTGTCTGCTGGAACTGCAAAAAAGCTGGTCACTCCTTCATTGATTGTCCAGATGAGCAAAGGACCATCTTTTGCTACAAATGTGGGTTCGATGGGGTCACATCCCCTAAATGCCCTAGATGTTCGGGAATCCCAAATCGGAACACTGTGAAAACTGGACTCACATGTTCGTCACAGGATCAGGTCCAGTAATTCACAACGACCATCAATCCCACGAAGCGATAAAGGAGGAATCAGACAAAGAGACAGACCCATTTAGATGCAATAAAGGACAAACAGATGAGATTGGTGATGATTTGTTAATTGCTATACATAAAGATTACACTATTTTGATAAATAATGTAGAAGAAAATAAGGCAAAGAGAAACCATAAGACCATAATACCATATCAGGAAAGACTAGCCAACTACAACAGAATAAAAGCTGAAATTTTCAAGGATTATGAGCCAACAATTAACAAAAAAGTTACAAAAGCTAGGGAAGTATACACCAGGAGAAAACGGGAATGAAAAGAAATAGCCTCTGCTTGCTTAAACACGGAAAATGACGTCCGACCTTACATGAATATTAAACTAAACGGAATAGAGTTTATAGGATTAATGGATAGTGGCGCTTCCATTAGCTGCCTAGGGAAAAATTGTTTGGAAATCATCGATAAGATGAATATCCCTATCCTAGATTTTAGATCCTAAATTAAAACTGCTGATGGCAACCAAAAGCAAATCATAGGCAAGGTCAAACTAACCGTCATATGTGGTGAAAAGGAGCAGATTGTGATTTTCTATCTGGTACCCAGTTTGAAACAATCTCATCAATCAATCAATCTCATCAATAATTCTATTAATGAGATTGACATACAAGATAGGGATCCAAAGGTTCATGAACTGACTTACGAACAGAATATAATTTTAGAGAACACAAAGTTGTCATTCCGATGTTACTCGAAGTAAGGTCTCGACAAGACCCATATAGAAAAGCATTCTATCGATATAGGCAATTCTCCTCCCAAGAAGATGAGATATTTTCCCGTCAGCCCTGCCGTACAGAAATTGATGTACGATGAACATGATAGAATGATCCAACTAGACGTTATCGAGCCTGCAGAGAGCGCAGAATGGAACAACAGGGTCACCCTCGTAATAAAGCCTAATAAAAAAGACTATGTTTGGACGCAAGACAAGGAAAGATGCTTACCACTTGCCCAACATAGATGGTCTTCTAGCCAGGTTAGGAGAAACTTACTACATTTCAGCAATAGATCTCAAAGACGCATTTTGGCAGATACCTCTAGAGGAATCAAGTCGACCGTTAACAGCGTTCACAGTCCAAGGCAGGCCACATTACCAATTTAAGGTAATGCCCTTTGGACTGTGTAATGCTGCTCAACGAATGTGTCAACTCATGGATAAGGTGATTCCTTCAGAGTTGAAGGACCAGATATTTGTGTAACTTGACGATTTATTGGTTGTGTCATCTAACTTTGATGTACATATGAAGATGTTGAAGGTAGTAGGAGACAGACTAACCGCGGCTGGACTAACCATTAATATGACTAAGTCCAAATTCTGTTATAAAGAATTGAAATATCTAGGCTACATTGTTGGTGCCGGAAAATTAAAGCCAGATCCAGCTAAGATTGAGGCTATCACGAACATAGGCCCTCCAAAGAACCCGAAAGATGTTAGGAGATTTCTAGGTACAGTAGGGTGGTATCGTAGATTCATCCACGATTTTTCTACCTTGACAGCCCCCATTACTGACACCTTAAAGAAATCTTCTAAATTTCAAATGAGTCCTGAAGCTCTGCATGCGTTTGAGAAGCTTAAAATGTGCCTTGTATCGAGCCCTGTTTTATCAAGTCCGCATTTCGATCGACCCTTTTTTATACAGTGTGACGCTTCAAACGTCGGAGTAGGCGCAGTACTTTTTCAGAAGGACGATGATGACGGCGAACATCCCATCGAATACTTCTAGAAAAAGCTGAATACTGCCCAGAGGAATTACTCCACCACTGAAAAGGAGAGCACAGAAAAGGGAGTAGAAATGTTGTACCTGACATGTTGTCCAGGTTGGATATGGAGGAAATAAGTACTGAATGTTCGCCTCTCATAAAAATTTTGACTCCGACGAATTCAAGGATCCTAAGTATCTAGCACTTATCGATACAATAGAACAGAATAAGGAACGATTGCCTGATTTGAAAGTGGAAGAAGGGATCGTGTATAAAAGGATCTATTTCAATCAAGGAGACGTTGAAAACGAAGGTGATTGTTGGAAGATATGGCTTCCAGATGAACTGACCAATGAGATTATTCGTGAATCCCATGAAGTCAACACATCCCATTGTGGAATAGCTAAAACAGTTCATAACATTCGACAGTTCTTCTATTGGCCCTCAATGACGATTCATATTAGGGAATTCATCAAGAAATGCGATTTGTGTAAGGAGATAAAGCACCCAAAAGAAACTTTAAGACCGCCTATGGGAAATGAAGTGGTCACCCATAGACCGTTACAGAAAATGTATATAGATTTTCTAGGACCGTATCGAAATCGGGGAAAGCTTTCATTTTCATAGTCTTGGACCATAAGACCAAATTCGTTATTCTTAAGGCAATGGCTACTACTAAACTAGTGAACAAAATCTTGAGAAAGTTAAATGCCCTTGACGCGTACAAAATCTTGAGAAAGTTAAATGCCCTTGAAGACGGTGAAACCTTAATTCTGCCTGATTCAGATAAATTGAAAATAATCCACAAAAAGATAAGTGAAAAGATGCATGAGGCATATGAAAGGAATGCTAGATCCTACAATAAAAGAAGTCGTTTGACCACTTTCAAACCAGGTCAAGAAGTTGTAGTGTGCGCCTTTAAAGGATTTGAATATTTGAATGTAAGAAGAAGGATATAACGGTTGCATTGATAGCAGGAAAAAAGGGAGAATTAGAAGAAGAATAGGTTCCACTCGAACAGCTGTTTTGCCTTAAAAACACAGAAATAATGACAGGTCGAATACAGGAACAAAAGGGGAATTTAGAAAATCGAAGGTTTGGACGGTGGGAAATGAAAAAATGTCGGCCCTTTTTCCTGGCTGAAATCGAAGAAGACGGTCAAGTGGCTCTGCATCTCTACTCACCATTGCTGATTATCAACCAAATAATTTGGAAACACATTGTATTCAGTTAAATTTTTTTATTAATATAACAAATAAAAGTTAAAATAAACAAAAGAAACACAAGTTGGTGTTACAATAAACATACATACATACATTTTGTCGAGATCACAGCACAGCACAACGAAAGAGCCACCGCTGACCTGTCCAACGTTGGAGGCGCAGAATTGCATCACCAAGCCTGGGATGCCTGGTATTCCGGAAAGTGTATACACAAATAACGTTACGGTGACCTCGGACGACTCGACGGACAGACCTGTGAATGAAAACATATATAAATAAAGATTAAAAAAGTGCCGGTACTATCTAACGCAAAGACAAAATCGTGATACTTACCAGAAATTCAGACCCTTTGTGTAGTGATAAAGGTGCGCGAGTAGGTTTCTCGGGTGTGAGCTCAGGCCTAGGGACATTCCGTTTTTTTTGATAGAGGGAGCAAGTTACCCAATTTGCACACGGTTTCGTCGGTGCTAGGAAAGGGAAAATGGGCGGCGATAAATAATGACATATTTATATATATTTTTCGGCGAATCAAACTAGGACTTACGAAACTAGAACTAGGACGAATACGAACGACACACTAACACGAATACTTAGCCATTGCCAGGCCCAACAGCAGCCGCCAAGTCTAAACGTCCGCTAATCCCTGGAAGATTTTCTCATCAGTTCCCGGCCAGCCGAAGGTGGAGATCCACTCGAGATAAAGAAAGATAACACAAACAAAAATTATTCATTTAAAATTTAGTAATTTTTAAAGCATGATTAGTCATGAGCAAAATAGCCAAAAATTAGCCGCAAAAACAAACCAAAATTAAATTGAACTAATTTGTTATACGATTTCTTTTTTATTGATTTGCTTAAAGTAAATTTTAATCGAAAATCTTTACATTATATACTAGATTTACCTTATTTGATATATTGTCGTCATGAATTGTTGTCATCGAATAGTATCCTGAGCAAATCGAATATAGTGCGAAGAAATATCGCTCATAATAAAAACGCAAAATTGTATGTTTCTGAAACGAAATAGTTGAAATGTTTATAATGGACTAGATAACTTAGTCTGTGGTAGCAAAGGGGGGAAACACGTAAGTAGAACAAGCAAATCTGGGATACCAAAAATATCATATTGCAGGTATCATGGTGAGGTCCGATCGATCTCCAGATGGTGGGCCTAGTCTTGGCGAAACATCAGCCAAGTTTCTGAGCGTAATTTCTGGGTAATTCCTATCTTTTCTATTTCGTCTTTTTCTCTGGTTAGGGGGCAATTCCTTCTCTACCTTTCTGTTTTCTTTTTGCTTTTTCTTTCCTTTTATTTCTTTCGGACTACTTTCCTTTTTACTTGCATCGGGTTCCCTCTCTATTTTTATATTTTTTTGGATGCAACGACCGGTACGATATATTTTTTTGGTTACGCTGTGTCAGATATCAGAATGGTTGGCAAGAACCACCCCCATCCGTCGAGCTTAGCCGCGCAAAACGCCAGCGTACCGGCAACGCCAATCATCTGGTAACCATGGCCATTTACCGAGTGGCCATTCAGAGGATTCTTCTTAGGCAGAACACAAAAATTAACAGCAACAAAATGGCGCCCATGCGTGGGGCCCGAGCAAGTCCTTCAGTTTTTTCAGTTAGTTTCCTTGGGGTATGGAGGTCCTTGTTTTCTAACGAACGCGTAGTCCCGATGGAGTTTTTAAGAGTCCTCTACGCGCTGTTACGCAGGAGTTAGGAAACGAGCCGTCTAAGGAACTCATTTCGACGAGAGCTTAATCGCACGGCAATCCTTTCGATTAATTGTCTCGTGGAAAGGAGACCCTGATACCTTTTTCATAATCGTTTTTTTATGTTCTCTGGAGTTCACTGGCGGAGTCCTTTTCCAGGAGTATCAGACCCGCTTTCCACAGATGGATATATCACTGAGCGCGAAGCTGATCCTTATGGAGGGGGATAACGATACATGGGACTCAGGAACACAGTTTCAAGAATAGTAACACCATAGTCCAAAGGTTAGTTGGTCATTTGTAAGGTGCGAGCTTGTCCTTTTCCGAGTTGCTCGATAGACAAAACCGTATTGGGTAACTTCCGTGCGTCTTGCAGCAAAAGGTTTTTTTCCACAGTCTGCAATTGTGCCGGAATTTTCTATTATGGTTGCGCCCACAATTAATCTCCATCTTCTCGCAAACAAAAAACTATCCAATTACTCACTGAAATAGATAAGGAAGATTTAACTCTAGATTTATACGCTCAAAATAGGATTTGTGTTTTACTTACGTTGTTTTTTTCCCTCAAAGCTACCACGACAGTGCCATTGTTATTTTTTTTTGGTTTTTGAATTACACTTTCTTCTAATTAGGTGTTGAGATTTTCATTTTTTATTTTCTTTTGCGATTTGTATTGACTTCGGTGTAGCATCATGGTCAATACGCGATCCACGGATAGAGATTTAACCAGTCGTCCCATTCTCGGACAGGGTAGTGCGGTCGATCCAGCGGTCCTTGCGGCAGTCCAGCCAGTCGTAACCATGACCACACAAACAATTTCAACCACCGCCACCAACACGGTTCCAGCGATCTCGTCAGCAGCGCCGTCAGTTCCTTCTTGTTTCCGGGATGGCTCCCAGTCACTTAACGCGTCGTTTTGGTCTCACGGGGCTATATCATCTCCAGATTATAGCGACTTGACAGCTCTGAATCCGCCACCAAACAGACCCAATGATCAGAATATAACAGCCGGTATCAGTCCTGGTGTGCGTGAGATTATCAATTCAGCAGTGGGTTTAGCCCGTCAGCAGTTTATGAGGGAGGAAGAAGAGCGTCTTCGAGAATTGATACCCCGAATTGTGGAAGCCACCAGACGGTCGTTAGGGGTATATCTACCACAAAGCAGTACTAATCAAATACCATCGTTTCCATCGCTAGACGCTTTCGCAAGCTGTACAAGGCCGCCAGTTACCACAAGCAGCCAGCCACAAGCTCATGTACCAGCTACTGCTTTGCCGTCACGCTATAGCTTTCCGCCAGCTACCTCATTTGCACCATTCCAGCCAGTGCAGGCAACACCGACATATACTAGAGCGACAACGTTTCCATCGCAGCCTCCAAACATTAGTTCAGCCGTATCGTATACACAGCCACCACCACCACTTACACGACCTCCGGCGCCAAATATGTTTTTACCACCGCCTGAAGCAGTTCGTCAGTGGGACACTCCTCATGGTATAAATCAGCTTCCACCATATTCACAGCCGTTGTATGGCCAATCCCATCCACCCTGTGCTGTAGTACAGTCAGAGCCAGCAAGCTTACTGCGACCAAGGGCCGGCACGAACTCGGATTCGGCAGGACGTTTTAATTTAGCAAAATGGGGAGTGAAGTTCGACGGTACTGGTAAAACTATGCACGTTCAGGAGTTTATTTTCCGCGTGAGCCAGCTGAAACAGGACTATGATTGCCCAGAGGAGGAGTTTTTAACTAAATTTCACCAGCTCCTTGAGAATCCAGCCCTCGACTGGTATTGGAATCACAGAAAGTTTGTGCAGTTTCGTTCTTGGGGTGAAATCGAGAAAGCACTGTTAGGCCAATATCAGCGATACGAGAACGAATTCCAGATACAAACACAAATTCTCAATCGTCGGCAGCTCCCTCAAGAAACATTTGAAGAATTTTACAATGCGGTAATTAAATTGAGAACACAGCAGAAGACGCCTTACCAGGAGCATGAGATGGTTGAAATCATGAGGGGCAATCTTAAACCATCGCTCGCCCAAATGATATTTTCGGCCAATATGCGAAACCTGGGAGAGTTTTACCGGCAGGTGAAGAAGGCCGAGAATTTGATTGCTACGCAGCGGCAGCAGTACCAACGCCAGAGTTTCCCACAGAGAGTCCACGAAATTGCCTTGGAGGAAGATGATTTCCGGGATGACATGGAGGTGGATGCAATTACAGGGCGAACGAGATACAAGTGTTGGAATTGTGGAGTGGAAGGGCATTGCTGGGTGGATAGCAAGGCGCCTCGCAAGTACTTTTGCTACAAGTGTGGACATGATGGGGTGACCGTACTAGACTGTCCGAAGTGTCAGGGAAACAGACAGCGGAGCCCATCTCGAACTGGGGAGGTGAGGTCCACGGCTGTTTAAACCCAGTAAGTAGTAGATTAGATAGTAATGTAGGCAGTAGTATTAGGAAGATCAAGATTTTGGAAAATTTTGGAAGAACTGAAATAGAAAAAGAACATAAGCTTAGAGAATTAAAGCCTCTTCATGTCCGCGTTAGGGAATACAAAGAGGCTAAGAAAAGAATTTTCGGAACCGTGACGAACCGGATAAGGAAAGCTAGGGAAAGATACCAGCGTAGGAAGCGTCTCAGACAGGAAATCGCATCGACAACGTTATATGAGGGTGATGACAACCGTTTTTACACTAAACTCTCTATTAATGGTCAGGTAATTGAAGGGTTGCTCGATAGCGGAGCTACGGTGTCATGTCTGGGTAAGGACTGCCTCAGTTTTGTCGAGCGCGCAGGCTTGGAAATTCATAGTTTCCATTCCTTCATCAAGACGGCGGATGGCAGTCCGCATAAAATAGTTGGTAGGGTACGTCCTAAAATTTCTTTTAACAAGCAAGAGTTCGACTTAACTCTCTATCTGGTGCCGACTCTGAGTCGTGAATTGTTTTTAGGAGTGGATTTCGTGCGGATGTTCAACATTTTCGCTCATGTTGACGGTTTGTCCTCCAACCACATAAGTCTCTGTGAAGAAGCCGAGAGGAACGATGATGTTAAAACCCACCAGTTGTCAGAGGCACAATGTCATCGTTTACAATTGGCGATAGCCAAATTTCCGTGCTACACGAAGAATGGCCTGGGTAAAACAAAAGCTGAGGTCCATGTAATCGACACTCGTGATGCAGTCCCAGTGAAGGATCGACACTATCCAGTGTCACCGGCCGTGCAGAAACTTATATATGCGGAATTGGATAGGATGCTTGACATGGGAGTGATTGAGGAAAGCGAGAGTCCATGGAGTCACCCGGTTACTTTGGTTAGAAGAGGAGAGAAGAACCGGTTGTGCCTGGACGCTCGTAAACTCAACGCACTCACTGTCAAGGATGCCTATCCATTGCCGCATATTGAGGGCCTACTCAGCCGGTTGGGTGACACATATTTCATTTCTAGTGTCGATCTTAAAGACGCATTCTGGCAGATACCCCTGGATTCGTCTAGTAGAGAGAAAACTGCCTTTACTGTGCCCGGACGACCACTTTACCATTTCACGGTCATGCCTTTTGGTCTGTGTAACGCAGCCCAAAGGTTATGCCGTTTAATGGATAAAGTGATCCCCGGCGCACTACGTGATAGAGTTTTCGTCTATCTAGACGATCTTTTGGTGGTGTCTCCAGACTTCGACACACATCTGGGGTTGTTAGAGCGAGTGGCAGGTTGTTTGGCGGAAGCAGGACTTACCATCAATGTGGCAAAATCCAAATTTTGCTTCAAGGAGCTCCGCTATTTGGGGTATATTGTGGGAGGAGGCAAACTAAAACCCGATCCGGAAAAGGTTGAGACCATCACACGATTTTCATTTCCTAAAACCGCAAGACAGGTGAGAAGTTTTATGGGTACCGCGGGGTGGTATCGGAGGTTTATTGCCGACTTTGCCACAATCGCTGCCCCAATCTTCGAGACCCTCAAAAAATCAAAACAATTTCACTTCTCGGAGGAGGCCAAGGTAGCTTTTGAGAGGTTGAAAAACGCTCTAGTCAGCAGTCCAGTACTCACGCATCCTGATTTTTCAAGACACTTTTACGTGCAGTGTGATGCCTCGGACTTAGGTATAGGCGCGGTTCTATTTCAAAGGGATGATTCTGACGGAGAACACCCAATAGCCTATTTCTCCCAAAAGCTGACCTCCGCTCAGAAGAACTATTCGGTGACTGAGAGGGAGTGCTTAGCAGTAGTCATGGCCATAAAGAAGTTCAGGCCATACATCGAATTGATGCCTTTCTCAGTCATCACAGATCACAGTAGCCTGAAGTGGCTGATGTCTCACCGTGATCTGAGCGGAAGGTTAGCAAGATGGAGTTTGCATCTCCAGGCTTATTCCTTTGAAATAGAACACCGCAAGGGCTGTCAGAATGTCGTTCCGGACGCGTTGTCTCGATATGACTTGGAGGAAGCCACCCTAGACGTGACTTCACTAATCGATCTAGAGTCTCCAGCATTCAAGTCTGAAGAATATTTAGACCTTGTGGCTAAAATAGAGGAAAATTCTGCACAGTTACCTGATTTAAAAATAGTGGAGGGTTTAGTGTATAAGCGGACACGTCATTACGATGGAGTGCTGCTCAATGAAGATTTCGCTTGGAAACTGTGGGTACCCTTGGAATTGACCCAACAGCTGATAGAAAACGCTCACTGTCCACCACAGGTGTCCCATGGAGGGTTTCACAAGACGTTGCGAAGAGTAAAAGAATATTTTTATTGGCCGAATCAAAATATTCATGTTCGAACTTTCGTTAGAAATTGCGTTGTCTGCAAAGAGACGAAACCGGCCAATACAACACTTCGCCCGCCAATGGGAAACGAAATGGTGGTGGACAGACCTTTCCAGCGAATCTACATAGATTTTCTAGGTCCCTATCCAAGATCGCGAATGGGGAGTTCTTATATTTTGATCGTGCTAGACCATCTGTCTAAATTTGTACTACTAAAAGCCATGCCGAAAGCTAATTCGAAAAATGTCGTGAAATTTTTAATCACCGAAGTTTTTCATAAATTTGGTACGCCCGAGACAATAGTGTCCGACAATGGGAAACAATTTATAAGTAAACAATTCACGGACGTGATTAAGAATTTCGGCATAAACCACCTTAAAACAGCTGTTCACTCTCCTCAGGCGAATGCGTCTGAGAGAGTGAATCAGTCAATTTTATCCGCCATAAGGGCATACTTAGGAGAAGACCACCGTGATTGGGACAAACAATTATCTGAAATTGAATGTTCACTGAGATCTTCAGTGCACGGGTCGATCGGAGTTACGCCATATTTCGCGCTTTTTGGTGTCAATATGATAACTCATGGCAGTGCTTATAAATTAGCCAGAAAGCTTAAACTTCTTTCCGATCCGGAACTAGAAGTTGTTCCAAGTGCCGTGAAGCTAGACTTAGTCAGAGATCAAGTGAGGAAAAATCTTCATCAGGCTTATGAGAAAGGAGTAAAGACGTACAATACCCGAAGTAGGCCAGTGAAATTTATTCCAGGGCAAGAAGTTTTTCGTAGAAGCTTTAGGCAAAGTGACTTCAAGAATAATTATAATGCCAAGCTGGATAAAAAATTCTTTAAGTGCCGTATTTTACGACCAGTAGGGAATTGCCTGTATGAAGTAGAAGATTTGAAAGGCAAATCAATTGGTATCTTCCACGCGAAAGATTTGAAACAGTAGGCGAAATTCAATGGAATAGCAATCATACCCTTCCTGATCACACTAATCAAGTCGTATTTGGTGTTCGGGTTGATATCCCAATCAACAAACAGTTCAAGGGACAGAAGCATCTGACGACCTGAGTTCGCACCAATGTTTACAAAAGCCCGAATATAACCGGAAGTTTTTTGTGCTTCTAACGTGCTCTTAAACAAGCAAATAGTGAGAGGACAATTTATGTCCATCATGAACCCTTAACGATGTACCACCTTGCTCCAATGGACGCTATGTCACTAGGCCGCGCCGGTGTTGACATCAGAGTCATGAACTTAACAATTATTCATATAGTGAGAGCAGTTAGAATTGAAAAATAGACACGTAACGCAAATCCGAACTGGATCTCCGTTAAGATAATGCATCAGACATTGTAGACTTTGGTGTGGACTTGGGGCGCAAATGTCTGTCTACTGATCTCCTGACCGAGTTGGATGAAGAAAAGAAAATAAAAATTGGGAGAAATATCTTTCAAAACGATATAAATTAAATTGATTTCCTTTTTTTCTTATCTAGATTATTTAAAATTCATTTGCGAAGTGACATAAATCATTTGAAATTCCCAAGTTCTTCTTAGACTAGGAATGGATTAGTTATTTTTCAGTTGTTCCAAATGTAGAGGTCACAAGTCTAAACTTGAATGGAAATTTGTCTCGAGTTTTTTTTGTTTTTTAGTTCTTTGACCGAAATAATGTAAAATGATTTTCAATTCATTGCGAATATATATATAGCCTTCCAACTTTGTCTTCTGATAAAACTGTTGGGAATACTAGCTATCAGGTTTTTGCCGCAATAAGCAGATTTGAAAAATAAAAACAAAATTTTCTTCATTTTAAGTTTTAATTTATTTACGGTGTAAATAAGTATACGTTTCAGCTCCACATAAGATGCAATGAGTTTCCGTAATATCCTGGTCGGTGCCCTCGCATCCGGTCCATAGCCTTGAATTTGCAGGAATTCTCCGAAGCGCTATTCAGGAAAGCTATCCCAGATGATTGAAAATTTCGAATTAACCCATAAGTCAGGAGGTGAAATGTATCCAAGCCTTATTCCAAGAAAAAATCGTCATAGGTTTTTCCAACAGGATCGCGATTATTCGAAGCTTCTTGAAGTACTTTCCAGGGGGGTACACATTCAGGCTTAGTCCAAGCCTTGCTTACCTTCCATCCGTTGGGGTTGTTATGCGGTCCACATTCATTGGCATCGGCACCATCCTCTAAGTTCCAAATCCAACATCAGATAACTCAATTTCAATTAATTATTTTTTTGTTTCTAATCTTATTATTTCAGTTCTCGTTTTTTTTCAATACTTTTCTTTTTTTATGCGCAAATCTAGTGGCTAATGTTTCGCTGATCTCATCGTTCACAATAAAACCGAATAGAAACGAGAAGCAGCACGGTAAAGTTTACCCAATCACAGGCCATTTGGAGCGACTACCGGACCGAATCATTCTGGAGTACACCTAAAATTTTTCCTTTACGTGCGGTTCCGGCATGTTACCTTTACAAGGACAGAACCGAGTTCGAATTATGAGCCGAGAAGAAAATGGAAAATAAAAAAAAAGGAGAATCGTTGTTTCCAGAGTCATAGTTACTGGTGGTCGCACCGAATGAAAAGGGGTAAGGTTTTTTTTTGAGAAATAAGTGTCCTACTTCGTCCTGTTCAAGGACAGCGAAAAGTATTTTCTATGTCCACACACAGAAAACATTTTAGCTAGTTCTATCATCAGGAAAACCAACATTTTGGGGGATTCGTAAGAAAATCAGAATCCCATAGTACAAATGCATCAACTTAGGAAAATATTTGGCACGAAGTTTATTTAAATAAATTGTACTACTTATTTAGTGTAACCCTATTGTCGAAAAAAATCCGTAGACAGTTGTATTGAAAGCATTAGCAACAAATTAGAATATGTTAAAATTTTTTTTAGTAAGTCAATAAGAAATAGGAATATAGTTCCAATAATAAAATCTCTTACAGCTGTTGAGATTGTTTAGCAAAAGGTGTTATTTGGTTGATGGAGAAAAACTTGTCAAGTTATTTAAAACTCTCATCATAACATTCATCTGACGCTCAAGTCGGTTGAGATAGGACTAGAGAAAAATTGCTCAAAATATTCCCGAAAATTTTTATGATTTTGATTTTCGCTGAGTTAAATTTATTAAAGTTTTTCCAAAAATTTGTTTAAAACTATTTTTTTTGTTAAACTTCTTTAAGCTCTTCTAAGCGAGTTAACATGATTTAGAATCTGAAAAGTCAATATACTGGACTGTGTTTATATTAACAAAGTCTGTATGATTTCATTTAGAGGTTTTAAAATGTTTTGATTATAAAATAATCAAACTTAATTTCAATTGCGCCAAATCAAGCTGAAATATCCACTCATAGACTGAACGAAACATAGAATTCAAAAAAAAGAGAATGTAAAAAGTGTTCCAAAACAAAAGCTTTTGGCTATCAGTTGAAACAGTTAATATTATCTTTTAAAAAAAGAAAGTATTATAAAATAATTAGCTTTAGTTTGAAAAATCTCTGATATATCAAGACCTAAAAGATTGTTGTTATACAAACTAAAAGCTTTCGTCAAATCTTAAATGATCAAAACCAAACATTGTTTGTTAGATAAATTTAAAAATCAGCAACAAAAGCTTTATTTTCTACAGGATATATAAGCTTTGGTTAAATATTTGTCAAGATAGCGGATCGTTTGCGATAGATTGTTTGAAGCTGTAATCAAGTATATCAATAGCTAGACAGATATTTAATTTAAATTATTGGGACAGTTCGTAAAAATCTAAAATATATAGAAATAAAGCTAGCAGATTTTATTATACCCAGTTCATTTTAAAACACCATCTGGTAAATTTCATGTAATAAAGGAATCTTTCCTTTCAAATTGTAAAAAAAAAATCGAAGCAAAGCTATCATTTTGTTTCCTATAGAGGGTACTAAGCTTTAGTCTTACAATACACTTTATCTAATTTCTAAAGTTTTTGCGAATATTCGTTTAATAGATGTGTGACCTTTAAAAGCTTTCCTTGAATCAAAACCAACAGTAAATAGTTTTTTTTAAACAATCAAAGCGTAATTTGATTGTTTTCCTTTCATTTGCTGAACTAAAACTTGATAAAAAATTTTCCCTTCACCAAAAAAGGGGAGAAATAAAACAAACACCATTGTCAATACCAGTGGTTTGCATTTCCAGTAAGCGTAGGAAGAAATTTTACATTGCTGAATAATTCGCAAAGCAGTAGTACTTTGTAACTTTTTAACACAAAAAATATGGCCAATTATTATTGTTTTATATTTTGTCTTTAAAGCATTTGCTTTAACAAAGACGGTTATTATTTTAGTAAACAATATCTTTTAAAATTATTGCGAAATAAAAACTTGTCTCACTGTTTTTTTATTAACTTTGTATGTGCATACCTGGAGAAATTCACGAAAAACGTTTTAGCCAAGCCCAGCAAAGAGACATCGTTGTGAAGTACTTTTTGAGACGCTGAGGATTCTGGTAAATGTTTTAAATTTTGTGGAGTAGTAGTTTTTGTAGCTCCTTTCCAGCATTCCCATTTCTATCCAGTTCCCCGGTTCCAGTCTGTATAGTTAGTACCTAAGAAAGAATTACATTTGAATTAATATGAATAGGATATGAGTAGATTTTAGGTTTAGAATTTATTAGGATTAATTAGAGTTAGTATTTGCAAGAAATGAATTTATTTTTTTTTTTCCTTCTTTTATTTTATTATTTTTTATTTGAAGTTTTATTTTACCTCCGGGAATTAATCCCGTAACAGAAAATATTGTTTCCTTCCTTGGTTTTGCTTTTCGGGCCTGTCTGGGTTTGGATATCGCATCACTTCTAGAAGAAAAAAGGAAGACACAAAAAGAAAAACATTAGAATTATGTATTACTTGCTTTTGGATTTTATTCTTTGTATAAACATGGCAGAGAAAAAAAAAACGAGAAAAATTACACGAACATAATAGTTATTTTTTTTTTTAATTTTTGTTTGATTGGATATTTGCACTGAATTATTTTATTTGATTGGAATTTTACACGAATATTATGAACTTTACATGTTAATAAATTTTTATTTTTGGTTTGTCACGAATTTTCTCCCACTGTGCGATTCTGTCGGAGGCATACTCCACAATAAGCTTCATTTTCATTGACATTTCGATGCCCTTGAAATCCAAACGGGATCCTTTTTTTTTACGGTTAACCGTTTTATTTGGGGACGCGCTCACTATTACCAGCCCCCATTCTATGATTTAATTTGCCACGCCAAATCTAATTTTCACTGAATATTTTAGTCTTTTCATGTGCCATATCTATTACACTTCGTTTGAACTCATCTCTTAATTTCAATAATCCTTTTTTTGGGGGGAGACACTGTTTGTATTCCACTTATAACCCCCGCACACAACATTCTACCGCACAGAAAATGATGTTTTTTAGCACTGATATCATCCACAATGTTATTATTGTATTCAATACTTTTCACGGGTTTGTTTAATTAAATAGTTGCGTCGTGACTCATCCAACTCACGAAGTACCGTTATACGACACGAGGAGAGCCCATATACCCTGAAGACAGATGCTGTGGTATCCAGTACCCTACAACTTCGACCCTACTAAGACCCGCCATCGCATTTCCATCAACATTTATTGTTCAAGCCTTGGATCCGGGACAGGCCCCAAAACTGGATGGGGTTTTCATCCACGGAAGCCACATGAGCTGCAGTTCTAGATTAAGCTAGTCTAAGATAGAATAATCTACACTATATCACGGGGGGGGGGGGGGGAGAATGTTCAAAGGTGACACCGCACTTTTGAACATCAGTGTGAGATGTCCACTGCTGCGAGGCATTATATGTGTAGGGGTATAAATGCGATTAGTTTTCCGTGATTAGTTTTCCCGTGACCAGATAATATTACCCAACCTCAACCATCACAACAACAGTTCAATAGAAACCATAGGCAACAGATTCCACAACAGTCATACGCATACCAACATATTCAACACCAGGAATCTAATCAATACCACCAATATCCTCGGAACCAATACGACTACAACCAACAATCACAGCCCTTCTATCAGAATCCTTCTATGGGATATAAACCTTTAACGCCCTTGCAATTGCAAAAATGGGGCTTAAAATTTGATGGTTCTTCCAAGTCGATAAGTATAGAAGAATTCATATTTCGTGCAGAAGCCTTAAGGTTGGACTATAACTGTCCCTGGGACATTTTTGTCAAGGGATTCCATCATCTTTTGTCTGGTCGTGCTTACGACTGGATCTGGAATTTTAGGCAACAGAATCCGACATGCCAGTGGGATCATCTGAAGTATCATTTGATGAAAAAGTTTAGGAATTTCGAAAGTGATTTTGAGATTCAGAGACGCATCATGGGGACGCGGCAACTACCCTCCGAAACTGCGGACCAATTCATTACTTAAAAATCAAATGAGAATTCAGATTCCTGAATACGAAGTGGTAAAGGTCCTAAAGAACAACTTAAAGGAAGGTCTTGTCCAGCTCGTTTTTCCAAAAGACATTGAGACAATCGAGGAACTCTTAGAAGAGTGTAAAAGGGCTGAGAACAACATTACCAAAAGATTGTCTCATCGCTACCAAAATGTCCGGAGGATAAACGAGTTGGAGTTTGACGAAACAATGCCCTTACAATACAATGAAGTCGAGGTATTGCACCATAACACAGCTCCAGCTAGACAGCTTGTCTGCTGGAACTGCAAAAAAGCTGGTCACTCCTTCATTGATTGTCCAGATGAGCAAAGGACCATCTTTTGCTACAAATGTGGGTTCGATGGGGTCACATCCCCTAAATGCCCTAGATGTTCGGGAATCCCAAATCGGAACACTGTGAAAACTGGACTCACATGTTCGTCACAGGATCAGGTCCAGTAATTCACAACGACCATCAATCCCACGAAGCGATAAAGGAGGAATCAGACAAAGAGACAGACCCATTTAGATGCAATAAAGGACAAACAGATGAGATTGGATATGATTTGTTAATTGCTATACATAAAGATTACACTATTTTGATAAATAATGTAGAAGAAAATAAGGCAAAGAGAAACCATAAGACCATAATACCATATCAGGAAAGACTAGCCAACTACAACAGAATAAAAGCTGAAATTTTCAAGGATTATGAGCCAACAATTAGCAAAAAAGTTACAAAAGCTAGGGAAGTATACACCAGGAGAAAACGCGAAAGAAAAGAAATAGCCTCTGCTTGCTTAAACACGGAAAATGACGTCCGACCTTACATGAATATTAAACTAAACGGAATAGAGTTTATAGGATTAATGGATAGTGGCGCTTCCATTAGCTGCCTAGGGAAAAATTGTTTGGAAATCATCGATAAGATGAATATCCCTATCCTAGATTTTAGATCCTAAATTAAAACTGCTGATGGCAACCAAAAGCAAATCATAGGCAAGGTCAAACTAACCGTCATATGTGGTGAAAAGGAGCAGATTGTGATTTTCTATCTGGTACCCAGTTTGAAACAATCTCATCAATCAATCTCATCAATAATTCTATTAATGAGATTGACATACAAGATAGGGATCCAAAGGTTCATGAACTGACTTACGAACAGAATATAATTTTAGAGAACACAAAGTTGTCATTCCGATGTTACTCGAAGTAAGGTCTCGACAAGACCCATATAGAAAAGCATTCTATCGATATAGGCAATTCTCCTCCCAAGAAGATGAGATATTTTCCCGTCAGCCCTGCCGTACAGAAATTGATGTACGATGAACATGATAGAATGATCCAACTAGACGTTATCGAGCCTGCAGAGAGCGCAGAATGGAACAACAGGGTCACCCTCGTAATAAAGCCTAATAAAAAAGACTATGTTTGGACGCAAGACAAGGAAAGATGCTTACCACTTGCCCAACATAGATGGTCTTCTAGCCAGGTTAGGAGAAACTTACTACATTTCGGCAATAGATCTCAAAGACGCATTTTGGCAGATACCTCTAGAGGAATCAAGTCGACCGTTAACAGCGTTCACAGTCCAAGGCAGGCCACATTACCAATTTAAGGTAATGCCCTTTGGACTGTGTAATGCTGCTCAACGAATGTGTCAACTCATGGATAAGGTGATTCCATCAGAGTTGAAGGACCAGATATTTGTGTAACTTGACGATTTATTGGTTGTGTCATCTAACTTTGATGTACATATGAAGATGTTGAAGGTAGTAGGAGACAGACTAACCGCGGCTGGACTAACCATTAATATGACTAAGTCCAAATTCTGTTATAAAGAATTGAAATATCTAGGCTACATTGTTGGTGCCGGAAAATTAAAGCCAGACCCAGCTAAGATTGAGGCTATCACGAACATAGGCCCTCCAAAGAACCCGAAAGATGTTAGGAGATTTCTAGGTACAGTAGGGTGGTATCGTAGATTCATCCACGATTTTTCTACCTTGACAGCCCCCATTACTGACACCTTAAAGAAATCTTCTAAATTTCAAATGAGTCCTGAAGCTCTGCATGCGTTTGAGAAGCTTAAAATGTGCCTTGTATCGAGCCCTGTTTTATCAAGTCCGCATTTCGATCGACCCTTTTTTATACAGTGTGACGCTTCAAACGTCGGAGTAGGCGCAGTACTTTTTCAGAAGGACGATGATGACGGCGAACATCCCATCGAATACTTCTAGAAAAAGCTGAATACTGCCCAGAGGAATTACTCCACCACTGAAAAGGAGAGCACAGAAAAGGGAGTAGAAATGTTGTACCTGACATGTTGTCCAGGTTGGATATGGAGGAAATAAGTACTGAATGTTCGCCTCTCATAAAAATTTTGACTCCGACGAATTCAAGGATCCTAAGTATCTAGCACTTATCGATACAATAGAACAGAATAAGGAACGATTGCCTGATTTGAAAGTGGAAGAAGGGATCGTGTATAAAAGGATCTATTTCAATCAAGGAGACGTTGAAAACGAAGGTGATTGTTGGAAGATATGGCTTCCAGATGAACTGACCAATGAGATTATTCGTGAATCCCATGAAGTCAACACATCCCATTGTGGAATAGCTAAAACAGTTCATAACATTCGACAGTTCTTCTATTGGCCCTCAATGACGATTCATATTAGGGAATTCATCAAGAAATGCGATTTGTGTAAGGAGATAAAGCACCCAAAAGAAACTTTAAGACCGCCTATGGGAAATGAAGTGGTCACCCATAGACCGTTACAGAAAATGTATATAGATTTTCTAGGACCGTATCGAAATCGGGGAAAGCTTTCATTTTCATAGTCTTGGACCATAAGACCAAATTCGTTATTCTTAAGGCAATGGCTACTACTAAACTAGTGAACAAATTTCTCATTGAAGAAATTTTTCATAAGTTTGGTGCGCCAGAGTTCATACATTCGGATAACGGAAAAAAATTTGTTTCTGAATCATTTCAAGATTCATTAAAAGTGTTTGGGATACGACATATTTGCACTGCCATACATTCGCCACAGGCGAACGCAAGCGAGCGAGTGAACCGAACAATCTTAAGCAGCATAAGAAGCTATATACAAAATGATCAGGCAAGATGGGATGAGAAGCTGTCGAAGATAGAATGTTCATTGAGGTCGACGATACATTCTTCGACAGGTACATCACCCTATTTCGCATTGACCGGATACCAAATGATAACTCATGCTGACGCGTACAAAATCTTGAGAAAGTTAAATGCCCTTGAAGACGGTGAAACCTTAATTCTGCCTGATTCAGATAAATTGAAAATAATCCAAAAAAGATAAGTGAAAAGATGCATGAGGCATATGAAAGAAATGCTAGATCCTACAATAAAAGAAGTCGTTTGACCACTTTCAAACCAGGTCAAGAAGTTGTAGTGTGCGCCTTTAAAGGATTTGAATATTTGAATGTAAGAAGAAGGATATAACGGTTGCATTGATAGCAGGAAAAAAGGGAGAATTAGAAGAAGAATAGGTTCCACCCGAACAGCTGTTTTGCCTTAAAAACACAGAAATAATGACAGGTCGAATACAGGAACAAAAGGGGAATTTAGAAAATCGAAGGTTTGGACGGTGGGAAATGAAAAAATGTCGGCCCTTTTTCCTGGCTGAAATCGAAGAAGACGGTCAAGTGGCTCTGCATCTCTACTCACCATTGCTGATTATCAACCAAATAATTTGGAAACACATTGTATTCAGTTAAATTTTTTTATTAATATAACAAATAAAAGTTAAAATAAACAAAAGAAACACAAGTTGGTGTTACAATAAACATACATACATACATTTTGTCGAGATCACAGCACAGCACAACGAAAGAGCCACCGCTGACCTGTCCAACGTTGGAGGCGCAGAATTGCATCACCAAGCCTGGGATGCCTGGTATTCCGGAAAGTGTATACACAAATAACGTTACGGTGACCTCGGACGACTCGACGGACAGACCTGTGAATGAAAACATATATAAATAAAGATTAAAAAAGTGCCGGTACTATCTAACGCAAAGACAAAATCGTGATACTTACCAGAAATTCAGACCCTTTGTGTAGTGATAAAGGTGCGCGAGTAGGTTTCTCGGGTGTGAGCTCAGGCCTAGGGACATTCCGTTTTTTTTTGATAGAGGGAGCAAGTTACCCAATTTGCACACGGTTTCGTCGGTGCTAGGAAAGGGAAAATGGGCGGCGATAAATAATGACATATTTATATATATTTTTCGGCGAATCAAACTAGGACTTACGAAACTAGAACTAGGACGAATACGAACGACACACTAACACGAATACTTAGCCATTGCCAGGCCCAACAGCAGCCGCCAAGTCTAAACGTCCGCTAATCCCTGGAAGATTTTCTCATCAGTTCCCGGCCAGCCGAAGGTGGAGATCCACTCGAGATAAAGAAAGATAACACAAACAAAAATTATTCATTTAAAATTTAGTAATTTTTAAAGCATGATTAGTCATGAGCAAAATAGCCAAAAATTAGCCGCAAAAACAAACCAAAATTAAATTGAACTAATTTGTTTTACGATTTCTTTTTTATTGATTTGCTTAAAGTAAATTTTAAACGAAAATCTTTACATTATATACTAGATTTACCTTCTTTGATACATATTGTCGTCATGAATTGTTGTCATCGAATAGTATCCTGAGCAAATCGAATATAGTGCGAAGAAATATCATTCATAATAAAAACGCAAAATTGTATGTTTCTGAAACGAAATAGTTGAAATGTTTATAATGGACTAGATAACTTAGTCTGTGGTAGCAAAGGGGGGAAACACGTAAGTAGAACAAGCAAATCTGGGATACCAAAAATATCATATTGCAGGTATCATGGTGAGGTCCGATCGATCTCCAGATGGTGGGCCTAGTCTTGGCGAAACATCAGCCAAGTTTCTGAGCGTAATTTCTGGGTAATTCCTATCTTTTCTATTTCGTCTTTTTCTCTGGTTAGGGGGCAATTCCTTCTCTACCTTTCTGTTTTTTTTTTGTTTTCTTTTTGCTTTTTCTTTCCTTTTATTTCTTTCGGACTACTTTCCTTTTTACTTGCATCGGGTTCCCTCTCTATTTTTATATTTTTTTGGATGCAACGACCGGTACGATATATTTTTTTGGTTACGCTGTGTCAGATATCAGAATGGTTGGCAAGAACCACCCCCATCCGTCGAGCTTAGCCGCGCAAAACGCCAGCGTACCGGCAACGCCAATCATCTGGTAACCATGGCCATTTACCGAGTGGCCATTCAGAGGATTCTTCTTAGGCAGAACACAAAAATTAACAGCAACAAAGTTTTTATTTTGTACAGAGCAACTTCTCTAAAGGCATAAATGCAAAACTTTGTAGACCTTGGTTGAAGTCTCGAGTTAGAAAAGTTATTGGAGACCTAATTGGAATCTTTCATGCACAACATTTGAGGCAATAAGAAACCGAAAACCTATAATACAGACTGAATTTTGTTTTAAATCGATACAATTTGGAAATACGACATACACCAATTTCGTACAAAACATATGACATGCTAAATACACTACATTTTCTCAATCATAAACAATAGGCAAAATGGTCCACACACTTTATTTCTATAATCAAGAACTCGCACTCGACCAAAAACACACATACATATTTAAAAGAACATACTATTACATTGCAGTATATCATATGTATACAAGGCTCACCATTCATCATAATAGCACGTATCCCTATCCCATCGCTTTGTTCCACTCGGATTATCTTCCTTTGTCAAGGCAATTAATTCCTTCTGCACGTAAGATCATCATATCACTGCGTAAAATAGAAAGAGAATAAAACCAAATCATATCAGCCACAGGGGAAGGAAGAAAATCAACGAATGCTCAAAGCCGTACCTGTATCTGATTCGAGATAGAACACTACCAGGTAGACCAACAGGAGGACGACGATTGCCTGACAATATCAAACATCTTTCTAGGACAAAAACACCCTTCTATGACATGTAGAGAAATCAAAAAACATTAAGAACTTATTTTTCATTCAGAAGGAAGATTTTTTTTACCTGATATTTCATTTGTTGCTACACTGGACATTCCCAACTCTTTTGCGCTCCACAGGCTGCGCGAAAAGAGCTGGCTTTGTGACGAGCGATGTATTGGACATTAAGGTGCGTGTCGATATAGCTGGAGACCATCACCAGGGTCTACATAAATGTCAGTCTGTTTGCATCGACTTACACAATTCAGCCCATTACGATGATGGAATCTTAACATTTGACATCAGTTATTTTTATTGTTTTTCCAAAAAAACATTTGAAGCTCGACAGCTGTAATGAGGTTAATTGACCTGACAATGTTACTTTCTCACTTCGTTATCGTTCATACGTATATATGTATGAAAGTAATATCATAATGTTTTTTGTATCGCATTTTGTTTCGGTTTCCTCTACAATTTTTATGAATCTTTCTTTGGCACTTGTTTACATTTGTTCTTTTTTCTTCTTCATTTTCGCCCATGCACAGAATGTGATTGTTGATTTATGACTTAACATTGGTTGCAAACAAGACACTCGTTTGTTTTTCTTATGGAAGGTGTTTGCTATTCATTGATGACCATTTTTTTGTCATTGGCAGTGGTGGAGCTAGATGTGGTACCATTACCTAGAACGCCGACCAAAGAAAACGAGCTGGTGTTCCAGTCGAAATTATAATTGAGACTAGAGAAGTCAGTAGAATCTCGGGTTCTGGAAGGAAATGGTATAAAATCTCGTTTAGATGTGGAATTGTGGTGTCAACTGAATTGCGATGGTGATTCCGGCTGCAATAGCTAGAATTATTTTTTTTTGTGTATTGCAATAAATTGTTTTGTGATGTTGATTCTGGCGTGCCAAGGCCAGAATGAATTTTTATCGCAATCATATGGTTGATGTCGGCTATGCAGATACCGAGTACCGGTTACTGATACCGATTGCACCGCCGCTTTTAATTATTCACCGAAGCACAGCGTACGACGTACAACGTACTAATGATATACATATGAGTCGGCCAAATACTCCTGTTTAAAATTAAAATATAATGTATCATACTTTACTTGTTCCTTCTTCTAAAGAGTGCATAACACTTAATTGAATGCTAAGCGATCATTCCATTACATATCTAATTTTTTTTCGTAGCATAACGTTTCATGCTGAAATTATTATTTCTCTATTTTTGGCATACATTAAGATGCTTCCTTCGTCACTGTATCCAGTCTCACAGCACATATTTGTTTACGACTTTTAAATTAGTCACTGTGTGTAAGCACCCCTTAAGATGTATACAAGAAGGGAATTTTATACAATGCTTGTCAAGCACAAAGAGCACGAAAATACGGGGATTAAAAGCTGGAGACAGGGTTGGTATGTCCCGATTTACATTGGCTGAATGTTCAGCAGATTATCGGCGTTTTGTAGGAGAGAGAGGCAGTCGGCAAGAGGGGGGAAAAACTCTCCCATACTCGGGCTTATCGGGCTGAACGTTTTGTGTTTTTCACTTGCACTTTGAAACAACAACAATTTACACAGAAATATCCGAAACAAAATTACGTGTCGAAACGTAGAGGCAAGTTTAAAAGAGAATTAGCGGATAATCTGCTGAAAAAAATATCCTAGTGTAAATCTAGACTATGTTGCCCTTGAAGTAGGACATTGAAACAACCTTTGTACTGAAGTATTGAGTATGGGTGGGAAGTTAACCTGTCAGCTCGAATGCATGAAAGAAGTTCTTGCATAATCCAGCTCACGTGCCAAGTGCATACGACAATTTAATAAAGGTTAAAAAAAAGTGGTGCGATAAATTTTTTTAATATATCAATAAAATAGCGATTTCCTGTTTTTTAGTTAAATTAAAAGATTTTCATGAAAGATTAAGATATTTATTTCGGAAATATAAAATTTATAGTGATTTATAAAAACATAAAACGGTAAGAAATTCAGTGACTTTAAGGGTATTTTTAAAATCATGAATGAAAAGTCAATGAAATTAGAGAAAACTTATACTAAAGATTAATTAGAATATCCATTTGATGTTCTAATACCAATTTTTTTGCACTTTTCGTTCAGAAAAATTATTATTTAGAGATTTTAAAAAATCTGGATTGTGACTTGGACTTTGATGATATATCGTTCAATTCAAGGAAATAAATTCTCCAAAAAACAGTAATTGGGGAATTTAATTAAAAATTGAATTTTAAAGTAAATAATTGATATATAAAACTCAATTATTAAAAAAAAATTATATTCAATCATTGAAATAATTATATTTCAGATACCGAGTACCGGTTACTGATACCGATTGCACCGCCGCTTTAAATTATTCACCGAAGCACAGCGTACGACGTACAACGTACTAATGATATACATATGAGTCGGCCAAATACTCCTGTTTAAAATTAAAATATAATGTATCATACTTTTGTAGTATACTTGTTCCTTCTTCTAAAGAGTGCATAACACTTAATTGAATGCTAAGCGATCATTCCATTACATATCAATTTTTTTTCATAGCATAACGTTTCATGCTGAGATTATTATTTCTCTATTTTTGGCATACATTAAGATGCTTCCTTCGTCACTGTATCCAGTCTCACAGCACATATTTGTTTAAGACTTTTAAATTAGTCACTGTGTGTAAGCACCCCTTAAGATGTATACTAGAAGGGAATTTTATACAATGCTTGTCAAGCACAAAGAGCACGAAAATACGGGGATTAAAAGCTGGAGACAGGGTTGGTATGGCCCGATTTACACTGGCTGAATGTTCAGCAGATTATCGGCGTTTTGTAGGAGAGAGAGAGGCAGTCGGCAAGAGGGGGGAAAGCTCTCCCATACTCGGGCTTATCGGGCTGAACGTTTTGTGTTTTTCACTTGCACTTTGAAACAACAACAATTCACACAGAAATATCCGAAACAAAATTACGTGTCTAAACGCAGAGGCAAGTTTAAAAGAGAATTAGCGGATAATCTGCTGAAAAAATATCCTAGTGTAAATCTAGACTATGTTGCCCTTGATGTAGGACATTGAAACAACCTTTGTACTGAAGTATTGAGTATGGGTGGGAAGTTAACCTGTCAGCTCGAATGCATGAAAGAAGTTCTTGCATAATCCAGCTCACGTGCCAAGTGCATACGACAATTTAATAAAGGTTAAAAAAAGTGGTGCGATAAATTTTTTTAATATATCAATAAAATAGTGATTTCCTTTTTTTAGTTAAATTAACAGATTTTCATGAAAGATTAAGATATTTATTTCGAAAATTCGGAAATATAAAATTTATAGTGATTTATAAAAACATAAAACGGTAAGAAATTCAGTGACTTTAAGGGTATTTTTAAAATCATGAATGAAAAGTCAATGAAATTAGAGAAAACTTATACTAAAGATTAATTAGAATATCCATTTGATGTACTAATACCAATTTTTTTGCACTTTTCGTTCAGAAAAATTATTATTTAGAGATTTTAAAAAATCTGGATTGTGACTTGGACTTTGATGATATATCGTTCCATTCAAGGAAATAAATTCTTCAAAGTAATTGGGGAATTTAATTAAAAATTGAATTTTAAAGTAAATAATTGATATATAAAACTCAATTATTAAAAAAAAAATATATTTAATCATTGAAATAATTATATTTCAGATACCGAGTACCGGTTACTGATACCGATTGCACCGCCGCTTTAAATTATTCACCGAAGCACAGCGTACGACGTACAACGTACTAATGATATACATATGAGTCGGCCAAATACTCCTGTTTAAAATTAAAATATAATGTATCATACTTTTGTAGTATACTTGTTCCTTCTTCTAAAGAGTGCATAACACTTAATTGAATGCTAAGCGATCATTCCATTGCATATCTAATTTTTTTTTCATAGCGTGTCTAAACGCAGAGGCAAGTTTAAAAGAGAATTAGCGGATAATCTGCTGAAAAAAATATCCTAGTGTAAATCTAGACTATGTTGCCCTTGAAGTAGGACATTGAAACAACCTTTGTACTGAAGTATTGAGTATGGGTGGGAAGTTAACCTGTCAGCTCGAATGCATGAAAGAAGTTCTTGCATAATCCAGCTCACGTGCCAAGTGCATACGACAATTTAATAAAGGTTAAAAAAAAGTGGTGCGATAAATTTTTTTAATATATCAATAAAATAGTGATTTCCTTTTTTTTAGTTAAATTAACAGATTTTCATGAAAGATTAAGATATTTATTTCGGAAATTCGGAAATATAAAATTTATAGTGATTTATAAAAACATAAAACGGTAAGAAATTCAGTGACTTTAAGGGTATTTTTAAAATCATGAATGAAAAGTCAATGAAATTAGAGAAAACTTAACTAAAATCAATCCCAATCAATAAATTAAAAAGAAAAAATAAATTTATTTTTTTTGCTTTAGAAAATACGTGTTCCAACTTTTTGAACGACCCTCGTATTGCCTTAGATTCAATAGAAAAACCCTTTTGAAAAATGTCAAAAAATTTACGATTTTTTAATCTCTTTTACCATTAATATGTATGGTTTGTGCTATAAATCAGCATTATTGTAGTTTCCAACTGATTTGAAGCGAAAATCTGGATATATTTGATAAAAAAGTTCCTGTGCCGACACTTTCAACTCGACCCCTCGTACCCATTAAAACAACAACAACAGCAATCTATGTACACCGATGCATATGAGACAATAGGTAGCGGATTTTTTTTTTCGTTGGTTTCTCGTTGTCTTTTCATTCGTTTTCACTTCTTGCCTTGATTAGGGAACCCAAAGGTTAATGTACCACTGGTTTTTTTTTGTGAAGTAGAAAAAAAGGGAGAAGTAGGAAAACATAATTTCAGCCGTAAAGAAAGGAATGAAAGAACATATGGTTTGATGGTTGATGGGTTCGGACGGACATTTCGGCAAAAGCTAAACAGAACTAACACAATAATTTACATTTATTGAAATTTATTTTTATTTTTGGAAATTACACTTTGCTACGAAAAATAAATTTGCTCAGAAATTTATTAAGTGCTAATTTTTTTGAAAGTACACTTTACTACGAAAAATAAATTTGCTCGAAAAATTTATTAAGTGATAGTTTCTTGGAAGAAACTCCTTTCTACAAAATTTGGGGTTTTTTTGAAAAAACAATTTCTTACAAAGTTTGTTTTTTTTTTGTTTGTTATAATTTTGCAAAAAAACACTTTCCTACAAAATTTGTTGTTTGATTCGATCGAATTTTTTCTGATAGAAGATTCACTTTCCTACGGGTTTTTTGTTTTGTTAAAGAAGAGTTGATTGGTAATTTTTTGAGAGTACACTAGCCGACAAAGAATTACTTTCGTCCAAATTTGTATTTATATAATTTTTTTTTCTCCAAAAGACCCAAGTCTATAAAAATTATTATCGCTAAAATTTCTTACTTTTCGCACAAACGACACAAGTTCAAAATAAACTGCCATTATTTATATCTATTCGTGAAAAAAAACAAAGTCGGACTGTAAAAGATTGGCCCCATTCAACAAATATTAACGTTTTTCGAAATTATTTTGCAAATATTGGCAAAGTAAAATTTTACAGAAATTGTTAAGAGAAAATCTCAATTTTAAAAGTTTCTTGAAATTTTAGCCAGTTTAAAATTTGACAAAGAAAATATTTAAGAAGGAGGAAATATGGATAAAGTTTTACGTGATAAATTTGTAAATTGCGTAAATGACCTGATAGACTTTGAGAGTGGTTACTCTGCTACTAGCACCGATGATAATATTCACTCATTAGAAGTGACACGTGTAGAATTAAACTCTGTTTGGGATCAGGTGAAAAGGGCCTATGTAGATTGTAGAGACCGTGTTCCCGAAAAAGATGAGGCCCCAATCGATAAATCAAAGTTGAGGACCCATTATAAAGAGGCAATGGAGACATACAAACGATGTTTAAGCGCAGTAAATGGAGAAATTTTAGCACTAACCGACGAAAGGCAGCAGGAAAAGTTCGAACGAGAATCGGAGACCCGAAAAAAGGAAACAGTTGAGCCAAACAACCATCTATCGTTACGTTTACCACCATGCGACACCGACACATTTCATGGAGGATACAGCGCTTGGCCTACTTTTCGGGATTTGTTTTCGGCCTTGTACAGAAATAATTCTAGACTTAGTAAAGTAGAAAAACTTTTCCATCTAAGTCAAAAAAACCGCGGAAACCGGAAAATTATTAGTAACGTACCACTAACAAATGAAGGTTTTGATCTAGCATGGAAAAACTTAGAAAACAGATACGAGAATAAACGAATGCAAGTTAATGAACAGCTAAAGACTCTACTTAGTTTACCACAAGTTTCGGCAGATTCAGGAACCTCGATCCAAAAACTTCAACGCACTATTGATGGTTGCGTTCAGACACTAGAAACACTCAAGGTAGATGTAAAGGGGTGGGACCCAATTTTAGTTTACCTTACTTCTACGAAACTGCCGAGAAATTTCTTAGAAGAATTTGAAAACGGTTTGGAAGACTGTTCCATACTACCGTCTTGGAAAGATTTGAATGAATTTTTGACACACAAGTTCAAAACTTTAGAATCTGTAGGAAATATTAAGCCCCATTTCTCCAAAAATAATCAGCCTAGACCCGATTATAGTAGGAAGGAAAATAGGGTTAAGTCAAAAGTTCGCAAAGAAGATTCAACAATAGCAACAGATTTAGCACATCTACGCAACCTAGTAGTCGTACAAATGGACCGAGTTGCCAAATTTGCAAGGCAAAAACGTGAATGATCGCATTCACTTAGTAAAACTTCACAATCTTTGTTACAACTGCATCACTTCGGATCATGGTGTAAGAGATTGTAAGAGTCGTTTCACGTGTAGGGAATGTAATCAAAGACATCACACTTTATTACATAAGGGTAACGAGGCCCGACCTACAAATTCACAACCGGTTAGAGATGACGTACGACCTAGTACCAGTGCGGCAGCTCTAACCACCCTAGTACAATCCACTCCTAGTTTACAGTCCACACCTAGTTTTCAAACTCCTAGTATAACGACTCTAACTCTCAAGGAAAATTCACAACTTAGCCAGCAGCAATCGAAGGAAACACTACTCTTCACAGCGATTGTTCAAATTGAATCTAGAGGGCAGCGATATGACGCACGAGCGATTATCGACCCTGGATCTCAATCAACATTTATTTCAGAGAAGATTACAAACCTGAAGAAGCTTCCAACTAGGAAGAATCTTGTTCATGTTACCGGTTTAAGTGAAACTGTTTCAGAAACTTCAACAAAAGCTTGTCTTTTTAACCTTTGTTCTCGTACAAACCCTAGTTTTGAATTAGAAGTTTGGGCACCCGTTTTGAAGTCCCTTCCTTCTAATTTGCCGTCGCGCACCCTAGATAAAAATCAACATAGAGAAACAACTCAACTCGAGTTAGCAGATCCTCGTTTTTACGAAAGCCGACCCATAGATCTTCTGATAGGTTTAGACATAGGACCCTTAATTTACACAGTAGGAGCTCCAATGAAATCTATAGGATCTTTACTAGCGCAAAGCACCGTTTTTGGCTGGATAGTGGGCGGACCTCTTGAAAAATCAAACACAAATGATAGGAAAATTTCACTTTACAATACAGTTTCGATAGAGAAAATTCTCACACGTTTTTGGGAGGTGGAGGCGACCCCAAAAAAAGTTTTGAGGTCAGCAGAAGACACCTTTTGCGAAACAAACTTCAAAAATACAACGCGAAGAAATGAAGATGGACGATATATTGTCACGATGCCGTTCAAATCTTGTGCTGAACTTGGAGCATCTCGAAATATCGCAATGGCGCAATTCTATCGAATGGAAAGAAAGTTGCAAAAAACGCCCGAAATCAAATCTCAATACGACGCAGCGATAATGGAATATTTGGAACTTGGACACATGCGGAAACTGAGACCCCAGGAAATCGAGAAGACCCCTCACTACTATTTGCCACATCATGCAGTTATTAAACCAGATAGGGTTACTACTAAACTTAGGGTAGTTTTCAATGCGTCAAGTCCCACATCAAATAGGAAAAGTCTTAATGACATTTTACATCCAGGGCCTATTCTTCAACAGGATTTAGTATTGCAGATTTTAAAATGGAGGTTTTTTAAATACGTATTTAACGCGGACGTTACCAAAATGTATCGTCAAATACAAATCGACCCAAGTCAGGCCCCATTTCAAAGAATTCTTTTTAGAAGATCAGCAAATGACCCAGTTGAAGACTTTGAACTTTCGACAGTCACTTTCGGAATTAATTGCGCCCCATTTCTAGCTCTTAGGACCCTAATTCAATTGGCAGAAGATGTTAAAGAAACATACCCATTAGGTTCGGAAATTATAAAACAAAATTTATATGTCGACGACGTTTTAGCTGGAGGTCACACTGTAGAAGAATCCCTTAAGTCTATGAAAGAATTAGTAGCAGCCATGGACTCAGCAGGTTTTGAATTGAGAAAATGGAGTTCAAACGACCCCAATCTACTTCGCGATCTGCCACCAGACTCACTCTTGCCGGTCAATTGGTTGGATATTTCGGAAGGAACTTCAACGAAAACTCTAGGTATCCGATGGAACATTTCGGCTGATAACTTTACGTTCACATCACCACCCACGGAAGAAAGGGAGTTATGCACCAAACGAGAAGTCCTTTCAACAATTGCCAAATTTTTCGACCCATGTGGATGGCTGGCTCCAGTAATCATCGTAGCGAAACTTATCATGCAGCAAGTCTGGCTGGATAAAGTAGATTGGGACGACGCGTTGAAGCCCATAACTCGAATGAATTGGAAGAATTTCATTAAAAATTGTCCCTCAATAGATTCAGTTTCAGTACCTAGGTGGATCAGATTCAAACCCTCAAGTAAAATTGAAGTACATTTTTGTGACGCTTCAGAAAGCGCTTACGCCGCGACTCTTTATGTTAGAGTAGAACATTTAGATCAAACAGTCGACACGTTTCTTTTGGCAGCGAAAACTCGAGTAGCACCCATCAAAAAAATATCTCTGCCTAGATTAGAATTATGCGGAGCCGTTCTCTTAGCAAAATTAACCACAGCGGTGGTTCCCAACTTACAAATTGAAAATATTTCAACACACTTTTGGACCGACTCAACGATCGTGCTAGCATGGCTCAAAAAACCACCGTGTTCATGGAGTGCCTTTGTAGGAAATAGAATTTCAGACATTGTAGATAATGTAGGCAACGAAAATTGGAAGCACATAGATTCAGAAAGCAACCCAGCTGATGTAGCCAGTCGAGGATGTTCGCCAAATGATCTGCAGTCACATCATTTGTGGTGGACTGGACCCCAATGGCTGAAGTTTCCAAAAGACCGATGGCCTAGACACGACATTATGAGCGACACAGAGTTAGAAGCAAAGGCAAGTAAAGTTTTCTCGACCACGATATTAGAAGATCCCTTAAATAGATTCTCTTCTCTCTCTAGAGCATATAAGGTCTTAGCATTTGCAATTCGTTTTTGGAGAAATACCGGCGTCAATCGGACCCGACTTAGAATTTCTTCAGCAGAAATCACCCATGGTGAAATACAAGATATCAAAAATCGTCTTATTGTTTTAACACAAAAACATTATTTCGCAGAGGAGTATTTAGCGTTAAACCAAAAGAAAAGACTCTCATCTAGTAGCAGTCTTTTATCTCTCAATCCATTCATTGATTCAAAAGGAATCATTAGGGCAAATGGCCGCCTTGTTCAGTCCCCAGCACTTACATATAACGAGCGCCATCCCATTCTTATCCCATACGAATCGAGATTAGCCCTTTTGTTAGTGGAATTTATTCACAAAATTACGATGCACGGCGGAAATCAACTCATGACTCGCGTAATCAGGTCTGAATTCTGGATATTTAAATTGAAGCCATTAATCAAGAAGGTAATTCATAATTGTCGAACTTGTGTTTTGTATAAACACCAGACTCAAACGCAAATTATGGCCTCACTTCCGCCCCAGCGAACTATGCTGACTCGACCTTTTACCAACACAGGAGTAGATTTTGCAGGACCCTTCAACATAAAGAATTTTACAGGAAGAGCTTGTTTAATAACAAAGGGTTATGTTTGCGTCTTCGTTTGCTTTTCCACAAAAGCCATTCACTTAGAACCCACTAGTGATCTATCAACTCAATCTTTTTTAGCCGCTTTATCTCGCTTTATTGGGCGACGAGGAAGCCCAGCCAAGATCTACTCAGATAATGGGACTAATTTTGTAGGAGCAGCAGAATTAATAAGAAAAGATAGGCTAGAGTTTATGAAGAATCTGCAAAAGGACGCCACCCAGAACAATATTTATCAGAACTTAGAATGGAGCTTTATTCCTCCAGGTGCCCCTCATATGGGAGGATTATGGGGGCGGGAGTTAAATCATTCAAAACACATCTACGAAAATTTATACCGCAAATGAATTTTACCTTTGAGGAATTCTCGACCATTTTAGCGAGAATTGAAGCCTGTCTTAATTCTCGACCCCTAAGTCCAGCCAGCGACGACCCTTCCGACTTACATCCTCTCACCCCAGCTCATTTTCTGATTGGTACTTCAATTTTGACCCCAACTGAACCCGATGTTTCAGACGATAACATCACCCTTGCCAATAGATGGAAGCGATTAAAAATTATTTCTCAATATTTTTGCCAAAGATGGAAAACTGAGTATTTGAATGAGCTGCAACGTCGATATAAGTGGAAGTACCAAACAGAAAATTTGAAAGAAAATGATTTGGTTGTAATTAAAGATGAGAGATTGGCCCCGACTGAATGGAAATTAGGTCGTATAGAAAGAACTTACCTTGGAACTGATCAGAACATTAGGGTCGTAGATATTCGGACAGCACAAGGAGTAGTTAGTAGACCGATAACGAAAATCGTCAAACTATTTTCAGATTGACTTACAATTTATTTTTATGTAGAAGAACTTGGTACTCACATCTCTTCTATTCTAGATAAGGTTTCTCAGTTGCCTAGTCCAACCCAGCGTCGTGACTCATCCAACTCACGAAGTACCGTTATACGACACGAGGAGAGCCCATATACCCTGAAGACAGATGCTGTGGTATCCAGTACCCTACAACTTCGACCCTACTAAGACCCGCCATCGCATTTCCATCAACATTTATTGTTCAAGCCTTGGATCCGGGACAGGCCCCAAAATTGGATGGGGTTTTCATCCACGGAAGCCACATGAGCTGCAGTTCTAGATTAAGCTAGTCTAAGATAGAATAATCTACACTATATCACGGGGGGGGGGAGAATGTTCAAAGGTGACACCGCACTTTTGAACATCAGTGTGAGATGTCCACTGCTGCGAGGCATTATATGTGTAGGTGTATAAATGCGATTAGTTTTCCGTGATTAGTTTTCCCGTGACCAGATAATATTACCCAACCTCAACCATCACAACAACAGTTCAATAGAAACCATAGGCAACAGATTCCACAATATCCTCGGAACCAATACGACTACAACCAACAATCACAGCCCTTCTATCAGAATCCTTCTATGGGATATAAACCTTTAACGCCCTTGCAATTGCAAAAATGGGGCTTAAAATTTGATGGTTCTTCCAAGTCGATAAGTATAGAAGAATTCATATTTCGTGCAGAAGCCTTAAGGTTGGACTATAACTGTCCCTGGGACATTTTTGTCAAGGGATTCCATCATCTTTTGTCTGGTCGTGCTTACGACTGGATCTGGAATTTTAGGCAACAGAATCCGACATGCCAGTGGGATCATCTGAAGTATCATTTGATGAAAAAGTTTAGGAATTTCGAAAGTGATTTTGAGATTCAGAGACGCATCATGGGGACGCGGCAACTACCCTCCGAAACTGCGGACCAATTCATTACTTAAAAATCAAATGAGAATTCAGATTCCTGAATACGAAGTGGTAAAGTTCCTAACGAACAACTTAAAGGAAGGTCTTGTCCAGCTCGTTTTTCCAAAAGACATTGAGACAATCGAGGAACTCTTAGAAGAGTGTAAAAGGGCTGAGAACAACATTGCCAAAAGATTGTCTCATCGCTACCAAAATGTCCGGAGGATAAACGAGTTGGAGTTTGACGAAACAATGCCCTTACAATACAATGAAGTCGAGGTATTGCACCATAACACAGCTCCAGCTAGACAGCTTGTCTGCTGGAACTGCAAAAAAGCTGGTCACTCCTTCATTGATTGTCCAGATGAGCAAAGGACCATCTTTTGCCACAAATGTGGGTTCGATGGGGTCACATCCCCTAAATGCCCTAGATGTTCGGGAATCCCAAATCGGAACACTGTGAAAACTGGACTCACATGTTCGTCACAGGATCAGGTCCAGTAATTCACAACGACCATCAATCCCACGAAGCGATAAAGGAGGAATCAGACAAAGAGACAGACCCATTTAGATGCAATAAAGGACAAACAGATGAGATTGGTGATGATTTGTTAATTGCTATACATAAAGATTACACTATTTTGATAAATAATGTAGAAGAAAATAAGGCAAAGAGAAACCATAAGACCATAATACCATATCAGGAAAGACCAGCCAACTACAACAGAATAAAAGCTGAAATTTTCAAGGATTATGAGCCAACAATTAGCAAAAAAGTTACAAAAGCTAGGGAAGTAAACACCAGGAGAAAACGCGAAAGAAAAGAAATAGCCTCTGCTTGCTTAAACACGGAAAATGACGTCCGACCTTACATGAATATTAAACTAAACGGAATAGAGTTTATAGGATTAATGGATAGTGGCGCTTCCATTAGCTGCCTAGGGAAAAATTGTTTGGAAATCATCGATAAGATGAATATCCCTATCCTAGATTTTAGATCCTAAATTAAAACTGCTGATGGCAACCAAAAGCAAATCATAGGCAAGGTCAAACTAACCGTCATATGTGGTGAAAAGGAGCAGATTGTGATTTTCTATCTGGTACCCAGTTTGAAACAATCTCATCAATCAATCAATCAATCAATCTCATCAATAATTCTATTAATGAGATTGACATACAAGATAGGGATCCAAAGGTTCATGAACTGACTTACGAACAGAATATAATTTCAATTCAATAATTCTATTAATGAGATTGACATACAAGATAGGGATCCAAAGGTTCATGAACTGACTTACGAACAGAATATAATTTTAGAGAACACAAAGTTGTCATTCCGATGTTACTCGAAGTAAGGTCTCGACAAGACCCATATAGAAAAGCATTCTATCGATATAGGCAATTCTCCTCCCAAGAAGATGAGATATTTTTCCCGTCAGCCCTGCCGTACAGAAATTGATGTACGATGAACATGATAGAATGATCCAACTAGACGTTATCGAGCCTGCAGAGAGCGCAGAATGGAACAACAGGGTCACCCTCGTAATAAAGCCTAATAAAAAAGACTATGTTTGGACGCAAGACAAGGAAAGATGCTTACCACTTGCCCAACATAGATGGTCTTCTAGCCAGGTTAGGAGAAACTTACTATATTTCAGCAATAGATCTCAAAGACGCATTTTGGCAGATACCTCTAGAGGAATCAAGTCGACCGTTAACAGCGTTCACAGTCCAAGGCAGGCCACATTACCAATTTAAGGTAATGCCCTTTGGACTGTGTAATGCTGCTCAACGAATGTGTCAACTCATGGATAAGGTGATTCCTTCAGAGTTGAAGGACCAGATATTTGTGTAACTTGACGATTTATTGGTTGTGTCATCTAACTTTGATGTACATATGAAGATGTTGAAGGTAGTAGGAGACAGACTAACCGCGGCTGGACTAACCATTAATATGACTAAGTCCAAATTCTGTTATAAAGAATTGAAATATCTAGGCTACATTGTTGGTGCCGGAAAATTAAAGCCAGATCCAGCTAAGATTGAGGCTATCACGAACATAGGCCCTCCAAAGAACCCGAAAGATGTTAGGAGATTTCTAGGTACAGTAGGGTGGTATCGTAGATTCATCCACGATTTTTCTACCTTGACAGCCCCCATTACTGACACCTTAAAGAAATCTTCTAAATTTCAAATGAGTCCTGAAGCTCTGCATGCGTTTGAGAAGCTTAAAATGTGCCTTGTATCGAGCCCTGTTTTATCAAGTCCGCATTTCGATCGACCCTTTTTTATACAGTGTGACGCTTCAAACGTCGGAGTAGGCGCAGTACTTTTTCAGAAGGACGATGATGACGGCGAACATCCCATCGAATACTTCTAGAAAAAGCTGAATACTGCCCAGAGGAATTACTCCACCACTGAAAAGGAGAGCACAGAAAAGGGAGTAGAAATGTTGTACCTGACATGTTGTCCAGGTTGGATATGGAGGAAATAAGTACTGAATGTTCGCCTCTCATAAAAATTTTGACTCCGACGAATTCAAGGATCCTAAGTATCTAGCACTTATCGATACAATAGAACAGAATAAGGAACGATTGCCTGATTTGAAAGTGGAAGAAGGGATCGTGTATAAAAGGATCTATTTAAATCAAGGAGACGTTGAAAACGAAGGTGATTGTTGGAAGATATGGCTTCCAGATGAACTGACCAATGAGATTATTCGTGAATCCCATGAAGTCAACACATCCCATTGTGGAATAGCTACAACAGTTCATAACATTCGACAGTTCTTCTATTGGCCCTCAATGACGATTCATATTAGGGAATTCATCAAGAAATGCGATTTGTGTAAGGAGATAAAGCACCCAAAAGAAACTTTAAGACCGCCTATGGGAAATGAAGTGGTCACCCATAGACCGTTACAGAAAATGTATATAGATTTTCTAGGACCGTATCGAAATCGGGGAAAGCTTTCATTTTCATAGTCTTGGACCATAAGACCAAATTCGTTATTCTTAAGGCAATGGCTACTACTAAACTAGTGAACAAATTTCTCATTGAAGAAATTTTTCATAAGTTTGGTGCGCCAGAGTTCATACATTCGGATAACGGAAAAAAATTTGTTTCTGAATCATTTCAAGATTCATTAAAAGTGTTTGGGATACGACATATTTGCACTGCCATACATTCGCCACAGGCGAACGCAAGCGAGCGAGTGAACCAAACAATCTTAAGCAGCATAAGAAGCTATATACAAAATGATCAGGCAAGATGGGATGAGAAGCTGTCGAAGATAGAATGTTCATTGAGGTCGACGATACATTCTTCGACAGGTACATCACCCTATTTCGCATTGACCGGATACCAAATGATAACTCATGCTGACGCGTACAAAATCTTGAGAAAGTTAAATGCCCTTGAAGACGGTGAAACCTTAATTCTGCCTGATTCAGATAAATTGAAAATAATCCACAAAAAGATAAGTGAAAAGATGCATGAGGCATATGAAAGGAATGCTAGATCCTACAATAAAAGAAGTCGTTTGACCACTTTCAAACCAGGTCAAGAAGTTTTTAGAAAAAAATTTTGTACAGAGCAACTTCTCTAAAGGCATAAATGCAAAACTTTGTAGACCTTGGTTGAAGTGTCGAGTTAGAAAAGTTATTGGAGACCTAATTGGAATCTTTCATGCACAACATTTGAGGCAATAAGAAACCGAAAACCTATAATAAAGACTGAATTTTGTTTAAGTTTTTTTTTGAAAACGAAAACCTTTATAATATTTTCCAGAAAATGTTAACCAAAAAGATCGTTTTAAATCGATACAATTTGGAAATACGACATACACCAATTTCGTACAAAACATATGACATGCTAAATACACTACATTTTCTCAATCATAAACAATAGGCAAAATGGTCCACACACTTTATTTCTATAATCAAGAACTCGCACTCGACCAAAAACACACATACATATTTAAAAGAACATACTATTACATTGCAGTATATCATATGTATACAAGGCTCACCATTCATCATAATAGCACGTATCCCTATCCCATCGCTTTTTTCCACTCGGATTATCTTCCTTTGTCAAGGCAATTAATTCCTTCTGCACGTAAGATCATCATATCACTGCGTAAAATAGAAAGAGAATAAAACCAAATCATATCAGCCACAGGGGAAGGAAGAAAATCAACGAATGCTCAAAGCCGTACCTGTATCTGATTCGAGATAGAACACTACCAGGTAGACCAACAGGAGGACGACGATTACCTGACAATATCAAACATCTTTCTAGGACAAAAACACCCTTCTATGACATGTAGAGAAATCAAAAAACATTAAGAACTTATTTTTCATTCAGAAGGAAAATTTTTTTTACCTGATATTTCATTTGTTGCTACACTGGACATTCCCAACTCTTTTGCGCTCCACAGGCTGCGCGAAAAGAGCTGGCTTTGTGACGAGCGATGTATTGGACATTAAGGTGCGTGTCGATATAGCTGGAGACCATCACCAGGGTCTACATAAATGTCAGTCTGTTTGCATCGACTTACACAATTCAGCCCATTACGATGATGGAATCTTAACATTTGACATCAGTTATTTTTATTGTTTTTCCAAAAAAACATTTGAAGCTCGACAGCTGTAATGAGGTTAATTGACCTGACAATGTTACTTTCTCACTTCGTTATCGTTCATACGTATATATGTATGAAAGTAATATCATAATGTTTTTTGTATCGCATTTTGTTTCGGTTTCCTCTACAATTTTTATGAATCTTTCTTTGGCACTTGTTTACATTTGTTCTTTTTTCTTCTTCATTTTCGCCCATGCACAGAATGTGATTGTTGATTTATGACTTAACATTGGTTGCAAACAAGACACTCGTTTGTTTTTCTTATGGAAGGTGTTTGCTATTCATTGATGACCATTTTTTTGTCATTGGCAGTGGTGGAGCTAGATGTGGTACCATTACCTAGAACGCCGACCAAAGAAAACGAGCTGGTGTTCCAGTCGAAATTATAATTGAGACTAGAGAAGTCAGTAGAATCTCGGGTTCTGGAAGGAAATGGTATAAAATCTCGTTTAGATGTGGAATTGTGGTGTCAACTGAATTGCGATGGTGATTCCGGCTGCAATAGCTAGAATTATTTTTTTTTGTGTATTGCAATAAATTGTTTTGTGATGTTGATTCTGGCGTGCCAAGGCCAGAATGAATTTTTATCGCAATCATATGGTTGATGTCGGCTATGCAGATACCGAGTACCGGTTACTGATACCGATTGCACCGCCGCTTTAAATTATTCACCGAAGCACAGCGTACGACGTACAACGTACTAATGATATACATATGAGTCGGCCAAATACTCCTGTTTAAAATTAAAATATAATGTATCATACTTTTGTAGTATACTTGTTCCTTCTTCTAAAGAGTGCATAACACTTAATTGAATGCTAAGCGATCATTCCATTACATATCTAATTTTTTTTCATAGCATAACGTTTCATGCTGAGATTATTATTTCTCTATTTTTGGCATACATTAAGATGCTTCCTTCGTCACTGTATCCAGTCTCACAGCACATATTTGTTTACGACTTTTAAATTAGTCACTGTGTGTAAGCACCCCTTAAGATGTATACAAGAAGGGAATTTTATACAATGCTTGTCAAGCACAAAGAGCACGAAAATACGGGGATTAAAAGCTGGAGACAGGGTTGGTATGTCCCGATTTACACTGGCATAATGTTCAGCAGATTATCGGCGTTTTGTAGGAGAGAGAGAGGCAGTCGGCAAGAGGGGGGAAAAACTCTCCCATACTCGGGCTTATCGGGCTGAACGTTTTGTGTTTTTCACTTGCACTTTGAAACAACAACAATTCACACAGAAATATCCGAAACAAAATTACGTGTCTAAACGCAGAGGCAAGTTTAAAAGAGAATTAGCGGATAATCTGCTGAAAAAAATATCCTAGTGTAAATCTAGACTATGTTGCCCTTGAAGTAGGACATTGAAACAACCTTTGTACTGAAGTATTGAGTATGGGTGGGAAGTTAACCTGTCAGCTCGAATGCATGAAAGAAGTTCTTGCATAATCCAGCTCACGTGCCAAGTGCATACGACAATTTAATAAAGGTTAAAAAAAGTGGTGCGATAAATTTTTTTAATATATCAATAAAATAGTGATTTCCTTTTTTTTAGTTAAATTAACAGATTTTCATGAAAGATTAAGATATTTATTTCGGAAATTCGGAAATATAAAATTTATAGTGATTTATAAAAACCTAAAACGGTAAGAAATTCAGTGACTTTAAGGGTATTTTTAAAATCATGAATGAAATGTCAATGAAATTAGAGAAAACTTATACTAAAGATTAATTAGAATATCCATTTGATGTTCTAATACCAATTTTTTTGCACTTTTCGTTCAGAAAAATTATTATTTAGAGATTTTAAAAAATCTGGATTGTGACTTGGACTTTGATGATATATCGTTCCATTCAAGGAAATAAATTCTTCAAAGTAATTGGGGAATTTAATTAAAAATTGAATTTTAAAGTAAATAATTGATATATAAAACTCAATTATTAAAAAAAATTATATTTAATCATTGAAATAATTATATTTCAGATACCGAGTACCGGTTACTGATACCGATTGCACCGCCGCTTTAAATTATTCACCGAAGCACAGCGTACGACGTACAACGTACTAATGATATACATATGAGTCGGCCAAATAGTCCTGTTTAAAATTAAAATATAATGTATCATACTTTTGTAGTATACTTGTTCCTTCTTCTAAAGAGTGCATAACACTTAATTGAATGCTAAGCGATCATTCCATTGCATATCTAATTTTTTTTCATAGCATAACGTTTCATGCTGAGATTATTATTTCTCTATTTTTGGCATACATTAAGATGCTTCCTTCGTCACTGTATCCAGTCTCACAGCACATATTTGTTTAAGACTTTTAAATTAGTCACTGTGTGTAAGCACCCCTTAAGATGTATACAAGAAGGGAATTTTATACAATGCTTGTCAAGCACAAAGAGCACGAAAATACGGGGATTAAAAGCTGGAGACAGGGTTGGTATGTCCCGATTTACACTGGCTGAATGTTCAGCAGATTATCGGCGTTTTGTAGGAGAGAGAGGCAGTCGGCAAGAGGGGGAAAAACTCTCCCATACTCGGGCTGAACGTTTTGTGTTTTTCACTTGCACTTTGAAACAACAACAATTCACACAGATATATCCGAAACAAAATTACGTGTCTAAACGCAGAGGCAAGTTTAAAAGAGAATTAGCGGATAATCTGCTGAAAAAAATATCCTAGTGTAAATCTAGACTATGTTGCCCTTGAAGTAGGACATTGAAACAACCTTTGTCTGAAGTATTGAGTATGGGTGGGAAGTTAACCTGTCAGCTCGAATGCATGAAAGAAGTTCTTGCATAATCCAGCTCACGTGCCAAGTGCATACGACAATTTAATAAAGGTTAAAAAAAGTGGTGCGATAAATTTTTTTAATATATCAATAAAATAGTGATTTCCTTTTTTTTAGTTAAATTAACAGATTTTCATGAAAGATTAAGATATTTATTTCGGAAATTCGGAAACATAAAATTTATAGTGATTTATAAAAACATAAAACGGTAAGAAATTCAGTGACTTTAAGGGTATTTTTAAAATCATGAATGAAAAGTCAATGAAATTAGAGAAAACTTATACCAAAGATTAATTAGAATATCCATTTGATGTTCTAATACCAATTTTTTTGCACTTTGCGTTCAGAAAAATTATTATTTAGAGATTTTAAAAAATCTGGATTGTGACTTGGACTTTGATGATATATCGTTCAATTCAAGGAAATAAATTCTCCAAAAAACAGTAATTGGGGAATTTAATTAAAAATTGAATTTTAAAGTAAATAATTGATATATAAAACTCAATTATTAAAAAAAAATTATATTTAATCAGTGAAATAATTATATTTCAGATACCGAGTACCGGTTACTGATACCGATTGCACCGTCGCTTTAAATTATTCACCGAAGCACAGCGTACGACGTACAACGTACTAATGATATACATATGAGTCGGCCAAATACTCCTGTTTAAAATTAAAATATAATGTATCATACTTTTGTAGTATACTTGTTCCTTCTTCTAAAGAGTGCATAACACTTAATTGAATGCTAAGCGATCATTCCATTACATATCTAATTTTTTTCATAGCATAACGTTTCATGCTGAGATTATTATTTCTCTATTTTTGGCATACCTTAAGATGCTTCCTTCGTCACTGTATCCAGTCTCACAGCACATATTTGTTTAAGACTTTTAAATTAGTCACTGTGTGTAAGCACCCCTTAAGATGTATACAAGAAGGGAATTTTATACAATGCTTGTCAAGCACAAAGAGCACGAAAATACGGGGATTAAAAGCTGGAGACAGGGTTGGTATGTCCCGATTTACACTGGCTGAATGTTCTGCAGATTATCGGCGTTTTGTAGGAGAGAGAGGCAGTTGGCAAGAGGGGGAAAAACTCTCCCATACTCGGGCTTATCGGGCTGAACGTTTTGTGTTTTTCACTTGCACTTTGAAACAACAACAATTCACACAGAAATATCCGAAACTAAATTACGTGTCTAAACGCAGAGGCAAGTTTAAAAGAGAATTAGCGGATAATCTGCTGAAAAAAATATCCTAGTGTAAATCTAGACTATGTTGCCCTTGAAGTAGGACATTGAAACAACCTTTGTACTGAAGTATTGAGTATGGGTGGGAAGTTAACCTGTCAGCTCGAATGCATGAAAGAAGTTCTTTCATAATCCAGCTCACGTGCCAAGTGCATACGACAATTTAATAAAGGTTAAAAAAAAGTGGTGCGATAAATTTTTTTAATATATCAATAAAATAGTGATTTCCTTTTCTTTATTTAAATTAACAGATTTTCATGAAAGATTAAGATATTTATTTCGGAAATATAAAATTTATAGTGATTTATAAAAACATAAAACGGTAAGAAATTCAGTGACTTTAAGGGAATTTTTGAAATCATGAATGAAAAGTCAATGAAATTAGAGAAAACTTATACTAAAGATTAATTAGAATATCCATTTGATGTTCTAATACCAATTTTTTTGCACTTTTCGTTCAGAAAAATTATTATTTAGAGATTTTAAAAAATCTGGATTGTGACTTGGACTTTGATGATATATCGTTCAATTCAAGGAAATAAATTCTCAAAAAAAAACAGTAATTGGGGAATCTAATTAAAAATTGAATTTTAAAAGTAAATAATTGATATATAAAACTCAATTATTAAAAAAAAATTATATTTAATCATTGAAATAATTATATACATAAATTATGTCAATTTTGCTTGAATGAGATATCGTCAGAGTCCACTACACAGGGTGAATAGATGATCGCATAAAAACCTATGCCTATAAAAAATGCTTAAATTTTCCTTTAAAGTCATGCTTGCAATACAAACAAATGTCCGATTTAGAGCATATACTGTTACGAAGAAATGTTTTCGTTCAAATCAATAGGGTTAACCAAAGGCCACCAAGAGCCATCTGCTGTTCGCTTGTAACATCTTACGACCTGTTATATAGAGAGGCAGCAGAGACATAGCGTATACCAATTTCTGTGGTTGTGGAATCAACTAGTGGAGAGATTCACATCACAGCGAAGGCGATAATAATTAACCTAGCATACGTATATGGTTTCCGTGAGTGGATTTGAAAGTTTAGTAGAATTTCACAGTTTATTCTGGTATTGTCCCTTGTGTCTGTCATAAAAATTTAGAGAACACGTGGTACCTTCGAACTATAAAACCTCGCAGTTCAACATCAGAAAATCGGGTGAAATTGCTGATTGTTTTATGTATCGAAGGTGCCAAATAAAAATTTAAAACTAAACCATTAAAATATTATTTAAAAATAAGGAAAATCCCTGACAAATTATTTTTAAAAAGAATCTCTAATCTATTTAAAAAATAGATATACAGAAAACTCTGAAGTTAGCTAAATTAAGGGTAACTTTATATACATATATATTCACATATAAAAAAATTAAAATTAATCTAGGAGAATAGTTAAAATTGATTATGAAAAACTAGTGATTTCTAAAATATATATATTATATTATTTAAAATGTTTATTTTTTTGTGTAGTAAAATTATTAAAAATTACTTCTAAATAACCTTAAAATTGGTGGTTTAAAAATTGATTAAAAAATAAAAATTATCAAAATATTTTGTCTAAGTTATTAAATTTAATATATATATATGTCTTTCTGATAAAAAAAATAAGAATTAGAATTACATAATATCTATTTATATAAGAAAAGGCCTTATCTTTATATATATAAAATTATTTTGTTGCAAAAGAAATTTAAAAAAAAATAAAATTTTATTACTCCCATCATATTAATTTATATAAGGAAAGAGATTTCTAAAATTAATACAATTTAATTATTATATATTTTTTGTAATAAATATCTATATAATGTGAAATATTTGAAACGAAACTTAAATGTGGTAAATTGATTTAAAAACTAAACTAAACTAACTTTGGTAAATACATTTTGGGGCATTTCCAAAATATATATACACTTGTAGCCAAGGAAAATGCCATGGATGACACTATAGTCATATGGGGTGGGCAGCCTATCGAGGCAAAAACAATTTGAAGAAGACCTTTGTAACACTGAAATGATAGCAATATGGAAAGCTCATCCGTTTCCTCTTCTTTTTTTATTTCCTGTATTTTGTTTAAAAATTAAATTTTTCAGTTTCCGGTACGAACAACAATTTAAAATGTAACGAACCAGAGGAAATGAACCTCCCCATCCGGCGAGCTAAGCCGCAGCTATCACCCGCGTCCCAATTCCTCGTTTCTTAAGGTTTGTCACATCACTAAAGGGCCCCTTACATTTTGGATTTGTTGTCAAGCATCATGTTCGCTCAGATGTTGTGTTCGACGACTGTTTGCCCTTAGATCACTCATGCAATCTCTACAACATCATTTCATCTACGACAGCAACGCGGACGGTTTGCGTGTGCAGCGAAGAAAAAGATCAAAATGCCGTCGGCAAAATGAAAATATGCGACCATAAAAATTTGGGTATTTTCCTTCAACCTTTTTTAATGAATAATTAGGGAATTTTTGAAATAATTTGTTTATATCATCATTCCATATGAGTGTGCATCGTGCGTTATATTTTTTAATGTGATATACAAATGTACCTGATAAAAATTCTACCTGACTTTTCAATACATTTGTTTTATGTTTTCATACAAAATAATATGTGCAGAAACAGAGGAGAAAAGTAAAATAAATATCATGCCAATATCGTTGTTTCTTAATTACTTTTACAAATATTGCCTTCCAAAAATTATGTTTGGGAGAGACAGACACAAATTCTGTATACTTTTGAAGGGAATGAAAGGAAAGTGTTCATTAAATTAAAATGCTTAACAAATCTACGAAAAATATTTATGTACATATTTATTTTCCACAAGAAATGGTATATTGCCTTCAAACCAACATAAAAAACAAGTAAGAAAGAAGAAACAGTTTTGTTCAAATTTTAAATTCCTTTTGTTTGACTAACGCCGACAATTCGTACAACAAATCTTGAACTACGAACAACACATTAGGGCTAAGTAAGAGTTCAGCGCCATCTACATGTCAGGGACGGTTACCCCTAAATGCGAACATACAACTTTGTATGTTGTTGTTTTTGTTTTATCCAACTAAGGGAAAGCCCTGAAAGACAGAGAAGGATGAAGATGACGAGGTGAAATGGTGGGGCAAAGGAAAATAATCTTTCTTTTTGGAACCAAATCTGGAGGCATCAGGAGGCGGAGAATACATGGTCAGAAGTCAACTAACCTTTACAAAAAACAAAAACGCTTTTTTTATTGAAAAGTGCTGTGTGTGAAAACTTTTATTGAGATGAAATAAAACTTTTTATATATATAAAAAGGAAACAATTTTCTAAAATGAAAGCTAATGAACTTAAAATAAAAGAACGTTAAAAAGCCTGAAATTAAAAGAAAGTTAACAAAAACCTGAAATTAAAAGAAAGTTAACAAAAACCTGAAAATAAAAGAAAGTTAACAAAAACCTGAAAATAAAAGAAAGTTAACAAAAACCTGAAAATAAAAGAACGTTAAAAAAAACCTGAAATTAAAAGAAAGTTAACAAAAACCTGCAAATAAAAGAACTTTAAAAAACCTGAAATTAAAAGAAAGTTACCAAAAATCTGAAATAAAAAAAAGAAAGTGGATAGACTAAGCCATTTCAATCCCATAAGTCTCTGATTGATATCTCCCGCCTCCTTTGCCACTACGAGGGATTCTCCAGCCATCCGGTGGTGCCACAGGTATCGTGCCAAGGGGAAATAACCACTTTTGAGACAAACTGACACGACAGACAAACCGACAAAACAAACCTAAAAATATAAGATATCGTTTTTTTTGTTTAGCTAAGAGCTGTAACAGGGGACAGTATTGTTTTTTTGGTAGAAGAAAGGTACCAGACACCTACCCTTAGGTTTGAGCTCAATTCTAGGCCAGTAGAGTTTAACGTCCAAGGAGGCATTTTCCTCCAAGTGTTCCCAGCAACACCTCGTGGCTAGTAGGCAGGAATTATAGCCTAAAAGAATAAAGGAGAAAAAAAATATAGGGTATCTTGTATTTATGGTTAAAAGAACCACTTACTCATCTTACAATTCGACTATTATACGGACGGACAGCGATATACATCCCCGGCAGAAGAAGTCCAGCAGTTGCATCCTCCAGAGGCGATTGACCACCGACAGCAGCGAGGAGCTATTGAAATAACTTATATGGCGGAATAAATTTATGTAAATTATACCATTCATTACTATTACTTACCTTTTGTTTCTTCATTATAATATTTCCATTGATTTTGTCTAAACTGAAATAGAAACAAAATTTTTGTTATTAAAACTGGATTTTTTTGGATTAAAAATATAGATTGTTAAAGCTAGTTTCTATAGGAAATCAGAATTATTTTACAATAGCGGTTAAGATAATTAATGAATTCCGGAAACTGTAGTAGGATGTAACATAAAACCCTAAATAAAAGAAAATGAATTATAATGTTTACCGAAATACTAAATGATTTATAAATGAAAATGGAGGAATAGAAAGATAGGTAAGTGAAACAAAGCAGCGGTATAACCGGTGGGGAACTGAAGGGGTATCCGGGGAATAGGACGACGGATACCATGGATGGGGTGGGTAATGTCCAGGCGCAGAACAAGATCCTCTGTGCCGCGAAATGAGACTACATTTCATATCAAGCAAGGTTAGGTACTAGGTCTCTCAATCTATATAGTTTCCCTCCAAACAAGCTGGTTTATTTTAGGTTTTTTGTCAACTGTTTGTGATGGGTTTGCTGACAAGAACCGCGCCCCAATCGACTGAGCCACAGCCGGAGCTTGAACGACAGCAGCCAGCGCACGTCAGCACCCACCACCTCAACCAAACAGTATGTTCCACTGAGTGGGACCACGACAAAAATGGCGCCCGCAACATGGGGCCCGAGTAATCGGGTTTTACCGCAACAATTATGGCTGTTGCAGCCTTTGTCCGTCCGCTTCTCTGATAGAACGACATAAGTCCCGATAGTTCGTTTGGGAAAATCTGCGATCGCGTGCTATGTGGGAATATTAGAGGAGGGGAAGGGACATTGGGGGCAACAGGGTGTTCTTAACTGGGACGGAGACGGGAGACGTTCCTGAATCGGACAATAGAGGTCCGTCAGGAATTGCCAGTTTCCGAAAGGTACAATAGCATCGTCCAATGAAATATAATAAAGTCAATAGCCCAAGTTGTGGTTGGCTTACCAGTCCGTCCGCATTTGAAATAATTCGCTCCCTTGCCAATTGAGTCCGCAAATCATTTCAGTCTTCAGAGACAGATTTGGGTCCGATGGGCTGGTCCGTAGGTAGCCAACACAGCAATCAAATTTTTGCCATAGAGGAGAGAGCCTAGTCAATCCTAGAATAGATGAAAAATAAGATACGTCAAATAGAATTACAGATAAATTGTAGTCTCATTTTGGTTACCCACCTGTTAAAATGCCGCAATTGTTTCACAACCATTAATTAAGCATTTCTTTTAGTGTGTGTGTTTGCCTGCAAAAAGAACAATTAATATTTAGGAACCGTATAATTAATAATTATTAATGAATTTAATTTGATTAGAGTTAGTATAGGAAAAGGAAATTTTAGTTAGATGGTAAATACAAGGTCAAATAGTTATTCGTTGCAACCTCCAGGCCCAGCAAACGCCACGATGGAAACCAACGAGACCACAGCAGTCACCACGACCATAACAACACCAGTAACTACAACCGGTACTAGCAGCTTGGCTCAGTCAGTCGGAGATATGTCTGGTATATCAGGACATCAGTCAACCCCGGATACTCCAAATTTTAGTAGTATGACAGCCCGAAATATCCACCAGGAGATGCGGGAGAATAGAGGTCTAGAGGGGCAAACTGGACAACCGAATGTGCAGCAGACGAATGACCAGCTGAACAGTGTTATAGACTCAGCGATAGGATTAGGGCAGTTGGAGTTAATCCGTCTTCTGGATGAGAAACTGAGGCTATTAGTACCGCAGCTCGTGGAGCAGACAATGGCCAATATGAGTGCGACACGTAGTCCCGGGCTGCCACCAAATAATAACGAAGGACAACCAGCGAGCGGCAGGCAATCGAACGGAGTACCGCCACTTCCTGGCGTTCAGGGAAATTTGGCGCAACCAGTAAATCATCACCAGACCATGAATAGAAACTGGTCACAGCCTGTAAGTCAGCCTCGGATCGCTCATACAAACCTGCACCCGTCGGAGAACTACATGACCCATCCGAGACAACAGCCGCAGCCGTTTTGGGGGCATCAAGCCAGCGTAGGGTTCCCAGCAGGATCGCCGCATTATAACCAGGCCAACGCAGCTGCTCACGGCTACCAGCCAGGAGCGGAACCGACCAATTCGGCTAGAGGAAGGGCCAATGTGAAGGTCGAGGTAGAAAAGTGGCGACTGAAGTTCGACGGAACGACCAAAACTATGAACGCGGAGGATTTTATGTTTCGCCTAGAGCAGCTGCGGGCCGACTATCAATGTGACTGGGAGGAAGTTCTTCTAAAGTTCCCCCAGCTGTTAGATGGCCCCGCGGAAGAATGGTACTGGATGCAGCGGCGCCTGGGACGCGCCCACAGTTTCCCAGAGTTGAAAGAAGCTTTCTTGTCGCAATTTCGCAAATTCGAGAGCGACTTCGAGGTGCAGCGCAAGATGATGGACCGAAGACAGGGATCGCAAGAATCTTTCGAGGATTTTTGCAACGCCATCTTACGCCTGCGAAACCAACAGAGGGAGCCTATGAATGAGCAAATGGTAGTAGAGTTGATGAAGGGCAATCTTAAACCGACGATGGCCGCCCTAGTATTCCCAATCAGGATGTTCGGACTACAACATTTCCGGGAGGAATGTCGCAAAGCAACAACCAGCGCTTGTCGCTTGACCAACCAGCGCTTGTCGTCCCAAGCCCATCGCCAATCGTTTGCCCCAAGAGTTCATGAGCTGCAATATGAGGAAATACCGCCAGAAGGGGAGGTCGAGGCGATCAGCAGGCAGGCCAATTACATTTGCTGGAACTGCAGAGAAAGGGGACACAGCTTTGTGGATTGCCCATCGCCCACCCGGAATTTATTCTGCTACGGATGTGGGTTGGAAAAGGTGGTAAAGCCGAGTTGCCCTAGGTGTAAGGGAAACCAGCAGACGGGCTCGGTGAAGGGGGAAGCGCGCCCGAATCTTTAGTACCCCAAGAAGATAACGAGGGAGAGTTGGAGGCCCAGGAGGAGGCAAGAGTAACTATTTTAGGGAATAGGGATAAGAGTATTATTAAGGAACTGAATGAAAGTAGAATTAAGGAGATTAGGCCTTGGCAAGTTAGAATGCAAGAGTATGAAATAGCTAGGAGTAAGATTTTTAATGAAGAACCAACTGAAGATAGAACCGGTGGAAAGAAAGAGACAAGCATAGAGAAAGCCCGAAGGAGACACAGAGAAAGAATAGCGGTACGACAGGAGATAGCGTCCGCGTCTTTGTACGAGGGAGAGGATTCGCGACTCTATACCAGAATAAGAATAGGAAATGAAGAAGTCGAAGGGTTGCTAGACGGTGGGGCAACGGTAACCTGTTTAGGGAAAGGATGTCTAGAACTTATTGAAAGAGTAGGCATCCCAATTTTCTCTTACAATTCAACTATAAAAACAGCAGATGGAACGCCACACACCATTATAGGTCGCATTCGAGCGAAGGTTAAATTGAATCGGAGGGAGGAGGAAATCACTTTCTTTTTGGTACCGACGTTGGGTAGAACTCTGTATCTCGGGGTAGACTTCATGAAGGCCTTTAGACTGTTGGCCAGCATCGAGTGTTTGTCGCTAGAGGAAGAGTTAGAGGAGCATAGCGAGAATCCGGTTGAACACCGACTCACCGAAGCCCAAAGGAGACAGCTGGAAGAAGTTGTCCAGCAGTTTCCGTCTTTTGAGAAGAGGGGATTAGGCAAGACCTCCATGGAGACGCACACTATCGACACGACGATTGCGGAACCAGTTAAACGTCACTATCCTGTCTCGCCCGCAGTACAACGCCTCATGTTTCAAGAGTTGGATAGGATGCTGGACATGAAGGTCATTGAGCCAAGCCAAAGCCCGTGGAACAACCCGGTTACTTTGGTCCGTAAGGGGACAAAGAATCGGTTGTGCCTGGACGCTAGGAAGCTCAATGCCCTTACTGTCAAGGATGCCTATCCTCTCCCAAACATCGAGGGGTTGCTCAGCAGGTTAGGAGACACACACTTCATCTCTAGTGTGGATCTGAAAGATGCTTTCTGGCAGATCCCTCTAGAGATGAAGAGTAGAGAGAAGACCGCGTTTACTGTACCGGGAAGACCCTTATACCATTTCACCGTCATGCCTTTTGGGTTGTGCAACGCAGCCCAAAGGTTATTTCGGTTAATGGATAAGGTCATCCCGGCGCATCTTCGTGAAAGAGTGTTCGTCTACTTGGATGACTTGCTTATAGTAGCCCCTGATTTTGAGACGCACATTGAGTTGCTGCTACAAGTGGCGAAGCTGATGACAGAGGCGGGGCTCACAATAAACGTGAGTAAATCACGATTTTGCTTCCGAGAGCTCCGGTACTTGGGCTACATTGTCGGTGAAGGGAAATTAAAAACGGACCCGGAGAAGATTTCAGCCATAGTAAACTGCGATTACCCCAAAAACGCCAAACAAGTGCGACGCTTCACTGGGATGACCGGGTGGTATCGCAGATTTATAGCGAACTACGCCACGATAGCAGCGCCCGTCTTCAATACCCTCAGAAAGGAAAACATTTTGAATTCGGTGAAGAGACCAAGGAGGCATTCCAAAAGATGAAATTAGCACTAACACAGAGTCCGGTACTTAGACACCCGGATTTCCGCGAACATTTTTATGTCCAGTGCGATGCCTCAGACGTAGGGATTGGTGGTGTATTGTTTCAAAAAAACGAAGAAGGAGGAGAGCACCCGAGGAGAGCACCCAGAAAAACTATTCAGTGACGGAGCGGGAATGCCTTGCGGTGGTAATGGCCATTAAAAAGTTCCGACCATATATAGAACTGATGCCGTTTACGGTCATCACCGACCACTCGTCTTTGAAATGGCTTATGTCAAATAAAGAGCTCAGTGGGAGGCTAGCTAGATGGAGCTTGTTGCTCAAGGCCACAATTTCAGCATTGAGCACCGCCGAGGGACGCAGAACGTAGTCCCAGATACCCTCTCGCGGTATAACATAGAAGAGTTAGCCTCGGAGATGTTCAGCCTGATAGACCTCGATTCCCCAGAGTTCAAAGACGCTGAGTACATGGAGCTCATTCACAAAAGAACAAGGACCTTTTACCCGACGTAAGGGTCAATGATGGCTACGTCTATATGAAGACAATCCCAATTACCATGGACATACCCAACGAAGAGTTCGTCTGGAAGTTATGGGTTCCTTCAGGCCTGACTTTACAAGCAATACAAAAGGCCCATTATCCGTCCACAACTGCGCATGGTGGATTTCATAAGACGCTGAAGAGACTGAAGGAGTGCTATTACTGGCCGAATATGAGTACGCAAGTCCGACTGTTTGTCCAGCAGTGCCAGGAATGTAAGGAAGCTAAACCTAACTACCGTAACATGCAACAACCTATGGGGACCGAATACAAAGTGGATCGTCCTTTTCAGAAGGTGTATGTCGATTTCCTAGGACCATATGTACGGTCGAAATCAGGAAACTCGTATATATTTATAGTACTCGACCACTTCTCCAAGTACGTATTACTGAAACCGATGGCCAAGGCGACGTCTAGAAACGTCATCCGATTTTTAACTGGAGAGGTGTTTCATAAATTTGGAGTCCCAGAAACCCTCATGTCCGACAACGGAAAGCAGTTTACGTGTCACAACTTCTCTGATTTCCTAGAGCTCTATGGAGTGTCCCATATGAAAACGGGGGTATATTCCCCTCAAGCCAACTCTTCCGAAAGGGTGAACCAATCCATCTTGGCGGCAGTGCGCACCTATCTACAGGATGATCAAAGAGATTGGGATACCAATCTTTCGGCGATAGAATGCGCGTTGCGCTCATCCGTTCATACTTCAATCGGTATGACCCCATATTTCGCACTTTTCGGGACCAATATGATCACTCACGGCAGTGTCTACAAACTAACAAGACAGCTTGGATCCTTGAAAGACCCCGAGTTCAGTGCCCTGCCCAAGTCGTCGCAATTAGAACTCATCCGCGAAAAGGTTAGGAAGAATTTAGGAAAGAGCTACCAAGTAAGGGCACAGAAATATAACACTAGGGCGAGGGTAGTCAGGTTCGAACCAGGTCAGGAAATCTATCGACGAAATCATCAGTTAAGTGATTTCGGGAAAGGCATAAATGCAAAACTTAGTAAGAAATTTTTGAAATGTCGAATAGTAAAGGCTATTGGGCGATGCCTATACGAGATAGAAGATTTAAAGGGCAAAAAAATTGGCGTATATCACGCCAAAGATTTGAAGCAGTAGACAAGTGAGACAGGATTTTTCCTACCTAAGTTTTTTATGGGAACTAGTTTCTCACAAATTTGTTTTTCACACGATCAGTCGGAATTTTCAAAACCACTCAGAAATTTGTTCGGCTTCCTGATACAATAATGTTTGGAAATAAATTGTTTTAAAAGGACTGGTTTTTGAAACCAAGAAAATTTGATCCCAAAATAATGGAAATTTCTTAATCGGATGAAGCACAGGAAAAAGGGAGAGAACGTTTGTCTTTAAAACACACCCACAATCGTTTTATCAGGAAGACTCTTGGCTTTTGTTTTCTTAGCTAGTTTTTCTAATCCACATATGGTTGGATCTACCACACTGGACTACAATGGTACATCAGCACCGGTTCAAATCCAGCCGGCGTCAGAGTCTTCAAAGTCCGAGTACGATTGAAGTTTCCCTTATTTTCAAACGCCAACGAAGCCACCGAATGATATGAAAAGTCAGTTGATGTCTGTCCTTGGCGCACGCTTCATGCCCCCCGTATTCCATTTGTAGCTATGACACAGGAGAGAGGCATGTAATAAAGAAGGCCGCGGAGCTATCAGCATTCGAATTACGGCGGTTGGGTTTGAAGACAGGGAAAACAAAGTACGAATACACCGCGGTGTACTCCGTGGAAGCCATCGCATCAGGCAACATGAACTCTGACGCAGGTTGACATGAATTCGATGTTGGAAACCGTTGCGACAGACGGTACGATCACTTCCATACGTATAGTAGGGGACCAATCTTTCCTTGAGTTCTTGTGGAAACATTAAGTCCGTTCTGGAGTGAAAGGAAATCCCAAATTTGTCTTCGGCAGAAAGAGTCAATTTTTATTTCAAAATGAAACCGCTTTAAATGGCCATGTGGACCTGATGTTTATAATGGTATAAAAATTGAGAGAAAAATATTTTATGCGCACATTTTCTGATTTTAACTTCGAAGGTCGCAGATTTCTTCGGCTAAGTTTACAACCAAAGAATTGTGTTTTTAATCAGTTTATATCTACTGCTTACGTATTTATTTACTTTGCACATTAAATTAAAAACCTTAATGTTATAATGACAAAGGAAATATTTTTAGTTTTGGCATTCAGACCTTTTATACTATTTCCTTAATTTGAATACAGCTGCCCAGTAGCATAAACAACTGCTCTCTACCACACAAGTACTTTTCTGCCACCATTTCTAAATTTTTGAAACATCTCGAGTTACCGTATTAAAAAACATTAATGATTCTTGGACTCAATGGCTCATTATATATTCGTACTACTTTTACAAGAATGCTTTCACTAGTTGGAGAGCGTTTAGGTGAGGAACTGAGTCATGTTTTTATCGGTCGTTTTTCCTTTGGGGTCCATTCTGAAATTATTTTTGTAGTATTGTTTACTGCTGTGCACTTCTATAAAGATTTCCATAATAGAATTTTCTTTAAAAAGTCATATAGTTCTGTTTTTATACTTTTTGAACCAAAAATCGTCTTTGGCCTACTTCGGCCGATTTCGTGGCCGAATGTCGAATGGTGGCCGTAACCAAAGCCGAACATTTGATCGGGCTCTACAGACTTATTTTCTTTCATCCCATGCAACCCTAACCAAAGAGTTAGTATGTTGTCAGAAAACCTATTTTTCATTTTTAGGGAACAATTAACTTTTCCCCTATAAATTGAGAAAAGGAATTAATTTTCATTGTTTTTTTGGCAGCCAAAACTCAATGAAATAATATTGATAAAAGAGATATTTAAACATTTGTTCCGGTATGTAAATGTAGAAAATTAGCTCCAAAGTATATTTTTTTTTTGTCATTCCCCAAACTGTTTGGTTCCGGTTTCTTTTCTCCGGCTACAAACATTCCGAGTTTACATAAAAATCTCACCAAAAACATATTGGTAGTAGACCTCAGTACCCAATTAAATGCAATTAACCACGAATCTACCTTGGAAGTACTCACCGGAGTTGGCAGGTCAATTTGAGCCGCTTGTGTGCCGGTATATTGAATGGGGTTGTCTGCGCGAGCTTCCCAATGATAGTAAGTTCGGCTGGCGAAACTGAAAAAAAACAAGGATTGTCTGAGTCAGGGAATTGTTATAATAATTCATCATACCTTCAAACTTCCAGGGTCGGATCGTGGATTCCTGTCCATGGCCAAGACTTCTATCCAAGGTATGCTCCATCTGAAAAGAGAGAAAAAAATAATAAAGTTGAAGTAAACGAGCATAACATTCGGTTTGTAGGAAACTTTTGAATGAAAAGAAATAGTAAAAGGAAATTAATCAGAAAAAAAAGAACAAAAAACAGACGTGGTCGGAGGATAACTTTCCCATTTTATCGGTATATGATTTCTTTTACACTCCACGATTATTTCACGTTCATTTAATCAACCGTGTTTTCTTCATTTTAAATTCAGGCACTTTATTTTGCTTTTAGCCGATATTTCATATTTGTTTTGATCTCTTGATTCCGAACATTTAATGGCGATTTCTTTTCCGCAAAAAAATGCCGCATTCCCGCTGTCCTTTTCCCGAAATCTGGAGTTTTATACCATATCTTGGAATTTTGAAATATGAGCTATGTTTATTTCGAGGGACTGCATATGTTCCACCCAAAAAGCGCAAATGTTTTTCAGAATTTCGTGTCGAAGGGGCAACATTTTTTTTTTAGAATCGAAATCACCATAAGTCTTTTCGAGTTGAACATTTGTTTTTATTTCACTCCACTCCATTTTTGTTCTTAAGACCAAAGAAAATTAAGTTATAAAGAAGTTCCGTCCAGTAGCGAATGAATAGATTTGATTTCAGCGAGTGAGTTTTTTTGCGTATTTGAAGACCGATTGTCGAAGTTTTTTGTGATTATCACCTTTAGAAAATTAATATCGATCGTTAAATAGCAAAACGGGTCAAAAAGACTCCAGAAACCATTATTTTATTTTCGCGTTTGGAAATCATTACTATTCGTTCGTAACTCTCGCAAGGGTAAACAAAGCCACGACGGAACATCTGTATAATTGAGAGTCTGTGCTCAAGATAACATTTTGAAATGTAAATATCACTTTTTTAATTTTTATTTATTTTCATCCGAAAGCACTAGTTCTCTCTAAAGCATTAGTTAAATTTTGTCACTAAACAATTTCACTGTTTTCTTTGCTTAGTTTTCACGTTAAAACAAAAAGAAATACACCACCAATTAATTGTTTTCCTTATTCTCCGATGTTCACTTCACTTTGGGGTTGACTGGAATTGCCGTCCGTCCGCTTTTGTTTTGACTCCAAATTCCTTCACTCGTGTTTTTTATTTTTTTTTGCTTAACTTGTCATTTGCTTTCTTTATCGTTGTAATCGTTTAACGATTACATTTTATTTTGATATTTTGTCTACGGCCGAATAATCTACGCGTCGGTGAATGAGTGTTTTTTTTCATATGTATCTTCATACATGTACCAGTGCACCCATTCAGCCATAGAATGATGCGTACACACACATACGAATAATGCCGTTTGAAAAATAACGTTGATGGTACCAATTAAGGTCACCTTGAATTACTTGGCATTAATCACATTTCGCACGCACTAAATTTTTGTTAAAAACTCCTTTTGGCTTTTCCTATATTTTTAGGCTTTATGTTTCTTGGGTTTTTTTCACAAAGCTCACACACACACATATATTTGCGCCCGATATTTTGGACTTTTTATTTTGTTTCCCTCTTAGTCTGTTAACACTTTTTATTTTCATTTAATTCCTTTAACTTAATTTCCAGTTCACCTTTTTCTTATTTAGTTCACACTTAATTTTTTTATTTTCACTCTACTTACCCTTTTTGCTCAGCATCATTTATTATAAGCACGTCCGTCCGCAAACACCGGTTAGTTTTTTGACATTCATTCAAGTCTCATCTTCATTGATAACCGGTACCAGATTTAACAGCTGGTATTGGTTAGTGGAATTTTTGGTAACACCGAAGTGAGAAGCGTTCCGCCTAGTTAGTGGCCGTCGTAAGTTCCTATTTACATTGGCTGAAAAAAAACTTGCCTAGTGTAAATCGGAACTAACGTAGAATAAACCAATGTAGGGATGTCAGTGCACGATTCAGGTAGAGATGCCAGGTCAGACCGAAACGGCTGAATTAGTGCATACACTGAGAGGAAAGTAGTAGGAAAACGCTTTTGTTTTCCCTCCCATCCTTTAACTAAGGAGTTGGCAGGATGGTTGGGTTTGTGGTGTGCGCGTTTTAGGCCCGTTACATTAATCCCTTTATGAGACAGTTTTGTTCAAATTTTAAATTCCTTTTGTTTGACTAACGCCGACAATTCGTACAACAAATCTTGAACTACGAACAACACATTAGGGCTAAGTAAGAGTTCAGCGCCATCTACATGTCAGGGACGGTTACCCCTAAAGGGAAAGAAATGCGAACATACAACTTTGTATGTTGTTGTTTTTGTTTTATCCAACTAAGGGAAAGCCCTGAAAGACAGAGAAGGATGAAGATGACGAGGTGAAATGGTGGGGCAAAGGAAAATAATCTTTCTTTTTGGAACCAAATCTGGAGGCATCAGGAGGCGGAGAATACATGGTCAGAAGTCAACTAACCTTTACAAAAAACAAAAACGCTTTTTTTATTGAAAAGTGCTGTGTGTGAAAAGTGCTGTGTTTGAAAACTTTTATTGAGATGAAATAAAACTTTTTATATATATAAAAAGGAAACAATTTTCTAAAGACTAGAGGCTAATGAACTTAAAATAAAAGAACGTTAAAAAGCCTGAAATTAAAAGATAGTTAACAAAAACCTGAAATTAAAAGAAAGTTTACAAAAACCTGAAAATAAAAGAAAGTTAACAAAAACCTGAAAATAAAAGAAAGTTAACAAAAACCTGAAAATAAAAGAACGTTAAAAAAACCTGAAATTAAAAGAAAGTTAACAAAAACCTGCAAATAAAAGAACTTTAAAAAACCTGAAATTAAAAGAAAGTTACCAAAAACCTGAAATAAAAAAAAGAAAGTGGATAGACTAAGCCATTTCAATCCCATAAGTCTCTGATTGATATCTCCCGCCTCCTTTGCCACTACGAGGGATTCTCCAGCCGTTTCACCAGCCATCCGGTGGTGCCAGAGGTATCGTGCCAAGGGGAAATAACCACTTTTGAGACAAACTGACACGACAGACAAACAGACAAACCGACAAAACAAACCTAAAAATATAAGATATCGTTTTTTTTTGTTTAGCTAAGAGCTGTAACAGGGGACAGTATTGTTTTTTTTGGTAGAAGAAAGGTACCAGACACCTACCCTTAGGTTTGAGCTCAATTCTAGGCCAGTAGAGTTTAACGTCCAAGGAGGCATTTTCCTCCAAGTGTTCCCAGCAACACCTCGTGGCTAGTAGGCAGGAATTATAGCCTAAAAGAATAAAGGAGAAAAAAATATAGGGTATCTTGTATTTATGGTTAAAAGAAACCCTTACTCACCTTACAATTCGACTATTATACGGACGGACAGCGATATACATCCCCGGCAGAAGAAGTCCAGCAGTTGCATCCTCCAGAGGCGATTGACCACCGACAGCAGCGAGGAGCTATTGAAATAACTTATATGGCGGAATAAATTTATGTAAATTATACCATTCATTACTATTACTTACCTTTTGTTTCTTCATTATAATATTTCCATTGATTTTGTCTAAACTGAAATACAAACAAAATTTTTGTTATTAAAAACTGGATTTTTTTGGATTAAAAATATAGATTGTTAAAGCTAGTTTCTATAGGAAATCAGAATTATTTTACAATAGCGGTTAAGATAATTGATGAGTTCCGGAAACTGTAGTAGGATGTAACATAAAACCCTAAATAAAAGAAAATGAATTATAATGTTTACCGAAATACTAAATGATTTATAAATGAAAATGGAGGAATAGAAAGATAGGTAAGTGAAACAAAGCAGCGGTATAACCGGTGGGGAACTGAAGGGGTATCCGGGGAATAGGACGACGGATACCATGGATGGGGTGGGTAATGTCCAGGCGCAGAACAAGATCCTCTGTGCCGCGAAATGAGACTACATTTCATATCAAGCAAGGTTAGGTACTAGGTCTCTCAATCTATATAGTTTCCCTCCAAACAAGCTGGTTTATTTTAGGTTTTTTGTCAACTGTTTGTGATGGGTTTGCTGACAAGAACCGCGCCCCAATCGACTGAGCCACAGCCGGAGCTTGAACGACAGCAGCCAGCGCACGTCAGCACCCACCACCTCAACCAAACAGTATGTTCCACTGAGTGGGACCACGACAACCCTCACTTTGTGAGTAATGTAATATTGAATATTACTCGAATTAATCTGTCAATTTGTGTGGGAGGTACCAGAAGGTGTTTATCAAATAACCTTTTTTTCGCTGAACATTGGATACTTTAAATTCATTGCACTGTGCTGACTTATAAGCATTTATGTACACTGGAATAAACGTTATGGACATTAAATTGTGGTATGATTTGGGCATTTTGTGTGGAAGGTACAAAAAGGGGCGTGGCAATAACGCCCATTTTTCACAGGGCTATAGACCCTATAAAAACATTACACTGTACAAAATTTCAAGTATTTTTATACACTGTTATTAATGTTATAAGCTGTTAACTTTTGGTGCAAAATGGTGCATTTGTGTGGGAGGTACCAAAAGGGACGTGGCGACTTCGCCCATTTTTCTCCAGTTGATAGCGACTAATAAGCTAATACTATGTGTGGAATTTCAAAAGATTCGAATAAGTAGTATATCAGTTATTATAGAATCAATATTTCACAACATTTTAACCCTTTGTGGGGGATGTACTAGAAGGAGTGGACCAATGTGGTCCATCCTCAAACTTAGCCGGAGATAGAAAAAAATATTACCACATACCAAATTTGAGGTCAATCGGTTACTCCTTTCGAGAGTTATCGTGCGCACCAGCCAGCAGACAGACAGACGGACGGACATTGCTCATTCGACTTAAAATGACCCAAAACGGATTTCCTCCGAACATACTTGCGGTCTTAGGTCACTCCTTCGACGTGTTACTCTTTTTTCCGTAGCAAATGATATATACCCTCGTCACACTAAAGTGAGGGTATAATTAGTTTAGTTTTTAAAATAAATTTTTAACAAGCCGGTCATTCAAGGAAAATTAAGCGAAATTTATTTTTTCAAATTTAAAATCAAAGTAAATATTTTTGAAAGAAAAATAATAACAATTCTTATAGTCTTCACTTTTAATTTTCCATAATTCTGGCATACTGTTGTATAATTCAAAGAAAAACCAACCAAAATTGCCTATCTCTTTCCATTTTCAGTTTTACACATCTTTACTCAATGAGGTTTCTACTGAAATGTCATTTTGCCGACGGCACTTTGTTCTTTTTTCGTGTTTCCACCACAATGTTTCTTTTGAACTGACGAAATGTTGTCATACCTGCCATTACATTGTGGATTTGCATGAGCCAACTTGAAAATATCAAAATCGTTTTGATTTTCGTCCAACATCCATGAACACTCATCATGCAGCTCCTTAGACTGTGGATAAATCCATGGATCACACAAGTTGTAGGACAAAACTGATGTGTGTAAGCTGGCCTTAAGGAAAATTTCTTGTCTTCAGTCGGAATAGATTATAAAAACGAACTAACCGGATATTACAGCTGTGGGATGGCAAATCCCACAGCTATTAATTTTAAATCACTGGCTTATACCTTGGATATTTTATGAAATTTTCCGGAATAATGAATTTATTTTACGGAAAAATTGTAAATATGCAATAAATTTAAAGTGTAAACTATTGAACATAGAGTAGTAAATGTATGTTTTATAAATACATTTCACGGATTTTTTGTCTGTTTCGCACTGTTCTTTCTTCGCAACTCATGACCAGAGAACGAAGCCGAGGCAAAATTGTCGGCGGCGGCGGCTTGCCCAAAAATGGTCGGCGGCGGCGGCTTTTCGGCTTGATTTCGGCTTACGATTTATTGTGCAACATAGCAGATACACATTTATTGTACAACTTAGTTGGAAGTATGAGCACAGATTTTTCCCTTAATAATTAAATCGAGCAAAAGAGAAATAATTAAAAATTTTCTGAAATCTGAAAGAATTCTTCTATTTGAAGTTTATTTTATATGCCTTCCAAAATATTTTGAATGTTACTACTTTCACTCGTCGAGTAAGAACTGGTAAAGGAAAAGAAATTTTGTAAATTCTCCCTTAAATTTGCCTAATACTTTTACTAGTTCATTGATCGAAAAAAGTAACCACAAAGTAAAATAGTAAAATAGTTTTCTAAATTTTTTCTTTTTTATAAAAATAGTTATTTTTTGTTATAGTAAAACTTGAACACAAAGCTTAATGCTGATATACACATAAACAATATTAAATTTATATTTGTAAATTTTTGATATTAAATACCGATTATTTTCAATTCCACCGGTCGACACGATTTTGGGATTTGGCTAAGTGTAAAATGTTGGTTTCGTTTTTGTTATTAATAAAGGGAAAACATTTTTTGTTTGCTAAAATCTATTTTGTAGAAATTAGAGCAAATTTTCGAATTTCAAGAAGTTGGAATTGTTTTCCTCGCTACAACATTTTATATTATACATCGATTTTCTTCGGAATGGTCTCATTTTATTCATTACCGATCAGACTTTACTAAAAAATCATAAAAATATAACAGTAGTGCGTTTTTATGAGGCCTTTATTTAAAAATTATTAAAATTTTCAAAAAAATAGAATTTTTTCGCAATGTTTTGTAAGATATTGTGGAAACCGCTGAACGGATAGAAAATTGTATTGTAGGAAGTTGAATACTTAATTTGATTTTTTTCCGGAACCAATTAGGAGAAATGGTTCTCTAGTTATGCCATAATATGTGGTTCAACCTCTTTTCTTTCATAGCCTAAAGGATTACTTCTTAGATTTCTCGCGATAAATCGTGATATTGAAAAAATGATCCGAATTGGTTCAGGAAAGTGTTAAAGAATTCAAAACTAAGTAGCCTTCAACTTCTTCCATTCCATTTTTCATCCGTTCGTGTTGAGTGTATTTAACATTCTTTTGTTATTAAATGTATGTATATTATTATACATAAATATCACAATGTATAAAAAATATCACAATGATGCATACAAAACATGCAACATTTTTTAGTCTCTTTTAAACGTTTAAAATTTTAATTGGAGTTGTAATTGGGAAATACCTGATAGTATTTTAAACGATATATCTATGTACATATATATTTATATAAATAAGTGTAAAGCAACACTGCAGCCAAAATGACTAGTTTGTATATAGAAATATACTATTTGCTTTTTACTTCAAACTAGTAACATATCTGTCATTTTTGATCATAGACACCCAACTATTTCATTTGTTTACAATTCAGCACTGGTTAATATCTAGTTCAGTTATAACTATATTTGAGAGTACAAGAGGATGGAGGTGGGAGAGACATTTACTCTGCCACCACCAAGCGAGTACTTGCTCGTAAAGCAGCTCAGATCATCGTTTTTGCTGGCAGAGATGCGAATGGGTTTGCATAGGTCACATTGCAACTAGCTTATGACTGGTTCAATACGCAACTAGAAATGATTTTAGCTGCAGGGAAGTGAAACTTTTTACATAAAAATACACCATATACATGCACACATAAATTTTAATACATATGTATATACACAAACATGTACGAGTTTGGTCGTATATAAATGAAAGGCGTAATTAAAAAATTACAACGGCGGCGATTTAAAGCCAATTTTAGCCGACCTATCGGCGGCGGCGTGGCTCAACAAAAAAAAATCGCCTTCGGCGGCTTATCGGCTAAAACCTGGCTGGCTTCGTTCTCTGCTCATGACAACATTGCTACCAGATAGTGGAAATCTGCCACTTACTGCTTATGCGCCAGTTAGTGGAAGTCAGTTGTTTTCGTTGCAAAGTGCTAAACTAAAATCGCTAGCTTGTAACGAAAACATGCCTATTGTAAAACTTATTAAACGCAGTTGCCTTCGGTAATGCTGTCAAATTGGCCTTTTTGGCTTGTGCATTGCAACGTATGAATAAAATGAAAATGATTTGGTTAGTTTTGGAAATTGGTGCGATATAAATTGCATGGACCTTAATCTTAAGAAATGTAAACATATGTGTTTCTCTAGGTCGAGGGCGATTCTATCTAATTTTGGTCTTCAAGGTTCCAATTTAGATACTGTTCAATCCTTTGTGGATCTTGGTATATTAATAGATCCGAAACTCAATTTCAATAATCACATAATTACAATGGTGAATAAAGCTAATGGCTTGCTCGGTTTTATTAAGCGATGGGCGAAAGAATTCGTAGATCCATATGTAACTAGGCAGTTGTATACGTCCCTAGTTAGACCTATTCTAGAATATGGGTCTGTAGTGTGGGACCCCCAATACGGGACTTACGTTGATAAGATTGAATCGGTTCAAAAACAATTTGTATTATTCGCTTTATACATCTTCATTGGAATAGTGATTTTAGTCTTCCACCCTATACTAGCAGGTTGAGTTTGATAAGACTGCCTACTCTTAAGAGCAGACGTATTATGCAATGGTGCAGAAAGTTATAAATGGTGATGTGCCCTCTAATTTTATTCTGTCTAGGATTGGATTCAATGTACCATATAGACCTTCCAGATATTACCAACTATTACATATTGATTTTCAACGTAAAAATTATGCTTCGGCAGAGCCCATTCGTAGAATGTGCATAGATTTTAACACTGTATATGATGTTATTGACATTGATGTAGAAATTGATTCAGTTAGATCTAGAATAATCTCTTTTTTAAATATGTAAGTAAACTAATGTTATTTGTTTAGAGATTCACTACATATCTTTATATAGAAAAACTTTTGATTTTTTTTTTCGCCGGCTGTTGAAAATTTTCTGTAGCTGGTATTTCCACCCTCTACTATTAACCCGCCATGGTCCGGATCATGGTGTGTACGCAATCCCTACGTCATGGGAATGTGGCCCCCACGGTCGGAAGGGGCGAGTAAGAGTGGATGCGGCCCATAATTGGAGAATCAGCAAGGTGGGTGAGGCGGATGGTAAAAAGCGGCAGGTCAATCTTATCCTAAACGCTGAATCCACCTCCCATATACAAAGTGCGAGTGCAACCCTACAATATGGCTTCGAGACTATAGTCTTGAAGATATACAAGCAGGATATAGCTACCACTGCATAAGGTGAGTCGTCCACCGTGGCACTTTCTGGAAGTGCGGAGGTACCCACGCCTATTATTTCTGGTGACTCCAACTCTAACAGAAGATCTGTAACGTCCTTCTCTGAGGACAAAAGCTCTACTTCGGACACAGAGAAGTAGAGCTTTCTACGCATCTGGCGGGGACATGCTTCTCGACGATACGGACGAAGAGTTCGATAACACCCTTGTCGGGGTGGATGTTAATCTGTCAATTACCAATGATGGTAAGAATTCTACAGATTAACCTCCATCACGCTAAAGCAGCCTCAGCGGCTCTATTGCTGCGCCTGTCCACAGGCGCAGTAGACATCGTCCTGATACAGGAGTCCTACGTAGTGGGAGGAAGGGTGTGCGGTATTAGGACACCCAACTTTAAACTGCTTGTGGCCAACTGTGAAGGCACTCCAAGAACCTGCATTTTGGCCAGGAAAGATCTAAGTATCTTGACTAATTTAAGTGGTAAAGAAAAAACATGCTTACAATAAGGGCAAGTCTACAGAATCAGCCCTGCACGAACTTGTGACCACTATCGAATCGTCCCTGCATTTCAAGGAATTCACCATGGTGGCATTTCTTGACATTGAAGGGGCCTTTAACAACATTCACTCAGATGCGGTAATTGCGGCACTCTCACATCTAAAAGTTAACACTAGTTTGATTAGACTAATTCAAAGTCTGCTCACCAGAAGACGCATAACAGCATGTCTAGGGTCCACAACTCTAACTAGGTTTGTAAACAGAGGGACCCCGCAAGGAGGAGTACTGTCTCCACTAATTTGGAACCTAGCGGTGAATGAAATTCTGCTAGATCTAGAACGTTGTGGCTGCAAGGTCGTGGCATATGCGGGCGACGTGGCAATCGCAGTGAGTGGCAAATTCGTAAACGTCCTCAGAGACATCCTACAGGTGGCTCTGAACAAGTTGGCTAGATGGGCCAGAAGCAGCTTATAATGGCAATATGGGAAGTCGCCAAGTGGCTGAGTCGCAACATAGTAACCAACACTGGCGTTGTCATTTACTCGGACAGCCAGGCTGCCATCAATTCTCTGGAGGCAACATCCCTAAATTCACAAACAGCCCTCGACTGCCGCAGATCTCTTAACGAGATGGCTGAGCAGTTTAATGTACACCTCATATAGGTGCTTGGGCATAGGGATATCCCGGGGAACTGCCAAGCCGATGAACTTGCTAGGAAAGGGACGACATTACAAATTCTCGAAGAATTTGCATATATTAGTGCGCCACTAGCCACGTGCAAGCTTTGGCTTAGGCATTAGGCGATCAGGCAGTCCAACGAAAGATGGACAGAAATCGGCACCTGCAGGGTAGCTAGACAAATCTGGCCAAGGTATGACCTGATAAGGTCAAAATATCTCCTCGCACTAGAGAGGAAACGATTGTCTACGTTAGTACAGGTTCTGACGGGACACTGCTTGATCGGCGAACACGCCAAAAGATTGGGTATTGACTCCAATGACTTCTGCCGAAGCTGTGGAGATAAGGAAGAAGTGGAGAGCATTGAGCACTTGCTTTGCGACTGTCCCGCTTTGAGTAAACGACGACTGGACATCTGGGGTCGGCCTTTTTAGGCAGCCTAACAGATCTTTCCAGTACTGATATTCGTACTATCGATAAATTTATATATCAAACAGGTAGGTTTCGATGAGGGGCATTTCAGCCCGTGGTAACACTAGGGACCTAAACTGGTCTATGTGAGCTTGTAAAAAAATACGGCTGCCACCCTAACCTAAACCTAAGAGTGGATGCGACGGGACCGTTCGCTAAAAAAAAATCTATTGATATCGGACAATCTTGGAACAAATGCAGTTTACCCACACAAGCCCGATTTTTTTTGGTTGTAGGGTTTCCAAAGCAGATTATAAAAAACAAAACACAAATGCCGCCCATAGTTCCTGAGGTATAGGGATTTTCATCGGATCGGAGAGATATAGGTTTCATTGGAAATATGATAATATCTATAAAATTATATATAATGCATTCGGATCAGTATCCCCATTGTTTTGCAATTGTTTTTTTTTTGTTTTGAAGTGTGGTGTGTAAGTGAAAAAATGTCCATTATATGAAAAAATGCCAGATATTGAGGTATGTATTTTGACGTCATCTTAAAGCCGACACTTAAAGCTTTTATTTATGGTACCGTTTGTCCCGATATGCAATTATAATCCACTAATAAGTTCAAGCATTTTTATTTTTTCAAGTATTTAAATTAGGGTTAAGTTTGTAAGTGCTATCACCTTCACTACACATAAAAGGCGTTAATAATAATCAAAAACTTGAATTAACGTTTTTTTAAACACTGTTTTTTATGATACCGTTAGTACGGTAACAATTTTTCGGCCGAGGTTACAGGGGTGTGTCCAACACCGGCTACGCAGACTAAAGTTTTTCTGCATAGTCCTCTGGGGTATGTCCAACACCGGCGACGCAGACTACAGATTTCGAGTTTTTTCCCCCTCTTGCCGACTGCCTCTCTCTCCTACAAAACGCCGATAATCTGCTGAACATTCAGCCAGTGTAAAGGCGAGAACGACAGAACAACGGAACAAGAGTCAAGTATAAACAGTGAAAGTGTTAGTACCTAAGCTAAAAAAGTGAAAAAATAATAAATTTAAAAAAAAGAAAGTGAAAAAACCCACTGCTACCTGATATGGCGGATATACCCACCAATACCAGGAAGCAGCAACACGAGGAAGAAATGGTGACCATCTCCAAGGCCTTCCTCGAAGAAATAAAAAAGGAGAACGACTACTACCGTGATCTCCTCACGTCGCTGACGATCCGACCGGCTAAGTTGGAGAAAGAGCGTGAACCACCACGCCCTGAAGAAGTATCTAGTGCGGAAGAATCCTCTCACGAAGAGGATCAAATGTCCCTGGGAGAAGAAGAAGAAGATGATGATGATGCCAGCCGCACCCCAGAAGTGCAGCAGAACGGCGAATCAACGGCTACACCGAAGCCGAAGATAAGGATTGTGAGCGCAACGCCAGCCTCACAGGCGGTTGTACAATTGCCGGTACAACCCCAAACCGAAGGAAGGACGCCCGCCGATGGACCATCGACATCAGCGGATGCAGCCCGATGGAACCAGGTCCAGAGCAAGAGAACTCGGACCAACGCCAAACAAGAAAAGAAAGCAGCCAAGGCTAAGACGACCCCGGCAGCAGAAAGCAAGAAGACGACGAACTCAGCAGCAGCAACCAAAAAGAGTAAGTCACCTAGTTTTAATAACAGTGTTAATACTAAAAAAAAGTGCAAAGGCAGTACCGGTACTGACCGTGTACAACCAGAACGTTAAGGAATTATCGTCCGAAATCTCGCTGATACTCGGGCATAACAATTTTGTGTGCAAGCTTGCATCACAAACAGTGACAAACGTCGTAGTTTACACACTCGACGATTACTCGAAATTGCGGAGTATGCTCCAAGAGCAGAAACGCAATTTCTTCACCTCTCCGAAGGGCCAAAAGCCGCATGCGGCTATAATTACAGGTCTGTCCGACTCGTACGACGAGGCAGACCTACGCGCTAACCTCGCCGGTACCAAACTGTCTTTGGAAATCCTCAGGATTGCCAAACTCGGGTGGGGCAAATGGTTAATCCATTTGTCCCGTAAATCGGACATCGCGGGACGTTACAAGCTGCACGCCATCCTTGGCTGCGTTGTAAAGATCACACGCGATAAGAAGAAGAAAACCGCGCAGTGCTTCAACTGCCAACGTTTCGGCCACGTGGCTACCAATTGCGGCATGCCATACCGTTGCGTTAAATGCGGAGGCGATCACGGCCCCGCAAAATGCAAAATACCTGCCAAGGGGCAATTTACCCCTAAAAAGGTAATTTCAAAGGACCCTACAACGGGCGCAGTGGTTGAAAAACCAGAATTTGAGGTTCACTGCATAAATTGCAAAACCAACGGACACACGGCCAGTTCCAAGAACTGTCCGAAGCGTCTAGCGTTTATCGCTAAACGTGTCACCGCTACCAAGGCATCCAAAGTAGCACGTGCAGTACCTGCGCGGGAAATCCCTTCCCCTCAGGCTACCAGCACTGCCCGCAGCGGCGTCTCATACGCAGCTGCAACGGCAATAAAACTGAGTGTGAGCAGCACTCGGGTTAAACCAACTAATTTTAACGTCATGGACGTTTTCAACAAAGATAGCCAAGAGTTCTTCGGTATGGACTTCTTCGCTATCATCGAAAAGATTAAAAAACACGCGGCCGACTACAACTCCCTGCCTTCTAAGGAAGCAAAGCGTAACGCCATGCTCGCGGTGACACAATCCATAGCTTTTAATGTCTAGAGATATTAAATTCATTTTCGTTAATGTCAACTCCATCATTTCGATGCACAGAAGACATTACCTCGATTTGTTTCTAAGGAAACACAAACCGGATGTTCTTCTGCTCGCTGAACATAAATTAAATCCGGTAAATAGAGTAAATTTTCGCGGCTATACTATGTATAGGCAAGACAGACTCGGACGCGGTGGCGGCACTGCGATCCTTGTCAAAGAAAAAGTTCACTCCCAGAGGGTTACTCTAAACCTCGGGAGCTTCGAGAATACTTGCGTGCGTGTTAAAAAACTTGATGGGTCCTGGCAGACAACTGTCGCCTTATACCACAAGCCTCAAGATACTCTATACGCGAATCTACTCGATCCGATACTCGACATGTTCGGTCAAGACGATATTATTATCGGCGGCGACCTTAACGCGAAACACCCAAGCTGGGGAGGTGACGTCACCAACCCTCAAGGCAGGTCTCTCTATGACTACCTCTTGGAGTGTCCGGAACTTAGGATAGCTAACACCGAGGGGCCTACAAGATACGGTACGAATTCGTACATAGATATCTTCATGGTCTCCTCGAGATTATCCTTCGCGGGAGAGACTGAGGCCTCTGGACTCAGAACTCTCGATTTCGAATCTGACCACAAAGCTGTGGAGATCGTACTAAGTCAAAGTGGACTTGCTTCTGACAACAGAAGACAAGAATACTTTGACTTTGATAAAATTGACTGTAATCGTTTTAATCGACGCCTCGAAACTCGTCTTGAAAATCGCGAACTTCCGATTAATCGGAACGTTACGACCGACGAAATCGATGAGTGTGTGAACATCATGACCACCGCTTTCCGCGACTCTATGGAAGAGAACATTCCTCGAATGAACTCCACCCATAGAGGACTTCGAAATCTTCCACCCCATATAATTAATTTTATACGGGAGAAGAAACGCCTTCGAAGGATTCTTCATCGGTCGGAAAACCCTGGCCGATATCCCACCTTAAAGGCTGAAATTCGAAACCTGGATAGAATTATCCAGGGCCAAATTGCTGAATTCGAGCGCTCACATTGGACTGCCTTCCTGCAATCCATCCGAGTAAACAACTCAACATTCAGACAAGTAAAAGGTGCAGCCGGGCTAAAAGCCCGAGCACCTATTTCTGCCTTGCTTAACGCTAATGGCATAATCTTCAATCACTGCCTAAACTTGGGATATTTCCCCAGGGCTTGGAAGGAATCACTAACGGTTCCTATCCCAAAACCTGGTTCTGATCCCAAGCAAAGCAGCAACTATCGACCAATATCCCTACTTTCAGCCTTTGGCAAACTTCTGGAGCACTTCCTGTTGCGCAGAATAAGGGACACGATAGAAGATGTCGGAATACTTGCGGACAACCAATTCGGTTTTCGCAAGGGTCATTCCACTTCTCATGCACTCTCAGTGCTATCCGACCATGTAGCCAGGGCCTTGAATAAGCGCCATGTGACCATTGCAGTTAGTCTTGATTTTTCCAAGGCGTTTGACACTGCATGGCACGCCGGCATCTTATTCAAGATGTTGACCCGCGGCGTTGGAGGCAACACCTGTCGGATGGTAGCGAACTTTCTACGAGATCGCTCATACAGAGTTAAGGTTGGTAACGACCTCTCTGAGAGAAAAAATGTAGTGGCTGGGGTTCCGCAGGGCTCTCTCCTCGGTCCAGTCCTCTACAATATTCTTCTGTGTGACATTCCGCAGCCACCCTCTGGTGACTTGCTTTTGATCTACGCAGATGATATACTCATTGCCTCTTCCGGGCCAGTAGCTTCAACTGTAAACTCTAGGATAAATTCTTATCTTTTAGAGTTTGAATATATCAAAATGTGATAGCATTATATTTAAGGGTAGGCGCAAGCTCCTTTACTCTAATGCGCAGAAATATATTCCTGTCATTAAGATAGGAAATGAAATAATTCGGACATCAGCCAGTATAAAATACCTTGGCGTTGTCTTTTCGATGGACTTCAAATTTGTGAGACATATGGATCACATTTTGGCAAAAGTCAATCGTTTATTTTCCCTTTACGTCCCCTTGCTGAGGCGACGCGGAGGACTCAGCAAGGACGTTAAACTTTTGGTCTATAAACAGATCATCAGACCCATCATGGCCTATGCCTTTCCATCCTGGTTTGGAATCTCTTCCTGCCAAATGGAAAGGCTTAGGCGATGGGAACGACGAATTCTCGTTACATCCCTCGGTCTTCGAAACACCATCGCGGACGACGGTACGGTACGGAAACCTTCGTGACTTCGATCGTATTGATGTGTTTTTAACCAAAACAGCAATTCGGCACCTTGAGAGCTCATCCTCTCTAGATAATGAATTGATGAGGACATGCCTAAATCTAGACACCACCCTAGACAGGCTAACCGAATTAAAATACCAGCCTTGTAGTCTACCCTGCTGGTTATGCTTTGGGAAATTGAATCCCAAAAGCCTCTTAAACATGTTGCCCTGTCATTGGCGTTGCCGGTATGCTGGCGGTTTGCGCGGCTATGGCTCGCCGGATGGGGGTGGTTCTTGCCGCCGACAAGGTTGAATGAGGGGATACAAAAAAAGAAAATCATACCGGGCTTGAAAAAAATATAAAGAGGAAGGGTACCCGAAATAGATCTGGGGAATAGAACAAAAATAAAAGAAGAAAAGACACATATGGAAAAAGGACACTCACGAACCTTCCTGTACACTCAGACAAAACAGAAACGTTCCTTGGCAGGTGTTTTGCCAAGGTTAGCCCTCCCACAGAAACCTTTAGAGGTTTCACCTTGATGCCTTTTTCTTCTGTTTGGCATCCCAAATTTGACCCTTTACTTACCCGTCTTTTACCCTCTCCCTACCACCTTTAAAAAGGCCTTAAGCCGAACTCATTTTACAAATTTCCTTGTTTAAAAACATTATAATTTCCTTTTTATTTTAGAAAATATAGATAAGAGTTAAATTTCAATTAGCATGACCTATGCTAGTTTGATTCAATGTAATTCATAAAATTCCAATTTAATTTAATAATTTAGTTCGATTTTAATTAGATACTTTAGCTAAATTTACTAGGGTAATTTAGTTCACTTCAATAGAATTATTCAATTTCCATACAAAGGATTATTTAATTAAATTCAGGCGATTATTTAATTCTATTCAGGGGATTATTTAATTCTATTCAAATTGTCTTCTATAGTTAATCATAATAACTTTCATTTTGCTACTATATTTCTAGGAATGGCGACTGGGATGTTGTTCCGGGGCGGTAATGATGTCAAGTGACCGATCTGTCACTGAAAGAAGCCGGAAACTTCGGATTCCCCGAAGGTAAGTTGCCCTCAGCTAGTATATGTGTATATCTCTTCTCAATACAGGGGATTTTGCCGGATACCTCCGCGCTAGCTTCGTGTCCCCAAAAAGTGTCGTCCGTATCAATCTGTCTGTCCGAATAGTATAAAAAGTATGTATATTTTTTCCTTTTTTCTCTTGTGTAAATATATATTTGTTATTAACCTTTTTTTTTCTTCAACGTCTCAATGTGGTGTTCATTAATTGTTTCATTTCTTTTTCTTTACAGGTGGAGTAATCAATTGGTGTTTGTGGGCCTGAAAATCACCCTAACAAAAGGTTTACGGTCTCCTACCCTGGCCTGAGCTCAACCCCGAGTACTTTCGCGCACTTTGGATTGGATCCTGATTTGCTGTGGCTCCCGCTGGTTGCAGTTGTATTAATGTGTTATACAATTTTTAGATTTCGTTTTGTTTGTATGTTTATGTGTGTATTACTGTTGTTTGTTAAAAAAACTTTACACTTTACACATTTTTGTGTGACTCTCTTATTTTATATCTCGGTGGGAATATACCGGTAAGTAGATGATGGGGAGCCACACGTCCAATCGTCGTCCAGGCAAATCAAAAAAGGAACGAAATTTCATCCTTTTTCTAAAAAGAAACTTCTCTTCCTCCTTTCCTTTCTCCCTAACATCTGACATTTGTTTATGTTTCGTCAAAACACAACCTATTGTGAATGACCATTCCTCTTCTTTTTCATAACTAATCGGGACTGCCTTTGCACTCCCACCCTTTTGTATATATTATTATTAAGTGTTATTTTTAAGTCATAGTATTAAGTAAAAAACAATAAAATGATGAGTAATTCCCTTTTTGTAATTCGATTTTGTGGGAAAATATTAAATATATCGACAAAGCATTGTAACTAGTATAAGTGAAATGTAGAAATACACAATTTTAAGAAACTAAATTTATATAGGTTAGGTTTAGGTTTAGGTTAGGGTGGCAGCCGTATTTTTATACAAGCTCACATAGACCAGTTTAGGTCCCTAGTGTTACCACGGGCTGAAATGCCCCTCATCGAAACCAACCTGTTTGATATATAAATTTATCGATAGTACGAATATCAGTACTGGAAAGATCTGTTAGGCTGCCTAAAAAGGCCGACCCCAGTATATCCAGTCGTCGTTTACTCAAAGCGGGACAGTCGCAAAGCAAGTGCTCAATGCTCTCCACTTCTTCCTCATCTCCACAGCTTCGGCAGAAGTCATTGGAGTCAATACCCAATCTTTTGGCGTGTTCGCCGATCAAGCAGTGTCCCGTCAGAACCTGTACTAACGTAGACAATCGTTTCCTCTCTAGTGCGAGGAGATATTTTGACCTTCTCAGGTCATACCTTGGCCAGATTTGTCTAGCTACCCTGCAGGTGCCGATTTCTGTCCATCTCTCGTTGGACTGCCTGATTGCCTCTTGCCTAAGCCAAAGCTTGCACGTGGATAGTGGCGCACCAATATATGCAAATTCTTCGAGAATTTGTAATGTCGTCCCTTTCCTAGCAAGTTCATCGGCTTTGCAGTTCCCCGGGATATCCCTATGCCCAGGCACCCATATGAGGTGTATATTAAACTGCTCAGCCATCTCGTTAAGAGATCTGCGGCAGTCGAGGGCTGTTTGTGAATTTAGGGATGTTGCCTCCAGAGAATTGATGGCAGCCTGGCTGTCCGAGTAAATGACAACGCCATTGTTGGTTACTATGTTGCGACTCAGCCACTTGGCGACTTCCCATATTGCCATTATTTCGGCTTGATAGACACTGCAGGTATCTGGTAGTCTGTGAGCTATATCCAGACTAAGTTCTTCACAGTGTACTCCGAAGCCAACCTTTTCATCAAGCTTCGAACCATCCGTGTAAAAGTGGAGATGGTTTATATTACCTGGTATTCTGCCGACCCATTCATCTCTGGCGGGAATCATAGTGATGTAATTTCTCTCGAAGGTGTACACTGTTGGTATATAGTCCACTCGGTCGGTTACCATAGCACTACACTTTGATATCCTCATGTGACCATAGTTCTTGTACCTCCACATTGATAGGCAGTTTAATCTTATTGCCGCTTTGGTTGCAACTTCTCTCGCCACAATATTAATCGGCAGTATATGGAGTAGGGCTTGTAGAGACTCGGTCGCTGTAGTCCTTAAGGCTCCGCTTATGCTCAGGCAGGCAGTTCTCTGAACCTTTGTTAGTAGGTTGGTAATGGTTAGTTTGTCAGTTGCCGTCCACCATACCACAATACCGTATAACAGTATTGGACGAACTACTGCTATATATATCCAGTGGACGATTTTAGGAGAGAGTCCCCACCGCGACCCTACAGCCTTTTTGCAGGAATATAAGGCGACGTTGGCCTTCCTTACACGTTCCAATACGTTAAGTCTAAATAACATTTTCCTATCTAGAATTATTCCTAAAAATTTTGCACTTTCAGAAAAGACTAGATCTGTTCCATTTATCCGAGGTGGAGGGTCCACATGTGGGACATTATTCATCCTAGTAAAGAGAACCAATTCTGTCTTGTTGGGGTTAACGCCCAAACCGCTGCTTCTGGCCCATCTAGCCAACTTGTTCAGAGCCACCTGTAGGATGTCTCTGAGGACGTTTACGAATTTGCCACTCACTGCGATTGCCACGTCGTCCGCATATGCCACGACCTTGCAGCCACAACGTTCTAGATCTAGCAGGATTTCATTCACCGCTAGGTTCCAAATTAGTGGAGACAGTACTCCTCCTTGCGGGGTCCCTCTGTTTACATACCTTGTTAGAGTTGTGGACCCTAGACATGCTGTTATGCGTCTTCTGGTGAGCAGACTTTGAATTAGTCTAATCAAACTAGTGTTAACTTTTAGATGTGAGAGTGCCGCAATTACCGCATCGGAGTGAATGTTGTTAAAAGCCCCTTCTATGTCAAGAAATGCCACCATGGTGAATTCCTTGAAATGCAGGGACGATTCGATAGTGCTCACAAGTTCGTGCAGGGCTGATTCTGTAGACTTGCCCTTATTGTAAGCATGTTGGTTCCCCGACAGGAGTTTTGTATCCAGGTTTTCCCTAATGAAATGATCTAAAAGTCTTTCCAGACCTTTCAATAGGAAGGAGGATAGGCTAATTGGTCTGAAGTCTTTTGGCCTAGTGTGTGATATCTTTCCCGCTTTAGGTATGAATACCACTTTGGTATCCCTCCATCGATTCGGGACGTATGAAAGCCTGATACAGCCTACATAAATTTTCTCCAGCCAGGGGATAATGTACTTTAACATTTTCTGCATTTCTGCTGGAGTGATGCCATCTGGTCCAGGTGACTTGAAGGGCTCAAAGCTGTTAATAGCCCAGCTTATTCTGGATCTCTCAGTCAAGAAGCTAGCGACGCTCGCCGTCCACTCGCACTCTTGTTGGTCCTGCTGATCCTCGGGTTCTGTTACAGAGTTGCCCGGGAAATGTGTGTCGAGCAGTACATTGAGCGACTGCTCGCTGTTTTTGGTCCAGTTATTTGCCTCATCCTGTAAATATCCCACTGTACAGGGTGAAGCAGATAATACCTTCCTCAGCCTAGCGGCGTCGGAGACCTTTTCCACTTCACCACAGAAGGTATACCAAGAGCGCCTTTGCGCCTTTCTAAGCTCCTTCTTATAGATCTTGAGTTGCTCTTTATAGGCATCCCAATCATTAGCGACCCCAGTAGATTTAGCCTTATTGAATAGCTTGTTGCAGGTCTTTTTCATAGCCGTTAGCTCAGAAGTCCACCATTGGGGTTTAGTTTTACCCTTGTACCTTATTTTCGGACAGGCTTCTTCAAGGGAACTATTGAATGATGTGGTGATATGATCGACCAGATTATCCAGACCGGCTTTGTCATTCGGTTCGTACAGAAGTTTAGAGTTGAGGACTTTCTTGAAATTCTTCTCATACAGGTGCCACTTTGTCTTCCTTACATTTCTGTGGACGGCAGGTTTAGGCGCTTTTTCCGCGAGTTTGAACTCAATATAATGGTGATCTGAGAATGAGTGGTCGTCCAGTACATTCCACCCAATAATTTTGTCTGACAGCCGGTCAGTAGCAAACGTTACGTCGAGTACTTCCTGTCTGTCTTTAATTGTAAAGGTCGGTTTATTACCTATGTTACAAATACTAAGGTTGGTAGTTAGAATAAAGTCAAGAAGCGAGTCACCCCTATTGTTTATATCCGTACTACCCCAGATAGTATGATGAGCGTTCGTGTCTGCGCCAATAATCAGCTCGATCTCGTCAGACGTTGCTTCTTCCACTACTTCCCTGAATAGAGCAGTCGGTACTACAGATTCATAAGGCAAGTAGCTGGAGACCACCCAATATATGCGATTACCGATCTCCAGGCTAGCAGCTGTTTGGTCTTTACCACTTAAATTAGTCAGGAGAAAGATACTTAGATCTTTCCTGGCCAAAATGCAGGTTCTTGGAGTGCCTTCACAGTTGGCCACAAGCAGTTTAAAGTTGGGTGTCCTAATACCGCACACCCTTCCTCCCACTACGTAGGGCTCCTGTATCAGGACGATGTCTACTGCGCCTGTGGACAGGCGCAGCAATAGAGCCGCTGAGGCTGCTTTAGCGTGATGGAGGTTAATCTGTAGAATTCTTACCATCATTGGTAATTGACAGATTAACATCCACCCCGACAAGGGTGTTATCGAACTCTTCGTCCGTATCGTCGAGAAGCATGTCCCCGCCAGATGCGTCAAAGAGTCCGGAGACTCCCCTCAGCCCCTCTGTGTCAGAAGTAGAGCTTTCGTCCTCAGAGTAGGACGTTACAGATCTTCTATTAGAGTTGGAGTCACCAGAAATAATTGGCGTGGCTACCTCTGCACTTACAGAAAGTGCCACGGTGGACGACTCACCTTCTGCAGTGGGAGCTATATCCTGCTTGTATATCTTCAAGACTATAGTCTCGAAGCCATATTGTAGGGTTGCATTCGCCCTTTGTATATGGGAGGTGGATTCAGCGTTTAGGATAAGATTGACCTGCCGCTTTTTACCATCCGCCTCACCCACCTTGCTGATTCTCCAATTATGGGCCGGCAGACCAGGATTGGAATCTTTTATTATTTCTAAGATGTCAGCCGGGTTGGAGGGCTCTTCTGTAACCCAGGTGATGGCTCTAGGGTGACTAGGGATGTTGTTTTTTTCGACAACATCCAACTGGGCACCCGGCCACACCTCACCCGCTCGACTCAGAGCAGCCTTATAAAGGTCTACTGATCTGGCATCACCGAAATATAAGAGCTTTACTCTCCCCTGATGCCATCCTGCATCGTTGCAGATTGGTGGTTTGCCCGGCATTTCTCTACGGACATCGAGGTAATGAGCCATAATGGCTGATTGTACATGACTCCATTTGTCCTTGAGGATGGATCCATCCTCACTACTTCTGTCTATAACAGCCATCACTAGACTCTCCTTCGCCACTTCATTGAAGGGCTTGGTGAGTGTCCTGTTGATGGTGACATTAGGGCCTCTTGCCTTTTTCGAAGGCAGGGGTTCATCAGGTGATCTGATTCTTTTTACTTTATTAGCCGTTAACACAGCTGAATTTGTGGCTCTTTCAGCCGACTCATTGGCCTTAGAAGCATCTATGACGCCTTTAGCCCAGGTAAGTGACTCTTTTTGTTTTTCGGTAAGAGCCGAAACCTCAACAGCCTCCAACTTCGTCAAAACTCTGAGCGCTACACGATGCTCATTGTGCTTCCGTTTTGACGGTCGGACATGACGTTTTCCCCTCACCGCACCACCTGTTGTGAGTACTTGGGGGAGATTTTCACCATTTTTGGTGTGGTCGACTTTGGCCAAGACCAACGGACGGACAGTCGGACGATTGGGGAACCGCGCTCCATCGGAACACGAAGGCATCCCCGTCAAGAGAATTTATTTTAATTTTGTCTGTATTAGACCGTAATAGGTACTACGATGTAGGCCTTACAGACTTTGTACAGATTTTTGCTATTGCGTAATAGGTACTGGTAACTATCCGCTATGTGATAAACACGTCCGTTCACTGCGAATGATCAGCAACGAATTTATATAACTTGTAAGATACCTAATGTATGTAAGTTATCTCGTAATAATGAAAAAATGTTAGCTATAAGCGTATTTATACATTGTAATAAGGATTTTTCGAATCAATAAACTCTGCTTCCGGCCAGTGTAAAGGCCGGGTTAGGCATACGTAACCGTAATTTATCTTTACCGTTGCCGTAACGTTGCCCCTTTGAGCGATTAGCCAACGTTGAGAAAACGAGTCATATGTTCTGACAACAACAACACATAAGTAAACAAAAAAGCCGCAATTTCTTTTTGTTTAGATTTATTAAAAATTAAGTTGAAAATAATGTTTATAAATTTGTGGTTTTTAAATCTGTGCAGAATTTACAATAAAAGTAATCAAGAAAATATCGTCGGATAAGAAGATGGGATGGACGTCCTATAAACAATGACTGGGCGAAAGCCGGACACTAGAATGCCTATGGCAGTTTTTAATTTGTTATTAATAATAATAAAATATGAGTTAACTACGCCAAAGCAACGGGTTAGACCGGCAGAGAGACTAGCAATAACACCACTGTATGTCAAATATTGCTTTATCCTTTGATTCCAAGATGGGAAATATTAACATTCTATTCTTTAAAATTGTAGATATTTGGGTCACGGTTGTTCCATACAATCGATTGCATGGAATCACAAGCTGGGGAAAACAACAATTCGAAATATTATTTTAGAATGCAGTGAAGTTTTGTGGCGCTTGCTTTCGCCGATTTATTTAAGTGAACAAACTACACAGCAGTACAAACACATTGCCAATGATTTTCAACGAATGTGGGATATGCCCAATTTTGTGGGAATCTGTGATGCTAACTATACATTCATATTAGTTAATGCTGGAAGTTATGGCAGCCAACACGATGGGGGTATGTCCATTAAACTTACATTTATTTATAATCTATTTTAATACAAACAATTTCCATTTCTTAATTTAAATTAAATACAGCTATATTCCAGTACTCTCCGTTTGGCCAATCAGTTATTTTAGGTACAGTACCTGTACCTCCTAGTAAACCATTATCATCAGCATCCTCTGATGCCTTTCCTCATTTTTTTTATTGGCGATGCTGCGTTTCCCCTGAGGAATATCAACAACTTTAGACGAGCTCAGAGACAACATCCAACGCGAAATTGCCAACGTTCCGGTCGAAATGTGCCCAAGAGTGGTGGAAAATTGGGTCCAAAGAATAGATCGCTGGGCTCGTGGTGGTCATATGACCGAAATTGAATTTCATTCTTAAAATGTAACATTTGCACTACACCTGGAATAAATTTGAACTCTATATCTTAAATATTCTGTGTTTTATTAATATATGAAATTCTTATGTCCTTAATGGAAAACCCTTTACTTATGTCTATTTCCAATGAAGAGAGACTCAGCCAAATCCAATCCAAGCTCTATCTATAAATAAGTCCACGTTTGTAGAGACGCTTATATTGCTGTCAAATTAACCCACAATGAAGAAGATTGGCGCAATGATCGTCTCGTACTGTCGTCAAAAGAATCCTGAAGCAGATTATAAATTTAATTTTAAATGGAGTCAGCCGCGATCTTCATAAAACTCACCTGTAACGCCCAGCTCCTTGCCAATTTGCTTCCAAGCTTCTCGCTTTTTCTCAGATATCCTATACGCTGGATTATATTTATTGTATAAATACTCGTGCGACTGCACCAATGAAATCAAATATTCGTCTTTCATGTTTATTTGCACTTTTAAACAACAAATAATTAATAAATTATTTTCTTTACTTTTCTCGGTGAACATACAATTGTAATTGTAAACAACATGTAGTATCAGCTGTTGTCAAATTGTACGTAAACGGAACGTCCATTTCTGATTTCAACAGTTTCAGCCGTCCGTTTACGTTTCGTTTCCGTTGGCTAATCGTTTACACTGATTTCCATATGACAGATTGAATCAGCTGATTCGTTACGCTACGGGGGCGTTACGGTTAAGTTTGCCTAACTGGGCCTTAAATCCGGACTGAAGAAAATATTTTTTTTTTGTATAAAGCAATATCAGAGTTGCCAGGTTAAGGGTTTTGCCCCAAGATTTAGGGTTTTTATGCTAATGGGGGTTTTTTAGGGGAGAATTTGTTAATGTTTTTTTGGTGGGGTGGTGGTAATTGACGCAATGCGATTTTTATTATCAGTAGACCAGTTAGTACTGTGTGGTGGTAATTGACGCAATGCGATTTTTATAATCAGTACACCCAAAAAAAATTGTTTGCTGATAATAACAAACAAAGTCTGCTAATTTTTAGCAAACATTTTTTCTGCTAATACAGCACATTTTCTGCAGTAATAGCAAAAAGTTTGCAGTTTTGCATTAGCAAACGCACTGCTGAAAAATTTGCAGTTTGCTGAAAATTTTTGCTGTTAATCAAAATATGTGAAAATAACACAAAAGTTGCAATAATTTACATGATAAAGTTCAACTACCATTGAAAATCAAAAAGGTTAAGCAGTTTAATCTTATTGCCGGTTTGGTTGCAACTTCTCTCGCCACAATGTTAATCAGTATATGGAGTAGGGCTTGCTGTAGTCCTTAAGGCTCCGCTTATGCTCAGGCAGGCTGTTCTCTGAACCTTTGTTAGTAGGTTGGTGATGGTTAGTTTGTCAGTTGCCGTCCATCATACCACAATACCGTATAACAGTATTGGACGAACTACTGATATATATATATATATATATATATCCAGTGGACGATTTTAGGAGACCGGCCCACCGCAACCCCACAGCCTTTTTGCAGGAATATAAGGCGCCGTTGGCCTTCCTTACACGTTCCAATACGTTAAGTCTACATCCAAAAAAAATTGTTTGCTGATAATAACAAACAACGTCTGCTAATTTTTAGCAAACATTTTTTCTGCTAATACAGCACATTTTCTGCAGTAATAGCAAAAAGTTTGCAGTTTGGCATTAGCAAACGCACTGCTGAAAAATTTGCAGTTTGCTGAAAATTTTTGCTGTTAATCAAAATATGTGAAAATAACACAAAAGTTGCAATAATTTACATGATAAAGTTCAACTACCATTGAAAATCAAAAAGGTTAAGGTCATTCGTGCGATGAGAAAAGTATATTTAAAAAAAAATTAAATGATTATTCGGCGATATCTATTTTCCGAGTTACGGTTCTCAATATTTTTATTTTTTCATTGGATTTTAAAAATATTGGAAATAGGAGTCGATTAAAACTGCAAAAAGTAAAACACAAATCGATAACGAATATGATTTGACGATTTCAAAATCTTAGTTCCGGACATACAATAAAATTAATCTATTGTGTTTAGATTTTAGTTTCTAATTTTTTATATTTTAATGAAACCAAAGCTAAACATTAATGTTTTATGTGCGATTTGTAAAAATGTTTATAAAGTTTGATTCACACAGGGCAATTTTATTTCAAGCAAGTGTCAAAGTTTGTAGGAGAGATACAGAGAGCACTTTCCGCTTGGAAGAAATTGCCTCGTGTGATCTAGGACTAAGTATTGTGTATGCAAAAAAAGTTAAAAAACGAGAGAATTCCTAAAGGCTGAGTATTAAGAGAAAATTTCGCAAGATTGTATCATCCTGTGCAAAGACGATTTTTATACGGTTTCCACGGCTATTCCTGTGTGTATTGTTGTTGTTTCAAAGTGCGAATGAAAAACCAAAAGTTCAATCGAGTACGAGAGTTTTTTCCCCACCCTTTCCAACTGCCTCCCCTACAAACACCATTAAACCGCTGATAAAATTGCCTCGTGTAAATTGGGACGAACATAGACTCCTCAACACACGCGGTAATTCGGCGCCTCTCTTTCCGTCAAACTTTGACACTTGCTTGGAAAGTTGTCGAGTGTGAATCTGGACAATGGGGAAAGTAGTTTCTTGTATTGGCAATCCGTTTTGTGTTTTTCATTCGCACTTTGCTGCCTTTATTTCCAACAAACACCGAATTTCCCCGTGTGAATCGGGACATAGACATGCTTTATGACGGAAAAAAGAAAATTAAAAAAGAAGCTGCGTTTAATTTGTATTCCTTACCACTGTAACCAATTTTTCCATTAAAATGTGCTTGCGATAAGTTACACATATATTCATATTTGTGCAGGTGACAAAATCTCATATAAAATGTTTATTTCGCATATCAAAAAATATTGACAGACGTAATATACTTTCACTAGCATTCAAGAGTTGCCCTCTTTGACAGATATCGTGCGCCGACGCCTTTTTAAGTAACACCCTTTGAAGACTAAAATATTTTACGCCGAACAAATTGAATTGACAGCTGGTATATGAATACAAGTATTCTACCAACAACTCCAAATGAGGGGAGAACACATATTCCAAAAAAAAAAAAAAAAAATTGAACTGTTCGTTGTGTTTGTTAATTCGCATTACAAAAGCATTCCGCGGTTGGAGTAAAGTAAACTTTTTGGCAATGAAGTAACGAATATAATGCAAATGATTTTAATGAGTAAAACGGTTCCGGGACAGCTCCGACTACACAAATGGAGGATCAATTAACCAAGTTGCAACAGGTAAGCGTACACAAATTGCAAATTTCACTATGATTGTAAAAGTCTTATTTCTGGTTGTTTTCATGATTCTCAGCAAGCAGTGTCCTATTAAAACCCTCTACTTTAATATGGCTACAAAAGTAAACTAAATATATGCTGTCCATACAAAGAACTTGTGAAAGCGATGGACTAGCAATTTCTTTCCATGTCTACTTTTCCAAATCTCATAGACTCATAGACCTCTTAGAAGTGTGGTCCTAACGAAAATATCTGCAACAACGTAAGTATTTGTTTTACGATTTGTTTACTTATTTCATTAATTACACCTGTATCACCAGAAATGGCAACATTATTTTTTTTACGCCATATGCGTCAACGATGGTTGCTAATATCAGCATAGCGAAGTAACCTTTTGGCTCCAAAAAAACTCGGGATAATGTAGTCTAATTTGGATGTAATCCAAAAAAATTTTGCCCAATGATATGGCTCTGGACATGTACAATTAGATACCGTGTCAATAGGGTAAACCCAACACATTATCCTTCGGACAAAAAGAAGATAATTGTTAATGCCAGTGACCGGTAAGTATTGTTTGTAGATACTCCTATTGCTATTCAATTTTATTAAATGATTTATTTTTCGTTTATATTTTTAGATCAAGCATACATACAGATTGATATACTCTTCTCAAATATCAGGAAAATATAAAATTTGTATTTCTGTTATTGAAATAAAAATGAAAGAGACGTATGCTAGAATAACAAAAATAGTTTGTTCTCCCAGCCGCTTTTTTCTGTTAAATAATAGCAAAATTGTTTGCTAAAACGACTGTTCTAGTTTGCTACAGTAGCAGGCAAATTTATGTGCTAAAATAACAACCATAGGGTTGCTAAAATAACAGACGAAGTCTGCTTTCCCTTTTTCAGCGGACACAGACTGTTGAAACAACAAACATTTTTGCTAATGATACGCACAAAATTCTTTGAGTGTAGTGAATATTTTATAAAAAATTTTCAGACATATCATTTTAGATATACGTGTAATTAGTAAGAGAATGCTGATCATAGAACATTTTCTAGAAACAGCAAATTGTCAAAAACATGATCAATTCCTACTTATGAAGCTGATGTGGAGATTTTAGAGGCTTCCAAAGAACAGCATTACGTCACTAACTAACTGTAATTATTTCAACAAAATGATGTTAAAAAATGAGCTAAGAGTTTAATTAAATAAAACACTACTCTGATATAATTGGATTTTCGTAATAATATAATTGTTAACATCATACTTTTTGAAAATAGCTCTAGGTTAATTATTTATTATAAATTTTCGTAATAATATAATTGTTAACATCATAATTTTTTGAAAATAGATCAAGTTAATTATTTATTATAAAATGTTTTGTTGTAACATTTGTAATCTCTTGTATTTTAAGGGAATTCATCGGTGACCTTCATAAGGATCATATGCTTATTTTATATGTTGAAAATACGCCGTCCCGTTTATTCATTAGTCAGAGCACGGACATTATTCTGGCTCGTTCTCGAATGGTTTTTATGTGTATATGCTTCGTAATATCACAATGCCAATTCGAGCGGTATGAGCCCAAAGAACATTGCAATGGAATCTGGAGGCTGTAGAGGTCTAGATTAAACAATGAGGGCATTTATAGACTTTCTTAAGAGACGATTTGGTGCCCTCTTCTTCGGGTGTTGTTGTTGTAACAGTTTGGAGATGCTATAGATTGAAGATAAATAGATTGTACAAAACAGATCTCAGAATGTCTGTCAGATGATGAATTGTCCCATTACCTGTCTGACATTACCTATAGCTGACGATTTCCCCTTTGACAAAATACTTGTGTCTGATTGCAAAAAAATATCCCAAACAAAAACTCGATTTTCCATAGGATGATATGATCACACAATCCCTACACCGCTGCTGATAAAAACACCATTACCATTGCCAGCCATCATCAGACGTCTTCCTCCAACAACACAACTATAGCCAGACAGGGAATCAAGGCGACTACACTGAGATTGACAACCTTTTAACCACTAATACACAGCGTTATCCCTAAAAAACAAATTCATAAATATTTATTAACAATTAAAACGTCTACAAATCTCAATTTACCTCCTTTTCATCATTAATTTTATTATGCCCTATGTACGTTCACAACAAAACAAACTGAAAAATTCAAATCCGTTGTCAGAAATTTTCTGAGAGTACAAAAAAAGTCAGCATGTTTTGAGAGAGAGATATTGAGAGGAATTTGAGAATGAGAAAAAGGTTGCTCGGACGCCATCTGGCGGATTAAGTCTGTAAATACCATGCGACGTCTATAGTATTTAATTGTCATTGCTGAGACCCCCAAATACCACAAATGATTGCTTGAAGTTTCCTCTTTCATATTGTATAAAAAAGGGGTATATCCAAAACCGGCCGCGCACAGTATTTTTTAGTAGCGAAATTTTTTGTTTTTATTGTTTTTCATTTTTTGCGGTGTCTATAGAGCTACTGAGACCCCAAATACCACAAATGATTGCTTGAAGTTTCCTCTTTCATATTGTAAAAAATTAGGTAGAATTTTGAGCAAATGGCCACTTTTCTCAAAAAGTGCGTTTAAAAAAACTAATTTGGTACTGCACCGCAATGGGTTAATGGCACCAGGGTATCATGCATCATAGGAAAGGGGGTTTAATAAGCTTCCCAGAGACATATATTTCTCACCGATCCGATAATAAATAACGAAGATATATCAAACTTTACCAAAGTATATATTCAAAATTGGAAGCCCTATTTCTCGGGAACTATGGGCCGCCGACAAAAGTTTTTGGAACAAGGATGAAAAGTTTTACCAGTGGTGAACATTTGGAAAAGATCCAAATCTTTTATACAGGCAATTGAATCATCCACCAATTACAAATCCATACATCCCCAGGATAAAGAGAGAACTGCTTGATAGACTAGACTAGCAGTAAACCACATAGACTCCGCCCATTACCCGGCGATACCATACACCGATATGAGAAATATTAACAGGAGAAGAGCTATTGTATCGTGGCAGGATAGATCGAACACGAGCGAATTTGACCGCAGATTATTTTCCTTTGCCTCGATTGTGAAAAAGGAACCATGGTGTAAAAATCAGAATTTTCCTGCGGAAGAATAACAATGATATGTAGATTAATGGTGTTTTCTTTTCTAAAAAAAGATGTCAGAGAGCAGCATTTTAATAATGTCGCCTACACCCTCTTGTACTGCTGCATTTTTTATGGTCAGAATCGATAACAAAAATGCAAAAAACTAGCCTTTTATCTCACTAAAAGTAAACTATAAACAAAGAATACTCCATCTGGCCAAACTTCATTATTAAGAACACGCACGGACACACGCGGTTATTTAGGCTATTCGCTCGACGCCGAAAAAACATCTGTTTTGTAGGGCAGCGTACACCCCTTCGATTAAATACAGGGCTGAAATGTTGCATTTTTGCCCCGTGCAAGTGCGACATTTTTCACAAAAGAAAACGAAACCCTTTCACAGTGCAGCATTTATTTTACAATCGAAGACAAAAAGGCATTTTTGGGGCACAAAAGAAAACACCATAAGGTTTGGTCACCATAAGACGAGAGATCATCTTGCCAGAATAGGCCTCAAGACTGCGGTGCGATAAACCATCGACCATCTGACATTCCTCTGTCCCAACATAGACCGAAAACGGCGTCCAGAATGCGAAGATCTGGAATTGATTAATTGGACATTGACACACGTATTGAGAGTAACAATTTCGATTTATTTAAAGCACTATATGGCTTTTACAAGAATACTAACGTTTGAATATAACATGATTCTGAATTGCAAACATAACAGAACCCCACCCACATGGTGGCAACATAGACATATGGATCCAATATAGATTGCAACCAACGTTTAATTGCGTTGCCTAAAATTACGACAACTTCAGTTGTTTAATGGGACATCTCTCGGCAACCATTTATTTGTCGTTGTGAAATTAAATGGTAGTTATATTTTTATCACATTTTCACACACATCACATATTAATCACCACAAAACAACAATTTGTGATTTTAATCGAGAAAATGGAGGCTGACCCAAATCTAGCTCGCGGTGTAGGCATTTTTGTTAAACCAAAGTCGCTATGGATGAAGTGTGACCGTGCTGATTTGGAGAGAGCGAGTTTGCAGAATGTCAATACAATGGGTTACCCTGGGTTCCGAAAGTCACCGAGGCGGCCTTCTCGGTTAGCATCACCGCCATGCCAGCTACTGCAAGAGAGCACCAAACGCTTACATTTCCTAAACGAATAGCATAAACGATCTGAAGCTACTACCCGTTGCCGAGACATTGGATTTCATCATCAAAAAATAGTCCCACTGTTAATAGTTAAAAATAGAATTTTTATAGCTGAAATTTACTTTTTTTGTTGAATTGTTTGTTTGTTTACAATATTTTTAGGTAACGAGGTGTCTAACACTATTATCGACGGTAACTGAAAAAAGTTGCCATACATAATACCAACTTTTATTTCAGTTGCGTTGCCAGTAGACAACTCTACTGAAGGTGGGTTGCAATCCATATTCGATCCTTTTGTGTCTCGTGTCGCCTTGTTATTCCACATATCGATCACTCACTTCAAGAGTGACATAACTCAAAATTGACAATATGTGAACCTTTAAGTCCGTATAAAAAGTAACATGAAATAAGATGTTTAAATACGCTTGAATAATCCGAAATATGGTTGTTTACTTATAGACCAAATTTCGCTGAGATTAATTTATGAACATTTGCAATATTCGCATTTTTGTAAGGCAACCTCAAAAATATTAAATTTTGAGTTGTCACTCTTGTAGTGAGCGATATGTCTGTGGATTTGACACTAGTGTCAACAGAAGAAGCACTTTTTTGTTAATGTAGATTTATTTTTCTTTCATTCATTCATTGAATTTTCACTTCGACCGATTTTTTATACCTCAAGCTTCCATATAGCCTTCGTAATGAAGGCTGTAAGTAAAAATCAGTTCCAGGAAATATTCGCATTTTATTTGTGATAAGGGAAACAGATTACATTATACATATAAATTAGGTTACAAATTGCCTAGGTGGCGGATTACTTGGTAATTTTCCAGGTAGAAATCCATCAGCTTTAAAAGCTTCAATTTCTTCCAATTTCAAATCTTCCATGCGGCTAAATACTGCCGAATCTACAGTTTGCAATGCTGTTTGATTGTTTCCAGACGGGGGCGGAGGTTGTTCTTGTCTGGGTTGGAAATTTATATCAAATTGTTGGAAAGCGTTAATTTGTGCATTTTTTGGGTGGTACTGCTGTTGTATAGATTGACTGGACACATTCTGCGCTTCATCAGAGCCCCGTGCAAACAAACATCCCTGTTTTGATTGCACGTTTTGTTGCGTAGAGACCTTACCAAAAACCGCCTGGTTATTTGACGGTTGCAATGTAGCTGCTGACTGAACAAAGATACCCAGTTGTTGTGGTTGAAGAGCAGTGGACTGGGTAAAAATGTTCGTAGATTGTGGCTGTCCGAAAATACTGCCGCTCTGTTGCGCTGGATTTAAAATTGATTGCTGTTGCGTACGCTGCTGAGAGAATATATCAAACCCGTTGGCAAGTTGTGATTCCTGCTGAGTTTGAGAAAACAAATTCCCCGTCATTACGGAGGGCTGTTGTTGACCAAATAAAGTAGACGGCTGTTGAATGTTTGTATTACATCCAAAGATGGAGCTGGGGTTTTTGGCAGCTTGAGCAAATATTGAACCTTGTTGCTGGACTTGATTAACCGCATAAGATCCTCCAAAAATACTAGACATTTGAGGATAATTTTTGGCTCCACCAAAGACGCCCGTTACATTGTTTGTCGAGGTACCGAAATTTATCTGGGCACCACTTCCAAATACATTAGTGGCCTTCGCTGGCTGAGTTTTTGCAAATATTGAATCTGCCGATGACACGCTTATTCCAAATGAATTATTTGTATGAGATGATTGACTGTCAGTATTTGAACCGACAGTGAGAGTATCATAACAGTTAATAACAATATCCACGATTTCTGGTGTCATTTGCAGCAGCGCCTTCATTTTATTATTGGCCTCCACTGCTTCCTTGGTAAATTGCTGGTGAAATTGTTCAAAGACATTCTTTTTTTTCGCCTCATAGCATAAAAGTCGTACTTCTTCAAACAACTGATCTTCGATAAAATTCGGAATACTGGGCTTGTCTTTGAAAGGTCCATAAGCAGACAGCGGCCATTGTTTACCATTGATCGCTGATTCAACGTCAGTCTTGATAACTTGCCGGACATCGAAATGTTCATTGTGACACTTGGAACCGAAGCGACATGTGCCTTGTTGAAAGTATTTGCACAGAACCATTATTTCTTTATCAGAAATTTAATGGTAAGTATCAAAAGTGATCCACCATTTCAACGAAATTTATGCAAGTGGAGGATGAAATAAAGTTATGAAAAATGTTATGTTGGCTGGCCACTTTGATGCAATTCAACGTGAGGGCATCTCTTAAATACCGATGAATGCGTCCGGCGTCAAAGTGTTGTATGTTCATATTCAGGGCATCTCCTAAATACCGGTGAATGCGTCCTGCGTCTGTCAAACTCGATTTCAAATATATGAAAATGTACTACAGCCACCGAAAATCTGCATTTACATGATACTTTTTTTTTAAGTATTAAGCATACTTATCGGCGTTTTGTGGGCGAGAGAGGCAGTCGGAAACGGGGGGAAAAAAAAGTATGCCGTACTCGTACTTATCGTACTCATCGTTTTGTGTTTTTCGTTCGCACTTGGAAACAACAACAATTCACACAGGAAAAGCCGAAACAAAACAAATGAAAATAAGTTAAGTATTGAAAAAAAAGTACGCGTGTGAACGTAAATACTTTTTCAAAAGAGAATAAGCCGATAAGTTACTTAAAAAAAGTACCATGTAAATGGGGACAAATACGCACACGGATACGCCGGATAATTTCAAAGTGCGCTTACACACATAAGGAAAGAAAACAAAATAACAAAAAAGAAAACATAAACACAAACAAATTACAAGCAGCATTTAATTTTTTATCTTGGAACTGTGCACGAAGTAGAAAAATATTAAATATTGAATTTGCTGGAAATACCAAATACAAACTGGTAAGAATTTAATATTTTACTGTTATAGTTTATATCAAAATGTGTTTTTCAGATTAACAGCGAAGAAATGATTGAAATAGCTGGGACACTGCCCACTTATGGAATACAAAGGGGCCTCTCCACAAATGTGTAAAAATCAAGAAGGGCACATTGCAAGCAATTTCTCTGAAGTTGTCAACACCAAGTAAATTCCAAAACTTTAAAATATGTACCAGCATTTTTGTATTAATGTTTATTAATTCAACAGAAACGTGGGGAACCTATTCACGCTGCTTGGACGCAAGGAATTCATTTTCAAGAACACATTTTGATTCCGGTCGGATCTAATCTAAGAAAATCGTTAGTCCAGGTGTTTGTTCTTCCTATAAGATAGAATTTGATTTAATAGCGACACTGTCATGTGATATAAAACACAATTTAGTCCCTACATGGCAAGTGCAGACAGCTTCGATAGATTTGGTTGGCGTTTACAAAGTCAGGAGGAGAATTACAGGTCTTTACATTTTGCACAACCAATAAAGAGTGTGACAATCCTTGACTTAGCGGAAATGGTACATTTGGTCTTGGCTGCGGCTTAGCTCGCCGGATGGGGAGGTTCTTCTTCCGCTGAGGATGTACATTTTAAATTTAGTTGTACCATTTATTAACTGTAATATAATAATTCAAAATCTCGACAGGATATTAAAAAAATTAAAGAGGAAACGGATGAGCTGCATATATTGCGGTGGTTATCTTAAATTCAAGTTGGCAAGATTTCAGGTACAATGAGACAAAGATGTTTCTGTCTCTATTGGCTTCCCACCCCATATGACTACTTTAGCCATCCATGGCATTTTCTTTGCCAAAACTAATTCAGAAAATGCCCCATTCTTTTCAAAGATTAACCACTAATCTTGTGCCATTTTAAAAATTATTTACCACATTATGAGTTATTTTCCAACAAAAAGTTCACATATAACATGATTTTATTTTTATAAGCTAAAAAATATAAATTTAATATCTATTTTAATATAACATAAATACTAATTAATATATTTTTTTAAACAAAAATCATTAATTATAAATATAATTTTCTTATATTTTTTTTATAATATTTATGTATGTAAAAAAGGGCCTTTTTATATATATGTATGCATTTTCTTAAGAAATAAATTTTCTTAATAATTGATTTTATAGTTTTTTTGTTAATTCTTTTTTTTACGTTAATTCTTTTTTTTAATTTCTTTGATTTTTATTTTTACTGATTTAAATATATTTAGAATAATTTATCTTTTCCAATTGAAATGTGGCTTAATCTATCATTTTATTTATTTTTTTAGCGTTTTATTAACCTTTTTTTTGTTCAAATATGATTAATAATGATCAATTTTTTTGTAAGTATTCATCTTTTTTTTTTTAGTTTTAATTTATATATCTATATATATAAAAATATATATATTTTAATTATATTTATTATACCCTACACCACACTGTGGTACAGGGTATTATAACTTTGTGCATTTGTTTGTAACACCCAAAAGGAGAAGAAATAGACCCATCGTTTATTATACCGATCGACTTAGAATCACTTTCTGAGTTGATTTAGCTATGTCCGTCTGTCTGTCTGTCCGTCTGTGCATGTATTCTTGTAATCAAAGTACAGGTCGCAATTATGGTCCGATCTCGACGAAACTTTACACATATCTTTTTTTTGGCCCAAGGACGATCCCTATTGAATTTGGTTAAAATCGGTTCAGATTTAGATATAGCCCCCATATATATGTTAGCCCTGATTTGACATGTAAGCGCTGTAAAAACTTTATTTTATATCCGATCAGTGCGAAATTCGGCAAGGAGAAGTTTCTTATTACATGAAGGAATACTGCTAAATTCGGAGAAAATCGGTTCAGTTTTAGATATAGCCCCCATATATATGTTACCCCCGATTTGACATGTAAGCGCTGTAAAAACTGTATTTTATATCCGATCAGTGCGAAATTCGGCAGAAAGAGGTTTCTTATTACATGAAGGTATACTGCCAAATTCGGAGAAAATCGGTTCAGATTTAGATATAGCTCCCATATATATGTTTCCCCCGATTTGACATGTAAGCGCTGTAGAGACTGTATTTTATATCCGATCAGTACGAAATTCGACAGAAGGAGGTCTTTTTACATTAATGAGTATTCAGGGAAGATTGGTTCAGATTTATATTAAAGCTCCATATATATGTTCCTCCTGATTTGGTATCAAACCGCTATAGAAGTTGTATTTTACTTCCGATCATTAAAATTTTCCAGAAAGATGTTTCTCAATTTAGGAACGAATATTGCTTAATTTAGCGATTATCGTTTCAGAATTAGATAATATGTTTCTAACCATTTACCAATTATTCCAAATTATTATGGCAATGACCCTTATCGCATTGTTAGAGAGGTGTAGGGTATTATATAGTCGGCCCCGCCCGACTTTCTGCCTTTCCTTACTGGTTTTTCCTTTAATTTTTGTTACTTTTCTATTATAACTTTTTTTTATTTATAATAACTTTAATTATTAATTTTAATTACTATATTGGTATACTTTTTTTTTCATTTTACGAATTTTTAACCATGAATCTTATAATATCTATATTTATATATTATTTTTTTTAATTAGGATTGTGGATTCTAAACATCAGCTTTAATAATAAATTTTAATCTTCGAATTTAAACAATTTTAAATTTTTTTGTGATTTTTAGTTTTATGTTGTTTTAAATATTTACTTTTAAATTATTTAACTTCAAATTTTGTGGTACCTCCGATGCATAAGAGCATTGGAAGATTCGATCGAATGCTTTTTGCTCGAAGGTACCATATATGGGGTTTTTTACACATTATAACACAGACAAAACAGGGACAAACACAAGGACAATACAAAAAAAACATATACTCCTTACTTTTCAATTCGACTCACTACTTGTTAAAAATGCTGGATCTATTCTTTTTGCCTCCGCAGTGTCGTAAATCTCTCCACTACCAAAGTATTGTGGGGGTTATGTCCAAACTTTTGAAAGTGTTCCCCGATCAATTTGTTTTCTCTTAGAGACCAACAGATGTCACTAAGCCTCGTGTGAATTCTATTTTTATAAAAATAATTCATATTTTTTTAGAAAATTATACAGAAACCTAACGTGTTTTTTTGTTTTAATTATGTGATTTCAGAGGAATTTGCATGATTAAAGTCATTTTTGTAAGGTTATGCAACTGACTAAATGTAATACGACATTAACTTTTTTTTACAAGTGAAACAAGTTTTTTTTTCTTTTTCTTATTAAAGCATGGAGGAAATACATATTTATGGACATTTATTAATTTTTTTATTTTAATAAATTTCCAGGTCGTATAACTGATCTTTCGATTGACGTCAAATCGCATGTTAACCTATATCTTTTTTTCTATTTTCTGAATGAAAAGTATAATGAAATTAGTATTATTATAAAGAAAAACTATCCTATAACAACTGTCAATTGAACTTGTATAGTTTGCTTATACTTTCCATTCATCATTTACACAATTAACATCCTCTAAAATCACTTATAACGCTAATTCTTTTCTTACCCTTTGTTATTATTTTACACTGAAACTTGTTTATTACTTATTGTAATAAAACAAACTTTACTTTTATTTAAACTTTTATAAGTAATTTATACAGAAATCTTATATCCGTTAATTATCACCTTTTTAATTATGTCACCTTGGGCGGAGCTCAAGACGATGATGTAAATGTCACGTGAGTTAGGATTGAATGAATGACTTTCATGCAATCGAGCCAACAGGTTGACTTTACTCCCCCCACCCTTCGTTTCAAAGGCCGGTCGATATTGGTGTCCTCCTTCAAGGGCAATGGTAAATATCCCTGTATTGTCTATTTCGATCAGGATGATGGCAATCCCCTTATTCTCATGCTTGACAAACTTTCTGAGGAGGTGCCATTCACATAAGTATATGTGGGGTGTTCACACATTAAAGTAAGTTGGGTGATCTATTCCTCATGCAAACTGTACTCTTCTTTTAATTTTTGTTTAAAAAAAGAAAACAGTTCAATTTATAAAATCGATGCAATGAGTATATTTGTCTAAATTCTCGTAATAATTGTATACTTTCTTTGTTAGTTTCACGCTCAAATACCTACGCGTAAATCAGTGCGTCGTACGTTTTGCGTTGGCGTACAATTTCAGACGGCAGTGCAATTGGTATCAGTAGCCGGTACTCGGTATCTGCATACCCATCAGAAACATGGCGGCGATATAAATTTATTCTGGCCTTGGCACGCCAGAATCAACATCACAAAAGAAAATTGCGAAAATTGATTGCGATAGAAAAAATATTCTGGCCTTAGTTGCCTAATCTTTATTTTCATCGGAAGAAGACATGGTCACAAATGTCCAATACAAGGATGTTTTGCAGTAAACCATATCGTAGCTGGTTCCAGAGAACGAAGCCGAGGCAAAATTGTCGGCGGCGGCGGCTTGTCCAAAAATGGGTCGGCGGCGGCGGCTTTTCGGCTTACGATTTATTGTGCAACATAACAGATACACATTTATTGTACAACTTAGACGGAAGTATGAGCACAGATTTTTCCCTTAAAAATTAAATCGAGCAAAAGAGAAATAATTAAAAAATTGTCTGAAATTAAACATGTTTGCTGTACAAACGTATGTCTGACAAATCTCGAAAGATCTGAAAGAATTCTTCTATTTGAAGTTTATTTTATATGCCTTCCAAAATATTTTGAATGTTACTACATTCACTCGTCGAGTAAAAACTGCTAAAGGATAAGACATTTTGTAAATTCTCTCTTAAATTTGCCTAACACTTTTACTAGTTCATTGATCGAAAAAAGTAAACACAAAGATAAAATAGTTTTCTAAATTTTTTCTTTTTTTTTGTTATAGTAAAACTTGAACACCTTTTGAACACAAAGCTTAATGCTGACATACACATATTGTAATGCAATACAATATTAAATTTATATTTGTAAATTTTTGATATTAAATACCGATTGTTTTCAATTCCACCGGTCAACACGATTTTGGGATTTGGCTAATGGTGTTTTCTTTTGTGCCAAAAAATGCTAAATTTTTTATGCCTTTCGCCCCAAAAATGCCTTTTTGTCTTCGATTGTAAAATAAATGCTGCACTGTGAAAGGGTTTCGTTTTCTTTTGTGAAAAATGTCGCACGTGCACGGGGCAAAAACGCAACATTTCAGCCCTGTATTTAATCGAAGGGGTGGACGCTGCCCTACAAAACAGATGTTTTTTCGGCGTCGAGCGAATAGCCTAAATAACCGCGTGTGTCCGTGCGTGTTCTTAATAATGAAGTTTGGCCAGATGGAGTATTCTTTGTTTTTAGTTTACTTTTAGTGAGTTAAAAGGCTAGTTTTTTGCATTTTTGTTATCGATTCTGACCATAAAAAATGCAGCAGTACAAGAGGGTGTAGGCGACATTATTAAAATGCTGCTCTCTGACAGGGCAAAATCTTTTTTTAGAAAAGAAAACACCATAAGTGTAACATTTTTTTTTTTCGTTTTTGTTATTAATAAAGGGAAAAATGTTTTGTTTGCTAAAATCGGTTTTGTAGAAATTAGAGCAAATTTTCGAATTTCAAGAAAATGGAATTGTTTCCCTCGCTACAACATTTTATATTATACATCGATTTTCTTCGGAATGGTCTCATTTTATTCATTACCGATCAGACTTTACTATAAAATCATAAAAATATAACAGTAGTGTATTAAAATTTTGAAAAAAATAGGATTTTTTCGCAATGTTTTGTAAGATATTGTGGAAACCGCTGAACGGATAGAAAATTGTATTGTAGGAAGTTGAATGCATAATTTGATTTTTTTCCGGAACCAATTAGGAGAAATGGTTCTCTAGTTATGCCATAATATGTAGTTCAACCTCTTTTCTTTCATAGCCTAAAGGATTACTTCTTAGATTTCTCGCGATAAATCGTGATGTTGAAAAAATGATCCGAATTGGTTCAGGAAAGTGTTAAAGAATTCAAAACTAAGTAGCCTTCAACTTCTTCCATTCCATTTTCCATCCGTTCGGCCTTTTCGACGATATCCTACAAAATATTGTTAAAAATCCTATTTTTGAAAAAAAAAATTATAATATTACCTTTTTATGATTTTATCGTAAAGTCTGATCGGTCATAAATAAAATGAGACCATTTTGAAGAAAATCGATGCATTATTTAAAAAGCTGTAGCTAATTTAGTAAGGTTTTAACTTTAAACCCAAGAAAAAATTAGTTTTTGTCGACCGGTGTTATTTCAGTTTTCACTATTTTACTCGAAATTTACTTGTCGTAGCTAATCAACATCTTACATAAATATATAAAAAACGTTATACACGTTATGTAGAACGCACCACTTACGTTAAATTGAGTGTATTTAACATTATTTTGTTATTAAATGTATGTATATTAGGCATGTTTTCGTTACAAGCTAGCACTTTTAGTTTAGCACTTTGCAACGAAAACAAATGACTTCCACTAACTGGCACATAAGCAATAAGTCGCGGATTTTCACTATCTGGTAGCAATGGTGTCATGAGTTGCGAAGAAAGAACAGTGCGAAACAGAAAAAAAATCGTGAAAAGTATTTATAAAACATATATTTACTATTCTATGTTCAATTGTTTACACTCTTTTGCAAATATTAAAATAATTTCCCATTTTTGTTCTTCTTCTTCCCGTTAATTCACAATAATTGATAAAATCTCTCCAAAAATGGGATGCCATATTGCTAAATATAGGGTGCCCAATCTGGCAACATCATACTCGATTAAGACATGAACACAAGCACCAAACTTCATCGGGAACTAATAGTGCTTAAAAGTGCTTAGCTCCCCATACAAATTAAGCACTTATGGTGTAACGAAAACACGCCTATTATTTGTATCACAATGATGCAACATGCAACTTTTTTTAGTCTCTTTTAAACGTTTAAAATTTTAATTCCAGTTGTAATTGGGAAATACCTGATAGTATTTTAAACGATATATCTATGTACATATATATTTATATATTTATATATGTATTATACGTGTCGAATGTGTAAAGAAGTTTAAAGCAACCCTGCAGCCAAAATGACTAGTTTGTATATAGAAATATACTATTTGCTTTTTACTTCAAACTAGTAACATAACTGTCCTTTTTTCATATAACGAACTATCGATTTCAACATTGACTTATCATAGGCACCCAACTAGTTCATTTGTTTACAATTCAGCACTAGTTAATATAGTGATTCTTATATTTGAGAATAAGAGAGTACAAGAGAATGGCAGTGGGAGAGAGACACATTTACTCTGCCACCACAAGCGAGTACTTGCTCGTAAAGCAGTTTAGACAATCGTTTTTGCTTATTTCTCTGCTGCTAACGGCAGAGAGACGAACGTGTCGATCTGCAACCACCATGTAGGTACCATGCAAGAGATGCGAATGGGTTTGCATAGGTCACATTGCAACTAGCTTATGACTGGTTCAATACGCAACTAGAAATGGTTTTAGCTGAAGTGAAACTTTTTACATAAAAATACACCATATACATGCACACATATAATTTTCATACATATGTACATATATACACAAACATGTACGAGTTTGGTCGTATATAAATGAAAGGCGATTTTAAGCCGGTATGAGCCGATGAGAACGGCGGCGATTTAAAGCCAATTTTAGCCGACCTATCGGCGGCGGCGTGGCTCAACAAAAAAATCGCCTTCGGCGGCTTATCAGCTAAAACCTGGCTGGCTTCGTTCTCTGGCTGGTTCCCCATATAATATGGCAAATCATAAAATGTAAAAATGTCGGCCTTTCTCGCTCAAACCAAACGCACACAAAAGCTACCACCAATAGCAACCGATGAAATATAAATTCTACCTACAGCGGTGTGTTTCTGTCGTCACAAAGCCAGCTCTTTTCGCGCAGCCTGTGGAGCGCAAAAGAGTTGGGACAATCGTTCCTGAATCCACCAGGCAGAAAAATGTCCAACATAAACATTTTGTTTGAATGAGTGAGGCAGGTACATATGTCTTTTATATTCGTCATAATTTGTCATAACTAATGATCCATCTTTCTTCTCGCTAAAGGGTAGATGTAGATGTGTAGGCATATGATGTATGGTGGTTGTTTGACGGCCTGTGCTAAATGTTTCATATCGAATGTATGTTTCATATTCGTGTTAGAATATTTTGACAATTCTATTAATTTTCATGCATTAAAAGTATTCTCTGTGGGTTGGAATCCAGTGTTCACAGCTCACGTTATCGAGAAATAGATGCTAAGATGACTCTGTGATACTCTAAGGTATAAACGCATTATTCCTCATCAATTTTTCAACCCTTATTTTAGTTCTATCGTTCGTTTCTTAAGTCTCTTGTTTTTTTGTTCATTCGTTCAATAGATCTATATTTGTACACAAATGCCGCTATGAAATACATTGGAGACAAAATCCTTAAAATTACGCAGTGCCACAATCCGTAATATGTAAGGAATATGATTTCTGTTGGTTGGTGACGTCATATTGACTGAGTGGTGAGATATAGTTTATTTTATGTGTATTTTGTAATCTCGTGTAAATGAGTTATTTGATCATTTACTTAATAGTTTATGTTAATTAACAATACAAAGGAATTTAATAAAAAAAATACTAGCATTTTAATACAGTGACAAAAACTTCTTATGCTCGAAGACATGCTTATAATTTCCAAGTTTCGGTATAATCTCTTTAGTCGTGATAATGAAAAGCGTCGAACGATGCATTATCGGTCGGTATATATATATATATATATATATGTATATGGGAAGGTTCATAGCTCTTTATGGCATTTTCAAAGAATTGGAAAAATGGAAATTGCTTGGTAACTGCTACACTGACCATCTTCTGAGAATAATTGATCATGTTAGATGTGTGACATACACATTTCGGAAATGATTTCAAGCTTCTAAATGTGGCTTTATGTCCGGTTAACCTCAGGCTGGACATCTGATAGTTGTTTTCGGATTTCCTTTGAGATCAGTATGTACACATCAATTTGTAGATTTTTAGTTCTTAAAAACTTTTGAAATGCAGTGATATAATGAAAATTGCCTTGGTCACTGCTAAACTGCCCACAATATTAAAATTCCGAATTCGTTTTCGGGGTATAGTACTACATATGTGTATCATTTAGCACAAAAAAATAATATTTATTTAGTGCGACAACTGACCACAGACACCAAACTTATTTTTCGCGCATATATTTGCCGCTTATACTTTACAAAGCTCTACCCTTTTAAGAGGAGAAAGATAATATTAAATTGTTTGGTTGCACGACAACTGACCACGGGACAAAAAACCAATATGTGTGCACAATTTCAGCTTTCTAACAGTTATAGGAACCTCAGCGGTCAAGTGGTCGAAAATTACCAACACCAATGAAAGACCACACATACATAAAAACCTTGCCATTAACGTACCTTTCACAGGACAGACAACATCAATTACGAAGGAAATGTAACTTATATATGTATATTATATATATATAGTATATATAGATTAGGCACATTCTAATTCGATATTGTTTAGTCGACAATAAGATCTTATTTCCTGATTTGAAATAGAAAGTAGCTCTCGTCTTCATTCATTCATTGTAATATAAATTCCAATTAGATCGCCTTTTAAATTTTCTATTTCATATTGGCTATTGCCAATCACCCTTCTTATGCGGCACTTCAGCCATGGCCTGCATAATTTTGCATTTATGCCTTTGGCAAAGTTGCTCTGAATAACATTTTTTCTGAAGACCTCTTGGCCAGGTTTGAAAGTAGTCAGACGACTTCTCTTGTTGTATGATCTCACATTTCGTTGGTAAGCATCATGCATCTTTTCATTCAACTTTTTATGAATTACTTGCATTTGGTCGGATTTAGATAAGACCATAGTTTCACCCTCTTCCAATGCATTCAGTTTTCTTAGTATTCCACATGCGTCCGCGTGTGTGATCATCTGATACCCAGTTAGTGCGAAGTAGGGAGATGTACCTGTCGACGAGTGTATTGTTGATCTCAACGAACATTCAATTTTGGACAGCTTCTCATCACATTTTGCGTGGTCTGTGTCCAGGTAGCTCCTTATACTACTCAATATTGTTTGGTTTACTCGCTCGCTTGCATTTGCATGTGGCGAATGTATAGCAGTACGAATATGTTTTATACCAAACATTTGAAGTAAGTCTAGGAAAGATTCTGTAACAAATGTTTTCCATTATCTGAGTGTATAAACTCCGGTACTCCGAATTTATGGAAAATTTCTTCAACTAAGAATCTAATGACTAGCTTTGTTGTTGCCTTTGCCATTGCCTTAAGGAGAACAAACTTTGTCTTGTGATCCAGGACAATGAAGATGAATGCCTTACCCGCCTTTGTCCATGGGTATGGGCCAAGAAAATCAATATAGATTTTCTGAAACGGTCTTTGGGTGACAACTTCATTGCCCATTGGAGGTCTAAGCGTTTGTTTAGGGTGCATTATCTCCTTGCAAGTGTCACACTTGTTTACAAAGTCTCGGATATGGATTACCATTGAAGGCCAATAGAAAAATTGCCTGACATTGTGTACAGTTTTGGCTATTCCACCATGTGACGTGTTGTCCTCATGTGATTTCCGAATGATATCTGCGGTTAATGCTTCTGGAAGCCAAATTTTCCAGCAGTCATGCTCATTCTCAACATCTCCACGATTGAAATTAACCCTCTTGTACACAATCCCTTCACTTACCTTCAAGTCAGGTAGTATGTCGTTGTTTTGTTCGACTGTGTCGATTAAGGCTTGGTATTTTGAATTTTGAAATTCCTCAGAATCAAAATTCACTAATGGTGAGCAAATAGTGGATATTTCTTCCATATCTAATCTAGAGAACATATCTGGAACTACGTTTTTGATACCTTTTCTGTGCTCGATCGAAAATTTATAACCCTGAAGTTTCAGACTCCACCTAGCCAGCCGTCCGTTGAGGTCCTTTTGCCTCATCAGCCATTGCAGGCTAGAATGGTCTGTTATAACTGTGAATTCTAAGAGCTCCACATATTGTCTGAACCTTTCAATTGCCAATATAACTGCCAAGCATTCTTTCTCAGTTGTGGAGTAGTTTTTTTGTGCAGTGTTGAGTTTCTTTGAGAAGTACTCGATGGGAGGTTCTCCACCATCGTCGTCCTTCTGAAAGAGAACTGCTCCTACTCCGACATTTGAAGCGTCGCACTGGATAAAAAACGCTCGTTCAAAATCTGGGCTTGACAGTACAGGGCTCGATACAAGACAGAGTTTGAGTTTCTCGAATGCTTCTAGTGCCTCAGGGGACATTTGGAATTTCGAAGATTTCTTTAGGGTATCAGTGATCGGTGCCGTTAATGTAGAAAAGTCGTGGATGAATCTGCGATACCATCCCACTGTACCTAGAAATCTTCGTACATCCTTTGGATTCTTCGGTGATCTTATGTTTATAATGGCTTCGATTTTTGCCGGATCTGGCTTAAGTTTACCAGCCCCAACTATATATCCTAAATACTTTAGTTCTTTGTAACAGAACTTGGATTTATTCATGTTTATAGTTAGACCTGCCTTAGTTAGTCTGTTTCCCACTACATTCAACATCTCCATGTGTACGTCGAAACTTGACGACACTACCAGTAGATCATCAAGGTACACAAACACTCGGTCCTTCAACTCTGAAGGAATCACTTTGTCCATTAGTCGGCACATTCGTTGAGCAGCATTGCACAGTCCAAAGGGCATTACTTTGAATTGGTAATGTGGCCTACCTTGGACTGTGAACGCTGTCAACGGCCGACTTGATTCCTCCAGAGGAATCTGCCAAAATGCGTCCTTGAGATCTATGGCGGAAATGTAGTGGGTCTCTCCTAACCTAGCTAGAAGACCGTCTAGCGGGTCTGTTCTGTAGCAAGGTGATTTGAAATCACGGTGATTTTAAAATGACCGGCGACTTACAATCACTGTTGGAGTTCGAAATCGCCCGGTTTATTATTCATAGCCTCCCAAAAAAGATTGTTCGAAATATGTTCGGGTGATTTCGAACTCCAAAGGTGATGTTAAGTCGCCTGTGATTTTAAAATCAAAAAAGTCTTGAGTCGAACATGGGGGCCCAGATTTCATCATGTTCCGAATGTGGTTTCCCGAACATCGGGGACATTTGGGTGATGTGACCCCGTCGAACCCACATTTGAAACAAAAAATGTTTCTGTGTTCATCGGGACAATCTACAAAAGAGTGGTCAGGCTTCTTACAGTTCCAACAGACAAGTTCGCTACTGGTGCTGTAGTGTGGTGAAGTGCTTCCACTTCACTGTACTGTAGTGGCAAGGATTCTTCATAGTCCAACTCATTTATCCGTCTATTGTTCTGCATATATCAGTGAGCCATTCGTTTGGAGATATTGTCGGCCCTTTTGCATTCTCCCAAAAGTTCTTCAATAGTCTCTACGTTTTTGGGAAATATGAGCTGAACCAGGCCTTCCATCAGATTGTCCTTAATCACTCTAACCACTTCATATTCCGGGATTTGAACTCGCATTTGATTTTTTAATTTAACAATTTCGGAGATGAAGAAGTCGGCAGTTTCGGAAGGTAACTGTCGCCTTTCCATAATCCGCCTTTGTATTTCAAAGTCACTCTCAAAATTTCTAAATTGTTTTACAAAATGGTACCTAAGATGGTCCCATCGACAAGTTGGATTTTGCTGTCTAAATTCCCATATCCAATCATGGGCTTTACAAGACAGGAGGTGGTGAAATCCTTTGCCATCCTGTCCCATGGACAGTCATAATCCACTCTCAATGCTTCTGCTCTAAAAATGAATTCCTCTACACTTATTGACTTCGACGAACCATCAAATTTTAGACCCCATTTTTGCAATTGCAAAGGAGTAATGGGTTTATAACCCGTTGGAGGATTTGGTGACGGTTGAGGATAATTATTTGGTAGGGAATATTGATGGACATATTGGTTATTGGTCTGCTGTTGAAAATTTGGTTGGTATGTCTGTGACTGATAAGGATTATCTCTATTGAAAGTCTGTTGGAATGTTCGTGATCGTGTATTGTCCGGTCTATCATTATTATTGTCATTGTTATCTATTTGTGGTGTATTTCTGAAGGAATCCAAGGAATTTCTTATTGCTCGTGGGATCATAACAGCTAGATTCTGTTCTATCGTCCTCATTATGCTAGCTTGGGCAGCGCCCACAGATGCGCTAATATAATCTCTCAAACTTAGGCCATCGTTATTCACAGCCATATCTGGATTAACAATTTCGTCCAATGGTGGCAGTCTTGGTTGTTGTGTATTCATCCTGTTGTATTCTCTTCGAATCTCTTGAGCAGTAAGGCTACTATATTCTGGGGTACGAATAGACCCAAGAGATTCGGGAGAAGAGGTCGTGTTTGGTCCGAGGTGTCTAGGCAAATGTAAGGACATTAAAGGCGGAATACCTGCCGGTTCAATGACCGTTCTATTGTCAGAAACTAGAGAATTTGAATGCAATGTATTATTTTGATTCATAGGGATATTATTTGACGTAGTCTGGTTGTTCCGATCACTAGTTTCATTAGCTCTTTGGTTGTTTCGAGCTGCAATTCTACTAGATGATCTTGTAGGACCTAATGGCAATGAATTATCTGGCATAATTTCGAAAACTTTCAGAAACTCCTAAAGTATGGAAATATATCTAGAACTAGGTGATTTTCAACTCTAATTAATATACCTTTAACTACAAAACAAATTATATATGTATGTATGTTGGGACGAATCCGAAATTGTATTCAAAAAGGGTTTTGATTATATATAGAAACAATTTAAAATTGTATTCCCCTCAATATTTTTAATATAAATATTGAGAACAACGTTAATACAAATTTTTAATTAAAGAAATAAAATTCCAGAAAATTTAAATTTGAATGTAGAAAAAAAAGAATAAACAAATTGGATAACTATTGTTGATATAAATATTTAAATCTTAGACGTATAACCCTCATAGAACATATAGAAACAAGATAGTTAGTAATACAAATCTACAATATGTTAACAGATTTTTTTTTTAATATATATGTGTTTTCTTTTTTTCTATTTTCAGTTACAATCTAATATATGGCAGAATTTGGTCATGGTCAAATTTGAAAATTTCCCGAAATCTTGAACAATCCTTTATTGATTTGTCATAATTATTACTTTTTTCTAATTTAGTTTAGAAAATGTATAATTTAGAGAATGAGATTGTTAATTATTCTTTTTTTGTTATAAATAAATAACAAAAAGAAATTTCTATTGAATTTTAAATAAACAGTGTTTTTATTTTTTTAGTGAATCAAATATGTTGCTATTTAAAGCAATATTAGCTAGCTCACTTTGTAGAAGTTAAAACAAGTTTGTAGAAATCCTTCCAAAATAGTCATTTTATGCTTTCAAAGAAGAAACGGATAAATATGCGGTATATAACCTTAAAAATTATGTTTTCTTTTTTTTGATTACAAAAAAGGACAATTTTGTTGGGATACTCTATATTTGAAAGATTCCTAATAACGTTGCTGCACAGCATGGTACAAGGGTACCTTCCGGGACACCGGTATTCAGAAATTTTCCTCATATAGAGCTTGGGCTATGGAATTTTATATATATATTTTTTAAATTGCTCGAAAGTTGGTCGCCAAAAATGTGACAATCCTTGACTTAGCGGAAATGGTACATTTGGTCTTGGCTGCGACTTAGCTCGCCGGATGGGGAGGTTCTTCTTCCGATAAGGATGTACATTTTAAATTTAGTTCGTACCATTTATTAACTGTAATATAATAATTCAAAATCTCGACAGGATATTAAAAAAATTAAAGAGGAAACGGATGAGCTGCATATATTGCGGTGGTGTAACGGTTATCTTAAATTCAAGTTGGCAAGATTTCAGGTACAATGAGACAAAGATGTTTCTGTCTCTATTGGCTTCCCACCCCATATGACTACTTTAGCCATCCATGGCATTTTCTTTGCCAAAACTAATTCAGAAAATGCCCCTAATTCTTTTCAAAGATTAACCACTAACCTTCTGCCATTTCAGAAATTATTTACCACATTATGAGTTATTTTCTAACAAAAAGTTCACATATTACATGATTTTATTTTTATAAGCAAAAATATAAATTTAATATCTATTTTAATATAACATAAATACTAATTAATATATTTTTTTTAAACAAAAATCATTAATTGTAGATATAATTTTCTTAAATTTTTTTTTATAATACTTAGGTAAGTAAAAAAAAGGCCTTTTTATATATATGTATGCATTTTCTTAAGAAATAAATTTTCCTAATAATTAATTTTATAGTTTTTTTTGTTAATTCTTTTTTTTACGTTAATTCTTTTTTTTAATTTCTTTGATTTTTATTTTTACTGATTTAAATATGGGTATTTCCAGGATGCCGAACGCGACATTCTTACGCCTTTAAAGTGAAACAAAATAAAGAAATCGAACAATTTTTTTTTTGTTGTATACACTTTTCGATAGCATTTTAGTAGCACTATATTTAGGGCAAAAGGTAGGTTTGGTCGATTAGTTGCTTTCTGATATATTGGCAAAAAACATGGGATCCCGAACGCGACAAAAAATAGAACTCGTTTTCGACTGCATCTAGAAATATTCAAAAATCTGCGAATTGAAGCAGAATTTTGTAACGCAATTTTTTTTAAACTAAAATAGACTAAAGTAGTTTTTAATTAGAGGTTGTCATGTTAAAATATATATATTGGATTTTTTTTGTCGCTCTTAGTGTAAATTCCGCACGCGACATTCCTAACGCGACATTATTTCTCTCACGTAATAATTGCATTTAGAAAAACAAAAGTATAACTTCTACACTTACAAATGTAAGAATATTAATAATAATAATAATAAGGAACACATGTTTGTTAATTTTTTAATTTTAAATTTAATTTTTGTAAATTTAATTTAATTTAATTTCTTTCTGTTTTAATGTTTTCTAAATGTCGTCGTGATGCTTCTTTATTAGTATTTTTACTCATCCGCACAAAAAGTAAGCAAAAATGAAAAAAAAAAAATTTTATTCTAATATGTCCAACTAAGATGGCGAACGCGACAAACTTTTGATTAAAATTAAAGCTTTCTTAGAAGCAACAGCAAACAATTTTTGTTTTTTATTAATTAAGCACCATTAACTATGTTTGAATATAAATTTACAATTACTTGCTTCGACTGAATGAGCAGTTCTGATACAAAACTGCGTTTTGTTATCGCGAACGTGACACCAAAATAGCAGGTGAAAGAAACTTACAAATTTTGCCGTTAGTCGATGCTTGCTTTATCTCTGTTTCTATTTTCCTAATAGTTTGTTGTTGGTATAAAGATCTTTAACGAAGATTGCAACCATAAAACGAATATATAACAAATAACAGTGAAATGCAAAACCAGCACTTAAAGGGGCCAACAATGAAAAAAAAATTTTTGTGACTTTCTGTTCAAATATTTCACAACAAAAACAAAAATATGCTGTAAACTCATTATATTCTTTAAATTCAAATATTTCTTTAACAATATAAAAGAAAAAAACATTAGTTTATCAACTTTTATTTTTCTCATCGTGGTGGACCTTTCTCTGGAAATGCCCATATATTTAGAATAATTTATCATTTCCAATTGAAATGTGGCTTAATCTATCATTTTATTTATTTTTTTAGCGTTTTATTAATCTTTTTTTTTGTTCAAATATGATTAATAATGATCAATTTTTTTTAAGTATTCATCTTTTTTTTTAGTTTTAATTTATATATCTATATATATAAAAATATATATATTTTAATTATATTTATTTTTCTTTTAATTTTTGTTACTTTTCTATTATAACATTTTTTTATTTATAATAACTTTAATTATTAATTTTAATTACTATATTGGTATACTTTTTTTTAATTTTACGAATTTTTAACCATGAATCTTATAATATCTATATTTATATATTATTTTTTTTTAATTAGGATTATGGATTCTAATAGGATTATGGATTCTAAACATCAGCTTTAATAATAAATTTTAATCTTCGAATTTAAACAATTTTAAATTTTTTTGTGATTTTTAGTTTTATGTTGTTTTAAATATTTACTTTTAAATTATTTAACTTCAAATTTTGTGGTACCTCCGATGCATAAGAGCATTGGAAGATTCGATCAAAGGCTTTTTGCTCGAAGGTACCATATATGAGGTTTTTTACACATTATAACACAGACAAAACAGGGACAAACACAAGGACAATACAAAAAAACATATACTCCTTACTTTTCAATTCGACTCACTACTTGTTAAAAATGCTGGATCTATTCTTTTTGCCTCCGCAGTGTCGTAAATCTCTCCACTAGCGTGTTCCACTACCAAAGTATTGTGGGGGTTATGTCCAAACTTTTGAAAGTTTTCCCAGATCAATTTGTTTTCTCTTAGAGACCAACAGATGTCACTAAGCCTCGTGTGAATTCTATTTTTATAAAAATAATTCATATTTTTTTAGAAAATTATACAGAAACCTAACGTGTTTTTTTGTTTTAATTATGTGATTTCAGAGGAATTTGCATGATTAAAGTCATTTTTGTAAGGTTATGCAACTGACTAAATGTAATACGACATTAACTTTTTTTTACAAATGAAACACGTTTTTTTTCTTTTTCTTATTAAAGCATGGAGGAAATACAATTTTCCACAAATTAATGCATAAAGCCGTAATAATATGGACATTTATTAATTTTTTTATTTTAATAAATTTCCAGGTCGTACAACTGATCTTTCGATTGACGTCAAATCGCATGTTAACCTATATCTTTTTTCTATTTTCTGAATGAAAAGTATAATGAAATTAGTATTATTATAAAGAAAAACTATCCTATAACAACTGTCAATTGAACTTGTATAGTTTCCTTATACTTTTCATTCATCATTTACACAATTAACATCCTCTACAATCACTTCTAACGCTAATTCTTTTCTTACCCTTTGTTATTATTTTACACTGAAACTTGTTTATTACTTATTGTAATAAAAAAAAACTTTACTTTTATTTAAACTTTTATAAGTAATTTATACAGAAATCTTATATCCGTTAATTATCACCTTTTTAATTATGTCACCTTGGGCGGAGCTCAAGACGATGATGTAAATGTCACGTGAGTTAGGATTGAATGAATGACTTTCATGCAATCGAGCCAACAGGTTGACTTTACTCCCCCCACCCTTCGTTTCAAAGGCCGGTCGATATTGGTGTCCTCCTTCAAGGGCAATGGTAAATATCCCTGTATTGTCTATTTCGATCAGGATGATGGCAATCCCCTTATTCTCATGCTTGACAAACTTTCTGAGGAGGTGCCATTCACATAAGTATATGTGGGGTGTTCACACATTAAAGTAAGTTGGGTGATCTATTCCTCATGCAAACTGTACTCTTCTTTTAATTTTTGTTTAAAAAAAGAAAACAGTTCAATTTATAAAATCGATGCAATGAGTATATTTGTCTAAATTCTCGTAATAATTGTATACTTTCTTTGTTAGTTTCACGCTCAAATACCTACGCGTAAATCAGTGCGTCGTACGTTTTGCGTTGGCGTACAATTTCAGACGGCAGTGCAATTGGTATCAGTAGCCGGTACTCGGTATCTGCATACCCATCAGAAACATGGCGGCGATATAAATTTATTCTGGCCTTGGCACGCCAGAATCAACATCACAAAAGAAAATTGCGAAAATTGATTGCGATAGAAAAAAATATTCTGGCCTTAGTTGCCTAATCTTCATTTTCATCGGAAGAAGACATGGTCACAAATGTCCAATACAAGGATGTTTTGCAGTAAACCATACCGTAGCTGGTTCCCCATATAATATGGCAAATCATAAAATGTAAAAATGTCGGCCTTTCTCGCTCAAACCAAACGCACACAAAGGCTACCACCAATAGCAACCGATGAAATATAAATTCTACCTACAGCGGTGTGTTTCTGTCGTCACAAAGCCAGCTCTTTTCGCGCAGCCTGTGGAGCGCAAAAGAGTTGGGACAATCGTTCCTGAATCCAACAGGCAGAAAAATGTCCAACATAAACATTTTGTTTGAATGAGTGAGGCAGGTACATATGTCTTTTATATTCGTCATAATTTGTCATAACTAATGATCCATCTTTCTTCTCGCTAAAGGGTAGATGTAGATGTGTAGGCATATGATGTATGGTGGTTGTTTGACGGCCTGTGCTAAATGTTTCATATCGAATGTATGTTTCATATTCGTGTTAGAATATTTTGACAATTCTATTAATTTTCATGCATTAAAAGTATTCTCTGTGGGTTGGAATCCAGTGTTCACAGCTCACGTTATCGAGAAATAGATGCTAAGATGACTCTGTGATACTCTAAGGTATAAACACATTATTCCTCATCAATTTTTCAACCCTTATTTTAGTTCTATCGTTCGTTTCTTAAGTCTCTTGTTTTTTTGTTCATTCGTTCAATAGATCTATATTTGTACACAAATGCCGCTATGAAATACATTGGAGACAAAATCCTTAAAATTACGCAGTGCCACAATCCGTAATATGTAAGGAATATGATTTCTGTTGGTTGGTGACGTCATATTGACTGAGTGGTGAGATATAGTTTATTTTATGTGTATTTTGTAATCTCGTGTAAATGAGTTATTTGATCATTTACTTAATAGTTTATGTTAATTAACAATACAAAGGAATTTAATAAAAAAAATACTAGCATTTTAATACAGTGACAAAAACTTCTTATGCTCGAAGACATGCTTATAATTTCCAAGTTTCGGTATAATCTCTTTAGTCGTGATAATGAAAAGCGTCGAACGATGCATTATCGGTCGGTATATATATATATATATATATATGTATATGGGAAGGTTCATAGCTCTTTATGGCATTTTCAAAGAATTGGAAAAATGGAAATTGCTTGGTAACTGCTACACTGACCATCTTCTGAGAATAATTGATCATGTTAGATGTGTGACATACACATTTCGGAAATGATTTCAAGCTTCTAAATGTGGCTTTATGTCCGGTTAACCTCAGGCTGGACATCTGATAGTTGTTTTCGGATTTCCTTTGAGATCAGTATGTACACATCAATTTGTAGATTTTTAGTTCTTAAAAACTTTTGAAATGCAGTGATATAATGAAAATTGCCTTGGTCACTGCTAAACTGCCCACAATATTAAAATTCCGAATTCGTTTTCGGGGTATAGTACTACATATGTGTATCATTTAGCACAAAAAAATAATATTTATTTAGTGCGACAACTGACCACAGACACCAAACTTATTTTTCGCGCATATATTTGCCGCTTATACTTTACAAAGCTCTACCCTTTTAAGAGGAGAAAGATAATATTAAATTGTTTGGTTGCACGACAACTGACCACGGGACAAAAAACCAATATGTGTGCACAATTTCAGCTTTCTAACAGTTATAGGAACCTCAGCGGTCAAGTGGTCGAAAATTACCAACACCAATGAAAGACCACACATACATAAAAACCTTGCCATTAACGTACCTTTCACAGGACAGACAACATCAATTACGAAGGAAATGTAACTTATATATGTATATTATATATATATAGTATATATAGATTAGGCACATTCTAATTCGATATTGTTTAGTCGACAATAAGATCTTATTTCCTGATTTGAAATAGAAAGTAGCTCTCGTCTTCATTCATTCATTGTAATATAAATTCCAATTAGATCGCCTTTTAAATTTTCTATTTCATATTGGCTATTGCCAATCACCCTTCTTATGCGGCACTTCAGCCATGGCCTGCATAATTTTGCATTTATGCCTTTGGCAAAGTTGCTCTGAATAACATTTTTTCTGAAGACCTCTTGGCCAGGTTTGAAAGTAGTCAGACGACTTCTCTTGTTGTATGATCTCACATTTCGTTGGTAAGCATCATGCATCTTTTCATTCAACTTTTTATGAATTACTTGCATTTGGTCGGATTTAGATAAGACCATAGTTTCACCCTCTTCCAATGCATTCAGTTTTCTTAGTATTCCATATGCGTCCGCGTGTGTGATCATCTGATACCCAGTTAGTGCGAAGTAGGGAGATGTACCTGTCGACGAGTGTATTGTTGATCTCAACGAACATTCAATTTTGGACAGCTTCTCATCACATTTTGCGTGGTCTGTGTTCAGGTAGCTCCTTATACTACTCAATATTGTTTGGTTTACTCGCTCGCTTGCATTTGCATGTGGCGAATGTATAGCAGTACGAATATGTTTTATACCAAACATTTGAAGTAAGTCTAGGAAAGATTCTGTAACAAATGTTTTCCATTATCTGAGTGTATAAACTCCGGTACTCCGAATTTATGGAAAATTTCTTCAACTAAAAATCTAATGACTAGTTTTGTTGTTGCCTTTGCCATTGCCTTAAGGAGAACAAACTTTGTCTTGTAATCCAGGACAATGAAGATGAATGCCTTACCCGCCTTTGTCCATGGGTATGGGCCAAGAAAATCAATATAGATTTTCTGAAACGGTCTTTGGGTGACAACTTCATTGCCCATTGGAGGTCAAAGCGTTTGTTTAGGGTGCATTATCTCCTTGCAAGTGTCACACTTGTTTACAAAGTCTCGGATATGGATTACCATTGAAGGCCAATAGAAAAATTGCCTGACATTGTGTACAGTTTTGGCTATTCCACCATGTGACGTGTTGTCCTCATGTGATTTCCGAATGATATCTGCGGTTAATGCTTCTGGAAGCCAAATTTTCCAGCAGTCATGCTCATTCTCAACATCTCCACGATTGAAATTAACCCTCTTGTACACAATCCCTTTACTTACCTTCAAGTCAGGTAGTATGTCGTTGTTTTGTTCGACTGTGTCGATTAAGGCTTGGTATTTTGAATTTTGAAATTCCTCAGAATCAAAATTCACTAATGGTGAGCAAATAGTGGATATTTCTTCCATATCTAATCTAGAGAACATATCTGGAACTACGTTTTTGATACCTTTTCTGTGCTCGATCGAAAATTTATAACCCTGAAGTTTCAGACTCCACCTAGCCAGCCGTCCGTTGAGGTCCTTTTGCCTCATCAGCCATTGCAGGCTAGAATGGTCTGTTATAACTGTGAATTCTAAGAGCTCCACATATTGTCTGAACCTTTCAATTGCCAATATAACTGCCAAGCATTCTTTCTCAGTTGTGGAGTAGTTTTTTTGTGCAGTGTTGAGTTTCTTTGAGAAGTACTCGATGGGATGTTCTCCACCATCGTCGTCCTTCTGAAAGAGAACTGCTCCTACTCCGACATTTGAAGCGTCGCACTGGATAAAAAACCCTCGTTCAAAATCTGGGCTTGACAGTACAGGGCTCGATACAAGACAGAGTTTGAGTTTCTCGAATGCTTCTAGTGCCTCAGGGGACATTTGGAATTTCGAAGATTTCTTTAGGGTATCAGTGATCGGTGCCGTTAATGTAGAAAAGTCGTGGATGAATCTGCGATACCATCCTACTGTACCTAGAAATCTTCGTACATCCTTTGGATTCATCGGTGATCTTATGTTTATAATGGCTTCGATTTTTGCCGGATCTGGCTTAAGTTTACCAGCCCCAACTATATATCCTAAATACTTTAGTTCTTTGTAACGGAACTTGGATTTATTCATGTTTATAGTTAGACCTGCCTTAGTTAGTCTGTTTCCCACTACATTCAACATCTCCATGTGTACGTCGAAACTTGACGACACTACCAGTAGATCATCAAGGTACACAAACACTCGGTCCTTCAACTCTGAAGGAATCACTTTGTCATTCGTTAAGCAGCATTGCACAGTCCAACTTGATTCCTCCAGAGGAATCTGCCAAAATGCGTCCTTGAGATCTATGGCGGAAATGTAGTGGGTCTCTCCTAACCTAGCTAGAAGACCGTCTATGTTGGGTAATGGGTAGGCGTCCTTTCTTGTAACCTTGTTCAATTCCCTTGCATCCAAACATAGACGATTTTTATTTGGTTTTATAACCAAGGTGACACGATTGTTCCACTCGGCGGTCTCGGCTAACTCGATGACATCTAAGTCAATCATTCTGTCTAGTTCATGGTACATAAGCTTTTGAACCGCGGGGCTAACTGGAAAATACCTCATCTTTTTCGGAGGAGCATTATGTGGTGTGCGCTCATATGAGGGTTAAGTGACTTGAGAAAGTTATGAAAAAAGAAGAAGAATGGTCATTCACAATGAGCTGTGTTTTGACGAAACATAAACAAATGTCTGATGTTAGGGAGAAAGGAAAGGAGGAAGAGAAGTTTCTTTTTAGAAAAAGGATGAAATTTCGTTCCTTTTTGATTTACCTGGAAGAGAGATTGGACGTGTGGCTCCCTATCAGATACTCACCAATACATTTTCATCAAAAAAAGAAGTAAAATACGGTTATTAAAAATTTCAATTGATTTATTGAAAAGAAAAGTTAAAGATAAACCAACCAAGTAAATGTGAATACTTACATACACGCACAAACGAAAGAAGCGAAACCTATATTCAACGTAAAATCTAATAAAACATCAGAAACGAGTGGGAGCCACTGCAACACGGGTCCAATCCAACGAGGGAGGCGCTGATTTGCATGGCCAAGCCTGGCATGCTTGGTATCCCCGAATAAGCTGACCGAACAATACCATCCATACTCAAACAGACAGACGGACGGCCTGACCGATAATTATATTTATATATTTGAGTCCTAATTAAAAGAGATAGACAATAATGTGGTTAGGAGATTAAACAATTGTGTCAGGAAGTTCTTTGATATCCATACCTTTTTCAGAATTAGTGAAGAAGTGCGCGAGTGTACTCAGGGTTGAGCTCAGGCCAGGGTAGGATCCGGTAAAGCAACTTTTAGGGTGATTTGTAGGCCCGTGAAAATAAAAGCAATTGGTTATCCCTCCGGAAAAAAAAGAAGGATTAGATAAAACTAATGACCACATTTTTTTTAAAGTTTGGAAAAGAAAATAAATAAAAGAAAAACAAATATATATATATTTTCACTACGAAGGAAACATACTACGTGGACAGACAGATTTCTACGGACGACACTTTTCGGGGGCGCGATTCCAGCGAAGAACGACAGCCTGTTACCAACATCCTTCACTTCCTCAATTCGCCAGGTTGCTGAAAAATTAATAAGAAAAATTAACAAATTAAGACAGAGACAAATACTTGTTCTTTTTCGTTACTTACCTTCGGGGAATCCGACATTTTCTGGCTTCCTTCCGTAACCATCCAGTGTGGTCACTGGTATCACCATAATCCTGGGAGTATACCCAATCCACTATTCCTTAAAATATAAGAGATAGAAATTATTAAATAAATGATTGTTTCCTTATTGAAGAAAGTTTAATTGAAATTGTGGTAAAATTAAGCATTATGAATTAAATTGGATGACATTTGTACGAAGTTGAATAAAAAAAAATTAAATGTAACAAATTCGCCCTAATTAATAAGAAAAATGGAAAATTTAAGATAAATTTAAATCTTTTTTTTTTTTTTTAAATAAAAATTATAATGTTTTTGAAAGGAAATTTTGACATGAGTTCGGCTTAAGGCCTTTTTAAAGGTGGTAGGGAGAGGGTAAAAGACGGGTAAGTAAAGGGTCAAATTTGGGATAGGTTTAGGTTTAGGTTTAGGTTAGGGTGGCAGCCGTATTTTTTTACAAGCTCACATAGACCAGTTTAGGTCCCTAGTGTTACCACGGGCTGAAATGCCCCTCATCGAAACCAACCTGTTTGATATATAAATTTATCGATAGTACGAATATCAGTACTGGAAAGATCTGTTAGGCTGCCTAAAAAGGCCGACCCCGGTATATCCAGTCGTCGTTTACTCAAAGCGGGACAGTCGCAAAGCAAGTGCTCAATGCTCTCCACTTCTTCCTCATCTCCACAGCTTCGGCAGAAGTCATTGGAGTCAATACCCAATCTTTTGGCGTGTTCGCCGATCAAGCAGTGTCCCGTCAGAACCTGTACTAACGTAGACAATCGTTTCCTCTCTAGTGCGAGGAGATATTTTGACCTTCTCAGGTCATACCTTGGCCAGATTTGTCTAGCTACCCTGCAGGTGCCGATTTCTGTCCATCTATCGTTGGACTGCCTGATTGCCTCTTGCCTAAGCCAAAGCTTGCACGTGGATAGTGGCGCACCAATATATGCAAATTCTTCGAGAATTTGTAATGTCGTCCCTTTCCTAGCAAGTTCATCGGCTTTGCAGTTCCCCGGGATATCCCTATGCCCAGGCACCCATATGAGGTGTATATTAAACTGCTCAGCCATCTTGTTAAGAGATCTGCGGCAGTCGAGGGCTGTTTGTGAATTTAGGGATGTTGCCTCCAGAGAATTGATGGCAGCCTGGCTGTCCGAGTAAATGACAACGCCATTGTTGGTTACTATGTTGCGACTCAGCCACTTGGCGACTTCCCATATTGCCATTATTTCGGCTTGATAGACACTGCAGGTATCTGGTAGTCTGTGAGCTATATCCAGACTAAGTTCTTCACAGTGTACTCCGAAGCCAACCTTTTCATCAAGCTTCGAACCATCCGTGTAAAAGTGGAGATGGTTTATATTACCTGGTATTCTGCCGACCCATTCATCTCTGGCGGGAATCATAGTGATGTAATTTCTCTCGAAGGTGTACACTGTTGGTATATAGTCCACTCGGTCGGTTACCATAGCACTACACTTTGATATCCTCATGTGACCATAGTTCTTGTACCTCCACATTGATAGGCAGTTTAATCTTATTGCCGCTTTGGTTGCAACTTCTCTCGCCACAATATTAATCGGCAGTATATGGAGTAGGGCTTGTAGAGACTCGGTCGCTGTAGTCCTTAAGGCCCCGCTTATGCTCAGGCAGGCAGTCCTCTGAACCTTTGTTAGTAGGTTGGTAATGGTTAGTTTGTCAGTTGCCGTCCACCATACCACAATACCGTATAACAGTATTGGACGAACTACTGCTATATATATCCAGTGGACGATTTTAGGAGAGAGTCCCCACCGCGACCCTACAGCCTTTTTGCAGGAATATAAGGCGACGTTGGCCTTCCTTACACGTTCCAATACGTTAAGTCTAAATAACATTTTCCTATCTAGAATTATTCCTAAAAATTTTGCACTTTCAGAAAAGACTAGATCTGTTCCATTTATCCGAGGTGGAGGGTCCACATGTGGGACATTATTCATCCTAGTAAAGAGAACCAATTCTGTCTTGTTGGGGTTAACGCCCAAACCGCTGCTTCTGGCCCATCTAGCCAACTTGTTCAGAGCCACCTGTAGGATGTCTCTGAGGACGTTTACGAATTTGCCACTCACTGCGATTGCCACGTCGTCCGCATATGCCACGACCTTGCAGCCACAACGTTCTAGATCTAGCAGGATTTCATTCACCGCTAGGTTCCAAATTAGTGGAGACAATACTCCTCCTTGCGGGGTCCCTCTGTTTACATACCTTGTTAGAGTTGTGGACCCTAGACATGCTGTTATGCGTCTTCTGGTGAGCAGACTTTGAATTAGTCTAATCAAACTAGTGTTAACTTTTAGATGTGAGAGTGCCGCAATTACCGCATCGGAATGAATGTTGTTAAAAGCCCCTTCTATGTCAAGAAATGCCACCATGGTGAATTCCTTGAAATGCAGGGACGATTCGATAGTGCTCACAAGTTCGTGCAGGGCTGATTCAGTAGACTTGCCCTTGTTGTAAGCATGTTGGTTCCCCGACAGGAGTTTTGTATCCACGTTTTCCCTAATGAAATGATCTAAAAGTCTTTCCAGACCTTTCAATAAGAACGAGGATAGGCTAATTGGTCTGAAGTCTTTTGGCCTAGTGTGTGATATCTTTCCCGCTTTAGGTATGAATACCACTTTGGTATCCCTCCATCGATTCGGGACGTATGAAAGCCTGATACAGCCTACATAAATTTTCTCCAGCCAGGGGATAATGTACTTTAACATTTTCTGCATTTCTGCTGGAGTGATGCCATCTGGTCCAGGTGACTTGAAGGGCTCAAAGCTGTTAATAGCCCAGCTTATTCTGGATCTCTCAGTCAAGAAGCTAGCGACGCTCGCAGTCCACTCGCACTCTTGTTGGTCCTGCTGATCCTCGGGTTCTGTTATAGAGTTCCCCGGGAAATGTGTGTCGAGCAGTACATTGAGCGACTGCTCGCTGTTTTTGGTCCAGTTATTTGCCTCATCCTGTAAATATCCCACTGTACAGGGTGAAGCAGATAATATCTTCCTCAGCCTAGCGGCGTCGGAGACCTTTTCCACTTCACCACAGAAGGTATACCAAGAGCGCCTTTGCGCCTTTCTAAGCTCCTTCTTATAGATCTTGAGTTGCTCTTTATAGGCATCCCAATCATTAGCGACCCCAGTAGATTTAGCCTTATTGAATAGCTTTTTGCAGGTCTTTTTCATAGCCGTTAGCTCAGAAGTCCACCATTGGGGTTTAGTTTTTCCCTTGTACCTTGTTTTTGGACAGGCTTCTTCAAGGGATCTATTGAATGATATGGTGATATGATCGACCAGATTATCCAAACCGGCTTTGTCATTCGGTTCGTACGGAAGTTTAGAGTTGAGGACTTTCTTGAAATTCTTCTCATACAGATGCCACTTTGTCTTCCTTACATTTCTGTGGACGGCGGGTTTAGGCGCTTTTTCCGCGAGTTTGAACTCAATATAATGATGATCTGAGAATGAGTGGTCGTCCAGTACATTCCACCCAATAATTTTGTCTGACAGCCGGTCAGTAGCAAACGTTACGTCGAGTACCTCTTGTCTGTCTTTAATTGTGAAGGTCGGTTTATTACCTATGTTACAAATACTAAGATTGGTAGTTAGAATAAAGTCAAGAAGCGAATCACCCCTATTGTTTATATCCGTACTACCCCAGATAGTATGATGAGCGTTCGTGTCTGCGCCAATAATCAGCTCGAGCTCGTCAGACGTTGCTTCTTCTACTACTTCCCTGAATAGAGCAGTCGGTACTACAGATTCATAAGGCAAGTAGCTGGAGACCACCCAATATATGCGATTACCGATCTCCAGGCTAGCAGCTGTTTGGTCTTTACCACTTAAATTAGTCAGGAGAAAGATACTTAGATCTTTCCTGGCCAAAATGCAGGTTCTTGGAGTGCCTTCACAGTTGGCCACAAGCAGTTTAAAGTTGGGTGTCCTAATACCGCACACCCTTCCTCCCACTACGTAGGGCTCCTGTATCAGGACGATGTCTACTGCGCCTGTGGACAGGCGCAGCAATAGAGCCGCTGAGGCTGCTTTAGCGTGATGGAGGTTAATCTGTAGAATTCTTACCATCATTGGTAATTGACAGATTAACATCCACCCCAACAAGGGTGTTATCGAACTCTTCGTCCGTATCGTCGAGAAGCATGTCCCCGCCAGATGCGTCAAAGAGTCCGGAGACTCCCCTCAGCCCCTCTGTGTCAGAAGTAGAGTTTTCGTCCTCAGAGTAGGACGTTACAGATCTTCTGTTAGAGTTGGAGTCACCAGAAATAATAGGCGTGGCTACCTCCGCACTTACAGAAAGTGCCACGGTGGACGACTCACCTTCTGCAGTGGGAGCTATATCCTGCTTGTACATCTTCAAGATTATAGTCTCGAAGCCATATTGTAGGGTTGCACTCGCACTTTGTATATGGGAGGTGGATTCAGCGTTTAGGATAAGATTGACCTGCCGCTTTTTACCATCCGCCTCACCCACCTTGCTGATTCTCCAATTATGGGCCGGCAGACCAGGATTGGAATCTTTTATTATTTCTAAGATGTCAGCCGGGTTGGAGGGCTCTTCTGTAACCCAGGTGATGGCTCTAGGGTGACTAGGGATGTTGTTTTTTTCGACAACATCCAACTGGGCACCCGGCCACACCTCACCCGCTCGACTCAGAGCAGCCTTATAAAGGTCTACTGATCTGGCATCACCGAAATATAAGAGCTTTACTCTCCCCTGATGCCATCCTGCATCGTTGCAGATTGGTGGTTTGCCCGGCATTTCTCTACGGACATCGAGGTAATGAGCCATAATGGCTGATTGTACATGACTCCATTTGTCCTTGAGGATGGATCCATCCTCACTACTTCTGTCTATAACAGCCATCACTAGACTCTCCTTCGCCACTTCATTGAAGGGCTTGGTGAGTGTCCTGTTGATGGTGACATTAGGGCCTCTTGCCTTTTTCGAAGGCAGGGGTTCATCAGGTGATCTGATTCGTTTTACTTTATTAGCCGTTAACACAGCTGAATTTGTGGCTCTTTCAGCCGACTCATTGGCCTTAGAAGCATCTATGACGCCTTTAGCCCAGGTAAGTGACTCTTTTTGTTTTTCGGTAAGAGCCGAAACCTCAACAGCCTCCAACTTCGTCAAAACTCTGAGCGCTACACGATGCTCATTGTGCTTCCGTTTTGACGGTCGGACATGACGTTTTCCCCTCACCGCACCACCTGTTGTGAGTACTTGGGGGAGATTTTCACCATTTTTGGTGTGGTCGGCTTTGGCCAAGACCAACGGACGGACAGTCGGACGATTGGGGAACCGCGCTCCATCGGAACACGAAGGCATCCCCGTCAAGAGAATTTATTTTAATTTTGTCTGTATTAGACCGTAATAGGTACTACGATGTAGGCCTTACAGACTTTGTACAGATTTTTGCTATTGCGTAATAGGTACTGGCAACTATCCGCTATGTGATAAACACGTCCGTTCACTGCGAATGATCAGCAACGAATCAAATTTGGGATGCCAAACAGAAGAAAAAGGCATCAAGGTGAAACCTCTAAAGGTTTCTGTGGGAGGGCTAACCTTGGCAAAACACCTGCCAAGGAACGTTTCTGTTTTGTCTGAGTTTACGTGAAGGTTCGTGAGTAGATATGTCCCTTTTCCTTATGTGTCTTTTCTTCTTTTATTTTCGTTCTATTCCCCATGTGAGACCTATTTCGGGTACCCTTCCTCTTTATATTTTTTTCAAGCCCGGTATGATTTTTTTTTGTATCCCCTCATTCAGCCTTGTCGGCGGCAAGAACCACCCCCATCCGGCGAGCCATATCCGCGCAAACCGCCAGCATACCGGCAACGCCAATGACAGGGCAACATGTTTAAGAGGCTTTGGGATTCAATTCCCCAAAGCATAACCAGCAGGGTAGACTACAATTACCAATATCGATCGTATGTTTCTCCAGATGAGTTTTTCCTAGGCCATACTTTGAATAACACCGGAATGAAAGCTTAAGGTTCTCTAATATTATGTTCTGTTCCTGAGTTAGATCATGCATTCTCGGATCCTGTTCTTGTACATCTATTTCGTCAACAGAGCTATTATCCATCGAAATCCTAATACCAAATTGTCGCCAAAAGTCAAAACCTAAGATTAGGGTTTGTTTCAGACTTGGTACTAGATAAAAAGTCATTGTCTGCTGTTTTTCACCTGTTTGAATGGATAGCTTTACTTTTCCAATAATTAGTTGTTGCTTACCATCACCATTTTTAATGGTGGATTTAAAATTTAAAATTGACGCACCCATTTTTCTGACATTCTCTAAGCAGTTCTTCCCTAAATAACTTATGGAAGCACCGCTATCCATCAGTCCTTTAAACTCTAATCCATTCAATTTCACATCCATATAAGGTCGGATATCGCTCTCAGTTACTAGACAAGCTGAAGCTATTTCCTTCCTTTCTTTCTTCTAGCGTGTCCTTCTCTAGCTTTTCTCACTGTCTTGCTCAAATTTGGTACGAAATCTTTAAAGATTTCTTCTCTTCTTCTATTATAGCTTTCCAGTCTCTCTTCATATGGTACTAGTGTCTTAAGGGTTCTGTTTGGTCTATTTTCATATGGGGTTCTCGCCAGAACTGTCTGATCACGATGTTTCTCGTCATGTGAACCGCTAGAGGGTTCAATATGATTAAAATTTTCTAAATTATTGTCCAATTTCGTTTTCTGTCCATTGAAGGATGTTATGTCAATAGTTCCATGTATTCGGATATCATTGTCTGGTGATTGGATTACTGGGCTGAGTCTTGAGTCGAACATGGGGGCCCAGATTTCATCATGTTCCGAATGTGGTTTCCCGAACATCGGGGACATTTGGGTGATGTGACCCCGTCGAACCCACATTTGAAACAAAAAATGTTTCTGTGTTCATCGGGACAATCTACAAAAGAGTGGCCAGGCTTCTTACAGCTTCAACAGACAAGTTGTCTAGCTGGTGCTGTAGTGTGGTGAAGTGCTTCCACTTCACTGTACTGTAGTGGCAAGGATTCTTCATAGTCCAACTCATTTATCCGTCTATTGTTCTGCATATATCGGTGAGCCATTCGTTTGGAGATATTGTCGGCCCTTTTGCATTCTCCCAAAAGTTCTTCAATAGTCTCTACGTTTTTGGGAAATATGAGCTGAACCAGGCCTTCCTTCAGATTGTCCTTAATCACTCTAACCACTTCATATTCCGGGATTTGAACTCGCATTTGATTTTTTAATTTAACAATTTCGGAGATGAAGAAGTCGGCAGTTTCGGAAGGTAACTGTCGCCTTTCCATAATCCGCCTTTGTATTTCAAAGTCACTCTCAAAATTTCTAATTTTTTTTACAAAATGGTACCTAAGATAGTGCCATCGACAAGTTGGAGTTTGCTGTCTAAATTCCCATATCCAATCATGGGCTCTACCAGACAGGAGGTGGTGAAATCCTTTCATAAATATGTCCCATGGACAGTCATAATCCACTCTCAATGCTTCTGCTCTAAAAATGAATTCCTCTACACTTATTGACTTCGACGAACCATCAAATTTTAGACCCCATTTTTGCAATTGCAAAGGAGTAATGGGTTTATAACCCGTTGGAGGATTTGGTGACGGTTGAGGATAATTATTTGGTAGGGAATATTGATGGACATATTGGTTATTGGTCTGCTGTTGTTGAAAATTTGGTTGGTATGTCTGTGACTGATAAGGATTATCTCTATTGAAAGTCTGTTGGAATGTTCGTGGTCGTGTATTGTCCGGTCTATCATTATTATTGTTATTGTTATCTATTTGTGGTGTATTTCTGAGGGAATCCAAGGAATTTCTTATTGCTCGTGGGATCATAACAGCTAGATTCTGTTCTATCGTCCTCATTATGCTAGCTTGGGCAGCGCCCACAGATGCGCTAACATAATCTCTCAAACTTAGGCCATCGTTATTCACAGCCATATCTGGATTAACAATTTCGTCCAATGTTGGCAGTCTTGGTTGTTGTGTATTCATCCTGTTGTATTCTCTTCGAATCTCTTGAGCAGTAAGGCTACTATATTCTGGGGTACGAATAGATCCAAGAGATTCGGGAGAAGAGGTCGTGTTTGGTCCGAGGTGTCTAGGCAAATGTAAGGACATTAAAGGCGGAATACCTGCCGGTTCAATGACCGTTCTATTGTCAGAAACTAGGGAATTTGAATGCAATGTATTATTTTGATTCATAGGGATATTATTTGACGTAGTCTGGTTGTTCCGATCACTAGTTTCATTAGCTCTTTGGTTGTTTCGAGCTGCAATTCTACTAGATGATCTTGTAGGACCTAATGGCAATGAATTATCTGGCATAATTTCGAAAACTTTCAGAAACTCCTAAAGTATGGAAATATATCTAGAACTAGGTGATTTTCAACTCTAATTAATATACCTTTAACTACAAAACAAATTATATATGTATGTATGTTGGGACGAATCCGAAATTGTATTCAAAAAGGGTTTTGATTATATATAGAAACAATTTAAAATTGTATTCCCCTCAATATTTTTAATACAAATATTGAGAACAACGTTAATACAAATTTTTAATTAAAGAAATAAAATTCCAGAAAATTTAAATTTGAATGTTGAAAAAAAAAGAATAAACAAATTGGAAAACTTGTCGTGTGCGCCTTAAGGGGTTAAGCTATTAGCGCCATCTGGAGGGAATTTTGGCACCGAGAAAAGAGAAAATACCGCCCATGTTCTGGAATTCACTTGTGGTGGTGAAGGGATGAATACTTCTCCCGAGAGGTGTTCTGCAACTCACTTTCACCCCATTTCATGCAATTTTTTCTCACCATGTTTTCCATTGTGAGAGCGCTGTGAGTTCTCATTTTTTGGAAAGAATAATTATTGTAATCACAAATTAACTGTGCCGTGACAAAATTTGTAATGTTTACTTCTTAATTACAAGTTTCTGTACGATAAAATAATCAAATTAATTAATAAATTAGGTTTTATAAAATAAGTCCAAAATTGCAACCAACTTTTTTTCTTTTGTGATGTGAGTAAGTGAGTTCTTGGCAAATCAGCTGATTTGGTTTGACTTCGAAAAATCAGAGATGCAAGATGTTTGTTAGTTTGAAATACAACCATTTTAATGGAGTAACCTCAAGGTTATTTGCATCGGATAACTTAATTTTGGTACAGAAATGTTATTCCATTTTAAAAATTTACTAAATTTAACAAAAATATAAGTAAAATAATTAAAATGATCGTCAATTTGCCTATTATGAACCGTGTGGCAACTCTACTTCTGCAAAGTGTCAAATGTTTGACGTCTATTAAAACGTAACAACATAATTAAAACAACAAACATGAAACAATCAACACCAACTTGACAAAACAAAAAAACATAAAACAAAAATTGGACGGAAAATAACCAAAGGATTTAGATTTTACAAGATGTAAGTATGCTGAGCTTTTTGCTGAAGCTAATTGTTCAAATTCATTGCATTACTATCCTACAGGTCCCCACGAAAAAATAGTTCTCACAATGAGATTTTCGTCCAGTTCATGGAGTTACACCCAGACTTGGCCATGGGCTACTCAAAGATGGATAAAGCAGAGCAGGATAAACTGTGGTCAGACCTGGCAACAAACCTTAATTCATGCGGAACTCAAACAAGAACGGAACATAAAATCCAAGCTTACACATAACAAAAGGGAATGTCGGGCAACAGGTGGTGGCCAATATAATAAATATGTAATGATACCTTTGGAAGAACGTGTTGCTGTTTTGTGGACCTTTATATGTGCGCGGATGGGATAAAGAACACTCAGAAATTAGGTGGCCCCCTACATCGCATGCAAGTCGTATTAGGCCCAAAGAAACGTCAAGTGCAAAACCAGCAGAAAAACTTGCCACATCATCAGCTGCAAATACAGTGACTGCATCAAAGCGTGTACGCAGCCACTCTCCTGATTTCGGCGATATACCCGATTCGCCAATTGCCTCTCCCAACGTTGAGCCACCCGCACCAAAGAGAAAGAAACCATCGGACGTGGAGTACTTAATGGAGGAGGAAACGAAAAATTTTAAGTGTGTTTCGGGTGGTATTAGTGCAATAAAGGAAGTGATGGTTGCCAATAGTCAAACATTAATAAGCATTGAAAATAAGCTAGATGAACTAGTCTCATTAAAAAAGGAGGAAATAAAAGAAAACAAAAGGCACCACATACAAATGGAGAAGCATTTGCTCACCCGAAATGAGCTGAAATTGAAGTCCATCGAGCTGGAACAATTGAAGATGGGACTTTAAATTGACAATATAGTTAATAAATACATATATATCTAATTGATCTCAGAAAAGACTGCAGCAAATAAAATTTGTTTTGTATTTTTAGTTTATTCATTCTAAAGACTGTGTTTTATTGAACTATTGAACGTGCAATTTCGTCTCTTACTAGTGTACCATCGGTACCACTACTTAATTGTTCCACATCTTCAATGTTGTCATCGTCAGGTATCGGAACTTCAGCATCCATAGGTAAATTAAAATGCTTGCAAATATTGTGCAGTGCGCAGCACGCATTAATAATTCTGCTTACTTTTGCTGGGTCGCTTGTAGGCATCGGAAACGAGATTTTATGTTGCCTATAGTCCTCTCAACAATGTTCCGTGCTGAGCAGTGTACTTTGTTGAATTTGTGTTCACTGGAGTTATATGTAGGATTTCTATATGGCGTGATAAGGTATGGTTCCAAAGCGTAACCTCCGTCAGCTAAAAGCCAGCAATTTCGGGAACGTGCATACATCTCGGCGTAATGATTCTCTGCTATACCTGATTTCCATATATATGAATCATGACACGATCCAGGTCTAGTGCTGTCAACGGCCCGTATTTTCATTTCGTAGTCACAAACCTTAATAAAAAAAAGCGTTTACACAAACAAATATAAATGAATGTGTATTTATACTTACAATCATGGTATTTATGCTAAAATATCCCTTTCGGTTATAAAAAAGCGCTTCTCCATCTGGAGGTTTTATGAGTCGAACGTGAGTACCGTCGACACAACCAACAACCCCAGGAATTCCATGCTTTTGGTAAAAATGCATTTTTGAAGCACTGACTTCCGCCTGACTCATTTCCATATTAATCCATTGTGGACATATTTTGTCCTCAATAGCGTTTACCACTTTCCACATTATTTTGCACAATGTTGTCCTTCCCATGCTTATATTTATGTCGTTTGCTATAACACCTTGAAAAGCGCCTACCGCAAGAAATCTCAAAGCTGCCGCCAATTGTATTTTTTGTGGTATTGAGCCTGTGCTAATGTAGGGTGCAATTTGATCAAGGATCATTGAAAATCCCTCTTTATTAAGTCGGTAAAAAGCTATAAAACTTTTAAATGCATAAATTATTATGTTAAACAGATTAACGACACTTAACTTACCACGAATTTGGAATATCCATTGGATTTGAGTAGTCACGCAAGTGCAGCCTTGATACGTTCCTCAAGAACTTCATTTCTTAAAACTTAAATCCCTAATGGCTAAGAGAAAAGCTAGTGGCATATTTTTTGTTGTGTTTTTTATAAAATATGATTAATAAATCTTCAGATTTTCTTTTTTAATTTCTTGTCTGATTCTTCGCGAGAATAAATTGTTTTGTTTACGTTTTTGTCTGCAAATTATGGCTTTGCAGACAAAAACATATGTTTAGATTTTTTTGAGCAGAAGTTCGAAAAAGAGAATTCACGTGAGAACCAGAACACCTCTCCATTCGTTGGGTGAAGTGAATTTGTGAAGTGAATTGAATATTTGGTGAGAGCCAGAACAGGGCTGTACATTACAACTATGCTGTTTTTCCTTGTCTGGACTGCAACATGGTTATTTCTCATGGTAAACATACCAAAAAAAAATGCATAATGGGGATTGACTGGAAAGGAACCGAGCCAAAATGGGAGTTTTTTAACATAAAGATCTTTCTTTTTGGACGAGAATTTCTAGGCAGACGGAGGTGCGACCATCAGCAAAAACAAAAATCCCCCTTAACAAACCAGTGGTTTTATGCTAATAAAAAGGGCAATCATCAAAGTTTGACAGAAAATGTTATTAAATCAAAGTGGTTTACATTTTTATAAAATTGGTTTTAATGACCAAACCACTACAAAGTGGTGGATCTAAACCAAAAGAACAATATCAAAATTCACAAACTGAAATATATCGAATTAAAATCAAGAAGAATTAAAATTACGTGAACATTTGTTTAAAAAAAAAAGGAAACAAAATAAAACCAAATACAAACAAAAAAAAAACAACTAAAATATAAAGTATAAAAACAAATTAAGCACCGTCCTCCTCCTCTGCCACAACGTGGGATTTACCAGCCAGTCCTTGGAGGCGATCTGCACCAATCCATCAGGTGGTGTTGAGGTATTCTATCAATTCTGTCCTGAGACAGTGACAAAATACTGACCACTGACGGACAGACGGACGTCCCAATACTTCTGAAAATAAAAAGAAAAGGAAAACTTAATAAATTGTCCATTGTTAAGGCAGGGTAGACATTTTTGAAGGCAACTTTTAGCAGGGTTTTTTTCCCTTTTAAACTTACCTACGAACAGGTTGAGCTCCTCCTAGGCTGTAGGGTTAGTTTTCTATCGAAGGATATTCTTTTTTCCGCGTCCCCCATCTTAAATGTCCTACCTTTAGCCTAAGTAAGGTGACCTTAAAAAAAAAAAGAGAACGTAAAAATAAAATAACGAAACGAAATCGAACCTTTTTATTTTAAGAACTATACTTTTGTACATACAAACTCATACTTACGGACAGACAACTACGGACGGACATCAGGAAGACAACATTACCTCCCCTCTCCAGAATCCGGTTCGCCATCCTGGCCCCGGAGCCAAAAAAAGTCTCAGACAAAGGCAATTGGAAATAAAAGAAGAGGAAAATACATGGATGAAAACGTATTATTAAAGAAGAAATTAGTCTTGGAATACTTACATCTCCGGCTACATTGTCGTCAAAACCTGTAAAGAAACAAAAATGAAAATAAAAAATTGTTTTTATTTAAATTTATTTAAATAATATATTGAGAATATCGCAGAATTATCATATTAAATTAACAAATGTTTTGTTTGTAGTTTACTTAAATGAATCAATAAAAACAGGAAATTGTAAACAATGGTAAAAACTTTTGGGTTAATGGCTAAAATGTAAGACTAGAAAGGGATAGGAAGGTAACAACACCTCAGAGCGGTAGGTATGGGGCAACCTGCTAAATCATTGGTGTTGCCAAGGTGGAACTTCAGGTTCCAGCGGGAGGGACACCCGGTAACAACAACATCCGGGATTTATCTGGTGATTTTGGGTGGGAAGAAATTGTCAGCTGATCTTTTCGACCCTTTTTCTATTTTTTTCATTTATTTACAAGTCTGGCATGTCTTAAATTTTTTGATACTGTCAGAAATGCTCTTTGTCAGAAAAAAAACCACCCATCCGGCGAGCTTAGTCGCGCTAAAAGCCATCATGCCAGCTACTCTGACAAAGGGGAAAAACAGACACAAAGTTTTACATTTTATGACCAGAAGACAGTACAAAATGGCGCCCAACAACATGGGGCTCGAAAAGAAGGGTATAGTTTTGGCAAATAAGTACTGGAAGACAGGAGAAAACCAATGAGGTTATGTAGGTCCCGTTCGAGGCAAGTTTAGGAATCCTTAACGGTTGCCACATAGACCAAATGGGTGAATCTTGTATGTTGTATGGAGGGTTTTCGCCAACTGTGATCCAGAATAGTTTCGATATTTTATCAGAATCAATGGGAAAGAACAAAGAAGTCGGATCAACTTTCCATACAGCATTTGTCTACTTAGGGTTTTATTAGTCACTACCTAGTACTTTTCCTATGTTAAGAGCCTGACCCGATTGTAATGGCTTAGAAGTCGTAGTCGTCGAGCAGTACATTCATAGGAAAGGATTTAAACATATTCCAAATTTAGCTCTCCTGACGGGTTACTACACCACTTACCTGATTTTTCTGGGGATGGTTACTGGAGAAAAGTTTTGTCTGCGGCAGCAGGATCCAACTCCGGGTCCGTAAGAGCAAACTCAGTTGGCCCACATCAGAGAGAGTTAATATGTGTATTATATTTGTCATGAAATATACCTACAGAAATAAACATACATTTAAATCAATCATCCAAAATCATTAAGAATCGTATGCGATTTTCGTTTACGTACCTGTGCTGTGAAGTGTTGTTACCTGAAAACCCTATCTCAGACCTAGAAGGAAAACGTATATTAGTTTATTGGTGGATTTCAGGTCCCTGTTATCAAATAGAAGGACATTATAATTTAGGTTAGTATTGAAGTGAAGTTTAGATATAGTATATGTATCAAGTATAAGTCTTTGTGTTTATCTAATGGACTTAATTATCCTATTTCTTCGACAGTCTACGTTGGAAGCGATTGAAATACTCAAGACTCTAGGAAAAAATACAATCTGAAAGAGTTTGTCAGGGAATGGTTTTGACCAGACAAGGAATTAGGTTGCTAACCGACGGACCTAGTAGTTTTATTATGTCTACAACTGCGTCCTCGACATTGATTTCTGACACTATCGCCGCTGGTGGGAGTACCGATACGACCGCATCTTCGACAGTCACGACGCATGTTGTAACAGCTACAGATACTATGACTTCCACGGTTGCATCCACTCCGAACGAGATATCAGCGAGCTCAGAGGAACTCAACAACACCATGGTATCACTAGATTTCACCAGCATGACGGCTCAAAATATCAGGCGCGACTTTCGGCAGGAAAATCCAGGCACTTTGCGGTCCCGGGAGAACGGCAGCCAAGGAGAAAATATGCAACAATTAGTGGCCACCATAGGACTTGCTCAGGCACAAATAATGCGAGTGTATGAGGAAATCAAGCAGTTAAGGCAGGAACCAACGCGGATACCGACCTATGCCCAACCAAGTCTACCACAATTTGTCGGGTACATGCCGATGCCACCACCACCGATTTCTAGGGAGGCAGGTCAAACTGCTGAAGAGCAGATTCCCATAGTACCACCACCTCCAGGTTTTAGGGAGAATCCGGAGAGGATTACACCACCGGGAACGAACTACGGTATTCCCATAGCGAGTGCTCAACCATCGAGTACAACATCAAATCCACTGTGGAACAATTTCTACCAAGCTCAAGGCCCGTCACCTGTCTATGGCTACCCAGTGCAGCACGTAGCACCGCCAAAAATCAACCTCAAAATGTGGGGTATCAAGTTTGATGGGACAGAGAAGACAATGGATGCTGAGGATTTCATATTCAGAGTTGAAGCCTTGCGGCAAGATCATAGCTACTCCGTTGCAGAACTGATGAAAGACTTCCAGCAGTTGTTAGAGGGTGATGCCCGTGATTGGTATTGGCAACACCGTCGCTTAGCTCCCTTTACGTCATGGCCAGAGTTGAAAGAATCCTTTTTAAGCCAGTTCCGAAGATTTGAAAATGAATTCCAAATCCAGAAGAGAATTATGGATCGCCGACAACAACCTCAGGAGTCGTTTGAGGAGTTTTTCAATGCAGTTGTCAAACTGAGGAACCAGCAAAGATCACCCTACTCAGAGCAAGACCTCGTAGAGATTATGAAAGGGAATTTGAAATCTCAGCTTGCCGCCCTGATATTCCCCATTAAGATGTTTGGACTGAGTCACTTCAGACACGAAGTGAAAAGAGCTGAAGCCATGCTAGCCAGTCAACGGCAGAATTTCCAACATCGTACCTTGCCCAAAGTACACGAAGTAGAGAGGGATGAGAGAGCTACTTTAGATATGGAAGTGGATGCCCTGAGTTCAAGTAGTCGTTACACTTGCTGGAACTGTCGGAAGATAGGTCATAGTTTCATAGACTGTCCCGTTCCAGTGAACAGGGTTTTCTGTTTCAAGTGTGGTAGAGAAGGCGTCGTGAGTCCGAAATGTCCTAAATGTCAGGGAAACTTGCCAACGAGCGTGACTCGAATTGGGGAGACACGCTCGACTCAGACCGAACACCAATAGAAATAGAAAATTCAATCTCCGACCACGCCGAACCGAATATCGTTCCGATAAAGGTATTAACGAATGTCGATCGAGAGCCGCCTCAGGACGTTCTTAAAAAAATGCGAGTGTTGAAACCCTTACACATCAGGAAGTTAGAATATGAGGAAGATCGACAGAGGATTTTTGGGTTGGAATCTGGTAAGGTGAAAAGAGCTAGAGAGAGATATAGTCATCGAAGAAAACTTCGTAAAGAAATAGCATCTGCTCGATTGTACGACGGCGATGATTCGAGATTTTACACCCGTATAAAAATAAATGGTGAGGAAATTGAAGGTCTCTTAGATAGCGGCGCTACAGTGTCCTGTTTAGGTAAAGATTGTGAAAGATTTATTAAGAAAGCTGGACTAGAAATTCAAAGTTTTTTCTCTTTTGTCAAGACGGCCGATGGAAGTCCACATCGTATCATAGGTAGAGTGCGTAGCACCATAGATTTCAATGGAAGGTCCCAGCCTATCACCTTTTACTTAGTTCCTACACTAAGTCGGCAACTGTTTTTGGGAGTGGACTTTATGCGCGCGTTTTCGATGTTCGCCCAGGTTGAGAGTTTGGCCACAAACAATATAGATCTCTGCGAGGAAGCCAACAGCTGTATAAATGATGACCCGAAGGTTCACCAGTTATCAGATCCACAACGAAAGTGTCTGGAAAGGATAATAGCAAGGTTTCCTTGTTATACCAAAAATGGCTTAGGCCGAACCACGTCTGAAGTACACATGATAGACACACGTGATGCAGTTCCAGTAAAAAGTAGGCATTATCCCGTATCCCCAGCCGTGCAGAAATTAATGTACGCAGAGCTGGATAGGATGTTGGCCTTGGGAGTCATTGAGCAAAGCAACAGTCCGTGGAGCCATCCGGTTACCTTAGTCCGGAAAGGCGAAAAGAATCGACTCTGTTTGGACGCGCGTGCGCTCAATGCCCTCACGGTCAAAGACGCCTATCCTCTCCCACACATCGAAGGATTATTAAGTCGGTTAGGGGATACTTATTTTATATCGAGTGTCGATCTGAAGGACGCCTTCTGGCAGATACCTTTAGAAGCGTCCAGTAGAGAAAAAACCGCATTCACGGTGCCGGGGAGACCACTCTACCATTTTACGGTCATGCCTTTTGGGTTGTGCAACGCGGCCCAAAGGTTATGCCGTCTAATGGATAGAGTGATCCCTTCAGCACTACGTGATCGAGTTTTTGTCTATCTGGACGATCTTTTAATTGTATCTCCAGACTTCGATACACACTTGGAACTGTTGAATCGTGTGGCTGTTCTGTTGGCTGATGCAGGATTGACAATAAATGTCGCGAAGTCCAAGTTCTGCTTCAAAGAGCTGCGGTACTTGGGCTATATTGTTGGTGGAGGGGAACTGAAACCTGATCCGGCAAAGGTCGAAACGATCGCTAAATATTCCTATCCCAAAACTGCGAAGCAAGTGAGGAGTTTCACGGGTGCTACAGGTTGGTATCGAAGGTTTATTGCCGACTATGCTTCCATAGCAGCCCCAATCTTCGACACCTTAAAAAAAGGGAAGAACTTCCAGTTCACCGAAGAGGCCAAGGTCGCTTTCGACAAACTTAAGAACGCCTTGATCACTAGCCCCATTCTAACGCATCCGAATTTTGATAAACATTTTTATGTGCAGAGTGATGCTTCTGACGTTGGCATAGGCGCTGTCTTATTTCAGAAAGACGACGACGGGGAAGAGCATCCAATTGCGTATTTTTCGCAAAAGCTGTCCTCAGCACAAAGGAACTACTCGGTAACGGAGCGAGAATGTTTGGCCGTGGTCATGACAATCAAAAAGTTTCGTCCATACATCGAGTTGATGCCATTTACGGTAATCACAGACCACAGTAGCCTGAAATGGTTGATGTCCCACAAAGACCTTAGTGGAAGACTGGCGAGGTGGAGCCTCCATCTCCAGTCATTCAGTTTTAGCGTAGAGCATAGGCAAGGGAAACAAAATGTGGTACCTGATACCCTATCGAGGTACGACATGGAAGAGATATCCTCGAATGTAGACAGTTTAATCGACCTGAGTTCGGAGGCTTTTAAATCAGAACAATATGTTGAGCTTATAGCGAAAGTGGAAGAAAATGCAGATCAACTCCCAGACATTCGAGTAGTAGATGGATATGTATATAAGCGAACCTTACACTATGATGGTACGGTCCTGGGCGAAGATTTTGCCTGGAAACTATGGGTACCAGTGGACATTACGCATGAACTTATCAAAAAAGCTCATTGTCCGCCACTGGTTGCTCACGGTGGGTTCCATAAGACACTTCGACGAGTAAAGGAATATTTCTACTGGCCGAACATGAATGCACATGTTCGAAGTTTTGTGCAGAGTTGTCAAATTTGCAAGGAAGCAAAACCCGCCAACAGTACGCTAAAGCCACCAATGGGGAGCGAGTCGATTGTAGAAAGACCCTTTCAACGGATATATATTGATTTCCTAGGCCCATATCCACGGTCAAAAATGGGAAACTCGTATATATTCATTGTTTTAGACCATGTATCGAAATTTGTATTTGTGAAGGCAATGAACAAAGCTAGCTCTAAAAACGTGATAAAGTTTCTTATAACCGAGATTTTTCATAAATTTGGTACGCCTGAGAGGATAGTGTCGGACAATGGCCAACAATTTGTAAGTAAAGAATTTGGGAGTATGGTTAAAAACTTCGGTATTGACCATATTAGCACTGCAACCCATTCACCCCAGGCTAATGCGTCTGAAAGGGTGAATCAGTCAATTCTCGCGGCAATACGTTCCTATCTACAAGAGGATCATAGAGAGTGGGATCAACATCTGTCAGAGATTGAATGTTCTCTAAGGTCGTCTGTACATTCGTCTATTGGTGTTACCCCATATTTTGCCCTGTTCGGCATGAATATGGTAAATCATGCAAGCTTTTATCAACTTGCCAGAAAACTTCACGTATTGAGCGTGAAACCAGAAACCAATATAGTTCCAAAATCGGTAAGACTTGAACTGCTAAGAGAAAAGATTAGGGACAATCTGCACAAAGCCTATACGAAAAATGAAAAGTCCTATAATATCCGAGTCAGGAATGTTAAGTTCATTCCTGGCCAAGAGGTCTATCGCAGGAGTTTCCAACAAAGTGACTTCAAGAACAACTTTAATGCGAAGCTCAGTCGCAAGTTCTTCAAATGCCGGTAGGCAATTGCTTGTACGAAGTAGAAGATCTAAAAGGAAAGTCACTCGGGATATTCCACGCGAAGGACTTAAAGCAATGAAAGACCTCGTTCACCATGAAAATCGAACATCTATTCCAGTATTTCCCCAAATATTTCAAAATTAGCCTCTCGGGCTTATGGACGGGAATAGAGCACTGGGAATACCCTTAGGGGTATCCGGGGTCTTACACTGCAATCCCACTTGGTACTATGAGTATATATAGGAGTGAGGTAAAGTCTGGTTACACCGGCAATGTGTTCAGGCCCTTGTTCAAGATTATAAGTTAAAGTCAGATTCATACAACTGTGCAGGACAAGGGTTCCATATCAGTTGGCGGCTGAGACATGCACTAGAGTTTTTCGATGCCAGAATACAAAAGGAAGGTTGCTTGGTCCTAGCTCGCTCTAAAATTGCAAATAGTGAGGGGACCGGTTGTGTCCATCATTGGTCCTTAACGATTCACCACCTTGCCCTAGGGACTCTATGTCATTAAGCTGCACCAGTGGTGACATCAGGACCATGAGCGCATCAATTATTTCTATAACGAGAGGAGCTAGGATAGTAATCAAGAACAAATAACGAAAACCGGACGAGGTATCCGTTAAGATACGGTATCTGGTACCGTGGACTCTAGGGTGTGCCAGGGCGCCAAAGTCTAGATACATTTGCCTAACACTGTTGACAGGGTATACAGTTGTCTTGAACAGGGCCTGAACATTGATCCGGTGTGAAGGTCACTTAGAAACGTAGATGCCCAATCCCCAATAAAATAAAACCCTATGGCCTCAAAAATCTCAATTTTTGTGATCATCCTTTTATTATACTATCATTTTATTTCCTTTCTCTAGCACTTGAATTTATATTCTTTAATAAAAAAGAAGTGAATTACTAGTATCTTGGATTAGTCTAATCTTAAGGTTATTTTTAGAATTGAATGAGGAAAGTTTTGAATAGCTAGGATTTACATTTTTAGGGCTTAGATTAGTATTGTTAGTTTTTAAATTGAATGAAAACGAGAAATGCTAAAACCAGATAAAACAAGAGTTTTATTTCAAATAGTTATTTACTTATTTTAATTAGAGAAAAACTCACCTGAATCATCTTTGGTTCCCCTCAAGTATGTCGAAAACTATGGAAGAACGAAATCAATTATATTATTGTAGTTACAGTGTCGTTTTTTTGTACCTTTTGAAGTGTAGCCTCCCAGTCTTGTGGATCGAGATGCATTCATGTAAATTAAAACGACCGTCCACATTCAGCTCATATTTATCTAGGCCGAAACGTAAACAAACCAAAATAATATGAGTTAAATATTAAGGAAGTCGAAAGAACTTAAAATGTACCTAACTACCGGGTAACTGTGTTTCTTCGCACGAATATATGTTCCATCCACCTATCAGATCCTCCACTGATTCCTCCGGGCTAAGGCCATATACTCCTACAGACGTTTATACTGAAAAGAAACATAGGAACCATTAAAGTTTAGGATTTTTTTTTGTGTAAAATTGAAAACAATGAAACATAGAAAAGATATGTGCGTGTGTGAGTAGCGCATTATATTAATTTTGCTAATTAAGAAAAACCCGAGCATATTTGTTGTTGTTGATTCAATATTTAACTGGAAATTCAAACGAATTAGACACAACCACTGTTAAATTCTCATAAATTTTCGCTATCACAAAAGCTCATAATTATTCTTCGGGAAAATTTCACGGTATGTGTGTTCACAAATTATTTTCAATCACTTTCCAAGCATTTTTGAAATATATTTCAAGTCTCATTCATTGAAACCTAAATGCTTAAGTTATTTTCTTTTATTTATTTCCACTAATTTTTTTAATTGTCGAAAGGAAGGACAGGCACATATTTAGAAAAAATACATACACAAAAAAAAAGGTCTCATGTAAAGCTCGCAAACAAATTCACAAAAGACACCAATATTTTCGTTATTTTTTTTTATAATTACACATTTTTCACAAAATCACATTCCTCAAGAACTCCTTATTCAAAACAACAACAACAAACTTTTCCAAAAAAAAAATACTTCTCAAAAATATCAATAAATTAAATTTGTCATTTTCCTAAAATGTTTTTGTCTCCTCTCAAACGAATTTATAATTATTTTCTTATTGATTTCTACATTTGTCCGTCCGCGTTTGTTTTGATTTGAATCAATTTTCTTTTACTAAATCATTCTTTTGCTGTCATTCCAAATTCGCGTGGTTTTCTTTTCGCAACATTTTATTGCAATGGTTTCACTTTTTCCAGTTTTCGATATTCTTCATTCCCGAAAATGGCTGATATCCGCCAAAACCATGCGTTATTGAATGAGTGCATTGGGTTACATATCTACGTTCATGCACCGCTATCATTCAGCCATGCACGTACTCATCACACACACACACACACACTCAGAAATTTGTCGAACACATTTTATTTTTCATTCAATTATGTTTTTTTGTTAATTTTTTTTACACATCCACTCATTCTATTTTTTCCTTCCTTTAGCTTTCCCACATTTAACTTTCGGTTTATTCATATTATTAATTTTTTATTGAGTTAACGAAGGTCCCCCAGAGCGTTCATTTACTTCTTGTTACACATAACTTTCATAATTTTTTTCGCGCACATACTTTTACCTTTTTTACACATAAATTTCATTTTATTTCTCACACGCACCATCGGTTTTCACTTTAGTTAATTAATTAGTTTTTACGAAGTTCTTTATTTTCACCATACTCACCCTTTTCCGGTTCTAATTACCTGCTACAAAAATTCCGTCCGCTCCATTCAATATTATGCTTCTTTTAATTTAGTGATCCGAGTCGATTTATTCACTGTGAACGCCGTCCTTACGATTGTCAGCTGGTTGGTACGTACCAACTACCGATTGTCGGATTCATCGATTTGTCAAAATGCGAACGTGAGCGTTTAGCGTCGCCAGCGGGTAGTTAGTTCAGATTTTTGGGGAAAACTGTTGAAAATGTTTCAATAATAACTGAATGGGGCCGAAAATATTAATTATACTCGCGCGTAGCATACAGTGAAATAATAGTACAACAACAAATATTATACGGTTATGATTGGTTGTGTAAGTCGCACGACTTATCGCCAGGTGTAAATGCTCCCCCACAGTAAGTACTATGTCAGTACCTTTGACTAAGAATCTATTAGGGGATGCAGTATAGGGATGCCAGTTCATGAAATAACCGGTTAGGTGGAAGAAAACGTGGTAGTCCTATGTGATATTTCGCACATTTTTCCCTCCCATCCTTTGATAAGGATATCCACAGGATGGTTGGGTTTGTCGTGTGCGCCTTAAGGGGTTAAGCTATTAGCGCCATCTGGAGGGAATTTTGGCACCGAGAAAAGAGAAAATACATTACAACTATGCTGTTTTTCCTTGTCTGGACTGCAACATGGTTATTTCTCATGGTAAACATACCAAAAAAAAAAATGCATAATGAGGATTGACTGGAAAGGAACCGAGCCAAAATGGGAGTTTTTTAACATAAAGATCTTTCTTTTTGGACGAGAATTTCTAGGCAGACGGAGGTGCGACCATCAGCAAAAACAAAAATCCCCCTTAACAAACCAGTGGTTTTATGCTAATAAAAAGGGCAATCATCAAAGTTTGACAGAAAATTTTATTAAATCAAAGTGGTTTACATTTTTATAAAATTGGTTTTAATGACCAAACCACTACAAAGTGGTGGATCTAAACCAAAAGAACAATATCAAAATTCACAAACTGATATATATCGAATTAAAATCAAGAAGAATTAAAATTACGTGAACATTTATTTAAAAAAAAAAGGAAACAAAATAAAACCAAATACAAACAAAAAAAAAACAACTAAAATATAAAGTATAAAAACAAATTAAGCACCGTCCTCCTCCTCTGCCACAACGTGGGATTTACCAGCCAGTCCTTGGAGGCGATCTGCACCAATCCATCAGGTGGTGTTGAGGTATTCTATCAATTCTGTCCTGAGACAGTGACAAAATACTGACCACTGACGGACAGACGGACGTCCCAATACTTCTGAAAATAAAAAGAAAAGGAAAACTTAATAAATTGTCCATTGTTAAGGCAGGGTAGACATTTTTGAAGGCAACTTTTAGCAGGGTTTTTTTCCCTTTTGAACTTACCTACGAACAGGTTGAGCTCCTCCTAGGCTGTAGGGTTAGTTTTCTATCGAAGGATATTCTTTTTTCCGCGTCCCCCATCTTAAATGTCCTACCTTTAGCCTAAGTAAGGTGACCTCATACTTACGGACAGACAACTACGGACGGACATCAGGAAGACAACATTACCTCCCCTCTCCAGAATCCGGTTCGCCATCCTGGCCCCGGAGCCAAAAAAAGTCTCAGACAAAGGCAATTGGAAATAAAAGAAGAGGAAAATACATGGATGAAAACGTATTATTAAAGAAGAAATTAGTCTTGGAATACTTACATCTCCGGCTACATTGTCGTCAAAACCTGTAAAGAAACAAAAATGAAAATAAAAAATTGTTTTTATTTAAATTTATTTAAATAATATATTGAGAATAGCGCAGAATTATCATATTAAATTAACAAATGTTTTGTTTGTAGTTTACTTAAATGAATCAATAAAAACAGGAAATTGTAAACAATGGTAAAAACTTTTGGGTTAATGGCTAAAATGTAAGACTAGAAAGGGATAGGAAGGTAACAACACCTCAGAGCGGTAGGTATGGGGCAACCTGCTAAATCATTGGTGTTGCCAAGGTGGAACTTCAGGTTCCAGCGGGAGGGACACCCGGTAACAACAACATCCGGGATTTATCTGGTGATTTTGGGTGGGAAGAAATTGTCAGCTGATCTTTTCGACCCTTTTTCTATTTTTTTTCATTTATTTACAAGTCTGGCATGTCTTAAATTTTTTGATACTGTCAGAAATGCTCTTTGTCAGAAAAAAACCCCCCATCCGGCGAGCTTAGTCGCGCTAAAAGCCATCATGCCAGCTACTCTGACAAAGGGGAAAAACAGACACAAAGTTTTACATTTTATGACCAGAAGACAGTACAAAATGGCGCCCAACAACATGGGGCTCGAAAAGAAGGGTATAGTTTTGGCAAATAAGTACTGGAAGACAGTAGAAAACCAATGAGGTTATGTAGGTCCCGTTCGAGGCAAGTTTAGGAATCCTTCACGGTTGCCACATAGACCAAATGGGTGAATCTTGTATGTTGTATGGAGGGTTTTCGCCAACTGTGATCCAGAATAGTTTCGATATTTTATCAGAATCAATGGGAACGAACAAATAAGTCGGATCAACTTTCCATACAGCATTTGTCTACTTAGGGTTTTATTAGTCACTACCTAGTACTTTTCCTATGTTAAGAGCCTGACCCGATTGTAATGGCTTAGAAGTCGTAGTCGTCGAGCAGTACTGTCATAGGAAAGGATTTAAACATATTCCAAATTTAGCTCTCCTGACGGGTTACTACACCACTTACCTGATTTTTCTGGGGATGGTTACTGGAGAAAAGTTTTGTCTGCGGCAGCAGGATCCAACTCCGGGTCCGTAAGAGCAAACTCAGTTGGCCCACATCAGAGAGAGTTAATATGTGTATTATATTTGTCATGAAATATACCTACAGAAATAAACATACATTTAAATCAATCATCCAAAATCATTAAGAATCGTATGCGATTTTCGTGTACGTACCTGTGCTGTGAAGTGTTGTTACCTGAAAACCCTATCTCAGACCTAGAAGGAAAACGTATATTAGTTTATTGGTGGATTTCAGGTCCCTGTTATCAAATAGAAGTACATTATAATTTAGGTTAGTATTGAAGTGAAGTTTAGATATAGTATATGTATCAAGTATAAGTCTTTGTGTTTATCTAATGGACTTAATTATCCTATTTCTTCGACAGTCTACGTTGGAAGCGATTGAAATACTCAAGACTCTAGGAAAAAATACAATCTGAAAGAGTTTGTCAGGGAATGGTTTTGACCAGACAAGGAATTAGGTTGCTAACCGACGGACCTAGTAGTTTTATTATGTCTACAACTGCGTCCTCGACATTGATTTCTGACACTATCGCCGCTGGTGGGAGTACCGATACGACCGCATCTTCGACAGTCACGACGCATGTTGTAACAGCTACAGATACTATGACTTCCACGGTTGCATCCACTCCGAACGAGACATCAGCGAGCTCAGAGGAACTCAACAACACCATGGTATCACTAGATTTCACCAGCATGACGGCTCAAAATATCAGGCGCGACTTTCGGCAGGAAAATCCAGGCACTTTGCGGTCCCGGGAGAACGGCAGCCAAGGAGAAAATATGCAACAATTAGTGGCCACCATAGGACTTGCTCAGGCACAAATAATGCGAGTGTATGAGGAAATCAAGCAGTTAAGGCAGGAACCAACGCGGATACCGACCTATGCCCAACCAAGTCTACCACAATTTGTCGGGTACATGCCGATGCCACCACCACCGATTTCTAGGGAGGCAGGTCAAACTGCTGAAGAGCAGATTCCCATAGTACCACCACCTCCAGGTTTTAGGGAGAATCCGGAGAGGATTACACCACCGGGAACGAACTACGGTATTCCCATAGCGAGTGCTCAACCATCGAGTACAACATCAAATCCACTGTGGAACAATTTCTACCAAGCTCAAGGCCCGTCACCTGTCTATGGCTACCCAGTGCAGCACGTAGCACCGCCAAAAATCAACCTCAAAATGTGGGGTATCAAGTTTGATGGGACAGAGAAGACAATGGATGCTGAGGATTTCATATTCAGAGTTGAAGCCTTGCGGCAAGATCATAGCTACTCCGTTGCAGAACTGATGAAAGACTTCCAGCAGTTGTTAGAGGGTGATGCCCGTGATTGGTATTGGCAACACCGTCGCTTAGCTCCCTTTACGTCATGGCCAGAGTTGAAAGAATCCTTTTTAAGCCAGTTCCGAAGATTTGAAAATGAATTCCAAATCCAGAAGAGAATTATGGATCGCCGACAACAACCTCAGGAGTCGTTTGAGGAGTTTTTCAATGCAGTTGTCAAACTGAGGAACCAGCAAAGATCACCCTACTCAGAGCAAGACCTCGTAGAGATTATGAAAGGGAATTTGAAATCTCAGCTTGCCGCCCTGATATTCCCCATTAAGATGTTTGGACTGAGTCACTTCAGACACGAAGTGAAAAGAGCTGAAGCCATGCTAGCCAGTCAACGGCAGAATTTCCAACATCGTACCTTGCCCAAAGTACACGAAGTAGAGAGGGATGAGAGAGCTACTTTAGATATGGAAGTGGATGCCCTGAGTTCAAGTAGTCGTTACACTTGCTGGAACTGTCGGAAGATAGGTCATAGTTTCATAGACTGTCCCGTTCCAGTGAACAGGGTTTTCTGTTTCAAGTGTGGTAGAGAAGGCGTCGTGAGTCCGAAATGTCCTAAATGTCAGGGAAACTTGCCAACGAGCGTGACTCGAATTGGGGAGACACGCTCGACTCAGACCGAACACCAATAGAAATAGAAAATTCAATCTCCGACCACGCCGAACCGAATATCGTTCCGATAAAGGTATTAACGAATGTCGATCGAGAGCCGCCTCAGGACGTTCTTAAAAAAATGCGAGTGTTGAAACCCTTACACATCAGGAAGTTAGAATATGAGGAAGATCGACAGAGGATTTTTGGGTTGGAATCTGGTAAGGTGAAAAGAGCTAGAGAGAGATATAGTCATCGAAGAAAACTTCGTAAAGAAATAGCATCTGCTCGATTGTACGACGGCGATGATTCGAGATTTTACACCCGTATAAAAATAAATGGTGAGGAAATTGAAGGTCTCTTAGATAGCGGCGCTACAGTGTCCTGTTTAGGTAAAGATTGTGAAAGATTTATTAAGAAAGCTGGACTAGAAATTCAAAGTTTTTTCTCTTTTGTCAAGACGGCCGATGGAAGTCCACATCGTATCATAGGTAGAGTGCGTAGCACCATAGATTTCAATGGAAGGTCCCAGCCTATCACCTTTTACTTAGTTCCTACACTAAGTCGGCAACTGTTTTTGGGAGTGGACTTTATGCGCGCGTTTTCGATGTTCGCCCAGGTTGAGAGTTTGGCCACAAACAATATAGATCTCTGCGAGGAAGCCAACAGCTGTATAAATGATGACCCGAAGGTTCACCAGTTATCAGATCCACAACGAAAGTGTCTGGAAAGGATAATAGCAAGGTTTCCTTGTTATACCAAAAATGGCTTAGGCCGAACCACGTCTGAAGTACACATGATAGACACACGTGATGCAGTTCCAGTAAAAAGTAGGCATTATCCCGTATCCCCAGCCGTGCAGAAATTAATGTACGCAGAGCTGGATAGGATGTTGGCCTTGGGAGTCATTGAGCAAAGCAACAGTCCGTGGAGCCATCCGGTTACCTTAGTCCGGAAAGGCGAAAAGAATCGACTCTGTTTGGACGCGCGTGCGCTCAATGCCCTCACGGTCAAAGACGCCTATCCTCTCCCACACATCGAAGGATTATTAAGTCGGTTAGGGGATACTTATTTTATATCGAGTGTCGATCTGAAGGACGCCTTCTGGCAGATACCTTTAGAAGCGTCCAGTAGAGAAAAAACCGCATTCACGGTGCCGGGGAGACCACTCTACCATTTTACGGTCATGCCTTTTGGGTTGTGCAACGCGGCCCAAAGGTTATGCCGTCTAATGGATAGAGTGATCCCTTCAGCACTACGTGATCGAGTTTTTGTCTATCTGGACGATCTTTTAATTGTATCTCCAGACTTCGATACACACTTGGAACTGTTGAATCGTGTGGCTGTTCTGTTGGCTGATGCAGGATTGACAATAAATGTCGCGAAGTCCAAGTTCTGCTTCAAAGAGCTGCGGTACTTGGGCTATATTGTTGGTGGAGGGGAACTGAAACCTGATCCGGCAAAGGTCGAAACGATCGCTAAATATTCCTATCCCAAAACTGCGAAGCAAGTGAGGAGTTTCACGGGTGCTACAGGTTGGTATCGAAGGTTTATTGCCGACTATGCTTCCATAGCAGCCCCAATCTTCGACACCTTAAAAAAAGGAAAGAACTTCCAGTTCACCGAAGAGGCCAAGGTCGCTTTCGACAAACTTAAGAACGCCTTGATCACTAGCCCCATTCTAACGCATCCGAATTTTGATAAACATTTTTATGTGCAGAGTGATGCTTCTGACGTTGGCATAGGCGCTGTCTTATTTCAGAAAGACGACGACGGGGAAGAGCATCCAATTGCGTATTTTTCGCAAAAGCTGTCCTCAGCACAAAGGAACTACTCGGTAACGGAGCGAGAATGTTTGGCCGTGGTCATGGCAATCAAAAAGTTTCGTCCATACATCGAGTTGATGCCATTTACGGTAATCACAGACCACAGTAGCCTGAAATGGTTGATGTCCCACAAAGACCTTAGTGGAAGACTGGCGAGGTGGAGCCTCCATCTCCAGTCATTCAGTTTTGGCGTAGAGCATAGGCAAGGGAAACAAAATGTGGTACCTGATACCCTATCGAGGTACGACATGGAAGAGATATCCTCGAATGTAGACAGTTTAATCGACCTGAGTTCGGAGGCTTTTAAATCAGAACAATATGTTGAGCTTATAGCGAAAGTGGAAGAAAATGCAGATCAACTCCCAGACATTCGAGTAGTAGATGGATATGTATATAAGCGAACCTTACACTATGATGGTACGGTCCTGGGCGAAGATTTTGCCTGGAAACTATGGGTACCAGTGGACATTACGCATGAACTTATCAAAAAAGCTCATTGTCCGCCACTGGTTGCTCACGGTGGGTTCCATAAGACACTTCGACGAGTAAAGGAATATTTCTACTGGCCGAACATGAATGCACATGTTCGAAGTTTTGTGCAGAGTTGTCAAATTTGCAAGGAAGCAAAACCCGCCAACAGTACGCTAAAGCCACCAATGGGGAGCGAGTCGATTGTAGAAAGACCCTTTCAACGGATATATATTGATTTCCTAGGCCCATATCCACGGTCAAAATTGGGAAATTCGTATATATTCATTGTTTTAGACCATGTATCGAAATTTGTATTTTTGAAGGCAATGAACAAAGCTAGCTCTAAAAACGTGATAAAGTTTCTTATAACCGAGATTTTTCATAAATTTGGTACGCCTGAGAGGATAGTGTCGGACAATGGCCAACAATTTGTAAGTAAAGAATTTGGGAGTATGGTTAAAAACTTCGGTATTGACCATATTCGCACTGCAACCCATTCACCCCAGGCTAATGCGTCTGAAAGGGTGAATCAGTCAATTCTCGCGGCAATACGTTCCTATCTACAAGAGGATCATAGAGAGTGGGATCAACATCTGTCAGAGATTGAATGTTCTCTAAGGTCGTCTGTACATTCGTCTATTGGTGTTACCCCATATTTTGCCCTGTTCGGCATGAATATGGTAAATCATGCAAGCTTTTATCAACTTGCCAGAAAACTTCACGTATTGAGCGTGAAACCAGAAACCAATATAGTTCCAAAATCGGTAAGACTTGAACTGCTAAGAGAAAAGATTAGGGACAATCTGCACAAAGCCTATACGAAAAATGAAAAGTCCTATAATATCCGAGTCAGGAATGTTAAGTTCATTCCTGGCCAAGAGGTCTATCGCAGGAGTTTCCAACAAAGTGACTTCAAGAACAACTTTAATGCGAAGCTCAGTCGCAAGTTCTTCAAATGCCGGGTAGTAAAACCGGTAGGCAATTGCTTGTACGAAGTAGAAGATCTAAAAGGAAAGTCACTCGGGATATTCCACGCGAAGGACTTAAAGCAATGAAAGACCTCGTTCACCATGAAAATCGAACATCTACTCCAGTATTTCCCCAAATATTTCAAAATTAGCCTCTCGGGCTTATGGACGGGAATAGAGCACTGGGAATACCCTTAGGGGTATCCGGGGTCTTACACTGCAATCCCACTTGGTACTATGAGTATATATAGGAGTGAGGTAAAGTCTGGTTACACCGGCAATGTGTTCAGGCCCTTGTTCAAGATTATAAGTTAAAGTCAGATTCATACAACTGTGCAGGACAAGGGTTCCATATCAGTTGGCGGCTGAGACATGCACTAGAGTTTTTCGATGCCAGAATACAAAAGGAAGGTTGCTTGGTCCTAGCTCGCTCTAAAATTGCAAATAGTGAGGGGACCGGTTGTGTCCATCATTGGTCCTTAACGATTCACCACCTTGCCCTAGGGACTCTATGTCATTAAGCTGCACCAGTGGTGACATCAGGACCATGAGCGCATCAATTATTTCTATAACGAGAGGAGCTAGGATAGTAATCAAGAACAAATAACGAAAACCGGACGAGGTATCCGTTAAGATACGGTATCTGGTACCGTGGACTCTAGGGTGTGCCAGGGCGCCAAAGTCTAGATACATTTGCCTAACACTGTTGACAGGGTATACAGTTGTCTTGAACAGGGCCTGAACATTGATCCGGTGTGAAGGTCACTTAGAAACGTAGATGCCCAATCCCCAATAAAATAAAACCCTATGGCCTCAAAAATCTCAATTTTTGTGATCATCCTTTTATTATACTATCATTTTATTTCCTTTCTCTAGCACTTGAATTTATATTCTTTAATAAAAAAGAAGTGAATTACTAGTATCTTGGATTAGTCTAATCTTAAGGTTATTTTTAGAATTGAATGAGGAAAGTTTTGAATAGCTAGGATTTACATTTTTAGGGCTTAGATTAGTATTGTTAGTTTTTAAATTGAATGAAAACGAGAAATGCTAAAACCAGATAAAACAAGAGTTTTATTTCAAAACTCACCTGAATCATCTTTGGTTCCCCTCAAGTATGTCGAAAGCTATGGAAGAACGAAATCAATTATATTATTGTAGTTACAGTGTCGTTTTTTTTGTACCTTTTGAAGTGTAGCCTCCCAGTCTTGTGGATCGAGATGCATTCATGTATCCAAATTAAAACGACCGTCCACATTCAGCTCATATTTATCTAGGCCGAAACGTAAACAAACCAAAATAATATGAGTTAAATATTAAGGAAGTCGAAAGAACTTAAAATGTACCTAACTACCGGGTAACTGTGTTTCTTCGCACGAATATATGTTCCATCCACCTATCAGATCCTCCACTGATTCCTCCGGGCTAAGGCCATATACTCCTACAGACGTTTATACTGAAAAGAAACATAGGAACCATTAAAGTTTAGGAATTTTTTTTTTGTGTAAAATTGAAAACAATGAAACATAGAAAAGATATGTGCGTGTGTGAGTAGCGCATTATATTAATTTTGCTAATTAAGAAAAACCCGAGCATATTTGTTGTTGTTGATTCAATATTTAACTGGAAATTCAAACGAATTAGACACAACCACTGTTAAATTCTCATAAATTTTCGCTATCACAAAAGCTCATAATTATTCTTCGGGAAAATTTCACGGTATGTGTGTTCACAAATTATTTTCAATCACTTTCCAAGCATTTTTGAAATATATTTCAAGTCTCATTCATTGAAACCTAAATGCTTAAGTTATTTTCTTTTATTTATTTCCACTAATTTTTTAATTGTCGAAAGGAAGGACAGGCACATATTTAGAAAAAAATACATACACAAAAAAAGGTCTCATGTAAAGCTCGCAAACAAATTCACAAAAGACACCAATATTTTCGTTATTTTTTTTTATAATTACACATTTTTCACAAAATCACATTCCTCAAGAACTCCTTATTCAAAACAACAACAACAAACTTTTCCAAAAAAAAATACTTCTCAAAAATATCAATAAATTAAATTTGTCATTTTCCTAAAATGTTTTTGTCTCCTCTCAAACGAATTTATAATTATTTTCTTATTGATTTCTACATTTGTCCGTCCGCGTTTGTTTTGATTTGAATCAATTTTCTTTTACTAAATCATTCTTTTGCTGTCATTCCAAATTCGCGTGGTTTTCTTTTCGCAACATTTTCTTGCAATGGTTTCACTTTTTCCAGTTTTCGATATTCTTCATTCCCGAAAATGGCTGATATCCGCCAAAACCATGCGTTATTGAATGAGTGCATTGGGTTACATATCTACGTTCATGCACCGCTATCATTCAGCCATGCACGTACTCATCACACACACACACACACTCAGAAATTTGTCGAACACATTTTATTTTTCATTCAATTATGTTTTTTTGTTAATTTTTTTTACACATCCACTCATTCTATTTTTTCCTTCCTTTAGCTTTCCCACATTTAACTTTCGGTTTATTCATATTATTAATTTTTTATTGAGTTAACGAAGGTCCCCCAGAGCGTTCATTTACTTCTTGTTACACTAGAGCACATACTTTTACCTTTTTTACACATAAATTTCATTTTATTTCTCACACGCACCATCGGTTTTCACTTTAGTTAATTAATTAGTTTTTACGAAGTTCTTTATTTTCACCATACTCACCCTTTTCCGGTTCTAATTACCTGCTACAAAAATTCCGTCCGCTCCATTCAATATTATGCTTCTTTTAATTTAGTGATCCGAGTCGATTTATTCACTGTGAACGCCGTCCTTACGATTGTCAGCTGGTTGGTACGTACCAACTACCGATTGTCGGATTCATCGATTTGTCAAAATGCGAACGTGAGCGTTTAGCGTCGCCAGCGGGTAGTTAGTTCAGATTTTTGGGGAAAACTGTTGAAAATGTTTCAATAATAACTGAATGGGGCCGAAAATATTAATTATACTCGCGCGTAGCATACAGTGAAATAATAGTACAACAACAAATATTATACGGTTATGATTGGTTGTGTAAGTCGCACGACTTATCGCCAGGTGTAAATGCTCCCCCACAGTAAGTACTATGTCAGTACTTTTGACTAAGAATCTATTAGGGGATGCAGTATAGGGATGCCAGTTCATGAAATAACCGGTTAGGTGGAAGAAAACGTGGTAGTCCTATGTGATATTTCGCACATTTTTCCCTCCCATCCTTTGATAAGGATATCCACAGGATGGTTGGGTTTGTCGTGTGCGCCTTAAGGGGTTAAGCTATTAGCGCCATCTGGAGGGAATTTTGGCACCGAGAAAAGAGAAAATACATTACAACTATGCTGTTTTTCCTTGTCTGGACTGCAACATGGTTATTTCTCATGGTAAACATACCAAAAAAAAAATGCATAATGAGGATTGACTGGAAATGAACCGAGCCAAAATGGGAGTTTTTTAACATAAAGATCTTTCTTTTTGGACGAGAATTTCTAGGCAGACGGAGGTGCGACCATCAGCAAAAACAAAAATCCCCCTTAACAAACCAGTGGTTTTATGCTAATAAAAAGGGCAATCATCAAAGTTTGACAGAAAATTTTATTAAATCAAAGTGGTTTACATTTTTATAAAATTGGTTTTAATGACCAAACCACTACAAAGTGGTGGATCTAAACCAAAAGAACAATATCAAAATTCACAAACTGAAATATATCGAATTAAAATCAAGAAGAATTAAAATTACGTGAACATTTATTTAAAAAAAAAAGGAAACAAAATAAAACCAAATACAAACAAAAAAAAAAAACAACTAAAATATAAAGTATAAAAACAAATTAAGCACCGTCCTCCTCCTCTGCCACAACGTGGGATTTACCAGCCAGTCCTTGGAGGCGATCTGCACCAATCCATCAGGTGGTGTTGAGGTATTCTATCAATTCTGTCCTGAGACAGTGACAAAATACTGACCACTGACGGACAGACGGACGTCCCAATACTTCTGAAAATAAAAAGAAAAGGAAAACTTAATAAATTGTCCATTGTTAAGGCAGGGTAGACATTTTTGAAGGCAACTTTTAGCAGGGTTTTTTTCCCTTTTGAACTTACCTACGAACAGGTTGAGCTCCTCCTAGGCTGTAGGGTTAGTTTTCTATCGAAGGATATTCTTTTTTCCGCGTCCCCCATCTTAAATGTCCTACCTTTAGCCTAAGTAAGGTGACCTTAAAAAAAAAGAGAACGTAAAAATAAAATAACGAAACGAAATCGAACCTTTTTATTTTAAGAACTATACTTTTGTACATACAAACTCATACTTACGGACAGACAACTACGGACGGACATCAGGAAGACAACATTACCTCCCCTCTCGAGAATCCGGTTCGCCATCCTGGCCCCGGAGCCAAAAAAAGTCTCAGACAAAGGCAATTGGAAATAAAAGAAGAGGAAAATACATGGATGAAAACGTATTATTAAAGAAGAAATTAGTCTTGGAATACTTACATCTCCGGCTACATTGTCGTCAAAACCTGTAAAGAAACAAAAATGAAAATAAAAAATTGTTTTTATTTAAATTTATTTAAATAATATATTGAGAATAGCGCAGAATTATCATATTAAATTAACAAATGTTTTGTTTGTAGTTTACTTAAATGAATCAATAAAAACAGGAAATTGTAAACAATGGTAAAAACTTTTGGGTTAATGGCTAAAATGTAAGACTAGAAAGGGATAGGAAGGTAACAACACCTCAGAGCGGTAGGTATGGGGCAACCTGCTAAATCATTGGTGTTGCCAAGGTGGAACTTCAGGTTCCAGCGGGAGGGACACCCGGTAACAACAACATCCGGGATTTATCTGGTGATTTTGGGTGGGAAGAAATTGTCAGCTGATCTTTTCGACCCTTTTTCTATTTTTTTTCATTTATTTACAAGTCTGGCATGTCTTAAATTTTTTGATACTGTCAGAAATGCTCTTTGTCAGAAAAAAAACCCCCCATCCGGCGAGCTTAGTCGCGCTAAAAGCCATCATGCCAGCTACTCTGACAAAGGGGAAAAACAGACACAAAGTTTTACATTTTATGACCAGAAGACAGTACAAACTATTGTTGATATAAATATTTAAATCTTAGACGTATAACTCACATAGAACATATCGAAACAAGATAGTTAGTAATACAAATCTACAATATGTTAACATAGATTTTTTTTAATATATATGTGTTTTCTTTTTTTCTATTTTCAGTTACAATCTAATATATGGCAGAATGTGGTCATGGTCAAATTTGAAAATTTCCCGAAATCTTGAACAATCCTTTATTGATTTGTCATAATTATTACTTTTTTTCTAATTTAGTTTAGAAAATGTATAATTTAGAGAATGAGATTGTTAATTATTCTTTTTTTGTTATAAATAAATAACAAAAAGAAATTTCTATTGAATTTTAAATAAACAGTGTTTTTATTTTTTTAGTGAATCAAATATGTTGATATTTAAAGCAATATTAGCTAGCTCACTTTGTAGAAGTTAAAACAAGATTGTAGAAATCCTTCCAAAATAGTCATTTTATGCTTTCAAAGAAGAAACGGATAAATATGCGGTATATAACCTTAAAAATTATGTTTTCTTTTTTTTGATTACAAAAAAGGACAATTTTGTTGGGATACTCTATATTTGAAAGATTCCTAATAACGTTGCTGCACAGCATGGTACAAGGGTACCTTCCGGGACACCGGTATTCAGAAATTTTCCTCCTATAGAGCTTGGGCTATGGAATTATATATATATATTTTTTAAATTGCTCGAAAGTTGGGCGCCAAAAATGTGACAATCCTTGACTTAGCGGAAATGGTACATTTGGTCTTGGCTGCGGCTTAGCTCGCCGGATGGGGAGGTTCTTCTTCCGCTGAGCAAAAATATAAATTTAATATCTATTTTATTATAACATAAATACTAATTAATATATTTTTTTTAAACAAAAATCATTAATTATAAATATAATTTTCTTATATTTTTTTTTATAATATTTATGTATGTAAAAAAAGGCCTTTTTATATATTTGTATGCATTTTCTCAAGAAATAAATTTTCTTAATAATTGATTTTATAGTTTTTTTTTAATTCTTTTTTTTTACGTTAATTCTTTTTTTTAATTTCTTTGATTTTTATTTTTACTGATTTAAATATATTTAGAATAATTTATCTTTTCCAATTGAAATGTGGCTTAATCTATCATTTTATTTATTTTTTTAGCGTTTTATTAACCTTTTTTTTGTTCAAATATGATTAATAATGATCAATTTTTTTTTAAGTATTCATCTTTTTTTTTTAGTTTATATATCTACATATATAAAAATATATATATTTTAATTATATTTATTTTTCTTTTAATTTTTGTTACTTTTCTATTATAACTTTTTTTCATTTATAATAACTTTAATTATTAATTTTAATTACTATATTGGTATACTTTTTTTTAATATTACGAATTTTTAACCATGAATCTTATAATATCTATATTTATATATTATTTTTTTATTTAGGATTATGGATTCTAAACATCAGCTTTAATAATAAAATTTAATCTTCGAATTTACACAATTTTAAATTTTTTTGTGATTTTTAGTTTTATGTTGTTTTAAATATTTACTTTTAAATTATTTAACTTCAAATTTTGTGGTACCTCCGATGCATAAGAGCATTGGAAGATTCGATCAAAGGCTTTTTGCTCGAAGGTATCATATATGGGGTTTTTTACACATTATAACACAGACAAAACAGGGACAAACACAAGGACAATACAAAAAAACATATACTCCTTTCTTTTCAATTCGACTCACTACTTGTTAAAAATGCTGGATCTATTCTTTTTGCCTCCGCAGTGTCGTAAATCTCTCCACTAGCGTGTTCCACTACCAAAGTATTGTGGGGGTTATGTCCAAACTTTTGAAAGTGTTTCCAGATCAATTTGTTTTCTCTTAGAGACCAACAGATGTCACTAAGCCTCGTGTGAATTCTATTTTTATAAAAATAATTCATATTTTTTTAGAAAATTATACAGAAACCTAACGTGTTTTTTTGTTTTAGTTATGTGATTTCAGAGGAATTTGCATGATTAAAGTCATTTTTGTAAGGTTATGCAACTGACTAAATGTAATACGACATTAACTTTTTTTTTACAAATGAAACACGTTTTTTTTTCTTTTTCTTATTAAAGCATGGAGGAAATACAATTTTCCACAAATTAATGCATAAAGCCGTAATAATATGGACATTTATTATTTTTTTTATTTTAATAAATTTCCAGGTCGTACAACTGATCTTTCGATTGACGTCAAATCGCATGTTAACCTTATCTTTTTTTCTATTTTCTGAATGAAAAGTATAATGAAATTAGTATTATTATAAAGAAAAACTATCCTATAACAACTGTCAATTGAACTTGCATAGTTTCCTTATACTTTTCATTCATCATTTACACAATTAACATCCTCTAAAATCACTTCTAACGCTAATTCTTTTCTTACCCTGTGTTATTATTTTACACTGAAACTTGTTTATTACTTATTGTAATAAAAAAAACTTTACTTTTATTTCAACTTTTTTAGGCAATTTATACAGAAATCTTATATCCGTTAATTATCACCTTTTTAATTATGTCACCTTGGGCGGAGCTCAAGACGATGATGTAAATGTCACGTGAGTTAGGATTGAATGAATGACTTCATGCAATCGAGCCAACAGGTTGACTTTACTCCCCCCACCCTTCGTTTCAAAGGCCGGTCGATATTGGTGTCCTCCTTCAAGGGCAATGGTAAATATCCCTGTATTGTCTATTTCGATCAGGATGATGGCAATCCCCTTATTCTCATGCTTGACAAACTTTCTGAGGAGGTGCCATTCACATAAGTATATGTGGGGTGTTCACACATTAAAGTAAGTTGGGTGATCTATTCCTCATGCAAACTGTACTCTTCTTTTAATTTTTGTTTAAAAAAAGAAAACAGTACAATTTATAAAATCGATGCAAAGAGTATATTTGTCTAAATTCTCGTAATAATTGTATACTTTCTTTGTTAGTTTCACGCTCAAATACATACGCGTAAATCAGTGCGTCGTACGTTTTGCGTTGGCGTACAATTTCAGACGGCAGTGCAATTGGTATCAGTAGCTGGTACTCGGTATCTGCATACCCATCAGAAACATGGCGGCGATATAAATTTATTCTGGCCTTGGCACGCCAGAATCAACATCACAAAAGAAAATTGCGAAAATTGATTGCGATAGAAAAAAATATTCTGGCCTTAGTTGCTTAATCTTTATTTTCATCGGAAGAAGACATGGTCACAAATGTCCAATACAAGGATGTTTTGCAGTAAACCATATCGTAGCTGGTTCCCCATATAATATGGCAAATCATAAAATGTAAAAATGTCGGCCTTTCTCGCTCAAACCAAACGCACACAAAGGTGAAATATAAATTCTACCTACAGCGGTGTGTCTCTGTCGTCACAAGAGTTTAAGAAACATAATTTGACTTCAGTGGACAAAACCAACATCTTTAGATACTCCACGATATATTAGCAATGTTTCCGTTCTTCTCTAATGAAAAACAGCATCTTGCACAACAAACAAATTAAAACATATAACTACAATGCTATGGAAATTGTTTAGTTAAAAAACGTTGTGTCATTGGGGTGTATACACAATAATACAGCTCGAATGCAAACTATCAAATTGCTTCAGTGCAGCTTCTACAATATTTCCTTACGAAAACTTAGTTATAAAGTTGAGAAGGCGGAAAATGTTTAAAATTCGAATGTCTCCTGGTTTTGGAAAATATTTATATTCCTTCTTATTTGTGGTTTGTCCAGAATATTTTCAAAACATATAAATCATCCATAATATCGATATTGCTCTGAATATCCACTCCAAATGTAGAAAAACAAAATTTTTCTTAAATGGGGATGATAAATCAGCTGTTTTTTGTTTACTGCGTATTTCGGTACAGCGCGCGTTAAAAATTATCCATCATGCGTTTTTTTGACAGACGCTGACGCATTCACTGGTATTTAAGAGACACCCTTAGGGCATCTCCTAAATACCGGTGAATGCGTCCTGCGCCTGTCAAACTCGATTTCAAATATATGAAAATGTACTACAGCTACCGAAATACGCACACGGATACGCCGGATAATTTCAAAAAATCCGAATTTGACAGTGCGCTTACACATACAAGGAAAGAAAACAAAACAACAACAAAAGAAAACATAAACAAACAGATGACAAGCAGCATTTTATTTTTTATCCTGGAACAGTGCACGAAGTAGAAAAATATTAAATATTGAATTTGCTGGAAATACCAAATACAAACTGGTAAGAATTTAATATTTTACTGTTATAATTTATATCAAAATGTGTTTTTCAGATTAACAGCGAAGAAATGATTGAAATAGCTGGGACACTGCCCACTTATGAAATACAAAGGAGCCTCTCCACAAATGTGTAAAAATAAAGAAGGGCACATGGCAAGCAATTTCTCTGAAGTTGTCAACATCAAGTAATTTCCAAAACTTTAAAATATGTACCAGCATTTTTGTATTAATGTTTATTAATTCAACAGAAACGTGGGGAACCTATTCATTCTGGTTGGACGCAAGGAATCCATTTTCAAGAACACATTTTGATTCTGGTCGGATCTAATCTAAGAAAATCGTTAGTCCAGGTGTTTTTTCTTCCTACAATGAAGCATGTTGCACGAGCTTGTTCCGAATAGTTTTTATTTGCATAGCTTTACGATGCTGCATTTAAATTCCATGTTCAACGAGGACATTTGGAAATATCAATTGAAACTGGTCAATAAACAATTCTCTACTTTGAAGCATGATTATAAGATAGAATTTGATTTAATAGCGACACTGTCATGTGATATAAAACACAATTTAGTCCCTACATGTCAAGTGCCGACAGCTTCGATAGATTTGGTTGGCGTTTACAAAGTCAGGAGGAGAATTACAGGTCTTTACATTTTGCACAACCAATAAAGAGTTTAAGAAACATAATTTGACTTCAGTGGACAAAACCAACATCTTTAAATACTCCACGATATATTAGCAATGTTTCCGTTCTTCTCTAATGAAAAACAGCATCTTGCATAACGAACATACATATAACTACAATGCTATGGCAATTTTGTAATTAAAAAACGTTGTGTCATTGGGGTGTATACACAATAATACTGCTCGAATGCAAACTATCAAATTGCTTCAGTGCAGCTTCTACAATCTTTCCTTACGAAAACTTAATTAGAAAGTTGAGAAGGCGAAGAAAAATGAATTGCTGTCGGAAAATGTTTAAAATTCGAATGCCTCCTGGTTTTGGAATATTCAATTTCAATTTCAATTACTTTATTTTTTCAAAATCGTTATAATATAAATTTTAATGCTACATTGTAGATATTACATAATTGTTTTTGAAGCTATAAAGTATTTTTTACGGCATGGTTTACATAAAAAACCGTCAGCCGGATTGTTGAGTTTTTTCAATATTTAATAGTTATATTCGCATATTAACATTTTTCTGTAAGTTAGTGATTCTCGCCAATAAGTATATAATGGTGACCAACAGATATCTTCACCACCGTTTAGGGTATAGATTACTTCTCTTTCCGATAAGGCACGTTTTTTGAAATGTTTCATCCTAATTGTGCTGAAAATTGGACAGCGTCCTATAAAATGTCGTACTGTTTCTACTTCGCGTAAGTTACATATTGAGCAAATTTGTTCATTCTCGGTTCCGTATCGGCTACCGTTTAAACCTAACATGTCAGCTCTAGCTCTCATAATATACCCGATTTGCGTTTGTGTAAAATGTTCATTACAATACGTTGCACCTAAAGAATTATCGAGGAATTTGTAAATTCGACTCTGACTTTCCTGTGATTTGTGTACATGCTTATTATAGCTTGTAATCTTCATCTCATTGATAAGTTGTTGACTTGCTGTGTACCAAGAGTGTTTGTTCAAAAGCACGTAACGCTCTTCTATGCTGTGTGACGTTAACTGCTCTTTAAACCGTTTATACCAATCTATGTTTTTCGCTACAATCTTGCCAGCGTGCTTATGGGGTAGTCTTTCGTGGTCTAGATCAAAGAGTACGTTGGCTACATACTTTAGATGCTGTGCAAATGTATATATGTATCCGGGTTCATATCCAGTTTCCAAAGCAATGATATAATTGGGTGTGTTTTCCGGTAACTTAAGAATACGTTTGATGAAAAATCTGTATAATTGATGAACATCATCAAAGTAGGCATTGCCCCAAATCTGTGTACCATAGCTTTGGATTGATCGACATACTGAGAGAAACATTTTCCATTTTGCCTTCAATTGTATTTTTGGTTTTCCTATGAAGTTTCTCCACGTTGCATTTATACACACCTTAGCAGCTTCATTTTTCTTTTTTATATGTTTTGTGAAGGAAACTTTTGGCGTTAGAGTGATACCAAGGTATTTATATTCGTTGACAACTCTTAATTCTTCTCTATTATAATTCCATTTTTCATTTGGAATATATTTCTATTCCTTCTTCTTTGTGGTTTGTCCAGAATATTTTCAAAACATATAAATTATTCATAATATCGATATTGCTCGGAATATCCACTCCAAATGTAGAAAAACAAAATTTTTCTGGAATGGGGATGATAAATCAGCTGTTTTTTGTTTACTGCGTATTTCGGTACAGCGCGCGTTAAAAATTATCCGTCATGCGTTTTTTTGACAGACGCTGACGCATTCACTGGTATTTAAGAGACACCCTTACGTTGTTTTTTATTGAGCAAACATGTTTGAAAACAAAAACAGAACTTTAAAGTGAAATCAATAAATTAAAATAAATTTGGATAACTCTCAAGTATCTCCCCTACTAGCAGAAAGAATATGACTTGGAGAGAACACCAAATGCCCAGGAATTGAGTTTTGGTTCCAGCACTGATGATTCAACGTCCATTCGTGCAAATACTACGCCACAAGTGATTTCGGTGGACAAAGAGAAAGGGCAAGAGAAGTCGACGCATAGGCATCATCAAACGCAAAAGAAAGTCGAAAATCTCACAATGGAGAAAAGGATAAAGATCGAAATCGCAGCAGTAAGGATGGCAGAGACAGTAAACACCAAAACACCTCATCATCACATAACAAATCAGCTAGTGAAAAGCATCAAGAAAAATCATCTTCTTGTGTAGTAAGTCATCATACTAAAAATATTGAGTAAACAAAATTTATTGAGCGTTGAACGACGATGATGCCGCTATCTCGCAAAACAACATTTCCCGTATGAAGTTTCCTATGGAACACTCTGTCTTTAAGAACAAAAAACATATCACATTTTCCATACAAACGTGTCTAGCACCAGCTTTATTTTACTCAAATGTTCACTATCTCCCCCATTATAGACCCTCAAAAGGAGTACAGGAGACATCAGATGCAGGAAACCATGGCGGAAAGATTGAATTTCCTAAATGACACCATGAATTTGTGCCGCCGGGCATCATGATTAGAGTTTATGTTCATCTCGTAGATCTCTCGAAATTAGAAGAGTATAATTAAAAGGAATTTGATTTATTCTTAAATTTTATTTTATCATAAAAAATGCTTAACAAAAATGTAATATTAAAGTAGATTAAATTACAAAACACATCAATATTCAAATATAACATACACAGTCATAGCATAGGGTGAATAAATGACAAGATGATTGGTTACGAATATAGTAAATAATATGGATATATTTTGTTATTATATGAACAAATAAAGAACAACTTAAAAATAAATGTTAACTAATTTATATATTATATATTTTCTTATTTACAGAAACTAGATGGGGGTTTTATCGAAGTCGAAGAGGAATCTCTCCTTTTGTATTCCGTCCCGGCGTTTGATTTAATTAAGTCATATTTGAGTGCACTATTAATCCAACTTACACAAAAGAACTCCCAACCACTGTTTTAATGCTCTTCTTAATGGCATAAATGCAGTCATCCAAACGGTTCAGGCACTGATATACCATTCCAAATTCCCCAATGTCGATCACAGACAATTCAACAAATTCCTTTTGAACCGATTATTCGCCATTATTTCAGTTGGCGTCGTCGACGTCGATTCTTAGTCGACACTGTTTAGATTGACAACTCCATAAATTTTGAAATTTTTTAAATATTATTAAGTTATAAAAAGGGTTTTTGTTAGTTTATGGATGCCAAAAACATTCATTTTGGCGTAAAGATGACAAAGCTAGAACTTCATAGATAGGACGAAAATGATGTGACGACGTCGACGATGCCAACTGGAATAAGGGCGAATATTAGTGTACTGCAATGCCAGCCGCTTGGAGCCTGGTGCATTTCCACTTCCTTTTATCAAGAAAATTTTAGCTTTTATTGCAAACAAATATTGATTGCCAAGCATTTATGCTTATATTGGATAATACATCCATCTTATTAGTCATTCAACGACTTGTGTCATCTTCTGCTAAAAAATTGAGAAAATATTTGTAAAGTATTATATTATATTTATATTTTTTCACGTGGTGGCGACAGATCGCGATGATTTTGTACTGAATTCCTCCGAGGACTGCGACTTGTTGAACGAGAAGTAGAGCGTTTGCGACTATGGTTATTTGAGGATCTAGATTTGGAATATGACTTTGAGGTTATCGACGACGATAAGGAGATGATGATGATGACGATGAGCTTGATGAAGTGCGAGAATTTCGACGTTTTCTGTTTCCGGATCTGCTTCTCGAACGAGATCTCCTGCTTGTATCTGCATTATCCCTTCTCGGATTTGATTTAGAACAATCTTTTGATTTGGTATTTGTCGTACTTTCTTCCTCCTCCTCATCTTCCTCTCCAAATAAGTCATATTTAGCCAGGTCATTATCCTCGTCTTCTTCCTCATCTTCCTCGACGGCATCTTTACGCATTACGTCTTTTTGTTTCATCGTCAGATTCAACATGGTCCTTATACTCTACGATTCCGCGGTCATTGTAGCCACCACCAAAACCTGAAATTGTAACGATTATGAATTATCAATATTAAATGAATTCCTAGTGGCTCACCCGTTCTCTCTTCATTGTCGATAACCTTTGGAGCGTTACGAATGTTGCATGTTTGGAGACTAGACCAATTTACATTAGCACATTTGCAACACTGCCAATCGTCAGCACTAAAGAGTCCACGAGGCTTTTCTGACTTTTCCGATTTCTGTGGCAAGGTTTCTGGCACCGCCATTTCCACCACCAGCGCTGTTTCCACGTTCTGTGCTGCGAGATCGACGGCATTTATTACACTGATTGCGGCGAGCAAAGTTTAGATGGCGACAACTGTGCAAAAATTGTTTACAAAGAAAAAAACATAATGCCAAAAATTGATTTGGAGGTTGACCCAAGACTGGGCAGACATCGAGAAAAACACGAACAAACAAGAAAGAATTAGATTAGTACTATTTCACCGTAAGTGCTTTTGGGTGTGTTTCTATTAAGCGTCCAAAGCAAGCACCACTCACAGTTACATCGCCATAAATCCAATCACCACCACCTACTCCCCCGCTATCAGAAACGCTGGAGGACATCCTCTCGATTCAGAAGATTTGGCTTATCTTCTCAAATGCAATGCAATAAAAATGGGGCTATTTCTTTTCAGATGTTAATTGAATTGATATTTTGTATTATGCTTCTCCTTAAGCAGAGACTCTGCTAAATTTCCTGTGTTCCATACATAAATAATTTTTCACCAAACACTTTCCCGATGATCTTTGCAAAATGGTTTTTGGTGTTGCTGGCGTATGGAACAATCTCAGAGCACGCACCTTACGATATGGATATGGTTTTGATAGTGGGCTAGGACTGCCACTTGTTTCATCGTCGTCGTTACGACTGGGCGAAGCAAATCACAACTTTCTGGGCAAAATCGTTGTACAGGCGGGAGGCGATGAAGACGGTAGACACATTTTTATCTCCAGTTGCTCAATTAAGTTTCACCACTACTGTTCTGTTGTCGCGAACGAAATGCCATTTTTGTTGGATAAAAGGCTTGCTGTGGTTGTGAATGCTGTTGTGGGGTGCCACTTAACAGCTCTTCTAAGGGTTTTCGTTGTAAATACTTAGGAATTATGAAAGAAGTACAAGTAATATTTACCTACATCAAACTGTTGAATTTCTCGCGGCCAAAAAAATTAATAGTAACAAAATTACAATACGACGAAAAACTGGTGTGCGAGTCGGGCGACGACGATTTTTTTCTTCCATACGAAACGTATACATTGTCGTGGCGGCGCTGACTGTGTGCAATCGCTCAATTTATAGCGGCGCAAAATGTCAATTTGTCACGTTGAAATAAACACAGTCCCACAATTGAAAAAATTGCACTCATTTTTTCACAGCTTTGATTTTTGTATGGGATTTCAGCGTGAAACCGGAACATAGTACCATGCTTTAGGGAATCTCTTAGGGTGTCTCTTAAATACAAGTGAATGCGTCAGCGTCTGTCAAAAAACGCATGATGGATAATTTTTAACGCGCGCTGTACTGAAATACGCAGTAAACAAAAAACAGCTGATTTATCATCCCCATTTCAGAAAAATTTTGTTTTTCTACATTTGGAGTGGATATTCAGAGCAATATCGATATTATGGATGATTTACATGTTTTGAAAATATTCTGGACAAACCACAAAGAAGAAGGAATATAAATATATTCCAAAACCAGGAGGCATTCGAATTTTAAACATTTTCCGACAGCAATTCATTTTTCTTCGCCTTCTCAACTTTCTAACTAAGTTTTCGTAAGGAAAGATTGTAGAAGCTGCACTAAAGCAATTTGATAGTTTGCATTCGAGCAGTATTATTGTGTATACACCCCAATGACACAACGTTTTTTAACTACAAAATTTCAATAGCATTGTAGTTATATGTTTTAATTTGTTTGTTATGCAAGATGCTGTTTTTCATTAGAGAAGAACATAAACAAATTCTATATTATAATCATGCTTCAAAGTAGAGAATTGTTTATTGGCCAGTTTCAATTGATATTTCCAAATGTCCTCGTTGAACATGGAATTCAAATGCAGCATCGTAAAGCTATGGAAATAAAAACTATTCGGAACAAGCTCGTGTCATATGCTTCATTGTAGGAAGAACAAACACCTGGACTAACGATTTTCTTAGATTAGATCCGACCGGAATCAAAATGTGTTCTTGAAAATGGATTCCTTGCGTCCAAGCAGCATGAATAGGTTCCCCACGTTTCTGTTGAATTAATAAACATTAATACAAAAATGCTGGTACATATTTTAAAGTTTTGGAATTTACTTGGTGTTGACAACTTCAGAGAAATTGCTTGCAATGTGCCCTTCTTGATTGTTACACATTTGTGGAGAGGCTCCTTTGTATTCCATAAGTGGGCAGTGTCCCAGCTATTTAAATCATTTCTTCGCTGTTAATCTGAAAAACACATTTTGATATAAATTATAACAGTAAAATATTAAATTCTTACCAGTTTGTATTTGGTATTTCCAGCAAATTCAATATTTAATATTTTTCAACTTCGTGCACTGTTCCAAGATAAAAAATAAAATGCTGCTTGTCATCTGTTTGTGTTTATGTTTTCTTTTGTTGTTGTTTTGTTTTCTTTCCTTGTATGTGTAAGCGCACTGTCAAATTCGGTTTTTTTTAAATTATCCGGCGTATTCGTGTGACTATTTCTGTAGCTGTTTGACAGACGCAGGACTCATTCACCGGTATTTAGGAGATGCCCTAAGGGTGTCTCTTAAATACCAGTGAATGCGTCAGCGTCTGTCAAAAAAAAACGCACTACGGATAATATTTAACGCGCGCTGTACCAAAATACGCAGTAAACAAAAAACAGCAGACTTTTCATCCTCATTTCACAAAATTTTGTTTTTCCACATTTGGAGTCGACGTTTAGAGCAATATCAATGTTATGGATGATTTATATTTTTCGAAAATATTCTGGAAAGACCACAAAGAAGAGGAGATAGAAATTTACTCCAAAACCAGGAGGCATTCGTATTTTAAACATTTTGCAGACAGAGTAATTCATTTTTCTTCGCCTTCTCAACTTTTTAACTATGATTTCGTTAGGAAAGATTGTATAAACCGGACTGCACTGAAGCAATTTAATAGTTTGCATTTGAGCAGTATTATTGTGCATACACCCCAATGACACAACGTTTTTTTAACTACAAAATGTCCACAGCATTGTAGTTATATTTTTTAATTTGTTTGTTATGCATGATTCTGTTTTTCATTAATCGTGGAGTATCTAAAGATGTTGGTTTTGTCCACCGAAGTCAAATTATGTTTTTTAAACTCTTTATTGGTTGCGCAAAAGGTCTTTACTGTAATTCTTCTCCTGACTTTGTAAACGCCATCCAAATCTATTGAAGCTGTCGGTTCCTGGTGGCACTTGCCCTGTTGGGACTAAATCCTGTTTTATTTCACATGGCAGTGTCGCTATTAAATCAAATTCTATCTTATAATCATGCTTCGTGTTTATTGGCCAGATTCAATTGATATTTCCAAATGTCCTCGTTGAGCTATGGAAATAAAAATTGTTCGGGACAAGCTCGCGTCACATGCTTCATTGTAGGAAGAACAAATACCTGGATTAACGATTTTCTTTGGTTCGATCCGACCGGAATCAAAATGTGTTCTTGAAAATTGATTCTTTGCGTCCAAGCAGCATGAATAGGTTCCCCACGTTTCTGTTGCGTGAATCAACATTAAGACAAAAATGCTGGTACATATTTTAAAGTTTGGGAATTTACTTGGTGTTGACAACTCCAGAAAATTGCTTGCCATGTGCCCTTCTTGATTTCTACACATTTGTGGAGAGGCTCCTTTGTATTCCATAAGTGGGCAGTGTCCCAGCTATTTCAATCATTTCTTCGCTGTTAATCTGAAAAGCACAATTTAATATAAATTATAATAGTAAAATATTAAATTCTTACCGGTTTGTATTTAGTATTTCCAGCAAATTTAACATTTAATATTTTTCTACTTCGTGGACTATTCCAAAATAAAAAAAATAAAATGCTGCTTGTCATCTGTTCGTGTTTATGTTTTCTTTTGTTGTTGTTTTGGTTTCTTTCGTTGAAGTTGTAAGCGCACTGTCAAATTCGGATTTTTTGAAATTATCCGGCGTATCCGTGTGCGTATTTGGGTAGCTGTAGTGTATTTCCATACATTTGAAATCGAATTTGACAAATGCAGGACGCATGCACCGGTATTTAGGAGATGCCCTATTGTTTTCTGTGCATACAACAACACATTGACAGACGCCGGACACAATTCACCGGTATTTAAGAGATGCCCTAAGAGACACCCTGAAATCGAGTCAGACGTCGTACGCTTTCACTAGTATTTAAGAGACAGCCTTATTTCAAAAACTGTACTAATTGACGGCTGTCAGATTTAGTACAAACCTGTTATACATATTGACAGTTCACGAATGTGAAACCTCGTGGTCTTTCTGTAGAGTTCGCGTAAACAATAACGCTCATTTTTGGAGTTATCGTGTTATAAATTACCTAAATTTCTGATCTCCACATTTTTAACAAGAATTTGCTAAAATGGGCTTTGGAGGTGGTCGTGGGCGTGGTGGCACCGGAGGTTTTGGTGGTCGGGGTGGTGGTCGAGGAGGACGAGGTGGGTTTAGCGGTGGTGGCCGCGATCGTGGCAATTTCAACCAAGGTCCACCTGATCGCGTTATTCCTCTGGGTCACTTTGCCTACAAATGTGAAGATGACTTAGTGTGCAAAGTGGAAATAGATGATGTGCCATACTTCAATGCTCCCATCTTCTTGGAAAACAAAGAACAAATCGGTAAAATTGATGAGATTTTCGGTACCGTTAAAGACTATTCTGTTTCGGTAAAGCTGTCTGAAAACATGAACGCCAGCAGTTTCAAACAAAACCAAACGCTATTCATTGATCCCTCAAAATTGTTGCCCATTGCTAGATTTCTGCCGAAACCACCTCAGTTCAAGGGAAAGAAGAAGGGCCCTACTGGTGGTGTTGGTGGTAGAGGTGGAAGAGGAGGCGGTGGTGGAAGAGGAGGCTTCGGTGGAAGAGGAGGCTTCGGTGGAAGAGGAGGCGGCGGTGGCGGTGGAGCTTTTGGTCGAGGAGGCGGTAGCAGCCGTGGAGGCGGTAGCAGCCGAGGAGGCGGTGGTGGTTTCAACCGCGGTAGAGGTGGCGGAGTTCGAGGAGGAGGTCGCGGACGCTGGTAGCTCCGACGTAATTTCAAGTGACTACATAATTGAAGTTGCTAGAGAAATCATAGTTTTAAGTTTATGTTAGCGAACAGTTTTTGTATTTTACCATGAGTGTTTAGCCTTGCAAATAATTTTACAATGAAATGAAATACATGTTTTAAACACTCAATAAGTTTAATAAAACAAACGAAAAAGAATTTGTGTATGCATATTTTGTTAATTTTTGCAGAACTTACGAAGAACAGGAAAGCGAAGGCTAACATCTGGCCATAAGATAGACCCTAAATCGCATAAACTGTTGACGACTCGAGTATATTTTAAAAACGGCTAAATCAGAAAAATTTAAGTCGTTAAAAATGTTAAATATATTTAACAACTGACCGCGATCAAAACAGCCGTATAGATCAGGATTATGGACACTCGACAATAGAATTAAATTTAAAGAATATACATTTATTTTAGACACGAATAACCCACCTATTTACTTTCATCGACATTGCAAAAGATCATATTAATAATAACCGGTACATACATTGAGTATTGAGCGAGGTAATAGCCAAAACACTGGTTCAAAAAATTTTTGTTGGCCGATATTGTAAATAAAAGGCATTTGTGAAAGAATTTGTGGATAGGGTAGATAACCTGGCTCGTTTACCTGCGAGGCATTCTATCTTGCCAAAAAAACTAATAAACTCTCTGGTCATAGCTTATCAGAATGTAAGGGGGCTTAATACCAAATTAAGCCTCTTATTTGCCGATAGTTTTGACTTCGATTTCTCTTTCACCGAGACCTGGTTAAAACCTAATATATTGGATTCGGAAATTTTATCTAATGAATACGTGATATACAGAAAAGATCGTCTTAATAAAATTGATGGTGGTGTCCTCATCGCTGTAGTTAGTTCGTTGTCTGAACGTGTATATCTGTCGTATAACTAACGACATTGAATTCATTGTTGTCTCTGTTAATTTAGGGAAAACCAAATTATTCGTTAGTTGCTCTTACATCCCACCAAATTCGGAATTATCTGTTTATGATAATCACTTATCGGCAGAGTTGTTTCGATGTTGATCGAATTATCATTATAGGTGATTTAAACGTACCCTCAGTTTCTTGGCTTTCATTGCCCGATACTCACCCCTATCGCGAATAATAAGTGGAATATTTGTTCCCTAGATTTCTTCACCTCACGGGAAGTGGAATATGCTATCGTGAATATTAGGGAACAGTTTGTTCACTTCGAATCTGTATGATGTATCGAAAACGAACAGCTGTTCAAAATTTATAAATTATCAGAGAAGAGTTGAAAAGCATTTTGTTTTTCAAAGTTAAGGTTAAAATATTACTTAAATGTTTAAAAAAAGAATTATTCATCTATTAGAGGAACAAGAAGGGTGTATAGAACAACGAGCGGTGAAGTTTGAGAGATGCATCAAATCCTTTGGAGTTGTCCGATATACTGTAATTCTCCTTAGTAGCATACGTTTTTTTGTCTAAATTGTTTTTATAGATTTGTTCAACATTACAGGGTAAACAAAGCGATTTTTACATACCTATTGAATGTACTCAAAAAATTATAATGCTGTACTATAAAAAAATCATTTGCGATTACTCCAATTGTAAAACTGAGTGCCTGTCTACAGTCCTTTGCAGATGATGGGTATCAGAAAGGATTTGCCAAAGATCCTGAAGTCGGCATGGCACAGTCAGTGAAGTACTCTTCCATGTTTTGATTCCATTAGAATCGAGAATTTGTCGCAATTGGATAACTTATCAAACTCAAGAGGAAGGGAATGTTATAGCACAAGATTTATGCACTAAATTTGGAAAACCCGTGTCCTTGGATTTTTTGAAACGTGAAAATCTTATCACCACAGACAAATAAGCACCTGTAAAGGTGAAAAGGATAGTTTAGCTAAATGAGACAATCGTACGCCCCCCTTTTTATTTTATATTTTCCCGATTTAATCAAATATATGTTTCAAAGATAAACGATAGTAAACTGAGGATACGACACGTTAATACGACATATCACGGAGCTTGTCACGATTCCTTTGTGTGGAGTACGAGTTATTTCAGAAATGTAATGGAACAAGACTATTTATAAAGTGGAAGCAAATTGTGGTTATTAGGTGCGAATATATATTTTTTTTTTTTTTTTTTTTTTTTATCGAACGGTCCCAACGCTGCCACTCTTACCCGCCCCTTCCGACCGAGGGGGCCACATCCCCATAACGTAGGGATTGCGTACACACCATGATCCGAACCATGGCGGGATAATAGTAGAGGGTGGAATACCAGCTACAGAAAATATCAACAGCCGGCACATGCATATACAAATTTAATATTAATTCTCAAAATAATAGATTTGTACTAAATATAGACATGCAGAAAAATACATTATATTACTACACATTTAAATACGATATAATTCGAGATTTCACTGTGTCAATTTCTATATCAAAGTCAATAATATCGTATAAAGTGTTAAAATCCACACACATTCTACGGATGGGATCTGCAGATGCATAATTAGTACGTTGAAAATCAATATGTAATAATTGGTAATATCTGGATGATCTGAATGGAATATTAAATCTTATCTTAGAAAGAATGTAATCGGAAGATACATCACCTTTTATAACCTTTAGAATCATTGTAGAGTTCAGCATAATACGTCTGCTCCTAAGAGTAGGGAGTCTTATCAAACTCAACCTACTAGTGTATGGTGGAAGAACAAAATCGCTATTCCAGTGAAGGTGTCGCAAAGCAAATAATAAAAATTGCTTCTGAACAGATTCGATCTTATCGATGTATGTCCCGTATTGAGGGTCCCATACAACGGACCCATATTCTAGAATAGGTCTAACAAGTGAAGTATAAAGCTGCTTTGTTATATATGGGTCTGAAAATTCTTTCGCCCAACGCTTAATAAAGCCTAGAACACCATAAGCTTTGTTCACCATTGTAATTATGTGATTATTGAAATTGAGTTTAGGATCCATCAATATACCAAGATCCACAAAGGTCTCAACAGTATCTAAATAGGAACCATTAAGACCAAATTTAAATGGGATAGTTTTCGACCTAGAAAAACACATGTGCTTACATTTCCTCAAATTAAGGTCCATGCAATTAATATCACACCAATGACCAAAGTTATCTAAATCATTTTGAAGTATCATAGAATCTTCAGTTGCATTATAAGAGAAAAATATCTTAACATCATCCGCATACATCAATAGCCTAGAATTAATAATTGATTCTGGTAAATCATTGATAAATAGAAGAAACAGCACGGGGCCAATATGACTACCCTGGGGCACCCCAGAAGGAACCACAATCGGACCAGAACGGAAACTACCAAATTTCACAACCTGAATACGGCTATCCAGATAAGAGGATATCCAACTCAACAAGCTGTTACTAAAACCAACGCGCTCAAGCTTATATAATAAGAGTTTGTGATTAACTCTATCGAATGCCTTACTAAAATCGGTATAAACTACATCTGTCTGTTTACCAAGCACGAATTCTTTAATTACTTGGGAAGTAAATTGAACTAAATTCGTCATAGTTGAAAGTCCCTTCCGAAATCCATGCTGGAAAGGACTAAGAATAGACGATACACTATGCGATAAAACCTCAGTGACCATCTTCTCAAAAAGTTTTGGGATAATACTTAATTTCGCAATACCTCGATAATTCAACACATCTATCAAGCTTCCTGATTTATGAAGTGGACTTATGAACGAATTTCTCCAAGTAGATGGGAAATAGCCAAACCTTATTGAATTGTTAAATAATAATGTAAGCGGAACAGCAAGATTTTGAGCACAAGATTTTAAGATTATACTGGGTATACCATCAGGGCCAGCACAGTTAGAGGATTTAAGCTTGCCTAAGTTTGACGATACTACCGATAAATCAAAATAAGGTATGCTCAGTTGATTCACGGAAGGAATATTGTAGGGGTAGGGGACGGCCTGTTGACATTGTTGACGAGAATAGGTTGAAGCAAAAAATTTTGCAAAACAATCGGCGATAGATTGATCACCACAGAATTCCACACCATCCATTCTAACCCTGGAAGGCCTGGGATTGGACTTTCGTTTCATATTGACAAAATCATAGAAAGATTTGGGATTAATTTTAAAATGATAAGCCACTTTCTCTAAGTAGAGTTTATAGCATCTACGAGATTCAATATTATACTGCGATCTGGCTACAGAGTATCTTGCATAATCCATATCTGATCCAGATTTTTTAAATTTCTTAAACAACCTGCTCTTCAAATTCTTGACAGCAGTCATTTTAGAAGAATGCCATGGTGGATTAATAGACTTCCTAATGTGAATCTTTGGTACGGATTGTAGCAAACATTCATTTAAAACATTATAAAATCTATCAATGGCAGCATCCATATCAGCAACACGATCACAATTACAAACAAAAACCCAATCAATATTTAATAATAGAGAATTAAGCAATTCAAAGTTCGTTCTTTTGAAACAAAAAACTGTACCCTCATCATGTGAGGAGTCTACATAAGAGTCCTCCATTTCACACAACATCGAAATACCGAGCGTGGGATGGTAACTGTCTTCCGGGGAAGAGACGGGAGAAATTCTATAAGTTTCAAAAAAATTTGTATTATTCACGAATACCAAATCAAGTAACTTATCATAAATATTGGAAATACCGTTGATCTGGAATAGCCCAAGATCAGTAAAACGCCTAACTACATCGTTAGTCCACTCAAACGTCGACGAAGATGAATTCAAAGGAGTAAGAGCCTCAGTATCCGGCAAAGAAAGCCAAGAAACGGAGGGTAAATTAAAATCCCCTAAAATGATGATACGGTCTACATCCCTCAACATTGAAATTACTCTGCTGATAGCCAACAAGTGATTATCATAAACAGATAATTCCGAGTTTGGAGGGATGTACGAGCAAGACACAAATAACTTAGCTTTACCTAAATTAATAGAAACAACTATACATTCAATGTCCTTAGTCTCATCGAGATTGACAATTTCGGAAGAAAGCGAACTGATAACGGCAATAAGAACACCACCGCCAATTCTACCTATGCGATCTTTTCGATATATTAAATATTTATTTGATAGAATCTCAGAATTAATATACGCATACATATGTATGCCATATATCATACCAACATTTGTAGACGATGGCGGATACCCACTGGAGCCCTGACTGTTAGTTCCGTATAGAACTCCTGCAGCTGGCTCTGTCAAACAGAAATTTAATTATGTCCTTGGTAAATGTCGAAACATAGAACGGACAAATGGAGTTCTTAAAAATAGATCACTTTGTTATTTTCTAACTGATCCACTTCTGTAAAATAAATATTTTTTTAGTTTTATTCAATATTTGAAGACAAAAATAAACACTTTAACGATGAGTCCGTTCTGTTCGCTAGCAAAAATAAAGTGAACAAATCGATGTGAAAAGGGAAAAAATTCCACACACAAAAATAATTCACGATAGGGGGAATTTTTTCGAACAAGGGAATCATTCAGGGAACAAAATTGCCGATTGGAATTTGGTGGAAAGTGAACACATTTTGAGGGAACATTTATTCGCGATAGGGGTGAGTGTCTTTATTCAACTTTGAGTTTTTATTGTTTTTTTTGTAGGATTTACAAAATTAAAAGACTTAGAAATAGAAATTCTTTTTGTAGTGCATTTCAAACAATTTGGTTTGTAGGTATTTTTGGCTCCGCAGCCAGGAGGAGTATGATTATGATAAACTATATCTACAGTAAGGTTTTTTCACAATGTTCAAGCTCAGATATATTTTTTCGCTGAAATGAGTTAAAATTCTTATTTTTGAGGTTTCGTCGAGAATATTCGCCACTGAACAAATATCAACAGGGAGGGAGAACCCTCATCTGCACTAATTTTCGAAGATGGACAATGGATGAGATGGGCACGAATAAAATTTCGTGCCTGATCTCAGTACGTAGATTCCTGGTGAGAATCTCAATCAGGTCCTGATCTGATATTGGAGTACTAAGACGATCTATCATATCTGAAACAGATTCATAGAATGATTCGAAATTATCGCTGGGTTTTTGTTTTCTGTTGTGAAGTTCTTCACGGATATCAAAATCTGTTTTAAAATCTTCAAATATCGTAGTGCCACGCAAAAAATCATCCCAAACAACAGTTTCTACCTGCTTGTGGTACCTCCAAAACAAGCCTAAACTTTTCCAGTTTAAAGAATTGTAATATTCTTGCATATGATTGAAAAATCGTTATCAAGATTATCGGCTGTGAGAGACGTAACTCTATACAAGAACTCGTCTACGCCTAAACCCGGAGCAGAGCCATCAAACTTGAGGTTTCAGTTTTTAATTATTGAGAATTATTGAGCCCTCAATTGGAATAATAGTGGTATACATGGCAATTACCATTTGTGTCATAGCATGGCTGAGTTTGAATGCATAGTCTGTTGATATAAATTCCCATTGGTATTGGATGTATTATTTGGATTTATATTTAAATTGTTCAAAACACGAGTGACGGTATTTTCGATCATTTGAGTTAGTATAGTATAATCGATATTGTTTTTATTTGACCTCCTCGGAGTATTATTCGGATTTTGTATTAAGTTTTGAATTCTTGAAGTAGTCGCAGGAGTTACATCTTCTAATTGTTGTCCGATATGAGAATTATTTTGAAAGTCAATGAGCTGATTTTGAAAAAGATTTGTACTTGCACTTTGGGTGTTATATTGATTCTCAAAGGCACCTCGACCTTTACCAGGAACAGTTGGTTTGAACTGTTTTGCGTTCTGATGTGAAGATGTCTCTGCTGATTTATGTGACTCATTTGGCAAAGCTGAGCCTGCGGGGGCACTGTTCGTAGTTCAGATAATTCGATGAAAACTATGACTACATTGCGATAGAATGATACATTCTTGTCCCTCGGACATAGTCTCTGAACTGATGGCACAATTTGAATCAGCAACTGTATTTAAAGCCTCAGATTGGGCTATCGGTGATCTTGGTATCGACATTTCGTACTTTAATTATTATTCTCCTTTTTCCAATTGTTACTTTTCCTGTTGTCTTTACTGACGAATAATCGTTTATACTATTTTCTATATTATATTCAATGATTGTGTTTTTTTAGGCAGTGGTTCTTAGTAAGGATTTAAAATCATAGAATTGAATGTAGTAGGAGAAAGATTGGGCTATGGAATTGTATGTAAAACTCAAAGTACCATTGATTTTGAACAAACCGAATTTGAGTTCTTCATTATTTTCTCTAGATATTGGCCGGACATTTAAGTGCAAACAGCAGCAACAATGTATTCTAAACCAATTTCTAATTCCGATACATCAGTCCTAAAATCTAAGAACAAATTGATCTGACAAACATATAACAATATGTTTTATGCAAAAATTTACATAGAAAATCACTGCAGAAACCAATCGGCCAATCTACCCGAACCTCAGATAATTGAAAATGCCTTAAAGGGACTGTAATGTATTAAATAAAGTAATGGTGTTTTCTTTTCTAAAAAATGTTGCCCTGTCAGAGAGCAGGATTTTAATAATGTCGGGAACAACCACTTGTACTGCTGCTTTTTTATGGTCAGAATCGAAAATGCAAAAAATAGCATTTAAACTCACTAAATCTGTGAGTTCATCTGTTCAAACTTCATTAGAAAAAGGCACACGCGGGAAGTTAGGCTATTCGTATGGCAGCGTCCACCCCTTCGATTAAATACAGGGCTGAAATGTTGAATTTTTGCACCGTACAAGTGGGGTCGAAAGGCAGAAAAATGTAGCATTTGTTGGCGCAAAAGAAGATCGCACAAAAAACGTTGGTTAATTGAAAACCTGCCGTCCACAGAAATGTGAGGAAGACAAAGTGGCACCTGTATGAGAAGAATTTCACGAAAGTCCTCAACTCCAAACTTCTGTACGAACCGAATGACAAAGCCGGTCTGGATAATCTGTTCGAGCATGTCACCACATCCTTCAATAGTTCCCTTGAAGAAGCCTGTTCAACAACAAGGTACAAGGGTAAAACTAAACCCCAATGGTGGACTAGGTTAGGTTAGGTCGATAAGAGGAGGCGGTGAAATTCCGCCTCATGTCCTTGGACATACACGCCTGTTGTGCGCTTTAATTGTTATTAAAATGTCATTGTTATTAAAAGGTCATTGGAAAGTCATTTTAGGAACTCTGTACTATCGACATAGTCCTTAATCTTCTTCCAGTCTACGCCCCTAAGTTGGGTCAAGTCTGGTATAGTATCATTTCCTAAGAAACGGGATCTATTGTTCGCGAACGCTGGGCACTGGCAGAGGAAATGCTCCAACGTTTCGTCATCCTCCCCGCATGCCCTACATACGCTGTCATCTACAACTCCTATCCTATGTAGGTGTGCTTGTAAGCATGTGTGTCCCGTAAGGACACCCATGATCTTACTGGTTTCTACCTTGCTCAATCTCAGCAAGGTCTTGGTCTTGTGGAGTACGAGTTATTTCAGAAATGTAATGGAACAAGACTATTTATAAAGTGGAAGCAAATTGTGGTTATTAGGTGCGAATATATATACGCATACATATGTATGCCATATATCATACCAACATTTGTAGACGATGGCGGATACCCACTGGAGCCCTGACTGTTAGTTCCGTATAGAACTCCTGCAGCTGGCTCTGTCAAACAGAAATTTAATTATGTCCTTGGTAAATGTCGAAACATAGAACGGACAAATGGAGTTCTTAAAAATAGATCACTTTGTTATTTTCTAACTGATCCACTTCTGTAAAATAAATATTTTTTTAGTTTTATTCAATATTTGAAGACAAAAATAAACACTTTAACGATGAGTCCGTTCTGTTCGCTAGCAAAAATAAAGTGAACAAATCGATGTGAAAAGGGAAAAAATTCCACACACAAAAATAATTCACGATAGGGGGAATTTTTTCGAACAAGGGAATCATTCAGGGAACAAAATTGCCGATTGGAATTTGGTGGAAAGTGAACACATTTTGAGGGAACATTTATTCGCGATAGGGGTGAGTGTCTTTATTCAACTTTGAGTTTTTATTGTTTTTTTTGTAGGATTTACAAAATTAAAAGACTTAGAAATAGAAATTCTTTTTGTAGTGCATTTCAAACAATTTGGTTTGTAGGTATTTTTGGCTCCGCAGCCAGGAGGAGTATGATTATGATAAACTATATCTACAGTAAGGTTTTTTCACAATGTTCAAGCTCAGATATATTTTTTCGCTGAAATGAGTTAAAATTCTTATTTTTGAGGTTTCGGCGAGAATATTCGCCACTGAACAAATATCAACAGGGAGGGAGAACCCTCATCTGCACTAATTTTCGAAGATGGACAATGGATGAGATGGGCACGAATAAAATTTCGTGCCTGATCTCAGTACGTAGATTCCTGGTGAGAATCTCAATCAGGTCCTGATCTGATATTGGAGTACTAAGACGATCTATCATATCTGAAACAGATTCATAGAATGATTCGAAATTATCGCTGGGTTTTTGTTTTCTGTTGTGAAGTTCTTCACGGATATCAAAATCTGTTTTAAAATCTTCAAATATCGTAGTGCCACGCAAAAAATCATCCCAAACAACAGTTTCTACCTGCTTGTGGTACCTCCAAAACAAGCCTAAACTTTTCCAGTTTAAAGAATTGTAATATTCTTGCATATGATTGAAAAATCGTTATCAAGATTATCGGCTGTGAGAGACGTAACTCTATACAAGAACTCGTCTACGCCTAAACCCAGAGCAGAGCCATCAAACTTGAGGTTTCAGTTTTTAATTATTGAGAATTATTGAGCCCTCAATTGGAATAATAGTGGTATACATGGCAATTACCATTTGTGTCATAGCATGGCTGAGTTTGAATGCATAGTCTGTTGATATAAATTCCCATTGGTATTGGATGTATTATTTGGATTTATATTTAAATTGTTCAAAACACGAGTGACGGTATTTTCGATCATTTGAGTTAGTATAGTATAATCGATATTGTTTTTATTTGACCTCCTTGGAGTATTATTCGGATTTTGTATTAAGTTTTGAATTCTTGAAGTAGTCGCAGGAGTTACATCTTCTAATTGTTGTCCGATATGAGAATTATTTTGAAAGTCAATGAGCTGATTTTGAAAAAGATTTGTACTTGCACTTTGGGTGTTATATTGATTCTCAAAGGCACCTCGACCTTTACCAGGAACAGTTGGTTTAAACTGTTTTGCGTTCTGATGTGAAGATGTCTCTGCTGATTTATGTGACTCATTTGGCAAAGCTGAGCCTGCGGGGGCACTGTTCGTAGTTCAGATAATTCGATGAAAACTATGACTACATTGCGATAGAATGATACATTCTTGTCCCTCGGACATAGTCTCTGAACTGATGGCACAATTTGAATCAGCAACTGTATTTAAAGCCTCAGATTGGGCTATCGGTGATCTTGGTATCGACATTTCGTACTTTAATTATTATTCTCCTTTTTCCAATTGTTACTTTTCCTGTTGTCTTTACTGACGAATAATCGTTTATACTATTTTCTATATTATATTCAATGATTGTGTTTTTTTAGGCAGTGGTTCTTAGTTAGGATTTAAAATCATAGAATTGAATGTAGTAGGAGAAAGATTGGGCTATGGAATTGTATGTAAAACTCAAAGTACCATTGATTTTGAACAAACCGAATTTGAGTTCTTCATTATTTTCTCTAGATATTGGCCGGACATTTAAGTGCAAACAGCAGCAACAATGTATTCTAAACCAATTTCTAATTCCGATACATCAGTCCTAAAATCTAAGAACAAATTGATCTGACAAACATATAACAATATGTTTTATGCAAAAATTTACATAGAAAATCACTGCAGAAACCAATCGGCCAATCTACCCGAACCTCAGATAATTGAAAATGCCTTAAAGGGACTGTAATGTATTAAATAAAGTAATGGTGTTTTCTTTTCTAAAAAATGTTGCCCTGTCAGAGAGCAGGATTTTAATAATGTCGGGAACAACCACTTGTACTGCTGCTTTTTTTATGGTCAGAATCGAAAATGCAAAAAATAGCATTTAAACTCACTAAATCTGTGAGTTCATCTGTTCAAACTTCATTAGAAAAAGGCACACGCGGGAATTTAGGCTATTCGTATGGCAGCGTCCACCCCTTCGATTAAATACAGGGCTGAAATGTTGAATTTTTGCACCGTACAAGTGGGGTCGAAAGGCAGAAAAATGTAGCATTTGTTGGCGCAAAAGAAGATCGCACAAAAAACGTTGGTTAATTGAAAACCTGCCGTCCACAGAAATGTGAGGAAGACAAAGTGGCACCTGTATGAGAAGAATTTCACGAAAGTCCTCAACTCCAAACTTCTGTACGAACCGAATGACAAAGCCGGTCTGGATAATCTGTTCGAGCATGTCACCACATCCTTCAATAGTTCCCTTGAAGAAGCCTGTTCAACAACAAGGTACAAGGGTAAAACTAAACCCCAATGGTGGACTAGGTTAGGTTAGGTCGAGAAGAGGAGGCGGTGAAATTCCGCCTCATGTCCTTGGACATACACGCCTGTTGTGCGCATTAATTGTTATTAAAAGGTCATTGGAAAGTCATTTTAGGAACTCTGTACTATCGACATAGTCCTTAATCTTCTTCCAGTCTACGCCCCTAAGTTGGGTCAAGTCTGGTATAGTATCATTTCCTAAGAAACGGGATCTATTGTTCGCGAACGCTGGGCACTGGCAGAGGAAATGCTCCAACGTTTCGTCATCCTCCCCGCATGCCCTACATACGCTGTCATCTACAACTCCTATCCTATGTAGGTGTGCTTGTAAGCATGTGTGTCCCGTAAGGACACCCATGATCTTACTGGTTTCTACCTTGCTCAATCTCAGCAAGGTCTTGGTCTTGTCCTCGTTTGGGTCACCCCACAAGACCTTCGTTGTCTTCCCAACGTTTTCACTATTCCATAGCGTGATATGGGCGTTCTTCGCCCATATTTTTAGTTCAGAACAAGTAACTCCGATGGGTTTTGCGTTCTGTAGGGTTGGTGTTTGCAAGTCTCTGGCTCTAGATGCCAAGGCATTTGCTTTCTCGTTACCCCTTACTCCGCAATGACCTGGCACCCATATGATGCATATAGTGCCGTGTTCGGACTTCACCTCGACTTCACCGTTCTAGACGTTATTGCCCTGATAGCCATTTGGCTATCTGTAAAAATATTCACATTTGTTGGTCTCGTGTTAGCCTCAAGCCAGCTCACACATTCTGTAATTGCTCGGACTTCCGCCTGCAGGACTGTGTTATGGTCTGGCAGACGGAATAAGAGTTCGGTTTCCGGTTCCTCGATATAAAGTCCTAGCCCCGTTCTCTCCCCTAGTTTCGATCCATCTGTATAACAGCAATTTCCAGATGTTGTATGCACTACGGTTCCATCAATCCAAGATTGTCTGTCTGGTATCATATTCTCACACTCAGCAAGTATTGATTTTGCAGGTATTCTGTCGGATGCTGATGATGTCAGTTAAATCCACCGTCACTACCTCAGCTAGCTTTTGATGATATGACTTGTGATCGCTTTCGATCCATTCGCCCATCACTTTGAGTCTCGTCGCCGTGAGGGCGAATCTGTATTTCTATTGGTTGAATATTGAAGATTGTCTCCAATGCCCTACTGGATGTGGTCCTCATTGCCCCGCTTACGCCGAGACAACACATTCGTTGGACCTTTTGTAATTTCATTATGTTGCACTTCTTCTTCATTGATGTCCACCACAATACTGATGCGTAAGTTAAAATAGGTCTGATTACACTCTTGTAGAGCCAGTGTGTCATACTTGGATTAAGGCCTCATTTTGAGGCAATGGCTCTTCTACATAGTGCCCAGCATATGTGAGCTTTGTTCGCTCGTTCTTCTATGTGGGACTTTCAATTTAGTTTCCTGTCCAGGATTACACCAAAGTATTTAACCCTTTTGGATACTGGAATTGTTTTGTTTAGGAAAAGTGGGTCATCATATTGACCAATCTTCGTTTTCTTCCCCCTCAGAAGTATTATAACGTGGTCTGCGTAACAGACTGGTTTAAGTCCTTCATCCGTTAGTATCCTTAGGAGACTATTTATAGTAGTGACCCACAGGAGTGGTGATAATATACCACCCTGTGGTGTTCCTTGTGCTACTCTGTCTCCTATTTTTATGTCGTGGGACCCGAAATTTATCCATCTATTCCTTAGCATGTGGCTTATCCAGTCTCGGAGAGCCCGGTCCACCTGAAACTGGTCTAAGGATTGGATGAGTGTGTCGGTCCGTACATTATTTAACGCCCCTTCAATGTCAATACATACCGCAAGTGTATACATCTTTCCATTGAAGGATTCTTCTATATTGTGTACTACCTCGTGTAGGGCGGTGTCCACTGATCGCTCTCTAACATAGGCATGTTGTCTAAATTTTAGCATTTCGCCTAGTATCTTACTTTTAATCATGGTATCCACTATACGTTCCATGGTTTTGAGTAAGAAAGATGTTAGGCTCATTGGTCTATAAGCCTTAGGTGTTGCATAACTTGCCGGGTTTAGGTATGAAAACTACTCTTGCCTCCTGCCAGGCTTTCGGTGTGTATGTGAATTTTAGGCATGCTGTGGAAATAGCTGCTAGATGAGTTGATAAGTAATCCACTTCCATCTGTAGTAGTGCCGGAAATATTCCATCAGGTCCTGATGCCTTAAATGGTGAAAAGCTTCTTACTGCTTCTTTGACCATATGTAATGATATAACTTTGTTGTTCTTCATTTTCTCTGTAGTTCGGTATCTCAGTCTGGCCCTTCGTACCTTGCGGAAAATGGGGGTTCATCAAAAGCCTTACCATTTCTTCAGTTGAGTCTACTCTTCTGCCCATATCGCTACCATTGTTTCGGTTTGGGTATGGGTTTTTGAGAGGCACTTTTTTATTTTAGAAACATCGTTAACGCTATCGACCTGTTCGCAGAGAAGCTTCCATTAGTTTCGTTTTGCTGTTCTTGTGATTTTGTTGTATTCTCTGAGTCTTCTATGGTAGTCGTCCCAGTATACTGGAGATTTTTTACGGCGTGCCCTATTGTAAAGTCTACGGACCTCTTTCCCAATGTTGCGAATCTCCCCGGTCATCCAAGGATTCTCTTGGGCTGATTTCTTTTTTCGAAGCGGACAGCTGTCTTCGAAAGACCTTACCAATAGATCCGTAATGTAATCAACATTAGTGTCAATATCTTCAACACTTAGGCACTCAAAATGTCCACGCCCTAATCTTTCTCTAATTAGCTTCCCGAATTTTGTCCAATTAGTTTTGGCCTTATTTCTGAATCTTATTGGGTTCGACGATGGTCGTGCTATCTTAAACCTTATGTAACGATGATCAGAAAAATAATGTTCTTTAGAGACCCTCCATTCCTGTATTTCGTCTATTCGATTTTCTGAACATATTGTTACATCTAATACTTCTTCCCTTATTCTATTAACGAAGGTAGGCGTGTTACCTATGTTATGTGTTATTAGGTCGTTATTATTCAAGAATTCTACTAAGGCCTGGCCCCGTTTATTAATGTTATTACTGCCCCACTCGACGTGGTGAGAGTTAGCATCGCAACCTACTAGTACTTCGTTACCTGCTTTTTTGACTTTCCACACCAAGCGTTGTAGTTCCTACGAAGGTGGTAGTGTCGGCGAAAGGCAAATATACTGATGCTAGGTATACACTTCCATTCCCTTGTTTCAGTACTCTAGCATCCGATGTTGACAACTCTGGAGAAAAAAGATAACATAAATTTTTGTGACATATAATACAAGTCCTCGGTCTAGTTCCTGTATTTGCATAAAACAGTTGGTAATTGACGTGTTTTAATCCAGTAACCTTGTTTCGAATAGTCAATGGTTCTTGGATTAAAGCAATATGAGTCTTACCATTATTTATTATTTCCATCAAAGCGTTGGTTGCCGTCTCGCTCCGATGGAGGTTTATCTGGATGACTTCAATCATTGATCATCCCGTAACCGGGCTTCTTGGGAGTCGGAGATGGTAGATCCGGCTCCCTCATCATTTTTTGGCTGCAGTGGGCGCTTATCTTCATCGCTGCCTTTATTATTTAGTGGCTCATTTTGCCGGTTTTCAGCGCCAACCAAATCCTTACCAATTTTGAAGAAGACTGCTTTGTTCACATAGAACGCCATACCCATGACACAATTAGAAGGTAGTCGCAGTTGCCCAACAACAACAAAATATCAACTCTGTTCATACCTCGGGAGTTTTTGGTTGTCAAAACGTAGATGACAAATTGAATATAAGTGTCAAAACTACATCAGTAATTTTTGACAATATAATAAAAAATAAAATTGGAAGAATTCGAGAATGCTGTAAATAATTATTGAAATCTTTTTCTTTTTTGTGAATATTGTGCTAAGAACGTAACATATGGTCCCTATTTACATTGGCTGAATGTTCAGCAGATTATCGGCGTTTTGTAGGAGAGAGAGGCAGTCGGCAAGAGGGGGGAAAAAACTCTCCCTGAACGTTTTGAGTTATTCGTGCATGTTCAAAAGAGAATTTGATGATAGGCTGCTGAAAAAACTTGCCTAATGTAAATTCGGACATGCTCGTGCAACATACAGTGGTGTGCAATGAAATAGAGACATCCTTATTCAAAAAATTTTTAAATTAAGATTAACAGCCAAAAAATGTATCATTTAAAACTTAAAATAACACAAAGAACTACAAATATAAAAAATTCCCTGGTTTTGGCTGTGAACAAAAAGTCTTGATTGGAATGTTCTTAGGCCATTCAATTATTGTCCACAGCGAATCCTGATGTTACTTACTTATGATGCACGTCCACCACTTACTGATGCACGTCCACCACCTCCCGAGATAGATGAAACAATTCCTCGTCCACTTAAATTCAAGTTAAGAGATATCGAAAATTCGGTCAAAGACCTTAAAATAAAGAAATCTCCTGGCAAAGATGGTATAAATGCCAGAATCATAATTTTCAAATAACATAATTCCCGATCACCAATTTGGTTTTCATTTGGCGTCATAGTCCCATAGAACAAGTTCATCATGTTGTTACATACATCAGAAAAGCTTTTGAAAACAAAGAATATTGTTCTGCTCTATTCATAGATATATCGCAAGCTTTTGTTAAACAAAATATGTATACTTTTACCAAGTAACACGCATAAAATGCTCAATAGCTATTTGCAAACCGGTCGTTTGTAGTAAAATCGAATGGTATTTCTTCTAGCCCTAAGAAAATAACTGCCGGCGTTCCTCAGGGCAGCGTACTGGGACCTATTCTATACATAATACATATATACAGCAGACATGCCAAACACATTTACTCATACGTCCACTTTTGCGGATGATACTGCTTTCGTCAGTATTCATAAAAACCCCTTAGTTGCGTCCGATCAACAGCAGCCGCATGTCCGAGTCTTAGAGAACTGGTTAGAAAAATGGAGAATAGTGGTAAATGCTACAAAATGCACTCATGTTACCTTTACCCTAAGACGAGATACGACTCCTCCAATAACCATCTTCAACTCGTTGATTCCACAGAAAGATCACGTGAAATATCTTGGAATTCACTTAGATCGTCGTTTGACATGGACTCACCACATAGGTTCTAAGATAACACAAATAAAACTCAAAACGAATCAACTTCAATGGCTCATTGGCAAACGGTCTGCTCTAGAACTTAAGTATGAAGTCCTTTTATACAAATCTGTAATAAAGCCAATTTGGACATATGGTATCCACCTCTGGGGTACAGCGTGCGCTTCAAAAATATGCAAATTACAAAGAAGACAGTCGAATATTCTTCGTTTAATTACAGGTGCACCTTGGTATATAAGAAACGCAAATATCCATAAGGACCTCAACATTCCAACCGTCGCTGAGGAAATCCGAGAATACTGCCGAAACTATGTGGACAAACTATCCGATCACCCAAATATCCTGGCCAGACAAATTCTAAACAATGAAAGAAATGAAAGCCTTAGAAGAAGAAATACACTGGACTTACTATAACACATTTATATACATTGAATATTACATTGTAGTAGACATTTGAGAAATTGATATTCCATTGAAATCCATTATTATTTAAACTTCGCAAATTCTTAAAGGGTTTATTGCACTGACAACAACCCCCAGATTAATGTATTTAGGTTAAGATTTGAAAAATTATTGTTATTTTCATTCTCTTATGAAAGAAACAATAAACAAAAGTAATGAATTAAAATAAAATACTTCATTTGAAAATAAATAATTTTTCATTTTACGATTAATCGGGTCTGTTCTGTAGCAAGGTGATTTGAAATCACGGTGATTTTAAAATCACCGGCGACTTACAATCACTGTTGGAGTTCGAAATCGCCCGGTTTATTATTCATTGCCTCCCAAAAAAGATTGTTCGAAATATGTTTGGGTGATTTCGAACTCCAAAAGTGATGTTAAGTCGCCAGTGATTTTAAAATCACCGTGATTTCAAATCGCCGTGATTACAGAACAGACCCGAATATTTTTATACATAAACAAATATGTTATAGGATTAATACATATTAAATTTACAGTACAAGTAAACACTTGAAACGTATGTCCAAAATTAAGAGCGCAATTGTTTTCGTTGCTGGTAATTTCTGAAGATCGAAGTTAATGCACAAAAAACAACAATAGAGATAATACAGTTGTAATGCAGTTTTGCATCTCTTTCTCTCTGTGTTGCAAAATGAAGTCACTTCTAGAATTGAACACGGTTTACTGAATGACATAGGGAAGAAGAGATCATCAACGAAGTATCATACGTCAAATAAGCACACAGTGACAAAATTACTATTTTGGTGTAGTGTAGGGTACATGGGAAAACAAAGTGATTTTATTCTGAATTTCTTCCTTCAAAAGCTTTAACATTTGGTGACGAATCAAGCAAATGTATAGGATGCTCCATTTCGAGGTACCCTACTTTCTTAAAGAAAAAAACACAGAAAATTCAAATTGAATGGGGAATGTTTATTATCATTTGAAAGACCATTCTTTGGTATTTATTTTTTGAAGATTATGTCTATCAAATGTTGGCCGCGGGTACGTCTCAGATGGTCCATCCGTTGAGCCCAATTTTCGATGACTCGTTCGAGCATTTCGACTGGTAACTGGCGAATGACACGCTGATGTTTTGCTCCAAGGCCTGAATCGAAGCTGGTTTGTCCGCATAAACTTTAGACTTTACATATCCCCACAGGAAAAAGCCAATCGACCGGCCCAAAACGTGAAATTATCTCCTCACCGAAGTGTTCTCTCAATAAATCCATTGATTGATGCGACGTGTGGGAAGTGGCGCCGTCTTGTTGAAACCAAATGTCGCCGAGATCACGAGCTTCAATTTCAGGTATCAAATATCAAGGCACGATAACGGTCGCCATTGACGGTTACGTTCTCACCGGCATCATTTTTGAAGAAATATGGACCGATGATTCCGGTACGTCGGATCGGGAATCGGTCAATGGCAAAAAGATAGCTCTTAACGAGAGCTAAAATATTGCAAATAAAACTGAATAATTTGTAAACGTTGTTCAGGCGTAAGTCTTTCCATGATGAAATGCCAAACAATACTTAACAAAAATAAGATGACACGACTCACAAAGTATCTCTTCTTAGATCACCCATTAGATCTACATACTAAACTGAACCGTCATAGTGGATGTACATTTGTGGGAGTGGGGTTTTTCTGTGTGTAGGTGTGCGCGAGGGAGACAGAAAACGACGTCAAAAGTAGATTGTGTAATTTGACCTCTGCATGTATTTTGTAATTTTAAACCAATATAATTTTTTTGTTTATGAATGAAAATGGGTTCTTCAAACGCAAAGCTTTAACTATTTTTAAAGGTCTTAACCAGCGTTTCAAAATATTTCCCACTTAGGGGGTAGAAAACGAGATGACCGAGGTCACTTAGCGAATTTGACTTCGGAGTCAAAAGTAACATAAGGACGAAATATAGCCCTTGCCAAAACTCGAACAACGATATGCATCCCGTTACGATCGGACATCAAATGCCAACGCGGGATAATAAAATTTAAAGGGCGTCATGTAGAATGCACAGAAACAAATTTTTGTTGCCCCGGAATTGTCTCTACATACTCTTCAAATCTAGGGAGTGACCGGTGCAACTTTTGTTTGCGACACACTCTATCTAATGTACAATTAACCTAATTAGCCAACATTGAAAGTGTGCGCCCCGATGTCACTGATCGTCATACGATCTTGGAGTACGACTTATGTTCTTTATATTTACCATTCGGGCAAAGATAAGATAGTTAATGCCAGTGAACGGTAAGTATTGTTTGCAGATCCTCCTATCGTTATTTAATTTGACTAATTAATTTATTTTTCAATTGTATTTTAAGATCACGCAGTTCGGCAGATTACTTAGCAATACATCCTGATTGATGTACTCTTCTAAAATAATAGGAAAACCTAACATTTTTGTTTGTTTTATTAAAATAAAAAATAACTCTTGAAAGCAAACATTTCTGCTGGAACAACTGATTTTATTAGCTAAAATAGCAGAAAAAGACGTATGCTAAAATTAGGAACATAGTTTGTTATTCTAGCAGTATTTTTTCATTTAAATTATTGCAAACGTGTTTGCTAAAGCGACTGTTTATGTGATTGCTAAAATAACAGGCAAGTCTGCTTTCCCCTTTTCTTCAGACTAAAACTGATGTAACAACAAACTTTGTTGCTTTTGTTACTAACATAATTCATTCAGTACAAATTGTATGAACAACAAGTACTCCGTGAGTATTTGTATGTGCTAGAAAATCCGCCTCTTTGCGGTTTGAATCTCCTTTATTATTTACTTCTTACGGGTTGAGTTATTTTTTCCCAATCCGGCTCCAAGTACTAAAAGTATAAAGAATTACTTAAGTTGACTGTGATTTTGAGAAAAATCTTGCCCATCGACGCGAAATTCTGAAAAATAATTGCCCTTTTTGGCCCTTTGACCCCTCCCTTTAGACCTCTCCAATGGGGGAATGAGAAAGGAACAATCACTCTAAAATATGGTGATAGCATGTAACTCTATTCGTATTTTTCCTATCGCCCCTAACATGTGGTAATTTTCCATACCCACATGTGCTGCCCATGTGTCAGTCACCCACTCTACACGGACATAAAATATTTTATTCGTTCCTGCTATGTAACAAACTAAAAGACTTGGATGCGAAAGGTAGCATAATATACATTCTAACTCTAAACTATGTTCATACTTCAACAGTCTGTTGTAGTTCATTTATATAAGAAAATATATATTATTAAATGAAAAATGTTAAAAATATTTAAACACTAGGGTACCCATTTTTATGCATTATTTTCGCAAACTGTTCCTACAAATCTTACCTTTTTCGATGACGACTTAAGCACATTAAATATAAATTAAATATAAATTGTTAACATTTATTTATGTTGATTTTTCTATTACCTTCATAAATATTCCCCCCGCGGAGAATTATCATCTTCAAGACACAAACATACCCTACATCAATTAATAGTAAAATATACATGTAAAACTAAAATATTAATATAGCTTTAAAAAATAGAAGAATTGATAAAACAAATAACATAATCGTATGTTTCCTATTTTCGGTCTTTCTTAATTTTAATTTTAGAGATGCTATTTGAATAAACAAATGGTATGCGTATTTATACAATTTCGATACACACCATATGTACGTAGATATCAAATATATTTATATGTAGATAATATATCGAAAGTTTTACATTTAATTTTTCTAATATATGTATACCGATGACTTAATATAGAAAAGGAAAATCACTTTTTATTGAGTAATCTGATTAGTACATACTCGTGATCAGTCAGTTATAAAACATATTAAAAGTTGTTTACTACAATAAATATACATATTAACACTGAATACATTACCTATTATAATAAAAATGGCTTTAAACAAATTGTTGTTTTGAATATTCTTCAGGATTTTGTCTCAATAAATGCAACGAGAACATAAAATACACCCATTCTTTATTAAGTCATCGGTTTATCGCCCCTGCGATGACCTCCACAAAGTTTTCGGTTTACTAAGTTTTTTGTGAATTCATGACAATTCATAATTTTTAAATAGCATTTCTCTTAAGAGCATTTTTGGAAAAAATATTGAAGTTAAATCTAAAGTGTGAATTCACGTAACAGTAGTGATTTAAATCCTCCGTGAATCTCATCGTAGTTTCGTACATATGTGTACATTTATTACCTTGAACTTTATGTTAAATATATTCAAATAAATACTTGTAAGACCTCTTGGCACAATTTCGACGTACTTTCCAAAGCACACAAAAGCGTGCAGACAATAAAACGAATGTCCACTAATGTTGATACTAGAAATTACTTCATTATCTTGGTATAATTTACTGCAACATTAATGCGTTTAAGTTTCTTTGTAATATTGTATCTTTGACAGAATTAAATACAATGTTAATATTCCGCGTGTCTATGGCAGTGGTGAAATGATGGTATGTACGACTTTGTTGAATTTTACGCACACTCATAAACATTTGCAAAATAAAGTTTTGAACATCCAACAGAGAGTGTGGATTGCCATGAAATTGAGGATAGAACCAACGTATATCAGTCTCTGGGTTTCTAACTTTAAGCTCCAATAAATCCATTTTGTTTAAAAATAAGATAATCGAAATACCTTTAAACGTGTTATTATTTACAATTGTATCAAAAATATTTCTAGACTCTTCCAAACGATTAGTCATTCTGCAAAAGATTTTAAAATTTTAACAAACATAACGGATAACATATAATAAAACAAACCTATCTTCTGCTAAAACTTGATCAAATTCAGAAGTTGAAACTAAAAATATTATAGATGTGACGGACGAATCAAAACATCGTGTCCATTTTTGTCGCTGTGTGCGCTGTCCACCCACATCCACAAAAACAAAAGGTATATTCTGTGAAATAGATAGAGAAAATAATACAAATTTAAAATATTGAATAAAAAAATTAAATACTAATATGTTTTTTTTTTTTTGATATACCAGTTATTATTACATCTGGCAAAGACCTGTCATATCTTGCACTATATCTAATTGTATCTCATGTCAGATTTGACTTTAAAAAACAGCTTTTACTCGGTTTTACAAATAAATCATCTAAAATTGAGATATGAATATAGATCAAACTTCATAAGAGATGCTTTTCAAGTGTTTCATACGCTAAATTGGTTAAAAATTGCGGGTTACATAATTACACACTTTTGTTTTTGCATTTATAGTTTGTTTTTCACCGATATAAAGGGTAGATATGTGTAGATGAGCTATTTTTTTTTGTATTGTGACAAAAAGAAGTTCAATAAGGAATATGACTTTGAAGTAATTTTCCACCAAGTCATGAATATTTCACCACAAACATTGCTCAAGCGTGGCAATATTGTGGACACAACTGCGTTTCTCTTAACTTCAGCACATCCAACAACACTTCCACCATCGCTTAATGCCCCATCTCCTGGCTACTGTTTTTTTTGTTATGTAGGTATAGTCTTTAAGAAATGGTACTGTTTGTGGTGTTGCTGTACTGTTTACCTGTCGTCAAGTTTGTACCTGGCGTCACTTTTTTAATGCGAATGAAATTACTCGGGAAAAATTTTTTCTCTGCAGCCAAGTTGTGTCAATATTTGTAAGATTTTTAACGTATTTTTACCTAATTTGAGGTTCTTAAGTTTATTTACTTCTTTTATATTACATATGTTTATGCTACCTATGAACACAGTACGACATTATTCATGTAAGAAAAGGATAAACGCTAGTGGTATTTGAATATAAACTAAGTTGCAAAAATATATCTACATATGCAGAAATTGCTCCGGTCGCTTGGGTAATGCTCACGGGGGAAGGGTTCGCAAAATTTGTATTAATATTGACAGGGAAAAAAGACGTTTGGTTAAAGATATAACAAAATTCAATTCAATTTATTACGATACTTTTGGAGGTATAATTCAAACGTTCATCAGGAACTATATAAATCACTCTATATATAACTCTAGTTTATAAGTTAGGCGGCCGACGGCTCGATCGATTGTTGCACTCCGTTTCATCTATGACGATGCCGGGTGACGTAGCATTGACCTAGCACAGTACACTGACTTCGGGGAGACCTGGTACAGTACTCCAATTCCCCATCGGTTGTCTTCGGGGAGACCTGGCACCGTACTTCAGTGAGAATGGACTAAGCGAATGTGTTTGCAGAGTGCAATGCCTAGAGTGGATGGGGGGACGCCAATGACCTGCGTCAGTACTCGTTTGTGATTGGACAGACAGGCAGAGACCTCCGTCAGCACTCTGGGTACGTGATTGGACAGACCTGGTGACGTCAGAGACCTGCGTCAGTACTCTGGGCACGCGATTGGACAGACCTGGTAACGTCAGAGACCTGCAGTATTCTGGGCACGCGATTGGACAGACCTGGTGACGTCAGAGACCTGCGTCAGTACTCTGTCATGTGGTTGGACAGACAGAGAATCGGCAGAAACCTGCTTCAGTAATCTGGGCACGCGTAAGGACAGCAAGGATAACGACAGAGACTTGAATAAGTACATTGGACACGCGATAGGACAGACCTGGTGACGCTAGAGACCTGCGTCAGTACTCTGGACACGCGATTGGCACTTGGCTAGCTTACACTTAGATAGTTTATCCTCCGAATATACTCACCACTCTATGTCGCTGATGTTACCTCCTGTTGTCACGTGTCTCTTTTACATCCAGCATCCACCCGCATTACATGCCAACGCCGCTGTCGAACTTCCATTCCTCCGCGACGAGGCTATTGTTTACGCACTATGCTTTGCCGTTCGACCGAACCCATACCCTATGTGTTTGTCTGTTCGCTGCCGCTGTTTTTTTTTTACCAACTATTTCCCTCTTGTTTTCGAACTATTAAAATGTTCTATGTAGCTTTTGTTGTTTACTTGTTTGGCTGCAGCGATGCCAACTTTGGCCTTTCCGGGCTAGATTTAGCCCTTTATAAGTGGCCCAAAACGCGAAAAATATTTCTTAGGCCGAAACGAAAAAACGTGTAAATTTAGCCCCTTTTGTTATTTCCATTTAACCCTTTTTAGCACGTTTTCCGAATTTGAATTTAGGACTCAATTTAAGAGAGTTACGAAAATTTTTACAATTTATGAGCGTAATTATAAAGCGACGCGTAGTGGAAGGCCGTCGCATCAATTAGGTTTATCCAATAATGCACAAGGTATATTTACATGATGTGGCAACTTGGTTTTTCTATCACGTTCTTTTTGTCTTTCTATTCTTCTATGAACAAAGTTTTCTTACAACAGAAGAAGAAGACGAAAGTTTTTTCAATGAAACTGCCGGTTCAGTGTGAAAAAGAAAAATATTTATAAAATTTAGTGACGGAAAAAAGTTAAATGGAAGTAAAGTAAGTTCTTAGAGCATTACTTTTACTCCTGCTGCTGTTACTGCAGAAAAAAGGTGTCAGGCAATGCTGGCAGCAGTTCATTCTCCCTTTTCAACCATAGATCATTTGGGAGAGGTTTGATGCAAGGCTTTTAATTTAACGACAGCAAAGCTGCTAATATAAATCTCCATCGTACAAAATGTACAAATATTATTACGAATTTGTTAGCGCCACATTTCATAGATTTTTACTGGATGATTTGAAAGACTCGAAATATAGCTTGATTCTTGATGAAGGTATGTCGTTCTTCCAACACAATTTCCATACTGAGCTTAATTTCCTATTTTTATTTTAGGAACTGATGTATCTGTTGAGAAACTCTTAGGAATTATTATTCGATATTTTAGTGTTAAGAAGAATGATTTTGTGACAACGTTTTTAACATTAATTGATGTAAACGGCGGTAAAGCAGAAGAACTTCTTGTTGGAAAAACTATATTGAGCATGTGGTTGGAATTGAAAACCCATTTCACCGTTGTAAACGATAAGCATTTTGAAACACCTTTACTAAAGCTGAGTTTAGACGATTGCCAGATCGGCAAACGTTATCAACCCTGTTAAAGTGATGCAAATATACGGGCAATGTCAGATTGTTAGGCAAAGGTGAATTGACAGTTCAGACGATTGCAAGAAAACATTACAATTTCATATATTTACAATATATTTTGTAAATATTTATATGCAGGATTGCCAATAAAAATAGATTATAGACAGTGTTGCAAATAAAATGATTTTCTGGCAATGGCGCCGTTGTCACATGCATAAACTTCGAACATATAACAATCAGCAAATTATCTCGCAATGACTTTTCAGCTAACGTTGCAAAACAAAAATTGCATGTTCACACGGTTGCAAATTAACAGGGTTGCATTTTTCCGCCATTTTTCTGGCAATGTTGTCCGATCTGCAAATCGTCTGTACTTACCTTTAGCAAATTTCAACCTTATTTTTCTTGTCGTTTAGAAATATACGGCACTTTTCGGGCACCTTTCGCTTTTAAATCGTTTTTAATTAACATTTTTGTAATTGCAGAGGTGTCAAAGGATGTTGAGAGGAAATGGTGGGAAATGTTGTAACGTATAACAAAATACCTAAAAAACAAGAAAAATCAATTTTAAAAAGTAAAAATTTCCAAACCAAAAAAATTGCAGAAATGTAAGAAAGGGTCCTTTTGTTACATCTTATGTCCTAACAAGAAGTTCGAAATGGACTTTGCCACCTCTGCAATAATAAAAATGTTAATTAAAAACGATTTAAAATCAAAAGGTACCCGAAAAGTACCGTATCTTTCTAAACGACACAAAAAATAAGTTTGAAAAACGCCAAGGAACAGTGTAATTCATTGTGTTATTTATTTTAAGATTTTAGTTATAACACCGATACTTGAATTTGATAGTTTATTGTTGAAAATGAATAAAATCAACTAAAAGTAAAAAAAGAATGATTTTTTTTGACGATTTTCTTACTTTGAAAATGTTTGATAGGAGTCTCTATTTCATTGCACACCAGTTTGGTCGACTCTAGTATAGGGGAAAAACCTCTTAGGTCGGCCAGTAATGAAGAAGACCACAGTAGTCGACTCTAGTATAGAGGAAACGACAGTGGTCGACTCTAGTATAGAGGAAGACCGCAGTGGTGTACTATATTATAGAGGAAGACCACACAGGTCGACTCTAGTATAGAGGTCTAAGAGGTCGACTCTAGTATAGAGAAATACCTCAGAGGACGACTCTAGTATAGAGGAAGACCTCAGTGGTCGACTATAGTATAGAGGAAGACCACAGTGGTCGACTATAGTATAGAGGAAGACCACAATTGTCGACTATACGAAGGCTGCTGTATATATTTCTGGCCTAATAATGAAAATGCGAATATTTATCATCCAAAATGGTTTTATTGTTTTTCAAAGTATTCTCCAGCATGATTTGTACACTTCAGCATGCGCTCAAACCGATTGAGACACCTCCAAAACCTGGTTTTTGAACGCTTCAAACATGGTTTTGACACCTCCAAAACATGGTTTTTGAATGCTTCAACAGCTGCTTCAGGCGTCGAAAAACGTTGACCAAGCAGTTTTTTCTTGATGTGAGTGAATAATAAGTCATTGGGTGTCTTGGTGTGTTTTGGCCGGTCAAAAAGGCGCTGGTTTGAGCCGATGTGTGAGAGGTCGCATTGTCATGGTGCACAATGATTCGTCTTCTCTTGTTCGTTTTTCGAATTTCTCCGAAGTCTTCAGGCAAACAAATTGTGGTGTACCACTCAGAATTGACCGTCCTACGTTGCTCAAGCGGAACAGTCGCCACATGACCAGTTTTGCCGAAGAAACAGGCGACCATTTGCTTCGATGTGCTTCTTCCACGAACAACTTTCGTTGGATTTGGCTCGTCTTCGAAGACCCACACGGTCGATTGCTGTTTTGTTTCGGGCTCATACGCATACATCCAAGATTCGTCACTTGTGACGATCTTATAAATCGTATTTTTCAAAATTTCTTTGCACCAATTGACACGAGCCTTTTTTTCAGCGATTGTCAAATTGTACGGGATCCAACGAGAACAAACCTTTTTTACGGGTTCATGCAATATCGAATGTATGCAGCTGGAAGAAATGCCCAAGGATGTCTCTATCTCACGGTATGTCACATGACGATCTTGCATTATCAGTTCACGCACGGCATCAATTTTCTCTGGCAAAACGGCCGTTTCTGGGTGACCTTCGTCTTTGAGCGAGCGTCGGCCACGATAGAATTCATTAAACCACCAGTTTCTCACAGTGCTATAGGATGGTGCTTCATCGTCATACAAAGATTTAAGTTCATCGATGCACTCTTGTCGTGATAATCCACGTCGAAAGTTGTGAAATAACAAAACTGATTTTTTTGATAACGATATTTTTAATTTTGAACAAACCAAACGTAAACATAGCAAATGTCAACGATGAATTTGACTCTCACCTGACAACCAAAAACACCCTCGAAAAAAAATTGTAAACAGCTGGTTGCTGTAGACTACCTTATGATTATACCATGGCCATACCCTTCGTCTTGACCAGGCTGGCCATGGAGAGCTGATCCAATCATTCATTCATCATTCTCTCTGTGGAAGACTTCCCACCTCTTCACGCCCAGTCCCATATGGGATTGAAAAGGCGGGATAAAGACGGCATATGGGATTGAAAAGGCGGGATAAAGACGGCATATGGGATTGAAAAGGCGGGATTAAGACGGCATATGGGATTGAAAAGGCGTACTGGATATGTAGTTAAATTGGTTCGATGTTGTTTGTAGACGCTTGAAAATCTGGTCGCGTAGGAAGTTTTGATATACAATGCCGTATGACGATATAAAACTAATCGAACTATTGAAGGTAACTGATGTTCTTTTCTTTACAATAAGAATCATCCGCTTGCAAACACGAATCATAAGAAATTGGTCTGGGAAAAGATTGCGGAGGATATGGTGTCATCAAAAAATCAAAGACAGTACGAAGGCAATGTGTAAGGGTATTAGTAAAAAAGTGTAAAAGTATTACTATTGTCTTCGCAAAACAGTCCCGTGTAAACCACGGGTAAGCGCTAATTTCTGGCAAAATTAAGCAAATCCGGGATTTAGATATAGCCTTTCCTATTTGGTCTCAAACCACCATATAAGCTTTGTTTTACATCCTATCATTACGATTCTGACAGAGAAGAGTACTTGGTATAGAATTAAACACGGCCAAGTTCGAAGAAAATAGGTTCAGATTTATATATAGCCACCCTATATACATAAGTTTCTTCCGATTTGGTATCAAAGTGCTATAGAAGTTTTATTTTCCATCCGATCATTATGAAATTCAGCAGTGGGGATTTAATGGTGCAGAAACAAACTCAGGTACGATTAAAGAAAATAGGTTCAAATGTGTATATAGCCACTACACTATATATGTATATATTCCTCCCGATTTGGTATTTAAGTACTTTATAAGTCTTTTTTCCATTTCATCATTATTAAATTTGATAGAGAGGAGTTTTTAGATTCACGTAGAAAATAGCTTCACATTTGGATAGGTATATAATCATTTTGTTATGATATTAATTTTTGTAATTTACCGCCTGACCCACGATGTCGCATGAAGATCTAAGCGAACGAAAGCCAGTCACTCACTTTCTCATGACAGCGACCCACTAATTTCTGAGTTTTCGTTTGCATAGCCTGACTGAAAATTGTGCCAATTCAACAAGAATCCAAAAAAACTGCTAATTTGGCAAGAAAAGGCGCAATGGAGGCGATTTTCAACTCCACTGGATTCCCAATACGGAGGAGTATATCAATAAACCTATAATTAAAAGATATATGTTTTGTGTGTGTTTATTTAGCTAGCTATTGTTTTTTTTTTGAAGTGTGAGCCTCTTGACTGCGCTGCTTTTGTTAGGGTTGTTTGGTGTGTGATTCTTGGTGTGAATGTAGTCGGCTAATGTGGGGCTGTTGTGTAATGTGTGGCTTTTGGGTGTGTTGGCTGCTGTATTGATGTTGAGTGTATTGCTGTTGTTGGCTGGAATGTTGAGTGTGTTGCTGGCTGGTATATCCCAGTGGTATAGGGGACTAGCGCCGCAAGTCTATATTCGCTAGGCCTTAAATAACTACCGCTAGTCCCTCACAATCTACTTGCCATGCTTTTACCTGGTGAATTTAACATGGGCATGTCCTACGAAGGGGGTTATTGACCCCTCACTGCATTACCTTTCCACACCAAAAGCGCTAGCACATTTTGCCTATAAACTACACTGCCTCCAAGGGACGGGTGACAGTGCCAGTCCTCGTAGGTGGAACCATCTCCCCTATCGCCAATTAACCACCTAATTCGACACTCCTATCTTAGTGTATCTTTCAGTATACTCAAGGGATAAAAACAATATGAATTTATAAAGATACTAAAAACAGTTTTATTTTTAGTCATAGCTTAAATACTTATACATACATATTAAAAATGCATGTGTAATATGATTCTTAAAAAAATGTTCTAAATAAAATAAAAAAAAAAAATACTTCAAATTTGCTTGTAAGATTACCATAAAAACAAAACATAAAAATTTTACTATTCGTTTAAATCCAAAAATAAGAAAAGTAGTCAACTTTGGTACAATTTCTAAAAAATACCCGACAGCCCGATTTTCAATCTTAATATCTCAAAATAATCCTTGGGTCCTTGAACTCAAAAATGTTTACTAGAACAAAAGTTATTGAATTTTGGCCGATGATACTGAACCACTGCGCGTCGGTTTGTTTGCTGTGCAGGGCGTTTAGAAGCACATTTCGTTTTGCTGTAGCTTCTGCCAGGAATTTTAGTTGATCTAAAAAATATAATTCAAAACAATTAAATTAGTTCCATTATAAAAATACGTTACCTTGAATAAGATTATCCCGTTTTGTAAGTTCATCTAAAATCAGTACTCATTATCAACTTTAAATTGTTTCCTTCTGTTCACCACGCACAATAAAAACAACTGAAGATCAGTTTTTTCTTTTTTAACAAAGAGCTGGAAGTAGTGGTTGATTTTGATTAACGGGATTTTTGTATTACAATAAAAAAATGTGTCGTAGAAAAAAAACCAGATCTGTGCATTACTTAGGACTATGCAATGCGGTGGCGAATAGTGGGCACCGCTTAGTATAAGAAACATAGGATATTATTTCCTGGAGAAGGCGGTGTGTCTTTGTTACATGTCACATGCATAACGATTTATAGAAATAGCAAATAAGAGCTAACCCCTGCACCCGCCCTTTGTGGCGATGTCTTCATGTTATACCACTGGGATGGCTGTTGATTGTGTTGCTGGCTAGTATATGGATGTAGAGTGTATTGCTGGCTGGTATATGGCTGTTTATTGTGTTGCTGTTGTTGACTGGTTTGTGGTTTTTGATGAGGCTGGTGGCTATCTTCATGCCTGGTAGGTGTGATAACCGAGATGACAATGTTTCCTCTTGGCAGTGTTTCTACCAATAGTCGGAAGCAATCATAAATCGCCGGAACAGTTTCAGCGGCATTTCATTTCTCGTATCCGAAAATGGTGCCGGGTGGATTTGTTCAGAAACATATACGGTCAATTGCCAGCTTCATATCCGATAGGCAATTCACACGGTATAGGCCACCACCAGTCTTATGAATGCTTCGGATTCCGCAATCTTTTTTTGTGCACAATTTCAAGTCTGTAAATGAAAATATGTAAGCAAACATTATACATAAGTAAAAAACAACACATACCTTTTTCCACTCAGTAATGGTACGTACGGGGGCCCCAATGTATTTAATTTCCTCACAAGAGTTTTCCGCTGCTCCTCCGTGGAATTCTTGCTACTACCAAATACTGGAACTTCCCTGGCGAACGCTGGATTTTCCTCCATGTAGTCAACCATTGACTGCATTTGATTTAGGGTTCACTTTTTTTACGCTGAAATTAATATATACATATTTATATGATTAAAATTCAAGAAATTAATTATATTTTTATATACATATGTACCTTTTATTTTTCCATTTTATTTTTTGCTTATTATACCCTACACCACACTGTGGTACAGGGTATTATAAGTTTGTTTCACGGCAGAAGTTTGTAAGACCTGAAAATAACACAGCTAGACCCACCTTAAAGTATACCGATCGACTCAGAATCACTAGCTGAGTCGATTTAACCATGTCTGTCCGTCCGTCTGTCCATGTAAAGTTGTTCGTCGACTACAGGTCGCAATTTCACTATTTCGCAGCTGTAAAGATCCCTATTGAATTTGGTTGAAATCGGTTCAGATTTAGATATAGCTCCCATATATACCTTTCGTCCGATTTGGCCCTTTAGTCCTATAGAAGCTGTGTTTTACATCCAATCGTTTTGAAATTTTGAATGGTAGAGTTTCTTGATCCATGAACCAACATTGCCGAATTTGAAGAAAATCGGTTAAGATTTAGCTGTAGTTCCCATATATATGTTTCGTCCGATTTTGCTCTTTAGTCCTGTAGAAGCTGTATTTTACATCCAATCATTTTGAAATTTAGAATGGTAGAGTTTCTTGATCCATGAACCAACACTACCGAATTTGAAGAAAATCGGTTAAGATTTAGCTATATATGTTTCGTCCGAGTTGGCGCTTCAGTTCTATAGAAGCTGTATTTTACATCCAATCGTTTTGAAATTTAGAATGGTAGAGTTTCATGATCCATGAACCAACATTGCCGAATTTGAAGAAAATTGGTTAATATTTAGATATAGCTCCCATACATATCTTTCGTCCGATTTGACCCTTTAGTCCTATAGATGCTGTAGTTTACATCTAATCGTTTTGATATTTAGAATGGTAGAGTTGCTTGATCCATGGACTAACATTGCCGAATTTGAAGAAAATCGGTTAAGATTTAGCTATAGCTCCCATATATATGTTTCATTCGATTTGGCTCTTTACTCCTGTAGAAGCTGTATTTTACATCCAATCGTTTTTATACCCTACTGTGGTACAGGGTATTATTTAAGTATAAAATGGCCGAAAAGTAAATTTATGTAAACAATTTATACATGAATTACAAAATTTATATTTCAGAGTTATTCAATATTACGAGTGGTGTAGGGTATTATATAGTCGGTCCCGCCCGACTTTAGCCTTTCCTTCCTGTTTTTTTATTTCAATTGAACGCGACAAAGAAAATGCTAGTGAGTGCTTTTGACATTTTCGTTCGTGTATATGACACAAACAAAAGTTAGTGGTCCCGAATTGGTACTGAAATGCTTACGTTTTCGTTCGTATTGGCGTTCTGTTGCCAGTTAGCGGGTCGCAAATCAGTTTTTTTTTCGCATAGAACCCAAGCGAACGTTAACGTTCGACATCGTGGGTCAGGCGGTTAATTTTTTGTGTTCAGGATTTTTTTTTGTAAATTCAAGATGTTTTTGGTGACTCTCTAGTAATTTCACTATTACCGCCTGGCAACCTTAACTAGTGATAATTCTTTAACAAATAACAGCGGTCAAATATCCAAAGAAATTGGTTAAATGGTAAATGTACCAAGACATAGATATAAAAACCGCGTAGTAGTTTCTTATATTTAAATATGTGTTTAAAGAATTAATACTTGTTAATATTTCAATATGTACTTCGTTGTTGATTTATATGTTCAATACGTTTGTAAAACTTTTTCTCGAAACTTCACTTCAATAAAAACATTTAAACTCAATAGGTTATGGGCCTTTATTGCTCCGAAGAAAAGAAACAATAAAAAAAAATACATATCTAAACTAAAAAGCTTATGGACAGAAATTAACAACGGTTTGAGTCGAGTTGGATGACGTTAACCCGAGATGTAGATGCATCTTTAGATGAGCTTGTAATGCAACTTTGTTTGTATGAACGCAATTTAAAAAAAACAGAAATCAATGATGGTGTACAAAAAGAAGCTTTGGCGTTACATGAAAAGAACGAAAAACAAGTACAAAAATAAATCGGGAAGAAAATAAGGTACATGTCATTACTGCCAGAAAAGCGGACATTGGATAAAGGAATTCCAAAAGTGGGTTGCTGATGGAAAGCCAAGTAAGTCAAGACTCGTTGCTGATCATTCGCATTGAACGGACGTGTTTATCACATAGCGGATAGTTACCAGTACCTATTACGCAATAGCAAAAATCTGTACAAAGTCCGTAAGGCCTACATCGTAGTACCTATTACGGTATAATACAGACAAAATAAAAATAAATTCTCTTGACGGGTATGCCTTCGTGTACCGATGGAGCGCGGTTCCCCAATCGTCCGACTGTCCGTCCGTTGGTCTTGGCCAAAGCCGACCACACCAAAAATGGTGAAAATCTCCCCCAAGTACTCACAACAGGTTGTGTGGTGAAGGGAAAACGTCATGTCCGACCGTCAAAACGGAAGCACAATGAGCATCGTGTAGCGCTCAGAGTTTTGACGAAGTTGGAGGCTGTTGAAGTTTCGGCTCTTACCGAAAAACAGAAAGAGTCACTTACCTGGGCTAAAGGCGTCATAGATGCTTCTAAGGCCAATGAGTCGGCTGAAAGAGCCACAAATTTAGCTATGTTAACGGCTAATAAAGTAAAACAAAAAAAACAGATCACCTCATGAAACCCTGCCTTCGAAAAAGGAAAGAGGCCCTAATGTCACCATCAACAGGACACTCACTAAGCCCTTCAATGAAGTGGCGAAGGAGAGTCTAGTGATGGCTGTTGTAGACAGAAGTAGTGAGGATGGATCCATACTCAAGGACAAATGGAGTCATGTACAATCAGCCATTATGGCTCATTACCTCGATGTCCGTAGAGAAATGCCGGGCAAACCACCAATCTGCAACGATGCAGAATGGCATCAGGGGAGAGTAAAGCTCTTATATTTCGGTGATGGCAGATCAGTAGACCTGTATAAGGCTGCTCTGAATCGAGCGGGTGAGGTGTGGCCGGGTGCCCAGTTGGATGTTGTCGAAAAAGACAATATCCCTAGTCACCCTAGAGCCATCACCTGGGTTACAGAAGAGCCCTCCAACCCGGCTGACATCTTAGAAATAATAAAAGATTCCAATCCTGGTCTGCCGGCTCATAATGGGAGGATCAGCAAGGTGGGTGAGGCGGATGGTAAAAAGCGGCAGGTCAATCTTATCCTAAACGCTGAATCCACCTCCCATATACAAAGTGCGAGTGCAACCCTACAATATGGCTTCGAGACTATAGTCTTGAAGATATACAAGCAGGATATAGCTCCCATTGCAGAAGGTGAGTCGTCCGCCGTGGCACTTTCTGGAAGTGCGGAGGTACCCACGCCTATTATTTCTGGTGACTCCAACTCTAACAGAAGATCTGTAACGTCCTTCTCTGAGGACAAAAGCTCTACTTCGGACACAGAGGGGCTGAGGGGAGTCTCCGGACTCTTTGACGCATCTGGCGGGGACATGCTTCTCGACGATATGGACGAAGAGTACGATAACACCCTTGTCGGGTGGATGTTAATCTGTCAACTACCAATGATGGTAAGAATTCTACAGATTAACCTCCATCACGCTAAAGCAGCCTCAGCGGCTCTATTGCTGCGCCTGTCCACAGGCGCAGTAGACATCGTCCTGATACAGGAGCCCTACGTAGTGGGAGGAAGGGTGTGCGGTATTAGGACACCCAACTTTAAACTGCTTGTGGCCAACTGTGAAGGCACTCCAAGAACCTGCATTTTGGCCAGGAAAGATCTAAGTATCTTTCTCCTGACTAATTTAAGTGGTAAAGACCAAACAGCTGCTAGCCTGGAGATCGGTAATCGCATATATTGGGTGGTCTCCAGCTACTTGCCTTATGAATCTGTAGTACCGACTGCTCTATTCAGGGAAGTAGTAGAAGAAGCAACGTCTGACGAGCTCGAGCTGATTATTGGCGCAGACACGAACGCTCATCATACTATCTGGGGTAGTACGGATATAAACAATAGGGGTGATTCGCTTCTTGACTTTATTCTAACTACCAACCTTAGTATTTGTAACATAGGTAATAAACCGACCTTTACAATTAAAGACAGACAGGAGGTACTCGACGTAACGTTTGCTACTGACCGGCTGTCAGACAAAATTATTGGGTGGAATGTACTGGACGACCACTCATTCTCAGATCACCATTATATTGAGTTCAAACTCGCGGAAAAAGCGCCTAAACCTGCCGTCCACAGAAATGTAAGGAAGACAAAGTGGCACCTGTATGAGAAGAATTTCAAGAAAGTCCTCAACTCTAAACTTCTGTACGAACCGAATGACAAAGCCGGTCTGGATAATCTGGTCAATCATATCACCACATCATTCAATAGTTCCCTTGAAGAAGCCTGTCCGAAAACAAGGTACAAGGGTAAAACTAAACCCCAATGGTGGACTTCTGAGCTAACGGCTATGAAAAAGACCTGCAACAAGCTATTCAATAAGGCTAAATCTACTGGGGTCGCTAATGATTGGGATGCCTATAAAGAGCAACTCAAGATCTATAAGAAGGAGCTTTGAAAGGCGCAAAGGCGCTCTTGGTATACCTTCTGTGGTGAAGTGGAAAAGGTCTCTGACGCCGCTAGGCTGAGGAAGATATTATCTGCTTCACCCTGTACAGTGGGATATTTACAGGATGAGGCAAATAACTGGACCAAAAACAGCGAGCAGTCGCTCAATGTACTGCTCGACACACATTTCCCGGGGAACTCTGTAACAGAACCCGAGGATCAGCAGGACCAACAAGAGTGCGAGTGGACTGCGAGCGTCGCTAGCTTCTTGAATGAGAGATCCAGAATAAGCTGGGCTATTAATAGCTTTGAGCCCTTCAAGTCACCTGTACCAGATGGCATCACTCCAGCAGAAATGCAGAAAATGTTGAAGTACATTATCCCCTGGCTGGAGAAAATTTATGTAGGCTGTATCAGGCTTTCATACGTCCCGAATCGATGGAGGGATACCAAAGTGGTATTCATACTTAAAGCGGGAAAGATATCACACACTAGGCCAAAAGACTTCAGACCAATTAGCCTATCCTCCTTCCTATTGAAAGGTCTGGAAAGACTTATAAATCATTTCATTAGGGAAAACCTGGATACAAAACTTCTGTCGGGGAACCAATGCTTACAATAAGGGCAAGTCTGCAGAATCAGCCCTGCACGAACTTGTGAGCACTATCGAATCGTCCCTGCATTTCAAGGAATTCACCATGGTGGCATTTCTTGACATAGAAGGGGCTTTTAACAACATTCACTCAGATGCGGTAATTGCGGCACTCTCACATCTAAAAGTTAACACTAGTTTGATTAGACTAATACAAAGTCTGCTCACCAGAAGACGCATAACAGCATGTCTAGGGTCCACAACTCTAACAAGGTTTGTAAACAGAGGGACCCCGCAAGGAGGAGTACTGTCTCCACTAATTTGGAACCTAGCGGTGAATGAAATCCTGCTAGATCTAGAACGTTGTGGCTGCAAGGTCGCGGCATATGCGGACGACGTGGCAATCGCAGTGAGTGGCAAATTCGTAAACGTGCTCAGAGACATCCTACAGGTGGCTCTGAACAAGTTGGCTAGATGGTCCAGAAGCAGCGGGTTGGGCGTTAACCCCAACAAGACAGAATTGGTTCTCTTTACTAGGATGAATAATGTCCCACATGTGGACCCTCCACCTCGGATAAATGGAACAGATCTAGTCTTTTCTGAAAGTGCAAAATTTTTAGGAATAATTCTAGATAGAAAAATGTTATTTAGACTTAACGTATTGGAACGTGTAAGGAAGGCCAACGTCGCCTTATATTCCTGCAAAAAGGCTATAGGGTCGCGGTGGGGACTCTTTCCTAAAATCGTCCACTGGATATATATAGCAGTAGTTCGTCCAATACTGTTATACGGTATTGTGGTATGGTGGACGGCAACTGACAAACTAACCATCACCAACCTACTAACAAAGGTTCAGAGAACTGCCTGCCTGAGCATAAGCAGACCCTTAAGGACTACAGCGACCGAGTCTCTACAAGCCCTACTCCATATACTGCCGATTAATATTGTGGCGAGAGAAGTTGCAACCAAAGCGGCAATAAGATTAAACTGCCTATCAATGTGGAGGTACAAGAACTATGGTCACATGAGGATATCAAAGTGTAGTGCTATGGTAACCGACCGAGTGGACTATATACCAACTGTGTACACCTTCGAGAGAAATTACATCACTATGATTCCCGCCAGAGATGAATGGGTTGGAAGAATACCAGGTAATAGAAACCATCTCCACTTTTACACGGATGGTTCGAAGCATGATGAAAAGGTTGGCTTCGGAGTACACTGTGAAGAACTTAGTCTGGATATAGCTCACAGACTACCAGATACCTGTAGTGTCTATCAAGCCGAAATAATGGCAATATGGGAAGTAGGCTGAGTCGCAACATAGTAACCAACACTGGCGTTGTCATTTACTCGGACAGCCAGGCTGCCATCAATTCTCTGGAGGCAACATCCCTAAATTCACAAACAGCCCTCGACTGCCGCAGATCTCTTAACGAGTTTAATATACACCTCATATGGGTGCCTGGGCATAGGGATATCCCGGGGAACTGCAAAGCCGATGAACTTGCTAGGAAAGGGACGACATTACAAATTCTCGAAGAATTTGCATATATTGGTGCGCCACTATCCACGTGCAAGCTTTGGCTTAGGCAAGAGGCAATCAGGCAGTCCAACGAAAGATGGACAGAAATCGGCACCTGCAGGATAGCTAGACAAATCTGGCCAAGGTATGACCTGAGAAGGTCAAAATATCTCCTCGCACTAGAGAGGAAACGATTGTCTACGTTAGTACAGGTTCTGATGGGACACTGCTTGATCGGCGAACACGCCAAAAGATTGGGTATTGACTTAATGACTTCTGCCGAAGCAGTGGAGATGAGGAAGAAGTGGAGAGCATTAAGCTTTGCGACTGTCCCGCTTTGAGTAAACGACGACTGGACATACTGGCGTCGGACTTTTTAGGAAGCCTAACAGATCTTTCCAGTACTGATATTCGTACTATCGATAAATTTATATATCAAATATGTTGTTTTCGATGAGGGGCATTTCAGCCCGTGGTAACACTAGGGACCTAAACTGGTCTATGTGAGCTTGTAAAAAAATACGGCAGCCACCCTAACCTAAACCTAAAAGTCAAGACTTGCGAATACACCCCATTCCAATGTGGCTCTTCATTCTGCATCAAGTGAAGCACATTTGACTATATCCAGCCATGAGTGGTGGGTGGATAATGGTCCAACAAGGCATGTTACAAATACATCAGACTATTTTGTTGATAACGAAGCATTCCAAAATCCACATTCTATTCAGGCGGCAGGTGGCAGGTGGCAGGTAAAGAGACTGCAAATGCAATTGGCAAAGGTACAATTGAAGTATTATCGAAAGTCAGCAATGTTGAGAGAGCTGTGAGAATATATGACGTATGGTATGTTCCGGGTATATCAAGAAACCATTTTTCTATACTGGCCACACATGATGGAAATCCCAAGTAAATTTATATCTACAATAAAAGAATGCAAGTTGTATGTAAATGGACAAATAGTTTTATGTGGACATCGAGAAGCTAATGGAACATAATATAAATTAGATTTTCGTCCTGTATCTCCATATCAGAGTGTTGCAATCGTTGATAACAAGAACATGCTGCAGTTATTTCATGAGAGGTGGGGGCACCAAGATAAGAGTCATGTAAAAAATAAAGTAGAAAAGGAAACGGGCATACGAGTAAGAACAAATCATGAAATTTGTCAACCTTGCGTTTTTGGTAAATCAACTAGGTTACCATTTGGAAGCCGTGAGACTGCAAAAACTCCAGGAGAATTAATGTCCACAGATGTTTGTGGTCCGTTTCCTCCTTCATTCAGAGGATACAAATACCTAGTCGTGTATAAAGATGATTTTACAAAATTTTGATATGGTTATATCGTTAAACAAAAATCGGAAGTAAAGGACACATTATAAGAAATGCTGGCACATGCGAAAAGACAAGGCCACACCATAAAAACGTTACTAAGTGATAACGGTGGTGAATTCAATAATCAGGATGTAAAAACAATTCTTTCAGAACATGGTATTAGTCAAAGGTTTACGGCTCCATATATGCCTCAACAAAATGGTGGCGCAGAAAGAGAATACAGGACTATAGTAGAAATGGCTCGGACATTTAAATATTCCAACAAAGAGATAGAATTTCCAGAGTCATTGTGGGCCGAGTTTGTAAAATCAGCAATCTATATTCTAAAGAGAACTGGCAAGTCATTGGTGGCAGACATCAGTCCGTTTAAGCTGTGGTACGGTAAGAAGCTTAGAATTCGACACCTCCGTATAATTGGTTCTACATGCTATATGCATATTCCAAGTCAACGTCGAAAGAAGATGGATAAGAAAACAGTTAAATGCTAACTTGTTGGTTATGATGGTGACGAGAGGTATCGGGTCTACATTAAAGAGGAGAATAAACTTAATGTGTCAACGGTTGTAAATTTTTTGGAAAATGTTAAAGGCTGTCTTGATCGTAACACTGAAGAAATCCAAATTGTAAAAAATGAGGTTGGCTCTAAATCGACAAGTATACATAGTAAGGATGATATAGCGGTATTAACAAAAATTCGTCCAAAGCTTGATTTTGAAACTGAAGGAGATTCAATGTACGAAAGATAAATTCAAAATAAAGAACAAGAAGATGGAGTGCAAGACACAAACAAACAACGAACTCAAGGGAATATTGTTCAAGATGATGATGAACTTGAGGAACACCCCGAATCACACAATAGTAGTAGTATAGGAATGCCTGTTCTACCCCACTGTGGGTCGTATCGTAAAAAATGTGGTAAAAAAATTAAAAATTATATGTATAGAGGTATGTGTGTATAAATGTTGATTTTTGAAGTGTTAAATACTAAATTTTTCGTTGTGAAGTGTATTTTTAGTAGAATTTATATAAATGTTTTCACATTTTATGCTAAACCGACCTAATGTGCACTTTACTCAGGGTAATTAACTTCAAAACGCAAGCTCGTAAAAATTAATTACGTTGTTTCTGAATTATACATTAGAGTGGTTCGTATTATTTTGCGACAAAAAATGATGTGGTTTAAATAATGTAACGAAAATAATTTTTGGTTTTAGAGTTTTGATGAATAAATAAGGTTATTGTGTTATTTTTGTAGTTTATAGTGAATGAAATGTAAAAAAATGTATAAACAAGTAAGAAAGTTCAGTCGGGTAAACCGACTTATGAATCCCCTCACCTTGAGTCCCAAAAAATATTAGTAGATTTATTTATTTTTTGTTTTAATTAAATTATTATCAATTTAAATTGCATTTAATAATTTTAAAGTATGTACTGCTATTAAAGCTAAAAGCTGATTAATTTTGGTAGTAAATGGTCCATTTGTGTGAGAGGCACCAAAAGAAGCGTCCCACTAACGGTCACTTTTCTCTGGACTCTAGGTACTATAAAAGCATTACGCTGTACAAAATTTCGTGTATTTGTATGCACTGGTTTTAAAGTTATAAGCTGGTAACGTTTCGTACAAAATGGTCTATTTGTGTGAGAGGTACCAAAAGGGCGTGCCAATAACGCCCATTTTTCTCTGGACTCTAGGTACTATAAAAGTAATGCACTGTACAAAATTTCAAGTATTTGTATGCACTGGTATTAAAGTTATAAGCTGGTAACTTTTAGTACAAAATGGTCCATTTGTGTGGGAGGTACCAAAAGGAGCCTTGCAACAATGTCCATTTTTCCCTGTGTTGTAGGTACTATTAAACCTTTACACTCTACAAAATGGCAGGCCTTTGTATGCACTGTTAACAAAGTTATAAGCTGGTAACTTTTGGTACAAAATGGTCCAGTTGTGTGGGATGTACCAAAAGGAGCGTGGCAATAATGCACATTTTTCACTTAATTGTAGGTACTATTAAAACATTACACTGTACAAAATTTCAGGTCTTTTTATGCACTGGTAATAAAGTTATAAGCTAACCCATTTTTCTCGAGGTAATAGTGACTAATAAATTAATACTATGTGTAGAATATCAGAGGATTCAAATAAGTAGTATAGAAGTTATTAAATAAACACTATTTCACTAAATGTTAACCGTTTGTGGGGGAGGTACTAGAAGGAGTGGACCAATAAGGCCCATCTTCTTACTTAGCCGGAGATAGAAGAAAATATTACCGCATACCAAATTTGAAGTCAATCGGTTACTCCTTTCGAGAGTTATCGTGCGCACCAGCCAGCAGACAGACAGACAGACAGACGGACAGACAGACGGACGGACATTGCTCATTCGACTTAAAATGACCCAAAACGGATATCCGCCGAACATACTTAGGGTCTTAGGTCAGTCCTTCGATGTGTTACACTTTGGCTCGTAGCAAATGATATATACCCTCCTCTCTAAGGTGAGGGGATAAAAATAGCGTTGTTGGAAGTATAAAATATCATATCATACAAAATACAACACAACCTAATGTACCGATCGTGGAGTGTGCGTTTAAGGATCGATTGTTTATTTTATATTTTGGGGTCCGACACAAGCTCGTAAAAATTAATGTTCATATATTTTGAGCTTTGGAACTGTGCAACAAGTACAAGGTACAAATATATTCACATGAGTACATGCACTGAAGTAAGCTATGAATGAGGAATGGATTTATGGCGATCGTCATTCCATCTGTCCGACCTAAACCTCTCACTGTGCACTCTACTCAGGACAATTAAAAATATCATATTTCAATACGTAAGCTCGTAAAAATTAATGTTCATATGTTTTGAGCTCTGGTACTGTGCAACAAGTACTCGGTACAAATGTATGTGAGTACATCAATGAGGAATCGATTTAGGAAGATCGTCAAACCGTCTGTCCGACGGTTTAACGATACACACACACACACGCACACATAGATATACTCGTATGTAACAAATCTTAAAGATGAACTATGAATCGAGCGTTGTCGCTATCGTTTTGCGGGCAGCCAGCTGAGGATTTTGTTTAGATTAGATTTTGGGGCGGGTGTTGATCTGGATCGTTGGATATTTTGTTTACATTTATTTTCAAGAATGGATTTGGAGGAATTCTCGGTCAGTACTTCGGACGGACGTCTGTCCATCCGAATTGCGTGGCTTGTTGCTTGGGGGAATTTCATCATATGATGCAATTCATGGCGGTTTAGTGCGGTCGGGGGAGATATGCAGGAATGTACTGTGATTCACAACATACTTCAAGGGTGGTAATTTTGTTTTTTCGTTGATTTTGTCTGTTTACAGTTTAATTGTGGTTATATTTATTATTGATCTGTGGTCGTGTGTAATTTTGTTTATGTTGTTTTATTTTTAAAACGGTAAATTGTCGTCGATCTTTGAGACATTCTTTGGCTGGGGTAAACGCACGAGCTAAACTTTGTCGAAAACATTTTCCGATTGTTCAGCATTTTTATGGAAATAAGAAACAAAAATGTGTTCAATCATGGTCCAACATTACTTTTATTGTAATTAAAAAGATCATATTTCAATACATAAGGTCGAAAAAATTAATTATGTTACGTGTCTGAATTATCCATTAGAGTTGTTCGGGGTGTGCGTTTGAGGATTGTTTATTTTATATTTTGGGTCAGACACAAGCTCGTAAAAATTAATGTTCATATGTTTTTAGATCTGGTACTGTGCAACAAGTACAAAGTACAAATGTATGTGAGTACATGCATTGAAGTAAGCTATGAATGAGGAATGGATTTAGGGCGATCGTCATTCCGTCTGTCCGACGGTTTGACGATACACACACACGCACACATAGATAAATGTAACAAATCTTTAAGATGAACTATGAATCGAGCGTTGTCGCTATCGTTTTGCCGCCAGCGAGCTGAGGATATTGTTTAGATTAGAATTTGGGGCGGGTGTGGATCTGGATCGTTGGATATTTTGTTTATATTTATTTTTCAAGAATGGAGTTGGAGGAATTCTCGGTCAGTATATCGATCATATGATGCAATTCATGGCGATTTAATGCGGTCGGGGGAGATATGCAGGAATGTACTGTGATTCATAACATACTTCAAGGGTGGTAATTTAGTTTTTTCGTTGATTTTATCTGTTTACATTTTATTTGTGGTTATATTTATTATTGATAAAAACGTTAGTCAACTATAGAACACCCGTTTCTTAAATACAATTCCATATAATCTATCAGATTTGTACAACCAAAATTTGTCCATACATTCTGTGCATGTTTGTAATCCTCTGACGAACACTCTGTGTCTGTCATTTTATTATAAAATATTTCTTTTGAGGATGTTGATTTTCAGCAAATGTTTTGAGTGATGTTATATAATTATACGGAAATACTCCCTTTTTATTCATGAGTCTAAAATCTTTATTGGTTGGAAAATGTGTACATACTGTCTGAAGGGCATATTCAGGTAAATTTCGGGCTAGAGTATCTAAACTGGCAGCCATGAATCGAAAACTGTCTAGGAATCGCAACTCTAGTCTGTTTTTGTCATTCATGGGAAGAAAATGAGACATAGATATATATATATAATTCCTTATTTAATGGAATTACTTTAGTTTCTCCTTCATAGTCAATAAGATCTTTAATGAAAAGGTGTCAATCTTACGAAGAAAAATTATGAAAAAATATTGTAATAAATGTTGCTATCTGATGCTGAATATTACATTGTGTATGCGCTGACCCCCCCTGTATTTCTCAGTTAAATGACATTGATCCCTTGCCCTATCGTTACCTAAAGTTTTGTCACATATGTGACAGTTTTCAGAAGTTACAAAATTTACTTCCTCCAAGGGTGTTAAACTAACTATTGGTTTCTTTGCAGTCAAATAATTATTGTAAATAAAGTTACAATCCCTAACGAGATTATCAAAAAAATTTTGAGAGGCGTCCTCACCTGTATATATACAAAAATTATTTAAACTAGAATTATAACTACACTTAATGCTATAACTAAAAGCAAGAGGTGTGTGATTTTGTATCATGCTGGTTTTTGTGGTATTTGCGCTTACCACATTCTCTAATACACATTAAAAATCTGCGTATACTACGAAGGGTAATTTCAATTGGCGCTCGTAGTGAGTAAATTTTAAAATTGGTTTATCTTCCGAGGGCAAGCGAGTTACAGTACCCCCGCATACCTGCTTGTGTTGTGCGAATTTTTCGGCCGAATGGAAGTGTTGGACACATTCATTACAAATAAAAACAGCTCCGTTATGATTTGATAATTGATGGCTCAAAAGACTGTGAAGAAAAAAAATATTTTTAAATATATCATGTATAAATTTCATTTCTCGTATATTACTTTGACATTCGCTTTATCCAAATGTAATGGAAATTATCGCCTTCATGAAGCAGCATCAAATTGTTTCTTTTTTTTGTTAGGTGATATGGTCCAACAATTTTGTCTCCGTCATAACCAAAAACTTTGATGCTTAAGATGTCATTGTTTACCTCGAACATTTAATATTTTTTATAGTTAAGGAAAATTGAAGCCAGATTGATATTAATGTCTAGTTTTAGAATTTCCTGCAATGCCCACGCTGAATCCCGCTCTTAAAATTCAAACATCTTGTTCATGATGGCATCAGTGTGGTCATCAAACAGATTATTAATGACATTCCCCAGAGTTAACAGGTTCATTTTAGATACGTGGTTCAAAATCATGGGTGTATTTAAGAAATCGGGATTGGTGATTCTACCTCTAGAAGTTGATGGCCCATCACTCCTATTTAGCTCATTATCTGCTCTGGCTTTAACATATTCACCTTGAAGTACCATGTTAAACATCAAAATTGTGTGCTCCGCCAAACTGAGCTTGAGCAACTTCAGGAGTGACACTTTTGTCTCACAAAGAAAATTTTCAGGTAACAGAGTTCCATTTGAATTATTATATTAGTATGTTATAATACGTTTATTGAATGAACTCTTTATGACGGTTATATCCCCATCTATGTTCCTTCTAACATTATCCTTATGTCCATTGGTACGAACGTGGTTACGCTTGTACATAACAGTCTTTAAAAAAAGTACGTATTCTTAGTATTTTTACAGCTTCAGGAGCATTTTGATTATAATGCTGAGGCGTAGTTTGTGATCTCCACTTATTGAAAATATTTTTAGTTTCCCCGAATCTGATTCATATTTTTTATTAATCAACATCGATTCACTTAAATTTGCATTACTATGAAACACCTTTTGATGATGTTTCATTACATAAATGTTTTTGAATAGTTTTCCACATACAAGACAATGACGTTTCATATGTCATGTAAAATCTCTCTTAGCTTAAAAGCAAACATTTTGCTTTTAAACTTTTTTTATTTTACACAGTTAAGATTTGAAACTGAATGCTTTACAAGCTGTAGCATTAATCAAACTGACTTTCCAAACCATTTCTCTTCGTTTATAGGGCTTTCTTCCCTATCAACTCATATCAACGTTGATCATGGTCAGGAAATATTTTAGCTCTTTACAAATGCATATCCTCCCAAATGTTTACATACGACGTGACCGTATTACATAATAATTTGCATCGAATATGAAACGACCACAAAAATATGTTTGCTTACCTAAAAGTCTTTGCGGATTTTGGTGTGAAGTTTTGGATACTCAGAACTACACACACACACATTGTGCTCTGGACATGTCACAAAGGAATCAATTCAAGTTCAATTGCATGGTCCGACCGTTTGGCGCTAGTGTCCGACGGTCAACCAAACAATTCAATAGCATGATCTGACCGTTTGGCGCTAGTGTCCGACAGACAGACGGACAACCAAACACATAGCATGACGCACTCATGATGTGGATAATGAATGCAGAGTTTTTAATTAGTAAATTCTGATGACAAGTGCCACAACTTGGTTTGCATAATGTGATTATATATGCTACAATGTTGTGCTGCGTAAAGAACTCGGTCTGGTTTTCATTTTGTTTGTTTGTTTTGAAAAGGCCAATATTTGCAGATCGCCTAAATGTATGGAATCGCCAGGCGATCATCCACCAAATGTATTGACTTGGCATGGGCAGACGGATTGCCTGGAAAGACCATTGAATAAAACTAAGATGTGGACAGACAAACCAACAGCCTGACACGGACAGACAGACTGTCACGAACGACAGACTGGTGGGGAACTGTTGACAGACCCGTGTGTTTATGTCTGTCAACAGTTGCCAGGAAAGACCATTGAATAAAACTAAGATGTGGACGGACATACAAATGGCCTGACACGGACAGACAGACTGGTGAGGAACCGTTGACACACATACACGCATACCATGTACAGCAAAGCCCACATATCAATGAGTCATGCAGATCTCAAGGTTACTTCAAAGTCCAAGTTCAATGAACTCACACATACATAAACATAAACACCGATTCAAACCTACAGAACGACAGGCGACCACCCACGACGTGGCCAAATAGTATCAAATTACATTGGAATTCATACACATACATACGCAAAAAATCGGCGATGATTTCAGAATGCACACATACATACGCATAAAATGAACACTGACTTCAGAATTCACACATACGATAGGTTAGGGTATTTTTTATAAAAGCTCACATAGACCAGTTTAGGTCCCTAGGGTTACCACGTGCTGTAATGCCCCTCATCGAAACCAACCTGTTTGATATACAAATTTGTCGATAGTACGAATATCGGTACTTGAAAGATCTGTTAGGCTGCCTAGAAAAGCCGACCCCAGTCGTCGTTTACCCAGAGCGGGGCAGTCGCATAGCAAGTGCTCAATGATCTCCACTTCTTCCTCATCTCCGCTGCTTCTGCAGAAGTCATTAGAGTCAACACCCAATCATTTGGCGTATTCGCCGATCAAGCAGTGTCCCGTCAGAACTGATACTAACGTAGCCAATCTTTGCCTCTCTAGTGCGAGGAGATATTTTGATCTTCTCAGGTCATACCTTGGCCAGATTTGTCTAGCTACTCTGCAGGTGCCGATTTCTGTCCATCTTTCGTTGGACTGCCTGATTGCCTCTTGCCTAAGCCAAAGCTTGCACGTGGATAGTGGCGCACCAATATATGCAAATTCTTCGAGAATTTGAAATGTCGTCCCTTTCCTAGCAAGTTCATCCGCTTTGCAGTTCCCCGGGATATCCCTATGCCCAGGCACCCATATGAGGTGTATATAAAACTGCTCAGCCATCTCGTTAAGAGATCTGCGGCAGTCGAGGGCTGTTTGTGAATTTAGGGATGTTGCCTCCGGAGAATTGATGGCAGCCTGGCTGTCCGAGTAAATTACAACGCCAGTGTTGGTTACTATGTTGCTACTCAGCCACTTGGCTACTTCCCATATTGCCATTATTTCGGCTTGATAGACACTGCAGGTATCTGGTAGTCTGTGAGCTATATCCAATCTAAGCTCTGCAGTGTACTCCGAAGCCAACCTTTTCATCAAGCTTCGAACCACCCGTGTAAAAGTGGAGATGGTTTCTATTACCTGGTATTCATCCAACCCATTCATCTCTGGCGGGAATCATAGTCATGTAATTTCTCTCGAAGGTGTACACCGTTGGTATATAGTCCACTCGGTCGGTTACCATAGCACTACACTTTGATATCCTCATGTGACCGTAGTTATTGTACCTCCACATTGATAGGCAGTTTAATCTTATTACCGATTTGGTTGCAACTTCTCTCGCCACAATATTAATCGGCAGTATATGAAGTAGGGCTTGTAGAGACTCGGTCGCTGTAGTGCTTAAGGCTCCGCTTATGCTCAGGCAGGCTGTTTTCTGAACCTTTGTTAGTAGGTTGGTGATGGTTAGTTTGTCAGTTGCCGTCCACCATACTACAATGCCGTATAGCAGTATAGGACGAACTAATGCTATATATATCCAGTGGACGATTTTAGGAGAGAGGCCCCAGCGCGACCCTACAGCTTTTTTGGCCTTCGTTACACGTTTCAATACGTTAAGTCTAAATAACAGTTTTCTATCTAGAATTATTCCTAAAAATTTTGCACTTTCAGAAAAGACTAGATCTGTTCCATTTATCCGAGGTGGAGGGTCCACATGTGGGACTTTATTCATCCTAGTAAAGAGAACCAATTCTGTCTTGTTTGGGTTTACGCCCAAACCGCTGCTTCTGGCCCATCTAGCCAATTTGTTCAGAGCCACCTGTAGAATGTCTCGGAGGACGTTTTCGAATTTGCCACTCACTGCGATTGCAACGTCGTCCGCATATGCCACGACCTTGCAGCCACAACGTTCTAGATCTAGCAGGATTTCATTCACCGCTAGGTTCCAAATTAGTGGAGACAGTACTCCTCCTTGTGGGGTCCCTCTGTTTACAAACCTTGTTAGAGTTGTGGACCCGACACATGCTGTTATGCGTCTTCTGTTGAGCAGACTTTGAATTAGTCTAATCAAACTAGAGTTAACTTTTAGATGTGACAGTGCCGCAATTACTGCATCTGAGTGAATGTTGTTAAAAGCCCCTTCTATGTCAAGAAATGCCACCATTGTGAATTCCTTGAAATGCAGGGACGATTCGATAGTGCTCACAAGTTCGTGCAGGGCTGATTCTGTAGACTTCCCCTTATTGTAAGCATGTTGGTTCACCGACAGGAGTTTTGTATCCAGGTTTTCCCTAATAAAATAATCTAAAAGTCTTTCCGGACCTTTCAATAGGAAGGAGGATATGCTAATTGGTCTGAAGTCTTTTGGCCTAGTGTGTGATATCTTCCCCGCTTTTGGTATGAATACCACTTTGGTATCCCTCCATCGATTCGGGATGTATGAAAGCCTGATACAGCCTACATACATTTTCTCCAGCCAGGGGATAATGTATTTCAACATTTTCTGCATTTCTGTTGGAGTGATGCCGTCTGGTCCAGGTGAGTTGAAGGGCTCAAAGCTATTAATAGCCCAGCTTATTTTGGATCTCTCAGTCAACAAGCTAGCTACGCTCGCAGTCCTTTGCGCCTTTCTAAGCTCCTTCTTATAGATCTTGAGTTGCTCTTTATAGGCATCCCAAACATTAGCGACCCCTGTAGATTTAGCCTTGTTGAATAGCTTGTTGCAGATCTTTTTCATAGCCGTTGGCTCAGAAGTCCACCATTGGGGTTTAGTTTTACCATTGTACCTTGTTTTTGGAGAGGGTTCTTCAAGGGAACTATTGAATGATGTGGTGATATGCTCGGCCAGATTATCCAGACCGGCTTTGTCATTCGGTTCGTACAGAAGTTTGGAGTTGAGGACTTTCTTGAAATTCTTTTCATACAGGTGCCACTTTGTCTTTCTCACATTTCTGTGGACGGCAGGTTCAGGCGCTTTTTCAGCGAGTTTGAACTGAATGTAGAATGAGTGGTCGTCCAGTACATTCCACCCAATAATTTTGTCTGACAGCCGGTCAGAAGCAAACGTTACGTCTAGTACTTCTTGTCTGTCTTTAATTGTAAAGGTCGGTTTATTACCTATGTTACAAATGCTTAGGTTGGTAGTTAGAATAAAGTCAAGAAGCGAATCACCCCTATTGTTTATATCCGTACTACCCCAGATGGTATGATGAGCGTTCGTGTCTCCGCCAACAATCAGCTCGACCTCGTCAGACGTTGCTTCTTCTACTACTTCCCTGTATAGAGCAGTCGGTACTACAGCTTCATAAGGCAAGTAACTGGAGACCACTCAATATATGCGATTACCGATCTCCAGACTAGCCGATGTTTGGTCTTTACCACTTAAATTAGCCAGGAGAAAGATACTTAGATCTTTCCTGGCCAAAATGCAGGTTCTTGGAGTGCCTTCACAGTTGGCCACAAGCAGTTTAAAGTTGGGTGTCCTGATACCGCACACCCTTCCTCCCACTGCGTAGGGCTCCTGTATCAGGACGATGTCTACTGCACATGTGGACAGGCGCAGCAATAGAGCCGCTGAGGCCGCTTTAGCGTGATGAAGGTTAATCTGTAAAATTCGTACCATCATTGGTAATTGACAGATTAACATCCACCCCGACAAGGGTGTTATCGAACTCTTCGTCCGTATCATCGAGAAGCGTGTCCCCGCCAGATGCGTCAAAGAGTCCGGAGACTCCCCTCAGCCCCTCTGTGTCAGAAGTAGAGCTTTCGTCCTCAGAGTAGGACGTTACAGATCTTCTGTTAGAGTTGGAGTCACCCCAAATAATGGGCGTGAATACTTCCGCACTCACCTTCCGCAGTAGGAACTATATCCTGCTTGTATACCTTCAAGACTATAGTCTCGAAGCCATACTGTAGGGTTGAACTTGCACGTTGTACTATATGGGAGGTGGATTCAGCGTTAAGGATCAAATTGACCTGCCGCTTTTTACCATCCGTCTCACCCACCTTGCTGATTCTCCAATTATTGGCGGGTAGACCAGGATTGGAATCTTTTATTATTTCTAATATGTCAGCCAGGTTGGAGGGCTCTTCTGTAACCCAGGTGATGGCTCTAGGGTGACTAGGGATGTTGTTTTTTTCGACAACATCCAACTGGGCACCCGGCCACACCTCACCCGCTCGACTCAAAGCAGCCTTATACAGGTCTACTGATCTGGCATCACCGAAATATAAGAGCTTTACTCTCCCCTGATGCCATCCTGCATCGTTGCAGATTGGTGGTGTGCCCGGCATTTCTCTACGGACATCGAGGTAATGAGCCATAATGGCTGATTGCACATGGCTCCATTTGTCCTTGAGGATGGATCCATCCTCACTACTTCTGTCTATAACGGCCATCACTAGACTCTCCTTCGCCATTTCATTGAAGGGCTTGGTGAGCGACCTGTTGATGGTGACATTAGGGCCTCTTGCCTTTTTCGAAGGCAGGGGTTCATCAGTTGATCTGATTCTGTTGACTTTATTAGCCGTTAACACAGCTGAATTTGTGGCTCTTTCAGCCGGCTGATTGGCCGTAGAAGCATCTACGATGCCTTTAGCCCAGGTTAGTGACTCTTTTTGTTTTTCGGTAAGAGCCGAAACCTCAACAGCCTCCAACTTCGTCAAAACTCTGAGCGCTATCCGGTGCTCATTGTGCTCATGTTTTGACGGTCGGACATGGCGTTTTCCCCTCACCGTACCACCTGTTGTGAGTACTGGGGGGAAATTTACACCATGTTTGGTGTGGTCGGCTTTGGCCAAGACCAACGGACGGACGGTAGGACGATTGGGGAACCCCGCTCCATCGGAACGCGAAGGCATCCCCGTCAATGATTTTTTTTGTCTGTATTCACACATACATACACATAAATTGGACGCTGACGTCATCGGACCACCCACGACGTGGCCAAATAGTATCAAATTACACTTTTGCCCCTCTAGAGAAATGAGAGAGCAAAAGTGTAATTTGATACTATTTGGCCACATCGTGGGTTGTCCGATGACATCAGCGTCCAATTTATGTGTATGTATGTGTGAATTCTGAAGTCAGTGTGCATTTTATGCGTATGTATGTGTGAATTCTGGAATCATCGCCGATTTTTTGCGTATGTATGTGTATGTAATTTGTAATTATGTGTATGTAATTTGATACTATTTGGCCACGTCGTGGGTGGTCGCCTGTCGTTCTGTAGGTTTGAATCGGTGTTTATGTTTATGTATGTGTGAGTTCATTGAACTTGGACTTTGAAGTAACCTTGAGATCTGCATGACTCATTGATATGTGAGCCTGCAGCTGGGCTTTGCTGTACATCTAGGTATGGTTGATTCTAGAATCACAAAATTATCCAAAATTATCGGCGGCGGCTGAGCCAATAAAATTTCAACAAACGATGGCGCACGAATGTCAATCTCAGGCAAAGATGGCGCTTTAAGATATTTACAATTAAATGAAAAAACTTAAAATTAACACAACAATTTAAGAAAAGTTATGGAAGTTTTGTTGTGATGTCGAAAATCGGTTCAATAAATCTCTACTTATTAGTCTTTGATGTGAAAGAGAATTTATTGTCAATAAATTTTATGGATTTTTCGAAAGAAATGATAGCGAGATCCTTTTAGAAACGTTTTATAAATTTTTACGCAAAAATAAACATTATTAAAAATTCTGACCCTATTGTATTACTTAGTAAGCACTTTCTTAATTTTCATGGTTGATTAAAATAAATCTTTTTGACTCACTAAATCAAGTTCGGCGGCTGAGTTTCAGCCGATGTGAGCCTATAAAATCGGCGGCGGCGCCGGTTGGAAGAAAAGGGCCGGCTGCGGCGCGCCGCCGATTTGCGCCGCGTCGGCTTCATAGCCTGGTCCGCAGCTGGGCTTTGCTGTATATCTACGTATGGTTGATTGTAGAATCACATATACACGTGATGGTATGCGTGTATGTGTGTCAACGGTTCCTCACCAGTCTGTCTGTCCGTGTCAGGCCATTTGTATGTCCGTCCACATCTTAGTTTTATTCAATGGTCTTTCCTGGCAACTGTTGACAGACATAAACACACGGGTCTGTCAACAGTTCCCCACCAGTCCGTCGTTCGTGACAGTCTGTCTGTCCGTGTCAGGCTGTTGGTTTGTCTGTCCACATCTTAGTTTTATTCAATGGTCTTTCCAGGCAATCCGTCTGCCCATGCCAAGTCAATACATTTGGTGGATGATCGCCTGGCGATTCCATACATTTAGGCGATCTGCAAATATTGGCCTTTTCAAAACAAACAAACAAAATGAAAACCAGACCGAGTTCTTTACGCAGCACAACATTGTAGCATATATAATCACATTATGCAAACCAAGTTGTGGCACTTGTCATCAGAATTTACTAATTAAAAACTCTGCATTCATTATCCACATCATGAGTGCGTCATGCTATGTGTTTGGTTGTCCGTCTGTCTGTCGGACACTAGCGCCAAACGGTCAGATCATGCTATTGAATTGTTTGGTTGACCGTCGGACACTAGCGCCAAACGGTCGGACCATGCAATTGAACTTGAATTGATTCCTTTGTGACATGTCCAGAGCACAATGTGTGTGTGTGTAGTTCTGAGTATCCAAAACTTCACACCAAAATCCGCAAAGACTTTTAGGTAAGCAAACATATTTTTGTGGTCGTTTCATATTCGATGCAAATTATTATGTAATACGGTCACGTCGTATGTAAACATTTGGGAGGATATGCATTTGTAAAGAGCTAAAATATTTCCTGACCATGATCAACGTTGATATGAGTTGATAGGGAAGAAAGCCCTATAAACGAAGAGAAATGGTTTGGAAAGTCAGTTTGATTAATGCTACAGCTTGTAAAGCATTCAGTTTCAAATCTTAACTGTGTAAAATAAAAAAAGTTTAAAAGCAAAATGTTTGCTTTTAAGCTAAGAGAGATTTTACATGACATATGAAACGTCATTGTCTTGTATGTGGAAAACTATTCAAAAACATTTATGTAATGAAACATCATCAAAAGGTGTTTCATAGTAATGCAAATTTAAGTGAATCGATGTTGATTAATAAAAAATATGAATCAGATTCGGGGAAACTAAAAATATTTTCAATAAGTGGAGATCACAAACTACGCCATCATCTACAGAATGATCCTTCAATTCAACATCTAGGATTATTCTCACCCACACAATACCAACAACATACAGGAGTTTTACAAACACAACATGAAAAACAGTGGTCGACGTTAAATGAGCAGTATCAGTATTATAATCAAAATGCTCCTGAAGCTGTAAAAATACTAAGAATACGTACTTTTTTAAAGACTGTTATGTACACGTGGTATCAATGCGTTACCACGTTCGTACCAATGGACATAAGGATAATGTTAGAAGGAACATAGATGGGGATATAACCGTCATAAAGAGTTCATTCAATAAACGTATTATAACATACGAATATAATAATTAAAATGGAACTCTGTTACCTGAAAATTTTCTTTATGAGACAAAAGGGTCACTCCTGAAGTTGCTCAAGCTCAGTTTGGCGGAGCACACAATTTTGATGTTTAACATAGAACGTCAAGGTGAATATGTTAAATCCAGAGCAGATAATGAGCTAAATATGAGTGATGGGCCATCAACTTCTAGAGGTAGAATTACCAATCCCGATTGCTTAACTACACCCAAGATTTTCAACCACGTATCTAAAATGAACCTGTTAACTCTGGGGGGATGACATTAATAATCTGTTTGATGACCACACTGATGCCATCATGAACAAGATGTTTGAATTTCAAGAGCGGAATTCAGGGTGGGCAGTGCAGGAAATTCTAGAACTCAGAGGCTCAAAATTCTTCAAAACACCGAAGTCAGTGGCAAAAAGAATTCATGTCTCAACATAAACAATTTGTATGATGAATATTGTTTCAAATGGAGTTTGGTGGCTGCATTGGGAAATAAACCCTCCCATAAGCCTTGTGACACATTTTCCTATAATGTTGACATCGCACGTGATTCGATAACATTTGCAAAGTGGTATCATGCTAAACTTCCAAGGGCTTCAATTCTCCTTAGCTATAAAAAATATTAAAGTGTTCGAGGCAAACAATGACAACATAAGCATCAAAGTTTTTGGTTATGACGGAGACCAAATTGTTGGACCATATCACCTAACAAAAAAAAAGAGAAACAATTTGATGCTGCTTCATGAAGGCGATAATTTCCATTACATTTGGATAAAGCGAATGTCAAAGTAATATACGAGAAATGAAATTTATACATGATATATTTAAAAATATTTTTTTTCTTTACAGTCTTTTGAGCCATCAATTATCAAATCATAACGGAGCTGTTTTTATTTGTAATGGATGTGTCCAACACTTCCATTCGGCAGAAAAATTCGCACAACACACACAACACATTGTAACTCGCTTGCTCTCGGAAGATAAATCAATTTTAAAATTTACTCACTGCGAGCGCCAATTGAAAGTACCCTTCGTATTATACGCAGATTTTTAATGTGTATTAGAGAATGTGGTAAGCGCAAATACCACAAAAACAAGCATGATACAAAATCACACACATAGTGCTTTTAGTTATAGCATTATAGCATTAGTTTAAATAATTTTTGTATATATACAGGTGAGCACGCCTCTAAAAATTGTTTTGATAATCTCGTTAGGGATTGTAAATTTATTTACAATAATTATTTGACTGTAAAGAAACCAATAATTAGTTTAACACCCTTGGAGGAACTGAAAAACTGTCACATATGTGACAAAACTTTAGGTAACGATAGGGCAAGGGATCAATGTCATTTAACTGGGAAATACAAGGGGGTGGTCAGCGCATACACAATGTAATATTCAGCATCAGATAGCAACATTTATTACAATATTTGTTCATAATTTTTCTTCGTACGATTGTCACCTTTTCATTAAAGATCTTATTGACTATGAAGGAGAAACTAAAGTAATTCCATTAAATAAGGAATTATATATATCTATGTCTCATTTTCTTCCAATGAACGACAAAAACAGACTAGAGTTGCGATTCCTAGATAGTTTTCGATTCATGGCTGCCAGTTTAGATACTCTAGCCCGAAATTTACCTGAATATGCTCTTCAGACAGTATGTACACATTTTCCAATCAATAAAGATTTTAGACTCATGAATAAAAAGGGAGGATTTTAAAAATTTTGCTGAAAATCAACTTCCTCAAAAGAAATATTTTATAATAAAATGACAGACACCGAGTGTTCGTCAGAGGATTACAAACATGCACAGAATGTATGGACAAAATTTGGTTGTACAAATCTGATAGATTATATGGAATTGTATTTAAAAAACGGATGTTCTATTGTTGACTAACGTTTTTATCAATAATAAATATAACCACAAATAAAATGTAAACAGATAAAATCAACGAAAAAACGAAATAACCACCCTTGAAGTATGTTATGAATCACAGTACATTCCTGCATATCTCCCCCGACCGCAGAAAATCGCCATGAATTGCATCATATGATAAAATTCCCCCTAGCAACCAGCCACGCAATTCAGACGGACAGACGTCAGTCCGAAATACCGACCGAGAATTCCTCCAAATCCATTCTTGAAAATTAAATATAAACAAAATATCCAACGATCCAGATCCACACCCGCCCCAAATTCTAATCTAAACAAAATCCTCAGCTCGCTGGCGGCAAAATGATAGCGACAACGCTCGATTCATAGTTCATCTTAAAGATTTGTTACATATATCTATGTGTGCGTGTGTGTGTATCGTCAAACCGTCGGAATGACGATCGTTCTAAATCCATTCCTCATTCATAGCTTACTTCAGTGCATGTACTCACATACTAAATTTAAACAAAATCCTCAGCTCGCTGGCGGCAAAATGATAGCGACAACGCTCGATTCATAGTTCATCTTAAAGATTTGTTACATATATCTATGTGTGCGTGTGTGTGTATCGTCAAACCGTCGGACAGACGGAATGACGATCGCCCTAAATCCATTCCTCATTCATAGCTTACTTCAGTGCATGTACTCACATACATTTGTACCTTGTACTTGTTGCACAGTACCAGATCTAAAAACATATGAACATTAATTTTTACGAGCTTGTGTCTGACCCAAAATATAAAATAAACAATCGATCCTCAAACGCACACCCCGAACAACTCTAATGTATAATTCAGAAACATAACATAATTAATTTGTACCTCCTTATGTATTGAAATATGATCTTTTTAATTACAATAAAAGTAATGTTGGACCATGATTGAACCGCCATGAATTGCATCATATGATGAAATTCCCCCTAGCAACAAGCCACGCAATTCGGATGGACAGACGTCCGTCCGAAGTACTGACCGAGAATTCTTCCAAATCCATTCTTGAAAAATAAATGTAAACAAAATATCCAACGATCCTGATCCAGATCAACACCCGCCCCAAAATCTAATCTAAACAAAATCCTCAGCTGGCTGCCGGCAAAACGATAGCGACAACGCTCGATTCATAGTTCATCTTAAAGATTTGTTACATACGAGTATATCTATGTGTGCGTGTGTGTATCGTTAAACCGTCGAACAGACGGTTTGACGATCTTCCTAAATCGATTCCTCATTGATGTACTCACATACATTTGTACCTTGTACTTGTTGCACAGTACCAGAGCTCAGAACATATGAACATTAATTTTTACGAGCTTACGTATTGAAATATAATATTTTTAATTGTCTTGAGTAGAGTGCACAGTGAGAGGTTTAGGTCGGACAGACGGAATGACGATCGCCATAAATCTATTCCTCATTCAGAGCTTACTTCAGTGCATGTACTCATGTGAGTATATTTGTACCTTGTACTTGTTGCACAGTACCAAAGCTCAAAATATATGAACATTAATTTTTACGAGCTTGTGTCGGACCCCAAAATATAAAATAAACAATCGATCCTTAAACGCACACTCCACGATCGGTACATTAGGTTGGGTTGTATTTTGTATGATATGATATTTTATACTTCAAACAACGCTATTTTTTATAATTTTTTTTTACATTTCATTCACTATAAACTACAAATATAACACAATAACCTTATTTATTCATCAAAACTCTAAAACCACAAATTATTTTCGTTACATTATTTAAACCACATCATTTTTTGTCGCAAAATAATACGAACCACTCTAATGTATAATTCAGAAACATAACGTTATTAATTTGAAATTAATTACCCTGAGTAAAGTGCACATTAGGTCGGTTTAGCATTAAATGTGAAAACATTTATATAAATTCTACTAAAAATACACTTCATAACGAAAAATTTAGTATTTAACACTTCAAAAACCAACATTTATACACACATACCTCTATACATACCTACAAAAACTACAGTCGATCATCAATTTTAATTTTGAATTTTTTGACCACATTTTTCACCATACGACCCACTGTGGGGTAGAACAGGCATTCCTATACTACTAATAGTGACAACCAAATGCAAATTTCTGAATGTGATTTAGAAGAATTTGAAGGCTTTGAAGATCATCTATCAGATAATGAACCACAAAATTCTGACGAGGATGGCTATAATGTTAAGCGTTTACGAAATCGTACAATACTCATATCAAATTGTTCACATGATGAGTTCATAATGATGTCACAGGAGTTTTTAAATCAGACAGAATCTCCATCAACGTATTCACAAGCTGTTGAAAGCGAACATCGGAATGAGTTGATGAATGCAATGAAACGTCAAATGAAGATCTTCCAAAAGGTGTCAAAGCCCTTCCAGCAAAATGGGTTTACCGTATAAAAATAAAAGCTGACGGAATGTGGATAAGTACAAAGCTAGACTTTGTAATTAATTAATTAGTAATTGAAGTTTTCAACCAGAACGAAGGGGTGGACTACGATCAAACGTTTATCCCAGTTGCGAGAATGTCAACAATTCGATCTCTCCTAAGTATTACTGCAGTTGAAGGATTGTACTTATCACAATTCGATGTATGTACAGCATTTTTATATAAAGAGTTAAATGAAACCATATTTATGCAACAACCTGAAGGTTTCAATGACGGTTCCGGTAGAGTTTGTCTCCTTAAGCGAAGTCTATATGTTTGAAGCAAGCTCCTAGATGCTGGAATAGAAGGATGGAGAATTTCTTAAGAAAGCTAGGGTTTAAAACAAGTTCAGCTGTTTATACATAAGAGAAAAGAACAGTAAAAAGCTAATTCTTGCCCTATATGTTGATGACGGGTTAGTTGCTGCTTCTGATCCAGGATCTTCAATCAGAATTCAAAATTGTTTGTAATGATGCCAATTATTTTCTCGGTATGGAAATAGAAAGTAATGAAGATCACATAAAAATATGCCAGAAAGCTTACGAAAAGAATGTTTTGGAAAGATTCAATTTCTCTGATTGACGACCAGTTTCAACACCAATGGAAAAAGTAACGAATTGTACTACCGAATCAGGGAAAGTGCCAAATAAATTTCCATACAGACAAGCAGTAGGTATGTATTTTATGTTGGGAACAAGGCCAGATTTGGCGTATAGCGTTGATTTCTTATCAAGATACCTTGAGAACCACACTACTGAAGAACTCCAAAGGCTGAAGCGTGTCTTTACATTGCTGGTTCAATTAATGTTGGTATTATTTATAAGAAAAAAGGACCAAAGACATTGGAATGCTATAGCGATGCTGACTACGGCGGGTGCACAAGCACAGGGCGATCTACAACAGGTGTTGTTGTTTCTTATGCCGGTGGAGCTATATCTTGGATAAGTCAAAGACAACCAACTTTATCATCTTCCACAGCAGAAGCGGAAATTATAGCTGCGAGCGAAGCCGCGAAAGAAGTTGTTTGGTTAAAACGACTTTTCAAAGATGTTATCAATTATAGCGAAATTCCGGTGGTCCACATTGATAATACAGCTGCAATTCGTTTATCAAAGAATCCAGAGTTCCATAAGCGAATGAAACATATTTCACTGAAACATTTCTTTATACGAGAGGAAGTTACAGATGGTCATTTATTGGTATCTCAAATTTCATCTGAAAATCAAATTGCTGATATGATGACTAAACCGTTATCAAAGCCTCGTTTGCAGTATTTATGCAATCGTTTAAACATTTATTAATTAAACAAGGGAAAGTATTGAAATGTGTGTTTAAAGAATTAATACTTGTTAATATGTTCAATATGTACTAGGCTTTGTCGAATTTAACACAATTTTACGAAAATTATATCTGGAATTAAGGATCAATTGGGGACTTTTCCTCTTTGTTTCTTAGTTGAAGTTTTTATGATATAGCTCAACATTTTCACTGTGTTCTCCGAAGTGGATGTAATTTAGATCTTTTTTAACAAAATTTTTAATTTAGATCTTTTTAACAATAATACAGCTGCAATTCGTTTATCAAAGAATCCAGAGTTCCATAAGCGAATGAAACATATTTCACTGAAACATTTCTTTATACGAGAGAAAGATACAGATGGTCATTTATTGGTATCTCAAATTTCATCTGAAAATCAAATTGCTGATATGATGACTAAACCGTTATCAAAGCCTCGTTTGCAGTATTTATGCAATCGTTTAAACATTTATTAATTAAACAAGGGAAAGTATTGAAATGTGTGTTTAAAGAATTAATACTTGTTAATATGTTCAATATGTACTAGGCTTTGTCGAATTTAACACAATTTTACGAAAATTATATCTGGAATTAAGGATCAATTGGGGACTTTTCCTCTTTGTTTCTTAGTTGAAGTTTTTATGATATAGCTCAACATTTCCACTGTGTTCTCCGAAGTGGATGTAATTTAGATCTTTTTTAAATGTGAACTTATCCAAAAAAATATTGTGATCCGCTTAACTTAAGGTTTGGCTTCGATTTCTCACAAAGTGTGCTACCTCCGCATGGACTCCGTTCACCCAAGATGATATAACTTAATGTGGAACTTGCGAAGAGATCAAATGTAAAGGTGAACAAGTATAAGGCACTATCACCAGTAATTAAATGCTTCAACACCTATAAATTTTATAATTTAAATTTCACCATATTTCACAAAATAATCATATTACCTTTAAATAAATATAGATAGATTATTAAAAATCGGATAGAAAAAATAATAAACCGATAGGTGTAATGTAAAATTTATAACTTTTTATTATTTTATTCTTGCTTCGGTTCTCTTTGTCGGAAGTCTTTACATATTGAGTAGTTGGCGAACAAGAAATTTAAGCCAATCTTCTCTGATAGTGGAATGTTCCATAAGAGTCGAATTCTGGCTTCGAACATAAGAAGAATATTACAAAAACAGGAATGTTAGTTTTATTCGACACACTGTTGGTATCGATAGAATTATCGTTACCAAGTAAAGTTGCTATATCTGATATGTTTTAATACAGCACTATTCATTATATAAATGATTCATCATTATATAAGGAACTTTTCATTCAAATCTTCCAGAACGTCATAATTGTGCCAACTTTTTCCTTAATTTTGGACTGAAGAGTTTACTTTGTGCGAAATTCCTTATAAACACTTCTTGGCCTACATCAAATGAAATCGCTCTGGCCCTCAAATTATAGTGATGCTGATTCTTTTTATAGGCTTCATCAATATGTAGCCGAATATTATTTCGTCGAAGTTTAAAAAAATCGTCTCGCGAGTCGCGACAGTAAATAAGATGGTTCGTCCAACAGATGGACCTTTTGCAGTAGTTGATATGACGTTCCATGCGTAATCATATCAAATCATATCAAAATAGAACGTGATATGGTGAGCATTTATAGCTTGGTGCAGTGAGTTTCTAAGGGCACAACTGATTGAGCTTAAATCGAATCCCCCGCTATTACACTATGCCACAAAAAAAAATCGAAAAAATTATTTTATCACTTTTGTAAAAAGCCATGCTAACAAGGAAAACACTGTCTATTTGAAAAAAAACTATGAGATGCAAAAGTTATGAGCCATTTTGTAAATGTTAGGGAAGTTCAAAAAAATCTTGTTTAATTTTTTTTCGTTTTTAAATGATGTTTTTGCGTATATTGAATTCGCCACATGTGAGAGAGACATATAAGAGACATTGAACCTGCACTTTATTTTATGAGGATTGATGTCAGACATTTAAATCAGGCCTACTTCGTAATGAATAAGCCTTCCGCATTAAATAAAAAAACACCGTAGGGTTAAATTTAAAATAATACTTTTATTAACTTTTCTTCCTTATATCTTTGAGGAAGTAGCCGTCTTGAACTTATGTTAAGACTGGGCACACTACTTAACTCTTCGAAGGCAGATTAAAAAGTGATCTACTCAAGGTTTCAGTTTTTTTTCAGTTTTCAAAATTAGCCATTTGTTTTTTCCAAATCACTTAACCTAATATAAAAAGACGGCTTACTTCTAATCTTACTCGCTAATTAAACGTACCATGTACTTATGTCCATGAAGGCGCACAACATTAAGATCTACTCAACATGGATGTAAAAAGAGTTGTGTGTCAGTTAATTGAAATACACGCAGAGTTGTTTTAAAAATAATATAAGTTAAACATGCACAGAGCTGTACAAAAAATATATATGAAATATACACAGTCGTATTGCAATTCATGACGTTAAATTCAAATGAAAATAAATAAAATATAATAAGTAATTCTAAAAAGGAGGACTGCTTCATTCTCCCCCCCTGATGCTGATAGCGTCCCGATGAAGCATCAGAAAAGTCCTATTTCCTAGGTCGTCCTTAGCATCCTTACAGGTTGCAATTCTGGATTCGATTCGCCGTGGTATGTTCCCAATGGCAGAGAAATATCATCTTCGTGAGCTATCACATATGAAGTTGCGCCTTTACGTTCTATGATAATGTATGGCCCATCACGCCTTGGAACAAACTTAGATGTGACACCTTTGTCGCTGTTACTTAAAACGTGTGTAGTCACAATAACTCGTGTCCCAACTTCCAATATTGGTTGAAGTCGTCGCTGACTGTTACTAAGACGTTTATTGTGATCCTGTTGTTTATGTACGTCCTCCTTGACATCTTTGAAAACATTCGCCAGGTTTTGAAGATATGGGGTGATTTGTGGGACGAAGTTTTCGCTGTACAAGAAGACGAAGTTTTCGGACTGAACAATGGCTCTTAGGTCGTGCTCAACATCATCTACAGTACGAAGTTCACGTCCAAAAGTGAGGTAGGCAGGTGTATATTTTGTGCTTTGGCAAAATGTTGTGTTCACAGCAAAGCGGATGCTAGGTAGTGTTTCATCCCATGATTGGTGATCGTTGCCGACCAAGATGGCCAGCTGCGCCTTCATGTCTCTATTTTTTCGTTCAACTGGATTCGCCTCAGGATGATAAACTGGAGTTAATATATGTTGAATATTCAGACAGTAAACAACTTTTTGCATTACTGCAGATATGAATTGGACACCATTGTCGCTGATGATCTTTCGAGGTATACCATATCTTAGAAACACCTCATCAATTAAAGTTTTGGCGCAATTTTCGGCTGTAGCTATTTGTAATGGAAAAAGTTCCACCAATCTGCTAGCGATATCCTCAACAACGAAAATTCATTGAAAACCTTTAGACCGGCAGTGGGCCAAAGAGTTCAATGGCCACCACCTCGAATCGTTGGTTACTTGCAACAGTTTGATATAGACCTGCTGGTTTTAGATTTGTCGCCTTATACCGTTGACATTCAATACATTCTGGGACATGCTTTTCAATGTCTCGACGAATTCCAGGGCAATAGTATCGTGACGTTATTTTTTGAGTGGTTCTCTCTATTCCGTAATGTCCAGCTGTCTCATCATTGTGATAGTAGTTCAATATCTCAGTTCTCTCATTTCTAGGTACGACAAGTTGAGCGTCGTCCGAGTCCTCGTTATCGTAACAGTAGAGTATACCATAATTCATCACGTAGCCTCTTTTAGACCAATATGCGACGTCTTCGCTGTTCTTTTCAAAGCACTCCATAATTGGTTTCAGATCCGCATCATTCATTTGACCTTCTCTTATATCACCGGCATTCTTCCTAGGCATTTCAATAGAGAACGCGCAAATTTCACAAAGGCCTTCGTCTTTATGTACCTTGTTACATGGTGGCCTTGATAATGCATCCGCAATTACATTAGTTTTACCTGGTTTATACTCGATCTGAATATTGAAAGGCTGTAACAAAAGTGCCCATCGTGCTAAACGGCCAGTTGGAGACTTGATTGACATTGACCATTTTAATGGCTGGTGATCGGTAACAAGTTTCATTGGTGATCCTTCTATGTACCCTCGAAATTTCTGTACAGCCCATACAGTGGCAAATGCCTCTCTTTCAATTGTAGAGTAATTACGTTCGGCGTTAGACAAAAGCCTGCTCGCATATTCAATGGGTGTTCCTCAGGGCCCTCCCCCTGGAGCAAAACTGCACCGAGAGCATATCCACTGGCATCTTTAATATGAACATCTCGTTGTCAACAGCTTGTTTAAAAATCGGAGCAGAAATTAATAAATTTTTGAGTGGATCAAATGATTTCTGTTGTTCCGATGACCAAGTCCATGAAGCATTCTTTTCGAAAGAGACGACAGTGCAATCGTCGATACCACGAGCATGCTTGTAGAAAAGACATTAATTCATTTATGTTGTGTGGTTCTGTAATGCTACAACTTTCTCAGGATCCGTCATTATGCCAGGCAAAACAAAATGATAAGACAGATGAAGCAGAATCCAGCCGGAGCTTTAAGCAACCCCAGCCTTTAAAAGCCAGTGGGGACTCTGACTCTGAATCATCAAATGAAAACAATATAACTATTGTTGCTAACTTAAAGAGACTGTCAGGGGCACAAAGAAGGAAACTGAATAAGTTGAACCGTCAGAACCTATTACGGGATGAACCTGACAATTCTACCTCCAACACAAACATGGAGGCCGCTAAAAGAGTCAGGTCTCCCGAAGAACATAGCGCTGTGAAAGTGACTAAGAAGAAAAAGGGCTCGCCGTCTTCCAGTAATTCGGATAAGCCTAACGTAATCACACAAAAGGAGGTATCTAGTCTGGGTCCTTCGATCGTGGGCGGTAAAGTTGACCCAGTAACGCAGGTCAAGTCAACCAAATCATCCGTTAAGGATGAGGCTTTAAACAAAAAGACTCTACAGACACGGAAAAATCAATTGGCCATAAAGAAGGGTAAGAAGCCATCATCTTATTCTAATATAGCTAAACAACATTTTCGAGACGATCTGTGCTACGCCATAATTGATAGCAGTAGTGCATCTGGCAGAATCCCCGAAGACCAAAAGAGTAACTTCGAAGATTTGGTCTATACGAGGGTAGCGGAATACGTCCTCGAATCTAAGGATGAACCGCCAATCGAAGTAATGAGTTGCAAGTTTGAGAACAGAGTATGAAGCCGCCGAACCGAGCCGCCAATTTTAGCAGCCGCCGACCTTTTTTCACCAGCCGAAGCCGCCGCCGATCTTTGCGGCTCAAATCGGCTGAAACAAATCCGCCGTTCCATAGAAAAACTTTAAAATATGGATAGATACAATTTACGTTTTTGATAAGCAAAGAGCTATATAGCAGATATATCGTCCCCTTAATAAAAGAATAATTTTTACGCATATACATACACTATTATTTTTCATTGCATTCTAAGAATCTACTCAATTGGTTCTATATCTGTTGAAATTCTACTTCCACAAATTGGATTATTGGGTGTTTAAAATTTTCATTAATAAATAATAATATCGAGTTTCAATTTCACAAAAACTTTAAATATGATTTTCTCGAAACGACTTATAAATTATACACTATTCATTTATTGGGTGGACGATATGGAAGTGAGTGATTTTCGTTTTGATTCGTTTATTGTCACAAGTTGGAGCTTAACATGTCTTAAAAATCATAAAATTGATAGTAATAGAAAAATAATTATAAAAATTCTTTTTTAAAGGAAATAATAAGATTTTTGATTTATTATTAGATTATGTACATATAGAGATAAAAATATTTTCGGAAAAAAATCAATGGAGTATTAAAGAATAGTATAACATATAAATTAATACCTCCATTCTAAAGAATCAATCAAGTTAAGCTCAAAATAGTAGTTGTCATTCTATTTAAACCAAAAGGTAATTCCACACAAATTTAAAATTTCACTAAAACGTCAATTCGCCTCTCCTGGAAACAACCTGTTTCGACTTAAGCTACGTATAGAAGAATGGCGGAAAAATTCAACCCTATGAACGTACAACCGTGTGAACATACAATTTTTGTCTTGCAACGTTGGCAGAAAAGTCATAGTGAGATAATTTGCAGATTGTAGTATGTGCGAAGTTTATGGATGTGACAACGGCGCCATTGCCAGAAAAACATTTAATTGGCCACTGCCTATAAAATATTTTTATTGACAAAATATATAAATATATATTTACAACATATATTTTAGATATATGCAATTGTAAGGGTTTCTTGCAATCGTCTTCACCTTTGCCTAACTATCTGCCATTGTCCGTACAGTTGCGGCACTTTAACAGGGTTGATAAAGTTGTCCGATCTACATACATAGCTTTAGCATACTTTGAAAACAGAGTATATCATAGAGCCGCCTAGCGGCATGGAATCGATGATTTTTTTACCCCACAATATCTTACAGTTAACTTAAAAACATCTATTATTTAATTGATATTTTAAATGTAAAAATGTCTATCATAGAGCCGCCGAATGTAAATTTTATGTCGGCTTAGCCGCCTAGCCGCCGCCGCCGATCTATAATTTTCAATGGCAGCCGCCGCCGCAAATTTAGGCTCGGCTTCATTCTCTGTTTGAGAGGGGTGTTTTGATGCTAAGGCTGGCATCACAACGCTGCGCTGGTGTCCTCGTAAAACTTGTGGATAGCTTACCCTCACCTTGGGACGGCGCAAAGCTAAAATTGGTAAGGAAAAGCGACATTCCTGAACTCATAAAAACGACCCTATATGTTAAGGGATGTCCCAGTAAGTTCTCATCAGAGTACATACTCGACATCATTGGATAGGATAGACTCCCAAAAGAAACTTTTACTGGAAGGACAATGATTGAGGTCATCCAGATAAATCTCCACAGGAGCGAGACAGCATCCAACGCTCTGATGGACATCATAAATGGGTTCATATTGCTTTGATCCAGGAACCATGGACAACTAGCGACAAGGTTGCTGGATTAAACCATGTGAACTATAACCTGTTCTACGCTAACACAGGTACTCGTCCAAGGACTTGTATTCTGTGCCATAAAAACGTATGTTTTATTTTCTCTCCAGAGTTGTCAACATCGGACGCAACGGTGCTGAGGCAAGGTAATGGAAATATGTACCTGGCGTCAATATATCTGCCATTCGATGCGCCGACATTGCCACCTACGTCGGAATTACAACCACCTACGTCGGAATTGCCACCTACGTCGGAATTACAAACTGGTATAGATAGATATATTTTAGTGACAAAACGAAAGGCAAGTGCAAGGTCTCCTCATAAGGAACCAGATCCCAAAGTTCCCAAAGGAATGAATGCGGTAATTTCGAACCGATTTGAGCTCTTCAGCTCTGAGGATAATAATGAAGAAACAAATGAAACTATAAGAGAACCCAAACCACCTCCGCTTTTCTTGCGGGAACAAACAACTAACGCGTTGGTAAATAAGCTGTCCCAGCTACCAGGCAAAGAAAACTTCTATGTTGCTTCACTTCGTAGAGGCAATGTATACGAAACAAAAATTCAGACATACACCGAAGTGTCTTATAGAAAGGTGGTTGGATTGCTCGATCTCGAGAAAAAGAATTACTACACTTACCAGCTTAAGAGTTCAAAAGGTCTTGTGGTAGTAATTAAGGGTATTGGCAGTACAGTTTCAACAGCTGAAATAATCGATGAACTTGCTAATGAGGGTTACGAAGTTAAATCCATAATAAACATTATACATAAACATTCCATAATCGTGAGCCACTGTACAAACAAAATGCACCACCCAAACTTCGACAAAGCACGAGTGTTACAGAGCGAACAACAACATAACAAACGATACACGTTAGAAATGCTCCACATTCTCAATGTACCAACAACAAAACGCATAAACTTCAAGACAGATATTGACAACTGCGCAGTCAACTACAGAGGATTGATAGACAAAGCAAAGAACATGCAAAGATTCCAATACAATAAGTAGAAACAAACAGTGCAATATTTACAACAGAAGACGATGGTAGTGATGCTACTTTAGTTTTAAGTATTATTCTCTTTTATGTTTTTTACGTGTAAGTGGATCTCAAAGATGTCTTAAATTTGTTTATCTAATCCATCTGTGATATTAATTTTAAGTTTGTATTTATTTTTTGTGTTTATATTGTAGAAACATCCTGATGATGCAATTCACGAAAATTGCGAAATATCGATATAAAAGTATAAATAAATAAATCACTCAAAAAAGACCTCGGGCTTGAAAAATCATTTATTCCATTATACATAAAAAGAAAATTCCTCAGCCCATGTTAAAGGTTGAACTAACATTTGATTCTTCAAGAATAAAGAAAAAGGCGCACCTCATCCTATTTACGACATAAGATATTTGTGCAACCGTAGAATTCGAGTCGAGGAACCTTTAAAACGAGCCGATCCTCCCCAATGTACAAATTGTCAAGAATTTGGACACAACACGGCATACTGTAAATTACCGGCCGTTTGTGTCAGATGTGGCGATGTGCACAAGTCCGTTGACTGTCCCCATCCTAGAACAGATTCCGGCGTAAAAAAATGTAGTAACTGCGGTGAGAACCATACAGCAAACTACAGGGGTTGCCCTGTCTATAAGCACATGAAAAAATCAAACAATGTTAATAAAACTCCAACATATGCAAGCTATATTCCATCGCCTTTCCCAGGCTTAAGAACCGTATCTCCTACGAAAAATGCTAGTTCTAGCGACCCAAACGTAAACCGAATCCCAAAGAATACAATTCATCCAAATATGTCATACGCCCGTATGACAAGAAATGGTAATTCGTTACCCCCTCAATTTCCCCTCGAAAACTCAATAGAAAAATTAATAGAAACTATGAATTCATTCATGTTGTATATGCAAAGCATGATGCAAGAAATGATGAGAAATCAAAGTATGCTTATGCAACTCGTGTTAAATCAAAAATAAATCCAATGAGAATTTGTTATTGGAATGCAAACGGCCTGAGCCAACACAGAAATGAAGTAGAAAATTTTCTCCGAAACCACTGTATAGATATTTTATTAGTCTCTGAGACACATTTTCAACCAGAAATTGTTTTAGGATACGTGGTTATTCCACATACGATACTAAACACCCTAGCGGGAGAGCCTGTGGTGGTACAGCTCCTATTGTCCAAAATAAAATCAAACATTATCCTATGCCCGAATATAGGACTGAGCATATACAAGCAACTTCTATCGCTATCACAGGCACAAATCTGGTGATATCGTCGATATATTGTCCCCCTAGGCACAATATTAACAAAGATCAATTCATGGAGTTCTTCTCCCCTCTTGGCACAATGTTTTTGGTAGCAGGTGACTACAATGCCAAGCACACATTTTGGGGCTCTCGCCTCACTACTCCAAAAGGTAGACAACTACTTAAAGCCATAACATCTGCTAAACTAGATGTAGCTTCGAGCGGTCACCCAACATATTGGCCCTCAGATCTGAACAAAACGCCCGACCTTATTGATTTCGCTATAATAAAAAATATAAGGCGTGAACAATTATCTCTATGTCCATAACTTGATCTATCATCGGATCATTCGCCTACCATTTTGACACTACTTTACAACAATCATGAAAATGGGTGTGACAGTTTGCCCAATAAGTATACCAACTGGCTAAAATATAAAAAATACGTTAGCTCACACGTATCCGATGGTGTATCGTTACGTACAACGGATGAAATTGAAGCCGCGGTAAACCTATTCACAGACGTTGTAAACAGTGCTGTTAAAGTGGCTACTCGAAAAAGCGCATTCAAAAGAGATAACTCCAATAACCCAACAGGCATCCAAGCGTTAATCAATGAAAAAAGAAGCGTAAGAAGAGAGTGGCAACAATATCGCTCCCCAGCACTGAGAAAAAAACTAAAAAATTGCCAGAAGAGATTGAAATCAGCCCTAAAATCAGCCGAGGAAAGTGATCTAAAAATATATTTGCAATCTCTGGATCCAACCCAGAAAACAGATTATAGTCTCTGGAAGGCCACAAAAAATATGCGAGGCCCTGTTGCGCATGAATCCCCAATTCGCCTTGAAAATGGGAACTGGGCAAAAAGCTCAGAAGAGAAAGTATATGCATTCGAAAACTACCTCGAGTGCGTTTTTACACCCAACAGTGATACATCTGAAATCTATCCGCCCGTGATAGATATAATTACTCGCCCACACTATCCGCCCGTGATAAACGACACAATTCCTCTCCCAATCTATCCGCCCGTGGTAGACGATTTAATTCCTCGCCCAACAGCCCGTGATAGATGATATAATTCCTGGCCCAATCAAGCTTAGAATAAAGGATGTTCAAAAATCTGTCAAAGAACTAAAATTAAAGACATCGCCCGGAGGAGATGGTATAACAGAGAAAATGATTAAAGAACTTTCCTTTTCAGCCTTGAAAATTGTGTTATTTTTATTCAATGCAATACTCCGTGTAGGTTACTTCCCCTATCTTGGAAGAGGTCTGTAATCGTGATGATACCGAAACCAGGCAAAGATCCAACTCAAGTCAAATCCTATCGCCCTATAAGCTTACTATCGATACTTTCAAAAATGTTTGAGTCCATTCTCATGAAGAAAATCACACCTCATATAATTTCTCACAATATTATACCTGACCATCAATTTGGTTTTAGAAAAAGTCATAATACTATAGAACAGGTACACCGTATCGTAACCTGCATCAAAAGAGCTTTTGAGAATAAAGAATACTGTTTGGCGTTATTCATAGATATTTCCCAAGCATTTGACAAAGTCTGGCACGAAGGACTTTTGTACAAAATATGCGACCTTCTGCCAATCAACACGCATAAACTGTTCAGGAGTTATTTGACTAACCGGTCTTTTCAAGTTAAATCAAATGGCATTTTTTCTTTACTGTACGTTATTTTTACGGCAGATGTGCCCATAACCAACTTTACGCTCACGTCTACTTTTGCGGACGATACTGCTTTCGTCAGTACTCACAAAAACCCTTCAGTTGCGTCCGATCAACTGCAGTCTCATGTCCGAATCCTAGAAGAATGGTTAAAAAAATGGAGAATAATGGTGAATGCCTCAAAGTGTTACTTTTACCCTGTTACTTTTACCCTGCGAAGGGATGCAAGTCCTCTAATTTCTATTTTCAATTCACAGATTCCCCAAAAGGATCATGTAAAATACCTTGGAATCCACTTAGATGGGCGTTTGACGTGGTCGCACCACATAGACTCTAAAGTAACTCAAATAAATCTCAAAACTAATCAACTTCAGTGGCTTATCAGCCAAAGATCTGCCCTAGATCCAGAGTATAAAGTTCTTTTATACAAAACGGTATTGAAGCCAATTTGGACATATGGTATCCAGCTCTGGGGTACAGCGTGCGCTTCAAATGTATGCAAATTACAAAGAAGACAATCGAATATTCTTCGTTTAATTACAGGTGCACCATGGTATATAAGAAACGCTAACATCCATAAGGACATCCAGCGTGCGCTTCAAATGTATGCAAATTACAAAGAAGACAATCGAATATTCTTCGTTTAATTACAGGTGCACCATGGTATATAAGAAACGCTAACATCCATAAGGATCTCAACATGCCAACAGTAAAAGAGGAAATTGAAAAATATTGCCGGTGTTACGTGGGTAAACTATTCAATCATCCAAACATCCTGGCTCGAGAACTACTAAATTTTGAAGGTCATGACCGCCTTAGAAGGAGAGTTACGCTGGACATGATTTAAATTAAAACTAATCCAAATCAAAATCAAAAACAAAAAAATTAAATGAAATTATGAATTCTTAAATTTGAAATGTTAACCTTTTTGTTTAAGTAAAAAATCGTGTAAAGTCTCAATGGTTTATTCGCAATGGCAATAACCCAGAGAATAGTATTTTAGGTTAAGATTTGTCCACTTATTGTTATTTTCATTGTATAATAATGAAAGATTCAATAAAAAATGTAATGAATTGGAAAAAAAATAGCTGGATGTGACGCCAACTCCCATCATATCGCTTGGGGTAGTACTAACACCAATAAAAGGGGACACGCCCTTATTGAATTTTTGAATACAAATGACCTCATAACTCTTAATATAGGAAACACTGCAACCTTTGTTAACAAAATTAGGGTATTAGATATAACGATATGTTCAGAAAATCTTATTAATGAGATTCATGAGTGGAGGGTTTCGGATGAACACTCCTATTCAGACCACCGTTATATAAGGTTTAAAATTGCACAGCCACCGCCAAATCCCATAAATTTCCGTAATAAGGCTAAGACTGACTGGACTAAATTCGGAAATCTACTTAGAAATCGATTGGGGCAGCCTACACGCGATTATCTATGTGCAGAAGACATTGATATCAATGTGAAGAAGATTACCGAGGCTCTTGTAAAATCATCCGAAGATAGTTGCCCACTTCGAGAAAGGAAATCTGCCTTTGAGAAACCCTGGATGACAGGACAAATTCGCTCGATTGGCAAAGATGTCCGCAGACTTTACAACAGAGCTCGACGTAAAAAACAATCCGTATATTGGGACGACTACCACAGAAGACTCAAAGAATACAATAAAATCATTAGATCGGCGAAATGTAAATCCTGGAGGCTTTTCTGTGAACAGGTAGACAGCGTTAACAGCATGTCTAAAATGAAAAAGTTCCTCTCAAAAACTCATGTCTAAACCGAAACACTGGTGGATGAAACGGGTAAAAGGATGGAAACTATAGAGGATACCGTAAGGCTCTTGATGAAAACTCATTTTCCGACTGGTGATGCTGGACCAACAGAGGAACAGTTACAGAATGAAAATGTATTGCATCAAGTACCTATTACGGATATAACAGATGGTATGGTTAAAGAAGCGATAAAAAGTTTCTCTCCCTTTAAGGCTGCGGGACCGGATGGAATATTTCCAGCACTTCTGCAGAATGAGGTGGATCTGGTATCAACTCATCTGGCTGGAGTGTTCACTGCATGCCTAACCCATTCGTATACCCCAAAAAACTGGCAGGAATCAAGGGTGGTCTTCATACCAAAGCCTGGCAAGGCGAGTTATACGACCCCAAAGGCTTATCGACCCATTAGCCTAACTTCTTTCCTGTTAAAAACAATGGAGCGAATAATTGATAACATGGTCAAAAGTAAAATAGCGGATGACAGGCTAAAATTCAAACAACACGCCTATGTCAACGGAAGATCAGTGGAAACAGCTCTGCATGAGGTAGTGCACCACATAGAAGAGTCCTTCAGTAAAGAAATGTATACACTTGCTGTTTGCATAGACATTGAGGGCGCATTTAACAATGTACAGACCGATACACTTATCCAGTCCTTAGACGAGTTTCAGGTTGACCGGGCGCTGAAAAACTGGATCAACAATATGCTAAGGAATAGGTGGATTAATTGTGGGTCATATGACGTAAAAATTAGAGACAAGGTAAATCGTGGTATACCTCAAGGGGGCATTTTATCGCCTCTTCTATGGGTTACGACGATACACAGTCTCCTAAAAGCCCTCACCAATGAAGGACTTAAACCAGTCTGTTATGCAGACGACGTTGTAATACTTCTAAGGGGCTTTCATCCAAATCTATTATGCAGAAGAGCTGAAGAGGCACTTAACATAGCATATAACTGGGCACAACCAAGGGGATTAAATGTTAACCCAGACAAAACAGAAATATATCTATTTACAAGGAAAACGAAGATCCCAAGTTTTACCCGGCCTCGATTCCTGAATAAGACAATTGCTATAACTAAAAAGGTGAAATACTTGGGAGTAATCTTGGATCAGAAACTGTACTGGAAAGATCATCTTGAAGAAAGAGTTAAAAAGGCCCACAGATGTTGGTCGTTGTGCAGAAGATCTATAGGTTTAAAATGGGGACTACGTCCAAATATGACTCACTGGCTTTACATGAGCGTGATTATACCAATAATCACCTACGCCTGTGTAGTGTGGTGGACATCAATGGACAAGAAGTGCAACGTAATACCTTTGCAAAAAATTCAACGTATGTGCTGTCTAGGCATAAGCGGGGCATTTAGAACTGCACCAACAAAAGCGTTAGAGACTATACTGCACATCCAAAAAATAGACATCCGTATAAAGTATGAGGCAGCCCTCACAGCAAGACGTCTACAAGTGATGGGTGAATGGATAAATCGAGACCACAAGTCGTACCATCAGAAGATTTTAGAATATCTAGTTGGTCACACTCAAACGCCAGAAATCTCGGACCGCATTCCTGAAGTGCGGCTTACAGCTACCAGTGATACGTTTGTGCCAGACAGACGCTCCTGGGAAAATGGAACTTTGGCCCATGTGCCAGTGGGAACCAGCTGCTACACGGATGGGTCCAAGCGAGGAGGAAGGACGGGTCTGGGACTTTTTATTGATGAACCAGAAGTCGAACTTCACTTTCGCCTTCCTGACCATAACACGGTATTTCAAGCAGAAGTTCGAGCAATCACGGAGTGTGTGAACTGGCTCAGTAACACGACAAAGCCTAAATATGCAAACATCTTCACAGATAGCCAAATGGCGATTAAAGCAATAACATCGGAAAGGATCAGATCCAGAACTGTGTTGGACTGTAAACGAACGATAAATGATTACTCAGCCCATGGTAAATTGCGTATTTGCTGGGTACCAGGACACAACGTAGTGATTGGAAATGAAAGGGCAAACAGCTTGGGTTCAAAGGACAGAGAACTTCGAGTAATAAACTTGGAAACCTTTCGAAGCCACGAAATATGAGTTGAAGCACTGGGCAGTGATGGCTCACAAAACTGTGTGGAATAGCGCAACAGTAGGAGCAACTGCAAAGATACTGTGGGGTCACCCAAATGAAAAGAAAACAAGAAGTCTTCTGAAACTAAATAAGATCGATATTAGTAAGATGATAAGTGTTCTAACGGGACACTCAAGCTTACAAGCACATCTTGTCGCATAGGACTAGCAGGAAACGACGAATGCAGGGTATGCAGAGAAAACATCGAAATGATGGAACATTTTCTGTGTCACTGCCCGGCTTTCACACATGCAAGATCCCAACATTTCGGGTCCGACATATTACCAGACTTGACTCATCTCAGAGAATTTGACTGGAAGATACTGAGAAAATTCGTGTCTAGTACCGATTTTCTGTAACTCGTGAGGTATAAAAAGATCATAAATAAGGAGCGCACAACAGGCCGAACCACTGGCTTAAGTGTATGTCCATGGACATGAGACGTTTAAACGTCTCCTCTCTTCAACCTAACCTAACCTAACAAGTAAATCGACACTTCGTTAGGTTCGCCTTAAGACCAAATTCTGTGAGACGTTGAAAAAGTTGTTGTAAATCACGCAAGTGTTCATAAAAGCTGGATGAACAAATAATAATGTCATCGAGATATGCCAGTAAAATTGTGTCACGGAGTGTAGTTTTCAATCGACCAATCAACCGCTGGAATGTCGCTGGTTCATTTCGTAATCCAAATGGCATGCGAGTAAATTTATACATACCGAATGGCGTCACGAAAGCGGTTTTATCCTGGTCCTCTTGATGCACACCGATTTGCCAATATCCACATTGAAGGTCCACTGTAGACATGAAACTAGTGGCTTTGGCCTCGTGAAGAATACCATCCACTCTTGGCAATGGATAACGATCGGGTATTGTAATGGCATTCAATTCACGATAATCGACGCACACTCTTATACCGCCACATTTCTTTGGAACAATTACTGCAGGAGCTGCCCAAGCCGATTGACACTCGACAATAACACCCATGTCTAGCATTCGATTGATTTCATGCTTCAACTCAGCTTTTCTGGAGGGGGACAATCGATATGGGGGATGCGCAACAGGGTCCTTGTCTTGCGTATGTATTCTATGAACTGCAAAGGCCGTGGCACAATCTGGTTCGGTGAAAATACCGTCGTTTTTCACCAAAATGTTGTCAAGACCTTGTCTCTGGACATCACCAAGTCCAGCGCCATCAGATTCCTTCAGCATACGAATATCGAGAGAAAACAGCGGCATAAAAATTGCGTCTAAATATTCGTCATGTTTTGTACGGCGTGTCTTAATCGGTGGTGTAAACAACCTTGAAGAGTTTCCAGGTGTTTTTTGTTCCGAGGGAATGGCTCCACGGATTTTGGTGGATGTTTCTTAATAATAACGGGCGAAGGAAAGAGCCTAGAAATTTGCTGTGGCGTTTTGTCCTGACTTGGCAAGTTCAATGGTGTAGATGGTAAAGGGGAGAATGCGTGCTTTCCCTCCACAAACTCTATGAAATGAGAAACCTCTTTAATGGCTCTGGTAGTAGGGGAATTCGCATGTGCCTTTAAGTCTAATGAGAAGACGTGCATCTCCAGGGGGTTGGTGAAATTAATTCTGTTCCTTGGTTCATCCTCAAAGTACCAATATCGCTGAGACATATTTAATACCACACCAACCTGCCTCAAAAAATCTGCACCGAGCAGTGTGCGGTTTTTCGTTGCATTCGGAGGACAGATAAGTCTGATTTTTCTGACCCTGTGTCCAATGGTAATGTCGCAAATTTTGGACTTCACAACGCAACAAGACACAGAACCATCAGCCAAATATACGTCAGCACATACATCTTGGAGACATTAATTAATTTATGTTGTGTGGTTCTTTTCGTTGCTGCAATGCTACAACTTTCTCAGGATCCGTCATTATGCCGTTCGGTGTTAATACATGACCCAGATATTTTACCTCGTTACAAGTAAATCGACACTTCGTTATGTTCGCCTTAAGGCCAAATTCTCTGAGACGTTGAAAAAGTTGTTGTAAATCACGCAAGTGTTCATAAAAGCTGGATGAACAAATAATAATGTCATCGAGATATGCCAGTAAAATTGTGTCACCGAGTGTAGTTTTCAATCGATCAATCAACCGAAATGCAACCGCTGGTGCATTTCGTAATCCAAATGTCATGCGAGTAAATTTATACATACCTATAATAAAAAATATAAGGCGTGAACAATTATCTCTATGTCCATCACTTGATCTATCATCGGATCTTTCGCCTACCATTTTGACACTACTTTACAACAATCATGAAAATGGGTGTGACAGTTTGCCCAATAAGTATACCAACTGGCTAAAATATAAAACATACTTTAGCTCACACCTATCCGATGGTGTATCGTTACGTACAACGGATGAAATTGAAGCCGCGGTAAACCTATTCACAGACGTTGTAAACAGTGCTGTTAAAGTGGCTACTCGAAAAAGCGCATTCAAAAGAGATAACTCCAATAACCCAACAGGCATCCAAGCGTTAATCAATGGAAAAAGAAGCGAAAGAAGAGAGTGGCAACAATATCGCTCCCCAGCACTAAGAAAAAAACAAAAAAATTGCCAGAAGAGATTGAAATCAGCCCTAAAATCAGCCGAGGAAAGTGATCTAAAAATATATTTGCAATCTCTGGATCCAACCCAGAAAACAGATTATAGTCTCTGGAAGGCCACAAAAAATATGCGAGGCCCTGTTTGGCATGAATCCCCAATTCGCCTTGAAAATGGGAACTGGGCAAAAAGCACATAAGAGAAAGTAAATGCATTCGCAAACTACCTCGAGTCCGTTTTTACACCCAACAGTGATACATCTGAAATCTATCCGCCCGTGATAGATATAATTCCTCGCCCACACTATCCGGGTCGCATAATTCTGTTAAGGGAGACACACGCGTTTTTGACCGGCTCCGGGGAATCGGTGTTGTTTACCTGTTGCTCGCCTCTCTTCGTCCCAGTAGGGAGATACCACAAACACGACTGCTGCGGAACCCTCTTGATCATTGAATGTTGCCTGCACATCGAGGATTTTGGCCGATTTCTTCACTTATATTTAACTAAGAAAATTTTAATATTGAAGAAAAACTCGAGCTACTGGAAGAAACTTGGAAAACGTTTCTCTTTCGCTGTTAATCGGAAAATTTTAATGCACATTCAGCTCACCGTAACACAACAAAAACAACTGGTACGTTTGACACTTCTGAGGTGATGATGAGAATCTGCACGAAAAATACAACTCTGCAATTACTAACTTCCCACTTATCGTAGAAGAGATCGTACTACTAATCGCGCTACTAAACGCACTACTTTTCGTACTACACAATTCACACAACCAATTTTTGATTTATCGTATAAACTAACAATAAATTGCCCAACAAAGCTTATATTTCGCCTAAACGCAAACTAGTAAATAAAGGTAATTAAAAATATAAAACAAGAAAAACTAATCATCGCTTACGGTTGGTGACTAGGATAACACTAACCCATCCTCACCACATAGCAAGATATGCCGAACACACCAATTGCATCCACATCCCAACAAACAAAACGCAAGCTGGGCGAAACATCACCAGAAGACATCAACATGTCAAAGAAACCTGTAGGTAGCATGGATGTCAGTGACCTAATGGAGGTCATAAAGTTCACAATGAATAATCTGCTTGAAGAATAAATTCAAAATTTGCCCACCAAACAAGATATGGAAGAAGTTAAAGCCGGTGTATCATTTGCAGCGGCTGAAATTGCCAATCTGAAGACTGAAAATATACAGCTAAAACAAGAGATAGAGCTGCTCAAACATAAACTGGAAGAGAGTGATCGGAATATGATATGGTTGGAACACCAAATCGAAAACACAAAACTAATATTTAAAAATATTCCAAATGAAAAACCAGCATTGAATACAGTTCAAACAATTTGTAAGGACAAATTAAATATTAATCCCACAATAATTTCAGCACGCACCATTTATGAGCGAAACGACTTGCAAACAGTAAAAGTCGAATTCTCAAGTGAGAGCGCACTATTAGAAGTTTTGAGAAATACTAAAGGCCTGGCAGGATCCGCAATTTCAATTGACAGAGATTTGAACCCTAGAAGGCAACGGAATAAAATAGCTATGCTAATTATAAGGAAAATCGTTCTTAGCGAAACAAAAAAAATTCAAAATTTTAGTTAGAGATGACAAAATGAATATAAAAAATAAATGGTTCTACTGGAACAGTGAAAGAAAATTAATGTGCGGACGAGATGAAGGAGAAAATGTATTGAAAGAGTTATACGGAAATGAACTAAAGACCACATCCTTCAACGATGTCTTTGATAAAATTGAATCAAAAAACTAGGAGATAGCACAGTGAGACAAATCCCACAAGTGTCAACAGAAAATAATAATAAAATACAACTTAAAATAATATCATATAATGTAAATGGAGTATCAAATAAATATTTGTATCCAAATTTTTTTACGTACATACCTTAAGGAGTTTGATGTAGTTATTCTAATAGAAACGCATATTACAGGTCAAAACAGAAATCAAACTGAAAAATACTTCCCCGAGTACAAAATACATTGAATTAACGCCAAAAAAGTTTGCAGATTTGGTCGTGCTAGCGATGGTATATTTTTAGGATTGAGGAAATCGTTATGTAGATCTGGCATTAAGTACGAATTTTGTTACAACGAAGAATTCTGTGGTGTATATATCAAAATAGAAAGTTTCAAAATGCTGATATTACCACTTTACATAAGAAGCGTAGATTGGACACGGGAATTTGCACTTGCAAAATTGTTTATAGAAGAAAATAAATGCGAAAATTTAGTACTGATGGGAGATATAAACGTAAGAATAGGGAAACACAACAAGATATTGTTGAGCTTTACAGAGATTCGTTTCAAGCATGTACGGGGATGAGAAAGTCCCAAGATAAGGAAGTGAATGCGAATGGTCGAAGATATATCGACTTCTTTAATGAACAAAACCTCATAATTCTAAATGGCCAAACTTTGGGAGATGGGGATGGAAATTTCACATATGTGAGTAATGTTGGAACATCGGTTAATGATATATGTTCAGTATCTGTCAGCATGCCTCAATATGTTGAAAACTTTATTGCTGAAGGAAAAATTTGGTCAGATCATCTACCAATAACACTGAATTTAAAGCTAAATAATTCAGTAGTTCCAGAAAACAGACTCAAATTATTACCAAAACTACTTTGGAACGATACTCACAAAATTCAATATCAGAATAAGCTCACCACTAATCTGAGTCTAGGAATAATCAAAAATAACATATCTTTCCTCAGAGACATGACGGATATAATTGTTACATCGATAACCCAACAAACTGCAGCCCATCACTACGTGCCACATAGAAAGTGGTTCAATGATAGATGCTACTGGGCAATCGGAATCTAATAGACAAGCATATTTGAATGCAAAAAACAAATATAAGGAGGTTTGTGAAACTAGCAAACAATTATATTACGCCAAGATCTCCGATAAGCTCAATAACACTTCAAATTCCAGAGAATGGTGGAGTTTAGTGAGAGTAATAAATGAACAAGACTTCCGCATAAGTCATACACTATCAGCGGATATACTTAAACAACATTTCATGGAACTACTCAGTATTGAACAAACATCGATGAATGTACAATATGCACCGGCTCTAATAGTAAACTATACATTAGATAAATATATAACTTTAGCGGAAATTAGGCAGATTTTGAGCAAGACCAAACCGAACAAGGCACCGGGTGAAGATAGAATTCCATATGAATTCTTTATAAATGCTACGGATAACTACTTGGTGCAACTGGTGAGAGTTTACAACGAAATTTATACTGAGAGCAAGATTGATGAACAATTTCAGAGGACAGTATTATTCCCTATCCATAAAAAAGGAAGTTTGGACGATGCAGCCAACTATAGAGGTATATCCTTTATGAACACGGTAGCTAAAATCTTCATGGGTATACTAAACGAAAGACTGGGGCAATGGGCTGAAGAAAATAATACATTGGTGGAATACCAGGCTGGATTTCGGAAAAACTACTCTACGACGGACAATATATACAACCTCGCTTCGATCGTCAATATTAAGCTGTCAGAAAAGAAGAAACTATATGCATTTTTTGTAGATTTCCGAGCTGCTTTCGACAAAATGATTGATGATTGAAGCAGTGTATCGAACCACACAGTCGGCGGTGTGGACTGGTGAAGAATTGTCCGACTATTTTTATACAGAAGCAGGTGTAAAACAGGGGTGCTTATTATCACCTTTGCTATTCTCTCTGTATATCAACGACCTAAGCGACTCACTGGAAGGAGGCCTGGAAATAGAAGGAATGAAAGTAAAGGTCTTACTGTATGCAGACGATATAGTCCTCTTGGCCGATGATCCAAAGACTCTGCAGCGAATGATATCTAACTTGGAAGAATATTGTAGGAGATGGAGCCTAGTAGTCAACACAAGCAAGTCGAAGATAATGGTATTTAGAAACGGGGGGAGACTGTCTCAGCAGGATAAATGGTTCTTCCTTGAAGAACAACTTGAAGTAGTGGCGAATTATACGTACTTGGGAGTAGTATTATCCCCTCAAATGAAGTTTTTGAAGCACATTCAGACCCGGAATACCCAAGCTAAAAGCGCGATTACTGCGACGTGGAAAAACTTTTTGAAAAAAGACGACATTTCTCTGCAGCAAAAATTGAATGTATACATGGCAGTATGCAGATCGGTCCAGTCATACGCTGCTCAAGTCTGGGGCTATGGGTATTTCGAAGAAGTCGACCAATTGCAACGCTTCTTTTTGAAGCGGGTTCTAAGTTTGCCAGAGTCCACGCCAAATTACGCTCTTTATATAGAGACTGAACTGGAAGAAAGTCATTTATATACGCTACAACTTCATATGAGGTACATTTCCAGAACCCTGTTCCGATATAAAAGAGAGAGGTTACCACACCAACTAACCCAAATACTGATTCGGAAAAAGCTATTTTGGGTGAAAGCTTTAAACGACATAATTAATGAGGTGGGTGAGCAACCATTGATGGAAAATATGGCTGATAGCGAATGGAACAATATGACGAATACTTTACTGGATAAATTAGCTCAAGCTAACAAAGAAAAGTCGCAGCAAAAAGCTCTACAAAGCAGGTCACGATTCTACAAAAACCTGGACTTTACGAGGGGGAGATTATACCTAAATTGTGGATTTAATCTACCTCAATTTAATCTACCTCAATGCTAATAAAAGAGGCTTGAATCTGGTTGAAAACGATAGGTGTACGTTATGCAATTTGGGGGAAAACGAAACGATATACCATTTTATGGGAAAATGTCCTGTATTAAGGGCCAGCGTTTGCAATCCTTTAACAAACCGTCTTTGACAGAGCATGAATTAATTGGAATCTTGGATGGAAGAGAGATAACCGATTGGGGAAATCTCATTAAATATGTAAAAAATGCCCTACAATATCGCAAGCTAATACTAACAGAGTACGCATAATTAACAAAACAAAAAGAAAATGTTCAGAATATATATATATATATTTCAAGTCCGGCTGACGACATGACGTCATAGCCGTAAATCTTTATTTCAATGAATTTAACTCGTATTAAATCTCATTATTAATACATTTTTAATATAATCAAATTTATTTATTTAAATAATTTTCTTTATCATATTAAGCGTGGAAATAATTGTATAAAACGAGAAAATAATAATGAATAAAGATACTACTACTACTACTATCCGCCCGTGATAAACGACAGAATTCCTCGCCCAATCTATCCGCCCGTGATAGATGATACAATTTCTCACACAATCTATCCGCCCGGGATAAATGACTCAATTGCTCTCCCAATCTATCAGCCCGTGATAGATGACATAACTTCTCGCCCAATCTATCCGCCCGTGATAGGCGATTTAATTCCTCGCCCAATCTATCAGCCCGTGATAGATGATATAATTCCTGGCCCAATCAAGCTTAGAATAAAGGATGTTGAAAAATCTGTTAAAGAACTAAAATTAAAGAAATCGCCCGGAGGAGATGGTATAACAGCGAAAATTATTAAAGAACTTCCCTTTTCAGCCTTGAAAATTGTGTTATTTTTATTCAATGCAATACTTCGTGTAGGTTACTTCCCCCTATCTTGGAAGAGGTCTGTAATCGTGATGATACCGAAACCAGGCAAAATCCAACTCAAGTCAAATCCTATCGCCCTATAAGCTTACTATCGATACTTTCAAAAATGTTTGAGTCCATTCTCATGAAGAAAATCACACCTCATATAATTTCTCACAATATTATACCTGACCATCAATTTGGTTTTAGAAAAAGTCATAATACTATAGAACAGGTACACCGTATCGTAACCTGTATCAAAAGAGCTTTTGAGAATAAAGAATACTGTTCGGCGTTATTCATAGATATTTCCCAAGCATTTGACAAAGTCTGGCACGAAGGACTTTTGTACAAAATATGCGACCTTCTGCCAATCAACACGCATAAACTGTTCAGGAGTTATTTGACTAACCGGTCTTTTCAAGTTAAATCAAATGGTATTTTTTCTAGCCCTAAGAAAATAAATGCCGGTGTCCCACAGGGGAGCATTCTTGGCCCTATCTGTACGTTATTTTTACGGCAGATATGCCCATAACCAACTTTACGCTCACGTCTACTTTTGCGGACGATACTGCTTTCGCCAGTACTCACAAAAACCCTTCAGTTGTGTCCGATCAACTGCAGTCTCATGTCCGAATCCTAGAAGAATGGTTAAAAAAATGGAGAATAATGGTGAATGCCTCAAAGTGTTACTTTTACCCTGCGAAGGGATGCAAGTCCACCAATTTCTATTTTCAATTCACAGATTCCCCAAAAGGATCATGTAAAATACCTTGGAATCCACTTAGATAGGCGTTTGACGTGGTCGCGCCACATAGACTCTAAAGTAACTCAAATAAAACTCAAAACTAATCAACTTCAGTGGCTTATCAGCCAAAGATCTGCCCTAGATCCAGAGTATAAAGTTCTTTTATACAAAACGGTATTGAAGCCAATTTGGACATATGGTATCCAGCTCTGGGGTACAGCGTGCGCTTCAAATGTATGCAAATTACAAAGAAGACAATCGAATATTCTTCGTTTAATTACAAGTGCACCATGGTATATAAGAAACGCTAACATCCATAAGGATCTCAACATGCCAACAGTAAAAGAGGAAATTGAAAAATATTGCCGGTGTTACGTGGGTAAACTATTCAATCATCCAAACATCCTGCCTCGAGAACTACTAAATTTTGAAGGTCATGACCGCTTTAGAAGGAGAGATACGCTGGACATGATTTAAATTAAAACTAATCCAAATCAAAATCAAAAACAAAAAAATGAAATGAAATTATGAATTCTTAAATTTGAAATGTTAACCTTTTTGTTTAAGTAAAAAATCGCGTAAAGTCTCAATGGTTTATTCGCAATGGCAATAACCCAGAGAATAGTATTTTAGGTTAAGATTTGTCCACTTATTGTTATTTTCATTGTATAATAATGAAAGATTCAATAAAAAATGTAATGAATTGGAAAAAAAAATTAGCTGGATGTGACGCCAACTCCCATCATATCGCTTGGGGTACTAACACCAATAAAAGGGGACACGCCCTTATTGAATTTTTGAATACAAATGACCTCATAACTCTTAATATAGGAAACACTGCAACCTTTGTTAACAAAATTAGGGTATTAGATATAACGATATGTTCAGAAAATCTTATTAATGAGATTCATGAGTGGAGGGTTTCGGATGAACACTCCTATTCAGACCACCGTTATATAAGGTTTAAAATTGCACGGCCACCGCCAAATCCCATAAGTTTCCGTAATAAGGCTAAGACTGACTGGACTAAATTCGGAAATCTACTTAGAAATCGATCGGACAAAAACTCATGTCCAAACCGAAACACTGGTGGATGAAACGGGTAAAAGGATGGAAACTATAGAGGATACCGTAAGGCTCTTGATGAAAACTCATTTTCCGACTGGTGATGCTGGACCAACAGAGGAACAGTTACAGAATGAAAATGTATTGCATCAAGTACCTATTACGGATATAACAGATGGTATGGTTAAAGAAGCGATAAAAAGTTTCTCTCCCTTTAAGGCTGCGGGACCGGATGGAATATTTCCAGCACTTCTGCAGAATGAGGTGGATCTGGTATCAACTCATCTGGCTGGAGTGTTCACTGCATGCCTAACCCATTCGTATACCCCAAAAAACTGGCAGGAATCAAGGGTGGTCTTCATACCAAAGCCTGGCAAGGCGAGTTATACGACCCATTAGCCTAACTTCTTTCCTGTTAAAAACAATGGAGCGAATAATTGATAACATGATCAATAGTAAAATAGCGGATGACAGGCTAAAATTCAAACAACACGCCTATGTCAAAGGAAGATCAGTGGAAACAGCTCTGCATGAGGTAGTGCACCACCTAGAAGAGTCCTTCAGTAAAGAAATGTATACACTTGCTGTTTGCATAGACATTGAGGGCGCATTTAACAATGTACAGACCGATACACTTATCCAGTCCTTAGACGAGTTTCAGGTTGACCGGGCGCTGAAAAACTGGTCAACAATATGCTAAGGAATAGGTGGATTAATTGTGGGTCATATGACGTAAAAATTAGAGACAAGGTAAATCGTGGTATACCTCAAGGGGGAATTTTATCGCCTCTTCTATGGGTTACGACGATACACAGTCTCCTAAAAGCCCTAACCAATGAAGGACTTAAACCAGTCTGTTATGCAGACGACGTTGTAATACTTCTAAGGGGCTTTCATCCAAATCTATTATGCAGAAGAGCTGAAGAGGCACTTAACATAGCATATAACTGGGCACAACCAAGGGGATTAAATGTTAACCCAGACAAAACAGAAATATGTCTATTTACAAGGAAAACGAAGATCCCAAGTTTTACCCGGCCTCGATTCCTGAATAAGACAATTGCTATAACTAAAAAGGTGAAATACTTGGGAGTAATCTTGGATCAGAAAGTGTACTGGAAAGATCATCTTGAAGAAAGAGTTAAAAGGCCCACAGATGTTGGTCGTTGTGCAGAAGAGCTATAGGTTTAAAATGGGGACTACGTCCAAATATGACTCACTGGCTTTACATGAGCGTGATTAGACAAATAATCACCTACGCCTGTGTAGTGTGGTGGACATCAATGGACAAGAAGTGCAACGTAATACCTTTGCAAAAAATGCAACGTATGTGCTGTCTAGGCATAAGCGGGGCATTTAGAACTGCACCAACAAAAGCGTTGGAGACTATACTGCACATCCAAACAATAGACATCCGTATAAAGTATGAGGCAACCCTCACAGCAAGACGTCTACAAGTGATGGGTGAATGGATAAATCGAGACCACAAGTCGTACCATCAGAAGATTTTAGAATATCTAGTTGGTCACACTCAAACGCCAGAAATCTCGGACCGCATTCCTGAAGTGCGGCTTACAGCTACCTGTGATACGTTTTTGCCAGACAGACGCTCCTGGGAAAATGGAACTTTGGCCCATGTGCCAGTGGGAACCAGCTGCTACACGGATGGGTCCAAGCGAGGAGGAAGGTCGGGTCTGGGACTTTTTATTGATGAACCAGAAGTCGAACTTCACTCCCGCCTTCCTGACCATAACACGGTATTTCAAGCAGAAGTTCGAGCAATCACGGAGTGTGTGAACTGGCTCAGTAACACGGCAAAGCCTAAATATGCAAACATCTTCGCAGATAGCCAAATGGCGATTAAAGCAATAACATCTGAAAGGGTCAGATCCAGAACTGTGTTGGACTGTAAAAGAACGATAAATGATTACTCAGCTCTTGGTAAATTGCGTATTTGGACACAACGGAGTGATTGGAAATGAAAGGGCAAACAGCTTGGCTTCAAAGGGCAGAGAACTTCGAGTAATAAACTTGGAAACCTTTCGAAGCCACGAAAAATGAGTTGAAGCACTGGGCAGTGATGGCTCACAAAACTGTGTGGAATAGCGCAACAGTATGAGCGACTGCAAAGATACTGTGGGGTGACCCAAATGAAAAGAAAACTAGAAGTCTTCTGAAAGTAAACAAGATCGATATTAGTAAGATGATGAGTGTTCTAACGGGACACTCAAGCTTACAAGCACATCTTGATCGCATAGGACTAGCAGGAAACGACGAATGCAGGGTATGCAGAGAAAACATCGCAATGATGGAACATTTTCTGTGTCACTGCCCGGCTTTCACACATGCAAGATCCCAACATTTCGGGTCCGACATATTACCAGACTTGACTCATCTCAGAGAATTTGACTGGAAGATACTGAGAAAATTCGTGTCTAGTACCGATTTTCTGTAACTCGTGAGGTATAAAAAGATCATAAATAAGGAGCGCACAACAGGCCGAACCACTGGCTTAAGTGTATGTCCATGGACATGAGACGTTTAAACGTCTCCTCTCTTCAACCTAACCTAACCTAACAAGTAAATCGACACTTCGTTAGGTTCGCCTTAAGACCAAATTCTGTGAGACGTTGAAAAAGTTGTTGTAAATCACGCAAGTGTTCATAAAAGCTGGATGAACAAATAATAATGTCATCGAGATATGCCAGTAAAATTGTGTCACGAAGTGTAGTTTTCAATCGACCAATCAACCGCTGGAATGTCGCTGGTTCATTTCGTAATCCAAATGGCATGCGAGTAAATTTATACATACCGAATGGTGTCACGAAAGCGGTTTTATCCTGGTCCTCTTGATGCACACCGATTTGCCAATATCCACATTGAAGGTCCACTGTAGACATGAAACTAGTGGCTTTGGCCTCGTGAAGAATACCATCCACTCTTGGCAATGGATAACGATCGGGTATTGTAATGGCATTCAATTCACGATAATCGACGCACACTCTTATACCGCCACATTTCTTTGGAACAATTACTGCAGGAGCTGCCCAAGCCGATTGACACTCGACAATAACACCCATGTCTAGCATTCGATTGATTTCATGCTTCAACTCAGCTTTTCTGGAGGGGGACAATCGATATGGGGGATGCGCAACAGGGTCCTTGTCTTGCGTATGTATTCTATGAACTGCAACGGCCGTGGCACAATCTGGTTCGGTGAAAATACCGTCGTTGTTCACCAAAATGTTGTCAAGACCTTGTCTCTGGACATCACCAAGTCCAGCGCCATCAGATTCCTTCAGCATACGAATATCGAGAGAAAACAGCGGCATAAAAATTGCGTCTAAATATTCGTCATGTTTTGTACGGCGTGTCTTAATCGGTGGTGTAAACAACTTTGAAGAGTTTCCAGGTGTTTTTTGTTCCGAGGGAATGGCTCCACGGATTTTGGTGGATGTTTCTTAATAATAACGGGCGAAGGAAAGAGCCTAGAAATTTGCTGTGGCGTTTTGTCCTGACTTGGCAAGTTCAATGGTGTAGATGGTAAAGGGGAGAATGCGTGCTTTCCCTCCACAAACTCTATGAAATGAGAAACCTCTTTAATGGCTCTGGTAGTAGGGGAATTCGCATGTGCCTTTAAGTCTAATGAGAAGACGTGCATCTCCAGGGGGTTGGTGAAATTAATTCTGTTCCTTGGTTCATCCTCAAAGTACCAATATCGCTGAGACATATTTAATACCACACCAACCTGCCTCAAAAAATCTGCACCGAGCAGTGTGCGGTTTTTCGTTGCATTCGGAGGACAGATAAGTCTGATTTTTCTGACCCTGTGTCCAATGGTAATGTCGCAAATTTTGGACTTCACAACGCAACAAGACACAGAACCATCAGCCAAATATACGTCAGCACATACATCTTGGAGACATTAATTAATTTATGTTGTGTGGTTCTTTTCGTTGCTGCAATGCTACAACTTTCTCAGGATCCGTCATTATGCCGTTCGGTGTTAATACATGACCCAGATATTTTACCTCGTTACAAGTAAATCGACACTTCGTTATGTTCGCCTTAAGGCCAAATTCTCTGAGACGTTGAAAAAGTTGTTGTAAATCACGCAAGTGTGTCATCGAGATATGCCAGTAAAATTGTGCCACCGAGTGTAGTTTTCAATCGATCAATCAACCGAAATGCAACCGCTGGTGCATTTCGTAATCCAAATGGCATGCGACTAAATTTATACATACCTATAATAAAAAATATAAGGCGTGAACAATTATCTCTATGTCCATCACTTGATCTATCATCGGATCTTTCGCCTACCATTTTGACACTACTTTACAACAATCATGAAAATGGGTGTGACAGTTTGCCCAATAAGTATACCAACTGGCTAAAATATAAAAAATACTTTAGCTCACACCTATCCGATGGTGTATCGTTACGTACAACGGATGAAATTGAAGCCGCGGTAAACCTATTCACAGACGTTGTAAACAGTGCTGTTAAAGTGGCTACTCGAAAAAGCGCATTCAAAAGAGATAACTCCAATAACCCAACAGGCATCCAAGCGTTAATCAATGAAAAAAGAAGCGTAAGAAGAGAGTGGCAATAATATCGCTCCCCAGCACTAAGAAAAAAAACAAAAAAATTGCCAGAAGAGATTGAAATCAGCCCTAAAATCAGCCGAGGAAAGTGATCTAAAAATATATTTGCAATCTCTGGATCCAACCCAGAAAACAGATTATAGTCTCTGGAAGGCCACAAAAAATATGCGAGGCCCTGTTTGGCATGAATCCCCAATTCGCCTTGAAAATGGGAACTGGGCAAAAAGCACATAAGAGAAAGTAAATGCATTCGCAAACTACCTCGAGTCCGTTTTTACACCCAACAGTGATACATCTGAAATCTATCCGCCCGTGATAGATATAATTCCTCGCCCACACTATCCGGGTCGCATAATTCTGTTAAGGGAGACACACCCGAACACACCAATTGCATCCACATCCCAACAAACAAAACGCAAGCTGGGCGAAACATCACCAGAAGACATCAACATGTCAAAGAAACCTGTAGGTAGCATGGATGTCAGTGACCTAATGGAGGTCATAAAGTTCACAATGCATAATCTGCTTGAAGAATAAATTCAAAATTTGCCCACCAAACAAGATATGGAAGAAGTTAAAGCCGGTGTATCATTTGCAGCGGCTGAAATTGCCAATCTGAAGACTGAAAATATACAGCTAAAACAAGAGATAGAGCTGCTCAAATATAAACTGGAAGAGAGTGATCGGAATATGATATGGTTGGAACACCAAATCGAAAACACAAAACTAATATTTAAAAATATTCCAAATGAAAAACCAGCATTGAATACAGTTCAAACAATTTGTAAGGACAAATTAAATATTAATCCCACAATAATTTCAGCACGCACCATTTATGAGCGAAACGACTTGCAAACAGTAAAAGTCGAATTCTCAAGTGAGAGCGCACTATTAGAAGTTTTGAGAAATACTAAAGGCCTGGCAGGATCCGCAATTTCAATTGACAGAGATTTGAACCCTAGATGGCAACGGAATAAAATAGCTATGCTAATTATAAGGAAAATCGTTCTTAGCGAAACAAAAAAATTCAAAATTTTAGTTAGAGATGACAAAATGAATATAAAAAATAAATGGTTCTACTGGAACAGTGAAAGAAAATTAATGTGCGGACGAGATGAAGGAGAAAATGTATTGAAAGAGTTATACGGAAATGAACTAAAGACCACATCCTTCAACGATGTCTTTGATAAAATTGAATCAAAAAACTAGGAGATAGCACAGTGAGACAAATCCCACAAGTGTCAACAGAAAATAATAATAAAATACAACTTAAAATAATATCATATAATGTAAATGGAGTATCAAATAAATATTTGTATCCAAATTTTTTTACGTACATACCTTAATGAGTTTGATGTAGTTATTCTAATAGAAACGCATATTACAGGTCAAAACAGAAATCAAACTGAAAAATACTTCCCCGAGTACAAAATACATTGAATTAACGCCAAAAAAGTTTGCAGATTTGGTCGTGCTAGCGATGGTATATTTTTAGGATTGAGGAAATCGTTATGTAGATCTGGCATTAAGTACGAATTTTGTTACAACGAAAAATTCTGTGGTGTATATATCAAAATATAAAGTTTCAAAATGCTGATATTACCACTTTACATAAGAAGCGTAGATTGGACACGGGAATTTGCACTTGCAAAATTGTTTATAGAAGAAAATAAATGCGAAAATTTAGTACTGATGGGAGATATAAACGTAAGAATAGGGAAACACAACAAGATATTGTTGAGCTTTACAGAGATTCGTTTCAAGCATGTACGGGGATGAGAAAGTCCCAAGATAAGGAAGTGAATGCGAATGGTCGAAGATATATCGACTTCTTTAATGAACAAAACCTCATAATTCTAAATGGCCAAACTTTGGGAGATGGGGATGGAAATTTCACATATGTGAGTAATGTTGGAACATCGGTTAATGATATATGTTCAGTATCTGTCAGCATGCTTCAATATGTTGAAAACTTTAGTGCTGAAGGAAAAATTTGGTCAGATCATCTACCAATAACACTGAATTTAAAGCTAAATAATTCAGTAGTTCCAGAAAACAGACTCAAATTATTACCAAAACTACTTTGGAACGATACTCACAAAATTCAATATCAGAATAAGCTCACCACTAATCTGAGTCTAGGAATAATCAAAAATAACATATCTTTCCTCAGAGACATGACGGATATAATTGTTACATCGATAACCCAACAAACTGCAGCCCATCACTACGTGCCACATAGAAAGTGGTTCAATGATAGATGCTACTGGGCAATCGAAATCTAATAGACAAGCATATTTGAATGCAAAAAACAAATATAAGGAGGTTTGTGAAACTAGCAAACAATTATATTACGCCAAGATCTCCGATAAGCTCAATAACACTTCAAATTCCAGAGAATGGTGGAGTTTAGTGAGAGTAATAAATGAACAAGACTTCCGCATAAGTCATACACTATCAGCGGATATACTTAAACAACATTTCATGGAACTACTCAGTATTGAACAAACATCGATGAATGTACAATATGCACCGGCTCTAATAGTAAACTATACATTAGATAAAGATATAACTCTAGCGGAAATTAGGCAGATTTTGAGCAAGACCAAACCGAACAAGGCACCGGGTGAAGATAGAATTCCATATGAATTCTTTATAAATGCTACGGATAACTACTTGGTGCAACTGGAGAGAGTTTACAACGAAATTTATACTGAGAGCAAGATTGATGAAGAATTTCAGAGGACAGTATTATTCCCTATCCATAAAAAAGGAAGTTTGGACGATGCAGCCAACTATAGAGGTATATCCTTTATGAACACGGTAGCTAAAATCTTCATGGGTATACTAAACGAAAGACTGGGGCAATGGGCTGAAGAAAATAATACATTGGTGGAATACCAGGCTGGATTTCGGAAAAACTACTCTACGACGGACAATATATACAACCTCGCTTCGATCGTCAATATTAAGCTGTCAGAAAAGAAGAAAGTATATGCATTTTTTGTAGATTTCCGAGCTGCTTTCGACAAAATGATTGATGATTGAAGCAGTGTATCGAACCACACAGTCGGCGGTGTGGACTGGTGAAGAATTGTCCGACTATTTTTATACAGAAGCAGGTGTAAAACAGGGGTGCTTATTATCACCTTTGCTATTCTCTCTGTATATCAACGACCTAAGCGACTCACTGGAAGGAGGCCTGGAAATAGAAGGAATGAAAGTAAAGGTCTTACTGTATGCAGACGATATAGTCCTCTTGGCCGATGATCCAAAGACTCTGCAGCGAATGATATCTAACTTGGAAGAATATTGTAGGAGATGGAGCCTAGTAGTCAACACAAGCAAGTCGAAGATAATGGTATTTAGAAACGGGGGGAGACTGTCTCAGCAGGATAAATGGTTCTTCCTTGAAGAACAACTTGAAGTAGTGGCGAATTATACGTACTTGGGAGTAGTATTATCCCCTCAAATGAAGTTTTTGAAGCACATTCAGACCCGGAATACCCAAGCTAAAAGCGCGATTACTGCGACGTGGAAAAACTTTTTGAAAAAAGACGACATTTCTCTGCAGCAAAAATTGAATGTATACATGGCAGTATGCAGATCGGTCCAGTCATACGCTGCTCAAGTCTGGGGCTATGTGTATTTCGAAGAAGTCGACCAATTGCAACGCTTCTTTTTGAAGCGGGTTCTAAGTTTGCCAGAGTCCACGCCAAATTACGCTCTTTATATAGAGACTGAACTGGAAGAAAGTCATTTATATACGCTACAACTTCATATGAGGTACATTTCCAGAACCCTGTTCCGATATAAAAGAGAGAGGTTACCACACCAACTAACCCAAATACTGATTCGGAAAAAGCTATTTTGGGTGAAAGCTTTAAACGACATAATTAATGAGGTGGGTGAGCAACCATTGATGGAAAATATGGCTGATAGCGAATGGAACAATATGACGAATACTTTACTGGATAAATTAGCTCAAGCTAACAAAGAAAAGTCGCAGCAAAAAGCTCTACAAAGCAGGTCACGATTCTACAAAAACCTGGACTTTACGAGGGGGAGATTATACCTAAATTGTGGATTTAATCTACCTCAATTTAATCTACCTCAATGCTAATAAAAGAGGCTTGAATCTGGTTGAAAACGATAGGTGTACGTTATGCAATTTGGGGGAAAACGAAACGATATACCATTTTATGGGAAAATGTCCTGTATTAAGGGCCAGCGTTTGCAATCCTTTAACAAACCGTCTTTGACAGAGCACGAATTAATTGGAATCTTGGATGGAAGAAAGATAACCGATTGGGGAAATCACATTAAATATGTAAAAAATGCCCTACAATATCGCAAGCTAATACTAACAGAGTACGCATAATTAACAAAACAAAAAGAAAATGTTCAGAATATATATATATATATTTCAAGTCCGGCTGACGACATGACGTCATAGCCGTAAATCTTTATTTCAATGAATTTAACTCGTATTAAATCTCATTATTAATACATTTTTAATATAATCAAATTTATTTATTTAAATAATTTTCTTTATCATATTAAGCGTGGAAATAATTGTATAAAACGAGAAAATAATAATGAATAAAGATACTACTACTACTACTATCCGCCCGTGATAAACGACAGAATTCCTCGCCCAATCTATCCGCCCGTGATAGATGATACAATTTCTCACACAATCTATCCGCCCGGGATAAATGACTCAATTGCTCTCCCAATCTATCAGCCCGTGATAGATGACATAACTTCTCGCCCAATCTATCCGCCCGTGATAGGCGATTTAATTCCTCGCCCAATCTATCAGCCCGTGATAGATGATATCATTCCTGGCCCAATCAAGCTTAGAATAAAGGATGTTGAAAAATCTGTTAAAGAACTAAAATTAAAGAAATCGCCCGGAGGAGATGGTATAACAGCGAAAATTATTAAAGAACTTCCCTTTTCAGCCTTGAAAATTGTGTTATTTTTATTCAATGCAATACTTCGTGTAGGTTACTTCCCCCTATCTTGGAAGAGGTCTGTAATCGTGATGATACCGAAACCAGGCAAAATCCAACTCAAGTCAAATCCTATCGCCCTATAAGCTTACTATCGATACTTTCAAAAATGTTTGAGTCCATTCTCATGAAGAAAATCACACCTCATATAATTTCTCACAATATTATACCTGACCATCAATTTGGTTTTAGAAAAAGTCATAATACTATAGAACAGGTACACCGTATCGTAACCTGTATCAAAAGAGCTTTTGAGAATAAAGAATACTGTTCGGCGTTATTCATAGATATTTCCCAAGTATTTGACAAAGTCTGGCACGAAGGACTTTTGTACAAAATATGCGACCTTCTGCCAATCAACACGCATAAACTGTTCAGGAGTTATTTGACTAACCGGTCTTTTCAAGTTAAATCAAATGGTATTTTTTCTAGCCCTAAGAAAATAAATGCCGGTGTCCCACAGGGGAGCATTCTTGGCCCTATCTGTACGTTATTTTTACGGCAGATATGCCCATAACCAACTTTACGCTCACGTCTACTTTTGCGGACGATACTGCTTTCGCCAGTACTCACAAAAACCCTTCAGTTGTGTCCGATCAACTGCAGTCTCATGTCCGAATCCTAGAAGAATGGTTAAAAAAATGGAGAATAATGGTGAATGCCTCAAAGTGTTACTTTTACCCTGCGAAGGGATGCAAGTCCACCAATTTCTATTTTCAATTCACAGATTCCCCAAAAGGATCATGTAAAATACCTTGGAATCCACTTAGATAGGCGTTTGACGTGGTCGCGCCACATAGACTCTAAAGTAACTCAAATAAAACTCAAAACTAATCAACTTCAGTGGCTTATCAGCCAAAGATCTGCCCTAGATCCAGAGTATAAAGTTCTTTTATACAAAACGGTATTGAAGCCAATTTGGACATATGGTATCCAGCTCTGGGGTACAGCGTGCGCTTCAAATGTATGCAAATTACAAAGAAGACAATCGAATATTCTTCGTTTAATTACAAGTGCACCATGGTATATAAGAAACGCTAACATCCATAAGGATCTCAACATGCCAACAGTAAAAGAGGAAATTGAAAAATATTGCCGGTGTTACGTGGGTAAACTATTCAATCATCCAAACATCCTGCCTCGAGAACTACTAAATTTTGAAGGTCATGACCGCTTTAGAAGGAGAGATAAATCATTTAAATTAAAACTAATCCAAATCAAAATCAAAAACAAAAAAATGAAATGAAATTATGAATTCTTAAATTTGAAATGTTAACCTTTTTGTTTAAGTAAAAAATCGTGTAAAGTCTCAATGGTTTATTCGCAATGGCAATAACCCAGAGAATAGTATTTTAGGTTAAGATTTGTCCACTTATTGTTATTTTCATTGTATAATAATGAAAGATTCAATAAAAAATGTAATGAATTGGAAAAAAAAATTAGCTGGATGTGACGCCAACTCCCATCATATCGCTTGGGGTACTAACACCAATAAAAGGGGACACGCCCTTATTGAATTTTTGAATACAAATGACCTCATAACTCTTAATATAGGAAACACTGCAACCTTTGTTAACAAAATTAGGGTATTAGATATAACGATATGTTCAGAAAATCTTATTAATGAGATTCATGAGTGGAGGGTTTCGGATGAACACTCCTATTCAGACCACCGTTATATAAGGTTTAAAATTGCACGGCCACCGCCAAATCCCATAAGTTTCCGTAATAAGGCTAAGACTGACTGGACTAAATTCGGAAATCTACTTAGAAATCGATCGGACAAAAACTCATGTCCAAACCGAAACACTGGTGGATGAAACGGGTAAAAGGATGGAAACTATAGAGGATACCGTAAGGCTCTTGATGAAAACTCATTTTCCGACTGGTGATGCTGGACCAACAGAGGAACAGTTACAGAATGAAAATGTATTGCATCAAGTACCTATTACGGATATAACAGATGGTATGGTTAAAGAAGCGATAAAAAGTTTCTCTCCCTTTAAGGCTGCGGGACCGGATGGAATATTTCCAGCACTTCTGCAGAATGAGGTGGATCTGGTATCAACTCATCTGGCTGGAGTGTTCACTGCATGCCTAACCCATTCGTATACCCCAAAAAACTGGCAGGAATCAAGGGTGGTCTTCATACAAAAGCCTGGCAAGGCGAGTTATACGACCCATTAGCCTAACTTCTTTCCTGTTAAAAACAATGGAGCGAATAATTGATAACATGATCAATAGTAAAATAGCGGATGACAGGCTAAAATTCAAACAACACGCCTATGTCAAAGGAAGATCAGTGGAAACAGCTCTGCATGAGGTAGTGAACCACCTAGAAGAGTCCTTCAGTAAAGAAATGTATACACTTGCTGTTTGCATAGACATTGAGGGCGCATTTAACAATGTACAGACCGATACACTTATCCAGTCCTTAGACGAGTTTCAGGTTGACCGGGCGCTGAAAAACTGGTCAACAATATGCTAAGGAATAGGTGGATTAATTGTGGGTCATATGACGTAAAAATTAGAGACAAGGTAAATCGTGGTATACCTCAAGGGTGAATTTTATCGCCTCTTCTATGGGTTACGACGATACACAGTCTCCTAAAAGCCCTAACCAATGAAGGACTTAAACCAGTCTGTTATGCAGACGACGTTGTAATACTTCTAAGGGGCTTTCATCCAAATCTATTATGCAGAAGAGCTGAAGAGGCACTTAACATAGCATATAACTGGGCACAACCAAGGGGATTAAATGTTAACCCAGACAAAACAGAAATATGTCTATTTACAAGGAAAACGAAGATCCCAAGTTTTACCCGGCCTCGATTCCTGAATAAGACAATTGCTATAACTAAAAAGGTGAAATACTTGGGAGTAATCTTGGATCAGAAAGTGTACTGGAAAGATCATCTTGAAGAAAGAGTTAAAAGGCCCACAGATGTTGGTCGTTGTGCAGAAGAGCTATAGGTTTAAAATGGGGACTACGTCCAAATATGACTCACTGGCTTTACATGAGCGTGATTAGACAAATAATCACCTACGCCTGTGTAGTGTGGTGGACATCAATGGACAAGAAGTGCAACGTAATACCTTTGCAAAAAATGCAACGTATGTGCTGTCTAGGCATAAGCGGGGCATTTAGAACTGCACCAACAAAAGCGTTGGAGACTATACTGCACATCCAAACAATAGACATCCGTATAAAGTATGAGGCAACCCTCACAGCAAGACGTCTACAAGTGATGGGTGAATGGATAAATCGAGACCACAAGTCGTACCATCAGAAGATTTTAGAATATCTAGTTGGTCACACTCAAACGCCAGAAATCTCGGACCGCATTCCTGAAGTGCGGCTTACAGCTACCTGTGATACGTTTTTGCCAGACAGACGCTCCTGGGAAAATGGAACTTTGGCCCATGTGCCAGTGGGAACCAGCTGCTACACGGATGGGTCCAAGCGAGGAGGAAGGACGGGTCTGGGACTTTTTATTGATGAACCAGAAGTCGAACTTCACTCCCGCCTTCCTGACCATAACACGGTATTTCAAGCAGAAGTTCGAGCAATCACGGAGTGTGTGAACTGGCTCAGTAACACGGCAAAGCCTAAATATGCAAACATCTTCGCAGATAGCCAAATGGCGATTAAAGCAATAACATCTGAAAGGGTCAGATCCAGAACTGTGTTGGACTGTAAAAGAACGATAAATGATTACTCAGCTCTTGGTAAATTGCGTATTTGCTGGGTACCAGGACACAACGGAGTGATTGGAAATGAAAGGGCAAACAGCTTGGCTTCAAAGGGCAGAGAACTTCGAGTAATAAACTTGGAAACCTTTCGAAGCCACGAAAAATGAGTTGAAGCACTGGGCAGTGATGGCTCACAAAACTGTGTGGAATAGCGCAACAGTATGAGCGACTGCAAAGATACTGTGGGGTGACCCAAATGAAAAGAAAACTAGAAGTCTTCTGAAAGTAAACAAGGTCGATATTAGTAAGATGATGAGTGTTCTAACGGGACACTCAAGCTTACAAGCACATCTTGATCGCATAGGACTAGCAGGAAACGACGAATGCAGGGTATGCAGAGAAAACATCGAAATGATGGAACATTTTCTGTGTCACTGCCCGGCTTTCACACATGCAAGATCCCAACATTTCGGGTCCGACATATTACCAGACTTGACTCATCTCAGAGAATTTGACTGGAAGATACTGAGAAAATTCGTGTCTAGTACCGATTTTCTGTAACTCGTGAGGTATAAAAAGATCATAAATAAGGAGCGCACAACAGGCCGAACCACTGGCTTAAGTGTATGTCCATGGACATGAGACGTTTAAACGTCTCCTCTCTTCAACCTAACCTAACCTAACAAGTAAATCGACACTTCGTTAGGTTCGCCTTAAGACCAAATTCTGTGAGACGTTGAAAAAGTTGTTGTAAATCACGCAAGTGTTCATAAAAGCTGGATGAACAAATAATAATGCCATCGAGATATGCCAGTAAAATTGTGTCACGGAGTGTAGTTTTCAATCGATCAATCAACCGCTGGAATGTCGCTGGTGCATTTCGTAATCCAAATGGCATGCGAGTAAATTTATACATACCGAATGGTGTCACGAAAGCGGTTTTATCCTGGTCCTCTTGATGCACACCGATTTGCCAATATCCACATTGAAGGTTCACCGTAGACATGAAACTAGTGGCTTTGGCCTCGTGAAGAATACCATCCAATCTTGGCAATGGATAACGATCGGGTATGGTAATGGCATTCAGTTCACGATAATCGACGCACACTCTTATACCGCCACATTTCTTTGGAACAATTACTGCAGGAGCTGCCCAAGCCGATTGACACTCGACAATAACACCCATGTCTAGCATTCGATTGATTTCATGCTTCAACTCAGCTTTTCTGGAGGGGGACAATCGATATGGGGGATGCGCAACAGGGTCCTTGTCTTGCGTATGTATTCTATGAACTGCAAAGGGCGTGGCACAATCTGGTCCGATGAAAATACCGTCGTTGTCCACCAAAATGTCGTCAAGACCTTGTCTCTGGACATCACCAAGTCCAGCGCCATCAGATTCCTTCAGCATACGAATATCGAGAGAAAACAGCGGCATAAAAATTGCGTCTAAATATTCGTCATGTTTTGTACGGCGTGTCTTAATCGGTGGTGCAAACAACCTTGAAGAGTTTCCAGGTGTTTTTTGTTCCGAGGGAATGGCTCCACGGATTTAATAATAACGGGCGAAGGAAAGAGCCTAGAAATTTGCTGTGGCGTTTTGTCCTGACTTGGCAAGTTCAATGGTGTAGATGGTAAAGGGGAGAATGCGTGCTTTCCCTCCACAAACTCTATGAAATGAGAAACCTCTTTAATGGCTCTGGTAGTAGGGGAATTCGCATGTGCGTTTAAGTCTAATGAGAAGACGTGCATCTCCAGGGGGTTGGTGAAATTAATTCTGTTCCTTGGTTCATCCTCAAAGTACCAATATCGCTGAGACATCTTTAATACCACACCAACCTGCCTCAAAAAATCTGCACCGAGCAGTGTGCGGTTTTTCGTTGCATTCGGAAGACAGATAAGTTTGATTTTTCTGACCCTGTGTCCAATGGTAATGTCGCAAATTGTGGACTTCACAACGCAACAAGACACAGAACCATCAGCCAAACATACGTCAGCACGTAGATCTTCGAACATGCACCCGTTTCCTCAAGAATGGTTTTGAGATTCAAGCTGACAAAGCTTATCTTCGCTCCGCTGTCGAAAATGGCTTCACCCACCAATCCAAAAAATCCAATATGCGTTGTTGGTAGAGTATGGCCAATGATATCTGAAGAAATAGCGTTGAACGCTAAATACTGTGGACTGTCCTTGGTGTTATTACTGCATGTCGTACAGCTTGCCCTATAAACACCATCCACACCCATAGCACGCAATTGTCGGTTTTCTGGCGTTATGTTGTTGTGTGCCGATCATGTTGTAGTTTGCTTGATGTTGTCTCTGCTTTTGTTGTGGCTGCTGCTGTTGTGACTGCTCTCGTAGTGGCTGCTCTTGTTGTTCCTGTTGTCGCAATTCATCCCTCTTCTTCCTCTTCAAACAAGCATCGATGTCATGACCCCATGCACGACAAAAAGTACAACGGTCAGATTTCCTCTCGCTTTGTGATTCGTCGGACGATACTGTAGGTGGATGCGTCTCTGTTTGCAGCAATTCGGCTTCTCTGCATGCGGAAAGTAGCTGCTCGAACGTGCTCACATTCTCTCGATTCACCCTCTCTATTATGTGTGTGCTGAGAAGCCCAAATATAAGGTTGAGTTGAACTTCTTCAGACACATCCACTTTGAGCCGCGAGAAAAACAGCCTCTTTTTACATACGAAGCTGTCTGTATGTTCCTTCCTCTGCTTTTTGCATTAACAAATTTTAGAGAATATGCGCCAGTCCGGAATCGATGGTGAGAAAGTGCTCTTAATAAGGGTCTTTGCTTCCTCAAATGTCCTAGCGTTGTCCTATTGCCTATCCACCAGTTCGCCGCATACCCTTCAAAAAGAAGCTGCAGTCCCTTCAAGGCGTCAGCGTCGGAAATTTTCTTTATTTCCTTATACACTGGGTCTCTTCGTCCATTAACACGCGCAGTGCAATGTGAAAACGAGCCTATACGGCCGTTGTTACACATTGCCTGGATAAGTTGTTAGAATTGATTTTCTGAAAAATTCGCCATATCTTCGTCTCCGGAGTGAAATTCGTCACTGTCGGCAGCAAAATTGTTGTCTTCCAATTTAATTTTTCTAAAAAAGACTGTTTCACATTATAAAATTATAGAGAGGACGAGGTTTTATGGCCGTTCGTAACCCTCCATAAAACATGATATGCAATGTGAGAGCAATATTGGATGAGATCCGCTCAGGTAGAGGGTCATTCAACAATATTTGTGGTTTTTTATTTATGAGGTTTCCATTCAGTTACGCCTTTTAGGGGCATGGACATCCCAGTCGTATATACAAGTAGTAAAATTATATGTATGCAATACAAAGTAGTACGCGGCAGTCTTGAAAATATTGGGTGTCTACTTTCGAAGCAAACTATACGTCAGCTACAGGTACTGCTACTTATGAACCTTAAACCCGGAATTTATGAATGAAATTTCTTATTAATAAATTAGTGCAATTCACCGCCTTAAAGAGATAAGTCGATTTTCTAAAAAATATTACAAAGTTATATTTCGAAGTATGAGTAAAAGGCAAAGAACTTTTCAATGTGTAAATGATTTCTGCTACATCTGCGGAAAATATGTAATTAAAAAAATCGACGTGCGTTCAATAAAATAATAGAAGAAATATATGTGTAATATTTTGGTATACGAATTAAAAATATGAACGCAGCGTGGACACCTAGTATTTTGTGTAATTCGTGCCATGTAAATCTTACTCAATGGACGAGTGGAAGAATGCGGTAAGTACTTTATAATTACTGCTATATAATTACTGCTATTTTACTTTATAATTACTGCTATTTTTGTCTAAGTTAATAGATTGGAGTAGGAAGTGTCCAAGTATAGCTAACAGCCTAATAACGGAAACATCATCAAGTTCAACTGAGTACTCAACTCTGAGCGATTCAAGTTTGAGTCAGAAGTACTCGGTATTAACTCAGTTTCAATTCATTGATCTAGTGAGAGATTTGGAACTGACCACAGATAAGGCAGAACTACTTGCATCTGGGATGAAACAGTACAACATTTTGGCCCCAGATGTTAACATATCATATTATAGAGTCCGTTATATAACTTACAAACAATTTTATATAACTGTGGATAACAGATGCTTTTGCAAGGACATTCCCGGATTGTTCGAGGAACTTAATCAAACATACCATTCAAAGGAATGGCGGTTACTTGTTGACAGCAGTAAAGAAAGTTTGAAAGCAGTACTTTTACATAACGGAAATCAGAAACCGTCGATTCCCATTGCTCATGCTGTCAACACTAAGGAATCATACGAAACAATGGCTAAATTGATAAAATATATAAAATATTAACATGACTGGAAAATTTGTTGCGATTTGAAAGTAGTTGTTATGTTATGCCTCTGGGATAGCCGATATTTTGCCACAAATGCATATTATGCTGGGGCTCTTTAAAATTTTTGTAAAAGCCTTGAGGAAAGATGGCAATTCACTCTCATATTTAAAAAGTTTAGTTTAAAGGCACTGGGATGAAAGAATGATGGGAGATTATATTTGGTTCCTCATTAGAGAAACCGATTCCGAAATCTACAAACGTCAACAAAGAACTCACAATTACTTCTAATGAATCTTGTTCATGTAAATAAACTCAAATGTACATAATATAAATAAAAGTCATGAATAAAATCGCTCTTTAAACAGAAATTAAAAAAAAAGATTTTTTGAAATTCTTTTACCTCTACCAAAAGGGCGATAATTTTTACATTTATCCATAGATTTTTTTCAAATAGGCATTATTTTCTTCGCTAGGATACAAACTTTTAAAAAATAAAATATTTTTTTCTATTTTTTTGTTTTTTTTTGTCCCAGGATTTTTTTTTGTGAAAAAAAATCTACTTTTTCCAATTTGTTTAATGATTGTTACTAAACCACTGTTTCTAAGTAAAAGAGATATTTCCAACATTGGTAGCCCACATTAATAGCTTCAATTTAACGTAAGTCGAATTGATCTGGCATATACTCCAAAAATTATAGTGCAAATACTAAGGGTACCTTTAACGATAATAGTATTTTTAATAAAAAAATTTAAAAAAAAATTTTTTTTTAAAAAAATTTATCCATAAACAAAAATTTTTGTTTTTGATTTTATATAACAGTATGCCACAATCTATAAAAAAAATAATTTTTAAGTCTAGGAAACAAAAAAAAAATTTTTTTGTTGCATAGTGTTATCGAACGAATAAAACGCTCGATTGCGATGAATATAGGGAGATACGTGAGTTACGCCTAAGGAAGTAAATAACCCATTGAGTCGTTGGCTTTGAATTGCGACCCATTATCACTATGAAAGTTTCTGGCACTCCGTATACATGGAATATTTGTTTAAGAGGAGTTCCTGTATAACGGAAGACGTGAATTTCCTTAATGGACAAAGCGAGTGAAACTTTGATAGATGGTCTAAGACTATCAAAATACCGATGTTCCCGTTCTTACTAGGTCCAAGTATGTCAACATAAATTCTTTGAAAGGGACGTTCAGAGACTGCAGCCTTCCCCATTTCGGGTCTTAAAACTTGATTGGGAGCTTTTGCCGTTTTGCAAACATCGCATGTACGAATATATTAGCGTACATCACCTATTATACCTGGCCAATAAAAAATTACTGCGAATTAGCTCTGCAGTCTTTGCCATACATCCATGGCAAGCGGTTGGCGAATAATGAAACCTTGAAATTATTTCATTTCGCAGTTTATGAGGAATCCAGCGTTTCCACGCTCAAATTTCTTGTTTTGGGTTCTTACTCTTCGACACATTTAGTGTTAAATTTGCCCTTCTAAATTGGTCTGCGATTCTTACGAGTATTGATAAATGTGTGGGAAAATCTTCTGAAACCATTACTAATTCGCCGAGGTAACCGAAAACGCAATATCTCAGGTCAGCGGGAATTAAGTCGTCCATTAAACGACACATACATAGTTTGAGACGCCACAGTCCAAATGCCATGACTGCAAATTGGTAAAGCGGTCTGCCAAAAACTGTGAACGCTGTGAGATGTTTTGACTGATCGGTAAAGAAGTATAAGGAACTATCGCCAGAAATTAAATGCTTAAACGCCTATAAATTTTGTAATTTAAATTAATATCAATTGATTATTAAAAATGGGATATAGTTTTTTGATTAGAAAAAATAATTAACCGCTAGCTGTAACGTAAAATTTATAATTTTTTTATTATTTTATTCTTTCTTCGGTGCACTTTGTCGGACGTCTTTACGAATTGAATAGTTGGCGAAAAATGAAGTTGAACCAATCTACTCTGATAGTGGAACCCTCCGTAAGAGTTAAATTTTGGTTTCGAATAAAAGAAGAATATTGTAAAAACAGGGATGTTTGTTTCATTCGAACACTGTTGATTTCGATAGAATTGTCGTTACCATTTAGAGTTGCCATATAGTATATGTTTTAATACAGCATTGTTCATTACATTAATGAAGCAAACACTACAAGTAGAGTCGATCCAATATTAAAATTCACACATTTAACAATGGTTTACATCGCAAGTATTCAACTCCATCAAAATGCGCTTCAAGTAAATTGCTTCTTCGGATGCGTCCGAAGCCGCATATACTCGGCCTCCGTACTACTATGTGCGACTGATTTTGCTTTTTAAATTCCCAAGTGATAGGACAACCACAAAAGGAAAATACGAAACCCGTCTGGGACTTTCTGTCCACTGAGTTTCCTTCCCAATCAGCGTCAACAAAACCTTGAAGATAATTTTCATTAGGTTGATATATTAGTTTTACATCAATGGTACCAGCCATGTATCGAAGTTTGTGTTTGAGCTTCAGCATGTGCTCTTTACGATGGTCTGAGTTTCTTTGGGCCATCTTAGAAACTGAATGTAAAATGTCGGGCCGTGATGGAGTCGCCACGTACATTAGTGTACCGACAAGCGATTAATATTGCTGCTGATCAACTTTTTCACTAACATATGCTAATGGTTTACATGGCTCCATTTCGTACATCACGGATGTACTGATTTTGTCCCAATCTGATCATGCCCGTTTCACTTTCGCGTTCGACTTCCATTCGTCCTGCAGACTGCTATTCAAATATACCGTACAGACATCAATTTGGCGAATAAACATCTTTTCTAGCGAACAACTGGAGAGAATGTCTCATAGAAATCTAAGCAAAGGCATTGGTTGCAGCCTGTGGCCACTAATTGAGCTTTATACCGTTCAATTTCGCCATCAACATTTCTCATTATAGCATATACCCACCAAAGACAAAGTCTAATTCTTCCAGAGAGCTTGTTCCACTGTTTGCGGAATATTCTCGTCAGTAGCATTACACACAACCTGGTTCAGATGCTTTCGTGGACGTCCTGGCTTTCCTGTACGATTAATTCTATGTCTTCCCCGACCAATGGCTTTCTGTGGTTCTTGTTCAGGAACTGCTTGTCCATCGCTGGACTTGCTTTCCTCATCAGCTGTGTTGAAATTATCTTCCAAACCTTCGAGATCGCTAATTTCGTCATTAGAATTTTCCTCCAGATGCACATCATCATTAATCATATCGATCTATGGGTTCTGCTTGGATGTTGTCGAAAAATACTTTGAATAAATCATCAGCAGATTTTTCTTCATTGGGGTTATTGCTATGATTCAAAAAACAATCCTCATCGAAAAATACATCACGGTCTCTAGCGACTTTATTTTTCTTAACATTGAATAGTAGTTTAGCACTTGCATGTCCATGTACCGTTCTGCCACTTCGTTTTTTATGGTGTATGTGTTAACGTTAGTTGACGAGTAATACCCTTCTCTTCCAGGTAAATTAAAATTTGAATTTACAAATTCACCACCGTTATCAGAACAAACGCTCGACTTGTGCCTTAAATATCTTGAATTTCTCAATCGAACATATTCTAAACGGACCCCAAACGTCGCCTTAACGGCATGAAAATCAAGTTGACAAATGGAACGCTTTCTTACTTAAGTCGAATTGCAATTTTGACGTGTGTGTGTCAAAGTGTCACTTTTATACGTATGTATGTGTGTATATGCATGTGAATTATTTTCTTTTTGCTAATATTCTTGAAAACAAACACAAATTTAAATTCCAATCAATAAACAATTAATTGGAATAATGCCGACTAAGAAAATAGTTCATTTAAATGTCTGAAATTAAATATTGTTCGAGATCATTGTGCTAATGTTATACATAAATAATTTATTTTGTGTTGATACGATGGCGATGAATGTTATAAATAACAAAATAATTTCCTACTGTCCGTTGGTCATGGCCAAAGCCGCCACACCAAAAATGGTCAAAATTCCCCCCAGTACTCACAGGTGGTACGGTGAGGGGAAAACGCCATGGCCGACCGTCGAAACGGAAGCACAATGAGCACCGGATAGCGCTCAGAGATTTGACGAAGTTGGAGGCTGTTGAGGTTTATGTTCTTACCGAAAAACAAAAAGAGTCACTTACCTGGGCTAAACGTGTCATAGATGCTTCTAAAGCCAATGAGTCGGCTGAAAGAGTCACAAATTCAGCTGTGATATCGGCTAATAAAGTCAAAAGAATCAGATCACCTGATGAACCCCTGCCTTCGAAAAAGGAAAGAGGTCCTAATGTCACCATCAACAGGACACTCACCAAGCCCTTCAATGAAGTGGCGAAGGAGAGTCTAGTGATGGCCGTTATAGACAGAAGTAGTGAGGATGGATCCATCCTCAAGGACAAATGGAGTCATGTACAATCAGCCGGCTCATTACCTCGATGTCCGTAGATAAATGCCGGGCAAACCACCAATCTGCAACGATGCAGGATGGCATCAGGGGAGAGTAAAGCTCTTATATTTCGGTGATGCCAGATCAGTAGACCTGTATAAGGCTGCTCTGAGTCGAGCGGGTGAGGAGTGGCCGGGTGTCCAGTTGGATGTTGTGGAAAAAACAACATCCCTGGTCAACCTAGAGCCATCACCTGGGTTACAGAAGAACCCTCCAACCCGGCTGACATATTAGAGATAATAAAAGATTCCAATCCTGGTCTGCCGATCCATAATTGGAGAATAAGCAAGGTGGGTGATGGTAAAAAGCGGCATGTCAATTAGATCCTTAACGCTCAATCCACCTCCCTGCAAGCGCAACCCTGAAATATGGCTTCGATACTATAGTCTTGAAGGTATACAAGCAGGATATAGTTCCCACTGCGGAAGGTGAGTCGTCCAAAGTGATAGAAACACGGCTTTCTGGAAGTGCGGAGGGAACCACGCCCATTATTTCTCGTGGCTCCAACTATAACAGAAGATCTGTAACGCCCTATCTGAGGACGAAAGCACTACATTGGTCACTGAGGGGAGTCTCCGCACTCTTTGACGCATCTGGCGGGGACATGCTTCTCGATTATACGTACGAAGAGTTCGATAACACCCTTGTCGGGGTGGATGTTAATCTGTCAATTACCAATGATGGTAAGAATTCTACAGATTAACCTCCATCACGCTAAAGTAGCCTCAGCGGCTCTATTGCTGTGCCTGTCCACATGTGCAGTAGACATCGTCCTGATACAGGAGCTCTACGCAGTTTGAGGAAGGGTGTGCGGTATCAGGACACCCAACTTCAAGCAGTTTGTGGCCAACTGTAAAGGCACTCCAAAAACCTGCATTTTGGCCAGGAAAGATCTAAGTATCTTTCTCCTGACTAATTTAAGTGGTAAAGACCAAACAGCTGCTAGTCTGAAGATCGGCAATCGCATATATTGGGTGGTCTCCAATTACTTGCCTTATGAAGCTGTAGTACCGACAGCTCTCTTCAGGGCAGTAGTAGAAGAAGCAACGTCTGACGAGCTCGAACTGATTATTGGCGCAGACACGAACCCTCACCATTATATCTGGGGTAGTACGGATATAAACAATAGGGTGTGATTCGCTTCTTGACTTTATTCTAACTACCAACCTAACTATTTGTAACGTAGGTAGTAAACCGACCTTTACAATTAAAGGCAGACATGAGGTACTCGACGTAACGTTTGCTACTGACCGGTTTTCAGACAAAATTATTGGGTGGAATGTACTGAACGACCACTCATATTGAGTTCAAGCTCGGTGAAAAGCGCCTAAACCTGCCGTCCACAGTAATGTGAGGAAGACAAAGTGGCACCAGTATGACAAGAATTTTAAGAAAGTCCTCAACTATAAACTTCTGTACGAACGGAATGACAAAGCCGGTCTGGATAATCTGGTCGAGCATATCACCACAACATTCAATAGTTCTCTTAAAGAAGCCTATCCAAAAACAAGGTACAAGGGTAAAACTAAACCTCAATGGTGGACTTCTGAGCTAACGGCTAGGAAAAAGACCTGCAACAAGCTATTCAACAAGGCGAAATCTACTGGGGTCGCTAATGATTGGGATGTCTATAAAGAGCAACTCAAGATTTATAAAAAGGAGCTTAGGAATGCGCAAAGACGCTCGTTGTATACCTTCTGTGGCGAAATGGAAAAGGTCTCCGATGCCGCAAGGCTGAGGAAGATACTATCTGCTTCATCCTGTACAGTGGGTTATCTACAGGATGAGGCAAATAACTGGACCAAAAACAGCGAGCAGTCGCTCAATGTACTGCTCGACACACATTTCCCGGGGAACTCCCTAACAGAACACGAGGATCAGCAGGACCAGAATAAGGTGGGCAATAAACAGCTTTGAGCCCTTCAAGTGACCTGGACCAGACGGTATCACTCTAGCAGAAATTCAGAAAATGTCAAAGTACATTATCCCTTGGCTGGAGAAAATGTATGTAGCCTGTATCAATGCGGGAAAGATATCGCACACTAGGCCAAAAGACTTCAGGCCAATTAGCCTATCCTCCTTTCTATTGACAGGTCTGGAAATACTTTTAAATTATTTCATTAGGGACAACCTGGACACAAAACTCCTGTCGGGGAACCAACATGCTTACAATAAGGGAAAGTCTACAGCCCTGGACGAACTTGTGAGCACTATCGAATCGTTACTGCATTTCAAGGAATTCACCATCGTGGCATTTTTTGACATAGAAGGGGCTTTCAACAACATTCACTCAGATGCGGTAATTGCGGCACTGTTACATCTAAAAGTTAGGTTTAGGTTTAGGTTAGGGTGGCAGCCGTATTTTTTTTTTATACAAGCTCTCATAGACCAGTTTAGGTCCCTATGTTACCACGGGCTGAAATGCCACTCATCGAAACCAACCTGTTTGATACACAAATTTGTATATCAATCGGTACTGGAAAGATCTATTAGGCAGCACTTCTTCCTCATCTCCACAGCTTCTGCAGAAGTCATTAGAGTCAATACCCAATCTTTTGGCGTGTTCGCCGATCAAGCAATGTCCCGTCAGAACTGATACTAACGTAAACAATCTTTGCCTCTCTAGTGCGAGGAGATATTTTGATCTTCTCAGGTCATACCTTGGCCAAATTTGTCTAGCTACTCTGCAGGTGCCGATTTCTGTCCATCTTTCGTTGGACTGCCTGATTGCCTCTTGCCTAAGCCAAAGCTTGCACGTGGATAGTGGCGCACCAATATATACAAATTCTTCGAGAATTTGTAATGTCGTCCCTTTCCTAGCAAGTTCATCGGCTTTGCAGTTCCCCGGGATATCCCTATGCCCAGGCACCTGTATGAGGTGTATATTAAACTGCTCAGCCATCTCGTTAAGAGATCTGCGGCAGTCGAGGGCTGTTTGTGAATTTAGGGATGTTGCCTCCAGAGAATTGATGGCAGCCTGGCTGTCCGAGTAAATTACAACGCCAATGTTGGTTACTATGTTGCGACTCAGCCACTTATCTACTTCCCATATTGCCATTATTTCGGCTTGATAGACACTGCAGGTATCTGGTAGTCTGTGAGCTATATCCAATCTAAGCTCTGCACAGTGTACTCCGAAGCCAACCTTTTCATCAAGCTTCGAACCATCCGTGTAAAAGTGGAGATGGTTTCTATTACCTGGTATTCTCCAACCCATTCATCTCTGGCGGCAATCATAGTGATGTAATTTCTCTCGAATGTGTACACAGTTTGTATATAGTCTACTCGGTCGGTTACCATAGCACTACACTTTGATATCCTCATGTGACCGTAGTTTTTATACCTCCACATTAATAGGCAGTTTAATCTTATTGCCGCTTTGGTTGCAACTTCTCTCGCCACAATATTAATCGGCAGTATATGGAGTAGGGCTTGTAGAGACTCGGTCGCTGTAGTCCTTAAGGCTCCGCTTATGCTCAGGCAGGCTGTTCTCTGAACCTTTGTTAGTAGGTTGGTGATGGTTAGTTTGTCAGTTGCCGTTCACCATACCACAATGCCGTATAGCAGTATAGGACGAACTACTGCTAGATATATCCAGTGGACGATTTTAGGAGAGAGGCCCCACCGCAACCCTACAGCCTTTTTGCAGGAATATAAGGCCACGTTGGCCTTCCTTACACGTTCCAATACGTTAAGTCTAAATAAAAGTTTCCTATCTAGAATTATTCCTAAAAATTTTGCACTTTCAGAAAAGACTAGATCTGTTCCGTTTATCCGAGGTGGAGGGTCCACATGTGGGACTTTATTCATCCTAGTAAAGAGAACCAATTCTGTCTTGTTTGGGTTTACGCCCAAACCGCTGCTTCTGGCCAATCTAGCCAATTTGTTCAGAGCCACCTGTAGAATGTCTCGGAGGACGTTTTCGAATTTGCCACTCACTGCGATTGCAACGTCGTCCGCATATGCCACGACCTTGCAGCCACAACGTTCTAGATCTAGCAGGATTTCATTCACCGCTAGGTTCCAAATGAGTGGAGACAATACTCCTCCTTGTGGGGTCCCTCTGTTTACATAGCTTGTTAGAGTTGTGGACCCAAGACATGCTGTTATGCGTCTTCTGTTGAGCAGACTTTGAATTAGTCTAATCAAACTAGAGTTAACTTTTAGATGTGACAGTGCTGCAATAACTGCATCTGAGTGAATGCTGTTTAAAGCCCCTTCTATGTCAAGAAATGCCACCATGGTGAATTCCTTGAAATGCAGGGACGATTCGATAGTGCTCACAAGTTCGTGCAGGGCTGATTCTGTAGACTTCCCCTTATTGTAAGCATGTTGGTTCATCGACAAGAGTTTTGTATCCAGGTTTTTCCTAATGAAATAATCTAAAAGTCTTTCCTGACCTTTCAATAGGAAGGAGGATAGGGTAATTGGTCTGAAGTATTTTGGCCTAGTGTGTGATATCTTCCCCGTTTTAGGTATGAATACCACTTTGGTATCCCTCCATCGATTCGGGATGTATGAAAGCCTGATACAGCCTACATAAATTTTCTCCAGCCACGGGATAATGTACTTCAACATTTTCTGCATTTCTGCTGGAGTGATGCCGTCTGGTCCAGGTGACTTGAAGGGCTCAAAGCTATTAATAGCCCAGCTTATTCTGGATCTCTCAGTCAACAAGCTGGCGACGCTCGCAGTCCACTCGCACTCTTGTTGGTCCTGCTTATCCTCTGGTTCTGTAAGAGAGTTCCCCGGGAAATGTGTGTCGAGCAGTACATTGAGCGACTGCTCGCTGTTTTTGGTCCAATTATTTGCCTCATCCTGCAAGTAACCCACTGTACAGGGTGAAGCTGATAGTATTTTCCGCAGCCTTGCTGCGTCGGAGACGCAACTTGCTGGAGTTGAGGACTTTCTTGAAATTCTTCTCATACAGGTGCCACTTTGTCTTTCTCACATTTCTGTGGACGGCAGGTTCAGGCGCTTTTTCTGCGAGTTTGAACTCAATATAATGGTGATCTGAGAATGAGTGGTCGTCCAGCACATTCCACCCAATAATTTTGTCTGACAGCCGGACAGTAGCAAATGTTACGTCTAGTACTTCTTGTCTGTCTTTAATTGTAAAGGTCGGTTTATTACCTATGTTACAAATGCTTAGGTTGGTAGTAAGAATAAAGTCAAGAAGCGAATCACCCCTATTGTTTCTATCCGTACTACCCCAGATAGTATGATGAGCGTTCGTGTCTGCGCCAATAATCAGCTCGAGCTCGTCAGACGTTGCTTCTTCTACTACTTCCCTGAATAGAGCAGTCGGTACTAAAGCTTCATAAGGCAAGTAACTGGAGACCACCCAATTTATGCGATTACCGATCTAGCAGATGTTTGGTCTTTACCACTTAAATTAGCCAGGAGAAAGATACTTAGATCTTTCCTGGCCAAAATGCAGGTTCTTGGAGTGCCTTCACAGTTGGCCACAAGCAGTTTAAAGTTGGGTGTCCTGATACCGCACACCCTTCCTCCCACTGCGTAGGGCTCCTGTATCAGGACGATGTCTACTGCACCTGTGGACAGGCGCAGCAATAGAGCCGCTGAGGTTAATCTGTAGAATTTTTACCATCATTGGTAATTGACAGATTAACATCCACCCCGACAAGGGTGTTATCGAACTCTTCGTCCGTATCATCGAGAAGCGTGTCCCCGCCAGATGCGTCAAAGAGTCCGGAGACTCCCCCCAGCCCCTCTGTGTCAGAAGTAGAACTTTCGTCTTTAGAGAAGGACGTTACAGATCTTCTGTTAGAGTTGGAGTCACCCGAAATAATGGGCGTGGATACCTCCGCACTTCCAGAAAGCTGTACATCAACCACGGTGGACGACTCACCTTCCGCAGTGGGAACTATATCCTGCTTGTATACCTTCAAGACTATAGTATCGAAGCCATACTGTAGGGTTGCACTTGCACGTTGTATATGGGAGGTGGATTCAGCGTTAAGGATCAAATTGACCTGCCGCTCTTTACCATCCGCCTCACCCACCTGGCTGATTCTCCAATTATGGGCGGGCAGACCAGGATTGGAATCTTTTATTATTTCTAATATGTCAGCCGGGTTGGAGGGCTCTTCTGTAACCCAGGTGATGGCTCTAGGGTGACTAGGGATGTTGTTTTTTTCGACAACATCCAACTGGGCACCCGGCCACACCTCACCCGCTCGACTGAGAGCAGCCTTATACAGGTCTACTGATCTGGCATCACCGAAATATAAGAGCTTTACTCTCCCTGATGCCATCCTGCATCGTTGCAGATTGGTGGTTTGCCCGGCATTTCTCTACGGACATCGAGGTAATGAGTCATAATGGCTGATTGTACATGACTCCATTTGTCCTTGAGGATGGATCCATCCTCACTACTTCTGTCTATAACGGCCATCACTAGACTCTCCTTCGCCACTTCATTGAAGGGCTTAGTGAGTGTCCTGTTGATGGTGACATTAGGACCTCTTGCCTTTTTCGAAGGAAGGGGTTCATCAGGTGATCTGCTTCTTTTGACTTTATTAGCCGTTAACACAGCTGAATTTGTGGCTCTTTCAGCCGGCTGATTGGCCTTAGAAGCATATATGACGCCTTTAGCCCAGGTAAGTGATTCTTTTTGTTTTTCGGTAAGAGCCGAAACCTCAACAGCCTCCAACTTCGTCAAAACTCTGAGCGCTATCCAGAGCTCATTATGCTTTCGTTTTGACGGTCGGACATGACGTTTTCCCCTCATCGTACCACCTGTTGTGAGTACTGGGGGGAAATTTTCACCATGTTTGGTGTGGTCGGCTTTGGCCAAGACCAACGGACGGACAGTAGGACGATTGGGGAACGCCGCTCCATCGGAACGCGAAGGCATCCCCGTCAACAATTTTTTTGTCTGTATTAGCCCGTAATAGGTACTACGATGTAGGCCTTCCAGACTTTGTACAGATTTTTTTTGCGATTGCGTAATAGGTTCCGCGTAATAGATTTTAACTATTCGCTCTGTGCTAAACACGTCCGTTCACTACGAGTGATCAGCAACGATGATCGAGGGAGCGGTATACAAAATCAATTTAAAAAATTATTTCTTTGCAAACTTGTGTAAATTTAGAATCGCAGAAATAAGTTAAATTTATTTTAATTAATTAATTTTAATTAAATGAACTTTTATTCATAATAAAAAAGGAAAAATTATTGAATTGAATTTTATTTATTTCAATTTATTTCAAGTTTTTATTTTTAAACCGCATTGCACCGTGTAATTCAATTTCTATTTTGCAGAAAAATCACTTAACGCAATAAACTTTGAGAAACGTGGATGATAGTATTCATTAACCATCAAACTTCCATAAGCAATTAAAAAATTCGTGCTTAAATTTTGAATTTAATTGATTTAAAATTCAATTTCCATATAAATTTGCACTTAAATATTTTCACCAGTTATCCTGAGAAGAGAAAAGCAATAAATATAACACGAGTCAAGTTACTAAGTTGCACAACACCACCAAAAAAATATTTAAATCCAAAAAAAAATATTTATTAAAATTGTTTTCTGTCGAATTGACTGGTTCTAATTTAATTATTCTATTTCACCATCAAAATTTCTCTCTGTGTATTGAGACGAGCTATTGAAAATTGGAATATTTAAATTAACTCCAATAAGTTTTTTAAACATTCACTTTTCCATTCACAGAGTTCACTTTCAGTCACATTCGAAATAAATTTGGATTTAAAAAAATTATTTATTTCTTTTAAAAAAAAATATCTTTCTTTTTTGGTGTGTATATGCACTTTTTTCACTATTGAGCTCGGAAATTATTCACAGAATTTGATTAACAAATTTTCACAGCAGAAATAAATAAAAACTGTATGCAACAGTTCACAGAAAATATTTTGAAATTCCATTTCACTTCATCAACAATTTAAATGTGAAAATTCTTCACTTTTTACGAGCTAAAAGTTAACTCTAGTTAGGTTTAGGTTAGGGTGGCAGCCTTACTTACAGGCTTACATAGACCAGTTTAGGTCCCTAGTGTTACCACGGGCTGAAATGCCCCTCATCGAAACCAACCTGTTCGATATACAAATTTATCGAGTCAATACCCGATATTTCGGCGTGTTCGCCGATCAAGCAGTGTCCCGTCAGAACTGATACTAACGTAGACAATCTTTGCCTCTCTAGTGCGAGGAGATACTTTGATCTTCTCAGGTCATACCTTGGCCAAATTTGTCTAACTAACCTGCAGGTGCCGATTTCTGTCCATCTTTCGTTGGACTGCCTGATTGCCTCTTGCCTAAGCCAAAGCTTGCACTGGATAGTGGCGCACCAATATATGCAAATTCTTCAAGAATTTGTAATGTCGTCCCTTTCCTAGCAAGTTCATCGGCTTTGCAGTTCCCCGGGATATCCCTATGTCCAGGCACCCATATGAGTTCATCGGCTTTGCAGTTCCCCGGGATATCCCTATGCCCAGGCACCCATATGAGGTGTACATTAAACTGCTCAGCCATCTCGTTAAGAGATCTGCGGCAGTCGAGGGCTGTTTGTGAATTTAGGGATGTTGCCTCCAGAGAATTGATGGCAGCCTGGCGTCCGAGTAAATGACAACGCCAGTGTTGGTTACTATGTTGCGACTCAGCCACTTGGCTACTTCCCATATTGCCATTATTTCGGCTTGATAGACACTGCAGGTATCTTGTAGTCTGTGAGCTTTATCCAAACTAAGCTCTGCACAGTGTACTCCGAAGCCAACTTTTTCATCAAACTTCGAACCATCCGTGTAAAAGTGGAGATTGTTTCTATTACCTGGTATTCTTCCAAACCATTCATCTGTGGCGGGAATCATAGTGATGTAATTTCTCTCGAAGGTGTACACTGTTGGTATATAGTCCACTCGGTCGGTTACTATAGCACTACACTTTGTAGAGACTCGGTCGTTGTAGTCCTTAAGGCTCCGCTTATGCTCAGGCAGGCAGTTCTCTGAACCTTTGTTAGTAGGTTGGTGATGGTTAGTTTGTCAGTTGCCGTCCACCATACCACAAAGCCGTATAACAGTATATGACGAACTACTGCTATATATATCCAGTATACGATTTTAGAAGAGAGGCCCCACCGTGACCCTACAGCCTTTTTGCAGGACTATAAGGCGACGTTGGCCTTCCTTACACGTTCCAATACGTTAAGTCTAAATAACAGTTTTCTATCTAGAATTATTCCTAAAAATTTTGAACTTTCAGAAAAGACTAGATATGTTCCATTTGTCCGAGGTGGAGGGTCCACATGTGGGACTTTATTCATCCTAGTAAAGATGAATAAAGTCCCCAAACCGCTGATTCTGGTCCATCTAGCCAACTTATTCAGAGCTACCTGTAGGATGTCTCTGAGGACGTTTACGAATTTGCCACTCACAGCGATTGCCACGTCGTCCGCATATGCCACGACCTTGCAGCCACAATGTTGTAGATCTAGCAGGATTTCATTCACCGCTAGGTTCCAAATTAGTGGAGACAGTACTCCTCCTTTTGGGGTCCCTCTGTTTACAAACCTTGTTAGAGTTGTGGACCCAAGACATGCTGTTATGCGTCTTCTGTTGAGCAGACTTTGAATTAGTCTAATCAAACTAGAGTTAACTTTTAGATGTGAGTACCGCAATTACTGCATCTGAGTGAATGTTGTTAAAAGCCCCTTCTATGTCAAGAAATGCCACCATGGTGAATTCCTTGAAATGCAGGGACGATTCTATAGTGCTCACAAGTTCGTGCAGGGCTGATTCTGTAGACTTCCCCTTATTTTAAGCATGTTGTTTCATCGACAAGAGTTTTGTATCCAGGTTTTCCCTAATTAAATAATCTAAAAGTCTTTCCAGACCTTTCAATAGGAAGGAGGATAGGCTAATTGGTCTGAAGTATTTTGGCCTAGTGTGTGATATCTTCCCCGTTTTAGGTATGAATACCACTTTGGTATCCCTCCATCGATTCGGGATGTATGAAAGCCTGATACAGCCTACATAAATTTTCTCCATCCTGGGGATAATGTACTTCAACATTTTCTGCATTTCTGCTGGAGTGATGCCGTCTGGTCCAGGTGACTTGAAGGGCTCAAAGCTATTAATAGCCCAGCTTATTCTGGATCTCTCAGTCAACAAGCTGGCGACGCTCGCAGTCCACTCGCGCTCTTGTTGGTCCTGCTTATCCTCTGGTTCTGTAAGAGAGTTCCCCGGGAAATGTGTGTCGAGCAGTACATTGAGCGACTGCTCGCTGTGTTTGGTCCAATTATTTGCCTCATCCTGCAAGTAACCCACTGTACAGGGTGAAGCTGATAGTATTTTCCGCAGCCTTGCTGCGTCGGAGACCTTTTCCACTTCGCCACAGAAGGTATACCAATAGCGTCTTTGCGCCTTTCTAAGCTCCTTCTTATAGATCTCGAGTTGCTCTTTATAGGCATCCCAAACATTAGCGACCCCAGTAGATTTAGCCTTGTTAAATAGCTTGTTGTAGGTCTTTTTCATAGCCGTTAGCTCAGAAGTCCACTATATGGGTTTGGTTTTACCCTTGTACCTTGTTTTTGGACAGGCTTCTTCAAGGGAACTATTGAATGATGTGGTGATATGCTCGACCAGATTATTCAGACCGGCTTTGTCATTCGGTTCGTACAGAAGTTTGGAGTTGAGGACTTTCTTGAAATTCTTCTCATACAGGTGCCACTTTGTCTTTCTCACATTTCTGTGGACGGCAGGTTCAGGCGCTTTTTCTGCGAGTTTGAACTCAATATAATGGTGATCTGAGAATGAGTGGTCGTCCAGCACATTCCACCCAATAATTTTGTCTGACAGCCGGACAGTAGCAAATATTACGTCTAGTACTTCTTGTCTGTCTTTAATTGTAAAGGTCGGTTTATTACCTATGTTACAATTGCTTAGGTTGGTAGTTAGAATAAAGTCAAGAAGCGAATCACCCCTATTGTTTCTATCCGTACTACCCCAGATAGTATGATGAGCGTTCGTGTCTGCGCCAATAATCAGCTCGACCTCGTCAGACGTTGCTTCTTCTACTACTTCCCTGAATAGAGCAGTCGGTACTAAAGCTTCATAAGGCAAGTAACTGGAGACCACCCAATTTATGCGATTACCGATCTAGCAGATGTTTGGTCTTTACCACTTAAATTAGCCAGGAGAAAGATACTTAGATCTTTCCTGGCCAAAATGCAGGTTCTTGGAGTGCCTTCACAGTTGGCCACAAGCAGTTTAAAGTTGGGTGTCCTGATACCGCACACCCTTCCTCCCACTGCGTAGGGCTCCTGTATCAGGACGATGTCTACTGCACCTGTGGACAGGCGCAGCAATAGAGCCGCTGAGGTTAATCTGTAGAATTTTTACCATCATTGGTAATTGACAGATTAACATCCACCCCGACAAGGGTGTTATCGAACTCTTCGTCCGTATCATCGAGAAGCGTGTCCCCACCAGATGCGTCAAAGAGTCCGGAGACTCCCCCCAGCCCCTCTGTGTCAGAAGTAGAACTTTCGTCCTCAGAGAAGGACGTTACAGATCTTCTGTTAGAGTTGGAGTCACCCGAAATAATGGGCGTGGATACCACCGCACTTCCAGAAAGCTGTACATCAACCACGGTGGATGACTCACCTTCCGCAGTGGGAACTATATCCTGCTTGTATACCTTCAAGACTATAGTCTCGAAGCCATACTGTAGGGTTGCACTTGCACGTTGTATATGGGAGGTGGATTCAGCGTTAAGGATCAAATTGACCTGCCGCTTTTTACCATCCGCCTCACCCACCTTGCTGATTCTCCAATCATGGGCGGGCAGACCAGGATTGGAATATTTTATTATTACTGAATGGGTTGGCAGAATACCAGGTAATATAAACCATTTCGGCTTCTATACGGATGGTTCGAAGCTTGATGAAAAGGTTGGCTTCGGAGTACACTGTGAAGAACTTAGTTTGGATATAGCTCCCAGACTACCATCAAGCCGAAAAAATGGCAATATGGGAAGTCGCCATGTGGCTGAGTCGCAACATAGTAACCAACACTGACGTTGTCATTTACTCGGACAGACAGGCTGCCATGAATTCTCTGGAGGCCACATCCCTAAATTCAAAAACAGCCCTCGACTGCCGCAGATCGCTTAACGAGATGGGTGACTAGTTTAATATATACCTCATATGTGTGCTTGGGCATAGGGATATCCCGGGGAACCGCAAAGCTGATGAACTTGCTAGGAAAGGGACTACATTACAAATTCTAGAAGAACTTGAATATATTGAGCACGTGCTATGCGACTATCTCGCTTTGAGTAAACGACGACTGGACATACTGGGGTCAGCCTTTCTAGGCTGCCTAACAGATCTTTCCGGTACCGATATTCGTACTATCGATAAATTTGTATATCAAACAGGTTGGTTTGGATGAGGGGCATTTCAGCCCGTGGTAACACTAGGGACCTAAACTGGTCTATGTGAGCTGGTAAAAAAAAATACGGCTGCCACCCTAACCTAAACCTAGGAGTTGATAATATGGGTTTCAAGCATGCTCTTTCAGAATCTGCAATAACTTTTTTTCGTATCTCTTCTAGGTTTCGATATATTCGCCCTTATTCCAGTTGGCGTCGTCGACGTCGATTCTTAGTCGACACTGTTTAGATTGACGACTGTGACAGCATACTTGAGACGTAATAACCTATGTGACACACCTTTGTATTTCCACTTTGAAACTTAAAAAAAAAAGGAAAAATGGTGTGCATAAGAGCTCCGATATAATTTGATTGTGAGGGATACGAAAATAATTTTGAAAGAAAAGAAAAAATTTGAAAATTTTTAAAAGTACCTATGCTGTAACAAACCATTCCACACTAAAAAAAAAATAATTCTTCTTCACCCAATAATTTTGTCTGACAGCCGGACAGTAGCAAATGTTACGTCTAGTACTTCTTGTCTGTCTTTAATTGTAACGGTCGGTTTATTACCTATGTTACAAATGCTTAGGTTGGTAGTTAGAATAAAGTCAAGAAGCGAATCACCCCTATTGTATCTATCCGTACTACCCCAGATAGTATGATGAGCGTTCGTGTCTGCGCCAATAATCAGCTCGACCTCGTCAGACGTTGCTTCTTCTACTACTTCCCTGAATAGAGCAGTCGGTACTAAAGCTTCATAAGGCAAGTAACTGGAGACCACCCAATTTATGCGATTACCGATCTAGCAGATGTTTGGTCTTTACCACTTAAATTAGCCAGGAGAAAGATACTTAGATCTTTCCTGGCCAAAATGCAGGTTCTTGGAGTGCCTTCAGAGTTGGCCACAAGCAGTTTAAAGTTGGGTGTCCTGATACCGCACACCCTTCCTCCCACTGCGTAGGGCTCCTGTATCAGGACGATGTCTACTGCACCTGTGGACAGGCGCAGCAATAGAGCCGCTGAGGTTAATCTGTAGAATTTTTACCATCATTGGTAATTGACAGATTAACATCCACCCCGACAAGGGTGTTATCGAACTCTTCGTCCGTATCATCGAGAAGCGTGTCCCCGCCAGATGCGTCAAAGAGTCCGGAGACTCCCCCCAGCCCCTCTGTGTCAGAAGTAGAACTTTCGTCCTCAGAGAAGGACGTTACAGATCTTCTGTTAGAGTTGGAGTCACCCGAAATAATGGGCGTGGATACCTCCGCACTTCCAGAAAGCTGTACATCAACCACGGTGGATGACTCACCTTCCGCAGTGGGAACTATATCCTGCTTGTATACCTTCAAGACTATAGTCTCGAAGCCATACTGTAGGGTTGCACTTGCACGTTGTATATGGGAGGTGGATTCAGCGTTAAGGATCAAATTGACCTGCCGCTTTTTACCATCCGCCTCACCCACCTTGCTGATTCTCCAATCATGGGCGGGCAGACCAGGATTGGAATATTTTATTATTACTAATATGTCAGCTGGGTTGGAGGGTTCTCATGTAACCCAGGTGATGGCTCTAGGGTGACTAAGGATGTTGTTTTTTCGACAACATCCAACTGGGCTCCCGGCCACACCTCACCCGCTTGACTCAGAGCAGCATTATACAGGTCTACTGATCTGGCATCACCGAAATATAAGAACTTTACTCTCACCTGATGCCATCCTGCATCGTTGCAGATTGGTGGTTTGCCCGGCATTTCTCTGCGGACATCGAGGTAGTGAGCCATAATGGCTGATTGCACATGGCTCCATTTGTCCTTGAGGATGGATCCATCCAAACTACTTCTGTCTATAACGGCCATCACTAGACTCTCCTTCGCCACTTCATTGAAGGGCTTGGTGAGTGTCCTGTTGATGGCGACATTAGTGCCTCTTGCCTTTTTCGAAGGCAGGGGTTCATCAGTTTGTTGAGACTAAATCAAAGCCTGCTCAACAGAAGACGCATAACAGCATTTATTGGGTTGACAGCTCTAACAAGGTTTGTAAACAGAGTGACCCCACAAGGAGGAGTACTGTCTCTACTAATTTGGAACCTAGCGGTGAATGAAATCCTGCTAGATCTAGAACATTGTGGCTGCAAGGTCGTGGCATATGCGGACGACGTGGCAATCGCAGTGAGTGGAAAAGTCGAAAACGTCCTCAGAGACATCCTACAGGTGGCTCTGAACAAGTTGGCTAGATGGGCCAGAAGCAGCGGTTTGGGCGTTAACCCAAAAAGACTGAATTGGTTCTCTTTACTAAGACGAATGAATGTGGACCCTCCTCCTCTGAAAGTACAAAATTTTTAGGAATTATTCTAGATAGGAAACTGTTATTTAGACTTAACGAATTGGAACGTGTAAGGAATGCTAGCGTCCCTTATATTCCTGTAAGAAGGCTGTAGGGGCGTGGTGTACCTCTCTCCTAAAATCGTCAATTGGATATATGTATATAGCAGTATTTCGTCCAATATTGTTATACGGCATTTTGGTATTGTGGACGGCAACTGACAAACTAACCATCACCAACCTACTATCAAAGGTTCAGAGAACTGCCAGCCTGAGCATAAGCGGAGCCTTAAGGCCCTACTCCATATACAGCCGATTAATATTGTGGCGAGATAAGTTGCAACCAGAGCGGCATTAAGATTAAACTGCCTATCAAATGGGAGGTACAAGAACTACGGTCACATGAGGGTATCAAAGTGTAATTCTATGGTAACTGAAAGAGTGGATTATATACCAAGTGTGTACACCTTCGAGAGGAACTACATCACTACGATTTCAGTCAGAGATGAATGGGTTGGCAGAATACCAGGTAATATAAACCATTTCGGCTTCTATACGGATGGTTCGAAGCTTGATGAAAAGGTTGGCTTCGGAGTACACTGTGAAGAACTTAGTTTGGATATAGCTCCCAGACTACCATCAAGCCGAAAAAATGGCAATATGGGAAGTCGCCATGTGGCTGAGTCGCAACATAGTAACCAACACTGACGTTGTCATTTACTCGGACAGACAGGCAGCCATGAATTCTCTGGAGGCCACATCCCTAAATTCACAAACAGCCCTCGACTGCCGCAGATCGCTTAACGAGATGGCTGACTAGTTTAATATATACCTCATATGGGTGCTTGGGCATAGGGATATCCCGGGGAACCGCAAAGCTGATGAACTTGCTAGGAAAGGGACTACATTACAAATTCTAGAAGAACTTGAATATATTGAGCACGTGCTATGCGACTATCTCGCTTTGAGTAAACGACGACTGGACATACTGGGGTCAGCCTTTCTAGGCTGCCTAACAGATCTTTCCGGTACCGATATTCGTACTATCGATAAATTTGTATATCAAACAGGTTGGTTTGGATGAGGGGCATTTCAGCCCGTGGTAACACTAGGGACCTAAACTGGTCTATGTGAGCTGGTAAAAAAAAATACGGCTGCCACCCTAACCTAAACCTAGGAGTTGATAATATGGGTTTCAAGCATGCTCTTTCAGAATCTGCAATAACTTTTTTTCGTATCTCTTCTAGGTTTCGATATATTCGCCCTTATTCCAGTTGGCGTCGTCGACGTCGATTCTTAGTCGACACTGTTTAGATTGACGACTGTGACAGCATACTTGAGACGTAATAACCTATGTGACACACTTTTTTATTTCCACTTTGAAACTTAAAAAAAAAAAGGAAAAATGGTGTGCATAAGAGCTCCGATATAATTTGATTGTCAGGGATACGAAAATAATTTTGAAAGAAAAGAACAAATTTGAAAATTTTTAAAAGTATGCTGTAACAAACCATTCTACACTAAAAAAAAAAAAAAATTCTTCTAAGTCCAAATGTCTTTCATGTGATATATAGCCTTTCTATTCGTGTCAATGTCCTTGAGTTCATAGTACAAAGAACCTACTTTTCGTACCACCTTTGGCTTTATGGCAGTGGACGCAAACTTCTTCACAAGCGAGCTCTGCGTAAAATTCCGCCTATACACGGTTTGGCCAATATCGAATGTCCTTTTTCGAAATCTTAAATTATATGTTCGTTCATTTTTTTCATAAGCCTGTTTCATTTTGTTTTGTATAGAGTCTCGCAATAGTGAAAATTTATCATTCCTGGATATTTCTGTATCGGTTTCCTCGAGTAATTTTAGTCTCCGTAAAATCTCGTAGTCTTTACCATGAGTAATCATTTGTTGGCCAAATATGATCTGATAAGGAGACATTCCTGTTGACTGATGTGTGCTGTTCCTCAATACACAGTTTATACTTGGCAGATACAAATCCCACTTCGTTTGATCTTCCCTAACAAACGATCGCAATGCTTCATTAATCGAGCGATTAACCCGCTCGCTTGCATTTGCCTGCGGGCTATAAACTGCCGTTAGTTGGTGACTTATTCCATATTTGGAAACCATACCCTTGAATTCCTTGCTCGTGAATTGTGAGCCGTTATCAGTCACCACTATCTCCGGAACACCATAAGAAATAAAGATTTCCTCAGTAACATATTTCACAATCTGTCCCGCAACAAACTTCCTCAGCGGTTTCAGGAAAGTGTATTTTGAGAAGTGGTCCATCACGATCAATATGCCGATATTCCCTCCCTTTGTCCTTGGAAGCGGTCCTATTAGGTCTAGGTATAAGCGCTGAAAAGGGCGTTCTGTGGATACCATCTGCCCCATAGGAGGTCGTAAAATCGTTGTCGGCACTTTTGATGTCTTACACAAATCGCACTTCGCTATGTATTCTTTCACATCGGTTACAAGTCGCGGCCAAAAGAAGAACCTACGAATACGTTCTACTGTTTTCGCGATTCCACCATGTGCAGATGACGGTTGATTATGAGACGCATAAATAACCTTGTTCCTTAGGCCAGCCCGAACAACCAATTTCCAGCAATTGGTAGTATTCAGAATGTCGTTACCACAGTGTGTCTTCTTGTATATTACCTTTCCGTCTATTTTAAAATCTGGAAATTGGGTGCCTAAAATAACCGCCCACCACTGAGCACGGCTGGGGCCAGAAGGTAGCCATTCCCAACGGAAGTAGGACCAGATAGGGGGTGGGTCGTTACATAATTAAATGGCGCTAATTAAATGGCGCCCAACGTGGGGCCTCAGCGCCAATATTTGGAATGGTTTTAATGTTCCACTATGTTGTCATCTTATTATTATTTTAACGCTGAGGTCCCTTAAAATTACAATATTCTTTTCTGAATTGTTCCTTCGAACACTTTTTGGATTTGCCGTATATATCGTCATCGGTGGCGGTACGAAAGTGTTCTGGGGAATGTCTGGATAATATGAGGGATGACGTCTCTGGGGATTTGCTGTTTGGAAGATTTTGAATACGTACCCTTGGAATGTCATCTCCTTTTTTCTTTATCCAATACTCTTCTGTAAACTCATTCTTTATCTTTTGACACATAAGTTGAATTTTGATCTGAATTTTGTCGGATCATACAAATTGTGTGGTTGCTAGTGAGAAGACGGGATTGACGAGTATCATGGTTAAGGGAGAATTTTAATACTGGTCGATTTTGGTTTTATACTCCCAACTTTGATGCTTGATGACGTTCGGAGGACGATTATGATGCCCTTTATGAAGTTAAACTTTCACCGAGTAGTAATCTATTGTCTTGTGTATATTTTCTTATTTTTTTTTTACGTATAAATCTTGTGTGAACTTTGGTTCTTTTACACATTCGATTTTTTTGTTAATTATGCCAATAACACGAAGTACGGAAGATTTAACGGTGCGTGAGGAACGTACTCAGGGATTGATTGATTTAGACGATATGCCATCGTCTGCAAGAAGGGTTATGACAAGGTCAGAGACAAGAAGGGAGAGGAGACGATCCAGAAGTGCTGCTGGCAGTCCGAGGAATGCTGAGGGAAATATAGGTTCTTCAGGACAGATGAGTGAGGATCGGGTTCGAGAAATAGTAACTTCTTCTTTAAGTACATTGCGGGGAGAGATCACTTCTATAATCTCCGGCGAATTGAGAGAAGCTATAAGGGATATACAATTAGGTCCAGTATTTAGGATAGAGCAAACTTCGGCACCGGTCGTACCGCCATCATCCACGTCAATAACTGAGCCAACGTTCACTTCGGACAATACCGAGAAAACACTAACTATAATTCGCAATTGGCGGCTGACATTTTCTGGTGGCAATGACCACATTCCAGTTGAGGAATTCATTTATAGAGTCAACATCATGACTACTAATACACTAAGAGGAGATTTCAGTTTGTTATGCAAACATGTACATATGCTGTTTAGCGGTAAGGCCTTGGAATGGTTTTGGCGTTATCATCGCCGAAATGAACACATTGCTTGGGCCGATGTTTGCGGCTCATTAAAGAAGCAGTACAAAGACTTCTACAATGACTATGACATACGCGATGATATCAGATGTCGCCGTCAGAAATCGGGTGAATCTTTCGATGAGTTTTGTGAGGCGGTAATGACCCTCTCTGATAAACTCCAAACCCCAATGACAGATGAAGAGATGTGTGAGACTCTACTCCGAAATCTCAAACCGGACATTCGGCATGAATTATTGCACTTGAAAATTTCAGCTATATCTGACCTGAGGAAGGCCTTACGTCGACATGAGAAGTTCATGAAGGACATGCTGGGGGCTAAAAAACCCAAACACATTCGAGAGAAATGTCAGATAGCCCAAATGGAAGAATCCGATGGGGAGAATTCTGACGGACAAGAAAATGGGGGCGTCTTCGAAATATCTAAGATAATTTGTTGGAATTGTGAGAATATGGGTCACGGTTATAAGGACTGTGATAGAGAGAAGACGATATTCTGTTATGGGTGTGGGAGAAAAGATACGTACAGACCCAGTTGCCCAATTTGTCTGCCGCAGGGAAACTTACGAAGGGATGTCCTTCGTCGGAGGAAAGGACATCCAGCAACGACCTCAAGGAAACAATAAGTAACGAAAACCCAGACTATGACCTAACATACACTTTACCAGACACAACATCCGAAAACATTTCGATAAAAATAGATAAAAATTGCAGAAGATCGATACGAAAGGCTAATAGAATGAGGACGTATTGGAAGAGACTTAAATCGTTTAGAAAATTTAAGGTATCGGCAATTATCTATAGGAAATTCGATACACGGCCGTACGTACATTTGAATATTGATGGACAATTGTACTTCGCTCTAATGGACAGTGGTGCCAATAAGAGCGTAATAGGAGGAACTTTGGCTGAGAAGGTACGAACAATGGACAATTTTGTAAAATGCAAGGGTAGTGTCAAAACTGCGGACGGACAACGACAGAATATAGCAGGTGTCGTTGACTTAGAGTTTAAATTTCAGGGCAATGATGTTCGTTGGGAATTTTTGGTAATACCGTCCATTCAACAGGATGTTATCTGCGGGATTGATTTTTGGGATGAATTCAATATATCAATCTCAATCAGGACAAATGTCAATGAAATTAGTTCAGAAGATATCGAATCAGAGAGGATAATTCTTACTCATGACCAGAAAAGGAAACTGGAGTCCATTATTGAGACTTTTCCCAATTCGGAAAGGGACGGGCTAGGATGCACTTCTTTGGTCGAACATGTCATAGACACCGAGAATTCAAAGCCGATTAAACAACGGTATTACCTGATTTCGCCAGCTAGGGAGAAACTTTTATGTGAGGAAATTGACCGAATGATATCTCTCGGGGTAATCGAGGAGTGTCCGGCTTCACCATGGTCGTCACCAGGCGTATTGATGGTGAAACCAGGAAAGGTACGTTTTTGCGTGGACAGTCGGAAACTCAATTCTGTTACGGTGAAGGACGCTTACCCAATTCCAAATATTGAGGGCATTATTTCCAGACTTCCGCCGGTACATTGTATCTCGAAAATCGATTTGAAAGACGCATTCTGGCAAATCAAGCTATCAGAATCGTCAAAACCGAAGACCGGTTTCACTATCCCAAATAGGCCATTGTATCAGTTCACGCGAATGCCATTTGGTTTGTGCAATGCGCCACAGACAATGTGCCGATTAATGGACATTGTAATACCTTATAACATGAAAGATCATGTGTTCGTCTACTTAGATGATCTTCTCATTGTGTCAAAGAATTTCGAAGAACATCTGCAACACTTGCAGGAAGTGGCAACTCATTTCCGGAAAGCTGGATTAACAATAAACGTTAAGAAAAGTTGCTTCGCCATAAGGAGTGTTCGTTACCTCAGGTATGTGGTAGGAGACGGAACGTTACGTGTAGATCCAGATAAGGTGAAGGCCATATCAGACTTCCCAACTCCAAAATCAGTCGGAAATCATCGTCAGTTTTTGGGAATGGTTGGGTGGTATCGCCGCTTTATAGAGGATTTTTCTACTCTTACTTTTAATATGACTGAGTTATTGAGAAAAGGCAGAGGTTTTAAATGGACACCAGAAGCACAGAAATCATTTGAGGAGCTTAAGTCGAGGTTATGTTCAGCTCCGGTTTTAGTAAATGCAGATTTCACCAAACCGTTTATCTTGCAGTGTGATGCAAGTTCGGTCGGAGTCGGAGCGGTCTTGGCTCTGCTAGACGACAATGGTCAAGAACGACCGATATCATTTATGTCTCAAAAATAAAATAAGACCCAGAGAAATTATTCCACAACTGAGTTGGAATGCTTAGTCGTAGTACTAGCTGTGAAGAAATTCCGATTGTACATAGAGGGCCAGGAGTTTAAGGTGATCACGGACCACTCAAGTCTTAAGTGGCTAATGAGACAAACGGATCTATCTGGGAGATTAGCCAGATGGGCTCTTAAATTGCAAGCATTTAATTTCACCATTGAGCATCGGAAAGGAAGGGACAATGTTGTTCCGGACGCATTATCCAGGGCTTTTGAAGATAACGTTGCTGGAAGTGCTACCTTCCATAGATCTTAACTCCGGCTGCTTCGATGACCCAGAATATGCTAAGTGGAGATCAGATATTTTAGGCACCCAATTTCCAGATTTTAAAATAGACGGAAAGGTAATATACAAGAAGACACACTGTGGTAACTGTGGCAGAAAACCAGATTTGGCAATCGTATTAGTAAATAAAGAGAAATTGTATGAAATTGACAATTAGGAATGCAAAATTGAGGAATGATGAAGTTTGGCAATGAATGTACATTAGACAGGATTGTTTCTTATATTTATATACTTAATAATTAATAAGTCAAAATTGGTGATGGGTTTAATGTTGTTCAACATTAAACATACCGGCCCCTCGGTGATAAATTAGCATATGTCACGGGTTGGACCAATGAATATGTGTTCAATGGCGGTTTGCAGTGCTGTGGGATGAATCTATGACATCCTGAAGGGGGCGATTGTCGCTCAGATGGTGTAGTTGTTGTTTGTGGTGGTGACGTTTGTTGTTTCTCCACCTGTTGGAGACGTCGTGGGGGGCGCAATGTGGGTAGTGGTGTTGATGTGGTCTGCCTATCAGCCCGAGCATGGTGTCGTTTAACCTGTGGGTCTGGTTTTGGCCGTGGTTGGTCGTTGGGTAGATTTCTCGATACCATTTGAAATCATCTGGCATAGATCTTAGTGGGCCGAATGAGTAGGTCCAATGTCTAGGATGGTGGTCAGTGTCGTTGGAAGCCATATCTGTGAATATAAAGAAGGATGAGTGATTGTTTGTAAGTTGATTAATTGAATTGTAGATCAACAAAATTGTATGTCTCTCGCTGTACGTTAGAGTCGGAGAGTTTGTAGGTCGTCGATTTCCTGTCAAAATTCCACGTGAATCTTTGAAGGGATTTAAGGTCAGAAGTGAATTGCTGTCTGGAATGTTTGTCCTTAGTGGCAAAAGGTGATTAGAATTTCCGGATTGGGTCTTGAGTCGGATGAATAAGGTCGCAGCATTTTCTTTTTCAAATGATTCGCAAGGGTGATGTATTTCCGCCGGATATTCTGGGGTATATTCTATCCATCGATGTATTGATGTATGTTTTATGTCCGGGCAGCTTTTGATGCAATTTTGCCAAGTTAACCATGTCCAAGGGATGAGTTTTGTGACGAAGGCTGTTCCGCACAGGTCAAAAAATGGTGTAATGAGTGGAGGTATTTCTCTCTTGGTGAATGTTCGTTTTGACTCAATATTTGGTTGTGGAAATAAAGATAAGTCGATGTTTATATTTCACTTTATACCCAAGGTCTTGGTTCCCAGGTTTTCTGAAAGATGAATGTAGTATATTGAAAAGAGCTTGGTTTGAAGCAAATCTTTGATGATTTTATAAAAATATTTGAAGAAACTCCATTTTAAGGTCTGAGATACTAGGTCTTGTTGAAGAACAGGTCCACGGTACAAAATATCGTTCAGACTTTTCTTATTTGATGTCGTAGATAACACGTTAATAACTATAGTCGCTAAAAGGTCAGGTTTTAAAACAGAGTGATGAGGTAAGAAGTACTTAGGTGCTCGGTGAAAGTCCGCTTGTGGAACATTTTCCATATGTCCGAGGTCTAGATGTTCTAAAATCAATTTTTGATATCGTTGTTTGATGTCAGGTTTCGAACTGAGCTTCTTTTCCATACGGAGGTATTGCGCTATGGCGATGTTTCGGGAATATGCAATTGTTTTGCAATTTTTTATGGGTAGAGTAGTGAAATATATTTTCGAATAATTTCTGGGGGTTGTAGATATTTTCTCTGACCTGAAAATTGTTTTTGGGGTCTTCTCCACCTCCCAAAATTGTGTGAAGATTTTATCTAGGGCCACTGCTGTTTGAAGCGATACATCCATCATTGATTGAGTCGATCGATCAACTGGTCCCCCCACAGTCAAGTCACGTACCGTTTTCTGTGTCAAAAGGGTCCTAATTGAGCGCATCGGAACTGCGAGGTCAAAGATGAAAGGGCCAATGTCAAGTCCAATGAGTAGGTCGATTGGTTGACTTATGTAAGAATGAGATTCTGCTAAAGATTCGTTGAATTTACTGAAGAAGTCGATGTTTAGGTTCTGTGGTGGCGAGTTGAATGGCAAGGTCTTCAAAACTGGTGATAGGACGTCTAATTTGAAGCTTGGGTCTACCTGAGGGCACAGTTTGAAAATACAAGCTTGTGTTGATGTTTCAGTGACTGTGGAACTCAAACCTGAGACGTGTATAAAACTTCGCTTGGTTGGAAGTCTATGTGTATTCTCAAGTTTGTCAGAGATGAAAGTCGCTTTGGATCTTGAGTCTATGATCGCTCTGGTTTCCTGTCTCTGACTGTTTGATTATATTTCCACACTGGCTGTGGAAAGCAAGGTCTCTCGCGCCTGACTTTCGATTGTAGGTCTAATGTCATCGCGTAGAGTCAAAGTGGTGATGTTTGATGAAGCAAGGTTCGATGTGGACTGTACAGTTGTGGTAAGAGCCTGTGTACTGGTGCTGGGTCGTACGTTGGCGTCATTTTCCAATTCAGTGGTTTGTGTCCCACTGTTCTTATGTAAAAGAGTATGATGTCTGAGATTGCAAAGTCGACATCTGAATTTACTTTTGCACTCCTTAGCGCTATGATTGTTTAGGGGGCAATTAAAACAAGTATGTGTTGTTTTGACCACAGTAAGTCGGTCAATAATAGTTTTTTCCAAAAAAGTTGGACAATTTCTCATAAAATGACTGGCTTTGCAAAGTTGGCAAGATGTTTCAACAACATTCTGAGGTCTATCGGCTGATCTAGGTTTGGATTTCGATCCACTAGGTTTGGTATTCTCTTGTACGGTTGCTTGGAATGAATTTATTCGCTTGTCCTTTGGATTGTGTTTTGTGAAGTCTTGCTTAGAGTGTTGTGATCTGGAAGTCGTTGGTTGAAGATTGCTATCTGATTCTAATGTTTCACACCGTTGTGTTAATGAATTATCGAAGTCATTCAATGAGGGCATTTCAGAACAATGTTTGTTTTCGTATTGGTCTAACAAGATCTTCCACGCTAGGTCAAATCCATTATTGGTCAAGGGCACAAGTGAAATTAAGTCTCTAGCCTCACCTCCTGTCTTTTGATTGAGGTAATAGAGTTTTTCAACGTTACTAAGTTGAGGGTTTTGTATATAGATGACAGAGAAGAGGTCTCTAAATGTTGACCAGGTCTTATAACTTCCGTAGAAAATATCCGTATCACGAGGCTGAAATTTTATAGAATATGGTTGTTCAACTACGGTTTCGTTAAATTTTGCGCTAGATTGATCAATCTTTTTAACTAGGGTCTGTGGAGTGGGATTTATCAAGTTTACTTCGGCATTTAGTGCGCTTATAGAATATTTATAGGCAGTTAGAGCTTTTTTAAACGATTCGCGCAACTTTTTTAGGTCAATGGTGTTTCTCCTTCTGAAATTTTGTAATTTCTACAATCTTCATAACGTCGTACAACTTGAGACCACAAATAGTCCAAGTGTTCTCGCATGATTTGTAATGCGTATATATTATTTTCGGATTTGCTGTTGAATTGATCTTTCTCAAAGTCAATGAGGTCGTCAAACGAATTGGTGAATTTGTTAAGGAGATCCATTTTTGTTTATAGGTCACAAAGTCACGGAATGTCAAATTCTATTTGCGGCTACTTTGTAAAAATGTCGAAAACGTTGAAGAAAAGTCACAAGGAACAAGGTTGTGTTCTCAAAAGTCTCGGAAAATGTTGTATCTGGATTGATCTGGCAACTCTACTTAAAAATGCATGAATCAACAAGTAAAATAAGTACACAGGGTCCGAAGAATTTGTATTTGATTTTGAAGTCGCAATGTACATCCACATCGGCACCCACTTATATTTTGCTTGTTCTTTGGGTGTATATGTGTGTGTACTTACTTAGGTCAAGTCACTATACTTGTTTGTTGTATGCGGTTTTACTTGCATGTGTTGTGTGAATTCGTTGTACCTGTGGTGTTCTTGCCTGCTCTCTTTCTCTGCGCCGCGCTGCTGCTGTTGTTGGTTTGGAAGACGTCTAAGCTGCATTTAGGTTTGGTCTTCTTCTTCCCTCGAGAAATGTTGTTTGAAGGTAAATTTTGGCTGATACCGTTAGAACTGCATTTTTTTAAAAGTTTTTCTCAAATTCACTTTTTGAACATTTTTGTAATATTTGTTTTTGTTGCAAGGTAGTTCATGTCGATTTATTGTTGTTGTATTTTGTATATTACTAGGAATTTTTTTTGTTAGGTCACAATTTTTTGGAATATATTTTAATGTCTGTTTTTTTGTTTGATATTGCACAACAAATGCGAGGTAATATTTTAAATTTTTGAATTTGAATATTTTTTGTACTTTTTTAGGTTCGAGTCACTGTGTACCTTTTATTATTTTCTTTTTGTTTTTAGCAAATCGACGTAAGTCGCAAAAGTCAGATTATTTCAATATTTTTTCAAAAATTTCAAACTCGTTCGATTATTGTTTCTTAATTATTGCAAAATTGTAAACAAGGTCACAAATTTTCACTGTTCCTAAAAGTTGTTAACACTTGTAGATTTTTAAAATTTTACAATTAGGTCACTATGTTCTTTCAAAGTTTGTATGTAAGTATGTTAGGGTTATGTCACTTGTGTGCTTAAAAATTGTTTAAACACTTTATTTAATTTTTTATTTTATAAAAATCACATCCGCGGTTCGAAGGTCCAAAAATTTTTAGGATGGGGTGGGGTTTTTTATGTTTGTTTTTGGTTATTTTTATTAGTTGTAGTTCACATTTTGTTACCATTTTTTGTTTGCCTTTTTTAATAAAAAGAATTTGCTTAGTTTTAGATTTAAGTAATTTTATTTCAATTTGTTTTATTTTTCTTTTCTGTTAGATTTATACAATGTTAGGTTTGTTATTTGTTTTTGTTTTCTTCGTGGCGAACAATCCAATCCAGTTAGAAATAGAATGAGCAGGTCTGGCTCTGCTTCACACAAGTGAAGCAGAAAACCAGATTTGGCAATCGTATTAGAAGCAACAACAACAACAAACACGCACTCCGTTGCCTATGCGATGATCATAGACAGACGAGAGTGTTGATGCTGTTGTTCTTGTTGTAGCCCTTCTCTCTTGCATGTTTCTCTGATTTGAATAAAGCAGAGAATCATGCAAATGAAAGAAAAGAAAACGACTGAGGAAGGTCAGTTACTTATGATATGTATGTATATATGTGTACATATGTAAATAAAGAGAAATGGTATGAAATTGACAATTAGGAATGCAAAATTGAGGAATGATGAAGTTTGGCAATGAATGTACATTAGACAGGATCGTTTCTTATATTTATATACTTAATAATTAATAAGTCAAAATTGGTGATGGGTTTAATGTTGTTCAACATTAAACAGGGTGTATGCCTTGTTTAGTGCCAGAAACTAGTTTAAGTGCATTTAGGGAGTTTTTGCATGAATCAATTACATCTTCATAATGTTCTTTTAGAGATAGGCTGTTTTTTATGTTCCTGTATTTACCACCTTGATGTTGATTCCGTTTAGTGAAATGTTCGGGGTTTTCCTGCCTCCTTTAGCCACATACATTACTGAAGTTTTTTCTATGTTTAAATTTAAGTTAAGTCTTCTAAGAAGAGACGAAAAACTTATTAACTTTCTTTGCAATATCGAGTTTGCGGTTTCGAAATCTTTCTTGGTGACCATCGGCATATTGGAACAGATGTGTCGAATTATCAGAGATACCATGTAGGCCCATTGTGTAGATATTGAAAATAGTTGGACTGAGACAACTGCCTTGTGGAATGCCATTATATATATCTAGTGATGATTTGCCCATTCTGAGTACTCTTTTAGACAGGAAATTAAGGATCCATGTACAAATTTGATTTGGAATTTCTAGTTCGATTAGAATTTGTTGTAGAACATTTATGTCAACACACTCATATGCGCTAGAGATGTCCATTGAAAGTAGAATTACTTTTTCATTGTTTTCCTTGTGAATGTTTATGGTGTGAAGAATATCGTTGATACAGGTTGAAGTGGATACGTTTTCCTATATGCATTGGATCTGTTTGGTAGTATATGATCTTGATTTAGAAATATATTTAGTCTCTGCTTAACCATAAGGTTCATAATTTTTGCTAGAACAGATATTAAAGCAATGGGCCTGAAGTTGGTCAATATTTCAAGATTTTTACCCTTTTCGGTATAGGAATTATTTTTATTTCCCTCCATTCATCAACAATTGAACAGTTTTTCCATAGCTTGTTAAAGGCTTCTAATAGCTTGCATTTTTCCTCTTTTGAAAGATGGTTTACCATTTCATATGTTATGCCATCCAGACCAGCTGAAGATGGTTTTTCCTTCCTGCGAGGACATTTAAAAGTTCTTCAAAGGAGAAATCGTTTGACGTTCCAATGTACGTAATAGGATCCATAACTTGATTGTTGTGAGGAACCTGGTTTTTAAGGTGAATTAGGAATTGTTCATCATTTTCGGGGCACCATTCAGAGTTATTTTTTGGTTCAAAGAAAGATTTGCAGCTTTTTACGTACCGAAAAAGACTTTTCGTGTTTGCATTTTTATTGAGAGCTTTTGAATTCTATCCACTTTTTTTGCTTTTTTTACCGCGTTTTTAAAATTGTTAATGGAATTTATAGCATTCTCAGCATTTTCCGTGCTTTTGTATTTTGCGAATTTCTTTTCTGCTACATATTTAATACGGCGAAATTTGTCGACCTCATCATTCCACCAAGATTTCAAGTTTGTTGTGGAGTCTATATAAAAACTTGATTTTACGATTTGAATTTTTAAATTGTTTTGACTTTCATCAATATTTGAGCCGATTTCCACCTGGTTTAGGTTTTTTAGAAGTTGTTTTTTTGAAAGGAATTTTTGTTTATTTGTCTTGATGACATTGAAGTTTATTATGATTGGTAGGTGATGGCTGCCTCCAATGGTTGTATTTAAAACCTCCCAGGATGAGTGAGAATGTGTGTTTGTAAAGGTAAGGTCTAAAACTGAGCCTACTACATTGTCAAAGAATGACTTTTTGAATGTCGAAGAGCCATCATTTAAACAGTGGAAAACAGATGTCTCCATAATCGTTTTTACTACTGATCCTCTAATAGAATCAAATACATCGCCATATGATCTAGATCTTGCGTTAAAATCTCCCGCGATTATAACATTTGGTTTCCCTTCCAGAAATATTAGAAGTTTATTTAATTCATTTTTTAGTATATTACATTTGACCGAGTGAGGGAAGTATACCGAAACCAAAGTAAAGTTTGTCGATAAGTTTGTGGTTTGACATATTAATATGTCTAGATTTGTTGGAAACGATAATTTCTTTATATTGATATTATTTTTATGTACTATTGCTACACCACCATAGTTATCACTTCTCTTTTTTGAAATCATTTTGTAGTTTTTTATGTATGAATTAGTTAAGTTTTCATCAACATTAAAAATTTCACTTAAGCAACAAATGTCAATTGAGTACTTATTCAGATAAATTTCTAGATAGCTTTTGTTCTTTGTTAAACTTTGAATATTATGTTGTAGGACTTTCATAGTTTTGCGTGAGTGTCATATTATCTATATTCGAATTTACTACTGATTGAGACGATGTTTTTAGGGCATTTTGGAAATGATTTAAAATGTTAAGTCCTTCTGGACAATTTGCAGCTGCAAGAATTGAAGACATTTGTCTAGTAAAGGAAGACACAATTCTTTCAAGATCTGATACTTTTGTGAAGTTTTGATATTCAAATATTGGTTTGGTTGGCTGACATACAACAGGCTCAGCTGTTGGCAGAATTCTTTTTGGGATAGTTGCAGCTATTTTGTTGTATTTAATTTTTGTGATTTTTCTATTAATTTCTTCTTCCATAGTTCTAGTTGAAGGCTTTGACTTATTGCTGATTAGAGGAAAAGCATTTTCATACTGTGGCTCGTCTAAAATGGCGTAATAATTATTCGTTGGGTAAGTTTGAAGACATTCTTTCCTCGAAAGTTTTGACATGGCCATAATTTCTCTGATATTGTTTTCATTTTCATATCTAGTACACTTGCCGGAGTCTAAAGAAGTGTTATCATTTTGATTGCAAATAATGCACCTTGGACTTATGCACGGTATATGGCATTTGGTTGTAGTCATGCAGAAATCACATCTTACCTCAGTGCAGTTGTTTGGACAAACTATGTTTTGGCCACAGAAAAGGCACCTCTTTCTCGAACGGCAACGATTGGCAATATGACCTAGTCTTCCACAGTTCTTGCAAAGGCGAACAGGTGTCGTATAAAGTTCGGCTGAAGCTTTTGTGTTGAACATATTAATAGATGTTACCTTGCTTTCAGATATTACGCCTACTTTAATGGTTTCCGATGGAACATATCTACCATTGTCATCCTTCCTGTTGAATCTAAAAACAGATACGGCTTCAAACTGGTTATCGCTGCTGTTTATGCTGTCTATTATCATTTGACCGGTGAACTCCAGAGGAACAAATTTAACAATTGCAGAGAGGTGTTGAGGACGAAATTGTTGGCAGAAATGCAGTTGTTAAATGCAAGTCTAAATGTTTTAAATGCAATATTTTTTGATATTTAATTACCACTAATATTGGCTTTTTTAAGTTTGGCATATAAATGAAGTTCAGAGTTTTTCCTCCTTGAACTGATGGGTTCTTCTGATGATACCAGAACATAAAAGGGACCTGGATGGTGATCAGGGTACAAAATTTGTTTGTTTTCATAAATGCTGTAATTGTAAAAGTTTTCAGTTTTTTCCATTGCAGCAGCTGACGTACTGACACCTGGATCATTAGAGTTATTTTTTGTTTCTTTCAACTGTGCAGCAGATTGTTGTTTAAGAAGCTGTCCACTACTCTGTATGGGCTGGTTATCTTTTCTTCTGTCGTCTCCTCGGATTTGACGGAGGAGGTGGATCCTCGTCATCCATTTTTAAGTAAGTTACCGTGTCACATGGCAAAATAAACGATGAGGAAGATAAAGAAAACCCAAGGGGGGGGCTCTAAGCAACCCCAGCTTTTAAAAGATAGTGGGAACTCGGACTCTGAGTCATCAAGTGATAACAATATTACTATTGTTGAAAATCGGAAAAACCTGTCAGGGCACAAAGAAGGAAACTGAATAAGATGAACCGGCAGAAGATATTACAGGATGAATCTGACTATTCTACATCTACTAAAAGAGTCAGATCTCCCGAAATGCGAAATCAACTAAGAAGAAAAAAAGCTCACCGACACCCAGCACTTCGGAGAAACCTATTCAATCTACCAAAAAAGGAGTTTCTAGTCAGAATCCGTTAATGGTGGGAGGTGAAGTTGATCCTGTTGTTGAGAAGGTGAGTCAGTCCACCAAACCATCCATAAAAGAGGGGGCCTCAAACAAAAAGACCCATTCTAAAGGAAAAAGCAAGGTGGCTATAAGAAAGGGTAAGGAAACTCCATCTTATTCCCAAATAGCCAAAAAACATATTCAGGACGAACTACACTATGCCATAATTGATAGCAGTAGTGCGTCTGGCAGAATTCCCGAAGAGCAAAAGAGCATCTTCGAAGATTTGTTCTACACAAAGGTATTGGATCACATTCTCGAATCTAATGATGAACCAACAATCCAAGTAATGAGTTGCACGTTTGAGAGGGGCGTTTTGATGCTGAAACTGGCATCATAATGCTGTGTCGATGTCCTCGGAAAACTAGTGGAGAGCATCCCCTCACCTTGGGACGGCGCAAAGCTGAGACTGGTAAGGAAAAGCGACATCCCTGTACTCATAAAAACATCTTTCTATGTCAGAGGATGGGCAAGTAAGGTACCGTCAGAGCGCATACTCAGCGTCATTGGCAAACAAGATTCGCCACTTAAAGTGGGGAAGTGGGAAGTCTTCCACAGGAAAAATTATCCCGATGGTTCTCTCCTGGTGGTAGGCATAGACCCGTATTCCAGGGATAGCCTTGTCAAGACAAAAGTCATGGCATTTTTCGGGATTTGGAAAATCTTCTTTAAGATTGGAAAACCCCCCATTGGCAGGACAGTTAAGTCGAGCCCAAATACGAACGTACCGCCTGCAGTGGCAAACGAAAATAGTGAACAGATAGAAGCGAGTGAGACAATTCCAAAAAGTGAGGTGGAAGTGGTCGATAACATCGCCAATTTGCCGATAACATCATCAATTTTGCAGAAAGTTCCCAGCAAAGGTGGTGATAAGGATATGAAGAGGAGCACAAAAACTCAAAACAAAGAGGGAGCGACAAAAAACCACACCGCCTTCCAAAAAGAGGTCGATAACATTACCAAATTGCCGATAATGTCACCAATTTTGCAGAATGTTCCCAGCAATAGTGGTGATAGGAATAGGTACATCAAGAATCAAAACAAAGAGGGAACGATAATAAGTAACATCGCCTCCCAAAGAGGTCTACTTGAAGAGTGTGTAATAGGTAGTAAATGAAAGGAGGAGAAAGACTCACTACCAAATAAAGAGGGAGTGCGACCAAATAGGATAGACGACTCCCAAAGGAAACTTTTACTGGAAAGACAATGATTGAGGTCATCCAGAAAACCTCCACCGGAGCGAAACGGCATCCATTGCTCTGATGAACATAATAAGTAAAGGCAGGGTTCATGTTGCTTTGGTCCAGGAACCTTGGACTACTAGTAACAAAGTTACTGGATTAAACCATATGAACTACAATCTTTTGTACGCAAACACAATTACTCGTCCAAGGACTTGTATTCTGTGCCATAACAACTTATGCTATCTTTTCTCTCCAGAGTTGTCAACATCGGACGTAATGGAAGTATGTACCTGGCGTCAGTATACCTGCCATTCGATGCGCCGACATTGCCACCTACGTCGGAATTACAACGTCTGGTAAGGGAATCCAAAAATACAAGCTGGTTGTGATGCCAACTCACACCATATTGCTTGGGGTAGTACTAACACCAATAAAAGGGGACAAGCCCTTATAGATTTTTTGAATACTAACGATCTCCTAACTCTCAACATAGGGAACAAGGCGACCTTTGTTAACAAAATTAGGGAAGAAGTATTAGATATAACGATATGCTCGGAAAACCTCATTGATGAGATCCATTAGTGGAGGGTTTCGGATGAACACTCCTATTCGGACCACCGTTATATAAGGTTTAAAATTGCGCCACGGCCTAACCCAATAAGTTTCCGTAATAAGGCTAAAACCGACTGGACCAAATTCGGCAATCTACTTAGAAATCGATTGGGCCAGCCTAAACACGATTATCCAAGTAAAGACGACATTGATATCAATGTGAGAAGGATTACGGAGGCTCTTGTAAAATCATTCGAAGATAGTTGCCCGCTTCGAGAAAGGAAATCTGCCTATGAGAAACCCTGGATGACAGGGCAAATTCGCTCGATCGGCAAGGATGTCCGCAGACATTACAACAGAGCTCGACGTAAAAAGCTATCAGTATATTGGGATGACTACCACAGAAGGCTCAAAGAATACAATAAAATCATTAGACTGGCGAAACGTAACTCCTGGAGACTTTTCTGTGAGCAGGTAGACAGCGTTAACAGCATGTCCAAAATAAAAAAGTTCCTCTCAAAAACTCATATCCAAACCGAAACACTGGTGGATGAAACGGGTAAAAGGATGGAAACTATAGATGATACCGTAAGGCTTTTGATGAAAACTCATTTTCCGAGTGGTAATGCTGGGCCAACAGAGGAACAGTTACAGACCGAAAATGTAATGCACCAAGTACCTATTACGGATGCTATGGTTAAAGAAGCAATAAAAAGCTTCTCTCCTTTTAAGTCTGCTGGACCGGACGGAATATTTCCAGCGCTTCTTCAGAATGAGGTGGATCTGGTATCAACTCATCTTGTTGGAGTTTTCACTGCATGCCTAACTCATGCATATACCCCAAAAAATTGGCAGGAATCAAGGGTGGTCTTCATACCTAAGCCTGGCAAGGCGAGTTATACGATCCCAAAGGCTTATCGACCTATTAGCCTAACTTCTTTCCTCTTAAAAACAATGGAGCGAATAATTGACGACATGATCAAAAGTAAGATAGCCGATGACAAGCGAAAATTCAAGCAACACGCATATGTTAAAGGAAGATCAGTGGAAACAGCTCTACATGAGGTAGTACACCACATAGAACAGTCCTTCAGTGAAAAATTGTACACACTTGCCGTTTGTGCGCTTTTAACGACGTTCAGACCGATACACTTATCCAGTCCTTAGACGAGTTTCAGGTTGACCGGGCGTTGATAAACTGGATCAACAATATGCTAAGGAATAGGTGGATTATTTGTGGGTCATATGACGTAAAAATCAGAGACAAGGTAAATCGTGGTATACCTCAGGGGGGCATTTTATCGCCTCTCCTATGGGTTACGACGATACACAGTCTCCTTAAAGCCCTCACCAATGAAGGACTTAAACCAGTCTGTTATGCAGACGACGTTATAATACTTCTAAGGGGCACACATCCAAACCAACTATGCAGAAGAGCTGAGGAGGCACTTAACATAGCATATAACTGGGCACAACCAAGGGGACTAAATGTCAATCCAGACAAAACAGAAATATGTCTATTTACAAGGAAAAGGAAGATTCATCCTTTTACCGTGCCTCGTTTCCTGGATAAGAATATTGCCATATCTAAAAAGGTAAAATACTTGGGAGTAATCTTGGATCAGAAACTGTACTGGAAAGATCATATTGAAAAAAGAGTTACAAAGGCCCACAGATGTTGGTCGTTGTGCAGAAGAGCTATAGGTTCAAAATGGGGACTACGTCCAAATATGACACACTAGCTTTACATGAGCGTGATTAGACCAATAATAACCTACGCCTCTGTAGTGTCCACCACACTACACATCAATGGACAAAAAGTACAACGCAATACCATTGCAAAAAGTGCAACGTATGTGCTGTCTAGGCATAAGCGGAGCAATTAGAACCGCACCAACAAGAGCGTTGGAGACTATACTGCACATCCAACCAATAGATATCCGTATAAAGTATGAGGCAGCCCTCACAGCAAGACGTCTACAAGTGATGGGTGAATGGATAAATCGAGACCACAAGTCGTACCATCAGAAGATATTACAATCACTGGTCGGTCATATTCAAACAACGGAAATCTCCGACCGCATTACTGAAGTGCGGCTTACAGCTACTTGTGAATCGTTCGTGCCAGACAGACGCTCCTGGGAAAACGGAACACTAGCTCATGCGCCAGTGGGAACCAGCTGCTTCACTGATGGCTCCAGGCTAGGAGGAAGGACGGGTCTGGGACTTTTTATTGATGAACCAGAAGTCGAACTTTACTTCCGCCTCCCAGACCATAACACAGTATTTCAAGCAGAAGTTCGAGCAATCACGGAGTGTGTTAACTGGCTCAGTAATACCACAAAGCCTAACTATGCCAACATATTCACAGATAGCTAAACGGCGATCAAAGCAATAACATCGGAAAAGGTCAAATCCAGAACAGTGTTAGACTGTAAAAGAACGATAAATAATTACTCAGTCCATGGTCAACTGCGTATTTTCTGGGTACCGGGACACAACGGAGTGATTGGAAATGATCGAGCAAACAGCTTGGCTTCAAAGGGCAGAGAACTTCGAGTAACAAACTTGGAAAATTGGAAACCTTTCGAAGCCACGAAGGATGAGTTGAAGCACTGGGCAGTGATGGCTCACAAAACTGTGTGGAATAGAGCAACTGTAGGAACAACTGCAAAGATACTGAGAAGAAACCAGTAGTTTTCTGAAACTAAACAAGATCGAGATTAGTAAGATGATAAGTGTTCTAACGGGACACTCAAGCTTACAGGCACATCTTCATCGCATAGGACTAGCAGAAAACGACGAGTGCAGGGCATGCAGGGAAAACATCGAAACGATAGGACATTTTCTGTGTCACTGCCAGCTTTCACACATGCAAGATCCCGATATTTCGGTTCCGACATATTGCCAGACTTGACTCATCTCAGAGGATATGACTGGAAGATACTGAGAAAATACGTGTCTAGTACCGATTTTCTGTAATCCGTGGGGTATGAAAATCATAAATAAGGAGCGCACAACAGGCCGAACCACTCAAAGACAAATAGAATATAAGAAGACATTCCTTCCTGTAGCGAGTAATTGTCAGTTACGAACGAATAGGAATTTGATTCCAACGAGTGAGGTTTTTCGCTGATTTTCAGAACATTTTTCCCGAATTCTTTGTAATTGTCACAATCAAAAATTAATATTAATCCATAAGTGCAAAGAAGGCTCAACCAATGTTCGCGGAATACTTTTTTTGCGCGTCTGACAGTTCATTCCTTTTCGTTCGTAACTGATAGATTTTGACGTTTCGGCCTGAAGGAATGTCTTCTTATATTCTATTTGTCTTTGTAACCATGGGCTTAAGTGTATGTCCATGGACATGAGACGTTTTAAACGTCTCCTCTATTCAACCTAACCTAACCTAACCCTACGGTGTCACAATTTAGTTTTACTGTTTGTTATTGTGAAATAAAGAAACAAAACAATAGAATGTTGTTTTTCTTTTGTATGATTGAGTTTGGTTAACTGTGGTTTTGTTGTTATTGTAAACAAAGAGAATGAAAGAAAAAAGATGTGACCGGCACTAATTAGTCTAATGTCAACGAGAGTTGAGAGGCGACTGGAGCTAAGCACTTTTAAGCATTATTAGTTCCCGATGAAGTTTGGTGCTTGTGTTCCTGTCTTAATCGAGTATGGTGTTGCCAGATTGGGCATCCAATATTACGCATTATGGCATCTCATTTTGGGAGGGATTGTTATCAATTATTGTGAATTAACGGGAAGAAGAATAAAAATTTAAAATTATTTTAATATTTGCAAAAAGAGTGTAAACAATTGAACATAGAATAGTAAATTTATGTTTTATAAATACATTTCACGAATTTTTTGTCTGTTTCGCACTGTTCTTTCTTCGCAACTCATGACACCATTGCTACCAGATAGTGAAAATCCGCCACTTATTGCTTGTGTGCCAGTTAGTGGAAGTCAGTTGTTTTCTTTGCAAAGAGCTAAACTAAAAGTGCTAGCTTGTAACGAAAACATGCCTAGTATAACAAATGAAAAATTTCAATAATTTTTTCACAACTTTGTTTTTTGAATGGGATTTCTGCGTGAAACGAGAACATAGTACCGTGCATCCCCCGTAAACTGAATTTTTTGCCCATTTTTTGATGAGAGAATAGTGCGCACTTTTTTCAAAGAGATCCACTTTTTGAAATTGCACAACGGCAACACATGTTACATTTACAGGAATGCTGATTTTGGACTGCGACGCATGACGCGTGGATTGGCATTTCACCATACGCCTGATAGCGAAATCGCTTTAACAGCTGTTTGTTGGGGCGTTTTTTTCCGTAATTCGCTGCTTCGTGTAAATTTCACTTAATACAAATCTGCCAGAAATATTATTACTGAAGCGTAAAATAATAGTATATCAGCTAATAGTATATCAGCTAATAAATATTTTGCAGATTATAATTTTTGCAATTGAACTTATACACGGTTGACTTCTTTGTGATGATGTCAAATTGTCTGTAACAACTCCGTTAATTTTCACAGCGACTATGAACTCTGAGTGGCGAAAAATAAAAGTAAGATCAGATTGCAGCAGCAGCGCTTGTTTTGATTTGCAACATTTTCCTGTTCGTTTTATTGCGAAAGTGTCGAGTTTAATATCTAATTGTTTGAAGTGAAGACGATATTTATTATAAGTGTGGTGGGATAAAGACAGAGGAGTGGCTCGAATCATGCGAAACAATACTTGATGTCACATTTTTAATTACCACTTCTGGCATATATAAATATGAGCAGAGTCAGCGAAACTTCGGGGGCTGCCTGCAGCGATACGGGCACTACACAATTGATGGAGGACCATTGCAACCGCAGCGGTCAAAACGATGTCGTTAATCGAGGGCCATACAGCCGTTTTCAATCAACGCGATTTTCGTGCTTGCGATGTTGTAGCAACATCCTGAGGTATATAATTAGATTGAGAAACACACCTGAGGAACTGGAACAACGTTGCAAATCTAAGGAAATAGATAAATTTTTAGAAAAAGAAAAACAAACTTTTCGTCGTCAAGTGAGTAAACAACATGCAAATGAATGGAAATAAGACATCTGTGACACATTCACATGCATTCTATTCTGTAGGTAAAACTGTTACTTCTGGGAGCTGGTGAGTCTGGGAAGTCTACTTTTTTAAAACAGATGAGGATAATACACGGGGTTAATTTTGAGCCTGAACTGATAAAAGAATATCAGTATGTGATATATCAAAACGTTGTCCGAGGTATGTGAATTATAATTATTGCTCTATAGCATCATTTCTGAATTGTATGCTGAGACGTTATTTCAATTTTTAGGAATGCAAGTTTTGATTGATGCTAGAGAGAAACTGGAAATTCCATGGGGAAATAGTGACAGAGATAGAGACGCATTTGAAACGAAGTTTATGGAATGTACGTCAATTGATGCTCAACAATTTGTCCAATACGCTGCAAACATAAAACGACTTTGGCAAGATCGTGGTATTAGACGCGCCTATGAGCGTCGAAGAGAATTTCAAATAGTAATACATTTTATTCCTATTGTTCATTTTGCAACATATAATCATATGTCTTTACCCAGAGTGATTCAGTAAACTATTTCTTGGATGAAATCGAACGGTTGGCCAAATACGACTACGTCCCAACACAGAAAGATATTCTGCACTGTCGCAGAGCAACTAAAGGAGTTTATGAGTTTTCTGTTAAAATCCAAGTGAGTATAAACGCTTTTCAGATGTAAATATTGATATTCAAAAACTTGTCAACTTCCCACAATTTTAGCCGTCTCAAACTTTTTCGTTCCAAGTTTGCAATGAGAAAATGTAAAATATAACGAGTAAAAATAAATATATGTGTGTATGTACATATATGTACTGAGAATTTTAAATTCGTAATGAGCACATACAATTTACTGTTGAACATTTTATACATCCATTCTAAAACATTCTAAGTAGAAAAAAAGTAGTTTTTCAGGAGAGGCGATCGAAGTTTTATTAAATTTTTAAACTGTGTGGTATTCCTTCTAAAAAAATCAAATGACATGTACTCTTTTGTGAATAACTTTTGATTGGGTTGACTTAAAACATCAATACATATTTAGAAATAAAAGTGCCAATGTCCCTACATGCTGAGACGACTTAGCATTCTTTGGAATGAAGCTATCGATTTATGAAAAGCATAACGAATCCATGTTAATTGAAATTAAGAAAACATAAATTCACTTTGAGAAACTTTGCATTCATTTCATTTTTTCATAATAACATGTAATTTAAAGCCTTAAAGGACATTTTAAAATAAATTACAAAATGCATAATAAATAATAGCAGCTTAGAAGACTACTCCAACTGATGACTACTCCATTAAATAGAAAGTTCAATGTGTTTAACAATATAATTATAATAAAAAATAAATGTAATTAGTATTTAAAACAACATTATCTAATTTAACTCTCAATTTATATACATGGTGGCGCAAAAGTAATCCTCCTATTAGAAAATGCTACAAATTTTGCGATTGGCCCCTAATGTCAGTTCTGTTTTGACATTTGTGTAGTAAACACATGCGAAATACACGTTAATAAACAATGTTACGCTACACTGCTCCAGAACGCGGAATATTGCTGTCTATCAAAGTTTTTTTATTTTTTTTTTAAATTACAGCCAAAAAACATCGAAAGGTTACTTTTGCGCCACCTTGTATAAATGAGATGACAAGGAAGAGAAAATGTATTCCTCAGAAGATTGAAAGTGACAAAGAAGTTCATTTCGGTAAGAATAAGGCGTTAAATTAAAAACTTTCAGAACATTTGGCAATACGTTCAATAAACGATCTACCCCGACAAGAAAATATCTGTCCACGAGGTGGTGAACTATCGGAATTAGAATTTGGTTACTGCGTACCGAATGATGGGCACTGATTTCTATAAATCTTGTAGAAACAGAAGAAAATACAAAATTTTATGAATGTATCAAGAGAACAGCCCAGAAATTTTTTCACGAAGGTTGAAGTATGTTCACTTCTATTAAGCGCGCACAAAAAACGCATAACGTTACTCAACATTAGCTGAATCAAATGTAAATTTGTCTGGATACTTGCTGAATATACTTCCAAACAATGCAGAAAGTTAGGCACAACAAGTGCAGAAACTAGTCTTTGTTTCACAAAACGGGGAAGAGACAGATCAGTCAGCTTATAGCGTAATTTACCATCAAAAAATAATGAAAAGTAGTGGCCCTTACACCGAGCCTTGAGGAACGCCACTTATGGAGTCAAGTACAGAACTGTATTGACTATTAGGATACACTAATTGTCTCCTACCGGTTAAGTACTTGTACAACATAGAACAAGCTGAGCTCCCAAAACCGAACAGAGAATACAGTTTGTTAATCAGGATAGCATGGTCTACTCAATCGATTGCTTTATCAAGATCAAGCGCCAACAACACACATACGAATCGAAGCTGCTACGTATGTTGTCTGTTAAGCCCAATATTAAAACCGATGAGTTCCTTTTCGCTCTGAACACACATTGGGCATCGTGAAGAAGGCGACAACTCTCCTAATAATTGAGTATTTGTTTTTTCATCAGATGCTCAACAACTTTTGAGAGAATGGGCAGTACAGCAATAGGCCGAAACGCATGCAATTAAATTATTTATTTATTTCAATTCAATTTATTTACTGCCTCTATGCGTCAAAATGTGTGTGAAAGGAATGCACATAACATATCCTGTCCTAAACAAAAAAAAATATTAAAAAAATTTGTTAGGGTAAATTTTTTTTTTTGGATAACCATTTGAAGAAAATCTGTGGATAAATGTAGAAATTATAGCACTTTTGGTAGAAATAAGAGAATTTCAACAAAATTCGGGTTTTATACCCAACCGTATTGTGAACAGGGATATACATACATATATCAGATGCTGCCTATCAAAAGTGGAACACATCGATCGAGTGACCTAAGAGACCCAAAAAATATTTGGCGGAAATCCGTTTTGAGCAATTTTAAGTCATTTTAGCAAGGTCCTTCAGCCTGTCGCCCTTACAGTCGTTAGATTTTTGGCTGAGTAGTAATGGTCTTAGTATTAATTTAAGTAAGGCAAAAGCGTTATTGTTTAACAACTCCAGGAGTGCTGATGTTGTTAATGTTTGTTTAAATTCTATGTCTGTTGAAATTGTTGATGAGATGAAATGTTTGGGTGTAGTAGACTTGATTTTAATCCTCATATTGACATGCTTCTGGCGCGTGTTAGATTTCAACTTCGTAGATTATATAGTCTTGATTCTTATTTACCATTTAATATTAGGCAACGTGTAGCGTCGTCTTTACTTATGTCTCACATTAATTATTGTCGCTTGATCAAAAGTAAGATAGCCGATGACAAGCTAAAATTCAAGCAACACGCATATGTTAAAGGAAGATCAGTGGAAACAGCTCTACATGAGGTAGTACACCACATAGAAAAGTCCTTCAGTGAAAAATTTTACACACTTGCCGTTTGTATAAACATTGAGGGCGCTTTTAACAACGTTCAGACCGATACACTTATCCAGTCCTTAGACGAGTTTCAGGTTGACCGGGCGTTGATAAACTGGATCAACAATATGCTAAGGAATAGGTGGATTATTTGTGGGTCATATGACGTAAAAATCAGAGACAAGGTAAATCGTGGTATACCTCAGGGGGGCATTTTATCGCCTCTCCTATGGGTTACGACGATACACAGTCTCCTTAAAGCCCTTACCAATGACGGACTTAAACCAGTCTGTTATGCAGACGACGTTATAATACTTCTAAGGGGCACACATCCAAACCAACTATGCAGAAGAGCTGAAGAGGCACAACCAAGGGGACTAAATGTCAATCCAGACAAAACAGAAATATGTCTATTTACAAGGAAAAGGAAGATTGATCCTTTTACCGTGCCTCGTTTCCTGGATAATAGAATATTGCCATATCTAAAAAGATAAAATACTTGGGAGTAATCTTGGATCAGAAAGAAAAGATCATATTGAAGAAAAAGTTACAAAGGCCCACAGATGTTGGTCGTTGTGCAGAAGAGCTATAGGTTTAAAATGGGGACTACGTCCAAATATGACTCACTGGCTTTACATGAGCGTGATTAGACAAATAATCACCTACGCCTGTGTAGTGTGGTGGACATCAATGGACAAGAAGTGCAACGTAATACCTTTGCAAAAAATTCAACGTATGTGCTGTCTAGGCATAAGCGGGGCATTTAGAACTGCACCAACAAAAGCGTTAGAGACTATACTGCACATCCAAACAATAGACATCCGTATAAAGTATGAGGCAGCCCTCACAGCAAGACGTCTACAAGTGATGGGTGAATGGATAAATCGAGACCACAAGTCATACCATCAGAAGATATTACAATCACTGGTCGGTCATATTCAAACAACGGAAATCTCCGACCGCATTCCTGAAGTGCGGCTTACAGCTACCTGTGAATCGTTCGTGCCAGACAGACGCTCCTGGGAAAACGGAACACTTGCTCATGCGCCAGTGGGAACCAGCTGCTACACTGATGGGTCCAGGCTAGGAGGAAGGACGGGTCTGGGACTTTTTATTGATGAACCAAAAGTCGAACTTTACTTCCGCCTCCCAGACCATAACACAGTATTTCAAGCAGAAGTTCGAGCAATCACGGAGTGTGTTAACTGGCTCAGTAATACCACAAAGCCTAAATATGCCAACATATTCACAGATAGCCAAATGGCGATCAAAGCAATAACATCGGAAAAGGTCAAATCCAGAACCGTGTTAGACTGTAAAAGAACGATAAATTATTACTCAGTCCATGGTCAACTGCGTATTTTCTGGGTACCGGGACACAACGGAGTGATTGGAAATGAACGAGCAAACAGCTTGGCTTCAAAGGGCAGAGAACTTCGAGTAATAAACTTGGAAAATTGGAAACCTTTCGAAGCCACGAAGGATGAGTTGAAGCATTGGGCAGTGATGGCTCACAAAACTGTGTGGAATAGAGCAACTGTAGGAGCAACTGCAAAGATACTGTGGGGTGACCCAAATGAGAAGAAAACCAGTAGTTTTCTGAAACTAAACAAGATCGAGATTAGTAAGATGATAAGTGTTCTAACGGGACACTCAAGCTTACAGGCACATCTTCATCGCATAGGACTAGCAGAAAACGAGTGCAGGGCATGCAGGGAAAACATCGAAACGATAGAACATTTTCTGTGTCACTGCCCAGCTTTCACACATGCAAGATCCCGATATTTCGGTTCCGACATATTGCCAGACTTGACTCATCTCAGAGGATATGACTGGAAGATACTGAGAAAATACGTGTCTAGTACCGATTTTCTGTAATCCGTGGGGTATGAAAATCATAAATAAGGAGCGCACAACAGGCCGAACCATTGGCTTAAGTGTATGTCCATGGACATGGGACGTTTTAAACGTCTCCTCTATTCAACCTAACCTAACCTAATTATTGTCGCTCAATTCAATTGTACAGAATTGAGCGAATTGTTAACTCTATTGTTCGTTTCGTGTATAATCTGCGGCGATATGATCGATATCTTCTTATGTTGTTCAATTTTTGGGCAAGCCCTCAACCCTTACACGAGAACAGAATACACTAAACATGTTTTTAGTGATACTGTTCGCGAACGGTACCACTACGATAACGTACCGTTCTTAGAACACGACGAAAGGTACACTACGATAAGGTACGGTTCATAGAACAGTATCACTACGTCGTAGTGATACTGTTCTTTTGAACAGAACACTAACAGTATCACTACGTTTAGCGTTCCGTTCTTTTTTATATTCGACACCACAGGTCGCAAATATGAAGCAATCTTAATGAAAATTGGTACAGAGTTATTTCTTAACCTAGGGACGATTCCTATTTATCGGTCCATTGTTTGATATAGCCCCCATACGAAGGTCCCTTTCGATAAGACATATTTACGCACTAGACAGCGCATTTTTTAACCGATCATGCCAAAATTTGAATATAAGTTCATTCCATTGCATTCAAATTCATATTTGCGACCTGTGGTGTCGAATATAAAAAAGAACGGAAAGCTAAACGTAGTGATACTGTTAGTGTTCTGTTCAAAAGAACAGTATCACTACGTCGTAGTGATACTGTTCTATGAACCGTACGTTATCGTAGTGTACCGTTCGTCGTGTTCTAAGAACGGTACGTTATCATAGTGGTACCGTTCGCGAACAGTAATACTAAAAAATTAAATAACGTTTATGTTCTCTGAAGGAACCGTTCCTATAAAGTACTGTTTTTTTCTGAACACTGATTTCTTTGAATTAGCTCTAGTTCTCGCAATAAATCACGATTTGCGAAAATAGAGAGGTTGAGACACATATTATGGCATAAGTCGATAACCATTTATCCGAATTAGTTCGAGAAAGTTTCAAAGAATCCAAAATTAAGTGGTCTTCATCTTTATTTAATACCACCTTTTCATCACTTCAACGGTTTGGACGATAGCTTACAAGATAGTGCTAAAAAATCATATTTTTTGAGGAAATGTTAATAATTTTTAAATAAAAACGCAACAAACATATAGAAATATGCTCAATTATAAATTTTTTATTTTATCATAAAGTCCGATTTGTCATGAAGAAAATGAAACCATTCCGAAAGAAATCGATGAACAACTTCAAAAGTTACAGCTAAATTAGAAAGAAAAGCGAAGTGTTTTTATGGGATTTTCAGCAAAATTGTTGATCGAGACAGTGGCTTCGATACCAGTTAAGGTGGAAATAATTTCGGGGTAGATTTGATAATTTCGCTACAACTTATTACGTTATGCATTGATTTTCTTCAAAATGGTCTCATTTTATTCCTGACCGATCAGACTTTATGATAAAATAATAAATATTTAATAATTGAGCATATTTATATATTTTTGTTGCGTTTTTATCTAAAAATTATTAACATTTCCTCAAAAAATAAGATTTTTCAGCACTATCTTGTAAGATTTCGTCAAAACCGCTGACGGTTATTTTATTCCTGGCCGACTTTATGATAAAATAATAAAAATGTAATAATTGAGCAATTTATAGGTTTTTGTTGCGTTTTTATTTAAAAATTATTAACATTTCCTCAAAAAATACGATTTTTCAGCACTATCTTGTAAGATTTCGTCAAAACCACTGAACGGATGAAAAAATGGTATTAAAAGAAGTTGAAGAATGCTTAATTTTGGGTTCCTTAATTCGGACAATTTTGGGTTCCTTAATTCCTAACCCAATTCGGACAAATGGTTCTCGAGTTATGGGATTTATCGCGAAAACTAGAGCTAATTGAAAGAATCTATATTTTAGGCCAAGAACTGTTTAAAATATCCATATCAGCTGCAATACCCTTTGCCGCAGCAAAAAAAGATTTTTTTGTTGAGCTGTGTTATTTTTTGGAATTTTCCTATTTTTATAATATTGGTCACAATTTATACATTTATCCATAGATTTTTTCAGATAGGAATTGTTTTCTTCGATAGGATGCTAGCTTTCAAAAAAATGGAACAAACCATTTTTGTTTTGGTTTTTTTCGTACCAGCAAAAAACGATGTTTTTGAAAAAAAAAACGATTTTTTCTAATTATTGAAAGTGATGTCCGCAGCATTTTTAGCCCTCATAATTTCCTTTAATTTAAATGGTATCTTGGCTTTATCGAACTTATGATGAAGGGCAAATGCACGCGTGATGCGGCGCGGTGCGAATTCAGATTGAGAATATGCCATATCAAGCTACGGGGCGGAAAAGTTGAATAAATTTCAAAACAGGCAAAAACAGAAGTGGTTTTCGCAGGCGACAATTAAAATAGCGATTTCAGCGAAACCTGAGGCAATGTTACTAATTTTAGAATGTTGTGCCTTAATGTCGCTTTCAAATGGTTTTGATTTTCCCCACAAATAATCTATACTTTTTTTATAATTTCATTGTAAGCAGATTCGCACGGGACATGTCTCATGGGACATTTTTTTCATCATGATACTTATGTTGTTTCTGCTGTTCTTCTTACGTAATTATATATAAAATGGATTACTAAAAATTTTTTAAAAACCAACACAAGTGTTCTATGTATTTGTTTTCACATCATAACAGCAATTTAACAAAAATGTGTAGTATAATTTTGCAAAAAGTGGTTGTTTGGGAGGTACCAAAAGGGGCGTGAAAACTTTGCCCATTTTTCACAAGAGGATATGTGTGGAATTGTGAAGGATTCTGGGTAGTAGTATACAAGTTATAAGATTACGAATATTTCACTAAATTTTGATACTTCGTGAGGAGGTACTCGAAGGAGTGGACCAACGTAGACCATCTTTGATATTAGCCTGAGCTAGAAAAATATATTAACACATACCAAAATTTTGAGGCAATCGGTTACTTCGGAACAAATAGATTTTTTTGCTATGTTTTTCTATTTTCTGTTTTTTCCGTGCCAACAAAAAAAATGTTTGTGAAAAAAAATCAGTTTGTTCTGTTTTAACGACTGTTACTAAACTTCTCTTTCCACGATAAAGTGTCATTGTTAACATTTGTATTACTCATACTTTCCTTTATTTTGTATCCCGGCTTTATCGAGCATATACTTGAAAAATATGGTCCAAGTGCTAGAGGCAACTTCCAAGAAAATTGGAAATTTTTATGAGAAAAAATCGATTTTGAGTGTATGGGCGGTCAATTTTGTCAATATATTACTCGGTGACAACTTCAAATGATCTAAGACCAGTCCTTATATTTTTTGCATAAAAATGTCTGAAGGTATGTCATTGTGCGGCTTATAACATGGATTCCAGTTCATACAAATCTATGTATCTTCTATATATATAAAAGAGAGTGTCTGTTTTTGGGTTTGTTTGTATGTTTGTTTGTTTGTTCCGTATAGCCGCCTAAACGGCTGGACGGATCTTCTTGAAATTTTCACAGAATGTACATGTGTAGGGGGTGGTGAAAATAGGGTACTTGAATTTGCGATATATGAAGTGGGCGTGGACCCGCCAACATGAGTCAAATTTTGGAATTGAGAAAAAATTTCAGCTAGAGTGCTGAAATTTTTGTGTATGCTTTAATGGCTAGATTATGTGAATGGTCCAAAAATGGGCGGAGTCGGACCAAAGGGCGTGGCCCCGCCTATATAGACCAAATTTTGAAATTGAGATATCTTGCACATTTTGATAGCGAGAATGCTGTAATTCTGGTGGTAGTCTGCTTGATTGGTCCAAAAACGGGCGGGATCGGTCCAATGGGCTTGGCCCTGCCCATATAAGCCAAATTTTTAAATTGAGACATATTCTTCATTTTGTTAGCGAAGATGCTGTAATTTTGTGTATATGTTTCTGGTGACAGTCTACGTGTTTGTTCTAAAAAAGGCCGCGATCGGACCAATGGGCGTGGCACCGCCCATATAAGCCAAATATTGAAATTGAGATATCTTACACAATTTGTTGTGGAGAGTGCTGAAATTTAACGTATATGTATCTGGAAATATTTTCCGCAATTTATTAGCGAGAGTCCTGTAATTTTGTGTATATGTATCTGGTGACGGTCTACGTGATTGGTCCAAAAATGGGCGGGATCGGACCAAAGGGCGTGGCCCCGCCTATATAGACCAAATTTTGAAATTGAGATATCTTGCACATTTTGATAGCGAGAATGCTGTAATTCTGGTGGTAGTCTGCTTGATTGGTCCAAAAACGGGCGGGATCGGTCCAATGGGCTTGGCCCTGCCCATATAAGCCAAATTTTTAAATTGAGACATATTCTTCATTTTGTTAGCGAAGATGCTGTAATTTTGTGTATATGTTTCTGGTGACAGTCTACGTGTTTGTTCTAAAAAAGGCCGCGATCGGACCAATGGGCGTGGCACCGCCCATATAAGCCAAATATTGAAATTGAGATATCTTACACAATTTGTTGTGGAGAGTGCTGAAATTTAACGTATATGTATCTGGTAGCAGTCTGCGTAATTGTTCCAAAAATTGGCGGGATCGGACACAATTTTTTTTTTTAGCGAAAATGCTGTATTTTTCTGTATACGTTTCTGGTGGCAGTCTAGGTTATTGGTCCAAAAATGGATCGGAAAATGGGCGGGTTCGGTCAAATGGCCCAGCCCATACAGGTCAAAGGTTGAAATTGCAATATCTAGCACAATTTGTTAGCGAGAGTGCTGTAATTATGCGAATATTAGTTTGATGGCAGCTTACATCATTAATCCAAAAATGGGCGGGATCGGACCAAAAGATGTGACCCTGCACATATGAGCCATGTTTTCAAATTGACTAACACCAATAAAAGGGGACATGCTCTTATAGAATTTTTGAATACAAACGACCTCATAACTCTTAACATAGGAAACATTGCAACATTTGTTAACAAAATTAGGGAAGAAATAGTAGATATAACTATATGAGATTCATGAGTGGAGGGTTTCGATGAAACACTCCTATTCGGACCACCGTTATATAAGGTTTTAAATTGCACGGCCACCGCCAAACCCCAAATAGTTTCCGTAATAAGGCTAAGACCGACTGGACTAAATTCGGAAATCTACTTAGAAATCGTTTGGATCAGCCTACACGCGATTATCTATGAACAGAAGACATTGATATCAATGTAAAGATTACGGAGGCTCTTGTAAAATCGTTCGAAGATAGTTGCCAACTTCGAGAAAGGAAATCTGCCTATGGAAAACCCTGGATGACAGGACAAATTCGCGCGATTGGCAGGGATGTCCGCAGACTTTACAACAAAGCTCGACGTAAAAAACAATCAGTATATTGGGACGACTACCACAAAAGACTCAAAGAATACAATAAAATCATTAGATCGGCGAAACGTAACTCCTGGAGGCTTTTATGTGAACAGGTAGACAGCGATAACAGCATTTCTAAAATGAAAAAGTTCCTCACAAAAACTCATGTCCAAACCGAATAAAAAGCTTCTCTCCCTTCAAGGGCGCGGGACGGGATGAAATATTTCCAGCACTTCTGCAGAATTAGGTGGATCTGGTATCATCTAATCTGGCTGGAGTATTCACTGCATGCCTAACCCATGCTTATACCCCAAAAAACTGGCAGGAATCAAGGGTGGTTTTCATACCCAAGCCTGGCAAGGCGTGTTATACGACCCCAAAGGTTTGTCGACCCATTAGCGTAACTTCTTTCCTTTTAAAAACAATGGAGCGTATTATTGATGTAATTATGGTCAAAAGTAAAAAACCGGATGAAGGCTTAAATTCAAACAACACGCCTATGACAAAGGAAGATCAGTGGAAACAGCTCTGCATGAGGTAGTGCACCACATAGAAGAGTCCTTCAGTAAAGAAATGTATACACTTGCTGTTTGCATAGACATTGAGGGCGCATTTAACAATGTGCAGACCGATACACTTATCCAGTCCTTAGGTTAGGTTGAATAGAGGAGACATTTAAAACGTCTCATGTCCATGGACATACACTTAAGCCAGTGGTTCGGCCTGTTGTGCGCTCCTTATTTATGATTTTCATACCCCACGGATTACAGAAAATCGGTACTAGACACGTATTTTCTCAGTATCTTCCAGTCATATCCTCTGAGATGAGTCAAGTCTGGCAATATGTCGGAACCGAAATATTGGGATCTTGCATGTGTGAAAGCTGGGCAGTGACACAGAAAATGTTCCATCGTTTTGATGTTTTCCCTGCATGCCCTGCATTCGTCGTTTCCTGCTAGTCCTATGCATCAACCTATTCTCGTCAACAGTGTCATCTAGTTTCCTATCCTTACAATATTCCATCATTGAATCATTTGAACATTCCTTATTTTGATTTATCTTTTGTATCGTCAGGTTTAGGCAAGCTTAAGACTTCTAACAGTGCTGGCCCAGATGGTATACCGAGTGTAATCCTGAAGCTATGTGCTCAGAGTATTGCTGTCCCGCTCACATTGCTTTTCAATAATTCGTTGAAGTTTGGATATTTCCCATTTATTTGGAGAAAATCTTTTATAACTCCACTTCATAAATCTGGGAGCTTGATTGATGTTATGAATTATCGTGGAATTGCGAAATTAAGTATAATTCCAAAACTTTTTGAAAAAATGATCACTGAGATTTTATCTCATAGTGTTTCACCTATTCTTAGTCCATTCCAACATGGATTTCGTAAGGGACTCTCGACTATGACAAATTTAGTTCAATTTACCTCCGAGGTAATTGATGAGTTTGTTCTTGGTAATCAGGCAGATGTGGTTTATACTGATTTTAGTAAAGCTTTTGATAGAGTTAATCATAAGCTCTTACTGTATAAGCTGAATCGCATTGGTTTTAGTAATAACTTGTTGAGTTGGATATCCTCTTATCTTAACAGTCGTGTTCAGATTGTTAAATTTGGTAGTTACTTCTCAGGTCCGATTTTGGTTTCATCTGGGGTACCCCAAGGTAGTCATATTGGCCCTTTGCTGTTTCTACTATTTATAAATGACTTACCAGATTAAATTATTAGTTCTAGATTACTGATGTATGCAGATGATGTTAAGATATTTTATTCTCGTAACACATCTGATGATTCTTTGTTTCTTCAAAATGACTTAGACAACTTTGGTTATTGGTGTGAAATTAATTGCATGGACCTTAATTTGAAGAAGTGTAAACATATGTGTTTCTCTAGATCGAAATTGATTCCATCTAAATTCAGTCTTCTTGGTTCCAATTTAGAAACTGTTGAATCCTTTGTGGATCTTGGTATATTAATGGATCCTAAACTTAACTTCAATAATCACATAATTACAATGGTGAACAAAGCTTATGGTGTCCTTGGCTTCATTAAGCGATGGGCGAAAGAATTCTCGGATCCATATGTAACGAAACAGTTGTATACTACACTTGTTAGACCTATTCTAGAATATGGTTCTGTTGTGTGGGACCCCCAATATGGGATTTATGTTGATAAAATTGAGTCCGTTCAGAAACAATTTTTATTATTTGCTTTGAGGCACCTGCATTGGAATAGTGATTTTGTTCTTCCACCCTATACTAATAGGTTGAGCTTGATAAGATTGCCTACTCTTAAGAGCAGACGTATTATGCTGAACACCACAATGATATTGAAGGTTATAAATTGTGATGTGCTTTCTGGATACATGCTTTCTAAGATAAGATTTAACGTACCATTCAGATCTTCCAGATATTACCAATTATTGCATATTGATTTTCAACGTACAAATTACGCATCTGCAGAGCCTATCCGTAGAATGTGCATAAACTTTAACACTTTATATGATATTATTGACTTTAATGTAGGAATAGATAGTGAAATCTAGAATCATATGTTATTTAAATCAGTAGTGAAATTCTGTTTTATGTGTGTTCTTTATTTAACTAAACAAAGTTAACACTTTTTATGCATGTATGTATGTACATACCGGCTGTTGATATATATTCTGTAGCTGGTATTCCACCCTCTACTGTTAACCCGCCATGGTTCGGATCATGGTGTGTACGCAATCCCTACGTTATGGGGATGTGGCCCCCGCGGTCGGAAGGGGCGGGTAAGAGTGGCTGCGTTGGGAACGTTCGTAAAAAAAAAAAAAAAAAAAAAAAAAATGAAGATGTGTTTGTAAGCTTCCCGTTAGAACACTCATCATCTTACTAATATCGATCTTGTTTAGTTTCAGAAGACTTCTTGTTTTCTTTTCATTTGGGTCACCCCACAGTATCTTTGCAGTTGCTCCTACTGTTGCGCTATTCCACACAGTTTTGTGACCCATCAATGCCCAGTGCTTCAACTCATCCTTCGTGGCTTCGAAAGGTTTCCAATTTTCCAAGTTTATTACTCGAAGTTCTCTGCCCTTTGAAGCCAAGCTGTTTGCTCGTTCATTTCCAATTACTCCGTTGTGTCCCGGTACCCAGAAAATACGCAGTTGACCATGGACTGAGTAATTATTTGTCGTTCTTTTACAGTCTAACACTGTTCTGGATTTGACCTTTTCCGATGTTATTGCATTGATCGCCATTTGGCTATCTGTGAAGATGTTGGCATACTTAGGCTTCGTGGTATTACTGAGCCAGTTAACACACTCCGTGATTGCTCGAACTTCTGCTTGAAATACTGTGTTATGGTCTGGGAGGCGGAAGTAAAGTTCGACTTCTGGTTCATCAATAAAAAGTCCCAGACCCGTCCTTCCTCCTTGCCTGGACCCATCAGTGTAGCAGCTGGTTCCCACTGGCGCATGAGCTAGTGTTCCGTTTTCCCAGGATTCACAGGTAGCTGAACGAATCACAGGTAGCTGTAAGCCGCACTTCAGGAATGCGGTCGGAGATTTCCGTTGTTTGAATATGACCGACCAGTGATTGTAATATCTTCTGATGGTACGACTTGTGGTCTCGATTTATCCATTCACCCATCACTTGTAGACGTCTTGGTGTGAGGGCTGCCTCATACTTTATACGGATATCTATTGGTTGGATGTGCAGTATAGTATTCTAATTGCTCCGCTTATGCCTAGACAGCACATACGTTGCACTTTTTGCTATGGTATTACGTTGTACTTTTGGTCCATTGATGTCCACCACACTACATAGGCGTAGGTTATTATTGGTCTAATCACGCTCATGTAAAGCCAGTGTGTCATAATTGGACGTAGTCCCCATTTTGAACCTATAGCTCTTCTGCACAACGACCAACTGTGGGCCTTTGTAACTCTTTCTTCAATATGATCTTTCCAGTACAGTTTCTGATCCAAGATTACTCCCAAGTATTTTATCTTTTTAGATATGGCAATATTCTTATCCAGGAAACGAGGCACGGTAAAAGGATGAATCTTCCTTTTCCTTGTAAATAGACATATTTCTGTTTTGTCTGGGTTGACATTTAGTCCCCTTGGTTGTGCCCAGTTATATGCTATGTTAAGTGCCTCCTCAGATCTTCTGCATAGTTGGTTTGGATGTGTGCCCCTTAGAAGTATTATAACGTCGTCTGCATAACAGACTGGTTTAAGTCCTTCATTGGTGAAGGCTTTAAGGAGACTGTGTATCGTCGTAACCCATAGGAGAGACGATAAAATGCCCCCCTGAGGTATACCACGATTTACCTTGTCTCTGATTTTTACGTCATATGACCCACAAATAATCCACCTATTCCTTAGCATATTGTTGATCCAGTTTATCAACGCCCGATCAACCTGAAACTCGTCTAAGGACTGGATAAGTGTATCGGTCTGAACGTTGTTAAAAGCGCCCTCAATGTCTATACAAACGGCAAGTGTGTACAATTTTTCATTGAAGGACTGTTCTATGTGGTGTACTACCTCATGTAGAGCTGTTTCCACTGATCTTCCTTTAACATATGCGTGTTGCTTGAATTTTCGCTTGTCATCGGCTATCTTACTTTTGATCATGTCGTCAATTATTCGCTCCATTGTTTTTAACAGGAAAGAAGTTAGGCTAATAGGTCGATAAGCCTTTGGGATCGTATAAATCGCCTTGCCAGGCTTGGGTATGAAGACCACCCTTGATTTCTGCCAATTTTTTGGGGTATAGGCATCAGTTAGGCATGCAGTGAAAACTCCAACCAGATGAGTTGATACCAGATCCACCTCATTCTGAAGAAGCGCTAGAAATATTCCGTCCGGTCCCGCAGCCTTAAAAGGAGAGAAGCTTTTTATTGCTTCTTTAACCATAGCATCCGTAATAGGTACTTGGTGCATTACATTTTCGTTATGTAACTGTTCCCCTGTTGGCCCAGCATTACCACTCGGAAAATGAGTTTTCATCAAAAGCCTTACGGTCTCATCTATAGTTTCCATCCTTTTACCCGTTTCATCCACCAGTGTTTCGGTTTGGATATGAGTTTTTGAGAGGAACTTTTTTATTTTGGACATGCTGTTAACGCTGTCTACCTGCTCACAGAAAAGCCTCCAGGTGCTACGTTTCGCCAGTCTAATGATTTTATTGTATTCTTTGAGCCTTCTGTGGTAGTCATCCCAATATACTGATAGCTTTTTACGTCGAGCTCTGTTGTAAAGTCTGCGGACATCCTTGCCAATCGAGCGAATTTGCCCTGTCATCCAGGGTTTCTCATAGGCAGATTTCCTTTCTCGAAGCGGGCAACTATTTTCGAATGATTTTACAAGAGCCTCCGTAATCCTCCTCACATTGATATCAATGTCTTCTGTACTTGGATAATCGTGTTTAGGCTGGCCCAATCGATTTCTAAGTAGATTGCCGAATTTGGTCCAGTCGGTTTTAGCCTTATTACGGAAACTTATTGGGTTAGGCGGTGGCCGTGCAATTTTAAACCTTATATAACGGTGGTCCGAATAGGAGTGTTCGTTCGAAACCCTCCACTCATGGATCTCATCAATGAGGTTTTCCGAGCATATCGTTATATCTAATACTTCTTCCCTAATTTTGTTAACAAAGGTCGCCTTGTTCCCTATGTTGAGAGTTAGGAGATCGTTAGTATTCAAAAATTCTATAAGGGCTTGTCCCCTTTTATTGGTTTCAGTACTACCCCAAGCAATATGGTGTGAGTTGGCATCACAACCACCTAGTAACCCATTACTTGTATTTTTGGATTCCCTTACCAGACGTTGTAATTCCGACGTAGGTGGCAATGTCGGCGCATCGAATGGCAGGTATACTGACGCCAGGTACATACTTCCATTACCTTGCATCAGCACAGTTGCGTCCGATGTTAACAACTCTGGAGAGAAAAGATAGCATAAGTTTTTATGGCACAGAATACAAGTCCTTGGACGAGTACCTGTGTTAGCGTAGAAAAGATTTTAGTTCATATGGTTTAATCCAGTAACTTTGTTACTAGTAGTCCACGGTTCCTGGACCTGCCTTTATTTATTATGTCCATCAGAGCAATGGATGCCGTTTCGCTCCGGTGGAGGTTTATCTGGATGACCTCAATCATTGTCTTTCCAGTAAAAGTTTCCTTTGGGAGTCGTCTATCCTATCTGGTGGCACTCCCTCCTTATTTGGTAGTGAGTCTTTCTCCTCCTTTCTTTTACTACCTATTACACACTCTTCAAGTAGACCTCTTTGGGAGGCGGTGTTACTTTTTGTCGTTCCCTCTTTGTTTTGATTCTTTATGAACCTATTCCTATCACCACTATTGCTGGGAACATTCTGGTGATATTATCGGCAATTTGGTAATGTTATCGACCACTTTTGGGAAGGCGGTGTTGTTTTTTGTCGCTCCCTCTTTGTTTTGAGTTTTTGTGCCCCTCTTCATATCCTTATCGCCACCTTTGCTAGGAACTTTCTGCAAAATTGATGATGTTATCGGCAAATTGGCGATGTTATCGACCACTTCCACCTCACTTTTTGAAATTGTCTCACTCGCTTCTTTCTGTTCACTATTTTCGTTTGCCACTGCAGGCGGTACGTTCGTGTTTGGGCTCGACTTAACTGTCCTGCCAATGGGGGTTTTTCCAATCTTAAAGAAGATTTTCCAAATCCCGAAAAATGCCATGCCTTTTGTCTTGACAAGGCTACCCCTGGAATACGGGTCTATGCCTACCACCAGGAGAGAACCATCGGGATCATTTTTCCTGTGGAAGACTTCCCACTTCCCCACTTTAAGGTTCGAATCTTGTTTGCCAATGACGCTGAGTATGCGCTCGGTACCTTACTTGCCCATCCTCTCACATAGAAAGATGTTTTTATGAGTACAGGGATGTCGCTTTTCCTTACCAGTTTCAGCATCAAAACGCCCCTCTCAAACGTGCAACTCATTACTTGGATTGTTGGTCCATCATTAGATTCGAGAATGTGGTCCAATACCTTTGTGTAGAACAAATCTTCGAAGATGCTCTTTTGCTCTTCGGGAATTCTGCCAGACGCACTACTGCTATCAATTATGGCATAGTGTAGTTCGTCCTGAATATGTTTTTTGGCTATTTGGGAATAAGATGGTGCTTCCTTACCCTTTCTTATAGCCACCTTGCTTTTTCCTTTAGAATGGGTCTTTTTGTTTGAGGCCCCCTCTTTTATCGATGGTTCGGTGGACTTACTCACCTTCTCAACAACAGGATCAACTTCACCTCTCACCATTAACGGATTCTGACTAGAAACTCCTTTTTTTGGTAGATTGAATAGGTTTCTCCGAAATGCTGGGTGTCGGTGAGCTTTTTTTCTTCTTAATTGATTTCGCATCGCTATGCTCTTCGGGAGATCTGACTCTTTTAGTAGATGTAGAAGAGTCAGATTCATCCTGTAATATCTTCTGCCGGTTCATCTTATTCAGTTTCCTTCTCAGTGCCCCTGACAGTCTTTTCCTATTTTCAACAATAGTAATATTGTTATCACTTGATCACTCAGAGTCCGAGTTCCCACTAGCTTTTAAAAGCTGGGGTTGCTTAGAGCCCCCCCTTGGGTTTTCTTTATCTTCCTCATCGTTTATTTTGCCAAAGGCTAGATGTGCTCTTGTATCTGTTTCGACTACGGAATCCGAGGCACCCAACCCCGTAGAAGTTACTTGCTCACGATTGTTTGATAACGACGACACGTAACTCGCCAGTAAATCAACGCTTTCCGCCGGTACTGGGTTTATTTTGCCCTGCACCGTAATATCATTTACTTCATCAGGGTTAATCATAAATTTTTGGGAGAGACCCCCATAGCCAGTATTTGCCCGTAATAGGTACGTCGATGTTGGCCTTCCAGACTACTTCCAAAATGTCTGTCCTGAGACCGATGCACCAAATTCAACCACCACTTTAAGAACAACACCTTGTGGTTGCGTAGTAGGTAGGTGAATAAGTATTGCGTAATAGGTTGAAAAGACTATTGTTCTCTAATCTATCTATCTAATCTATCTATCTAATCTATCTATCTATCTAATCTATCTATCTAATCTATCTATCTAATCTATCTATCTAATCTATCTATCTAATCTATCTATCTAATCTATCTATCTAATCTATCTATCTAATCTATCTATCTAATCTATCTAATCTATCTAATCTATCTAATCTATCTAATCTATCTAATCTATCTAATCTATCTAATCTATCTAATCTATCTAATCTATCTAATCTATCTAATCTATCTAATCTATCTAATCTATCTAATCTATCTAATCTATCTAATCTATCTAATCTATCTAATCTATCTAATCTATCTAATCTATCTAATCTATCTAATCTATCTAATCTATCTAATCTATCTAATCTATCTAATCTATCTAATCTATCTAATCTATCTAATCTATCTAATCTATCTAATCTATCTAATCTATCTAATCTATCTAATCTATCTAATCTATCTAATCTATCTAATCTATCTAATCTATCTAATCTATCTAATCTATCTAATCTATCTAATCTATCTAATCTATCTAATCTATCTAATCTATCTAATCTATCTAATCTATCTAATCTATCTAATCTATCTAATCTATCTAATCTATCTAATATATCTAAACTATCTAATCTATTTAATCTATCTAATCTATTTAATCTGTCTAATCTATCTAATCCCTCTAATCTATCTAATCTATCTAATCTATCTAATCTATCTAATCTATCTAATCTATCTAATCTATCTAATCTATCTAATCTATCTAATCTATCTAATCTATCTAATCTATCTAATCTATCTAATCTATCTAATCTATCTAATCTATCTAATCTATCTAATCTATCTAATCTATCTAATCTATCTAATCTATCTAATCTATCTAATCTATCTAATCTATCTAATCTATCTAATCTATCTAATCTATCTAATCTATCTAATCTATCTAATCTATCTAATCTATCTAATCTATCTAATCTATCTAATCTATCTAATCTATCTAATCTATCTAATCTATCTAATCTATCTAATCTATCTAATCTATCTAATCTATCTAATCTATCTAATCTATCTAATCTATCTAATCTATCTAATCTATCTAATCTATCTAATCTATCTAATCTATCTAATCTATCTAATCTATCTAATCTATCTAATCTATCTAATCTATCTAATCTATCTAATCTATCTAATCTATCTAATCTATCTAATCTATCTAATCTATCTAATCTATCTAATCTATCTAATCTATCTAATCTATCTAATCTATCTAATCTATCTAATCTATCTAATCTATCTAATCTATCTAATCTATCTAATCTATCTAATCTATCTAATCTATCTAATCTATCTAATCTATCTAATCTATCTAATCTATCTAATCTATCTAATCTATCTAATCTATCTAATCTATCTAATCTATCTAATCTATCTAATCTATCTAATCTATCTAATCTATCTAATCTATCTAATCTATCTAATCTATCTAATCTATCTAATCTATCTAATCTATCTAATCTATCTAATCTATCTAATCTATCTAATCTATCTAATCTATCTAATCTGATCTATCTTTTTTTTAATTTAGTTTTTTATTTAATTTTCAAAGTTTACAAAAATGTTTTATTTCTAACTCCCGCGAAGCCATCTGGCTTGTCTGCAGGATAACAAAAAGGTATTTGAGTAAATCAATGTTTCATATTATTTTATGTTTCTTCAGTTCAACTGTGTAAATACATTAGTAATTTAATGTCATCTAAAAATAATTATATTATTTATAGCTTATTGTAGTAGGAAATGTTTTTTAATTTTCTTTTTCCTTGTAAATTTATTGTTGAGATTTATCAGGTTTACTGGCATCGCGTTAAACGTCATTGGAAGGACAACTTCTAGTGATTTTTTGCCATAATAGTTTCGAAAGCTGGGCACCTTGTATCTTCCTTGCGCTCTACTTTTTGTATTCTGAATGTGGCTAATAGGTTTAAGGATATTACGGTCGTCGTAGAATTCATTTACTATGGTTGTTTTGTATATCCCCTCTATATCAAGGATCTTTAGCGTATGTTTTTTGGGTTGTTTGATGTTACAAGATTATTTGGTATTGCAATATTGATTTGATTTGCTGTATTATTTGTTTGTGAATTCACCAATTGGTATTTGTAATTTTTAGCGAGCAATTTTGTTAGCCTATCTTGAGTTTGTTGTAGTGTTCTACAGTATTTAGCTCTCCCCCAAGCGGTAATGCCATGTCTCAAATAAGACTCAGCAAGTGAAAAGTATGCTTGCTTTAAAACGTTATATGGACAGCCTTTGCTAAGGTGGTACATTGAAAATGCAGTTTTTCGCAGCTTGCTTTGCAGATTTTCTATGTGTTTTCCACTTAAAGTGGCTATCAAGATGTATGCCTAGGTACTTGTAGGTATCCACAATTTCGATACGTTCTTCACAAGTATCGCTTTCCTCACTAGAGTTAGTTTGTGTTTCATGTAAACAATCGTTACTATGAAATGTTAGTGTTGTTGCATGGGAAATCGAATGACGTGGTCTAAAATGCATTATTTTTGTTTTGCTGGAGTTTATTATCAGACCACTATCATGACACCATATCATTATCACATCCAGTTCTCTTTGCAATATTTGCGTGGCTGCATTTATGTTTTTATCCGCTACTATCACCGCCGTGTCATCCGCATACGCTAATGGAGTGCATTCTTTCAACCGGTTTATCATATTGTTGGCGTATAGAATGTATAAGATTGGTCCTAGTTTTGACCCTTGTGGAACTCCATAGTTTACGTTTATCTCTTGACTAACATTGTTTTCAAGTAGCATTCTATAAGATCGGTATGAAAGTTTTGAAATTTTGAAAAGAAATTTTTGAATCCAATCCAAACAATATCCTCTTAAACCACTTCTCTCCAATGTTGCTATTAGTTTTTGGTTTGGAAGCGTATCAAATGCTTTCGTAAAATCAATAAAAAGAGCAAGACAATGTTTATTTTTAGCAAAGTTTTTATTAATATTCGAAAACAAACCTAAGAATTTATTTATGCTCTTATCTTTTTGAAATCCATACTGGGAATTATTTAAGATATTGTATCTTTTCATAAACTCATTCAATCTTCGGGATATTACTTCTTCCGGTATCTTCTCTACAACCGACAATATCGATATTGGCCTATAATTATTATAATCAACCTTTTTACCAGTTTTGAAAATAGGTCGTATAAATGAGGTTTTCAATATTTTAGGTATTTCTGCTTCATTCAGACTGCAGTTGACAAATTTTGTAATTATTGGTGTAAGACACATGGCATTATTCTTTATGTCAATGGCTCAAATTCCGTCTGCGCCTGGACTTTTCCTTATGTTAATTTTGACCAGAATATTGTAGATTTCTTCAGTACTGATTGGGTCGATGTAAATAGTATTAGGTATTTTTGTTTGAAACCCGAAATCTGTTTTTATACTACACTTATGTATGACTTTTTCAACACTATCGTTAAAGCTTTTTACAAAATTATTTGCAATAGTTAACATATTTTGGTTTTTGAAGTTTGTTTATCTTTACGCCACCTTTTATAAAGTCTATAACGTATGTCACATCTTTTTAAAAGTTCTTCGTTTAGCCAAGGATAAGGCTTTCTTTTATTATTTTTGTTTATTTTTTACTTTTCATATATTTTTGAGAAGGTATCGTATATATTATTGAATATTTCATTAGTATTATTAGATCCATTCATTAGATCATCCCAATTAATTTCATTAATCAGACGATTAACTTTTCCATTATTAAACTTTGTTCCAAAATCCGAACCCTGTCCACAACTAGCGCTTTTATTTCTATTGCATTCTTCTTTTACGCAGCCAAAGAGTGCGTAATGGTCCGACAGAGTTGTTCTCACCACTGCCGCGTATGCTGATGCCTTACCTATGTTGATTCGTATGAAAAAGTGATCAATGCAGGTACTACTGTTGCTGTTCGTGTCTTCCCTAGTCGCATCAGTCACCATGCAGTACATACCATTAGACGAGAGCATTCCTAAGTATTTTGTTGTTGTGATATTTCGTTTACGAATGTCGATATTCATATCGCCCACGAGTATTATTGGTTGCTTCTTGTTTATTTTTGTTAGTGTTTTGTCTAGTTCAGCGATGAATGTCTGCATGTTTTGACTTGGTGGCCGGTAGACTGATATGACTGCGACCGAGATTCCATTCATTGTTGTAAAGTTTAACATGATCGCTTCAAATGAGGTTGCGTTACATATTGTTGTTTCGTAGTTCAATGTCTCTTTAACGTAGACTGCAATACCCCCTCCTCTGCTTTTCCTGTTTAAGAATGTTGCACTGAAACCATCAATATGATAAAATTCGTTTTCGCTGTTTGTTATGTTAGTTTCAGTAAATATTATTAGTTGTATTTTGTTTATAATGTCTTTCGTAAGTACTATAAATGGGAGAAAATTCTTACGGAGTGAACGTATATTCAAGTGTATAAATGGTAGTTGGTGCATTAAATAATCCATATTAATTTCCTTGAAATTATTGACTACTTCTGGTAGATAATTCATTTTGTTTTTTTTTTTATTTTTTAATTGTGTTTGTCCTTTCTTTGTAAAAAGAGTCAAGAAACTAATGTTCGATATTGTTATATTTTTTTATAGATTTGAGACTTTTGCTGTATGTTGTTTTATTTATTGGCGTTCGATTTTCAAAAAACAAAAAAAGGTGTTATTTATATATCGGATATTAAAATCGCTTCGTTTATTGTGTCCAAATCTTGTTCTGTATTTATTAATATTGCAGATGTTTTTTCGGTTTTTCGGATATAAATTTGTCCATTTCGAACCCAAACATATTTCCATCCACGTTCCCTGGCCTTAATTTTAGTTTTATACATTCGTGTTAATTCGTCATTTATATATACATATTCGTTTGTTTGCTTTTTTCTCTCATCTCACAAAACATTTGCTTTACTCGGTGTTCTTTTTTTTCGACATAAGTTCATTCTTTTTCGTTATTGTCGCAAATTTTACAACGATTTTGTTTTTGTGTTTTACATGCATTATACCGGTAATGTCATCATCTGATATTTCCATTCCTAAGTATTTCGCAATTCTTTTGAGTATTGTTTCACGGTTTTGTTCTTCATCTACTATGTTATTTATTTCGATGTTTTGACAGATCATTTGTTGTTCTAGTCGATGAACTCTCATTTCTACATTGTTGATTTGTTCGGTTTTCTCTTTATCTTTTATTTGGAGATTATCCACTTTGTTTTTTATGTCTGCTAGAGCATCATTTAACTGGGAGAGAACAATATTCAGTGAACTCAATTGCTGTTTTATATCATCGTCGGCTTTATTCAAAGTTTCCGCATTCTGAGAAATATTATCTGAAAGTTAAGCCACAGTGGACGATTTTCAAAAAAAACATTTTTAACTAAAAATTCTTAATAACTCGAATACCTGGGTTTTTTGGCAAAAATGGTTTATATATTTCGATTCAGCATCGATTTAGCAATTTTAGCTGAATACCAGAATACTCCAACTTTTTTGGTTAAGCCACAGTGGACGATTTTCAAAAACACATATTTAACTAAAAATTCTTAATAACTCGACTACGTATGCCTTCTGTATGTAGGACTACAAAATCTTCATTATCTTCTTCAATTGCGTTAATCGACATCTGTGGATTGCGTACATATAGAGATGATTTGCCGTCTTGGTACCACGCCATTTCTTTCCTCTTAGTATACTGTTCACTTACTAGTACTATATCAACCTCTTTGTCCATAGCATTTTGTATCATTAGTTCTTGCGCTTCGCGACTTCTGCCTAGATTTACTTGGAGTATCCTAATCGTCATTTTTATATCTACATGTGTTGCTACTGCCCAAATAGTGGCTACTATTTTGTCTTCCAGCCTCTAGGCAGATTACACACCTTGGTTCATTTTTACATGTGTTTGCCTTATGTCCGTTTAGGCCGCATTTCATGCAGGTTTGGCTGCCATCCTTTCCACGACAGAATCGTGCAAGATGGCCTTGATCTAAGCATCTAAAACGCCTTTTGGGAAGGGTTTTCATTCTTACTCGCCATATTACCAGTCCGACTTTAATTCTGTTCTTTTTTAGTATGGTAACTGCAACATTTCCAGGAGCTTCCACGAGTGCCTGCTTTGTAGCGCCATAGTATTCTCGGATGTTACGAACTGTTATTTTGCTAGCATCGGTTTCTGCAGAGGCTTTTAGGTTAGGTTGAAGAGAGGAGACGTTTAAACGTCTCATGTCCATGGACATACACTTCAGCCAGTGGTTCGGCCTGTTGTGCGCTCCTTATGCAGATGCTTTTAGAATGCCACTGATTATGTCATCATTTTCAGTGGTTTCTTCCATATCTCTAATATCTAGGGGATATTTTTCTATGAATGTTTGCGCGTTCACATTTTCTCCGAGTGATCCTTTTATTGCACCTTCTAGTTTATTGGCTTGACCGTCTCCCTTTGTCATCTCTATTAGGACATTTCCATCTGCTGTTTTCCGAATCTTTTTTATGCCAACACCAATTTCCTCGGGTTTTTTTCGTTCTTCATTTCTTTCACTATTTCAGCATAGCTGCAATTGTCTGTTTTAATTGTCAAGGTTTCTCCTTTGTTTCTAATCTGTTTCTCTATATTTTTACTTGGTCTCTTCTTTTTATTGCGATTTTTGCATTCCACCAAGGACCACTGCTGTTCTTTCTCAACATCTGTAACATTTTCATCTGGTTTCTGTATCCTGACCTTTTAGTCCGATTTATTTTTTTCCGGAGAGATTGAGGCTGCTCTTTTGGAACTTTTCTTTTGGGGCTCTTTCTCTGTTTGGGTACCTTTATTTGTCGTCTAAAACACTGTATTTTCCTCTGGTGCACCTATAACGTTGATCAGTGCTATCGCTTCTCTATTCGCACGTATCTGTTGGTACATGGCAACGGCCTGCAGAAGGTTATCTCTAATACTCTTATGTATGTTTCTTGAGTCCATGACTATAGTATGCATAGCACTCACTTTGTTCCCAAGGTTAACAAAAGCTATTTCTTCATTTTTAAGTGAGTCAAAATGACTATCTTCGCTCTATCTATCTATCTATTTTTTTTTTAGCTGGAGGTGGTAACCTTCATAAGGTCCCACATAACATGGGTATGTCGGACTCTTACCGACTAAAACCATCTCCATCGCCAGCCCCTTTCCCCACGGCACTGCCATCAGGTATTACTTCGTGGGGGTCATCTCTTGATGCGCCTTTCTGCTTACTTTTTTGCTCCTACTCGATTGCAGAAAGTGGCGTGGTTCTCGCTGCTTTTCGAATTTCTTCCTCTTCTCTCAACCTTATGCTAACAAAAGTGATGAATTTGCTGAGTATCTCCCAATCGCGTTCATACCTAAGCATGGTGTCAACCACGTTCTCAGCTGTGAGGCTTTCCCCAGATCTTCTTCTGTTCTTGATCTCTGTGCGTGGAATCTCCCACAACAAAGGATGACGTGTCCCGCAGTTTCGTCCTCATTCGGAAAGTTTGGGCAAGTTGGGGAGTCATCTAGTCCAAACCTATACAAATAGGCCCTGTAGCCTCCATGGCCTGTTAAGAATTGGGTATGGTGGTAATTCACCTCCCCATGTATCCTGTCTACCCACTTGATTATATTAGGGATATGCTGGTATGTCCACTTTCCCATGGTCGAGTTACTCCATCTGGTCTGCCATCTCGCCAGAGATTTCGTCCTTTCCATCTGTCTTAGGGTCTTCCTTGAAATCTCCGGGTGGCTTATCGTACTTTCATATATATTGGACATTTCTCTAACTGCTATATCTATAGGTATAACTCCAGCGACTACGCTAGCTGCGTCTAAGGATATCGTGCGGTATCCGCTGCAGATTCGGAGACAGGTTCGTCGGAATATAGAAATTACACCTTTGCTGACACATTTTATATGTTTTCTTCCGACCGGGGCTCCATATAGAATGACCGAATTGGACACTCGGGATATTAGTATCCTCCTACTCTGCCGTGGGCCACCAATATTTGGCATCATTCTAGACAGGGCATGTGCCGCTTAAATTGTATGCGATCGTCAATCATTACGCCCAAATATTTAATCCTATCCTTTGAGCATATTTCACTTTCTCCTACACGGATTCTTAGGGTCTCCTTAATCCTTTTATTGCTAATAAGCACTGCTTCCGTTTTATGTACAGCAAGGTCTAGGTTGACTGATTCAAGCCATAGCTTTATTTTTCTTATTGCTTTGAACACATCATCATACATTGTGTTCCACATTAAGGGTCCCAGGACTGATCCTTGCGAGACTCCAGCTGTGACTATAAGTTCCCGTGCCATTATCTGTGTCATACCATAGGGTCCTATTCGATAGGTAGTCATTTACGATCCGTACTAAGTATTCTGGCACATGTAGTTTCCGTAGTGATGCCATGATATGATTCCACCTAGCTGAATTAAAAGCATTCCTAATATCCAGTGTTATTATCGCGCAATACTTCCCTGCTGATCTCTTTCCTTGAATGGCCTCTCTTGCCATGTTCGTCACATAGTTTATGGCATCGACAGTTGACTTCGCTTTTCTGAATCCGAATTGTGTTTTCGACAGTCCTTCGGCTTCCTCTATGGCTGCTAGCAATCTATTATATACAGGGTGGCTGATATGTAATGCAACAAAGTAAAGCGCTATTATTATTTTTTTTTTAAATTTTATTGTTCAAAAGCAAAAAATGTCGGAAATAACATAAAATTTTAGAAACAGTTTAGATTTGTCCGAATTGGCCACCTTTGGCACGAATTATGGCCTTCAAACGGCCGACAAAGCCATCACACGCTGCACGAAAGTGGCTCTGCGGTATTTTGGCTCATTCCCGGCGAAGCGCCGTCTTGAGATGATCGATACTTTGGTATTTTTAAGTGCGAACCTCACTCTCTAAAATGCCCCAGGCGCAAAAGTCAAACGGATTGAGATCCGGAGATCTTGCTGGCCATTGTGCGGTAGAAATTAAGCGAGGAACCTCCTTTTTAAGCCATTCTTGGTTGACGCGTGCTGAGTGCGATGGTGCTGAGACCTGTTGGAATGTCCATGGTCTGCGGCCAAAATGTTTGTCTGCCCAGGGCTTCAATACTGTCTTTAGGACATTTTCCCGATAATATTCGGCATTTATTTTGACCCCATGGTCGATGAATACGAGTGGGGAGCGACCATCGGCCGTTACGGCGGCCCGCACCATTACCATCGGCGGCGCTTGAGTTCTTGTGGCCAATCGAAGGTGTAAATTTTCAGCTGACCTCTTTGGCAAGTAAACCCGATCATTTTGTTTGTTCACAAACTGCTCAATTTGGAATGGCTTCTCATCGGAGAAAACCAAATTCGGTAACTGGCCACTTTCGTGCAAGCGAAGCAACTCCTTGGCTCTTTCCAGTCTAACTTTTTTTTTGTGTATCGGTGAGCTCTTGCACTTATTGGAACTTCAATGGCTTTAGTCCAAGCTCATTTTTTAATATGTGTTGTATCCGTTCTCGCGATATGTTCAGCTCACGAGCAATTTTTCTACCACTGCGGCGTGGATTTCGATCAAATCTGACCTTCACTTTTCGGATAATTTCTGGCGTTGTTACAGTTTTTTTTCGTCCACTTTTTGGACGCGATGCAACACTGCCAGTATCACGGTAACGAGCAATGGTGCAAGAAACAAAAGATTTATTCACATTTAAATGCTGGAGGGCTCTAACGATAGCCCCATGTGTTTTTCCACCCAAATATGTATAAAGCAATCACACTATCACGCTTGAATTCCATCACGAATAACTTTTTTCTGAATGCAATAGATCAAAATGCTTTTGTAAGCTTGCAAACAATAAAATGAACTGTTACTGAAATAAATCTGTCAGCTATCAGACTAGCGGTTTAGAAATGATAGCAACCTGAAGTTCGTTGCAATACATATCAGCCACCCTGTATAATTCTCTCCAAGTATTTACCCATGGTATCGAGTTGTTTCCCTGGCTTGGGTATCAGGATAAGTCTTTGTCTTTTCCATATTTTCGGGAATACTCCATTTTTTAAGATTTCATTGAATAGATCGGCGATAAGTTGAGGTCTCGTCTTTAGAGCAAGCTTCAGAGCAAGCTTCAGAGCAAGCTTCAGAGCAAGCTTCAGAGCTCTGTTTGGGATAAGGTCTATTCCCGGCGATTTGTTTGCGCCTATTTTAGAGTCCATCTCCAATATTTCGCCTACGGTAACCTCCGGCGGATTACGAATGAACTGGTGTATTGGTTCCACTGTAGAGGGTTCCCCTTGGTGGAAAAGGGTAAACATTATTCTGTTAATAAGCTCCGGGCACGTAACTTGGGGCGTCCTCTTCCCCTTTATACGGGACATTACGACGCGATAGGCGTTACCCCAGGGAGTGTGATAGTTTTCCCCTATCTATCTTTTTTCCTATCTATCTAACTTTTTTTCCTAACTATCTATATATCTATCTATCTATCTATTTATCTATCTATCTATGTATCATTTTTTTTATTTTAATGGACGTAGTGATAGCGCACTATCTACTAGTGGTCCTACACAGGAACCGCCACCCTGGGACCGCTTTCGCATTACTTCGGGGTGGGGTACATTTACTGCTCGGTGCAGTTGTCTCTTTGTTCCTAGTCCCCCTTCCATCATTTATTTATGAGATTAGGGGTTCGGCGTATGTATTTGTTGGTGTGCTGTTTTTTCTCTCATGATTGTCTGTAAGAGGTTGGAGTATTTGTACCAGTCCTGAACATTTCTCATCATTGATCTAACAACTTGAGCGATTGTCATATTCATTACCTCTGGATATAACGTTCGTCTGCTGCTCCAATATCTAAATTTTAAAATAGTGTGTTCGACGTTGTCATCAAATTCATTACCTCTGGATATAACGTTCGTCTGCTGCTCCAATATCTAAATTTTAAAATAGTGTGTTCGACGTTGTCATCAAATTCGTTACACATTTCACTTATTGCTTCGTGTCGTATTTGGAATTTATTTAGGTCACTGGCAAAATTACCATGAGCACTGAAAACCTGTGTCAGGTAAAAGTTTAGTTCTCCATGTTTTCTGTTTATCCACGTCTTTATGATTGGTATAAGGCTGTGGGTCCATCTACCTTTGTCGGTTTCCTCCCATCGTCTTTGCCATATTAGCATCATTTTCTCTCTTGCAGCTTCTTTTATACGCGACGTTTCCCTGTTGCGATTCTCGGCAGTATACTGTATTGCTATTCTTTCATCGTATATCTCTTTTCTTTCAAGCAACAAGAGATCAATTGGTGGTATTCCAGCGAGAACGGACACAGCTGCAGTTGATATAGTCCGATATGCCGATGTTACGCGTAGTGGAACTTGTAGACGTCTTGCTGTGAGGGCTGCCTCATACTTTATACGGATGTCTATTGGTTGGATGTGCAGTATAGTCTCCAACGCTTTTGTTGGTGCAGTTCTAAATGCGCCGCTTATGCCTATACAGCACATACGTTGCATTTTTTGCAAAGGTATTACGTTGCACTTCTTGTCCATTGATGTCCTCCACGCTACACAGGCGTAGGTGATTATTGGTCTAATCACGTAAAGCCAGTGAGTCATATTTGGACGTAGTCCCCATTTTAAACCTATAGCTTTTCTGCACAACGACCAACATCTGTGGGCCTTTGTAACTTTTTCTTCAAGATGATCTTTCCAGTACAGTTTCTGATCCAAGATTACTCCCAAGTATTTTACCTTTTTAGTTATAGCAATTGTCTTATTCAGGAATCGAGGCCGGGTAAAACGTGGGATCTTCGTTTTCCTTGTAAATAGACATATATCTGTTTTGTCTGGGTTAACATTTAATCCCCTTGGTTGTGCCCAGTTATATGCTATGTTAAGTGCCTCTTCAGCTCTTCTGCATAATAGGTTTGGATGTATGCCCCTTAGAAGAATTATAACGTCGTCTGCATAACAGACTGCTTGAAGTTCTTCATTGGTGAGGGCTTTTAGGAGACTGTGTATCGTCGTAACCCATAGAAGAGGCGATAATATGCCCCCCTAATCCACCTATTCCTTAGCATATTGTTGATCCAGTTTTTCAGCGCCCGGTCAACCTGAAACTCGTCTAAGGACTGGATAAGTGTATCGGTCTGTACATTGTTAAATGCGCCCTCAATGTCTATGCAAACAGTAAGTGTATACATTTATTTACTGAAGGACTCTTCTATGTGGTGCACTACCTCATGCAGCTGTTTCCACTGATCTTCCTTTGACATAGGCGTGTTGTTTGAATTTTAGCCTGTCATCCGCTATTTTACTGTTGACCGTAATAAGGCCTTAGTCTTATTACGGAAACTTATTGGGTTTGGCGGTGGCCGTTCAATTTTAAACCTTATATAACGGTGGTCTGAATAGGAGTGTTCATTCGAAACCCTCCACTAATGGATCTCATCAATAACCAGACGTTGTAATTCCGACGTAGGCGGCAATGTCGGCGCATCGAATGGCAGATGTATTGACGCCAGGTACATGGTTTAACCCAGTATCCTTGTTGCTAGTTGTGCATGGTTCCTGGATCAAAGCAATATGAACCCTGCCTTTATTGATGATGTCCATCAGAGCATTGGATGCTGTCTCGCTCCGGTGGAGGTTTATCTGGTGGAGGTTGGGAGTCTATCCTAGATGATGGCAAAGTGGGTTATTCTCGTCCTTTCGTTCACTAGTTATTACACCATCTTCCAGTAGACAATTTTGGGAGGCGGTGTTATTTTTTGTCGCTCCCTCATTGTTTTGAATCGTTTTGTGGCTCTATTTATTTTGATCACCACCTTTGCTGGGAACTTACTGCAAAAGTGGCGGTACTATTGGTAAACTGGTGGTGTTATTGGCTACTTCCACATCCGTTTTTGGCAGTGTTTTACTTGTCTCCATCCGTTCAGTATCAGTGTTTGCCTCTTCAGACAGTATATTTGGACTCGATTCAACTGTCCTGCAAATCGGGATCTTTCCAATTTTGAAAACGACTGTCCAGATCAAGAAGTACGCCATGCCTTTCACCGTGACAAGATTGCTCTTGAATTCTGGGTGTATGCCCAACATGGTACCATCCTTCATATAGAAGACGTCCCACTTTCTCACGGAAAGTTTTGAATTCTGTTTGCCAATGATGTCGAGTATGTATTCTGATGAGAACTTACTGGGGCATATACGCTTCTGTTCTGTATTCCGAGAGCGGATTTAATCCGAATTTCTAATTCATAAAATTGTCCATAATTTCTTTTTGAGGACTTTTGAAGAATATCCGTAAACGCAGATTGTCTTTATTTTCCCATTCGAAGATATCTGATACATTGGAAACATGTTTGGGTCCGAAGTAACAAATTTAGAAACTCTATTCCGAGCGGAATATTCCGATTCAAGCCACATTCGGAATACAGAACAGGGGCGATAAGGTCGTTTTAATGAGTTCAGGAATGTCGCTTTTCCTTACCAATTTTAGCTTTGCGCCGTCCCAAGGTGCGGGGAAGCTATCCACAAGTTTAGCGAGGACACCAGCGCAGCGTTGTGATGCCAGCCTTAGCATCAAAACACCCCTCTCAAACTTGCAACTCATTACATCGATTGGTGGTTTATCCTTAGATTCGAGGACGTACTCCGCTACCCACGTATAGACCCAATCTTCGAAGTTACTCTTTTGGTCTTCGGGGATTCTGCCAGATGCACTACAGCTATCAATTATGGCATAGCATAGATCGTCTCGAAATCATCATATTAGAATAAAATGGTGGCTTCTTACCCTTCTTTATGGCCAATTGATTTTTCCGTGTTTGTAGAGTCTTTCTATTTAAAGCCTCATCCTTAAAGATGATTTGGTTGACTTGATCTGCGTTACTGGATCAACATTACTGCCCACGATCGAAGGACCCCGACTAGAGATTTCCTTTTGTGTGGTTACGTTAGGCTTCTCCGAATTACTGGAAGACGGCGAGCCATTTTTCTTCTTAGTCATTTTCAAAGCGCTATGTTCTTCGGGAGACCTGACTCTTTTAGCGGCCTCCATGTATGTGTTGGAGGTAGAATTGTCAGGTTCATCCCGTAATAGGTTCTGTCGGTTCAACTGATTCAGTTTCCTTCTTTGTGCCCCCGACAGTCTCTTTGAGTGAGCAACAATAGTGATATAGTTTTCATTTGATGATTCAGAGTCAGAGCCCCCACTGGCTTTTAAAGCTGGGGTTGATTAGAGCCCCAGCTGGGTTCTGCTTCATCTGTCTTATCTTTTGTTTTGCCTGCGGCTGGATGTGCTCTTGTTTAATGTTTGACTACGGTATCCAAGGCATCAAAGCTCGTAGAAGTTGCATGCTCACGATTGTTCGATAACGACGACACATGACTCGTGAGTGAATCAACGCTTGTCGCCGGCACTGGGTTTTCCCTCCCCTGCAATGTAATCTCCTTCGTCTTTTTTGGTTTAGTCCGTTATAGGTATGTCGATATAGGACTTCCGGACTAAGCTCGGAAATTTATGTCCAGAGACCGATGCATCCACGTGGTAAAAACTATCCACTCTCCGATAACACGTCCCTTCGCTACGACTGATTATGTTTCGAGTATTTTTCCTACTGAGGCATGTTCAGTCGGTAAGGGCAGTAGAAGAATGAAACCGAGCTCAAGTGACGTCGACCGTTCTATTCAAGTAAGTGGGTGTATACGTGTGTATTTCTTCGCGGGTAAACAAACAATAAAAAATGGACGGCAAATGTGTTGGCGTGAGACGCACAAGCTGTCGGTTGGGGGAAATGCACCCAAAATATTCGATTAATTGGGGTAACGTTAATTCGTGCAAAAAAGGCAAATTTTAATAATTTTTCGTGACGAAGCGGTTAAATTTTTTTTATTGAAACCAATGCACAGTGGTTCCGCCCATACGACAAAAATAGAACAATGTATGTCAGTATTTTGCAGTAATGACAATGTAAATAGTCGTTAATCCCATCAAGCTACTGTGTTCCAAACAAGTTTTTCTGATATCTAACTGTACTTCTTCAATAAAGGCAATAGAATTGCAAGTTTCCATTGAAGTAAATATTCAGTTGAAAGAAGGCGAAGAAAGTGAAATGTTAGCAATAAAAATTACAAATAACAAGACTGCAAAAATAAATTTGTTAATAATGGAGATTGAAGGGATGGTATTAACATTATTTTAAAGCTATAATACTTTCAAAAATTAATGTGTTGTTTAGAAAAAAGGTGTGTTTAATTTGTATAATTTTTGTATGATTTTGTTAATCTTTGTTAGATTTTCGTGGAGTTTTAGTAGCTTTTCCCCTCGATTCCCTCAATCAAATAAATATGCAAATATAGGTAACAGTCTCAAGATTACAAATATTTTTATTTCAACTGCCAATATTTGCCTCACTTTGAATGCTATTCGAAACTCCAAACCTATCAAATTGTTACAAAACATACATTATTGTCCAGTATATAAATGTATAAACATGTGCAAACATTGTTATTTGACAAAAACCGTTTTTTTTTGTTGTCTAGTGTGATTTTCCATATACTTATTTTCATTTTTAATTTTGTTGGTATAGGTGCCAATTGTGAATGCGTATTTTCACGCTTGTATATTTTCGAAATCTGTTGTTCCAAAAATGACTGAATATGTGCCTCAAATTCAAGATTTGTTCGAAAAAGTTATATCAAATATTGAAGTAGTACACGGGGGAAATCGCCATTTTTCATATGTTTGAATTGAAAGAAAATATATTTGGCAATAAAATTTTTAAATATTATATATTTGTGAACAAATACATTTTATTAGAAAATGAAGAAATGTTGTTTGAACGCATATATTAATATATTAGAACTAAATATAATTGCGAACTGACTTTCACAAATATAATATATGTTTACACACAAACGAAGTTATTGTTTAAGACGTTTTCCAATAATATTTTATTTAAAAAAGATTTTAATTAAAAGTTTTATTTAAAAAGATTTCGAATTGACATTTTTCCTAGATTTTGTGTTGTATGTTACAGTTAAAAATGTCGTAAGCTTTTGTATTTACAGCGCTAATTTTAATTTATAAATTTTCCAATTAAATTTTTTCCAATTTAAATTTTTGTCTTATTTTACAAACATATAAAATTTAAAAAAAAATTGCACACTTAACTTCTGAAAAACAGAAAACATGCCTTAAAATTAAGGCATTGATACATTGCCAAAATTCTTAAATACAAATTAATCTTTGTTTCGGAGGTATTAGTTCCGAATAAAAATATATTTGGACGAAAACGTACTCTTGTTTAGAACAACACCCTCCCAAACATATAATATATTTGTGTATATTATATTAAAAAATTATATTTCAAAGTATGAGTAAACGGCAATGTGTAAATGATCCCGACAATTTCTGCTACATCTGTCGAAAATATGTTTTTATAAAAATCGACGTGCGTTTAGTAAAATAATAGAAGAAATATATGTGCAATATTTTGGTATACTAGTTAAAAATATGAACGAACCGTGGACACCTAGTATTTTGTGTAATTCGTGCCATGTAAATCTTACTCGATGGTGGATGAATGCGGTAAGTACTTTAAAATTAATGTATTACAATGTTTTGTGGAATAAAACGTTTTAATTTTAGACTTCACGTGCAATTTGGAATGGCAATGATTTGGAGACAACCATTCATTCACGATACGGACTGCTATTTTTGTCTAAGTTAATAGATTGGAGTAGGAAGTGTCCAAGTATAGCTAACAGCCTAATTACGGAAACATCATAAAGTTCAACTGAGTACTCAACACTGAGCGATTCAAGTTTGAGTCAGAAGTCATCGCTTTTAACTCAGTTTCAACTCATTGATCTAGTGAGAGATTTGGAACTGGCCAAATATAAGGCAGAACTACTTGCATCTGGGATGAAACAGTACAATATTTTGGCCCCAGATGTTAAAATATCATATTATAGAGTCCGTGATATACCTTACAAACAATTTTATACAACTGTGGATAACAGATGCTTTTGCAAGGACATTCCCGGATTGTTCGAGGAACTTAATCAAGTATACAATTCAATAGAATGGCGGTTACTTGTTGACAGCAGTAAAGAAAGTTTGAAAGTAGTACTTTTACACAACGGAAATCAGAAACCGTCGATTCCCATTGCTCATGCTGTCAGCACTAAGGAATCATACGAAACAATGGCTAAATTGATAAAATACATAAAATATGAACATGACTGGAAAATTTGTTGCGATTTAAAAGTAGTTGGTATGTTATGCCTCCGGGATAGCTGATATTTTGCCAACACTGCATATTAAGCTGGGGCTCTTTAAAAATTTTGTAAAAGCCTTAAGGAAATATGGCAATTCATTCTCATATTTAAAAAGTTTATTTAAAAGTCTTTTCAAAAAATCGAAGAAGGAGTTTTTGATGGGCCTAAAATAAGGAAACTGATGAAAGATGTGAATTTCGAATCATATTTGACGTCGGATGAAATTGCAGCATGGAGGTCGTGTAAGCTTGTAGTTCCTTGGATCCAATAAAAGCCCGCAGTATGAAACAATGATTAATGATTTGTTAAAAAATTATGAAAAAATTGGTTAGAAATATATTTTTTTATATTTATGTATAAAACACATATGTATTCTTCCAACTTATTTTTTGCTGTATGTATTCCAAGAGGTGTAAATATGTCCCTCAAAATGAATTTCTTTCATTCTCAATTAAACTTTTTCCCCGAGAATCTTGGCGACGTAAGTGACGAATATGGCGAAAGGTTTCACCAAGAATTAAAATTTTTTTTTGTTGCGTAGTGTAATCGTTGAAGCCAGGTAACGCTGTCAAGATTTATCGAAATTGAAATTTTTTAATTTTTGGGAACACTGAAGTGAAAAATGCGAGCTTTACCTAGTAAATTATGTAAAGAAATAGTGTTAAAAAGTTACCCCCCCCCCATTAACGAAACCAAACGAAGTCAACGAGAGCAAGCAATAGGAGCTAAAATGCTGGTAATTTTCTATTTGTTAGCCGACGCCACCTTTCGCACAATTTCTAATGCACGACGGCTGGAGAGTGTTCTCGTTTTTGTTGTTGTATTTACGCTAGATAGCTTCTCATGCAGTAGGAGCAAATGCTGTGGAAGTGGAAAACACAACAACACTACCGAATATATAAAAGGTCAACACCGTAAGACAATAAGCACTACAATACGAAATGCGTGAACGACTGAAGCTTTAATTATGTGAATTACTAATACGAACAAAACGATATATCATTACTTTGGTATTAAATTATTACCACGAGATTTTAGCAATATTACTTTGACAATGTGCACTGTATTTTTTGGGGAAAATCGCGACATCGTACTTGAAAGTCGGCTTAAGGTCTACAAGAGCGATGAGGGAGAAAGCACGAAAAATACTACTCCAGATAACACTGGTGTAAAAAAAGCGAAAAGATATCCTTTTAACTCACGAAAAAAACTAAAAACTAATGGTGATTTCGTTTCTGAGAAATAATGTCACCACATCATGTTACGACATTTTAAAAATTCCCCCGGCATCCTCTGCTAATTTTGCATTTAGCATGCGCGCAATCGGACAAGAATCGTGCGGTGAGTAAAACCCATATCTACATTACTGCGCAGCCATTTTGTAGTGCATTTTAGAATGTACGCTTTCAATTAGAGTTGGGCATTATAGTTCTTTTAAGTGATCGCTCTTTTTAGTTCAGTTCAATTGAGTGAACTAGTTCGTTCATTTAGTTCAACAGCTCATTTTAACACTCCAGCTCTTTAGCTCACCAGATCTTTAGCTCACCAGCTCACTTTACTTAAACAGATCATTTCGTTCAGTAGATAACCAGTTCAAATCAACCACTATTAAAGGAATCTGATTGGAATATGAATGGAATGAGTTGAAAAAACTTATACAAATGCGTTTGTAGAATCATACATTCATGGTGAGAATCATACATTCATGATGACATAAAAATGGAAACTAAACATAACAGCTGAGAAGAGAAAACAAAATTAGAAGAGAGAACGAAATGATATGATTGAAGAAAAAACATTGTGAACTACTGAGCTGAAATGAACGAGTAGTGTGAACTAGTTCGTTCAGTTCAGTATAGTGACCCGTTCAATTGAACTAGTTCGTTCACGAACTACACAACTCTACTTTCAATTAGGTTTGGTTCTGAACTCTGCTGAACTCTGCCTTTTACTCCAAACGCGACAACCCTTATGCACAGATGTCGTTAGTGCATAAGGGTCCAATATTTTATTCCAAAATCGGTTAAACGGCCCAATCATCCTCATACTTCTATCTAAGAGGCTTGGCATTATTAAGAAGTTGATGAATATCACTGAAAATAATGAACATCAAATCGTATTTTATTAAAAATGAGCAATTGATATTTATGTACTGTACACATGTGTTTCAAGAAAAACCAAGCTCCATATATGCGGTTAAAATTATCAGAGTTGTTGCCTATGCAGATGACGTGGCAATAGCTGTTAGAGGGAAGTTTCTGGATACTCTCAGAGACATACTACAGCAGGCTCTTTATACAACCGCAAGATAGGCTTCCGGTTATGGTCTTGGTGATAACCCGACCAAGACGGAACTAGTTATTTTCACCAGGAGATATAAGGCACGACGAGTTACACCTGTCTCCGTGGGGGTATTGAAATTTCCTTCTCTGAAAGCGCAAAATACTTAGGTATTTTACTAGACAGGAAGTTGCACTTCAAACCCAACATTAAGGCTGTGGTAGCGCTAAATTCCTGTAAAATGGCAATAGAAAAACGCCGATAATGCTGTACATTATTGGACACGTCTGGTGGACAGCTCTGCAGAAATCCACCTTCTGCGCGATACTAAACAAGGTTCAATGTATCACTGGTGCGCTGAGAACGACTCCACCACCACTATGTTCCTAAATTCAAAAACTGCATAAAAAAATTATGTAGAACCGTACCCTTAGTGATTTTTAGACGTCAAAAAAGTGCCACACCAATTGCATTTACTGAAACTCAAACCCATATTTTTAGCTTCTATATTTTCTTGATTTCAAAAATTTATTCTTTTTTCTTTGTTTGGAAATGCGTCTTAAAAGTATCGTTTTGTCATGTGCTTGATTATGTGGTTAAATGTATCACGCTATAAACATCTCAAAATATGTCATAGCACTAAGCAAATAATATTGACTTTGCATTAGCTGAGACGGCGTTGTAATTTGTGAATTTTTCCAGTTCAGAATTTTCGCATTGTTTCTACTGAATTTAACAATACCCAAATGATGTGTTTTACTGTACTATTCACTGACGTTGTAAACAGTGCTGTTAAAGTGGCTAATCGAAAAAGCGTATTCAAAAGACAACTCAAATAACCCAAAAAGCATCTAAGCGTTAATCAATGAAACAAGGGGCGTTAGAAGAGAGTGGCAACAATATCGCTCCCCAGCACTGACAAAAAGACTAAAAGAATGCCGGAAGAGATTGAAATCACCTGAGGAATGTGATTTAAACAAATATTTGCAATTTCTGGATCCAACCCAGAAAACAGTTTATAGTCTCTGGAAGGCCATAAAAGAAGCGAGGCCCTGTTGCGAGGCCCCCTTGGTGATAAACCGACCAAGACGGAATACGTTCTTTTCACCAGGAGAAATAAGGTACGACGAGTTACACCTGTCTATTATTGAAATTTCCTTCTCTGAAAGCGCAAAACACTTAGGTATTTTACTACACAGGAAGTTGCACTTCAAACCCAACATTTTGGAAATAGCAAATAAGGATGTGGTAGCGCTAAATACCGCTAAATAGCAAAAAGCCGATAATGCTGTACGTCATTGTCGTCTGCTGGACACCTCTGCAGAAATCCACCTTCTGCGCGATACTAAATAAGGTTCAACGATTGCCTGCTATATGTATCACTGGTGCGCTGAGAACGACACCACCACCACTACGCTGAGAACGACACCACCACCACTATATTCCTAAATTCAAAAACTGCCCTCGACTGTCGCAGATCTCTTAACGAGATCGCTGAACAGTTCAATATTCAGCTGATATGGGTGCCGGGCCACAGGGATATAATAGGGAACTGCAAAGCAGATGAACTTGCAAGACTAGGAACTACCTTATACGCTCCAGGAGACCTGGAGCATGTAGGGTGAGTAATTTTTAATTTTTTTTAATATCAAAAAGCCGTTAACACCATCGTATAGAGCATGAAAAAATTATGTAGAAACGTACACTGACTGATTTTTAGTCGTCAAAAATGTGCCGCACCAAATGCATTTACAGAAGCTAAAACCCATACTTTTAGATTCTATTTTTTCTTGATTTCAAAAATTTATTTTTTCTTTGTTTGCAAATTTCGCGTCTTAAAAGTTTCGGTTTTTAATGTGCCTGATTATAGTGATTAAATGTACAAATTCTATAAACATTTCAAAATATGTCTTGCTATAAACATTTCAAAATATGTCATAGCACTAAGCAAATAATATTGACTTTGCCTTAGATGAGACAGCGTTGTAATTTGTGAGATTTTCCAGTTCAGAATTTTTGTACTGTTCTGTTGGATTTAATAATATCGTCCTGTTCAAAAAATTGCGACAAGTGTTCACATAAACCGCGATAAGTGGGCGAATAATTTTAAATCAAAAAATACCGCAGTTCCTAAATACTCCACTCTTTTATGTCTACGAAATTCCAAAAGAAGCTGAGGTTATTGGAAAATATATTGCATTATTGGACAATTTAAAATCAAGAAAAAATATCATTGAAGTTATAAAAAAGATATTAAATTACTTGTGGATCAAACTAAATATAGATGCAATACGGCTAAAAACTTTAATGACAAAGTTGATAATTTGATAATAAAGTATCAAAAGTTTTAGAAACACAGAAATGTCATAAGTTTTCATAAAATGTTTGACATTTGCTATAAAAAAGACTGCATTGTTATCCAATAAACAAAGTACAGTGTTATCTGACACTCAAGTTATAACCGCTCAGGATTTAGAATTTGTTATTGGAATGCAAACGGCCTGAGCCAACATAGAAACGAGGTAGAAAATTTTCTCCGAAACAACTGTATAGATATATTATTAGTCTCTGAAACACATTTTTCAACAAGAAATTGTTTTATGATACGTGGTTATTCCACAAACGACACTAAACACCCTAGCGGGAGAGCCTGTGCTTGTATAGCTCTTATTGTCCAAAATAAAATTAAACATTATCCTATGCCCGAATATAGGAATGAGAATATATATGCTACTTCTCCTTAAAAATTGCAAAAATTTTCTGTTCTGTTTTAGGTATACATATTTTTCGATATTTTACTGACAGATATTTTATGACTGTGGGAATTTTTGTGATTTTTAAGGCATTGAATGCACTTTTTTCGGGTAGGTTTGTTCCGCATTTTTTCTCCATTCAATATCTACAACTTTGCTTCAGATACAAACGAGATATGTCGTACGGTATACAGAGAAAAAATATAGAAAAAGTGCAAAAAATCCACCTTGAACAAAAAAGTTAGTATGGCCATTAAATTGTTAATTGAGCCAACTTGACATAACGAATGATGCAGAAGTTCTTATTTTTGGGGCTACTTCCACATCCAATTCTCAGTATTGAGTCCCAAAATCATGCCGTTCACTGACGTTGGAAACAATGCTGTTAAAGTGGCTACTCGAAAAAACGCATTCAAAAGAGATTGCTTCCTTCAATGCATTCAAAAGATATCGCTCCCCAGAACTGAGAAAAAGACTAACAGAATGCCAGAAGAAATTTAAATCAGCTGAGGAAAGTGATCTAAAAAAATGTTTGCAATCTCTGGATCCAACCCAGAAAATAGTCCCTGGAAGGCCACAAAAAAATGCGAGGCCCTGTTGAGCATGAAGCCACAAATTCGCCTTGAAAACGGGAAATGGGAAAATAGCACAGACGAGAAAGTAAATACATTCGTAAACATCTGAAATATATCCGCCCGTGATAGATGATATAATTCCTCGCCCAATCTATCCGCCCGTGATAGACCATATAATCCCTCGCCTAATCTATCCATGCCGGATAAATGATTTAATTCATTGCCCAACCTATCAGCCCGTGATAGATGATATAATTCATCGCCCAATCTATCCGCCCGTGATAGGTGATATAACTATAATTCATCGGCCAATCTATCCGCCCGTGATAGATGATATAATTCATCGAGCAATCTATCGGCCCGGGACAAATAATTTAATTCCTCGCCCAATCTATCCGCCCGTGATAGACGACATAATTCCTCGCCAAATCTATCCATCCGGGATAAATGATTTAATTCCTTGCCCAACCTATTAGCCCATGATAGATGGTATACTTCCTTGCCCAATCAAGCTTACAATGAAGGATGTTGAAAAATCTGTCAAAGATTTAGATTTTATAGGGAGCCAAAGTTGGTTATCTAAATTTTTTTTTTACGGATTATCAGATTTGAATGATATAAGTACCATTTAAACGATTTTAACATCCTCTCTAAGAATCATTAATTAAGTTATACGTTTTTGTGTATAAGGACTCAAAAGGACGAAAATATCCTTAAACCTTGATTATGCTGAAAAGCGTATCTAAAATTTTTTTTGTTATATTTATCAAAGTTACCCACATAATTTCCCACAAAATGTCAACATTTCAGCATTGGTCTCCATGGGTTATAAAAAATATTAATTAATTATTGTCCGTCGTCTGTCAGTTCGACTGAATGGTGCTAATGATAACTCTGGAAAGGAGTGACCGCAGGTCAAAAACTAGATCTTTCTTAAATACTCAGATAATGTTTCCCTAGTATGTGGGAGCAATAACCCACAACATTAAAAAATTAAATGAATATTGGAGAAAGAGGGCGAGGTCAAAGTTCAGAAAAATTGATTTTTTCCTCTGTAATGGTTTTTTGAAGTTAATTTTAATGCTACAAAGCATAAGAAATTGAAAATATCATTTCTTAAAGCTTTTTCCACGTACTTTACATAAAAAATATTAACTTTATCTAAAACAGTTTATTTCGGTCACTTTTCGCTGAAATACAAATATAAATTGCGATATCTCAGATTCGATCTAATTTTTTTCTTAAATTTTTTATAAAAAATGGTCAATATGTAATCTACCGATGGTGTAATTTTTGGAGTGGGCACAACTTTGGTTCGGAAGTTCAATTAATAACTGAAAATCTTCACCAAATTACAAAGAAAAAATATTTGAAAAAAAAATCAACGAACAAAATATAGTTGAAAACACACAAATATTTTTTCTTTGTATTTTGGTGAAGATTTTCAGTTATTATAATGTAACTTCTGAACCAAAGTCGTCCCCACTCCCAAATTTAAACCATCGGTAGAGTACATATACATCGATTCAGAGATATATCAATTTATATTTTTAATTTCCGTGAAAGGTGACCGAAATAAACTGTTTTATATAAAGTTAGTATTTTTTTTTAAAGTACGCGAAAAAAAGCTTCAAGAAATTATATTTTCTATTTTTAAATTCTTATGCTTTGTGGCATTAAAATTAACTTCAAAAAACCATTACAGATGAAAAAAATTTTTTTTTTGAACTTTGACCTCGCGCCTGCCTCCAATTTTCATTTAATATTTTTAATTGTGTTATTACTCCCACTTACTAGGGCAACATTTACTGAAAATTTGAGAAAAATCAAATTTTTGACCAGTGACACTTGAGATTCCTTTTTGGTTCCTATAGGGAAAATAGGGTCAGCATGAGGTCTTCGCAGCGCGTGCCCGTCCCATTAATACCAGTGCATACAAATACAAATTTTGTGCAGTGTAATGTTTTAATAGTAATTACAGTACAAAGTGGGCGTTATTGCCACGCCCCTTCTAGTACATCTCACACAAATGGTAACAATTTTGTGAAATTGTGAATTTCAAAATAAATTACAAACTTTAAATTGTTTACCATATTCGAAAGTCGATTATTTTAAAGTTTGAAAAATGTGATTTTGAGCCTCAAAAATTGCCGGTGCGGAAGGTTTTTGAGCGTGAAACTCATCAAACCATGATTTTTGTAATCAGTTCGACACGCCCTATGTCATGGTGGGAACGGCCGTTTGCCAAAAACGAAATTGTCTTACCCTAATGTGGCATGCCTCTAGCAACCTGCCAGCTCGTCTTGAGAGATAGTGCACTTACGGTAACAAATGGCAGGTGGTCACTAGTCAGGAACTGCATATATTCCAATGATGTGGCCCGGAATAGACTCCAAACGCACCAAAGCACTTCTCTCGTTGTCGAGAACGGACGTCTCACTTATCGTGTCTGTCATGACAGGTGACTGTCTTATTAGAATCAATAGAACACCTCCTGAGTCTGGGCCCCGTTCTCTCTAGAAGACCTTGGGCTCTTATTTCTTAGAGGATTTAGCTAACTTGGCTGATGTTGGAATCTGCTAACTTTTGAGCTTTTTAAAACAATCAAATTAGTTTAACGGGAGGAGCTAGGTATAACTTATGTTTTCCCGTACGCCCCTGTGGTAACACAATGGACTGTATAGTCTAACTGATTCTGCTTTACAGGCGCCACATTGATCATAAATATATCAAAAAATAAACGAATACAAATATTTAGATATTTTAATCATTATTTATTGAATTGAATCTTAAGTCTAACTTATAAATATGTTTTCATTTACGGAAGCACTGACTGACTGCAAAGCAGTTATGTGCTGACGATGCAATTAATGTTTTCACAAACTCAGTGTGGGAACGAAACGCAAAAGCATCAAGTTGCATGCTTCAAAGCTGGTAGTTCTTAGCAGTGTCATATTTTCGCTGTAAAGTGCTGAAATTCTGAGTTTTTGTTCTTGGTGTGAATTCAAATATTTAAAGTAACTGTCGTTACAAATTGTACTAGAATTATAAGTTCGGTGAGTATTTAATATTGCAAGACTGTTTCTGATTCATTAAATTCGATCATATGAAAGTGCTGCGTTGAACACAAATTACGAGTTTAGTGGACAATTAAAAAAATACTTCGAGTACCTCTCCCACCTCCCGCCACGCCCTTTTTAGCACTTCCCACACAAATAGACTATTTAACAGTTTATAGCTTTAAAACTAGTGCATACTTTAAATTTTTGAACTGCAATTCAAATTGATACGAGTAATAATTTAATTAAAACAAAAACATACATTTACGAATATTTTTTGGGACTGAAGGTGAGGTTTACTTTCTTACTTGTTTTTGGCAAACGTTACTACGAAATTAAATTCAAGGATATCTGGCGGCGGATCCTTTGTGAAAATTTGCTGAGATTCTTCATACAAAACTCTTTCTCGAATATAAATACTTTCATATTTTGTCCAATTCTGGCAACAATTTAAAAAAAATGCGTTTTTGTATCAGGATATATGAGAGTTGGACGTATACTTTGAGATAATTTTCTGAAATTCTGCAGAACTATTTATTATACACTGGACGCAATTCGTGCCAATTTTGGTTCAAATCGGACAATAATTTCAAAAATTATTCAATATTTCCATTTCAGGATACAAGGGAGTAACGCGTGTCCTTGAACGAAATTTAATTTTTATTTTCTTTCTTACTCACAAAAATGATTTGTACCAATCTCATTCGGCTACGACAACTCCTATTTTTGGCCAACGTTTACATGAAATCGCGACACTTTGCGTCGCCTGACATTTTTTCCAGCCGGCGCCGTTACCGATTAAAGCGGCTCACATCGGCTAAAACTCAGCCGCCGAAGTTTATTTAGTGAGTCAAGAAGATTTGTTTTACCGACCTATGAAGTTAAAGTTTCGTAAAAAGTTTATAGAAAGGGGCTAAATGGTAATATAAGATCTCTCTACCATATATTTTAGAAACAATTTAAAAATTGTATGGGGATAATTCTTATGTTTCTGCAAGCAAAACACTTCATTTAGAATTTCATACGAAGGGATTTTAAAACTTTTTTAAATTTTGGTGTTTATTATAAGTTTTTTCCTCTATCTCAAAGCGCCACATTTGCCGGAGAATGACATTCGTGCGCCATCAATTGTTGGAACATTATTGCCTCAGACGATTATTGAGCTAACTGAATTCCTCAGCAGTTATTGAGGAATTCAAGGTAAAAGTTGAACTTTTGAATTATTTTAATATTTAGCATGGAAATGTGGGGTTTTGTTATGTTTTCATCTTCTTCATTTTTTAAAGAATGTCATACGTTGATAAATAAACCATTTTAATAATAAATTTTGTAAAACTAAAAAAAAAAATTTTTTCGTCAAAAACAATTTCCTCGATGTTTAAAAAAACACCTTGCATAGCAAACTTTTTTATATTTTGTATTTGAACAACATTAAGAAAAGCATTTATTTTTTACTTATATATGTAGGTTTAGGTTTAGGTTAGGGTGGCAGCCGTATTTTTTTACAAGCTCACATAGACCAGTTTAGGTCCCTAGTGTTACCACGGGCTGAAATGCCCCTCATCGAAACCAACCTGTTTGATATATAAATTTATCGATAGTACGAATATCAGTACTGGAAAGATCTGTTAGGCTGCCTAAAAAGGCCGACCCCAGTATATCCAGTCGTCGTTTACTCAAAGCGGGACAGTCGCAAAGCAAGTGCTCAATGCTCTCCACTTCTTCCTCATCTCCACAGCTTCGGCAGAAGTCATTGGACTCAATACCCAATCGTTTGGCGTGTTCGCCGATCAAGCAGTGTCCCGTCAGAACCTGTACTAACGTAGACAATCGTTTCCTCTCTAGTGCGAGGAGATATTTTGACCTTCTCAGGTCATACCTTGGCCAGATTTGTCTAGCTACCCTGCAGGTGCCGATTTCTGTCCATCTATCGTTGGACTGCCTGATTGCCTCTTGCCTAAGCCAAAGCTTGCACGTGGATAGTGGCGCACCAATATATGCAAATTCTTCGAGAATTTGTAATGTCGTCCCTTTCCTAGCAAGTTCATCGGCTTTGCAGTTCCCCGGGATATCCCTATGCCCAGGCACCCATATGAGGTGTATATTAAACTGCTCAGCCATCTCGTTAAGAGATCTGCGGCAGTCGAGGGCTGTTTGTGAATTTAGGGATGTTGCCTCCAGAGAATTGATGGCAGCCTGGCTGTCCGAGTAAATGACAACGCCATTGTAGGTTACTATGTTGCGACTCAGCCACTTGGCGACTTCCCATATTGCCATTATTTCGGCTTGATAGACACTGCAGGTATCTGGTAGTCTGTGAGCTATATCCAGACTAAGTTCTTCACAGTGTACTCCGAAGCCAACCTTTTCATCAAGCTTCGAACCATCCGTGTAAAAGTGGAGATGGTTTATATTACCTGGTATTCTGCCGACCCATTCATCTCTGGCGGGAATCATAGTGATGTAATTTCTCTCGAAGGTGTACACTGTTGGTATATAGTCCACTCGGTCGGTTACCATAGCACTACACTTTGATATCCTCATGTGACCATAGTTCTTGTACCTCCACATTGATAGGCAGTTTAATCTTATTGCCGCTTTGGTTGCAACTTCTCTCGCCACAATATTAATCGGCAGTATATGGAGTAGGGCTTGTAGAGACTCGGTCGCTGTAGTCCTTAAGGCTCCGCTTATGCTCAGGCAGGCAGTTCTCTGAACCTTTGTTAGTAGGTTGGTAATGGTTAGTTTGTCAGTTGCCGTCCACCATACCACAATACCGTATAACAGTATTGGACGAACTACTGCTATATATATCCAGTGGACGATTTTAGGAGAGAGTCCCCACCGCGACCCTACAGCCTTTTTGCAGGAATATAAGGCGACGTTGGCCTTCCTTACACGTTCCAATACGTTAAGTCTAAATAACATTTTCCTATCTAGAATTATTCCTAAAAATTTTGCACTTTCAGAAAAGACTAGATCTGTTCCATTTATCCGAGGTGGAGGGTCCAGATGTGGGACATTATTCATCCTAGTAAAGAGAACCAATTCTGTCTTGTTGGGGTTAACGCCCAAACCGCTGCTTCTGGCCCATCTAACCAACTTGTTCAGAGCCACTTGTAGGATGTCTCTGAGGACGTTTACGAATTTGCCACTCACTGCGATTGCCACGTCGTCCGCATATGCCACGACCTTGCAGCCACAACGTTCTAGATCTAGCAGGATTTCATTCACCGCCAGGTTCCAAATTAGTGGAGACAGTACTCCTCCTTGCGGGGTCCCTCTGTTTACATACCTTGTTAGAGTTGTGGACCCTAGTCATGCTGTTATGCGTCTTCTGGTGAGCAGACTTTGAATTAGTCTAATCAAACTATTGTTAACTTTTAGATGTGACAGTGCCGCAATTACCGCATCTGAGTGAATGTTGTTAAAAGCCCCTTCTATGTCAAGAAATGCCACCATGGTGAATTCCTTGAAATGCAGGGACGATTCGATAGTGCTCACAAGTTCGTGCAGGGCTGATTCTGTAGACTTGCCCTTATTGTAGGCATGTTGGTTCCCCGACAGGAGTTTTGTATCCAGGTTTTCCCTAATGAAATGATCTAAAAGTCTTTCCAGACCTTTCAATAGGAAGGAGGATATGCTAATTGGTCTGAAGTCTTTTGGCCTAGTGTGTGATATCTTTCCCGCTTTAGGTATGAATACCACTTTGGTATCCCTCCACCGATTAGGGACGTATGAAAGCCTGATACAGCCTACATAAATTTTCTCCAGCCAGGGGATAATGTACTTTAACATTTTCTGCATTTCTGCTGGAGTGATGCCATCTGGTCCAGGTGACTTGAAGGGCTCAAAGCTGTTAATAGCCCAGCTTATTCTGGATCTCTCAGTCAAGAAGCTAGCGACGCTCGCAGTCCACTCGCACTCTTGTTGGTCCTGCTGATCCTCGGGTTCTGTTACAGAGTTGCCCGGGAAATGTGTGTCGAGCAGTACATTGAGCGACTGCTCGCTGTTTTTGGTCCAGTTATTTGCCTCATCCTGTAAATATCCCACTGTACAGGGTGAAGCAGATAATATCTTCCTCAGCCTAGCGGCGTCGGAGACCTTTTCCACTTCACCACAGAAGGTATACCAAGAGCGCCTTTGCGCCTTTCTAAGCTCCTTCTTATAGATCTTGAGTTGTTCTTTATAGGCATCCCAATCATTAGCGACCCCAGTAGATTTAGCCTTATTGAATAGCTTGTTGCAGGTCTTTTTCATAGCCGTTAGCTCAGAAGTCCACCATTGGGGTTTAGTTTTACCCTTGTACCTTGTTTTTGGACAGGCTTCTTCAAGGGATCTATTGAATGATATGGTGATATGATCGACCAGATTATCCAGACCGGCTTTGTCATTCGGTTCGTACGGAAGTTTAGAGTTGAGGACTTTCTTGAAATTCTTCTCATACAGATGCCACTTTGTCTTCCTTACATTTCTGTGGACGGCGGGTTTAGGCGCTTTTTCCGCGAGTTTGAACTCAATATAATGGTGATCTGAGAATGAGTGGTCGTCCAGTACATTCCACCCAATAATTTTGTCTGACAGCCGGTCAGTAGCAAACGTTACGTCGAGTACTTCTTGTCTGTCTTTAATTGTGAAGGTCGGTTTATTACCTATGTTACAAATACTAAGATTGGTAGTTAGAATAAAGTCAAGAAGCGAATCACCCCTATTGTTTATATCCGTACTACCCCAGATAGTATGATGAGCGTTCGTGTCTGCGCCAATAATCAGCTCGAGCTCGTCAGACGTTGCTTCTTCTACTACTTCCCTGAATAGAGCAGTCGGTACTACAGATTCATAAGGCAAGTAGCTGGAGACCACCCAATATATGCGATTACCGATCTCCAGGCTAGCAGCTGTTTGGTCTTTACCACTTAAATTAGTCAGGAGAAAGATACTTAGATCTTTCCTGGCCAAAATGCAGGTTCTTGGAGTGCCTTCACAGTTGGCCACAAGCAGTTTAAAGTTGGGTGTCCTAATACCGCACACCCTTCCTCCCACTACGTAGGGCTCCTGTATCAGGACGATGTCTACTGCGCCAGTGGACAGGCGCAGCAATAGAGCCGCTGAGGCTGCTTTAGCGTGATGGAGGTTAATCTGTAGAATTCTTACCATCATTGGTAATTGACAGATTAACATCCACCCCGACAAGGGTGTTATCGAACTCTTCGTCCGTATCGTCGAGAAGCATGTCCCCGCCAGATGCGTCAAAGAGTCCGGAGACTCCCCTCAGCCCCTCTGTGTCAGAAGTAGAGCTTTCGTCCTCAGAGTAGGACGTTACAGATCTTCTGTTGGAGTTGGAGTCACCAGAAATAATAGGCGTGGCTACCTCCGCACTTACAGAAAGTGCCACGGTGGACGACTCACCTTCTGCAGTGGGAGCTATATCCTGCTTGTATATCTTCAAGACTATAGTCTCGAAGCCATATTGTAGGGTTGCACTCGCACTTTGTATATGGGAGGTGGATTCAGCGTTTAGGATAAGATTGACCTGCCGCTTTTTACCATCCGCCTCACCCACCTTGCTGATTCTCCAATTATGGGCCGGCAGACCAGGATTGGAATCTTTTATTATTTCTAAGATGTCAGCCGGGTTGGATGGCTCTTCTGTAACCCAGGTGATGGCTCTAGGGTGACTAGGGATGTTGTTTTTTTCGACAACATCCAACTGGGCACCCGGCCACACCTCACCCGCTCGACTCAGAGCAGCCTTATAAAGGTCTACTGATCTGGCATCACCGAAATATAAGAGCTTTACTCTCCCCTGATGCCATCCTGCATCGTTGCAGATTGGTGGTTTGCCCGGCATTTCTCTACGGACATCGAGGTAATGAGCCATAATGGCTGATTGTACATGACTCCATTTGTCCTTGAGGATGGATCCATCCTCACTACTTCTGTCTATAACAGCCATCACTAGACTCTCCTTCGCCACTTCATTGAAGGGCTTGGTGAGTGTCCTGTTGATGGTGACATTAAGGCCTCTTGCCTTTTTCGAAGGCAGGGGTTCATCAGGTGATCTGATTCGTTTTACTTTATTAGCCGTTAACACAGCTGAATTTGTGGCTCTTTCAGCCGACTCATTGGCCTTAGAAGCATCTATGACGCCTTTAGCCCAGGTAAGTGACTCTTTTTGTTTTTCGGTAAGAGCCGAAACCTCAACAGCCTCCAACTTCGTCAAAACTCTGAGCGCTACACGATGCTCATTGTGCTTCCGTTTTGACGGTCGGACATGACGTTTTCCCCTCACCGCACCACCTGTTGTGAGTACTTGGGGGAGATTTTCACCATTTTTGGTGTGGTCGGCTTTGGCCAAGACCAACGGACGGACAGTCGGACGATTGGGGAACCGCGCTCCATCGGAACACGAAGGCATCCCCGTCAAGAGAATTTATTTTAATTTTGTCTGTATTAGACCGTAATAGGTACTACGATGTAGGCCTTACAGACTTTGTACAGATTTTTGCTATTGCGTAATAGGTACTGGTAACTATCCGCTATGTGATAAACACGTCCGTTCACTGCGAATGATCAGCAACGAGTATATGTAACAAAAACAGTAAATTATAATTTTTATTCGTTCGGTTGAAAAATTTCCTGCAAATATTCCATATTTTGTTGTGTATTATTTCTGTCCTCTAGCAGCCCTCTTGCATCTTCATCTAAGTCCCGATGTTGTACTTTCCATTGATTTCGAATGCTGGAGATGAGGGGATCTGACGTTACCAACAAAATATTAAATAGATCTTCGTTTGTACAATTTCGAGATATCTTTCTTAATTGCTTAATGACATCTCCTCCATGATAAAGAATTTTGTGAACTGTTGTAGACACATTTCTCCATGAATATTTGGTATTATATACTCTTATTCGTGTAGTTTTCTTGGTATATTCATTAAATTTTTTAGTATCAATTTGTTTATGGCACGCAAGTACATCGATAATTGTTTTAAATCTTGAAATGAGATTTATATCAACACCAGTTATTTCAGATGCTTTTTCGAGATCAGAAAAGAGCCTTCTTGCTGTATTCCCATCATTGGTATTTCCTGATCCTTGTTTTGGTTGGTCTATAATCAACCCACATTTGAGAAATTCATCCTGAACATGTTTCTTATTTAAATTTCTTAAATCCTGTTGGTGTCATTGTTTCTTATTGATCCTGTAGTCCAAAATCCAAAATAACTGATTTTAAGTATGTGTTCCATAAATCGTATTCTTGTATGTTATGGCGATAATCCAAATTCATATGCATCAGTATTATCTATTGATTTTTCCGGGACTTCGTTTAATTTGCTTGATGTAGATTGACATATAATGCAGCTGTATGAAGCCTTTGTGTCAGTCAAAGCCTGGCCAACTTTTCCATCTATCATCGTTAGCACTAATTGGTAGTTAACTTCAATTGTCTACTTCTAATATATATTTTTGACTTCTTTTTTAATGGTATCATGAGCCTGCAGTGTTGCCTGTATCGGTTGGGTCAGTATCGCTATCAGTAGTGCCATTTGAAAGACCTGGAAATTTAAATGGTCTTTTAATATTTGAATTGTGAATATTTTGATTTTGTTTTCTAAATTTAGGTTGCTCTTTATGTCTAACGTTGGTATAATTTTTTATGTAGCCTTCATCCCTTTCTTCAACACAATCTTCCCTATCTTTGTTTCGCGTTTTAACTAATTTCTCTTTATATTCTTCTATTCTCTTTCTTACTAGTTCCAAATCCACTTTATTGTTTATTACATCAAAAGGGGAACACTTCGATACCTCCATTGTAAAACATGCTAAGTCGACATAGCATAGTTGTAGGGAGATTGCATTTTTAATTTCTAAATATTCTAAACTATATTCAATCAAAATTTGGTGTTTATTCGTCAACCGTATCAAAAGTTATTCACAAAACAGTACAGGTCATTCGATTTGCATTATAAAGGAATTTCACACAAAATTAAAAAAATTATCGAACTTTGATCGCCTCTCCTGAAAAACTACCTTTTTGCACTTAGCATAGTTTAGAATGGAGGTACCGACTTAATGACGTTATGATAGCTATTATTATAAAAGTTAATAGCCTTTATCATGCTCTAAATTTTTCCGTTAGAGTATTATTTAAACGTTCTGAATCAGAATTTAGTGTGTGGCTGTTGGGTTTCGTGAAATGAAATTCAATTTTCTCAGCTGTTAAAAATTCCTTAACATTGCTGGAATTGAAATCATTGTCAAAAATAAACTTTCCAGTTTGACCTTTTATTGCTAAAAATTCTCTAATTTTCTGAATATATCCCAACCCTTCCTTTAGAAATTTCTCTTCTGATAAGATCGGAGACATTTCCCTCATCTATGTCGGATTGGTCGATAAATATTCTTTTGTTGCCAACAATTATACTCTTGTCCACTTCTTTTTTTCCTTTATAATAATTTGAGTTTACATCCAATAGTATAGTCTCATTAAGGTCCTCTTCCTGAGAATGTATAGTTTGAACATCCAAAGATCCTTCGTTACAACTAGCATCGCCGTTATTAACAAATTCTTCTTCAATCAAATCTACTATATTTATCTCATTTCTGTCAGCATCAATTCTACTGAGAAAATCTGCAATATAGTTGTATTTTCCTGAAATATATTCTATTTTAAATTGTTATTCTCCTAAATCAATTAGATACCTTTGAAGTCGCGAGCACCCTAAGCTTCTCAAAAGCAATAATATAGGGTGATCCAAGAAGAGATACTTTTTTCAATAGCCTTTTTTTTGACAGATCACGTGTGAGTCGTGTCATGCTGTCATGTTATTTTTGTTAAGTATTGTTTGGCATTTCATCATGGAAAGACTTACGCCCGAACAACGTGTCAGATGGCCCATCCGTTGAGTCCAATTTTCGATGACTCGATTATGTTGACCATAAGTTGAGCGATGATGAAATGCCAAACAATACTTAACAAAAATAATATGACACGACTCACAAGTGATCGTAAGACCCGATTATGTTGACCATAAGTTGAGCGAGAGAAGATTTAGGGAGGGGAAGAGGAAGATCTAGTTATTTTCGTTTGTACTCGTGGCTTTACTAAACCAGAGAGATTTACTGATGAATTTGATGCTTAGGGAATTTACTTTTCTTTGAACGTAACTTAAAACATCTTCCTTCTTTTTGTTTCTAAAACACACTTCGGATAATTCTTTATAGCTGAAGTTCTCCATTTTTTAATATTCTAAAATTTGATTGTTTCTGCTTGGATATAATTTTGCAACTGAGTTTGTATTCGAATGCCACTGGATTTTATCCTTTTCTTACATGTATAGTGTCATACTCTGTTCATAAGTAGCATAAACATGGGTAAAATAAAAAACGACCCAAAAAATTAAAAAAAGGGTTAAGATGTCATAAATATGCCATAAAACACACACAACTTGGCTTGGTGTACCTACAACATAGTCATATGAACAGGTATAATAAAAAGAACAATAATTTTTTCCCGAGTAATTTCATTAAAATTAAAAAAAGTGTTCTACAGGCTGGTTGGGGGCAGCTACTAAAGTATATATAGGCTTAAAGAGGACACTTTCATCTTTCTTCTAGTACCAACATCTTCAAGGCTCTTGATGCTAAAAAGCTCCATTCCACTAAAATTCCAATTTGACAAAAATATAGTAGCTGTGGAAATATCTTATAACAAACAACGTGTAAACAGTACAGTAATACTTTTGGCAATTTCTCAAAGAGTATCATCCTACCTACGTAACAAAAAACTAACCCTCTATCGATAATAGTTTGCGTTTTTTAAAAGGAAATTACATAAAATATTTGGTTTCAGCAGCACACCACGCCCACAATAATAAATATTTTGATCTAATTTTTTGGCTACCCTAGTCTCAATATGTTTGCTATTGAATGGCCTTAAAATTTTAAAAATCGGCGATGACAAAAATTTGACTTTTGGTCAGTAAAATTCAATTCTGAACCACAGTGCGCCGATAATTTTAGTCGGCTTCATTGTCTGCGCGCGATTGCTGTGCAAAACGATGACTGATTTCAATACGAGAGGCAAAGATGAAGTCAAGTGCGAAAAACCACAACTGCCTCTTCTTGTGGGAATTCTCTCTCTACATACGAACTATGGGAATATTGTCTCGGGAGAGTCGGAGAGAGATACAGCGCTGGAAGCCTCTCCTTACAATCCGTACCATGCGAATATCGTCTTGGGAGAGTTGTAGTGAGATTTACATTTTTTTAAATCCCTCTACGATCCGTGCTGTGTGAATATCGTTCCAAGAGAGTCGAAGGAGAGTAAAAGACGCTGTAAAGCCCTCGCACAATCCGTAGCAGGGATGTAAATTAGCTTTTTGGGTTTTGCACTTTTTGGTTTCACAAAATGTACTTTTTCGACACCCATGGTACCAAAGAAATATATTCCTCACAGGTTCCTTGACTGGTGCAGAAAATATTGTTATCCTCCAGTATGGGGGTATACTAACATTGTCATTCCGTTTGCAACACCTTCAAATATTAATCCGCAACACTAGAAAGTATATATCGAAAGTTTATATTCAATACCCTCTATCTTAAAAAACACAATTGTTCAGTAGAGCCAAAAAACCGTTTATATCCCTAATTTTAAAGAAAAATAAAATTGTTTGTTCTACAATGTTTATTACATCTAACTACGTGATCTACTGAATAATATTTTTTTTTAATATTTGCACCACGAGCCATTTTATGGAACATAGAGGGTATTGCTATTCAAAAATTCTTCATGTATAAAAAAAGATAGAGGGTTTTGCATAGTAAAAAAATATTATTTTTGAATTCCACAAATTTTTTTAATATATAATTATACATATTATAATAAAAATAATAAATAATAATAACAATGAATTAATGATTAATTTTTTTTAAGTATTATCTATTTCTTGGGGTTCATTTTTGAATCCATTTTCAAATTGTCATAGAAAAAATAGTATTCTTGTGGAATCACAGGTTAGATATAAAAATAGTCATAATTTGAAAACTAAAACTTCGACTAAAAAAATGTAACCAAATTCGGGTTTAGCATACTCTTTTCACCAAAGAACCATCTTTTAGAACAAAAAAAAAAACAAAAAAAAATAGTCCCAAATTATATGAAGAGATAGAGGGTATTGCATTCAGAAAAAATAAGTGTGTAAGATAGAGAAAATACAAAAATGACCATAAAATCTCAATTTTTGTTTTTTTTATTTCCAAATTAGTACCATACAGAAAATTCAAATTGAATGGGGAATGTTTACTATCATTTGAAAGAACATTCTTTCGCATTTATTTTTTGAAGATTATGTCTATCAAATGTTGGCCGCGGCTACGTCTCAGATGGTCCATCCGTTGAGTCCAATTTTCGATGACTCGTTCGAGCATTTCGACTGGCGAATGACACCCGTGATGTTTTGCTCCAAGGCCTGAATCGAAGCGGGTTTGTCCGCATAAACTTTAGACTTTACATATCCCCACAGGAAAAAGTCTAACAGTGTGATATCACACGATCTTGGGGGCCAATCGACCGGCCCAAAACGTGAAATTATCTGCTCACCGAAGTGTTCTCTCAATAAATCCATTGATTGATGCGATGTGTCGCCGAGATCGCGAGCTTCAATTTCAGGCATCAAATAGTCGGTTATCATGGCACGATAACGGTCGCCATTGACGGTTACGTTCTCACCGGCATCATTTTTGAAGAAATATGGACCGATGATTCCGGTACGTCGGATCAGGAATCGGTCAATGGCAAAAAGATAGCTCTTAACGAGAGCTAACATATTGCTCATGGGTGTCAAGGTCGTGGGACGACTGGAAAGTGTTTTTTTGAATTAAAAAAAAATGGACTTAGCGCAATTGGCGAACTATTATTTTGACAATAAAACTGAATAATTTGTAAACGTTGTTCATCTTTCCATGATGAAATGCCAAACAATACTTAACAAAAATAACATGACACGACTCACACGTGATCTGTCAAAAAGGCTATTGAAAAAAGTATCTCTACTTAGGACCTCTATATATCTCATAGCTTGAGGTCGTTTGGGGATTGCAAATCTGAAACATCGGCCAATGTTTCGTTATAGCTCCCCCATAGAGGTCGTTTTTAAATATGGGTTATAAGCCATAAAAAACTAATTTTTAAAGCAATGTACCTGAAACTTCGTAGTTTGTATTCGTCGCTTCCCAATACGCTTATTTAATTCACAAATACCACATTTTCCAGATGATTAGGATCTTTTTTTGAATTTTGTGCTTCACATCTTCATAAATTCTGCACAACGAAATGTACCATATCGGTCTATGTTTTGATATAGTCTTCAAATACAGGTCGCTCTTAAATATCTTTAGCTAAGCCAGATTGAACAATCTGGCTAAACATTTGCAGCGTTTGTTTTTTAATTATTAACTTAAACAAAAAAATAACCATATCGTTCCACGATTTGCTTCATTTCCAAAAATTTTCCGGTTATAAAATTGATGGCAATAAAAAAAGTATATTTGTCATATTTTTATATAGGGTCTGTACCTTTGGTACCTATTGCCGAAAACCATTCGTCACATTTTTACTATATTTGACAAAATGCAACTAAAACCTGATAAAAAAATACTTTTTCTACTACATATCGATGCACCAATTTATGAATTTGTCACATCAGTATAATTGCTTTTAAGCAAGTTTTTTTTAAAATTTACTGAGTCTTTCCGAAGGCCTTTCAAATATAGTTTTTGTACTGATATTAATTATAATATCAATATTGCGTTACAAAAATATAAACATTAATATGAAAGATATATATTACATTAATATAAAAATTTACCAAAATGGTCCGAAGCTTAAAATGTACCAAAAATTAAAATGTACCAATTGTTTTGCATCCCTGATTCGTACTATGCGAATATCGTCCCGGGAGAGTCGTAGCAGAGACCTCTTCTCTCCAGGGTTGCCAATCAATGAAGGAAATGCACAAGCTGGGGAATTTGCGCATAAATGTTACGATCTTAAACATTACCCTTGCAACATCTAGCTCTGTTGCAACATTATATAGATATACTATAACTAGATGTGATACAATGCAAACTTAGTATACGAAGGAACGTAAATACAGTTTCCTAGTGAGCAACTTCAAATTACATGCGTATGTTCAATGTTATAATAATAATTCGTGAAATTATTAATATAGGCCTGTTTTATGCAATTAGATTCTGTAAATTCGTTTATGAAGCGAGTTTGAGTTTGAATAACTACGACGAAAATTAAATTAATTAAATTATTAATTAAATTTGCGAGATTCAAATTCACAATTGATTCAAAAGGTCGAAAGGGTTCGTATAAACAAAATTCAAATTGTATGTCAAAATACTCGATAGAAATTTAATGAGATATTTCCAAAACAAATTCAAGTGATCTGTTAAAGTAAATTTAGGTGAGTCTAGCAGTATCCGACAACGCCGAAGAACTATAAGGTGTGTGTGGCATTCATGTTATTGCCAGACCAGGGAATGAAATTCCCAAAATGAAGAATGTCATTTGTTTCCGAATTCGACATTCTACTACCAGGGGAGAAGTACGCGGCTGCGCGTCCCGAAAAATTTTACCAAAGGCGGAGGGTTTACCAGCTAGAATATATCGAGCGCTTATATTCAAAAATGGCTATGAACAAAAACACAATTTTTCAGGAGAGCGAAAAAACTGTTTTTCCCTTAGTTTTAAGAGTAATTAAAAATGATTGCTAATTGATACAATTAAAAAGTTTTCAAAATTCTCTATTATTCGCGCTTTTGTGATCCATAGCCACTTTTACATTTTAAAAATGAGTACTATGAAAGTTTAAATTAATAATAATACGATTTATTGTAAACTCGTTAACATTTTTTAATGAAATTTTGCAATTTTTTATTCAATTCAACATCAACAATCCTATTAAATTGAAATTTTACACGCTTATTCTAGAAGACCATGCAGACTTACTACCTTTTACCGTTTGTCCAAATTCATAACGCTTTTGATTTTAAAGGGTGCCCAAGTTCGTCACCTACAACATTTTTATACAAATTTAGCCTTTTTGAAGTCTACATAACTTTTGAATGGAATATCAGATTTGAATGATATATGTACCATTTGAAAGAATTTGAATAAATTAGTGCCCATCCATCTGTCAGTTCGACTGAATGGTGCTAACGATAACTTTGAAAAGGAGTGACCAAATTACCTAAAATTTTTGTTCGTTATAATATTTTATCAAACCCAGTTTTTGTTTGATGGACAACCATATCGGCCTACTCGTTGTTTACTACTCGGCCAAAGTTTACCAAGAAACCATTTTCGAACTGTTGTGATGCCACTTAACCATTATTTATTCCAAAACCAGGCATGGACTTTCCAGCAGGATTCTGCGCTGGCCCATAAGGCTAAAACGACCCAGACATGGCTTCGAAACAATTTACCAGCTTTCATTTCATCTGAAGAATGACCCTCTGGAAGCCCTGATTTAAACCCACTGGATTACAAATTGTGGACAGTTTTAGAGGACATGGTCTGCCACAAAAGATACCCCAACATCAATTCTCTTAAGACTGCTTTGATTCGTGCTGTGGACACTTTTCCAATAAACGAGGTGCGTGCGGCTATTGATGATTGGCCAGTGCGACTTAAGGCATGTGTGAAGGCCAAAGGTGGATATTTCGAATTAATGCTTGCTATTTGTTTTCAATATGTATCAATAAATATATACAACAAACTTGGTCCTAAAGCATTCATTAATTTTAATATTATTTCATAAAATGTGTGTAACAGTGTTTATGCCCCTACTAAGTATTTATTTCAATGAGTTTTTTTTATTTCTAACATTTCACAAAATTGTTACCATTTGTGTGAGAGGTACTAGAAGGGGCGAGGCAATAACGCCTACTTTGTACTAAACTGTAGGTAGTATAAAAATATTACACTACACAAAATTGCAAGTATTTTTTGCCGTGGTATTAATGTTATAAGCTGTGAACTTTTTGTACAAATTGGTGGGAGGAACAAAAAGTAGCGTTGCATTTTCGTCCATTTTTGTTCAACTTATAGAGGCGGTAAAATGATTACTATGTATGCAATTTTATAGGATACCCATCAGTAGTATAGAAGTTATATGAGCTTTAACATGTCAAACAATTTTAAACATTTGTGGGGGAGGTACCAGATATGGTTGTCCATCAAACATAAACTGGGTTTGAATAAAATATTATAACGTTCGAAATTTTAAGTCATTCGGTCAATCGAACTGACAGACGGACGGACACTAATTATTCATATTTTTATTTTTGTTGTAAAATATGTAGGTAATTTTCAAAAATAAAACGAAAAAATGGAAGATATGCTTTTCAGGATAATCAAGGATTAAGGACATTTTAGTCTTTTTGATGTCCTTAATAGACATAAATTAATTACTTAATTTATAATTTTAAGAGAGGATGTTAAATTTTTTCAAATGATACTGACATCATTTAAATCTGATATTCCGTTCAAAAGTTGTGTAGACTTCAAAAAGTCTAAATTTGTACAAAAATGTTGTAGGTGACCAACTTGGGCACCCTATAAAATCAAAACCGTTATGAATTTGGACAATCGGTAGAAGGTAGTAAGTCTGCATGGTCTTCTAGTATACGCGTGTAAAATTTTATAGAAATGTAAAGGGTCAAATATTTAAACTGTAATTTTTGGGTCGTTTTATTTTGGAATTACCCATAGACAGGAGTACTGTATAAATCACGGACTTTTCAAATATTCGTTGTATGGCCCGTGGTCAGTTCTTGCGCTAGCAAAAACTTTAATATAATTGTTGTCCTTTCAGAAGCCTTTTATACCACACAAAGTTAAAACTTTGTTAATATGAAGTAATAAACGATAAATATATGCGCGAAAAATAATGAATGACAGTTGTCAGTGTAGCAGTGACCAGAAGGTTAATGTATTCCTGATCAAATTAAAATTGCGATACGGTCGGGTCAGTTTTTCCTAGGCCAGTTCTAATGGTTGTAAAACGAATAAGCTTACCATTACTATAGTCTTTAATGAAAGAAAATTACAACACCCGACTTTATGCTGCTCCTTTTTTTATTTGTTTTTTTTTCATTTTATTTGAATTTTTATGTTCTTAGCCTCTTTTACATACACAAGCCAAGGTGCGAATGTATAGCCAAATCAAAAATATTTGAAATAAATAGTTTTCGATAAAAATTTCGTTTCCTAATTTATATGACCGTCAAATCAGAGATTAATTTGTCGTCAAAAACTCATTTTCGAGAAAATGAGTGATAGACACTTTTGAGTATAAGCCCTCGATATCTAAATATGGTGCTTTGAGCCAGTAAATACTCGAAACAATTCCTGGTGGTTCAGTCAAAAAAATTCGGTGATAAAGGTCCGCACCAAGAAGCAAGTCCACTGGACGGCCATCAAAGGAATCAGCCAGTCGTTAACTGGCGAGGCGAGATTCGAGTTTGGCAGCGTTCGAAGAAGTTGGCAAATTGTCAGAGATATTGGGAATGAGAGCATCCGTTCCAAATTTGTAAGAACGATCCAAGCGAGATGTGATTTCAAGATAACAAACTTCTCTTGAAGAACCAATAACTGTTTGGCTTACACCTGACAGCCCAACGTTCGTAGAACGTGTGAGAACCCCCGGGTCGAAATTAAGGACGTTTCTTCGTTGGTGTTACGAAATACCTGTCTATTTACCGAATTATGTGATCGTAGTTCTTGTACCTTCACATTGATAGGCCGCTCTGGTTGCAACTTCTCTCGCCACAATATTAATCGGAAGTATATGGAGTAGGGCTTGTAGAGACTCAGTCGCTGTAGCCCGTAAAGTTCCGCTTATGCATAGGCAGAGAGTTCTCTGAACCTTTCATAGTAGATTGGTGATGGTTAGTTTGTCAGTTGCCGTCCACCATACCACATTGCCGTACAATAGTATTGGACGAACTACTGCTGTACAAGTATATCCAATGGATGATTTTAGGAGAGAGGCCCCACCGCGACCCTACAGCCTTCCTGCTGGAATATGAGGCGACGCACTGTAGTTCAGAATTGAATCTTACTGGCCAAAAGTCAAATTTGTTGTCATCGCCTATTTCTAAAATTTTAATGCCATTCAATAGCAGATATTGAGACTATCATTTCTCGCAAACTATTATCAATAGAGGATAATTTTTTGCAGGATAGTACTCCTTGAGAAATTGCCAAAAGTATTACTGTACTGTTTACACGTGGTTTGTTATAACATACGAGTGTTTCCACAGGTATTAATTTTTTGTCAAATTGGAATTTCAGTGGAATGAAACTCTTTAGCATTAAGAGACTTCAAGAAGATTTTGGTACCAGAAGAAAGGTGAAACTGTCCTCTTTAAGCCTCTATATATTTTTTTACCTGCCCTGACCAGCCTGTAGAACACTTTTTGTTGTAGGTACACCAAGCCAAGTTGTGTGTGTTTTATGACATATTTACCATATTTATGACATCGTAACCCTTTTTTAGTTTTTTTTTTTTTGGAAACTTAAGGATATCAATGAAGAAATCGGATGGAAACTATTGCAGAAAGCTTGTTACATCAATTGCGATCACAACAGTTCTCAAATGAAGAGGCATTAGCACTATTTTTTGATGAAGTTGAAGTTAACAAATCACCACTATACACAGCTCAGGTTGCGTGCGATTGAAAAGGCTCAAATCTGTATCCATCATACACATTGCTGCTAAAAAGGACTGTTTGCCACCAACGGACACTATTAAAATCACATCGAGTTCGGCAGAGTTAAAACTTCAAGACCTACATAATCATACAGCTCAACGCTTGCTACAATCATTTAAAGGACATGATTTGAAGAAATATGGGAACTGCAAGTTAAAGCTCTTTTGCAAATGGGGATGATTCATCTGGACTAGAGATGTAACTAGCGAATATTGAAATATATTTCTTGTGAATGCGAAATCAAATAGTAAAATATGAATTTTTGCGAAAGCGAATAGTGAAATATGCGTTTTTGCGAAAGCGAATGCGAAAACGAGTAATAGTTTGACCCTGCAGTACAAACAAAATTAAGGACCAGAATTAATACTTTTCCAGGATAATCAAGTATTAAGGACGTTTTATATATTTTGACATCTTGTTACCACAAGGACAGACATATTTTTTTCAACTGTTTCGAAGAAGAAACAGAGGTTTTCATTGGTACTAATATGTTCAAAATGTGTGGAGTGGTTAAGATATGACAATTTTAATGAATGGAAGCGAATACTGAAATATATTTTTGCGAAAGCGAATATTCCAAGGATGATTTCTGCGAATGCGACAGCGAATTTAAAAATGATGCGAATAATTCGTGTTCGCTTATGCGAATATTCGTTACATCCCTGATCTGGACAAAAACAATACAAGCAATCGGTATGTGAAAATACTTCAGACGCAGATATGTTCATGGTGTCATTTGTGCCATTGCGATTGATAAAGAATTTGGAAGACTCGGAACCTTCGACCAGTACGATGCAGACAAAGGATATTTGGAAAAATCAAACACCATCTTCTACGAAATACTGCAGACCAATCAAATTTGAATTAAAAAAAAAAAACATGATACCATTAAAAAAGAAGTCAATAATATAAGAACCCAAATTACAAGACTGCAGCCATTAGATGTAGAAATTGAAGGCCAGACAATTGAAGTTAACTACCAATTAGCGCTAACGATGATAGATGGAAAAGTTGGCCAGGCTTTGACTGACACCAAGGCTTCATCCAGCTGCATTATATGTCAATCTACATCAAGCAAATTAAACCAAGTCCCGGAAAAATCAGTAGATAATACTGATGCATATGAATTTGGCTTATCGCCATTACACACAAGAATACGATTTATGGAACACATACTTCAAATCAGTTATGATTTGGATTTTGGACCTACAGGATCAATAAGAAACAATGACACCAACAGGATTTAAGAAATTTAAAAAAGAAACATGTTCAGGATGAATTTCTAAAATGTGGGTTGATTATAGACATTTTTTGCACGTTTTGTTTGCCTTTGTACTGCAATCCAATTGGAATTTCGCTCTTCTGGTTTATTCCATAAACATAATTATTATCCCTTTCACATCCTTGTATTCTTTTTCTTTATTTCGGAAGATAATTTTATTTATTATTCTTTATTGGGAAATTTTATTTCTAATATTTACAACAGTTGAATTTCTTGTGGACAAAAATAAATATAAACAAATGGAAGTGCGAGGGTTGCCGCATTCAATTTGTTGCGGCGCTCAATTTTTAACGGCGTTATGTTTATGGCGGCGCAAAATGTTAATTTTTCACGTTGAAATAAACATAGTAACACAAACGAAATATTTCTCACTTTTTTCGCGACTTTGTTTTTATATGGGATTTCAACGCGAAAAGTGAACTTAGTACCACGCTTTATGCGCCAGTTAGTGGAAGTCAGTTGTTGTCGTTGCAAAGTGCTAAACTAAAATCGCTAGCTTGTAACGAAAACATGCCTAGAATAAATTCTATTCTGGCGACACGACGCCAGCCTTGACAGAATTTCGTCATGATTTTCAACCCTCCCATAAGAATACATGTAAAAAATGTGCGCCTGCCGACTACCGACGTAGCGTAACGAATCATCTGATTCAATCATACATAAAGAAGTCGGTGTAAACGATTAGCCAACGAAACGTAAACGGACTGCTGAATCTGCTGAAATTTGATTTGTATGGTACGTTTACGTGCATTTGCAAACATAATCAGTAAAAAGAAAGAAATTGTGCGAAAATTTTGATAAGTAATGACTAATAAGTAATAAAAAGACAAATTAGCAGCAAATAAATATGAAATAAAATTAATTTGTTGCTATTTTTGTTGTGAATGTCTGAGTCATATGGCACGTATTTGAAGTTTTGGGTATTTGCTCCAGCGGGTAACCTTACGGCGGCGCTAAAGTTAAATTACGGTTAGTATGCCTTGGTTACCACAACTAACCGAGTGCCAATGAAAAAAAAACAATCTTAATTCGATTGATACAACCGACACACGGTGCACAGTGGGAGGAATCAAAAAAAAAGAGAAATAATTCTGCCGTTTCTTAACCAGACAACCGATTGCGACCAAACTTGGCATGTTTGTAGAAGAGATATTAGAGAAGTTACGTTTTGAGTTTGATACAGAGGCGGAGCTGCAGGGCCTCAAAGTTGGCTACCTCGGTTGAACAAAATGTAAAATGGACTCACCAGCGCCAAAAAGATTAAGAGAGTGGATGAAATACGTAAACAACTAAAAGAGTTACTCAAAGAGAGTGAAGCACGACTCTTTAGTGAGCTAGACAAAAGAATGTGTGAGGTGCGAGCTGATTTAAATAATGCTATTGAGCGCGTAACGAAACTTGAAAACATAACAAACGATATAATTGAAAAGAAAATATCAGAACTTGCAAAAAAATTAACGAACATAACTGAAAAAGCAAATAGTGTTGATACAGTGGGCACTGATCAAAACGAGATGAAGAAAGAATTACATGACCTAAAAACTAAACTCCTGCGGCATGAAAACTCTGCTGTCTCGTGTATTTTGCGAATCAATGGGATACCATATTACAAAAACGAAAATACGTATTCGCTTTTTAGTAACATGTGTACAAACCTTGGCATTGAAACACCTAATGTTCAAATGGTGCAAAGAATGAAGAACAAAAATAAATCTCCTGCTCCTACTAATATAGTATACTAATGTCACCATTTGATAAAAATCTTATTTTGAAGACTGTCTCTAAATACCGTCGTACGACCAAAGACTTGTTAAGATTACATCTAATGAACTTCTATTCAATTAATCCTTTCTATGTCAATGAAAGTCTGTCAGAATCAAACTACAAAATCTTCAATAAAGCTTTACAAATGAGGTGATGGAGCTATTACTACTGAAATGCAGTGAAAACCCCCATGCCATCAAAATATCCATTTTTAAACCTAAACCTTATCATTACATTTATCGTTACACTTATCTTCACACTTATCCTTAACATGTTTTTTATTGTAATAATAGAAGTAAATCTAATGATTTTCGTCAAATGTATTCAATTTTCAAATCTTAAAAAGCTATTACCTTATGTTAGCCTTGCTGGTAGCTACCAATACTTTTATCAAGCTTGCTATGATATTAAACCAATATAACAGTAGTATGTCCAGGGACGTTATGATAGATATGCTAAAAATTTTGGTTTAACAAAAAAGCGGTATTAAAGTGTGCCACTCAAATTAACCTTTGAGAGTTCTGGCGTTGATATAATTTGTGTATCAGAGACATGGGTTAGTCACAAAACTCCCGGCAGTTTAATTATGCTGATTGGTTATAAAGTCTATAGATGCGATCGGGAAACCCACGGCGGGGGAGTCGCGATTTATGTTAGAGAGGGAATAAGGTCGAAAATCGTTTTGAAAAGCATTGCAGGTGACAGATTTGAGAATATTTTTTTGGAAATTACCACAAATGAGGTCAAACTACTCGTAGGGTGTGTTTACCGACCATATAACAATATTTCTATGGATACGCTGTTTGATAAATTAACATTAAATGCCTTAAAATATAGCGACATAATTGTTGTCGGTGATTTTAACTCAAACTTACTTGTAGATTCTAATCTAAAGGATAATATGACAGCTATCGGTCTTGAACCCACCAATACTACTATGCCAACACATTTTTCAGTAAGTAACAATAGTTTACTTGACGTTTTCTGTGTAAATGATATTGCAAAGGTGAAACTTTATGACCAATTGTCAGCGTCGAATTTCTCCAATAACGACTTAATATTTCTAAAGTATGATTTTTGCATTGTTCCGGACGACTCTACTTACTCTTTTCGAGACTTCAGAAAAATTAATGATGCTCTTTTGCATGAAATGGTTTCACAAACAGATTGGGGTAGAATGTTCTATATATATTCAGTGGAAAACGCTATGAGAAATCTAGACCGTGGTTTAATAATAATATTAGAGAGTCAATTCAAATGCGATATTTAGCCTTTACTCGTTGGAAGAGATTTAAAAGCACAGTGTTTAGAGAGGAGTTCAAAACTGCTAGGAGGCATGTGAATTCCGAAATCCAGAGAGCAAAACGTGAATACTTCTCAAATCGTTTCCAAAACGGTATCAATTCCAAAGAAACATGGCAGACAATTAGGGAAATAGGCCATTACAAAACTAATGAGTATCTTGATTGCTCGAAGAGCGCGAAGGAAAAACCCTGCGTTCTATGAAAACTTATTTAGTGAATCTTCGGAAAGCACGGACAATTTTGAGTTTGCGTGTGTATACCCAAGTGATGTCTTCTTAAGCTGTATATCTATTACATCAAATGCTACAGGGTCCGATGGCATTAACCCAAAGTTTGTGAGACTGATTCTGCCACATATTTTATATATATATATATGGGTACAGACATAAAATATTTTGATGACACTGTGGACAAAATAAATGACGATCTCCAAAAAGTTAATAAGCGAATGGACTTTGCCTAAACCCGCGAAAATCAAAGTGTCTCGTAATACACGGCAGAACCAGAAACGTCAACTTGGATCCCCAAATTGTATTAAATAGCAAAGAAATTGAGATTGTGAAATCAGTGAAAAATTTAGGCATACTTTTTAACGACAAACTAACATGGTCTAAACATATTAACAGTATAGTTGGCACAATTTACAACAAATTGAGAGCACTCTGGTCAACACAATCGTTCACCCCCCAACGTATTAGGTTATTATAAGCAAAAACCTATCTGATGCCATCTTTACTATATGGATGCGAATTGTTCTCCCAATGTGATTCAGGCAGTGAGAGAAAACTGAATGTCTTATACAATAATATTTGTAGATATGTTTTCAATATTCGAAAATATGACCACATATCCCCCTATTACAAAAAAACTGTATGGTGTGTCCTTGGACAACTTGTTTAAATTTAGATTGCTGATATTTCTACAAAAAGTTATATACTCAAAACTACCGACATACCTTTTCGACTGATTGACTTTCGCTAGATCCAACAGAGGGAAAATAATAATCCATGTCAGATACCGAACACTCATATCAGAATGGCAATTTTACATACATATGCGCTTTACGTCTCTGGAATACACTTCCACACTCTCTGCAAACTACCAGCAACGCATTTTAGTTTAAGAAACTTATACGTTTATATTACACATAGTTTAGAAATTTTTAATCAATTCATTTGTAATCATAATATTGTAACAAATATATTTATTGTTTAAATTGTTAAGTTTTTTCAATTTTTTTAATTCTAATTCTATTTTTTTATTTGTCTACTTTTTGATTGTTCTTGAAAAGGGAAATTATATGTATAAACTCCTGTACTTTAAATATAAGATATAAATCTTGTTGTATGGGATAAATAAATAAAATGTTTAAGTGCGTGTAACTTTAGTCTTTTCCGTCCGATTCATAAAATCATTTTTTGTGTGTATTCTAATAACCGAGGTCTACAAAAGGCTTTTTGCACCTAACAGTTATCTTGTTAGTTACCGAGATATCTGTATTTGAAAATTTAATTTTTTCCCCGACCCTGTGCTAGTATTTTGTAAATATCGAAGCAGAATATGCACCAATTTTATCCAATTAAGCATATCTAGATTGACAATAAAATTTCCTATATGATGAAAAATATATATGATAGGACAAAAGTTATGGCCACTTGAAGTTATATTTTCAAAAAAATTCGATTTTTTAAAAATTTTTTTAGGAAAAAAGTATATGTTGTATTTTTGAGTTTTAGAAGAAGTTAGTTAAAAAATGTTTAACATATTTACTATCCTCTTAAAGGAAACTTTCCAAGGTATGCTCTCAAAACAAGAACAGGTTAAACATATTTACTGGTATTGTTACCAAGCTTCTCCAATTTACACAATTTTTTACACAAATTTCAAAAGTAAGCCTATCGCAAAGCTACAATGTGAAAACTTTTGGCATATTTATATGTGGTAAGGTGTTGTAAGTTGAACTGCAAAGGGAATCTGAAACCCGGCTTTTAGTATAGTAGATATAGGGGAAAAACCAAAAAATCCCATTATTTTGGGAATTGTGGGATTGACTTTTGGAAATATAATGATTTGCGATTTACTCTCTATTTGTGGAGTCAAGACCTACAAAATATTTCATTGAAATATGTTGATTTTTAATATTTTAAGGCGCTATTACATTTCTGTCTGCATTTGAAAATTGATTTTTTGACTATTTACCCGATCCTCTCCTAGCATTTTGTTAATATTAGATCCAAGTATACGCCGAATCGTTTTAAATCGACATTTGCTAATTAGCAAGAATATTTTCTAAATAATGCAACAAATTTCGCTAAGATACACCAACTCAGACAAAAGTTATGGCCATTTGAAGTTCGGTCGGAAAATGTACTTTGAAATTCTAGAACAAATTATTTGAAAGGTATACCAAATATTCATCATGAAGGAAACTACTTGTAGAACATTTTCGAATATACGTATTTTTAGTTGTTATGTTAATAGAAACTAAAAAATACTCATTCTAAGGAAATCACAAATTGTTTACCCATAACAAAATTGTTGATTTCTTGGCATTTCCATAGATGGCAGGTAACAGGTAAAAATCGGAATCTTTTTGACCACAAGAAAACAGGTACATATTGTCCCTTCAATATAATAGCCTATAATTAATTTACGTTTACGATACCTGTTTCCATATGGGTAACATAAGAAGCGAACTATAATGTAAATGTTTTGAAATAAAAGTCAACAATGTTTGAGAATAATTTTCTCATTAGCAATCTTAATTGGGACTAACTTAATTCAGTAAAGTAATCGGAAAAAGATAAATCAATGTCTAAAAGATAAAGCAAATCCTTGAATTCTTCAGTATTGCCAAATGTCAGATCACTGTAACAAATCCATCTTTTCCTCATTGACGACAATACGGGATCGGAAGAAAGGAGTAGATTTTTGAAAATATCTTAATTTTGCGATTCTCTTGAACACTTTCGGGAGTGAAATTGCTGAATATGTCGAACATCACGATTTCTTGCCTCCTGAGGTTCTTCCGTAAGCTCTCCTAAGGGAAGAATATTAAACGCGATAATTACTTCTCCGTAACGCAATACTTTATGCACACTAGGAGTCATATCGTTCCAATCATAGAATGTTATAAGCTGTTTTATGATATCAAGGCAGTATTTTCCAAACTTTTCTGGATTAATTTTATGTTTACTATTTATTGCCATTAACATTATGTTGATCCTTCTCAATAATTCCATATCAATGCCAGTTATTTTTTATGTTATTTCATAATTCTTGAAGAAACGTCTTGCAGTATTGCCATCATTTGTATTTCCATACCGGAAAGCGGTTTGTCGATATTTAACCCAGTCTGTGTCTTAAATTCTTCTTGAATTCTCTTCTTTGCGATATCTCTCGTTCTTTTCAATTCCTTGGTATCCACAGGCTTGTTTGTATTTTCTGATTTATTGTGATAATCTAAATCATATGCTATGTGCAGAAAATGTTCCAAAAAACGTATGCGAGCATGTAATGGGGATATTCCGAATTTTAATGCGTCCTTACTAATTGTTACTTCCTTGGATATATTTGAAAACTGTGCTTTAGTTTCCCCACATAATGGACATCTCCAAGTAGATGATGTTCCAGTTATCGCATTGCAAACTTTTCCGTCGATCATGGTAAGATTTACAATAAATCCAATTGTAAAAGTAAAGTCCAATATTGCAATTGTTATGGGTTCCATGCATTTAATTTCCTCCTCAATACGATCTACAAGTTTCTGTGTGTTGAAAGCCTACTCTTTTGTATACTGGAAGCATATTGGTCAACAAAAGCTTTTCGATCCAGGTGTTGAGTTTATCCAAACGTTATGAAAACTTGTTGAAGGAGAATTTGTGTCTTCTTTCTTCCTAATTCTCAGCGGGACTAAGGATGAAAATACTTCTATAGTCTGGAACATTTTGGGCTGCTGAGGCTTGCTTATATTCCGATAGTGTTGATAAGCCATCGCATCCCCACTTACACATGAGTTGTAAGTCACACTTATCAATTTGTTTCAGCTGTTCTTTAGAAAGAGTAGAAACTATTCGTACCGCAGTATTTTCCAGAAGGTTGGATAGTTCAATACTAACTGCGCAGTTAGAAACTTGTAGAGGTGATGGTATAAGCGATTACTTCTTCTCCTTTATGATGTCGTATGAGGGTAAAACGTTGAAGCCTTTTTATTTCAACGCCTTTCTTAATATGATGTAGTTGTCCCTGCTGAGACCCAGTTGCAGCATCAGTAAACTCCTCATCAGTAAACTCCGATTCAGATGATGGCGTTGGAATGCTCTCAACAATTCTCTTTACACGTTTTGGTGACGCTTTTGAAAGCACATCGGCAATCCTAATAGCATCCGTTGGCCGTTTTTCTTGTTTTAACAATGCCTTAAAAGTATCCGAAACTTCATCAGTAGACATAACAGAAAGATTGTTTGACATACGTTTTCGCTTCGTCTTTATGGATAAGTCTTCGTAAGATTTGTGAGGAGCACCGACTGAAGATGTACACACTGAAAATTCTATATTATTGTCGAGCCAATCAGAATATTTAGAAAGAAATTTCAGATCTGATTTTGAAGATGACCATTTCACATCAAACATTTTAAAATTTTTTTGAAGTTTGCACATTTCTGTTTTCTTTACTTTGCTATTGTATGCTGTTTCGATAAATGTCACTAATTTACTGACTTTTTCCTCAAAACGATCTGATGGTATTTTAATAAAAATACTGTACAGTGTTGAGTGCTTTAATGATAACACAAAATGCTAGGAGAGGATCGGGAAAATAGTCAAAAAATCAATTTTTCAAATGCAGACAGAAATGTAATAGCGCCATAAAATATTTAAAAATCAACATATTTCAATGAAATATTTTGTAGTTTGTAGGTCTTGACTTCACAAATCGAGAGAAATTCGCAAATCATCATATATTTCCAAAAGTCAATCCCACAATTCCCAAAATAATTTAAAAAATCCCCAAAAATTTAATTTTTTGGTTTTTCCCCTATATCTACTATACTAAAAGCCGGGTTTCAGATTCCCTTTGCAGTTCAACTTACAACACCTTACCACAAATAAATATGCCAAAAGTTTTCACATTTTAGCTTTGCGATTGGAGAAAACGTGACTTACTTTTGAAATTTGTGTAAAAAATGGTGTAAATTGGAGAAGCTTGGTAACAATACCAGAAAATATTTTGGACCCGTTCTTTTTTTGAGAGCATACCTTGGAAAGTTTCCTTTAAGAGGATAGTGAATATGTTATACATTTTTTAACTAACTTCTTCTAAAACTCAAAAATATGGCATATACTTTTTTCCTAAAAAATTATAAAAAATCGAATTTTTTTGAAAATATAATAAATAAATAACTTCAGGTGGCCATAACTTTTGTCCTATTGGGTATATCGAACCAATTTTTTTTCATCATATTCTGCTTCGATATTTACAAAATACTAGCACAGGGTCGGGGAAAAAATTAAAAATTAAATTTTCAAATACAGATATCTCGGTAACCATATAAGATAACTGTTAGGTGCAAAAAGCCTTTTGTAGACCTCGGTTATTTTTTAAATCAGAGGGAAAAGACGAAATTTACACGCACTTAAACATTTTGTTCAACCGAGGTAGCCATTCTCTAATACCTCTTCTACAAACATGCCAAGTTTGGTCGCAATCGTATGTCTGGTTAAGAAACGGCAGAATTATTTCCCCTTTTTTGGATTCCTCCCACTGTGCGGTGTAGGCAACATACTTTTTGATGCTAGTACTATTTTTTATAGATACAATCGAATTCCAACCAATTATTTTTCTGGGTGAGGTCTTTTTCATAGCGTTTAATTTAGAACTCCACCATTGTGGTTTAGTTTTACCCTTGTACCTTGGTTTTGGACAGGCTTCTTCAAGGGAGCTATTTAATAATGTGGTGATATGCTCGACCAGATTATCCAGACCGGTTTTGTCATTCAGTTCGTCTTCCTCACATTTCTGTGGACGGCAGGTGTAGGTACTTTTTCAACGAATTTTAACTAATGGTGATCTGAGAATGAGTGGTCGTTCAGTACATTCCACCCAATAATTTTGTCTGGCAGCCAGTCAATAGCAAACGTTTCGACGAGTACTTCTTGTCAGTCTAATTGTAAAGGTCGGTCTATTGCATATGTTACAAATAGTTAGGATGGTAGTTTGAATAAAGTCAAGAAGTGACTCACCCCAACGTTTATATCCGTACTACCCCAGATAGTATGATGAGCGTTAGTGTCTGCTCCAATAATTAACTCGCGCTCGTCAGACGTTGGTTCAGTGTTCATACCTTTTAGATGCCGAGTAACGGCTAGTTTTGGCAAACGACGGATGCAAAGAAAGACTAATTTGGATACGATTTCCCGTGCCTCACCCCTGGTCTTTTGGACCAGTGAAAACAACGTTCGATGTCAGTAACTCGATAATTGTTGATAAATATCACGGTAAAAAGGTCCGGAAATGTTGGCCATGACAAGAAATCTCCATGAAAAACATATATATCACATGAAGGCAAATTCAAATTATGTACAACGTCAGAATTGTCCAAATTGGACATTTCAGTCTGAACCTACGCCACTGCGCTGAAGGCGTGTCAGAGGGAAGACATACTTGCCATAGATTCAGCCGAGTGTGAAACTGGTATATATATCACGCCGGTATATATAACAATTATTCAATGCCCACTCTGAGGTCAAATCGGACATAAAACAGCGTTTTAAAATTTCTAACTCTTTTTATAAATATATCGCTCACCACTTAATGTGTAACATATATAACGTTGCCAATTCTCACACTGTGGTTAGTTTATCACTGACCAAAGCAATTTTCACTCTTTCTGTACTTTAAAAGTCTCTTAAGGGCAATAATTTATGTAGATCACAAATGGATGCGATTGTACACCAGCGACTTTTGAGCGCTTGACCGTTGCGGCTCATGTAACAGGTAGAAAGCTAGAAATTTTGCTTATGTATAGACTCGAGTGTGGTATAACCTGGACTATTCACATAGTCGTTTTTTTTACCCGTGGTCAGTTCTCGCGCTATCAAAATCTTTAATATTATTTTTGTACTTTAGAAGCGTCTTAAATTATACAAAGATAATATAATATGTAGTACTATACACCGGAAAAACAATTTTTGAATTCTAATATTGTGGCCTTCCACTGCATTTCATAATTCTTTATGATTTTTTTCATTCTTCCAATAAAAATTCCATAAAGATTTGTGGACCTACACATAAATGTGCATAATGTGATCTTCAAGGAAATGCGTCGTCCGGCCTGAGGACAAGGGGTAAACAAACACCGCGACAAGAAATGTTTAAAAGTCTTTTCGAAATATATATCGCTCCCCAAATATACTTATATATATATATACTGATCTTTAAGAAGATGGGAAATAAAAATCAAAAATCAAATAATATATGTCCATCCTGAGGTTAAATCGTCTATAACAACTAAAAAGATTCAATCGGTACATTGAACGTAGATATCATCGTATGAATATGCAATAGCGACCTCTAAAAGATATTATACAGAAGTTTTGCACTTATATAGTTAAGAGTGTGGCTGGAATAATATTCTACTCAGATTAACGAAAGTAGAACAGTTGGTGTCAAAATAAGATAATTCTTCTGATAACACAGTACAACACAAAAAAAATAACAGGGTTCTGTCAATGGATTATGGTAGAGGAGACCAAAAAAATATATACGTGTATCGGCGTTTAGAATCACATCGGAATTTTATTTTAGGGGGGTTAAGGTTTTCCCCCCTTTGCTTGTTCCTATATTTTTGTTATGTTTTGTTGGAATATGTTAACCAGAATTCCCCCCATAACGGTGATTTTTGCCAATATTTTAACAAATCGTAAAAAACTCCCCTAAAAATGGGTGGATATATGTCAGAACACACCAAAGCCCAAACGAACACCAAAAAACCGGCCAAATTCAAGATTGCCTGTTAAGGGTTAATTTGTTATTCCTCGCATATGTAGGTTCTCCCGGCTCTGAAGAGAAGGTTGTTATTCAACAACTACCAAGAGTACGTTTGTTCTTCTTCATTATTTCTGTCATTATATTTTTGTCACTCAAAATTACCATAACGGAACTTTTGAGTGGCACGTTACTTATGAACGTTAACGTTTGACATCGTGGATCAGCCAGTTAATCTTTTTATTTTCTTACATTATTCTACAAGGGAATTTGTAAGAATAATAATGACTGACTGTTTGGGAAAACTTGGCTGGTTTTGCTACGTCTGTGGCAAGCATACCCTTATGGAACATAGGGTTTCATTTTATTTTGAACTGGAAGTTTTTCCAGATTAGCCATGGGTGCCAAAACATATCTGCCGGAATTGCTATATCGGTTTGATGCTGTGGTCTAAAGGTAATAAAAGTTTTGATTTATATTTGATTATATATATTAGGCCGGGTCGATTTGTGGGGAGGCAAAAAAAGTCGCCATTGCTCAGTGAAAATCGTATTCTAGGGATCAAAATAAGAAACTTTGCCGAAGGAACCATACCTCTAAAAAGAATGCTGATGTCCCGGAATTTGGGTAGGGGCAAATTTTGAAAAATCCCACTTTGACCCATTTAGAGTGCTCCAATCGAGTCCAAATGTACGACCGACCCCCACTAACTTTGGAGGCCCGACCCACCCATGCCAGTGGCACACCCCCTGGAACCCCCTGGGGGTTCCATACATTTGGACTCGATTCTAGCACTCTAAATGGGTCAAAGTGGGATTTTTTCCGGGACATCAGAATTCGTTTTAGAGGTATGGTTCCTTTGGCAAAGTTTCTTATTTTGATCCCTAGAATACGATTTTCACTGAGCAATGGGCGATTTTTAAATCGACCCGCCCTAATATATATTTATATTTTGATTTTCAGTTGTCAACATCAGATATGTCTTCCTATTGAAAAACGCTATAAAGGCAAGAGCATTTTGTCTCTTATAACAGATTCATGTTGGACATTGTTCGATAATGGCGTTGAATTGCCAAGAGTGAAAAGAAAAGTGAATTAAAAATAAATGAACTTATGTATTTTATAAGTATTTGTTCTTGTATATGTTTTTTACGATTTGTTAAAATATAGGCAAAAATCATCGTTATGGGGGAAGCTAGAGGGTTAATATATTCCACAAAAATATAGGGCTTAACATTTGCTAGAAAAGTTGCTGAAGATACCCTATACCTCAGATGAACAGAACACATAGTTTTATATACCGATATTCTTCACGAACAAGCAAACGGGGGGAAAACTTTAACCCCCCCCTAAAATAAAATTCCGATGTAATCTTTCAAAACGCCGATATACGTATATATTTTTTTGGTCTCCTCTACCAGAATCCGCTGACAGAACCCTGTTATTTTGAAAAAAGTTTGAAATTGTTGTACTGTGTAATTAAAGTGGTGATTTAGAGCTTTTTACCTATCCTATAACCTGACTAGGATACATGCACACATTCTAATTTCCAGTTTGTAGCCAATGTTTGTTGTTTTTAAAGCGTAGGTTGAATTGGATGTGGTCGGTCTCTGGACTGAAATTTTTGAGCTTAGTCTGGAAGGCCTATACCGACGTACCTATTACCTATCTCCCAAACAATTTATTATTAAACCAAAAAAGACAAAGGAGATTACGGCGCAGGGGAGGGAAAACCCCGTGCCGGCGACAAGCGTTGATTCACTCACGAATCATGTGTCGTCGTTATCGAACAATCGTGAGCATGCAACTTCTACGAGCTTTGGTGCCTTGGATCCCGTAGTCGAAAATTAAACAAGAGCACATCCAGCCGCAGGCAAAACTAAAGATAAGACAGATGAAATAGAAAACAGTTGGGGCTCTAAGCAACCCCAGCCTTTAAAAGCCAGTGGGGACTCTGACTCTGAATCATCAAATGAAAACAATATCACTATTGTTGCTAGCTTAAAGAGGGCACAAAGAAGGAAACTGAATAAGTTGAACCGCCAGAACCTGTTATGGGATGAATCTGACAATTCGATCTCTAACACATACATGGAGGCCGCTAAAAGAGTCAGGTCTTCCGAAGAACATAGCGCAGTGAACGTGACTAAGAAGAAAAGGGCTCGCCGTTTTCCAGTAATTCGGAGAAGCCTAACGTAACCACACAAAAGGAAGTCACTAGTCGGCGTCCTTCGATCGTGGGCGGTAATGTTGATCCAGTAACGCAGATCAAGTCAAACTAGTCATCCGTTAAGTATGAGGCTTTATACAAAAAGACTCTACAGACACTGAAAATCAATTGGACATAAAGAAGGTTGGGAAGCCACAATCTTATTCTAAAATAGCTAAAAAACATTTTCGAGACGATCTATGCTATGCCATAATTGATAGTAGTAGTGCATCTGGCAGAATCCCCGAAGACCAAAAGAGTAACTTCAAAGATTTGGTCTATACGAGGGTAGCGGAGTACGTCCTTGAATCTAAGGATGAACCACCAATCGGAGCAATGCGTTGCAAGTTTGAGAGGGGTGTTTTGATGCTAAGGCTAGCATCGCAACGCAGCGCTGGTGTCCTTGTAAAACTTGTGGATAGCTTCTCCTCCCTTTGGGACGGCGCAAAGCTAAAATTGGTAAGGAAAAGCGACATTCCTGAACTCATAAAAACGACTCTATATGTCAAGTGGTGTTCTCACCAGAGTACATACTCGACATCATTGGCAAACAGAATTCAAAACATTCCGTGAGAAAGTGGGAGGTCTTCTATAGGAAGGATAATAACGAGGTTACTCTCCTCATGGCGAAGGGCATGGCGTACTTCTTGATCTGGACAGTATTTTTCAAGATTGGAAAGGCCCAGATTTGTTTACATCATAAACAAAGGCAGGGTTCATATTGCTTTGATCCAGGAACCATGGACAAGTAGCAACAATGTTACTGTATTAAACCATGTGAACTACAACCTTTTCTACGGTAACACAGGTACTCGTCCAATGACTTGTATTTTGGGCCATAAAAACTTATGTTTTCTTTTCTCTTCAGAGTTGTCAACATCGGACGCAACGGTACAAGGTAATGGAAATATGTACCTGCCGTCAATATATCTGCCATTCGATGCGCCGACATTGCCACCTACGTCGGAATTACAACGTCTGGTGAGGCAATCCAATCCAAACAAGTAATGAGTTATTGGCTGGTTGTGACACCAACTCCCATCATATCTCTTGGGGTAGTGCTAACACCATTAAAAAGGGACACGCCCTTTTAGAACTTTTGAATACAAACGATCTCATAACTCTTAACACAGGAAACAATGCAACTTTTGTTAACAAATTTAGGGAAGAACTATTAGATATAACGATATGTTCTGAAAATCTTATTTTATGAGATCCACGAGTGGAGGATTTCGGAAAAACACCCCTATTCGTACCACCGTTATATAAGGTTTAAAATTGCACGGCCACCGCCTAACCCAATAAGTTTCCTTAATAAGGCTAATACCGACTGGACTAAATTCGGAAATCTACTTAAATCGATTGAGCCAGCCTATACGGGATTATCTATGTCCAGAAGACATTGATATAAATGTGAAGAAGATTACGGAGGCTGTTGTAAAATCATTCGAAAATAGTTGCCGACTTCGAGAAAGGAAATCTGCCTATGAGAAACCCTGGATGACAGGACAAATTCGCTCGATTGGCAAGGATGTCCGCAGACTTTACAACAGAGCTCGATGTAAAAAACAATCAGTATATTGGGACGACTACCACAGAAGACTCAAAGAATACAATAAAATCATTAGATCGGCGAAACGTAACTCCTGGAGGCTTTTCTGTGAGCAAGTAGACAGGGTAAACAGCATGTCTTAATTGAAAAAGTTCCTCTCAACAATTCATGTCCAAACCGAAACACTGGTGGATGACACGGGTAAAAGGATGGAAACTATAGAGGATACCGTAAGGCTCTTGATGAAAACTCATTTTCCGACTGGTAGTGCTGGACCAACAGAGGAACAGTTACAGAATGGGAATGTATTGCATCAAGTACCTATTACGGATATAACAAATGGTATGGTTGAAGAAGCGATAAAAATCTTCTCTCCCTATTGATGTTTTTGATCGTTGACCTGTTGAGTATTCAGTTTTAGTTATTGTTCGGCTTGAGGTCCTTTTTTGTAATTAAAAAGCGATTTGATCTTTTTTAATTATTTATTTTTATTTTCCTTTATTTCGACTAACTTCGTTAGTCATCATCAGGGAGTTTTAATCTAGTACAAAATCACGAAAAACAGATTAAAAAAAAAAACAATTATTTAAACAATGATATTTTTAACATACAATTTTTAAATTTCGCTTTTAAACAGTTCGACTTGTTTCTTTGAAGTTACTTGCCAACTAACATTTGTTCCGTCCGTGATTTTTAATTATATGTCTATACATCTGAGAGCATTTATCGGTGTCTGCCTTATATTTAAGACTCTTCTCCGTCGGGATATTTGTTATAAAGAGCATCTCTAATGTGTATCGTATGTATGGATTCTTCTCTTGTATTAATGCTAGATGCATTATTGAAGTCAGGTTTGTGTCCAGTTATTGTGCAATGAGCTGCCAACGCCGTCTTCTGCTCTAGTGTTTTTTCCATAGCCTTTTGGTCCGATTTATGTGACGATAATCTAGTTTTAAGTTTTGTCCTTGCCGTCCCTACATATACCTTTTGGCATACGTCGGATTCGTCACCATTGCACCTTATCTGGTATACCAAATTTGATTTGTCTTCTTTTTTCAGGTTTGATTTTGTCCTGCTGAATAATTTTTTGGTTGTGTTTTGTGTCCTAAATGCTAGTTCGATATAATTTTTTCATATATGTTAGAATTTTTAAATCGTTCAAATAGTCCCGGTATATAGGTTACAGACTTATATATTCTTGGTTCTGCGTTATTATCTTTCTTGTCCTTTTTCATCATTGCTCTCCTTAATAATTCGTTTATCGTTCTTTTTGGAAATTCATTCTTGGTCAATATATTTTTTATTCTATTTTTATTGGCTTTGTGAAATTTTACGTCGCTAATGGTCAGTACTCTGGATATGAAATTAGTCGCTGTATTTATAATAGTTCTTCTTTGGTGCTTGGAGTAAAAGTTTATTAGTCCCTTCAAGGCTGCGGGACCGTATGGCATATTTCCAGCACTTCTGCAGAATGAGGTAGATCTGATATCAACTCATGTGGCTGGAGTGTTCACTGCATGCCTAATCCATGCTTATACCCCAAAAAACTGGCAGGGTCAAGAATGGTCTTCATACCCAAGCCTGGCAAGGCGAGTTATACGACCCCAAAGGCTTATCGACCCATTAGCCTAACTTCTTTCCTGTTAAAAACAATGGAGCGAATAATTGATGACATGGTCAAAAGTGAAAAAGCGGATGACAGGCTAACATTCAAACAACACGGCTATGTCAAAGGAAGATCAGTGGAAATAGCTCTGCATGAGGTAGCGCACATATAAGATTCCTTCAGTCAAGAAATGTATACACGCGCTGTTTGCATAGACATTGAGGGCGCATTTAACAATGTGCAGGCCGATACACTTATCTAGTCCTTGGACGAGTTTCAGGTTGACCAGGCGCTGAAAAACTGGATCAACAATATGCTAAAGAATAGGTAGATTAGTTGTGGGTCATACGACATATAAATTAGAGACAAGGTAAATCGTGGTTACCCCAGGGGAGCATTTTATCGCCTCTTCTATGGGTTACGACGATACATAGTCTCCTACAAGCCCTCACCATTGAAGAACTTAAAGCAGTCTGTTATGCAGACGACGTTATAATACTTCTAAGGGGCATATATCCAAACCTATTATGCAGAAGAGCTGAGGAGGAACTTAACACAGCACATAACTGGGCACAACCAAGGGGATTAAATGTTAACACAGACAAAACAGAAATATATCTCTTTACAAGGAAAACGAAGATCCCACGTTTTACCCGGCCTCGGTTCCTGAATAACACAATTGCTATAACTAAAAAGGTAAATACTTGGGAGTAACTTTGGATCAGAAACTGCACTGGAAAGATTATCTTGAAGAAAGAGTTACAAAGGCCAACAGATGGTCGTTGTGCAGAAGAGCTGTAGGTTCACAATGGGGACTACGTCCAAATATAACTCACTGGCTTCCCATGAGCCTGATTAGACCAATAAATATACGCCTGTGTAGTGTGGTGGACATCAATGGACAATAAGTGCAACGTAATACCTTTGCAACAAATTCTGTCTAAGCGGGCATAAGCGGGGCATTTAGAACTGCACCAACAAGAGCGTTGGAGACTATACTGCACATCCAACCAATAGACATCCGTATAAAGTATGAGGCAGCCCTCACAGCAAGACGTCTCCAAGTGATGGGTGAATGGATAAATCGAGACCACAAGTCGTACCATCAGAAGATTTTAGGATCTCTAGTTGGTCACATTTAAACACCAGAAAACTCCGACCGTATTCCTGAAGTGCGGCTTACAGCTACCTGTGATTCGTTTGTGCCAGACAGACGCTCGTGGGAAAACGGTACACTGGCCCATGTGCCAGTGGGTACCAGCTGCTACACGGATGGGTCCAAGCTAGGAAGAAGGACGGGTCTGGGATGAACCAGATTGATGAACCAGAAGTCGAACTTCATTTCCGCCTCCCTGACCATAACACGATATTTCAAGCAGAAGTTCGAGCAATCACGGAGTGTGTGAACTGGGCTCAGTAATACCACAAGGCCTAAATATGCCAACATATGAAAAGAAAACAAGAAGTTTTCTGAAACTAAACAAGATCGAGATTAGTAAGACGATGAGTGTTCTAACGGGACACTCAAGCTTACAAGCACATCTTCATTGCATAGGACTAACATAAAACGACGAATTCAGGGCATGCAGGGAAAACATCGAAATGATGGAACATTTGCTGTGTCACTGCCCGGGTTTCACACATGCAAGATCCCAATATTTCGGGTCCGACATATTACTACACCATTTTCAACTGTAATTCGAAAAAAATCAATTCAATTTCGAATAAGATCAATTGAAATCCGAAGATTCCATTTGAAATTCGAAAAAGGTCAATTGAAATTCGAAGATTCCATTTGAAGTTCGAAAAAAATCAATTGTAATTCGAAATACATCAATTGAAATTCGAAACACAACAATTGAATTTCGAAACACATCAATTGAAATTCGAAAAACATCAATTGAAATTCGAAACACATCAATTGAAATTCGAAAAACATCAATTTAAATTCGAAATACATCAACTGAAATTCGAAATAAATCAATTGGAATTCGAATTTTTCCATTTGAAATTCGTAATACACCAATTGAAATTCGAAAAACATAAATTGATATTCGAAATACATCAATTGAAATTCGAAAATGTAAACAAATCTGTACATTAGATTTGGTAGAAATTATTTAAACACATTTGCTGACTAAATCTTAACATATAATGTGACGAACAGAAAACATATAGATGATCATATCTTTTATGAATATATATTCAAAATTAGTTGAAACAAACCACATTTACATATATTTAATTAAAGGTTTAACAAAGACAAATTGTATTGTATCACTTAAATGCTACCCCATCTAATATACAACATTGATTTTGTTTAAATTTTTCGAATTTCAAATGATGAATTTCGAATTTCAATTGATGTTTTCCGAATTGCAATTGGTGTATTACGAATTTCAAATGGAAAAATTCGAATTTCAATTGATGTATTTAAATTGATATTTTTCGAATTTCAATTGATGTGTTTCGAATTTCAATTGATGTTTTTCGAATTTCAATTGATGTGTTTCGAAATTCAATTGTTGTGTTTCGAATTTCAATTGATGTATTTCGAATTTCAAATGGAATATCCGAATTTCAATTGACCTTTTTCGAATTTCAAATGGAATATTCGAATTTCAATTGATGTTTTTGAATTTGAAATGGAATCTTCGAATTTCAATTGATTTTTTTCGAATTACAATTGAAAATGGTGTAGACTTGACTAATCTCAGAGGATATGACTGGAAGATACTGAGAAAATTCTTGTCTAGCACCGAGTTTCTGTAAATCGTAAGGCATAAAAAGATCATAAATAAGAAGCGCGCAACAGGCCGAACCAATGGCTTAAGTGTATGTCCATGGACATGAGACGGTTAAACGTCCTTCTCTTCAAACTATCCTAACCTCACCCAATATTGATAAAACAAAACAAAATGTTCTTTCATGAGTCAATAATAACTGCGATGCCTATAAAGAGTAACTCAAATTCTATAAGGACCTTCGGAAAGTGCAAAGACTGAGGAAGATACCATATGCAGTAGGTTATATGAAGGAAGAGGATACTAACTGCAGATAACGAGCTGTTACTGAATGTACTGCTCGACATACATTTAGCGGGAACTCATTGACAGAATTCGAGGGTGAAACGACATCCGATACCTTTTCCGCAACTTTTCGCTCTTCGCACGCTTTTGTCTGCGGTTGAATTTGACACTTAAATGGCATACTTCGTTTTTGTCATCAGTTCATACAGAAGTTTAGAATTGTGGCCTCTTTAAATTTCATACAGGTGCCACTTTTCCTCTCATTTCTGTGAACAGCAAGTTTAGATACTTTTCAGCTAGTTTGTACTCTATATAATGGTGATCTGAGAATGATCACCATTGCAACCAATACTTTTGTCTGACAGATAGTCAGTAGCGAACGTGACGTCGAGTACTTAATTTCTGTCTTTATTTGTGAAGGTCGCTGTATTGTCTTTGCTTCAAATATTTAGGTTGTAAGTTAGAATAAAGTCAAGGAGTGACTTACCTTTACTACAGAACTTAGTACTACTTCAATTTCTCCGCCCTTTGAGGCCATCCTCTTTGTCCACTCATTGACACACAATTCGTTGTACTGGCACCCAAAATATTCTCAGTTGACCACGGAATTCCACAGCTACAAGTTTCGGCAAAAAATTTTATGTTCAGTGGTTGCAAAAAAGCGCAGGAGCATTTCACAATTAAAGGTTAGTTCTTGAAAGGCAAAACAAAATTATCTGTGTGCATGTTTGATCATTGCGTTTTGTTTGAGTTTGCTAGATATTTAAGAAAATCAGTTGTTGTTGCCACGATTGCTATAAATAAAATAATTTATTTAGTATTATTCTGCTCCATACGCCGATTCCTCTACGTCTATTTTCAGCTCCAGGAAACGGACCGCCACAGCAGGGTTCGATCGTCGGCTTAGTGGGCAGTTGTAAAGATGTATGGTATTGTGAATCTTGTGCCGCATGCTTGACAAAAGGCGTCTTCTAATCTTGAAAAATATGAATTCAAATGGTTGCACCAACCTGACCTGAGCTGTGCTATAACTAATCTGGTCCTCTGCTCGACGTCTGCAATGGGTGGTGAGCGTCCACCAAGAGCAATATTCGATGATGGATGTTACTCAGTCCTATCATGTATGAGGCTTCCGTTAGAGTATCCTCCGAAAGGTGTTCTTGGATCTTGCCTCGATAGGTCAACCTGTCCCTCCTGACATGTCTCGGTTGGGGTGACTCCTCCGGTGACATACCAAGAGAAACTGTTTAGATAGTAAAACTCAGTCTTCTTGCAATGCAGAAGACATTTGAATGTAGACGGCTATAGTTCTTAGTGCTGCGTTCTGGTAGTTTTGAAGGCGGTCCCACTATGTCTTGCTCACACTCGGGGTCCACACTGGCGCTGCATAAGTCATCATCATCATCGGCCGGCTGATTGCTTTGTACGTGGTAAGTAAGGTTCAGTAAGAAGGTATACCATGAACGACTTTGCCAGATGCTAGCGACTTGAGGACCTTATTCCAAATTCGCTGAGGAAGAGAAAAAGCTATGTAGGGTCACACCAAGTATCTCGTGGTGACTTACTGTCGGAATTTCTTGGAGGGGGAGGGAGTTTAGATAATAATAGGTTAAATAGAATCGGGGAGATAACTCCAGTTTATGGGAATCCTTGTTTATCCCTACTCGGTTTAGATCTCATATTTTTAAACTCCACAAATGACTGTCTACCACACTTATAGTTCACAGTCCACCACTTTATTGAGTCTGGGTGACGAATCATATACGCCATTGAATGTATGGTGTGATCGACCGATTCTACATGGCCTTCGACAGGTCGAAAGACACGAGAACAGTGCGTTCGCAAGGTATTCTTCCATTTAGATCATGGCTCATATGTGTGGTTATTTTTTCGGTACTGATTTCCGGGCCGAAAAAGTTTCCATTTGACCTACAAACCTCCAATAAAAAATTTGGTGCCGATTGGATGACGCTAAGGTCTGCCCAAAGTTGTTTGAAAACACAAAACTCACTTTACATGAACAAAATTTGGGTTTTTATCAAATGTCACATGTTGAAGTAATTAAAAAATATTTTATTAGAATGAAAAGTTTTTAAATTATCTTTGAATAAAATTCTCTTTCTTACAAGTCGTAAACAATCAAAATCGACCGAGAAACGAAAAAGTTACAGCAGTTTTCATTTGAATTTTACGTCATGACAGGGCATGCATGCACACCGACATGGCCTCTATGCAATCACAATAAAAATAGATCATGCTTGTGCATGCATGAAAAAAAACAACGGATTTGCATGATAGTTGATTTTTCGCATCAGTCTGACATTTTTCTACTGGTCAAATAAGAAAACATAAGCAGAACTTTGCAGCGTGCTATACGGCCATGCAACAGGGTCGTTTACAGAACGCGCTCTGCCTCCAGCCTAAGTGAATTGAGAAAGGGACAGCTTCGCACAAAATTTAATTTTAGTCATATTCTTATTTGTCTCCAGACCGACCACATCCAAAATGGTTACTAGATCCAGTGATAAATTTCGCACCGTAGAATCAGTTGGGCATGTATCACATAAAATATCTGGAGCCAAACTGCCGTCAAACAGACAGATATTTTATGATGTGATAACTGTAATGTATAATGCTGCGACGCCTCTGACCACTGTTGGTGAGCTTGTGATTAATCGATCTACACATCAAAATTTTTGGGCGCCCCCAAAATCCCGGCTGGTACTGGAGAAAAGATGGCCAAAGTCGTTCATAATACACACATCAAATGCAGGTCAAAACACTGGATCGTGCATTTTGTTGCAGAACAAATTAAATCGAAAATTAATCAAGTTCCCATGTTCTCATCACATGATGGAGATAGTATTGAAACATGTGTTTGAGGTTAAACTTCGGCGACTTGTGGTCCTGAAGTGCCCATTTTTAATCGTTTTGCTGCCGTTTGGGTAAGTCTCGACCACAAATCGTTTAAAAACGGACTCGAAGATCCAACTGTACGCTCAAAAATAAGTAATGCTGACTGCGAAGTCATTAAGAAATTCTGCATTAAACAGCTAAATGAAACACAAATCCGAGCTGATTACAAGGAACTATTACAATTAACAATAATGTTTCTTGGTGGTGTCGGCGATAACTTCTGAACACCTGGTCCAACATCCCACGCAAGGTTCATGGGAAAAGACATTTATGCCTTAAAAATATACCTATTTCTAGAGCAGTTTGCATTGACAAAACGAGAGTCCAGTGGGCGTGGTTTACATGCAAAATGCCATACGAGCACCAAATCAAGAAGACTTGTTGAAAGAAGGAAAAATCATTTGTGGTATTTGGCCCTAGAATCAATGGCTTTGGCATTTTTCGATTCGAATGTTTCACTCGAAGAGAAACGAAAAATGGTTAGGCATCTGCAATCAACAGAACCCGTCGTAAATCTGGAAAACGATCGAAAATTCTCCGACCCGAAACTATTGCTGTGTAATAATTTGAGCTATTTCGTCTCATACAAAACCAAACATTTTTTCGGTGCTTTTGGATTGAGTACTGAATTTTTAAAGCATGACCCATCCATTTGGGAAGTAAATGAAGATTATCAAGATGCTCTCGATGTTTGTCGTAATCTGTTTGTTGTTAACGACACTGCTGAACGCGGTGTACAATTTATGAATGATTACAACAGAATACTTACGAAAGACGAAGAACAAAATCAATTTATATTACGGTGCATTGAAGAATATCGTAGAAAATGTCCCTCACATAACAAGTCAGATCTAATATAATATTGAATTAATTGTATTTAAAAACTATTTATTAATTAATAATACAAAGAAATGTAATTTTACTTATTTAAACATACGATTTTTGAATAAAAAATATTTCCCCTATAAAGTGTGTTCTAAATTTTGAATGAACTATGGGCAGACCCTAGGGTTATCCGATCGGCACAAAAATTTTTATGGAAGTCTTTTAGGCCAAATGGAAACTTTTTCAGTCCGGAAATCAAAGATCGCAGCAACTTTCACTTTTTGCATCATGTGCTATAAACGGTCTAGTGGTTATTGTTGTTATTGCTATTGTTGTGCTATGCATTTTCCGAAATTCGTGTTGGTGTTCTGCTGGTGGTAGGAGTCTTGTCAAGCTTTGCAGGAATAGCGCCTCAAGTGACAGAAGGTATATTGGCCTATACGACTCTCGCTTGTTCGCAAGTTTCCCTGGCTTAAGTGCATGGACCACCCTACCCGTTTTCCAGATCTCGGGTAGAATTAGGTTTTCAGGTGACAAATTGAAAGACTTTGTGTGATATTATTCTCCTGCTTCTCATATTTGCTTCGACATCATCATGGAAATTTCGTCCGCGTCTAATGCTTGGATGGCTTCGCTTCCCTGATTGTTTCCTTGACATATTTAATTAGGAAAATATGTGGGTCTCTTATCTCTCTGATTGCTCTATGAACTGTCGGCCGAAATGACTCGCGAACCGTTTTGTGTCGAAGTTTCTACAGTTTCTGTTGAAGAATGTTGCGACCTCATCGACTTTCCTCGACAGATTAGAGCGAGAGGAGCTGTGACTGTAGACCACAGTTTGTTTGCACCTGAGGTTACAATTACATAAGTGTTCTAGCCAAACATTATGCGCACACTTATGCTCGCTACTGGTCTAAGTACGCACGACGCTAACACAGGTACTCGTCCAAGGACTTGTATTCTGCGCCATAAAAACTTATGCTATCTTTTCTCTCCAGAGTTGTCAACATCGGACGCAACTGTGCTGATGCAAGGTAATGGAAGTATGTACCTTGCGTTAGTATACCTGCCATTCGATGCGCCGACATTGCCACCTACGTCGAGTATAGATATAGATATAACGATATGCTCAGAAAACCTCATTGATGAGATCCATGAGTGGAGGGTTTCGGATGAACACTCCTATTCGGACCACCGTTATATAAGGTTTTAAATTGCACGGCCACCGCCTGACCCAATAAGTTTCCGTAATAAGGCTAAAACCGACTGGGCCAAATTCGTCAATCTACTTAGAAATCGATTGGGCCAGCCTAAACACGATTATCCAAGTGCAGAAGACATTGATATCAATGTGAGGAGGATTACGTAGGCTCTTGTAAAATCATTCGAAGACTGTTGCCCGCTTCGAGAAAGGAAATCTGCCTATGAGAAACCCTGGATGACAGGCAAATTCGCTCGATTGGCAAGGACGTCCGCAGACTTTACAACAGAGCTCGACGTAAAAAGCTATCAGTATATTTGGATGACTACCACAGAAGACTCGAACAATACAATAAAATCATTAGACTGGCGAAACGTAACTCCTGGAGGCTTTTCTGTGAGCAGGGAGACAGCGTTAACAGCATGTCTAAAATAAAAAAGTTCCTCTCAAAAACTCATATCCAAACCGAAACACTGGTGGATGAAACGGGTAAAAGGATGGAAAATATAGATGATACCGTAAGGATTTTGATGCAAACTCATTTTTCGAGTGGTAAAGCTGGGCCAACAGAGGAACAGTTACAGACCGTTACAAATGTGATGCACCAAGTACCTATTACGGATGCTATGGTTAAAGAAGCAATAAAAAGCTTCTCTCCTTTCAAGGTTGCGGGACCGGACGGAATATTTCCAGCACTTCTTCAGAATGATGTGGATCTGGTATCAACTCATTTGGTTGGAGTTTTCACTGCATGCCTAACTCATGAATATACCCCAAAAAATGGGCAGGAATCAAGTGTGGTCTTCATACCCAAGCCTGGCAAGGCGAGTTATACGATCCCAAAGGCTTATCGACCTATTAGCCTAACTTCTTTCCTCTTAAAAACAATGGAGCGAATAATTGACGACAGCGAATGGAGCGAATAATTGACAGCTCTACATGAGGTAGTACACCACATAGAACAGTCCTTCAGTGAAGAAATGTACACACTTGCCGTTTGTATAGACATTGAGGGCGCTTTTAACAACGTTCAAACTTATCCAGTCCTTAGACGATTTTCAGTTTGCCCGGGCGTTGATAATCTGGATCAACAATATGCTAAGGAATAGGTGGATTATTTGTGGGTCATATGACGTAGAAATCAGAGACAAGGTAAATCGTGGTATACCTCAGGGGGGCATTTTATCGCCTCTCCTATGGGTTACGGCGATACACAGTCTCCTTAAAGTCCTCGCCAATGAAGGAGTTAAACCAGTCTGTTATGCAGACGACATTATAATACTTCTAGGGGCACACATCCAAACCAACTATGCAGAATAGCTGAGGAGGCACTTAACATAGCATATAACTGGGCACAACCAAGGGGTTTAAATGTCAACCCAGACAAAACAGAAATATGTCTATTTACAAGGAAAAGGAAGATTCATCCTTTTACCGTGCCTCGATTCCTGGATAAGAATATTGCCATATCTAAAAAGGTAAAATACTTGGGAGTAATCTTGGATCAGAAACTGTACTGTTTATAGCACATGATGTTTCTTGGTGGTGTCGGCGATAACTTCTGAACACCTGGTCCAACATCCCACGCAAGGTTCATGGGAAAAGACATTTATGCCTTAAAAATATACCTATTTCTAGAGCAGTTTGCATTGACAAAACGAGAGTCCAGTGGGCGTGGTTTACATGCAAAATGCCATACGAGCACCAAATCAAGAAGACTTGTTGAAAGAAGGAAAAATCATTTGTGGTATTTGGCCCTAGAATCAATGGCTTTGGCATTTTTCGATTCGAATGTTTCACTCGAAGAGAAACGAAAAATGGTTAGGCATCTGCAATCAACAGAACCCGTCGTAAATCTGGAAAACGATCGAAAATTCTCCGACCCGAAACTATTGCTGTGTAATAATTTGAGCTATTTCGTCTCATACAAAACCAAACATTTTTTCGGTGCTTTTGGATTGAGTACTGAATTTTTAAAGCATGACCCATCCATTTGGGAAGTAAATGAAGATTATCAAGATGCTCTCGATGTTTGTCGTAATCTGTTTGTTGTTAACGACACTGCTGAACGCGGTGTACAATTTATGAATGATTACAACAGAATACTTACGAAAGACGAAGAACAAAATCAATTTATATTACGGTGCATTGAAGAATATCGTAGAAAATGTCCCTCACATAACAAGTCAGATCTAATATAATATTGAATTAATTGTATTTAAAAACTATTTATTAATTAATAATACAAAGAAATGTAATTTTACTTATTTAAACATACGATTTTTGAATAAAAAATATTTCCCCTATAAAGTGTGTTCTAAATTTTGAATGAACTTTGGGCAGACCCTAGGGTTATCCGATCGGCACAAAAATTTTTATGGAAGTCTTGTAGGCCAAATGGAAACTTTTTCAGTCCGGAAATCAAAGATCGCAGCAACTTTCACTTTTTGCATCATGTGCTATAAACGGTCTAGTGGTTATTGTTGTTATTGCTATTGTTGTGCTATGCATTTTCCGAAATTCGTGTTGGTGTTCTGCTGGTGGTAGGAGTCTTGTCAAGCTTTGCAGGAATAGCGCCTCAAGTGACAGAAGGTATATTGGCCTATACGACTCTCGCTTGTTCGCAAGTTTCCCTGGCTTAAGTGCATGGACCACCCTACCCGTTTTCCAGATCTCGGGTAGAATTAGGTTTTCAGGTGACAAATTGAAAGACTTTGTGTGATATTATTCTCCTGCTTCTCATATTTGCTTCGACATCATCATGGAAATTTCGTCCGCGTCTAATGCTTGGATGGCTTCGCTTCCCTGATTGTTTCCTTGACATATTTAATTAGGAAAATATGTGGGTCTCTTATCTCTCTGATTGCTCTATGAACTGTCGGCCGAAATGACTCGCGAACCGTTTTGTGTCGAAGTTTCTACAGTTTCTGTTGAAGAATGTTGCGACCTCATCGACTTTCCTCGACAGATTAGAGCGAGAGGAGCTGTGACTGTAGACCACAGTTTGTTTGCACCTGAGGTTACAATTACATAAGTGTTCTAGCCAAACATTATGCGCACACTTATGCTCGCTACTGGTCTAAGTACGCACGACGCTAACACAGGTACTCGTCCAAGGACTTGTATTCTGCGCCATAAAAACTTATGCTATCTTTTCTCTCCAGAGTTGTCAACATCGGACGCAACTGTGCTGATGCAAGGTAATGGAAGTATGTACCTTGCGTTAGTATACCTGCCATTCGATGCGCCGACATTGCCACCTACGTCGAATATAGATATAGATATAACGATATGCTCAGAAAACCTCATTGATGAGATCCATGAGTGGAGGGTTTCGGATGAACACTCCTATTCGGACCACCGTTATATAAGGTTTTAAATTGCACGGCCACCGCCTGACCCAATAAGTTTCCGTAATAAGGCTAAAACCGACTGGGCCAAATTCGTCAATCTACTTAGAAATCGATTGGGCCAGCCTAAACACGATTATCCAAGTGCAGAAGACATTGATATCAATGTGAGGAGGATTACGTAGGCTCTTGTAAAATCATTCGAAGACTGTTGCCCGCTTCGAGAAAGGAAATCTGCCTATGAGAAACCCTGGATGACAGGCAAATTCGCTCGATTGGCAAGGACGTCCGCAGACTTTACAACAGAGCTCGACGTAAAAAGCTATCAGTATATTTGGATGACTACCACAGAAGACTCGAACAATACAATAAAATCATTAGACTGGCGAAACGTAACTCCTGGAGGCTTTTCTGTGAGCAGGGAGACAGCGTTAACAGCATGTCTAAAATAAAAAAGTTCCTCTCAAAAACTCATATCCAAACCGAAACACTGGTGGATGAAACGGGTAAAAGGATGGAAAATATAGATGATACCGTAAGGCTTTTGATGCAAACTCATTTTTCGAGTGGTAAAGCTGGGCCAACAGAGGAACAGTTACAGACCGTTACAAATGTGATGCACCAAGTACCTATTACGGATGCTATGGTTAAAGAAGCAATAAAAAGCTTCTCTCCTTTCAAGGTTGCGGGACCGGACGGAATATTTCCAGCACTTCTTCAGAATGATGTGGATCTGGTATCAACTCATTTGGTTGGAGTTTTCACTGCATGCCTAACTCATGAATATACCCCAAAAAATGGGCAGGAATCAAGTGTGGTCTTCATACCCAAGCCTGGCAAGGCGAGTTATACGATCCCAAAGGCTTATCGACCTATTAGCCTAACTTCTTTCCTCTTAAAAACAATGGAGCGAATAATTGACGACAGCGAATGGAGCGAATAATTGACAGCTCTACATGAGGTAGTACACCACATAGAACAGTCCTTCAGTGAAGAAATGTACACACTTGCCGTTTGTATAGACATTGAGGGCGCTTTTAACAACGTTCAAACTTATCCAGTCCTTAGACGATTTTCAGTTTGCCCGGGCGTTGATAATCTGGATCAACAATATGCTAAGGAATAGGTGGATTATTTGTGGGTCATATGACGTAGAAATCAGAGACAAGGTAAATCGTGGTATACCTCAGGGGGGCATTTTATCGCCTCTCCTATGGGTTACGGCGATACACAGTCTCCTTAAAGTCCTCGCCAATGAAGGAGTTAAACCAGTCTGTTATGCAGACGACATTATAATACTTCTAGGGGCACACATCCAAACCAACTATGCAGAATAGCTGAGGAGGCACTTAACATAGCATATAACTGGGCACAACCAAGGGGTTTAAATGTCAACCCAGACAAAACAGAAATATGTCTATTTACAAGGAAAAGGAAGATTCATCCTTTTACCGTGCCTCGATTCCTGGATAAGAATATTGCCATATCTAAAAAGGTAAAATACTTGGGAGTAATCTTGGATCAGAAACTGTACTGGAAAGATCATATTGAAGAAAGAGTTACAAGTTTGTTCAAGTTAAAATTTATAAGTTTGTTCAGCAGACGGTATATTTTTTGCGTAAATTTAATGAAGAGTATCTCTTCCTTCATTTTGTTGCAGTCAGAAGACCGAGCCAACTTTTTTTATTCCAAGGAAAACAGCAAACTCTGAATTTAATATACCCTTTTTATTTCTTCCATATCTACTAAACTATATATGGGCATTTCTCCAATGTCGAATGCGACATTCGTACGCATTCAAAGCAAAAAAACATATGCTAAAACATTATATCATTTTGACAAAAGACGAAACTTATAGCTCTTGATTAGCACTATAATTGGTGCTTAGGTTGATTTTGGCCAATTGTTCGTTTTCAAGATAATTACAAAAAACCAAGACATTGGCACGCGACAAAAAAAGAAGTCGCTTTCAAAGCAAACCAATCAAACACTGATTTAAAATGTCATGGATTCATGTATCTTAATAAAGTTTTTTAATTTATTCAAAAATATTAAGTAGTTAATTTTTTATTTAATTTTAATCACATTCGCACGCGAAATTTCGCATGCGACATTTTATTCCATCGTTTTTTATGTTTATTTTTTTACTTTTTATGCAACTAGACATCCAAAGGTTGATTACAAATGATTTTTAATATATTCAATATATTTATTTTCACAACAAAAATTATTTTTCTTATATCCCTTAAATATAAATCAAGATTTAAAAGAGAGACCATTAATAAGAATATAACATGCAATACAAATGTTTAAAACATAAATTTTGCAATTATTCGAATTTGCACTCAAATATTTTAATATGTGTTATGAGTAAAAGTCCAAACCAAACAGCTGCTAGTCTGGAGATTGGTAATCACATATACTGGATGGTCTCCAGTTACTTTCCTTATGAAGCTGCAATACCGTCAGCTCTCTTCAGGGAAGTAGTAGAAGAAGCAACGTCTGACGACCTCGAGCTGATTATTGGCGCAGACACGAACGCTCGTCATACTATCTGGGGTAGTACGGATATAAACAATAGGGATGATTCGCTTCTTGACTTTATTCTAACTACCAACCTAACTATTTGTAACATTGGTAATAAACCGACCTTTACAATTAAAGACAGACAAGAAGTACTAGACGTAACATTTGCTACTGACCGGGTGTCAGAAAAAATTATTGGGTGGAATGTACTGGAAGACCACTCATTCTCAGATCACCATTATATAGAGTTCAAACTCGCCGAAAAAGCGCCTAAACCTGCTGTCCACAGAAATGTGAGGAAGACAAAGTGGCACCTGTATGAGAAGAATTTTAAAAAGGTCCTCAACTCTAAACTTCTTTATGAACCGAAGGACAAAGCCGGTCTGGATAATCTGGTCGAGAATATCACCACATCATTCAATAGTTCCCTCGCAGAAGCCTGTCCAAAAACAAAGTACAAGGGTAAAACTAAACCTCAATGGGGGACTTCTGAGCTAACGGCAAGGAAAAAGACCTGCAAGAAGCTATTCAACCAGACGAAATCTACTGGAGCCTTTAATGATTGGGATGCATATAAAGGGCAACTCAAGATCTATAAGAAGGAGCTTAGGAAGGCACAAAGACGCTCTTGATATTCCTTCTGTGGAAAAGGTCTCCGAAGCAGCAAGGCTGAGGAAGGTACTATCCACTTCTCCTTGTACAGTGGGGTATTTGCAGGATGAGGCAAACAACTGGACAAAAACAGCGAGCCATCGCTAAGTGTACTGACACACATTTCCCGGGGAACTCATCAACAGAGCCCGAGGATCAACAGGACCAACAAGAGTGCGAGTGGACTGCGAGCGTCGCTAGCTTGTTGACTGAGAGATCTAGAATAAGCTGGGCTATAAACAGCTTTGAGCCCTTCAAGTCACCTGGACCAGACGGCATCACTCCAGCAGAAAATGTTAAAGTACATTTTCCCTTGGCTGCAGAAAATTTATGTAGGCTGTATTAGGCTTTAATACATCCCGAATCGATGGAGGGATACCAAAGTGGTATTCATACCCAAAGCGGGAAAGATATCGCACACTAGGCAAAAATACTTCAGCCCAATTAGCCTATCCTCTTTCTTATTGAAAAGTCTGGAAAGACTTTTAGATTATTTCATTAGGCAAATCCTGGATACAAAAATCCTGTCGGGGAACCAACATGCAATAAGGGAATGTCTACAGAATCAGCCCTGCACGAACTTGTGAGCACTATCGAATCGTCCCTACATTTCAAAGAATTCACCATGGTGGCATTTCTTGACATAGAAGGGGCTTTTAACAACATACACCCAGATGCGGTAATCGCGGCATTGTCACATCTAAAGGTGAACTCTAGCTTGATTATACTAATTCAAAGACTACTCAACAGAAGACGCATAACAACATGTCTAGGATCCACAACTCTAACAAGTTTTGTAAACAGAGGGACCCCACACATAGTAGTGGTTCGTCCAATACTGTTTTACGGCATTGTGGTATGGTGGACGGCAACTGAAAAACTAACCATCACAAATCTGCTATTACGGGTTCAGAAAACTACCTGCCTTTGCATAAGCGGAGCGTTAAGGACTACAGCGACTGAGTCTCTACAAGCCCTTCTCCATATACTGCCGATTAATGTTGTGGCGAGAAAAGTTGCAACCAAAGCGGCACTAAGATTAAACTGCCTATCAATGTGGAGGTACAAGAACTACGGTCACTTGAGGATATCAAAGTGTAGTGCTATGGTAACCGACCGAGTGGACTATATATCAACGGTGCGCACCTTTGAGAGGAACTACATCACTGATACCAGCCAGAGATGAATGGGATGGCAGAATACCCGGAAATAGAAACCATCTCCACTTCTATACGTATGGTTCGAAGCTTGATGAAAAGGTTGGCTTCGGAGTACACTGTGAAGAACTTAATTTGGATATAGCTCACAGACTACCAGATACCTGCAGTGTCTATCAAGCCGAAATAATGGCAATATGGGAAGTCGCCAAGTGACTGAGTCGGAACATAGTAACCAACACTGGCGTTGTCATTTACTCGGACAGCCAGGCTGCCATCAATTCTCTGGAGGCCACATCCCTAAATTCACAAATAGCCCTCGACTGCCGCAGATCTCTTAATGAGATGGCTGAGCAGTTTAATATACATCACATATGGGTGCCTGGGCATAGGGATATCCCGGGGAACTGCAAATCCGATGAACTTGCTAGGAAAGGGACGACTTTACAAATTCTCGAAGAATTTGCATATATTGGTGCACCACTATCCACGTGCAAGCTTTGGCTTAGGCAATCAGGCAGTCCAACGAAAGATGGACACAAATCGGCACCTGTAGGGTAGCTAGACAAATCTGGCCAAGGTATGACCTGAGAAGGTCAAAATATCACCTCGCACTAGAAAGGAAAATATTGTCTACGTTAGTATCAGTTCTGACGGGACACTGCCTGATCGGCGAACACGCCAGAAGATTGGGTACTAATTCCACTGACTTTTGCAGAAGCTGTGGATATGAGGAAGAAGTGGAGAGCATTGAGCACTTACTATGCGAATGTCCCGCTTTGAGTAAACGACGACTGGACCTACTGGGGTCGGCCTTTCTAGGCAGCCTAACAGATCTTTACAGTACTATCGATACATTTGTACATCAAACAGGTTGGTTTCGATGAAGGGCATTTCAGCCCGTGGTACCACTAGGGACCTAAACTGGTCTATGTGAGCTGAAGATAAAAAAGAAAACGGCTGCCACCCTAACCTAAACCTAAACCTATGAATAAATGTAGTTTTTGGGAAAATTAGTTAAATTTGATAGATTCCGTATAAAAAAATAGTAAAACATACTTTTATAGACTTAAAATTTTTTTGGCTGCGGTTGACATCTTGGTATTGCCCATATGCAATCCATAATATATATATTTTTTTAAATTAAAAAGAAGGTTCTGTATTTCAATAATAACGACATTTAAATTTTAACAGGGAAAATATTTTACAGGCATAAGCGACTGAGTTGCATGCAAATTTTCGTTAGTTTTCACTTTACAATATTTAGGTGACTTCACTGGAGTTTTTCTATAACATAATATTATATTTTTAGAAAACAAGTTTTAATTTTTGTCTTATTGAAACACTTTTATATAGAACTGCATCATTCGCAACCTTTTTTTCCATAACAAAGATTAACAATTAAAAAATTGCGTTTATTGTGTAGGTAATGGAAGTTAAGTTCCTTAGTTTTTTATACGAATTTTATTCCTAAATATAAATGTGTACTTTAGTACGAGATCAGTAAAACTTTTTATAACAAAATACGTAAGAGTTAAAAATGTAATCTTCGATTTTTTGAAAGAAATATATCAATTATTTCATCGATTTTGACTTCATCTTTGTATATAGACATCAAAGCCAGATAAGATAGCCTTTCTCCTTCCATTCTGTTCCGGAGATAAGTTTTTATTCTTCTTAACGTCGAGAAACTTCGCTCAGCAGATGCCGTTGTCACAGGTATTGTGGCCAGTATCTGCAAAAGGGTAAAAACGCTTGGGAACATGTCCTCATCACAAACTGAAATAGCATCTAATGCATTTGATGGCTTTTATTTCAGCTAAAACAGATTTTGCTGAATTTTTTAAATCGTTTTTGTAAAGAAGTGTGACTTCTTCGAAATCTTCCTTTATTAGATTTTCTACTCGTATCGGAACGATATATACATTTTTTTCTTGGGTTTCTGTTTTAATGCATAGATTCTGATTCTAGACGTCAAAATCTCCAAACTTAGCTTTTAAAGTTTGTTTTTGTAAATTTTACATCGATAAGAAAGTTTTAAAGTTAAAAACTTACTAAATTAGCTATAACTTTTTAAATTATGCATCGATTTCCCAACGCAACCACTCTTACCCGCCCCTTCCGACCGAGGGGGCCACATCCCCATGACGTAGGGATTGCGTACACACCATGATCCGGACCATGGCGGGTTAACAGTAGAGGGTGGAAATACTAGCTACAGAAAAATTTCATCAGCCGGCACATGCAAACAATAAAATTAGTCTACTTACACATTTAAAAAATATATTATTCTAGATCTAACTACATCAATTTCTACATCAATGTCAATAACTTCATATAAAGTGTTAAAATCCATGCACATTCTACGAATGGGCTCTGCCGAAGCATAATTTGTACGTTGAAAATCAATATGTAATAATTGGTAATATCTGGAAGGTCTACAAGGTACATTGAATCCAATCCTAGACAAAATAAAATTAGAAGGCACATCACCATTTATAACTTTCAGCACCATGGTTGTGTTCAGCATAATACGTCTACTCTTGAGAGTAGGCAGTCTTATCAAACTCAACCTGCTAGTATAGGGTGGAAGACTAAAATCACTATTCCAATGAAGATGTCTTAAAGCGAATAATAAAAATTGTTTTTGAACCGATTCAATCTTATCAACGTAAGTCCCGTACTGGGGGTCCCACACTACGGACCCATATTCTAGAATAGGTCTAACTAGTGACGTATATAACTGCGTCACTAGTCGCTTTATGAAACCAAGCACGCCATAAGCTTTATTCACCATTGTAATTACGTGATTATTGAAATTGAGTTTAGGATCCATCAATATACTAAGATCCACAAAGGATTCAACAGTATCTAAGTTGGAACCATGAAGACTAAAACTGGATGGAATCGCCCTCGACCTAGAGAAACACATATGTTTACATTTCTTAAGATTGAGGTCCATGCAATTTATATCACACCAATTTCCAAAATTAATCAAATCATTTTGAAGGAGCATTGAATCTTCAGATGTTTTATAAGAATAAAATATCTTAACATCATCTGCATACATCAGTAAATTTGAACTAGAAATTGAATCTGGTAAATCGTTGATGAATATCAGAAATAGAATGGGGCCAATATGGCTACCTTGGGGAACACCAGATGGAACCAAGATCGGATCAGAGCAGGATATACCAAATTTCACAATCTGAATACGACTATCAAGATAAGTCGATATCCAACGCAATAAGTTGTTACTAAAACCAATTAGATCAAGCTTATATATCAAAAGTTTGTGATTGACTCTATCGAAAGCTTTACTAAAATCTGTATAAATAACCTGAGAAGAGAATTGCACCAAATTTGTCACAGTTGAAACCCCTTTACGAAATCCATGTTGGAATGGACTTAGAATAGACGATACTTTATGAGATAAAATCTCAGTAACCATTTTCTCAAAAAGTTTTGGAATTATACTTAATTTTGCGATTCCACGATAATTCCCCACATCAGTGAGGCTTCCAGATTTATGAAGAGGGGTTAAGTAAGATGTTCTCCAAATGGATGGGAAATAGCCATATTTTAACGAAGTATTAAATAGTAATGTGAGCGGAAGGGCAAGACTCTGAGCACAATTTTTGAGGATTATACTAGGTACGCCATCAGGACCAACACTATTGGAAGAATTAAGCTTGACCAAACTCGAAAATACAAATGGAAAATCAAAATAAGGTATGCTAAACTGATTCAATGAAGGAATATTGTAAGGGTAGGGGACGTCTAATTGTCTCTGTTGATGAGAATAGGTTGATGTAAAGAATTTTGCAAAAGCATTGGCGATTGATTGGTCACCACAGAATTCCTCACTATCCATTCTAACCATAGAAGGTCTTGGATTAGATCTACGTTTCATATTCACAAAATCATAGAAAGATTTAGGATTAGACTTAAAATTGAGGGCTAACTTCTCTAAATAGATTTCATAACATCTGCTAGATTCAATATTAAATTGAGATCTGGCAATAGCATACTTTGCATAATCGGTCTCCGAACCCGACTTTTTAAATTTTTTAAATAGTCTGCTCTTCAAGTTCTTAATAGCAGTCAAAGCAGGAGAATACCATGGTGGTCTATTAGAATTTTTAACACGAATCTTCGGAACAGATTGTTGAGAACAATTATTCAATACGTTATAAAACTGCTCAATAGCTGAGTCAATGTGAGTTGAATCATCACAACAGCAGATACAATCCCAATCAACGTCGAGGAGCATAGCATTAAGCAAATCAAAATTTGTTCTTTTGAAACAAAAAACAGCACCCTCATCACTTGGGGTGTGTACACAGGGAGTGTCCACCATATCATACGTCATGGAAATACCCAGCGTAGGGTGGTAATTATCCTCCAGTATAGAAATTGGAGAAATTCTGAAAACATCGAATAATTGGGAATTATCAACAAATACTAAATCAAGTAATTTATCAATTGAGTTAGGAATCCCATTAATCTGGAATAGATCGAGATCAGAAAAACGCCTGACAACATCGCAGGTCTATCAAAAGAGCTTGTTGAAGAATTTAGGGGAATAAATGCCTCAGTATCGGGCAATGAAAGCCAGGAAACGGAGGGTAAGTTAAAATCACCTAGAATTATAATTCGACCAACATCTCTCAACATTGAAACCACTCTGCCGATAGCCGATAAGTGATTATCATAAACAGATAATTCCGAGTTTGGAGGGATGTAAGAGTAACTGACGAATAATTTGGTTTTCCCCAAATTAACAGAGACAACAATGAATTCGATGTCGTTAGTTATGTCAACAAAGACACGTTCTGATGACAACGAACTAACTACAGCGATAAGGACACCACCCCCAATTTTATAAGGACCATATTTTCTGTATACTACGTATTTATTAGATAAAATTTCCGAATCAAATACACCAGGTTTCAACCAAGTCTCGGTGAAAGACAAAACAGTGAAATCGAAGTCAAAGCTATCAGCAAATAAGCGGGTTAATTTGGTATTAAGCCCTCTTACATTCTGATAAGCTATGACCAGAGAGTTTATTAGTTTTTTGGCAAGTTAGAATGCCTCGCAGGTAACCGTGCCAGATTATCTACCCTATCCACAAATTCTTTTACAAATGCCTTTGGAGGCCAAAAATTGGGACCTATCAACTTATCAAAGATTTCAGGTTGAACAATAACCTTAAATGATGATCTGGTAGCGGTTGAAGGCAATCTCATCTTGACTGTCTTCAAATAAAAATCACCATTAATCTTGGATCTAATATAGTCGTCTAAATCCTCAGAGGACGTATCCAAAACGTGAAATGAAAACTACTTTCTTGACTGGCACCACAGTCAGAGTTTTCGCTTTCCTATTTGCTCTTTGCGTCGTATTCCTAGTAGGAGGTGGCGGAACAACTACTTGCGGAAACACAAGGGGGGGAACCGCAGGGAGATTGGAATTACCTCCTGCGAAGTTCCAGCAAGAGCAGTCAATGGAGCTGCCCTCTCAACAGGATTAGATGTAACTGTTGGAGCTGAGGGCGTGTCCGGCTTTTTTGGATCAGAAACATTAGGCTGATCAATGTTTAACTTCTTCGTCAGCCTTTTTCTTTTTTGTCCAGAAGAAGCCGGCGTACTAGCATACTCTTCGAGGTTAGGGTAATTTTTTATCAAGGCAGTGAAGTTCATGAACCGCATGTAGACATTGAAAATGTCTTGGTTCTGATCATTCACCTCAGACGTATACGATTTAACAAAATTGTAAAATTCAATATTTATTTTTATGCCATACAACGCATCAACCACCCTAGCAGTCACGCCAGCGCACTTGGCATGCCATAAGTTAGTGCATAGCCAGCACTCAATTAATGTTTCCTTGTCGGAAGTAATCTTACAGTTTATCGATTTGCATGCCATTTTTAGGTTGGGTTTAAATACACCGAAACTGACAAATAACACCAAAGCAATAAATCAAATCAAATAGTTAATAAAAACCCTCTACTATTTTATAATGAGGAGCAAAAATATTTCCCCACAAACAGACAAAATACGATACACTGGCAACTCTGTTGATATTTCAAACAAACAAACAGAAGCACAAAGCAACGATAGAAACAATAATCAACTAGCACACACAGTGACAGAAAAGCACCAACACTTGTTGTTGTAGCGGTAAAAAATATTTTACCGAAACAAATTATCACAAGCAGAAAATTATACAGAGAAAAATTTTCTATTGCAACAAATCACGATTAAAGACACACAATTTTTTTTTAATTATTTTAAGACAAAACACAATTATTTTGACACTAAGGCACAAACACTTGTTGTTTTAGCGGCAGAGAACTTTCCTCCTACAGAAACAAAAATTCCGCAAAATTTAGGAAGAAACCAAAATATAATGATACCAATAAGTACACAACTGATAATAATACTTATATACGTATCTGAACAAAATTTATACCAAAAATCGAGTTATATGGGATTTAATTAATTAAATAAAAATTATATAGACGGAGCACCAAATAAACAACTTGACACAAGCAGGGTTGCCAGATTCAAAAATGATGAAATGGCTCGTTTAATTCTGAATGCGCTCGTTTAATTCATGACCGATCAGACTTTACGATAAAATCATAAAAATATAACATTTGTTCATTTTTAGATTGTTTTATGGGAGTTTTATTTTAAAAATATTAAAATTTTATCCAAAAATCACATTTTTGTGCAATATTTTGTAATATTCGTATATCGTCGAAACCGCTGAACAGATGGAAAATGGTATTATATGAAGTTGAAGGCTACTTAATAGTTAATTCTTTAAAACTTTCCTCAACCAAATCGGATAAATGGTTCTCGAGTTTTGCCACTATATGTGGTTCAACCACTAATTTCTTTCCATACCACTGCTTATGGCGAGAATTTAAAGAGACAACCCTTTAGGCTAAGAAAAAAGAGAGGTTGAACCACATATTATGGCATAACTAGAGAACCATTCATCCGAATTGGTTCTGGTAAGCTTTACAAACTTCAGAAGTAGCCTTCAACTTCGCACAATACAATTTTCCATCCGTTCAGCGGTTTCGACGATATCTTACAAAGTATTGCAAAAAATCATATTTTTTGAGAAAATTTTAATAATTTTTAATAAAAGCCTCATAAAAACATCTAGAAACGCATAATTGTCATATTTTTGTGATTTTATCGTAAACTCTGAAAGGTTATGAATAAATTGAGACCATTCCGAAGAAAATCGATGCAATTTAAAAAGTTTTAGCGAGGAAACCATGCACATTTCTTATTTGTAGTTGTTATTACTTTTACTGTTACCATTTTTTACGCTTTTGTATATTTTTTTGGGGGTGGGTGGCGCTCCCCCCTCAGGATACGTCCCTGCACTCAGGTAAATATTTGGCTAGAATTCAGTTGCAGCAACACATACATGATGTAGGTAAAATTTGTTTATTATGAAAACCACAATGCATGAATCGTTATCGAAATTCGATCGAAAATATATGTGCATCCTCCAAACGCGGTGTAGAAGCCATATTTAACCTCAAATATTTTCGAAATTTCATACTGAAAAGTTGTTTTGCTGACAATAAACCATGCCAAATTTGAAGAAAATCGGTTCAGGTAGATATGACCCCATATATACTGACTTTAGGGCTAAAGAATCCACATTTGTGAAGAGAACTGTATAAAATTTAACAGATAACAGTTTCTTAACCAAGAACGTTGCTTGGTACATTTTAAGAATATCAGTTAATATATATATATATAAATATATATATATATAAATATATATATATATAAATATATATATATATAAATATATATATATATTTATATATTAGGCCGGGTCGATTTGTGGGGAGGCAAAAAAGTCGCCCATTGCTCAGTGAAAATCGTATTCTAGGGATCAAAATAAGAAACTTTGCCGAAGGAACCATACCTCTAAAACGAATACTGATGTCCCGGAATTTGGGTCGAACTTTTGGGTAGGGGCAAATTTTGAAAAATCCCACTTTGACCCATTTAGAGTGCTCCAATCGAGTCCAAATGTATGACCGACCCCCACTAACTTTGGAGGCCCGACCCACACATGCCAGTGGCACACCCCCTGGAACCCCCTGGGGGTTCACCATACAAACATTTCAAAAAATTGCCAGTTTTGGCACTTTACATGAAAAAATCAGCGAAATGCCTATGTTTTTTTCTTTTTGGAGTTTATTTTTCTCTTTAGAAATTTATTTAGTCAGAACATATGTAAATGAAAAAATGAATTAAACTTAGTAATAGAAAAGAAATTAAAAAAATTATTAGAAATTAGCGTTTTTACAACCCTTTTAAACCCATGGCATCACTGTGATGCATTTGCATGTCGTAAACTTAGCTGTGTGAGTTTTTATTCAACCCTTTTAAAAAATGAAGGTATCACTGTGACACAATTGCAAATTGCACAATTTGCTTGTGTGAGTTTTTTATAGCACCTACTTAAGAAATGAAGTTTGTTTTTACAACCCTTTTGTGGGTTTTTTATGGCACCTTCTTAAGAAATGGGCGTTTTTTGCAACCATTTTAACAATTAAGGTATCACTGTGATGCACCGCAGACCTTTTCAAAATGAACGTATCACTGTGAGACAATTGCAGGACGTAAAATTGCTTGTGTGGGTTTTTAAGCCACCACAAGACACAGCAGGTAGAATTGAAATTACCATTTCATTCTTATTACCTCGTCTCGTAGACCATATATAACGCAACAGTTTTTATGAATGCATTAAGTGCTAATTTCAGATAAAAAAATATTTTAAAAAAATAATAAGTGAAGTGACCATTCCAAATCAAAAAGTTTACAATGAATCCACCATCCTCTACACCGCAAGATGAAGCAACAACAACATCAACAACTATCGAAAACCCAATGAGTCATATACCAAGCATGATGTTACTGTATTTGTCTGATTTGACTTGTCTGATTTGACTGATCTTAATTTACCAACCCATCTGGATATCTTGAGATATTATTTTTACTTAAGCGAACGTGCTAAAACGGAACAAAAAAAGTTTTCCTATAAATCATTCACTATTCAAGTACAAGATAAGTTGATTGGAATTTGGGAAAAACTTGGTATGGAAATAATGCTGAAAAGAAGTGTATTTAATAAATTGAATAGATTGCTTGACAAATATCAAGACCAAATCAAGAGAAGAAACAAAACCCAACAATTTACAGAGTATGTAAAATCTCTGGAAAAAAATTTTTGCATTGGAACATGTAAATGCGATTTGAAGGCAGCTCCATGTGCATGCGGCTTGGTTCCCGAACGCCTCAAAGAGTTTATGCACGACCAACATAATCAGAGAAGACTAACAATGGATGCATTTGTGATGGAAATTGAAGAGCAAGGAGCAACGTCTATGTCATCAATGCCAACATACCAAGATCCCGATGATTCAACATACCCACCGCCACCGGTTCAAGAAGATATGGATAGAAGCACAAGTTCACAATACACAGAGAGATACGATTGTTTTAACTTTGCCTTGGTATATGCACTGGAATATGCACTGACGGTGAGCCAACAAACACTGGCCCACACGGTGGAATTATACGACGATTCGAATTGCTGTTAAAAAGACCATTGCATTGGTTCGTTTGCCTTCTACACTTCAACGAACTTCCGTTTCGGCATTTGTTTGAAGCTTTGGATAAATCAACCAGCACTGGACCAAGATCGGCAACCGGAAAACTGAGCCGTCAAATCGAAACTTGTGAAACTCTTCCGGTAAGTTATTGCTATCACTCATTTATTATAATTGTCAACCATTTTTAATTATTTTATTATTATATAATTGCAAAATATGCCCCCTGTTCCAGAAAAAATTGAATTTTCCACCGATTCGAAGTACTTATACGACATGGTCCATGCAATTTTTAGCGGCGTGGTTTCGGTGGATCTGGCTAACATCAAACCAGGGAAAACTGTACATTCTCGGTGGCACACCAAGGCCGCTAGATTATTACGATTATATGTGACAACGGAAAATCCAGATGCAAATTTAAGAATTTATAATTAAATGTTATGTGCCAATGAACTTCAATATCATTACAGCTCTGTCGTGTACGGCAGTGCATTATTTTTCAAGTTCATTAGTTGGTCACGATTTTCTGTATTTTAAACAACTTTCTAGATAATTGTATAAAGGTAACATATTTGTTCCATTCAACAAGGCAATCACATCATCATAATCAAGGGTAGGTTTGCCAAAACAACGGAATCTAGTGCTTTTGTACAGGGTTGCCCATATTCGACGGACCCATCTGGCAACGCCATAACTTTTGACAGAGATGTCAGATCGCTTAATGACATACCGCGTTTGAAGCGTCAGTCCAAGCAGATTTTTACCATGGAACAATACACGCCACGCGAGCGCTCTGAAATAGTTGAAATTTACATTCAACAGAAGAAGTCAATTGTGAAAACTCAAAAAACAAAATTATCATGTCCGATGAAGCCCATTTCACATTGAATGGGACCGTAAATAAGCAAAATTGCCGTATTTACGCCACTGAAGATTCAAGAATTGCCTCTTCATGACGAAAAAGTCACAGTTTGGTGCGGCGTTAGTGCGAAAACGGTCATTGGGCCGTTTTTCTTCCAAAACGAAAATGGCCATGCTGTTACCATCAACCAGGAGCGTTATCGCGACATGATGACCAATTTTGTGATGCCAATTATTCGTCGAAAGCGTATGAGGCAGTTCTGGTTTCAACAAGACGGCGCTCCACCGCACAAAAGTCGCATAACAATCGTTTTTCTGAAGAATTTGTTTCCGGGCCGTTTGATGTCGAAAAGTGGTGATTTGGACTGGCCACCGCGTTCGCCCGATTTGACGCCGCCTGACTTCTTCTTGTGGGGATATTTGAAGTCAAAGGTTTACGTTAACAAGCCAAGGACCGTAGAAGAGCTCAAGGACAACATTCGTGAAGAAATAGCCGCTATTCCGGCCGAAATGTTGGCGAAAACGATGGAAAATGCTGCAAAAAGGGCACAATACGCCATCAACGCCAGAGGCGGCCATTTGAGAGATATCATATTCAAAAATTGATGTAAACAAATCTACTTGGAACAAATTAAATGATTAAGATTGCCAACCGCCAAATTTTTATTTTTTCTTTGATTTTTTTTTAAAAAAACATGGGTCCGTCGAATATGGGCAACCCTGTATATAGGACAAACTCCTATAAAGTGGAAGGTGTTCTCAGATTGGTCCAAATTACAGATAGTACTAAAACCAAGGGTGTTATTTTTAAAGGCTCTCGCGTTGATGTTAAGTAATCCGCCTCTGACCCTAATAATAATGCTTGTAGCACGAGTTGTCCAACCAGGAACGTAGTATAGGCTAGACATATCATAGTTGAGCTGTGAATATAAGTCGTGAAACTGCGAACTTCTGGCTTTTTCAATGGCGTCATTGCGTTCCTTTTCACAAATTAAGCTCAATATTTGTTTGCTATATGAAAATAGAGGCCGATAAAAATTTACAGGAGAGTATTGTAGATCTTGGCACGTATTTAACCTTTCCTCAGCCCAAAATATTTTCTTCTCTATAATTTCGGTAGCCAAAACCCTGGGCAGTCTACTTGTTGGAAGTTGAAGAACTTTGTTGATTTATGCAAAATGTAGCTTTAACGTTGATGTATATAGAGAATCCATACCAGTCTCGAGATTAAGCAAATAGTTTGGCGTGTTAGTTGGAAGATGTAACATTTTTTTGATGAAAAACCTAAACAGCTTTTCAACCTCATCGTATTTTTTGAAACCCCATACCAGGGCGGCGTAAAACATAATTGAAGTAGAAGCAGCATTGAATATTTTTAACTTATTTGTCATGGATAACGAGGGATTATTAATGTATTTGCTCCAGGTGGAAGAAATGGCCAGCTTAGACGAAGCCAGTTTGTAATTTAAGTGATCCTTAAATGATAAGTTGTATGCAAAATCAACCCCAAGATATTTATAATTGTTAACCTTTATATTATCGCCACCATAATTCCATCTCAAATTGGATGATATTCGAGCTCCAGTTCGAAATATTAGTACCTTCGATTTATCCAGATTGTCTTTCAAACTCCAGGTTAAACAATATTGGTTTAAAGCATTTATCATTTCTTGCAGTCCTGATGTTGAATCCGATAAAATTACGATGTCATCTGCATATAGTAGAATTTTTACACATACACCAGCAACTTCTACACCACCTGTTAGTATATCAGCAATGTCGTTTATATACAATGAAAATAGAATAGGGCTCAAAATACAACCTTGTTTGACACCCAACTCCACAGAAAAAGATTCTGACATTCTAGACCCATCCCATATTGAGCTATTAGTGTTGATATATGAGTTTTGTATGATACGTATTATCTTCGACGATAGGCCCATACAGGAAAGCTTGTAAAAGAGGCAATTTCTTGGGATCATATCGAAGGCAGACGAAAAATCGACAAAGAAAGCATACGTTTTTTTACCTTTTAGCTTGTTTAAGTGTATAATATTAACAAGGTTAAAAATGTTATCAACAGTCGAGTAATTCTTCCTAAAACCAGCTTGGTACTCATTTAAAATTTGTTTATCTTCAATCCACTCATTCATGCGGTTCAGTATGACTGTGTTAAATATTTTCCCCAATGCATCCATTAGAGACAAGCCACGATAGTTTGTTGGACAGTTTGGGTCACCTTTCTTAAAAAGGGGAATGATAACGGAATTACGAAAGCTTGTGGGAATTTCTTCTCTCAAAAATATTTTATTCAGAACAGAGAGTATTGCGATTCTAAAACCATGTGGAGCATATTTGTAAAATTCGTAGCAAATTCCGTCTTGTCCTGGAGCTTTATCATGTTTCAAACCTCTCAAAACGCTGGCTAGTTCACAGAATTCGATTGGAGAATCCAGAATTTCATCACTGAAAAGGGGCATACACCAAGATAGCATTTGACTGTTTTGAGATTGCTGCAGCAACGAACTGAAATGTAGGAGAAAGTCATCGGCGGTTAAGTCACCCATAACAGCTTTTGGTTTTACACTTAATGACTTGGATATACACCACCATTCCTTGCTGTCCTTAATCCAGTTGAGCCTATCCTGAGTTTTATTATAAAAATCAAGTTTTTTTGCTTTTACAAAGCTGTGTGTATTTAGCTCTAGCAGATATATAACGTGCTTTATTGACCGTGTTATGACAATTTTTCTGTAAGCGAAGCCATTTCATCATACATTTACGGGCTCGAGCACATTGCCAGTCGAACCATTCGTGTTTTGGTTCAAAAAATGCTTTATTTGATTTAATAGCCGCAGCTTGCGATATTATGTTTGTGATTCTCCTGACCAATTCATCCACCGGATCATCCACGCCAAAGACATTACTAGCAATAAGATTAGAAAGTCTGTTTGTATAAGTTTTCAAGTGTATCTTATTCCAGCGTAGTTTTTGCCGGCCAACCTTTTCAGAGTTAATAGCACTATTATGCGAATATTTAAGCAGTAGACACAAAGGCATGTGGTCAGAGTATGGTTTTGTCGAGATTTTAAAGTTAGCTAAGTATTGTAGAAAGCTGTAAGAACAGATGACATAGTCGATGACTGAACTTCCCATTACACCACAGAAAGAGTATTCACCGCTCGTATCATTTCCAAAACATCCATTTAATACAATCCCACCAAATTCTTCGATTAGTTCAATTAACATTTTACCTTGGGAATTTATTTTCGTATATTTGGACAGCCTGTTTTCAGTTAGATCACACATACAAGGAACGGAACGACATGTTCAATTGCTAGCTAGCGTTTCCAAACGGGTTATACCGGAAAATGTAGAGGCTGTTATGGCGACGACATTAGAGAGCCGTGCGAAATTGCCCAGACTTGAAAGTAAAAAAGACTTCAAACAATATTTTTTTTTACTTTCTTTTCTATAACTAACTTTAATTAATTTTTTCATTTACATATGTTCTGACTAAATAAATTTCTTAAGAGAAAAAATAGATTTTATTATAAATAAATATTATTATAAATAAATAAAAATAAAGAAAAAACATAGCCATTTCGCTGATTTTGTCATGTAAAGTGCCAAAAATTATGATTTTTTTTGAAATGTTTGTATGGGGAACAATATTGCTAAATCATGACAACATTTCTACTTATTCTGCCCGATAGGGTGGTGTAGGGTATCATAAATTCGACTTTTGCCCTTCCTTACTGGTTAATTAATCTTTTTCAAGCATTAATTTTCATATTTTTTTATTATGTAGGAAAAACTGTCCACCGGTTTTTTATTTTTTGTAAAAAATCCGGTTTTTTGATCACTCTATACTATAACTCCAGCAGGGATGCCAACTTTTTCTGAAGCAAAGGCGTAACGAAAAATTTAAAAAGCGAAAAAAAGCACTAAATTTTTGTTAATTAGAAAACTTTTTATTTTAATGTAAAAATTTTTTTTTAAGGCACTTTGGTATAACAGTAAACAAAAATTGATAGTCCAAACAAAAAAATATATATAGTATACATATTTATAATATATTGTATATATATACATATCAAGTCAAGTTGGCTAAATTAATAATTAAATGACCATACGAATTTTTTTACTCAAGGTGGATTTTTCGCACATTTTCTATACTTTTTTCTCGGTAAACCGTACTGAATATCTCTTTTGTGTCTGAAGCAAATTATATATTAAATACGAGAAAAAAATGCCGAACAAATCTATCCGAAAAAAGTGCATCCAGTGCCTTAAAAATCTTTTGTTGGGCGCAGCCATTTGGTGAAATTATGATCTTTCTCCCTATATTTTTGTGGATAGAGCTCCATCTGTAAAAAACGAAAAACGATTTTTTTTTTCGAAATAAATAAGTGAAATTTTAACAATTTCACTGAATTATTTGATTTAGTTTGACTCTTCTTTTTGTATGATATTGAAAATACCGATTGTTTTTATTGGTTGTACACAATTCTTAATTCCAACAACAAACACAGAGTGAAATGAGGGAGACAAGTGTAAGTGCATAGAAATAAGATGTTGCCCTGCAGTAACAAAATGGTACAATTTCTTTATGTTGCCAGTTTCGATCTGACAAATGTACTAAAAGCGTCAAAAGCACTAACAAAAAATGTTAAAAGCGTACAGTTAGTGCTTTTTTCGTTTGGCACTAACTGAATATTTTTTGCGTATTGGGTGTCTGGAAAGCACTATATCTAGGGCGAAAAGCACTAAGTTGGCATCCCTGAAATCCAGCATTTTAAAACATGTTAGTGTGTACCTGCGTGTGTACGGCATTGAGGCCGTTACGATACCTTAATCGCTGTCGTCCGTTGTTAATACAAATACATATTCTCCTTCCTGAAATCGAACCGAATAGGAACGGCTCTCTCAGATAGGTCTATCCTACTAGTAACGTGGTTGGGAAGCTCGGGATTTCCGCACTTTAGTAGGTACTGGCGGGTATGGAGGGTGCAGTGATTTCGGGGTTGCATAATCAATAATGTCCTGTTCGAGGTTGCTAGGATCGTCTCCTTATCTCTGCTACCAGCCAGAGCCTTCAGGAGTTTGTTTCTGTTCTCTATGTGTTTGGCCTCAATCTCATCATGTTTATAGAAGATGAACATGTTGTCGTACTTAACGCCAAGAATGGATATCGAGTTTCAGGTTCACTTCTTTTGTCCACGATGTGAGTAATGTGGCTGTCTTTAAAATAACGATAAATGATTACTCAGGTCAATTGCGTATTTGTTGGGTACCAGAACACAACGGAGTGATTGGAAATGAACGGGCAAACAGCTTGGCTTCAAAGGGCTTAGAACATCGAGTAATAAACATGGAAAATTGGAAACCTTTCGAAGCCACGAAGAATGAGTTGAAGCACTAGGCAGTGATTTTTTTTCCAATTCATTACATTTTTTTTATTGAATCTTTCATTATTATACAATGAAAATAATAATAAGTGGGCAAATCTTAACCTAAAATACTATTCTCCGGGTTATTGCCATTGCGAATAAACCATTGAGACTTTACACGATTTTTTACTTAAACAAAAAGGTTAACATTTCAAATTTAAGAATTCATAATTTCATTTCATTTTTTTGTTTTTGATTTTGATAAGTTTTAATTTAAATCATGTCCAGCGTATCTCTCCTTCTAAGGCGGTTATGACCTTCAAAATTTAGTAGTTCTCGAGCCAGGATGTTTGGATGATTGAATAGTTTACCCACGTAACACCGGCAATTAGTCAAATTAGTCAAATAACTCCTGAATAGTTTATGCGTGTTGATTGGCAGAAGGTAGCATATTTTGTACAAAAGTCCTTCGTGCCAGACTTTGTCAAATGCTTGGGAAATATCTATGAATAACGCCGAACAGTATTCTTTATTCTCAAAAGCTCTTTTGATGCAGGTTACGATACGTTGTACCTGTTCTATAGTATTATAACTTTTTCTAAAACCAAATTGATGGTCAGGTATAATATTGTGAGAAATTATATGAGGTGTGATTTTCTTCATGAGAATGGACTCAAACATTTTTGAAAGTATCGATAGTAAGCTTATAGGGCGATAGGATTTGACTTGAGTTGGATCTTTGCCTGGTTTCGGTATCATCACGATTTCAGACCTCTTCCAAGATAGGGGGAAGTAACCTACACGGAGAATTGCATTGAATAAAAATAACACAATTTTCAAGGCTGAAAAGGGAAGTTCTTTAATAATTTTCGCTGTTATACCATCTCCTCCGGGCGATTTCTTTAATTTTAGTTCTTTGACAGATTTTTCAACATCCTTTATTCTAAGCTTGATTGGGCCAGGAATTATATCATCTATCACGGGCTGATAGATTGGGCGAGGAATTAAATCATCTATCACGGGCGGATAGATTGGGCGTGGCGTTATATCGTCTATCACGGGCTGATAGATTGGGAGTGGAATTGAGTCATTTACCCCGGGCGGATAGATTGTGTGAGAAATTATATCATCTATCACGGGCGGATAGATTGGGCGAGGAATTATGTCGTTTATCACGGGTGGATAGTGTGGGCGAGGAATTATATCTATCACGGGCGGATAGATTTCAGATGTATCACTGTTGGGTGTAAAAACGGACTCGAGGTAGTTTGCGAATGCATTTACTTTCTCTTCTGTGTTTTTTGCCCAGTTCCCATTTTCAAGGCGAATTGGGGATTCATGCGCAACAGGGCCTCGCATATTTTTTGTGGCCTTCCAGAGACTATAATCTGTTTTCTGGGTTGGATCCAGAGATTGCAAATATATTTTTAGATCACTTTCCTCGGCTGATTTTAATCTCTTCTGGCAATTTTTTAGTTTTTTCTCAGTGCTGGGGAGCGATATTGTTGCCACTCTTCTTACGCTTCTTTTTTAATTGATTGACGCTTGGATGCCTGTTGGGTTATTGGAGTTATCTCTTTTGAATGCGCTTTTTTGAGTAGCCACTTTAACAGCACTGTTTACAACGTCTGTGAATAGGTTTACCGCGGCTTCAATTTCATCCGTTGTACGTAACGATACACCATCAGATAGGTGTGAGCTAACGTATGTTTTATATTTTAGCCAGTTGGTATACTTATTGGGCAAACTGTCACACCCATTTTCATGATTGTTGTATAGCAGTGTCAAAATGGTAGGCGAATGATCCGATGATAGATCAAATGATGGACATAGAGATAATTGTTCACGCCTTATATTTTTTATTATAGCGAAATCAATAAGGTCGGGCGTTTTATTCAGATCTGAGGGCCAATATGTTGGGTGACCGCTCGAAGCTACATCTAGTTTAGCAGATGTTATGGCTTTAAGTAGTTGTCTACCTTTTGGAGTAGTGAGGCGAGAGGCGAGTGCTTGGCATTGTAGTCACCTGCTACCAAAAACTTTGTGCCAAGAGTGGAGAAGAACTCCATGAATTGATCTTTGTTAATATTGCGCCTAGGGGGACAATATATCGACGATATCACCAGATTTGTGCCTGTGATTGCTTGTATATGCTCAGTCCTATATTCTTTGATTTTATTTTGGACAATAAGAGCTGTACCACCCCAGGCTCTCCCGCTAGGGTGTTTAGTATCGTATGTGGAATAATCCTAAAACAATTTCTGGTTTAAAAATGTGTCTCAGAGACTAATAAAATATCTATACAGTGGTTTCGGAGAAAATTTTCTACCTCATTTCTGTGTTGGCTCAGGCCGTTTGCCTTCCAATAACAAATTTTCATTTGATTTATTATTGATTTAACACGAGTTGCATAAGCATACTTTGATTTCTAATAATTTCTTGCATCATGCTTTGCATATTCAACATGAATGAATTCATTGTGGTTCATAAGGTTCTTGTCGAAACACTTGGATTGTTTTGTATGGCATCAGCTACAGCAGCGATTGTTTCCTCCGTCCGAACTGAAGGGTTTCGATGGTAAGGTCTTCCGTTGACTGTCCCATGCTCGGAAAAATTGTTAACAAGTCTCTTTGTGGTCCATCTGCTCGGAGGATTGCCGCCAAACGTGCCCCTGTACTCTCTTTGAACCGAAACTACGGACTTCAGTGCGTAATAGCGGCGGACAATCCAAATTCTTGTTTCAGTGTCCCAGTTACCCTTTTTGTTAAATCTAAAAATCAATCTGCAAAATAAAACAAAAATGAACCAGATTCATTAAATAGAAAAAAAGTTATTAAATTATTTTTTGGTAGCAGCTTTCATCAGCCACCCTGTATGATTCAATTCGATATTCAAAACAGTTATTTATATACATCAATGAGATCACATTGTTTATAATAAAGGTACAAGTATCATGTATGTTAACATATATATTTATATTTAATACTCATTTAATGTAAAGTGAAAAATATCGTTGTTGTTTTGACAATATCTCAGTCATCCATGAATATAAATGGTAGTTCATCCTCCACTTCGTCTTGCCATAAAACACTTTCAATAAAATATTTAGATTTTTTATAAGTTAGGTTGGAATTTATTTGTAAAGATACTTTCTCAGGTATTTCATAGTTTAAGCAACTCGACGTTTCTCTTTTAGGCTATATACATATAATATGTATCAGACTATTGCAAGTATTTAGTGAAATTTTGTTTCTAATTTTGTTTTTAAATAAATTCATGACACTAAAAGTTCTTTCAACTTCGGCGTTGGAATAAGGAAATGTTAAAATATTTAATGCGAAGGTTGACAATCGAATAAATGGATTATTACCGACAGCATTTTTGTAACTATGAACCTCAATCCAAAATTGATCAGTTCTTTCGACATTTTTCCACTTACATAGTTTTAGATTTTCGATACACTTTTCCAAAAGTTCAATTTTTTCGACATCAGCTGTCATTTTTTAAAAATTGGGACCAGGCTTCTCATTTTATTTGAAAATATATTTTCTACGCTTAATAAATGAATTTTTTGAAAAATTTTGATGTTGGATTGTAACTTTGCTCTAATTTCGAGTATGAGATCTGTGGTAAATTTCAGAAGAGTTTTTTCAATAATATTCTTATCGTTATGTGAAATTTTATTATCACAGACGATTTGCAGATGGGACAACATTGCCAGAAAAATGCAACCCTGTGAATTTACAACCGTGTGAACATACAATTTTTGTTTTGCAACGTTAGCAGAAAAGTCATTGCGAGATAATTTGCTGATTGTTATATGTGCGAAGTTTATGCATGTGACAACGGCGCCATTGCCAGAAAATCATTTTATTTGCAACACTGTCTATAATGTTTTTTTAATGGCAATCCTGCATATAAATATTTACAAAATATATTGTAAATATATGAAATTGTAATGTTTTCTTGCAATCGTCTGAACTGTCAATTCACCTTTGCCTAACAATCTGACATTGCCCGTATATTTGCATCACTTTAACAGGGTTGATAACGTTTGCCGATCTGGCAATCGTCTAAACTCAGCTTTAGTAAAGGTGTTTCAAAATGCTTATCGTTTACAACGGTGAAATGGGTTTTCAATTCCAACCACATGCTCAATATAGTTTTTCCAACAAGAAGTTCTTCTGCTTTACCGCCGTTTACATCAATTAATGTTAAAAACGTTGTCACAAAATCATTCTTCTTAACACTAAAATATCGAATAATAATTCCTAAGAGTTTCTCAACAGATACATCAGTTCCTAAAATAAAAATAGGAAATTAAGCTCAGTATGGAAATTGTGTTGGAAGAACGACATACCTTCATCAAGAATCAAGCTATATTTCGAGTCTTTCAAATCATCCAGTAAAAATCTATGAAATGTGGCGCTAACAAATTCGTAATAATATTTGTACATTTTGTACGATGGAGATTTATATTAGCAGCTTTGCTGTCGTTAAATTAAAAGCCTTGCATCAAACCTCTCCCAAATGATCTATGGTTGAAAAGGGAGAATGAACTGCTGCCAGCATTGCCTGACACCTTTTTTCTGCAGTAACAGCAGCAGGAGTAAAAGTAATGCTCTAAGAACTTACTTTACTTCCATTTAACTTTTTTCCGTCACTAAATTTTATAAATATTTTTCTTTTTCACACTGAACCGGCAGTTTCATTGAAAAAACTTTCGTCTTCTTCTTCTGTTGTAAGAAAACTTTGTTCATAGAAGAATAGAAAGACAAAAAGAACGTGATAGAAAAACCAAGTTGCCACATCATGTAAATATACCTTGTGCATTATTGGATAAACCTAATTGATGCGACGGCCTTCCACTACGCGTCGCTTTATAATTACGCTCATAAATTGTAAAAATTTTCGTAACTCTCTTAAATTGAGTCCTAAATTCAAATTCGGAAAACGTGCTAAAAAGGGTTAAATGGAAATAACAAAAGGGGCTAAATTTACACGTTTTTTCGTTTCGGCCTAAGAAATATTTTTCGCGTTTTGGGCCACTTATAAAGGGCTAAATCTAGCCCGGAAAGGCCAAAGTTGGCATCGCTGCAGCCAAACAAGTAAACAACAAAAGCTACATAGAACATTTTAATAGTTCGAAAACAAGAGGGAAATAGTTGGTAAAAAAAAAAACAGCGGCAGCGAACAGACAAACACATAGGGTATGGGTTCGGTCGAACGGCAAAGCATAGTGCGTAAACAATAGCCTCGTCGCGGAGGAATGGAAGTTCGACAGCGGCGTTGGCATGTAATGCGGGTGGATGCTGGATTTAAAAGAGACACGTGACAACAGGAGGTAACATCAGCGACATAGACTGGTGAGTATATTCGGAGGATAAACTATCTAAGTGTAAGCTAGCCAAGTGCCAATCGCGTGTCCAGAGTACTGACGCAGGTCTCTAGCGTCACCAGGTCTGTCCTATCGCGTGTCCAATGTACTTATTCAAGTCTCTGTCGTTATCCTTGCTGTCCTTACGCGTGCCCAGATTACTGAAGCAGGTTTCTGCCGATTCTCTGTCTGTCCAACCACATGACAGAGTACTGACGCAGGTCTCTGACGTCACCAGGTCTGTCCAATCGCGTGCCCAGAATACTGCAGGTCTCTGACGTTACCAGGTCTGTCCAATCGCGTGCCCAGAGTACTGACGCAGGTCTCTGACGTCACCAGGTCTGTCCAATCACGTACCCAGAGTGCTGACGGAGGTCTCTGCCTGTCTGTCCAATCACAAACGAGTACTGACGCAGGTCATTGGCGTCCCCCCATCCACTCTAGGCATTGCACTCTGCAAACACATTCGCTTAGTCCATTCTCACTGAAGTACGGTGCCAGGTCTCCCCGAAGACAACCGATGGGGAATTGGAGTACTGTACCAGGTCTCCCCGAAGTCAGTGTACTGTGCTAGGTCAATGCTACGTCACCCGGCATCGTCATAGATGAAACGGAGTGCAACAATCGATCGAGCCGTCGGCCGCCTAACTTATAAACTAGAGTTATATATAGAGTGATTTATATAGTTCCTGATGAACGTTTGAATTATACCTCCAAAAGTATCGTAATAAATTGAATTGAATTTTGTTATATCTTTAACCAAACGTCTTTTTTCCCTGTCAATATTAATACAAATTTTGCGAACCCTTCCCCCGTGAGCATTACCCAAGCGACCGGAGCAATTTCTGCATATGTAGATATATTTTTGCAACTTAGTTTATATTCAAATACCACTAGCGTTTATCCTTTTCTTACATGAATAATGTCGTACTGTGTTCATAGGTAGCATAAACATATGTAATATAAAAGAAGTAAATAAACTTAAGAACCTCAAATTAGGTAAAAATACGTTAAAAATCTTACAAATATTGACACAACTTGGCTGCAGAGAAAAAATTTTTCCCGAGTAATTTCATTCGCATTAAAAAAGTGACGCCAGGTACAAACTTGACGACAGGTAAACAGTACAGCAACACCACAAACAGTACCATTTCTTAAAGACTATACCTACATAACAAAAAAACAGTAGCCAGGAGATGGGGCATTAAGCGATGGTGGAAGTGTTGTTGGATGTGCTGAAGTTAAGAGAAACGCAGTTGTGTCCACAATATTGCCACGCTTGAGCAATGTTTGTGGTGAAATATTCATGACTTGGTGGAAAATTACTTCAAAGTCATATTCCTTATTGAACTTCTTTTTGTCACAATACAAAAAAAAATAGCTCATCTACACATATCTACCCTTTATATCGGTGAAAAACAAACTATAAATGCAAAAACAAAAGTGTGTAATTATGTAACCCGCAATTTTTAACCAATTTAGCGTATGAAACACTTGAAAAGCATCTCTTATGAAGTTTGATCTATATTCATATCTCAATTTTAGATGATTTATTTGTAAAACCGAGTAAAAGCTGTTTTTTAAAGTCAAATCTGACATGAGATACAATTAGATATAGTGCAAGATATGACAGGTCTTTGCCAGATGTAATAATAACTGGTATATCAAAAAAAAAAAAACATATTAGTATTTAATTTTTTTATACAATATTTTAAATTTGTATTATTTTCTCTATCTATTTCACAGAATATACCTTTTGTTTTTGTGGATGTGGGTGGACAGCGCACACAGCGACAAAAATGGACACGATGTTTTGATTCGTCCGTCACATCTATAATATTTTTAGTTTCAACTTCTGAATTTGATCAAGTTTTAGCAGAAGATAGGTTTGTTTTATTATATGTTATCCGTTATGTTTGTTAAAATTTTAAAATCTTTTGCAGAATGACTAATCGTTTGGAAGAGTCTAGAAATATTTTTGATACAATTGTAAATAATAACACGTTTAAAGGTATTTCGATTATCTTATTTTTAAACAAAATGGATTTATTGGAGCTTAAAGTTAGAAACCCAGAGACTGATATACGTTGGTTCTATCCTCAATTTCATGGCAATCCACACTCTCTGTTGGATGTTCAAAACTTTATTTTGCAAATGTTTATGAGTGTGCGTAAAATTCAACAAAGTCGTACATACCATCATTTCACCACTGCCATAGACACGCGGAATATTAACATTGTATTTAATTCTGTCAAAGATACAATATTACAAAGAAACTTAAACGCATTAATGTTGCAGTAAATTATACCAAGATAATGAAGTAATTTCTAGTATCAACATTAGTGGACATTCGTTTTATTGTCTGCACGCTTTTGTGTGCTTTGGAAAGTACGTCGAAATTGTGCCAAGAGGTCTTACAAGTATTTATTTGAATATATTTAACATAAAGTTCAAGGTAATAAATGTACACATATGTACGAAACTACGATGAGATTCACGGAGGATTTAAATCACTACTGTTACGTGAATTCACACTTTAGATTTAACTTCAATATTTTTTCCAAAAATGCTCTTAAGAGAAATGCTATTTAAAAATTATGAATTGTCATGAATTCACAAAAAACTTAGTAAACCGAAAACTTTGTGGAGGTCATCGCAGGGGCGATAAACCGATGACTTAATAAAGAATGGGTGTATTTTATGTTCTCGTTGCATTTATTGAGACAAAATCCTGAAGAATATTCAAAACAACAATTTGTTTAAAGCCATTTTTATTATAATAGGTAATGTATTCAGTGTTAATATGTATATTTATTGTAGTAAACAACTTTTAATATGTTTTATAACTGACTGATCACGAGTATGTACTAATCAGATTACTCAATAAAAAGTGATTTTCCTTTTCTATATTAAGTCATCGGTATACATATATTAGAAAAATTAAATGTAAAACTTTCGATATATTATCTACATATAAATATATTTGATATCTACGTACATATGGTGTGTATCGAAATTGTATAAATACGCATACCATTTGTTTATTCAAATAGCATCTCTAAAATTAAAATTAAGAAAGACCGAAAATCGGAAACATACGATTATGTTATTTTTTTTATCAATTCTTCTATTTTTTAAAGCTATATTAATATTTTAGTTTTACATGTATATTTTACTATTAATTGATGTAGGGTATGTTTGTGTCTTGAAGATGATAATTCTCCGCGGGGGGAATATTTATGAAGGTAATAGAAAAATCAACATAAATAAATGTTAACAATTTATATTTAATTTATATTTAATGTGCTTAAGTCGTCATCGAAAAAGGTAAGATTTGTAGGAACAGTTTGCGAAAATAATGCATAAAAATGGGTACCCTAGTGTTTAAATATTTTTAACATTTTTCATTTAATAATATATATTTTCTTATATAAATGAACTACAACAGACTGTTGAAGTATGAACATAGTTTAGAGTTAGAATGTATATTATGCTACCTTTCGCATCCAAGTCTTTTAGTTTGTTACATAGCAGGAACGAATAAAATATTTTATGTCCGTGTAGAGTGGGTGACTGACACATGGGCAGCACATGTGGGTATGAAAATTACCACATGTTAGGGGCGATAGGAAAAATACGAATAGAGTTACATGCTATCACCATATTTTAGAGTGATTGTTCCTTTCTCATTCCCCCATTGGAGAGGTCTAAAGGGAGGGGTCAAAGGGCCAAAAAGGGCAATTATTTTTCAGAATTTCGCGTCGATGGGCAAGATTTTTCTCAAAATCACAGTCAACTTAAGTAATTCTTTATACTTTTAGTACTTGGAGCCGGATTGGGAAAAAATAACTCAACCCGTAAGAAGTAAATAATAAAGGAGATTCAAACCGCAAAGAGGCGGATTTTCTAGCACATACAAATACTCCGTGAGGAGTACTTGTTGTTCATACAATTTGTACTGAATGAATTATGTTAGTAACAAAAGCAACAAAGTTTGTTGTTACATCAGTTTTAGTCTGAAGAAAAGGGGAAAGCAGACTTGCCTGTTATTTTAGCAATCACATAAACAGTCGCTTTAGCAAACACGTTTGCAATAATTTAAATGAAAAAATACTGCTAGAATAACAAACTATGTTCCTAATTTTAGCATACGTCTTTTTCTGCTATTTTAGCTAATAAAATCAGTTGTTCCAGCAGAAATGTTTGCTTTCAAGAGTTATTTTTTATTTTAATAAAACAAACAAAAATGTTAGGTTTTCCTATTATTTTAGAAGAGTACATCAATCAGGATGTATTGCTAAGTAATCTGCCGAACTGCGTGATCTTAAAATACAATTGAAAAATAAATTAATTAGTCAAATTAAATAACGATAGGAGGATCTGCAAACAATACTTACCGTTCACTGGCATTAACTATCTTATCTTTGCCCGAATGGTAAATATAAAGAACATAAGTCGTACTCCAAGATCGTATGACGATCAGTGACATCGGGGCGCACACTTTCAATGTTGGCTAATTAGGTTAATTGTACATTAGATAGAGTGTGTCGCAAACAAAAGTTGCACCGGTCACTCCCTAGATTTGAAGAGTATGTAGAGACAATTCCGGGGCAACAAAAAATTTGTTTCTGTGCATTCTACATGACGCCCTTTAAATTTTATTATCCCGCGTTGGCATTTGATGTCCGATCGTAACGGGATGCATATCGTTGTTCGAGTTTTGGCAAGGGCTATATTTCGTCCTTATGTTACTTTTGACTCCGAAGTCAAATTCGCTAAGTGACCTCGGTCATCTCGTTTTCTACCCCCTAAGTGGGAAATATTTTGAAACGCTGGTTAAGACCTTTAAAAATAGTTAAAGCTTTGCGTTTGAAGAACCCATTTTCATTCATAAACAAAAAAATTATATTGGTTTAAAATTACAAAATACATGCAGAGGTCAAATTACACAATCTACTTTTGACGTCGTTTTCTGTCTCCCTCGCGCACACCTACACACAGAAAAACCCCACTCCCACAAATGTACATCCACTATGACGGTTCAGTTTAGTATGTAGATCTAATGGGTGATCTAAGAAGAGATACTTTGTGAGTCGTGTCATCTTATTTTTGTTAAGTATTGTTTGGCATTTCATCATGGAAAGACTTACGCCTGAACAACGTTTACAAATTATTCAGTTTTATTTGCAATATTTTAGCTCTCGTTAAGAGCTATCTTTTTGCCATTGACCGATTCCCGATCCGACGTACCGGAATCATCGGTCCATATTTCTTCAAAAATGATGCCGGTGAGAACGTAACCGTCAATGGCGACCGTTATCGTGCCTTGATATTTGATACCTGAAATTGAAGCTCGTGATCTCGGCGACATTTGGTTTCAACAAGACGGCGCCACTTCCCACACGTCGCATCAATCAATGGATTTATTGAGAGAACACTTCGGTGAGGAGATAATTTCACGTTTTGGGCCGGTCGATTGGCTTTTTCCTGTGGGGATATGTAAAGTCTAAAGTTTATGCGGACAAACCAGCTTCGATTCAGGCCTTGGAGCAAAACATCAGCGTGTCATTCGCCAGTTACCAGTCGAAATGCTCGAACGAGTCATCGAAAATTGGGCTCAACGGATGGACCATCTGAGACGTACCCGCGGCCAACATTTGATAGACATAATCTTCAAAAAATAAATACCAAAGAATGGTCTTTCAAATGATAATAAACATTCCCCATTCAATTTGAATTTTCTGTGATTTTTTCTTTAAGAAAGTAGGGTACCTCGAAATGGAGCATCCTATACATTTGCTTGATTCGTCACCAAATGTTAAAGCTTTTGAAGGAAGAAATTCAGAATAAAATCACTTTGTTTTCCCATGTACCCTACACTACACCAAAATAGTAATTTTGTCACTGTGTGCTTATTTGACGTATGATACTTCGTTGATGATCTCTTCTTCCCTATGTCATTCAGTAAACCGTGTTCAATTCTAGAAGTGACTTCATTTTGCAACACAGAGAGAAAGAGATGCAAAACTGCATTACAACTGTATTATCTCTATTGTTGTTTTTTGTGCATTAACTTCGATCTTCAGAAATTACCAGCAACGAAAACAATTGCGCTCTTAATTTTGGACATACGTTTCAAGTGTTTACTTGTACTGTAAATTTAATATGTATTAATCCTATAACATATTTGTTTATGTATAAAAATATTCGGGTCTGTTCTGTAATCACGGCGATTTGAAATCACGGTGATTTTAAAATCACTGGCGACTTAACATCACTTTTGGAGTTCGAAATCACCCAAACATATTTCGAACAATCTTTTTTGGGAGGCAATGAATAATAAACCGGGCGATTTCGAACTCCAACAGTGATTGTAAGTCGCCGGTGATTTTAAAATCACCGTGATTTCAAATCACCTTGCTACAGAACAGACCCGATTAATCGTAAAATGAAAAATTATTTATTTTCAAATGAAGTATTTTATTTTAATTCATTACTTTTGTTTATTGTTTCTTTCATAAGAGAATGAAAATAACAATAATTTTTCAAATCTTAACCTAAATACATTAATCTGGGGGTTGTTGTCAGTGCAATAAACCCTTTAAGAATTTGCGAAGTTTAAATAATAATGGATTTCAATGGAATATCAATTTCTCAAATGTCTACTACAATGTAATATTCAATGTATATAAATGTGTTATAGTAAGTCCAGTGTATTTCTTCTTCTAAGGCTTTCATTTCTTTCATTGTTTAGAATTTGTCTGGCCAGGATATTTGGGTGATCGGATAGTTTGTCCACATAGTTTCGGCAGTATTCTCGGATTTCCTCAGCGACGGTTGGAATGTTGAGGTCCTTATGGATATTTGCGTTTCTTATATACCAAGGTGCACCTGTAATTAAACGAAGAATATTCGACTGTCTTCTTTGTAATTTGCATATTTTTGAAGCGCAGAGGTTGATACCATCTGTACCCCAGAGGTGGATACCATATGTCCAAATTGGCTTTATTACAGATTTGTATAAAAGGACTTCATACTTAAGTTCTAGAGCAGACCGTTTGCCAATGAGCCATTGAAGTTGATTCGTTTTGAGTTTTATTTGTGTTATCTTAGAACCTATGTGGTGAGTCCATGTCAAACGACGATCTAAGTGAATTCCAAGATATTTAACGTGATCTTTCTGTGGAATCAACGAGTTGAAGATGGTTATTGGAGGAGTCGTATCTCGTCTTAGGGTAAAGGTAACATGAGTGCATTTTGTAGCATTTACCACTATTCTCCATTTTTCTAACCAGTTCTCTAAGACTCGGACATGCGGCTGCTGTTGATCGGACGCAACTAAGGGGTTTTTATGAATACTGACGAAAGCAGTATCATCCGCAAAAGTGGACGTATGAGTAAATGTGTTTGGCATGTCTGCTGTATATATGTATTATGTATAGAATAGGTCCCAGTACGCTGCCCTGAGGAACGCCGGCAGTTATTTTCTTAGGGCTAGAAGAAATACCATTCGATTTTACTACAAACGACCGGTTTGCAAATAGCTATTGAGCATTTTATGCGTGTTACTTGGTAAAAGTATACATATTTTGTTTAACAAAAGCTTGCGATATATCTATGAATAGAGCAGAACAATATTCTTTGTTTTCAAAAGCTTTTCTGATGTATGTAACAACATGATGAACTTGTTCTATGGGACTATGACGCCAAATGAAAACCAAATTGGTGATCGGGAATTATGTTATTTGAAAATTATGATTCTGGCATTTATACCATCTTTGCCAGGAGATTTCTTTATTTTAAGGTCTTTGACCGAATTTTCGATATCTCTTAACTTGAATTTAAGTGGACGAGGAATTGTTTCATCTATCTCGGGAGGTGGTGGACGTGCCACTATTTGGTGTAAAAACAGATTCAAGGTAATTTGCAAAGGCATTGACTTTCTCTTCCGAGCTTTTAGCCCAGTTCCCGGATTCAAGGCGGATTGGGGATTCGTGTGCGATTGGTCTTCGCATATTTTTCGTAAAGATTGCAAGTATTGTTTTAGATCATATTCCTCAGCTACCTTCAGGGCAACTTTTAGTCTTTTCTCACAATTCCTTAGGCTATATCTCAATGCCGGGGAGCGGTAACGTTGCCATTCTCTACTTATATTTCTTTTCTCATTGACCAGGGCTTCAATGTTTGTTTGATAATTTGAAACATTATTCCTAATATTTGTGGACTTACGAGTGGCAACTTTTACCGCACTGTTTACGACATCTGTCAGCAGATTCACCGCTGTGTCTATCTCGTTTGCTGATAGTAAAGATATACCTTCGGACAGGTGAGAGCTAACGTATTTTTTATACTTCATCCAGTTTGTGTGTTTGTTAGGCAAAGTGGCGTGTGCACTTTCCTGGGCATTATTGGACAATGTTAAGATGGTTGGCGAATGATCCGAAGATAGATCAAGTGCAGGAAAAATTGATATTTGTTCACGCTTTACATTTTTAAGAACAGCGAAATCAATTAGGTCTGGTGTTTTGTTCAAATCTGACGGCCAATACGTTGGTTGGCCACCAGAGACGACGTCGAGTTTAGCAGATGCTATAGCATTTAACAACTGTCTAACTTTGGGTGAGGTGAGTCGAGAGCCCCAATATGTGTGCTTGGCATTATAATCTACTGCTACCAAAAATTTGGTTCCAAGAGTTGAAAAAAAAACCAATAAATTGATCTTTGCTAATATTGTGTCTTGGAGGGCAATAAATAGACGGTGAGTGCTATTGAAGTAGCTTGAATGTGATCGGTCCTATATTCGGGCATAGGATAGTGTTTAACTTTATTTAGTACAATTATTGCCGTACTGCCACAGGCTCTCCCACTGGGGTGTTTAGTATCGTATGTGAAATAACCATGTATTCTGAAAAAAAATTTTGTGGTAAAATGTGTCTCAGAGACTAATAGTATGTCTATACTTTGACTTCGAAGAAAATTATCAACTTCGTTTCTGTGTTGGCTTAAGCCGTTTGCATTCCAATAACAAATTTTTAATGGATTTATTTTTGTTTCAACACAACTTGCATCAGCATGCTTTGGTTTCTCATCATTTCTGGCATCATACTTTGCATGTTTACCATGAATGAATTCATGGTTTCAATCAGTTTTTCAATAGAATTTTCAATAGAAATATTATTTGGCATGGGTTCACCATTTCTTAGCATATGGGCGTATGACATATTTGGAGGAATTACGCTATTTCTAGCTTGGGGTAAGCAATTTACGCTAGGGATAGCATTTACCACAGGAGACATGGATTTCAAGCCTGGGAAAGGCGTTGGATTATATTGAGCATAACTTGGATTGTTAGCTTTTTTAACGTGAACGTAAACTGGACAACCCCTATAATTTGCCGTGTGATTTTCACCGCAGTTGCTTCATTTCTTAACGCTTGTTTTAGGAAGTGAACATTCAACAGATTTATGAATGTCGAATTTGACTTCGGAGTCAAAAGTAACATAGGGACAAAATATAGCCCTTGCCAAAACTCGAACAACGATATGCATCCCGTTACGATCGGACATCAAATGCCGACAAAAGATAATACAATTAAAAGGGCGTAATGTAGGGTGCAAAGGAAAAAATTGTTGTTGCCCCGGAAGTATCTCTCGACAATCTTCTAAACTAGGGGGTGACTGACGCAACATTTTTTTTGTATGGGGACCGACCCTTGCATTGTACAAATTCTTGAAGAATTTGCGTATATTGGTGCACCACTATCCACGTGCAAGCTTTGGCTTAGCCAAGAGGCAATCAGGCAGTCCAACGAAAGATGGACAGAAATCGGCACCTGTAGGGTAGCTAGACAAATTTGTCCAAGGTATGACGTGAGAAAATCAAAATATCTCCTCGCATTAGAGAGGCAAAGATTGTATACGTTAGTATCAGATCAGACGGGACACTGCTTGATCCGCGAACACGCCAAAAAATTGGGTATTGACTCTACTGACTTATGCAGAAGCTGTGGAGAGCATTGAGCACTTGCTATGCGACTGCCCGCTCTGAGTAAACAACGACTTGAGATACTGGGGTCGGCCTTTCTAGGCAGCCTAACAGATCTTTCCAGGTAAGAAATTTCAGATTATCTTTTGTAACCGTAATTCAGTCGAGAGTTTTAATAGCACAATGCTTGCTGAAATTTTAATAGGGCACAGTATCTGCAAAACACCAAAAATAACTATTTCATAATCATAGTGAATTTAATTTGAAATTTGTGTACGACCTGCGTTTGAATAATTCTTTGTGTGCCCATCCCTTATACATTTCATTGTGGAATCGTAAACACCCAGTTACCATTCAATATTTTTATTCCTGTGCTCTCCAAGGCAATGGGCAATATTATATACTTTCTTTCTTTAGCCATTTTGTCGCGAGCGTAAATAACAACATCATAACTCAATTGAAAGAGTAAAGAATAACCCTTAAAATGATGCTTACTTTCTTCACGGACAACTCAATATCTTCCACTTTTCCCATTAGCACCACCAGTGCAGTGTGTCCACCACCTTAGTGAATATTGCATTCCCCGCGGATCAAAACTGACTATGGGGGTGTTTCCCCTAATACAAAAAAAGCAATCTGGAAAGTAAGAAAAGAGAGAATAAAGTTACGGTGCAGGGAGTAATATCCCCAGTACCGGCGGCAAGTGTTGATGTGCTCCCGAATAGCGAGCCTAAAAAATGTTCAAACAGGCCAAGGTGCAGGATGCTCCAAAGGAGCTATCTGAGACTCCATCCACCACCTCGGAAGCAGGAAAGAGGATCAGATCTCCAGAAGAGCAGAACACTGCGAAACGGCCGAAGAAGAAAAAGAGCTTCCCGCTTTCAAGTAAATTGGAGAGAACAAATCAAGCCTCTCACGAAAGAGACTCTAGTCTGTATCCTGATTGAGAGGGCCGCGACAAAGTCGATCCAACTACAAAGGAAGCCAGCGCAACCACGGAATCCTCCGGAAAGATTAGGACATCTAAAAAGATGTCACGATCTATACGGAAGAGGAAGTTAGTTGATGAAAAATTTAAGAAGCCACATTGTATATTTATGAAATTTAGCATGTCATAATATTTCATATATATCAGTTGCGGTGCAAAATTTCGACAGGATATAGCGAGCCTTTTGGTACCTCCCACACAAAGAGTTTAAAGGAATTAAAAATAAATATATAAAGAACGCTCAAGAGTAGCGCTAGATTTCGACCAAAGTTTGCAAAGCGTAATAGGCTTTGCTGTGAGTAAATGTGTGCAAAAATGTTGGGAGAAATTGTTACAAGATCCCTCTTTCCTTTGGTCCATATATCGTGCGACCCATCAAATTAAAGGGAATTTTGCGTAGATTACAAATATGGCGAGAAAAAGTTCTCAATAGGGAAAATTTCCTTATGTCAAACGTCGAGTACGTGGACCATAGTGTTTTGCGTAGTATTGCACTGCATTGTTTCGTTTTAAAAGTTTATGTATTTGTCAGAAGAGTTTCCTTCGTTGACTTCTAAAATCATAGTATCATCTTCGGCAAAGATGCCATCAAAAATACCGCATATATAGGGTGATCCATTTCGAGGTTCCCTACTTTTTTAATGAAAAAAACACGGAAAATGCAAATTGGATGGGGAATGTTTATTATCATTTGAAAGAACATTCTATGGCATTTATTTTTTGAAGATTATGTCTATCACATGTTGGCCTCGGCTACGTCTCAGATGATCCATCCGTTGAGTCCAATTTTCGATGATTCGTTCGAGCATTTCGACTGGTAGCTGGCGAATGACACGCGTAAACGTTGTTCAGGCGTAAGTCTTTCCATGATGAAATGCCAAACAATACTTAACAAAAATAACATGACAGCATGACACGACTCACACGTGATCTGTCAAAAAAAGGCTATTGAAAAAAGTATCTCTACTTGCATCACCCTATATATATATATCTACGTTTAAAGAATACTTGATATATTACTCTTAAAAATATTGCCAATGTTAAGATTTTTAAGCCGGATTGAACTTATAATATGATCAGCATTTATTGTAAGGTACATCACTAAATCTTTTTTTGTGTTAGGACAATTTTTTCCTGGTATGGAACACGCGAGCTTCTAGGATAAATTTGTGACTATCTTCCTCAGATAAACAACCTTAAATTAAATAAATGTTTCCGCAAATAAAATTGTCAATATTTATATACCTACTGGTAAGTTAAATTAACTAGTAACATCGTAACCATTAATTAGTACTTTATGTACACTACTGACATATAATATCATTGGAAGCTCGCCAAATTATTATCCTTGTTGCTATTACGAACTCCCTAAATGCACTACTGTTAATTTTTTGTCGCAAGAAAATTTTAGACCTAAAGTAAAAGTACGTTTTCGTAATTTTGTGCACGAATAATTGGAACTTTTATATTTTGTTTTTAAAGAGGATATGGCATTAATAATTTTTAAATGTTTTTTAGAAATTTTTTGTTAATGATCGATTTAATTTTAATTTTATTAGATTTATTGAATGTTTTCACATTCGAATTGTTCAGCTTTTTCGATCAACTCTTCCTTTCGAAAGAGGGATTTTTGTGGTGTATTGGAAAAGATAAGACACTGCGCTTTAAAAGCCATGTAAACACATACCCTAATACGTATTTCAATCCTGTGCGGGGATATCATCAGAGGGACTTATACATGACACAGTCTGAGCTTGTAGTTGTGGCGATCATCACTTGTATATATACCAATCTACAAAGAAATTTGCATATGGGAATTATATACCTACGAAAAAAGCACACAGGTCACACAGCCAAAGCTCCAAGCGAGACTTAGATTCACCATTTTCACCACCCATGTGACTGGTAAGGGTTGCCAATTCGACACAGTTGTCTCTACACCAATCGCCAGTAGATGGCGTGGATTCTGAGATTAGTTGGACGATTAGAAAGACTTTACTACATTTCAGTAAGCATAGTATTTTTTGTTGAATACCAAATTTTGTATGTTATTATTTAGAATTCAAAAACATTCAATAAATCTAATAAAATTAAATCGATCATTAACAAATAACTTCTAAAAAACATTTAATTAAATAGGATCAGCCCGCCTAATACAATTAGAAAGAAGCTGCTCATCTTCGTTAATGAATTCTAAATAATAAAATACAAAATTTGGTATTCAACAAAAAATACTATGCTTACTGAAATGTAGTAAAGTCTTTCTAATCTAATTGTCCAACTAATCTCAGAATCCACGCCATCTACTGGCGATTGGTGTAGAGACAACTGTGTCGAACTGGCAACCCTTACCAGTTACCAATACAACACAAAAACCTCTCTTTCGAAAGGAAGAGTTGATCGAAAAAGCTGAACAATTCAAATGTGAAAACATTCAATAAATCTAATAAAATTAATAATTTTGGCGAAAAAATTTAGATCTTTACGATTTTTTTCCGATGACATAAATATATATATATATTTTTTTTTGATTTTTCGACATATAAACACCATATTAAATGGATTTTTTAAAATTGTTCTCAAATATATTTTATAAATATGATTTTTTGTATTTTTATGAATAATGTCAACTATCAGGCTCAAAAAAAGTTATGGGTTTGTTCTACAAGTAAAAGGAGATGGTTTTTGGAATACTACCTAAAAACATTTTTAGACCTAAAGCAAAATTACTTTTAACAAAAAATACGAACTTTCCAAAGCGACTTTGAATAGCATAATTACAATTTTCTGCCGACTTGGCATTTTTGTATTATTAGGAATTCGATTTACTATCATATACAAAAAGTTTGGCTTAATTTCCCTAATAAACGAATTTTATACAGCTATTTTACTACATACATTTATGGTAGTTTATTTTTTGGTCGATTTGCGTATACAACAATTGATTTTGTTGCCCTCTCGCGGTGTCAAAAAGAGGTAAATAAAAAATATTGTTATTATTTATCTTAATTGGTTTGTTAAGATATGATGAGTACCAATTTTCTCATTATTTGAGCCAGTACATTATTATCGATTTTTGTCAATGGGACAGAGCACAGTGCGACGGGCCCCCAATTCAGATAATGAGCAGCGAGTTCAAAGGGGACACACTGAGGATGAATTTAGCGTCGCCAGCATGTATGGAGACCCTCAAAGAGCTTGTGGATAGCATCCCCTCTCCCTGGGAAGGCGCTAAGCTGAAACTGGTGAGGAGGAAGGACATCCCTCAGCTCATAAAAACAACAGTACACGTCAAAGGATGGGGCAGCAATTTCACATCAGAACGCATGTTCAAACTCTTTGGCCAGCAAAACAAGGGACTGGACGTGAAGAGGTGGGAAGTCTTCCACAGACAGAATGATCGTGATGGCACTCTCCTTGTGGTGGGTTTGGATCGGCTCTCCATTGGCCAGTGAACAAAGCAGTCTTCTTCAAAATTGGTAAGGCTTTGGTTGGCGCTGAAAACCGGAAAAATTAGCCAATAAATAATAAAGGCAGCGATGAAGATAAGCGCCCACTACAGCCAAAAAATGATGAGGGAGCCGAATCTACAATCACTGACTCCAAAGAAGACCGGTTACTGGAGGACCAATGATTGAAGTCATCCAGATAAACCTCCATCGGAGCGAGGCGGCAACCAACGCTTTGATGGAAATAATAAATAAAGGTAAGACTCATATTGCTTTAATCCAAGAACCATGGACGATTCGAAACAAGGTTACTGGCTTAAACCACGTTAATTACCAACTGCTTTATGCAAATACAGGAACTAGACCAAGGAATTGTATTATATGTCACAAAAATTTATGTTATCTTTTTTCTCCAGAGTTGTCAACATCGGATGCTACAGTACTGAAACAAGGGAATGGAAGTGTATACCTAGCATCAGTATATCTGCCTTTCGATTCACCGACATTACCACCTACGTCGGAACTACAACGCTTGGTGAGGAAAGTCACACAAACAGGTAACGAAGTACTAGTAGGTTGTGATGCTAACTCTCACCACGTCGCGTGGGGTAGTACTAACATTAATAAACGGGGCCAGGCCCTAGTAGAATTCTTGAATACTAACGACCTAATAACACTTAACATAGGTAACACGGCTACCTTCGTTAATAGAATAAGGGAAGAAGTATTAGATATAACAATATGTTCAGAAAATCTAATAGACGTAATACAGGAATGGAGGGTCTCTAAAGAACATTCTTTTTCTGATCATCGTTACATAAGGTTTAAGATAGCACGGCCACCGCCGAACCCAATAAGTTTCAGGAATAAGGCCAAAACTAAATGGACAAAATTCGAGAAGCTAATTAGAGAAAGACTAGGGCATGGACTTTTTGAGTGCCTAAGTGTTGAGGATATTGACACTAATGTTGATTACATTACGGATATATTAGTAAGGTCTTTCGAAGACAGCTGTCCGCTTCGAAAAAGGAAATCAGCCCAAGAGAAGCCTTGGATGACCGGGGAGATTCGCAACATTGGGAAAGAGGTCCGTAGACTTTACAATCGGGCATGTCGTAAACAATCTCCAGTATACTGGGACGACTACCATAGAAGAATCAGAGAATATAACAAAATCACAAGAACAGCAAAACGAAACTCCTGGAAGCAATTCTGCGAACAGGTCGATAGAGTTAACGATGTTTCTAAAATTAAAAAGTTCCTCTCAAAAACCCATACCCAAACCGAAACAATGGTAGACGATATGGGCAGAAGAGTGGACTCAACCGAAGAGATGGTAAGACTTTTGATGAACACCCATTTTCCGCAAGGTACGACGGGCCAGACTGAGATACCGAACTACAGTGAAAATGAGGAACAACTAAGTTATATTATTACAGACCATATGGTCAAAGAAGCCGTAAGAAGCTTTTCACCATTTAAGGCACCAGGACCTGATGGAATATTTCCGGCACTACTACAGATGGAGGTGGATTACATATAAACCTCTGCAATGAATGTCTTGAATGGCCTTTCAAGACATTCAGTTGTTCATCAAATACTTACTGCCACACACTCTATTTTGACAAAACAAATGAATGAGTGAAGAGAACAGTAACCGCCAAACAGGTTTCAAAACAAATAAGTAACAAGACAATGGAGAAGTACACTCATTCAAGTACTGTACACAAAAACTGAAATACTCGATTTCAGTGTACACGGCACTACTGTACTCATTGTCATTGCAAAGAGAGACGCAACAACAAAGAGCGACGGACCGCCTTAGAAATTTATTGATTTTGAGGGGTAAATACACTAGTGTACATACTGAAGAAACAGAAAACAGCACTGTACTCGCTTCATTATACTCATCGTTTGACGAATTGAAACGAGTATAAAGAATACAACAACCGAACGAGGAGAGTACACGACTAGATTGTAAACATCAAACAGTGTGAAGTGTTTGTTGTTTTTTTCCGATCATTCTATGGTGGTGTCAATCGAGTAAAATATACAATGTTTCAGTGTGCAGTGAAGTAGTGTACACTACTGTAGACGAAGAAATGAATGTCTTGATGCAGAGGTTTAATTACATATCAACATATCAAGGAGGTTTTTCCCCTCCCTTTCCAACTGCCACCCCTACAAACACCGTTAAGCCGATGATAAAATTGCCTCGTGTAAAGCGGGAAGAACATAGACCCCATCAATACACGCGGCAATTTTCCAAGGCAAATCGGTGTTTGATGGAGAGAGGCATGCGGAAGATAATTGGGAAAGTAGATTCTTGTACTGACAATCCGTTTTGTGTGTTTTATTCGCACTTTGCTGCCTTTATCTTCTACAAGCACCGAATTGCCTCGCGTGAATCGGGACATAGATATGCTTCATTAGTCCTGATTCACATTATAAAATTTTTTCCAAGCAAGTGTCATAGTTCTAAATGACCCCAGGTATACGAAAATGGGGTCGAAATTTGGAGCTCGGACCCATGGGACCGAAAAAATGGACCCGGTCCCCGACCCAAAAATCAATATTATACTTAAACGAAAGGAAATGTAGAATATAGCCGAAATGTGAAGGAAAACATGTAAAAAATGGATCCAGTAGGCCCCTAGGGACCAATATTTTCGGGGACTTGGGACCCCAAAACCATTACCTTTCGTTTGAGTATAATGTTGCCTATGTCGGGGACCGGGTCCATTTTTTGGGTCTTGAGGGTCCCATGGGTCCGAGCCCCAATTTTGAACACTATTTTCGTAACTTTTGAACCAAACTGAACAAGATAGGCTACTTTTTTTTATTTTCGTGATGCCCCCGGTAAACTGCACTTTATCCCAACTCGTGAGTAATTTTTTTTCCTTTTTGTGATTCGTTTAACGAAATGGCAACATTGATTTTTTGCTCCATAAGCTCCAACGATGGTCACTAATATCCGACTCACGAAGCAACCTTTTGGCTCAAAAAAACTCGGAATAATGTAGTCTAATATGGATGTAATCCATGTATTAGATAATTTTGCCCAATGATTTGGTTCTGGACATGTACAATTACCGTGTCTATAGGTTGAACCCAAAACATTGGCCAAAATTGACAGGGTTCGCGTCGATGTCGTACGATTTATGTTCTTTATATATATCCTTGGGACAAAAAGAAGATAATTGTTAATGCCAGTGACCGGTAAGTATTGTTTGTAGATACTCCTATTGCTATTCAATTTTACAAAATGATTTATTTTTCATTTATATTTTTAGATCAAGCGTACATACAGATTTCACAGTTCGAAACGCTTATCACTACATGGGCTGAATAACTTCAGGTTGGAATCCTGATTGATATACTCTTCTCAAATATCAGGAAAATATAAAATTTGTATTTCTTTTATTAAAATAAAAAAGAAAAAGACGAGAAGAGAAAAAGAATAACAAAAATAGTTTGTTCTTCCAGCCGCCTTTTTCTGTTAAATAATAGCAAAATTGTTTGGTAAAACGACTGTTTTAGTTTGCTATAGTAGCAGGCAAATTTGTGTGCTAGAATAACAAGTCTGCATATTTAGGCTCTACATGGCATTACCTTTCGTTTGAGTATAATGTTGCCTATGTCGGGGACCGGGTCCATTTTTTGGGTCTTGAGGGTCCCATGGGTCCGAGCCCCAATTTTGAACACTATTTTCGTAACTTTTGAACCAAACTGAACAAGATAGGCTACTTTTTCTTGATTTTCGTGCTGCCTCCGGTAAACTCCACTTTAGCCCAACTCGTGAGTAATTTTTTTTCCATTAATTAATATTTTTGGTTTTATTCGACCTTTTTGTTGTAAATTATTCGATTAAAAGATTGTTCAAGCTCGAGGTCTGGTTTGTTTTTAAATTTTTATTTATTTCCAATATTTCGGAATTATCTTTTGAATTCCGTCATCAGGGATCATGTTCTACAATAAATTAAGTACATAATAACTTAAATTAATAAAGTAATATCACTAAATTCAAGTGAAAATAACTATATATTGATTTGTTAATACTAGGAGAAAATAAATAATTGTACGATATTTCTACAACGGCCAACTTACGTGTAAAAGTAAAAACACAACAACAAACAATACTTAAAAACTACTGTAGTATGACTACTACCGTCGGATGTAAATATTGCACTGGTTGTTATTCTAATATTGCACGATGATCGATGGCCTCTCGTTGTCTTGTTCGTCTAATAAGATGTTTGTATATGTGTGCTATGTTCTCTGTATCGGTTTTGTAGTTAACTCTTTTTCTTGTTGGTACGTTGTTAATATGCAGCATCTCGAGAGTAAGTCGTTTGTTATAGTTGCTCTCTCTCTGAAGTACACGAACGTTGTCAAAGTCTGGTTGGTGTTTACTACTGGCACAGTGCGTAGCTAATGCAGTTTTTTGTTGAGTGTTGCTGATGTTGCGATTTTTTATATCAGATTTGTGTCCGGATATTCTTGTTTTGAGTTTATTTTTTGTTGTGCCAACATAGACTTTATGGCATTGTTCTGTGTTGTTACCTCCACATGGTATTTCGTATACAACGTTTGGAGTTTCTGTGATCGGTATCTTACTCTTTGTGTTGGTGAACAGTTGTTTTATTGTGTTCTGGGTTTTATGGGCAATATTATAATTATTTTTGTCAAATATGTCTGATTTTACAATTCTTTCCGATATATTTTCCACGTATATTAGGGATTTGAAAATTTTTGGATCTTTATTATTGGAGTTTTCTCTTTCTTTGTGTTTATAATTAGATATTAAGTTATCGATTAAGATTTCTGGGAAATTGTTGTCTAGTAAGATATATTTAATTTTGAGTTTATTCTTTTTGTGAAATTCTTTGTCGCTAATGGAAAGAACCCGGTTTATTAAGTTTTTGGCAGTGTTAATTATTATTCTTTTTGGATGTTTAGAGTAATAGTTCATTATTCTGCCCGATGATGTATCTTTTTGGTACCAGTCTATGGAAATCTTGTCGTCATTTCTTACTATAAGTGTGTCAAGGTAAGGTATTTTGCAGTTTTCTTCTATTTCGATGGTGAATTTTATGTTTTTATGGAAGCTGTTGAGGGTTGTCAAGGTTTCTTCTATTGCACATTCCGGAATTATGGTAAATATATCGTCAACGTATTTTGTTATTATCCTCTTCGTCATATCCGTAAATTTCTCTATCTCCTGCCATCTTTCATCCATTACATCTATAGCAAAATCGACCGGGATGCTCGGGAAAAGCGAAACGACATCAAATGAAACTAGTTTTTCATCATTTGTGATAGTCAAGTCTTTTACCTTATTTCTAAATTGCACTGAATCCCTCACGTTGTATTTTGAGTTTTCGTTAAGTTTTTATTTCTAAGTTTTTATTTCAAATATTTTTATTTCTCTTCAAAAAAGTTCTTGTCTGTTCCACTGTTCTTCCTATAAATTTGTCTCGTCCACTTTCCCTTATTTTGTTGATGTGGTTTTCGACAGCTGTTGTGAACATAGTTCTTGCTCTTTCTTGGTCATCTTTGTTCCTATAAGTTTGTACCAAATCTTCTCCATCCGCAATATATTTAAACAGGGGGAATTTTTCCCTTGACGTTGGTAGCCCATGTTTTTGTCCCAGAGATAAGAGCCATTTTACGTCGTCTGGAAAATCAGTGCTTGTCTTGTTGACGAACCATTTTTCGTTGAACCTAATATCAAATCCCTTTCGTTGTTTCTCTATTAGTTTCTTGAATTTAATTTTGTGTTTTTCCTTTATTTTCTCTTTGATATTTCTTGTAATAGTGTTTTCTTTAACCCAAAGATCTCTGCTTTCTTCTTCCGAAAGTTGTTTGTTTAACTCTTTTTCTCTTTCTATTATTGTTTTTTCTTCATAATGTGTTTTTAATATTTCATGTTTGTGCTTTATTACAATGTTTAGTACTTTAGTTTGAAAATTTTCTATGTGTTTTAATAATGTTTTTTGCAGTGGCAAATCTGATTCTTTTCTATTGTTCTCCAAAATGTTGTATACATCTACCATGTCGTTCTTAATAAAATTTGGTATTATTCCTGAATTTCGACATCTGATTAAAAATGTTATTGATGAGTGAATCTTTTCTATTTTCACTCTCAAATTTTTATGTTTATTTATGTCTCGCTTTACTAATTCATTCTTTTGTTTAAGTTTATTGTAGATCATTTTTTCTGTTTTTATTTCGGCGTGCTCTCCGTTTTATTAATTAATATTTTTGGTTTTATTCGACCTTTTTGTTGTAAATTATTCGATTAAAAGATTGTTCAAGCTCGAGGTCTGGTTTGTTTTTAAATTTTTATTTATTTCCAATATTTCGGAATTATCTTTTGAATTCCGTCATCACACTAAAAAAAAAGCGTACTGAAAATCAATGAATTTGTCGTAAAGTTTAAGATTTCGGCAATGATTTCGAGCCAAAGACAATCGCTATGAAAATAAGAAGGTTTTATAGTTAATTTAAAGACGTGAATAGTACTTGTTTTGAGGATGCATTTCATAGAATTAAGAATTTTGGGTGATAAAACTAATTAAGTTTGGTCTTAAAATAAGCACATTTTTGCGTAAATTTAAGTATGGCGCGTGCTTACTTTTAGTAAAATATCATATAATTTAAAACATTATCGTAATAAAATTTAAAATGTTTGTCCTTGATATAAGAATATACTGGTAATTAATTTAAGGCATACATGAGTTTAAATACAGTTTTTTTAAATATGTATGGAAAATTCGTTACATTATATTGATTATAATGTTACTCTTTTAAATGAATCATTTTCTTTGAAATCATTTACTATTCATAGAAAATTCAATAACACAACACTTTATCTTTCTAAATAAATATTTTATTTGTTATATTTTATATTGGAAAATACAAAAAAATATAATACATATTACGGATAACATTGAACATTTTATAATTTAAAACAATATGTAATTGTATAAAGACAAATCGGCCAACACACTATGAAGTTTGACTTTTATTCGAATATTGTATTGTTATGTATCGATTCTATAGCGGGATTCGTTTCTCTATTTGTTTTCCATAAACAATTTTTATCGGAACCGACCTTAATGATTTTTAACCTAGAATTTGGCTGGAATTTAAATAGAAATTATATAAAACAAATATTATATTATTATATCATATAGTTTGGATGCTCACTCATTTCCTGCAATTTGTAAATTTTTAATTCCCCACTGCATTTTTCATATATCCAAATAAAGTTCAATTGCGCGAACTAAAATAAAAATAATTTTAATAGAAATCAAACAGAATGATTTATATACGATAAAGTATTAAAATAAATTTTATCATATAACTGTCACAAAATGTTGAAAGATAAGGGATATATTAAAATCTTTGGAATATACTTACTTACACTGAAATATTTTGTCATTCTTCTACGACACAATTCTCATAATAGATCCATACAAAATTTGCTGTACTAAAAGTTAAAAAAAATATTTATGTAAGATATTAATAATAATAGAAACTGATTGTTTTGAAAGTGGCGAAAGTGACATTTTTCATATAAATTGAGTTATCAAAAATAATTTTCTCAAAAAAATAAATCGTGACTTAGATTTTAAAATCTTAAGTTTTGTTAGCAAACAAAACTACAAAAACTTACTAAAAATTACTTCTGTAAAACAAAAGCTAATGCTGCTTATGACATTCTTAACCCTGGTGTTAGATTAGCAAATCTGTACGAATCCTAGATTAAGAGTCCATTTGGTCAACATTACATTTTTCATATAAAATGAATATGGAAGACAATATTTTATATTTATTTTTATTCAATATTTCGTGAAAAGAAAGCAGCTTATTTACAATTATTTTTGAGCAAAAACGCTTATTATTTTGATTTTAGTAAAACAAAAATATCCCTTGGACCAAATTATAAGGCAATATATATACATACATATATTACCGTTTATAAAGGAAACGATACAAAAATTGGATCAAATGGGCCTAATCTAACAGCAGGTTTAATTATGAAGTACTTATGAAGCAATTATGGACACGAAATCAAGGAAAAATTTAAACTAAAATTCAAAAAAGGAAAAAATCTTTTTAAATAAATTATATTTGGAAAACTTTTTAACAATAACTTTGTTTGTGTGAAAACACGTATTTTATATGTGAACGTCAGTTCGCAAATATATTTTGTTCTAATACATTAATATATGCGTTCCAAATTAAATTTCTTGATTTTCAAATAAAATATATTTGTTCAGAAATACATAATACTTACAAATATTGTTTCCAAATCTATTTTCTTTCAATTCAAACATTCCCATGTAGGTGTATGCTCACTTATTTTTTGCAAGTTATAAATGGCATTCAGCACTGCATTTTTCATATATCCATCACATTTATCTTCAAATATTGCGTGATTTAAATTAAAATAATTAAAGTTTTTCTGAAAATAAATCAAATAAAATTATCTATAAACAAAAAAAAAATTTTATCATATCACAATTGGAAAACGCTGAAAACTAAGAGAAATATTTCAACCTTTCATATATAATACTTACGTTGAAATATTTTGTAAAATTTGCCACTCTTCTCACAAAAGACCCATTCTAAAATTGTTTTACTAAAAAAATAAAAAAGATAGTTATATGTATAACATATTATTAATAATAAATTTCTATATTGCCACAAATAATTTTACATTTCTGCATTATGCACTGGTATTTTTAATAAATAAATACTTTCAATTAAAATGTGTTTTGTTAATTTTGTAATTGCCAATAAGATGTTTATTTCATGATAATAATATTATTTTTCACGTACCTAAACATTTTCCCATTGTCTCTTTCAGTATTACAAAATCTATTACTCACATTTTTGTCATCCATGTGGAACAAATCTCTTCACAAGACTTACAAACAAGATCTCCTTCAAAAACGCATGTACATCGCCATAAATAACATACAGCAAAAATAACTATGACACACGCACTCCCTTATCACAGAGATCGATGGTGACGCCGACGGCATAACCACATGCATACACACATGTACACGACGGTTTCATTTGTTGTTGTTGCTATGCTTTAGCAAAAATAACTGTTAACAGCAGATATTAAAATTATTTTCGGTGCAATATGCACGTATACTTACATATTCACAGCAATCAAATTTTTTCACAATCCGCGTCCCGAAAACAGACAGCCGTTTCCTTCCATCGCTTGTAAATAACTGACGATTTAAAAGAAAACGAACAAACAGAACTGTTCTCTATTTTCTCTTCTAGCATTCCATAACAATTATTGATTCACACATTACCAAACAAAACTGATTCTCCGAGCGAGAGAGGGAGGGAGAGATTGTATAATTCTCTCGTATGTATTCTTAAAAATAATGACAATGGTCATAAAATTTATTACCAAGACAGCCTTTCATTTAAGGGGAGCATAGCCTTAAATTTATTACTCAAATATCTCATACTGTTAATTTAGTCCGATTCGGCATTAAAACTATGACATGTCTACGTCGTAGTGTTAATGTAGAAAATCCTTAAAAGTATTGAAATATTACTTAAAATAATGCGGATTGTCACAAAAATAATGATTTTTTTCTTTAATTTAAATGCGTACATTTAAAGAAGCGCGTACACAAAACTAATGATTAGATAGACATTAATTCAAATTCAAAAAACTTTATATTAAGGAAAATTTCGTAAAAAACGTGTAAATTTTCATTATTTTAATGAAAATTGTCATTGAATTGATGCCGAGGTAGCATACTTAATATAAGAATGTGTCATCATTAGTTTTATTACTATTTTTTTTTTCAGTGCAGGGATCATGTTCTACAATAAATTAAGTACATAATAACTTAAATTAATAAAGTAATATCACTAAATTCAAGTGAAAATAACTATATATTGATTTGTTAATACTTTTTGTGATTCGTTTAACGAAATGGTAATTCAGTAATTTTATTTGGATTTAAAAAATAAATGTATTTTTTCATTAAAACATAGCACAAATTCTTGGAATTAAAAACCTTAAAACAATTAAAAACTAAAATCACAAACATTTTATGTAGAATTCATTGTACATATAACTTTAAACCGTTACTTAAAAATCATTACTGTTGCCTTTTAGAAACTGTCATTCAAATTCTCAATTTGATGTCTATTTTTCTCGAGCTTGTACTCCACCTCACGTTTTCACATTTCCTCCACGAAGGCATTGTGCCGCCGCATTTCTTTTAGTTGATCATTTTTTAATTTCTCCTAGATGTGCTCTTGTTTCATTTTCGACGGCACATGACTCGTGAGTGAATCAACGCTTGGCCAATGATGTTACATTATTACATTATAGGACAACACCGAAAGGAAAGTTGCCTAGTCCAGCGAGAGTGCTCATGTCCAGAAAATTCCGTACAAATCTACCAATACTCACTTCTAAATTAGAACCCATTCTCATTAATAAACCAGAATATATACGAGATTTGAATAATTCTACCAAAAATAGTGCCAAACAGTTTAACAAAACTTCGAAGAAACATAAAATTAGTATTAACGGTGACAAAAGTAATGTTTAAAAAGAATTTTTCGTCGTTTTGGTATCCTGCAGAAATCACTGAAAGCTCAGACGAACCGAGGTCGTATATAGTTAGGGATGAAGAGGGTAGTTGTACAGGAGAAATTAAGAGCACATAAGATTAAGAAATCAAGTGACATCACCAAGTAATAATTCTGAAAATGGAACTAACAAAAGTCACCGCCTGTTAGAGATGATGTTTATAATACACTACTCGAACTGGTAGAAACGTTAAACCACCATCTAGATTAAATCTTAGAATACTATGTATATAAACTTATAAAATATTGAATTTAATACACCCAAAAAAAAGTTTGCTGTAAATAACAAACAACGTCTGCTAATTTTCAGCAAATTTTTTTTTTCTGCTAATACAGCAAATTTTCTGCTGTAATAGCAAAAAGTTTGCAGTTTTGCATTAGCAAACTCACTGCTGAAAAATTTGCAGTTTGCTGAAAATGTTTGCTGTTAATCAAAATATGTGAAAATAAGACAAAAGTTGCAATAATTTACATGATAAAGTTCAACTACCATTGAAAATCAAAAAGGTTAAGGTCATTCGTGCGCTGAGAAAATTATATTTTGAAAAAAATTAAATAATTTGTCGACGATATCTATTTTCCGAGTTACGGTTCTCAATATTTTTATTTTTTCATTGGATTTATATATCAAACGAACACGTTAACTTTACTGTTTTAGCTAACTCCAAAGACGTCGAGGTCAGCAAGATGGTAGAAGAAGTCAACGCGTGCATGGCACAGCTCACGACAAAAAAGAAGAAGCTATCAGGGGCACAACGACGAAAGTTGAAGAAGATGAACCGAAGCAGCAAACAGGCCACAGTGCAGGATGCTCCAAAGGAGCTATCTGAAACTCCATCCACCTCTGCGGAAGCAGGAAAGAGGATCAGATCTCCAGAAGAGCAGAACACTGCGAAACCGCCGAAAAAGAAAAAGAGCTCCCCGCTTTCAAGTAAATTGGAGAGAGCAAGTCAAGCCCCTCACGAAGGAGACTCCAGTCTGTATCCTGGTGGAGAGGGCGGCGACAAAGTCGATCCAACTACAAAGGAAGCGAGCGCAACCACGGAATCCTCCGGAAAGCTTAGTGCATCTAAAAAGATGTCACGATCTTTACGGAAGAGGAAGTTGGTTGATGAAAAAGGTAAGAAGCCACCATCTTATGCCAAAGTAACCAGAAAGCAATATAGAGACGAGCTCTGCTACGCAGTGATCGACATCAACAGAGCATCTGGCAAAATCCCCACTGACCAACACAACAACGTTGAAGACTTGGTGAATAACAGAATTGTGGAGCACGCTCTAAACTCCGACGACGGGCCCCAATTCAAATAATGAGCAGCGAGTTCAAAGGGGACACACTGAGGATGAATTTCGCGTCACCAGAATGTATAGAGACCCTCAAAGAGCTTGTGGATAGCATCCCCTCTCCCTGGGAAGGCGCTAAGCTGAAACTGGTGAGGAGGAAGGACATCCCTCAGCTCATAAAAACAACAGTACACGTCAAAGGATGGGGCAGCAATTTCACATCAGAACGCATGCTCAAACTCTTTGGCCAGCAAGACAAGGGACTGGACGTGAAGAGGTGGGAAGTCTTCCACAGAGAAAATGATCGTGATGGAACTCTCCTTGTGGTGGGTTTGGATCGGCTCTCCATGGCCAGCGTGGTCTATGTGAACAAAGCAGTCTTCTTAAAATTTGGTAAGGCTTTGGTTGGCGCAAAATGAGCCACTAAATAATAAAGGCAGCGATGAAGATAAGCGCCCATTGCAGCCAAAAAATGATGAGGGAGCCGAATCTACCATCACCGACTCCCAAGAAGCCCGGTTACTGGAGGATCAATGATTGAAGTCATCCAGAGAAACGTCCATCGGAGCGAGACGGCAACCAACGCTTTGATGGAAATAATAAAAAAATGGTAAGACTCATATTGCTTTAATCCAAGAACCATGGACGATTCGAAACAAGGTTACTTGATTAAACCTTGTCTGTTACCAACTGTTTTATGCAAATACAGGAACTAGACCAAGGACTTGTAGTATATGTCACAAAAATTTATGTTAACTTTTACCTAGCATCAGTACATCTGCCTTTCGATTCACCGACATTACCGCCCACATCGGAACTACAGCGCTTGGTGAGGAAAGTCAAACAAACAGGTTACGAAGTACTAGTAGGTTGCGATGCTAACTTTCACCACGTCGCGTGGGGCATTACTAACATTAATAAACGGGGTCAGGCCCTTGTAGAATTCTTGAATACTAACGACCTAATAACACTTAACGTAGGTAACATGGCTACTTTCGTTAATGGAATAAGGGAAGACGTATTAGATATAACAATATGTTCAGAAAATCTAATAGACAACATACAGGAATGGAGGTTCTCTAAAGAACATTATTTTTCTGCTCATCGTTACGTAAGGTTTAAGATAGCACGGCCATCGCCGAACCAAATAAGATTCAGAAATCATTCCAAAACTAAATGGACAAAATTCGGGAAGCTAATTAGAGAAAGGCTAGGGCATGGACAGTTTGAGTGCCTAAGTGTTGAGGATATTGACGCTAATGTTGATTACATTACGGATATATTAGTAAGGTCTTTCGAAGACAGCTGTCCGCTTCGAGAAAGGAAATCAGCCCAAGAGAAGCCTTGGATGACCGGGGAGATTCGCAACATTGGGAAAGAGGTCCGTAGACTTTACAAAAGGGCACGCCGTAAAAAATCTCCAATATACTGGGACGACCACCATAGAAGACTCAGAGAATAAAACAAAATCACAAGAACATCAAAACGAAACTCCTGGATCGATGGTCGATAGCGTTAACGATGTTTCTAAAATTAAAAAGTTCCTCTCAAAAACCCATACCCAAACCGAAACAATGGTAGACGATATGGGCAGAAGAGTAGACTCAACTAGTATTTTGATGAACACCCATTTTCCGCAAGGTACGACGGACCAGACTGAGATACCGAACTACAGAGAAAATGAAGAACAACAAAGTTATATCATTACAGCCCATATTGTCAAAGAAGCCGTAAGAAGCTTTTCACCATTTAAGGCATGAGGACCTGATGGAATATTTCCGCCACTACTACAGATGGTGGTGGATTACATTTCAATTCACAGCATGTCTAAAATTCGCATACACATCGAAAGCCTGGCACGAGGCAAGAGTAGTTTTCATACCTAATCCCGGCAAGGCAAGTTATGCAACACCTAAGGCTTATAGACCAATAAGCCTAACAACTTTCTTACTCAAAACCATGGAACGTATAGTGGATACCATGATTAAAAGTAAGATACCCGTCGAAATTCTAATATTTAGACAACATGCCTATGTTAAAGGGCGATCAGTGGACACCGCCTTACACGAGGTAGTACACAATATAGAAGAATCCTTCAACGGAAAGATGTATACACTTGTGGTATGTATGGACATTGAAGGGGCGTTCAATAATGTACGGACCGACACACTCATCCAATCCTTAGACCAGTTTCAGGTGGACCGGGCTCTCCGAGACTGGATAAGCCACATGCTAAGGAAAAGATGGGTAAATTGCGGGTCCCACGACATAAAAATAAGAGACAGAGTAGCACAGGGAACACCACAGGGTGGTATATTATCACCAATCCTGTGGGTCATTACCATAAATAGTTTCCTAAGGATGCTAACGGATGAAGGACTTAAACCAGTCTGCTACGCAGACGACGTTATAATACTTCCTAATCAACTTTGTAGAAGGGCCGAAACGGCTCTAAAAATTGCATATGACTGGGCTCGACCGAGAGGTCTAAATGTAAACCCAGAAAAAACAGAGATATGTCTGTTCACAAGGAAAACGAAGATAGGTCAATATGATGACCCACTTTTCCTAAACAAAACAATTCCAGTATCCAACAGGGTTAAATACTGAGGTGTAATCCTGGATAGGAAACTAAATTGGAAGTGACACATAAAAGAACAAGCAAACAAAGCTCACATATGCTGGGCACACTGGCTCTACAAGAGCATAATCAGACCTATTTTAACTTACGCATCAGTAGTGTGGTGGACATCAATGAAAAAGAAGTGCAACATAATGATATTACAAAAGGTCAAACGAATATGTTGCCTCGGCGTAAGCGCGGCAATGAGGACCACATCCAGTAGGGCATTGGAGACAATCTGGAATATCCAACCAATAGAAATACAGATTATATATGAAGCAGCCCTCACGTCGACGAGACTCAAAGTTATGGGCGAATGGATCGAAAGCGATCACAAGTCATATCATCAAAAGATAGCTGAGGCAGTGACGATGGAGTTATCCGACATAGCATCAGTATCCGACAGAATACTTGAAAAATCTATAGTTGCTGAGTGTGAGACCATGATACCAGAGAGACAATCTTGGATTGATGGAACCGTAGTGCAGACAACATCTGGAATTTGCTGTTATACAGATGGATCGAAACTAGGGGAGAGAACGGGGCTAGGACTTTATATCGAGGAACCGGAAACCGAACTCTTATTCCGTCTGCCAGTCTTGCAGGCGGAAGTCCAAGCAATTACAGAATGTGTGAGATGGCTTGACGCTAACACAAGACCAACAAATGTGAATATCTTCACAGATAGCCAAATGGCTATGAGGGCAATAACGTCTAGAACGGTGAAGTCAAGGACAGTTTTAGATTGTAAAATGGCGATTAACGCCTATTCCGAACACGGCACTATATGCATCATATGGGTGTCTGGTCATTCCGGAGTAAGGGGTAACGAGAAAGCAAATGCCTTGGCATCTAGAGCCAGAGATTTGCAGACAACAACCCTAGAGAACGCAAAACCCTTCGGAGTTACGCGTTCTGAACTAAAAATATGGGCAAAGAACGCCCATATCACGCTATGGAATAGTGAAAACGTTGGGAAGGCAACGAAAGTCTTTTAAGGTGACCCAAACGAGGACAACACCAAGATCTTGCTGAGACTGAGCAAGGTAGAAACCAGTAAGATCATGGGTGTCTTTACAGGACACACATGCTTACAAGCACATCTACATAGGATAGGAGTTGTAGATGACAGCGTATGCAGGGCATGAGGGGAGGATGACGAAACGTTGGAGCATTTCCTCTGCCAGTGCCCAGCGTTCGCTAACGATAGATCCCGCTTCTTAGGAAATTATACTATACCAGACTTGACCCAACTTAGGGGCGTAGACTGGAAAAAGATTAAGGACTATGTGGATAGTACCGAGTTCCAAAAATAACTTTCCAAGGACAATTCATTAACAATTAGAGCGCACAACAGGTCGAATACTGGCTTATGTGTATGTCCAAGGACATGAAGCGGAATTTCACCGCCTCCTCTTCTCAACCTAAAACTATTGTACAAATTTGCTTCCTTCATCGGTTATTACTAAAGCTGCTACCATGATACGATAACTACAGGTATTGTACAGCGAAAAGCTGGCTTACATTTTTTTTCTTGCAGGGGTCTTTGCTATATGCCTTATTTTCTACTACAACGAGCTAACTGTTACAGCTTCTTACAACAGGTTTACAATTGTCACCAAGCGTATTTTGACGATATATTTTTAATAGGGCAAGTGAGTTTTTGGGCAATTGACTTTATCTCTAGTTATTGTGCCGTGGATGGTTGAGGGCTACTTTTAAATACGAGTGGAAGCGTATAACGTTTGTCAAATCCGAACAACTCCTTGACAGACGTCTTACGCCGACTATTAAGTAGAAGCATAGGTATTTTTGATATGCGAAATAAACATTTAATATGAGAATTTGACATCTGCGCAAATATGACAAGCACATTTTAATTAAAAAAAATGTTTCAGTGCTAAGGAATATAAATAAACCGCCGCTTCTTTTTTCAATATGCTTTTTTCCGTAATAAAACATGATTCTATGTTTCATTTTAACACGGAAATTTCACAACAATTTGTCGTTCTGTGGCAACAAGTTTTAGGTTAAGGTTAGAGTGGCAGCGTTTTTTTTCAGCTCACATTGACAAGTTGTGGTCCCTAGTGTTACGACGGCCTGAAATGCCCCTCATCGAAACCAACCTGTTGGATATACAAATTTATCGATAGTGCGAAAATCGGTACCGGAAAGATCTTTTAAGACTGCATAGAAAGGCCGACCCCAGAATGTCCAGTCGTCGTTTACCCAGAGCGGGACAATCGCATAGCAAGTGTTCAATGCTCTCCACTTCTTCCTTATCTCCACAGCTTCTGCAGATGTCGTTGGAGTCAATACCCAATCATCAATATATGCAAAGCCATCCCTTTCCTAGCCAGTTCATCGGCTTTGCAGTTCCCCGGAATATCCCTATGCCCAGGCACCCATATGAGGTGTATATTAAACTACTCAGCCATCTCGTTAAGAGATTCACCAAGCTGCGAACCATCCGTATAGAAGTGGAGATGGTTTCTATTACCTGGTATTCTACCAACCCATTCATCTCTGGCTGGTATAATATTGATGTAGTTCCTCTCGAAGTTGTACGCCATTGGTTATAGACCACTCGGTCGGTTACCATAGCACTACACTTTGATATCCTCATGTGACCGTAGTTCTTGTAAATCCACATTGATAGATAGTTTAATCTTATTGCCGCTTTGGTTGCAACTTCTCTCGCCACAATGTTTATCGGCAGTATATGGAGGAGGGTTTGTAGAGATTCGGTCGCTGTAGTCCTTAAGGCTCCGCTTATGCGCAGGCAGGCAGTTCTATAAACCTTTGATAGTAGGTTGGTGATGGTTAGTTTGTCAGTTGCCGTCACCCATATGAGGTGTATATTAAACTACTCAGCCATCTCGTTAAGAGATTCACCAAGCTGCGAACCATCCGTATAGAAGTGGAGATGGTTTCTATTACCTGGTATTCTACCAACCCATTCATCTCTGGCTGGTATAATATTGATGTAGTTCCTCTCAAAGTTGTACGCCATTGGTTATAGACCACTCGGTCGGTTACCATAGCACTACACTTTGATATCCTCATGTAACCGTAGTTCTTGTAAATCCACATTGATAGATAGTTTAATCTTATTGCCGCTTTGGTTGCAACTTCTCTCGCCACAATGTTTATCGGCAGTATATGGAGGAGGGTTTGTAGAGATTCGGTCGCTGTAGTCCTTAAGGCTCCGCTTATGCACAGGCAGGCAGTTCTATAAACCTTTGATAGTAGGTTGGTGATGGTTAGTTTGTCAGTTGCCGTCCACCATACCACAAAGCCCACCGCGACCCTACAGCCTTCCTGCAGGAATATAAGGCGACGTTGGCCTTCCTTGCACGTTCCTGTACGTTAAGTCAGAATAACAGTTTTCTATATAGAATTATTCCTAAAAATTTTGCACTTTCCGAGGAGGAGGGTCCACATGTGGAACATTATTCTTCCTAGTAAAGAGAACCAATTCCGTCTTGTTTGGGTTAACGCCCAAACGCTGCTTCTGGTCCACCTAGCCATCTCGTTCAGAGCCACCTTGCAGCCACAACGTTCTAGATCTAGCGGGAATTCATTCACCTCTAGGTTCCAAATTAGTGGAGACAGTACTCCTCCTTGTGGGGTCCATCTGTTTTCAAATCTTGTTAGAGTTGTGGACCCAAGACATGCTGTTATGCGCCTTCTATTGGGCGGGCTTTGAATTTGTCTAATCAAGCTAGAGTTCACCTTTAGAAGCGACAGTACCGCAATTATCGCATCTGAGTGAATATTATTTAAAGCTCCTTCTATGTCAAGAATGCCACCATGGCGAATTCCTTGAAATGCAGGGACGATTCGATAGTTCTCACAATGTTGGTTCCCCGACAGGAGTTTTGTATCCAGGTTTTCCCTAATGAAATAATCTAAAAGTTGGAATCTAAAGGATAGGCTAATTGGATTGAAGTCTTTTATGTCTATTGTGCGATATATTGCCCTTCATCCATTCGGGATGTATGAAAGCCTGATACAGCCTACATACAATGCACTTTGACATTTCTTCTGGAGTTTCCGTCTGGTCCAGGTGACTCGAAGGGCTCAAAGCTGTTAATGCCCAGCTTATTCTGGATCTCTCAATCAACAAGCTAGCGACGCTCGTAGTCCACTCGCACTCTTGTTGGTCCTGCTGATCTTCTGGTTCTGTTGGTGAGTTCCCCGGGCAATGTGTGTCGAGCAGTACATTAAGTGACTGCTCGCTGTTTTTTGTCCAGTTATTTGCCTCATTCTGCAAGTAACTCACTGTACAGGGTGAAGCTGATAGTATTTTCCTCAGCCTTGCGGCGTCGGAGACCTTTTCCACTTCGCCACAGAAGGTATACCAAGAGCGTCTTTGCGCCTTCCTAGGCTCCTTCTTATGAGTTGCTCTTTATAGGCATCCCAATCATTAGCAACCCCAGTAGATTTCAGGTATTTTTCCTAGCCGTTAGCTCAGAAGTCCAGCATTGAGGTTTAGTTTTATGCTGTTACCTTTTAATATTTTGCTTTGTTTTCACTAAAATATTAAAAATTAGAAAATAATCACAATAGATCAATTTTAATTATCGATTTGTGTTTTACTTTTTGAAGTTTTATTGGACCGCTATTTCCAATTCAATGAAAAATATTGTGAACCGTAACAAGACATCGCCGACACGATTGAACTTAACATTTTGGATTTTCAATGGTAGATGAACTTTAACCTGTTAATTATTGAAAGATTTGTCTTATTTTTATTTATTAACAGCAAACCATATTAGCAAACTGCAAATTTCTTAGCAGTGTGTTTGTTAGTGCAAAACTGCAAATTTTTGTTGTTACAGCAGATAATTTGCTATATTAGCAAAAAATGTTTGCTGAAAATTGGCAGACGATGTTTGTTATTAACAGCAAACTTTTTTTGGTTTGCAGTATAATGTATCCAACTGATCAGTCAAATCATATCATAACGATCGAAATATGTTTTTAATTATAAACTATCAGATAATTATTCCTATCACATATATGTAATATAAGCAACTCATAAAAAAGACTTTCGCAATGCGAATAAACAACAGCAACTACAGCAATTTCGTTGAAAACTCCTGCTTCTGGTGTGCACAATGGCATCAAACGGATCTAAAGGAGCAGAGGTGTCCAGAAAAATCAATAAAGCAAGAAGTGCTTTTGGAGGACTGAGGAATGTTTGGCTATCGAAATATACCACTTGTAATACTAAACTACGCATATTTAATACTCTACAATACTCTTCGGTTGCGAAACATGGTTATTTACGGAGACTATTAAGCAACGTTTGCAATTGTTTCTGAATAAGTGTCCACGCAACATACATATGTGGTATATTTTGGCCAAACCACATAAGTAACGACGAACTTTGGAAAGTCATCAACTCGGAACAGATATACTGGCAAATATTGAAGAGAAAGGGGGCTACATATGATATGTACTAAGAAAGCTTCTAGAATCTATTGTCAGAATTGCCCTAGAATGGAATCCTCTAGGTAGCAAACGCCCCAGACACACAAAAATGACGTGGAGACGAACTCTGAAGGAAGTAATACAAACCATTGGAAAACGTGGGATGAAATTAAAAGAATTGCTCAAGATAGAATTTGCTTCAAAAACTTTGTTGAAGTCGTATATTCCTACGCGAAATAAATAAAGGAAATAAAAAAGCAACTCCGTGCTTAATTTATCAATCATGTATCGCTGACCGGACTCTGCAAAAAGTCCGTATTGCATGGAAGTGTAGGAATACTTTCACAGTGTCGAGTATTAATTATAGCTTTATAACATTACGCAACAAAAAAATGTTTTTGTGTCCTAGACCTAAAAATTATTTTTTTGTATAGATTGTGGTATACTATTATATAAAATCAAAACCAAAAATTTTTTATGGATAAATTTTGTTTAAAAAATTTTTTATTAAAAATGTTATTATCGTCGAAGGTACCCATAGTATTTGCACTATAATTTTTGGAGTATATGCCGATCAGGTCGACTTATGCGTTAAATTGAAATTTTATTTTAGTGTTTAAAAGTTTGCATCCTAGCGAAGAAAATAATGCCTATGTAAAAAAAAAATATATGGATAAATGTAGAAATTATAGCGCTTTTGGTAGAGGTAAGAGAATTTCAAAAACACTTTTTTTTTAATTTCTGTTTAAATAGCGATTTTATTTATTACTTTATTTATATTATGTTGAGGTTATTTACATGAACGAGTTTCATTAGAAGTAATTGTGAGTTCTTTGTTGACGTTTGAAGATTTCGGAATCGGTTTCTCTAATGGGGAACCAAATATTATCTCTCATCATTCTTTCTTCCCAGTGCCCTTGGTAACGCCGCTCGATGGACTTCAATTCTTGATGAAATCTTTCGCCATGTTCGTCACTTACGTCGCCAAGATTCTCGGGGAAAAAGTTTAAATGAGAATGAAAGAAATTAATTTTGAGGGACATATTTACAACTGTTGGAATACATAAAGCGAAAAATAAGTTGGAAGAATACATATGTTAACACATATGTATTCTTACATTATACATAGATATAAAATAATATATTTCTAACCAATTTTTTCATAATTTTTTAACAAATCATTAATCACCAAGGAAATTTGAAACTACAAGCTTAAACGACCTCCATGCTGCAATTTCATCCAACGTCAAATATGATTCAAAATTCACATCTTTCATCAGTTTCCTTATTTTAGGCCCATCAAAAACTCCTGCTTCGATTTTTTGAAAAGAAAGTCTTTTAAATAAACTTTTTAAATATGAGAGTGAATTTGCCATCTTTCCTTAAGGCTTTTACAAAAATTTTAAAGAGCCCATATGCAGGGTTGACATAATATCGGCTATCCCAGAGGCATAACATACCAACTACTTTTAAATCGCAACAAATTTTCCAGTCATGTTCACGCAACAAATTTTCCAGTCATGTTCACATTTTAAGTATTTTATCAATTTAGCCATTGTTTCGTATGATTCCTTTGTGTTGACAGCATGAGCAGTGGGAATCGACGGTTTCTGAATTCTGAATTTATAAAAAGGGAAATAATGTTAAATTTTATTTCAAATTGCTTTTATTATTTGCATCTGATCGTCCTTGTTTTGCTAAAAAAATATTTTTACAGAAGATGTCTTAAAATTGTTTAACAATGCTAAATAAAGCATAGATTGTGGTTTTGTGGAATTGAGCCAAAACGTTCTCCGGGAGATATTCATAACCGGCTTTGAAATATTAAAAATGCGTGTTACCACATTTTCATGTTTTGAAAACATTTTCCATTAGTACTCCCATTGAGCCAACATTTTTCCAAGCAAAATAGTGTTTAATATAGTCTCTATTAAAAATGAGGCCCTTATATAAAAGTCCCCCTGGTATCACTTCTTGACACTCTAGGGAAAACATTTATCAAATGATCTGGCTGAATTTTATGAATTTCTACTTTATATTTGTACTTATCGTCCCTAGTAAAAATGGGGTACATCGGTCCATGTTTTGGTATTGCTCCCATTTAAAAATCCCCACCGATGTCACGTCTTGACCCTCTAGAGAACGAATTTTTCAAATTAACTGGCTGAAATTTAAGATTTTATACTTTTTATTGCCGTTTTTTACTGGTTTTTCGATGTATTAGGTGTTTATTAATAAATAAACGTAATGTATAATAACATTTTCATATATCTCGGACTTTTCTGTATTCTTTGTCAAAGCCATTTTCATATATCACGGAGTTTTTAATGCCCTTCCCTGCAAAAACTTAGTAAGCACATGTCATTACCAATTGCATAACCAAGTAATGACATGTCCCTCTACATTACATTTTAAAAAAAGTAAACAAATATGATTTAGGATTTTGTTTTGGGAGGAGGTTTTCACATATGGTACCCAACTTTTTTATTAAAAATCGATGGTTGGCATTTTTAATACATATACATATATTTATAGTGATTAACATTAAAAAATACTTAGGTAATATTTTCATTAAGAATTGTATTAATTTAAATCATATATTAAATGTATTAATGTTTTAAAAAATTGACACGACGAGGCGAAATAAAAAATTCGCCTAATACTGCGTTAACATCTACTGGAATGTTTCGATTAATATTCAACGAAGGCAATCCATTTAAACGATTTTCAGTCATAGTTGACCGCAAGTAATTTTTCAGCCGACGCAAGGTTGAAAAAGAGCGTTTGTTTGTCGCTGTTGTCACAGGTAACACCGTCACCACTGTCACTATTTTGTGAACGTTTGGAAATGCATCTATATTACATATATCAAGAGCTTCCAGGGAATTTCTAACGTTCTCCGCTTCAATTCTTCTTCTCCAAAGCTTCACTTCACTAATCCACACTTCAAAAGAACAATCAGGCAAAATTGATGAATATTTTTTAAATAATTGTTTAAAATTTTCTTCATTTAGTATTGCCATTTTAGTTGGAAAAAGACATTGGAAATTTGACAAAATTCCACGGTGTTTCAAAAAGCGATCTTCGAGATGAGTGATGAATAAATCTAGATATGGAATATAGGTCGAAATCTTGTAATATTCTTCAATATTTGTTGCATCAACATTGCAATGATGACTTTGTCGTGCCGCAATCCTTGGTTTCTTGATTTGAATGTCCTGTTCTTCACAAAATATTTTAATAGACGAAAAAATTTTCGCGCATTCCATCAATTCCTTTTCGTATTTTCTGCCAGATGGACGGATTCAGCTAAATCTTGATTTGAAAATTTAAGAACGCGACTTAATGATAATGCCAACCAGTGAACTGAATGAACTACGTGGACCGAAACATGAAAATCCAAAGTTTTAATAGCCATCAACAATTGAAATGCACATGTTGTAGTTTTCTGATCAGACCAGGTGGTGTAGATGCATTCCAAAGCCTCGATAACGGCTACCTGTAGGTGAAAATATATTTCAACAGACTCATGTTGTTCTACCCATCGAGTTGCGCAATACCGCTTTAATTTTTGCTTTTTATCATCACGGAGATTGCTGTTGTTAGAAATTGCTTCTTGAAGAGCTATTTGCCTTTTAGGATATTGAAAAAAGTGGTATATGGTTTGGATAGTGCCGAGACAATTTCTTATTGGGACTACATACTTTGCATGCGTAACTTACAACCAAGTTGAAGCTGTGAGCTGCACAATGTGAATACAGATCTAAGCTGTACTTTTCTTGGATATATGCTATATGCCGCATGAAATTCTCCGTTCATTGCTCTTGCGCCGTCATAGCATTGCCCAAATAAATACTTACAATCAATACCAGAAGTTTCGAGGAAATGTAGAATAACATCAGCCAAACCTTTTCCATCGAACTGTTTTGTTGGCACGAAACTCAAAAAACCTTCGCAAATTTTATATCGCCCATCGTTTTCATTAAGGTACCGGATACACATTGAAACTTGCTGAACCCCTGAAATATCAGCTAATTCATCCGCCATGACGGTGAAAGCTTTGGAATTATTGATTCACATTTGAATCCGTTATCGCCCGGTACCTTAGCAAGGCTCTAAAATTGCCATCATTTTGAATAGTTTGAATCGATCCTGCCTGTATCACAACTTCCTCTTAGTGCTAATCCTTGTCGACCACTGCTGTTTGAACTATTGCTTCCAAGTGCTTTCTATTTCCGTTTACTACCTGCTTTTCTGAATTTGTAATTGTTTATCGATGGACGCTGTGGCTTGCTTTTCTACATTAAATCTCATTTCAGCTTTCAATACACTGTTTCTATGGTATTCGAGAGATGAGTGGTGGCGAAAGACGTCCAGTGCTTTTTTCCAATTATTAAATGGTCTTGGTACCAAGTTTCATAGTTTTTGGTTATGCACTTCTGTATCCCTAGGAGCAAATAATACACATGTTTTACAGAAAGCACCGACTTGATTCGCAGAGTACGCCAACCATTTATATTTATGTAACCAAGAAAGTTGGAATTTTAAACTTCTTTGCCCAGTCACTGGAAAACTATAATTATCTGGAGGAATCCAGATTTTTTCATGAATACCTTCTATATAGTCGATACTCTCTGAAGCTGACTTGTTCACGAATAAACCTATATCGTATGGTGATACTTCGTTTTGGGTTACTGGAAGCTGTAGAGTTTGATGTAGTTTGCTTTTCCATATGGCCATCATTCGTTTCGACGGGCAAATTACATATCTGTGGATCCTAAATCATGAAGAATATTTAGAAAAATTCATTGTAGATATATATTAATAATCATTGCGGACGTTTAAGTATTTTGTTATTCACACATACACATATTATAAAAAATTATTATATGTTTTTTACATTCTGCTTATTAGTTAAATATATCATAATTCTTACTTCATCCTCCTCAATTCTTTGCCTTTTATTAAAATATTGTCCAATGTTCATCCTGTTGTAGCACTTTTACGAATTGACACAATCACTTCTCCGCGATTATGCGTATTCACCACACTTATTTAAATTGAACTAAACGTTAGTATTGTGTATGTTTACAATGTTTAAATGTATATTTAAACACAAACAGGAAAATTCTTAACAATAATTGGCACGAATAATAAATTTAAAATATTATAATTTTTTTCAATGATTTAATAGTTTTATGCTATTTTGAACTAACATCTCTTGTTCATTAAACAACTGTTACAAATTTTCTGATTATTTTTGTCTGAAAAATATATTTATATATTATTAAATATTTTTATTATTATTATATAATTTTTATAAAACATATTCACAGGATGAAGTCGCAATGGAAAAAAATTATATTTTCTGTAAGATAAATTATCCTATTTTTCCGTAAACGATATTTGTCATCATCTACTTACTACAAATCAGTTACGAATATTCGCATATGCGAACGCGAATTATTCGCATCATTTTGACATTCGCATTCGCAAAAACCATTTTTGGATTATTCGCTTTCGCAAAAATATATTTCAGTATTCGCTTCCATTTGTTAAAAGTGCTAAATCTCCTTATTACCTTCACACAATTTGGAGATATTAATACCAATGAAAACATCCACCACTTCTCTTCAAAACATTTGAAGAAATATGTTTGTCCTTGTGGTAACAGGAGGTAAAACTATGGAAAACATTCTTAATACTTGAATATCCTGGAAAAGTATCAACTCAGTTCCTTAAATTTGTTGGTACTAAAGGGTCAAACTATTATTCGCGTTCGCTTTCGCAAAAATCCATAATTCAGTATTCGCTTTCGCATTAGCATTCGCAAGAAATATATTTCAATATTCGCTTTCGCTAAAGTCACTTTCGTTACATCCCTATTTCTTAGGTGTACAACTTTTTAATTTAAAAGAAGGTAATTTTTGAGATAAAGCTCTAAAAACAGTCAAATTTTCCGGGTAGTATAGGCTTTGACTTCTTTTTAATAAATTATATCTGCCATCATATGCTACAATTTACTACATTTTAGACATACAACTTTAAAGTAAACAACGGTTACATTTTTAGTCTTTGATTTACTTTTTGGAACAGGAAAAACATTTTAACCTTTAAAATCAGTAGTAAATATTTTTAATTCCAAATCGTTTTGGGGGGAGGGGGTTTGAACCCCTAAAACCCCCCGCCCCTGCGCAGGGGCCTGTGATTTACTGAGTAAGTAAGTTAATTTAAGTCGGATATTGTAAAATATGCGACAACACCAGTTTTTAACAAAGAAACATTTATTTTATTTAGAATTTTAGTAACATTCCGTGTTAAATTATATATGATTATATATATAATTATATATGATATATATATATTATATATATAATTATATATGATATGTATACGCTTATATGTGTGGTATTCGTAAGCATGGGGTTAGGTTAGACATGAGACGTTTAAACGTCTCATGTCCATGGACATACACTTAAGCCAGTGGTTCGGCCTGTTGTGCGCTCCTTATTTATGATCCTTTATACCTCACGAGTTACAGAAAATCGGTACTAGACACGAATTTTCTCAGTATCTTCCAGTCATATTCTCTGAGATGAGTCAAGTCTAGTAATATGTCGGACCCGAAATGTTGGGATCTTGCATGTGTGAAAGCCGGGCAGTGACACAGAAAATGTTCCATCGTTTCGATGTTTTCCCTGCACGCCCTGCATTCGTCGTTTCCTGCTAGTCCTATGCGATGAAGATGTGCTTGTAAGCTTGAGTGTCCCGTAGAACACTCATCATCTTACTAATATCGATCTTGTTTAGTTTCAGAAGACTTCTTGTTTTCTCCTCATTTGGGTCACCCCACAGTATCTTTGCAGTTGCTCCTACTGTTCCGCTATTCCACACAGTTTTGTGAGCCATCACTGCCCAGTGCTTCAACACATTTTTCGTGGCTTCGAAAGGTTTCCAATTTTCCAAGTTTATTACTCGAAGTTCTCTGCCCTTTGAAGCAAAGCTGTTTGCCCGTTCATTTCCAATCACTCCGTTGTGTCCTGGTACCCAGCAAATACGCAATTGCTGGGTACCAGGCAATTGCGTATTTGCTCGATCTTTTACAGTCCAACACAGTTCTGGATTTGACCCTTTCCGATGTTATTGCTTTAATCGCCATTTGGCTATCTGTGAAGATGTTGGCATATTTAGGCTTTGTGGAGCTACTGAGCCAGTTCACACACTCCGTGATTGCTCGAACTTCTGCTTGAAATACCGTGTTATGGTCAGGGAGGCGGAAGTGAAGTTCGACTTCTGGTTCATCAATAAAAAGTCCCAGACCCGTCCTTCCTCCTCGCTTGGACCCATCCGTGTAGCAGCTGGTTCCCACTGGCACATGGGCCAAAGTTCCATTTTCCCAGGAGCGTCTGTCTGGCACAAATGTATCACAGGTCGCTGTAAGCCGCACTTCAGGAATGCGGTCGGATATTTCTGGCGTTTGAATGTGACCAACTAGAGATTCTAAAATCTTCTGATGGTACGACTTGTGGTCTCGATTTATCCATTCACCCATCACTTGTAGACGTCTTGCTATGAGGGCTGCCTCATACTTTATACGGATGTCTATTGGTTGGATGTGAGTATAGTCTCCAACGCTTTTGTTGGTGCAGTTCTAAATGCCCCGCTTATGCCTAGACAGCACATACGTTGAATTTTTTGCAAAGGTATTACGTTGCACTTCTTGTCCATTGATGCCCACCACACTACACAGGCGTAGGTGATTATTGGTCTAATAACGCTCATGTAAAGCCAGTGAGTCATATTTGGACGTAGTCCCCATATTGAACCTATAGCCCTTCTGCACAACGATCAACATCTGTGGGCCTTTGTAACTCTTTCTTCAAGATGATCTTTCCAGTACAGTTTCTGATCCAAGATTACTCCCAAGTATTTTACTTTTTTAGTTATAGCAATTGTCTTATTCAGGAATCGAGGCCGGGTAAAACGTGGGATCTTCGTTTTCCTTGTAAATAGACATATTTCTGTATTGTCTGGGTTAACATTTAATCCCCTTCGTTGTGCCCAGTTATATGCTAAGTTAAGTGGCTCTTCTGCATAATGGTAAGTAGCAAGGGGGTTAGTAGTTATTTGTTAACTCTGTACGCTGCACTATGGGTAATTTTCCAGATTTTCTGGCCAAAACCTCTTAACGTGGAGTTATCCATCTCAAACTTACACACATCTTCAGCAGTATATAAAGGATAATTTCAATAAGAATTGAAACTAGTGCGGTAATTATAATGCCAACCCCATGCACTTCAAAAATACATTACGATGGTATTTATTTATTTGATCAAAAATTTGGAGCATACTTACATGGTTATCGTCCAATTTCTTGGAATATATCTTTTAAGGTGATAAAATGCAATGCAGGGGTTAAAAATGCACTTGCAAGATGCAGTAAATAAAAAAATAAATATATATTTTTTTGCAAGAAAGACATTTAGAAATTTAGTACACATAGAAGGAAATACCAGTTAGGACAACGAATGCAGTTGCAAGATGAAATTAATAATACCATTGTAAATTATACTTGATTTGCATGTACTGAATCGGCGGCATGTGTTCTCTGACTTTTCGGAAAATTACTTTTAGACGACCACATTTATTTCTTGATTGATAGCGAAACAATGATGTAAATTTCATGCAGCAACTTCTCATTGTAATTTTTTGAAAAAAAAGCCATAAACGACCAATATTTTTTTGAATGCTAATTTATCACAGTTTCCACGATATTTATTTTTAAAATATGCGTTATAAATATCCTCAATAGTTCTAATATGTAATAAAAGTCTTTTTCTAGATATTCTTTTTCCAAATATTAAACAAGTTAATAAATTGGATATTATAGTCACCTAAGAAAAAAATAATTATTAAAACACAGGTGACAACCCTTTTATTTGGCTCAAAAAAGTTTAAGTTAGACAAAAAATAATACATTTCTTATTGCATTTATTTCACAACAATTATTGGATATATCTAATGTCAAAATTAAAAAAAAAAAACAAAAACTTTAAATTAGTACATGTCATTAGCTTTCCGTTCCATTTTTTTTAATTTTTTTCGCTTAATTGGTTCATCACTGTTTAAAAAGTGATTCAAATCGGAATGGGCACATAAATTTTTAATACCAAAATAAAATTCAACTTTGACAGTTGATTTACAAAAGGTCAAACAATTTACGAAAAAAGTAAGTATGCAGTTTTTACCCCCAAAGTGTCTTCTTTCAATCCATACTATTTTTTTGTATTTGGACTAGAAAAATTAGGTTTTGGCCAGAAAATCGGAATGGGCACATCAATTTTTAGTACCAAAAATAAAATTCAACTTTGACAGTTGATTTATAAAAGGTCAAACCATTTACGAAAAAAGTAAGTATGCAGTTTTTACCCCCAAAGTGTCTTCTTTCAATCCATATTATTTTTTTTTGTATTTGGACTAACTTGAAAAATTGGGTTTTGGCATGACATCATGTGACAACCCTTTTATTTGGCTCAAAAAGTTTAAGTTAGACAAAAAATAATACATTTCTTATTGCATTTATTGGCTTGGAAGTACTTTCCTCCAATTTCATGTAAAAATAATCTGAAGGGTGTATTGTATATTCGTAAGTGTGTGGGTAAGTAGTTATTTGTTAACTCTTTGTGTTATGTGTTTAATGAGTTAGTAGGTACTTAATTAATATTTTAATAAGTAAATTGTTAATAATTTTTTGTCCTCAATTTATTCCACTTAAGAACATAGGTGCTACAGAACCTGCATGATGACTTCAATCTACACAAAAAGCTAAAAAAAGCTGCAGGATTATATACAAAACCCTCTCCAGCTGTCCTATTCGACGAAAACAACAGAGCTGTTTTCGAGTTATCCGAAAGAAAGCGAATTTAAAAGAACTATGTATCAAAGTTACTCAGTGATGAAGAAACAACTCTATGCGACGAATCTCAATACAATGTGACCGGAACAACAATAGCCATTACCAAAGCAACAGGTCCCGATGAAATTCCTTCAGAAGTATTGAAACTAATAAATGGCGAAAATATACAGCTCTTGGTGAAACTCTTCAATCATATATATGACACCGGGAAATATCCGCTAGACTGGCTTAAATCCACGTTCATCACAATACCGAAAAAGAGCAACGCCAAAAAAATTCGAGGAGTACAGATTAATAATTGTAATGAGTACGCACTCAAAATATTTCTAAAAAAACATAGACGAATATACTCAAAATGTGAGAAGTCTATGGGAACATCACAGTTTGGTTTGAAGGAAGGCATTGGAACCCGAGAAGCATTACTTAGCATACACATACTGATACAGAAATGTAGGGGTTTACATGGACTATGAAAAAGCTTTTGATACTGTTGGACATGATAAACTCATGGAAATTCTAACATCAATTGGAATATATGGCAAGGAAATCAGCTCAAAAACTTGTATTGAAATCAAATGGCAATAATTTATGTTAATGGAGAACTGACCGAGGAAATTACCATCACAAGAGCCGTATAACAAGATGTATACTTTCACCTCTGCTATTCAACATATTCTGACAGAAAATATTTATGGAAAAAGAAAGGATAGGCATTCAGGAACACGGATTACTCATCAACAACATTCGATACGCAGACGATACGACAATACTCGCATGCAGTATCGTCACACGATCGTTGCTGATCAGTCGTAGTGAACGGACGTGTTTATCGCAGAGCGGATAGTTAAAACCTTTTACGCAGTAACTATTCGCAAAAAAAAATCTGTACATCGTAGTACCTGTTACGGCTAATACAGACATAAAATAAATAAATTCTCTTGTCGGGGATGCCTTCATGTTCCGATGGAGCAGGGTTCCCCAATCGTCCGACTGTTCGTCCGTTGGTCTTGGCCCACGCCGACCACACCAAAAATGGTGAAAATTCCCCCCCCCCAGTACTCACAACAGGTGGTACGGTGAGGGGAAAATGTCATGTCCGACCGTCAAAACGGAAGCACAATGAGCACCAGATAGCGCTCAGAGTTTTGACAAAGTTGGAGGCTGTTGAGGTTTCGGATCTTACCGACAAACAAAAAGAGTCACTTACATGGGCTAAAGGCGTCATAGATGCTTCTAAGGCCAATCAGCCGGCTGAAAGAGCCACAAATTCAGCTGTGTTAACGGCTAATAAAGTCAAAAGAGATCACCTGATGAACCCCTGCCTTCGAAAAAGACAAGAGGCCCTAATGTCACCATCAACAGTACACTCACCAAGCCCTTCAATGAAGTGGCGAAGGAGAGTAGTGATGGCTGTTAATGTCAGAAGTAGTGAGGATGGATCCATCCTAAAGGACAAATGGAGCCATGTGCAATCAGCCATAAGGTCCGTAGAGAAATTACGGACTTTTGTCCCTGGCTGGAGAAAATTTATATAGGCTGTATCAGGCTTTCATACATCCCGAATCGTTGAAGGGCAATATCTAGAAGTTAACTCTAACAAGGTTTGCAAACAGAGGGAACCCACAAGGAGGAGTACTGTCTCCACTAATTTGGAACCTAGCGGTGAATGAAATCCTGCTAGATCTAGATACACTTGTATACACTTTGTCTTCCTTACATTTCTGTGGACGGCAGGTTAAGGCGCTTTTTCCGCGAGTTTGAACTCAATATAATGGTGATCTGAGAATGAGTGTTCGTCCAGTACATTCCACCCAATATTTTTGTCTGACAGCCGGTCAGCAAACGTTACGTCGAGTACTTCTTGTCTGTCTTTAATTGTAAAGGTCGGTTTATTACCTATGTTACAAATACTAAGGTTGGTAGTTGGAATAAAGTCAAGAAGCGAATCACCCCTACTGTTGATATCCGTACTACCCCAGATAGTATGATGTATGATGAGCGTTCGTGTCTGCGTCAATAATCAGCTCGAGCTCGTCAGACGTTGCTTCTTCTACTACTTCCCTGAATAGAGCAGTCGGTACTACAGATTCATAAGGCAAGTAGCTGGAGACCAGAGAACGAAGCCGAGGCAAAATTGTCGGCGGCGGCGGCGGCTTTTCGGCTTACAATTTATTGTGCAACATAACAGATACACATTTATTGTACAACTTAGTTGAAAGTATGAGCACAGTGTAAAAATAGAATTTTCCCTTAAAAATTAAATCGAGCAAAACAGAAATAATTAAAAAATTGTCTGAAATTAAACATGTTTGCTGTACAAACGTATATCTGACAAATCTAGAAAGATCTGAAAGACTTATATTTGAAGTTTATTTTATATGCCTTCCAAAATATTTTGAATGTTACTACTTTCATTCGTCGAGTAAAAACTGGTAAAGGAAAAGACATTTTGTAAATTATCTCTTAAATTTGCCTAATACTTTTACTAGTTTATTGATCGAAAAAAGTAAACACAAAGTTAAATTAGTTGTCTACATTTTTTCTTTTTTATAAAAATATTTATTTTTTGTTATAGTAAATCTTGAACACATTTTGAACACAAAGCTTAATGCTGATATACACATATTGTAATGTAATACAATATTAAATTTATATTTGTAAATTTTTTATATTAAATACCGATTATTTTCAATTCCACCGGTCGACACGATTTTGGGATTTGGCTAAGTGTAAAATGTTGGTTTCTTTTTTGTTACTAATAAAGGGAAAAAATGTTTTGTTTGCTAAAATCTATTTTGTTACTAATTACTATAAAAAAAATTACTAATTACTATAAAATCATAAAAATATAACAGTAGTGTGTTTTTATGAGGCCTTTATTTAAAAATTATTAAAATTTTCCAAAAAAACAAAGGATTTTTTCGCAATATTTTGTAAGATATTGTGGAAACCGCTGAACGGATAGAAAATTGTATTGTAGGAAGTTGAATACTTAATTTGATTTTTTTCCGGAACCATTTAGGAGAAATGGTTCTCTAGTTATGCCATAATATGTGTTTCAATGTCTTTTCTTTCTTAACCTAAAGGATTACTTCTTAGATTTCTCGCGATAAATCGTGATATTGAAAAAATGATCCGAATTGGTTCAAAACCAAGTAGCCTTCAACTTCTTCCATTCCATTTTCCGTCCGTTCGGCCTTTTCGACGATATCCTTCAAAATATTGTGAAAATCCTATTTTTGAAGAAAATTTTAATAATATTACCTTTTTATGATTTTATCGTAAATTCTGATCGGTCATAAATAAAATGAGACCATTTGGAAGAAAATCGATGCATTATTTAAAAAGTTGTAGCTAATTTAGTAAGGTTTTAACTTTAAACCCAAGAAAAAATTAGTTTTTGTCGACCGGTGTTATTTCAGTTTTCACTGTTTTACTCAATATTTACTAATCAACATCTTACATAAATACATAAAAAACGTTATAGAACGCACCACTTACGTTAAATTGAGTGTATTTAACATTCTTTTGTTATTAAATGTATGTATATTATTTGTATACATAAATATTACAATGTATAAAAAATATCGCAATGATGCATACAAAACATGCAACTTTTTTTCGTCTCTTTTAAACGTTTAAAATTGTAATTCGAGATGTAATTGGGAAATACCTGATAGTATTTTAAGCGATATATCTATGTACATATATATTTATATATGTATTATACGTGTCGAATGTGTAATGTAGAATGTGTAAAGAAGTTTAAAGCAAGTAAAACTTTTTACATAAAAATACACCATATACATGCACACATATAATTTTAATACATAATTATGAAGATTCTGTTTTTATTCGACCTTTTTTATTCAATATCCAATTCATGTAAATAATAGTCAAGCTCGAGGTCTAGTGTTTTTGGTTTAATAAATATTTTTATTATTGATATTTGTATCCGACATTTAACAATTTCTTTGAATTGCATCATCAGGGATGTTCTACAACAATTAAACCATAATAAATAATTAATTAATTAATATAACAAAAATTTTGAAATAGTTAAAATAAGTATAAATAAGTAATCACAACTATCAGGCGAACAGAAAACACAGACACAAAACTTTTCCCTTTGATCACACTTACATGCATGTACAACAACAACACACAAATATTCTTAAATCTAGCGTAGTATCACTACTCTCGTCGATGGTAAATATTGCACTGGTGTTAGGTTGTTATTGCACGTCGATCGTTGGAAATTCGTTGAGTCGTTTTTCTTATTAGGCTTCGGTAGCTGTGAGCGATGTTTTCGGTGTCGGACTTGTAGTTTATTCTTGTTGTTGTTGGTATATTATTGATGTGTAACATCTCAAGAGTGAACCTTTTTTGGTAGTTATTTTCTCTTTGTAACACACGTACATTGTCGAAATCAGGATGATGTTTGTTTCTCGCACAGTGTTCCGCCAGCGCAGTTTTTGCTGAATTTTCATAATTTCTTATTTTTAAGTCAGATTTATGTCCTGATATTCTGGTTTTTAGCTTATTTTTTGTTGTACCGACATAAACTTTTTGAAATTTTTCTGAATTATTTCCTTTGCATGAGATGGAATATATTACATTTGATGTTTCCATTATAGGGATCTTGCTCTTAGTGTTACTGAATAGTTTCAGATATATCTTGTATATATAAGGGATTTGTATACTTTTTTGTGATCTTCCAATATATCGTAGTTTCGTTGTTTTGGTTTGTAGTTTGCTAATAATCCATTCGTCAGTTTTTTGGGAAAGTTGTTTTCATAAAGAATATTCTTTATTTTAATTTTGTTTTGCTGGTGAAATTTCTCATCACTTATTGTTAGAACTCGTTTAATTAGGTTTTTAGCTGTGTTAATTAATATTCTCTTCGGGTGTTTCGAGTAATAGTTAATTAATCTACCGGATGCTGTTTTTTTCTGGTACCAATCAATGTCAAGTTTATCGCCGGATCTGCTAATGAGTGTGTCCAGGTAAGGTATTTTATTGTTATCCTCAATCTCGATTGTGAATTTAATATTGTTCTGGAAGCTGTTGAGCGTTGTCAAGGTTTCATTTATTGCACTTTCCCTAACTATTGCAAATAAGTCATCAACATATTTTGTCATAATCCTAGGTTTTGTTGTCAAGTTATCCATACAGGTGTCAAGTAGTTTCTCCATAACTATATCCGCTACTATTGGAGAAGCAGGTGAACCCATCGGTAGTCCTTTTTTCTGTCTGTATATTCTCTCTTCGTATTTGAAATATCTATTCTCTACAATGCAAAATTTTAAAATTTTAAGGAATATGCTCTTTGTCATATTCGTCAAATCTTCTATTTCGCTCCATCTTTCTTCAATAACCTTTAAAGCAAAGTCAACGGGTATGCTTGGGAAAAGCGAAATGACGTCAAAAGATACTAGTTTTTCATCCTGTTTGATAGTCAAGTTTTTGATCTTATCCCTAAATTTTACATGAATTGGATTTTAATACATATGTATATACAAAAACATGAACGAGTTTGGTCGTATATAAATGAAAGGCGTAATTAAAAAATTACAACGGCGGCGATTTTAAGCCGGTATGAGCCGATGAGAACGGCGGCGATTTAAAGCCAATTTTTGCCGAAATATCGGCGTCGGCGTGGCTCTATTGCTGCGCCTGTGGACAGGAGCCGCTGAGGCTGCTTTAGCGTGATGGAGGTTAATCTGTAGAATTCTTACCATCATTGGTAATTGACAGATTAACATCCACCCCGACAAGGGTGTTATCGAACTCTTCGTCCGTGTTTACGCCGAGTGCGTGTAAATATATAAAAAGAGTGGAGCAAATAAAAACACGATTTGTTTACTTTTAAGTAATAATAGGAAAGGTGCCAAAGGTTTATTTATTTGATTGATGGTACAGCGAGGTACTTAGCGAAAACAACCGATTCGAACGATAATCCAAGATGGAGAGAGGTGGCGGCGAAAGCTGTCTGAGAAAAAGCAAAAACTCGTTAGAATCCGCAAAGCTAGGATTACAAAGATGTAGTAACAAGGAGTAGGCGGATTCCAAGGAATAAGGGCGTACGACAAATTGTGCGATATATGCACAGACAGAAATTACATATATAAAGGATCGATATTATCATACTTAAACATTGCCGGCCACCTTGCAACATCAAGGGGATGTTGTACCTAAAAACTAATTAAATACAAGAGAAGGTAATATAGTACAGTATTTACTTAAACGTGATTATTTCGATTAAATTCATTGATATTTATTCAAATTTTTTTTTTTTGGTTTCTTATAAAGATATAATAACGAATGGGCCATTAGGGAACCCCGCGATGCGAAAGGGCCATTAGGGAACCCCGCGAAACGTAAGGGCCATTAGGGAACCCCGCGATGCGAAAGGGCCATTAGGGAACACCGCGATAAGAAAGGGCGATTAGGGAACCCCGCGATTAAACATTACATGTTCCAGCGAGCACCCAGCTAAAAATTGTGTACTGGGCCACCGGCAATCCTGGAGCTGTCTGCACTCGGCTAGTAATTATTTTTGCGTAAACCTCGGGTCCGAAAACCAGAGCAACGCGACCCACTTGGTAGAATTGTGGATCGGCCAATAGCCTTTGGTTATTCGACACGCACGACCAGTGAATGTCTTCATATCAAAGGGGCCTGCGAAATCCACCCCAGTGGTGGTGAATGGCCGAGTAACAACCGTTCGTTCAGGAGGTAGCGCAGCCATTATCTGATGACAAGACCTTTTCCTCTCGAGAATACATGGCTTACAACGATGGATGACTGCCCGTACAAGCGTAGCTAACCGTGGAACCCAATACTCAGTTCGCATAACACGAAGCATGAGTTGATTTCCCCCGTGAATGGTTAAAATATGCATATAGTTGAGCAGGAGAAGAGTGAACCGACTTGCGTAGGGTAGAACGATTGGATACTTTTCCCGGTAAGAAAGACTGGGTGATTTTACCAAGCATCCGTTCAGACGAATGACACCATCCGCGTCGAGAAATGGGTTCAAAGTAAGAAGCGAACTGCTCGACGATAAGGGGGCTCGATCTATGAGGCATTTATAATCCTCCGCGTAATGAACTTTTTGTGCCACGGTGGCTAGACGTTGTTTGACCGCCTTTATTTCACCGGGGGTAATTGTGGCATTGACAAACGCATTCTGTGTCCGATGGGCGGGATGTGTTCGATGGAAGAACCGAAAGACATATGAAAGGACACGTAACGCTCTATCCAGCGATGAAAATCTATCCAGAATATCACTGTAGCTCGAGAAAAACGAAACATGACTTTTAACAACGCGAGCCTCCAGATCAGTATCGATCGAGTTTAGGTTTGACATTTCCCATTGAGATGAATCTAAACACAACCAATGAGGACCATGCCACCAAAGAGACGAGTTTTGAAGATCTGAGGGGGAGACACCACGACTACCTAAATCCGCAGGATTGTCTTCAGACCTAACATGATACCACACACCATTGCCTACGTTTTGCTGGATACGACAGACCCTATTCGCGACGAAAGTGGACCAAGTGCTAGGGGTTTTACGCAACCATGACTGGACTATTTTAGAATCCGTCCAACAATAAATTCTCTGAATTGCAATGCCTATCTCGCCCCGCACTGATTTAAGGAGCTCAGAGGCCAAAACCGCTCCACAAAGTTCGAGGCGGGGTAAAGAAATAGATTTTAAAGGTGCTACCCGTGTCTTCGATGATAATAAGTGAACCCGAACTTCGCCTCGCATGATGTTCTGGGTACGAATATAAATCACGCCCGCGTATGCTTTCTCTGAGGCATCGGAGAAAACATGAAGTTCCACCCGACTATCAGGATAGTATCGAACCCATCGCGGAATACGAATGGAATTCACATCAGTATAGCTACCAACGAAAGTCTGCCACACGTTTTTTGTCGATTCAAGGAGTGAATCATCCCACTGAATGTTATCCAGCCAAACCTTTTGCATTATAATTTTGGCCATGACGATAACTGGGGCCAGCCAGCCCACAGGATCAAAAAGTTTGGCGATAGCAGACAAGACTTCACGCTTAGAATATTGAGTCTTGGCAGGGATAGCATCAACACAAAAATAAAATGAATCGAGGCTAGCGTTCCATCGAATGCCCAATGGCTTGGAACTACTTGACTCCACAAAAGAAAAGACCTGGGCATCAACCAATTGGTAGGGGAGGAAGCACTCAAGAATAGACAGATGGTTGGACGTCCATTTTCGCAGTTCAAATTTAGCCATGGTTAACGCAGCTACAAGTTGATCCCGAGCGATCAACGCCGTTTCTATATCATGAGCACCCGCGGGTACATCATCGACGTACATGCATTTACGCAGAACTTGGGCGGCTAGCGGATACTCAGCCTCACAGTCATCGGCCAGCTGAAGAAGAGTTCGGATGGCCAGAAAGTGAGCGCAATTGATTCCAAATGTGACCGTTTGCAATTCATAATCCAGAACTGGATCGGAAGAAGATTCTCGGAACAAGATACGCTGAAGAGGAGTATACTTCGGATGGACGCGTATTTGCCGATTCATTTGGGTAATGTCACAGTTGAAAACGAATTGGAATAAACGCCATCGCAGAATCAAAAGGACTAGGTCCGCCTGAAGGGTGGGCCCGACATGGAGAATGTCGTTAAGACTATTCCCATTCGAGGTTTTATTTGAGGCATTAAATACTACGCGTAATTTGGTCGTCTGTTTAGAGGGATTAATGACGGGGTGATGGGGTAAATAGCAAACACTAGTATCCGAAGGGGATAAAGGGGAGACTTGCCGCATATGACCTAAGTCTAGGTATTCCCGGAGAACCTTGTCATAGATGACTTTAACCGAAGGTCTGCGCAGGAGCGAATTTTCCGAGCGATGGAACTGTTGTAACACGTTGTGACGCGAGTCCCCAAGTTGTAGGGTTTGAGGAAATTCCGAACGAATGGGAAGTGTCACTACGTAACGACCCTCCGAATTTATCGTAGTGGTGGAACGGTAATTTTCCTCACAGAACTTGTCCGACGGAGACATACGTTTCCGCTTGGGGGTTTCTTCCAATTCCCAGAATCGCAACAAAGTCTTGTTGAGATTTTCTTCTTCCGCGAACTCTAATGTGGTCGTAAAGACCTGAACGGGTGACGACGGAATGGGACCAGTAATGATCCAACCGAAAATTGAGTTTTGTGCCAAAAGCGAGCCTAAAATATTTTGGTGGGTCCCCGGAAGCAAAATCTGTGGATATAAATCCGCACCAATCAACAAATCAACAGGTCGGCAGTCGAAGAGGTGGGTGTCAGCCAATCGAAGTTGAGGAAGACGCCGCGCCAGGTCAGAACTAACTGAGATCGAGGGAAGGTTTCCTGAAATTTGTGGCAGGACAAACGGCACTGTTTCTAATACCACCGAAGAATCTATTAATGAACCGATGCTCACCGAACAATTTCTTCGCGAAGTGGCAGAAACTGAACCATTTACCCCTGAGACCCTAGCTACTACAGATCGAGCGTGAAGTCCAAGCCGATTCTGTAGTGCTTCCGTAATAAACGACGCCTCGGAAGCTGGATCTATTAAAGCTCGTACCGGGTATGACACTCCGTGGTGAATGGTGTTAACCATCGCGGTTCCTAAGAGTACCTTGCAATTTTGCGACATGTGAAACACCTGGCGATTAAGCACGGTGGGATTCGCACCAGAAGATGTCGACACGACATTATCGTTATTAAGATTAGTAGTGGAACTGGTAGCAACTAGAGCGGGGAGGGTGGACTGAGGTGGTGGTGCAGTTGGACGGGCTGAACGATCAGGGCGGTGTAACAGGGTGTGATGCCTTCCGTTGCATATATTGCAATTTCGTTTGCTGGGACACTTTAAGGGCGTGTCCTTTCGAAAGGCAATTAAGACAACGTCCCTGCTTTTTCACCGCAGAAAACCTTTGATCAAAATTAAACTTCTTGAAACGCTGGCACGAACTTAACGCATGACTTTCCCTTGGGCAAAGTACACACAAGCTGGGGGAAGAGGTGGTGGTTTCCGACGAAGCAGATTTGGTGAAATGCGCCCTAACTTTTCTCGAATGGGAAACCTTAGAGGATTCGATGCCCTTAATATCGCGAAGACACGCCAGCGTTTGAATTCTTTCAGTAAGAAAAAGATTGAATGTCTGCCAGGAGGATAATGACGACTTATCCCGGATACTCTGTTCCCATAGAGTTAGGGTGAGCTTTGGCAACCTCTGAATACAAATGAATACCAAGATAGGGTCCCAGTGGACCGTGACGATATCATATACGGCCATTGCCGATAGACAGCCGTTGATTCCACGCTGCAGAGTCTTTAAACCCGAACGTGTCTCATTTTCTAGGATCGGAAGGTCGAATAGAAGCTTAAGGTAGTTATTCACCAGGATCCGCTTGTTGTCATACGTATCGTTCAACGCTTTCCAAGCTAGATCGAAACTCCGGTGGGTGAGAGGAAATTTCTCAACAATTTCTCTGGCCTCACCACTCGTTTTCCTACGCAAATGACAAAGTCTTTCGATATCGCTGAGACGGGAATTATTCATGTAAACCGCCGTAAATAAATCTCGAAACGTGGGCCACGAATGAAAATCGCCCGCCAAAACGTCAGTATCACAAGGCGGGATCGAAATATTGTGCATGACGTCACTAATTGGCTGAATAGCGCCTGCATGCCTAGTACTATTTTCCTTGTTTAAAATGTGCGAAGAATCAACCTGGGTACCTATTTCCCTAGACGCGTGGGTTGAGGTACTCATGTCGTTTATCTGATCAGAAATACGCGTGTCACCGAAGGGGGTGGTGCCAATGAAGCTACGGACCCACTCATAGTCGAATTCAGGGACGTTCTACGCGAGCGTTTGAATGCGGACAATTTCCTATTTACAGCGGACCGACATTGGATGTAAGTCTGATAAGACACGTCGTACTTAGTGTGTGCCAAGTCCAAATCATCTTTCCCCGCGTCAGGAGAAGCTTGTAAATAGTCTAGACATTTTTGAAACATTTCTCGCTTTGTAGCCCACATATTATTCAACTCTGTACAACGCACCTCTAGATCATAAACATCGAGATCCTCTTCCTTCAAAGCACGGAAAGACGAATCAAATTTCAATACCGCCTCCGAAGCGCTGATGAAAAAATCAAGGGGAGTAAGTGGCATTTTAAGCAGTAGTTTTGCCACGAACGAAAGCGAAACGAAAAATCTCAATTGAAGTAAAAAAACGGAACAAAAATTCGATGGAAAACGACCAATTGAAAATTCCTGCCAATACCAATTTCAACTCAATCACGAAATCAACTAGTTATTTGTTGTAGAAAACTCCCACAAATCACAGACTGAAAATTTGCAACAAAAAAGGTTATAAATTCAATATGTATCTATATATATTCACAAATTCCAAAAATATTCAAAATATTTCTCGCGGTGTACCGAAATTTCAAAGTTTTTATTTTTAAAATATTTTCTTACGAAAATAACGAAATTTACCGGTCTATTACGTCGAAAAAACTACCGAATGTAGCACGTATGTGTCCAAATATACACAGTTTAAGACCGAAAACGAAAATTTCAGAAATTAAAAAAAAAAAACACTTTGGACTTCGATTATATGTCGAGTTGACAGACTGTAGGGTGCACGTGGATTATGTGCCGAAAAACTACCGAAAAAGTCAATCAAATCGAATCGAAGACGAAAAAGGATCAAAGATCACACTTTTATTTAAAGAAGTCGAATTGACCGAATGTAGGGTGCACGCGATTTTTATTTTGTTCAAAATATCTTTAAAATTGTTCCTAATACCGTCCTATAACATTTACAACCAAATATCGTTATAGGTTACACACTTTGTAATGAACGCAATTGACCGCCTCAATGTTGTGTAGCGCACCACCGAGCAAAAAAAAGCCAAAAGAAAAAATCCCGATTTGAACGTATGTTTATATGTACATATGTATACGAATATACACGGGTATGTATATTCATCCAATGCAATGCGAGCGCGCGCGGCCAGAAAATGAGCGCGGACAGACAGCGTCGGTATGGGCACGTATGTATATGTACGAATGTTTGTAAATTTTTAAACGACACGAATAATGAGGATGAAACGTGTATGTATGTGTATTTTTAGGGTGGATTTCAAACGATTACACTGTACAACAATTTCAAACTTTTTTCAAAATAACAGGGTTCTGTCAGTGGATTCTGGTAGAGGAGACCAAAAAAATATACACGTGTATCGGCGTTTTGAAAGATCACATCGGAATTTTATTTTAGGGGGGGGGTTAAAGTTTCCCCCCCTTTGCTTGTTCGTGGAGAATATCGGTATATAAAACTATGTGTTCTGTTCATCTGAGGTGTAGGGTATCTTCAGCAACTTTGTAGCAAATGTTAAGGCCTATATTTTTGTGGAATATATTAACCCTCTAGCTTCCCCCCATAACGGTGATTTTTGCCTATATTTTAACAAATCGTAAAAAAACTCCCCTAAAAATGGGCGGGCCGGGGTTGAAATATTCTACAAAAATGTCGGCCATACAATTTTACTATATGTGTCAGAACACACCAAAGCCCAAAACTTAACACAAACAGCAAAAAACGGGCCAAATTCTAGATTGCCTGTTAAGGGTTAATTTGTTATTCCTCGCATATGTAGGTTCTCCCAGCTCTGAAGAGAAGGTTGTTATTCAACAACTACCAAGATTACTTTTGTTCTTCTTCATTATTTCTGTCATTATATTTTTGTCACTCAAAATTACCATAACGGAACTTTTGAGTGGCACGTTACTTATGAACGTTAACGTTTGACATCGTGGGTCAGCCAGTTAATCTTTTTATTTTCTTACAATATTCTACAAGGGAATTTTTAAGAATAATAATGACTGACTGTTTGGGAAAACTTGACTGGTTTTGATACGTCTGTGGTAAGCATACCCTTATGGAACATAGGGTTTCATTTTTTACGAGCAAAGTGGAGGATATATAATAAATTTATTTTGAACCGGAAGTTTTTCCAGATGAGCCATGGGTGCCAAAACATATATGCCGAAATTGCTATATCGGTTTGATGCTGTGGTCTAAAGGTAGTACAAGTTTTGATGTATATTTCATTATACATATATATTTATATTTTGATTTTCAGTTTTCAACTGAAACTGATGAGCATTTCGAACGGTTCCATCAGATATGTCTTCCTATTGAAAAACGCTATAAAGGCAAGAGCATTTGGTCTCTTATAACAGATTTATGTTGGACATTGTTTGATAATGGCGTCGAATTGCCAAGAGTGAAAAGAAAAGTGAATTCAAAATAAATTAACTTATGTATTTAATAAGTATTTCCCCTTGTATATGCGTTATTAATAGAATTTTTGTTTATAGTCCTGTAGTATAATTTAATATAAAATAAATATTATTTAATTGTAAAATAAAATCATAATTTTTTTTTTGCATCTCTCACATCAACCCCGAAAAATCCAATTTTTAAAGACCTTTTTGGTACTAACACTATATAATATCTAAATTAACCCTTAACAGGCAATCTTGAATTTGACCGGTTTTTTTGTGTTTGTGTTAAGTGTTGGGCTTTGGTGTGTTCTGACGTATATAGTAAAATTTTATGGCCATCATTTTTGTAGAACATTTCAACCCCGCCCCACCCATTTTTAGGGGAGTTTTTTACGATTTTTGAAAATATAGGCAAAAATCACCGTTATGGTTGGAAGCTACAGGGTTAACATATTCCACAAAAATATAGGCCTTAACATTTGCTACAAAGTTGCTGAAGATACCCTACACCTCAGATGAATAGAACACATAGTTTTATATACCGATATTCTGCACGAACTAGCAAAGGGTGGAAAACTTTAACCCCCCCCCTAAAATAAATTTCCGATGTGATCTTTCAAAACGCCGATATACGTATATATTTTTTTGGTCTCCTCTACCATAATCCATTGACAGAACCCTGTTATTTTTTTTTTGTGTTGTACTGTGTTATTGATGCAGAAAATAAACAAATAGGAAACGATTTTTGCAAATATTTTTAATAATTATTCAGGGTAAATTGCAACAATTTTTAACACCTTTGCGTTAAACTCTTTTCCCGCAAAATTATTAATAAATTTAATTAATGTTAGCACCAGCTAAAACGAAAAATACACTTAAGTTCACTGTTTGTTGACACTTTGTTTTACAATGTCCGTCCGCGAGAAGACGAATGCACATATATACGCGGAAACTAGAGTCGTGACGGGAAAAGCGAGGGGTAACGACGCGTTGTAAGGCGGCTTGAACTAAAGAAACACTTTTTTATTTCGCGAGTTCACGTTACTTCACTATATTTACCTGTGATTTATTGAGACAAAAATTTAGGAACTTAAAATGGTTTAATATCTATGTAGGTATGTGATGATGTGGATGGATAGATGGACTGTATGGGATGGTGATACCCTGAGGAAACAAAAAAACACAAATTATTCCAAACGAAGCTTTGCCGATGTTGTTGTGGTAGGCTCGCAATCCGGTTCGATGCGACCAATATTTACGCCGAGTGCGTGTAAATATATAAAAAGAGAGGAGGAAAATAAAAACACGATTAGTTTACTTTTAAATAATAATAGGCAAGGTGCCAAAAGTTTATTTATTTGATTTAGGTGGGAATAGGCAACGAAGTTTACCTTTTTATTTACAATGGTACAGCGAGGTACTTAGCGAAAACAACCGATTCGAACGGTAATCCAAGATGGAGAGAGGTGGCGGCGAAAGCTGTCTGAGAAAAAGCAAAAAAACTCGTTACTCGTTAGAATCCGCAAAGCTAGGATTACAAAGATGTAGTAACAAGGAGTAGGCGGATTCCAACGAATAAGGGCGTACGACAAATTGTGCGATATATGCACAGACCGAAATTACATGTATAAAGGATCGATATTATCGTACTTAAACAGTCCGTATCGTCGAGAAGCATGTCCCCGCCAGATGCGTCAAAGAGTCCCCTTAGCCTCTCTGTGTCCGAAGTAGAGCTTTTGTCCTCAGAGAAGGACGTTAGAGATCTTCTGTTAGAGTTGGAGTCACCAGAAATAATAGGCCGCACTTCCAGAAAGTGCCACGGTGGACGACTCACCTTCTGCAGTGGGAGCTATATCCTGCTTGTATATCTTCAAGACTATAGTCTCGAAGCCATATTGTACGGTTGCACTCGCACTTTGTATATGGGAGTGGATTCAGCGTTTAGGATAAGATTGACCTGCCGCTTTTTACCATCCGCCTCACCCACCTTGCTGATTCTCCAATTATGGGCCGGCAGACCAGGATTGGAATCTTTTATTATTTCTAAGATGTCAGCCGGGTTGGAGGGCTCTTCTGTAACCCAGCTGATGGCTCTAGAGTGACTACGGATGTTGTTTTTTTGACGACATCCAACTGGGAACCCGGCCACACCTCACCCGCTCGACTCAGAGCAGCCTTTTACAGGTCTACTGATCTGGCAGCACCGAAATATGAGAGCTTTACTCTCCCCTGATGCCATCCTGCATCGTTGCAGATTGGTGGTTTGCCCGGCATTTCTCTACGGACATCGAGGTAATGAGCCATAATGGCTGATTGTACATGACTCCATTTGTCCTTGAGGATGGATCCATCCTCACTACTTCTGCTTATAACAGCCATCACTAGACTCTCCTTCGCCACTTCATTGAAGGGCTTGGTGAGTGTCCTGTTGATGGTGACATTAGGGCCTCTTGCCTTTTTCGAAGGCAGGGGTTCATCAGGTGATCTGATTCGTTTTACTTTATTAGCCGTTAACACAACTGAATTTGTGGCTCTTTCAGCCGACTCATTGGCCTTAGAAGCATCTATGACGCCTTTAGCACAGGTAAGTGACTCTTTTTGGTTTTCGGTAAGAGCCGAAACCTCAACAGCCTCCAACTTCGTCAAAACTCTGAGCGCTACACGATGCTCATTGTGCTTCCGTTTTGACGGTCGGACATGACGTTTTCCCCTCACCGCACCACCTGTTGTGAGTACTTAGGGGAGATTTTCACCATTTTTGGTGTGGTCGGCTTTGGCCAAGACCAACGGACGGACAGTCGGACGATTGGGGAATTTATTTTTATTTTGTCTGTATTAGACCGTAATAGGTACTACGATGTAGGCCTTACGGACTTTGTACAGATTTTTGCTATTGCGTAATCGGTACTGGTAACTATCCGCTATGTGATAAACACGTCCGTTCACTGCGAATGATCAGCAACGGTACGTACTCAGAGACATCATACAGGTGGCTCTGAACAAGTTGGCTAGATGGGCCAGAAGCAGCGGTTTGGGCTCTAACCTAAACAAGACAGAATTAGTTATCTTTATCTTTACTAGGATGAATAATGTCCCACCGTGGACCCTGCGCCAGTGGAACAGATCTAGTCTTTTCTGAAAGTGCAAAATTTTTAGGAATAATTCTAGATAGGAAACAGTTATTTAGACTTAATTTATTGGAACGTGTAAGGAAGGCCAACGTCGCCTTATATACCTGCAAAAAGGCTGTAGGGTCGCGGTGGGGACTCCCCTAAAATCGTCTATTGGATATATAGCAGTAGTTCGTCCAATACTATTATACGGCATTGTCGTATGGTGGACGGCAACTGGCAAACTAGCAATCACCAACCTACTATCAAAGGTTCAGAGAACTGTCTGCCTGAGCATAAGCGGAGCCTTAAGGACTACAGCGACTGTGTCTCTACAAGCCCTACTCCAAACTCGTATATTGCCGATTAATGTGGCGAGAGATGTTACAACCGAAGCGGCACTAATAACAGGTTGGTTTCGATGAGGGGCATTTCAGCCCGTGGTAACACTAGGGACCTAAACTGGTCTATGTGAACTTGTATAAAAAAAGATACGGCTGCCACCCTAACCTAAACCTAAGCATGTTGGTTCCCCGACAGGAGTTTTGGATTCAGGTTTTCCCTAATGAAATAATCTAAAAGTCTTTCCAGACCTTTCAATAGGAAGGAGGATAGGCTAAAGCCTTGTGGCCTAGTGTGTGATATCTTCCCCGCTTTGGTATCTTTCCATCGATTCGGGATGTATGAAAAACTGATACAGCCTACATACATTTTCTCCAGCCAGGGGATAATGTACTTTAACATTTTCTGCATATCTGCTTTAGTGATGCCGTCTTGTCCAGGTGACTTGAAGGGCTCAAGGCTATAATTAAACCAGCTTTCTCTGGATCTCCCAGTCAAAAAGCTAGCGACGCTCGCAGACCACTCGCATTCTTGTTGGTCGGGATACGTCAAAGGAAAAGCTTGAATCATTTGAAATATGCATACACCGATGATTACTAAAAATACCTTGGACGGACCGAGTCACAAATGATGAAGTTTTAAGAAGAATGCGTGTGAGACTACAGTTGCTCAAAACAACAAAAAATCGAAAAATTTTATATCTGGGACATCTAATGATACATAACAAATATACATTTTTGCAATCAATAACACCAAAAATTTTTTTTTGTTTCCTAGAACTAAAAACTTTTTTTGGGTAGATTGAAGCATACTATTGTATGTGTCCCAGACCTAAAAACTTTTTTTGTTTAGATAGAGGCATACTATTTTATGAAACCGAAACAAGACATTTTTTGGTAAAGTTTGTTTTTTAATTTTTTTTTTTAAATTCCAATTTTCTTGGAAGATCCTATAGTATTTCGACCATATTTTTTGAAGTATAAATCCAAAAGTTCCTTTAAATTAAAGGAACTATGCAACAAAAAAAATTGTTTCGTGTCTCAGACCTAAAAATATTTTTTTGTATCGATTGTGGCATACTGTTATATAGGTAAAATCCAAACCAAAAATGTTTTTATGGATAAATTTTATTTTAATTTTTTTTTATTTAAAATACTATTATTGTTCACGTACGCAGCATTGTCTCAACTTCCCGAGCCTGATCAATACCGGTCGCGTATTGACATCACTGGAATCTCCTCTACACCTCTCTTCGGAGACCTAATTCGCTTAGTACGGATGTGTAGAGTGCGGATTGCATATGGGTGGTGGTTGTTGTGTGGCTGCCTTGCTCATCTTCGGTTCTTTCTCTCCCTCTCGCTATCCGCAAAATCTATGGTAGTCGAACACTTGTAACGAGCCTCTGCGTTCACCACTTGTCGTTTCGCTCTACGCTCGCGCACACAGGCCTTGTCGCCAACCTCATACACGGTAATAAATCCTTGTTTATTTGAAAACACAACAAATAAAGATCCCCCCATATTTATATTTAAAATTACTAAAAATCGATTGCGTTTTATTTCTTTTATTTTCATTACCACACGAACCCCCCTTTTTGCACCCCTACACCAACAATTATCGTCAAAGGTACCCTTAGTATTTGCACTATAATTTTTGGAGTATATGCCCGATCAGGGCGACTTATACGTTAAATTAAAGCTATGAATGTGGGCTACCAATGTTGGAAATATCTCTTTCACTTAGAAACAGCTTTCTCTAATGAGGAACCAAATATAATCTCCCATCATACTTTGATCCCAGTGCCCTTGGTAACGCCGCTCGATGGACTTCATTTCATTGGTGAAACCTTTCGCCATGTTCGTCACTTACGTCGCCAAGATTCCCGGGGAAAAAGTTTAAATGAGAATGCAAGAAATGAATTTTGAGGGACATATTAACACCAGTTGGAATACATAAAGCGAAAAATAAGTTAGAAGAATACATACATATGTGTTATATACATAAATATAGAAAAATATATTTCTTACCAATTTTTTCATATTTTTTTAACAAATCATAATTCATTGTTTCATATTGCGGGCTTTTATTGGATCCAAGGAAATTTGAAACTACAAGCTTAAACGACCTCCATGCTGCAATTTCATCCGACGTCAAATATGATTCGAAATTTACATCTTTCATCAGTTTCTTTATCTTAGGCCCATCAAAAACGCCTTCTTCGATTTTTTGAAAAGAAAGACTTTTAAATAAAATTTTTAAATATGAGAATGAATTGCCATCTTTCCTTAAGGCTTTTACAAAATTTTTAAAGAGCCCCAGCTTAATGTTTTCTTTTTGGACGAGAGATGTGTTTTTTATGTTGTTTTTTTTTAACCCAATGTAATGTGTTTTCTTGTTGGCCATTTCTTTCTTCTGTAATGATCTTCACGAGCACGCACGGCTATCCCAGAGGCATAAAAAACAGCTATATTCCACATAACATCCCAACTACTTTTAAATCGCAACAAATTTTCCAGTCATGTTGTTCATATTTTATGTATTTTATCAATTTAGCCATTCCATAGTGTTGACAGCATGAGCAATGGGAATCGACGGTTTTTCATTTCCGTTGTGCAAAAGTACTGCTTCAAACTTTCTTTACTGCTGTCAACAAATAACCGCCATTCCTTTGAATTGTATGTTTGTTTATCCGCAGTTGTATAAAATTGTTTGTTAGGTATATCACGGGCTCTATAATATGATATGGGCATTTCCGCCGAATGGTCAACCAGGGCCGAAAAATAAAATGTTGGTAATCTTCGTATTTTCTTGTGAATAATTATAAAAAGTGAATACAAAATGTCTAAATTTTTAAAATATAATGGTTTCATAGCATATCTCAGTTGTTTTCATGAAAATTTGCCTAAACACTGAAAAATTTTATTTTTTCCATTTTAAGCTACTTTTACAGACATTTTTATATTTAATTATTTTACATATAAAAACATATGTTATGCTTGCACTATTTCTACAAAATTCTCTATTACAATTATTTAAGAAGAGAAAAATGCAAGGAGACCAAAAAAAGTTCGATTAACGATTAATTTAACGGTTAAAACAGATGGAAAAATCGTACGTTCGCGACCGGCACCTAAGCCAATTAGAAAAAAACCAATATATATAATTTATTGTGTAAATACTTGATAGAAAGCTACATTAATCCTCTTTTAAAATTAGTTAATAGCTTTAGAATATTCCGTTCCTTTTCGCAGATTTTTGCATGTTACTAGATTCAGCCAATGTTGTCTTCTATTTCGCGTACGTTCGTGACCACATGTTTATTGCTATCAAATGAAACCCATCTTTTGCACCTAACATAGAGCTACCAATATGCTATCAAATCACCAAAAAAAAAATGCGGGGAAAATTTTTGTTTTCTATATTTTTTGTACATCAAAAGAGTACGAACGTACGTTCGCGACCCGCGGAAATGCCAAAATATTGTACTGTGTGGTCAGTTCCAAATCTCTCACTAGATCATTGAGTTGAAAATGAGTTAAAAGCGATGACTTCTGACTCAAACTTGAATCGTTCAGAGTTGAGTACTCAGTTGAACTTGATGATATTTCCGTAATTGGGCTGTTAGCTATACTTGGACACTTGGGAATTGGTATAGTTTCCGAATGTGCAACTGGCACAGTGACAGATTTTACTTCCTTCTCATCCAATATAGCTCTCACATTGCATATAATCGCCCATGTGATGGCAATCGCATTTCGCCTAAAATTGGCGATTACGTTTTGAAAACGCAAAATAGATCCACAGAATTTTTTTTAGAACAACTTTTTCGTATTATTAGATTCACATTATTAATTATAGAGAATAATAACTACATCCACGTGCATATTTCATTATAATTAAATTTCAAAGACCATTAAAATTGAAGGAACAAATTTGGCGTTTTGTAATTTCAACTCACGCTTTTTCATCACATGTTTTATTCAGGGATAGGAACGGCCATAAATCATACATCAATCCTCATAAAATAAAATGCAAGTGCAATGTCTCTTATATGACTCTCTCACATTTGGCGAATTCAATATAAGCAAAAACATAATTTAAAAGCGGAAAAATATAAAACAAGATTTTTTTTGGATTTCCCTAACTTTACAAAATAGCTCATAACTTACATCTATACATAGATTTTTTTCAAATAGACAGTGTTTTCTTCGTTAGCATGCTGGCTTTTTAAAAATGTTGTTTAAGTACGATTTGATTGCATTTCGTTGATATCATTAATTTCTCTAGGTGCATAGATTGGCACATTTATCGCACGTTAACGCTCGTTGAAATCTGCCTACTCCTCGTTACTACATCCTTGTAATATTTGATTTGCAGATTTCAACGAGTAGGTTAGGTTAGGTTGAAGACAGGAGACGTGTAAACCTCTCATGTCCATGGACATACACTTAAGCCGGTGGTTCGGCCTGTTGTGCGCTCCTTATTTATGATCTTTTTATACCTCACGAGTTACAGAAAATCGGTAGTAGACACGAATTTTCCCAGTCATATTCTCTGAGATAAGTCAAGTCTGGTAATATGTCGGACCCGAAATGTTGGGATCTTGCATGTGTGAAAGCCGGGCAGTGACACAGAAAATGCTCCATCGTTTCGATGTTTTCCGTGCATGCCCTGCATTCGTCGTTTCCTGCTAGTCCTATGCGATGAAGATGTGCTTGTAAGCTTGAGGCTCCCGTTAGAACACTCATCATCTTACTAATATCGATATTGTTAAGTTTCAGAAGACTTCTTGTTTTCTTTTCATTTGGGTCACCCCATAGAATCTTTGCAGTTGCTCCTACTGTTGCGCTATTCCACACAGTTTTGTGAGCCATCACTGTCCAGTGCTTCAACTCATTTTTCGTGGCTTCGAAAGGTTTCCAATTTTCCAAGTTTATTACTCGAAGTAAGTTCTCTGCCCTTTGAATCCAAGCTGTTTGCCCGTTCATTTCCAATCACTCCGTTGTGTCCTGGTACCCAGCAAAGACGCAATTGACCATGGGATGAGTAATCATTTATCGGTCTTTTACAGTCATTTTCCGATGTTATTGCTTTAATCGCCATTTGGCTATCTGTGACGATGTTGGCATATTTAGGCTTTGTGGTGTTACTGAGCCAGTTCACAAACTCCGTGATTGCTCGAACTTCTGCTTGAAATACCCTGTTATGGTCAGGGAGGCGGAAGTGAAGTTCGACTTCTGGTTCATCAATAAAAAGTCCCAGACCCTCCTCGCTTGGACCCATCCGTGTAGCAGCTGGTTCCCACTGGCACATGGGCCAAAGTTCCATTTTCCCAGGAGCGTCTGTCTGGCACAAATGTATCACAGGTCGTTGTAAGACGCACTTCAGGAATGCGGTCGGATATTTCTGGCGTTTGAATGTGACCAACTAGAGATTCTAAAATCTTTTGATGGTACGACTTGTGGTCTCGATTTATCCATTCACCCATCACTTGTAGACGCCTTGCAGTGAGGGCTGCCTCATACTTTATACAGATGTATATTGATTGGATGTGCAGTATAGTCTCCAACGCTTTTGTTGGTGCAGTTCTAAATGCCCCGCTTATGCCTAGACAGCGTTGCATTTTTTGCAAACGTATTACGTTGCACTTCGTGTCTATTGATGTCCAACACACTAGACGGGCGTAGGTGATTATTGGTGTAATCACGCTCATTTGAAGCCAGTGAGTCATATTTGGACGTAGTCCCCATTTTGAACCTAAAGCTCTTCTGCACAACGACCAACATCTGTGGGCCTTTGTAACTCTTTCTTCAAGATGACCTTTCCAGTGCAGTTTCTGATCAAAGGTTACTCCCAAGTATTTTACCTTTTTAGTTATAGCAATTGTCTTATTCAGGAATCGAGGCCGGGTAAAACGTGGGATCTCCGTTTTCCTTGTAAATAGGCATTTCTGTTTTGTCTGGGTTAACATTTAATCCCCTTGATTGTGCCCAGTTATGTGCTATGTTAAGTGTCTCTTCCGCTCTTCTGCATAATAGATTTTGATGAAAGCCCCTTAGAAGTATTACAACGTCGTCTGCATAACAGACTGGTTTAAGTCCTTCATTGGGAGAGTGTGTATCGTCGTAACCCATAGAAGAGGCGATAAAATGCCCCCCTGAGGTATACCACGATTTACCTTGTCTCTAATTTTTATGTCATATGACCCACAAATAATCCACCTATTCCTTAGCATATTGTTGATCCAGTTTTTCAGCGCCCGGTCAACCTGAAACTCGTCTAAGGGCTGGATAAGTGTATCGGTCTGTACATTGTTAAATGCGCCCTCAATGTCTATGCAAACAGCAAGTGTATACATTTCTTTACTGAAGGACTCTTCTATGTGGTGCACTACCTCGTGTAGAGCTGTTTCCACTGATCTTCCTTTGACATAAGCGTGTTGTTTGAATTTTATCATCCGCTTTTTTACTTTTGACCATGTTATCAATTATTAGCTCCATTGTTTTTAACAGGAAAGATGTTAGGCTAATGGCGCGATAAGCCTTTGGGGTCGTATAACTCGGCTTTGGTATGAAGACCACCCTTGATTCCTGCCAGTTTTTTGGGGTATAAGAATGGGTTAGGCATGAAGTGAACACTCCAGCCAGATGAGTTGATACCAGATCCACCTCATTCTGCAGAAGTGCTGAAAATATTCCATCCGGTCCCGCAGCCTTAAAGGGAGAGAAACTTTTTATCGCTTCTTTAACCATACTATCTGTTATATCTGTAATAGGTACTTGATGCAATACATTTTCATTCTGTAACTGTTCCTCTGTTGGTCCAGCATTACCAGACGGAAAATGAGTTTTCATCAAGAGCCTTACGGTATCCTCTATAGTTTCCATCCTTTTACCCGTGTCATCCACCAGTGTTTCGATTTGGACATGAGTTTTTGAGAGGAACTTTTTCATTTTAGGCATGCTGTTAACGCTGTCTACCTGTTCACAGAAAAGCCTGCAGGAGTTACGCTTCGCCAATCAAATAATTTTATTGTATTCTTTCAGTCTTCTGTGGTAGTCGTCCCAATATACTGATTGTGTTTTACGTCGAGCTCTGTTGTAAAGTTTCGGACATCTTTGCCAATCGAGCGAATTTGTCCTGTCATCCAGGGTTTCTCATAGGCAGATTTCCTTTCTCGAAGTGGGCAACTATCTTCGAATGATTTTACAAGAGCCTCGGTATCTTCTTCACATTGACATCAATGTCTTCTGCACATAGATAATCGCGTGAGGCTGCTCCAATCGATTTCTAAGTAGATTTTATTGGGTTTGGCGGTGGCCGTGCAATTTTAAACCTTATATAACGGTGGTCTGTATAGGAGTGTTCATCCGAAACCCTCCACTCATGGATCTCGTCAATAAGATTTTCTGAACATATCGTTTTATCTAATACTTCTTCCCTAATTTTGTTTACGAAGGTTGCAGTGTATTTGTATTCAAAAATTCTATAAGGGCATGTCCCCTTTTATTGGTGTTAGTACTACCCCAAGCGATATGATGGGAGTTGGCGTCACACCCAGCTAATAACTCATTACTTGTGTGTTTGGATTCCCTCACCAGACGTTGTAATTCCGACGTAGGTGACAATGTCGGTGCATCGAATGGTAGATATAATGACGCCAGGTACATATTTCCATTACCTTGCCTCAGCACCGTTGCGTCCGATGTTGACAACTTGGAGAGAAAATAAAACATAAGTTTTTATGGTACAAAATACAAGTCCTTGGGCGAGTACCTGTGTTGGCGTAGAAAAGGTTATAGTTCACATGGTTTAATCCGGTAACCTTGTTGCTAGTTGTCCATGGTTCCTGGATCAAAGCAATATGAACCCTGCCTTTATTTATGATGTCCATCAGAGCGTTGGATGCTGTCTCGCTCCCGTGGAGGTTTATCTGGATGACCTCAATCATTTTCTTTCCAGTAAAAGTTTATTTTGGCAGTCTATCCTATCTGGTGGCACTCCTTCATTTTTTGGTAGTGGGTCATTCTCCTCCTTTCGTTCACTACCTATTACACCATCTTCCAGTCGACAATTTTGGGAGGCGGTGTTATTTTTTGTCGCTCCGTCATTGTTTTGAATCGTTTTGTAGCTCTTTTTATTTTGATCACCACCTTTGCTGGACACTTCCTGCAAAAGTGGCGGTACTATTGGTGAACTGGTGGTGTTATTGACTACTTCCACATCAGTTTTTGGTAGTGTCTCACTTGTCTCCATCCGTTCACTACCAGTGTTTGCCTCTTCAGACAGTATATTTGGACTCGATTCATCTGTCCTGCCAATGGGGACCTTTCCAATTTTAAAAAAGACTGTCCAGATCAAGAAGTACGTCATGCCCTTCACCATGACAAGATTGTTCTTGGATTCTGGGCCTATGCCCAACACGAGGAGAGTACCCTCGGTATCATCTTTCCTATAGAAGACTTCCCACTTTCTCACGGAAAGTTTTGAATTCTGTTAGCCAATGATGTCGAGTATGTACTCTGATGAGAACTTACTGGGACATCCCTTAACATATAGGGTCGTTTTTATGAGTTCAGGAATGTCGCTTTTCCTTACCAATTTTAGCTTTGCGCCGTCCCAAGGTGAGGGGAATCTATCCACACGTTTTACGAGGACACCAGCCTTAGCATCAAAACACCCCTCTCAAACTTACAACTCATTACTTCGATTGGTGCTTCATCCTTAGATTCGAGGACGTACTTCGCTACCCACGTATAGACCAAATCTTCGAAGTTACTCTTTTGGTCTTAGGGGATTCTGCCAGATGCACTACTGCTATCAATTATGGCATAGCATAGATCGTCTCGAAAATGTTGTTTAGCTATATTAGAATAAGATGGTGGCTTCTTACCCATCTTTATGGCCAATTGATTTTTCCGTGTCTGTAGAGTCTTTTTGTTTAAAGCCTCATGCTTAACGGATGATTTGGTTGACTTGACCTGCGTTACTGAATCTGTTCCGAAGATTCGTGTTAAAAATCTAATAGACCACCATGGTATTCTCCTGCTTTGACTGCTATTAAGAACTTGAAGAGCAGACTATTTAAAAAATTTAAAAAATCGGGTTCGGAGACCGATTATGCAAAGTATGCTATTGCCATATCTCAATTTAATATTGAATCTAGCAGATGTTATGAAATCTATTTAGAGAAGTTAGCCCTCAATTTTAAGTCTAATCCTAAATCTTTCTATGATTTTGTGAATATGAAACGTAGATCTAATCCAAGACCTTCTATGGTTAGAATGGATAGTGAGGAATTCTGTGGTGACCAATCAATCGCCAATGCTTTTGCAAAATTCTTTACATCAACCTATTCTCATCAACAGAGACAATTAGACGTCCCCTACCCTTACAATATTCCTTCATTGAATCAGTTTAGCATACCTTATTTTGATTTCCCATATGTATTTTCGAGTTTGGTCAAGCTTAATTCTTCCAATAGTGTTGGTCCTGATGGCGTACCTAGTATAATCCTCAAAAATTGTGCTCAAAGTCTTGCCCTTCCGCTCACATAACTATTTAATACTTCGTTAAAATATGGCTATTTCCCATCCATTTGGAGAACATCTTACTTAACCCCTCTTCATAAATCTGGAAGCCTCACTGATGTGGGGAATTATCGTGGAATCGCAAAATGAAGTATAATTCCAAAACGTTTTGAGAAAATTGTTACTAAGATTTTATCTCATAAAGTATCGTCTATTCTATGTCCATTCCAACATGGATTTCGTAAAGGTCTCTCAACTGTGATAAATTTGGTGCAATTCTCTTCTCAGGTTATAAACGAGTTTGTTCTTGGTAATCAGACAGACGTGATTTATACAGATTTTAGTAAAGCTTTCGATAGAGTCAATCACAAACTCTTGATACATAAGCTTGATCTTATTGGTTTTAGTGACAACTTATTGCGTTGGATATCGACTTATCTTGATAGTCGTATTCAGATTGTGAAATTTGGTATATCCTGCTCTGATCCGATCTTGGTTCCATCTGGGGTTCCCCAAGGTAGCCATATTGGCCCCATTCTATTTCTGCTATTCATCAACGATTTACCAGATTCAATTTCTAGTTCAAATTTACTGATGTATGCAGATGATGTTAAGATATTTTATTCTTATAAAACATCTGAAGATTCAATGCTCCTTCAAAATGATTTGATTAATTTTGGAAAATGGTGTGATATAAATTGCATGGACCTCAATCTTAAGAAATGTAAACATATGTGTTTCTCTAGGTCGAGGGCGATTCCATCCAGTTTTAGTCTTCATGGCTCCAATTTAGATACTGTTGAATCCTTTGTGGATCTTGGTATATTGATGGATCCTAAACTCAATTTCAATAATCACATAATTACAATGGTGAATAAAGCTTATGGCGCGAAGTTATTGACATTGATGTAGTTAGATCTAGAATAATATCTTTTTTAAATGTGTAAGTAGACTAATTTTATTGTTTGCATGTGCCGGCTGATGAAATTTTTCTGTAGCTGGTATTTCCACCCTCTACTATTAACCCGCCATGGTCCGGATCATGGTGTGTACGCAATCCCTATGTCATGGTTATGTGGCCCCCTCGGTCGGGAGGGGCGGGTAAGAGTGGTTGCGTGGGGAACGTTCGTTAAAAAAAAAAAAAAACTTTACCGCCCACGATCGAAGGACCCGGACTAGAGACTTCCTTTTGTGTGGTATGTTAGGCTTCTCCAAATTACTGGAAAACGGCGAGCCCTTTTTCTTCTAAGTCACGTTTACAGCGCTACGTTCTTCGGAAGACCTGACTCTTTTAGCGGCCTCGATGTATGTGTTGGAGGTCGAATTGTCGGATTCATCCCGTAATACGTTCTGTCGGTTCAACTTATTCAGCTTCCTTCTTTGTGCCCCTGACAGTCTCTTTTAGTTAGCAACAACAGTGATATTGTTTTCATTTGATGATTCAGAGTCCCCACTGGGGTTGCTTAGAGCCCCAGCTGGGTTCTGCTTCATCTGTCTTATCATTTGTTTTGCCTGCGGCTGGATGTGCTCTTGTTTCATTTTCGACTACGGGATCCAAGGCACCAAAGCTCGTAGAAGTGGAATGTTCACGATTGTTCGATAACGGCGACACATGAATCGTGAGTGAATCAACGCTTGTCGCCGGCACTGGGTTTTCCCTCCCCTGCGGCGTAATCTTCTTCGTCTTTTTTGGTTTAATCATAAAATGGTTGGGGATACACCCCCATAGCCAGTATTAGCCCGTAATAGGTACGTCGATATAGGCCTTCCAGACTGAGCTCAGAAGTTTCTGTCCAGAGACCGATGCATCCAATTCAAACAACGCTTTAAAAACAACAAACCACGTGGTTGCGTAGTAGGTAGGTGAATAGGTATTGCGTAATAGGTTAAAAACTATCCGCTCTGCGATAACACGTCCGTTCGCTACGACAGGCGGCGACTGACTGTAAGTATTTGTTTTTCTTTGACACTTGCTCCGCCACCTCTCGCCATCCTGGACTTTCGTTTCGCTCGGTACGCATCACATATCGCTCGTTCTAAGTACATCTTGCTGTACATATAAACAAAGGTAATCTTCGTTACCATTTATGTACACTAAATAAAGCTCTGCCTTTATAATTATCGAAAAAACTAAACTCTTGTGTTTTATTCATTTACTCTATTTTCTTTACATTAGCATCGCCAACACAGGTCACTACATACACACACACATCGTTCCCCCACTCCTGAGCTATCGTTGATCATTTAATTCGTTTGGAGTTTGTCATAGAAAGGATTTCGTCGCATCACCTCCCTTGTTGGCAAATTTAAATATTTTTGTCGTGCTATTGTTTGGAATAGTGGAGGGTAATACCCTACATGCAAATTGGTTTCGGTTATATACGAACATTTATATAGTGAACATTTTCATTATAAAATATAATTTTTTATAAAATTTTTCGTTCGCGCTCTTCGAGCGTACACTATCTTGCTGACTAATTCGTTGTTTAATCTTGTCGTTGTACTCTACAGTAAGCCATAGTCACCCTACCGTCAGTACAGTTGGCGAAATATAAAATTTGAATTGATTTTTTTTTAATTTTTGTCGTTTTTCTTGGGGTTTTATATCATTTGGTTTAGTCGTGTACCTCCGCGTACGCTACCTTCGATTATAGTTTGACAAAATTTGCTCATTTTGTAGAATACAGCAATTTTCTGTTAGCATAACTACTTTTTTCATTCGGATTGAGAAAACAACTTGTTGTCTGTCATCGTTTACGCCAAAATTGTCGTTTTCTTCTCTTGATTTATTTATAAGAGCTTCGGATGCTCTAGTGAAATTTGATGCGAATTTCAGAGTTAAGAAAGATGACGACCTGGATGTCTACGGTTTAGAAGTTAGTAGTCCCGAATTGAAAAACTATGGGCTAATACAAAAGAAACATTGGAAAAATGTCTTAATGACTTGGACTCTTCCGAAATCAACTTGGTGGATAGTAAATATGATGCGTCATATCAAACTTATATGAATTGTCTGTCCTCAATAAATAGGAAGTTGTCCCTATTAAAACATCGTGCTTCGTCATCTTCCTACCACTCTATGGTTGTAGAAAACCCAATAGAGCTCGTTTCACACCCAGGTTCGCATTCGGCTGAATCTATTGCGGATACGTCTGTCCTCTCACTAGCTTCCGGCGCTGTGACGCAGGCTCAGACCATTATACCCAATTTCGTTGATTCTGGCTTTAGACATATTTTGAATTTGCCCCCGTGCAACATTGACGTATTTCAAGGGGTTTTTTTGTCGTGGCCTACCTTTCGGGACCTCTTTTCGGCGATATATATCAACAATTCGCGTCTTAGTGACATTGAACGACTTTGTCACCTGGTCCAAAAAGCCAGCGGTGAGGCACGGGAAATTGTTTCGAAATTCCCTCTCACCCACAGGAGCTTCACTGTGGCCTGGAAAGCATTGAAAGATGCGTATGGCAAAACACGCATTCTTGTGAGTAATCACCTAAAGCTCCTCTTCGCTCTTCCCGTACTAGACCGCGAGACCAGCTCGGGTTTAAAGACAATACAACGGGGAATAAATGGGTGTCTTTCGACAATGGCGGTCTACGACGTTGTGACTGCCCATTGGGATCCCATACTCATCTTTCTGTGTATCAGTCCTTTGCCGAACATTACAGTAACTCTATGGGAACAGAGTATAAAAAATAAGTCGTCCCTCTCCTCCTGCCAGGACTTAGATTCTTTCCCCACGGAAAGAATACAAACTTTAGTTTGTCTTAGGGATCTAAAGGGTATTGACTCTGAGAAAAAGCCCGCGGTGAAGGACAACAAGTCGCATTCTACGAATGCTTCTTTTTCGAGTCCTCCCCGGTCACCTTTGAACTCGTCTTGTGTGCTTTGTCCCACCCAGAGTCATGTACTGCGTTCTTGTCCCCGATTCAAGAACCTTTCGGTTAGTGATAGATTTTCGGCTATCAAAAGGCATAGGTGCTGCGTGAACTGTCTATCTCGAGGATATGCAGTCAAAAACTGCAATAGCATACACAATTGCAGTACGTGCAATAAACGCCACCACACCCTTTTGCATCGCGCTGTGGGAACTTCTTCGCCACCAGCTACACCTTCGGTTACAGGCCACCCCTTACAAACTAGTGTCACCACCTCGTCGGTTATTGCACCCTCCCCTTCGTCGGTTGTACAACCAACAATTGGTAGAAAGGTATTTCATACCACCCAAAGCGGTAATGTGCTCTTGGGGACTGCCTCCGTGAATATCGTTCACCAGGGAATTTAGTACACTGAAAAAATATTGACCTGAAATTAAAAACAATTTTGCCTTTAAATCAAAGATTTAATATGTCTTTGTTTGAAGAATAAATTTCTTTCAATTTATGAACATTTACTTGATTTCAAAGCAAATGTCATTCGCTTAAAGTACAATTCCTTACTTCTATGATAAGATGTTCATAACACTATGTCATGTTGACTTTAACGTTACGTAATAAAATTAAAAAAATAATAATTGATTGTAGTACAACTGTCATTAGCTCAAGTATAAATTTTAATAGTTTGTACGATTTTTTAAAGACAATATAACTTTAATTTTCACTCCTGTGTTTTGGTAACGTTGTATTAAGAATTATTTTTCTTTTAAGTAAAGAGATGATTTTTAACTGCGAGAGGACAATTTAGACTCTTTTTGTTCGCTAAATTGAGAATAATAGTGAGAGTTACAGTGAAGTTTGTTTGGAATTTTGGAAATGAGTTCTTGTGGAGCAGTTGTAGAGAAAGGTTGTGTGCGCTTGTCCGAGTGGACATTTTTAATTCTACATTAAAAGCAAAATTGTTGGCGTCTGTTTGTCGGCAGTGTGTGCCATCCAGAAAAATTTTAGTGGCGATGATATTTGACAGGTAGTCGAAAACAAATTGTCTGGAAATTTCGATTGGCGGCTCATACGACGATGAGACAAATAGGGGTACATTAAAAATGTGAGTGTGCGTTGTAGTTACGCGAATTGATAACAAAAAGAGTCATACAATCTTTCTCGGACATTTAAAGTAGTAGAATTTCTGTGCGTTTACGAATTTATTACTTTGACAAAAACAGTCGCCGCCAGTGTTAGCGAACGGACGTGTTATTGCAGAGCGGATAGTTTTTTCAACCTATTACGCAGTATTTATTCATCTACCTACTACGCAACCACAAGGTGTTGCTCTTAAAGTGGGGGTTGAATTTGTTGCATTGGTCTCAGGACAGACATTTTGGAAGTAGTCTGGAAGGCCAACATCGACGTACCTATTACGGGCAAATACTGGCAATGGGGGTCTCTCCCAAAAATGTGTGATTAACCCTGATGAAGTAAATGATATTACGGTGCAGGGAAAAATAAACCCAGTACCGGCGGAAAGCGTTGATTTACTCGCGAGTCACGTGTCGTCGTTATCAAGACAAAAGGCATCGTTAATCGTGAGCAAGTAACTTCTACGCGGTTGGGTGCCTCGGATCCCGTAGTCGAAACAGATACAAGAGCACATCCATTCTTTGGCAAAAGAAACGATGAGGAAGATAAAGAAAACCCTTTTAAAAGCTGGGGTTGCTTAGAGCCCACCCCAGCTTTTAAAAGCTAGTGGAAATCGGACTCCGAGTCATCAAGTTATAACAATATTAGTATTGTTGAAAATCGGAAAAGACTGTCAGGGGCATAAAGAAGGAAACTGAATAAGATGAACCGGCAGAAGATATTACAGGATGAATCTGACTACTAAAAGAGTCAGATCTCCCGAAGAACATAGCGATGCGAAATCAATTAAGAAGAAAAAAAGCTCACCGACACCCTGCACTTCGGAGAAACCTATTCAATCTACCAAAAAAGGAGTTTCTAGTCAGAATCCGTTAATGGTGGGAGGTGAAGTTGATCTTGTTGTTGAGAAGGTGAGCAAGTCCACCAAACCATCCATAAAAGAGGGGGCCTCAAACAAAAAGACCCATTCTAAAAGAAATAGCAAGGTGGCTATAAAAAGGGTAAGGAGCACCATCTTATTCCCAAATAGCCAAAAACATATTCAGGACGAACTAAACTATGCCATAATTGATAGCTGTAGTGCGTCTGGCAGAATTCACAAAGATCATCTTCGAAGATTTGTTCTACACAAAGGTATTGGACCACATTCCCGACTCTAATGATGGACCAACAATCCAAGTAATGAGTTGCACGTTTGAGAGGGGCGTTTTGATGCTGAAACTGGCATCACAATGCTGTGTCGATGTCCTCTAAAAACTAGTGGAGAGCATCCCGTCACCTTGGGACGGCGCAAAGCTGAAACTGGTAAGGAAAAGCGACATCCCTGTACTCATAAAAACATCTTTCTATATCAGAGGAAGGGCAAGTAAGATACCGTCAAAGCGCATAATGGGGAAGTGGGAAGTCTTCCACAGGAAAAATTATCCCGATGGTTCTCTCCTGGTGGTAGGCATAGACCCGTATTTTAGGGATAACCTTGTCAAGACAAAAGGCATGGCATCTTTCGGGATTTGGAAAATCTTCTTTAAGATTGGAAAAACCCCCATTGGTAGGACAGTTAAATCGCGCCCAAACACGAACGTACCGCCTGCAGTGGCAAACGAAAATAGTGAACAGATAGAAGCGAGTGAGACAATTCCAAAAAGTGAGGTGGAAGTGGTCGATAACATCGCCAACATAACATAATCAATTTTGCAGAAAGTTCCCAGCAAAGGTGGTGATAAGGATATGAAGAGGAGCACAAAAACTGAAAACAAAGAGGGAGCGACAAAAAACAACACCGCCTTCCAAGAAGTGGTCGATAACATTACCAAATTACCGATAATATCACCAATTTTGCAGAATGTTCCCAGCAATAGTGGTGATAGGAATAGGTACATAAAGAATGAAAACAAAGAGGGAGCGACAAAAAGTGACACCGCCTCCTAAAGAGGTCTACTTGAAGAGAGTGTAATAGGTAGTAAATGAAAGGAGGAGAAAGACTCACTACCAAATAAGGAGGGAGCGCAACCAGATAGGATAGATCAAAAACAATATAATTTAAGAAGACATTCCTTCCTGTAGCGAGTAATTGTCAGTTACGAACGAATAGGAATTTGATTCCAACGAGTGAAGCTTTTCGCGGATTTTCAGACCGTTTTTGCCGAATTTTTTGTAATTGTCACAATTAAAAAATTAATATTAATCGATAAGTGGAAAAAAAGTTCAATCAATGTTCGCGCCTAGTGGCCCTTTCGCTCCGCGAGGGTCCCTAATGAGCTTTTCGTTTATCAGGGAGGCGACTAGTGGCCCTTTCGCTCCGCTAGGGTCCCTAATGACTCTTTCGTTTATCAGGAAGGCGCATAGTTGCCCTTTCGCTCCGCGAGGGTCCCTAAAGACTCTTTCCTTCATCAGGGAGGCGCTTACAGGCCGTTTCGCTCCGCGGGGTTCCCTAATGACCCTTCCGTTTTAGTTGCAGCATCCCCTCGATGTTGCAAGGTGGCCGGAATGTTTAAGTACGATTTAATTGAATTTCGTTGATATCATTAATTTCTCTAGGTGCATAGATTGTCACATTTATCGTACACTTGCTTCGCCACCTCTCTCCATCTTGGACTTTCGTTTCGCTCGGTACGCATCACATATCGCTCGTTCTAAGTACATCTTGCTGTACATATAAACAAAGGTAATCTTCGTTACCATTTATACTAAATAAAGCTCTGCCTTTATAATTATCGAAAAAACTAAACTCTTGTGTTTAATTCATTTACTCTATTTTCTTTACATTACTGCATCGCCAACACCGGTCACTACATACACTCACACACATCGTTCCCCCACTCCTGGGCTATCGTTGATCTTGTAATTCGTTTGGAGTTTGTCATAGAAGGGATTTCGTCGCATCGATTACCCTAGCCTCCCTCGCTGGCAAACCTCCCACCTAAACAAATGTGAAAAAATAATTTTTTCGACTTTTTTCTATTTTTTATGTTTTTTTTTGTACCAGGAAAAAGTGTTTTTAATAAAAATATAATTTTTTCCTCATATTTTTGACGACTGTTAGGTTAGGTTAGGTTGAAGAGAGGAGACGTTTAAACGTTTCATGTCCATGGACATACACTTAAGCCAGTGGTTCGGCCTGTTGTGCGCCCCTTATTATGATTTTATACCTCACGAGTTACAGAAAATCGGTACTAGACACGAGTTTTCTCAGTATCTTCCAGTCATATTCTCTGAGGTGAGTCAAGTCTGGTAATATGTCGGACCCGAAAAGTTAGGATCTTGCATGTGTGAAAGCCGGGCAGTGACACAGAAAATGTTCCATCGTTTCGATGTTTTCTCTGCATGCCCTGCATTCGTCGATGTGCTTGTAAGCTTGAGTGTCCCGTTAGAACACTCATCATCTTACTAATATCGATCTTGTTTAGTTTCAAAAGACTTCTTGTTTTCTTTTCATTTGGGTCACCCCACAGTATATTTGCAGTTGCTCCTACTGTTGCGCTATTCCACACTGTTTTATGAGCCATCACTGCCCAGTGTTTCAACTCATTTTTCGTGGCTTCGAAAGGTTTCCAATTTTCCAAGTTTATTACTCGAAGATCTCTGCCCTTTGAAGCCAACCTTTTTGCTCGTTCATTTGCATTCACTCCCTTGTGTCCTGGTACCCAGCAAATACGCAATTGACCATGGGCTGAGTAATCATTTATCGTTCTTTTACAGTCCAACACAGTTCTGGATTTGACCCTTTCCGATGTTATTGCTTTAATCGCCATTTGGCTATCTGTGAAGATGTTGGCATATTTAGGCTTTGTCGTGTTACTGAGCCGTGTTATGGTCAGGGAAGCGGAAGTGAAGTTCGACTTCTGGTTCATCAATAAAAAGTCCCAGACCCGTCCTTCCTGTGCCCAGTTATATGCTATGTTAAGTGCCTCTTCAGCTCTTCTGCATAATAGATTTGGATGAAAGCCCCTTAGAAGTATTACAACGTCGTCTGCATAACAGACTGGTTTAAGTCCTTCATTGGTGAGGGCTTTTAGGAGACTGTGTATCGTCGTAACCCATAGAAGAGGCGATAAAATGCGATTTACCTTGTCTCTAATTTTTATGTCATGTGACCCACAAATAATCCACATATTCCTTAGCATATTGTTGATCCAGTTTTTCAGGGCCCGGTCAAACTCGTCTAAGGACTGGATAAGTGTATCGGTCTGTACATTGTTAAATGCGCCTCAATGTCTATGCAAACAGCAAGTGTATACATTTCTTTACTGAAGGACTCTTCTATGTGGTGCACTACCTCATGCAGAGCTGTTTCCACTAATCTTCCTTTGACATAGGCGTGTTGTTTGAATTATAGCCTGTCATCCGCTATTTTACCTTTGACCATGTTATCAATTATTCGCTCCATTGTTTTTAACAGGAGAGAAGTAAGACTAATGGGTCGATAAGCCTTTGGGGTCGTATAACTCGCCTTGCCAGGCTTTGGTATGAAGACCACCCTTGATTCCTGCCAGTTTTTTGGGGTATACGAATGGGTTAGGCATGCAGTGAACACTCCAGCCAGATGAGTCGATACCAGATCCATCTCATTCTGCAGAAGTTCTGGAAATATTCCATCCGGTCCCGCAGCCTTAAAGGGAGAGAAACTTTTTATCGCTTCTTTAACCATACCATCTGTTATATCCGTAGTAGGTACTTGAGGCAATACATTTTCATTCTGTAACTGTTCCTCTGTTGGTTCAGCATTACCAGTCGGAAAATGAGTTTTCATCAAGAGCCTTACGGTATCCTCTATAGTTTCCATCCTTTTACCCGTTTCCTCCACCAGTGTTTCGGTTTGGACATGAGTTTTTGAGAGGAACTTTTTCATTTTAGGCATGCTGTTAACGCTGTCTACCTGTTCACAGAAAAGCCTCCAGGAGTTACGTTTCGCCGATCTAACGATTTTATTGTATTCTGTATTCTAAAGTCTGCGGACATCTTTGCCAATCGAGCGAATTTGTCCTGTCATCCAGGATTTCTCAAAGGCAGATTTCCTTTCTCGAAGTGGGCAACTATCTTCGAATGATTTTATAAGAGCCTCGGTAATCTTCTTAACATTGATATCAATGTCTTCTGCACATAGATAATCGCGTGTATGCTGCCCCAATCGATTTCTAAGTAGATTTCCGAATTTAGTCCAGTCGGTCTTAGCCTTATTACGGAAACTTATGGGGTTTGGCGGTGGCCGTGCAATTTTAAACCTTATATAACGGTGGTCTGAATAGGAGTGTTCATCCGAAACCCTCCACTCATGAATCTCATCAATAAGATGTTCTGAACATATCGTTATATCTAATACTTCTTCCCTAATTTTGTTAACAAAGGTTGCAGTGTTTCCTATGTTAAGAGCTATGAGGTCATTTGTATTCAAAAATTCGATAAGGGCGTGTCCCCTTTTATTGGTGTTAGTACTACCCCAAGCGATATGATGGGAGTTGGCGTCACATCCAGCTAATAACTCATTACTTGTGTGTTTGGATTCCCTCACCAGACGTTGTAATTCCGACGTAGGTGGCAATGTCGGCGCATCGAATGACAGATATATTGACGCCAGGTACATATTTCCATTACCTTGCCCCAGCACCGTTGCGTCCGATGTTGACAACTCTGGAGAGAAAATAAAACATATGTTTTTATGGCACAGAATACAAGTCCTTGGACGAGTACCTGTGTTAGCGTAGAAAAGGTTATAGTTCACATGGTTTAATCCAGTAACCTTGTTGCTAGTTGTCCATGGTTCCTGGATCAAAGCAATTTGAACCCTGCCTTTATTTATGATGTCCATCAGAGCGTTGGATGCTGTCTCGCTCCGGTGGAGGTTTATATGGATGACCTCAATCATTGTCCTTCCAGTAAATGTTTCTTTTGGGAGTCTATCCTATCTGGTGGCACCCCCTCATTATTTGGTAGTGGGTCATTCTCCTCCTTTCGTTCACTACCTATTACACCATCTTCCAGTCGACAATTTTGGGAGCCGGTGTTATTTTTTGTCGCTCCCTCATTTTTTTGAATCGTTTTGTGGCTCTTTTTATTTTGATCACCACCTTTGCTGGGAACTTGCTGCAAAAATGGCGGTACTATTGGTGAACTGGTGGTGTTATTGACTACTTCCACATCAGTTTTTGGCAGTGTCTCACATGTCTCCATCCGTTCAATACCTGTGTTTGCCTCTTCAGACAGTATATTTGGACTCGATTCATCTGTCCTGCCAATCGGGACTTTTCCAATTTTGAAAAAGACTGTCCAGATCAAGAAGTACGCCATGCCCTTCGCTATGACAAGATTGTTCTTGGATTCTGGGTCTATGCCCAACACGAGGAGAGTACCCTCGGTATCATCCTTCCTATAGAAGACTTCCCACTTTCTCACGGAAAGTTTTGAATTCTGTTTGTCAATGATGTCGAGTATGTACTCTGATGATAACTTACTGGGACATCCCTTAACATATAGGGTCGTATTTATGAGTTCAGGAATGTCGCTTTTCCTTACCAATTTTAGCTTTGCGCCGTCCCAAGGTGAGGGGAAGCTATACACAAGTTTTACGATGACACCAGCGCAGCGTTGTGATTCCAGCCTTAGCATCAAAACACCCCTCTCAAACTTGCAACTCATTACTTCGATTGGTGGTTCATCCTTAGATTCGAGGACGTATTCCGCTACCCTCGTATAGACCAAATCTTCGAAGTTACTCTTTTGGTCTTCGGGGATTCTGCCAGATGCACTACTGCTATCAATTATGGCGTAGCATAGATCATCTCGAAAATGTTGTTTAGCTATATTAGAATAAGACGGTGGCTTCTTACCCTTCTTTATGGCCAATTGATTTTTCCGTGTCTGTAGAGTCTTTTTGGTTAAAGCTTCATCCTTAACGGATGATTTGGTTGACTTGACCTGCGTTACTGGGTCAACTTTACCGCCCACAATCGAAGTACCCAGACTAGAGACCTCCTTTTGTGTGGTTACGTTAGGGTTATCCGAATTACTGGAAGACGGCGAGCCCTTTTTCTTCTTCGTCACTTTTACAGCGCTATGTTCTTCGGGAGACCTGACTCTTTTAGCGGCCTCCATGTTTGTATTGGAGGTAGAATTGTCAGGTTCATCCCGTAATAGGTTCTGTCGGTTCAACATATTCAGTTTCCTTCTTTGTGCCCCTGATATTGTTTTCATTTGATGATTCAGAGTCAGAGTCCCCAATGGCTTTTAAAGGCTGGGGTTGCTTAAAGCCCCGGCTGGGTTCTGCTTCATCTGTCTTATCATTTGTTTTGCCTGCGGCTGGATGTGCTCTTGTTTCATTTTCGACTACGGGATCCAAGGCACCAAAGCTCGTAGAAGTTGCTTGCTCACGATTGTTCGATAACGACGACACATGACTCGTGAGTGAATAAACGCTTGTCGCATCACTGGGGTTTCCCTCCCCTGCGCCGTAATCTCCTTCGTCTTTTTTGGTTTAATCATAAATTGGTTGGGGAGACACCCCCATAGCCAGTATTAGCCAGTAATAGGTACGTCGGTATAGGCCTTCCGGGCTGAGCTCAGAAATTTCTGTCCAGAGAACGATGCATCCAATTCAACCTGCGCTTTGTAAACTGATGGTCCAAATACTAAATGTACTTGGAATTTAAAAAAAATTTACCATAAAACATTTTTCTAATATTTTTTTCGTGTTTGTGACACCGAATTACACCAGAAACTGTTATCCACATCCCTTGGACAAAATTTTTGTTGCATAGTGTTATCAGAGCTAAAAGTGTTGTGAATGTCGTATTCACGTGTAAACAGTAGTTTAGTAGCTGTCGATAAAACAATTAGTAATTAATTTTATGTCAAAAAAATTTATTTTTTCTGAATATTTTCTCAAATTTCTTTTTTTATTTGAAAGTACAATCCATCCGGTTAATAATGGAAAATAATTTCATTCAAATGGCTGCCTCGGCTGGCCGTGCAGTAGCCTACACGATCGGTCCAATTTTTAAGCACATTATCGATTGTGTGCAGCTGTATTTCACCAATGGCTTCACGAATATTGTCCTTTAAAGCGTCAATTGTCTCTGCCTTGTCGGCGTAACACTTATCTTTGAGCGCACCCCACAAATAATAGTCCAACGGTGTCAAATCGCAGCTCCGAGGTGGCCAAACTACATCAGCTCTGCGGCTGATAATGCGATCTTCAAAAACAGGGCGCAAAACATCGAGTGTAGCTTCGGCTGTGTGGCACGTAGCGCCGTCCTCTTGAAACCAAATGTTGCCAATATCCTCCTCTTCAATTTTTGTGAACAAAAATTAGTTCAACATGGCCCGATAACGATCGCCATTGACTGTAACGGCCAATCCTTGCCCATTTTCGAAGAAAAATGGCCCAATTATGCCTCTGGACCAAAATCAGCACCAAACAGTGACTCGTTTTGAATGTATCGGCTTTTCAATGTATGCGTGCGGGTTTTCTGTGCCCCAAATGCGACAATTTTGCTTGTTTACATACCCGCCAAGGTCAAAATGAAAAAATCAAAATCAAATGAAAATCAAAAATGAAAAAAAAATTGAATATCAAAATTTTCAAAGTAATGTCGCAATATTTCCCAGCGTTGCTCAAGCGTATACACAACCATATTCGTTCAGCGGAAGGATAAAACTAATTATCTGTCAAATCAGACATGAGCTAAGTGTTACCATTCACGAAATAAGCACTAGTTGGAAAAAAAAACGTTAGATGGCGGACCCTTTATAAGTAAGAGAATTTTATAGTTTTTTTTTAAATAGTGTTTTTATTTGACACTTTCATTTTGTTTTTTAACACTTGTATATTTTTGTTTATTATATGTAGGTACTTAATTACAAGCGATTGTGAGATCTTTATTGGCGCTTGTGATGTGGGAATCGGGTTCTCTTACCAATTTTTTCATAGTATCATTGTATTTATTCGTCGATTATTCCTATTATAAGGGTTTTCCAACAAGAGGTGTTATTTTGAATCACCCGGTATATCGGTAGCTGTCACTTTTGAAACTTTTATTCCTTGACATTCGACAAGTAGGAACTACGCTATTACTAAAAATGGAACGATATACGACCATCGAACGATACAAAACGATCTAACAAAAAAAAAACGATACGAACGATACAAAATCATCTTGATTTATGAGGCCCATTTCCACCTCGGTGGCTACGTCAACAAGCAAAATTGTCGCATCTGGGGCTCGAAAAACCCAAGAGTTATTGTTAAGAAGCCTCTCCATCCTCAAGGTGTGACTGTTCGGTGCGGTTTATGGTCCGGCGGGTTCATTGGACCTTACTTTTTTGAATGGATTGCGCTGTCGAGAGATGATTAATGATTTTTTATGGTCGGAGTTGGATGGTATTGATCTGGACAACGTTTACTTTCAACAAGACGGCGCTACGTGCCATACAAGCAACGAAGCCATTGCTCTGTTACGGGAAAAGTTTCCGGACCGTGTTTTGTCTCGAAGAGGTGATCACAATTGGCCACCGAGATCTTGTGATTTAATACCTTGCGACTTCTTCCTTTAGGCCACGTGAAAGATAAGGTCTACGCCAACAGCCCAGCGTCGATTCAAGACCTCAAAGATAGAATTCGTGAGGCTATCGAGGACATAGGGCAGCCACTTTGCGATTTGGTTATGGAAAATTTCATGAAAAGGATATGGTCCTGTAAGCGTGGTCGTGTTGGCAATTTGGCTGATTCATTATTAACGGCATACCTTCCTCTTTATTATGAAACAAACATCCGATCATTTATCTCAAAAAATTTAATTTTTCTTTGAATACCAAAATAACACCTCTTGTTGGAAAACCCTTTATATGGCAAATCTTGTAATAACATATTGTCTAAAGTCTGCTCATCCGCGATCTTTGCGTTCAAATCCCCAACTATACAGTATTTCATAGGGCTGATTTCATACAGAAATTGTTTAAAATTTTCAAACTGTGTTAAGTGTTGTCCTTTTATGTTGTTCATTATTTGTTTATTTGGTAGTTTATACACCTAAAATTTTGAACATAGGCCACCAGTCCCGGAAAATTTTGAAGGACCAGCTGGTAGTAGTTTCGGCTACGAAGTCTGACCGGAGACTGGAGCACAGTGCGGTGATGCAATTTCGGCGGGTACGCACTTTAAACCCATAACAACATATGTGCACCAGTGTGGGTCGCCAAAAAAAGTTGCACCGGTCACCCCCTAGTTTTGAAGATTATCTAGAGACAATTCCGGGGCAACAAAAAAAATTTTTTTCTGTGCACCCTACATGACGCCCTTTTAATTTTATTATCCTCCGTTGCCATTTGACGTCCGATCGTAACGGGATGCATATCGTTGCTCGAGTTTTGGCCAGGACTATATTTCGTCCATATGTCACTTTGGACTCCAAAGTCAAATTCGATAAGTGACCTATGTCATCTCGTTTTCTACCCCCCTAATTGGTGAGTATTTTGAAACGCTAATAAAGGTCTTCAGAAATAATAAAACTTTTGCTTTGGAAGTACCCACTATTATTCATAAACAAAAAAGTTATGCTAGTTTCAAAATTACAAAATACATGAAGAGATCAAATTACACAATTTACTTTTGACGTCGATTTCTGCCTCTCTCACACACATACACACAGATAAACCCCATTCACATCCACCATGACGGTTCGGTTCAGTACGAACTGTTGAGAGATTCGTCACCAAATGTTAAAGTGTTCTAAGGAACAAAATCAGAATAAAATCACATTGTTTTCCCATGCACCCTACACTACACAAAAATAGTAATTTTGTCACTGTGTGCTTATTTAACGTATGATACGTCGTTGATTATATCTTGACAACTTTTTCCCTATGTCAGTCAGTAATCCGAGTTAAATTTTTACTAGTGACTTGTACGATTTTCTACCCCTATAAAGTAAAGGACGTTGAAATAAATATTTTTCCTTTTACGATTTTTATTTTTTATTCATTAATTTATTGAATTTACAGTACAAGTAAAAACTTGAAATTATGTCCAAAATTAAGATCACAATTGTTTTCGCTGGTAATTTCGGAAGGTCGAAGTTAATGCACACGAAACAACAATCAGGGTAATACAGTTGTAATGCTGTGTTGCATCTCCTTCTCTCTTTGTATTTGATTCTCAGACTTCTCTTAAAGTTGCACTTTCTCTTGATTTTTAGGGGCTTATGTTAGCTTCAACTCTATATTAATTAATTTTAATTTAATGTTATGTGCCATTCTCAAAATAAGAATGTTTTGTGCTGATTGTTAATGAATCAGCATGTAAGGATATAGATGAAAAGCGGATTGGTATATATTTTCCAAAAAAAGAAGGCGAGAGCGTTGATAGAGGGACAGAAAACGAGGTCAAAAGTAGATTGGGTAATTTGATCTCTGCATGTATTTTGTAATTTTAAAACTAATATAATTTTTTTGTTTATGAATAATAGAGGGTACTTCAAAAGCAAAAGTTTCATTATTTTTAAAGACCTTTATTAACGTTTCAAAATATTCCCCACTTAGTGGGGTAGAAAACGAGATGACAGAGGTCACTTATCGAATTTGACTTCGGAGTCAAAAGTGACATATGGACAAAATATAGCCCTTGCCAAAACTCGAACAACGATATGCATCCCGTTACGATCGGACATCAAATGGCAACGCAGTATAATAAAATTAAAAGAGCGTCATGTAGGGTGCACAGAAAAAAAATTTTTTGTTGCCCCGGAATTGTCTCTAGGTAATCTTCAAAACTAGGGGGTGACTGGCGCAACAATTTTTTTTTTGTATGGGGACCGACCCTTACTAATGTCCACTCAACAGCATGACTACAGCAAGGGCAAGACTACCGAAACCACCCTGCATGATCTAGTCAGCTTTATAGATGGATCCCCCTCTGTTAAGGAATATACTATCGTACCTTTCTCAGGTATAGAGGGGGCCTTCAATAACATAAATCCAGCCGCTACAGTAACCCAGGGTGTTGACAGCAGTATACTTAGGTTCATTCTTAACCTTCTAATAAAGAGAAGAATTTCAGCTAGTTTAGGGTCAACTGACCTCCATAGATTTGCCAGGAGTGGATCGCCCCAAGGGGGTGTTCTGTCTCGTCTGCTAAGAAATATCTCCATGAACAATATTTTACTTTCTCTGGAGATGATGGGTGTCAGAGTTGTTGCCTTTGCAGATGACGTGGATATTGCTGTTAGAGGGAAGATTCTGGATATTCTCATATACTTAGGTATTTTACTAGACTGAAAGTAACACTTCAAACCCAACATTTTGAAAAGAGCAAAGGCTGCGCTATATAGCTGTATGAGGGCTATAGGAAAACGCTGGGGTCTGAACCCAGCTGTAGTCAGACCGATAGTGCAGAAATCCACCTCTGTGCGATAAATGTTGCAATATGCCGCATGTACTGCGAATAGACTCAGGGAACTGTCACTATGGTCAGTAAATGGCTACGGACATAGTGTCATTCAAGACAGAATGACTGACCTTCCGGGCACTGTTGTTTGCACTATGACTGAACCACTCTTTGTCAAGTATCTCACTTTTATACCTAATAGATCAGAATGGAATGGTCGTATCCCAGGACAGAGGAGATTCATTTACTTCTATACGGACGGTTCCAAACTCGATAACCAAGTGGGCTTTGGTATCTTTTCTGGGGAACTTCAGCTATCACTTGCATAAAGACTGCCTGATCAATGCAGTGCTTCCCAGGCAGAAATCGTAGCTATTAAAGAGGTTCAGAATGGCTGAAAATTATTGTGCTGACTAAAGTCGGTATAAATATTTTCTCTGATAGTCAGGCTGCTATCAAGTCCCTGGAAACTATTCATGAATTCAACAACTGCCCTCGACTGTCGCAGTTCTCTTAACGAGATGGCTGAGCAGTTAAATATTCACCTGATATGGGTGCCGGGCCACTGGGATACCAGGGAACTGCAAGGCATATGAACTTGCAAGACTAGGAACTACCTTACATGCTCCAGGGGACTTGGAACATGTGGGCATGCCTCTAGCAACCTTCCAGCTGCTCTTGAGAGATAGTGCACTTACGGCAACAAATGGCAGGTGCTCACTAGTCAGGAACTGCATACATTCCAGGCTGATGAGGCCCGAAAGCACTGCTGCCGTTCTCGAGAACGGACGTCTCGCTTATCGTGTCTGACATGACAGGTCACTGTCTTATTGGAAGGCACGCAGAGAGAATAAAGGTTTTGCATAATGACTTGCAGAAACTGTGGAGATGAAGAGGAGGAGGAATCAATAGAACACCTTATGTGCTTGTGCCCCGCTCTCTCTAGAGGGCTGCATACAACCTCTTATTTCTTTGAGGAGTTAGTTAGCTTGGCTGATGTTGGTTTCCGCCAACTTTTGAGCATTTTAAAGCAATCAAATAGGTTTAAAGGGAGGGGGAAGGATATTTTATGTTTTCCCTTACGTCGCCGTGGTAACGCAATGGACTGGACAGTCTAAGTGATTCTGTTTTACAAGCTGCCACTCATAACCTAACCTAAGACCGACATCCACATAAAAGTTATCTTTCAGTATCTGAGACCCATATATGTAATTTTCGGCATTTTCTTCAGCAATTTTCTGTAAGCATCTCGTGGCGAGATGTGGTGCCGCTCGTGTGCCATGTGTAACCGTGTTGAGTGTATAATAAGTGATGGGTAATCGTGGATCCTCCCTCCAGATAATTAATTGATATTGCTGGTTGTCTGGATGTATTAATATCTGTCGATACATTTTCTCGATATCAGTGGTAAAGACAAATTCTGGAAGCCGGAAACAAAGCAAAATTGAAAATAATCCACTTTGGACAGTTCAACCGGTGTACATTAGGTCGTTCAATGAATAATCGGATGACGTTTTTGCCGATGCGTCGAAAACTGCTTTTAGTTTTGTCGAAGTGCTATTAGGTTTTAGAACACAATTATGCGGAATGAAGTACTTAGGATCTACTTGAAGAATGAAGTACTTTGCCTAGTTGCTCATAATCTTGTATAAACTGTCTATATTGTGTTTTCACTTCTTCGCTTTTTAATAATCGCCGTTCTAGGGAAAGGAATCTGTTATATGGCATTGGGTGTGACTCCTAGCGCAGCAGAGGAAGTCTTACAACAAAGAGGCCTTGTTGTTATATACATGCTGAGTGAAATGGGACTTACATAGTTGTTCTGGTGGCGAGAGATTTTTTTCGGTGGTTTCATTTTCATCTAATTTCCACAGTTGTTTTATTGTTTCTTTTAACGATGAGGTTCTTTTAAATATTGCACATGTAAGTGCACATAATGGTTGATGATTTGGATTTTTTCTGACTGCACGGCCCATTATCCAGCCAAGTACTGTATTTTGGGGTGCTGGAAGATCCTCAGCAAGTCTATGGTTCCACCTTGAGCTAGTTTGAAGTAGTATTCTGCTCCGAGAAGGATGTCTATTTTTTCTTGCTGATTGAATTGGGGATCTGACACTTTAAGGTTGTTTGGAATATCCCAAGTTGTAATGTCTATCTGTTGATTTGGTTGTGGTGGTATGATGCTTGGAAGTACATACGCCTCGAAATTTGTAGAGAAGTTAAGGTCCCTGGACTTCATCTAGACACTTATGCGATATTTCGATTTTTTCTGAATATTGCCAACGCCATCAATGCAAAGTGAGGGTTATTTTGTTGATAAAGAAGTTTTTGACTAAGGCGTTTAGATACAACGTTCACCTGTGAACCAGAATCAAGTACGGCTCTAAATTCATCCAGTGAGCAGTGGGAGCAGTAATAATTACTTTAGCTGTGGCCAATAATACATAGCCCAGGCGCCCCCAGCAGCATTTGCAGCTGTTGTTGTAATTGGAACAGCGTTGGATGAAGATATACCAATTGACTCATGAATAGTTTTCAGATTGTTTGATTCTGAGGTTTGCTTTGATGACTTTGTTTCTTTATGTGACTTGTGCAGTTTCTTTTCCAAATGCAACAACGTGTTGTGTTTCTTTGAACAATTTTTACAGGTACCAGATGTGCAGTATTTTGACGTGTGGTCATTTTTAAAGCAATTTACACATAGTTGTTGCTGTTGAATCCACTGTAAACGCATATGTTCCGCTAACTGTAAGAACTTGCTACAGTGGTATAATGGAAACGTATTTTCCATTGGAGGTTGCTTCTATTGAAACAGCATTATTTGTAGGTCTGTCCTTTAGACCCTTTAGTTCCTTTAATGATTGCAAGAACCTGATATGTGCATTTCTATCCAGTTTTTTTTAAGAAGTGTAGCAACAGTGCATCCCATTAGTATGTTTTAATGCCGATATTATTTAATGGCAATAAACATTCCGTAGTAGGTTTAGGTTAGGGTGGCAGCCGTTTTTTTTCGGCTCACATAGACCACTTTAGGTCCCTAATGTTACCACAGTCTAAAATGCTTCTCATCGAAACCAACCTGTTTGATATACAAATTAATCCATAGTACGAATATCGGTACCGGAAAAATCTGTTAGCCTGGCTAGAAAAGCCGAACCAAGTATATCCAGTCGTCGTTTACTCAGAGCGGGGCAGTCGCATAGCAAGTGCTCAATGCTCTCCACTTCTTTCTCATCTCCACAGCTTCTGCAGAAGTCATTAGAGTCAATACCCAATCTTTTGGCGTTTTCGCCGTCAGAACTGATACTAACGCAGACAATCTTTGCCTATCTAGTGCGAGGAGATATTTTGATCTTCTCAGGTCATACCTTGGCCAGATTTGTCTAGCTACGCTGCAGGTGCCGACTTCTGTCCATCTTTCGTTGGACTACCTGATTGTCTCTTGCCTAAGCCAAAGCTTGCACGTGGATAGTGTCGCACCAAAATGTGCAAATTCTTGAATAATTTGTAATGTCGTCCCTTTAATAGCAAGTTCAGCGGCTTTGCAGTTCCCCGGGATATCCCTATGCCCAGGCACCCATATGAGGTGTGTATTAAACTGCTCAGTCATCTCGTTAAGAGATCTGCGGCAGTCGAGGGCTGTTTGTGAATTTAGGGATGTTGCCTCCAGAGAATTGATGGCAGCCTGGCTGTCCGAGTAAATGACAACGCCAGTGTTGGTTACTATGTTGCGACTCAGCCACTTGGGTACTTCCCATATTGCCATTATTTGCGCTTGATAGACACTGCAGGTATCTGGTAGTCTGTGAGCTGTATCCAAACTAAACTCTGCACAGTGTACTCTGAAGCCAACCTTTTCATCAAGCTTCGAACCATCCGTGTAAAAGTGGAGTTGGTTTCTATTACCTATTTCTTCCAACCCATTCATCCCTGGCGGGAATCATAGTGATGTAATTTCTCTGGAAGGTGTACACAGTTGATATCCATAGCACTACACTTTGATATCCTCATGTGACCGTAACTTCTCTCGCCACAATATTAATCGGCTGTGTATGGAGTAGGGCTTGTAGAGACTCGGTCGCTGTAGTCCTTAAGGCTCCGCTTATGCTCAGGCATGCAGTTCTCTGAACCTTTAATAATAGGTTGGTGACGGTTAGTTTGTCAGTTGCCGTCCACCATACCACAGTGCCGTATAACAGTATTGGACGAACTACTGCTATATATAAGTTTATCCAATAGACGATTTAAGGAGAGAGGCCCTACCGCGACCCTTCCTGCAGGAATATAAGGCGACGTTGGCCTTCCTTACACGTTTCAGTGCGTTAAGACTGAATAACCGTTTCCTATCAAGAATTATTCCTAAAAATTTTGCACTTTCAGAAAAGTTCCATCTGTTCCATTTATCCGAGGAGGAGGTCCACAAGTGGGACATTATTCATCTTAGTAAAGAGAACCAATTCTGTCTTATTTGGGTTAAGACCCAAACCGCTGCTTCTGGCTCATCTAGCCAACTTGTTCAGAGCCACCTGTAAGATGTCTTTGAGGATGTTTTCGAATTTGCCACTCACTGCGATTGCCACGTCGTCCGCATATGCCACGACCTTGCAGCCACAACGTTCTAGATCTAGCACAGTTTCATCCACCGCTAGGTTCCAATTTAGGGGAGACAGTACTCGGCCTTGTGGGGTCCCTCTGTTTACAAACCTTGTTAGAGTTGTGGACCCAAGAAACGCTGTCCAGTTATTTGCCTCATCCTGCAAGTAACCTACTGTACGGGGTGAAGCTGATAGTATTTTCCACAGCCTTGCGCCGTCGGAGACCTTTTCCACTTCGCCACAGATGGTATACCAATAGCGTCTTTGCGCCTTCCTAAGCTCCTTCTTTTATATCTTGAGTTGATCTTTTTACGCATCCCAATCATTAGCGACTCCAGTAGATTTCGCCTTGTTGAATAGCTTGTTGCAGGTCTTTTTCCTTGCCGTTAGCACAGAAGTCCACCATTGAGGTTTAGTTTTACCCTTGTACCTTGTTTTTGGACAGGTTTCTTCAAGGGAACTATTGAATGATGTGGTGATATGCTCGACCAGATTATCCAGAGTGGCTCTGTCATTCGGTTCATACAGAAGTTTCGAGTTGAGGAAATTTTTGAAATTATTCTCAAACAGGTGCCAATTTGCCTTTCTCACATTTCTGTGGACGGCTCAGAATGAGTGGTCATCCAATACATTCCACCCAATAATTTTGTCAGTAGCAAACGTTACGTCGAGTACTCCTTGTCTGTCTTTAATTGTAAAGGTAGGTTTATTACCTATTTTACAAATACTTAGGTTGGTAGTTAGAACGAAGTCAAGATGCGAATCACCTCTATTTTTTATATCCGTACTACCCCAGATAGAATAATGAGCGTTCGTGTCTGCTGACGAGCTCGTCAGACGTTGCTTCGTCTACTACTTCCCTGAAGAGAGCTGTCGGTGCTACAGTTTCATAAGGCAAGTAACTGGAGACCACCCAATATATGCGATTACCGATCTCTAGACTAACAGCTGTTTGGTCTTTACCACTTAAATTAGTGAGGGAAAATAAACTTAGTTGGCCACTAGCAGTTTAAAGTTGGGTGTCCTGATACCGTACGCCCTTCTTCCTACAACGTAGGGCTCCTGTATCAGGACGATGTATAAGTTAAGGATTCATAATCTTACAGAAAGCTTTAAGTTGACAAAAATCGAACACCTTTAATATTTGCATATCGATGATGAAACGTTATCAGCACAATGTTATATCTGCTTTGCTGTTGTCCATTCCACCAGGTTCTCTATTGCTTTGATATGCCTCTCTTCATCTATCTTTGTATATATCTTCTTATATCTTTGTTATGCTGATGTTCATCGCGATGCTGTTGTTGTTGTTTCAATTGCAGAACTAGTTTATAAGCTGTTTATTATTTTCTTAGTTTTAAGTTTAGTTGATAAGAAGACTTCGTATAATAAAGAACGAAAGCTGTTTTGCTTTAATTGGCTATTTAGTTTTAATTGGCGCCCTAACGGTGGAAACCCAAAAACAACAAAATCAACTCATAAAAAAAACAACTACGTTGTCCAGAGAATAAAAAGACAATTAATAAAATCAAAATTAAGTAATAATATAATAACCCAAAACAACAAAATCAACGCATAAAACGTATGCTTCAACAAAACAACCACGTGTCCAGATAATAAAAAGACAATTAACAAAATAAGATTTAAGAAGTAATACAAAAAAGTTAAATTATAATTTATTTTGTAAAGACAATCTAATGTAAGTGTTAAATTTCCATATAATTGAGTGCATAAAATAATAAAGTTTAGTGTTAATACATGAAATACGAATGAAATTAATTAGTATTTCATAATTATAAGTACAGTATATTTTAATATTCAAAATACACGTGTTTATATCAAGCACGTGTGGCTCTTTGTCAGTAGGTTTTTGATACTTTGAACATAACTTGGAATAGTAAATGATATTATGAATAAAATACTTTTTGAATGAACATAAGTGAATTGATTGACAATTTCTCAAATTTAAATATATCCAGACCAAACATGGATGAACAAAGACTCCAGAATATTGAACAAGTTTTTGCAAATAAGTTAGAAGAACAGAAAATTGAATATGAACAAAAGTTAAATACTTTAGCAAAAACTATAGAACAATTAACTATTGATAAATGTTGTGAAACTAAGAGAAATGAAAATAAGGCAGAAAAATATGAAGAGGCTGAAATTCTTGATTCGGTTGTATGTAATGAATCTCTTGACATAGTCAAATCATTGCCGGAGTTCGATGGAAGTATTGAAAACTATGTATCTTGGCGACAATCTGCCCACACAGCATACAAAGTTTTTAAAAGATATACAGGAAGTTCTAAACACTATCAAGCTTTAGCAATCATAAGAAATAAAATCAGAGGTAGTGTAGATGGTGTTTTGGCGTCATTCAATACAGTTCTTAATTTTGATGCAATCATTTCTAGACTTGATTTTACATATTCTGATAAGCGACCAACATATTTAATTGAACAAGAGTTAAGTACACTTAGACAGGGGAATAAAACTGTTGTAGAATACTACCAAGAGGTTGAAAAGAAATTAACTGCTCTTACTAACAAAACTCTTATGTCATATAAAGAAGATCTTGCTTTAGCAATAAACCAAAAGTATCGTGATGATGCTTTAAGAATTTTTGTTTCTGGCCTTAAGAATCAATGAGCGATGTTTTATTTTCTGCACGACCTGCAGATCTACCGAGCGCTTTAGCTCTAGCCCAAGAAATTGAAGCCAATCATGAGAGATATGCATTTGCGGCTTCATTTAGTAGAAGAAACGAGGAAAAACAAAATTCAGGCAACAGAAAACCAATCAAAAGTCGAACCAATGGATATTGATCCATCTATATCAAAATTTAGACAACCTAATGTTAGGTATGAAAGAAATAGTGGAAGAAAACAGTTTTTCCAAAATAGAAACCAAAATAGTAATGATCTAATGGACGTAGATCCAACTTCTTCGAGATTTAAATCAAATTTAAACTCAAAAAAATTTAATAAACGGTTTGAAAGTGATCGGCAAGCAGGTTCATACTCTCAAAGAATAAACCACATACGCCAAGAACCCGATACTCGTGAAATAGACGAGTATCAATCAACAGATCAAACCGAATTAGACCAAATGTATGGTGACCAATTCCATTCCGACGGGATTAATTTTTTAGATCAAGATCGCAACTACCGTATATAGAACGGCTTGTTGCTGGTTATAAATTAAAATTTCTAATCGGGCTATCAATTACATTAAACCTATAAAAAATTTACAAAATATCTTACCAGTTTGTAAAGTTAGTTATCCATTTTCAGTTTATTCTATACATGGACATAACAGTATTGAGTACAAATGTTCATTAAAAATTTTTAATAAAACATCAACATTCTTCATATTACCTCAACTTTCAAAGTTTGATGCCATAATAGGTCTTGATCTTTTGAATGATATTAACGCTACGATTGATTTAAGAAATAACTGCATTAAATATGCTGGAGGAAAAGAATTACTACAATTCGTGCGATGTAGTAATTTTAATTATATAAATATTAATGATGTTGATGTCCCTCTTTTCATAAAGGACAAATTTGATAGAATTATTAAAAATCGTATAAAGGTTTTTGCCGATCCAAACGAATCACTAACCTATAATACTAATATAGTAGCAACAATTAGAACTATCAACAACGACCCAATTTACTCGAAACTGTACCCTTACCCAATGGGTGTAGCCGATTTTGTTAAGCGTGAAATTAGTGATCTTCTAGCTAATAAAATTATTAGACCTTCCAGATCCCCATACAATAACCCCATTTGGGTCGTAGATAAAAAGGGTATTGATGAATTTGGTAATAGAAAGAAAAGACTTGTAATAGACTTTCGTAAGCTCAATCAGAAAACAATAGAAGACAAATATCCCATACCCAATATATCAGTTATATTGACAAATATGGGTAAAGCAAAATTCTTCACAACTCTCGACCTAAAATCTGGGTTTCACCAAATTGAACTTTCCGAGAAAGATAGGGAAAAAACGGCTTTTTCCGTAAATAATGGAAAATACGAATTTTGTAGGCTCCCGTTCGGATTGAAAAACGCTCCCAGTATTTTTCAAAGAGCAATCGATGATGTGCTTAGGGAAAATATTGGCAAATTTTGTCACGTTTATATCGACGATGTAATAATTTATTCAGAGACTGAGGAAGATCATATCAGTCATATCGATTGGGTTTTGAGAAGATTACTCGAAGCTAATATGAAAATATCAGTAGAAAAATCAGTATTTTTTAAAACAAGTGTTGAATACTTAGGATTTGTAGTAGCTAGAGGAGGTATTAAAACTTCACACAGCAAAACAGAAGCTATAAAAAATTATCCCTTACCTAGCACATTATTTGGTCTTCGATCATTCCTTGGCTTATCGAGCTATTATAGATGTTTTATAAAGGATTATGCTAAAATTGCGAAGCCTTTAACAGATTTGTTGAAGGGAGACAACAGTAAAATTTCAACATATCAATCAAAAAAATGTCAAGTTGAGTTAGGACCCACACAGGTTCAAGCTTTTGAGAAACTTAAAACTATTTTAGCATCTGAAGAGGTTACCTTAATGTATCCCGATTTTAGGAAGCCATTCGATCTTACAACAGACGCTTCAGCGATTGGTTTAGGTGCGGTGCTATCGCAAGACGGTAAACCTATTACCATGATTTCGAGGACTCTTAAAGGCAATGAAGTTCACTTTGCAACAAATGAAAGGGAACTTTTGGCAATTGTATGGGCATTAAAGACCCTCAGGAATTATTTGTATGGCGTTAAAGCCCTAAACATTTATACGGATCACCAGCCGTTGACATTTGCAGTTTCAGACAGAAATACAAATGCTAAAATTAAACGATGGAAAGCTTTCACCGATGAACATAATGCCAATTTGTTTTATAAACCTGGCAAAGAAAATTATGTTGCAGACGCATTGTCTCGCCAGTTTATTAATAACCTAGACAATGAAATTAGTTCAAATTCCGGCACAGTGCATAGTGAAGAGTCACTCACAAATGTCATTCAGACCACAGATAAACCTCTTAATTGTTTTAAAAATCAAATTATAATTGAAGAATCAGAATTTAGTAGAAATAAAACTCAAAATTATATTCGGTAAAAAGATACGTCACACAATTAATTTCATTAATCGAGAAGGATTAATCAACATTGTAAAAGATGCTATTAATAAAGACTGCGTTAATGCAATTTACTGTGATTTAAGCATATTAGCATACCTTCAACATTGAGTCATTTCCCAAAACGAAATTTCATCACTGTAAAAACTTTGTCACGGATATCTTTAACCAATCAGAACAAAAAAGAAATCCTTCTCATGGAACACAACAGGAACACAACAAGTGATTATCGACTATTATTTCCCTAAAATGACAAGAATTGCTAACGAAATTTTTAGAAATTGTAGAACCTGTTCATTAGGCAAATATCAGAGACATCCACAACGACATGAAATAGCAGAAACTATAATTCCTTCGTATGTAGGAGAAATCCTTCATTTAGATATATTTTCCACTGATAGACGATATTTTTTAACGTGTGTAGACAAATTTAGCAAATTCGCTGTAGTATTACCCATCGCTTCTCGCACTATTGTTGACATCAAAACACCCTTACTACAACTTGTAAATATTTTTTCGAACACAAAAGTAATTTACTGCGACAATGAAAAATCGTTCAATTCAGAAACTATAAAGACGTGTCTTCTTAATTTCAATATTAATATTGGAAATTGTCCTCCAATGCATAGTGTTTCGAACGGCCAAGTCGAACGTTTCCATAGCACTCTGGTGGAAATAGCTAGGTGTCTCAAAATGCAAAGAGAAATAATTGATACTGTTGACGTTATTCTTTACGCCACTATTGAGTATAACAGAACTATTCATTCAGTGACATCAAGGAGACCAATAGATATCATACATTCAGCATCTTCAGATTTTCTTCTAGATATAAAAAATAAATTAATAAGAGCACAGATTTCCGAACTAGGTTCTCACAATAGAAATAGAAAACATAAAACTTATCAAGTCGGTGAAAAAGTATTTCTTAAATCAAATAAAAGACTGGGCAATAAGCTGAGTCCAGTTTATTCTGAAGGTATTGTAGAACAAGATCTAGGTACCACAGTTTTAATTAAAGGGAGAGTGGTCCATAAGGACAATATAAGATGATATAACCTATTTCAGGATATGTTCAAATGTTCAAATACCCTATTTTGATATTACTCTTTAGAAGTTGAATGCTATTTGTATTTATGAATATTGATATATCAAATTTATTTTTTTTTTATTTACAATAATATTATGGGAATTTATCACGCATTTGCCATGTATAAAATGTATTTTTTAGCATTTAAGTTTATTCTATGAAAAAAGTTTACAAAATTTAATTTATGAACACAATTCTAATTTATGAACTATAATGTGATGTCAATATTAAAACAATATCGATATTATCTGGCAATAAGTCCTGACGGCACAAATATGCTGAAGGCGAATTTACAACACACAGCAGCTAAAATTGGCAGGCAGATGCTTACTCCACAAACACATGATCATAAACTATGGCACTTGGGACAGCGGGCTTTGGCACATCCAGAATAATTAGTCTACCAAGTACACAGTACGACCGTGGAAGGTCTTTTCAAAAGAAGGGGAAGAGTTAAGGATTCATAATCTTACAGAAAGCTTTAAGTTGACAAAAATCGAACACCTTTAATATTTGCATATCGATGATGAAACGTTATCAGCACAATGTTATATCTGCTTTGCTGTTGTCCATTCCACCAGGTTCTCTATTGCTTTGATATGCCTCTCTTCATCTCAAGGATGATTAGTGTGATGGAGGTTAATCGGTAGAATTCTTACCATCATTGGTAATCGACAGGTTAATATCCACTCCGACAAGGGTGTTATCGAAACCATATTGCAGGGTTGCACTTGCACGTTTGTATGTGAGGTGGATTCAGCGTTAAGGATCAAATTGACCTGGCGCTTTTTTTGCATTCCTGCATCTTAGCAGATTGGTGGTTTGCCCGGCATTTTTCTTCGAACATCGAGGTAATGAGCCATAATGGCTGATTGCACATGGATCCATTTGTCCTTTAGGATGGATCCATCCGCACTACTTCTGTCTATAACAGCCTCTTGGTGGTGACATTAGGGCCTCTTGCCTTTTTTGAAGGCAGGGGTTCATCAGGTGATCTGTTTCCTTTGACTTTATTCGCCGTTAACTCAGCTGAATTTGTGGTTTTTTCAGCCGACTCATGGGATTTAGAAGCATCTATGACGCCCTTAGCCCAGGTAAGTGACTCTTTTTGTTTTACCTGCGGTGCGGTAATGTCATGACCTCTTGCCTTTCCTGATGTTCCTGCAGGTTGATTTATTTTTTTCCACTAAGTTCGCTACTAGAACTCTCTTATTGTTGTAGCGATCATATAGTGCATTCCATGCAGTACTATAATTGTCATCTGTTAAGTTATACTGGCTGATTATATGTTCAGATTCCCCAGAAACGTTGTTTTTAAGGCCACATTTTCTGAATTGCCGGAATACTCTGTTTATCTACCATCTCGGAAAATAAATCGTGAAACTGACGCCATTTTAGGTAATCTCCATTGAAGTGTGGAATTGTTACCTTCTGTAATGGTTATGAACCTCTTACTGTTAATTCCAGATCTTTAAATTTATCCCAAATATCGTCGTGTAAGCTTTGGATTGGAGTCCAAAGCTTGTTGATTGTGTCTATATTTATTTGGTAGTACTGACGATGATGAGATTCTTCCATAATTGACAGTCCATTTACGAAGCTTTTTAATGCCGTCATCCGAGCTGTTATTTGTCGTATAAGACCTTGATGATTGGTTGATTTCTCACGAAATGTGCTCTACTGATTAGTCAGGCTCTGGAAGACCTTGCTGCTCTACTCCTAATGTCTTAAGTAAGACGATTGGCTTCATTTTTGAACTTCTCCAAATATGAGTTGGTTAACTCACTGATTTTGGTGTAGAAGTTTACCCTGAAGTACTCATGCTCCGTTGTTAATTTTGAAGTACCGTGAAGTATTCTTAACTTCGTATTCTTAACTTCGTATTCTTAACTTCGTATCCTGATCTTCGAATTCATTCCAAGCTTCGGTGAGACGTCGAATACGTTCACTATAATATTCTGCGGTTGATTTTCTATCAGAATCACAATCCTTTTTGTAGTTACGGATGATCTGCTGAATGTCCTCACCAGTCTTTTGTTGAGAGTCCAATAAGTATGCAGAGGTTTCCATGTTATTAAATTTAGTTTTATTTTAGCTGGAGGGTGGCGCAGAATGAGCTATATGGTTTGAATTCTTTATAACTTTTTTAATTATTATTCTTTCTTTGTTTTTTCAGCATTTTGTGAAGGAGACTTGGGGAATTAATTATGAATCGAACAACGTACAAAAATAATCGAATTTTTCGTTCGTTTCATATCCCCCACTACTTTAAAAAGTTATAATACGAGGGCTGCTATATATGTATATTTCTGGCCTAATAATGAAAATGCGAATATTTATCATCAAAGTAGTTTTATTGTTTTTCAAAGTATTCTCCAGCATGATTTATACACTTTTGCATGCGTTCAAACCAATTGTCGAAGCACTTTTTCCACTCCGATTGAGACACCTCCAGAAGATGGAATGTTGTATCCCAAAAGACATCAAAAGTATTATAATCTGTGACGTCGGAACAGGACACCAAACATTGGCGACAGAGTTTGCCGAAAAGGGAGAGTTCTCTACTCTGCCGCTGATTAATTTACGCAGAAACTTGCGGCGAACACCGTATCACTGATGACTCAGGGAAAGTAATTAATGCCAACACGTAGGACCTTAAACCTTGTCGACAGGGAAGAAATTAAGAGACAATAAGGGAAATTAAAAGATATAAAAAGAAAGAGAAATGTTAAAAGAAGTGAGAGAAAATCCGCCACCACATCAAATAACATGTTATTGAATTCCTGTTATTTTACTTTATAAGAAGAGCAGCCTCCATATTCAATACTTTTTTCATAAGACAATCGAGCGAAACGGACAGAAAGCCAACACGCCCAAGCAAGATCGCATCGGCTGGTGCGATAAAAGCCCCCCCAGCCCTACCATCCACCAATGGAAGCAACCGCCAGGGTAATATCCGACATAAGGATACAGCCACCGAACCATGGCCATATGGTATCCATTTCCCAATCGATGCCGTGGCTTTCACCCCCGCCAAAAGCCCCATCACACCCAGGCGTGGACTGCAAAGGGAAATCTAGAAAATATATGGAAAAACCCCATTTTATCCGCACATAATCACACAGTGCAATACACACTACTATCTCCACTATGCTGATCCATAAAAACCAAGCCGAAAGTGAGCATACGCACGCACCCACATATGAGCATTGACATTTACAACCAATGCAAATGACTTGAATACAGGACTATTGGTCATATAATAGTCCTCTTCAGTACTAGTAGTTGTAGATCAGTCCTTTTCAGGACGCAATTCGCCCGCATACGCGATTACTCGCATACACGGTAAGACTGCAACACGGTCAGCCCGCATACGCGATTAGCTCGCATACCCGATTAGGTTAGGTTAGGTTGAAGAGAGGAGACGTTTAAACGTCTCATGTGCATGGACATACACTTAAGCCAGTGGTTCGGCCTTTTGTGCGCTCCTTATTTATAATATTTTTATACCTCACGAGTTACAGAAAGTCGGTACTAGACACGAATTTTCTCAGTCATATCCTCTGAGATGAGTCAACTCTGGTAATATGTCATCATCTTACTAATCTCGATCTTGTTTAGTTTCAGAAAACTACTTTTTTTTGTGTTTTTCTTCTCATTTGGGTCACCCCACAGTATCTTTGCAGTTGCTCCTACAGTTGCTCTATTCCACACAGTTTTGTGAGCCATCGCTGCCCAGTGCTTCAACTCATCCTTCGTGGCATCGAAAGGTTTCCAATTTTCCAAGTTTATTAATAGAAGTTCTCTGCCCTTTGAAGCCAAACTGTTTTCTCGAAACCCAGAAAATACGCAGTTGACATGGACTGAGTAATCTAGATTTGACCTTTTCCGATGTTATTGCTTTGATCGCCATTTGGCTATCTGTGAATATGTTGGCATATTTGGTATTACTGAGCCAGTAAACACACTCCGTGATTGCTCAAACTTCTGCTTGAAATACTGTGTTATGGTCTGGGAGGCGAAAGTAAAGTTCGACTTCTGGTTCATCAATAAAAAGTCCCAGACCCTTCCTAGCCTGGACCCATCAGTGTAGCAGCTGGTTCCCACTGGCGCATGAGCTAGTGTTCCGTTTTCCCAGGAGCGTCTGTCTGGCACGAACGAATCACAGGTAGCTGTAAGCCGCACTTCAGGAATGCGGTCGGAGATTTCCGTTGTTTGAATATGACCGATCAGTGATTGTAATATCTTCTGATGGTACGACTTGTGGTCTCGATTTATCCATTCACCCATCACTTGTAGACGTCTTGCTGTGAGGGCTGCCTCATACTTTATACGGATATCTATTGGTTGGATGTGTAGTATAGTCTCCAACGCTCTTGTTGGTGCGGTTCTAATTGCCCCGCTTATGCCTAGACAGCACATACGTTGCACTTTTTGCAAAGGTATTACGTTGTACTTTTTGTCCATTGATGTCCACCACACTACAGAGGCGTAGGTTATTATTGGTCTAATCACGCTCATGTAAAGCCAGTGTGTCATATTTGGACGTAGTCCCCATTTTGAACCTATAGCTCTTCTGCACAACGACCAACATCTGTGGGCCTTTGTAACTCTTTCTTCAATATGATCATTCCAGTACAGTTTCTGATCCGAGATTACACCCAAGTATTTTACCTTTATAGATATGGCAATATTCTTATCCAGGAATCGAGGCACGGTAAAAGGATGAATCTTCCTTTTCCTTGTAAATAGACATATTTCTGTTTTGTCTGGGTTGACATTTAATCCCCTTGGTTGTGCCAGTTATATGCTATGTTAGGTGCCTCCTCAGCTCTTCTGCATAGTTGGTTTGGATGTGTGCCCCTTAGAAGTATTATAACGTCGTCTGCATAACAGACTGGTTTAAGTCCTTCGTTGGTGAGGGCTTTAAGGAGACTGTGTATCCTCGTAACCCATAGGAGAGGCGGTAAAATGCCTCCCTGAGGTATACCACGATTTACCTTGTCTCTTATTTTTACGTCATATGACCCACAAATAATCCACCTATTCCTTAGCATATTGTTAATCCAATATATCAACGCCCGGTCAACCTGAAATTCGTCTAAGGACTGGATAAGTGTATCGGTCTGAACGTTGTTAAAAGCGCCCTCAATGTCTGTACAAACTGCAAGTGTGTACATTTCTTCACTGAAGGACTATTCTATGTGATGTACTACCTCATGTAGAGCTGTTTCCACTGATCTTCCTTTAACATATGCGTGTTGCTTGAATTTTAGCTTGTCATTGACCATGTCGTCAATTATTCGCTCCATTGTTTTTAACAGGAAAGAAGTTAGGCTAATAGGTCGATAAGCCTTTGGGATCGTATAAATCGCCTTGCCAGGCTTGGGTATGAAGACCACCCTTGATTTCTGCCAATTTTTTGGGGTATATGCATCAGTTAGGCATGCAGTGAAAACTCCAACCAGATGAGTTGATACCAGATCCACCTCATTCTGAAGAAGCGCTGGAAATATTCCGTCCGGTCCCGCAGCCTTGAAAGGAGAGACGGTATCATCTATAGTTTCCATCATTTTACCCGTTTCATCCACCAGAGTTTCGGTTTGGATATGAGTTTTTGAGAGAAACCGTTCACAGAAAAGCCTCCACGAGTTACGTTTCGCCAGTCTAATGATTTTATTGTATTCTTTGAGTCTTCTGTGGTAGTCATCCCAATATACTGATAGCTTTTTACGTCGAGCTCTGTTGTAAAGTCTGCGGACATCCTTGCCAATCGAGCGAATTTGCCCTGTCATCCAGGGTTTCACATAAGCAGATTTCCTTTCTCGAAGCGGGCAACTATCTTCGAATGATTTTACAAGAGTCTACGTAATCATCCTCACATTGATATCAATGTCTTCTGTACTTGGATAATCGTGTTTAGGCTGGCCCAATCGATTTCTAAGTAGATTGCCGAATTTGGTCCAGTCGGTTTTAGCTTTATTACGGAAACTTATTGGGTCAGGCGGTTTCCGTGCAATTTTAAACCTTATATAACGTTAGTCCGAATAGGAGTGTTCATCCGAAACCCTCAGCTCATATCTGATACTTCTTCCCTAATTTTGTTAACAAAGGTCGCCTTGTTCCCTATGTTGAGAGTTAGGAGATCGTTAGTATTCAAAAATTCTATAAGGGCTTGTCCCGTTTTATTGGTGTCAGTACTACCCCAAGCAATATGGTGTGAGTTGGCATCACAACCAGCTAGTAACACATTACTTGTATTTTTGGATTCCCTTACCAGACGTTGTAATTCCAACGCAGGTGGCAATGTCGGCGCATCGAATAGCAGGTATACTTACGCCAGGTACATACTTCCATTACCTTGCATCAGAACAGTTCCGTCCGATGTTGACACCTCTGGGGAGAAAAGATAGCATAAGTTTTTATGGCACAGAATACAAGTCCTTGGACGAGTACCTGTGTTAGCGTAGAAAAGATTGTAGTTCATATGGTTTAATCCAGTAACTTTGTTACTAGTAGTCCACCGTTCCTGGACCAAAGCAACATGAACCCTGTCTTTATTTATTATGTCCATCAGAGCAATGGATGCCGTTTCGCTCCGGTGCAGGTTTATCTGGATGATCTCAATCATTGTCTTTCCAGTAAAAGTTTCCTTTGGGAGTCGTCTATCCTATCTGGTTACACTCCCTCCTTATTTGGTAGTGAGTCTCCTCCTTTCGTTTACTACCTATTGCACACTCTTCAAGTAGACCTCTTTAGGAGGCGGTGTCTTTTTGTCGCTCCCTCTTTGTTTTGATTCTTTATATACCTATTCCTATCACCACTATTGCTGGGAACATTCTGCAAAATTGGTGATATTATCGGTAATTTGGTAATGTTATCGACCACTTCTTGGAAGGCGATGTTGTTTTTTTCGCTTCCTCTTTGTTTTGAGTTTGTGTGCCCCTCTTCATATCCTTATCACAACCTTTGCTGGGAACCTTCTGCAAAATTGATGATGTTATCGGCAATTTGGCGATGCTATCCACTACTTCCACCTCACTTTTTGGAATTGTCTCACTCGCTTCTATCTGTTCACTATTTTCTTTTGCCACTGCAGGCGGTACGTTCGTGATTGGGCTCGATTTAACTGTCCTACCAATGGGGGTTTTTCCAATCTTAAAGAAGATTTTCCAAATCCCGAAAGATGCCATGCCTTTTGTCTTGACAAGGCTATCCCTGGAATACGGGTCTATGCCTACCACCAGGAGAGAACCATCGGGATAATTTTTCCTGTGGAAGACTTCCCACTTCCCCACTTTAAGGTTCGAATCTTGTTTGCCAATGACGCTGACTATGCGCTTTGACGGTATCTTACTTGCCCTTCCTCTGATATAGAAAGATGTTTTTATGAGTACAGGGATGTCGCTTTTCCTTACCAGTTTCAGCTTTGCGCCGTCCCAAGGTGAGGGGATGCTCTCCACTAGTTTTTCGAGGACATCGACACAGCATTGTGATGCCAGTTTTAGCATCAAAACGCCCCTCTCAAACGTGCAACTCATTACTTGGATTGTTGGTCCTTCATTAGATTCGGGAATGTGGTCCAATACCTTTGTGTAGAACAAATCTTCGAAGATGATCTTTGGGAATTCTGCCAGACGCACTACTGCTATCATGGCATAGTGTAGTTCGTCCTGAATATGTTTTTTTTGGCTATTTGGGAATAAGATGGTGCTCCTTACATTTTTTATAGCCACCTTGCTTTTTCCTTTAGAATGGGTCTTTTTGTTTGAGGCCCCTCTTTTATGGATGGTTTGGTGGACTTGCTCACCTTCTCAACAACAGGATCAACTTCACCTCCCACCATTAACGGATTCTGACTAGAAACTCCTTTTTTGGTAGATTGAATAGGTTTCTCCGAAGTGCAGGGTGTCGGTGAGCTTTTTTCTTCTTAATTGATTTCGCATCGCTATGCTCTTCGGTAGATCTGACTCTTTTAGTAGATGTAGAAGAGTCAGATTCATCCTGTAATATCTTCTGCCGGTTCATCTTATTCAGTTTCCTTCTTTGTGCGCCTGACAGTCTTTTCCGATTTTCAACAATAGTAATATTGTTATCACTTGATGAGTCTGAGTTCCCACTTGCTTTTAAAAGCTGGGGTTGCTTAGATATTTTCTTTATCTTCCTCATCGTTTCTTTTGCCAAAGGCTAGAAGTGCTCTTGTATCTGTTTCGACTACGGGATCCGAGGCACCCAACCCCGTAGAAGTTACTTGTTCACGATTGTTTGATAACGACGACACGTGACTCGCGAGTCAACGCTTTCCGCCGGTACTGGGTTTATTTTTCCCTGCACCGTAATATCATTTACATCATCAGGGTTAATCATAAGAAGTTACTTGCTCACGATTGTTTGGTAACGACGACACGTAACTCGCGAGTAAATCAACGCTTTCCGCCGGTACTGGGTTTATTTTTCCCTGCGCCGTAATATCATTTACTTCATCAGGATTAATCATACATTTTTGGGAGAGATCCCCATAGCCAGTATTTGCCCGTAATAAGTACGTCGATGTTGGCCTTCCAGACTACTTCCAAAATGTCTGTCCTGAGACCGATGCAATAAATTCAACCCCCACTTTAAGAACAACACACCTTGTGGTTGCGTAGTAGGTAAGTGAATAGGTACTGCGTAATAGGTTGAAAAAAACTATCCGCTCTGGCGGCGACTGACTATAACATTTAATCCCGTTGGTTGTGCCCAGTTATATGCTACGTTAAGTGCCTCTTCAGCTCTTCTGCATAATATATTTGGATGAAAGTCCCTTAGAAGTATTACAACGTCATCTGCATAACAGACTGGTTTAAGTCCTTCATTGGTGAGGGCTTTTAAGAGACTGTGTATCGTCGTAACCCATAGAAGAGGCGAAAAAAGCCCCCCTGAGGTATACCACGATTTACCTTGTTTCTAATTTTTACGTCATATGACCCACAAATAATCAACCTTTTCCTTAGCATATTGTTGATCCAGTTTTTCAGCGCCCGGTCAACCTGAAACTCGTCTAAGGACTGGATAAGTATATCGGCCTGTACATTGTTAAATGCGCCCTCAATGTCTATGCAAACAGGAAGTTTATACATTTCTTTACTGAAGGACTCTTCTATGTGGTGCACTACCTCATGCAGAGCTGTTTCCACTGATCTTCCTTTGACATAATCGTGTTGTTTGAATTTTATCCTGTCATCCGCTATTTTACATTTGACAATGTTATCAATTATTCGTTTGTTTTTAACAGGAAAGAAGTTAGGCTAATGGGTCGATAAGCCTTTGGGGTCTTATAACTCGCCTTGCCAGGCTTTGGTATGAAGACCATCCTTGATTCCTGCCAGTTTTTTGGGGTATAAGAATTGGTTAGGCATGCAGTGAACACTCCAGCCAGATGAGTTGATACCAGATCCACCTCATTCTGCAGAAGTGCTGAAAATATTGCATCCGGTCCCGCAGCCTCAAAGGGAGCGAAACTTATTATCGCTTCTTTAACCATACATCTGTTATAGGTACTTGATGCAATACATTTTCATTCTGTAACTGTTCCTCTGTTGGTCCAGCATTACCAGTCGGAAAATGAGTTTTCATCAAGAGCCTTACGGTATCCTCTATAGTTTCCATCCGTTTACCCGTGTCATCCACCAGTGTTTCGATTTGGACATGAGTTTTTGAGAGGAACTTTTTCATTTTAGATATGCTGTTAACCCTGTCTACCTGTTCACAGAAAGCCTCCAGGAGTTACGTTTCGCCAATCTAATGATTTTATTGTATTCTTTGAGTCTTCTGTGGTAGTCGTCCCAATATACTGATTGTGTTTTACGTCGAGCTCTGTTGATAAGTCAGCGGACTTCTTTGCCAATCGAGCGAATTTGTCCTGTCATCCAGGGTTTCTCATAGGCAGATTTCCTTTCTCGAAGTGGGCAACTATCTTCGAATGATTTTATAAGAGCCTCGGTAATCTTCTTCACATTGATATCAATGTCTTCTGCACATAGATAATTGCGTGTAGGCTGCCCCAATCGATTTCTTAGTAGATTTCCGAAATTAGTCCAGTCGGCCTTAGCCTTATTACGGAAACTTATTGGGTTTGGCGGTGGCCGTGCAATTTTAAGCCTTATATAACGATGGTCTGAATAGGAGTGTTCATCCGAAACCCTCCACTCATGGATCTCATCAATAAGATTTTCTGAACATACCGTTATATCTAATACTTCTTCCCTAATTTGGTTAACAAAGGTTGCAGTGTTTCCTATGTTAACGAGTTATGAGGTCATTTGTATTCAAAAATTCTATAAGGGCGTGTCCCCTTTTATTGGTGTTAGTACTACCCGAAGCGATATGATGGGAGTTGGCGTCACACCCACCTAATAACTCATTACTTGTTTGTTTGAATTCCCTCACCAGACGTTGTAATTCCGACGTAGGTGGCAATGCCGGCGCATCGAATGGCAGATATATTGACGCCAGGTACATATTTCCATTAACTTGCCTCAGCACTGTTGCGTCCTATGTTGACAACTCTGGAGAGAAAATAAAACATAAGTTTTTATGGCACAAAATACAAATCCTTGGGCGAGTACCTGTGTTAGCGTAGAAAAGGTTATAGTTCGACAAAAAAAAACACCGCCATTGTTTTGAATCGTTTTGTGGCTCTTTTTATTTTGATCACCACCTTTGCTGGGAACTTGCTGCAGAAGTAGCGGTACTATTGGTGAACTGGTGGTGTTATTGACTACTTCCACATCAGTTATTTGGCAGTGTCTCACTTGTCTCTATCCGTTCACTACCAATGTTTGCCTCTTCAGACAGTACATTTCGACTCGATTCATCTGTCCTGCCAATCGGGACCTTTCCAATTTTGATAAAGACTGCTTAGATCAGGAAGTACGCCATGCCCTTTGCCATGACAAGATTGTATTTGGATTCACACAACGAGGACACCAGCGCAGCGTTTAGATGTCAGCATTAGCATCAAAACAACCCTCTCAAACTTACAACTCATTACTTCGATTGGTGGTTCATCCTTAGATTATAGGACGTACTCCGCTACCCTTGTATAGACCAAATCTTCGAAGTTACTCTTTTGGTCTTCGGGGATTCTGCCAGATGCACTACTGCTATCAATTATGGCATAGCATAGATCGTCTCGAAAATGTTGTTTAGCTATATTAGAATAAGATGGCGGCTTCTTATCCTTTTGTATGGCCAATTGATTTTTCCGTGTCTGTAGAGTCTTTTTGTTTAAAGTCTCATCCTTAACGTCGTATGATTTGGTTGACTTGACCTGCGTTACTGGATCAACTTTACCGCCCTCGATCGAAGGACCCAGACTAGAGACTTCCTTTTGTGTGGTTACGTTAGGCTTCTCCAAATTACTGGAAGACGGTGAGCCCTTTTTCTTCTTAGTCACTTTCACAGCGCTATGTTCTTCGGGAGAACTGACTCTTTTAGCGGCCTCCATGTTTGTGTTGGAGGTAGAATTGTTATTATTATTCAGCCTCCTTCTTTGTGCCCCTGACAGTCTCTTTGAGTTAGCAACAATAGTGATATTGTTTTCATTTGATGATTCAGTGTCAGAGTCCCCACTGGCTTTTAACGGGTTGCTTAGAGCCCCAGTTGGGTTCTGCTTCATCTGTCTTATCGTTTGTTTTGCCTGCGGCTGGATGTGCTCTTGTTTCATTTTCGACTACGAGATCCAAGGCAAGCTCGTAGAAGTTGCATGCTCACGATTGTTCGATAACGACGACACATGACTCGTGAGTAAATCAACGCTTGTCGCCGGCACTGGGTTTTACCTCCCCTGCGCCGTAATCTCCTTCGTCTTTTTTGGTTTAATCATATATTGGTTGGGGGAGACAGCCCCATAGCCAGTATTAGCCCGTAATAGGTACGTCGATATAGGCCTTCCAGACTGAGCTCAGAAATTTCTGTCCAGAGACCGATGCATCCAATTCAAACAACGCTTTAATAACAACAAACCACGTGATTGCGTAGTAGGTACGTGAATATGTATTGCAGAACACGTCCGTTCGCTACGACTGACAGCCGATTAGATCGCATACGGGGTTCGCCCACATCTTCAAATGTCCTATACTGTCTACTACTAAATAAAAGCCTCTGTTCTATCTGTATCTACCGAATGCCAAGTTTACGCAGCACAACCCGCCAACCGTCTGCGGGTGATCCATCAATCCGTCAAGCGCCTGTGTGAGGCGTCCGCCAAGTGACTGATTGGGGCGTACGTCAAGCGCCTCTGTGACGCATCCATCAAACATACGCGAGTAGCTCGCATACGCGGTAAGACTGCATTCGATGGTCGCCCGCATATGCGATTCGCTCGCATTCGTTCGCATACGCGATTAGCTCGCATACGAGGTTCACCCGCTTATGCTATTAGCTCGCATACGCGGTACGCCAGCATCCACAAATGTCATTTACTGTCTACCACTAAATAAAGCCTCTGTTCTATCCACAGGTTGTCGTCGATGTCCAATACCACTCCGTCACGACGAAAGCTTTGTCCACACCACAACATCCGTCTACCTATGTGTCAGAACTAAGGTATCTACCGATAGCCAAGTTTACGCAGCGCAACCCGCCAAGAACTGGGTGATCCATCAATCCGTCAAGCACCTGTGTGAGGCGTTCGTCAAGAGACTGTGTGAGGCATCCATCAAACATCTGTGTGAGGCGTAGTTCGTACTGATAGTATTCCGTGCAATCGTCATCGACAACCAATCTACACCTGGAACAAACAAATACCAACACAATAGAATACTTGTACCCATACTCCTGCGTCGAGGACGAAACTCCGCTCATATATGAAGCTATCCCATACACACAGAAAAAAATAAAAATCGAATTCAATAAACAAATTCACGAATCCAAATGAAAAATTGCTCAAAATTTGCGCTATATAGAAATTCAAAGAATCAAACACGAAATTTGTAAGTCCTTCATTGAAAATTTTGGCCCAAATCGCTCGATGTAAATATTCTCACATTAACTAAATAATTTGTACTATGTTTATTGGAAATTTGGCTGATGCAGAAATACACACATTAAATAAATATTTTGTAAGCCGTTTATTGAAAAAAAATCAATAAAATCTTTCACATATTAACAAAAATATTCGTAAGTCGATTATTGAAAATATTTCAATGAAAATATTCACACATTAAATAAAATATTTGTAAATCGTTTATTGAAAATATTTCAATGAAACTATGTGTGACATTAACTAAAATATTTGTAAGTCGTTTATTGAAAATATTTCAATGAAACTATTCACACATTAACTAAAGTATTTGTAAGTCGTTTATTGGAAATATTTCTCGTTTTACTCTATAAATAAATTTTCCTATTAACTATTTTTTTTGTATGCCGTCTTATATTATGAACCTGAATTCTTGTTAAAGAAAGAAAGAACTATAAAAATAGTTCAATAACATTTTGTTTTTTATTGTTGCATTGACCAAAAAAATAATATTAACAATTCAGTCTTCGAGTGGAAACATAAATATAGTAATACTAATTCAGTAATATTTTAAGTATACCCAGCAAAATCTTGGTAAGTACATGTCATTACCACTCGCATTACCAGGTAATGATATCTCATTATCGCCAGCATGACTTTTGGTACATAAATAACGACTAACAAAATAATGACAAATATAAGTTATTGCTAGTAATCTAAGATAGAAAATCTTATTTGATTTTATAAACTTTTCTTTAAATGATTTATGATTTTTTTCGTAACTGATACGCGCACCACAGGCCGAACCACTGGCGTTGTAGTTTGTATTCAGTTAAATCATTTAAAGAAAAGTTTATAAATTCAAATTAGATTCTCTAAATTGGATTACTAATAATAACTTATTTTTGTCATTATTTAGTTAGTCGTTATTTATTTACCGAGAGTAATGCTGGAGACAATGAGATATCATTACCTGGTAATGCATGTGGTAACGACATTTACTTACCAAGATTCTGATGGGTAATATTTTTGTACTTGATTATTAAGCGATTTGTCTATGAATCGCGAGGTAGACCAGTTGTTGTGATGCTGAACTACGAAACCATGAGGTCGCGAGTTCAATCCCAACTCCCGGCAAATGAATACCCAATGTTACGCTCTTACCAATTTTACGCTCTTCTACTTTCTCACCATATTCCTCCACTGATGGTGGTGAACAAGCAATAGCAGCAACTCGGAAATATCCACTATACCACCACCACACACAACACACTCGTAAAATTATTTCTTTTGTCCACGCTTACTTTTACTATAATTGTAAGCGTGGAGGTAAGTGGTTATTCTTCAGCTTCCAATGACATGTACATGTAAAAATAATTCGAAGGGTGGCCATATAATAAGCAGTTACAAGTTTTGAATTTAGCTTACCCGTCAGGTTATTTGGTAATGGGAAATGTTGCTGGGTACTTATGTATATATTTATGTTTTGTGCTCTTTCAATTACATTGATTTTTTTTTATTTTTTCGCTTATGTGTTTTGAACAAATAAAAATTAAATAGTTGTTATTTAATTGAGTAGTAAATTAAGAATTTCGTTTTTAATAGAATAAATTCTAGTCTGTTGTTTGTTTAATTTCATTTCATAAAAAAATAGCTGAAGAAAACTATAGAATGTATCACACTCTTCTGGAAATTGCAAAATAAATACAAAAAAGTTTTAAACAAAATATCAATTGCGTTCAATACCTTTAATACCGGGTACCTTATACCATCGAAATATATAGACATTATTTGAGAAAATCGAAGTTGTGAGCATTTTCTCCAAAACAGATCGAATTCGTCGGCGGAAACATTTTCATTTTGAGTACATTCCAGGGCATAGTCAGCATCAGATTCAGGAACTGAAATAAGATGAAAAATAAAACATATTAACGTTTAATACTAGTACAACTACAGTTCGTAAATAATACATTATAAATTTTATACTTACCGAAGGTATTTGGCAACGATTCATTTGCAGCATTGTTATACATGACCGATTTCGAAAGGCGCTTCAAATTAGTGATTTTGTTGTAAAGTTTTCCACGTTTTCTATTTGCATAAAATTCCTAAAATTAATATAATTTTGAATTATTGTGTATATTTAAAATAGATTAATAAGTTTACTTACAATTGTTTCTGTTGGAAAAATTTTACATATTTGTTTTTCCATTTTCATACAATCTGACAGAGAACATTGATAACCTTTGGATTCTATGTATTTTGGTAAGGTTGAAATTAGTAAGGTTCTCTGTTCTTCGCGAAGAATGTTATGTTGAGCGTAGTAGATGAGCTGATGGTATGTCTTTATCAAGTGTGGGGGCATCTTCAACAAATGTGGGATTATCATTAACAAATCTGGGGGTGGTATTATATGAGGAAGCTTCGTTACCGGTTGATGTTAATTTCCACTTCTCAAGATTTATTTCAAAGTTTGCTAAATCTCCGACGGGCATTCCATGAAAAAGTAAATCGATGTGTTTTATTTTTAAAACTTTTAATAAATTGACTATAATGCGTTGATCTAAAAATATTATATTTAGTAATTTGAAGATATAATTTAATTCATACAACTACCGATGAAATTATCATATAAATGTTGTTAGTTCGGTTTAGCAAATCCATTAGAGATTCTGGTTCACTACAATTGTTCTATAGAAAAAGAAAATTTAGCAAATATTTTTGTAATATTCTTTTAATTTAACAAAACTCCTGCCGTTTGCAGTCTTTAATTCTTCTACTGGCGGTCCCCTAAATCAGACAGGTGTAAAATATTGAGATTTTCAAAAAATTTTTGAATTTCAAAAGCAGCAAAATGTGCAAGAGCTCACCGATGCACAAAAAAAGTTAGACTGGAAAGAGCCAAGGAGTTGCTTCGCTTGCACGAAAGGCCAGTTACCGAATTTGGTTTTCTCCGATGAGAAGCCATTCCGAATTGAGCAGTTTGTGAACAATTTTGTTTTGTTTGATCGGGTTTACTTGCCAAAGAGGTCAGCTGAAAATTTACACCTTCGATTGGCCACCAAAACTCAAGCGCCGCCGATGATAATGGCGTGGGCCGCCGTAACGGCCGATGGTCGCTCCCCGCTCGTATTCATCGACCATGGGGTCAAAATAAATGCCGAATATTATCGGGAAAATGTCCTAAAGACAGTATTGAAGCCCTAGGCAGACAAACATTTCGGCCGCAGACCATGGACATTCCAATAGGACTCAGCACCATCGCATTCAGCACGCGTCAACCAAGAATGGCTTAAAAAGGAGGTTCCTCACTTCGTTTCTACCGCCAATGTCCACCAAGATCTGCGGATCTCAATCCGTTGGACTTTTGCGCCTGGGGCATTTTAGAGAGTAATGTTCCCACTAAAAAATACCAAAGTATCGATCATCTCAAGACGGCGCTTCGCCGGGAATGGGCCAAAATACCGCAGAGCCACTTTCGTGCAGCGTGTGATGGCTTTGTCGGCCGTTTGAAGGCCATAATTCGTGCCAAAGGTGGCCAATTCGAACAAATCTAAACTGTTTCTAAAATTTTATGTTATTTCCGACATTTTTTGCTTTTGAACAATAAAATTTAAAAAAAAAAATTAAAAAAAATATAGCGCTTTACTTTGTTGCATTACATATCAGCCACCCTGTATATATCTCGCTATTGTGCGATTTTATTATACAATTCACGTAGTATATATTAACATCACCAGTGAATGTGGCAACCAAACTTCTGTTGTCATATTTGTAACCCCATACCACAGCTTCAGAAAACATGGTAAGATTACTATGTTGCAGCTTTTGCATAATTACTTTCTTAATATAAGCGTCGCTTAGTTAATTCTTAAATTTGATAAGTCCTTCAAATGTGGAGTTTAGTATGAATGTTGCAAATTTCATTTGATGTTTAAATGTGTTTTCTAGAGGTTGAAACATGAGAATATGAAACATGAGAATATATTTCCACAAGTTCCTCAGGGGTCCAGATTTTTCCAAAATTGTAGATAGTGTATTAATATGTGAAATTGAGGTCTTTTTTAAATAAAATGCAAAATTTTTTATTAATAATCTCAATATTATGTCTTATTTTGGAAATCAAATCATTTGACATTGCATAGCATAATAAAAAATCAATCAATTGAAAAAAGGACAAAAGATATTTCCAAATTTCATCATTTTGAGGAATAAATTCTCCAAATATTACAGGAAGATAATAGCAGAAAGACATCATCTGTCTGGCGGACAATTTCAACTTGCACCTTTCGAGCTCTTGCAATGTAATGCTTAGTTTCTCAGTACCTTTATCAGACTTAAAATATATAAATGATTTCAATCTGCTATTAACTTCCAGCAATGTTATCTATTTCATAGTCTTAATAAAGTACAATAAAGAATAACTGATGATTTCAGTGGAATGTAAGGACGGGATGTCATTAAAAGCGCAATGAGACGTTATCCCGGAATCCAATTCATTATTTTCAAGTGCAAGTCTGTAATTGATCCTTGTTCTGGTCAACTGGGGATTTTCTTTGCACAAAGTTTGTGCCTCATTTTTTTTACTAAGCTAAATCTACAGTAACATGTTGCCGAGAACGATTTAGAAAACCCAAGAGTTACATTTAATCCAAGGTTGTCTCCTAAAAGTAATCCCAAAATACAGTGGACCTGTTTTGTCCCACTGTTTGTTTTTTTTTTTTTCAGTACCTTCTACCTCTAAAACTTTTAGAGCACTAACGACAGGATTGTTGGAATTTTGGCCATACTTTTTAATGTCAGAAGGCTGCATTGAACATGCAAGAAAAATTTCACTAAATTTAGAAGACTTTTGTGGCAAGCTTGCAAAGCTGTAATAAAAGTTACGTATAGAACCTTTGGTTGCTTTAGAACCCATTATTTAATCCAAAATCATCGACATACAAGAAGTATGGAACCAAAATTTTTGTCGGACATAAAAATTTATTTTGTCTCCATAAATTACCTTGTATAAAAATGTTTTTTTTTCGTATATTCAGGACCTTTCCAATTTTGATAAAGACTGCTTAGATCAGTAAGTACGCCATGCCCTTCGCCATGACAAGATTGTTTTTGGATTCTGGGTCTATGCACGAGGAGAGTATCCTCGGTATCATCCCTCCTATAGAAGACTTCCCACTTTCTCACGGAAAGTTTTGAATTCTGTTTGCTAATGATGTCGAGTATGTACTCTGATGAGAACTTACTGGGACATCCCTTAACATATAGGGTCGTTTTTATGAGTTCAGGAATGTCTCTTTTCCTTACCAATTTAAGCTTTACGCCGTCCCAAGGTGAGGCGAAGCTATCCACAACGAGGACACCAGCGCAGCGTTGTGATGTCAGCATTAGCATCAAAACAACCCTCTCAAACTTACAACTCATTACTTCGATTGGTGGTTCATCCTTAGATTCGAGGACGTACTCCGCTACCCTTGTATAGACCAAATCTTCGAAGTTACTCTTTTGGTCTTCGGGGATTCTGCCAGATGCACTACTGCTATCAATTATGGCATAGCATAGATCGTTTCGAAAATGTTGTTTAGCTATATTAGAATAAGATGGCGGTTTCTTATCCTTTTGTATGGCCAATTGATTTTTCCGTGTCTGTAGAGTCTTTTTGTTTAAAGCCTCATCCTTTGAACAATAAAATTTAAAAAAAAAAATTAAAAAAAATATAGCGCTTTACTTTGTTGCATTACATATCAGCCACCCTGTATATATCTCGCTATTGTGCGATTTTATTATACAATTCACGTAGTATATATTAACATCACCAGTGAATGTGGCAACCAAACTTCTGTTGTCATATTTGTAACCCCATACCACAGCTTCAGAAAACATGGTAAGATTACTATGTTGCAGCTTTTGCATAATTACTTTCTTAATATAAGCGTCGCTTAGTTAATTCTTAAATTTGATAAGTCCTTCAAATGTGGAGTTTAGTATGAATGTTGCAAATTTCATTTGATGTTTAAATGTGTTTTCTAGAGGTTGAAACATGAGAATATGAAACATGAGAATATATTTCCACAAGTTCCTCAGGGGTCCAGATTTTTCCAAAATTGTAGATAGTGTATTAATATGTGAAATTGAGGTCTTTTTTAAATAAAATGCAAAATTTTTTATTAATAATCTCAATATTATGTCTTATTTTGGAAATCAAATCATTTGACATTGCATAGCATAATAAAAAATCAATCAATTGAAAAAAGGACAAAAGATATTTCCAAATTTCATCATTTTGAGGAATAAATTCTCCAAATATTACAGGAAGATAATAGCAGAAAGACATCATCTGTCTGGCGGACAATTTCAACTTGCACCTTTCGAGCTCTTGCAATGTAATGCTTAGTTTCTCAGTACCTTTATCAGACTTAAAATATATAAATGATTTCAATCTGCTATTAACTTCCAGCAATGTTATCTATTTCATAGTCTTAATAAAGTACAATAAAGAATAACTGATGATTTCAGTGGAATGTAAGGACGGGATGTCATTAAAAGCGCAATGAGACGTTATCCCGGAATCCAATTCATTATTTTCAAGTGCAAGTCTGTAATTGATCCTTGTTCTGGTCAACTGGGGATTTTCTTTGCACAAAGTTTGTGCCTCATTTTTTTTACTAAGCTAAATCTACAGTAACATGTTGCCGAGAACGATTTAGAAAACCCAAGAGTTACATTTAATCCAAGGTTGTCTCCTAAAAGTAATCCCAAAATACAGTGGACCTGTTTTGTCCCACTGTTTGTTTTTTTTTTTTTTCAGTACCTTCTACCTCTAAAACTTTTAGAGCACTAACGACAGGATTGTTGGAATTTTGGCCATACTTTTTAATGTCAGAAGGCTGCATTGAACATGCAAGAAAAATTTCACTAAATTTAGAAGACTTTTGTGGCAAGCTTGCAAAGCTGTAATAAAAGTTACGTATAGAACCTTTGGTTGCTTTAGAACCCATTATTTAATCCAAAATCATCGACATACAAGAAGTATGGAACCAAAATTTTTGTCGGACATAAAAATTTATTTTGTCTCCATAAATTACCTTGTATAAAAATGTTTTTTTTTCGTATATTCAGGACCTTTCCAATTTTGATAAAGACTGCTTAGATCAGTAAGTACGCCATGCCCTTCGCCATGACAAGATTGTTTTTGGATTCTGGGTCTATGCACGAGGAGAGTATCCTCGGTATCATCCCTCCTATAGAAGACTTCCCACTTTCTCACGGAAAGTTTTGAATTCTGTTTGCTAATGATGTCGAGTATGTACTCTGATGAGAACTTACTGGGACATCCCTTAACATATAGGGTCGTTTTTATGAGTTCAGGAATGTCTCTTTTCCTTACCAATTTAAGCTTTACGCCGTCCCAAGGTGAGGCGAAGCTATCCACAACGAGGACACCAGCGCAGCGTTGTGATGTCAGCATTAGCATCAAAACAACCCTCTCAAACTTACAACTCATTACTTCGATTGGTGGTTCATCCTTAGATTCGAGGACGTACTCCGCTACCCTTGTATAGACCAAATCTTCGAAGTTACTCTTTTGGTCTTCGGGGATTCTGCCAGATGCACTACTGCTATCAATTATGGCATAGCATAGATCGTTTCGAAAATGTTGTTTAGCTATATTAGAATAAGATGGCGGTTTCTTATCCTTTTGTATGGCCAATTGATTTTTCCGTGTCTGTAGAGTCTTTTTGTTTAAAGCCTCATCCTTAACGTATGATTTGGTTGACTTGACCTGCGTTACTGGATCAACTTTACCGCCCTTGATCGAAGGACCCAGACTAGAGACTTCCTTTTGTGTGGTTACGTTAGGCTTCTCCAAATTACTGGAAGACGGTGAGCCCTTTTTCTTCTTAGTCACTTTCACAGCGCTATGTTCTTCGGGAGAACTGACTCTTTTAGCGGCCTCCATGTTTGTGTTGGAGGTAGAATTGTTATTATTATTCAGCCTCCTTCTTTGTGCCCCTGACAGTCTCTTTGAGTTAGCAACAATAGTGATATTGTTTTCATTTGATGATTCAGTGTCAGAGTCCACACTGGCATTTAACGGGTTGCTTAGAGCCCCAGTTGGGTTCTGCTTCATCTGTCTTATCGTTTGTTTTGCCTGCGGCTGGATGTGCTCTTGTTTCATTTTCGACTACGAGATCCAAGGCAAGCTCGTAGAAGTTGCATGCTCACGATTGTTCGATAACGACGACACATGACCCGTGAGTAAATCAACGCTTGTCGCCGGCACTGGGTTTTACCTCCCCTGCGCCGTAATCTCCTTCGTCTTTTTTGGTTTAATCATATATTGGTTGGGGGAGACAGCCCCATAGCCAGTATTAGCCCGAAATAGGTACGTCGATATAGGCCTTCCAGACTGAGCTCAGAAATTTCTGTCCAGAGACCGATGCATCCAATTCAAATAACGCTTTAATAACAACAAACCACGTGATTGCGTAGTAGGTACGTGAATATGTATTGCGTAACACGTCCGTTCGCTACGACTGGCGGCGACTGACAGCCGATTAGGTCGCATACGGGGTTCGCCCACATCTTTAAATGTCCTATACTGTCTACTACTAAATAAAATCCTCTGTTCTATCTGTATCTACCGAATGCCAAGTTTACGCAGCACAACCCGCCAACCGTCTGCGGGTGATCCATCAATCCGTCAAGCGCCTGTGTGAGGCGTCCGCCAAGTGACTGATTGGGGGGTACGTCAAGCGCCTCTGTGACGCATCCATCAAACATACGCGAGTAGCTCGCATACGCGGTTCGCTCGCATTCGTTCGCATACGCGATTAGCTCGCATACGAGGTTCACCCGCTTATGCTATTAGCTCGCATACGCGGTACGCCAGCATCCACAAATGTCATTTACTGTCTACCACTAAATAAAGCCTCTGTTCCATCCACAGGTTGTCGTCGATGTCCAATACCTCTCCGTCACGACGAAAGCTTTGTCCACACCACAACATCCGTCTACCTATGTGTCAGAACTAAGGTATCTACCGATAGCCAAGTTTACGCAGCGCAACCCGCCAAGAACTGGGTGATCCATCAATCCGTCAAGCACCTGTGTGAGGCGTTCGTCAAGAGACTGTGTGAGGCATCCATCAAACATCTGTGTGAGGCGTAGTTCGTACTGATAGTATTCCGTGCAATCCTCATCGTCAACCAATCTACACCTGGAACAAACAAATACCAACACAATAGAATACTTGTACCCATACTCCTGCGTCGAGGACGAAACTCCGCTCATATATGAAGCTATCCCATACACACAGAAAAAAATAAAAATCGAATTCAATAAACAAATTCACGAATCCAAATGAAAAATTGCTCAAAATTTGCGCTATGTAGAATTCAAAGAAAATTTTGGCCCAAATCGCTCGATGTAAATATTCTCACATTAACTAAATAATTTGTACTATGTTTATTGGAAATTTGGCTGATGCAGAAATACACACATTAAATAAATATTTTGTAAGCCGTTTATTGAAAAAAATTCAATAAAATCTTTCACATATTAACAAAAATATTCGTAAGTCGATTATTGAAAATATTTCAATGAAAATATTCACACATTAAATAAAATATTTGTAAATCGTTTATTGAAAATATTTCAATGAAACTATGTGTGACATTAACTAAAATATTTGTAAGCCGTTTATTGAAAATATTTCAATGAAACTATTCACACATTAACTAAAGTATTTGTAAGTCGTTTATTGGAAATATTTCTCGTTTTACTCTATAAATAAATTTTCATATTAACTATTTTTTTTTGTATGCCGTCTTATATTATGAACCTGAATCCTTGTTAAAGAAAGAAAGAACTATAAAAATAGTTCAATAACATTTTGTTTTTTATTGTTGCATTGACCAAAAAAATAATATTAACAATTCAGTCTTCGAGTGGAAACATAAATATAGTAATACTAATTCAGTAATATTTTAAGTATACCCAGCAAAATCTTGGTAAGTACATGTCATTACCACTCGCATTACCAGGTAATGATATCTCATTATCGCCAGCATGACTTTTGGTACATAAATAACGACTAACAAAATAATGACAAATATAAGTTATTGCTAGTAATCTAAGTTAGAAAATCTTATTTGATTTCATAAACTTTTCTTTAAATGATTTATGATTTTTTTCGTAACTGATACGCGCACCACAGGCCGAACCACTGGCGTTGTAGTTTGTATTCAGTTAAATCATTTAAAGAAAAGTTTATAAATTCAAATTAGATTCTCTAAATTGGATTACTAATAATAACTTATTTTTGTCATTATTTAGTTAGTCGTTATTTATTTACCGAGAGTAATGCTGGAGACAATGAGATATCATAACCTGGTAATGCATGTGGTAACGACATTTACTTACCAAGATTCTGATGGGTAATATTTTTGTACTTGATTATTAAGCGATTTGTCTATGAATCGCGAGGTAGACCAGTTGTTGTGATGCTGAACTACGAAACCATGAGGTCGCGAGTTCAATCCCAACTCCCGGCAAATGAATACCCAATGTTACGCTCTTACCAATTTTACGCTCTTCTACTTTCTCACCATATTCCTCCACTGATGGTGGTGAACAAGCAATAGCAGCAACTCGGAAATATCCACTATACCACCACCACACACAACACACTCGTAAAATTATTTCTTTTGTCCACGTTTACTTTTACTATAATTGTAAACGTGGAGGTAAGTGGTTATTCTTCAGCTTCTTGTATGCTTGAGTGGAAGCACTTTCCTCCAATGACATGTACATGTAAAAATAATTCGAAGGGTGACCATATAATAAGCAGTTACAAGTTTTGAATTTAGCTTACCCGTCAGGTTATTTGGTAATGGGAAATGTTGCTGGGTACTTATGTATATATTTATGTTTTGTGCTCTTTCAATTACATTGATTTTTTTTTATTTTTTCGCTTATGTGTTTTGAACAAATAAAAATTAAATAGTTGTTATTTAATTGAGTAGTAAATTAAGAATTTCGTTTTTAATAGAATAAATTCTAGTCTGTTGTTTGTTTAATTTCATTTCATAAAAAAATAGCTGAAGAAAACTATAGAATGTATCACACTCTTCTGGAAATTGCAAAATAAATACAAAAAAGTTTTAAACAAAATATCAATTGCGTTCAATACCTTTAATACCGGGTACCTTATACCATCGAAATATATAGACATTATTTGAGAAAATCGAAGTTGTGAGCATTTTCTCCAAAACAGATCGAATTCGTCGGCGGAAACATTTTCATTTTGAGTACATTCCAGGGCATAGTCAGCATCAGATTCAGGAACTGAAATAAGATGAAAAATAAAACATATTAACGTTTAATACTAGTACAACTACAGTTCGTAAATAATACATTATAAATTTCATACTTACCGAAGGTATTTGGCAACGATTCATTGCAGCATTGTTATACATGACCGATTTCGAAAGGCGCTTCAAATTAGGGATTTTGTTGTAAAGTTTTCCACGTTTTCTATTTGCATAAAATTCCTAAAATTAATATAATTTTGAATTATTGTGTATATTTAAAATAGATTAATAAGTTTACTTACAATTGTTTCTGTTGGAAAAATTTTACATATTTGTTTTTCCATTTTCATACAATCTGACAGAGAACATTGATAACCTTTGGATTCTATGTATTTTGGTAAGGTGGAAATTAGTAAGGTTCTCTGTTCTTCGCGAAGAATGTTATGTTGAGCGTAGTAGATGAGCTGATGGTATGTCTTTATCAAGTGTGGGGGCATCTTCAACAAATGTGGGATTATCATTAACAAATCTGGGGGTGGTATTATATGAGGAAGCTTCGTTACCGGTTGATGTTAATTTCCACTTCTCAAGATTTATTTCAAAGTTTGCTAAATCTCCGACGGGCATTCCATGAAAAAGTAAATCGATGTGTTTTATTTTTAAAACTTTTAATAAATTGACTATAATGCGTTGATCTAAAAATATTATATTTAGTAATTTGAAGATATAATTTAATTCATACAACTACCGATGAAATTATCATATAAATGTTGTTAGTTCGGTTTAGCAAATCCATTAGAGATTCTGGTTCACTACAATTGTTCTATAGAAAAAGAAAATTTAGCAAATATTTTTGTAATATTCTTTTAATTTAACAAAACTCTTGCCGTTTGCAGTCTTTAATTCTTCTACTGGCGGTCCCCCAAATCAGACAGGTGTAAAATATTGAGATTTTCAAAAAATTTTTGAATTTCAAAAGCAGCAAAATGTGCAAGAGCTCACCGATGCACAAAAAAAGTTAGACTGGAAAGAGCCAAGGAGTTGCTTCGCTTGCACGAAAGGCCAGTTACCGAATTTGGTTTTCTCCGATGAGAAGCCATTCCAAATTGAGCAGTTTGTGAACAATTTTGTTTTGTTTGATCGGGTTTACTTGCCAAAGAGGTCAGCTGAAAATTTACACCTTCGATTGGCCACCAAAACTCAAGCGCCGCCGATAATGGCGTGGGCCGCCGTAACGGCCGATGTTCGCTCCCCGCTCGTATTCATCGACCATGGGGTCAAAATAAATGCCGAATATTATCGGGAAAATGTCCTAAAGACAGTATTGAAGCCCTAGGCAGACAAACATTTCGGCCGCAGACCATGGACATTCCAATAGGACTCAGCACCATCGCACTCAGCACGCGTCAACCAAGAATGGCTTAAAAAGGAGGTTCCTCGCTTCATTTCTACCGCCAATGTCCACCAAGATCTGCGGATCTCAATCCGTTGGACTTTTGCGCCTGGGGCATTTTAGAGAGTAGGTTTAGGTTTAGGTTAGGGTGGCAGCCGTATTTTTTTACAAGCTCACATAGACCAGTTTAGGTCCCTAGTGTTACCACGGGCTGAAATGCCCCTCATCGAAACCAACCTGTTTGATATATAAATTTATCGATAGTACGAATATCAGTACTAGAAAGATCTGTTAGGCTGCCTAAAAAGGCCGACCCCAGTATGTCCAGTCGTCGTTTACTCAAAGCGGGACAGTCGCAAAACAAGTGCTCAATGCTCTCCACTTCTTCCTCATCTCCACAGCTTCGGCAGAAGTCATTGGAGTCAATACCCAATCTTTTGGCGTGTTCGCCGATCAAGCAGTGTCCCGTCAGAACCTGTACTAACGTAGACAATCGTTTCCTCTCTAGTGCGAGAAGATATTTTGACCTTCTCAGGTCATACCTTGGCCAGATTTGTCTAGCTACCCTGCAGGTGCCGATTTCTGTCCATCTTTCGTTGGACTGCCTGATTGCCTCTTGCCTAAGCCAAAGCTTGCACGTGGATAGTGGCGCACCAATATATGCAAATTCTTCGAGAATTTGTAATGTCGTCCCATTCCTAGCAAGTTCATCGGCTTTGCAGTTCCCCGGGATATCCCTATGCCCAGGCACCCATATGAGGTGTATATTAAACTGCTCAGCCATCTCGTTAAGAGATCTGCGGCAGTCGAGGGCTGTTTGTGAATTTAGGGATGTTGCCTCCAGAGAATTGATGGCAGCCTGGCTGTCCGAGTAAATGACAACGCCAGTGTTGGTTACTATGTTGCGACTCAGCCACTTGGCGACTTCCCATATTGCCATTATTTCGGCTTGATAGACACTGTAGGTATCTGGTAGTCTGTGAGCTATATCCAGACTAAGTTCTTCACAGTGTACTCCGAAGCCAACCTTTTCATCAAGTTTCGAACCATCCGTGTAAAAGTGGAGATGGTTTCTATTACCAGGTATTCTGCCGACCCATTCGTCTCTGGCGGGAGTCATAGTGATGTAATTTCTCTCGAAGGTGTACACAGTTGGTATATAGTCCACTCGGTCTGTTACCATAGCACTACACTTTGATATCCTCATGTGACCATAGTTCTTGTACCTCCACATTGATAGGCAGTTTAATCTTATTGCCGCTTTGGTTGCAACTTCTCTCGCCACAATATTAATCGGCAGTATATGGTGTAGGGCTTGTAGAGACTCGGTCGCTGTAGTCCTTAAGGCTCCGCTTATGCTCAGGCAGGCAGTTCTCTGAACCTTTGTTAGTAGGTTGGTAATGGTTAGTTTGTCAGTTGCCGTCCACCATACCACAATACCGTATAACAGTATAACAGGACGAACTACTGCTATATATATCCAGTGGACGATTTTAGGAGAGAGTCCCCACCGCGACCCTACAGCCTTTTTGCAGGAATATAAGGCGACGTTGGCCTTCCTTACACGTTCCAATACGTTAAGTCTAAATAACATTTTCCTATCTAGAATTATTCCTAAAAATTTTGCACTTTCAGAAAAGACTAGATCTGTTCCATTTATCCGAGGTGGAGGGTCCACATGTGGGACATTATTCATCCTAGTAAAGAGAACCAATTCTGTCTTGTTGGGGTTAACGCCCAAACCGCTGCTTCTGGCCCATCTAACCAACTTGTTCAGAGCCACCTGTAGGATGTCTCTGAGGACGTTTACGAATTTGCCACTCACTGCGATTGCCACGTCGTCCGCATAGGCCACGACCTTGCAGCCACAACGTTCTAGATCTAGCAGGATTTCATTCACCGCTAGGTTCCAAATTAGTGGAGACAGTACTCCTCCTTGCGGGGTCCCTCTGTTTACATACCTTGTTAGAGTTGTGGACCCTAGACATGCTGTTATGCGTCTTCTGGTGAGCAGACTTTGAATTAGTCTAATCAAACTATTGTTAACTTTTAGATGTGAGAGTGCCGCAATTACCGCATCTGAGTGAATGTTGTTAAAAGCCCCTTCTATGTCAAGAAATGCCACCATGGTGAATTCCTTGAAATGCAGGGACGATTCGATAGTGCTCACAAGTTCGTGCAGGGCTGATTCTGTAGACTTGCCCTTATTGTAGGCATGTTGGTTCCCCGACAGGAGTTTTGTATCCAGGTTTTCCCTAATGAAATGATCTAAAAGTCTTTCCAAACCTTTCAATAGGAAGGAGGATAGGCTAATTGGTCTGAAGTCTTTTGGCCTAGTGTGTGATATCTTTCCCGCTTTAGGTATGAATACCACTTTGGTATCCCTCCACCGATTAGGGACGTATGAAAGCCTGATACAGCCTACATAAATTTTCTCCAGCCAGGGGATAATGTACTTTAACATTTTCTGCATTTCTGCTGGAATGATGCCATCTGGTCCAGGTGACTTTAAGGGCTCAAAGCTGTTAATAGCCCAGCTTATTCTGGATCTCTCAGTCAAGAAGCTAGCGACGCTCGCAGTCCACTCGCACTCTTGTTGGTCCTGCTGATACTCGGGTTCTGTTACAGAGTTGCCCGGGAAATGTGTGTCGAGCAGTACATTGAGCGACTGCTCGCTGTTTTTGGTCCAGTTATTTGCCTCATCCTGTAAATATCCCACTGTACAGGGTGAAGCAGATAATATCTTCCTCAGCCTAGCGGCGTCGGAGACCTTTTCCACTTCACCACAGAAGGTATACCAAGAGCGCCTTTGCGCCTTTCAAAGCTCCTTCTTATAGATCTTGAGTTGCTCTTTATAGGCATCCCAATCATTAGCGACCCCAGTAGATTTAGCCTTATTGAATAGCTTGTTGCAGGTCTTTTTCATAGCCGTTAGCTCAGAAGTCCACCATTGGGGTTTAGTTTTACCCTTGTACCTTGTTTTCGGACAGGCTTCTTCAAGGGAACTATTGAATGATGTGGTGATATGATTGACCAGATTATCCAGACCGGCTTTGTCATTCGGTTCGTACAGAAGTTTAGAGTTGAGGACTTTCTTGAAATTCTTCTCATACAGGTGCCACTTTGTCTTCCTTACATTTCTGTGGACGGCAGGTTTAGGCGCTTTTTCCGCGAGTTTGAACTCAATATAATGGTGATCTGAGAATGAGTGGTCGTCCAGTACATTCCACCCAATAATTTTGTCTGACAGCCGGTCAGTAGCAAACGTTACGTCGAGTACCTCCTGTCTGTCTTTAATTGTAAAGGTCGGTTTATTACCTATGTTACAAATACTAAGGTTGGTAGTTAGAATAAAGTCAAGAAGCGAATCACCCCTATTGTTTATATCCGTACTACCCCAGATAGTATGATGAGCGTTCGTGTCTGCGCCAATAATCAGCTCGATCTCGTCAGACGTTGCTTCTTCCACTACTTCCCTGAATAGAGCAGTCGGTACTACAGATTCATAAGGCAAGTAGCTGGAGACCACCCAATATATGCGATTACCGATCTCCAGGCTAGCAGCTGTTTGGTCTTTACCACTTAAGTTAGTCAGGAGAAAGATACTTAGATCTTTCCTGGCCAAAATGCAGGTTCTTGGAGTGCCTTCACAGTTGGCCACAAGCAGTTTAAAGTTGGGTGTCCTAATACCGCACACCCTTCCTCCCACTACGTAGGGCTCCTGTATCAGGACGATGTCTACTGCGCCTGTGGACAGGCGCAGCAATAGAGCCGCTGAGGCTGCTTTAGCGTGATGGAGGTTAATCTGTAGAATTCTTACCATCATTGGTAATTGACAGATTAACATCCTCCCCGACAAGGGTGTTATCGAACTCTTCGTCCGTATCGTCGAGAAGCATGTCCCCGCCAGATGCGTCAAAGAGTCCGGAGACTCCCCTCAGCCCCTCTGTGTCCGAAGTAGAGCTTTTGTCCTCAGAGAAGGACGTTACAGATCTTCTGTTAGAGTTGGAGTCACCAGAAATAATAGGCGTGGGTACCTCCGCACTTCCAGGAAGTGCCACGGTGGACGACTCACCTTCTGCAGTGGGAGCTATATCCTGCTTGTATATCTTCAAGACTATAGTCTCGAAGCCATATTGTAGGGTTGCACTCGCACCTTGTATATGGGAGGTGGATTCAGCGTTTAGGATAAGATTGACCTGCCGCTTTTTATCATCCGCCTCACCCACCTTGCTGATTCTCCAATTATGGGCCGGCAGACCAGGATTGGAATATTTTATTATTTCTAAGATGTCAGCCGGGTTGGAGGGCTCTTCTGTAACCCAGGTGATGGCTCTAGGGTGACTAGGGATGTTGTTTTTTTCGACAACATCCAACTGGGCACCCGGCCACACCTCACCCGCTCGACTCAGAGCAGCCTTATACAGGTTTACTGATCTGGCATCACCGAAATATAAGAGCTTTACTCTCCCCTGATGCCATCCTGCATCGTTGCAGATTGGTGGTTTGCCCGGCATTTCTCTACGGACATCGAGGTAGTGAGCCATAATGGCTGATTGTACATGACTCCATTTGTCCTTGAGGATGGATCCATCCTCACTACTTCTGTCTATAACAGCCATCACTAGACTCTCCTTCGCCACTTCATTGAAGGGCTTGGTGAGTGTCCTATTGATGGTGACATTAGGGCCTCTTGCCTTTTTCGAAGGCAGGGGTTCATCAGGTGATCTGATTCGTTTTACTTTATTAGCCGTTAACACAGCTGAATTTGTGGCTCTTTCAGCCGACTCATTGGCCTTAGAAGCATCTATGACGCCTTTAGCCCAGGTAAGTGACTCTTTTTGTTTTTCGGTAAGAGCCGAAACCTCAACAGCCTCCAACTTCGTCAAAACTCTGAGCGCTACACGATGCTCATTGTGCTTCCGTTTTGACGGTCGGACATGACGTTTACCCCTCACCGCACCACCTGTTGTGAGTACTTGGGGGAGATTTTCACCATTTTTGGTGTGGTCGGCTTTGGCCAAGACCAACGGACGGACAGTCGGACGATTGGGGAACCGCGCTCCATCGGAACACGAAGGCATCCCCGTCAAGAGAATTTATTTTTATTTTGTCTGTATTAGACCGTAATAGGTACTACGATGTAGGCCTTACAGATTTTGTACAGATTTTTGCTATTGCGTAATAGGTACTGGTAACTATCCGCTATGTGAGAAACACGTCCGTTCACTGCGAATGATCAGCAACGAAGAATTTTAGAGAGTAAGGTTCCCACTAAAAAATACCAAAGTATCGATCATCTCGCCGGGAATGAGCCAAAATACCGCAGAACCACTTTCGTGCAGCGTGTGATGGCTTTGTCGGCCGTTTGAAGGCCATAATTCGTGCCAAAGGTGGCCAATTCGAACAAATCTAAACTGTTTCTAAAATGTTATGTTATTTCCGACATTTTTTGCTTTTGAACAATAAATTTAAAAAAAAAAATTAAAAAAAAAATATAGCGCTTTACTTTGTTGCATTACATATCAGCCACCCTGTATATATCTCGCTATTGTGCGATTTTATTATACAATTCACGTAGTATATATTAACATCACCAGTGAATGTGGCAACCAAACTTCTGTTGTCATATTTGTAACCCCATACCACAGCTTCAGAAAACATGGTAAGATTACTATGTTGCAGCTTTTGCATAATTACTTTCTTAATATTAGCGTCGCTTAGTTAATTCTTAAATTTGATAAGTCCTTCAAATGTGGAGTTTAGTATGAATGTTGCAATTTCATTTGATGTTTAAATGTGTTTTCTAGAGGTTGAAACATGAGAATATGAAACATCAGAATATATTTCCACAAGTTCCTCAGGGGTCCAGATTTTTCCAAAATTGTAGATAGTGTATTAATATGTGAAATTGAGGTCTTTTTTAAATAAAATGCAAAATTTTTTATTAATAATCTCAATATTATGACTTATTTTGGAAATCAAATCATTTGACATTGCATAGCATAATAAAAAATCAATCAATTGAAAAAAGGACAAAAGATATTTCCAAATTTCATCATTTTGAGGAATAAATTCTCCAAATATTACAGGAAAATAATAGCAGAAAGACATCATCTGTCTGGCGGACAATTTCAACTTGCACCTTTCGAGCTCTTGCAATGTAATGCTTAGTTTCTCAGTACCTTTATCAATATATAAATGATTTCAATCTGCTATTAACTTCCAGCAATGTTATCTATTTCATAGTCTTAATAAAGTACAATAAAGAATAACTGATGATTTCAGTGGAATGTAAGGACGGGATGTCATTAAAAGCGCAATGAGACGTTATCCCGGAATCCAATTCATTATTTTCAAGTGCAAGTCTGTAATTGATCCTTGTTCTGGTCAACTGGGGATTTTCTTTGCACAAAGTTTGTGCCTCATTTTTTTTACTAAGCTAAATCTACAGTAACATGTTGCCGAGAACGATTTAGAAAACCCAAGAGTTACATTTAATCCAAGGTTGTCTCCTAAAAGTAATCCCAAAATACAGTGGACCTGTTTTGTCCCACTATTTGTTTTTTTTTTTTCAATACCTTCTACCTCTAAAACTTTTAGAGCACTAACGACAGGAATGTAGGAATTTTGGCCATACTTTTTAATGTCAGAAGGCTGCATTGAACATGCAAGAAAAATTTCACTAAATTTAGAAGACTTTTGCGGCAAGCATGCAAAGCTGTAATAAAAATTACGTATAGAACCTTTGGTTGCTTTAGAACCCATTATTTAATCCAAAATCATCGACATACAAGAAGTATGGAACCAAAATTTTTGTCGGACATAAAAATTTATTTTGTCTCCATAAATTACCTTGTATAAAAATGTTTTTTTTTCGTATATTCGGGACCTTTCCAATTTTGATAAAGACTGCTTAGATCAGGAAGTACGCCATGCCCTTCGCCATGACAAGATTGTTTTTGGATTCTGGGTCTATGCCCAGCACGAGGAGAGTACCCTCGGTATCATCCCTCCTATAGAAGACTTCCCACTTTCTCACGGAAAGTTTTGAATTCTGTTTGCCAATGATGTCGAGTATGTACTCTGATGAGAACTTACTGGGACATCCCTTAACATATAGGGTCGTTTTTATGAGTTCAGGAATGTCTCTTTTCCTTACCAATTTAAGCTTTACGCCGTCCCAAGGTGAGGCGAAGCTATCCACAACGAGGACACCAGCGCAGCGTTGTGATGTCAGCATTAGCATCAAAACAACCCTCTCAAACTTACAACTCATTACTTCGATTGGTGGTTCATCCTTAGATTCGAGGACGTACTCCGCTACCCTTGTATAGACCAAATCTTCGAAGTTATTCTTTTGGTCTTCGGGGATTCTGCCAGATGCACTACTGCTATCAATTATGGCATAGCATAGATCGTCTCGAAAATGTTGTTTAGCTATATTAGAATAAGATGGCGGCTTCTTATCCGTTTGTATGACCAATTGATTTTTCCGTGTCTGTAGAGTCTTTTTGTTTAAAGCCTCATCCTTAACGTATGATTTGGTTGACTTGACCTGCGTTACTGGATCAACTTTACCGCCCTCGATCGAAGGACCCAGACTAGAGACTTCCTTTTGTGTGGATACGTTAGGCTTCTCCAAATTACTGGAAGACGGTGAGCCCTTTTTCTTCTTAGTCACTTTCACAGCGCTATGTTCTTCGGGAGAACTGACTCTTTTAGCGGCCTCCATGTTTGTGTTGGAGGTAGAATTGTTATTATTATTCAGCCTCCATCTTTGTGCCCCTGACAGTCTCTTTGAGTTAGCAACAATAGTGATATTGTTTTCATTTGATGATTCAGTGTCAGAGTCCCCACTGGCATTTAACGGTTGCTTAGAGCCCCAGTTGGGTTCTGCTTCATCTGTCTTATCGTTTGTTTTGCCTGCGGCTGGATGTGCTCTTGTTTCATTTTCGACTACGAGATCCAAGGCAAGCTCGTAGAAGTTGCATGCTCACGATTGTTCGATAACGACGACACATGACCCGTGAGTAAATCAACGCTTGTCGCCGGCACTGGGTTTTACCTCCCCTGCGCCGTAATCTCCTTCGTCTTTTTTGGTTTAATCATATATTGGTTGCGGGAGACAGCCCCATAGCCAGTATTAGCCCGTAATAGGTACGTCGATATAGGCCTTCCAGACTGAGCTCAGAAATTTCTGTCCAGAGACCGATGCATCCAATTCAAACAACGCTTTAATAACAACAAACCACGTGATTGCGTAGTAGGTACGTGAATATGTATTGCGGAACACGTCCGTTCGCTACGACTGACAGCCGATTAGGTCGCATACGGGGTTCGCCCACATCTTCAAATGTCCTATACTGTCTACTACTAAATAAAAGCCTCTGTTCTATCTGTATCTACCGAATGCCAAGTTTACGCAGCACAACCCGCCAACCGTCTGCGGGTGATCCATCAATCCGTCAAGCGCCTGTGTGAGGCGTCCGCCAAGTGACTGATTGGGGTGTACGTCAAGCGCCTCTGTGACGCATCCATCAAACATACGCGAGTAGCTCGCATACGCGGTAAGACTGCATTCGATGGTCGCCCGCATATGCGATTCGCTCGCATTCGTTCGCATACGCGATTAGCTCGCATACGAGGTTCACCCGCTTATGCTATTAGCTCGCATACGCGGTACGCCAGCATCCACAAATGTCATTTACTGTCTACCACTAAATAAAGCCTCTGTTCCATCCACAGGTTGTCGTCGATGTCCAATACCACTCCGTCACGACGAAAGCTTTGTCCACACCACAGCATCCGTCTACCTATGTGTCAGAACTAAGGTATCTACCGATAGCCAAGTTTACGCAGCGCAACCCGCCAAGAACTGGGTGATCCATCAATCCGTCAAGCACCTGTGTGAGGCGTTCGTCAAGAGACTGTGTGAGGCATCCATCAAACATCTGTGTGAGGCGTAGTTCGTACTGATAGTACGAATCCTCATCGACAACCAATCTACACCTGGAACAAACAAATACCAACACAATAGAATACTTGTACCCATACTCCTGCGTCGAGGACGAAACTCCGCTCATATATGAAGCTATCCCATACACACAGAAAAAAAATAAAAATCGAATTCAATAAACAAATTCACGAATCCAAATGAAAAATTGCTCAAAATTTGCGCTATGTAGAAATTCAAAGAATCAAACACGAAATTTGTAAGTCCTTCATTGAAAATGTTGGCCCAAATCGCTGGATGTAAATATTCTCACATTAACTAAATAATTTGTACTATGTTTATTGGAAATTTGGCTGATGCAGAAATTCACACATTAACTAACTATTTTGTAAGCCGTTTATTGAAAAAAATTCGATTATTGAAAATATTCACACATTAAATAAAATATTTGTAAATCGTTTATTGAAAATATTTCAATGAAACTATGTGTGACATTAACTAAAATATTTGTAAGTCGTTTATTGAAAATATTTCAATGAAACTATTCACACATTAACTAAAGTATTTATAAGTCGTTTATTGGAAATATTTCTCGTTTTACTCTATAAATACATTTTCCTATTAACTATTTTTTTTTGTATGCCGTCTTATATTATGAACCTGAAGCCTTGTTAAAGAAAGAAAGAACTATAAAAATAGTTCAATAACATTTTGTTTTTTATTTTTGCATTGACCAAAAAAATAATATTAACAATTCAGTCTTCGAGTGGAAACATAAATATAGTAATACTAATTCAGTAATATTTTAAGTATACCCAGCAAAATCTTGGTAAGTACATGTCATTACCACTCGCATTACCAGGTAATGATATCTCATTATCGCCAGCATGACTTTTGGTACATAAATAACGACTAACAAAATAATGACAAATATAAGTTATTGCTAGTAATCTAAGATAGAAAATCTTATTTTAATTTATAAACTTTTCTTTAAATGATTTACGATTTATGATTTTTTTCGTAACTGATACGCGCACCACAGGCCGAACCACTGGCGTTGTAGTTTGTATTCAGTTAAATCATTTAAAGAAAAGTTTATAAATTCAAATTAGATTCACTAAATTGGATTACTAATAATAACTTATTTTTGTCATTATTTAGTTAGTCGTTATTTATTTACCGAGAGTAATGCTGGAGATAATGAGATATCATTACCTGGTAATGCATGTGGTAACGACACTTACTTACCAAGATTCTGATGGGTAATATTTTTGTACTTGATTATTAAGCTATTTGTCTATGAATCGCGAGGTAGACCAGTTGTTGTGATGCTGAACTACGAAACCATGAGGTCGCGAGTTCAATCCCAACTCCCGGCAAATGAAATTTTTCGTCATATGACGACAACAATCGATAACTACTCTCTCCCAAGTAGACGCTCTTACCAATTTTACGCTCTTCTACTTTCTCACCACATTCCTCCACTGATGGTGGTGAACAAGCAATAGCAGCAACTCGGAAATATCCACTATACCACCACCACACAAAACACACTCGTAAAATTATTTCTTTTGTCCACGCTTACTTTTACTATAATTGTAAGCGTGGAGGTAAGTGGTTATTTTTCAGCTTCTTGTATGCTTGAGTGGAAGCACTTTCCTCCAATGACATGTACATGTAAAAATAATTCGAAGGGAGGCCATATAATAAGCAGTTACAAGTTTTGAATTTAGCTTACCCGTCAGGTTATTTGGTAATGGGAAATGTTGCTGGGTACTTATGTATATATTTATGTTTTGTGCTCTTTCAATTACATTGATTTTTTTTATTTTTTCGCTTATGTTTTTTGAACAAATAAAAATTAAATAGTCGTTATTTAATTGAGTAGTAAATTAAGAATTTCGTTTTTAATAGAATAAATTCTAGTCTGTTGTTTATTTAATTTCATTTCATAAAAAAAATAGCTGAAGAAAACTATAGAATGTATCACACTCTTCTGGAAATTGCAAACTAAATACAAAAAAAGTTTTAAACAAAATATCAATTGCGTTCAATACCTTTAATACCGGGTACCTTATACCATCGAAATATATAGACATTTCTTTAACTTTACATGTGTCACCTACAACTAATAATAGAGGTTGGATATTCCGGCCTTGCACTTTTCGCAGATTTATTTGTAAATCCAGTTCCTGATTTGATTGCGCTAAAATAGCTGGGAATCTGACACAGAAATTTTTTTCCGACGTTTAGCACCATTATCATCTGTAATAACTTTATGACTGGGTGGAAATAAATGATATAAGTTCCAAAATATGGATTTTTGATTCTAGGGATAAAAGAAGGAAAAATTAAAATGCATGATTCAGTAAATATACATTTTCTTGGAATTTACATACCTTCATCACATGAATCAAGTTCAGACAACTGTCTAGATACGTAAGAAGAACATATTTTTGACTTAAGAAAATGAAGAACTTTGTCCCCATAAAGTGCCCATCTTTCTTTTAGATCAGTCGCTTGTGGATATCTTAATTCGAAGTCTATCTCAATCTATACATGTTTTAAAATTAGATAGATCTTAAAAATATTGCCGATCTTATCAGTTGGAATCCAGATGGCTTAGAATATTGTGGCCAATTTTTTTAAATTTCTTGAGTTGTTTTGGATTTGGATATTTGAGAAAATCGAAGTTGTGAGCATTTTCTCCAAAACAGATCGAATTCGTCGGCGGAAACATTTTCATTTTGAGTACATTCCAGGGCATAGTCAGCATCAGGTTCAGGAACTGAAATAAGATGAAAAATAAAACATATTAACGTTTAATACTAGTACAACTACAGTTCGTAAATAATACATTATAAATTTTATACTTACCGAACGTATTTGGCAACGATTCATTTGCAGCATTGTTATACATGACCGATTTCGAAAGGCGCTTCAAATTAGTGATTTTGTTGTAAAGTTTTCCACGTTTTCCATTTGTGTAAAATTCCTAAAATTAATATAATTTTGAAATATTGTGTATATTTAAAATAGATTAATAAGTTTACTTACAATTGTTTCTGTTGGAAAAATTTTACATATTTGTTTTTCCATTTCCATACAATCTGACAGAGAACATTGATAACCTTTGGATTCTATGTGTTTTGGTAAGGTGGAAATTAGTAAGGTTCTCTGTTCTTCGCGAAGAATGTTATGTTGAGCGTAGTAGCTGAGAATAAGCCTACAATTTTGAGTTTCTGAAAGCATTTTCATAACAGAGACAATTGGCTCTTTTATAAATGATGGTATGTCTTTATCAAGTGTGGGGGCATCTTCAACAAATGTGGGATTATCATTAACAAATCTGGGGGTGGTATTATGTGAGGAAGCTTCGTTACCGGTTGATGTTAATTTCCACTTCTCAAGATTTATTTCAAAGTTCGCTAAATCTCCGACGGGCATTCCATGAAAAAGTAAATCGATGTGCTTTATTTTTAAAACTTTTAATAAATTGACTATAATGCGTTGATCTAAAAATATTATATTTAGTAATTTGAAGATATAATTTATTTCATACAACTACCGATGAAATTATCATATAAATGTTGTTAGTTCCATCGTTTTAGCAAATCCATTAGAGATTCTGGTTCACTACAATTGTTCTATAGAAAAAGAAAATTTAGCAAATATTTTTGTAATATTCTTTTAATTTAACAAAACTCTTGCCGTTTGCAGTCTTTAATTCTTCTACTGGCGGTCCACCAAATCAGACAGGTGTAAAATATTGAGATTTTCAAAACATTTTTGAATTTCAAAAGCAGCAAAATGAGAATTAAACGAAATTTGGACTTTTCGGCAACAAATACAGGGTGGCTGATATGTATTGCAACCAACTTCAGGTTGCTATCATTTCTAAACCGCTAGTCGGATAGCTGACAGATTTATTTCAGTAACAGTTCATTTTATTGTTTGCAAGCTTACAAAAGCATTTTGATCTATTGCATTCAGAAAAAAGTTGTTCGTGATGGAATTCAAGCGTGATAGTGTGATTGCTTTATATTTGGGTGGAAAAACACAAGTGGCTATCGTTACCCAGCAAAATCTTGGTAAGTACCTGTCATTATTCACTGCATTACCAAATAATGGCATCTCGATATTCGCTGCATTACTTTCGGCTTATTAATAATGACTTACCAATAACAACAGAAATAAGTGATTTTTTGCTATCAAAATCATTTTGGCAATTTTTAGTAAAATGCAATTATGGCTATATGTAGGTTATTGTACAAATAATACTCGTACGTGCAGAGTTGAATGAAAATACCATAAATATTTACGTATATCGTTAGACCGTTGAAGAATTTTTCACATGGGGGTTTTGGGCCAGAAATTTGAAGTAGGCATGATGAAATTGCCCGACAATATGCAAAAAGTCACTTTAAATTGTCATTTCTTCATATCTGCTACTTATTTTCTAACTTATTGGTAATGCATTACTCAAGTACATAAAATCGTGAAAATATAAGCACACATTTATGTGGTATGCCTATGCTACAAATAAGTACTTATTATGCTACTTTATTGTATGCTTTTGGGAAGTACTTTCATCCAATGACATCCCCATGTTAAAATAATGAGAGAAGTGGCTAAATAATAAGTACTTACCATTATCGAACTTTGCTTACTCGTCGGATTATTTGGTAATTAGAAATTTTGCTGGGTAGAGCCCTCCAGCATTCAAATGTGAATAAATCTTTTGTTTCTCGTACCATTGCTCGTTACCGTGATACTGGCAGTGTTGCATCGCGTCCAAAAAGTGGACGAAAAAAAAAACGGTAACAACACCAGAAATGATCCGAAAAGTGAAGGCCAGATTTGATCGAAATCCACGCCGCAGTGGTAGAAAAATTGCTCGTGAGCTGAACATATCGCGAGAACGGATACAACACATATTAAAAAATGAGCTTGGACTAAAGCCACTGAAGTTCCAAAAAGTGCAAGAGCTCACCGATGCACAAAAAAACGTTAGACTGGAAAGAGCCAAGGAGTTGCTTCGCTTGCACGAAAGGCCAGTTACCGAATTTGGTTTTCTCCGATGAGAAGCCATTCCAATTTGAGCCATGGGGTCAAAATAAATGGCGAATATTATCGGGAAAATGTCCTAAAGACAGTATTGAAGCCCTAGGCAGACAAACATTTCGGCCGCAGACCATGGACATTCCAATAGGACTCAGCACCATCGCATTCAGCACGCGTCAACCAAGAATGGCTTAAAAAGGAGGTTCCTCACTTCGTTTCTACCGCCAATGTCCACCAAGATCTGCGGATCTCAATCCGTTGGACTTTTGCGCCTGGGGCATTTTAGAGAGTAATGTTCCCACTAAAAAATACCAAAGTATCGATCATCTCAAGACGGCGCTTCGCCGGGAATGGGCCAAAATACCGCAGAGCCACTTTCGTGCAGCGTGTGATGGCTTTGTCGGCCGTTTGAAGGCCATAATTCGTGCCAAAGGTGGCCAATTCGAACAAATCTAAACTGTTTCTAAAATTTTATGTTATTTCCGACATTTTTTGCTTTTGAACAATAAAATTTAAAAAAAAAAAATTAAAAAAAATATAGCGCTTTACTTTGTTGCATTACATATCAGCCACCCTGTATATATCTCGCTATTGTGCGATTTTATTATACAATTCACGTAGTATATATTAACATCACCAGTGAATGTGGCAACCAAACTTCTGTTGTCATATTTGTAACCCCATACCACAGCTTCAGAAAACATGGTAAGATTACTATGTTGCAGCTTTTGCATAATTACTTTCTTAATATAAGCGTCGCTTAGTTAATTCTTAAATTTGATAAGTCCTTCAAATGTGGAGTTTAGTATGAATGTTGCAAATTTCATTTGATGTTTAAATGTGTTTTCTAGAGGTTGAAACATGAGAATATGAAACATGAGAATATATTTCCACAAGTTCCTCAGGGGTCCAGATTTTTCCAAAATTGTAGATAGTGTATTAATATGTGAAATTTAGGGGAAAGGTCTTTTTTAAATAAAATGCAAAATTTTTTATTAATAATCTCAATATTATGTCTTATTTTGGAAATCAAATCATTTGACATTGCATAGCATAATAAAAAATCAATCAATTGAAAAAAGGACAAAAGATATTTCCAAATTTCATCATTTTGAGGAATAAATTCTCCAAATATTACAGGAAAATAATAGCAGAAAGACATCATCTGTCTGGCGGACAATTTTAACTTGCACCTTTCGAGCTCTTGCAATGTAATGCTTAGTTTCTCAGTACCTTTATCAGACTTAAAATATATAAATGATTTCAATCTGCTATTAACTTCCAGCAATGTTATCTATTTCATAGTCTTAATAAAGTACAATAAAGAATAACTGATGATTTCAGTGGAATGTAAGGACGGGATGTCATTAAAAGCGCAATGAGACGTTATCCCGGAATCCAATTCATTATTTTCAAGTGCAAGTCTATAATTGACCCTTGTTCTGGTCAACTGGGGATTTTCTTTGCACAATGTTTGTGCCTCATTTTTTTTACTAAGCTAAATCTACAGTAACATGTTGCCGAGAACGATTTAGAAAACCCAAGAGTTACATTTAATCCAAGGTTGTCTCCTAAAAGTAATCCCAAAATACAGTGGACCTGTTTTGTCCCACTATTTGTTTTTTTTTTTTTCAATGCCTTCTACCTCTAAAACTTTTAGAGCACTAACGACAGGAATGTAGGAATTTTGGCCATACTTTTTAATGTCAGAAGGCTGCATTGAACATGCAAGAAAAATTTCACTAAATTTAGAAGACTTTTGCGGCAAGCATGCAAAGCTGTAATAAAAATTACGTATAGAACCTTTGGTTGCTTTAGAACCCATTATTTAATCCAAAATCATCGACATACAAGAAGTATGGAACCAAAATTTTTGTCGGACATAAAAATTTATTTTGTCTCCATAAATTACCTTGTATAAAAATGTTTTTTTTTTCGTATATTCGGGACCTTTCCAATTTTGATAAAGACTGCTTAGATCAGGAAGTACGCCATGCCCTTCGCCATGACAAGATTGTTTTTGGATTCTGGGTCTATGCCCAGCACGAGGAGAGTACCCTCGGTATCATCCCTCCTATAGAAGACTTCCCACTTTCTCACGGAAAGTTTTGAATTCTGTTTGCCAATGATGTCGAGTATGTACTCTGATGAGAACTTACTGGGACATCCCTTAACATATAGGGTCGTTTTTATGAGTTCAGGAATGTCTCTTTTCCTTACCAATTTAAGCTTTACGCCGTCCCAAGGTGAGGCGAAGCTATCCACAACGAGGACACCAGCGCAGCGTTGTGATGTCAGCATTAGCATCAAAACAACCCTCTCAAACTTACAACTCATTACTTCGATTGGTGGTTCATCCTTAGATTCGAGGACGTACTCCGCTACCCTTGTATAGACCAAATCTTCGAAGTTATTCTTTTGGTCTTCGGGGATTCTGCCAGATGCACTACTGCTATCAATTATGGCATAGCATAGATCGTCTCGAAAATGTTGTTTAGCTATATTAGAATAAGATGGCGGCTTCTTATCCGTTTTATGGCCAATTGATTTTTCCGTGTCTGTAGAGTCTTTTTGTTTAAAGCCTCATCCTTAACGTATGATTTGGTTGACTTGACCTGCGTTACTGGATCAACTTTACCGCCCTCGATCGAAGGACCCAGACTAGAGACTTCCTTTTGTGTGGATACGTTAGGCTTCTCCAAATTACTGGAAGACGGTGAGCCCTTTTTCTTCTTAGTCACTTTCACAGCGCTATGTTCTTCGGGAGAACTGACTCTTTTAGCGGCCTCCATGTTTGTGTTGGAGGTAGAATTGTTATTATTATTCAGCCTCCATCTTTGTGCCCCTGACAGTCTCTTTGAGTTAGCAACAATAGTGATATTGTTTTCATTTGATGATTCAGTGTCAGAGTCCACACTGGCATTTAACGGGTTGCTTAGAGCCCCAGTTGGGTTCTGCTTCATCTGTCTTATCGTTTGTTTTGCCTGCGGCTGGATGTGCTCTTGTTTCATTTTCGACTACGAGATCCAAGGCAAGCTCGTAGAAGTTGCATGCTCACGATTGTTCGATAACGACGACACATGACCCGTGAGTAAATCAACGCTTGTCGCCGGCACTGGGTTTTACCTCCCCTGCGCCGTAATCTCCTTCGTCTTTTTTGGTTTAATCATATATTGGTTGGGGGAGACAGCCCCATAGCCAGTATTAGCCCGTAATAGGTACGTCGATATAGGCCTTCCAGACTGAGCTCAGAAATTTCTGTCCAGAGACCGATGCATCCAATTCAAACAACGCTTTAATAACAACAAACCACGTGATTGCGTAGTAGGTACGTGAATATGTATTGCGGAACACGTCCGTTCGCTACGACTGACAGCCGATTAGGTCGCATACGGGGTTCGCCCACATCTTCAAATGTCCTATACTGTCTACTACTAAATAAAAGCCTCTGTTATATCTGTATCTACCGAATGCCAAGTTTACGCAGCACAACCCGCCAACCGTCTGCGGGTGATCCATCAATCCGTCAAGCGCCTGTGTGAGGCGTCCGCCAAGTGACTGATTGGGGCGTACGTCAAGCGCCTCTGTGACGCATCCATCAAACATACGCGAGTAGCTCGCATACGCGGTAAGACTGCATTCGATGGTCGCCCGCATATGCGATTCGCTCGCATTCGTTCGCATACGCGATTAGCTCGCATACGAGGTTCACCCGCTTATGCTATTAGCTCGCATACGCGGTACGCCAGCATCCACAAATGTCATTTACTGTCTACCACTAAATAAAGCCTCTGTTCCATCCACAGGTTGTCGTCGATGTCCAATACCACTCCGTCACGACGAAAGCTTTGTCCACACCACAACATCCGTCTACCTATGTGTCAGAACTAAGGTATCTACCGATAGCCAAGTTTACGCAGCGCAACCCGCCAAGAACTGGGTGATCCATCAATCCGTCAAGCACCTGTGTGAGGCGTTCGTCAAGAGACTGTGTGAGGCATCCATCAAACATCTGTGTGAGGCGTAGTTCGTACTGATAGTACGAATCCTCATCGACAACCAATCTACACCTGGAACAAACAAATACCAACACAATAGAATACTTGTACCCATACTCCTGCGTCGAGGACGAAACTCCGCTCATATATGAAGCTATCCCATACACACAGAAAAAAAATAAAAATCGAATTCAATAAACAAATTCACGAATCCAAATGAAAAATTGCTCAAAATTTGCGCTATGTAGAAATTCAAAGAATCAAACACGAAATTTGTAAGTCCTTCATTGAAAATGTTGGCCCAAATCGCTGGATGTAAATATTCTCACATTAACTAAATAATTTGTACTATGTTTATTGGAAATTTGGCTGATGCAGAAATTCACACATTAACTAACTATTTTGTAAGCCGTTTATTGAAAAAAATTCGATTATTGAAAATATTCACACATTAAATAAAATATTTGTAAATCGTTTATTGAAAATATTTCAATGAAACTATGTGTGACATTAACTAAAATATTTGTAAGTCGTTTATTGAAAATATTTCAATGAAACTATTCACACATTAACTAAAGTATTTATAAGTCGTTTATTGGAAATATTTCTCGTTTTACTCTATAAATACATTTTCCTATTAACTATTTTTTTTTGTATGCCGTCTTATATTATGAACCTGAAGCCTTGTTAAAGAAAGAAAGAACTATAAAAATAGTTCAATAACATTTTGTTTTTTATTTTTGCATTGACCAAAAAAATAATATTAACAATTCAGTCTTCGAGTGGAAACATAAATATAGTAATACTAATTCAGTAATATTTTAAGTATACCCAGCAAAATCTTGGTAAGTACATGTCATTACCACTCGCATTACCAGGTAATGATATCTCATTATCGCCAGCATGACTTTTGGTACATAAATAACGACTAACAAAATAATGACAAATATAAGTTATTGCTAGTAATCTAAGATAGAAAATCTTATTTTAATTTATAAACTTTTCTTTAAATGATTTACGATTTATGATTTTTTTCGTAACTGATACGCGCACCACAGGCCGAACCACTGGCGTTGTAGTTTGTATTCAGTTAAATCATTTAAAGAAAAGTTTATAAATTCAAATTAGATTCACTAAATTGGATTACTAATAATAACTTATTTTTGTCATTATTTAGTTAGTCGTTATTTATTTACCGAGAGTAATGCTGGAGATAATGAGATATCATTACCTGGTAATGCATGTGGTAACGACACTTACTTACCAAGATTCTGATGGGTAATATTTTTGTACTTGATTATTAAGCTATTTGTCTATGAATCGCGAGGTAGACCAGTTGTTGTGATGCTGAACTACGAAACCATGAGGTCGCGAGTTCAATCCCAACTCCCGGCAAATGAAATTTTTCGTCATATGACGACAACAATCGATAACTACTCTCTCCCAAGTAGACGCTCTTACCAATTTTGCGCTCTTCTACTTTCTCACCACATTCCTCCACTGATGGTGGTGAACAAGCAATAGCAGCAACTCGGAAATATCCACTATACCACCACCACACAAAACACACTCGTAAAATTATTTCTTTTGTCCACGCTTACTTTTACTATAATTGTAAGCGTGGAGGTAAGTGGTTATTTTTCAGCTTCTTGTATGCTTGAGTGGAAGCACTTTCCTCCAATGACATGTACATGTAAAAATAATTCGAAGGGAGGCCATATAATAAGCAGTTACAAGTTTTGAATTTAGCTTACCCGTCAGGTTATTTGGTAATGGGAAATGTTGCTGGGTACTTATGTATATATTTATGTTTTGTGCTCTTTCAATTACATTGATTTTTTTTATTTTTTCGCTTATGTTTTTTGAACAAATAAAAATTAAATAGTCGTTATTTAATTGAGTAGTAAATTAAGAATTTCGTTTTTAATAGAATAAATTCTAGTCTGTTGTTTATTTAATTTCATTTCATAAAAAAAAATAGCTGAAGAAAACTATAGAATGTATCACACTCTTCTGGAAATTGCAAACTAAATACAAAAAAAGTTTTAAACAAAATATCAATTGCGTTCAATACCTTTAATACCGGGTACCTTATACCATCGAAATATATAGACATTTCTTTAACTTTACATGTGTCACCTACAACTAATAATAGAGGTTGGATATTCCGGCCTTGCACTTTTCGCAGATTTATTTGTAAATCCAGTTCCTGATTTGATTGCGCTAAAATAGCTGGGAATCTGACACAGAAATTTTTTTCCGACGTTTAGCACCATTATCATCTGTAATAACTTTATGACTGGGTGGAAATAAATGATATAAGTTCCAAAATATGGATTTTTGATTCTAGGGATAAAAGAAGGAAAAATTAAAATGCATGATTCAGTAAATATACATTTTCTTGGAATTTACATACCTTCATCACATGAATCAAGTTCAGACAACTGTCTAGATACGTAAGAAGAACATATTTTTGACTTAAGAAAATGAAGAACTTTGTCCCCATAAAGTGCCCATCTTTCTTTTAGATCAGTCGCTTGTGGATATCTTAATTCGAAGTCTATCTCAATCTATACATGTTTTAAAATTAGATAGATCTTAAAAATATTGCCGATCTTATCAGTTGGAATCCAGATGGCTTAGAATATTGTGGCCAATTTTTTTAAATTTCTTGAGTTGTTTTGGATTTGGATATTTGAGAAAATCGAAGTTGTGAGCATTTTCTCCAAAACAGATCGAATTCGTCGGCGGAAACATTTTCATTTTGAGTACATTCCAGGGCATAGTCAGCATCAGGTTCAGGAACTGAAATAAGATGAAAAATAAAACATATTAACGTTTAATACTAGTACAACTACAGTTCGTAAATAATACATTATAAATTTTATACTTAACGAACGTATTTGGCAACGATTCATTTGCAGCATTGTTATACATGACCGATTTCGAAAGGCGCTTCAAATTAGTGATTTTGTTGTAAAGTTTTCCACGTTTTCCATTTGTATAAAATTCCTAAAATTAATATAATTTTGAATTATTGTGTATATTTAAAATAGATTAATAAGTTTACTTACAATTGTTTCTGTTGGAAAAATTTTACATATTTGTTTTTCCATTTCCATACAATCTGACAGAGAACATTGATAACCTTTGGATTCTATGTGTTTTGGTAAGGTGGAAATTAGTAAGGTTCTCTGTTCTTCGCGAAGAATGTTATGTTGAGCGTAGTAGCTGAGAATAAGCCTACAATTTTGAGTTTCTGAAAGCATTTTCATAACAGAGACAATTGGCTCTTTTATAAATGATGGTATGTCTTTATCAAGTGTGGGGGCATCTTCAACAAATGTGGGATTATCATTAACAAATCTGGGGGTGGTATTATGTGAGGAAGCTTCGTTACCGGTTGATGTTAATTTCCACTTCTCAAGATTTATTTCAAAGTTTGCTAAATCTCCGACGGGCATTCCATGAAAAAGTAAATCGATGTGCTTTATTTTTAAAACTTTTAATAAATTGACTATAATGCGTTGATCTAAAAATATTATATTTAGTAATTTGAAGATATAATTTATTTCATACAACTACCGATGAAATTATCATATAAATGTTGTTAGTTCCATCGTTTTAGCAAATCCATTAGAGATTCTGGTTCACTACAATTGTTCTATAGAAAAAGAAAATTTAGCAAATATTTTTGTAATATTCTTTTAATTTAACAAAACTCTTGCCGTTTGCAGTCTTTAATTCTTCTACTGGCGGTCCACCAAATCAGACAGGTGTAAAATATTGAGATTTTCAAAACATTTTTGAATTTCAAAAGCAGCAAAATGAGAATTAAACGAAATTTGGACTTTTCGGCAACAAATACAGGGTGGCTGATATGTATTGCAACCAACTTCAGGTTGCTATCATTTCTAAACCGCTAGTCGGATAGCTGACAGATTTATTTCAGTAACAGTTCATTTTATTGTTTGCAAGCTTACAAAAGCATTTTGATCTATTGCATTCAGAAAAAAGTTGTTCGTGATGGAATTCAAGCGTGATAGTGTGATTGCTTTATATTTGGGTGGAAAAACACAAGTGGCTATCGTTACCCAGCAAAATCTTGGTAAGTACCTGTCATTATTCACTGCATTACCAAATAATGGCATCTCGATATTCGCTGCATTACTTTCGGCTTATTAATAATGACTTACCAATAACAACAGAAATAAGTGATTTTTTGCTATCAAAATCATTTTGGCAATTTTTAGTAAAATGCAATTATGGCTATATGTAGGTTATTGTACAAATAATACTCGTACGTGCAGAGTTGAATGAAAATACCATAAATATTTACGTATATCGTTAGACCGTTGAAGAATTTTTCACATGGGGGTTTTGGGCCAGAAATTTGAAGTAGGCATGATGAAATTGCCCGACAATATGCAAAAAGTCACTTTAAATTGTCATTTCTTCATATCTGCTACTTATTTTCTAACTTATTGGTAATGCATTACTCAAGTACATAAAATCGTGAAAATATAAGCACACATTTATGTGGTATGCCTATGCTACAAATAAGTACTTATTATGCTACTTTATTGTATGCTTTTGGGAAGTACTTTCATCCAATGACATCCCCATGTTAAAATAATGAGAGAAGTGGCTAAATAATAAGTACTTACCATTATCGAACTTTGCTTACTCGTCGGATTATTTGGTAATTAGAAATTTTGCTGGGTAGAGCCCTCCAGCATTCAAATGTGAATAAATCTTTTGTTTCTCGTACCATTGCTCGTTACCGTGATACTGGCAGTGTTGCATCGCGTCCAAAAAGTGGACGAAAAAAAAAACGGTAACAACACCAGAAATGATCCGAAAAGTGAAGGCCAGATTTGATCGAAATCCACGCCGCAGTGGTAGAAAAATTGCTCGTGAGCTGAACATATCGCGAGAACGGATACAACACATATTAAAAAATGAGCTTGGACTAAAGCCACTGAAGTTCCAAAAAGTGCAAGAGCTCACCGATGCACAAAAAAACGTTAGACTGGAAAGAGCCAAGGAGTTGCTTCGCTTGCACGAAAGGCCAGTTACCGAATTTGGTTTTCTCCGATGAGAAGCCATTCCAATTTGAGCCATGGGGTCAAAATAAATGCCGAATATTATCGGGAAAATGTCCTAAAGACAGTATTGAAGCCCTAGGCAGACAAACATTTCGGCCGCAGACCATGGACATTCCAATAGGACTCAGCACCATCGCATTCAGCACGCGTCAACCAAGAATGGCTTAAAAAGGAGGTTCCTCACTTCGTTTCTACCGCCAATGTCCACCAAGATCTGCGGATCTCAATCCGTTGGACTTTTGCGCCTGGGGCATTTTAGAGAGTAATGTTCCCACTAAAAAATACCAAAGTATCGATCATCTCAAGACGGCGCTTCGCCGGGAATGGGCCAAAATACCGCAGAGCCACTTTCGTGCAGCGTGTGATGGCTTTGTCGGCCGTTTGAAGGCCATAATTCGTGCCAAAGGTGGCCAATTCGAACAAATCTAAACTGTTTCTAAAATTTTATGTTATTTCCGACATTTTTTGCTTTTGAACAATAAAATTTAAAAAAAAAAAATTAAAAAAAATATAGCGCTTTACTTTGTTGCATTACATATCAGCCACCCTGTATATATCTCGCTATTGTGCGATTTTATTATACAATTCACGTAGTATATATTAACATCACCAGTGAATGTGGCAACCAAACTTCTGTTGTCATATTTGTAACCCCATACCACAGCTTCAGAAAACATGGTAAGATTACTATGTTGCAGCTTTTGCATAATTACTTTCTTAATATAAGCGTCGCTTAGTTAATTCTTAAATTTGATAAGTCCTTCAAATGTGGAGTTTAGTATGAATGTTGCAAATTTCATTTGATGTTTAAATGTGTTTTCTAGAGGTTGAAACATGAGAATATGAAACATGAGAATATATTTCCACAAGTTCCTCAGGGGTCCAGATTTTTCCAAAATTGTAGATAGTGTATTAATATGTGAAATTTAGGGGAAAGGTCTTTTTTAAATAAAATGCAAAATTTTTTATTAATAATCTCAATATTATGTCTTATTTTGGAAATCAAATCATTTGACATTGCATAGCATAATAAAAAATCAATCAATTGAAAAAAGGACAAAAGATATTTCCAAATTTCATCATTTTGAGGAATAAATTCTCCAAATATTACAGGAAAATAATAGCAGAAAGACATCATCTGTCTGGCGGACAATTTTAACTTGCACCTTTCGAGCTCTTGCAATGTAATGCTTAGTTTCTCAGTACCTTTATCAGACTTAAAATATATAAATGATTTCAATCTGCTATTAACTTCCAGCAATGTTATCTATTTCATAGTCTTAATAAATTACAATAAAGAATAACTGATGATTTCAGTGGAATGTAAGGACGGGATGTCATTAAAAGCGCAATGAGACGTTATCCCGGAATCCAATTCATTATTTTCAAGTGCAAGTCTATAATTGACCCTTGTTCTGGTCAACTGGGGATTTTCTTTGCACAATGTTTGTGCCTCATTTTTTTTACTAAGCTAAATCTACAGTAACATGTTGCCGAGAACGATTTAGAAAACCCAAGAGTTACATTTAATCCAAGGTTGTCTCCTAAAAGTAATCCCAAAATACAGTGGACCTGTTTTGTCCCACTATTTGTTTTTATTTCAATACCTTCTACCTCTAAAACTTTTAGAGCACTAAGGAATGTAGGAATTTTGGCCATACTTTTTAATGTCAGTAGGCTGCATTGAACATGCAAGAAAAATTTCACTAAATTTAGAAGACTTTTGCGGCAAGCATGCAAAGCTGTAATAAAAAAAATTACGTATAGAACCTTTGGTTGCTTTAGAACCCAAAGCATTATTTAATCCAAAATCATCGACATACAAGAAGTATGGAACTAAAATTTTTGACGGATATAAAGATTTATTTTGTCTCCATAAGTTACCTTGTATAAAATTGTTTTTTTTTTCGTATATTTTTCTGTTTCGCCCATGTTTTGTGAAATTTCATCAAGAAAATTATCTTTCTCTAAAATTTTACGGAACTGAAATGGCAATGGAATTAAGATTCCCTTTGAGCTAGGATCATTAACTGTATGAAATACCTCGCCTTCACCAATAAGTTCACTTTTTGGCATAGTTTTTCAAAGAATGAAGTTGTATTATACATTTTTTAGCAGAACTTAAAACGCTTTGCAACCCTTTTTGGTACGAAAATTGGGTTTCGTCAGATCTTTGAGGGGACATACCACTTCCTTCAATAGTTGGGTCACTTCCCGTATTTTCCGACTGCCTAAACCTCTCTGGAAAATGTTCACATATGTTGGAAGTTTTGCTAGTCCTAATTTCCGAAACTTTTTTTTATTGGAAACTAAATGCCGACTTACGTGATTTTTGAAATTTCGTTTTACGGTAAAAGTTTGAAAACAATTGTCATACCGACATGTAAATATTGTTCCAGGAGGAGTGTAATGTTCTTTTAATTGACTACAAAGACTCTGTAGGCAAGAGTACTTGTTTTGACAAAATGGGCACACAATCACACTTACCATGTTTGTTGTTATGTATTCCTTTTAAAAACTTTTATTTTTGAGTACCCTTATTTAAGCTTGAATGTTCCACACACTTACTATTTTAATATTTTATTATTTTTTGGTAAGTTTTTAGGTTCACATATTATTGAAACAATTATATGCTAATCCCAATAAAATATTTTAATTATATTTAATTTGTTTAATGATAACACGACTGACACTTGAACACTTCGAATTACTCTGATGAACTGATGTATCTACCAACACAAAGCGTGGTGGTGGTAATTTCGCATACTAACAAGATCAGCACTTCAGCTAACGGTGTCCTACAAACGAAAAAAACGTATGTAGGCCCGTATGTACACTTACAGTTTCTATGGATATTAAAGTGGGTATTCACTTTTTCCACTACATAACTTAAGAGTGTTGTTTTGACTTTATGAACATTAAATCCCCACAATGTATCTTTATATGAAAAATGTAGATCCAGATGTATTTATGTTGCTTCGTCTAGTATTTTACACATGGGTAACATCAATTACATTATTACAGTTTACTGTTAAAATATTTAAAACTAAATTTTATTACCCACTCTATTACATTGCAAAGTGCAATTTTCGTCGGTCAAATAATCTTCCATACAAGAAATGTGAATTCTCCAAAAACTTCTACAACTCGCTCGTCATGCCACTCTTCGCTCTTGCCTTAAGGCAAACAGTATGTAGATTAAGTATTATGACCGTCTGAACTGAAAAAATTGATATAGTAAATAAAAGATAATTGTTTAAGTTCGTAACATTGTCGCGCAACTTCCCCAGCTTGTGCATCTCCTTCGTTGATTGGCAACCCTGGCGGGTTGAAGGAGAAGAAACCTCTGCTACAACACTCCCAGGACGATATTCGCTTGTACGGATTGTGAGAGGGCTTTTCAGCGTCTGGTGCTCTCCTTCGACTCTCTTGGGACGAATTCGCTCAGCACGGATCGTAGAGGGATTAAAAGAATCTCTCTGCAAACTCTCCCAAGACGATATTCGCATGGCACGGATTGTAAGGAGAAACTTCCAGCGTTGTATCTCTCTCCGACTCTCCCGGGACGTTATTCGCATAGTTCGAATGTAGAGAGAGACTTCCAGCAAGCAGAGGCTATTTTCGACTCCTTGCTTCATCTGGCTCTCGTATTGAAACTAGTCTTTGTTAAGCGATACAATCGCGCACATCACTAATAGTCGTTGTTTAGCACTCGCGCATACATATATCTGGTCGTTTTGCTATCGTGCCGTTTGGATCTCTACGGATCCTACGCATCGCTACATAGTAATACACGTTATCATTAATACGAAATGAAGCTCTGCCTTTATCACTATCTAAACTCTTGTGTTTTATTTATTTTCCTTTTCTATTTCGCCCTTTGCATTACTGCAACGCCAACATCGGCCACTACACACGCATGAATAAATGCATACGTAAACACCCACACATCGTTCCCCAATACTGAGCTATCGCTGTTATTGGAGTTTGTCATAGAAGGGATTTCGTCGCCTCGCCTACCCTAACCTCCCTTGCTAGCAAACCCCCCACCTTAACATTTGGTCGTATTCGAGCCGGATTTGTACTCCCTTAAGATTTGATCCAATCGAATCGGATTTGAGCTGGGATACATCGTCGATTAATGGGTGATTTTGACGGAAAACCTCGGTGCTTCAACCACTCATCACCAATCGTACTAACAAAATCGCAGGTAACGTACTCTCAGTTTTCCTAGCTAGTGAGCGCCGCGAATGGTTTTACAATACAATTACATACATATACATATACCCCACGGTATTAGTCGACTTTCGAGCACTCTATCGCGATTTTCCTCAACAAATACAGTCCACTTCGTCGTTGTAAAAGTGTTAAATCACTTTAAAATCTTTTGGGAATAATTATATTCCAATACAAAACATTAATATTTTATTTCGATTGTTTTTGTTCGCTTTAATTTATTTAATATTTCATTTCGATTTGTTTTGTTCGCGTTAAATCTTAGAACAATTCTTGTTTACATATTTCGTTATTGCGTTGTGTAGTGTGTTGTCCGTTTATTTGTACATTCGGCATTGTTGTATTTATTTCCAATCTCAGTGCAGTCGTCCCTACTGCATGAGAGGCCATCTAGCTATCTACAACAAAAACAGGAACACTCCAACCATCTTGCATTAGAAAAGGCGCGAAAGGCGGCGTCGGTTAACCAACATAAAATTACCAGCATTTTAGCTCCTATATTGCTTGCTCTCGTTGACTTCGTTCATCGAATCGGTCGGTTGCATTTCCCCTCACCGACAGCTTGTGCGTCTCTCACCAACAACTTCGCCTTGCATTTTGTTATTGTTTTTTCACCGGCGAAGAAATACACTCACATACTCGAATAGAGAGGTCGACGTCACTTGAGCTCGGCTTTATTCTGCTGCTGCCCTTACCGATAGAACAAACCCCCAGTAGGAAAAATAGTCAAAACAGCCAAATATAACAGCTTTTGGAAAAATAAATTAAATATTTTTTGTCGTGCTATTTTTGGGAATAGCGGTGGGTGGTACGCTACTCGTTAATTACAATCGGTCATATACGACACTGTACACCCTACATTCGGTCAATTGGAGATTACTTGGAAAATTTCATAATAAAATTTTATTGTATTATTTTTTTGCGTTCTTCTAGCATATATTTTCTTGCTGACTACTTCGTTGTTTAATCTTGTTGTTGCACTCTACAGTCGACCATACTCACCCTACAGCCAATCTAGTTGATCACAATTGCAATTTTATTAAATTTTTGTCGTTTTTTCTTCTGGTTTATCGCATTTTGATTGGTCGTTGTTGCACTCTACAGTCGACCATAGTCACCCTACAGCCAGTCTAGTTGATCCAAATTACAATTTTATTAAATTTGTGTCGTTTTTTCTTCTGGTTTATCGCATTTTGATTAGTCGTGTACATCCACGTACCCTACATTCGGTCCTTATTTGATAAAATTGAATAGTTTTGTAGAATGCCTAATTTAGAAAATTCTGACTTAAGTCATAATTTGAATCTACCCCCTATCGACATTGACGTTTTCCATGGGGATTTCGTTACTTGGCCTACGTTTCGGGACCTCTTTTCGGCGATTTTTATAAAGAATTCGCGTCTTAGTGACATTGAGCGCCTTTGTCACCTGGTCCAAAAAACTAGCGGTGAGGCAAGGGAAATAGTCACGAGATTCCCTCTCACCCACAGGAGCTTCGCTTTTGCCTGGAAAGCATTGGAAGATGCGTATGACAACAAACGCATTCTTGTGAATAGTCACCTAAAGCTCCTCTTCGATCTTCCCGTGCTAGACCGCGAGACTAGCTCGGGTTTAAAGACCATACAACGGGGAATAAATGGTTGTCTTTCGACAATAGCAGTCTACGACGTCGTGACTGACCATTGGGATCCCATATTGGTCTTTCAATGCCTCCGTCGTTTGCCGAAACTAACCCTTACTCTTTGGGAACAGAGTATAAAAAATGCCATCCCTATCCTCCTGGCAGGACTTAGATTCTTTCCTCACGGAAAGAATTCAGACTTTAGTTTGTCTTCGGGAGCTCAGGGGTATCGACTCTGACAAAAAGCCCGCGGTGAAGGACACAACTTTACATTCTACGAATGTCTCCCCTTTGAGTCCTCATCGGTCACCTTCGAACACGTGTTGTGTGCTTTGTCCCCAGCAGATTCATGTATTGCGCTCTTGTTCTCGATTCAAGAACCTTTCGGTTAGTGATAGATTTTCGGTTATAAAAAAGCATGGCCAGTCTAGTTGATCCAAATTACAATTTTATTAAATTTGTGTCGTTTTTTCTTCTGGTTTATCGCATTTTGATTAGTCGTGTACATCCACGTACCCTACATTCGGTCCTTATTTGATAAAATTGAATAGTTTTGTAGAATGCCTAATTTAGAAAATTCTGACTTAAGTCATAATTTGAATCTACCCCCTATCGACATTGACGTTTTCCATGGGGATTTCGTTACTTGGCCTACGTTTCGGGACCTCTTTTCGGCGATTTTTATAAAGAATTCGCGTCTTAGTGACATTGAGCGCCTTTGTCACCTGGTCCAAAAAACTAGCGGTGAGGCAAGGGAAATAGTCTCGAGATTCCCTCTCACCCACAGGAGCTTCGCTTTTGCCTGGAAAGCATTGAAAGATGCGTATGACAACAAACGCATTCTTGTGAATAGTCACCTAAAGCTTCTCTTCGATCTTCCCGTGCTAGACCGCGAGACTAGCTCGGGTTTAAAGACCATACAACGGGGAATAAATGGTTGTCTTTCGACAATAGCAGTCTACGACGTCGTGACTGACCATTGGGATCCCATATTGGTCTTTCAATGCCTCCGTCGTTTGCCGAAACTAACCCTTACTCTTTGGGAACAGAGTATAAAAAATGCCATCCCTATCCTCCTGGCAGGACTTAGATTCTTTCCTCACGGAAAGAATTCAGACTTTAGTTTGTCTTCGGGAGCTCAGGGGTATCGACTCTGACAAAAAGCCCGCGGTGAAGGACACAACTTTACATTCTACGAATGTCTCCCCTTTGAGTCCTCATCGGTCACCTTCGAACACGTGTTGTGTGCTTTGTCCCCAGCAGATTCATGTATTGCGCTCTTGTTCTCGATTCAAGAACCTTTCGGTTAGTGATAGATTTTCGGTTATAAAAAAGCATGGGTGCTGCGTGAATTGTCTTTCACGAGGACATGCAGTGAAAACCTGCAATAGTAAACATAATTGCGCTACGTGCAATGGTCGTCACCACACCCTTCTCCATCGAACTGTGGGATCTTCTCGGTTTGTAACACCTTCGTCCTCCATCCCTCCTATTGTTAAAGATCCCTCCTTGGACCAGAATTTGAAAACTTCTCCCTCCACTTCGTCGATCGTAAAACCCACAATTAGTAGACATGTATTTCATACCACCCAAGATAGAAATGTGCTCTTGGGGACCGCCACCGTGAATATCATTCACCAGGGTATTTCGTACTCAGCTCGGGCTCTTATTGACCCATCTTCCGAGACGTCTATAGTTACGGATCGCTTTCGGCAACGACTGGGAATTTCAACAAGTTCTACAAATGCTACAGTTTCAGGCAAAAACTGTACTCTCCCCGGAAATTCAAGAGAAATTTGTTCTCTTGAAATCGTCTCACCCATAGACCCAACGCGCGTCTTAGAAACGGTAGCCCATGTTCTTCCGAACATTTCTGGAAATTTGCCGTCGCCTTCGTTTGCTACCATCCTCCAATCTCGCCTCGCCAATATGCGATTGGCTGATTCTTTGGAAAATCGCCCAATAGACGTTCTACTTGGTGCTGATTTGTATCCGAAAATTCTTTTGACTGAACCCCCACGAATTGTGCTTGAATCACTACTGGCTCAAAATACCATTTTCGGTTATGTTGTAACTGGACCAATTCCTTCCGCCCTTTTTAACATTTCTACAAGCCCAGCCGCGGTCTTCACCCCTGGCAATAGAACATGTAATACGGAAGCAGGAAATATTCTGCCTTTCGGGAATTTCAATCGTTGGTCTGAGAACCGAACTTGAATTCCATCCCACCTCGTAGGTTTGATATCTGATTCATTACTTGCTAGACTCACTTTCGTTTGTATTTTTCGTCGCACCTCTACTTGAATTTGATTGTTGGTCACAATTTGACAACCTCCTCGCTTTTTATAAACGGTCACATCTTGTGAATTTATAAATTATTTGAACTCGAATTAATAGGAATTTTCTTGATCGTGTTTCTACGAACACGTATTTTCTTGAATTAATTTGAAACTTGCCTTTTGCATCTCTCGAATTTGTGTCACAAATTAATATCGCAACCCTTTATTTTTTGTCGGAGTCTATATAAACTCAAACTAATTTTGAAATCGAAACTAACTATGTTATCATCACCTCGCCTATGTTAATTATTTTACGAATTCTTAATATAACATTGAAATACGAATTGAATTTGTTTAGTGCTCACTAGGAAACTGAATTTACGTTCCTTCCTAATTTACTAACCTAATATTCGTTATAGTTTACATACACATATAATTTTGCAACAGAGCTAGATGTTGCAAGGGGGCCGGTAATGTTTAAGTTCGTAACATTGTCGCGCAACTTCCCCAGCTTGTGCATCTCCTTCGTTGATTGGCAACCCTGGCGGGTTGAAGGAGAAGAAACCTTTGCTACAACACTCCCAGGACGATATTCGCTTGTACGGATTGTGAGAGGGCTTTTCAGCGTCTGGTGCTCTCCTTCGACTCTCTTGGGACGAATTCGCTCAGCACGGATCGTAGAGGGATTAAAAGAATCTCTCTGCAAACTCTCCCAAGACGATATTCGCATGGCACGGATTGTAAGGAGAAACTTCCAGCGTTGTATCTCTCTCCGACTCTCCCGGGACGTTATTCGCATAGTTCGAATGTAGAGAGAGACTTCCAGCAAGCAGAGGCTATTTTCGACTCCTTGCTTCATCTGGCTCTCGTATTGAAACTAGTCTTTGTTAAGCGATACAATCGCGCACATCACTAATAGTCGTTGTTTAGCACTCGCGCATACATATATCTGGTCGTTTTGCTATCGTGCCGTTTGGATCTCTACGGATCCTACGCATCGCTACATGGTAATACACGTTATCATTAATTCGAAATGAAGCTCTGCCTTTATCACTATCGAAAAATCTAAACTCTTGTGTTTTATTTATTTTCCTTTTCTATTTCGCCCTTTGCATTACTGCAACGCCAACATCGGTCACTACACACGCATGAATAAATGCATACGTAAACACCCACACATCGTTCCCCAATACTGAGCTATCGCTGTTATTGGAGTTTGTCATAGAAGGGATTTCGTCGCCTCGCCTACCCTAACCTCCCTTGCTAGCAAACCCCCCACCTTAACATTTGGTCGTATTCGAGCCGGATTTGTACTCCCTTAAGATTTGATCCAATCGAATCGGATTTGAGCTGGGATACATCGTCGATTAATTGGTGATTTTGATGCTTTCCTACGGAAAACCTCGGTGCTTCAACCACTCATCACCAATCGTACTAACAAAATCGCAGGTAACGTACTCTCAGTTTTCCTAACTAGTGAGCGCCGCGAATGGTTTTACAATACAATTACATACATATATACCCCACGGTATTAGTCGACTTTCGAGCACTCTATCGCGATTTTCCTCAACAAATACAGTCCACTTCGTCGTTGTAAAAGTGTTAAATCACTTTAAAATCTTTTGGGAATAATTATATTCCAATACAAAACATTAATATTTTATTTCGATTGTTTTTGTTCGCTTTAATTTATTTAATATTTCATTTCGATTTGTTTTGTTCGCGTTAAATCTTAGAACAATTCTTGTTTACATATTTCGTTATTGCGTTGTGTAGTGTGTTGTCCGTTTATTTGTACATTCGGCATTGTTGTATTTATTTCCAATCTCAGTGCAGTCGTCCCTACTGCATGAGAGGCCATCTAGCTATCTACAACAAAAACAGGAACACTCCAACCATCTTGCATTAGAAAAGGCGCGAAAGGCGGCGTCGGTTAACCAACATAAAATTACCAGCATTTTAGCTCCTATATTGCTTGCTCTCGTTGACTTCGTTCATCGAATCGGTCGGTTGCATTTCCCCTCACCGACAGCTTGTGCGTCTCTCACCAACAACTTCGCCTTGCATTTTGTTATTGTTTTTTCACCGGCGAAGAAATACACTCACATACTCGAATAGAGAGGTCGACGTCACTTGAGCTCGGCTTTATTCTGCTGCTGCCCTTACCGATAGAACAAACCCCCAGTAGGAAAAATAGTCAAAACAGCCAAATATAACAGCTTTTGGAAAAATAAATTAAATATTTTTTGTCGTGCTATTTTTGGGAATAGCGGTGGGTGGTACGCTACTCGTTAATTACAATCGGTCATATACGACACTGTACACCCTACATTCGGTCAATTGGAGATTACTTGGAAAATTTCATAATAAAATTTTATTGTATTATTTTTTTGCGTTCTTCTAGCATATATTTTCTTGCTGACTACTTCGTTGTTTAATCTTGTTGTTGCACTCTACAGTCGACCATACTCACCCTACAGCCAATCTAGTTGATCACAATTGCAATTTTATTAAATTTTTGTCGTTTTTTCTTCTGGTTTATCGCATTTTGATTGGTCGTTGTTGCACTCTACAGTCGACCATAGTCACCCTACAGCCAGTCTAGTTGATCCAAATTACAATTTTATTAAATTTGTGTCGTTTTTTCTTCTGGTTTATCGCATTTTGATTAGTCGTGTACATCCACGTACCCTACATTCGGTCCTTATTTGATAAAATTGAATAGTTTTGTAGAATGCCTAATTTAGAAAATTCTGACTTAAGTCATAATTTGAATCTACCCCCTATCGACATTGACGTTTTCCATGGGGATTTCGTTACTTGGCCTACGTTTCGGGACCTCTTTTCGGCGATTTTTATAAAGAATTCGCGTCTTAGTGACATTGAGCGCCTTTGTCACCTGGTCCAAAAAACTAGCGGTGAGGCAAGGGAAATAGTCACGAGATTCCCTCTCACCCACAGGAGCTTCGCTTTTGCCTGGAAAGCATTGGAAGATGCGTATGACAACAAACGCATTCTTGTGAATAGTCACCTAAAGCTCCTCTTCGATCTTCCCGTGCTAGACCGCGAGACTAGCTCGGGTTTAAAGACCATACAACGGGGAATAAATGGTTGTCTTTCGACAATAGCAGTCTACGACGTCGTGACTGACCATTGGGATCCCATATTGGTCTTTCAATGCCTCCGTCGTTTGCCGAAACTAACCCTTACTCTTTGGGAACAGAGTATAAAAAATGCCATCCCTATCCTCCTGGCAGGACTTAGATTCTTTCCTCACGGAAAGAATTCAGACTTTAGTTTGTCTTCGGGAGCTCAGGGGTATCGACTCTGACAAAAAGCCCGCGGTGAAGGACACAACTTTACATTCTACGAATGTCTCCCCTTTGAGTCCTCATCGGTCACCTTCGAACACGTGTTGTGTGCTTTGTCCCCAGCAGATTCATGTATTGCGCTCTTGTTCTCGATTCAAGAACCTTTCGGTTAGTGATAGATTTTCGGTTATAAAAAAGCATGGCCAGTCTAGTTGATCCAAATTACAATTTTATTAAATTTGTGTCGTTTTTTCTTCTGGTTTATCGCATTTTGATTAGTCGTGTACATCCACGTACCCTACATTCGGTCCTTATTTGATAAAATTGAATAGTTTTGTAGAATGCCTAATTTAGAAAATTCTGACTTAAGTCATAATTTGAATCTACCCCCTATCGACATTGACGTTTTCCATGGGGATTTCGTTACTTGGCCTACGTTTCGGGACCTCTTTTCGGCGATTTTTATAAAGAATTCGCGTCTTAGTGACATTGAGCGCCTTTGTCACCTGGTCCAAAAAACTAGCGGTGAGGCAAGGGAAATAGTCTCGAGATTCCCTCTCACCCACAGGAGCTTCGCTTTTGCCTGGAAAGCATTGAAAGATGCGTATGACAACAAACGCATTCTTGTGAATAGTCACCTAAAGCTCCTCTTCGATCTTCCCGTGCTAGACCGCGAGACTAGCTCGGGTTTAAAGACCATACAACGGGGAATAAATGGTTGTCTTTCGACAATAGCAGTCTACGACGTCGTGACTGACCATTGGGATCCCATATTGGTCTTTCAATGCCTCCGTCGTTTGCCGAAACTAACCCTTACTCTTTGGGAACAGAGTATAAAAAATGCCATCCCTATCCTCCTGGCAGGACTTAGATTCTTTCCTCACGGAAAGAATTCAGACTTTAGTTTGTCTTCGGGAGCTCAGGGGTATCGACTCTGACAAAAAGCCCGCGGTGAAGGACACAACTTTACATTCTACGAATGTCTCCCCTTTGAGTCCTCATCGGTCACCTTCGAACACGTGTTGTGTGCTTTGTCCCCAGCAGATTCATGTATTGCGCTCTTGTTCTCGATTCAAGAACCTTTCGGTTAGTGATAGATTTTCGGTTATAAAAAAGCATGGGTGCTGCGTGAATTGTCTTTCACGAGGACATGCAGTGAAAACCTGCAATAGTAAACATAATTGCGCTACGTGCAATGGTCGTCACCACACCCTTCTCCATCGAACTGTGGGATCTTCTCGGTTTGTAACACCTTCGTCCTCCATCCCTCCTATTGTTAAAGATCCCTCCTTGGACCAGAATTTGAAAACTTCTCCCTCCACTTCGTCGATCGTAAAACCCACAATTAGTAGACATGTATTTCATACCACCCAAGATAGAAATGTGCTCTTGGGGACCGCCACCGTGAATATCATTCACCAGGGTATTTCGTACTCAGCTCGGGCTCTTATTGACCCATCTTCCGAGACGTCTATAGTTACGGATCGCTTTCGGCAACGACTGGGAATTTCAACAAGTTCTACAAATGCTACAGTTTCAGGCAAAAACTGTACTCTCCCCGGAAATTCAAGAGAAATTTGTTCTCTTGAAATCGTCTCACCCATAGACCCAACGCGCGTCTTAGAAACGGTAGCCCATGTTCTTCCGAACATTTCTGGAAATTTGCCGTCGCCTTCGTTTGCTACCATCCTCCAATCTCGCCTCGCCAATATGCGATTGGCTGATTCTTTGGAAAATCGCCCAATAGACGTTCTACTTGGTGCTGATTTGTATCCGAAAATTCTTTTGACTGAACCCCCACGAATTGTGCTTGAATCACTACTGGCTCAAAATACCATTTTCGGTTATGTTGTAACTGGACCAATTCCTTCCGCCCTTTTTAACATTTCTACAAGCCCAGCCGCGGTCTTCACCCCTGGCAATAGAACATGTAATACGGAAGCAGGAAATATTCTGCCTTTCGGGAATTTCAATCGTTGGTCTGAGAACCGAACTTGAATTCCATCCCACCTCGTAGGTTTGATATCTGATTCATTACTTGCTAGACTCACTTTCGTTTGTATTTTTCGTCGCACCTCTACTTGAATTTGATTGTTGGTCACAATTTGACAACCTCCTCGCTTTTTATAAACGGTCACATCTTGTGAATTTATAAATTATTTGAACTCGAATTAATAGAAATTTTCTTGATCGTGTTTCTACGAACACGTATTTTCTTGAATTAATTTGAAACTTGCCTTTTGCATCTCTCGAATTTGTGTCACAAATTAATATCGCAACCCTTTATTTTTTGTCGGAGTCTATATAAACTCAAACTAATTTTGAAATCGAAACTAACTATGTTATCATCACCTCGCCTATGTTAATTATTTTACGAATTCTTAATATAACATTGAAATACGAATTGAATTTGTTTAGTGCTCACTAGGAAACTGAATTTACGTTCCTTCCTAATTTACTAACCTAATATTCGTTATAGTTTACATACACATATAATTTTGCAACAGAGCTAGATGTTGCAAGGGGGCCGGTAATGTTTAAGTTCGTAACATTGTCGCGCAACTTCCCCAGCTTGTGCATCTCCTTCGTTGATTGGCAACCCTGGCGGGTTGAAGGAGAAGAAACCTTTGCTACAACACTCCCAGGACGATATTCGCTTGTACGGATTGTGAGAGGGCTTTTCAGCGTCTGGTGCTCTCCTTCGACTCTCTTGGGACGAATTCGCTCAGCACGGATCGTAGAGGGATTAAAAGAATCTCTCTGCAAACTCTCCCAAGACGATATTCGCATGGCACGGATTGTAAGGAGAAACTTCCAGCGTTGTATCTCTCTCCGACTCTCCCGGGACGTTATTCGCATAGTTCGAATGTAGAGAGAGACTTCCAGCAAGCAGAGGCTATTTTCGACTCCTTGCTTCATCTGGCTCTCGTATTGAAACTAGTCTTTGTTAAGCGATACAATCGCGCACATCACTAATAGTCGTTGTTTAGCACTCGCGCATACATATATCTGGTCGTTTTGCTATCGTGCCGTTTGGATCTCTACGGATCCTACGCATCGCTACATGGTAATACACGTTATCATTAATACGAAATGAAGCTCTGCCTTTATCACTATCGAAAAATCTAAACTCTTGTGTTTTATTTATTTTCCTTTTCTATTTCGCCCTTTGCATTACTGCAACGCCAACATCGGTCACTACACACGCATGAATAAATGCATACGTAAACACCCACACATCGTTCCCCAATACTGAGCTATCGCTGTTATTGGAGTTTGTCATAGAAGGGATTTCGTCGCCTCGCCTACCCTAACCTCCCTTGCTAGCAAACCCCCCACCTTAACATTTGGTCGTATTCGAGCCGGATTTGTACTCCCTTAAGATTTGATCCAATCGAATCGGATTTGAGCTGGGATACATCGTCGATTAATTGGTGATTTTGATGCTTTCCTACGGAAAACCTCGGTGCTTCAACCACTCATCACCAATCGTACTAACAAAATCGCAGGTAACGTACTCTCAGTTTTCCTAACTAGTGAGCGCCGCGAATGGTTTTACAATACAATTACATACATATATACCCCACGGTATTAGTCGACTTTCGAGCACTCTATCGCGATTTTCCTCAACAAATACAGTCCACTTCGTCGTTGTAAAAGTGTTAAATCACTTTAAAATCTTTTGGGAATAATTATATTCCAATACAAAACATTAATATTTTATTTCGATTGTTTTTGTTCGCTTTAATTTATTTAATATTTCATTTCGATTTGTTTTGTTCGCGTTAAATCTTAGAACAATTCTTGTTTACATATTTCGTTATTGCGTTGTGTAGTGTGTTGTCCGTTTATTTGTACATTCGGCATTGTTGTATTTATTTCCAATCTCAGTGCAGTCGTCCCTACTGCATGAGAGGCCATCTAGCTATCTACAACAAAAACAGGAACACTCCAACCATCTTGCATTAGAAAAGGCGCGAAAGGCGGCGTCGGTTAACCAACATAAAATTACCAGCATTTTAGCTCCTATATTGCTTGCTCTCGTTGACTTCGTTCATCGAATCGGTCGGTTGCATTTCCCCTCACCGACAGCTTGTGCGTCTCTCACCAACAACTTCGCCTTGCATTTTGTTATTGTTTTTTCACCGGCGAAGAAATACACTCACATACTCGAATAGAGAGGTCGACGTCACTTGAGCTCGGCTTTATTCTGCTGCTGCCCTTACCGATAGAACAAACCCCCAGTAGGAAAAATAGTCAAAACAGCCAAATATAACAGCTTTTGGAAAAATAAATTAAATATTTTTTGTCGTGCTATTTTTGGGAATAGCGGTGGGTGGTACGCTACTCGTTAATTACAATCGGTCATATACGACACTGTACACCCTACATTCGGTCAATTGGAGATTACTTGGAAAATTTCATAATAAAATTTTATTGTATTATTTTTTTGCGTTCTTCTAGCATATATTTTCTTGCTGACTACTTCGTTGTTTAATCTTGTTGTTGCACTCTACAGTCGACCATACTCACCCTACAGCCAATCTAGTTGATCACAATTGCAATTTTATTAAATTTTTGTCGTTTTTTCTTCTGGTTTATCGCATTTTACTTAGTCGCTGTTGCACTCTACAGTCGACCATAGTCACCCTACAGCCAGTCTAGTTGATCAAAATTAAAATTTTATTAAATTTTTGTCGTTTTTTCTTCTGGTTTATCGCATTTTGATTGGTCGTTGTTGCACTCTACAGTCGACCATAGTCACCCTACAGCCAGTCTAGTTGATCCAAATTACAATTTTATTAAATTTGTGTCTTTTTTTCTTCTGGTTTATCGCATTTTGATTAGTCGTGTACATCCACGTACCCTACATTCGGTCCTTATTTGATAAAATTGAATAGTTTTGTAGAATGCCTAATTTAGAAAATTCTGACTTAAGTCATAATTTGAATCTACCCCCTATCGACATTGACGTTTTCCATGGGGATTTCGTTACTTGGCCTACGTTTCGGGACCTCTTTTCGGCGATTTTTATAAAGAATTCGCGTCTTAGTGACATTGAGCGCCTTTGTCACCTGGTCCAAAAAACTAGCGGTGAGGCAAGGGAAATAGTCTCGAGATTCCCTCTCACCCACAGGAGCTTCGCTTTTGCCTGGATAGCATTGGAAGATGCGTATGACAACAAACGCATTCTTGTGAATAGTCACCTAAAGCTCCTCTTCGATCTTCCCGTGCTAGACCGCGAGACTAGCTCGGGTTTAAAGACCATACAACGGGGAATAAATGGTTGTCTTTCGACAATAGCAGTCTACGACGTCGTGACTGACCATTGGGATCCCATATTGGTCTTTCAATGCCTCCGTCGTTTGCCGAAACTAACCCTTACTCTTTGGGAACAGAGTATAAAAAATAAGTCATCCCTATCCTCCTGGCAGGACTTAGATTCTTTCCTCACGGAAAGAATTCAGACTTTAGTTTGTCTTCGGGAGCTCAGGGGTATCGACTCTGACAAAAAGCCCGCGGTGAAGGACACAACTTTACATTCTACGAATGTCTCCCCTTTGAGTCCTCATCGGTCACCTTCGAACACGTGTTGTGTGCTTTGTCCCCAGCAGATTCATGTATTGCGCTCTTGTTCTCGATTCAAGAACCTTTCGGTTAGTGATAGATTTTCGGTTATAAAAAAGCATGGGTGCTGCGTGAATTGTCTTTCACGAGGACATGCAGTGAAAACCTGCAATAGTAAACATAATTGCGCTACGTGCAATGGTCGTCACCACACCCTTCTCCATCGAACTGTGGGATCTTCTCGGTTTGTAACACCTTCGTCCTCCATCCCTCCTATTGTTAAAGATCCCTCCTTGGACCAGAATTTGAAAACTTCTCCCTCCACTTCGTCGATCGTAAAACCCACAATTAGTAGACATGTATTTCATACCACCGAAGATAGAAATGTGCTCTTGGGGACCGCCACCGTGAATATCATTCACCAGGGTATTTCGTACTCAGCTCGGGCTCTTATTGACCCATCTTCCGAGACGTCTATAGTTACGGATCGCTTTCGGCAACGACTGGGAATTTCAACAAGTTCTACAAATGCTACAGTTTCAGGCAAAAACTGTACTCTCCCCGGAAATTCAAGAGAAATTTGTTCTCTTGAAATCGTCTCACCCATAGACCCAACGCGCGTCTTAGAAACGGTAGCCCATGTTCTTCCGAACATTTCTGGAAATTTGCCATCGCCTTCGTTTGCTACCATCCTCCAATCTCGCCTCGCCAATATGCGATTGGCTGATTCTTTGGAAAATCGCCCAATAGACGTTCTACTTGGTGCTGATTTGTATCCGAAAATTATTTTGACTGAACCCCCACGAATTGTGCTAGAATCACTACTGGCTCAAAATACCATTTTCGGTTATGTTGTAACTGGACCAATTCCTTCCGCCCTTTTTAACATTTCTACAAGCCCAGCCGCGGTCTTCACCCCTGGCAATAGAACATGTAATACGGAAGCAGGAAATATTCTGCCTTTCGGGAATTTCAATCGTTGGTCTGAGAACCGAACTTGAATTCCATCCCACCTCGTAGGTTTGATATCTGATTCATTACTTGCTAGACTCACTTTCGTTTGTATTTTTCGTCGCACCTCTACTTGAATTTGATTGTTGGTCACAATTTGACAACCTCCTCGCTTTTTATAAACGGTCACATCTTGTGAATTTATAAATTATTTGAACTCGAATTAATAGAAATTTTCTTGATCGTGTTTCTACGAACACGTATTTTCTTGAATTAATTTGAAACTTGCCTTTTGCATCTCTCGAATTTGTGTCACAAATTAATATCGCAACCCTTTATTTTTTGTCGGAGTCTATATAAACTCAAACTAATTTTGAAATCGAAACTAACTATGTTATCATCACCTCGCCTATGTTAATTATTTTACGAATTCTTAATATAACATTGAAATACGAATTGAATTTGTTTAGTGCTCACTAGGAAACTGAATTTACGTTCCTTCCTAATTTACTAACCTAATATTCGTTATAGTTTACATACACATATAATTTTGCAACAGAGCTAGATGTTGCAAGGGGGCCGGTAATGTTTAAGTTCGTAACATTGTCGCGCAACTTCCCCAGCTTGTGCATCTCCTTCGTTGATTGGCAACCCTGGCGGGTTGAAGGAGAAGAAACCTTTGCTACAACACTCCCAGGACGATATTCGCTTGTACGGATTGTGAGAGGGCTTTTCAGCGTCTGGTGCTCTCCTTCGACTCTCTTGGGACGAATTCGCTCAGCACGGATCGTAGAGGGATTAAAAGAATCTCTCTGCAAACTCTCCCAAGACGATATTCGCATGGCACGGATTGTAAGGAGAAACTTCCAGCGTTGTATCTCTCTCCGACTCTCCCGGGACGTTATTCGCATAGTTCGAATGTAGAGAGAGACTTCCAGCAAGCAGAGGCTATTTTCGACTCCTTGCTTCATCTGGCTCTCGTATTGAAACTAGTCTTTGTTAGGCGATACAATCGCGCACATCACTAATAGTCGTTGTTTCGCACTCGCGCATACATATATCTGGTCGTTTTGCTATCGTGCCGTTTGGATCTCTACGGATCCTACGCATCGCTACATGGTAATATACGTTATCATTAATACGATAAAGCTCTGCCTTTATCACTATCGAAAAAACTAAACTCTTGTGTTTTATTTATTTTCCTTTTCTATTTCGCCCTTTGCATTACTGCATCGCCAACGTCGCTCACTACACACGCCTGAATAAATGCATACGTAAACACACACACATCGTTCCCCCACTACTGAGCTATCGTTGTTACTGGAGTTTGCCATAGAAGGAATTTCGTCGCATCACCTACCCTCACCTCCCTTGCTGGCAAACCCCCTACCTAAACATTTGGTCATATTCGAGCCGGATTTGTACTCCCTTAACAATAATATTATATTGCTTTATTAATTGCAAGATACTTCCTTGGTCTAATTTAATTAGTATTTTTACATTATATTTTTTAATTATTACATATATAAATGTTTAGTTAAAATAAAAATTAAGGTAAAATAATACGATTTGCATCGTCCTAATATTTTGTAGGCGTACTGTACGTGCGTAAAAAGTCCGAAACAAGACAAAACATGTCACATTGTTCCAATAGATGACTCACAATTTTCTGTTGTGCGAAAACAAAAACAAGGAAAATAACACCCTATAAACAAGTCCGACAAAAATTTTCATCAATTATTATGTGTGGTTCGAAATAATATTTCAAAGAAAACACGACAAATATGACCTGAATTTCGTGCCCTAAAAAGGGAAAATAATGTTTTCTTATTTAAAGATTTGAGGGTCCTTGAATTGATCATGGAGGCGGCTGAACTACCTCAGCCTATGAATAAAACGCCGTTACACAACCTTGAGACTGGACTAGAGGTTTCATTATAATCTATGCCTTTACTTTGTTCGAAACATTTGATAACTAGCCTTGCTTTAAACTTATCTTTTACCTTACATATCCACTTAGATGGAAGTCATTTATTGGCCTTGGTGAGATGGCCCAATTTCCAATAACTGTTGTCTCTCAGGGAATTAATTTCCGAGTTCATGGCTTGCAGCCACTGTTCCTTCTCAGTGCTGTTGATTGCATTACTAAAATTCTTAGGGGCCTTATACTTGACTTACAAATGGTATAGTGATCGAACTTGGAATTGTGTAGCCTTGAAGGATCTCTTAAACGATTGTAATTGATTCTTTATTTTCTTTCAAATCAAAGCCGCGAAAGTAGCTTTCATTTGACAAATTTTCTTGAGAACTTTCTTTAAATATGTCGTCATCATCATCACAATCTGATTCATTGCGAGTATATCGGACATTCCTTGATGTACTTCGCTGATCAAGTTTTTTCTTTCTAATTTATTGAAGTACTCGGTTGAACAAGTTTTTCTTCCAGCTATTCGCCTTTGGCCCTTCATAGCTTTTAAATGGCAACTTTACTTCTTCACCTTTGTCTTTCGAAAAATGTATATTCGTATCATCATAGCATTTTGTTAGTTGTAAACTAAGCTAAATTTTACATCTCTTGACAATATTACACGGTGGTTCTCTTTGATAAAATCCGGTAACGCTCTTATGTATCATAATTACTGGATTACTTTTGAATCCATCTTTTTTCTGTGGGTTATTCTGGGCATTCTCCCAAACCAAAGTTAATGTGGACTTTTACCATCTGTCGGAGTCTTGCGAGTTCGATTCAGAATATATATTGTGGAACGAACTAACTCAGCCCAAATACTGTCAGGTTATTGAACATTATTTAAATGCCATTTCGATGACAGTTCTATTTTCCATATCGCTTGCCCCTGTTGTGGTGTGTAGGAGGCAGTTAGTCTATGCGTAACTCCATATTCTTTAAGAAGTTGTCCTACTTCAAAATAAATCGCTTAAGAAGTTTCTTATTGGATTTCCTTGTTTTTTGCAAGAGCTGGAATTTTTCCAGTTTTAACTGCGGTCTTCTCTTTTAAGACATAACCAAAACAATATTAACTCGTACTGTATGTATCTTTAAATATAACTAAATATTTGTTTTTACTGTAAGACATTGGAAATGGACAACAGACATCTGCTGACATTAACTCTCCTGGTCTACTTGACATCTCTCTAGTACCAAATAGCCGATGAGATTTACAATATACACACTGTTCACACATTTTGCCAAATAGTTTCACATTAATACCAAGTTTTTCATTAAGTTTCTTTTGTAATTGGCGTTTATTTTGGTGTCGATTCATGGTATAATGGTAACGTATTATCCGATTCCGTTGAATTCATTTCATTTGCTGAATTCGGAATTACAGATGCAAAATCAAACCTCCTATCTCTCGATGACCAACTGACAATACACCATTGTTCACTAAGGTTGCCAGATGCCCTGAATTCTCCTGAATTGTTTAGTTTTTTTTGGTATTGTTCAGTTTTCAGGAAAAAAATATTTAGGAAATATTTAAATTCTAGGTTTAGGTTAGGGTGGCAGCCGTGTTTTTTTACAAGCTCACATAGACCAGTTTAGGTCCCTAGTGTTACCACGGGCTGAAATGCCCCTCATCGAAAACAACCTGTTTGATATATAAATTTATCGATAGTACGAATATCAGTACTGGAAAGATCTGTTAGGCTGCCTAAAGAGGCCGACCCCAGTATGTCCAGTCGTCGTTTACTCAAAGCGGGACAGTCGCAAAACAAGTGCTCAATGCTCTCCACTTCTTCCTCATCTCCACAGCTTCGGCAGAAGTCATTGGAGTCAATACCCAATCTTTTGGCGTGTTCGCCGATCAAGCAGTGTCCCGTCAGAACCTGTAGTAACGTAGACAATCGTTTCCTCTCTAGTGCGAGGAGATATTTTGACCTTCTCAGATCATACCTTGGCCAGATTTGTCTAGCTACCCTGCAGGTGCCTATTTCTGTCCATCTTTCGTTGGACTGCCTGATTGCCTAAGCCAAAGCTTGCACGTGGATAGTGGCGCACCAATATATGCAAATTCTTCGAGAATTTGTAATGTCGTCCCTTTCCTAGCAAGTTCATCGGCTTTGCAGTTCCCCGGGATATCCCTATGCCCAGGCACCCATATGAGGTGTATATTAAACTGCTCAGCCATCTCGTTAAGAGATCTGCGGCAGTCGAGGGCTGTTTGTGAATTTAGGGATGTTGCCTCCAGAGAATTTATGGCAGCCTGGCTGTCCGAGTAAATGACAACGCCAGTGTTGGTTACTATGTTGCGACTCAGCCACTTGGCGACTTCCCATATTGCCATTATTTCGGCTTGATAGACACTGCAGGTATCTGGTGGTCTGTGAGCTATATCCAGACTAAGTTCTTCACAGTGTACTCCGAAGCCAACCTTTTCATCAAACTTCGAACCATCCATGTAAAAGCGGAGATGGTTTCTATTACCTGGTATTCTGCCGACCCATTCATCTCTGGCGGGAATCATAGTGATGTAATTTCTCTCGTACACAGTTGGTATATAGTCCACTCGGTCGGTTACCATAGCACTACACTTTGATATCCTCATGTGACCATAGTTCTTGTACCTCTACATTGATAGGCAGTTTAATCCTATTGCCGCTTTGGTTACAACTTCTCTCGCCACAATATTAATCGGCAGTATATGGAGTAGGGCTTGTAGAGACTCGGTCGCTGTAGTCCTTAAGGCTCCGCTCAGGCAGGCAGTTCTCTGAACCTTTGTTAGTAGGTTGGTGATGGTTAGTTTGTCAGTTGCCGTCCACCATACCACAATACCGTATAACAGTATTGGACGAACTACTGCTATATATATCCAGTGGACGATTTTAGGAGAGAGAGTCCCCATCGCGACCCTACAGCCTTTTTGCAGGAATATAAGGCGACGTTGGCCTTCCTTACACGTTCCAATACGTTAAGTCTAAATAACATTTTCCTATCTAGAATTATTCCTAAAAATTTTGCACTTTCAGAAAAGACTAGATCTGTTCCATTTATCCGAGGTGGAGGGTCCACATGTGGGACATTATTCATCCTAGTAAAGAGAACCAATTCTGTCTTGTTGGGGTTAACGCCAAAACCGCTGCTTCTGGCCCATCTAGCCAACTTGTTCAGAGCTTGGATGTCTCTGAGGACGTTTACAAATTTGCCACTCACTGCGATTGCCACGTCGTCCGCATATGCCACGATCTTGCAGCCACAACGTTTTAGATCTAGCAGGATTTCATTCACCGCTAGGTTCCAAATTAGTGGAGACAGTACTCCTCCTTGCGGGGTCCCTCTGTTTACAAACCTTGTTAGAGTTGTGGACCCTAGACATGCTGTTATGCGTCTTCTGGTGAGCAGACTTTGAATATGAATCTAATCAAACTAGTGTTAACTTTTAGATATGAGAGTGCCGCAATTACCGCATCTGAGTGAATGTTGTTAAAATCCCTTCTATGTCAAGAAATGCCACCATGGTGAATTCCTTGAAATGCAGGGACGATTCGATAGTGCTCACAAGTTCGTGCTGGGCTGATTCTGTAGACTTGCCCTTATTGCAAGCTTGTTGGTTCCCCGACAGGAGTTTTGTATCCAGGTTTTCCCTAATGAAATGATCTAAAAGTCTTTCCAGACCTTTCAATAGGAAGGAGGATAGGCTAATTGGTCTGAAGTCTTTTGGTGTGTGATATCTTTCCCGCTTTAGGTATGAAAACCACTTTGGTATCCCTCCAATCATTAGCGACCCCAGTAGATTTAGCCTTATTGAATAGCTTGTTGCAGGTCTTTTTCATAGCCGTTAGCTCAGAAGTCCACCATTGGGGTTTAGTTTTACCCTTGTACCTTGTTTCTCGACAGGCTTCTTCAAGGGATCTATTGAATGATATGGTGATATGATCGACCAGATTATCCAGACCGGCTTTGTCATTCGGTTCGTACAGAAGTTTAGAATTAAGGACTTTCTTGAAATTCTTCTCATACAGGTGCCACTTTGTCTTCCTTACATTTCTGTGGACGGCAGGTTTAGGCGCTTTTTCCGCGAGTTTGAACTCAATATAATGGTGATCTGAGAATGAGTGGTCGTCCAGTACATTCCACCCAATAATTTTGTCTGACAGCCGGTCAGTAGCAAACGTTACGTCGAGTACTTCTTGTCTGTCTTTAATTGTAAAGGTCGGTTTATTACCTATGTTACAAATACTAAGGTTGGTAGTTAGAATAAAGTCAAGAAGCGAATCACCGCTATTGTTTATATCCGTACTACCCCAGATAGTATGATGAGCGTTCGTATCTGCGCCAATAATCAGCTCGAGCTCGTCAGACGTTGCTTCTTCTACTACTTCCCTGAATAAAGCAGTCGGTACTACGGATTCAGTCGCCGCCTGTCGTAGCGAACGGACGTGTTATCGCAGAGCGGATAGTTTTTTTTAACCTATTACGCAATACCTATTCACCTACCTACTACGCAACCAGGAGGTTTGTTGTTTATAAAGCGTAGGTTGAATTGGATGCATCGGTCTCTGGACAGATATTTCTGAGCTCAGTCTGGAAGGCCTATACCGACGATATTACGGGCTAATACTGGCTATGGGGGTGTCTCCCCCAACCAATTTATGATTAAACCAAAAAAGACGAAGGAGATTACGGCGCAGGGGAGGGAAAACCCAGTGCCGGCGACAAGCGTTGATTCACTCACGAGTCATGTGTCGTCGTTATCGAACAATCGTGAGCAAGCAACTTCTACGAGCTTTGGTGCCTTGGATCCCGTAGTCGAAAATGAAACAAGAGCACATCCAGCCGCAGGCAAAACAAATGATTAGACAGATGAAGCAGAACCCAGCCGGGGCTTTAAGCAACCCCAGCCTTTAAAAGCCATTGGGGACTCTGACTCTGAATCATCAAATGAAAACAATATCACTATTGTTGCTAACTCAAAGAGACTGTCAGGGGCACAAAGAAGGAAACTGAATATGTTGAACCGACAGAACCTATTACGGGATGAACCTGACAATTCTACCTCCAATACAAACATGGAGGCCGCTAAAAGAGTCAGGTCTCCCGAAGAACATAGCGCTGTGAAAGTGACTAAGAAGAAAAAGGGCTCGCCGTCTTCCAGTAATTCGGATAAGCCTAACGTAACCACACAAAAGGAGGTCTCTAGTCTGGGTCCTTCGATTGTGGGCGGTAGAGTTGACCCAAAAACGCAGTTCAAGTCAACCAAATCATCCGTTAAGGATGAGGCTTTAACCAAAAAGACTCTACAGACACGGAAAAATCAATTGGCCATAAAGAAGGGTAAGAAGCCACCGTCTTATTCTAATATAGCTAAACAACATTTTCGAGACGATCTATGCTACGCCATAATTGATAGCAGTAGTGCATCTGGCAGAATCCCCGAAGATCAAAAGAGTAACTTCGAAGATTTGGTCTATACGAGGGTAGCGGAATACGTCCTCGAATCTAAGGATGAACCACCAATCGAAGTAATGAGTTGCAAGTTTGAGAGGGGTGTTTTGATGCTAAGGCTGGCATCACAACGCTGCGCTGGTGTCCTCGTAAAACTTGTGGATAGCTTCCCCTCACCTTGGGACGGCGCAAAGCTAAAATTGGTAAGGAAAAGCGACATTCCTGAACTCATAAAAACGACCCTATATGTTAAGGGATGTCCCAGTAAGTTCTCATCAGAGTACATACTCGACATCATTGGCAAACAGAATTCAAAACTTTCCGTGAGAAAGTGGGAAGTCTTCTATAGGAAGGATGATACCGAGGGTACTCTCCTCGTGTTAGGAATAGACCCAGAATCCAAGAACAATCTTGTCATGGCGAAGGGCATGGCGTACTTTTTGATCTGGACAGTCTTTTTCAAAATTGGAAAGGTCCCGATTGGCAGGACAAATGAATCGAGTCCAAATATACTGTCTGAAGAGGCAAACACTGGTATTGAACGGATGGAGACAAGTGAGACACTGCCAAAAACTGATGTGGAAGTAATCAATAACACCACCAGTTCACCAATAGTACCACCACTTTTGCAGGAAGTTCCCAGCAAAGGTGGTGATCAAAATAAAAAGAGCCACAAAACGATTCAAACCAATGAGGGAGCGACAAAAAATAACACCGCCTCCCAAAATTGTCGACTGGAAGATGGTGTAATAGGCAGTGAACGAAAGGAGGAGAATGACCCACTACCAAATAAAGAGGGGTGCCACCAGATAGGATAGACTCCCAAAAGAAACTTTTACTGGAAGGACAATGATTGAGGTCATCCAGATAAACCTCCACCGGAGCGAGACAGCATCCAACGCTCTGATGGACATCATAAATAAAGGCAGGGTTCATATTGCTTTGATCCAGGAACCATGGACAACTAGCAACAAGGTTACTGGATTAAACCATGTGAACTATAACCTTTTCTACGCTAACACAGGTACTCGTCCAAGGACTTGTATTCTGTGCCATAAAAACTTATGTTTTATTTTCTCTCCAGAGTTGTCAACATCGGACGCAACGGTGCTGGGACAAGGTAATGGAAATATGTACCTGGCGTCAATATATCTGCCATTCGATGCGCCGACATTGCCACCTACGTCGGAATTACAACGTCTGGTGAGGGAATCCAAACACACAAGTAATGAGTTATTAGCTGGATGTGACGCCAACTCCCATCATATCGCTTGGGGTAGTACTAACACCAATAAAAGGGGACACGCCCTTATCGAATTTTTGAATACAAATGACCTCATAACTCTTAACATAGGAAACACTGCAACCTTTGTTAACAAAATTAGGGAAGAAGTATTAGATATAACGATATGTTCAGAAAATCTTATTGATGAGATTCATGAGTGGAGGGTTTCAGATGAACACTCCTATTCAGACCACCGTTATATAAGGTTTAAAATTGCACGGCCACCGCCAAACCCCATAAGTTTCCGTAATAAGGCTAAGACCGACTGGACTAAATTCGGAAATCTACTTAGAAATCGATTGGGGCACCCTACACGCGATTATCTATGTGCAGAAGACATTGATATCAATGTTAAGAAGATTACCGAGGCTCTTGTAAAATCATTCGAAGATAGTTGCCCACTTCGAGAAAGGAAATCTGCCTTTGAGAAACCCTGGATGACAGGACAAATTCGCTCGATTGGCAAAGATGTCCGCAGACTGTACAATAGAGCTCGACGTAAAAAACAATCAGTATATTGGGACGACTACCACAGAAGACTCAAAGAATACAATAAAATCGTTAGATCGGCGAAACGTAACTCCTGGAGGCTTTTCTGTGAACAGGTAGACAGCGTTAACAGCATGTCTAAAATGAAAAAGTTCCTCTCAAAAACTCATGTCCAAACGGAAACACTGGTGGATGAAACGGGTAAAAGGATGGAAACTATAGAGGATACCGTAAGGCTCTTGATGAAAACTCATTTTCCGACTGGTAATGCTGGAACAGTTACAGAATGAAAATGTATTGCATCAAGTACCTATTACGGATATAACAGATGGTATGGTTAAAGAAGCGATAAAAAGTTTCTCTCCCTTTAAGGCTGCGGGACCGGATGGAATATTTCCAGCACTTCTGCAGAATGATGTGGATCTGGTATCAACTCATCTGGCTGGAGTGTTCACTGCATGCCTAACCCATTCGTATACCCCAAAAAACTGGCAGGAATCAAGGGTGGTCTTTATACCAAAGCCTGGCAAGGCGAGTTACACGACCCCAAAGGCTTATCGACCCATTAGCCTTACTTCTTTCCTGTTAAAAACAATGGAGCGAATAATTGATGACATGGTCAAAGGTAAAATAGCGGGTGACAGGCTAAAATTCAAACAACACCCCTATGTCAAAGGAAGATCAGTGGAAACAGCTCTGCATGAGGTAGTGCACCACATAGAAGAGTCCTTCAGTAAAGAAATGTATACACTTGCTGTTTGCATAGACATTGAGGGCGCATTTAACAATGTACATACCGATACACTTATCCAGTCCTTAGACGAGTTTCAGGTTGACCGGGCGCTGAAAAATTGGATCAACAATATGCTAAGGAATAGGTGGATTATTTGTGGGTCATATGACGTAAAAATTAGAGACAAGGTAAATCGTGGTATACCTCAGGGGGGCATTTTATCGCCTCTTCTATGGGTTACGACGATACACAGTCTCCTAAAAGCCCTCACCAATGAAAGACTTAAACCAGTCTGTTATGCAGACGACGTTGTAATACTTCTAAGGGGCTTTCATCCAAATCTATTATGCAGAAGAGCTGAAGAGGCACTTAACATAGCATATAACTGGGCACAACCAAGGGGATTAAATGTTAACCCAGACAAAACAGAAATATGTATATTTACAAGGAAAACGAAGATCCCACGTTTTACCCCGCCTCGTTTCCTGAATAAGACAATTGCTATAACTAAAAAGGTAAAATACTTGGGAGTAATCTTGGATCAGAAACTGTACTGGAAAGATCAGCTTGAAGAAAGAGTTACAAAGGCACACAGTTGTTGGTCGTTGTGCAGAAGAGCTATAGGGGGGACTACGTCCAAATATGACTCACTGGCTTTACATGAGCGTGATTAGACCAATAATCACCTACGCCTCTGTAGTGTGGTGGACATCAATGGACAAGAAGTGCAACGTAATACCTTTGCAAAAAATTCAACGTATGTGCTGTCTAGGCATAAGCGGGGCATTTAGAACTGCACCAACAAAAGCGTTGGAGACTATACTGCACATCCAACCAATAGACATCCGTATAAAGTATGAGGCAGCCCTCACAGCAAGACGTCTACAAGTGATGGGTGAATGGATAAATCGAGACCACAAGTCGTACCATCAGAAGATTTTAGAATATCTAGTTGGTCACATTCAAACGCCAGAAATCTCGGACCGCATTCCTGAAGTGCGGCTTACAGCTAACTGTGATACGTTTGTGCCAGACAGACGCTCCTGGGAAAATGGAACTTTGGCCCATGTGCCAGTGGGAACCAGCTGCTACACGGATGGGTCCAAGCGAGGAGGAAGGACGGGTCTGGGACTTTTTATTGATGAACCAGAAGTCGAGCTTCACTTCCGCCTCCCTGACCATAACACGGTATTTCAAGCAGAAGTTCGAGCAATCACGGAGTGTGTGAACTGGCTCAGTAACACGACAAAGCCTAAATATGCCAACATCTTCACAGATAGCCAAATGGCGATTAAAGCAATAACATCGGAAAGGGTCAAATCCAGAACTGTGTTGGACTGTAAAAGAACGATAAATGCGTATTTGCTGGGTACCAGGACACAACGGAGTGATTGGAAATGAACGAGCAAACAACTTGGCTTCAAAGGGCAGAGAACTTCGAGTAATAAACTTGAAAAATTGGAAACCTTTCGAAGCCACGAAAAATGAGTTGAAGCACTGGGCAGTGATGGCTCATAAAACTATGTGGAATAGCGCAACAGTAGGAGCAACTGCAAAGATACTGTGGGGTGACCTAAATGAAAAGAAAACAAGAAGTCTTCTGAAACTAAACAAGATCGATATTAGTAAGATGATGAGTGTTCTAACGGGACACTCAAGCTTACAAGCACATCTTCATCGCATAGGACTAGCAGGAAACGACGAATGCAGGGCATTCAGAGAAAACATCGAAACGATGGAACATTTTCTGTGTCACTGCCCGGCTTTCACACATGCAAGATCCCAACATTTCGGGTCCGACATATTACCAGACTTGACTCATCTCAGAGAATATGACTGGAAGATACTGAGAAAATTCGTGTCTAGTACCGATTTTCTGTAACTCGTGAGGTATAAAAAGATCATAAATAAGGAGCGCACAACAGGCCGAACCGCTGGCTTAAGTGTATGTCCATGGGCATGAGACGTTTAAACGTCTCCTCTCTTCAACCTAACCTAACCTAACCTAACCTAACTACGGATTCATAAGGCAAGTAGCTGGAGACCACCCAATATATGCGATTACCGATCTCCAGGCTAGCAGCTGTTTGGTCTTTACCACTTAAATTAGTCAGGAGAAATATACTTAGATCTTTCCTGGCCAAAATGCAGGTTCTTGGAGTGCCTTCACAGTTGGCCACAAGCAGTTTAAAGTTGGGTGTCCTAATACCGCACACCCTTCCCCCCACTGCGTAGGGCTCCTGTATCAGGACGATGTCTACTGCACCTGTGGAGTGGCGCAGCAATAGAGCCGCTGAGGCTGCTTTAGCGTGACGGAGGTTAATCTGTAAAATTCTTACCGTCATTGTTAATTGACAGATTAACATCGACAAGGGTGTTATCTTCTTCGTCCGTATCATCGAGAAGCGTGTCCCCGCCAGATGCGTCAAAGAGTCCGGAGACTCCCCTCAGCAACTCTGTGTCAGAAGTAGACCTTTCGTCTTCAGAGCAGGTCGTTACAGATCTTCTGTTAGAGTTGGAGTCACCAGAAATAATAGGCGTGGGTACCTCCGCACTTCCAGAAAGTGCCACAGTGGACGACTCACCTTCTGCAGTGGGAGCTATATCCTGCTTGTATATCTTCAAGACTATAGTCTCGAAGCCATATTGTAGGGTTGCACTCGCACTTTGTATATGGGAGGTGGATTCAGCGTTTATGATAAGATTGACCTGCCGCTTTTTACCATCCGCCGGCAGACCAGGATTGGAATCTTTTATTATTTCTAAGATGTCAGCCGGGTTGGGGGACTCTTCTGTAACCCAGGTGATGGCTCTAGGGTGACTAGGGATGTTGTTTTTTTCGACGACATCCAACTGGGCACCCGGCCACACCTCTCCCGCTCAACTCAGAGCAGCCTTATACAGGTCTACTGATCTGGCATCACCGAAATATAAGAGCTTTACTCTCCCCTGATGCCATCCTGCATCGTTGCAGATTGGTAATGAGGCATAATGGCTGATTGTACATGACTCCATTTGTCCTTGAGGATGGATCCATCCTCACTACTTCTGTCTATAACAGCCATCACTAGACTCTCCTTCGCCACTTCATTGAAGGGCTTGGTGAGTGTCCTGTTGATGGTGACATTAGGGCCTCTTGCCTTTTTCGAAGGCAGGGGTTCATCAGGTGATCTGATTCGTTTTACTTTATTAGCCGTTAACACAGCTGAATTTGTGGCTCTTTCATCCGACTCATTGGCCTTAGAAGCATCAATGACGCCTTTAGCCCAGGTAAGGGACTCTTTTTGTTTTTCGGTAAGAGCCGAAACCTCAACAGCCTCCAACTTCGTCAAAACTCTGAGCGCTACACGATGCTCATTGTGCTTCCGTTTTAACGGTCGGACATGACGTTTTCCCCTCACCGCACCACCTGTTGTGAGTACTTGGGGGAGATTTTCACCATTTTTGGTGCGGTCGGCTTTGGCGAAGACCAACGGACGGACAGTCGGACGATTGGGGAACCGCGCTCCTTCGGAATACGAAGGCATCCCCGTCAAGAGAATTTATTTTTATTTTGTCTGTATTAGACCGTAATAGGTACTACGATGTAGGCCTTACGGACTTTGTACAGATTTTTGCTATTGCGTAATAGGTACTGGTAACTATCCGCTATGTGATAAACACGTCCGTTCACTGCGAATGATCAGCAACGAATCTTGCAATTTAAATTCTAACTAAATTCTAACCAAAAAATACTACAAGACATATAAAAATAGCGTAAAGACTAAAAAAAGGTTTTACATGGTATTAAGACTTTCTGCATTTGTTTGTAACACATAAAATGAGAAGTGTTAGACCGATTGTTTATTAATCAATCGATTAGATTCACATTCCGATTCGATTAAACAATGTCCGTCTGTCTGCCCATGTATCCTTGTTAGGGATGTAAAATAGCTTTTTGGTTTCACAAAATGTACTTTTTCGACTCCCATGGTACCAAAGAAGATATATTCCTCACAGGTTCCTTGACTGGTGCAGAAAATGTTGATAAAGGTCTACATTTGTATACCCTCCACCATAGGATGGGGGTATACTAACATTGTCATTCCGTTTGCAATATCTTGAAATATTAATCCGCAACCCTAGAAAGAATATACTCGTATATTCCTGATCGTCGTAAAATTCTAAATGATTTAGCCAAGTCCGTCTGTTTGTCTGTTGAAATCAAGCTACAGTCCGTAATATTAGAGCTGGGTTGATCAAATTTTATACAAATATGTCTTATAGCTTGAGGTCGTTTGGGGATTGCAAATGGGCCACATCGACCAATGTTTCGTTTTAGCTCCTCCATAGAGGTCGCTCTTAAATATGGGTTATAAGCCATAAAAAACTAATTTTAAAGCAATGTACCTGAAATTTCGTAATTTGTATTCGTTCATATACAATAATTCATCACAGCAAAAATTTTAGTAATCGGTTTGTATTATTGTAGTCCACCAATAGAGGTCGCTCCCCAATACGTTTATTTAATTCACAAATACCACATTTTCCAGAGGATTATGATCTTTTTTGAATTTTGTGCTTCACATCTTCATACATTCTGCACAACGCAATTTACCATATTGGTCTATGTTTTGATATAGTCTACATATATATGTCTTTAGTTAAGTTACATTAAATCTGGCTAAACATTTGCAGCGTTTGTTTTTTAATAATTGCCTAAAACAAAAAATAACCATATCGTTCCACGATTTGCTTTGGAAAATGTTTTCCGGCTATAAAATTGATCGCAATCCATGGTATAGGGTATATAAAATTCGGCCCTGTCGAACTAACTGCCTATCTTACTTGTTAGAATCTACACTGAAAAAAATTTTACTGAGTCATTGAAATTTTCTTAACTTTTAAGATTTGTTCTTTGATTTGGCTCCAAAGACAAAGACTATTAAAATAAGTACATCTTGTACTACAATTGAAGTCATTAATCATCTTTAAATAAGAACATCAAACGTCTTTGAAAGAATAACGCCTTATACTGCGATGATAGACTTCACATTTTTAAATCAATTACGCCTTGTGCTTACATTAAATACATAAAATGACTTTAGTTTAAGTAAATTTTATAATTAAACCAAGCACATGATATACTTATAATAATTAAAAAAAAATTGTTATTTAATTATTTGTTTACACGTTCATGGTAATTTTTATTATTTGCTTCTCTATTAAAACATTTGATTTCGATAAACAGTTTATTCAGTAAGCTGCACAGCACCTGACGATACCCGTAGCCATCGGGAATATTTATTCTAATGGACAAATAAATAATGTTTTGCAAAATTGTTCCTAGTTGAAATGCGTTACATTTGAACGTTATGAAAACGAATCTAAATCTTCGTCAATGACATCCTCGTTCGAAAATTTTTGCTGAAGATGACTTTTATTCCTCCAATTTGCATAAACATATTACATCGGGACCTGGTACAAATAATAATATATATTAATATCAAAATAAAAATATAAAATTGTATTTTAAAAACATTTGTACAGTGCTCCGACAAAAACTCCTATGTGTTGTATAAACAGCATGACCCAAGGGATAGAAGGTTGGCTTAGATTCACGTCAAAAAACGGCTAATGCGGGTTTGTTCAGAATCATCCCCTCTATTCGAATATGAATAGATAAAAATCGGACCTGCTTCCTTTCGCGAGTTTTCGCGAAAACAGTACTTTTACTCAAAACAAACTATTTATAAATTGCTTTGATTTGTAAAAAAAACCCGGAACTGCTACACAATTTCCTTTAAATGTGATCATTTGTAGGATGCTTCGTAACGTCTGCGATATTTGCAATATTGTTATATTGCGAATTTTGTGTAATCCATAATAATAAATTGATATCAACATTTCCGCGATAAATATCCCACGACAAATAAATTTGGAAAAAAGATTAAATTCGGAATTATTTTATTATATAATGCTATTATCTTCCGTACGCAGGATTGCCAGTTTTTTTTAGTGCCGAATCCCCAAATTTTTATTTTTATCCCCTAAATCCCCAAAAAAAGATTTCTTATCCCCAAAAAAATCCCCAGAAGCTATTTTAACTCTTGTGAATGCAGTATTTTAAAATTCAATGTATTTTGTACAAAATAGATTTTGTTATCAAATATATCTGATTCAAAGTCTTCCATCTCATCTACATCATCTAATTTTTTGTACATCTTTCTGGTATTAGGTTAGGTTGAAGAGAGGAGACGTTTAAACGTCTCATGTCCATGGACATACACATAGGTTTAGGTTTAGGTTAGGGTGGCAGCCGTATTTTTTTACAAGCTCACATAGACCCGTTTAGGTCCCTAGTGTTACCACGGGCTGAAATGCCCCTCATCGAAACCAACCTGTTTGATATATAAATTTATCGATAGTACGAATATCAGTACTGGAAAGATCTGTTAGGCTGCCTAAAAAGGTCGACCCCAGTATGTCCAGTCGTCGTTTACTCAAAGCGGGACAGTCGCAAAGCAAGTGCTCAATGCTCTCCACTTCTTCCTCATCTCCACAGCTTCGGCAGAAGTCATTGGAGTCAATACCCAATCTTTTGGCATGTTCGCCGATCAAGCAGTGTCCCGTCAGAACCTGTACTAACGTAGACAATCGTTTCCTCTCTAGTGCGAGGAGATATTTTGACCTTCTCAGGTCATACCTTGGCCAGATTTGTCTAGCTACCCTGCAGGTGCCGATTTCTGTCCATCTTTCGTTGGACTGCCTGATTGCCTCTTGCGTAAGCCAAAGCTTGCACGTGGATAGTGGCGCACCAATATATGCAAATTCTTCGAGAATTTGTAATGTCGTCCCTTTCCTAGCAAGTTCATCGGCTTAGCAGTTCCCCGGGATATCCCTATGCCCAGGCACCCATATGAGGTGTATATTAAACTGCTCAGCCATCTCGTTAAGAGATCTGCGGCAGTCGAGTGCTGTTTGTGAATTTAGGGATGTTGCCTCCAGAGAATTGATGGCAGCCTGGCTGTCCGAGTAAATGACAACGCCAGTGTTGGTTACTATGTTGCGACTCAGCCACTTGGCGGCTTCCCATATTGCCATTATTTCGGCTTGATAGACACTGCAGGTATCTGGTAGTCTGTGAGCTATATCCAGACTAAGTTCTTCACAGTGTACTCCGAAGCCAACATACACATAAGCCATGGACATGATACGGTTTGTTATTAAAAGTTTTATAATTTCGCCAATGAACTAAATAATTGGCAATGTTCACGCCAAACTATTTCCCTATACAATTTATTGAATTAAACCAAACACAGATGTCGCTTATTGTAGTAGATAAATAGAAACGAAATAGAATTGACACATAAGATCGGCTTGAACTCTTTTACTTGTACATATACTCGTCCACTTTGCTAAAAGAACTCGACAAATAAAGTACACGATCATCCATTAAACTTCGTTTGATTTTAATCCACGACTTGGTAAGAAAAGCAGAGCAAACCAAAGTTCTTTGAAGGTTATGGTGAATTTCGAACAGAATTTTTAAATCTTAATTTGGTTTTTCAAAATTGGACGGCATATTCATACTAATTACGTTTAATAGTAAAATTTTCTATTTTGGAGGCTAATACCAGTCACATAACGTTAAATCTTAACATGGTCCTTCGAACCGGATTTAGCTACTCCCATTAAAAGAAGATTAATTTCGGGTTGTCCAATTATATCATTACATCATAGTGCGTTTAAATTCCAATCAGTCATTAAAAGCAATTCAAAATTCGATTTTATTTCATACTAATCGAAGTGTTCCAAAAAAATCATGTGTCTTTTATGGTCATTGCAGAGTGTTCATCTGTAACAGAAAAGAAGTACATACAGGGTGGCTGATATGTATTGCAACCAACTTCAGGTTGCTATCATTTCTAAACCGCTAGTCTGATAGCTGACAGATTTATTTCAGTGACAGTTCATTTGATTGTTTACAAGCTTACAAAAGCATTTTGATCTATTGCATTCAGAAAAAAGTTATTCGTGATGGAATTCAAGCGTGATAGTGTGATTGCTTTATATTTGGGTGGAAAAACACAAGGGGCTATCGTTAGAGCCCTCCAGCATTTAAATGTGAATAAATCTTTTGTTTCACGTACCATTGCTCGTTACCGTGATACTGGCAGTGTTGCATCGCGTCCAAAAAGTGGACGAAAAAACGGTAACAACACCAGAAATGATCCGAAAAGTGAAGGCCAGATTTGGTCGAAATCCACGCCGCAGTGGTAGAAAAATTGCTCGTGAGCTGAACATATCGCGATAACGGATACAACACATATTAAAAAATGAGCTTGGACTAAAGCCATTGAAGTTCCAAAAAGTTCAAGAGCTCACCGATGCACAAAAAAAGTTAGACTGGAAAGAGCCAAGGAGTTGCTTCGCTTGCACGAAAGTGGCCAGTTACCAAATTTGGTTTTCTCCGATGAGACTCCATTCCCAACTGAGCAGTTTGTGAAGAAACAAAATGATCGGGTTTACTTGCCAAAGAGGTCAGCTGAAAATGTACACCTTCGATTGGCCACCAGAACTCAAGCGCCGCCGATGGTAATGGTGTGGGCCGCCGTAACGGCCGATGGTCGCTCCCCGCTCGTATTTATCGTCCATGGGGTCAAAATAAATGCCGAATATTATCGGGAAAATGTCCTAAAGACAGTATTGAAGCCCTGGGCAGACAAACATTTCGGCCGCAGACCATGGACATTCCAACAGGACTCAGCACCATCGCACTCAGCACGCGTCAACCAAGAATGGCTTAAAAAGGAGGTTCCTCGCTTCATTTCTACCGCACAATGGCCATGTAGATCTCCGGATCTCAATCCGTTGGACTTTTGCGCCTGGGGCATTTTAGAGAGTAAGGTTCGCACTAAAAAATACCAAAGTATCGATCATCTCAAGACGGCGCTTCGCCGGGAATGGGGCAAAATACCGCGGAGCCACTTTCGGCCATAATTCGTGCCAAAGGCGGCCAATTCGAACAAATCTAAACTGTTTCTAAAATTTTATGTTATTCCGACATTTTCTGCTTTTGAACAATAAAATTTAAAAAAAAATATAACGCTTTACTTTGTTGCATTACATATCAGCCACCCTGTATATTCTGGTTTTTGCACATTTTTTTTTTCGCACGTACACATTTCTCTCGAAAATATGCCCTCAGGTAGCGAACAATGCTGAAACATATTTTTCTACAATATATTTTTTACGAAACTCTGTTAAATGATTTATATCTCCCCTCCATGTTAATAGAGTTACGATACATAATTATTTATAACACGACAAATATATGTTACGATTATCACCACGCTTCCCCTTCTAAGGAAATTAAATCAGTATGTCAGTACAACAATACTGATGTACATATGTAACAATTCATCATCACGCTGTTAAAATAACCACAAAATAATTGTCCCTCAGTCTAACATCGTCGGTCTCACCGCTGATCGTTGATATTGTATGTACGTTTGACCGCCCCAAAAAAGAAAAAAAAAACTGAAGCTACACTCTTCTTTATTTCTTTGAACATGCCGGTGCAGTAGCAGCGGTCATAAACGCGAATTGATACTTCGCACTATTTATACCCTCACTTTAGTGATACGAGGGTATATATCATTTGCTACGGAAAAAAGTGTAACACGTCGAAGGAGTGACCTAAGACCCCAAGTATGTTCGGAGGAAATCCGTTTTGGGTAATTTTAAGTCGAATGAGCAATGTCCGTCCGTCTGTCTGTCTGTCTGTCTGTGTGTCTGCTGGCTGGTGCGCACGATAACTCTCGAAAGGAGTAACCGATTGACCTCAAATTTGGTATGTGGTAATATTTTTTTCTATCTCCGGCTAAGTTCGAAGATGGGCCATATTGGTCCACTCCTTCTAGTACCTCCCCCACAAATGGTTAAAATGTTGTGAAATATTGATTCTTTAATAACTGCTATACTACTTATTCGAATCTTTTGAAATTCCACACATAGTATTAGCTTATTAGTCGCTATCAACTCGAGAAAAATGGGCGAAGTCGCCACGTCCCTTTTGGTACCTCCCACACAAAGGCACCATTTGGCACAAAAAGTCAACAGTTTATAACATTAATAACAGTGTATAAAAATACTTGAAATTGTGTACAGTATTATGCTTTTATATTGCCTACAGTCCAGGGAAAAATGGGTGTTGTTGCCACGCCCCTTTTGGTACCTCCCACGCAAAGGTACCTTTTTGCACCAAAAGTTAACAGCTTATAACATTAAAACCAGTGTATAAAAATACTTGAAATTTTGTACAGTGTAATGTTTTTATAGTGTCTATAGCCCTGTGAAAAATGGGCGTTATCGCCACGCCACTTTTTGTACCTCCCACAGAAAATGCCCAAATCATACCACAATTTAATATCTCATAACGTTTTTACCAGTGCACATAAATGCTTATAATTCGGCACAGTGCAATGAATTTAAAGTATCTAATGTTCAGCGAAAAATAGGTGTATTTGATAAACCCCTTCTGGTACCTCCCACACAAATTGACAGAATAATTCGAGTAATATTCAATATTACATTACTCACAAAGTGAGGGTATACCTTAGTCGGTTTACCCGACTGAAACTTTCTTACTTGTTTTAAATATATACATACCTACGTTGTAACAACCATCCCGCCTCAGCACCTCTTCTGTTCGCTGCCGTTATTACAAACATAACAATATATTTAATAATTTGCTCAGAAAAGAACCGGTATACCATTTATATACCGTGTTTCGTTGGACATATCATGAAAGCAAAGTAAATCGATTAGAAACAGCGCTGAGTGCACTTCATATAGAAATAAATATTTGGCAGACCTCAAAAGAAAATATAAAGAGAAATCTTAAATGTTGATATATTTTGTTATATTTTTCTGAATCAAAGAATCCAATAGGGCGGTTTCAGTCATTAAATGGAAAAATACATTGCCTTACTATAATCTGGAGAATATCACTGGACACCACATAATATCAAAAGAAGAAGCTGCTTTAACGAGGAACCAAGGAGGAGTAACATCATGAGATGACCGACCTTAACTCATATTAACCAGTGTTCGATAATTCACACTGTGCCCATGTCACTTTCCCACATACTGGCAATGTTATACAAAAAGAATGTTTTGAAAAGTTAATTTCATATCTCTAATTTGAATAAAGGGAAACCTATTCACTTCAGCTTACTTGAAAAGTGGTTTAAGTATTAGCAAATATAGTCTTATTCACGACTTTTATAATAAGAAATTTGCAAATTCTTCCCTATAAGTATACAAAATTTAAAAGAAAAATCAAATCCGGATTCTTCTAAGAAGTCCCTCTGTAACAATTATTCTACACAAATTTCGACCAAAATTTTCCTTGGGACGTAATGAGTCAAAGGGTCAAAAAGGTCCAGTCTTAATTATTCAACTGAAATTAACTCGCTTTCTGCTACAATTCTCTCAGCGTAAATTTCATCACCCGAGTGCGTTTTAAGATCAATTTTCAAAGAAAAAGATAATATTCTACAAGTGAACAGTAATATAAATGAAAAGGAAATAATATTTGGAAAATAAATAAATATTTGAAAAATAACCTGATTTATTTAAAAAAAAACAATCCGCCTCTTCATTCCACTGAACCATAGACCCATTTCAAGGGTTTTCCGTCTCTTGTTTTTTAATACTATTCAGCAGTGCTGCCAGTTTAGGGGATTTTTCCCCAATTTGGGGATTTTTCTTTGCAAATGGGGATATATTTTTGGGTTTGGGGATCCGGGGATTTGGCGGGGATTGCAATTTTTTATAATCACATGTCTTCATTTATGTTAAAACTTGTATTTTCTGTTAAATCTATTTTTTACAAAATTTGTCCGTAAAAATTGTGTCAAAAGTTCGTATCAAAAATAGCTTTGACTAACCCTCTCGCAGTGTACAAGAGTAAGACTTAGATAGACACCCGCACACGCTGAAAAAAATCGCTTCAGTAGTATATTCTCCCAAACATATTCGGCTTGAAACGCATATATGTTTATCGTACACTCTAAACATATATTTGGTAAACACAAAAATTATGTATTTGTTTCTATTCTAATATTTTGCCATTTGAGACCAGCGTTACCGTTGTGCGACTAAAGTGGCATATTTGCCACTTTTTTTCAGCCGTGCTACTTTTGCGCCCCTTTTATTTTATGATACTAAATGTTCCCCTTTTCGCTTTTTTGTGCCACTTTTTGGCTTTTGTAAACAAATCTGATTTTTATACTCTTATGACAACACTTTCGTACTAACGTACGGAAATGCCTAACGCGCTACGTTCTGAATTAGGTTATTTAATGGGATATACGCATATGTTTAAACGATTTACATTTATCTTTTGTATGTGTAAGCATATGAGAATCTATTTCCACCGTTTCATCTTATTGGTGAAAATTCTGCGAATAGGTCGGCGTCTATGCAACAATACAATTAATTTTAGTGATTTCTTAATTGTAACAATATATGTGTTTATAAAAAATCCAATTTATTTTTTATTTTTCATTAGGTTTATGTACATAAATATTATAAGCATTTTTCTAAACAGATTTATTGTGAGATCAAAAAAACTCAATACAAAACACATCTGTCCCAAGCACAGATCTAATAAGAAAGTATAAAAAAAGAAGTTACAAAAAAGTAACTATAAATAAAGAAATGTATGTGATAAAATATAAATAAAGAAATGTATGTGATAAAATATATTTAGTATACATCGTAAGAAGTTTTGTATAACATTGTATTTTTTGTTTAGTTTTAGTATAAATGAATGAATTTTTAATGTTACTTACTTATTTTCTATGTTAAGCTTTGTTTTTTTTATTGTTGTTTTTTTTTAAACAAAAACCTTAAAATTGATCCCCCTTTTTAATGATCGGTTGCCCCTTTTTTCGAAAAAATCCCCTTTTTGTGCCCCTTTTTGAAATTTCCCAACGGTAACGCTGTTTGAGACTTATTTCCGAAACAAACTTCTGTCTATAACAGCCATCACTAGACTCTCCTTCGCCACTTCATTGCAGGGCTTGGTGAGTGTCCTGTTGATGGTGACATTAGGGCCTCTTGCCTTTTTCGAAGGCAGGGGTTCATCAGGTGATCTGATTCGTTTTACTTTATTAGCCGTTAACACAGCTGAATTTGTGGCTCTTTCATCCGACTCATTGGCCTTAGAAGCATCAATGACGCCTTTAGCCCAGGTAAGGGACTCTTTTTGTTTTTCGGTAAGAGCCGAAACCTCAACAGCCTCCAACTTCGTCAAAACTCTGAGCGCTACACGATGCTCATTGTGCTTCCGTTTTGACGGTCGGACATGACGTTTTCCCCTCACCGCACCACCTGTTGTGAGTACTTGGGGGAGATTTTCACCATTTTTGGTGCGGTCGGCTTTGGCGAAGACCAACGGACGGACAGTCGGACGATTGGGGAACCGCGCTCCTTCGGAATACGAAGGCATCCCCGTCAAGAGAATTTATTTTTATTTTGTCTGTATTAGACCGTAATAGGTACTACGATGTAGGCCTTACGGACTTTGTACAGATTTTTGCTATTGCGTAATAGGTACTGGTAACTATCCGCTATGTGATAAACACGTCCGTTCACTGCGAATGATCAGCAACGAATCTTGCAATTTAAATTCTAACCAAAAAACACTACAAGACATATAAAAATAGCGTAAAGACTAAAAAAAGGTTTTACATGGTATTAAGACTTTCTGCATTTGTTTGTAACACATAAAATGAGAAGTGTTAGACCGATTGTTTATTAATCAATCGATTAGATTCACATTCCGATTCGATTAAACAATGTCCGTCTGTCTGCCCATGTATCCTTGTTAGGGATGTAAAATAGCTTTTTGGTTTCACAAAATGTACTTTTTCGACTCCCATGGTACCAAAGAAGATATATTCCTCACAGGTTCCTTGACTGGTGCAGAAAATGTTGATAAAGGTCTACATTTGTATACCCTCCACCATAGGATGGGGGTATACTAACATTGTCATTCCGTTTGCAATATCTTGAAATATTAATCCGCAACCCTAGAAAGAATATACTCGTATATTCCTGATCGTCGTAAAATTCTAAATGATTTAGCCAAGTCCGTCTGTTTGTCTGTTGAAATCAAGCTACAGTCCGTAATATTAGAGCTGGGTTGATCAAATTTTATACAAATATGTCTTATAGCTTGAGGTCGTTTGGGGATTGCAAATGGGCCACATCGACCAATGTTTCGTTTTAGCTCCTCCATAGAGGTCGCTCTTAAATATGGGTTATAAGCCATAAAAAACTAATTTTTAAAGCAATGTACCTGAAATTTCGTAATTTGTATTCGTTCATATACAATAATTCATCACAGCAAAAATTTTAGTAATCGGTTTGTATTATTGTAGTCCACCAATAGAGGTCGCTCCCCAATACGTTTATTTAATTCACAAATACCACATTTTCCAGAGGATTATGATCTTTTTTGAATTTTGTGCTTCACATCTTCATACATTCTGCACAACGCAATTTACCATATTGGTCTATGTTTTGATATAGTCTACATATATATGTCTTTAGTTAAGTTACATTAAATCTGGCTAAACATTTGCAGCGTTTGTTTTTTAATAATTGCCTAAAACAAAAAATAACCATATCGTTCCACGATTTGCTTTGGAAAATGTTTTCCGGCTATAAAATTGATCGCAATCCATGGTATAGGGTATATAAAATTCGGCCCTGTCGAACTAACTGCCTATCTTACTTGTTAGAATCTACACTGAAAAAAATTTTACTGAGTCATTGAAATTTTCTTAACTTTTAAGATTTGTTCTTTGATTTGGCTCCAAAGACAAAGACTATTAAAATAAGTACATCTTGTACTACAATTGAAGTCATTAATCATCTTTAAATAAGAACATCAAACGTCTTTGAAAGAATAACGCCTTATACTGCGATGATAGACTTCACATTTTTAAATCAATTACGCCTTGTGCTTACATTATATACATAAAATGACTTTAGTTTAAGTAGTATTTTAAAATTCAATGTATTTTGTACAAAATAGATTTTGTTATCAAATATATCTGATTCAAAGTCTTCCATCTCATCTACATCATCTAATTTTTTGTACATCTTTCTGGTATTAGGTTAGGTTGAAGAGAGGAGACGTTTAAACGTCTCATGTCCATGGACATACACATAGGTTTAGGTTTAGGTTAGGGTGGCAGCCGTATTTTTTTACAAGCTCACATAGACCCGTTTAGGTCCCTAGTGTTACCACGGGCTGAAATGCCCCTCATCGAAACCAACCTGTTTGATATATAAATTTATCGATAGTACGAATATCAGTACTGGAAAGATCTGTTAGGCTGCCTAAAAAGGTCGACCCCAGTATGTCCAGTCGTCGTTTACTCAAAGCGGGACAGTCGCAAAGCAAGTGCTCAATGCTCTCCACTTCTTCCTCATCTCCACAGCTTCGGCAGAAGTCATTGGAGTCAATACCCAATCTTTTGGCATGTTCGCCGATCAAGCAGTGTCCCGTCAGAACCTGTACTAACGTAGACAATCGTTTCCTCTTTAGTGCGAGGAGATATTTTGACCTTCTCAGGTCATACCTTGGCCAGATTTGTCTAGCTACCCTGCAGGTGCCGATTTCTGTCCATCTTTCGTTGGACTGCCTGATTGCCTCTTGCGTAAGCCAAAGCTTGCACGTGGATAGTGGCGCACCAATATATGCAAATTCTTCGAGAATTTGTAATGTCGTCCCTTTCCTAGCAAGTTCATCGGCTTAGCAGTTCCCCGGGATATCCCTATGCCCAGGCACCCATATGAGGTGTATATTAAACTGCTCAGCCATCTCGTTAAGAGATCTGCGGCAGTCGAGTGCTGTTTGTGAATTTAGGGATGTTGCCTCCAGAGAATTGATGGCAGCCTGGCTGTCCGAGTAAATGACAACGCCAGTGTTGGTTACTATGTTGCGACTCAGCCACTTGGCGACTTCCCATATTGCCATTATTTCGGCTTGATAGACACTGCAGGTATCTGGTAGTCTGTGAGCTATATCCAGACTAAGTTATTCACAGTGTACTCCGACGCCAACATACACATAAGCCATGGACATGATACGGTTTGGTATTAAAAGTTTTATAATTTCGCCAATGAACTAAATAATTGGCAATGTTCACGCCAAACTATTTCCCTATACAATTTATTGAATTAAACCAAACACAGATGTCGCTTATTGTAGTAGATAAATAGAAACGAAATAGAATTGACACATAAGATCGGCTTGAACTCTTTTACTTGTACATATACTCGTCCACTTTGCTAAAAGAACTCGACAAATAAAGTACACGATCATCCATTAAACTTCGTTTCATTTTAATCCACGACTTGGTAAGAAAAGCAGCTTCGGCAGAAGTCATTGGAGTCAATACCCAATCTTTTGGCATGTTCGCCGATCAAGCAGTGTCCCGTCAGAACCTGTACTAACGTAGACAATCGTTTCCTCTTTAGTGCGAGGAGATATTTTGACCTTCTCAGGTCATACCTTGGCCAGATTTGTCTAGCTACCCTGCAGGTGCCGATTTCTGTCCATCTTTCGTTGGACTGCCTGATTGCCTCTTGCGTAAGCCAAAGCTTGCACGTGGATAGTGGCGCACCAATATATGCAAATTCTTCGAGAATTTGTAATGTCGTCCCTTTCCTAGCAAGTTCATCGGCTTAGCAGTTCCCCGGGATATCCCTATGCCCAGGCACCCATATGAGGTGTATATTAAACTGCTCAGCCATCTCGTTAAGAGATCTGCGGCAGTCGAGTGCTGTTTGTGAATTTAGGGATGTTGCCTCCAGAGAATTGATGGCAGCCTGGCTGTCCGAGTAAATGACAACGCCAGTGTTGGTTACTATGTTGCGACTCAGCCACTTGGCGACTTCCCATATTGCCATTATTTCGGCTTGATAGACACTGCAGGTATCTGGTAGTCTGTGAGCTATATCCAGACTAAGTTATTCACAGTGTACTCCGACGCCAACATACACATAAGCCATGGACATGATACGGTTTGGTATTAAAAGTTTTATAATTTCGCCAATGAACTAAATAATTGGCAATGTTCACGCCAAACTATTTCCCTATACAATTTATTGAATTAAACCAAACACAGATGTCGCTTATTGTAGTAGATAAATAGAAACGAAATAGAATTGACACATAAGATCGGCTTGAACTCTTTTACTTGTACATATACTCGTCCACTTTGCTAAAAGAACTCGACAAATAAAGTACACGATCATCCATTAAACTTCGTTTCATTTTAATCCACGACTTGGTAAGAAAAGCAGAGCAAACCAAAGTTCTTTGAAGGTTATGGTGAATTTCGAACAGAATTTTTAAATCTTAATTTGGTTTTTCAAAATTGGACGGCATATTCATACTAATTACGTTTAATAATAAAATTTTCTATTTTGGAGGCTAATACCAGTCACATAACGTTAAATCTTAACATGGTCCTTCGAACCGGATTTAGCTACTCCCATTAAAAGAAGATTAATTTCGGTTTGTCCAATTATATCATTACATCATAGTGCGTTTAAATTCCAATCAGTCATTAAAAGCAATTCAAAATTCGATTTTATTTCATACTAATCGAAGTGTTCCAAAAAATTCATGTGTCTTTTATGTTCATTGCAGAGTGTTCATCTGTAACAGAAAAGAAGTACATACAGGGTGGCTGATATGTATTGCAACCAACTTCAGGTTGCTATCATTTCTAAACCGCTAGTCTGATAGCTGACAGATTTATTTCAGTGACAGTTCATTTGATTGTTTACAAGCTTACAAAAGCATTTTGATCTATTGCATTCAGAAAAAAGTTATTCGTGATGGAATTCAAGCGTGATAGTGTGATTGCTTTATATTTGGGTGGAAAAACACAAAGGGCTATCGTTAGAGCCCTCCAGCATTTAAATGTGAATAAATCTTTTGTTTCTCGTACCATTGCTCGTTACCGTGATACTGGCAGTGTTGCATCGCGTCCAAAAAGTGGACGAAAAAACGGTAACAACACCAGAAATGATCCGAAAAGTGAAGGCCAGATTTGGTCGAAATCCACGCCGCAGTGGTAGAAAAATTGCTCGTGAGCTGAACATATCGCGATAACGGATACAACACATATTAAAAAATGAGCTTGGACTAAAGCCATTGAAGTTCCAAAAAGTTCAAGAGCTCACCGATGCACAAAAAAAGTTAGACTGGAAAGAGCCAAGGAGTTGCTTCGCTTGCACGAAAGTGGCCAGTTACCAAATTTGGTTTTCTCCGATGAGACTCCATTCCCAATTGAGCAGTTTGTGAAGAAACAAAATGATCGGGTTTACTTGCCAAAGAGGTCAGCTGAAAATTTACACCTTCGATTGGCCACCAGAACTCAAGCGCCGCCGATGGTAATGGTGTGGGCCGCCGTAACGGCCGATGGTCGCTCCCCGCTCGTATTTATCGTCCATGGGGTCAAAATAAATGCCGAATATTATCGGGAAAATGTCCTAAAGACAGTATTGAAGCCCTGGGCAGACAAACATTTCGGCCGCAGACCATGGACATTCCAACAGGACTCAGCACCATCGCACTCAGCACGCGTCAACCAAGAATGGCTTAAAAAGGAGGTTCCTCGCTTCATTTCTACCGCACAATGGCCACCAAGATCTCCGGATCTCAATCCGTTGGACTTTTGCGCCTGGGGCATTTTAGAGAGTAAGGTTCGCACTAAAAAATACCAAAGTATCGATCGTCTCAAGACGGCGCTTCGCCGGGAATGGGGCAAAATACCGCGGAGCCACTTTCGTGCAGCGTGTGATGGCTTTGTCGGCCGTTTGAAGGCCATAATTCGTGCCAAAGGTGGCCAATTCGAACAAATCTAAACTGTTTCTAAAATTTTATGTTATTTCCGACATTTTTTGCTTTTGAACAATAAAATTTAAAAAAAAATATAACGCCATCCTTTTTGCATTACATATCAGCCACCCTGTATATTCTGATTTTTGCACATTTTTTGTTCGCACGTACACATTTCTCTCGAAAATATGCCCTCAGGTAGCGAACAATGCTGAAACATATTTTTCTACAATATATTTTTTACAAAACTCTGTTAAATGATTTATATCTCCCCTCCATGTTAATAGAGTTACGATACATAATTATTTATAACACGACAAATATATGTTACGATTATCACCACGCTTCCCCTTCTAAGGAAATTAAATCAGTATGTCAATACAACAATACTGATGTACATATGTAACAATTCATCATCACGCTGTTAAAATAACCACAAAATAATTGTCCCTCAGTCTAACATCGTCGGTCTCACCGCTGATCGTTGATATTGTATGTACGTTTGACCGCCCCAAAAAAGAAAAAAAAACTGAAGCTATACTCATCTTTATTTCTTTGAACATGCCGGTGCAGTAGCAGCGGTCATAAACGCGAATTGATACTTCGCACTATTTTTAAATATATACATACCTACGTTGTAACAACCATCCCGCCTCAGCACCTCTTCTGTTCGCTGCCGTTATTACAAACATAACAATATATTTAATAATTTGCTCAGAAAAGAACCGGTATACCATTTATATACCGTGTTTCGTTGGACATATCATGAAAGCAAAGTAAATCGATTAGAAACAGCGCTGAGTGCACTTCATATAGAAATAAATATTTGGCAGACCTCAAAAGAAAATATAAAGAGAAATCTTAAATGTTGATATATTTTGTTATATTTTTCTGAATCAAAGAATCCAATAGGGCGGTTTCAGTCATTAAATGGAAAAATACATTGCCTTACTATAATCTGGAGAATATCACTGGACACCACATAATATCAAAAGAAGAAGCTGCTTTAACGAGGAACCAAGGAGGAGTAACATCATGAGATGACCGACCTTAACTCATATTAACCAGTGTTCGATAATTCACACTGTGCCCATGTCACTTTCCCACATACTGGCAATGTTATACAAAAAGAATGTTTTGAAAAGTTAATTTCATATCTCTAATTTGAATAAAGGGAAACCTATTCACTTCAGCTTACTTGTAAAGTGGTTTAAGTATTAGCAAATATAGTCTTATTCACGACTTTTATAATAAGAAATTTGCAAATTCTTCCCTATAAGTATACAAAATTTAAAAGAAAAATCAAATCCGGATTCTTCTAAGAAGTCCCTCTGTAACAATTATTCTACACAAATTTCGACCAAAATTTTCCTTGGGACGTAATGAGTCAAAGGGTCAAAAAGGTCCAGTCTTAATTATTCAACTGAAATTAACTCGCTTTCTGCTACAATTCACTCAGCGTAAATTTCATCACCCGAGTGCGTTTTAAGATCAATTTTCAAAGAAAAAGATAATATTCTACAAGTGAACAGTAATATAAATGAAAAGGAAATAATATTTGGAAAATAAATAAATATTTGAAAAATAACCTGATTTATTTAAAAAAAAAACAATCCGCCTCTTCATTCCACTGAACCATAGACCCATTTCAAGGGTTTTCCGTCTCTTGTTTTTTAATACTATTCAGCAGTGCTGCCAGTTTAGGGGATTTTTCCCCAATTTGGGGATTTTTCTTTGCAAATGGGGATATATTTTTGGGTTTGGGGATCCGGGGATTTGGCGGGGATTGCAATTTTTTATAATCACATGTCTTCATTTATGTTAAAACTTGTATTTTCTGTTAAATCTATTTTTTACAAAATTTGTCCGTAAAAATTGTGTCAAAAGTTCGTATCAAAAATAGCTTTGACTAACCCTCTCGCAGTGTACAAGAGTAAGACTTAAATAGACACCCGCACACGTTGAAAAAAATCGCTTCAGTAGTATATTCTCCCAAACATATTCGGCTTGAAACGCATATATGTTTATCGTACACTCTAAACATATATTTGGTAAACACAAAAATTATGTATTTGTTTCTATTCTAATATTTTGTCATTTGAGACCAGCGTTACCGTTGTGCGACTAAAGTGGCATATTTGCCACTTTTTTTCAGCCGTGCTACTTTTGCGCCCCTTTTATTTTATGATACTAAATGTTCCCCTTTTCGCTTTTTTGTGCCACTTTTTGGCTTTTGTAAAAAAATCTGATTTTTATACTCTTATGACAACACTTTCGTACTAACGTACGGAAATGCCTAACGCGCTACGTTCTGAATTAGGTTATTTAATGGGATATACGCATATGTTTAAACGATTTACATTTATCTTTTGTATGTGTAAGCATATGAGAATCTATTTCCACCGTTTCATCTTATTGGTGAAAATTCTTCGAATAGGTCGGCGTCTATGCAACAATACAATTAATTTTAGTGATTTCTTAATTGTAACAATATATGTGTTTATAAAAAATCCAATTTATTTTTTATTTTTCATTAGGTTTATGTACATAAATATTATAAGCATTTTTCTAAACAGATTTATTGTGAGATCAAAAAAACTCAATACAAAACACATCTGTCCCAAGCACAGATCTAATAAAAAAGTATAAAAAAAGAAGTTACAAAAAAGTAACTATAAATAAAGAAATGTATGTGATAAAATATATTTAGTATACATCGTAAGAAGTTTTGTATAACATTGTATTTTTTGTTTAGTTTTAGTATAAATGAATGAATTTTTAATGTTACTTACTTATTTTCTATGTTAAGCTTTGTTTTTTTATTGTTGTTTTTTTTTAAACAAAAACCTTAAAATTGATCCCCCTTTTTAATGATCGGTTGCCCCTTTTTTCGAAAAAATCCCCTTTTTGTGCCCCTTTTTGAAATTTCCCAACGGTAACGCTGTTTGAGACTTATTTCCGAAACAAACTTCTGTCTATAACAGCCATCACTAGACTCTCCTTCGCCACTTCATTGAAGGGCTTGGTGAGTGTCCTGTTGATGGTGACATTAGGGCCTCTTGCCTTTTTCGAAGGCAGGGGTTCATCAGGTGATCTGATTCGTTTTACTTTATTAGCCGTTAACACAGCTGAATTTGTGGCTCTTTCATCCGACTCATTGGCCTTAGAAGCATCAATGACGCCTTTAGCCCAGGTAAGGGACTCTTTTTGTTTTTCGGTAAGAGCCGAAACCTCAACAGCCTCCAACTTCGTCAAAACTCTGAGCGCTACACGATGCTCATTGTGCTTCCGTTTTGACGGTCGGACATGACGTTTTCCCCTCACCGCACCACCTGTTGTGAGTACTTGGGGGAGATTTTCACCATTTTTGGTGCGGTCGGCTTTGGCGAAGACCAACGGACGGACAGTCGGACGATTGGGGAACCGCGCTCCTTCGGAATACGAAGGCATCCCCGTCAAGAGAATTTATTTTTATTTTGTCTGTATTAGACCGTAATAGGTACTACGATGTAGGCCTTACGGACTTTGTACAGATTTTTGCTATTGCGTAATAGGTACTGGTAACTATCCGCTATGTGATAAACACGTCCGTTCACTGCGAATGATCAGCAACGAATCTTGCAATTTAAATTCTAACTAAATTCTAACCAAAAAATACTACAAGACATTTAAAAATAGCGTAAAGACTAAAAAAAGGCTTTACATGGTATTAAGACTTTCTGCATTTGTTTGTAACACATAAAATGAGAAGTGTTTGACCGATTGTTTATTAATCAATCGATTAGATTCACATTCCGATTCGATTAAACAATGTCCGTCTGTCTGCCCATGTATCCTTGTTAGGGATGTAAAATAGCTTTTTGGTTTCACAAAATGTACTTTTTCGACTCCCATGGTACCAAAGAAGATATATTCCTCACAGGTTCCTTGACTGGTGCAGAAAATGTTGATAAAGGTCTACATTTGTATACCCTCCACCATAGGATGGGGGTATACTAACATTGTCATTCCGTTTGCAATATCTTGAAATATTAATCCGCAACCCTAGAAAGAATATACTCGTATATTCCTGATCGTCGTAAAATTCTAAATGATTTAGCCAAGTCCGTCTGTTTGTCTGTTGAAATCAAGCTACAGTCCGTAATATTAGAGCTGGGTTGATCAAATTTTATACAAATATGTCTTATAGCTTGAGGTCGTTTGGGGATTGCAAATGGGCCACATCGACCAATGTTTCGTTTTAGCTCCTCCATAGAGGTCGCTCTTAAATATGGGTTATAAGCCATAAAAAACTAATTTTTAAAGCAATGTACCTGAAATTTCGTAATTTGTATTCGTTCATATACAATAATTCATCACAGCAAAAATTTTAGTAATCGGTTTGTATTATTGTAGTCCACCAATAGAGGTCGCTCCCCAATACGTTTATTTAATTCACAAATACCACATTTTCCAGAGGATTATGATCTTTTTTGAATTTTGTGCTTCACATCTTCATACATTCTGCACAACGCAATTTACCATATTGGTCTATGTTTTGATATAGTCTACATATATATGTCTTTAGTTAAGTTACATTAAATCTGGCTAAACATTTGCAGCGTTTGTTTTTTAATAATTGCCTAAAACAAAAAATAACCATATCGTTCCACGATTTGCTTTGGAAAATGTTTTCCGGCTATAAAATTGATCGCAATCCATGGTATAGGGTATATAAAATTCGGCCCTGTCGAACTAACTGCCTATCTTACTTGTTAGAATCTACACTGAAAAAAATTTTACTGAGTCATTGAAATTTTCTTAACTTTTAAGATTTGTTCTTTGATTTGGCTCCAAAGACAAAGACTATTAAAATAAGTACATCTTGTACTACAATTGAAGTCATTAATCATCTTTAAATAAGAACATCAAACGTCTTTGAAAGAATAACGCCTTATACTGCGATGATAGACTTCACATTTTTAAATCAATTACGCCTTGTGCTTACATTAAATACATAAAATGACTTTAGTTTAAGTACATTTTATAATTAAACCAAGCACATGATATACTTATAATAATTAAAAAAAAATTGTTATTTAATTATTTGTTTACACGTTCATGGTAATTTTTATTATTTGCTTCTCTATTAAAACATTTGATTTCGATAAACAGTTTATTCAGTATGCTGCACAGCACCTGACGATACCCGTAGCCATCGGGAATATTTATTCTAATGGACAAATAAATAATGTTTTGCAAAATTGTTCCTAGTTGAAATGCGTTACATTTGAACGTTATGAAAACGAATCTAAATCTTCGTCAATGACATCCTCGTTCGAAAATTTTTGCTGAAGATGACTTTTATTCCTCCAATTTGCATAAACATATTACATCGGGACCTGGTACAAATAATAATATATATTAATATCAAAATAAAAATATAAAATTGTATTTTAAAAACATTTGTACAGTGCTCCGACAAAAACTCCTATGTGTTGTATAAACAGCATGACCCAAGGGATAGAAGGTTGGTTTAGATTCACGTCAAAAAACGGCTAATGCGGGTTTGTTCAGAATCATCCCCTCTATTCGAATATGAATAGATCAAAATCGGACCTGCTTCCTTTCGCGAGTTTTCGCGAAAACAGTACTTTTACTCAAAACAAACTATTTATAAATTGCTTTGATTTGTAAAAAAAACCCGGAACTGCTACACAATTTCCTTTAAATGTGATCATTTGTAGGATGCTTCGTAACGTCTGCGATATTTGCAATATTGTTATATTGCGAATTTTGTGTAATCCATAATAATAAATTGATATCAACATTTCCGCGATAAATATCCCACGACAAATAAATTTGGAAAAAAGATTAAATTCGGAATTATTTTATTATATAATGCTATTATCTTCCGTACGTAGGATTGCCAGTTTTTTTTAGTGCCGAATCCCCAAATTTTTATTTTTATCCCCTAAATCCCCAAAAAAAGATTTCTTATCCCCAAAAAAATCCCCAGAAGCTATTTTAACTCTTGTGAATGCAGTATTTTAAAATTCAATGTATTTTGTACAAAATAGATTTTGTTATCAAATATATCTGATTCAAAGTCTTCCATCTCATCTACGTCATCTAATTTTTTGTACATCTTTCTGGTATTAGGTTAGGTTGAAGAGAGGAGACGTTTAAACGTCTCATGTCCATGGACATACACATAGGTTTAGGTTTAGGTTAGGGTGGCAGCCGTATTTTTTTACAAGCTCACATAGACCCGTTTAGGTCCCTAGTGTTACCACGGGCTGAAATGCCCCTCATCGAAACCAACCTGTTTGATATATAAATTTATCGATAGTACGAATATCAGTACTGGAAAGATCTGTTAGGCTGCCTAAAAAGGTCGACCCCAGTATGCCCAGTCGTCGTTTACTCAAAGCGGGACAGTCGCAAAGCAAGTGCTCAATGCTCTCCACTTCTTCCTCATCTCCACAGCTTCGGCAGAAGTCATTGGAGTCAATACCCAATCTTTTGGCATGTTCGCCGATCAAGCAGTGTCCCGTCAGAACCTGTACTAACGTAGACAATCGTTTCCTCTCTAGTGCGAGGAGATATTTTGACCTTCTCAGGTCATACCTTGGCCAGATTTGTCTAGCTACCCTGCAGGTGCCGATTTCTGTCCATCTTTCGTTGGACTGCCTGATTGCCTCTTGCGTAAGCCAAAGCTTGCACGTGGATAGTGGCGCACCAATATATGCAAATTCTTCGAGAATTTGTAATGTCGTCCCTTTCCTAGCAAGTTCATCGGCTTAGCAGTTCCCCGGGATATCCCTATGCCCAGGCACCCATATGAGGTGTATATTAAACTGCTCAGCCATCTCGTTAAGAGATCTGCGGCAGTCGAGTGCTGTTTGTGAATTTAGGGATGTTGCCTCCAGAGAATTGATGGCAGCCTGGCTGTCCGAGTAAATGACAACGCCAGTGTTGGTTACTATGTTGCGACTCAGCCACTTGGCGACTTCCCATATTGCCATTATTTCGGCTTGATAGACACTGCAGGTATCTGGTAGTCTGTGAGCTATATCCAGACTAAGTTCTTCACAGTGTACTCCGAAGCCAACATACACATAAGCCATGGACATGATACGGTTTGGTATTAAAAGTTTTATAATTTCGCCAATGAACTAAATAATTGGCAATGTTCACGCCAAACTATTTCCCTATACAATTTATTGAATTAAACCAAACACAGATGTCGCTTATTGTAGTAGATAAATAGAAACGAAATAGAATTGACACATAAGATCGGCTTGAACTCTTTTACTTGTACATATACTCGTCCACTTTGCTAAAAGAACTCGACAAATAAAGTACACGATCATCCATTAAACTTCGTTTCATTTTAATCCACGACTTGGTAAGAAAAGCAGAGCAAACCAAAGTTCTTTGAAGGTTATGGTGAATTTCGAACAGAATTTTTAAATCTTAATTTGGTTTTTCAAAATTGGACGGCATATTCATACTAATTACGTTTAATAGTAAAATTTTCTATTTTGGAGGCTAATACCAGTCACATAACGTTAAATCTTAACATGGTCCTTCGAACCGGATTTAGCTACTCCCATTAAAAGAAGATTAATTTCGGGTTGTCCAATTATATCATTACATCATAGTGCGTTTAAATTCCAATCAGTCATTAAAAGCAATTCAAAATTCGATTTTATTTCATACTAATCGAAGTGTTCCAAAAAATTCATGTGTCTTTTATGGTCATTGCAGAGTGTTCATCTGTAACAGAAAAGAAGTACATACAGGGTGGCTGATATGTATTGCAACCAACTTCAGGTTGCTATCATTTCTAAACCGCTAGTCTGATAGCTGACAGATTTATTTCAGTGACAGTTCATTTGATTGTTTACAAGCTTACAAAAGCATTTTGATCTATTGCATTCAGAAAAAAGTTATTCGTGATGGAATTCAAGCGTGATAGTGTGATTGCTTTATATTTGGGTGGAAAAACACAAGGGGCTATCGTTAGAGCCCTCCAGCATTTAAATGTGAATAAATCTTTTGTTTCACGTACCATTGCTCGTTACCGTGATACTGGCAGTGTTGCATCGCGTCCAAAAAGTGGACGAAAAAACGGTAACAACACCAGAAATGATCCGAAAAGTGAAGGCCAGATTTGGTCGAAATCCACGCCGCAGTGGTAGAAAAATTGCTCGTGAGCTGAACATATCGCGATAACGGATACAACACATATTAAAAAATGAGCTTGGACTAAAGCCATTGAAGTTCCAAAAAGTTCAAGAGCTCACCGATGCACAAAAAAAGTTAGACTGGAAAGAGCCAAGGAGTTGCTTCGCTTGCACGAAAGTGGCCAGTTACCAAATTTGGTTTTCTCCGATGAGACTCCATTCCCAACTGAGCAGTTTGTGAAGAAACAAAATGATCGGGTTTACTTGCCAAAGAGGTCAGCTGAAAATGTACACCTTCGATTGGCCACCAGAACTCAAGCGCCGCCGATGGTAATGGTGTGGGCCGCCGTAACGGCCGATGGTCGCTCCCCGCTCGTATTTATCGTCCATGGGGTCAAAATAAATGCCGAATATTATCGGGAAAATGTCCTAAAGACAGTATTGAAGCCCTGGGCAGACAAACATTTCGGCCGCAGACCATGGACATTCCAACAGGACTCAGCACCATCGCACTCAGCACGCGTCAACCAAGAATGGCTTAAAAAGGAGGTTCCTCGCTTCATTTCTACCGCACAATGGCCATGTAGATCTCCGGATCTCAATCCGTTGGACTTTTGCGCCTGGGGCATTTTAGAGAGTAAGGTTCGCACTAAAAAATACCAAAGTATCGATCATCTCAAGACGGCGCTTCGCCGGGAATGGGGCAAAATACCGCGGAGCCACTTTCGGCCATAATTCGTGCCAAAGGCGGCCAATTCGAACAAATCTAAACTGTTTCTAAAATTTTATGTTATTCCGACATTTTCTGCTTTTGAACAATAAAATTTAAAAAAAAATATAACGCTTTACTTTGTTGCATTACATATCAGCCACCCTGTATATTCTGGTTTTTGCACATTTTTTTTTTCGCACGTACACATTTCTCTCGAAAATATGCCCTCAGGTAGCGAACAATGCTGAAACATATTTTTCTACAATATATTTTTTACGAAACTCTGTTAAATGATTTATATCTCCCCTCCATGTTAATAGAGTTACGATACATAATTATTTATAACACGACAAATATATGTTACGATTATCACCACGCTTCCCCTTCTAAGGAAATTAAATCAGTATGTCAGTACAACAATACTGATGTACATATGTAACAATTCATCATCACGCTGTTAAAATAACCACAAAATAATTGTCCCTCAGTCTAACATCGTCGGTCTCACCGCTGATCGTTGATATTGTATGTACGTTTGACCGCCCCAAAAAAGAAAAAAAAAACTGAAGCTACACTCATCTTTATTTCTTTGAACATGCCGGTGCAGTAGCAGCGGTCATAAACGCGAATTGATACTTCGCACTATTTTTAAATATATACATACCTACGTTGTAACAACCATCCCGCCTCAGCACCTCTTCTGTTCGCTGCCGTTATTACAAACATAACAATATATTTAATAATTTGCTCAGAAAAGAACCGGTATACCATTTATATACCGTGTTTCGTTGGACATATCATGAAAGCAAAGTAAATCGATTAGAAACAGCGCTGAGTGCACTTCATATAGAAATAAATATTTGACAGACCTCAAAAGAAAATATAAAGAGAAATCTTAAATGTTGATATATTTTGTTATATTTTTCTGAATCAAAGAATCCAATAGGGCGGTTTCAGTCATTAAATGGAAAAATACATTGCCTTACTATAATCTGGAGAATATCACTGGACACCACATAATATCAAAAGAAGAAGCTGCTTTAACGAGGAACCAAGGAGGAGTAACATCTGAACGAGCCAGATTGAAATCACACTTTTAAGATTTCTACCATACATAACCTGCATATTAAATATATTAAAAAATTCTTATATATCGTAATATCGCATTAAAATTCGAACTAATTAATTCCAATAAAGTGCCAGTAAATTTTATGACATCAGTTAAATCTTATAAGTGATAATTTACAAACCTACTGGATAACCTGTTACCTGATTAAGTAGTTCCGCGACTCATTTTATAACCAAGCCACATTGCATTCGTTGGTTGCTGCTATACAAATTCCATGACATACGATTTGACATCTCAAATCTTAGATCGGAGATTACAGTCATGAGATGACCGACCTTAACTCATATTAACCAGTGTTCGATAATTCACACTGTGCCCATGTCACTTTCCCACATACTAGCAATGTTATACAAAAAGAATGTTTTGAAAAGTTAATTTCATATCTCTAATTTGAATAAAGGGAAACCTATTCACTTCAGCTTACTCGAAAAGTGGTTTAGGTTAGGTTAGGTTGAGAAGAGGAGGCGGTGAAATTCCACCTCATGTCCTTGGACATACACGTAAGCCAGTATTCGGCCTGTTGTGCGCTCTAAATTGTTATTTTTTAGAAAGGTCGGTAAGCTATTTTAGGAACTCTGTACTGTCGACATAGTCCTTAATCTTCTTCCAGTCTACGCCCCTAAGTTGGGTCAAGTCTGGTATAGTATCATTTCCTAAGAAACGTGATCTATTGTTGGCTAACGCTGGGCAGTGGCAGAGGAAATGCTCCAACGTTTCGTCATCCTCCCCGCATGCCCTACATATGCTGTCATCTACAACTCCTATCCTATGTAGGTGTGCTTGTAAGCATGTGTGTCCTGTAAGGACGCCCATGATCTTACTAATTTCTACCTTGCTCAATCTCAGTAAGGTCTTGGCCTTGTCCTCGTTTGGATCACCCCACAAGACCTTCGTTGTCTTCCCAACGTTTTCACTATTCCATAGCGTGATATGGGCGTTCTTCGCCCATATTTGTAGTTCAGAACGCACAACTCTGAAGGGTTTTGCGTTCTCTAATGTTGTTGTTTGCAAGTCTCTGGCTCTAGATGCCAAGGCGTTTGCTTTCTCGTTACCCCTTACTCCGCAATGGCCAGGCACCCATATGATGCATATAGTGCCGTATTCGGAGTAGGCGTTAATCGCCATTTTACAATCTAAAACGGTCCTCGACCTCACCGTTCTAGACGTTATCGCCCTAATAGCCATTTGGCTATCTGTGAATATATTCACTTTTGTTGGTCTTGTGTTAGAACCAAGCCAGCTCACACATTCTGTAACTGCTCGGACTTCCGCCTGCAGGACTGTGTTATGGTCTGGCAGACGGAATAAGAGTTCGGTTTCCGGTTCTTCGATGTAAAGTCCTAGCCCCGTTCTCTCCCCTAGTTTCGATCCATCTGTATAACAGCAATTTCCAGATGTTGTCTGTACTACGGTTCCATCAATCCAGGATTGTCTGTCTGGTATCATGGTCTCACAATCAGCAACCATTGATCTTTCAGGTATTCTGTCGGATACTGATGATATGTCAGTTAAATCCACCGTCACTACCTCAGCTATCTTTTGATGATATGACACGTGATCGCTTTCGATAAATTCGCCCATCACTTTGAGCCTCGTCGCCGTGAGGGCAGCTTCATATCTAATCTGTATTTCTATTGGTTGGATATTCAAGATCGTCTCCAATGTCCTACTGGATGTGGTCCTCATTGTCCCGCTTATGCCGAGACAACACATTCGTTGGACCTTTTGTAATATCATTATGTTGCACTTATTCTTCATTGATGTCCACCACACTACTGATGCGTAAGTCAAAATAGGTCTGATTACGCTCTTGTAGAGCCATTGTGTCATACTTGGATTAAGGCCCCATTTTGAGCTAATGGCTCTTCTACATAGTGCCCAGCATATGTGAGCCTTGTTTGCTCGTTCTTCTATGTGGCACTTCCAATTTAGTTTCCTGTCCAGGATAACACCTAAGTATTTAACCCTGTTGGAAACTGGAATTGTTTTGTTTAGGAAATGTGGGTCATCATACTGACCAATCTTCGTTTTCCTTGTGAACAGACATATCTCTGTCTTTTCTGGGTTTACATTTAGACCTCTCGGTCGAGCCCAGTCATATGCAATTTTTAGAGCCGTTTCGGCCCTTCTACAAAGTTGATTAGGATTCTTCCCCCTCAGAAGTATTATAACGTCATCTGCGTAACAGACTGGTTTAAGTCCTTCATCCGTTAGTATCCTTAGGAGACTATTTATAGTAGTGACCCACAGGAGTGGTGATAATATACCGCCCTGTGGTGTTCCCTGTGCTACTCTGTCTCTTATTTTTATGTCGTGGGACCCGCAATTTATCCATCTATTCCTTAGCATGTGGCTTATCCAGTCTCGGAGAGCCCGGTCCACCTGAAACTGGTCTAAGGATTGGATGAGTGTGTCGGTCCGTACATTATTGAACGCCCCTACACACCGCAAGTGTATACATCTTTCCATTGAAGGATTCTTCTATGTTGTGTACTACATCGTGTAGGGCGGTGTCCACCGATCGTGCTTTAACATAGGCATGGTATCTTACTTTTAATCATGGTATCCACTATACGCTCCATGGTTTTGAGTAAGAACGATGTTAGGCTTATTGGTCTATAAGCCTTAGGCGTTGCATAACTTGCCTTGCCGGTTTTAGGTATGAAAACTACCCTTGCCTCCTGCCAGGCTTTCGGTGTGTATGCGAATTTTAGACATGCTGTGAAAATAGCGGCTAGATGAGTTGATATGTAATCCACCTCCATCTGTAGTAGTGCCGGAAATATTCCATCAGGTCCTGGTGCATTAAATGGTGAAAAGCTTCTTACGGCTTCTTTGACCATATGGTCTGTAATGATATAACTTAGTTGTTCCTCATTTTCACTGTAGTTCGGTATCTCAGTCTGGCCCGTCGTACCTTGCGGAAAATGGGTGTTCATCAAAAGTCTTACCATCTCTTCGGTTGAGTCCACTCTTCTGCCCATATCGTCTACCATTGTTTCGGTTTGGGTATGGGTTTTTGAGAGGAACTTTTTAATTTTAGAAACATCGTTAACGCTATCGACCTGTTCGCAGAATAGCTTCCAGGAGTTTCGTTTTGCTGTTCTTGTGATTTTGTTATATTCTCTGAGTCTTCTATGGTAGTCGTCCCAGTATACTGGAGATTTTTTACGGCGTGCCCTATTGTAAAGTCTACGGACCTCTTTCCCAATGTTGCGAATCTCCCCGGTCATCCAAGGCTTCTCTTGGGCTGATTTCCTTTCTCGAAGCGGACAGCTGTCTTCGAAAGACCTTACTAATACATCCGTAATGTAATCAACATTAGTGTCAATATCCTCAACACTTAGGCACTCAAAAAGTCCATGCCCTAGTCTTTCTCTAATTAGCTTCCCGAATTTTGTGCATTTAGTTTTGGCCTTATTTCTGAAACTTATTGGGTTCGGCGGTGGCCGTGCTATCTTAAACCTTATGTAACGATGATCAGAAAAAGAATGTTCTTTAGAGACCCTCCATTCCTGTATCACGTCTATTAGATTTTCTGAACATATTGTTATATCTAATACTTCTTCCCTTATTCTATTAACGAAGGTAGCCGTGTTACCTATGTTAAGTGTTATTAGGTCGTTAGTATTCAAGAATTCTACTAGGGCCTGGCCCCGTTTATTAATGTTAGTACTACCCCACGCGACGTGGTGAGAGTTAGCATCGCAACCTACTAGTACTTCGTTACCTGTTTGTTTGACTTTCCTCACCAAGCGTTGTAGTTCCGACGTAGGTGGTAATGTCGGTGAATCGAAAGGCAGATATACTGATGCTAGGTATACACTTCCATTCCCTTGTTTCAGTACTGTAGCATCCGATGTTGACAACTCTGTAGAAAAAAGATAACATAAATTTTTGTGGCATATAATACAATTGCTTGGTCTAGTTCCTGTATTTGCATAAAACAGTTGGTAATTAACGTGGTTTAAGCCAGTAACCTTGTTTCGAATCGTCCATGGTTCTTGGATTAAAGCAATATGAGTCTTACCTTTATTTTTTATTTCCATCAAAGCGTTGGTTGCCGCCTCGCTCCGATGGAGGTTTATCTGGATGACTTCAATCATTGGTCCTTCAGTAACCGGTCTTCTTGGGAGTCAGTGATTGTAGATTCGGCTCCCTCATCATTTTTTGGCTGCAGTGGGCGCTTATCTTCATCGCTGCCTTTATTATTTATTTGCTCATTTTTCCGGTTTTCAGCGCCAACCAAAGCCTTACCAATTTTGAAGAATACTACTTTGTTCACATAGAACGCCATACCCTTCGTCTTGACCAGGCTGGCCATGGAGAGCCGATCCAAACCCACCACAAGGAGAGTGCCATCACGATCATTCTCTCTGTGGAAGACTTCCCACCTCTTCACGTCCAGTCCCTTGTTTTGCTGGCCAAAGAGTTTGAGCATGCGTTCTGATGTGAAATTGCTGCCCCATCCTTTGACGTGTACTGTTGTTTTTATGAGCTGAGGGATGTCCTTCCTCCTCACCAGTTTCAGCTTAGCGCCTTCCCAGGGAGAGGGGATGCTATCCACAAGCTCTTTGAGGGTCTCTATACATTCTGGTGACGCGAAATTCATCCTCAGTGTGTCCCCTTTGAACTCGCTGCTCATTATTTGAATTGGGGGCCCGTCGTCGGAGTTGAGAGCGTGCTCCACAATTTTATTATGCACCAAGTCTTCAACGTTGTTGTGATGGTCAGTGGGGAGTATTAGCAAATATGGTTTAAGTATTAGCAAATATAGTCTTATTCACGACTTTTATAATAAGAAATTTGCAAATTCTTCCCTATAAGTATACAAAATTTAAAAGAAAAATCACATCCGGATTCTTCTAAGAAGTCCCTCTGTAACAATTATTCTACACAAATTTCGACCAAAATTTTCCTTGGGACGTAATGAGTCAAAGGGTCAAAAAGGTCCAGTCTTAATTATTCAACTGAAATTAACTCGCTTTCTGCTACAATTCTCTCAGCGTAAATTTCATCACCCGAGTGCGTTTTAAGATCAATTTTCAAAGAAAAAGATAATATTCTACAAGTGAACAGTAATATAAATGAAAAGGAAATAATATTTGGAAAATAAATAAATATTTGAAAAATAACCTGATTTATTAAAAAAAAAACAATCCGCCTCTTCATTCCACTGAACCATAGACCCATTTCAAGGGTTTTCCGTCTCTTGTTTTTTAATACTATTCAGCAGTGCTGCCAGTTTAGGGGATTTTTCCCCAATTTGGGGATTTTTCTTTGCAAATGGGGATATATTTTTGGGTTTGGGGATCCGGGGATTTGGCGGTGATTGCAATTTTTTATAATCACATGTCTTCATTTATGTTAAAACTTGTATTTTCTGTTAAATCTATTTTTTACAAAATTCGTCCGTAAAAATTGTGTCAAAAGTTCGTATCAAAAATAGCTTTGACTAACCCTCTCGCAGTGTACAAGAGTAAGACTTAAATAGACACCCGCACACTCTGAAAAAAATCGCTTCAGTAGTATATTCTCCCAAACATATTCGGCTTGAAACGCATATATGTTTATCGTACTCTAAACATATATTTGGTAAACACAAAAATTATGTATTTGTTTCTATTCTAATATTTTGTCATTTGAGACCAGCGTTACCGTTGTGCGACTAAAGTGGCATATTTGCCACTTTTTTTCAGCCGTGCTACTTTTGCGCCCCTTTTATTTTATGATACTAAATGTGCCCCTTTTCGCTTTTTTGTGCCACTTTTTGGCTTTTGTAAAAAAATCTGATTTTTATACTCTTATGACAACACTTTCGTACTAACGTACGGAAATGCTTAACGCGCTACGTTCTGAATTAGGTTATTTAATGGGATATACGCCTATGTTTAAACGATTTACATTTATCTTTTGTATGTGTAAGCATATGAGAATCTATTTCCACCGTTTCATCTTATTGGTGAAAATTCTGCGAATAGGTCGGCGTCTATGCAACAATACAATTAATTTGAGTGATTTCTTAATTGTAACAATATATATGTTTATAAAAAATCCAATTTATTTTTTATTTTTCATTAGGTTTATGTACATAAATATTATAAGCATTTTTCTAAACAGATTTATTGTGAGATCAAAAAAACTCAATACAAAACACATCTGTCCCAAGCACAGATCTAATAAGAAAGTATAAAAAAAGAAGTTACAAAAAAGTAACTATAAATAAAGAAATGTATGTGATAAAATATAAATAAAGAAATGTATGTGATAAAATATATTTAGTATACATCATAAGAAGTTTTGTATAACATTGTATTTTTTGTTTAGTTTTAGTGTAAATGAATGAATTTTTAATGTTACTTACTTATTTCCTATGTTAAGCTTAGTTTTTTTATTGTTGTTTTTTTTAAACAAAAACCTTAAAATTGATCCCCCTTTTTAATATATTTTCTTTCGATTCAAACATATCAAAAAAAGCGATTTGGACCCGTGTAGTAATTGCCAATACGTATTATCTCAATAAAAACCAAATGCTTTTTATAAAATGGAAAGAATTAAGCTTATTTTGGAGTAAAGTTTACTGTAACAGGATTCTGCTGGTCTAACTTCATTTTAAAGAGTATAAATCCTTTGATGTGCTTTAAAAATATTTCAGTTTGTTGCCAATTATTTAGTCCATTGACAGAAATAATCAAACTTTTAATATCAAAAACATTTGATGATTTAGATGAGTTGGAAGGTCCTGAATCAGATATATTTGATATAATGAATGTTCACAACGTACATTTTGTACAAACACAATGCATTTTAGCACAAAGTACATTGAAAATACTTCATTCACATAAGTTAAAATTTTTTCTGGAGATTTTTTTGGGGATGAGAAATCTTTTTTTGGGGATTTAGGGGATAAATAATACAAATTTGGGGATTCGGCATTAAAAAAAAACTGGCAAGCCTGCTATTCAGTAAAAATGGCTTCACTCTCCAATTTTATTCGCATGTCTGATGCTCTGATTGAATTCAACGCCCAGCTCGACGGCGAAACTTTGGCTCACTCCTCTACACACTCTTTAGAAGTGCACAAGGAAGAATTAAAAGAAATTTGGCAAAGGATAAAGCCTAGTTATGAGGCAACTGTAAAATAATTGCTTGATACTTCAACACAAGATACGACAGATGATTTAGGAACGGCAAGGGCTCGATATCAGACTATATATCGAACATATGTCGACACCGTAGCAAAGATTAGTGAAACGATTGAAACGAAACGAACTATTCAGGCTACTTCATCTACGAATTCCACTTCTAATCATGACGATTCCCAGGCCAGGGCACATATTCATCTGCCACCATGTGATATAGAACCTTTTCTTGGCTACTATCTTTCTTGGCCTACCTTTAGAGACCTCTTTACAGCGATTTACATTAATAATAATCGAATCTCAGCCGTAGAAAGACTGTTTCATCTCAACAATAAAACCAGGGGCGAGGCAAAGCAGATAGTTCAGAAAGCCCCACTAACCAATGAGGGCTTTGATGTAGCTTGGAATAGTTTACAAATACGATATGACAATAGGAGACATCTGATAAATAGCCAATTAAAAGTGATGTTCAACCTAGAAACTATTACTAAGGAATCTGGGGATTCGATTAAATCTATTCAAGGAAAAATAAATATCGTTATATCCTCTTTAAAGCTGTACAAGGTTGATATTCAAAGTTGGGACCCAATCTTCGTATACTTGTGTAGTAGGCGGTTACCGGAAATCACATTATCCTTATAGGAACAGACTGTAACAAACAAAATGGAGTATCCGTCATGGGATGAATTGAACAACTTTCTAACCAGTAAATATCAAACCTTAGAAACTGTTAGCGATCTTAGTGAACATCATCCATCATCCAGTACTTCAGAATGTCCAAAACCCTTTCCGAAAATTATTTCGAAACCTTCGTATTCTAAAAGAATTAATTCATACCAAAACAGTCTCGCTCAACCGGCGTGTAAGTTATGTTCCAATCAAGCTCACACAATAAGATTGTGTCCTAAGTTCGTTAATATGTGCTATACAGAAAGACTGGCCTATATTAAGAAGCTAGGACTTTGCCTGAACTGTTTCAGTAAAGGTCACGCAATGAAAGACTGAAAAGTCCCTTCAATTGTTTTGAATGTGGCAGGAGGCACAATACGTTACTACATTTTAACGAAGAACCATCCGTTCCTATTATGGACTCTAACCCCGATACCTTTCAATTACTGTCCACTACTCCAAACTAATCCGCAGAAAGTTCGAATTCCATTCAATCACCAGTTCAAAAAGAGTTTTGTTAGGAACAGCTATCATTAATATTGTGCATTATGGAGAAACTTTTACTGCTAGAGCATTTATTTAAGCTGCTAAAACTAAAATCACATCCCATCTTGACAAAATGGTGTTATTCGGCTCAGGTCTTAATGGTGTTATTCGGCTAACTCCGAAAAAGTATGTAACTTAAAAATAAGTTCGCCAATTAACATCGATGTTTCAATTGAGGCAACGACAATAGTTATTCCAAAATTAACCTCGTTATTGCCAACTTTCACCGTAAATCCAGCTGTATTTTCCAATCTTCCACCCTTACAACTAGCTGATTCCAATTTTTTCAACACGTCACATGTTGATATTCTGATTGGTGCCGACCTACTTCCTCAAGTTATGTTGAATGGGGTAAAGAATGGAATCTGTAGCACCCTTATGGCACAAGAAACGGTCTTTGGCTGGATTTTGACTGGTCCTATTCCATCGGAATCCATTACATCTTGTAGAACCGTAGTATCCTATTTCAATGAAATGGAAATTGATAAACAAATTTCTAAATTTTGGGAAGTTGAAGACATTCCTCAAAAAAAACATATGTCTGAATCGGAAATAATATGCGAAACTATTTATGAGAATACAACAACCCGATCCCCATCAGGTCGTTATATAGTTAATCTTCCGTTTAAATCAGAATTCCCAGTAAATATTCAACTTGGGCATTCCAAAAATATCGCTAAGTCGCAATTTATTCGAAACGAAAATCGACTTCTTAAAAATCCTGAGCTTAAGCAACAGTACGACGACGTACTTAATGAATACCTGTTGTTGGGCCATATGAAAGAAACATCAGGTTCTTCTTCTTTCAATGACACAAATTTGAACTACCTTCCTCATCACGCGGTCATTCGTCCAGATAGTGTGACGACAAAAGTTCGAGTCGTTTTTAATGGCTCATGTCCAACATCGAATGGCAATAGCTTGAACGATGTACTTTATCTTTACAACTAGATTTAACCTTATTAATCCTTCAGTGGCGTTTTTTCAAAATTGTTTTTAATAGCGAAATTGAAAAAATGTATCGCCAAATCCTTATCGCTCCTGACTGCACTCCTTTTCAAAGAATATGTTATCGTGATTCTCCTCAGAAAGAATATGACTTGCAAACAGTGACCTTCGGTCTAAATTGCGCACCATATCTTGCATTGCGTACAATCCAGCAACTTGCAAGAGATGTGAAAGAAGTATATCCAATAGCCAGTAATATTCTTTCGGCAAATATGTATGTGGATGACATTTTAGCTGGGAGTCATGATATAGAATCTGCACTTGAAGCTAAGACTCAAGTTATAGCGGCATTAAGTTCCGCCGGATTCTCATTAAGAAAATGGACGTCAAATTCCCATAAATTCCTCGATTCCGTTCCAAAGGAAGATTTACTTCATGAAGATTTTCTCAGATTCGAAGATAAGAGTGTAGCAAATACTTTAGGCGTGCAGTGGAATGCCAGGATTGACAAGTTCAATTTTACCGCAAAAGAAATAAACTCTCCTCCTACTCCTACCAAACGACAAGTATTATCCGAAATTTCAAAATTATTTGATCCTGCCGGTTGGTTATGTCCGTACATTGTCTTGGCCAAACTATTGATGCGCGATATATGGTCCTCTAAAATAGGTTGGGACGATACGTTACCAAACAATTTATTGCATTCCTGGGATACTTTTCTAGAAAACTACATTAACATTAATCAAATTCAAATTCCACGATGGGTAGGTTATTCGCCTGGAGATGAAATTCAAATACATGGATTTTGTGATGCCTCCGAAAAGGCCTATGCAGCAACTATTTATGTGCGTATCTCGACAGAAAGGGGAGGGATAATATCACATATTCTAACAGCAAAATCCAAGGTAGCTCCTCTGAAAACTATATTGATTCCAAGGCGTTATTACTTGCAGAAACTATTGATTCTATTTTACCCTCTCTTCCTATTCCAAATTGTAAAATTTTCTGCTGGACAGATTCCACAATTGTCCTAGCCTGGTTGAAAAAACCGCCATTTAACTGGAAAACTTTCATAGCAAATAGAGTTTCAAAAATTTTCGAAATTGTTGATGTCGAAAACTGGTTTCATATAGACTTACAACAAAATCCTGCTGATATTGCATCAAGAGGAGCATTTCCCAAAGATTTGTCACAACATGAGTTATGGTGGTCAGGTCCATCTTGGCTACGACTTTCACCTAGCTTATGGCCTATCCAATTAAACTTACATGTAGATGATAATCTTCTCGAACCAAGAATAGTTCAAAGTAATTTCGCTTATTTTCAGGATTACCATAATCATTTGGACAGATTTTCTTCTCTAGGACGAGCATTAAGGGTTCTATCATATGAACTTCGATTTATCACTAATACACGAGCTTCTCAAAATCCAAATGCACGATTTAACAACTTATCGCTACAAAGTTCCGAAATTGTAACCGTTCGTAATCGACTCATAGTTTTGGCTCAGAAATTTTGTTTTCCAAACGAGTATAAAAACTTGAAGGATAAAAAAATTATTCCGACATCAAGCTCCATTTCTACACTAAATCCATTTCTAGATCCTCAAGGCCTCATGAGAATGTGCAGCCGTATAGCGAATTCGGAAAGTCTAACATATGACGAGCGTTATCCGATAATCTTGCCATACAATTGTATATTTACTAAGCTTCTGATCAAATTTATTCATACCATAACTATACATGGTGGCAATAGTTTAATGCTCCGTGTAGTACGATTACAGTTCTGGATTCCTAGGGTAAAAAACTTAATTAAATTCACAATAAATCAATGTAAGATTTGTGTAATATCCAAGCATAAACTAAAAAACTCAGTTAATGGGAACGCTCCCCCAGAACGCACTACATTCTCTAGGGCGTTCACGAATACTGGTCTAGATTTCGCGGGGCCTTTTGAGATTAAAAATCTTACTGCAAGGTCATGTACTACTTCTAAAGGATATGTGTGTATCTTCATTTGTTTTTCCACTCGGGCGATTCATTTAGAATTAACTAGTTCCTTGTCCACACCATAATTTTTGGCAGCTTTTCAAAGATTTGTGTCTCGCAGAGGTTGTCCAAGAAATTTGTATTCAGACAACGGAAAAACATTTGTAGGGGCTTCAAAAGAAATAGCAAGCCAATTTCTGCAAAGTTCTAGAGAAACCACTAATTCCCACTTTTCACATCAAAATCGTTCATGGTATTTTATCCCTCCAGGAGCTCCACACATGGGTGGATTATGGGAAGCCGGTGTTAACAGTTTTAAAACTCATTTCAGAAAAATTGCCAGTTCCTACAAATTTACATTTGAAGAGTTTACCACCATCCTTTCCCGAATCGAAGCTTGTTTAAATTCACGACCTCTGTCTCCACTATCCGAAAACCCAGAAGATTTCCTGGGCTTAACTCCAGGGCAATTCTTGGTCAGTGGACCACTTCTAGCTCCCGCCGAAACACTTGAATCCGAATCAAATATTTCCTCTTTAAACCGATGGAGGCGCGTGAAAGCTCTTACTCAACAATTTATCATTCGATGGAAAAATGAGTATTTAAAAGAGCTTCATAAGTGTTTTAAATGGAAGCGACCACAGCCAAACATTGAGCTTGGATCAATGGTCGTGGGACGAGAAGAAAGTACGCCGCCCACTGAATTGAGATTAGGTCGCATTTCCAAGATATACCACGGACGTGATAATTTAGTAAGAATTGTAGACATACAAACTCAAAAGGGTACAATTACTCGACCTCTTGTTAAGGTCGTTCTTCTCCCTAAATGTTAACCAAAAAAGTAATCTATTTCACCTATTTCCAGTATGGGACCAGTGCATCATCGCTTAAGTAAAGCTCGACGTGGCATCCGCTCTTACATCTGCAAATTATGTAATCAACAGCATGGATTAAGAAATTGTAAAAAATTCATCAAGATGAGCGTCAGCGAAAGATCACAAGTTGTAATCATGTATAGCTACTGTCCCAATTGTTTGGCACAGGAACACTCGACGGGGTCATGTTTCACCAAATTAGGTTGCAAAAATTGCGGAGGCTCTCACCATTCACTTCTACACATTAATTCGCCACAACAGCAGATCAAAACGGAGCAAATCTCGAAAAACGTAAATAAAGGAAGTGAACAACCATATTTGCCAGGACCACATGAACACATCTCTAGACCAATTACACTTACTTCAATAACTACACCCCACTCTACAAATTTATTCCCGACAGGGGTAGTTTTTGTACAGAATGGTGATAAACGGTTCCACGCGAGAGCTGTAATTGACCCATGCACATCAGTCAGCAAAATTTCGACGCAACTTGTGGGAGAACTAGGTCTCGAAACAGCAAAATTGAGTGACGACATTATCTGTAATGTGATCATCAAATCCAGGCAACATACAAATGCCATATTGGAATCAACTATGAAAGTCAATAGTCGCATTTCCATGAATACTCCCGATAAATCTATCGATTCCAATGTAGCGATGAAATTCGCGCATTTAAAACTAGCTGATCCATATTTCTACCAAAGTAGACCCTTTTCCATCGTACTTGGAGCAGATGTTTATTCAAAAATTATTTCTACCGGACTATTACCCAGTGTTGATGGACTTCCCGTTGCAATGAACACCATCTTCGGATGGGTTCTATCCGGCTCATGCACAACATAATCATCATCTCAAATTTTTACATTTTATTATGAATTCCTAGACAAAAAAAAATGAATTTCTCGACTTAGTAATAGCTAAGCTTAAATATATAAATAGATTTAGGGCCTGTTTTTGTAACTTCTTTTTTGCCACTTCGCACGTCAAATGGCAAGCGAATGAAATTTTTGGTTTTTGCACACTTTGTTTTGGATATAAACAAAGAAGCTTTCAATTATCGCCAACATTTTGGTTCTTATAAAACAACAACGAACGAAATGAAATGTCAAATCAGACGATCAGAAAAATTCATTCGTGTCGGTTATGTTTGCCGTCCTTTTGAAAGAAAAAGTGAAAATTGTTGGAAAAGTTAATAAAAAATGGATAAATGAACCAAACAACATTAACATGTATCTTTAGCTGATGTATCCACCATAATTTCAAAAAGCCTCTGTTTATTAGTGTGTATAAAATATATTGAAATCCTACAACTACACAGTTGCTTTTTAAATTGTATCATAATACCTTAAATTAGGTGACCCAAACAATCGTTAATTATACCTATCGACCTAGAATCTCTTTCTGAATTGGTTTGGTTTTGTCCGTCCGTCTGTTTGTAAATGTATTCTTGTTACCAAATACAGGTCACAATTATGATCAGATCACTATCAAATTCAGCAATAACTTTCTTTTTAACTCTATGACTTACTGAAATGGGTACAGAATGTTTCCGATTTAGATATAGCCCCTATATATACATATATGATCAATCAAGCAAACAATTGTATTTATTTTCGGTTTCTTGATTATTTCTCATTGTCTAGAATCAGCTGTTGCTACTTTTACAGCTGTTGGATAGGATTGCCCCCATTCTGATATTTTCGTGTGGAAAAAGCTTTAAGAAATGTAAATAACAACATGTAGGTAATACTGGCATTTGACAGGAAGACGATGAAGAAAAGAGCTTTCTTACCCGAACGATAAGTGACAATGAACCAAATTAAAAACATGATCGCTTGGGTGAGAATAAGAAGAAGAAAATTATTGCTTGGGTAGCTATCGCACGTCTGCGTTTTGTTACATTTAGCTGAACAGGCTGTTAGTCATGAATCTCAACTGAATTAATACTTAAACTAAATTATCATATTCGATTAATATTATATTTAATATTGCATTACTGCAACATGGGGCGGCAATGTTCACGCCAAACTATTTCCCTATAAAATTTATTGAATTAAACCAAACACAGATGTCGCTTATTGTAGTAGATAAATAGAAACGAAATAGAATTGACACATAAGATCGGCTTGAACTCTTTTACTTGTACATATACTCGTCCACTTTGCTAAAAGAACTCGACAAATAAAGTACACGATCATCCATTAAACTTCGTTTCATTTTAATCCACGACTTGGTAAGAAAAGCAGAGCAAACCAAAGTTCTTTGAAGGTTATGGTGAATTTCCAACAGAATTTTTAAATCTTAATTTCGTTTTTCAAAATTGGACGGCATATTCATACTAATTACGTTTAATAGTAAAATTTTCTATTTTAGAGGCTAATACCAGTCACATAACGTTAAATCTTAACAGGCAAAAAGGTTAATACTACACTGAAAAAAAATTGTCATAAAATTAAAGAAATGCTCCAAAGACGTCCTTAGCTTTTAAAGTACATTTTGTACTTAAAATTAGGAATATTTATTTACAATTAAGTAAATTACTTAATGTTAACGAAATTATCTACATTTTAGGTACAAAATGTACTTATTTTAAAGACTAATGACGTCGTTGGAGCATTTCTTTAATTTTAGTACAATTTTTTTCCAGTGTAGCGATGCCAGTACTTAAAAGATTCGACAGTAGTCAAGAATTCTTTTTGTACGAACGTTTGACACAATTTTTAACAGAAAATACAAATTTTAACATAAATGAAGACATGTAATTATAAGAAATTGCAATCCCCACCAAGTCCCCGGATCCCCAAACCAAAAAATATATCCCCATTTACAAAGAAAAATGATTTAGGAACGGCAAGGGCTCGATATCAGACTATATATCGAACATATGTCGACACCGTAGCAAAGATTAGTGAAACGATTGAAACGAAACGAACTATTCAGGCTACTTCATCTACGAATTCCACTTCTAATCATGACGATTCCCAGGCCAGGGCACATATTCATCTGCCACCATGTGATATAGAACCTTTTCTTGGCTACTATCTTTCTTGGCCTACCTTTAGAAACCTCTTTACAGCGATTTACATTAATAATAATCGAATCTCAGCCGTAGAAAGACTTTTTCATCTCAACAATAAAACCAGGGGCGAGGCAAAGCAGATAGTTCAGAAACCCCCACTAACCAATGAGGGCTTTGATGTAGCTTGGAATAGTTTACAAATACGATATGACAATAGGAGACATCTAATAAATAATTAATTAAAAGTGATGTTCAACCTAGAAACTATTACTAAGGAATCTGGGGATTCGATTAAATCTATTCAAGGAAAAATAAATAGCGTTATATCCTCTTTAAAGCTGTACAAGGTTGATATTCAAAGTTGGGACCCAATCTTCGTATACTTGTGTAGTAGGCGGTTACCGGAAATCACATTATCCTTATGGGAACAGACTGTAACAAACAAAATGGAGTATCCGTCATGGGATGAATTGAACAACTTTCTAACCAGTAAATATCAAACCTTAGAAACTGTTAGCGATCTTAGTGAACATCATCCATCATCCAATACTTCAGAATGTCCAAAACCCTTTCCGAAAATTATTTCGAAACCTTCGTATTCTAAAAGAATTAATTCATACCAAAACAGTCTCGCTCAACCGGCGTGTAAGTTATGTTCCAATCAAGCTCACACAATAAGATTGTGTCCTAAGTTCGTTAATATGTGCTATACAGAAAGACTGGCCTATATTAAGAAGCTAGGACTTTGCCTGAACTGTTTCAGTAAAGGTCACGCAATGAAAGACTGAAAAGTCCCTTCAATTGTTTTGAATGTGGCAGGAAGCACAATACGTTACTACATTTTAACGAAGAACCATCCGTTCCTATTATGGACTCTAACCCCGATACCTTTCAATTACTGTCCACTACTCCAAACTAATCCGCAGAAAGTTCGAATTCCATTCAATCACCAGTTCAAAAAGAGTTTTGTTAGGAACAGCTATCATTAATATTGTGCATTATAGAGAAACTTTTACTGCTAGAGCATTTATTTAAGCTGCTAAAACTAAAATCACATCCCATCTTGACAAAATGGTGTTATTCGGCTCAGGTCTTAATGGTGTTATTCGGCTAACTCCCAAAAGGTATGTAACTTAAAAATAAGTTCGCCAATTAACATCGATGTTTCAATTGAGGCAACGACAATAGTTATTCCAAAATTAACCTCGTTATTGCCAACTTTCACCGTAAATCCAGCTGTATTTTCCAATCTTCCACCCTTACAACTAGCTGATTCCAATTTTTTCAACACGTCACATGTTGATATTCTGATTGGTGCCGACCTACTTCCTCAAGTTATGTTGAATGGGGTAAAGAATGGAATCTGTAGCACCCTTATGGCACATAAAACGGTCTTTGGCTGGATTTTGACTGGTCCTATTCCATCGGAATCCATTACATCTTGTAGAACCGTAGTATCATATTTCAATGAAATGGAAATTGATAAACAAATTTCTAAATTTTGGGAAGTTGAAGACATTCCTCAAAAAAAACATATGTCTGAATCGGAAATAATATGCGAAACTATTTATGAGAATACAACAACCCGATCCCCTTCAGGTCGTTATATAGTTAATCTTCCGTTTAAATCAGAATTCCCAGTAAATATTCAACTTGGGCATTCCAAAAATATCGCTAAGTCGCAATTTATTCGAAACGAAGATCGACTTCTTAAAAATCCTGAGCTTAAGCAACAGTACGACGACGTACTTAACGAATACCTGTTGTTGGGCCATATGAAAGAAACATCAGGTTCTTCTTCCAATGACACAAATTTGAACTACCTTCCTCATCACGCGGTCATTCGTCCAGATAGTGTGACGACAAAAGTTCGAGTCGTTTTTAATGGCTCATGTCCAACATCGAATGGCAATAGCTTGAACGATGTACTTTATCTTTACAACTAGATTTAACCTTATTAATCCTTCAGTGGCGTTTTTTCAAAATTGTTTTTAATAGCGAAATTGAAAAAATGTATCGCCAAATCCTTATCGCTCCTGACTGCACTCCTTTTCAAAGAATATGTTATCGTGATTCTCCTCAGAAAGAATATGACTTGCAAACAGTGACCTTCGGTCTAAATTGCGCACCATATCTTGCATTGCGTACAATCCAGCAACTTGCAAGAGATGTGAAAGAAGTATATCCAATAGCCAGTAATATTCTTTCGGCAAATATGTATGTGGATGACATTTTAGCTGGGAGTCATGATATAGAATCTGCACTTGAAGCTAAGACTCAAGTTATAGCGGCATTAAGTTCCGCCGGATTCTCATTAAGAAAATGGACGTCAAATTCCCATAAATTCCTCGATTCCGTTCCAAAGGAAGATTTACTTCATGAAGATTTTCTCAGATTCGAAGATAAGAGTGTAGCAAATACTTTAGGCGTGCAGTGGAATGCCAGGATTGACAAGTTCAATTTTACCGCAAAAGAAATAAACTCTCCTCCTACTCCTACCAAACGACAAGTATTATCCGAAATTTCAAAATTATTTGATCCTGCCGGTTGGTTATGTCCGTACATTGTCTTGGCCAAACTATTGATGCGCGATATATGGTCCTCTAAAATAGGTTGGGACGATACGTTACCAAACAATTTATTGCATTCCTGGGATACTTTTCTAGAAAACTACATTAACATTAATCAAATTCAAATTCCACGATGGGTAGGTTATTCGCCTGGAGATGAAATTCAAATACATGGATTTTGTGATGCCTCCGAAAAGGCCTATGCAGCAACTATTTATGTGCGTATCTCGACAGAAAGGGGAGGGATAATATCACATATTCTAACAGCAAAATCCAAGGTAGCTCCTCTGAAAACTATATTGATTCCAAGGCGTTATTACTTGCAGAAACTATTGATTCTATTTTACCCTCTCTTCCTATTCCAAATTGTAAAATTTTCTGCTGGACAGATTCCACAATTGTCCTAGCCTGGTTGAAAAAACCGCCATTTAACTGGAAAACTTTCATAGCAAATAGAGTTTCAAAAATTTTCGAAATTGTTGATGTCGAAAACTGGTTTCATATAGACTTACAACAAAATCCTGCTGATATTGCATCAAGAGGAGCATTTCCCAAAGATTTGTCACAACATGAGTTATGGTGGTCAGGTCCATCTTGGCTACGACTTTCACCTAGCTTATGGCCTATCCAATTAAACTTACATGTAGATGATAATCTTCTCGAACCAAGAATAGTTCAAAGTAATTTCGCTTATTTTCAGGATTACCATAATCATTTGGACAGATTTTCTTCTCTAGGACGAGCATTAAGGGTTCTATCATATGAACTTCGATTTATCACTAATACACGAGCTTCTCAAAATCCAAATGCACGATTTAACAACTTATCGCTACAAAGTTCCGAAATTGTAACCGTTCGTAATCGACTCATAGTTTTGGCTCAGAAATTTTGTTTTCCAAACGAGTATAAAAACTTGAAGGATAAAAAAATTATTCCGACATCAAGCTCCATTTCTACACTAAATCCATTTCTAGATCCTCAAGGCCTCATGAGAATGTGCAGCCGTATAGCGAATTCGGAAAGTCTAACATATGACGAGCGTTATCCGATAATCTTGCCATACAATTGTATATTTACTAAGCTTCTGATCAAATTTATTCATACCATAACTATACATGGTGGCAATAGTTTAATGCTCCGTGTAGTACGATTACAGTTCTGGATTCCTAGGGTAAAAAACTTAATTAAATTCACAATAAATCAATGTAAGATTTGTGTAATATCCAAGCATAAACTAAAAAACTCAGTTAATGGGAACGCTCCCCCAGAACGCACTACATTCTCTAGGGCGTTCACGAATACTGGTCTAGATTTCGCGGGGCCTTTTGAGATTAAAAATCTTACTGCAAGGTCATGTACTACTTCTAAAGGATATGTGTGTATCTTCATTTGTTTTTCCACTCGGGCGATTCATTTAGAATTAACTAGTTCCTTGTCCACACCATAATTTTTGGCAGCTTTTCAAAGATTTGTGTCTCGCAGAGGTTGTCCAAGAAATTTGTATTCAGACAACGGAAAAACATTTGTAGGGGCTTCAAAAGAAATAGCAAGCCAATTTCTGCAAAGTTCTAGAGAAACCACTAATTCCCACTTTTCACATCAAAATCGTTCATGGTATTTTATCCCTCCAGGAGCTCCACACATGGGTGGATTATGGGAAGCCGGTGTTAACAGTTTTAAAACTCATTTCAGAAAAATTGCCAGTTCCTACAAATTTACATTTGAAGAGTTTACCACCATCCTTTCCCGAATCGAAGCTTGTTTAAATTCACGACCTCTGTCTCCACTATCCGAAAACCCAGAAGATTTCCTGGGCTTAACTCCAGGGCAATTCTTGGTCAGTGGACCACTTCTAGCTCCCGCCGAAACACTTGAATCCGAATCAAATATTTCCTCTTTAAACCGATGGAGGCGCGTGAAAGCTCTTACTCAACAATTTATCATTCGATGGAAAAATGAGTATTTAAAAGAGCTTCATAAGTGTTTTAAATGGAAGCGACCACAGCCAAACATTGAGCTTGGATCAATGGTCGTGGGACGAGAAGAAAGTACGCCGCCCACTGAATTGAGATTAGGTCGCATTTCCAAGATATACCACGGACGTGATAATTTAGTAAGAATTGTAGACATACAAACTCAAAAGGGTACAATTACTCGACCTCTTGTTAAGGTCGTTCTTCTCCCTAAATGTTAACCAAAAAAGTAATCTATTTCACCTATTTCCAGTATGGGACCAGTGCATCATCGCTTAAGTAAAGCTCGACGTGGCATCCGCTCTTACATCTGCAAATTATGTAATCAACAGCATGGATTAAGAAATTGTAAAAAATTCATCAAGATGAGCGTCAGCGAAAGATCACAAGTTGTAATCATGTATAGCTACTGTCCCAATTGTTTGGCACAGGAACACTCGACGGGGTCATGTTTCACCAAATTAGGTTGCAAAAATTACACTTACTTCAATAACTACACCCCACTCTACAAATTTATTCCCGACAGGGGTAGTTTTTGTACAGAATGGTGATAAACGGTTCCACGCGAGAGCTGTAATTGACCCATGCACATCAGTCAGCAAAATTTCGACGCAACTTGTGGGAGAACTAGGTCTCGAAACAGCAAAATTGAGTGACGACATTATCTGTAATGTGATCATCAAATCCAGGCAACATACAAATGCCATATTGGAATCAACTATGAAAGTCAATAGTCGCATTTCCATGAATACTCCCGATAAATCTATCGATTCCAATGTAGCGATGAAATTCGCGCATTTAAAACTAGCTGATCCATATTTCTACCAAAGTAGACCCTTTTCCATCGTACTTGGAGCAGATGTTTATTCAAAAATTATTTCTACCGGACTATTACCCAGTGTTGATGGACTTCCCGTTGCAATGAACACCATCTTCGGATGGGTTCTATCCGGCTCATGCACAACATAATCATCATCTCAAATTTTTACATTTTATTATGAATTCCTAGACAAAAAAAAATGAATTTCTCGACTTAGTAATAGCTAAGCTTAAATATATAAATAGATTTAGTCATGAATCTCAACTGAATTAATACTTAAACTAAATTATCATATTCGATTAATATTATATTTAATATTGCATTACTGCAACATGGGGCGGCAATGTTCACGCCAAACTATTTCCCTATAAAATTTATTGAATTAAACCAAACACAGATGTCGCTTATTGTAGTAGATAAATAGAAACGAAATAGAATTGACACATAAGATCGGCTTGAACTCTTTTACTTGTACATATACTCGTCCACTTTGCTAAAAGAACTCGACAAATAAAGTACACGATCATCCATTAAACTTCGTTTCATTTTAATCCACGACTTGGTAAGAAAAGCAGAGCAAACCAAAGTTCTTTGAAGGTTATGGTGAATTTCCAACAGAATTTTTAAATCTTAATTTCGTTTTTCAAAATTGGACGGCATATTCATACTAATTACGTTTAATAGTAAAATTTTCTATTTTAGAGGCTAATACCAGTCACATAACGTTAAATCTTAACAGGCAAAAAGGTTAATACTACACTGAAAAAAAATTGTCATAAAATTAAAGAAATGCTCCAAAGACGTCCTTAGCTTTTAAAGTACATTTTGTACTTAAAATTAGGAATATTTATTTACAATTAAGTAAATTACTTAATGTTAACGAAATTATCTACATTTTAGGTACAAAATGTACTTATTTTAAAGACTAATGACGTCGTTGGAGCATTTCTTTAATTTTAGTACAATTTTTTTCCAGTGTAGCGATGCCAGTACTTAAAAGATTCGACAGTAGTCAAGAATTCTTTTTGTACGAACGTTTGACACAATTTTTAACAGAAAATACAAATTTTAACATAAATGAAGACATGTAATTATAAGAAATTGCAATCCCCACCAAGTCCCCGGATCCCCAAACCAAAAAATATATCCCCATTTACAAAGAAAAATGATTTAGGAACGGCAAGGGCTCGATATCAGACTATATATCGAACATATGTCGACACCGTAGCAAAGATTAGTGAAACGATTGAAACGAAACGAACTATTCAGGCTACTTCATCTACGAATTCCACTTCTAATCATGACGATTCCCAGGCCAGGGCACATATTCATCTGCCACCATGTGATATAGAACCTTTTCTTGGCTACTATCTTTCTTGGCCTACCTTTAGAAACCTCTTTACAGCGATTTACATTAATAATAATCGAATCTCAGCCGTAGAAAGACTTTTTCATCTCAACAATAAAACCAGGGGCGAGGCAAAGCAGATAGTTCAGAAACCCCCACTAACCAATGAGGGCTTTGATGTAGCTTGGAATAGTTTACAAATACGATATGACAATAGGAGACATCTAATAAATAATTAATTAAAAGTGATGTTCAACCTAGAAACTATTACTAAGGAATCTGGGGATTCGATTAAATCTATTCAAGGAAAAATAAATAGCGTTATATCCTCTTTAAAGCTGTACAAGGTTGATATTCAAAGTTGGGACCCAATCTTCGTATACTTGTGTAGTAGGCGGTTACCGGAAATCACATTATCCTTATGGGAACAGACTGTAACAAACAAAATGGAGTATCCGTCATGGGATGAATTGAACAACTTTCTAACCAGTAAATATCAAACCTTAGAAACTGTTAGCGATCTTAGTGAACATCATCCATCATCCAATACTTCAGAATGTCCAAAACCCTTTCCGAAAATTATTTCGAAACCTTCGTATTCTAAAAGAATTAATTCATACCAAAACAGTCTCGCTCAACCGGCGTGTAAGTTATGTTCCAATCAAGCTCACACAATAAGATTGTGTCCTAAGTTCGTTAATATGTGCTATACAGAAAGACTGGCCTATATTAAGAAGCTAGGACTTTGCCTGAACTGTTTCAGTAAAGGTCACGCAATGAAAGACTGAAAAGTCCCTTCAATTGTTTTGAATGTGGCAGGAAGCACAATACGTTACTACATTTTAACGAAGAACCATCCGTTCCTATTATGGACTCTAACCCCGATACCTTTCAATTACTGTCCACTACTCCAAACTAATCCGCAGAAAGTTCGAATTCCATTCAATCACCAGTTCAAAAAGAGTTTTGTTAGGAACAGCTATCATTAATATTGTGCATTATAGAGAAACTTTTACTGCTAGAGCATTTATTTAAGCTGCTAAAACTAAAATCACATCCCATCTTGACAAAATGGTGTTATTCGGCTCAGGTCTTAATGGTGTTATTCGGCTAACTCCCAAAAGGTATGTAACTTAAAAATAAGTTCGCCAATTAACATCGATGTTTCAATTGAGGCAACGACAATAGTTATTCCAAAATTAACCTCGTTATTGCCAACTTTCACCGTAAATCCAGCTGTATTTTCCAATCTTCCACCCTTACAACTAGCTGATTCCAATTTTTTCAACACGTCACATGTTGATATTCTGATTGGTGCCGACCTACTTCCTCAAGTTATGTTGAATGGGGTAAAGAATGGAATCTGTAGCACCCTTATGGCACATAAAACGGTCTTTGGCTGGATTTTGACTGGTCCTATTCCATCGGAATCCATTACATCTTGTAGAACCGTAGTATCATATTTCAATGAAATGGAATTTGATAAACAAATTTCTAAATTTTGGGAAGTTGAAGACATTCCTCAAAAAAAACATATGTCTGAATCGGAAATAATATGCGAAACTATTTATGAGAATACAACAACCCGATCCCCTTCAGGTCGTTATATAGTTAATCTTCCGTTTAAATCAGAATTCCCAGTAAATATTCAACTTGGGCATTCCAAAAATATCGCTAAGTCGCAATTTATTCGAAACGAAGATCGACTTCTTAAAAATCCTGAGCTTAAGCAACAGTACGACGACGTACTTAACGAATACCTGTTGTTGGGCCATATGAAAGAAACATCAGGTTCTTCTTCCAATGACACAAATTTGAACTACCTTCCTCATCACGCGGTCATTCGTCCAGATAGTGTGACGACAAAAGTTCGAGTCGTTTTTAATGGCTCATGTCCAACATCGAATGGCAATATGTACTTTATCTTTACAACTAGATTTAACCTTATTAATCCTTCAGTGGCGTTTTTTCAAAATTGTTTTTAATAGCGAAATTGAAAAAATGTATCGCCAAATCCTTATCGCTCCTGACTGCACTCCTTTTCAAAGAATATGTTATCGTGATTCTCCTCAGAAAGAATATGACTTGCAAACAGTGACCTTCGGTCTAAATTGCGCACCATATCTTGCATTGCGTACAATCCAGCAACTTGCAAGAGATGTGAAAGAAGTATATCCAATAGCCAGTAATATTCTTTCGGCAAATATGTATGTGGATGACATTTTAGCTGGGAGTCATGATATAGAATCTGCACTTGAAGCTAAGACTCAAGTTATAGCGGCATTAAGTTCCGCCGGATTCTCATTAAGAAAATGGACGTCAAATTCCCATAAATTCCTCGATTCCGTTCCAAAGGAAGATTTACTTCATGAAGATTTTCTCAGATTCGAAGATAAGAGTGTAGCAAAAACTTTAGGCGTGCAGTGGAATGCCAGGATTGACAAGTTCAATTTTACCGCAAAAGAAATAAACTCTCCTCCTACTCCTACCAAACGACAAGTATTATCCGAAATTTCAGAATTATTTGATCCTGCCGGTTGGTTTTGTCCGTACATTGTCTTGGCCAAACTATTGATGCGCGATATATGGTCCTCTAAAATAGGTTGGGACGATACGTTACCAAACAATTTATTGCATTCCTGGGATACTTTTCTACAAAACTACATTAACATTAATCAAATTCAAATTCCACGATGGGTAGGTTATTCGCCTGGAGATGAAATTCAAATACATGGATTTTGTGATGCCTCCGAAAAGACCTATGCAGCAACTATTTATGTGCGTATCTCGACAGAAAGGGGAGGGATAATATCACATATTCTAACAGCAAAATCCAAGATAGCTCCTCTGAAAACTATATCGATTCCAAGGTTAGAGCTTTGTGGCGCGTTATTACTTGCAGAAACTATTGATTCTATTTTACCCTCTCTTCCTATTCCAAATTGTAAAATTTTCTGCTGGACAGATTCCACAATTGTCCTAGCCTGGTTGAAAAAACCGCCATTTAACTGGAAAACTTTCATAGCAAATAGAGTTTCAAAAATTTTCGAAATTGTTGATGTCGAAAACTGGTTTCATATAGACTTACAACAAAATCCTGCTGATATTGCATCAAGAGGAGCATTTCCCAAAGATTTGTCACAACATGAGTTATGGTGGTCAGGCCCATCTTGGCTACGACTTTCACCTAGCTTATGGCCTATCCAATTAAACTTACATGTAGATGATAATCTTCTCGAACCAAGAATAGTTCAAAGTAATTTCGCTTATTTTCAGGATTACCATGATCATTTGGACAGATTTTCTTCTCTAGGACGAGCATTAAGGGTTCTATCATATGAACTTCGATTTATCACTAATACACGAGCTTCTCAAAATCCAAATGCACGATTTAACAACTTATCGCTACAAAGTTCCGAAATTGTAACCGTTCGTAATCGACTCATAGTTTTGGCTCAGAAATTTTGTTTTCCAAACGAGTATAAAAACTTGAAGGATAAAAAAATTATTCCGACATCAAGCTCCATTTCTACACTAAATCCATTTCTAGATCCTCAAGGCCTCATGAGAATGTGCAGCCGTATAGCGAATTCGGAAAGTCTAACATATGACGAGCGTTATCCGATAATCTTGCCATACAATTGTATATTTACTAAGCTTCTGATCAAATTTATTCATACCATAACTATACATGGTGGCAATAGTTTAATGCTCCGTGTAGTACGATTACAGTTCTGGATTCCTAGGGTAAAAAACTTAATTAAATTCACAATAAATCAATGTAAGATTTGTGTAATATCCAAGCATAAACTACAAACCCAGTTAATGGGAACGCTCCCCCCAGAACGCACTACATTCTCTAGGGCGTTCACGAATTCTGGTCTAGATTTCGCGGGGCCTTTTGAGATTAAAAATCTTACTGCAAGGTCATGTACTACTTCTAAAGGATATGTGTGTATCTTCATTTGTTTTTCCACTCGGGCGATTCATTTGGAATTAACTAGTTCCTTGTCCACTCCATAATTTTTGGCAGCTTTTCAAAGATTTGTGTCTCGCAGAGGTTGTCCAAGAAATTTGTATTCAGACAACGGAAAAACATTTGTAGGGGCTTCAAAAGAAATAGCAAGCCAATTTCTGCAAAGTTCTAGAGAAACCACTAATTCCCACTTTTCACATCAAAATCGTTCATGGTATTTTATCCCTCCAGGAGCTCCACACATGGGTGGATTATGGGAAGCCGGTGTTAACAGTTTTAAAACTCATTTCAGAAAAATTGCCAGTTCCTACAAATTTACATTTGAAGAGTTTACCACCATCCTTTCCCGAATCGAAGCTTGTTTAAATTCACGACCTCTGTCTCCACTATCCGAAAACCCAGAAGATTTCCTGGGCTTAACTCCAGGGCAATTCTTGGTCAGTGGACCACTTCTAGCTCCCGCCGAAACACTTGAATCCGAAACAAATATTTCCTCTTTAAACCGATGGAGGCGCGTGAAAGCTCTTACTCAACAATTTATCATTCGATGGAAAAATGAGTATTTTAAAGAGCTTCACAAGTGTTTTAAATGGAAGCGACCACAGCCAAACATTGAGCTTGGATCAATGGTCGTGGTACGAGAAGAAAGTACGCCGCCCACTGAATTGAGATTAGGTCGCATTTCCAAGATATACCACGGACGTGATAATTTAGTAAGAATTGTAGACATACAAACTCAAAAGGGTACAATTACTCGACCTCTTGTTAAGGTCGTTCTTCTCCCTAAATGTTAACCAAAAAAGTAATCTATTTCACCTATTTCCAGTATGGGACCAGTGCATCATCGCTTAAGTAAAGCTCGACGTGGCATCCGCTCTTACATCTGTAAATTATGTAATCAACAGCATGGATTAAGAAATTGTAAAAAAATCATCAAGATGAGCGTCAGCGAAAGATCACAAGTTGTAATCATGTATAGCTACTGTCCCAATTGTTTGGCACAGGAACACTCGACGGGGTCATGTTTCACCAAATTAGGTTGCAAAAATTGCGGAGGCTCTCACCATTCACTTCTACACATTAATTCGCCACAACAGCAGATCAAAACGGAGCAAATCTCGAAAAACGTAAATAAAGGAAGTGAACAACCATATTTGCCAGGACCACATGAACACATCTCTAGACCAATTACACTTACTTCAATAATTACACCCCACTCTACAAATTTATTCCCGACAGGGGTAGTTTTTGTACAGAATGGTGATAAACGGTTCCACGCGAGAGCTGTAATCGACCCTTGCACATCAGTCAGCAAAATTTCGACGCAACTTGTGGGAGAACTAGGTCTCGAAACAGCAAAATTGAGTGACGACATTATCTGTAATGTGATCATCAAATCCAGGCAACATACAAATGCCATATTGGAATCAACTATGAAAGTCAATAGTCGCATTTCCATGAATACTCCCGATAAATCTATCGATTCCAATGTAGCGATGAAATTCGCGCATTTAAAACTAGCTGATCCATATTTCTACCAAAGTAGACCCTTTTCCATCGTACTTGGAGCAGATGTTTATTCAAAAATTATTTCTACCGGACTATTACCCAGTGTTGATGGACTTCCCGTTGCAATGAACACCATCTTCGGATGGGTTCTATCCGGCTCATGCACAACATAATCATCATCTCAAACTTTTACATTTTATTATGAATTCCTAGACAAAAAAAAATGAATTTCTCGACTTAGTAATAGCTAAGCTTAAATATATAAATAGATTTAGTCATGAATCTCAACTGAATTAATACTTAAACTAAATTATCATATTCGATTAATATTATATTTAATATTGCATTACTGCAACATGGGGCGGCAATGTTCACGCCAAACTATTTCCCTATAAAATTTATTGAATTAAACCAAACACAGATGTCGCTTATTGTAGTAGATAAATAGAAACGAAATAGAATTGACACATAAGATCGGCTTGAACTCTTTTACTTGTACATATACTCGTCCACTTTGCTAAAAGAACTCGACAAATAAAGTACACGATCATCCATTAAATTTCGTTTCATTTTAATCCACGACTTGGTAAGAAAAGCAGAGCAAACCAAAGTTCTTTGAAGGTTATGGTGAATTTCCAACAGAATTTTTAAATCTTAATTTCGTTTTTCAAAATTGGACGGCATATTCATACTAATTACGTTTAATAGTAAAATTTTCTATTTTGGAGGCTAATACCAGTCACATAACGTTAAATCTTAACAGGCAAAAAGGTTAATACTACACTGAAAAAAAATTGTCATAAAATTAAAGAAATGCTCCAAAGACGTCCTTAGCTTTTAAAGTACATTTTTTACTTAAAATTAGGAATATTTATTTACAATTAAGTAAATTACTTAATGTTAACGAAATTATCTACATTTTAGGTACAAAATGTACTTATTTTAAAGACTAATGACGTCGTTGGAGCATTTCTTTAATTTTAGTACAATTTTTTTCCAGTGTAGCGATGCCAGTACTTAAAAGATTCGACAGTAGTCAAGAATTCTTTTTGTACGAACGTTTGACACAATTTTTAACAGAAAATACAAATTTTAACATAAATGAAGACATGTAATTATAAGAAATTGCAATCCCCACCAAGTCCCCGGATCCCCAAACCAAAAAATATATCCCCATTTACAAAGAAAAATCCCCAAATTGGGGATAAATCCCCTAAACTGGCAGCGCTGTCCGTACGGTCAGTTTTATGAAAAAGTGGTTTACGGAAGTTTAGGAGATAAGGGAAAGGCCTACAACTCTTTCTTTAACAAAAAAATGTGTAGTAATTTGGTAAGGATTTACAGTGTGCTAAAACTTGTGTATGCTTTTCCCTTTATATGAGGCATATTTTGAATTAACACATTGTAAATCCCTACCAAATTTATCAATTTTTGTTAAAGAAAGAGTTGTAGTCGTTTTTCATACCTCCCAAACTTTCTTTGACCACTTTTTCCTTGTTGTTGAGGTTTTTGATTAAAAATATTTTTTATTGCGATAACTCGGCAAAGGAAGCTGATCAGATTTCGATCTCTTCATAGTTAAGTAGAGGGGATGATTCTGAACAAACCTCCTTCGCAGTTTTTGCCGTTAATCTAGACCAACTTTCAATTGCTTGAGTCATGCTGTGAACATTCAAATATCAAAACTCCTATGTGTAATTTTATTGTTTAATCAATACTTAAAATGCTCCAAACAAAATATCCTGTGTAGATTTTCTTGAAAACCATTTATCACGTCCTGGCTTTTTCACGTATACGGGTTTTTGCACGGGTTTTTGTCTCTCCTGAAAATGAGTAAAAAAACACATAGGAGTTTTCGTCGGCGCACAGAGGGTTCAAATGTACCAAAAGTGAGGATTAATTCAAAAGCTGAAGTTTATCTTGCACAGACATATTTGGTATTGGGTGAAAGTGAATAAAATTCTACATCACTAATTGCTAAAATTACTGTTCTGAGTAACTTACTTTATTGGCAGTGAGCGGTCAAAGTTAAACAATTTTTACAAATTTTGCGTGAAGTGGCTAAAATAGAAAATTGAGATATTTCGACTACTTATAACTTTTATTAAGTCTTATAAAAGTAAAAATATTACAATGGAACCATCAACTTCAGGTATTTGGGTATATAATTAAATATATTTTGTTTAGATTAATGTTTTGCAAATATTTTTAATGTTTTTTTTTAAAGTGCTCCATATATGTGGTATTTTCGATATATACATTGAGTTTTAACAAGTTTCTGGGCGAGATCAAGCAAATTTTATTAAATGCTCTTATAATATGATATATCAGCTTATATATCCACAAAAAAAATCTTGCGAGTTTACTGCGTTTTTTTACTTATTTAAGTTATTGTGAATGAACTCCAGTTGCTAAAAACATATGCTGAAAAAATCAAACAAAAATTCAACTTGTTTGTTTCTTACTCTCTTTTGTCTTTATTTTCGGTATTAAAGTTATTGTTGTTAATGAGTTTGGTTTCTATTAGAGATGGGTGCGTGAGTTAGTTTTGACTCACGCTCACTTACGAAAAAAAAGTTCTGTTTTAATTACAACGAATAAAAAGTTTCACGTATGTCCATGCTATAATGGCGTCAGTAGTTTAAAGTGCACGGAATTATCACCGAAACACTTAGGGCCAATATTACCAACAATAGTTAAATGGAATTTAAACTAAATATCGAGTTTTCATTTTCACCAACACAATATTTAAATTTTATTCTAATCGCCTCATTACCTCATTTAAATACGTAACAACGCACAAAATTTGTCATGAACTTACGTTCATATATGTATATGAATTTCAAGATAAAATATTATGTTAATCACGAACACTGTATAAATCGCGTCACGGTTCCATCTCTTTATATTGTTATTGATTATTGTACCTTACATAAATGTGAACATGTGAGTATGCTTTCCATCTATATAATTGTTTGGTGTAAGCTGTTGATATCCAATATATTATGGTATTTTGTAGCGTAAAGGGAGGGTGTTTAAAATTCGGTATTGTCATATTAATTTGTATTTTGTATTGATTGTGTCTGTTTTGTTTACTGTGATGTTTTTTATTTGAAGTGTTGTGTAATTGTAAAATACATATTCGTTATTTGGTACAAGGGAAAACGAATAAAATTTTGCAAATTTTAAACAATAAATCTTACTTTTTTAGGAACAATTCCGAAAACAATTTTTATTTCCCGTCGTGAACTACATAATTTTATGAAAAATACAGAAGCTCAATTCCTTAAAGATAAATTTAAGCTTCTGAGATGGGAAGTAATCAAACGTGTCAACCCTTCACATATGGTCGATTTTATGAAAAGATTTAATTATTTCTGCTCAGAATATAAGCTTCGGTGGGAAAAATGTCACAGGAAAGAACAATTTTTTTAAACAATAACAGCCTGTTTCTGTAACTTAAAATTTTGCTTTCGTTCGATTGCCAGACGACAAACAGCTGATTTGGGTTTCACTAACTACCATCACAACGGCAAGTCGCACGATAATGAACTCGTACGAAAACGTAATCATTTCAGTGTAAATTTTGGTTTCTCTATCTCTCTTTGCTGTCATCTGGGCGAACACAAGTGTCAGATCGAGTCACTTTATTTTATTTGTCGACTGATAGGAACAATGCAATAAAAACGTTATTAAAAGCAAAAAATAGGTAGATATAAATATAATTATGGTAAAAACAATTAAAAAATAATAAAATTGTATACATATGTTTACATTTTTAAGCATAAAGAAGTCAACATTGGCAGCTCGCTAAGATGGAAAAATTCATCAGTGCACAATGAGAGAGACGTGAGAGAGAGAGAGAAAGAAATGAGAGTGTTGGATCAGCTCAGCTGAACCACCCAGGGTGATTTTTGGCAACCACTAGAGTAACGGATACAGAGTTGTATTTTGTAAGGTCGACCATACAAAAATGTATGCTTTTTTAGACCGGAAGTTGTGAAATTATTGACCTGGCAATTACATTATTTGCCAATTGGTAAATTGTTAACGTCATTGACGTAAAGCCAGGCGAACGAACGAACGAACCTTAGAGAAACCAAATTCCAGACGAAAGTGAGTGATTGGTTTTCGTTCGCAGAGACTTTCGTTAGAAATACAGAAACAGGCCGTAATAAGAATTGGCTTGATGTTCTATCTCGTTTGTTCCACCACCAACACCATTAATAAAACGAGGACGCAAAGATCTCTCATTTGAGGAGTGTAAAGAAAACACAAAAGCTAAGAAATGTAAGGAGTTAAGAGAGAATATTCCTTTGCCCGTTTTGGCTTATGTCACACAAATGAGCTTGAGAGCTTCTGGAAAAACTGATGCGTCAAAAATAGTTAAGGAATTAATATCATCTCCAACAAGAGCGACAAAATATAGAAAAAGTTTCAAACAGGTACCAACACAACAATTAAGTGCTGAGGAAGCTCTTTCGGTTTTAGTTGAAGCGAAGCTAACTCGACACCAATATAATGTCATTAGAAAGGCCGTGCCTGATAAATTTCCGTCATATAAAAAAGTCCAAGAAGCTAAGAAAAAATGTTATCCAGAACAAGAACATATGAACTTTTCTGAAACATCAGCGCAAGCCAGTCTACAAGGACTCTTAGATCATACCACTGAGCGTCTAGCTTTGGTACAGAATTCTGTGCTGGATTCGTTTAACGCCGAGGAACTATCACAAATGACTTTGTCCTCTATATAGGGGTTTTGATGGAAGTTCCGGTCATAGCTCTTATAAACAAGCATTTCACGGCTCTGACGCTGTATTTATTACATCTGTAATGCCATTAAAAATTGTCTGTATGAATAAAACCATTTGGCAAAATCCTCGACCTTCTACTAGATTTTGCAGACCCATAAAAATTTAATTTTTGAAAGAAACAGTAAGTACTTCAAAACTTGAAAAAGAAAGAGTAGAGGATGAAATAAAAGCTCTCAAGGAATCCGTTGTATTAGTCGGTGATAAATCAATGAAAATAAATCACAAACTAATGTTAGTGATGATTGATGGCAAAGTGTGTAATGCTATTATCGAAACAACATCCACACAAAAATGTTACGTTTGTGGTGCTACGAGCATAGATTTTAACTGTATTGATCAAATGATTACCAGAAGTGTAAACAAAGATACGTATCAGTTAGGATTATCTATTCTCCATGGCTGGATTAGGTTTTTTGAGTGTCTTCTCCATGTGGCATATAAATTACCACTTAAAAAGTGGCAAGCTAGATCAGATAATGACAAACAAGTTGTTAAAGACACAAAAACGAGAATTCAAAAAGATTTCAGAGAAAGAACTGGATTGATCATTGACCAACCAAAACCAGGCTTTGGCAACACAAATGATGGCAATACCGCGAGAAGGTTTTTTAAGAATGCAGAAGTTTCCTCAGAAATAACAAAACTTGATCTAGAGTTAATTAACAGAATGCACATAATACTTATTGTCGTGTCATGTGGCCACGAGGTAAATAGTGAAAAGTTTAGAGACTTTGCTCACAATACTGCCAGGCATTTTGTTGAAAAATATCCATGGTATAAAATTTCAACTACCCTTCATAAATTTTTTATTCATGGACCGGAAATAATATCTAATGCCCTTTTGCCGATTGGTGAGCTTTCAGAGGAAGCACAAGAGGCTAGAAACAAAGATTTTAAAAACTATAGGGAATACTTTGCTCGTAAATCCAGCCGGGAAAAAACTAATGAAGACATATTTAATAGATTTCTGCTTACATCAGATCCATTCATTACCAGCATGAGTAAAACTAATAGAAAAAAAAATTCACACAAAATACCACAGTTGGCATTGGAATTATTAATTCTACCCGAAGAAGGCGACAATGATGATGAAGAAGTAGGTGATGGTGGTGATGATGATGATGATGATGATGATGATGATGATGATGATGATGATGATGATGATGATGATGATGATGATGATGATGATGATGATGATGATGATGATGATGATGATGATGATGATGATGATGATGATGATGATGATGATGATGATGTTGATGATGATGATGATGATGATGTTGACTTTTATCAAAATAATACCTAAAATAGGTTCAAATGCATATATGTACATATTATTTTTCTCTTATTTTTTAAATAAAAAAAATATCTTCTGTCAATTTTTTTTCCAAAACCATTTTTTTTACTAAATAATGTATAGTTATTCCAAAGAAATATAAATATCAATAATAATGGGCTTCCCTGAATTAATCCCCACTTTACCTATATCTGAACCCACTGTGCGACGATATGTAAATATTTCTTACTCATAAATTACGACTTATTCTCATCAAAATTTGTGTATCGCTTCGAATTTATTTTATCGTTAGAACAACATGCAAATATGCAAAGTCCAGTTTCAAAAAGTTTTCAGAGGAAGAAAAAAACGTTTTAACTGTTTCTACTTTATATAATTTTCTTTCTGCAAATACGCGAATGTTATTTTATTTGATCCGCTTAAATATACATACTTCACATGTTTTTGCATTTTTGTGTTATCTTATCACTGCCAAAGGAGGAAAACAGCACAATGGTGTTTTCTTTTTTCTAGATGATGTATTTTTAAATGTTCTTTCATTCTAAAAAATCTCAATTTTCGTAAAATTGGATGTAGGATATTTGCATGTTTAGCTAACGATATTATATTTAAAGCCCAAAATAACTGTTTATTTATTGAATACGGAAAACAACATTCGATTTGGCAAAAGTGCACTTTACTGGGGGCATAGCCAAAAAAAAATTTTTTTTTACCTTCCTTCTAAATGACCCCAGGAATACGAAAATGGGGTCGAAATTTGGGGCTCGGACCCATGGGACCCAAAAAAATGGACCCGGTCCCCGACATAGTAAACATTATACTCAAACGAAAGGTAATGCCATGTAGAGCCTAAATACGAAACAAATATGTAAAAAGTGGATCCAGTAGGCCCCTAGGATCCAATATTTTTTGGAACTTGGGACCCAAAAATCAATATTATACTTAAACGAAAGGAAATGTAGAATATAGCCGAAATGTGAAGGTAAACATGTAAAAAATGGATCCAGTAGGCCCCTAGGGACCAATATTTTCGGGGACTTGGGACCCCAAAACCAATATTATACTCAAACTAAAGGAAATGTCGATTATAGCCAAAATATGAAAAAAATTGATCCTGTAGTCCACTCAGGCCCATAAAAGTTAGTGCCCAAGTGTAGAAATTCAATGTTATACTCAAAGATTTTGCTAATTTTAATGTTACTTTAATGTAAAATGGCACAAAATGTGCAAAATTAAGGTAATACATAGACTTCGTGTATTTTTGTGTTATTATTTCAAAAAAGTTCGCGATTTTTACGAAAGAAAAATTTCATTTGTATTTGTAGGCCAAAAAAAGTTGACCACTATTTATTTTTCTACTTTTAATGTTATTTTAATATAAAATAACACAATATATGTAAATTAAGGTGATAAGTAGACTAACCGCCTGACCCACGATGCCAAACGTTAACATGACTACTATGCGAAAAACAGACTTTTTGTGACCTACAAAAAGGCATTTTGTGTTATTATTTCGAAAAAGTTCGCGATTTTTACGAAAGAAAAATTTCATTTGTATTTGTAGGCCAAAAAAAATTGGACACTATTTTTCTACTTTTAATGTTATTTTAATATAAAATAACACAATATATGTAAATTAAGGTGATAAATATACTAACCGCCTGACCCACGATGTCAAACGTTAACATGACTACTATGCGAAAAACAGCCTTATTGTGACCGACAGAGTGAATGAAAACATACTTCCTTTCCTTTGTTCGTAAATCAATGTCCGACAACTTGAGTCAGGCGACGTATAAATATTTAAATGTAATATTAATTGCATCGATTGTACCTATAAGTACATGTGTGTTGTATAAAAGCGCCCCCGGCGACAATTTTTTCAAAAAACATTGCGCAATTTTTTCTTTTTGTAAATGCAATACTTTTCTTTGAAAGTCACAGGGGCTTTGGAAAAGCTGTCTTTCCATATTATTTTTGCTTTAGAATAATATCGAGTATAATATACATTCTGCGGGTCTGAGCCCCCATTTTACTGGGTCATATGGGCCTAACGGATATATTTTTTTAATTTTATTGCATTAGTAGGAGTCTGCTCGCCATCTCCTCTCGTTTGAGTATAATATTGGTTTTGGGGTCCCAAGTGGCATGGCATTACCTTTCGTTTGAGTGTAATGTTACCTATGTCGGGGACCGGGTCCATTTTGTGTGTCCCATGGGTCCGAGCCCCAATTTTGACTATTTTCTATTTTCGTAACTTTTAAGCCAAACTGAACAAGATAGGCTACTTTTTTTTTGATTTTCGTGATGCCCCCGGTAAACTGCACTTTAGCCAACTCGTGAGTAATTTTTTTTCCTTTTTGTGATTCGTTTAACGAAATGGCAACATTGATTGTTTGCTCCATAAGCTCCAACGATGGTCACTAATATCCGACTCACGAAGCAACCTTTTGGCTCAAAAAAACTCGGAATAATGTAGTCTAATTTGGATGTAATCCATGTATTAGATAATTTTGCCCAATGATTTGGCTCTGGACATGTACAATTACCGTGTCTATAGGTTGAACCCAAAACATTGGCCAAAATTGACAGGGTTCGCGTCGATGTCGTACGATTTATGTTCTTTATATATATCCTTGGGACAAAAAGAAGATAATTGTTAATGCCAGTGACCGGTAAGTATTGTTTGTAGATACTCCTATTGCTATTCATTTTACTAAATGATTTATTTTTCTATCTTTATATTTTTAGATCAAGTGTACATACAGATTTCACAGTTCGAAACGCTTATCACTACATGGGCTGAATAACTTCAGGTTGGAATCCTGATTGATATACTCTTCTCAAATATCAGGCAAATATAAAATTTGTATTTCTTTTATTAAAATAAAAAAGAAAAAGACGTATGCTAGAATAACAAAAATAGTTTGTTCTTCCAGCCGCTTTTTTCTGTTAAATAATAGCAAAATTGTTTGGTAAAATGACTGTTTTAGTTTGCTATAGTAGCAGGCAAATTTGTGTGCTAGAATAACAACCATAGGGTTGCTAAAATAACAGACGAAGTCTGCATATTTAGTCTCTACATGGCATTACCTTTCGTTTGAGTATGATGTTGCCTATGTCGGGGACCGGGTCCATTTTTGGGTCCTGAGGGTCCCATGGGTCCGAGCCCCAATTTTGAACACTATTACACCCCGGTAAACTCCACTTTAGCCCAACTCGTGAGTATTTTTTTTCCTTTTTGTGATTCGTTTAACGAAATGGAAACACTGATCATTTGCTCGATATGCTCCAACGATGGTCACTAATATCCGAATCACGAAGCAACCTTTTGGCTCCAAAAAAAGTCGGAATAATGTAGTCTAATTTGAATGTAATTCATGTATTAGATAATTTTCCCAATGATTAGGCTCTGGACATGTACAAATACCTTGTCTGTAGGTTGAACCCAACACATTGGCCAAAATTGACAGGGTTCGCGTCGATGTGGTACGATTTATGTTCTTTATATTTATCCTTGGGACAAAAAGAAGATAATTGTTAATGCCAGTGACCGGTAAGTATTGTTTGTAGATACTCCTATTGCTATTCAATTTTACTAAATGATTTCTTTTTCATTTATATTTTTAGATCAAGCGTACATACAGATTCCACAGTTCGAAACGCTTATCACTACATGGGCTGAATAACTTCAGGTTGGAATCCTGATTGATATACTCTTCTCAAATATCAGGAAAATATAAAATTTTTATTTCTTTTATTAAAATAAAAAAGAAAAAGACGTATGCTAGAATAAAAAAAAATAATTTGTTCTTCCAGCCGCTTCTTTCTGTTAAATAATAGCAAAATTGTTTGGTAAAATGACTGTTTTAGTTTGCTATAGTAGCAGGCAAATTTGTGTGCTAGAATAACAACCATAGGGTTGCTAAAATAACAGACGAAGTCTGCTTTCCCTTTTTCAGCAGACACAGACTGTTGAAACAACAAACGTTTTTGCTAATGATACTCACAAAATTCTTTGAGTGTAGTATACGTTTTTCATATATTTCTAAATAAGTCTCATTGCTTTGTATTGCATCTCATATTGAAATTAATTAATACTGAATTAAATGTATTTTAAAAAGGGGAGATGTTGTGTAAACACATGTTTACATTGGAATTTCCAATAAGAGCGATATGATTTCTTTTATTGTTAAGGAAATTCAAAAGTTTTGTATTTAATGTGAGGTACAATCGATACAATTAAGTTCTAAATAAAACGTCATTCAAATGGTCTCTACGACTTCTTCTGCAGGAAAAAATTCGATAAACCCAATTTTCGAGCACTTTTTCCACTAAATCAAGTCGTATGTCATGAATGGCACCTTTAATATTGACTTGTACAGCTTGAAGATAGTCTGGTTTATTTCGAAAGACAAATGACTTCAAATAACCCCAAAAGAAATAGTCTAATGGTGTTAAATCACAACTTCTTGGAGGCCTTTCAATATCACAATTTCTTGAAATAATCGAATCTCCAAACTTTTCTCGCAACAATTCAATTGTTTCATTTACTGTGTGGCACGTAGTCACAATCGGTCAATGGCAAAAAGATAGCTTGTAACGAGAGATAAAAAAAATTGCTCATCACTTCACTTCAAAATCATATCATCCCTATTGGAAAACCCTATATTTAAGAATATTCATGATACCCTGTGTTTCTTATGTATACATACACAAATATATAACTGACTTAATAAAGACACTTACATATAATACAACAGAGGGGAAATCATACAGCCCAATTACGAATACCCGTGCGGAATTTTTCCCTTTGGGAATTAATTGTTCTCGAGAATAAAATTCTCCTATTCTGAATTACCAGGGAGTACCTAAATGAGGGAGAGGGAAAATTGTATGTTCGAAAACAGCTGTTTTGCTTTTGACATTTCATTTTGCTGCTTTATTCTATTCGCGGCTACTTAAAATCATTATTTAGATTGGTTTTATGTATTTTTTAGTATTTTAAATTAAATAAAGTGAAATGCATAGTGCAGCCTTTAGCATGGTTGCAGAAGAACTTCTTGCTGAAGATGAGAAGAAGAAAAACCTAAAAATTGCAAGGAGGCAATTGTGTGATTCGGCGAACCCGCTTGAGTTGCCCCAAACAATGTATGTATGTGTGCGCAAAATAAGTTGGGATTACATTTAAAATTGTAAATTTCTCTTGAAGATTTCAGAAGTATTACAGGGTCAATAAAAGTGCTTTCCACTATTTACTTGGAGTGATTAAATCCCACTAAAATTCGATACGTTGATGCGTCTCACACCGGTGCTACACATGACTCTTTGATATGGAATACAAGTAACTTGCGAGCTCACTTCGAAGAAAAAAATTTAGAAGGCTTAAAAAGTTTTTGGCTCCTAGGTAAACTTCGTTACGAAATATAACTGTCCTAAAGTAATCTTTTTTGCAATTATCAGGCGACGCCGGATACCCCTTGGAGCCATGGCTTTTAACACCACATCGTGTTCCAAGAGATGCTTCGCCAGAAGCTAAATTCAATGAGGTACAATCAAAGTGTCGCAACATTGTTGAACGAACCAATGGAGTTTTAAAAAACCGATGGAGATGTCTTCTTGGTGCAAGGGAACTGCATTATAGTCCAGAGAAGGCAGCTAGAATTGTAAATGTTTGCTGTGCCCTACACAACGTGTGTTTACATTACAAAGTAGACGAAAATGTAAATGATTTATGCGAGGTAAACACGATGGATGATGCAATTACAGAAGAAATTGTTCCACAAATAGCAACACAGTATTTGGCCGTAGCTCAGACAATTAGGAAAAACATTGGGAGTACACTTCAGTAATTTTATTTGGATTTAAAAAATAAATGTATTTTTCATTAAAACATAGCACAAATTCTTGGAATTAAAAACCTTAAAACAATTAAAAACTAAAATCACAAACATTTTATGTAGAATTCATTGTACATATAACTTTAAACCGTTACTTAAAAATCATTACTGTTGCCTTTTAGAGACTGTCATTCAAATTCTCAATTTGAAGTCTATTTTTCTCGAGCTTGTACTCCACCTCACGTTTTCACATTTCCTCCATGAAGGCATTGTGCCGCCGCATTTCTATTAGTTGGTCATTTTTTAATTTCTCCTAGATGTGCTCTTGTTTCATTTTCGACGACACATCACTCGTGAGTGAATCAACGCTTGACCAATGATGTTACATTATTACATTATAGGACAACACCGAAAGGAAAGTTGCCTAGTCCAGCGAAAGTGCTCATGTCCAGAAAATTCCGTACAAATCTACCAATACTCACTTCTAAATTAGAACCCATTCTCATTAATAAACCAGAATATATACGAGATTTGAATAATTCTACCAAAATTAGTGCCAAACAGTTTAACAAAACTTTGAAGAAACATAAAATTAGTATTAACGGTGACAAAAGTAATGTTTAAAAGAAATCCTTCGTCGTTTTGGCATCCTGCAGAAATCACTGAAAGCTCAGACGAACCGAGGTCGTATGTAGTTAGGGATGAAGAGGGTAGTTGTACAGGAGAAATTAAGAGCACATAAGATTAAGAAATCAAGTGACATCACCAAGTAATAATTCTGAAAATGGATCTAACAAAAGTCACCGCCTGTTAGATATGATGTTTATAATACACTACTCGAACTGGTAGAAACGTTAAACCAACATCTAGATTAAATCTTAGAATACTATGTATATAAACATATAAAATATTGAATTTAATACACCCAAAAAAAAATTGCTGTAAATAACAAACAACGTCTGCTAATTTTCAGCAAAATTTTTTTCTGCTAATACAGCAAATTTTCTGCTGTAATAGCAAAAAGTTTGCAGTTTTGCATTAGCAAACGCACTGCTGAAAAATTTGCAGTTTGCTGAAAATGTTTGCTGTTAATCAAAATATGTGAAAATAAGACAAAAGTTGCAATAATTTACATGGTAAAGTTCAACTACCATTGAAAATCGAAAAGGTTAAGGTCATTCGTGCTCTGAGAAAAGTATATTTTGAAAAAAATTAAATAATTTGTCGACGATATATATTTTCCGAGTTACGGTTCTCAATATTTTTATTTTTTCATTGGATTTATATTTCAAACGAACACGTTAACATTACTGTTTTAGCTAACTCCAAAGACGTCGAGGTCAGCAAGATGGTAGAAGAAGTCAACGCTTGCATGGCACAGCTCACGACAAAAAAGAAGAAGCTATCAGGGGCAACAAGGCCACAGTGCAGGATGCTCCAAAGGAGCTATCTGAAACTCCATCCACCTCTGCGGAAGCAGGAAAGAGGATCAGATCTCCAGAAGAGCAGAACACTGCGAAACCGCCGAAAAAGAAAAAGAGCTCCCCGCTTTAAAGTAAATTGGAGAGAGCAAGTCAAGCCCCTCACGAAGGAGACTCCAGTCTGTATCCTGGTGGAGAGGGCGGCGACAAAGTCGATCCAACTACAAAGGAAGCGAGCGCAACCACGGAATCCTCCGGAAAGCTTAGTACATCTAAAAAGATGTCACGATCTTTACGGAAGAGGAAGTTGGTTGATGAAAAAGGTAAGAAGCCACCATCTTATGCCAAAGTAGCCAGAAAGCAATATAGAGACGAGCTCTGCTACGCAGTGATCGACATCAACAGAGCATCTGGCAAAATCCCCACTGACCAACACAACAACGTTGAAGACTTGGTGAATAATAAAATTGTGGAGCACGCTCTCAACTCCGACGACGGGCCCCCAATTCAAATAATGAGCAGCGAGTTCAAAGGGGACACACTGAGGATGAATTTCGCGTCACCAGAATGTATAAAGACCCTCAAAGAGCTTGTGGATAGCATCCCCTCTCCCTGGGAAGGCGCTAAGCTGAAACTGGTGAGGAGGAAGGACATCCCTCAGCTCATAAAAACAACAGTACACGTCAAAGGATGGGGCAGCAATTTCACATCAGAACGCATGCTCAAACTCTTTGGCCAGCAAAACAAGGGACTGGACGTGAAGAGGTGGGAAGTCTTCCACAGAGAGAATGATCGTGATGGCACTCTCCTTGTGGTGGGTTTGGATCGGCTCTCCATGGCCAGCCTGGTCAAGACGAAGGGTATGGCGTTCTATGTGAACAAAGCAGTCTTCTTCAAAATTGGTAAGGCTATGGTTGGCGCTGAAAGCCGGAAAAATGAGCCAATAAATAATAAAGGCAGCGATGAAGATAAGCGCCCACTGCAGCCAAAAAATGATGAGGGAGCCGAATCTACAATCACTGACTCCCAAGAAGACCGGTTACTGGAGGACCAATGATTGAAGTCATCCAGATAAACCTCCATCGGAGCGAGGCGGCAACCAACGCTTTGATGGAAATAATAAATAAAGGTAAGATTCATATTGCTTTAATCCGAGAACCATGGACGATTCGAAACAAGGTTACTGGCTTAAACCACGTTAATTACCAACTGTTTTATGCAAATACAGGAACTAGACCAAGGACTTGTATTATATGTCACAAAAATTTATGTTATCTTTTTTCTCCAGAGTTGTCAACATCGGATGCTACAGTACTGAAACAAGGGAATGGAAGTGTATACCTAGCATCAGTATATCTGCCTTTCGATTCACCGACATTACCACCTACGTCGGAACTACAACGCTTGGTGAGGAAAGTCAAACAAACAGGTAACGAAGTACTAGTAGGTTGCGATGCTAACTCTCACCACGTCGCGTGGGGTAGTACTAACATTAATAAACGGGGCCAGGCCCTTGTAGAATTCTTGAATACTAACGACCTAATAACACTTAACATAGGTAACACGGCTACCTTCGTTAATAGAATAAGGGAAGAAGTATTAGATATAACAATATGTTCAGAAAATCTAATAGACGTAATACAGGAATGGAGGGTCTCTAAAGAACATTCTTTTTCTGATCATCGTTACATAAGGTTTAAGATAGCACGGCCACCGCCGAACCCAATAAGATTCAGGAATAAGGCCAAAACTAAATGGACAAAATTCGGGAAGCTAATTAGAGAAAGACTAGGGCATGGACTTTTTGAGTGCCTAAGTGTTGAGGATATTGACACTAATGTTGATTACATTACGGATATATTAGTAAGGTCTTTCGAAGACAGCTGTCCGCTTCGAGAAAGGAAATCAGCCCAAGAGAAGCCTTGGATGACCGGGGAGATTCGCAACATTGGGAAAGAGGTCCGTAGACTTTACAATAGGGCCTGCCGTAAAAAATCTCCAGTATACTGGGACGACTACCATAGAAGACTCAGAGAATATAACAAAATCACAAGAACAGCAAAACGAAACTCCTGGAAGCTATTCTGCGAACAGGTCGATAGCGTTAACGATGTTTCTAAAATTAAAAAGTTCCGATATGGGCAGAAGAGTGGACTCAACCGAAGAGATGGTAAGACTTTTGATGAACACCCATTTTCCGCAAGGTACGACGGGCCAGACTGAGATACCGAACTACAGTGAAAATGAGGAACAACTAAGTTATATCATTACAGACCATATGGTCAAAGAAGCCGTAAGAAGCTTTTCACCATTTAAGGCACCAGGACCTGATGGAATATTTCCGGCACTACTACAGATGGAGGTGGATTACATACAACTCATCTAGCCGCTATTTTCACAGCATGTCTAAAATTCGCATACACACCGAAAGCCTGGCAGGAGGCAAGGGTAGTTTTCATACCTAAAACCGGCAAGGCAAGTTATGCAACGCCTAAGGCTTATAGACCAATAAGCCTAACATCGTTCTTACTCAAAACCATGGAGCGTATAGTGGATACCATGATTAAAAGTAAGATACCAGGCGAAATGCTAAAATTTAGACAACATGCCTATGTTAAAGCGCGATCGGTGGACACCGCCCTACACGATGTAGTACACAACATAGAAGAATCCTTCAATGGAAAGATGTATACACTTGCGGTATGTATAGACATTGAAGGGGCGTTCAATAATGTACGGACCGACACACTCATCCAATCCTTAGACCAGTTTCAGGTGGACCGGGCTCTCCGAGACTGGATAAGCCACATGCTAAGGAATAGATGGATAAATTGCGGGTCCCACGACATAAAAATAAGAGACAGAGTAGCACAGGGAAAACCACAAGGCGGTATATTATCACCACTCCTGTGGGTCACTACTATAAATAGTCTAACTATAAAAAGGTCCAACGATGAGGAACACATCCAGTAGGGCATTGGAGACGATCTTGAATATCCAACCAATAGAAATACAGATTAGATATGAAGCTGCCCTCACGGCGACGAGGCTCAAAGTGATGGGCGAATGGATCGAATGGATCGAAAGCGATCACATGTCATATCATCAAAAGATAGCTGAGGTAGTGACGGTGGATTTAACTGACATATCATCAGTATCCGACAGAATACCTGAAAGATCAATGGTTGCTGAGTGTGAGACCATGATACCAGACAGACAATCCTGGATTGATGGAACCGTAGTACAGACAACATCTGGAAATTGCTGTTATACAGATGGATCGAAACCAGGGGAGAGAACAGGGCTAGGACTTTACATCGAGGAACCGGAAACCGAACTCTTATTCCGTCTGCCAGACCATAACACAGTCCTGCAGGCGGAAGCCCGAGCAATTACAGAATGTGTGAGCTGGCTTGGGACTAACACAAGACCAACAAAAGTGAATATTTTCACAGATAGCCAAATGGCTATTAGGGCGATAACGTCTAGAACGGTGAGGTCGAGGACAGTTTTAGATTGTAAAATGGCGATTAACGCCTACTCCGAATACGGCACTATATGCATCATATGGGTGCCTGGCCATTGCGGAGTAAGGGGTAACGAGAAAGCAAACGCCTTGGCATCTAGAGCCAGAGACTTGCAAACAACAACATTAGAGAACGCAAAACCCTTCAGAGTTATGCGTCCTGAACTACAAATATGGGCGAAGAACGCCCATATCACGCTATGGAATAGTGAAAACGTTGGGAAGACAACGAAGGTCTTGTGGGGTGACCCAAACGAGGACAAGGCCAAGACCTTGCTGAGATTGAGCAAGGTAGAAATTAGTAAGATCATGGGTGTCCTTACAGGACACACATGCTTACAAGCACACCTACATAGGATAGGAGTTGTAGATGACAGCATATGTAGGGCATGCGGGGACGATGACGAAACGTTGGAGCATTTCCTCTGCCACTGCCCAGTGTTCGCCAACAATAGATCACGTTTCTTAGGAAATGATGCTATACCAGACTTGACCCAACTTAGGGGCGTAGACTGGAAGAAGATTAAGGACTATGTCGACAGTACAAAGTTCCTAAAATAGCTTACCGACCTTTCTAAAAAATAACAATTAGAGCGCACAACAGGCCGAATACTGGCTTACGTGTATGTCCAAGGACATGAGGTAGAATTTCACCGCCTCCTCTTCTCAACCTAATCTAACCTATAAATATTGGAAATAGGAGTCGAATAAAACTGCAAAAAGTAAAACACAAATCGATAACGAATATGATTTGACGTGGAAATAGAGCGATTTCAAAATCTATGTACCGGACATACAATTAAAATTAATCTATTGCGTTTAAATTGTACTTTCTAATGTTTATATTTTAATGAACCCAAAGCTTAACATTAATATTTTCAGTGTGATTTGTAAAAATGTTTATAAAGTCCTGATTCACACAAGGCAATTTTTTTTCAAGCAAGTGTCAAAGTTTGTAGGAGAGAAATTTGGTCACTTGCTTGGAAAAAATTGCCTCGTGGGATCCAGGACTAAGTCTTGTGTATGCAAAAACAGAAGACCACAGGACGGCAAATACTTGTGAAATTTTTGGTTTGAAACGGAAAGGTCCGATTTACGCGGGGCGATTTTTATATTCTCTAATTCTCTTTTGAACTTGCCTTTGCGTTCCCACGGCTATTCCAGATTGTAATGTTGTTGTTTCAAAGTGAGAATGAAAAACAAAACGTCCGATTGATTCCAAGGAGGTTTTTCCCCTCCCTTTCCAACTGCCACCCCTACAAACACCGTTAAGCCGATGATAAAATTGCCTCGTGTAAAGCGGGAAGAACATAGACCCCATCAATACACGCGGCAATTTTCCAAGGCAAATCGGCGTTTGATGGAGAGAGGCATGCGGAAGATAATTGGGAAAGTAGATTCTTGTACTGACAATCCGTTTTGTGTGTTTTATTCGCACTTTGCTGCCTTTATCTCCTACAAGCACCGAATTGCCTCGCGTGAATCGGGACATAGATATGCTTCATTAGTCCTGATTCACATTATAAAATTTTTTCCAAGCAAGTGTCATAGTTTGCAGGAGAGTGAGGCAGAGATTTTTTCCGCCTGCTTCTCTTTCCTACAAATTTTGACACTTGCTTGGAAAAAATTTTCTCGTGTGAATCTGGACTTACGGAAAAAAGAAAATTAAAAAAAGAAGCGGCGTTTAATTTATATTCCTTGCCATTGAAACCAATTTTTCCATTAAAATGTGCTTGTGATAAGGTATTCATATATTCATATTTGTGCAGACGACAAAATCTCATATTAAATGTTTATTTCGCATATCAAAGAGATCACATCCATCAAAGAAGATAATGCAAATGATTTTAATGAGTAAAACCAAACCATGCTTACAAATGGCTAAAGAAAGAAATCGGTTTAATATTTCCCGAAAAGGCGAAATTGTTTATGCCTTGGAGGATAGAAGGCACAGGACAGAAAATATTGAACGGTGGATGAGTGTTTACGATTTCTTAATGAAATATATAAAGGATGCGGCACATAAAGAACCACGTTATCAATTTATCAAGTCGCAACAGGTAAGCGTACAAATTGCAAATTCATTTCACTGGCAAATTTTTACCCCCCTTCTAAATGACCCCAGGTATACGAAAATTTGGGGCTCGGACCCATGGGGCCCAAAAAAATGGACCCGGTCCCCGACCCAAAAATCAATATTATACTTAAACGAAAGGAAATGTAGAATATAGCCGAAATGTGAAGGAAAACATGTAAAAAATGGATCCAGTAGGCCCCTAGGGACCAATATTTTCGGGGACTTGAGACCCCAAAACCAATATTATACTCAAACTAAAGGAAATGTCGAATATAGCCCAAATATGAAAAAAATTGATCCTGTAGTCCACTCAGGCCCATAAAAGTTAGGGCCCAAGTTTAGAAATTCAATGTTATACTCAAAGATTTTGCTAATTTTAATGTTACTTTAATGTAAAATGGTACAAAGTGTGCAAAATTAAGGTAATACATAGACTTCGTGTATTTTTGTGTTATTATTTCAAAAAAGTTCGCGATTTTTACGAAAGAAAAATTTCATTTGTATTTGTAGGCCAAAAAAAAGTTGGACACTATTTATTTTTCTACTTTTAATGTTATTTTAATATAAAATAACACAATATATGTAAATTAAGGTGATAAATAGACTAACCGCCTGACCCACGATGCCAAACGTTAACATGACTACTATGCGAAAAACAGACTTTTTATGACCTACAAAAAGGCATTTGTGTTATTATTTCGAAAAAGTTCGCGATTTTTACGAAAGAAAAATTTCATTTGTATTTGTAGGCCAAAAAAATTGGACACTACTTTTCTACTTTTAATGTTATTTTTATATAAAATAACACAATATATGTAAATTAAGGTGATAAATATACTAACCGCCTGACCCACGATGTCAAACGTTAACATGACTACTATGCGAAAAACAGCCTTTTTGTGACCGACAGAGCGAATGAAAACATACTTCCTTTCTTTTGATCGTAAATCAATGTCCGACAACTTGAGTCTGGCGACGTAAAAATATTTAAATGTAATATTAATTGCATCGATTGTACCTATAAATACATGTGTGCTGTATAAAAGCGCCGCCGGCGAAAATTGTGTTATTATGGGCCTAACGGATAATTTTTTTTAATTTTATTGCATTATTAGGAGTCTGCTCCCCATCTCCTCTCGGTTGAGTACAATATTGGTTTTGGGGTCCCAAGTCCCCCAAAATATTGGACCCTAGTGGCCCACTGGATCCACTTTTTGCATATTTTTTGTGGATATTTAGGCTCTACATGGCATTACCTTTCGTTTGAGTATAATGTTGCCTATGTCGGGGACCGGGTCCATTTATTGGGTCCTGAGGGTCCCATGGGTCCGAGCCCCAATTTTGAACACTATTTTCGTAACTTTTGAACCAAACTGAACAAGATAGGCTACTTTTTTTTGATTTTCGTGATGCCCCCGGTAAACTGCACTTTATCCCAACTCGTGAGTAATTTTTTTTCCTTTTTGTGATTCGTTTAACGAAATGGCAACAATGATTTTTTGCTCCATAAGCTCCAACGATGGTCACTAATATCCGACTCACGAAGCAACCTTTTGGCTCAAAAAAACTCGGAATAATGTAGTCTAATATGGATGTAATCCATGTATTAGATAATTTTGACCAATGATTTGGCTCTGGACATGTACAATTACCGTGTCTATAGGTTGAACCCAAAATATTGGCCAAAATTGACAGGGTTCGCGTCCATGTCGTACGATTTATGTTCTTTATATATATCCTTGATACAAAAAGAAGATAATTGTTAATGCCAGTGACCGGTAAGTATTGTTTGTAGATACTCCTATTGCTATTCAATTTTACTAAATGATTTCTTTTTCATTTATATTTTTAGATCAAGCGTACATACAGATTTCACAGTTCGAAACGCTTATCACTACATGGGCTGAATAACTTCAGGTTGGAATCCTGATTGATATACTCTTCTCAAATATCAGGAAAATATAAAATTTGTATTTCTTTTATTAAAATAAAAAAGAAAAAGACGTATGCTAGAATAACAAAAATAGTTTGTTCTTCCAGCCGCTTTTTTCTGTTAAATAATAGTAAAATTGTTTGGTAAAACGACTGTTTTAGTATGCTATAGTAGCAGGCAAATTTGTGTGCAAGAATAACAACCATAGGGTTGCTAAAATAACAGACGAAGTCTGCATATTTAGGCTCTACATGGCATTACCTTTCGTTTGAGTATAATGTTGCCTATGTCGGGGACCGGTGCCATTTTTGGGTCCTGAGGGTCCCATGGGTCCGAGCCCCAATTTTTAACACTATTTTCGTAACTTTTGAACCAAACTGAGCAAGATAGGCTACTTTTTCTTGATTTTCGTGCTCCACTTTAGCCCAACTCGTGAGTAATTTTTTTTCCTTTTTGTGATTCGTTTAACGAAATGGCAACATTGATTTTTTGCTCCATATGCTCCAACGATGGTCACTAATATCCGAATATCCAACCTTTTGGCTCCAAAAAAAGTCTGAATAATGTAGTCTAATTTGGATGTAATTCATGTATTAGATAATTTTCCCAATGATTTGGCTTTGGACATGTACAATTACCGTGTCTATAGGTTGAACCCAACACATTGGCCAAAATTTACAGGGTTCGCGTCGATGTCGTACGATTTATGTTCTTTATATTTATCCTTGGGACAAAAAGAAGATAATTGTTAATGCCAGTGACCGGTAAGTATTGTTTGTAGATACTCCTATTGCTATTCAATTTTACTAAATGATTTCTTTTTCATTTATATTTTTAGATCAAGCGTACATACAGATTTCACAGTTCGAAACGCTTATCACTACATGGGCTGAATAACTTCAGGTTGGAATCCTGATTGATATACTCTTCTCAAATATCAGGAAAATATAAAATTTGTATTTCTTTTATTAAAATAAAAAAGAAAAAGACGTATGCTAGAATAACAAAAATAATTTGTTCTTCCAGCCGCTTCTTTCTGTTAAATAATAGCAAAATTGTTTGGTAATAGTAGCAGGCAAATTTGTGTGCTAGAATAACAACCATAGGGTTGCTTAATTTTTTTCAAAATATACTTTTCTCAGCGCACGAATGACCTTAACCTTTTTGATTTTCAATGGTAGTTGAACTTTATCATGTAAATTATTGCAACTTTTGTCTTATTTTCACATATTTTGATTAACAGCAAACATTTTCAGCAAACTGCAAATTTTTCAGCAGTGCGTTTGCTAATGCAAAACTGCAAACTTTTTGCTATTACAGCAGAAAATTTGGTATTAGCAGAAAAAATTTTTGCTGAAAATTAGCAGACGTTGTTTGTTATTTAGAGCAAACTTTTTTTTGGGTGTATTAAATTCAATATTATATAAGTTTATATACATAGTATTCTAAGATTTAATCTAGATGGTGGTTTAACGTTTCTACCAGTTCGAGTAGTGTATTATAAACATCATCTCTAACAGGCGGTGACTTTTGTTAGTTCCATTTTCAGAATTATTACTTGGTGATGTCACTTGATTTCTTAATCTTATGTGCTCTTAATTTCTCCTGTACAACTACCCTCTTCATCCCTAACTATATACGACCTCGGTTCGTCTGAGCTTTCAGTGATTTCTGCAGGATACCAAAACGACGAAAAATTCTTTTTAAACATTACTTTTGTCACCGTTAATACTAATTTTATGTTTCTTCGAAGTTTTGTTAAACTGTTTGGCACTATTTTTGGTAGAATTATTCAAATCTCGTATATATTCTGGTTTATTAATGAGATGGGTTCTAATTTAGAAGTGAGTATTGGTAGATTTGTACGGAATTTTCTGGACATGAGCACTTTCGCTGGACTAGGCAACTTTCCTTTCGGTGTTGTCCTATAATGTTATAATGTAACATCATTGGTCAAGCGTTGATTCACTCACGAGCCACGTGTCGTCGAAAATGAAACAAGAGCACATCTAGGAGAAATTATTAAAAAATGATCAACTAAAAGAAATGCGGCGGCACAATGCCTTCATGGAAGAAATGTGAAAACGTGAGGTGGAGTACAAGCTCGAGAAAAATAGACTTCAAATTGAGAATTTGATTGACAGTCTCTAAAAGGCAACAGTAATGATTTTTAAGTAACGGTTTAAAGTTATATGTACAATGAATTCTACATAAAATGTTTGTGATTTTAGTTTTTAATTGTTTTAAGGTCTTTAATTCCAAGAATTTGTGCTATGTTTTAATGAAAAAATACATTTATTTTTTAAATCCAAATAAAATTACTGAAGTGTACTCCCAATGTTTTTCCTAATTGTCTGAGCTACGGCCAAATACTGTGTTGCTATTTGTGGAACAATTTCTTCTGTAATTGCATCATCCATCGTGTTTACCTCGCATAAATCATTTACATTTTCGTCTACTTTGTAATGTAAACACACGTTGTGTAGGGCACAGCAAACATTTACAATTCTAGCTTCCTTCTCTGGACTATAATGCAGTTCCCTTGCACCAAGAAGACATCTCCATCGGTTTTTTAAAACACCATTGGTTCGTTCAACAATGTTGCGACACTTTGATTGTACCTCATTGAATTTAGCTTCTGGCGAACCATCTCTTGGAACACGATGTGGTGTTAAAAGCCATGGCTCCAAGGGGTATCCGGCTCCAACGATGGTCACTAATATCCGACTCACGAAGCAACCTTTTGGCTCAAAAAAACTCGGAATAATGTAGTCTAATATGGATGTAATCCATGTATTAGATAATTTTGACCAATGATTTGGCTCTGGACATGTACAATTACCGTGTCTATAGGTTGAACCCAAAATATTGGCCAAAATTGACAGGGTTCGCGTCCATGTCGTACGATTTATGTTCTTTATATATATCCTTGATACAAAAAGAAGATAATTGTTAATGCCAGTGACCGGTAAGTATTGTTTGTAGATACTCCTATTGCTATTCAATTTTACTAAATGATTTCTTTTTCATTTATATTTTTAGATCAAGCGTACATACAGATTTCACAGTTCGAAACGCTTATCACTACATGGGCTGAATAACTTCAGGTTGGAATCCTGATTGATATACTCTTCTCAAATATCAGGAAAATATAAAATTTGTATTTCTTTTATTAAAATAAAAAAGAAAAAGACGTATGCTAGAATAACAAAAATAGTTTGTTCTTCCAGCCGCTTTTTTCTGTTAAATAATAGTAAAATTGTTTGGTAAAACGACTGTTTTAGTATGCTATAGTAGCAGGCAAATTTGTGTGCAAGAATAACAACCATAGGGTTGCTAAAATAACAGACGAAGTCTGCATATTTAGGCTCTACATGGCATTACCTTTCGTTTGAGTATAATGTTGCCTATGTCGGGGACCGGTGCCATTTTTGGGTCCTGAGGGTCCCATGGGTCCGAGCCCCAATTTTTAACACTATTTTCGTAACTTTTGAACCAAACTGAGCAAGATAGGCTACTTTTTCTTGATTTTCGTGCTCCACTTTAGCCCAACTCGTGAGTAATTTTTTTTCCTTTTTGTGATTCGTTTAACGAAATGGCAACATTGATTTTTTGCTCCATATGCTCCAACGATGGTCACTAATATCCGAATATCCAACCTTTTGGCTCCAAAAAAAGTCTGAATAATGTAGTCTAATTTGGATGTAATTCATGTATTAGATAATTTTCCCAATGATTTGGCTTTGGACATGTACAATTACCGTGTCTATAGGTTGAACCCAACACATTGGCCAAAATTTACAGGGTTCGCGTCGATGTCGTACGATTTATGTTCTTTATATTTATCCTTGGGACAAAAAGAAGATAATTGTTAATGCCAGTGACCGGTAAGTATTGTTTGTAGATACTCCTATTGCTATTCAATTTTACTAAATGATTTCTTTTTCATTTATATTTTTAGATCAAGCGTACATACAGATTTCACAGTTCGAAACGCTTATCACTACATGGGCTGAATAACTTCAGGTTGGAATCCTGATTGATATACTCTTCTCAAATATCAGGAAAATATAAAATTTGTATTTCTTTTATTAAAATAAAAAAGAAAAAGACGTATGCTAGAATAACAAAAATAATTTGTTCTTCCAGCCGCTTCTTTCTGTTAAATAATAGCAAAATTGTTTGGTAATAGTAGCAGGCAAATTTGTGTGCTAGAATAACAACCATAGGGTTGCTTAATTTTTTTCAAAATATACTTTTCTCAGCGCACGAATGACCTTAACCTTTTTGATTTTCAATGGTAGTTGAACTTTATCATGTAAATTATTGCAACTTTTGTCTTATTTTCACATATTTTGATTAACAGCAAACATTTTCAGCAAACTGCAAATTTTTCAGCAGTGCGTTTGCTAATGCAAAACTGCAAACTTTTTGCTATTACAGCAGAAAATTTGGTATTAGCAGAAAAAATTTTTGCTGAAAATTAGCAGACGTTGTTTGTTATTTAGAGCAAACTTTTTTTTGGGTGTATTAAATTCAATATTATATAAGTTTATATACATAGTATTCTAAGATTTAATCTAGATGGTGGTTTAACGTTTCTACCAGTTCGAGTAGTGTATTATAAACATCATCTCTAACAGGCGGTGACTTTTGTTAGTTCCATTTTCAGAATTATTACTTGGTGATGTCACTTGATTTCTTAATCTTATGTGCTCTTAATTTCTCCTGTACAACTACCCTCTTCATCCCTAACTATATACGACCTCGGTTCGTCTGAGCTTTCAGTGATTTCTGCAGGATACCAAAACGACGAAAAATTCTTTTTAAACATTACTTTTGTCACCGTTAATACTAATTTTATGTTTCTTCGAAGTTTTGTTAAACTGTTTGGCACTATTTTTGGTAGAATTATTCAAATCTCGTATATATTCTGGTTTATTAATGAGATGGGTTCTAATTTAGAAGTGAGTATTGGTAGATTTGTACGGAATTTTCTGGACATGAGCACTTTCGCTGGACTAGGCAACTTTCCTTTCGGTGTTGTCCTATAATGTTATAATGTAACATCATTGGTCAAGCGTTGATTCACTCACGAGCCACGTGTCGTCGAAAATGAAACAAGAGCACATCTAGGAGAAATTATTAAAAAATGATCAACTAAAAGAAATGCGGCGGCACAATGCCTTCATGGAAGAAATGTGAAAACGTGAGGTGGAGTACAAGCTCGAGAAAAATAGACTTCAAATTGAGAATTTGATTGACAGTCTCTAAAAGGCAACAGTAATGATTTTTAAGTAACGGTTTAAAGTTATATGTACAATGAATTCTACATAAAATGTTTGTGATTTTAGTTTTTAATTGTTTTAAGGTCTTTAATTCCAAGAATTTGTGCTATGTTTTAATGAAAAAATACATTTATTTTTTAAATCCAAATAAAATTACTGAAGTGTACTCCCAATGTTTTTCCTAATTGTCTGAGCTACGGCCAAATACTGTGTTGCTATTTGTGGAACAATTTCTTCTGTAATTGCATCATCCATCGTGTTTACCTCGCATAAATCATTTACATTTTCGTCTACTTTGTAATGTAAACACACGTTGTGTAGGGCACAGCAAACATTTACAATTCTAGCTTCCTTCTCTGGACTATAATGCAGTTCCCTTGCACCAAGAAGACATCTCCATCGGTTTTTTAAAACACCATTGGTTCGTTCAACAATGTTGCGACACTTTGATTGTACCTCATTGAATTTAGCTTCTGGCGAACCATCTCTTGGAACACGATGTGGTGTTAAAAGCCATGGCTCCAAGGGGTATCCGGCGTCGCCTGATAATTGCAAAAAAGATTACTTTAGGACAGTTATATTTCGTAACGAAGTTTACCTAGGAGCCAAAAACTTTTTAAGCTTTCTAAATATTTTTCTTCGAAGTGAGCTCGCATGTTACTTGTATTCCATATCAAAGAGTCATGTGTAGCACCGGGGTGAGACGCATCAACGTATCGAATTTTAGTGGGATTTAATCACTCCAAGTAAATAGTGGAAAGCACTTTTATTGACCCTGTAATACTTCTGAAATCTTCAAGAGAAATTTACGATTTTAAATGTAATCCCAACTTATTTTGCGCACACATACATACATTGTTTGGGGCAACTCAAGCGGGTTCGCCGAATCACGCAATTGCCTCCTTGCAATTTTTAGGTTTTTCTTCTTCTCATCTTCAGCAAGAAGTTCTTCTGCAACCATGCTAAAGGCTGCACTATGCATTTCACTTTATTTAATTTAAAATACTTAAAAAACACACAAAACCAATCTAAATAATGATTTTAAGTAGCCGCGAATAGAATAAAGCAGCAAAATGAAATGTCAAAAGCAAAACAGCTGTTTTCGAACATACAATTTTCCCACTCCCTCATTTAGGTACTCCCTGGTAATTCAGAATAGGAGAATTTTATTCTCGAGAACAATTAATTCCCAAAGGGAAAAATTCCGCACGGGTATTCGTAATTGGGCTGTATGATTTCCCCTCTGTTGTATTATATGTAAGTGTCTTTATTAAGTCAGTTATATATTTGTGTATGTATACATAAGAAACACAGGGTACCATGAATATTCTTATATATAGGGTTTTCCAATAGGGATGATATGATTTTGAAGTGACGTTTCGGCCATACCTAATATGTCATGATCTGTCATTTGTTTTTCATTGTGTTCAGTAGTGTTTATAATTTCATCATGGAGAGATATACGCAAGAACAACTTTTACAAATTATTCAGTTTTATTATCAAAATATTCGTTCTCCAATTGCAACTTTTCGTGTGCTATGTCCATTTTTTAAAAATCCAAATAAAAAACACTTTCCAGTCGACCTACGACCTTGACACACATGAGCAATTTTTTTTATCTCTCGTTAAAAGCTATCTTTTTGCCATTGACCGATTGTGACTACGTGTCACACAGTAAATGAAACAATTGAATTGTTGTGAGAAAAGTTTGGAGATTTGATTATTTCAGGAAATTGTGATATTGAATGGCCTCCAAGAAGTTGTGATTTAACACCATTAGACTATTTATTTTAGGGTTATTTGAAGTCATTTGTCTTTCGAAATAAACCAGACTATCTTCAAGCTTTACAAGTCAATATTAAAGGTGCCATTCATGACATACGACTTGATTTAGTGGAAAAAGTGCTCGAAAATTGGGTTTATCGAATTCCTTCCTGCAGAAGAAGTGTTATTTATAACAGACGAAGTCTGCTTTCCCTTTTTCAGCAGACACAGACTGTTGAAACAACAAACGTTTTTGCTAATGATACTCACAAAATTCTTTGAGTGTAGTATACGTTTTTCATATATTTCTAAATAAGTCTCATTGCTTTGTATTGTATCTCATATTGAAATTAATTAATACTGAATTAAATGTATTTTAAAAAGGGGAGATGTTGTGTAAACACATCTTTACATTGGGTTTTCCAATAAGAGCGATATGATTTCTTTTATTGTTAAGGAAATTCAAAAGTTTTTTATTTAATGTGAAGTACAATTGATACAATTAAGTTCTAAATAAAACGTCATTCAAATGGTCTCCACGACTTCTTCTGCAGGAAGGAATTCGATAAACACAATTTTCGAGCACTTTTTCCACTAAATCAAGTCGTATGTCATGAATGGCACCTTTAATATTGACTTGTAAAGCTTGAAGATAGTCTGGTTTATTTCGAAAGACAAATGACTTCAAATAACCCTAAAAGAAATAGTCTAATGGTGTTAAATCACAACTTCTTGGAGGCCATTCAATATCACAATTTCTTGAAATAATCAAATCTCCAAATTTTTCTCGCAACAATTCAATTGTTTCATTTACTGTGTGGCACGTAGTCACAATCGGTCAATGGCAAAAAAATAGCTTTTAACGAGAGATAAAAAAAATTGCTCATCACTTCACTTCAAAATCATATCATCCCTATTGGAAAACCCTATATTTAAGAATATTCATGATACCCTGTGTTTCTTATGTATACATACACATATATATAACTGACTTAATAAAGACACTTACATATAATACAACAGAGGTGAAATCATACAGCCCAATTACGAATACCCGTGCGGAATTTTTCCCTTTGGGAATTAATTGTTCTCGAGAATAAAATTCTCCTATTCTGAATTACCAGGGAGTACCTAAATGAGGGAGAGGGAAAATTTTGCTGCTTTATTCTATTCGCGGCTACTTAAAATCATTATTTAGATTGGTTTTGTGTATTTTTTAGTATTTTAAATTAAATAAAGTGAAATGCATAGTGCAGCCTTTAGCATGGTTGCAGAAGAACTTCTTGCTGAAGATGAGAAGAAGAAAAACCTAAAAATTGCAAGGAGGCAATTGCGTGATTCGGCGAACCCGCTTGAGTTGCCCCAAACAATGTATGTATGTGTGCGCAAAATAAGTTGGGATTACATTTAAAATTGTAAATTTCTCTTGAAGATTTCAGAAGTATTACAGGGTCAATAAAAGTGCTTTCCACTATTTACTTTCAAGAGATGGTTCGCCAGAAGCTAAATTCAATGAGGTACAATCAAAGTGTCGCAACATTGTTGAACGAACCAATGGTGTTTTAAAAAACCGATGGAGATGTCTTCTTGGTGCAAGGGAACTGCATTATAGTCCAGAGAAGGCAGCTAGAATTGTAAATGTTTGCTGTGCCCTACACAACGTGTGTTTACATTACAAAGTAGACGAAAATGTAAATGATTTATGCGAGGTAAACACGATGGATGATGCAATTACAGAAGAAATAGTTCCACAAATAGCAACACAGTATTTGGCCGTAGCTCAGACAATTAGGAAAAACATTGGGAGTACACTTCAGCAATTTTATTTGGATTTAAAAAATAAATGTATTTTTTCATTAAAACATAGCACAAATTCTTGGAATTAAAAATCTTAAAACAATTAAAAACTAAAATCACAAACATTTTATGTAGAATTCATTGTACATATAACTTTAAACCGTTACTTAAAAATCATTACTGTTGCCTTTTAGAGACTGTCAATCAAATTCTCAATTTGAAGTCTATTTTTCTCGAGCTTGTACTCCACCTCACGTTTTCACATTTCCTCCATTAGTTGATCATTTTTTAATTTCTCCTAGATGTGCTCTTGTTTCATTTTAGACGACACATGACTCGTGAGTGAATCAACGCTTGACCAATGATGTTACATTATTACATTATAGGACAACACCGAAAGGAAAGTTGCCTAGTCCAGCGAAAGTGCTTATGTCCAGAAAATTCCGTACAAATCTACCAATACTCACTTCTAAATTAGAACCCATTCTCATTAATAAACCAGAATATATACGAGATTTTAATAATTCTACCAAAAATAGTGCCAAACAGTTTAACAAAACTTCGAAGAAACATAAAATTAGTATTAACGGTGACAAAAGTAATGTTTAAAAAGAATTTTTCGTCGTTTTGGTATCCTGTAGAAATCACTGAAAGCTCAGACGAACCGAGGTCGTATATAGTTAGGGATAAAGAGGGTAGTTGTACAGGAGAAATTAAGAGCACATAAGATTAAGAAATCAAGTGACATCACCAAGTAATAATTCTGAAAATGGAACTAACAAAAGTCACCGCCTGTTAGAGATGATGTTTATAATACACTACTCGAACTGGTAGAAACGTTAAACCACCATCTAGATTAAATCTTAGAATACTATGTATATAAACTTATAAAATATTGAATTTAATACACCCAAAAAAAAGTTTGCTGTAAATAACAGACAACGTCTGCTAATTTTCAGCAAAATTTTTTTCTGCTAATACAGCAAATTTTCTGCTGTAATAGCAAAAAGATTGCAGTTTTGCATTAGCAAACGCACTGCTGAAAAATTTGCAGTTTGCTGAAAATGTTTGCTGTTAATCAAAATATGTGAAAATAAGACAAAAGTTGCAATAATTTACATGATAAAGTTCAACTACCATTGAAAATCAAAAAGGTTAAGGTCATTCGTGCGCTGAGAAAAGTATATTTTGAAAAAAATTAAATAATTTGTCGACGATATCTATTTTCCGAGTTACGGTTCTCAATATTTTTATTTTTTCATTGGATTTATATATCAAACGAACACGTTAACATTACTGTTTTAGCTAACTCCAAAGACGTCGAGGTCAGCAAGATGATAGAAGAAGTCAACGCGTGCATGGCACAGCTCACGACAAAAAAGAAGAAGCTATCAGGGGCACAACGACGAAAGTTGAAGAAGATGAACCGAAGCAGCAAACAGGCCACAGTGCAGGATGCTTCAAAGGAGCTATCTGAAACTCCATCCACCTCTGCGGAAGCAGGAAAGAGGATCAGATCTCCAGAAGAGCAGAACACTGCGAAACCGCCGAAAAAGAAAAAGAGCTCCCTGCTTTCAAGTAAATTGGAGAGAGCAAGTCAAGCCCCTCACGAAGGAGACTCCAGTCTGTATCCTGGTGGAGAGGGCGGCGACAAAGTCGATCCAACTACAAAGGAAGCGAGCGCAACCACGGAATCCTCCGGAAAGCTTAGTACATCTAAAAAGATGTCACGATCTTTACGGAAGAGGAAGTTGGTTGATGAAAAAGGTAAGAAGCCACCATCTTATGCCAAAGTAGCCAGAAAGCAATATAGAGACGAGCTCTGCTACGCAGTGATCGACATCAACAGAGCATCTGGCAAAATCCCCACTGACCAACACAACAACGTTGAAGACTTGGTGAATAATAAAATTGTGGAGCACGCTCTCAACTCCGACGACGGGCCCCCAATTCAAATAATGAGCAGCGAGTTCAAAGGGGACACACTGAGCATGAATTTCGCGTCACCAGAATGTATAGAGACCCTCAAAGAGATTGTGGATAGCATCCCCTCTCCCTGGGAAGGCGCTAAGCTGAAACTGGTGAGGAGGAAGGACATCCCTCAGCTCATAAAAACAACAGTACACGTCAAAGGATGGGGCAGCAATTTCACATCAGAACGCATGCTCAAACTCTTTGGCCAGCAAAACAAGGGACTGGACGTGAAGACCATGGAGCGTATAGTGGATACCATGATTAAAAGTAAGATACCAGGCGAAATGCTAAAATTTAGACAACATGCCTATGTTAAAGCGCGATCGGTGGACACCGCCCTACACGATGTAGTACACAACATAGAAGAATCCTTCAATGGAAAGATGTATACACTTGCGGTATGTATAGACATTGAAGGGGCGTTCAATAATGTACGGACCGACACACTCATACAATCCTTAGACCAGTTTCAGGTGGACCGGGCTCTCCGAGACTGGATAAGCCACATGCTAAGGAATAGATGGATAAATTGTGGGTCCCACGACATAAAAATAATAGACAGAGTAGCACAGGGAAAACCACAAGGCGGTATATTATCACCACTCCTGTGGGTCACTACTATAAATAGTCTAACTATAAAAAGGTCCAACGATGAGGAACACATCCAGTAGGGCATTGGAGACGATCTTGAATATCCAACCAATAGAAATACAGATTAGATATGAAGCTGCCCTCACGGCGACGAGGCTCAAAGTGATGGGCGAATGGATCGAAAGCGATCACATGTCATATCATCAAAAGATAGCTGAGGAAGTGACGGTGGATTTAACTGACATATCATCAGTATCCGACAGAATACCTGAAAGATCAATGGTTGCTGAGTGTGAGACCATGATACCAGACAGACAATCCTGGATTGATGGAACCGTAGTACAGACAACATCTGGAAATTGCTGTTATACAGATGGATCGAAACTAGGGGAGAGAACGGGGCTAGGACCTTACATCGAGGAACCGGAAACCGAACTCTTATTCCGTCTGCCAGACCATAACACAGTCCTGCAGGCGGAAGTCCGAGCAATTACAGAATGTGTGAGCTGGCTTGGGACTAACACAAGACCAACAAAAGTGAATATTTTCACAGATAGCCAAATGGCTATTAGGGCGATAACGTATAGAACGGTGAGGTCGAGGACAGTTTTAGATTGTAAAATGGCGATTAACGCCTACTCCGAATACGGCACTATATGCATCATATGGGTGCCTGGCCATTGCGGAGTAAGGGGTAACGAGAAAGCAAACGCCTTGGCATCTAGAGCCAGAGACTTGCAAACAACAACATTAGAGAACGCAAAACCCTTCAGAGTTATGCGTTCTGAACTACAAATATGGGCGAAGAACGCCCATATCACGCTATGGAATAGTGAAAACGTTGGGAAGACAACGAAGGTCTTGTGGGGTGAACCAAAAGAGGACAAGGCCAAGACCTTACTGAGATTGAGCAAGGTAGAAATTAGTAAGATCATGGGTGTCCTTACAGGACACACATGCTTACAAGCACACCTACATAGGATAGGAGTTGTAGATGACAGCATATGTAGGGCATGCGGGGAGGATGACGAAACGTTGGAGCATTTCCTCTGCCACTGCCCAGTGTTCGCCAACAATAGATCACGTTTCTTAGGAAATGATGCTATAGCAGACTTGACCCAACTTAGGGGCGTAGACTGGAAGAAGATTAAGGACTATGTCGACAGTATAGAGTTCCTAAAATAGCTTACCGACCTTTCTAAAAAATAACAATTAGAGCGCACAACAGGCCGAATACTGGCTTACGTGTATGTCCAAGGACATGAGGTGGAATTTCACCGCCTCCTCTTCTCAACCTAACCTAACCTATAAATATTGGAAATAGGAGTCGAATAAAACTGCAAAAAGTAAAACACAAATCGATAACGAATATGATTTGACGTGGAAATAGAGCGATTTCAAAATCTATGTACCGGACATACAATTAAAATTAATCTATTGCGTTTAAATTGTACTTTCTAATGTTTATATTTTAATGAACCCAAAGCTAAACATTAATATTTTCAGTGTGATTTGTAAAAATGTTTATAAAGTCCTGATTCACACAAGGCAATTTTTTTCAAGCAAGTGTCAAAGTTTGTAGGAGAGAAATTTGGTCACTTGCTTGGAAAAAATTGCCTCGTGGGATCCAGGACTAAGTCTTGTGTATGCAAAAACAGAAGACCACAGGACGGCAAATACTTGTGAAATTTTCGGTTTGAAACGGAAAGGTCCGATTTACGCGGGGCGATTTTTATATTCTCTAATTCTCTTTTGAACTTGCCTTTGCGTTCCCACGGCTTTTCCAGATTATATTGTTGTTGTTTCAAAGTGAGAATGAAAAACAAAACGTCCGATTGATTCCAAGGAGGTTTTTCCCCTCCCTTTCCAACTGCCACCCCTACAAACACCGTTAAGCCGATGATAAAATTGCCTCGTGTAAAGCGGGAAGAACATAGACCCCATCAATACACGCGGCAATTTTCCAAGGCAAATCGGTGTTTGATGGAGAGAGGCATGCGGAAGATAATTGGGAAAGTAGATTCTTGTACTGACAATCCGTTTTTGTGTTTTATTCGCACTTTGCTGCCTTTATCTTCTACAAGCACCGAATTGCCTCGCGTGAATCGGGACATAGATATGCTTCATTAGTCCTGATTCACATTATAAAATTTTTTCCAAGCAAGTGTCATAGTTCTAAATGACCCCAGGTATACGAAAATGGGGTCGAAATTTGGGGCTCGGACCCATGGGACCCAAAAAAATGGACCCGGTCCCCGACCCAAAAATCAATATTATACTTAAACGAAAGGAAATGTAGAATATAGCCGAAATGTGAAGGAAAACATGTAAAAAATGGATCCAGTAGGCCCCTAGGGACCAATATTTTCGGGGACTTGGGACCCCAAAACCATTACCTTTCGTTTGAGTATAATGTTGCCTATGTCGGGGACCGGGTCCATTTTTTGGGTCTTGAGGGTCCCATGGGTCCGAGCCCCAATTTTGAACACTATTTTCGTAACTTTTGAACCAAACTGAACAAGATAGGCTACTTTTTTTTTTTCGTGATGCCCCCGGTAAACTGCACTTTATCCCAACTCGTGAGTAATTTTTTTTCCTTTTTGTGATTCGTTTAACGAAATGGCAACATTGATTTTTTGCTCCATAAGCTCCAACGATGGTCACTAATATCCGACTCACGAAGCAACCTTTTGGCTCAAAAAAACTCGGAATAATGTAGTCTAATATGGATGTAATCCATGTATTAGATAATTTTGCCCAATGATTTGGCTCTGGACATGTACAATTACCGTGTCTATAGGTTGAACCCAAAACATTGGCCAAAATTGACAGGGTTCGCGTCGATGTCGTACGATTTATGTTCTTTATATATATCCTTGGGACAAAAAGAAGATAATTGTTAATGCCAGTGACCGGTAAGTATTGTTTGTAGATACTCCTATTGCTATTCAATTTTACTAAATGATTTATTTTTCATTTATATTTTTAGATCAAGCGTACATACAGATTTCACAGTTCGAAACGCTTATCACTACATGGGCTGAATAACTTCAGGTTGGAATCCTGATTGATATACTCTTCTCAAATATCAGGAAAATATAAAATTTGTATTTCTTTTATTAAAATAAAAAAGAAAAAGACGTATGCTAGAATAACAAAAATAGTTTGTTCTTCCAGCCGCTTTTTTCTGTTAAACAATAGCAAAATTGTTTGGTAAAACGACTGTTTTAGTTTGCTATAGTAGCAGGCAAATTTGTGTGCATATTTAGGCTCTACATGGCATTATCTTTCGTTTGAGTATAATGTTGCCTATGTCGGGGACCGGGTCCATTTTTGGGTCCTGAGGGTCCCATGGGTCCGAGCCCCAATTTTGAACACTATTTTCGTAACTTTTGAACCAAACTGAACAAGATAGGCTACTTTTTCTTGATTTTCGTGCTGCCCCCGGTAAACTCCACTTTAGCCCAACTCGTGAGTAATTTTTTTCCATTAATTAATTTATTCGACCTTTTTGTTGTAAATTATTTGATTAAAAGATTGTTCAAGCTCGAGGTCTGGTTTGTTTTTAAATTTTTATTTATTTCCAATATTTCGGAATTATCTTTTGAATTCCGTCATCAGGGATCATGTTCTACAATAAATTAAGTACATAATAACTTAAATTAATAAAGTAATATCACTAAATTCAAGTGAAAATAACTATATATTGATTTGTTAATACTAGGAGAACATAAATAATTGTACGATATTTCTACAACGGCCAACTTACGTGTAAAAGTAAAAACACAACAACAAACAATACTTAAAAACTACTGTAGTGTGACTACTACCGTCGGATGTAAATATTGCACTGGTTGTTATTCTAATATTGCACGATGATCGATGGCCTCTCGTTGTCTTGTTCGTCTAATAAGATGTTTGTATATGTGTGCTATGTTCTCTGTATCGGTTTTGTAGTTAACTCTTTTTCTTGTTGGTACGTTGTTAATATGCAGCATCTCGAGAGTAAGTCGTTTGTTATAGTTGCTCTCTCTCTGAAGTACACGAACGTTGTCAAAGTCTGGTTGGTCTTTACTACTGGCACAGTGTGTAGCTAATGCAGTTTTTTGTTGAGTGTTGCTGATGTTGCGATTTTTTATATCAGATTTGTGTCCGGATATTCTTGTTTTGAGTTTATTTTTTGTTGTGCCAACATAGACTTTATGGCATTGTTCTGTGTTGTCACCTCCACATGGTATTTCGTATACAACGTTTGGAGTTTCTGTGATCGGTATCTTACTCTTTGTGTTGGTGAACAGTTGTTTTATTGTGTTCTGGGTTTTATGGGCAATATTATAATTATTTTTGTCAAATATGTCTGATTTTACAATTCTTTCCGATATATTTTCCACGTATATTAGGGATTTGAAAATTTTTGGATCTTTATTATTGGAGTTTTCTCTTTCTTTGTGTTTATAATTAGATATTAAGTTATCGATTAAGTTTTCTGGGAAATTGTTGTCTAGTAAGATATATTTAATTTTGAGTTTATTCTTTTTGTGAAATTCTTTGTCGCTAATGGAAAGGACCCGGTTTATTAAGTTTTTGGCAGTGTTAATTATTATTCTTTTTGGATGTTTAGAGTAATAGTTCATTATTCTGCCCGATGATGTATCTTCTTGGTACCAGTCTATGGAAATCTTGTCGTCATTTCTTACTATAAGTGTGTCAAGGTAAGGTATTTTGCAGTTTTCTTCTATTTCGATGGTGAATTTTATGTTTTTATGGAAGCTGTTGAGGGTTGTCAAGGTTTCTTCTATTGCACATTCCGGAATTATGGTAAATATATCGTCAACGTATTTTGTTATTATCCTCTTCGTCATATCCGTAAATTTCTCTATCTCCTGCCATCTTTCATCCATTACATCTATAGCAAAATCGACCGGGATGCTCGGGAAAAGCGAAACGACATCAAATGAAACTAGTTTTTCATCATTTGTGATAGTCAAGTCTTTTACCTTATTTCTAAATTGCACTGAATCCCTCACGTTGTATTTTGAGTTTTCGTTAAGTTTTTATTTCTAAGTTTTTATTTCTAATATTTTTATTTCTCTTCAAAAAAGTTCTTGTCTGTTCCACTGTTCTTCCTATAAATTTGTCTCGTCCACTTTCCCTTATTTTGTTGATGTGGTTTTCGACAGCTGTTGTGAACATAGTTCTTGCTCTTTCTTGGTCATCTTTGTTCCTATAAGTTTGTACCAAATCTTCTCCATCCGCAATATATTTAAACAGGGGGAATTTTTCCCTTGACGTTGGTAGCCCATGTTTTTGTCCCAGAGATAAGAGCCATTTTACGTCGTCTGGAAAATCAGTGCTTGTCTTGTTGACGAACCATTTTTCGTTGAACCTAATATCAAATCCCTTTCGTTGTTTCTCTATTAGTTTCTTGAATTTAATTTTGTGTTTTTCCTTTATTTTCTCTTTGATATTTCTTGTAATAGTGTTTTCTTTAACCCAAAGATCTCTGCTTTCTTCTTCCGAAAGTTGTTTGTTTAACTCTTTTTCTATTATTGTTTTTTCTTCATAATGTGTTTTTAATATTTCATGTTTGTGCTTTATTACAATGTTTAGTACTTTAGTTTGAAAATTTTCTATGTGTTTTAATAATGTTTTTTGCAGTGGCAAATCTGATTCTTTTCTATTGTTCTCCAAAATGTTGTATACATCTACCATGTCGTTCTTAATAAAATTTGGTATTATTCCTGAATTTCGACATCTGATTAAAAATGTTATTGATGAGTGAATCTTTTCTATTTTCACTCTCAAATTTTTATGTTTATTTATGTCTCGCTTTACTAATTCATTCTTTTGTTTAAGTTTATTGTAGATCATTTTTTCTGTTTTTATTTCGGCGTGCTCTCCGTTTTATTAATTAATACTTTTGGTTTTATTCGACCTTTTTGTTGTAAATTATTCGATTAAAAGATTGTACAAGCTCGAGGTCTGGTTTGTTTTTAAATTTTTATTTATTTCCAATATTTCGAAATTATCTTTTGAATTCCGTCATCAGGGATCATGTTCTACAATATATTAAGTACATAATAACTTAAATTAATAAAGTAATATCACTAAATTCAAGTGAAAATAACTATATATTGATTTGTTAATACTTTTTGTGATTCGTTTAACGAAATGGTAATTCAGTAATTTTATTTGGATTTAAAAAATAAATGTATTTTTTCATTAAAACATAGCACAAATTGTTGGAATTAAAAACCTTAAAACAATTAAAAACTAAAATCACAAACATTTTATGTAGAATTCATTGTACATATAACTTTAAACCGTTACTTAAAAATCATTACTGTTGCCTTTTAGAAACTGTCATTCAAATTCTCAATTTGATGTCTATTTTTCTCGAGCTTGTACTCCACCTCACGTTTTCACATTTCCTCCACGAAGGCATTGTGCCGCCGCATTTCTTTTAGTTGATCATTTTTTAATTTCTCCTAGATGTGCTCTTGTTTCATTTTCGACGGCACATGACTCGTGAGTGAATCAACGCTTGACCAATGATGTTACATTATTACATTATAGGAAAACACCGAAAGGAAAGTTGCCTAGTCCAGCGAGAGTGCTCATGTCCAGAAAATTCCGTACAAATCTACCAATACTCACTTCTAAATTAGAACCCATTCTCATTAATAAACCAGAATATATACGAGATTTTAATAATTCTACCAAAAATAGTGCCAAACAGTTTAACAAAACTTCGAAGAAACATAAAATTAGTATTAACGGTGACAAAAGTAATGTTTAAAAAGAATTTTTCGTCGTTTTGGTATCCTGCAGAAATCACTGAAAGCTCAGACGAACCGAGGTCGTATATAGTTAGGGATGAAGAGGGTAGTTGTACAGGAGAAATTAAGAGCACATAAGATTAAGAAATCAAGTGACATCACCAAGTAATAATTCTGAAAATGGAACTAACAAAAGTCACCGCCTGTTAGAGATGATGTTTATAATACACTACTCGAACTGGTAGAAACGTTAAACCACCATCTAGATTAAATCTTAGAATACTATGTATATAAACTTATAAAATATTGAATTTAATACACCCAAAAAAAAGTTTGCTGTAAATAACAAACAACGTCTGCTAATTTTCAGCAAATTTTTTTTCTGCTAATACAGCAAATTTTCTGCTGTAATAGCAAAAAGTTTGCAGTTTTGCATTAGCAAACTCACTGCTGAAAAATTTGCAGTTTGCTGAAAATGTTTGCTGTTAATCAAAATATGTGAAAATAAGACAAAAGTTGCAATAATTTACATGATAAAGTTCAACTACCATTGAAAATCAAAAAGGTTAAGGTCATTCGTGCGCTGAGAAAATTATATTTTGAAAAAAATTAAATAATTTGTCGACGATATCTATTTTCCGAGTTACGGTTCTCAATATTTTTATTTTTTCATTGGATTTATATATCAAACGAACACGTTAACATTACTGTTTTAGCTAACTCCAAAGACGTCGAGGTCAGCAAGATGGTAGAAGAAGTCAACGCGTGCATGGCACAGCTCACGACAAAAAAGAAGAAGCTATCAGGGGCACAACGACGAAAGTTGAAGAAGATGAACCGAAGCAGCAAACAGGCCACAGTGCAGGATGCTCCAAAGGAGCTATCTGAAACTCCATCCACCTCTGCGGAAGCAGGAAAGAGGATCAGATCTCCAGAAGAGCAGAACACTGCGAAACCGCCGAAAAAGAAAAAGAGCTCCCCGCTTTCAAGTCAATTGGAGAGAGCAAGTCAAGCCCCTCACGAAGGAGACTCCAGTCTCTATCCTGGTGGAGAGGGCGGCGACAAAGTCGATCCAACTACAAAGGAAGCGAGCGCAACCACGGAATCCTCCGGAAAGCTTAGTGCATCTAAAAAGATGTCACGATCTTTACGGAAGAGGAAGTTGGTTGATGAAAAAGGTAAGAAGCCACCATCTTATGCCAAAGTAACCAGAAAGCAATATAGAGACGAGCTCTGCTACGCAGTGATCGACATCAACAGAGCATCTGGCAAAATCCCCACTGACCAACACAACAACGTTGAAGACTTGGTGAATAATAGAATTGTGGAGCACGCTCTAAACTCCGACGACGGGCCCCCAATTCAAATAATGAGCAGCGAGTTCAAAGGGGACACACTGAGGATGAATTTCGCGTCACCAGAATGTATAGAGACCCTCAAAGAGCTTGTGGATAGCATCCCCTCTCCCTGGGAAGGCGCTAAGCTGAAACTGGTGAGGAGGAAGGACATCCCTCAGCTCATAAAAACAACAGTACACGTCAAAGGATGGGGCAGCAATTTCACATCAGAACGCATGTTCAAACTCTTTGGCCAGCAAAACAAGGGACTGGACGTGAAGACCATGGAGCGTATAGTGGATACCATGATTAAAAGTAAGATACCAGGCGAAATGCTAAAATTTAGACAACATGCCTATGTTAAAGCGCGATCTGTGGACACCGCCCTACACGATGTAGTACACAACATAGAAAAATCCTTCAATGGAAAGATGTATACACTTGCGGTATGTATAGACATTGAAGGGGCGTTCAATAATGTACGGACCGACACACTCATACAATCCTTAGACCAGTTTCAGGTGGACCGGGCTCTCCGAGACTGGATAAGCCACATGCTAAGGAATAGATGGATAAATTGCGGGTCCCACGACATAAAAATAATAGACAGAGTAGCACAGGGAAAACCACAAGGCGGTATATTATCACCACTCCTGTGGGTCACTACTATAAATAGTCTAACTATAAAAAGGTCCAACGATGAGGAACACATCCAGTAGGGCATTGGAGACGATCTTGAATATCCAACCAATAGAAATACAGATTAGATATGAAGCTGCCCTCACGGCGACGAGGCTCAAAGTGATGGGCGAATGGATCGAAAGCGATCACATGTCATATCATCAAAAGATAGCTGAGGTAGTGACGGTGGATTTAACTGACATATCATCAGTATCCGACAGAATACCTGAAAGATCAATGGTTGCTGAGTGTGAGACCATGATACCAGACAGACAATCCTGGATTGATGGAACCGTAGTACAGACAACATCTGGAAATTGCTGTTATACAGATGGATCGAAACTAGGGGAGAGAACGGGGCTAGGACCTTACATCGAGGAACCGGAAACCGAACTCTTATTCCGTCTGCCAGACCATAACACAGTGCTGCAGGCGGAAGTCCGAGCAATTACAGAATGTGTGAGCTGGCTTGGGACTAACACAAGACCAACAAAAGTGAATATTTTCACAGATAGCCAAATGGCTATTAGGGCGATAACGTATAGAACGGTGAGGTCGAGGACAGTTTTAGATTGTAAAATGGCGATTAACGCCTACTCCGAATACGGCACTATATGCATCATATGGGTGCCTGGCCATTGCGGAGTAAGGGGTAACGAGAAAGCAAACGCCTTGGCATCTAGAGCCAGAGACTTGCAAACAACAACATTAGAGAACGCAAAACCCTTCAGAGTTATGCGTTCTGAACTACAAATATGGGCGAAGAACGCCCATATCACGCTATGGAATAGTGAAAACGTTGGGAAGACAACGAAGGTCTTGTGGGGTGACCCAAACGAGGACAAGGACAAGACCTTACTGAGATTGAGCAAGGTAGAAATTAGTAAGATCATGGGTGTCCTTACAGGACACACATGCTTACAAGCACACCTACATAGGATAGGAGTTGTAGATGACAGCATATGTAGGGCATGCGGGGAGGATGACGAAACGTTGGAGCATTTCCTCTGCCACTGCCCAGTGTTCGCCAACAATAGATCACGTTTCTTAGGAAATGATGCTATACCAGACTTGACCCAACTTAGGGGCGTAGACTGGAAGAAGATTAAGGACTATGTCGACAGTACAGAGTTCCTAAAATAGCTTACCCACCTTTCTAAAAAATAACAATTAGAGCGCACAACAGGCCGAATAATGGCTTACGTGTATGTCCAAGGACATGAGGTGGAATTTCACCGCCTCCTCTTCTCAACCTAACCTAACCTAACCTATAAATATTGGAAATAGGAGTCGAATAAAACTGCAAAAAGTAAAACACAAATCGATAACGAATATGATTTGACGTGGAAATAGAGCGATTTCAAAATCTATGTACCGGACATACAATTAAAATTAATCTATTGCGTTTAAATTGTACTTTCTAATGTTTATATTTTAATGAACCCAAAGCTAAACATTAATATTTTCAGTGTGATTTGTAAAAATGTTTATAAAGTCCTGATTCACACAAGGCCATTTTTTTCAAGCAAGTGTCAAAGTTTGTATGAGAGAAATTTGTTCACTTGCTTGGAAAAAATTGCCTCGTGGGATCCAGGACTAAGTCTAGTGTATGCAAAAACAGAAGACCACAGGACGGCAAATACTTGTGAAATTTTCGGTTTGAAACGGAAAGGTCCGATTTACGCGGGGCGATTTTTATATTCTCTAATTCTCTTTTGAACTTGCCTTTGCGTTCCCACGGCTATTCCAGATTGTATTGTTGTTGTTTCAAAGTGAGAATGAAAAACAAAACGTCCGATTGATTCCAAGGAGGTTTTTCCCCTCCCTTTCCAACTGCCACCCCTACAAACACCGTTAAGCCGATGATAAAATTGCCTCGTGTAAAGCGGGAAGAACATAGACCCCATCAATACACGCGGCAATTTTCCAAGGCAAATCGGTGTTTGATGGAGAGAGGCATGCGGAAGATAATTGGGAAAATAGATTCTTGTACTGACAATCCGTTTTGTGTGTTTTATTCGCACTTTGCTGCCTTTATCTTCTACAAGCACCGAATTGCCTCGCGTGAATCGGGACATAGATATGCTTCATTAGTCCTGATTCACATTATAAAATTTTTTCCAAGTAAGTGTCATAGTTCTAAATGACCCCAGGTATACGAAAATGGGGTCGAAATTTGGGGCTCGGACCCATGGGACCCAAAAAAAATGGACCCGGTCCCCGACCCAAAAATCAATATTATACTTAAACGAAAGGAAATGTAGAATATAGCTGAAATGTGTGTAAAAAATTGATCCAGTAGGCCCATAGGGACCAATATTTTCGGGGACTTGGGACCCCAAAACCAATATTGTACTCAACCGAGAGGAGATGGGGAGCAGACTCCTAATAATGCAATAAAATTAAAAAAAATTATCCGTTAGGCCCATAATAACACAATTTTCGCCGGCGGCGCTTTTATACAACACACATGTATTTATAGGTACAATCGATGCAATTAATATTACATTTAAATATTTATGCGTCGCCTGACTCAAGTTGTCGGACATTGACAACTTGTGGTGGGTTTGGATCGGCTCTCCATGGCCAGCCTGGTCAAGACGAAGGGTATGGCGTTCTATGTGAACAAAGTAGTCTTCTTCAAAATTGGTAAGGCTTTGGTTGGCGCTGAAAACCGGAAAAATGAGCCAATAAATAATAAAGGCAGCGATGAAGATAAGCGCCCACTGCAGCCAAAAAATGATGAGGGAGCCGAATCTACAATCACCGACTCCCAAGAAGACCGGTTACTGGAGGACCAATGATTGAAGTCATCCAGATAAACCTCCATCGGAGTGAGGCGGCAACCAACGCTTTGATGGAAATAATAAATAAAGGTAAGACTCATATTGCTTTAATCCAAGAACCATGGACGATTCGAAACAAGGTTACTGGCTTAAACCACGTTAATTACCAACTGTTTTATGCAAATACAGGAACTAGACCAAGCAATTGTATTATATGTCACAAAAATTTATGTTATCTTTTTTCTACAGAGTTGTCAACATCGGATGCTACAGTACTGAAACAAGGGAATGGAAGTGTATACCTAGCATCAGCATATCTGCCTTTCGATTCACCGACATTACCACCTACGTCGGAACTACAACGCTTGGTGAGGAAAGTCAAACAAACAGGTAACGAAGTACTAGTAGGTTGCGATGCTAACTCTCACCACGTCGCGTGGGGTAGTACTAACATTAATAAACGGGGCCAGGCCCTAGTAGAATTCTTGAATACTAACGACCTAATAACACTTAACATAGGTAACACGGCTACCTTCGTTAATAGAATAAGGGAAGAAGTATTAGATATAACAATATGTTCAGAAAATCTAATAGACGTAATACAGGAATGGAGGGTCTCTAAAGAACATTCTTTTTCTGATCATCGTTACATAAGGTTTAAGATAGCACGGCCACCGCCGAACCCAATAAGTTTCAGGAATAAGGCCAAAACTAAATGGACCAAATTCGGGAAGCTAATTAGAGAAAGACTAGGGCATGGACTTTTTGAGTGCCTAAGTGTTAAGGATATTGACACAAATGTTGATTACATTACGGATATATTAGTAAGGTCTTTTGAAGACAGCTGTCCGCTTCGAGAAAGGAAATCAGCCCAAGAGAAGCCTTGGATGACCGGGGAGATTCGCTACATTGGGAAAGAGGTCCGTAGACTTTACAATAGGGCATGCCGTAAAAAATCTCCAGTATACTGGGACGACTACCATAGAAGACTCAGAGAATATAACAAAATCACAAGAACAGCAAAACGAAACTCCTGGAAGCTATTCTGCGAACAGGTCGATAGCGTTAACGATGTTTCTAAAATTAAAAAGTTCCTCTCAAAAACCCATACCCAAACCGAAACAATGGTAGACGATATGGGCAGAAGAGTGGACTCAACCGAAGAGATGGTAAGACTTTTGATGAACACCCATTTTCCGCAAGGTACGACGGGCCAGACTGAGATACCGAACTACAGTGAAAACGAGGAACAACTAAGTTATATCATTACAGACCATATGGTCAAAGAAGCTTTTCACCATTTAAGGCACCAGGACCTGATGGAATATTTCCGGCACTACTACAGATGGAGGTGGATTACATATCAACTCATCTAGCCGCTATTTTCACAGCATGTCTAAAATTCGCATACACACCGAAAGCCTGGCAGGAGGCAAGGGTATTTTTCATACCTAAAACCGGCAAGGCAAGTTATGCAACGCCTAAGGCTTATAGACCAATAAGCCTAACATCGTTCTTACTCAAAACCATGGAGCGTATAGTGGATACCATGATTAAAAGTAAGATACCAGGCGAAATGCTAAAATTTAGACAACATGCCTATGTTAAAGCGCGATCGGTGGACACCACCCTACACGATGTAGTACACAACATAGAAGAATCCTTCAATGGAAAGATGTATACACTTGCGGTATGTATGATCCAAAAAATTGGAAAAGATCCCCAGGATGCTAGTTCATATAGACCCATATCCCTTCTTCCAATTATTGGAAAACTTTTCGAAAAGTTAATATGTAAGAGGCTAAACTCTCTTATTGAAATTAAAAAACTTATACCGAACCATCAATTTGGATTTCGTAAAGGCCATTCTACAGCAGAACAAATTCACAGGATTACACACGATATAGAAGTAGCCCTGGAAGAAAAAGAAGTATGCTCGGCAGTTTTCCTGGATATATCTCAAGCCTTCGATGGAGTAGTACATTCATCACTTATTCAAAAACTAAATACTATTTTACCAGATAGTTACTGTAAATTGCTAGAATTATATCTGAATGATAGGTTCTTCAGAATTAAACAAGGATGTGAATATTCCGATTTACTCCCAATATCTAGCGGTGTGCCACAAGGAAGCATACTTGGTCCTGTATTATATCTATTATATACATACGACTTACCAATAGATCAATCATGTATCTTCGGTACTTTTGCAGATGATACGGTGATAATGGCAAAAGGCAAAAACAACAAGATATCAACATCTAAGCTACAAAGGGCTATAACACAAATTGAGAGATGGACGGAAAAATGGGGGCTAAAAATAAATAGCTCTAAATCAGTACATGTCGATTTTACCAACAAAAATATTAACTACAACCCCATACTCATAAATTCACAACAAATACCAGTCTCAAACTCTGCCAAGTATCTGGGAATGACTTTGGACTCAAAATTAACATGGAACGAACACGTGAAGAACAAGAAAACATGTAGCTCAAATGGTTAATGGGTAGAAATTCCAATCTATCCACACAAAATAAAGTAATGATATACAACCAAATAATTAAACCTACTTGGACTTATGGCATCCAATTGTGGGGCTGCGCCAAAAATCATGTTATTGACATGATTCAAACTTTTCAAAACAAGGTTCTAAGGGAAATTGTAAATGCTCCTTGGTATGTTAGAAATAAAGACCTTCATCGAGATCTAAGGATAAATACTGTCAGAGAAGAGATCAGTAATCTGGCGGAAGCCCATGAAAACAGACTTATTCACCACAAAAATATTGAAATTCCGAGACTTCTAGAATCGGCGCACCTAACCAGACGATTGAATCGATGCAAACCACTGGACTTGAAGCGGCGTTTTTCCCAGCAAATAGATTCTTAAGCTAATCTTTGGCTGTAAAATTTAACTGATTTGATATAAAAGAACTACTAGTTAGTCTCAGGAATGTAATAGACTAGTTGTAGTGTTATTTTTAAGCAGTTTTGTAATGTTTAAAAAAAATAAAAAAAAAACTTGCGGTATGTATAGACATTGAAGGGTCGTTCAATAACACTAGCCAACAGTCGTTTTGTTATTTGGTTCTAGCATAGTTTTTCTCATTGATTTTGACCTACTGAACACGAAAATGAGTTTTAAAAATTTTTCTGTCGATTGGTTTTCGAGATACAAATTTTTGAACTTTTTTTTTTAAATTTTTGGAGGTACACTTACAATTTTGAGCATATCTTTCGTCTTCTTTGACGTATTTGATCCTACTACTACTCAAATTAAAGCAAATTGAGCCGTCTACAACTCATTCTCAGATTTCAAATTTTCAAATCGGGTGAGTAGTTTTGATGTTGGCGGCTTAAAAAGGTTAAAAAACTGCGTTTTTTTAGTAAAAATGTGGCAGAAAAATTCATATAAAAATTCATATAAAACGCGATGCTAACAGCGATTTTGGTTTTTTTACGTATAGCTGGCATTTTTCCAAAGAAAATAAGCACTTACTTAACAAAATCTGACAACAAATGGCGGACTTATAATTTTTTTGGTATAAGACCGAAATTCCGCTATTTCACGATATTTTGATTTTCATGATCGAAAAAGCAAGTTTTTTATAATCCTTTTGGAATAGAACGGAACAGTTGCTCCTATACATAAGTTACTTCTGTTCAAAATTTCACCACCTTGGGTTAATGTCTTCTGTTCTGGCAAGGGACGTGAAATTTCAAAAATTTAGTGAAATCAGCAATTTTTTTTTTTTGGAAATTTTTTCCAATGTCACAGCACTTTGCAGTTTTGATAAAATTTTTAAATTAATATTAATAACACAAATATTTCATAATTGTAAAAAACCTATTTACAATACCGTAGGGACGTTTCGTCGAAAATGGTATAATGAAAATGCAGAACATAGAAACACAGGTGCATTTTACGATACGAATTTTGGCAAACCCACTTTACATGTACAAAATTGTTTGGAAAAAACGTTTACGTAATTTTTATGATTCTCAGAATTAAAAAAATAAGTAATACACAAATAGTTATTTAATTTTTATGATTGTGGTTGCAGAGTAATATACGCTTCTGAATGTGCGTGGACGCTCTTCGTGTTCCTTTATGACTGCTACTCCGTTCACAGTCAATTAAAGGGAAAAAAGGGAATTACACTTTTTTATTGATGTGTGTTTTCCCGATGGCTACCTGTATCGGATTTTTTTACAGAAATTCCCCCCACATTTGTGAGTGGTCATTATTTGGAAACTTTTCCACAATTTGAAACGCACACTTGCTGAATCAGGTATATAGCCACCCTTAAAAGATGCGCCCATTCATAAGTACCTGTCAGTAAAATATTGTAACATACTTGGTATTTATAGGTGTTCATTTATCGTTTTTTGTCATTCAACAAGTGTCTACGAACGCGAGTAGTACGAGTAAAAAGTGAAACAAATTGAATTTAAGTGCATATAATACCTATCCAACAAGTAAGACAATGAGTAAAAGACTACGTGTGTTCGAGTTTTTGAACAATCCAGACAATTTCTGCAATGTTTGTGGCGAGTTTATAAAGAATAATCACGCACACACGTTTACTCCAGCAGTGCAATTGCACTATTTGAATTATTTTGATATTTCACCAAATATCACAGAACCATGGACACCTAAGTCGCTATGTGATCTTTGCTATATAATCCTAACCAACTGGGCAGCTGGCGGAAGGTAAGAATTTTTATTTAAACACATTAAGCAAAGCAAATATAGTAATTTATTTTAATTTTAGGCGCCATATGAAATTCGATACACCAATGATGTGGAAAAAGCCGCTATGCCATTCCACAGACTGTTATTTTTGCCTCACCACAAACAGTGGGGTAGGGAGATTTTTAAAATGGAACTACGCTCAAGTGGGATCGTTTGCACTTCCAGTACCACATTCGAATGATGTACCATATCCAGTGTGCCCTGGTGCATCTCTTCAAAAAGCAGAATCGTCAGATCAAGAGTCCGAGTCAAGTGCAAGCGAATTTGGGGCGTGCAGAAAGCGAAAATTACTGTCACAGGCCGAACTAAACAATTGGGTGCGCGATTTTGGTCTCACTAAGGAGAAATCCGAACTTTTTGCGTCTCGGATGGTACAGTGTGGATTTGCGGATTCAGAAGTGAAAGTAACAGCGTACAGGAAGCGTCACCAGCAGTATGCAAAATTTTATACAAAGAAAGACGAAATATGTTTTTGCAGCGACATTTCCGGCTTGTTCCAAGAGCTTCACCAAATTCACAACCCCAATGAATGGAGGTTGTTTATTGACAGCAACAAAGAGAGCTTGAAGGCAGTTCTCTTACATAATGGGAATGAAAAGCCATCTCTTCCTATTGCTCATGCGGTTCATTCAAAGGAGAACTATGAAACTATGAACATTTTGCTGAAATGCATAGAGTATAGCAAATATAATTGGAAAATATGCGCCGACCTCAAAGTTGTGGCCATTCTGTGTGGACTCCAAGGAGGCTATACGCGACATTGCTGTTTTCTGTGCCTTTGGAATAGCCGCGCTGATGATCAGCATTATATTCAAAAAAATGGCCGGAACGAACGAAACCTGTAGTTGGAGAAGCGAATGTTCAGCGCAAACCACTAAGAACCGTGAAAATATAATACTTCCGCCGCTGCACATAAAATTGGGTTTGATAAAAAATTTTGCCAAAAAATTGGACAAAGAAGGTGAAGCTTTTGCCTATTTACGGTCAATTTTCCCTTACCTTTCGCTGGCAAAAATTAAAGAAGGAGTCTTCGCAGGACCCGAGATAAAAAAATTTTGAAAGATGAAACATTCCCGAAGCTGTTATCACCCATCGAAGCCGCAGCATGGAATTCCTTCAGGCTTGTTGTGGAAAACTTTTTAGGAAACAACAAAAGCGATAATTATAAGGACATAGTTGAGGATCTGGTAAAGAACTATGAAGCAATGGGTAGGTTTTTTTGAAACAAATGTTAATTTAAATAGCGTTTTAATTCTCGTTTTTTTTTCATTTTTGGGTAGGAGTGCACATGTCACTTAAAATACACTTTCTGCATTCTCATTTGGATTTTTTCCCTGAGAATTTAGGAGACTTGAGCGACGAACACGGCGAGCGCTTTCATCAGGAATTGAAGGCTATGGAACGACGCTATCAGGGCATCTATGACACGGCTATGATGGGTGACTACATTTGGACCCTAATACGTGAGACCAATTGCAGCGATTACAAAAAACAAAGAAGAAGTCAGCTGTTTTTCCACATGGCATAAAATGTACAGTTATATCTTTGTTTCTACTCATTTTTTTTGGGCGTTGATTTGGTTAATTTCGTTAGTTTAGCTAACCTGGCACATCCATTTCTAATTGTGCCATACATTGAGTATGTAGTGCTCTAAATAAATTAAAAAATAATATACTAAGACTAATTTGTTTATTTTAAATTAAGTTCAAATGTATTTATTCGTTTGCGTTGGGTAGGTAAGCTGTGCAAATAATGAAAATCAAAATATCGTGAAATAGCGGAATTTCGGTCTTTTACCAAAAAAATATAAGTCCGCCATTTGTTGTCAGATTTTGTTAAGTAAGTGCTTATTTTCTTTGGAAAAATGCCAGCTATACGTAAAAAAACCAAAATCGCTGTTAGCATCGCGTTTTATATTTTATATGAATTTTTATATGAATTTTTCTGCCACATTTTTACTAAAAAAACGCAGTTTTTTTACCTTTTTAAGCCGCCAACATCAAAACTACTCACCCGAAGAAGAATACGAAAGATATGCTCAAAATTGTAAGTGTACCTCCAAAAATTTAAAAAAAAACGTTCAAAAATTTGTATCTCGAAAACCAATCGACAGAAAAATTTTTAAAACTCATTTTCGTGTTTAGTAGGTCAAAATCAATGAGAAAAAGTATGCTAGAAACAAATAACAGAGAAAATTTTGTTATGGACCGACACACTCATCCAATCCTTGGACCAGTTTCAGGTGGACCGGGCTCTCCGAGACTGGATAAGCCACATGCTAAGGAATAGATGGATAAATTGCGGGTCCCACGACATAAAAATAATAGACACAGTAGCACAGGGAACACCACAAGGCGGTATATTATCACCACTCCTGTGGGTCATTACTATAAATAGTCTAACTATAAAAAGGTCCAACGAATGTGTTGTCTCGGCATAAGCGGGACAATGAGGACCACATCCAGTAGGGCATTGGAGACGATCTTGAATATCCAACCAATAGAAATACAGATTAGATATGAAGCTGCCCTCACGGCGACGAGGCTCAAAGTGATGGGCGAATGGATCGAAAGCGATCACATGTCATATCATCAAAAGATAGCTGAGGTAGTGACGGTGGATTTAACTGACATATCATCAGTATCCGACAGAATACCTGAAAGATCAATGGTTGCTGAGTGTGAGACCATGATACCAGACAGACAATCCTGGATTGATGGAACCGTAGTACAGACAACATCTGGAAATTGCTGTTATACAGATGGATCGAAACTAGGGGAGAGAACGGGGCTAGGACTTTACATCGAGGAACCGGAAACCGAAGTCTTATTCCGTCTGCCAGACCATAACACAGTCCTGCAGGCGGAAGTCCGAGCAATTACAGAATGTGTGAGCTGGCTTGGGACTAACACAAGACCAACAAAAGTGAATATTTTCACAGATAGCCAAATGGCTATTAGGGCGATAACGTCTAGAACGGTGAGGTCGATGACAGTTTTAGATTGTAAAATGGCGATTAACGCCTACTCCGAATACGGCACTATATGCATCATATGGGTGCCTGGCCATTGCGGAGTAAGGGGTAACGAGAAAGCAAACGCCTTGGCATCTAGAGCCAGAGACTTGCAAACAACAACATTAGAGAACGCAAAACCCTTCAGAGTTATGCGTCCTGAACTACAAATATGGGCGAAGAACGCCCATATCACGCTATGGAATAGTGAAAACGTTGGGAAGACAACGAAGGTCTTGTGGGGTGACCCAAACGAGGACAAGGCCAAGACCTTGCTGAGATTGAGCAAGGTAGAAATTAGTAAGATCATGGGTGTCCTTACAGGACACACATGCTTACAAGCACACCTACATAGGATAGGAGTTGTAGATGACAGCATATGTAGGGCATGCGGGGACGATGACGAAACGTTGGAGCATTTCCTCTGCCACTGCCCAGTGTTCGCCAACAATAGATCACGTTTCTTAGGAAATGATGCTATACCAGACTTGACCCAACTTAGGGGCGTAGACTGGAAGAAGATTAAGGACTATGTCGACAGTACAAAGTTCCTAAAATAGCTTACCGACCTTTCTAAAAAATAACAATTAGAGCGCACAACAGGCCGAATACTGGCTTACGTGTATGTCCAAGGACATGAGGTAGAATTTCACCGCCTCCTCTTCTCAACCTAATCTAACCTATAAATATTGGAAATAGGAGTCGAATAAAACTGCAAAAAGTAAAACACAAATCGATAACGAATATGATTTGACGTGGAAATAGAGCGATTTCAAAATCTATGTACCGGACATACAATTAAAATTAATCTATTGCGTTTAAATTGTACTTTCTAATGTTTATATTTTAATGAACCCAAAGCTTAACATTAATATTTTCAGTGTGATTTGTAAAAATGTTTATAAAGTCCTGATTCACACAAGGCAATTTTTTTCAAGCAAGTGTCAAAGTTTGTAGGAGAGAAATTTGGTCACTTGCTTGGAAAAAATTGCCTCGTGGGATCCAGGACTAAGTCTTGTGTATGCAAAAACAGAAGACCACAGGACGGCAAATACTTGTGAAATTTTCGGTTTGAAACGGAAAGGTCCGATTTACGCGGGGCGATTTTTATATTCTCTAATTCTCTTTTGAACTTGCATTTGCGTTCCCACGTCTATTCCAGATTGTATTGTTGTTGTTTCAAAGTGAGAATGAAAAACAAAACGTCCGATTGATTCCAAGGAGGTTTTTCCCCTCCCTATCCAACTGTCACCCCTACAAACACCGTTAAGCCGATGATAAAATTGCCTCGTGTAAAGCGGGAAGAACATAGACCCCATCAATACACGCAGCAATTTTCCAAGGCAAATCGGTGTTTGATGGAGAGAGGCATGCGGAAGATAATTGGGAAAGTAGATTCTTGCACTGACAATCCGTTTTGTGTGTTTTATTCGCACTTTGCTGCCTTTATCTTCTACAAGTACCCAATTGCCTCGCGTGAATCGGGACATAGATATGCTTCATTAGTCCTGATTCACATTATAAAATTTTTTCCAAGCAAGTGTCATAGTTCTAAATGACCCCAGGTATACGAAAATGGGGTCGAAATTTGGGGCTCGCACCCATGGGACATGAACGGAAATGTAGAATATAGCCGAAATGTGAAGGAAAAAAATGGATCCAGTAGGCCCCAAGGGACCAATATTTTCGGGGACCTGGGACCCCAAAACCAATATTATACTCAAACTAAAGGAAATGTCGAATATAGCCAAAATATGAAAAAAATTGATCCTGTAGTCCACTCAGGCCCATAAAAGTTAGGGCCCAAGTGTAGAAATTCAATGTTATACTCAAAGATTTTGCTAATTTTAATGTTACTTTAATGTAAAATGGCACAAAATGTGCAAAATTAAGGTAATACATAGACTTCGTGTATTTTTGTGTTATTATTTCAAAAAAGTTCGCGATTTTTACGAAAGAAAAATGTCATTTGTATTTGTAGGCCAAAAAAAGTTGGACACTATTTAGTTTTCTACTTTTAATGTTATTTTAATATAAAATAACACAATATATGTAAATTAAGGTGATAAATAGACTAACCGCCTGACCCACGATGTCAAACGTTAACATGACTACTATGCGAAAAACAGCCTTTTTGTGACCGACAGAGTGAATGAAAACATACTTCCTTTCTTTTGATCGTAAATCAATGTCCGACAACTTGAGTCAGGCGACGTATAAATATTTAAATGTAATATTAATTGCATCGATTGTACCTATAAATACATGTGTGCTGTATAAAAGCGCCGCCGGCGAAAATTGTGTTATTATGGGCCTAACGGATATTTTTTTTAATTTTATTGCATTATTAGGAGTCTGCTCCCCATCTCCTCTCGGTTGAGTACAATATTGGTTTTGGGGTCCCAAGTCCCCCAAAATATTGGACCCTAGTGGCCTACTGGATCCACTTTTTGCATATTTTTTTGGATATTTAGGCTCTACATGGCATTACCTTTCGTTGGAGTATAATGTTGCCTATGTCGGGGACCGGGTCCATTTATTGGGTCCTGAGGGTCCCATGGGTCCGAGCCCCAATTTTGAACACTATTTTCGTAACTTTTGAACCAAACTGAACAAGATAGGCTACCTTTTTTTTGATTTTCGTGATGCCCCCGGTAAACTGCACTTTATCCCAACTCGTGAGTAATTTTTTTTCCTTTTTGTGATTCGTTTAACGAAATGACAACATTGATTTTTTGCTCCATATGCTCCAACGATGGTCACTAATATCCGAATCACGAAGCAACCTTTTGGCTCCAAAAAAAGTCTGAATAATGTAGTCTAATTTGGATGTAATTCATGTATTAGATAATTTTCCCAATGATTTGGCTCTGGACATGTACAATTACCGTGTCTATAGGTTGAACCCAACACATTGGCCAAAATTGACAGGGTTCGCGTCGATGTCGTACGATTTATGTTCTTTATATTTATCCTTGGGACAAAAAGAAGATAATTGTTAATGCCAGTGACCGGTAAGTATTGTTTGTAGATACTCCTATTCCTATTCAATTTTACTAAATGATTTCTTTTTCATTTATATTTTTAGATCAAGCGTACATACAGATTTCACAGTTCGAAACGCTTATCACTACATGGGCTGAATAACTTCAGGTTGGAATCCTGATTGATATACTATTCTCAAATATCAGGAAAATATAAAATTTGTATTTCTTTTATTAAAATAAAAAAGAAAAAGACGTATGCTAGAATAACAAAAATAATTTGTTCTTCCAGCCGCTTCTTTCTGTTAAATAATAGCAAAATTGTTTGGTAATAGTAGCAGGCAAATTTGTGTGCTAGAATAACAACCATAGGGTTGCTAAAATAACAGACGAAGTCTGCTTTCCCTTTTTCAGCAGACACAGACTGTTGAAACAACAAACGTTTTTGCTAATGATACTCACAAAATTCTTTGAGTGTAGATACGTTTTTCATATATTTCTAAATAAGTCTCATTGCTTTGTATTGCATCTCATATTGAAATTAATTAATACTGAATTAAATGTATTTTAAAAAGGGGAGATGTTGTGTAAGCACATCTTTACATTGGGTTTTCCAATAAGAGCGATATGATTTCTTTTATTGTTAAGGAAATTCAAAAGTTTTTTATTTAATGTGAAGTACAATCGATACAATTAAGTTCTAAATAAAACGTCATTCAAATGGTCTCCACGACTTCTTCTGCAGGAAGGAATTCGATAAACCCAATTTTCGAGCACTTTTTCCAATAAAAATACTTTCTAATGTTTATATTTTAATGAACCCAAAGCTTAACATTAATATTTTCAGTGTGATTTGTAAAAATGTTTATAAAGTCCTGATTCACACAAGGCAATTTTTTTCAAGCAAGTGTCAAAGTTTGTAGGAGAGAAATTTGGTCACTTGCTTGGAAAAAATTGCCTCGTGGGATCCAGGACTAAGTCTTGTGTATGCAAAAACAGAAGACCACAGGACGGCAAATACTTGTGAAATTTTCGGTTTGAAACGGAAAGGTCCGATTTACGCGGGGCGATTTTTATATTCTCTAATTCTCTTTTGAACTTGCATTTGCGTTCCCACGGCTATTCCAGATTGTATTGTTGTTGTTTCAAAGTGAGAATGAAAAACAAAACGTCCGATTGATTCCAAGGAGGTTTTTCCCCTCCCTATCCAACTGTCACCCCTACAAACACCGTTAAGCCGATGATAAAATTGCCTCGTGTAAAGCGGGAAGAACATAGACCCCATCAATACACGCAGCAATTTTCCAAGGCAAATCGGTGTTTGATGGAGAGAGGCATGCGGAAGATAATTGGGAAAGTAGATTCTTGCACTGACAATCCGTTTTGTGTGTTTTATTCGCACTTTGCTGCCTTTATCTTCTACAAGTACCCAATTGCCTCGCGTGAATCGGGACATAGATATGCTTCATTAGTCCTGATTCACATTATAAAATTTTTTCCAAGCAAGTGTCATAGTTCTAAATGACCCCAGGTATACGAAAATGGGGTCGAAATTTGGGGCTCGCACCCATGGGACATGAACGGAAATGTAGAATATAGCCGAAATGTGAAGGAAAAAAATGGATCCAGTAGGCCCCAAGGGACCAATATTTTCGGGGACCTGGGACCCCAAAACCAATATTATACTCAAACTAAAGGAAATGTCGAATATAGCCAAAATATGAAAAAAATTGATCCTGTAGTCCACTCAGGCCCATAAAAGTTAGGGCCCAAGTGTAGAAATTCAATGTTATACTCAAAGATTTTGCTAATTTTAATGTTACTTTAATGTAAAATGGCACAAAATGTGCAAAATTAAGGTAATACATAGACTTCGTGTATTTTTGTGTTATTATTTCAAAAAAGTTCGCGATTTTTACGAAAGAAAAATGTCATTTGTATTTGTAGGCCAAAAAAAGTTGGACACTATTTAGTTTTCTACTTTTAATGTTATTTTAATATAAAATAACACAATATATGTAAATTAAGGTGATAAATAGACTAACCGCCTGACCCACGATGTCAAACGTTAACATGACTACTATGCGAAAAACAGCCTTTTTGTGACCGACAGAGTGAATGAAAACATACTTCCTTTCTTTTGATCGTAAATCAATGTCCGACAACTTGAGTCAGGCGACGTATAAATATTTAAATGTAATATTAATTGCATCGATTGTACCTATAAATACATGTGTGCTGTATAAAAGCGCCGCCGGCGAAAATTGTGTTATTATGGGCCTAACGGATATTTTTTTTAATTTTATTGCATTATTAGGAGTCTGCTCCCCATCTCCTCTCGGTTGAGTACAATATTGGTTTTGGGGTCCCAAGTCCCCCAAAATATTGGACCCTAGTGGCCTACTGGATCCACTTTTTGCATATTTTTTTGGATATTTAGGCTCTACATGGCATTACCTTTCGTTGGAGTATAATGTTGCCTATGTCGGGGACCGGGTCCATTTATTGGGTCCTGAGGGTCCCATGGGTCCGAGCCCCAATTTTGAACACTATTTTCGTAACTTTTGAACCAAACTGAACAAGATAGGCTACCTTTTTTTTGATTTTCGTGATGCCCCCGGTAAACTGCACTTTATCCCAACTCGTGAGTAATTTTTTTTCCTTTTTGTGATTCGTTTAACGAAATGACAACATTGATTTTTTGCTCCATATGCTCCAACGATGGTCACTAATATCCGAATCACGAAGCAACCTTTTGGCTCCAAAAAAAGTCTGAATAATGTAGTCTAATTTGGATGTAATTCATGTATTAGATAATTTTCCCAATGATTTGGCTCTGGACATGTACAATTACCGTGTCTATAGGTTGAACCCAACACATTGGCCAAAATTGACAGGGTTCGCGTCGATGTCGTACGATTTATGTTCTTTATATTTATCCTTGGGACAAAAAGAAGATAATTGTTAATGCCAGTGACCGGTAAGTATTGTTTGTAGATACTCCTATTCCTATTCAATTTTACTAAATGATTTCTTTTTCATTTATATTTTTAGATCAAGCGTACATACAGATTTCACAGTTCGAAACGCTTATCACTACATGGGCTGAATAACTTCAGGTTGGAATCCTGATTGATATACTATTCTCAAATATCAGGAAAATATAAAATTTGTATTTCTTTTATTAAAATAAAAAAGAAAAAGACGTATGCTAGAATAACAAAAATAATTTGTTCTTCCAGCCGCTTCTTTCTGTTAAATAATAGCAAAATTGTTTGGTAATAGTAGCAGGCAAATTTGTGTGCTAGAATAACAACCATAGGGTTGCTAAAATAACAGACGAAGTCTGCTTTCCCTTTTTCAGCAGACACAGACTGTTGAAACAACAAACGTTTTTGCTAATGATACTCACAAAATTCTTTGAGTGTAGATACGTTTTTCATATATTTCTAAATAAGTCTCATTGCTTTGTATTGCATCTCATATTGAAATTAATTAATACTGAATTAAATGTATTTTAAAAAGGGGAGATGTTGTGTAAGCACATCTTTACATTGGGTTTTCCAATAAGAGCGATATGATTTCTTTTATTGTTAAGGAAATTCAAAAGTTTTTTATTTAATGTGAAGTACAATCGATACAATTAAGTTCTAAATAAAACGTCATTCAAATGGTCTCCACGACTTCTTCTGCAGGAAGGAATTCGATAAACCCAATTTTCGAGCACTTTTTCCAATAAAAATACTTTCTAATGTTTATATTTTAATGAACCCAAAGCTTAACATTAATATTTTCAGTGTGATTTGTAAAAATGTTTATAAAGTCCTGATTCACACAAGGCAATTTTTTTCAAGCAAGTGTCAAAGTTTGTAGGAGAGAAATTTGGTCACTTGCTTGGAAAAAATTGCCTCGTGGGATCCAGGACTAAGTCTTGTGTATGCAAAAACAGAAGACCACAGGACGGCAAATACTTGTGAAATTTTCGGTTTGAAACGGAAAGGTCCGATTTACGCGGGGCGATTTTTATATTCTCTAATTCTCTTTTGAACTTGCATTTGCGTTCCCACGGCTATTCCAGATTGTATTGTTGTTGTTTCAAAGTGAGAATGAAAAACAAAACGTCCGATTGATTCCAAGGAGGTTTTTCCCCTCCCTATCCAACTGTCACCCCTACAAACACCGTTAAGCCGATGATAAAATTGCCTCGTGTAAAGCGGGAAGAACATAGACCCCATCAATACACGCAGCAATTTTCCAAGGCAAATCGGTGTTTGATGGAGAGAGGCATGCGGAAGATAATTGGGAAAGTAGATTCTTGCACTGACAATCCGTTTTGTGTGTTTTATTCGCACTTTGCTGCCTTTATCTTCTACAAGTACCCAATTGCCTCGCGTGAATCGGGACATAGATATGCTTCATTAGTCCTGATTCACATTATAAAATTTTTTCCAAGCAAGTGTCATAGTTCTAAATGACCCCAGGTATACGAAAATGGGGTCGAAATTTGGGGCTCGCACCCATGGGACATGAACGGAAATGTAGAATATAGCCGAAATGTGAAGGAAAAAAATGGATCCAGTAGGCCCCAAGGGACCAATATTTTCGGGGACCTGGGACCCCAAAACCAATATTATACTCAAACTAAAGGAAATGTCGAATATAGCCAAAATATGAAAAAAATTGATCCTGTAGTCCACTCAGGCCCATAAAAGTTAGGGCCCAAGTGTAGAAATTCAATGTTATACTCAAAGATTTTGCTAATTTTAATGTTACTTTAATGTAAAATGGCACAAAATGTGCAAAATTAAGGTAATACATAGACTTCGTGTATTTTTGTGTTATTATTTCAAAAAAGTTCGCGATTTTTACGAAAGAAAAATGTCATTTGTATTTGTAGGCCAAAAAAAGTTGGACACTATTTAGTTTTCTACTTTTAATGTTATTTTAATATAAAATAACACAATATATGTAAATTAAGGTGATAAATAGACTAACCGCCTGACCCACGATGTCAAACGTTAACATGACTACTATGCGAAAAACAGCCTTTTTGTGACCGACAGAGTGAATGAAAACATACTTCCTTTCTTTTGATCGTAAATCAATGTCCGACAACTTGAGTCAGGCGACGTATAAATATTTAAATGTAATATTAATTGCATCGATTGTACCTATAAATACATGTGTGCTGTATAAAAGCGCCGCCGGCGAAAATTGTGTTATTATGGGCCTAACGGATATTTTTTTTAATTTTATTGCATTATTAGGAGTCTGCTCCCCATCTCCTCTCGGTTGAGTACAATATTGGTTTTGGGGTCCCAAGTCCCCCAAAATATTGGACCCTAGTGGCCTACTGGATCCACTTTTTGCATATTTTTTTGGATATTTAGGCTCTACATGGCATTACCTTTCGTTGGAGTATAATGTTGCCTATGTCGGGGACCGGGTCCATTTATTGGGTCCTGAGGGTCCCATGGGTCCGAGCCCCAATTTTGAACACTATTTTCGTAACTTTTGAACCAAACTGAACAAGATAGGCTACCTTTTTTTTGATTTTCGTGATGCCCCCGGTAAACTGCACTTTATCCCAACTCGTGAGTAATTTTTTTTCCTTTTTGTGATTCGTTTAACGAAATGACAACATTGATTTTTTGCTCCATATGCTCCAACGATGGTCACTAATATCCGAATCACGAAGCAACCTTTTGGCTCCAAAAAAAGTCTGAATAATGTAGTCTAATTTGGATGTAATTCATGTATTAGATAATTTTCCCAATGATTTGGCTCTGGACATGTACAATTACCGTGTCTATAGGTTGAACCCAACACATTGGCCAAAATTGACAGGGTTCGCGTCGATGTCGTACGATTTATGTTCTTTATATTTATCCTTGGGACAAAAAGAAGATAATTGTTAATGCCAGTGACCGGTAAGTATTGTTTGTAGATACTCCTATTCCTATTCAATTTTACTAAATGATTTCTTTTTCATTTATATTTTTAGATCAAGCGTACATACAGATTTCACAGTTCGAAACGCTTATCACTACATGGGCTGAATAACTTCAGGTTGGAATCCTGATTGATATACTATTCTCAAATATCAGGAAAATATAAAATTTGTATTTCTTTTATTAAAATAAAAAAGAAAAAGACGTATGCTAGAATAACAAAAATAATTTGTTCTTCCAGCCGCTTCTTTCTGTTAAATAATAGCAAAATTGTTTGGTAATAGTAGCAGGCAAATTTGTGTGCTAGAATAACAACCATAGGGTTGCTAAAATAACAGACGAAGTCTGCTTTCCCTTTTTCAGCAGACACAGACTGTTGAAACAACAAACGTTTTTGCTAATGATACTCACAAAATTCTTTGAGTGTAGATACGTTTTTCATATATTTCTAAATAAGTCTCATTGCTTTGTATTGCATCTCATATTGAAATTAATTAATACTGAATTAAATGTATTTTAAAAAGGGGAGATGTTGTGTAAGCACATCTTTACATTGGGTTTTCCAATAAGAGCGATATGATTTCTTTTATTGTTAAGGAAATTCAAAAGTTTTTTATTTAATGTGAAGTACAATCGATACAATTAAGTTCTAAATAAAACGTCATTCAAATGGTCTCCACGACTTCTTCTGCAGGAAGGAATTCGATAAACCCAATTTTCGAGCACTTTTTCCAATAAAAATACTTTCTAATGTTTATATTTTAATGAACCCAAAGCTAAACATTAATATTTTCAGTGTGATTTGTAAAAATGTTTATAAAGTCCTGATTCACACAAGGCAATTTTTTTCAAGCAAGTGTCAAAGTTTGTAGGAGAGAAATTTGGTCACTTGCTTGGAAAAAATTGCCTCGTGGGATCCAGGACTAAGTCTTGTGTATGCAAAAACAGAAGACCACAGGACGGCAAATACTTGTGAAATTTTCGGTTTGAAACGGAAAGGTCCGATTTACGCGGGGCGATTTTTATATTCTCTAATTCTCTTTTGAACTTGCATTTGCGTTCCCACGGCTATTCCACATTGTATTGTTGTTGTTTCAAAGTGAGAATGAAAAACAAAACGTCCGATTGATTCCAAGGAGGTTTTTCCCCTCCCTATCCAACTGCCGACCCTACAAACACCGTTAAGCCGATGATAAAATTGCCTCGTGTAAAGCGGGAAGAACATAGACCCCATCAATACACGCAGCAATTTTCCAAGGCAAATCGGTGTTTGATGGAGAGAGGCATGCGGAAGATAATTGGGAAAGTAGATTCTTGTACTGACAATCCGTTTTGTGTGTTTTATTCGCACTTTGCTGCCTTTATCTTCTACAAGCACCCAATTGCCTCGCGTGAATCGGGACATAGATATGCTTCATTAGTCCTGATTCACATTATAAAATTTTTTCCAAGCAAGTGTCATAGTTCTAAATGACCCCAGGTATACGAAAATGGGGTCGAAATTTGGGGCTCGGACCCATGGGACCCAAAAAAAAAATGGACCCGGTCCCCGACCCAAAAATCAATATTATACTTAAACGAACGGAAATGTAGAATATAGCCGAAATGTGAAGGAAAACATGTAAAAAATGGATCCAGTAGGCCCCTAGGGACCAATATTTTCGGGGACTTGGGACCCCAAAACCAATATTATACTCAAACTAAAGGAAATGTCGAATATAGCCAAAATATGAAAAAAATTAATCCTGTAGTCCACTCAGGCCCATAAAAGTTAGGGCCCAAGTGTAGAAATTCAATGTTATACTCAAAGATTTTGCTAATTTTAATGTTACTTTAATGTAAAATGGCACAAAATGTGCAAAATTAAGGTAATACATAGACTTCGTGTATTTTTGTGTTATTATTTCAAAAAAGTTCGCGATTTTTACGAAAGAAAAATTTCATTTGTATTTGTAGGCCAAAAAAAGTTGGACACTATTTATTTTTCTACTTTTAATGTTATTTTAATATAAAATAACACAATATATGTAAATTAAGGTGATAAATAGACTAACCGCCTGACCCACGATGCCAAACGTTAACATGACTACTATGCGAAAAACAGACTTTTTGTGACCTACAAAAAGGCATTTTGTGTTATTATTTCGAAAAAGTTCGCGATTTTTACGAAAGAAAAATTTAATTTGTATTTGTAGGCCAAAAAAAATTGACACTATTTTTCTACTTTTAATGTTATTTTAATATAAAATAACACAATATATGTAAATTAAGGTGATAAATAGACTAACCGCCTGACCCACGATGTCAAACGTTAACATGACTACTATGCGAAAAACAGCCTTTTTGTGACCGACAGAGTGAATGAAAACATACTTCCTTTCTTTTGATCGTAAATCAATGTCCGACAACTTGAGTCAGGCGACGTATAAATATTTAAATGTAATATTAATTGCATCGATTGTACCTATAAATACATGTGTGCTGTATAAAAGCGCCGCCGGCGAAAATTGTGTTATTATGGGCCTAACGGATAATTTTTTTTAATTTTATTGCATTATTAGGAGTCTGCTCCCCATCTCCTCTCGGTTGAGTACAATATTGGTTTTGGGGTCCCAAGTCCCCCAAAATATTGGACCCTAGTGGCCTACTGGATCCACTTTTTGCATATTTTTTTTTGGATATTTAGGCTCTACATGGCATTACCTTTCGTTGGAGTATAATGTTGCCTATGTCGGGGACCGGGTCCATTTATTGGGTCCTGAGGGTCCCATGGGCCCGAGCCCCAATTTTGAACACTTTTTTCGTAACTTTTGAACCAAACTGAACAAGATAGGCTACTTTTTCTTGATTTTCGTGCTGCCCCCGGTAAACTCCACTTTAGCCCAACTCGTGAGTAATTTTTTTTCCTTTTTGTGATTCGTTTAACGTAATGACAACATTGATTTTTTGCTCCATATGCTCCAACGATGGTCACTAATATCCGAATCACGAAGCAACCTTTTGGCTCCAAAAAAAAGTCTGAATAATGTAGTCTAATTTGGATGTAATTCATGTATTAGATAATTTTCCCAATGATTTGGCTCTGGACATGTACAATTCCGTGTCTATAGGTTGAACCCAACACATTGGCCAAAATTGACAGGGTTCGCGTCGATGTCGTACGATTTATGTTCTTTATATTTATCCTTGGGACAAAAAGAAGATAATTGTTAATGCCAGTGACCGGTAAGTATTGTTTGTAAATACTCCTATTCCTATTCAATTTTACTAAATGATTTCTTTTTCATTTATATTTTTAGATCAAGCGTACATACAGATTTCACAGTTCGAAACGCTTATCACTACATGGGCTGAATAACTTCAGGTTGGAATCCTGATTGATATACTCTTCTCAAATATCAGGAAAATATAAAATTTGTATTTCTTTTATTAAAATAAAAAAGAAAAAGACGTATGCTAGAATAACAAAAATAATTTGTTCTTCCAGCCGCTTCTTTCTGTTAAATAATAGCAAAATGGTTTGGTAATAGTAGCAGGCAAATTTGTGTGCTAGAATAACTACCATAGGGTTGCTAAAATAACAGACGAAGTCTGCTTTCCCTTTTTCAGCAGACACAGACTGTTGAAACAACAAACGTTTTTGCTAATGATACTCACAAAATTCTTTGAGTGTAGATACGTTTTTCATATATTTCTAAATAAGTCTCATTGCTTTGTATTGCATCTCATATTGAAATTAATTAATACTGAATTAAATGTATTTTAAAAAGGGGAGATGTTGTGTAAGCACATCTTTACATTGGGTTTTCCAATAAGAGCGATATGATTTCTTTTATTGTTAAGGAAATTCAAAAGTTTTTTTATTTAATGTGAAGTACAATCGATACAATTTAGTTCTAAATAAAACGTCATTCAACTTCTTCTGCAGGAAGGAATTCGATAAACCCATTTTCGAGCACTTTTTCCACTAAATCAAGTCGTATGTCATGAATGGCACCTTTAATATTGACTTGTACAGCTTGAAGATAGTCTGGTTTATTTCGAAAGACAAATGACTTCAAATAACCCCAAAAGAAATAGTGTAATGGTGTTAAATCACAACTTCTTGGAGGCCATTCAATATCACAATTTCTTGAAATAATCGAATCTCCAAACTTTTCTCGCAACAATTCAATTGTTTCATTTACTGTGTGGCACGTAGTCACAATCGGTCAATGGCAAAAAGATAGCTTTTAACGAGAGATAAAAAAAATTGCTCATGTGTGTCAAGGTCGTAGGTCGACTGGAAAGTGTTTTTTATTTGGATTTTTAAAAAATGGACATAGCACACGAAAAGTTGCAATTGGAGAACGAATATTTTGATAATAAAACTGAATAATTTGTAAAAGTTGTTCTTGCGTATATCTCTCTATGATGAAATTATATACACTACTGAATACAATGAAAAACAAATGACAGATCATGACATATTAAGTATGGCCGAAACGTCACTTCAAAATCATATCATCCCTATTGGAAAACCCTACATTTAAGAATATTCATGATACCCTGTGTTTCTTATGTAAACATATATATAACTGACTTAATAAAGACACTTACATATAATACAACAGAGGGGAAATCATACAGCCCAATTACGAATACCCGTGCGGAATTTTCCCCTTTGGGAATTAATTGTTCTCGAGAATAAAAGAGAGCATTGGCTTTTTATATCAAGCACAGCATCCCAGGTGTCATTGGATGTGTTGACGGAACGCACATACAAATCGTTGGTCCTGCTGAAAACAAAAACCTTTATTATGGCAGAAAGGGAAAATACACCTTGAATGCTATGCTGGTAAAATAATTTAATTGTATTACATTTTTATTGACGACAGATTTTCTGACATTTTAATACATTTATAGGTATGTGATCATGAACTTAAAATTCGATACGTTGATGCGTCTCACCCCGGTGCTACACATGACTCTTTGATATGGAATACAAGTAACTTGCGAGCTCACTTCGAAGAAAAATATTTAGAAGGCTTAAAAAGTTTTTGGCTCCTAGGTAAACTTCGTTACGAAATATAACTGTCCTAAAGTAATCTTTTTTGCAATTATCAGGCGACGCCGGATACCCCTTGGAGCCATGGCTTTTAACACCACATCGTATTCCAAGAGATGGTTCGCCAGAAGCTAAAGTCAATGAGGTACAATCAAAGTGTCGCAACATTGTTGAACGAACCAATGGATTTTTAAAAAACCGATGGAGATGTCTTCTTGGTGCAAGGGAACTGCATTATAGTCCAGAGAAGGCAGCTAGAATTGTAAATGTTTGCTGTGCCCTACACAACGTGTGCTTACATTACAAAGTAGACGAAAATGTAAATGATTTATGCGAGGTAAACACGATGGATGATGCAATTACAGAAGAAATCGTTCCACAAATAGCAACACAGTATTTGGCCGTAGCTCAGACAATTAGGGAAAACATTGGGAGTACACTTCAGTAATTTTATTTGGATTTAAAAAATAAATGTATTTTTTCATTAAAACATAGCACAAATTCTTGGACTTAAAAACCTTAAAGCAATTAAAAAATAAAAAATAAAATCACAAACATTTTATGTAGAATTCATTGTACATATAACTTTAAACCGTTACTTAAAAATCATTACTGTTGCCTTTTAGAGACTGTCATTCAAATTCTCAATTTGAAGTCTATTTTTCTCGAGCTTGTACTCCACCTCACGTTTTCGCATTTCCTCCATGACGGCATTGTGCCGCCGCATTTCTTTTAGTTATTCATTTCTCAATTTCTTCAAAATGTTTTTTTTTTTGGATATCAATCAATTTATCTATGGACCGATAGATCTTTTTGGTAGATTGGTGGTTCTCCTTTATGTCCAGAACTGCCAGCTTCATTGTTTTTAGCATTTCCCTCTGAATACCGATTTCAGCTTCCAGGGCATCAGAGGAACTTTTGATTGCAACTTTCTGTTGCTGCTTTTCGCCTTTTCTGACGTTAGGAGTTGCTTCGCAGTTGGATGGTGCACATTCAGGTTCCTGCAAGTCGTCCAACACAATTCCGTCGGTATAAACTGGGTCATGCATTGCTTCTGAAACTGTTTTTCCCACAGTACCAAGACCAAATGCAATTACGTCTACTCCTTCAACAGAGGACTTTACATTGGCAAGGTTGTATATTGCCTGCTCTGATGTTGAAAATTTGTATTCTTTGTTCGGACCTCCGCCAGTCCCCTTTTGGTATTGCAAATTCTGTGTTGCTTTTTGGCGCACATATTTTTTTTGGCCGGCCCAAACCTAATTTGTAATATTTGAAATTTCTATTTATTCGTTTTACGGAGTTATAAATAAACATTTACCTTTTTCCATTCTGGGATGCTTTTGTGTGGTGGACCCAACGAATTTAACTTGTCTTCAGCAACTCTCCAGAAACGCTGAAGCTCCTCTTTTCCACCTTTAAAAAATCCTTGCCCTATTTCTGGATTAGCCTCCATCAATGTTATCAATTGTTGTAGTTGTTGTTTACTTGTGCTTTTCGGCTTAACAAATTATTATTAGTCGTTTTTAATTTATTCACCAATTAAATACTTACATTTTGCAAAATCTCCCTTCCGTATAGCTGGAGAAAAAAATCCCAAAAAATTCTACCACTTTCTCCCTTTTTTTACTTTCAGAATGCCTACTTTTTTCCCGCCCAGCATTTTCCCATTTTCGAAATTAGAATAGAATAGGGGGAAAGGGAAAAGTGTAGGAGGACAGGGAAAAGGGAAAAAATTCTCGCGGAATTGCCTTTCGTAATTGGGCTGATAATGATTCGTTATTCTACCAAAGAACACTATATCTGCAAAGCGCAGATAAAATTCAAGATTGATTTGAGGTAATGGTCAGAACGAAAACTAAAAAAATATTTATAGAAATATCCATTAATTTTAGAAAAAAATTGCTTGAGAGTTTGTGAAATTGTAGGCAATAAATAAAATAATTGAAATATATTTCTTTCTTTAAGAATTTATAAAACTAAAAAGAGTTTGAATGACCAAGTCCCACAAAAGCAAACTTTAAAAAGATTGCCCCGCATGAATGTTACAACAACTCTAGCAAATCCAAAGTTTTGTAAAATGTTCAATTCATTTGCCTCAATAGCAATTCAAGGATAAATCTAACAAAATACTAATACTCGTACTAGAAATACATAGAAAAATAAAAGTACTACCAATAGCTGGCGTGCACTCAATGCTCAATCGTCTCCAGCTTCTCCTTATCTCACAGAGCCGACAGTAGTCCTCGGAATCACGTTGCCACTTTGATGTTAGTGCTCTAACATTACAGTGACCTGTGTGTACGCCCACCAACAGGCGAATATCCCTCTTTGTGAGGTTCAACAAATCGTTGGTTCGGATTTTATGATATGACTGGAAAAAGAGACCTAGTGATCTTACAGTCCGATCTGGTTGACTATTTCTAGTTAGCTAGATCTCTGTAGAAGCGCTCTATTTTGCCGAAGGATATAGTGATGATTCTGCTTCTGTAGCATCCATCGCCGACCGACTCCGTGCGAGTTCATCAACCTTCTCATTCCCTTCAATGTCACAGTGTCCGGGAACCCAACACAGTTTTACATTAACTGGCATAATTTGCATTTCCAGTATACAATCATTCAACACTTTGGACTTAATAACGTTTGACTTCAGTGCCTTCAGAGAGGCCTGACTGTCAACATAGACCGTGATGAACTCGTCTTGTCTAAAATTCCCTTGGTTAATTAAACGCAAGGTTTCCAGGATGGCAAAAACCTCAGCCTGAAAAACACTGCAGGTATCAGACAACCTAAAAGATCTACTTATGCCAAGAGATTCACTAAAGATGCCTGCCCCCGTGCCTACATCCATTTTTGATATATCTGTATAAATCGCGTGACCATTTAGAGGAAGATAACCGCCCAATCATTCTGTCCTAGAGGGTATCGTCATGTCCAACCTGGTGGAAAAGTTGAGAACTGGCGACAAATAGTCCGTTTGACCTGCTATTTCCCTCAGATTGGACTTGCCCGATTTTCTCATTCAGGATTTTCTAGTGACCCCAGTCTGAGTTGCGCCACATAAATGACTCGCGGAGTGGTTGAAGGTTCAGTAAAGTATTTATTGCCGCCTGTGGTGTACTCCTTCTCGCGCCGGTTATGAACAAGGATGCGATCCTTTGAACTTTCTCTAAATACTTTAGCTGATATCCACATTCAGTCGCTTTCCACCACACCACGGAACCATAGGTGAGGATAGGACGCACAATCGCTGTGTACATCCAATGGATAGTACTTGGCCTTTTTGACTCTTTCCTCGGTGTTCCTATTCCAGTTTAAGTATGACGCCAAGGTATTTTATCTCCGGGGACAATTTCATTTCCACTCCGTCAAGAATGGGTTTATGGAACCCCCTTCTATATCTAAGAAGGCAGCTATAGTGAATTCGGATTTTCCTAAATTTCGCTCAATGTAAGCAACCACGTCATGTAGAGCACTATCAACAGAGCGATCCTTGATGTATGCATGTTGATAGTTACTAATTAATGATGGGTGTAAACGATCCCTGATATAGGTGTCAATCAGTCTTTCCAAAGTTTTGGTCTATAGATGTCTGATACCTGCATTTTTTTTCAGGCTGATGCGAGACTGATTGGTCTATAGTCCTTAGGCGTTGAGTGACTGGGTTTTCCCGCTTTGGGGACGAAGACCACCCTGACCTCATGCCACACAGTGGGAGGAATTCCAAAAAAGGGAAATAATTCTGCCGTTCTTAACCAGACAACCGATTGCGACCAAACTTGGCATGTTTGTAGAAAAAATATTAGAGAAGTTAAGTTTTGAGTTCGGGCAGCTCCGCCCCTGTGGTATACAGGGGCGGAGCTGCTGGGTCTCAAAGTTGGCAAAGTTAACTTTCGCCTTTTTCGTCCGATTCATAAAATCTTTTTGCGTGTATTCTAGTAACTGAGGTCTACAAAAGTGTTTTAGCACCTAACAGTTATCTTGTATAGTTACCGAGATATCTGCATTTGAAAATTTAATTTTTAATTTTTTCCCCGACCCTGTGCTAATATTTTGTAGATATCGAAGCAGAATATGCACAAATTTTATCCGTTTAAACACGTCTAGATTGGCAACAAAATTTCCTATATAAAGAAAAATAGATTTTTGTCATTTTTAAGGAAAAAAGTATATGTCGTATTTTCTAGTTTTAGAAGAAGTTAGTTAAAAAGGTATAAAATATTTACTATCATCTTAAAGGAAACTTTCCAGAGAATATTCTCAAAGAAAGAACGGATCCAAAATATTCACGGGTATTGTTACCAAGCTTCTCCAATTTACACCATTTCCAAAGTAAGACACATTTTCTCCAATCGCAAAGCTGAAATGTTAAAACTTTTGGCATATTTATATGTGGTAAGGTGTTGTAAGTTGAACTGCAAAGGGAAAAACGGCTTTTAGTATAGTATATATAGGAGAAAATCCAAAAAATCCCATTTTTGGGGATTTTCAAAATTATTTTGGGAATTGTGGGATTGACTTTTGGAAAATGATTCGCGAAATACATTCGATTTGTGATATCAAGACCTACAAAATATTTCATTGAAATGTGTTCATTTTTAAAAATTTTATGTCGTTTTTACATTTCTGCCTTCACTTGAAAAGTGATTTTTTTCACATTTTCCTGAGCCCGGCTTTTAGTATACCAGATTTTGGGGAAAACCCAAACCCTTTTAGGGGGATTTTCGAATTTATTTTCGGAATTGTGGGATTTATATTTACAAATATAATATTATAATTAGCCTCTATTTCTGACAGGTTTTGGGGATCTAACAGATTTTAGGGAAAAACAAAAAAATCCTTTTTTGGGGGATTTTCGAATTTATTTTCGGAATTGTGGGATTTATATTTACAAATATAATAATATTTTAATTAGCCTCTATTTCTGGTGTCAAGACGTTACTCAGTTATTATTTACGATTAGAAAAATATAAATATTTGAAAAAATAATAATGTATTTTCATTTTAATAAAAATGAAAATACATTTTGTAACTTTGTTTTAGTTTGCTTGCCTAATAATCTTTAAATTAAATGCAATGGAAAACAAAATATCGCTTTTGTTTGTGGTTCTAAAATTGAGCTCTCATATTGAAACTTCATAACCGCGAAGGTATAGTACATGGTGATGAGATGCGATGTTCGGAATTTTGTTACTGAGTGGCTAAGTTATTGTTTCCTGGTGGGAAATGTATTGGAAAAGTTCACCATGACCACGTTGTCTTTCAGTTTGCGGATGTAATGCAATCAAGATAGTCTGATATTCGATTTGATATTTATTTTGACAATTCGTTTGTTCCGATTTTAAAATCGATGGTGTTTTGAAATCGCCGTGATATCAAATCGCGTGATTACAGAACAGGCCCGATAATATTGTTTTTGATAATGAGTAGAAGTCATATCAGTTCTGTTAATGAAATATATTTAAAATAACCGATAGTAGTTTATTTTGTCACCGTCCTTTTAAAAGAACGCCATTTTCAGGAAAACTGTGAAAATTTCGAAGAAAAGTCAGTAACGAAATTTGATCGGCGATGCATTTTTATAATGATTCCAAAACAAAAATTCACTTTTTCAAAAAAAAAATACATTTCGGCGCATTTTGTTTGCCCGAGGTTGCCAATTTTGAGGCCCTGCAGCTCCGCTCCTGTATGCCACAGGGGGCCAAACTCAAAACTAAACTTATACCTCGTCTACAAACATGCCAAGTTTGGTCGCAATCGGTTGTCTGGTTAAGAAACGGCAGAATTATTTCCCTTTTTTGGAATTCCTCCCATTGTGCGCCACTTTGAAGGTATAAAATTCCTAAGTAGGCAATGCCTAAACAGCATATTCATTGCTGTTGGCCCTGCATTTTGTAACATGGCTGGTGATATGCCGTCTGGTCCTGTTGATTTATAGGGTTCACAAGAATTAAGGGCCTGTTTCTGTAACTTATTTTCGTTCGTTTACGGAGAACGATCAAAAATCTCTCAACTATTACTTGAATTATATAAAACGCAGGTTAAAAATATTTTAGGTACGAGCTTTTTACGTGCTTTTCTATAGACACATCGAATTATAAACTGCTGTGACTTATAGATTTCTCGGAATAGTTGAGTGATTTTTGATCGTTCGCCGTAGACGAACGATAATAAGTTACAGAAACAGGCCCTAATAGCCCACAGTATTTTCTCATCGGTTGCTAGGTCATTTACCATCGAAGACGCGCGTTCCTTTCCGTTAACACCTTCTATGCTTTCACAGAAGTTGATCCAGGAGGCTCGTTTGGCCTGCTGGACCGCATTCAATTAAAAGCTGTAGAAGTAAACGCATGATTTTGGATTGGTAAACATAAAAAGACCATGATTTTAAAGCTTTTTTCTACAATTAAACGTAATAGTATTATGAAAAAATATATGGCTGGGAAAAACTTGCGACTGAATCAAATTATCACTACGGATATTGAATCCAGGGTATATCTAAATGATAATTTACCACCAGCGGTCATAAAAGTGAAAAATATTTGTCGCAGTTTGATGAGGGATAAGAAAATAAAAGGCTTTCGTGTTATACCGTCAATTCCAGCTGTTATTATTTTCAACATTAATGGAGTGAAGCAATTTTGTGACGTTAATAAGCTTAGTGAGCTTATGGATGAGCCGCCTACTATGATTAGAAGCAGAATTGGTCGTAGGAGCACCTTGGTGGTAAGGGATGAGTTCGGCACTCCAACTAGTAGTGCGGTGGATGCAGAAGAGTGATTTATAATATTTATTAAGATATGGTAGGGTGGGTGAGTTAGGATTTCGATATCCCCGGATTTATGCTTTAATTGCCTTTAAATACCAAAATAGCCAGAATTATAAAAACAATGAATTTTTAACAAATATGTGTTTGTTATTAGTTTTAAGTTTTTATGTACCTAGAACGCACATTTTCTCAAACATAATTTATGAAAAACTCAGCCTGAAAAACACTACAGGTATCAGACAACCTAAAAGATCTACTTATGCCAAGAGATTCACTAAAGATGCCTGCCCCCGTGCCTACATCCATTTTTGATATATCTGTATAAATCGCGTGACCATTTAGAGGAAGATCACCGCCCAACCATTCTGTCCTAGAGGGTATCGTCATGTCCAACCTGGTGGAAAAGTTGAGAACTGGCGACAAATAGTCCGTTTGACCTGCTATTTCCCTCAGATTGGACTTGCCCGATTTTCTCATTCAGGATTTTCTAGTGACCCCAGTCTGAGTTGCGCCACATAAATGACTCGCGGAGTGGTTGAAGGTTCAGTAAAGTATTTATTGCCGCCTGTGGTGTACTCCTTCTCGCGCCGGTTATGAACAAGGATGCGATCCTTTGAACTTTCTCTAAATACTTTAGCTGATATCCACATTCAGTCGCTTTCCACCACACCACGGAACCATAGGTGAGGATAGGACGCACAATCGCTGTGTACATCCAATGGATAGTACTTGGCCTTTTTGACTCTTTCCTCGGTGTTCCTATTCCAGTTTAGCTTCTGGTCAAGTATGACGCCAAGGTATTTTACCTCCGGGGACAATTTCATTTCCACTCCGTCAAGAATGGGTTTATGGAACCCCCTTCTATATCTAAGAAGGCAGATATAGTGAATTCGGATTTTCCTAAATTTCGCTCAATGTAAGCAACCACGTCATGTAGAGCACTATCAACAGAGCGATCCTTGATGTATGCATGTTGACAGTTACTAATTAATGATGGGTGTAAACGATCCCTGATATAGGTGTCAATCAGTCTTTCCAAAGTTTTGGTCTATAGATGTCTGATACCTGCATTTTTTTTCAGGCTGATGCGAGACTGATTGGTCTATAGTCCTTAGGCGTTGAGTGACTGGGTTTTCCCGCTTTGGGGACGAAGACCACCCTGACCTCATGCCACACAGTGGGAGGAATTCCAAAAAAGGGAAATAATTCTGCCGTTCTTAACCAGACAACCGATTGCGACCAAACTTGGCATGTTTGTAGAAAACATATTAGAGAAGTTAAGTTTTGAGTTCGGGCAGCTCCGCCCCTGTGGTATACAGGGGCGGAGCTGCTGGGTCTCAAAGTTGGCAAAGTTAACTTTCGCCTTTTTCGTCCGATTCATAAAATCTTTTTGCGTGTATTCTAGTAACTGAGGTCTACAAAAGTGTTTTAGCACCTAACAGTTATCTTGTATAGTTACCGAGATATCTGCATTTGAAAATTTAATTTTTAATTTTTTCCCCGACCCTGTGCTAATATTTTGTAGATATCGAAGCAGAATATGCACAAATTTTATCCGTTTAAACACGTCTAGATTGGCAACAAAATTTCCTATATAAAGAAAAATAGATTTTTGTCATTTTTAAGGAAAAAAGTATATGTCGTATTTTCTAGTTTTAGAAGAAGTTAGTTAAAAAGGTATAAAATATTTACTATCATCTTAAAGGAAACTTTCCAGAGAATATTCTCAAAGAAAGAACGGATCCAAAATATTCACGGGTATTGTTACCAAGCTTCTCCAATTTACACCATTTTTACACAAATTTCCAAAGTAAGACACATTTTCTCCAATCGCAAAGCTGAAATGTTAAAACTTTTGGCATATTTATATGTGGTAAGGTGTTGTAAGTTGAACTGCAAAGGGAAAAACGGCTTTTAGTATAGTATATATAGGGGAAAATCCAAAAATCCCATTTTTGGGGATTTTCAAAATTATTTTGGGAATTGTGGGATTGACTTTTGGAAAATGATTCGCGAAATACATTCGATTTGTGATATCAAGACCTACAAACTACAAAATATTTCATTGAAATGTGTTCATTTTTAAAAATTTTATGTTGTTTTTACATTTCTGCCTTCACTTGAAAAGTGATTTTTTCACATTTTCCTGAGCCCGGCTTTTAGTATACCAGATTTTGGGGAAAACCCAAACCCTTTTAGGGGGATTTTCGAATTTATTTTCGGAATTGTGGGATTTATATTTACAAATATATTATAATTAGCCTCTATTTCTGACAGGTTTTGGGGATCTAACAGATTTTAGGGAAAAACAAAAAAATCCTTTTTTGGGGGATTTTCGAATTTATTTTCGGAATTGTGGGATTTATATTTACAAATATAATAATATTTTAATTAGCCTCTATTTCTGGTGTCAAGACGTTACTCAGTTATTATTTACGATTAGAAAAATATAAATATTTGAAAAAATAATAATGTATTTTCATTTTAATAAAAATGAAAATACATTTTGTAACTTTGTTTTAGTTTGCTTGCCTAATAATCTTTAAATTAAATGCAATGGAAAACAAAATATAGCTTTTGTTTGTGGTTCTAAAATTGAGCTCTCATATTGAAACTTCTAACCGCGAAGGTATAGTACATGGTGATGAGATGCGATGTTCGGAATTTTGTTACTGAGTGGCTAAGTTATTGTTTCCTGGTGGGAAATGTATTGGAAAAGTTCACCATGACCACGTTGTCTTTCAGTTTGCGGATGTAATGCAATCAAGATAGTCTGATATTCGATTTGATATTTATTTTGACAATTCGTTTGTTCCGATTTTAAAATCGATGGTGTTTTGAAATCGCCGTGATATCAAATCGCGTGATTACAGAACAGGCCCGATAATGAGTAGAAGTCATATCAGTTCTGTTAATGAAATATATTTAAAATAACCGACAGTAGTTTATTTTGTCACCGTCCTTTTAAAAGAACGCCATTTTCAGGAAAACTGTGAAAATTTCGAAGAAAAGTCAGTAACGAAATTTGATCGGCGATGCATTTTTATAATGATTCCAAAACAAAAATTCACTTTTTCAAAAAAAAAATACATTTCGGCGCATTTTGTTTGCCCGAGGTTGCCAATTTTGAGGCCCTGCAGCTCCGCTCCTGTATGCCACAGGGGGCCAAACTCAAAACTAAACTTATACCTCGTCTACAAACATGCCAAGTTTGGTCGCAATCGGTTGTCTGGTTAAGAAACAGCAGAATTATTTCCCTTTTTTGGAATTCCTCCCATTGTGCGCCACTTTGAAGGTATAAAATTCCTAAGTAGGCAATGCCTAAACAGCATATTCATTGCTGTTGGCCCTGCATTTTGTAACATGGCTGGTGATATGCCGTCTGGTCCTGTTGATTTATAGGGTTCACAAGAATTAAGGGCCTGTTTCTGTAACTTATTTTCGTTCGTTTACGGAGAACGATCAAAAATCTCTCAACTATTACTTGAATTATATAAAACGCAGGTTAAAAATATTTTAGGTACGAGCTTTTTACGTGCTTTTCTATAGACACGTCGAATTATAAACTGCTGTGACTTATAGATTTCTCGGAATAGTTGAGTGATTTTTGATCGTTCGCCGTAGACGAACGATAATAAGTTACAGAAATAGGCCCTAATAGCCCACAGTATTTTCTCATCGGTTGCTACCATCGAAGACGCGCGTTCCTTTCCGTTAACACCTTCTATGCTTTCACAGAAGTTGATCCAGGAGGCTCGTTTGGCCTGCTGGACCGCATTCAATTAAAAGCTGTAGAAGTAAACGCATGATTTTGGATTGGTAAACATAAAAAGACCATGATTTTAAAGCTTTTTTCTACAATTAAACGTGATAGTATTATGAAAAAATATATGGCTGGGAAAAACTTGCGACTGAATCAAATTATCACTACGGATATTGAATCCAGGGTATATCTAAATGATAATTTACCACCAGCGGTCATAAAAGTGAAAAATATTTGTCGCAGTTTGATGAGGGATAAGAAAATAAAAGGCTTTCGTGTTATACCGTCAATTCCAGCTGTTATTATTTTCAACATTAATGGAGTGAAGCAATTTTGTGACGTTAATAAGCTTAGTGAGCTTATGGATGAGCCGCCTACTATGATTAGAAGCAGAATTGGTCGTAGGACCACCTTGGTGGTAAGGGATGAGTTCGGCACTCCAACTAGTAGTGCGGTGGATGCAGAAGAGTGATTTATAATATTTATTAAGATATGGTAGGGTGGGTGAGTTAGGATTTCGATATCCCCGGATTTATGCTTTAATTGCCTTTAAATACCAAAATAGCCAGAATTATAAAAACAATGAATTTTTAACAAATATGTGTTTGTTATTAGTTTTAAGTTTTTATGTACCTAGAACGCACATTTTCTCAAACATAATTTATGAAAAACTCAGCCTGAAAAACACTGCAGGTATCAGACAACCTAAAAGATCTACTTATGCCAAGAGATTCACTAAAGATGCCTGCCCCCGTGCCTACATCCATTTTTGATATATCTGTATAAATCGCGTGACCATTTAGAGGAAGATCACCGCCCAACCATTCTGTCCTAGAGGGTATCGTCATGTCCAACCTGGTGGAAAAGTTGAGAACTGGCGACAAATAGTCCGTTTGACCTGCTATTTCCCTCAGATTGGACTTGCCCGATTTTCTCATTCAGGATTTTCTAGTGACCCCAGTCTGAGTTGCGCCACATAAATGACTCGCGGAGTGGTTGAAGGTTCAGTAAAGTATTTATTGCCGCCTGTGGTGTACTCCTTCTCGCGCCGGTTATGAACAAGGATGCGATCCTTTGAACTTTCTCTAAATACTTTAGCTGATATCCACATTCAGTCGCTTTCCACCACACCACGGAACCATAGGTGAGGATAGGACGCACAATCGCTGTGTACATCCAATGGATAGTACTTGGCCTTTTTGACTCTTTCCTCGGTGTTCCTATTCCAGTTTAGCTTCTGGTCAAGTATGACGCCAAGGTATTTTACCTCCGGGGACAATTTCATTTCCACTCCGTCAAGAATGGGTTTATGGAACCCCCTTCTATATCTAAGAAGGCAGCTATAGTGAATTCGGATTTTCCTAAATTTCGCTCAATGTAAGCAACCACGTCATGTAGAGCACTATCAACAGAGCGATCCTTGATGTATGCATGTTGACAGTTACTAATTAATGATGGGTGTAAACGATCCCTGATATAGGTGTCAATCAGTCTTTCCAAAGTTTTGGTGTCTGATACCTGCATTTTTTTTCAGGCTGATGCGAGACTGATTGGTCTATAGTCCTTAGGCGTTGAGTGACTGGGTTTTCCCGCTTTGGGGACGAAGACCACCCTGACCTCATGCCACACAGTGGGAGGAATTCCAAAAAAGGGAAATAATTCTGCCGTTCTTAACCAGACAACCGATTGCGACCAAACTTGGCATGTTTGCAGAAAACATATTAGAGAAGTTAAGTTTTGAGTTCGGGCAGCTCCGCCCCTGTGGTATACAGGGGCGGAGCTGCTGGGTCTCAAAGTTGGCAAAGTTAACTTTCGCCTTTTTCGTCCGATTCATAAAATCTTTTTGCGTGTATTCTAGTAACTGAGGTCTACAAAAGTGTTTTAGCACCTAACAGTTATCTTGTATAGTTACCGAGATATCTGCATTTGAAAATTTAATTTTTAATTTTTTCCCCGACCCTGTGCTAATATTTTGTAGATATCGAAGCAGAATATGCACTAATTTTATCCGTTTAAACACGTCTAGATTGGAAACAAAATTTCCTATATAAAGAAAAATAGATTTTTGTCATTTTTAAGGAAAAAAGTATATGTCGTATTTTCTAGTTTTAGAAGAAGTTAGTTAAAAAGGTATAAAATATTTACTATCATCTTAAAGGAAACTTTCCAGAGAATATTCTCAAAGAAAGAACGGAACCAAAATATTCACGGGTATTGTTACCAAGCTTCTCCAATTTACACCATTTTTACACAAATTTCCAAAGTAAGACACATTTTCTCCAATCGCAAAGCTGAAATGTTAAAACTTTTGGCATATTTATATGTGGTAAGGTGTTGTAAGTTGAACTGCAAAGGGAAAAACGGATTTTAGTATAGTATATATAGGGGAAAATCCAAAAAATCCCATTTTTGGGGATTTTCAAAATTATTTTGGGAATTGTGGGATTGACTTTTGGAAAATGATTCGCGAAATACATTCGATTTGTGATATCAAGACCTACAAACTACAAAATATTTCATTGAAATGTGTTCATTTTTAAAAATTTTATGTTGTTTTTACATTTCTGCCTTCACTTGAAAAGTGATTTTTTCACATTTTCCTGAGCCCGGCTTTTAGTATACCAGATTTTGGGGAAAACCCAAACCCTTTTAGGGGGATTTTCGAATTTATTTTCGGAATTGTGGGATTTATATTTACAAATATATTATAATTAGCCTCTATTTCTGACAGGTTTTGGGGATCTAACAGATTTTAGGGAAAAACAAAAAAATCCTTTTTTGGGGGATTTTCGTATTTATTTTCGGAATTGTGGGATTTATATTTACAAATATAATAATATTTTAATTAGCCTCTATTTCTGGTGTCAAGACGTTACTCAGTTATTATTTACGATTAGAAAAATATAAATATTTGAAAAAATAATAATGTATTTTAATTTTAATAAAAATGAAAATACATTTTGTAACTTTGTTTTAGTTTGCTTGCCTAATAATCTTTAAATTAAATGCAATGGAAAACAAAATATAGCTTTTGTTTGTGGTTCTAAAATTGAGCTCTCATATTGAAACTTCTAACCGCGAAGGTATAGTACATGGTGATGAGATGCGATGTTCGGAATTTTGTTACTGAGTGGCTAAGTTATTGTTTCCTGGTGGGAAATGTATTGGAAAAGTTCACCATGACCACGTTGTCTTTCAGTTTGCGGATGTAATGCAATCAAGATAGTCTGATATTCGATTTGATATTTATTTTGACAATTCGTTTGTTCCGATTTTAAAATCGATGGTGTTTTGATATCGCCGTGATATCAAATCGCGTGATTACAGAACAGGCCCGATAATGAGTAGAAGTCATATCAGTTCTGTTAATGAAATATATTTAAAATAACCGACAGTAGTTTATTTTGTCACCGTCCTTTTAAAAGAACGCCATTTTCAGGAAAACTGTGAAAATTTCGAAGAAAAGTCAGTAACGAAATTTGATCGGCGATGCATTTTTATAATGATTCCAAAACAAAAATTCACTTTTTCAAAAAAAAAAATACATTTCGGCGCATTTTGTTTGCCCGAGGTTGCGAATTTTGAGGCCCTGCAGCTCCGCTCCTGTATGCCACAGGGGGCCAAACTCAAAACTAAACTTATACCTCGTCTACAAACATGCCAAGTTTGGTCGCAATCGGTTGTCTGGTTAAGAAACGGCAGAATTATTTCCCTTTTTTGGAATTCCTCCCATTGTGCGCCACTTTGAAGGTATAAAATTCCTAAGTAGGCAATGCCTAAACAGGAAGGTCGCGTGACCATTTAGAGGAAGATCACCGCCCAACCATTCTGTCCTAGAGGGTATCGTCATGTCCAACCTGGTGGAAAAGTTGAGAACTGGCGACAAATAGTCCGTTTGACCTGCTATTTCCCTCAGATTGGACTTGCCCGATTTTCTCATTCAGGATTTTCTAGTGACCCCAGTCTGAGTTGCGCCACATAAATGACTCGCGGAGTGGTTGAAGGTTCAGTAAAGTATTTATTGCCGCCTGTGGTGTACTCCTTCTCGCGCCGGTTATGAACAAGGATGCGATCCTTTGAACTTTCTCTAAATACTTTAGCTGATATCCACATTCAGTCGCTTTCCACCACACCACGGAACCATAGGTGAGGATAGGACGCACAATCGCTGTGTACATCCAATGGATAGTACTTGGCCTTTTTGACTCTTTCCTCGGTGTTCCTATTCCAGTTTAGCTTCTGGTCAAGTATGACGCCAAGGTATTTTACCTCCGGGGACAATTTCATTTCCACTCCGTCAAGAATGGGTTTATGGAACCCCCTTCTATATCTAAGAAGGCAGCTATAGTGAATTCGGATTTTCCTAAATTTCGCTCAATGTAAGCAACCACGTCATGTAGAGCACTATCAACAGAGCGATCCTTGATGTATGCATGTTGACAGTTACTAATTAATGATGGGTGTAAACGATCCCTGATATAGGTGTCAATCAGTCTTTCCAAAGTTTTGGTGTCTGATACCTGCATTTTTTTTCAGGCTGATGCGAGACTGATTGGTCTATAGTCCTTAGGCGTTGAGTGACTGGGTTTTCCCGCTTTGGGGACGAAGACCACCCTGACCTCATGCCACACAGTGGGAGGAATTCCAAAAAAGGGAAATAATTCTGCCGTTCTTAACCAGACAACCGATTGCGACCAAACTTGGCATGTTTGCAGAAAACATATTAGAGAAGTTAAGTTTTGAGTTCGGGCAGCTCCGCCCCTGTGGTATACAGGGGCGGAGCTGCTGGGTCTCAAAGTTGGCAAAGTTAACTTTCGCCTTTTTCGTCCGATTCATAAAATCTTTTTGCGTGTATTCTAGTAACTGAGGTCTACAAAAGTGTTTTAGCACCTAACAGTTATCTTGTATAGTTACCGAGATATCTGCATTTGAAAATTTAATTTTTAATTTTTTCCCCGACCCTGTGCTAATATTTTGTAGATATCGAAGCAGAATATGCACTAATTTTATCCGTTTAAACACGTCTAGATTGGAAACAAAATTTCCTATATAAAGAAAAATAGATTTTTGTCATTTTTAAGGAAAAAAGTATATGTCGTATTTTCTAGTTTTAGAAGAAGTTAGTTAAAAAGGTATAAAATATTTACTATCATCTTAAAGGAAACTTTCCAGAGAATATTCTCAAAGAAAGAACGGAACCAAAATATTCACGGGTATTGTTACCAAGCTTCTCCAATTTACACCATTTTTACACAAATTTCCAAAGTAAGACACATTTTCTCCAATCGCAAAGCTGAAATGTTAAAACTTTTGGCATATTTATATGTGGTAAGGTGTTGTAAGTTGAACTGCAAAGGGAAAAACGGCTTTTAGTATAGTATATATAGGGGAAAATCCAAAAAATCCCATTTTTGGGGATTTTCAAAATTATTTTGGGAATTGTGGGATTGACTTTTGGAAAATGATTCGCGAAATACATTCGATTTGTGATATCAAGACCTACAAACTACAAAATATTTCATTGAAATGTGTTCATTTTTAAAAATTTTATGTTGTTTTTACATTTCTGCCTTCACTTGAAAAGTGATTTTTTCACATTTTCCTGAGCCCGGCTTTTAGTATACCAGATTTTGGGGAAAACCCAAACCCTTTTAGGGGGATTTTCGAATTTATTTTCGGAATTGTGGGATTTATATTTACAAATATATTATAATTAGCCTCTATTTCTGACAGGTTTTGGGGATCTAACAGATTTTAGGGAAAAACAAAAAAATCCTTTTTTGGGGGATTTTCGAATTTATTTTCGGAATTGTGGGATTTATATTTACAAATATAATAATATTTTAATTAGCCTCTATTTCTGGTGTCAAGACGTTACTCAGTTATTATTTACGATTAGAAAAATATAAATATTTGAAAAAATAATAATGTATTTTCATTTTAATAAAAATGAAAATACATTTTGTAACTTTGTTTTAGTTTGCTTGCCTAATAATCTTTAAATTAAATGCAATGGAAAACAAAATATAGCTTTTGTTTGTGGTTCTAAAATTGAGCTCTCATATTGAAACTTCTAACCGCGAAGGTATAGTACATGGTGATGAGATGCGATGTTCGGAATTTTGTTACTGAGTGGCTAAGTTATTGTTTCCTGGTGGGAAATGTATTGGAAAAGTTCACCATGACCACGTTGTCTTTCAGTTTGCGGATGTAATGCAATCAAGATAGTCTGATATTCGATTTGATATTTATTTTGACAATTCGTTTGTTCCGATTTTAAAATCGATGGTGTTTTGATATCGCCGTGATATCAAATCGCGTGATTACAGAACAGGCCCGATAATGAGTAGAAGTCATATCAGTTCTGTTAATGAAATATATTTAAAATAACCGACAGTAGTTTATTTTGTCACCGTCCTTTTAAAAGAACGCCATTTTCAGGAAAACTGTGAAAATTTCGAAGAAAAGTCAGTAACGAAATTTGATCGGCGATGCATTTTTATAATGATTCCAAAACAAAAATTCACTTTTTCAAAAAAAAAAATACATTTCGGCGCATTTTGTTTGCCCGAGGTTGCGAATTTTGAGGCCCTGCAGCTCCGCTCCTGTATGCCACAGGGGGCCAAACTCAAAACTAAACTTATACCTCGTCTACAAACATGCCAAGTTTGGTCGCAATCGGTTGTCTGGTTAAGAAACGGCAGAATTATTTCCCTTTTTTGGAATTCCTCCCATTGTGCGCCACTTTGAAGGTATAAAATTCCTAAGTAGGCAATGCCTAAACAGCATATTCATTGCTGTTGGCCCTGCATTTTGTAACATGGCTGGTGATATGCCGTCTGGTCCTGTTGATTTATAGGGTTCACAAGAATTAAGGGCCTGTTTCTGTAACTTATTTTCGTTCGTTTACGGAGAACGATCAAAAATCTCTCAACTATTACTTGAATTATATAAAACGCAGGTTGAAAATATTTTAGGTACGAGCTTTTTACGTGCTTTTCTATAGACACGTCGAATTATAAACTGCTGTGACTTATAGATTTCTCGGAATAGTTGAGTGATTTTTGATCGTTCGCCGTAGACGAACGATAATAAGTTACAGAAATAGGCCCTAATAGCCCACAGTATTTTCTCATCGGTTGCTAGGTCATTTACCATCGAAGACGCGCGTTCCTTTCCGTTAACACCTTCTATGCTTTCACAGAAGTTGATCCAGGAGGCTCGTTTGGCCTGCTGGACCGCATTCAATTAAAAGCTGTAGAAGTAAACGCATGATTTTGGATTGGTAAACATAAAAAGACCATGATTTTAAAGCTTTTTTCTACAATTAAACGTGATAGTATTATGAAAAAATATATGGCTGGGAAAAACTTGCGACTGAATCAAATTATCACTACGGATATTGAATCCAGGGTATATCTAAATGATAATTTACCACCAGCGGTCATAAAAGTGAAAAATATTTGTCGCAGTTTGATGAGGGATAAGAAAATAAAAGGCTTTCGTGTTATACCGTCAATTCCAGCTGTTATTATTTTCAACATTAATGGAGTGAAGCAATTTTGTGACGTTAATAAGCTTAGTGAGCTTATGGATGAGCCGCCTACTATGATTAGAAGCAGAATTGGTCGTAGGACCACCTTGGTGGTAAGGGATGAGTTCGGCACTGCAACTAGTAGTGCGGTGGATGCAGAAGAGTGATTTATAATATTTATTAAGATATGGTAGGGTGGGTGAGTTAGGATTTCGATATCCCCGGATTTATGCTTTAATTGCCTTTAAATACCAAAATAGCCAGAATTATAAAAACAATGAATTTTTAACAAATATGTGTTTGTTATTAGTTTTAAGTTTTTATGTACCTAGAACGCACATTTTCTCAAACATAATTTATGAAAAACTCAGCCTGAAAAACACTGCAGGTATCAGACAACCTAAAAGATCTACTTATGCCAAGAGATTCACTAAAGATGCCTGCCCCCGTGCCTACATCCATTTTTGATATATCTGTATAAATCGCGTGACCATTTAGAGGAAGATCACCGCCCAACCATTCTGTCCTAGAGGGTATCGTCATGTCCAACTTGGTGGAAAAGTTGAGAACTGGCGACGAATAGTCCGTTTGACCTGCTATTTCCCTCAGATTGGACTTGCCCGATTTTCTCATTCAGGATTTTCTAGTGACCCCAGTCTGAGTTGCGCCACATAAATGACTCGCGGAGTGGTTGAAGGTTCAGTAAAGTATTTATTGCCGCCTGTGGTGTACTCCTTCTCGCGCCGGTTATGAACAAGGATGCGATCCTTTGAACTTTCTCTAAATACTTTAGCTGATATCCACATTCAGTCGCTTTCCACCACACCACGGAACCATAGGTGAGGATAGGACGCACAATCGCTGTGTACATCCAATGGATAGTACTTGGCCTTTTTGACTCTTTCCTCGGTGTTCCTATTCCAGTTTAGCTTCTGGTCAAGTATGACGCCAAGGTATTTTACCTCCGGGGACAATTTCATTTCCACTCCGTCAAGAATGGGTTTATGGAACCCCCTTCTATATCTAAGAAGGCAGCTATAGTGAATTCGGATTTTCCTAAATTTCGCTCAATGTAAGCAACCACGTCATGTAGAGCACTATCAACAGAGCGATCCTTGATGTATGCATGTTGATAGTTACTAATTAATGATGGGTGTAAACGATCCCTGATATAGGTGTCAATCAGTCTTTCCAAAGTTTTGGTCTATAGATGTCTGATACCTGCATTTTTTTTCAGGCTGATGCGAGACTGATTGGTCTATAGTCCTTAGGCGTTGAGTGACTGGGTTTTCCCGCTTTGGGGACGAAGACCACCCTGACCTCATGCCACACAGTGGGAGGAATTCCAAAAAAGGGAAATAATTCTGCCGTTCTTAACCAGACAACCGATTGCGACCAAACTTGGCATGTTTGTAGAAAACATATTAGAGAAGTTAAGTTTTGAGTTCGGGCAGCTCCGCCCCTGTGGTATACAGGGGCGGAGCTGCTGGGTCTCAAAGTTGGCAAAGTTAACTTTCGCCTTTTTCGTCCGATTCATAAAATCTTTTTGCGTGTATTCTAGTAACTGAGGTCTACAAAAGTGTTTTAGCACCTAACAGTTATCTTGTATAGTTACCGAGATATCTGCATTTGAAAATTTAATTTTTAATTTTTTCCCCGACCCTGTGCTAATATTTTGTAGATATCGAAGCAGAATATGCACTAATTTTATCCGTTTAAACACGTCTAGATTGGAAACAAAATTTCCTATATAAAGAAAAATAGATTTTTGTCATTTTTAAGGAAAAAAGTATATGTCGTATTTTCTAGTTTTAGAAGAAGTTAGTTAAAAAGGTATAAAATATTTACTATCATCTTAAAGGAAACTTTCCAGAGAATATTCTCAAAGAAAGAACGGAACCAAAATATTCACGGGTATTGTTACCAAGCTTCTCCAATTTACACCATTTTTACACAAATTTCCAAAGTAAGACACATTTTCTCCAATCGCAAAGCTGAAATGTTAAAACTTTTGGCATATTTATATGTGGTAAGGTGTTGTAAGTTGAACTGCAAAGGGAAAAACGGCTTTTAGTATAGTATATATAGGGGAAAATCCAAAAAATCCCATTTTTGGGGATTTTCAAAATTATTTTGGGAATTGTGGGATTGACTTTTGGAAAATGATTCGCGAAATACATTCGATTTGTGATATCAAGACCTACAAACTACAAAATATTTCATTGAAATGTGTTCATTTTTAAAAATTTTATGTTGTTTTTACATTTCTGCCTTCACTTGAAAAGTGATTTTTTCACATTTTCCTGAGCCCGGCTTTTAGTATACCAGATTTTGGGGAAAACCCAAACCCTTTTAGGGGGATTTTCGAATTTATTTTCGGAATTGTGGGATTTATATTTACAAATATATTATAATTAGCCTCTATTTCTGACAGGTTTTGGGGATCTAACAGATTTTAGGGAAAAACAAAAAAATCCTTTTTTGGGGGATTTTCGAATTTATTTTCGGAATTGTGGGATTTATATTTACAAATATAATAATATTTTAATTAGCCTCTATTTCTGGTGTCAAGACGTTACTCAGTTATTATTTACGATTAGAAAAATATAAATATTTGAAAAAATAATAATGTATTTTCATTTTAATAAAAATGAAAATACATTTTGTAACTTTGTTTTAGTTTGCTTGCCTAATAATCTTTAAATTAAATGCAATGGAAAACAAAATATAGCTTTTGTTTGTGGTTCTAAAATTGAGCTCTCATATTGAAACTTCTAACCGCGAAGGTATAGTACATGGTGATGAGATGCGATGTTCGGAATTTTGTTACTGAGTGGCTAAGTTATTGTTTCCTGGTGGGAAATGTATTGGAAAAGTTCACCATGACCACGTTGTCTTTCAGTTTGCGGATGTAATGCAATCAAGATAGTCTGATATTCGATTTGATATTTATTTTGACAATTCGTTTGTTCCGATTTTAAAATCGATGGTGTTTTGATATCGCCGTGATATCAAATCGCGTGATTACAGAACAGGCCCGATAATGAGTAGAAGTCATATCAGTTCTGTTAATGAAATATATTTAAAATAACCGACAGTAGTTTATTTTGTCACCGTCCTTTTAAAAGAACGCCATTTTCAGGAAAACTGTGAAAATTTCGAAGAAAAGTCAGTAACGAAATTTGATCGGCGATGCATTTTTATAATGATTCCAAAACAAAAATTCACTTTTTCAAAAAAAAAAATACATTTCGGCGCATTTTGTTTGCCCGAGGTTGCGAATTTTGAGGCCCTGCAGCTCCGCTCCTGTATGCCACAGGGGGCCAAACTCAAAACTAAACTTATACCTCGTCTACAAACATGCCAAGTTTGGTCGCAATCGGTTGTCTGGTTAAGAAACGGCAGAATTATTTCCCTTTTTTGGAATTCCTCCCATTGTGCGCCACTTTGAAGGTATAAAATTCCTAAGTAGGCAATGCCTAAACAGCATATTCATTGCTGTTGGCCCTGCATTTTGTAACATGGCTGGTGATATGCCGTCTGGTCCTGTTGATTTATAGGGTTCACAAGAATTAAGGGCCTGTTTCTGTAACTTATTTTCGTTCGTTTACGGAGAACGATCAAAAATCTCTCAACTATTACTTGAATTATATAAAACGCAGGTTAAAAATATTTTAGGTACGAGCTTTTTACGTGCTTTTCTATAGACACGTCGAATTATAAACTGCTGTGACTTATAGATTTCTCGGAATAGTTGAGTGATTTTTGATCGTTCGCCGTAGACGAACGATAATAAGTTACAGAAATAGGCCCTAATAGCCCACAGTATTTTCTCATCGGTTGCTAGGTCATTTACCATCGAAGACGCGCGTTCCTTTCCGTTAACACCTTCTATGCTTTCACAGAAGTTGATCCAGGAGGCTCGTTTGGCCTGCTGGACCGCATTCAATTAAAAGCTGTAGAAGTAAACGCATGATTTTGGATTGGTAAACATAAAAAGACCATGATTTTAAAGCTTTTTTCTACAATTAAACGTGATAGTATTATGAAAAAATATATGGCTGGGAAAAACTTGCGACTGAATCAAATTATCACTACGGATATTGAATCCAGGGTATATCTAAATGATAATTTACCACCAGCGGTCATAAAAGTGAAAAATATTTGTCGCAGTTTGATGAGGGATAAGAAAATAAAAGGCTTTCGTGTTATACCGTCAATTCCAGCTGTTATTATTTTCAACATTAATGGAGTGAAGCAATTTTGTGACGTTAATAAGCTTAGTGAGCTTATGGATGAGCCGCCTACTATGATTAGAAGCAGAATTGGTCGTAGGACCACCTTGGTGGTAAGGGATGAGTTCGGCACTGCAACTAGTAGTGCGGTGGATGCAGAAGAGTGATTTATAATATTTATTAAGATATGGTAGGGTGGGTGAGTTAGGATTTCGATATCCCCGGATTTATGCTTTAATTGCCTTTAAATACCAAAATAGCCAGAATTATAAAAACAATGAATTTTTAACAAATATGTGTTTGTTATTAGTTTTAAGTTTTTATGTACCTAGAACGCACATTTTCTCAAACATAATTTATGAAAAACTCAGCCTGAAAAACACTGCAGGTATCAGACAACCTAAAAGATCTACTTATGCCAAGAGATTCACTAAAGATGCCTGCCCCCGTGCCTACATCCATTTTTGATATATCTGTATAAATCGCGTGACCATTTAGAGGAAGATCACCGCCCAACCATTCTGTCCTAGAGGGTATCGTCATGTCCAACTTGGTGGAAAAGTTGAGAACTGGCGACGAATAGTCCGTTTGACCTGCTATTTCCCTCAGATTGGACTTGCCCGATTTTCTCATTCAGGATTTTCTAGTGACCCCAGTCTGAGTTGCGCCACATAAATGACTCGCGGAGTGGTTGAAGGTTCAGTAAAGTATTTATTGCCGCCTGTGGTGTACTCCTTCTCGCGCCGGTTATGAACAAGGATGCGATCCTTTGAACTTTCTCTAAATACTTTAGCTGATATCCACATTCAGTCGCTTTCCACCACACCACGGAACCATAGGTGAGGATAGGACGCACAATCGCTGTGTACATCCAATGGATAGTACTTGGCCTTTTTGACTCTTTCCTCGGTGTTCCTATTCCAGTTTAGCTTCTGGTCAAGTATGACGCCAAGGTATTTTACCTCCGGGGACAATTTCATTTCCACTCCGTCAAGAATGGGTTTATGGAACCCCCTTCTATATCTAAGAAGGCAGCTATAGTGAATTCGGATTTTCCTAAATTTCGCTCAATGTAAGCAACCACGTCATGTAGAGCACTATCAACAGAGCGATCCTTGATGTATGCATGTTGATAGTTACTAATTAATGATGGGTGTAAACGATCCCTGATATAGGTGTCAATCAGTCTTTCCAAAGTTTTGGTCTATAGATGTCTGATACCTGCATTTTTTTTCAGGCTGATGCGAGACTGATTGGTCTATAGTCCTTAGGCGTTGAGTGACTGGGTTTTCCCGCTTTGGGGACGAAGACCACCCTGACCTCATGCCACACAGTGGGAGGAATTCCAAAAAAGGGAAATAATTCTGCCGTTCTTAACCAGACAACCGATTGCGACCAAACTTGGCATGTTTGTAGAAAACATATTAGAGAAGTTAAGTTTTGAGTTCGGGCAGCTCCGCCCCTGTGGTATACAGGGGCGGAGCTGCTGGGTCTCAAAGTTGGCAAAGTTAACTTTCGCCTTTTTCGTCCGATTCATAAAATCTTTTTGCGTGTATTCTAGTAACTGAGGTCTACAAAAGTGTTTTAGCACCTAACAGTTATCTTGTATAGTTACCGAGATATCTGCATTTGAAAATTTAATTTTTAATTTTTTCCCCGACCCTGTGCTAATATTTTGTAGATATCGAAGCAGAATATGCACTAATTTTATCCGTTTAAACACGTCTAGATTGGAAACAAAATTTCCTATATAAAGAAAAATAGATTTTTGTCATTTTTAAGGAAAAAAGTATATGTCGTATTTTCTAGTTTTAGAAGAAGTTAGTTAAAAAGGTATAAAATATTTACTATCATCTTAAAGGAAACTTTCCAGAGAATATTCTCAAAGAAAGAACGGAACCAAAATATTCACGGGTATTGTTACCAAGCTTCTCCAATTTACACCATTTTTACACAAATTTCCAAAGTAAGACACATTTTCTCCAATCGCAAAGCTGAAATGTTAAAACTTTTGGCATATTTATATGTGGTAAGGTGTTGTAAGTTGAACTGCAAAGGGAAAAACGGCTTTTAGTATAGTATATATAGGGGAAAATCCAAAAAATCCCATTTTTGGGGATTTTCAAAATTATTTTGGGAATTGTGGGATTGACTTTTGGAAAATGATTCGCGAAATACATTCGATTTGTGATATCAAGACCTACAAACTACAAAATATTTCATTGAAATGTGTTCATTTTTAAAAATTTTATGTTGTTTTTACATTTCTGCCTTCACTTGAAAAGTGATTTTTTCACATTTTCCTGAGCCCGGCTTTTAGTATACCAGATTTTGGGGAAAACCCAAACCCTTTTAGGGGGATTTTCGAATTTATTTTCGGAATTGTGGGATTTATATTTACAAATATATTATAATTAGCCTCTATTTCTGACAGGTTTTGGGGATCTAACAGATTTTAGGGAAAAACAAAAAAATCCTTTTTTGGGGGATTTTCGAATTTATTTTCGGAATTGTGGGATTTATATTTACAAATATAATAATATTTTAATTAGCCTCTATTTCTGGTGTCAAGACGTTACTCAGTTATTATTTACGATTAGAAAAATATAAATATTTGAAAAAATAATAATGTATTTTCATTTTAATAAAAATGAAAATACATTTTGTAACTTTGTTTTAGTTTGCTTGCCTAATAATCTTTAAATTAAATGCAATGGAAAACAAAATATAGCTTTTGTTTGTGGTTCTAAAATTGAGCTCTCATATTGAAACTTCTAACCGCGAAGGTATAGTACATGGTGATGAGATGCGATGTTCGGAATTTTGTTACTGAGTGGCTAAGTTATTGTTTCCTGGTGGGAAATGTATTGGAAAAGTTCACCATGACCACGTTGTCTTTCAGTTTGCGGATGTAATGCAATCAAGATAGTCTGATATTCGATTTGATATTTATTTTGACAATTCGTTTGTTCCGATTTTAAAATCGATGGTGTTTTGAAATCGCCGTGATATCAAATCGCGTGATTACAGAACAGGCCCGATAATGAGTAGAAGTCATATCAGTTCTGTTAATGAAATATATTTAAAATAACCGACAGTAGTTTATTTTGTCACCGTCCTTTTAAAAGAACGCCATTTTCAGGAAAACTGTGAAAATTTCGAAGAAAAGTCAGTAACGAAATTTGATCGGCGATGCATTTTTATAATGATTCCAAAACAAAAATTCACTTTTTCAAAAAAAAAAATACATTTCGGCGCATTTTGTTTGCCCGAGGTTGCGAATTTTGAGGCCCTGCAGCTCCGCTCCTGTATGCCACAGGGGGCCAAACTCAAAACTAAACTTATACCTCGTCTACAAACATGCCAAGTTTGGTCGCAATCGGTTGTCTGGTTAAGAAACGGCAGAATTATTTCCCTTTTTTGGAATTCCTCCCATTGTGCGCCACTTTGAAGGTATAAAATTCCTAAGTAGGCAATGCCTAAACAGCATATTCATTGCTGTTGGCCCTGCATTTTGTAACATGGCTGGTGATATGCCGTCTGGTCCTGTTGATTTATAGGGTTCACAAGAATTAAGGGCCTGTTTCTGTAACTTATTTTCGTTCGTTTACGGAGAACGATCAAAAATCTCTCAACTATTACTTGAATTATATAAAACGCAGGTTAAAAATATTTTAGGTACGAGCTTTTTACGTGCTTTTCTATAGACACGTCGAATTATAAACTGCTGTGACTTATAGATTTCTCGGAATAGTTGAGTGATTTTTGATCGTTCGCCGTAGACGAACGATAATAAGTTACAGAAATAGGCCCTAATAGCCCACAGTATTTTCTCATCGGTTGCTAGGTCATTTACCATCGAAGACGCGCGTTCCTTTCCGTTAACACCTTCTATGCTTTCACAGAAGTTGATCCAGGAGGCTCGTTTGGCCTGCTGGACCGCATTCAATTAAAAGCTGTAGAAGTAAACGCATGATTTTGGATTGGTAAACATAAAAAGACCATGATTTTAAAGCTTTTTTCTACAATTAAACGTGATAGTATTATGAAAAAATATATGGCTGGGAAAAACTTGCGACTGAATCAAATTATCACTACGGATATTGAATCCAGGGTATATCTAAATGATAATTTACCACCAGCGGTCATAAAAGTGAAAAATATTTGTCGCAGTTTGATGAGGGATAAGAAAATAAAAGGCTTTCGTGTTATACCGTCAATTCCAGCTGTTATTATTTTCAACATTAATGGAGTGAAGCAATTTTGTGACGTTAATAAGCTTAGTGAGCTTATGGATGAGCCGCCTACTATGATTAGAAGCAGAATTGGTCGTAGGACCACCTTGGTGGTAAGGGATGAGTTCGGCACTCCAACTAGTAGTGCGGTGGATGCAGAAGAGTGATTTATAATATTTATTAAGATATGGTAGGGTGGGTGAGTTAGGATTTCGATATCCCCGGATTTATGCTTTAATTGCCTTTAAATACCAAAATAGCCAGAATTATAAAAACAATGAATTTTTAACAAATATGTGTTTGTTATTAGTTTTAAGTTTTTATGTACCTAGAACGCACATTTTCTCAAACATAATTTATGAAAAACTCAGCCTGAAAAACACTGCAGGTATCAGACAACCTAAAAGATCTACTTATGCCAAGAGATTCACTAAAGATGCCTGCCCCCGTGCCTACATCCATTTTTGATATATCTGTATAAATCGCGTGACCATTTAGAGGAAGATCACCGCCCAACCATTCTGTCTGGTTCTGGTATTTTACCTCCGGGGACAATTTCATTTCCACTCCGTCAAGAATGGGTTTATGGAACCCCCTTCTATATCTAAGAAGGCAGCTATAGTGAATTCGGATTTTCCTAAATTTCGCTCAATGTAAGCAACCACGTCATGTAGAGCACTATCAACAGAGCGATCCTTGATGTATGCATGTTGATAGTTACTAATTAATGATGGGTGTAAACGATCCCTGATATAGGTGTCAATCAGTCTTTCCAAAGTTTTGGTCTATAGATGTCTGATACCTGCATTTTTTTTCAGGCTGATGCGAGACTGATTGGTCTATAGTCCTTAGGCGTTGAGTGACTGGGTTTTCCCGCTTTGGGGACGAAGACCACCCTGACCTCATGCCACACAGTGGGAGGAATTCCAAAAAAGGGAAATAATTCTGCCGTTCTTAACCAGACAACCGATTGCGACCAAACTTGGCATGTTTGTAGAAAACATATTAGAGAAGTTAAGTTTTGAGTTCGGGCAGCTCCGCCCCTGTGGTATACAGGGGCGGAGCTGCTGGGTCTCAAAGTTGGCAAAGTTAACTTTCGCCTTTTTCGTCCGATTCATAAAATCTTTTTGCGTGTATTCTAGTAACTGAGGTCTACAAAAGTGTTTTAGCACCTAACAGTTATCTTGTATAGTTACCGAGATATCTGCATTTGAAAATTTAATTTTTAATTTTTTCCCCGACCCTGTGCTAATATTTTGTAGATATCGAAGCAGAATATGCACAAATTTTATCCGTTTAAACACGTCTAGATTGGCAACAAAATTTCCTATATAAAGAAAAATAGATTTTTGTCATTTTTAAGGAAAAAAGTATATGTCGTATTTTCTAGTTTTAGAAGAAGTTAGTTAAAAAGGTATAAAATATTTACTATCATCTTAAAGGAAACTTTCCAGAGAATATTCTCAAAGAAAGAACGGATCCAAAATATTCACGGGTATTGTTACCAAGCTTCTCCAATTTACACCATTTTTACACAAATTTCCAAAGTAAGACACATTTTCTCCAATCGCAAAGCTGAAATGTTAAAACTTTTGGCATATTTATATGTGGTAAGGTGTTGTAAGTTGAACTGCAAAGGGAAAAACGGCTTTTAGTATAGTATATATAGGAGAAAATCCAAAAAATCCCATTTTTGGGGATTTTCAAAATTATTTTGGGAATTGTGGGATTGACTTTTGGAAAATGATTCGCGAAATACATTCGATTTGTGATATCAAGACCTACAAAATATTTCATTGAAATGTGTTCATTTTTAAAAATTTTATGTCGTTTTTACATTTCTGCCTTCACTTGAAAAGTGATTTTTTTCACATTTTCCTGAGCCCGGCTTTTAGTATACCAGATTTTGGGGAAAACCCAAACCCTTTTAGGGGGATTTTCGAATTTATTTTCGGAATTGTGGGATTTATATTTACAAATATAATATTATAATTAGCCTCTATTTCTGACAGGTTTTGGGGATCTAACAGATTTTAGGGAAAAACAAAAAAATCCTTTTTTGGGGGATTTTCGAATTTATTTTCGGAATTGTGGGATTTATATTTACAAATATAATAATATTTTAATTAGCCTCTATTTCTGGTGTCAAGACGTTACTCAGTTATTATTTACGATTAGAAAAATATAAATATTTGAAAAAATAATAATGTATTTTCATTTTAATAAAAATGAAAATACATTTTGTAACTTTGTTTTAGTTTGCTTGCCTAATAATCTTTAAATTAAATGCAATGGAAAACAAAATATCGCTTTTGTTTGTGGTTCTAAAATTGAGCTCTCATATTGAAACTTCATAACCGCGAAGGTATAGTACATGGTGATGAGATGCGATGTTCGGAATTTTGTTACTGAGTGGCTAAGTTATTGTTTCCTGGTGGGAAATGTATTGGAAAAGTTCACCATGACCACGTTGTCTTTCAGTTTGCGGATGTAATGCAATCAAGATAGTCTGATATTCGATTTGATATTTATTTTGACAATTCGTTTGTTCCGATTTTAAAATCGATGGTGTTTTGAAATCGCCGTGATATCAAATCGCGTGATTACAGAACAGGCCCGATAATATTGTTTTTGATAATGAGTAGAAGTCATATCAGTTCTGTTAATGAAATATATTTAAAATAACCGATAGTAGTTTATTTTGTCACCGTCCTTTTAAAAGAACGCCATTTTCAGGAAAACTGTGAAAATTTCGAAGAAAAGTCAGTAACGAAATTTGATCGGCGATGCATTTTTATAATGATTCCAAAACAAAAATTCACTTTTTCAAAAAAAAAAATACATTTCGGCGCATTTTGTTTGCCCGAGGTTGCCAATTTTGAGGCCCTGCAGCTCCGCTCCTGTATGCCACAGGGGGCCAAACTCAAAACTAAACTTATACCTCGTCTACAAACATGCCAAGTTTGGTCGCAATCGGTTGTCTGGTTAAGAAACGGCAGAATTATTTCCCTTTTTTGGAATTCCTCCCATTGTGCGCCACTTTGAAGGTATAAAATTCCTAAGTAGGCAATGCCTAAACAGCATATTCATTGCTGTTGGCCCTGCATTTTGTAACATGGCTGGTGATATGCCGTCTGGTCCTGTTGATTTATAGGGTTCACAAGAATTAAGGGCCTGTTTCTGTAACTTATTTTCGTTCGTTTACGGAGAACGATCAAAAATCTCTCAACTATTACTTGAATTATATAAAACGCAGGTTAAAAATATTTTAGGTACGAGCTTTTTACGTGCTTTTCTATAGACACATCGAATTATAAACTGCTGTGACTTATAGATTTCTCGGAATAGTTGAGTGATTTTTGATCGTTCGCCGTAGACGAACGATAATAAGTTACAGAAACAGGCCCTAATAGCCCACAGTATTTTCTCATCGGTTGCTAGGTCATTTACCATCGAAGACGCGCGTTCCTTTCCGTTAACACCTTCTATGCTTTCACAGAAGTTGATCCAGGAGGCTCGTTTGGCCTGCTGGACCGCATTCAATTAAAAGCTGTATAAGTAAACGCATGATTTTGGATTGGTAAACATAAAAAGACCATGATTTTAAAGCTTTTTTCTACAATTAAACGTGATAGTATTATGAAAAAATATATGGCTGGGAAAAACTTGCGACTGAATCAAATTATCACTACGGATATTGAATCCAGGGTATATCTAAATGATAATTTACCACCAGCGGTCATAAAAGTGAAAAATATTTGTCGCAGTTTGATGAGGGATAAGAAAATAAAAGGTTTTCGTGTTATACCGTCAATTCCAGCTGTTATTATTTTCAACATTAATGGAGTGAAGCAATTTTGTGACGTTAATAAGCTTAGTGAGCTTATGGATGAGCCGCCTACTATGATTAGAAGCAGAATTGGTCGTAGGAGCACCTTGGTGGTAAGGGATGAGTTCGGCACTCCAACTAGTAGTGCGGTGGATGCAGAAGAGTGATTTATAATATTTATTAAGATATGGTAGGGTGGGTGAGTTAGGATTTCGATATCCCCGGATTTATGCTTTAATTGCCTTTAAATACCAAAATAGCCAGAATTATAAAAACAATGAATTTTTAACAAATATGTGTTTGTTATTAGTTTTAAGTTTTTATGTACCTAGAACGCACATTTTCTCAAACATAATTTATGGCCACGGGTAGTCATATTGGACAGATTGTCAGTGATGAATCTTTTATAAGAAATTTTTGTTTAAACCAAACACAGTTTAAGATTGGGTGCTTTAATGTCCAATCTTTAAAACATGGTGCCCACTTATCTAAATTTGATGAAGTGAGGAATGTTCCATAATGTTTCAAATCCTAGAATTGTTATCAATAACCAACAAAGTATGTATTACATTAAGAAGACTATACTCTTTGAAAGCTTACACACCAAGGCATGTAAGAAGTCGTTTGGCTCATTCGTTGTTAATGTCCACACTGAATTATGGTATAGAAATTTTTTCTGGGACTTGGACCTATAACATTAATAACATTGAAAGGATTCTAAGAAAAATTTTACGTTATGTTTTCGAAATACAAGATCATGAGCGTGTAACTGAACTTACCCCAGTATTTTTAGGGTGTACTTTTAGGGATTATCTAAACTCTCGTATTCTACTACATTTTTATAAGATAATGAAAATAGGAAAGCCTGAAATCTTGGTTAATCAATTTTCATTTATAAATTCAACGCGTAATGTTCAGATTGATGCCCCCCTTATTCACTCTACAGCTCTTGAATTTTCTTTTTTGGTTAGAGTCTACCGTAGTTGGAACTGCCTTCCTAATCGATTGAAAATGTTTTCTTACTCTTATACCACATATAAGAGACACCTTACTGATTACTATAACGGCACTCTGCCGTAATACTAACTTGAAATTTTACGCATGTCCTAGCTATTCTAAGGCCTTTTTTATAACCACATTTTTCCTCTATTCATATGGTTGGGGAGCCATTTTTTAAATCTTTAATTAGTTTTTGAACTATTTTTATAATTCATAATAATACATTTAGTTTAATAAGTTTGCTAATGCTGTACATAGTTGAGTATCTGACAATACATGTATAATTGGCCTTTTTGGCTTTCTTTGTATTGATATTGAATAAATAAATAAATAAAATAAATAAATATTTTGTGTGGCGAACATCTTGATATGGTGGGGGTGACGGAAACCTGGCTTAAGTCGTATATAACTAATAAAATTGTTGACATTCCTGGATACAAACTATTTAGAAATGATCGTTCGGAATTTAGAGGAGGCGGTGTTGCTGTGTATTTGTCCAAGAAGTATAAAGGTAGACAGTTACTCAAGGTGTGTGATCCAGGTTTATGTGAAGGGATATTTCTGCAGATACGTTCCGGAAACTCGAGTTTAGTCGTGGCTGTTGTTTATCACCGAACGGTAATATTGATGTTTTAGAAAGTTATTTAGCTGATATAAGTGCAAGGTATGGAGATGTAATAGTTATGGGAGATTTTAATTATAACCTTTTGAACCCAAATAATTTACCCAATTTTAATCATTTCCTTACTCGATGTAATCTGACTGTTTTGCATAACAATATGCCTACTCATTATGACTCTTTTAGAGATTCTTATTCATTGATCGACTTTTATTTAATAAGTAATTCATCTTCCGTTTTACAAAGTAATCAATTCTATCTTTCTGCACTGAATTCTAACCATGTCTTTTTACTTGTTGAATATGACTTTGAAATTTCAGTTAGTACTCAATATGTGAAGTACCGAGATTCTGCGATCAATATGAAAAGCTTACTCTCTGATATTTACGAAATTGATTTCTCTATACTTTAACTGCACAAATGACACAGATATTCAACTGTCGCATTTAAGCCAAATACTATTAGCACTTTTTGAAGAACATGTACCTGAGAAGATGAAAGTTATTTCGACTAAAAAAAACACCTTGGTTTAACGATATGGAGGTGAAACTAGCTATAGAAAACAGAGATCTAGCTCTGAGAGCATATACGGAGAACAAGACTGATAGAAATAAGTGTATATATAGGCAATACAGATCTATAGCTCGCAGAGTAGTGAGACGTGCTAAACGTTCCTATGGAGAGCGTCTTTTCGGCGGAGCTTCCGACTCCCGGGAAATGTGGTCTCGAATAAGGTCCACTGGTGCCATTGGCTGTGATAGTAACTGTGATATTGATTCTGATTATTTGAACAATTATTTTACTTCTGTGTCATCTAACTCTGTGTCTAATATTAGTAATGTGTTTTCCTTCAACGATCGTGATGATGTTCTTAATTTTAGATATATTGATTCTTATGAATTACAAATTGCAATATTTAGGATTAAGTCATTGTAGTGTAGATGGTATTCCAATTCGGTTTTTAAAACTTGTGTTTCCCTTTGTTCATCACCATATACTACATCTATTTAACACTATCAGGGTTGTTGTGGAATCCGATTGCTGTCGGAATCGGAATTGAAATCGAGAAAAAAAAATAACTTTCTGTGACACAAAATTTATTTTTTTCTCGTCGTGGAATACGACTGTTGTTCGAATCGGAATTGAAATCGAAAAAAATAACCTTTTGTGACACCAAAATTATTTTCTTTCTCGGTTTCAATTCCGATTCCGACAACAAACGGATTCCACAACAACCCTGTATAATTACAACCAGTAAATTCCCTTCTGCTTGGAAAATTGCAAGAGTGACACCGCTACAGAAGAAAAATACATCTGGGTTGGAACCTTCTGATTATCGCCCGATTTCGATACTACCGGCGTTATCTAAAGCCTTTGAGTACTTACTCAAGGACCAAATATACGAGCACTTGGACAGCTTCTCTTTAATTGACCAATGTCAGTCTGGGTTTCGTAAACATCAGGGCGTAGTTCCAATTTAAGTGATCTTTGTTCTGGAGTTCCTCAGGGATCAATATTAGGACCTACATTATTCTTGCTTTACATTAATGATCTCAGGTTATCCGTTGTTAGTTCTGAACTCTCTATTTACGCAGATGACATTCAATTATTCTGTTCGTTGGATTCAAATTCCCTTGGTCAATGTGTACGACTTTTAGATGGAGATATAGGACGTATTTGATCTTGGGCAACAATAAATAATTTAAGAATTAATATCGAAAAGACAAAATGTGTAATATTCCGTAGAGGGCAAAGATCCATTGTAGATCACGACATAACTGTGCAGAGTAGTGTTATTATTCCAACGGATGTTCTAGCGTGCCTTGGATTTAATGTTGACTGCGACCTTAAGTTTACCAACCATATTTCTCTAAAATAAATCTTATTCTCAGAAAACTGTACAGTCTGAATGTGATTTTACCTGTTCGAATAAAATATCTGTTGGCCCATTCGCTTCTAATGCCTAATATAATTTACGGTATAGAAGTTTTTACTGGTACTAACAGATCTAACATACGTAGACTTGCGAATTGCTTCCATGGCATTTTAAGATATGTTTATGGAAATCGTTGTAGAAGTAACTATGATCACTTTAGTAAACAACTTTTGGGCTGTTCGTTTGAGCGCTTTCTCGATATGAGATGTCTATGCTTTTTCTTTCGTGGCATTAAATCTGGCAGAACATCTTATCTTTTATCTGATTTTATCTTTTTAAATTCTAGTAGAAATTCTCAAATTCTTATTGAACACTTCAACCGAACGATTGATGAACAATCATTTGCAGTTCGTATTGCAAGACTATGGAACCGTCTTCCCTACAGTATCAAGAATTTTTCAATAACCGCAAGAAAATTTAAGGAAATTCTTCTTCGTTTCTATTCTCAATTAGAGGAATAAATTCATGTTTGGAGTTCTCACTGACAATTTTTACATATGTATAAAAGCCTGATAAATTCCATGTGGTTTATGTTTAGAAAATGTGCGTTTTAAGGATTTTAGTATTAAGTCTAGTTTACGAAATTTTTCTCAATGAATTGTATTCCTATCAACGTATAGTCCAAATATGGGCTTTAGTTGATAAATAAATGAAATAAATAAATTAAAAATGGTATTTGTTTTACTAAAAATAAAAAAACACCAGATTTTGTTGGCTAAGATAACAAATAAAAGATGTATGCTAAAACATCAAACACAGTTGTTTTTTATTCCAGCAGTAATTTTTGATATTAAATAATTATAAACATGTTTTCTAAAGCAGAAAGAACTGCTGCAACAATCATTTTTTGAGTGTGTAATAATGTACGTCGCATTGTATTGCATGTATGTAATTCGCCACTTTTAAAATTGATACACAATAGCGCCCTTTTTATAAATACTCGTACATACATTAATAAATATGTTATACAGTTATCCGTTAACATAACATTTATTTACTCTTTCGATTGAATATTACAAATATTGATATAAATTCTTAACATAAAGGACAGGAATGCGTGCATGTCTACCAATGGAATAAAAAATGACCATATAAACAATAATTTCCGTTCAGCATGATCATAAGAAGAGACGCACTCAAGATAGTTAAAATCGAATAATGTTAGCAGCTAATTAATCATTTGATTTCCTGTTTGAAGTGAGTAAATTAATAGCAGTAATAGCATCGGGAAACATAGAGTGGTAATTAAGTAGAGGGACGTAAGTGGCACCAATGACACGTCCAGCAAACCAACGACCATGTAAAGCATTTACAGCTAAAACAGCAGTTGTTATGCTTGGACATTTAACATATACGTTACCAGTTGGTGTAACTTTATCGACAAACATATGCAATACACCACCATGTTTTGAACATTCGTCAACGACATCGTCTCTTATCTCAGAATCCCAATTAGGATTAGTCTCTGTGCGTGGATCAAACATATTTGATAACAAAAAGCATTGTGTTGCTATTGGTGGATTTTGTGCTTGAGTGTTTATGGGTACTGGCTGTGGAGCAGTAGCTAGTAGGGCATTGGCTGCAGCTTGAGGGACAGCAAGGCCAGCACCTTCGGCTAGTTTAAACATCAATTGAAGACGTCCAGTTGCTCCTAGATCGATGCCACTTCGATCCATTTCATCAGTATCGAGGGACGATGTATTCATGTCTAGTCTCTCCGTTACGTTACCCACCTTCATTGGACGTCCTGCTAGTTCAAAACCATTCAACTGCTCTAATGCTTTCTTCGCATCTTCCGCATTGTGATACTGAAACAGAAAATTTAAAATATTTTCAATTTCAAATAAATAATGTTTGATATTAATGTATTCATTGGAAATCTAATTTAAATATACAAAATTGACGCAATTTAACATACTAAACGCTCATCATCACACACATCACGTGAAGTGATTTCAGAAAAGTTTTGAATTAACTTTTACTACAATCTTCAAAGATTCGTATTAAATTCTAATAGACATATGAGACATTCTTCTAAATTGACTGCTATCATGAATTTGAAGAGCATTTTATTTTACTTAATTTAAATTTTAATTTATTGTATTTCCGTTTGTTTTTATTTCGGTCTTTAAATCGTTATTGATTTGTCATTAGGATATTCTCCTGGCTCTTGACCATCTTTTCCTCTATTATATAGTAACCTTCACCGTTTTTTAAAAAAAACTTCGCATTTAAATTTATTTGTTTCATAATTTTAACCGAACCTTAAAAAAAATTGTTGGGGTAACCCTACATGCAACAATAATATGGCATCACCATATTGCAACTTGCCGATCTGGCAACACGTGGCAAGCGACGCGCTCTAAAAGGACGCTTGTTCGCCATCTTTGAATTTTAAGATATTCATTCAATGTACAGTAACATAGCTAAGCAGAAGTGTTTTCTAAATAATAATAAGCATCATTTGAATTTACGAGTTTCAATTACAAAACGTAGAAGTACAACAAAAATTAAAAACAGTTATATAAATTAAATAAAAGTTCTGGATTACGCGATGTACTCCGTAGCCAGATTTTAAATGAGTCCTAAATCCTTATATGATTTTGTCAATATGAAACGTAAATCCAATCTAAGGCCTGAAGTGATCAGTTGATAAAAAGAATTTTGCAAAATTCTTTTTATCAACATATTCTTTTTAACAAGACTTCCTTCCCTAAAGGACAATATTCCACTATTGGATCAGTTGAGAATAATTTTTGGTCTTTACGGTCTCACATATGGTACCCAATTACTTTTATTAAAAATCGATGGTTGCATATGGGAGTTTCGACATTACGGGCCAATTTCGACATAATTTTTGGCATTGACGTTTTTGCAGAATTCAACACTTCAGATGGGTAGATATATTCCGTTCAAGAATAGCTACTCTATTATCGAGGGTACACATAACCTTTTTTAATTTTGAACTGAATTATACCAATTTTTTTGAAAATATAGCCCCTAGGGTAATGACGAGAGATTATAATAGCCGAGGCCCCTCATTCTCAATTTTGGTAGAACTCCTCGAAAAATAGTATTGATTTTTTACATATTATTGATTTTATTTTATCAGAAAAATCAATATTTTTGTCGATTTGTTTAAACTTTATTTTCCGATAACTCGATAACTAAGCATGTTATTTTGAGGTGTTCCATCCAAATATGGCATCGAGGATCCTGGCGGTCGCCCTTTATAGCTCCCTTGTTAATCGCCATTCCCCTGTCATTTTTTATACAAATAATACAATATACAAAAGTCTCTATAATTTCGTTTTGAATACTTGCATTCAAAAAAATTACATGGGTCGGAACTTAGATTTCACACTGAAGTTAAAAAGCACAAAAAAAGTTATAACAAGTATTGAACTTTAAAAATAAAAGCAGCACAGAGGAATGACGCACGTGAGTTGGAAATCTCATTTCGAAAGACAAAGCGCGACTTACATCATTTTAATAATATTGTTGGCGCAAAACCAACAACAAGTATATGTAATAGATTTAATATTTTTTATAATTTCATTATTAAGATTTGACAGGGGAATGACGCAAATCTTCAGGGACAAAAAATAATCTTCCATAAAAATAGTAATTGATAAAAAATTTTAAACATTAATAGAAAACATAAATCATTAACCCCCAATTTCACAATCTCCGGTTAGAGCTAACTCCCAGCTAAAAAATAAAAATGTCATACAATTTAACGGAGATTGTGGAATTGGTCGTAAATGTTATATTTCACATTGAACCAAATTTAATAAATAAATATGTAATTTTTTTTTCAAAAAATTTTAAAAAATTAAGCGAAATTAGATTTATGGAAAGCCATGGGAATGACATTTGAGCACATTGGTAGATAATTTTTTCATAAAAAATAATTTTTCCAAAAAAATTTTAGTGACCGCAAAGGACCTATTAAGCTTTGTAATAAAGTAAATGCCAATGTAGAATATATTTTACTTCTCCTAATTTAAATACACAAAGACAGCAAATTATCCGGTAATGTCGAAATCACCCATATACATATATTTATAGTCATTAACATTAAAAAATACTTAGGTTATCTTTCCTCTACCAGATGTAACAATCTTGCCGCGATGTAGAGGCTTCAACTCGGGCTCTTCTTCTGGAATCATCGTCAATCTACGAACTTGGTTCCCAACTTTGACGTAACTTCGATATGAAGAGTTCGAGGTTGCAAAGGTTGCATACAGGCAAAAAGTATATACGAGGAAATCCCTTCTTAACATGGTTCGTAGTCATGGGTAATCGACTATGTTTGAACGGAGCCTCGATGATACCTGGGCGCCTCAGCGAGTAAATAGACTTCTTCGCCAAGTACTTACCATAGCACCGGGGATTATTCTATGGCGGACCTCCACTCCCCTACACTTTTGGGTCCAAAAATTAATTTTTCAAACAACATAACAACCATATCAACAACTACTACCGCTACAACAAGAAGCATTAAAAGGGGATGAACCCCTACAATGCCTACGGATAGCCAACGTCCGAGCTCTATGTCCAATGCCAGTCATCCTAGTCCCCTCACAAATATATCCGAAGTCCGTCCATAATACACTCACCCGTTACCCCTAAATCTCATAATAGATGAGGTAATTAGGGGAGAATTAACTCAATTAAGGGACATCGACACACTGAACCGGGATATAACCACTCAGTATGGTGAGTTATGTCAGCAATTGTCGGAGATGGTGGATAATGATTCCCTCATCGGACTTAGCCAGGAGAGCGTGCCAGCGGACTTGATGGAAGATCTTACTCTGCCGGATAGTGAACGTGAGATCACGATTATCTCCGTCCCGACTAAGGAGAAGGTCATAACCATCGAGACAAAGCCGGCAACTAACCTTGCCGTGACGTGACGGGAACCGACCTGTCGACTCTACCACCTCAACCTGAGTCGGTACCCGACTCCTCAGTCTGAGTCGGTACCCGACTCCATGGCTAGCAAGTCCTCCAACGCAGAACGCCTGATCCTGACGCGTCAATGAGCTATAGACCCAGACACTGGTGATAACTCTTCGACGAGCGGTAGGAAAAGATCGAGGAGAAAGAAGGCTCGCGACGCCTACCAACGGTCCTGCTCTTATCTGAGACTGATCTAATCCAACTGGAAAGCGATACTCGCCGTGAACGGCTTTATCCCCAAATAGCGAAGAAATCGTCCCTGATTGGGCCTCTACCTCTCTCTACACCGGTGGTGAATGCAGCTCCTACAAATGCGACAGAGAAGAAAAAGCGTGGTAATATGCCAAGCGGACCCTCTGAAGCAGGGTCGCTGCAATCTGAAGGTAGGATAACAAATCTTACTTCAGAGGCAACGAACCCCACTGATAGTCCTATTGGTAAGACACAATTGGTCACCCTTTATCCAGACGCGATACGAACTGGAGTAATGATCACCAAGGTTACTTCAGAACTATCCAAAGCAAATACATCTAAGGTGATGATACCAAGCAACACGCGAGGTACAACATCCTTACAAGAAAAAATTATGCAACCGGGAGCCGAATCTTCAACACGGACTCCGGCATCTAAAACAACCACATCTGAGGTGATGATACCAAGCAAAAGCAGCAATTTAGCCTGGAGCCGATATTTCGACACGGACTCTGGCAAGAGAAGGGAGACAACAAAGTCTGTTTCCAAACAGAAGGAATTGAAGGGGTCAGTCGCACGTGGCGGTAAAGCATCCTCTGGGTCTATACCAACAAGGAAATAGACTAAACCCTACTCAAAATCCAAAGTACGGAAACCAGCTCCCCATCCCAATCAATCTCTGATTGGCAGGTGGAAGTAGTAGATCTGGCTGATTCAGATGGGAAAATCAGCCCCTCCAACTGGAGGCTGCTAGAGTTAAAGCTACTCAATCTTATGCTGAGGTGCTCTTTGATGAAACGCAGTGGAAAGAGGGCGTCAAACTGATCAAATGCGCCAACGAGGAGTCTTTGAACTTCCTTCGTTATGCAATTGAGAATGTTGAAGACGCCTGGCCGAACGTAAAATAAAAGGTGATCCCACAGCCCACATTACCTCTTCGAACGATAAAGTAGACAATGTTCTAATTCAAGAAAACTATATCGTTGAGAATGAGGTGACTGGTTTGGGCAATAAAAATTACATCACATACTCTGCTCATTCAGAGGACAAGGTGAGAACATGTTTTGTAGGTAGAAAGAATCTTAACTTAATCCTTCAGTATAATTACAGCAATGGAGACCTGATTTTATTTTGAATTCTGGGCTAAAGATTTGCAATATTGGTAATGATCCAACTTTCCAAAACGGAAATAGGTCGGAAGTAATAGACATAACACTGACGAACCTAGACGACACTGTTCTTGCAGATTGTCCAAGGAGAACTCCTTCTCGGACCATTATGGGTTATGAAATACCTTTCAGGAACCAAAGGGAAACTAACTGCTTGGAGTATAATGGCCTTGTTCGTCGACACGGGGAGGTTAGAAACAGCAGTTGACATTTTTACTGCAACACTGTTAGATAGTCTTGAGAGAACATGTCCCCTTACATATCCAGGAAAAAGGTCACAACCTGCATGGTGGACCAAAGACATTCGTAAGTCAAGGCAGACTACTAGGAAATTGTACAACAGAGCCAATAGAACCAAAGCAAGTACTGATTGGGATCGCTATAAGGAAGCTTTCAACATGTACAAGAGCGAGGTCAGACGAGCGAAACGCGTCTCCTTTGTAAATTTCTGTGAACGCATAGAAGGGGTAAATGATTCCTCCAGATTACGAAGATTGGAATCAAATGGACTGAGTCTAGCTCCGATACCCTGCACCGCCTGGCTACGACACACTTCCCCGGGTGTTCGAACCTGGTCCGGGATACATGTCTTAATAAAGGCACAGAACGCAGAGAGAGTTTAGTAATCAATGAGAAAATCCTGTGGACCATTAATTCCTTCGAACCCTTTGAATCGACTGGATCAGATGGCATATTACCGGCCGTGCTACAAAACGCAGGGTCAAGAGCGATATGCTTACTCTTAACGATTTTTAGGTTGTGCCTACTGAGGAATTTTATTCCCTCCAAATGGCGTGAAGTTAGAGTGGTTTTCATTCCCAAAGCTGGAAAACGTAGTCACCCAATGCCTAAGGACTACAGACCAATCAGCCTCTCATCTTTTTTATTGAAAATTTTGAAGAGACTGATTGACATCTATATCAGGGTCGATTACACCCATCTTTAATCAGCAGTAGTCAACATGGGTCGCTAGTAATCTAGGAATAATACACTTTGGCTACTTTCCTAGACATAGAAGGAGCCTTAAATAATGTGAAGTTGGAATCGATACGTAACTCCTTAATGGATGTGGACATTCCCCCTCTACTGGTTGATTAGATTGGTACAATGCTAAACAGCAGAATCATAAACGCATCACTTACAGAAGAACTCCTCAATGTGGGGTACTGCCACCCCTTCTGTGGATCTTGGTACTAAATGGAATACTCAGATCATTTGAGGAAGAAAGAGTGAAAATTGTCGCCTACGCCGATGATGTTGTCATTATGGTTGGATGCAAATTTTTCTCGACTATCACCGATCTTATTCAGGGTGCTCTTAGGAGGCTATCTAGATGGTCAACGGCAAAGGGCTGGGCATCAACCCCATGAAGTCCGAGCTAGTACTATTCACCAGAGGGAATAAGATACCACATTTCACCAAACCTATCCTGGACGGAGTGGAGCTGAACCGGTCCTCTGGGGCTAAATACTTTGGTGTCATAATTGACCGGAAATTGAGATGGAAAAGAAACAGAGGAAGGAGTCAAAAAGGGATTGAACCACTATACTCGTGCAGAAACTTCATATAGGCAAGAGCTGGGGGCTCAAGCCAAGTACCATCCACTGGATGTATACAGCTATAGTGCGTCCTATACTTACCTATGGTTCAGTGGTATGGTGGAAGGCGAGTTAATTATCAGCTTAAAACGTTAAAGAAAGTACAAAGAGCGGCATCATTATTTATATCCGGTGCGAAAAAGAGCACATCGAAGGCGACCCTCGACATGGGGTCTTTTGTTAAGTGCTACAAAGTGCGCTCTCAGACTCCGAGAAGCTCGTGTGTGGCGAAACGCGGATTGGTGCCACTCGGCCATTCTCATTGAGGCATCAAGAAGGTTTGATCTAAGGACCGACAGACTATTTGTCACCAGTTCAGAAATTCTCCTCAAACCTCGACATAATGTTCCCCCCAGAACAGACTGGTCATGCGGCAACCTTCCTTTGATGGGCCATGCAATATACACAGACGGTTCAAAGATGGATGTAGGTACAGGGGCAGGCATTTTCAGCGAATCTCTTGGCATAAATACGTCCTACAGGTTAGGCGACACCTGAAGATCTTTGCTATACTGCAAGCCCTCAGCTTGATAAATCGACGAAAACTCGGGCAAGATAATCACATAACATTCTATGTTGACAGCCAGGCTGCTCTGAAGGCACTGAAGTCAGCCACTATTAAGTCAAAGGTGGTTAATGAGTGCCGTTTGGAACTACAGCAATTGGAAGACAAAATCAGACTTTGTTGGGTCCCCGGACACTGTGATATCGCGGGGAACGAGAAGGCTGACGAACTCGCGCGAAATGGACCAGCGATGGACGCTGCAAGGGTTGATCCATCCCTATTCATTTCGTGTTACTATGAAGAAGAAGAAGAAGAAATGACTAGCAGGGTTAAATGCTACTTTTATCCCCTCACCTTAGAGAGAAGGGTATACGAGTACAACATTTGTTACCAGCCAAAAGTGTAACTCATCGAAGGAGTGATGATCCGTTTCGGATCATTTGAGGTAATTCTGAAATGCCCGTCCGTCCATCCGTCTGTCTGCTGGCTGGTGCGAACTCTCGAAAGGATTAACCGATTGACTTCCAATTTGGTTTGCGGTAATATTAATCTCTATCTCCGGCTAAGTTCAAAGATGGGCCATATTGGTCCACTTCTTCTAGTACCTCCCCCACAAAGGGTTAACATTTAGTGAAATATTGATTCATTAATAACTTATATACTACTAACTCGAATATTCTGAAAATCCACACATAGTATTAGTTTATTAGTCGCGTACACCTCAAGAAAAATGGCGAAGTAGCCACGCCCCTTTTAGTACCCCACACAAATGGACCATTTTGAACCAGAAGTTAACTGCTTTTAGCTTTAGTATCAGTCCATGCGCTACCTATACATATACAAGCAGAAAAAACAAATTTTCTTCTAATATTAAGCAATTACGATTTCTCAATATTGCCACTTGTTAAGAAATTCCCTAAGCTTTTTGAATGTGTCCCCGAATTTACTCCGTCTTATCGGCACCAAACTCTCCTCTTTTTGGACAAAAGTTGCCCCTATAATAAAACTGTGAAACATTTTATAATTTTTTGTTCAATTCCAACTTTCATGGAAAGTACATTTAGTATTTGGACCACAACTTTTCAGTTGAGACTTGTTATGCGTTAAATTAAAGGGAATTATGAGGGCTACATATGCCTCATATATCACCTTCACGTAGAATCTTTGGTTTAGTAACAGTCGTCAAAAATATGAGAAAAAAAATTATTTTTTTAAAACACTTTTTCCTGGTTCAAAAAAAAACATAAAAAAAATGAAAAAAAGTCTAAAAAATTATCACATTTTTAAAAAGCCAGCATGCTAACGATGAAAACACTGTCTTTAAAAAATCTATGGATAGATGTAAAAGTTATGAGCCATTTTGTAAATGTAAGGGAAATTCAAAAAAATGATGTTTCATATTTTTCCGTTTTTAAATGATGTTTTTGCTTATATTGAATTCGCCATATGTGAGAGAGTCATGTGAGACACTGCACTTGCATTTTATTTTATGAGGATTGATGTCAGACATTATGGAGAGAACGAGGTTTTATGGCCGTACGAATCCCTCCATAAAACATTATATGATATGTGATATATTGGATAAGATCCGCTCAGGTAGATGGTCATTCAACAATATTTGTGTTGTTTTATTTATGAGGTTTCCATTCAGTTACGCCTTTTAGGGGCATGGACATCCCAGTCGTATATACAGGTAGTAAAATTATATGTACGCAATACAAAGTAGTATGCGGCAGTCTTGAAAATATTTGGTTTCTGCGTTCGAAGCAAACTTTATGTCAGCTGCAACTTATGTACCTTAAACCCGGAATTTTTTTGTACTAAACCACTGTTTCTAAGTGAAAGAGATATTTCCAACATTGTTGGCCCACATTAACAGCTTCAATTTAACGTATAAGTCGACCTGATCGGGCATATACTCCAAAAATTTTAGTGCAAATACTAAGGGTACCTTCGACGAATACATATAGTATTTTTAATAAAAAATTTAAAAAAAATTACCAATAAAAAATGTTTTTGGTTTTGATTTTATATAACAGTCTGCCACAATCTACACAAAAAATAATTTTTAGGTCTGAGACACAAAAAAAAAAATTGTTTGTTGCATAGTGTAATTGAGCTAGATGAATAAAATTTGATATAGATACTTCTTGTAGTGGTAGCTTGGGATTGAAAATGGGCAATATCGGTGGATTTTTTGATATAACCCCGATATATAGCATCTCCTCGATTTGATTTCTTAACGTCATAGAGACAGCAAATGTCAACTGATCGGGCTAAAAATTTGCAACTGGGGATTATTTATACCCGGAATTCTTCACACAACAACGGTAGTCGTAGCTCAATGTTTTGATATAGCCCCCATACAAAGGTCCCTCTAGATTTGACTTCGAAATTGGTATAATTAGTTTATTTGTACCAGAAACCATTTACATGCGATCCATGGTGGAGGATATATAAGATTCGGCTTGCCGAACTTAATCCGCCTTTAGTGGTTTTTTTATTTGGGCAGATGATGTCAATTTTGGGCAGTCTCTGCGGAAATGTTGGGCCGAAAAAAAGTTTCCAGCGGCAACATTAGTCACAGGTAACACAGCGATCACCATCAATATTATTATATTCCGCTTCAATTCTTCTTCTCCAAAGCTTCAATTCACTATTTATTCCACACTTCAAAAGAACTGTCAGACGAAATAAATAAATATTTTTCAAATAATTGTTTACAACTTTCTTTATTTAATATTATCATTTTAGATGGAAAAGGACATTGGAATTTTGACAAAATTTTGGTGTTTCAAAAAGCTATCATCGAGGTGAGTTATGAATCTTATAATATTCTTCAATATTTGTTGCATCCACATTGCAACGATGACTTTGTTAGGGCGAAATCCTAGGTTTCTTGATTGAATGTCTTGTTTTTCACAAAATATTTTAACAGGCGAAAAAATCGTACTAATCGTACTTTTTGGTATTTTCAGCCAGATGGACAACTAAAATGCAGATGTTGTATTTTTCTCATGTTATTCTACCCATCGAGTAGCGCAATACTGCTTTAATTTTTGCTTTTTATCATCCCGGAGATTCCTCTTATTAGAAATTGCTTCTTGAAGAGCTATTTGCCTTTTAGGATATGGAAAAAAGTGGTATATGGTTCGGATAGTACCGAGACAATTTCTAACTGCGACTACTTTGCATGCGTAACATACAACCAAGATGAAGCTGTGAGCTACGCAGTGTGAATATAGTGCCTTTTCTTGGATATATGATTGTGTCCCATGAAATTTTCCGGTCATTGCTCTTGCGCTGTCATAGCATTGCCCAAATATATACTATATACTGCAATCAATACCAGACGTTTCGATCTATATACCATGCCAGAGTTAGGAGCCGATGCGGCGCAAATCGGCGGCGCGCAGCCGCCACCCATTATTTCAATTATTTCGCCGCCGCACAGTGTGGTAGATCGCAAATCTAACTGGACAAAATTAATAAATCGCGTTGGGTTCACTTCTCACTTACTAACTTATATAAATTACTATAAAAAATCAAAATTTTTTTAAAAAGATTTTTTTTTAATAAACTGACACAAAAAATAAATAGTTCTCACTGCCAAGAAAAAAAAATAAAAAAAAATCTTAAATAAATCCTCTGAGATTATTTGTATATGTATATTAGGGCGGGTCGATTTAAAAATCGCCCATTGCTCAGTGAAAATCGTATTCTAGGGATCAAAATAAGAAACTTTGCCGAAGGAACCATACCTCTAAAACGAATTCTGATGTCCCGGAAAAATCCCACTTTGACCCATTTAGAGTGCTCCAATCGAGTCCAAATGTATGACCGACCCCCACTCAGTGAAGTGCTCAGTGAAAATCGTATTCTAGGGATCAAAATAAGAAACTTTGCCGAAGGAACCATACCTCTAAAACGAATTCTGATGTCCCGGAATTTGGGTCGAACTTTTGGGTAGGGGCAAATTAGGTTATTGCTTGGGGTGGTTTACTTACCACATGGCGACTTGGACATGTTCGTCGTGATATATTTCTGAATTATACTGACATTATTGTCGTTGGAGACTTCAATTATAATTTATTTGATCCTACTAAATCTGAACTTTTAAGATCCTTATGTTTGCGTTGTAGTTTATCTGTTTCCCACAACTCGAGACCTACCCATTATGATGTAGGCAGAGACTCTACTTCCTTACTAGACTTCTTTCTTGGAATGATTAGATACTCTGATCAGGTTCAGTCTCCTTCTTTATCTGATCATGCACTAATTTTTGGATTTGAGGTCGAGAGGCAGGTAGAGTTTGTTGAATTTCGCGATTATAATAACATTGATTGGAATGGACTGTTCTCCTATCTACAAAACAGTGATCTCTCTTTCTTTTTTGGGGTCTCTGTTGATGATAAATGTGATTTTCTTTGCTCCCTTCTCAATTATTTATTTTCTTTTGTTCCTATAGTTAGGAGAAGAATTCATAGTAGCCATAATTCTTGGATGGATTCCCATGAGATTGTGTATGCTAGATCTCTCAGAGACTTAGCATTTTCTGCATATAAGGATAATCGCACTTCTGAAAACTGGAGGCTTCGTAATAGAGCGAAAGGTGTCATACGTAGTAGAAGGAGGAACAATTTTTGCAGGCTGTTCAATGGATTGGGTTCGGACGGAATGTGGAGGGTACTTAGATCATCTGGCTGTGTTGTTGATGAACATTCTGATGCGGATCTCGATGTTGACAGTTTAAACGAATTCTTTGTTGGGCCTTCAAGGTCTTACAATGATATTACTTTTCTATTGAAGTGGTAAAACCTATTTCCCGAGAAGTGTTTTAAAATTGATGGAAATTATGCAATTTGTACAATATGCGCGAAAACGGTAGAAATAAATATTCAGGCTTATTGCAAATGAATTATAAATTTGTTTACGAATTTAATAAATTTTTTGTTTCCAATAAGCCTGATTGTTGAGATTAAGGTCTGCTCTAATATCTAAACTAATATTATATTTTGAAGTGCCTTTTTTATGTTCGGAACAATCTTGAGAAAGGCCCGGATGATTTTCATGAAATTTTTTATAATAAAAAGCTCTCGACCTGGTGAAGGTTTTAGGCCAAAAAAATTATTAAAAAGTTTATTAGAAAAGGAGATTAATGGCTTTCAAAATCCTAAGTAAAATTCACCTGCAAGCACAAACGGACATCAACGACTCCTAGCGTATAAAAATTGTAGTTGTGGTAGTGAAAAATAAAGCAGTGTGCGGCACATCGACACGATGCGAGTGTTCCAATATTTTACTCTCCCATCCTACAGTGAGTATTGCTTTGCTGAGAATACCAATGTGATTTGTTTTGCCTACATATGGCCGAGCGTGTGTGTGCTATGGATAGCAACAGAGAATGGCAATGTATTTTGTTTTTGTTTTTTTGTCGTACGCTATGCGTGGTGACGTGAAACGAAATGCGTTGTGCCCGCGAACGGAATCGCTATCTAAATTCTAAATATCTAAAAAGTGCATTATGCCTAAAGTGCGAACAAAGTGATGACCCAAAAATTGGCGGAATAGGACCAGTGGGTGTAGCCCAGCCCGTATAAGCCAATTTTTTTAATTGACGTGTCTTGCACAATCTGTTAGCGAGAGTGCTGTAATTTTGTGTATATGTATCTGGTGGCAGTTCAGGTCATTTGTCCAAGAATGGAAGGGATCGGAAAATGGGGGAGTTCGCACCAATGGGCTTAGCCCCGCCCATATAGGTAAAATTTTGAAATTGAGAAATCTAGCACAATTTGTTAGCGAGATTGCTGTAATTTTGTGTATATTTATCTGGTGACAGGCTACGTGATTGGTAACAAAATTGGAGGGATTGGACCAATGGTAGTAACCCCGCCAACATGAGCCATGTTTTGAAATTGATATATCTTGAGAAATTTGTTAGAGAGATTGCTGAGTTTTTAGTCCAAAAATAGACGGGATCGGAAATCTGAAATCTGGGGCAACGAAGTGGACCGGGTCCAGCTAGTTTATGATATTTTTAGGTTTCGTATGGAAAAAATTTCAACTGGCACAGCATAATGCTACTACTTCTCACAGAATTTCAAAAATATCCAAGGACAACGAAAATGCTAATACATCTGGAGGCATATGCGGCAACGTTCCCGATAATTTCAACAGGAATTATGTGATACGCTTGTTGCGGCAAATATACCATGGACTGCGCTAAGCAATTCCACATTAAATGCCTTGTTACAAAAATACGCAGACCATCAAATCCCGAATAAAAGTTCTCTCAGGAGAAAATACTTCGATAAGTGCTATCAACAATCAACCCAAAAAATTCACGACATTATCAAAGACGAAAGCGTTTAAATATCAGTGGATGAAACGACGATTAAACAAGGGCGATATGTCGAGAATTTGATTTTTGGAAAAGTAAGCAAAAATTAAAAAGGCATGCTCATTTTCATTGTCGTGTAAACAGTTGGAAGCAGTAAATAATGCATCTGTTTCTCGATTTGTGAACAACAGCATTCGTATATTGTGGCCCCACGGGAACGAGTCAACGTTTTAATGGATGCTACATCTTATATGTTCTTGTTGTTGTAGCAGTATGTGTTTGTTATCCATTAGTTGTTTTCATTCGCCTTGTATAGTGGGTTCTGCTGTATTGGTTTCCAGGCCGAGGAGATGGCTGCTTCCACTGGTTGGGTCCAAAGTGACCTGGGAACAAGTTGAGTAGGTTTGGCAGGGCAGTTAAAGAGGTGTAGTGTGTCGTGTGGTCCCTGGTAGACATATGTTCGACGTGGTGCCATCAATCCTTGCCCAGTATGAGTTGAGGCGGCTACACCAGCCAGATCTTAATTGGGCCAAAAGTACTCTTGTCTGTCGTGGTAATTCCTCTTCCTCTGAGGCCACTGATGGAGGGTGGTCTCCTAGTACGACTTCGACTCTGTAATTATTCACGGCTTCAGCGACTGCGTCAGAGTGTATGTCAGCCAGACCTGCCTTGAAAGTCTTTGATCTAGAAGGTCTTTCCTGATCTGCCTGAGAGGTGGGCGCCTATCCACTAGATGGTGGTTGGGATGGCTGGGACGGTAGCAACCAAGCAGATACTGCTTCGACAGCAAAAAATTGTGTTGTCGCACGGTTATGATCTTCGTCTCCTCATGTAAGTGGTCCACAGAAGACATGAGTTTTCAGGGCGGCATTTTGGCAGGTCTGTATATTCTTCCACTGCGTCTCGCTCACATTCGGTGACCACACTGGTGCTGCATAGTTTACCACAGACCGACCAATCGCTTTGTAAGAGGTCAACAAGGTTTCTTTATCTGTGCCCCAAGTGCTGCCGGCTAGCGACTTGAGACCTTGTTCCTACTTCTCATCTTATTGCAGATAGCTGTGGCATGCGCGTTAGACCTGAAGAGGCTATCAAATGTGACACCAAGAACCTTAGGGTAGTTGGTGGTCGGAATTCTTGTGCCATCGACTATCACATTGAGTTGCTCCTTCACTTGCGCTGTCCATGCAGTAAACAGTGTGGCCGATGATTTGGTGGCGGATATTTTTAGGTTCCTCTCAGCGAAGAAATTGGCAATCTCAGCGAGGTAGATGTTCAGCCTTCCACATATGTCATCGATTAAAGGGCCCGACGCCAGAATCCTACAGTCATCAGCATATGATACGATTTAAACGCCGTCGGGTGGGGGTGGAATTGCAGAAAGGTAGAGGTTAAACAGTGCCGGAGATATCACCCCACCTTGGGGAACTCCCTGTTTCACTCTACGGGGTTTGGACTTCTTGTTTCTGAATTCCACATACTACTGGCGTCCACACATGTAATTGACGGTCCAACGTTTCAAACTATTCGGGAGGGACGCGTTGGCTATGTCCTCAAAAAGCATGGCGTGGCTGACGGTATCGAAGGCTTAGCGCTACGGATGACATATGCAACTTCTCCAACTGTAAACTGTGGTGGTATTTCTTCAGCTCGGAGAGCATGGATACGACGCCTTACTCTACTTTTCGCTCTGTCACTCACGGGGTGCTCTATAAATTGTCGGTTAAAATAACGCGCGCACCTCTTCGGGTCAGTCACAGTGGTGGCACCAAATGTGACTGCCGTCCGGTCGTCTTTCCTGCCTGGATTCGAGAGTGACTTAACCGTTGCCCACAATTTACCAATACCGGAACTTAAGTTGCACTGCTTCAGTTAATCTAGCCATTTATTCCGCTTATATTCGTCGACTTTCCTACTGATTTCTAGATTCAGTTCCCTGATTCTAGGATCAGCAGGATTAGAACGACGAATTTCAGCACGCACGTCTGCTAGTCCCGCTGCATCTACTGGGAAATTAGGTCGTATCTCGGGTATTCGACCAGCAGGGATAAAGCGAGCGGCTGCTGCGTTGATGATGCCTCGGAATTTCTTCTCAGCTACCGGAACATCTGGGGGGATGGGTAGTTCACTGAAGCTGCGGTTGGTGAATTCTCTGAACCCGTTGCAGTCCGCTTTCCTTTGATTCAGGAAAGTACGGCGTTCAGAGATAATAAAATCGGCTGATCTGTCTATGGAAAGGATTATGGGGAGGTGGTCTGATCCCAATGAAATGACGGGTGCCAGGTGACGTCATTTATCAGACCAGGCGACACGATGGTGATATCTGGCGAGGTGCTGCAATCACCCATAATCCGTTTGGGGGCGTCCTCATTCGCTGTGCAGAACGTAGAGCCATCTATCTGCTCAACCAAAGCTATGCCTCGGTCATTAGCATTATAGTATCCTAGGACCACGCGATTGTTGCCCTGCAGTAACGGACTGATGTCCGGCAAATAACGCGGAGAACAGCTACCAATCGGCGGTATATATACGTTGTACATCTCTATCTCGTCAGTCCCGGACTTAACTGCTACCCCCATACAATCAATGTATGGGTCTCTAGAGTCAAGCTCAGGCGAGATAGGTCTGTATTGCACAGAATGGTGTAATAGGAAAGCCAGTCCCCCACCTCCACTTCTAGTGCGATCCACATTGTAACCCTGACAACTGTGCAAGCTGCATGTGTCGCTCAGCTTTGTTTCCTGGATCGCAGCGACCTTGATATTATTCCGATTCATAAAATCTACAATCTCGTTGATTTTGCCGCGGAGACCATTGCAATTAAATTGCAAGAAGGATGCATTTTCGGGGGTTGGTACAGCAATGTGTGGTGTTGATTGCTGTGCATGTTGCGGCGGTGTCCCATAAACGATGACGTAGACGACGAGGCCGACGAGGCCGACGACACTGACGACTGCGATTCTTGAGGCACACTGAGTGGTATGGAGGCACAGCAGGCTCCAACATAGCTCCCTATGCGGCGATACTCCCCGGCGTTCCTAAGGCCAGAGCAACCCCTGAGATGCAACCACTCCATACATCGGGTACACCTATACTGATGTTGAGTTGCCACGTATAAGGTTCCCGCAGACGGAGCAGAAATATTGTTGTGGTCCGGGATTTTGTTCGGTCCCGGCACGGACCAGAAGATTTCGGAGCAGACACTCCGGGATGTGCCTCTCCCAAGGCGAAAAAATGGACGAACATAAAATACGTAGTACTGAGGTGGCAGCCCCTGGCCACAGAATTGCTGCTTCGGGTTAATCCGGTACAAAGAACCGGCTGTCGTGGGATTGCTACATCTTATATGATGAATGCTGGTGAAACGAAAATGCTAATACATCTGGAGGCATATGCGGCAACGTTCCCGATAATTCCAACAGGAATTATGTTATGCGCTTGTTGCGCAAATATACCATGGACTGCGCTAAGCAATTCCACATTAAATGCCTTGTTACAAAAATACGCAGACCATCAAATCCCGAATAAAAGTTCTCTCAGGAGAAAATACTTCGATAAATGCTATCAACAATCAACCCAAAAAATTCACGACATTATCAAAGACGAAAGCGTTTAAATATCAGTGGATAAAACGACGATTAAACAAGGGCGATATGTCGCGAATTTGATTTTTGGAAAAGTAAGCAAAAATTAAAATGCATGCTCATTTTCATTGTCGTGTAAACAGCTGGAAGCAGTAAATAATGCAACTGTTTCTCGATTTGTGAACAACAGCATTCGTGGCCCCACGGGAACGAGTCAAAGTTTTATGGCATTTAATGGATGCTACATATTATAAAGGTCCGCCAAATAACTTTTTTTTTTGAAAACATCGCGCAAAACTTCGAGTGTAGCTTGCTGTGTGGCGCGTAGCGCCGTCCTGTTGAAACCAAATGTTGCCAATATTCTCCTCTTCATTTTTGTGAACAAAAATTCGTTCAACATGGCCCGATAACGAGCGCCATTGACTGTAACGGCCACTCCTTGCTCATGGCCCAATTATGCCTCTGGACCAAAATCCGCACCAAACAGTGACTCGTTTTGGGTGTATCGGCTTTTCAATATATGCGTGCGGCCCCAAATGCGACAATTTTGCTTGTTTACATACCCGCCAAGATCAAAATGATCATCTGAAAAGATGATTTTTTTTGGCAAAATCGGCATCTTCTGTAAGTCGATCGCAGGCCCACTTGTTCAAGCGTATACACAACCATATTCGTTCAGCGGAAGGATGAAACTAATTATCTGTCAAATCAGACATGAGCTAAGTATTACCATTCACGAAATAAGCACTAGTTGAAAAAAACGTTAGATAGCGGATGAAAATGATAAATGCTGGTGAAACTTAAGTCTTTTAGCCGAATATCCAGTACGTAACGTGTTTGGCACATGGTTTAAATTTAAAGTACGGACCTCATTACCAGTCGCTAGTTCCTTCATATCCAATTTTAAAAAATATTCATAAAAGCTCCGCTTAGAGTGCAACTCTACAAACAAATACGCAATAAGGAATTACCACCAGAACGGATAGTAACCAGATGGAGTACTTGGTTAAAGGCTGCATCATTTTAGGCAGACAATTTCAAAGAAATAAAAGAGGTACGATTTTTTCCATTAATTTCATCAACAACCTGCACATTAAATTTAAATTACTAAAAAAGTATTAAAACTTATATGCATTTAAGGTTTTTAGAAACACACAACCCAGAAGAAGCTCAATCGATTTGCTGGCAAAGGACCTGCTGAAAAATCCGAGATTATTTTATTATATATATATTAAATCGAATTTCGAGAGACTTGGTGAATTAACTAATAACAGGTATTAACAAAAAAATTTTAATAAAATGTAAGAACCATGTTTTGTTTTTTGCTATATTTTCAACTTCAACAAAATACTCGAAGAGGGAAGAAAGGAAGTCGCAACGAAAACCGTCCCAGATCATGAAAAGCTACATCGAGTATCGACTACAAGGAAATTCAAGCGGAAAGTTCACGTTTGCGCTAGCTATATACAAGCAGAAAATCAATTTGTTTGCTAATATTAAGCAATTTCATAAAAAATGGTTGAAACATTGACCACAAAAATATCAATCAATCACTTTGGCTTTTCCAAAATATTTATTGGCCTAAACGCGGAAAATTACATTCAAAATGATTCAACTCAATTAGAAAAAATAACTAAAATAAGCTATTTTGGAACTTACATCGAATTTCTAAGTCAAATAGAAAAGGGAATCGATTTTAAAAATGAAAGTTTTCCAATTAAGATTTCTCAATTTAAAACTCTGGAGAGATTAACAGATAGTTACCTTAGGATAGGCTTTGCTTTCTCTGGAGAGTTGTTCCCTATGCAGATGACGTGGAAATAGCTGTTAGAGGGAAGTTTCTGGATACTCTCAAAGACAACCTACAGCAGGCCCTTCATACAACCTGTAGTGTCGTAATTACAGACGAATCGCAACGGTATTCTACGTTAGATTCTATCTTTGATCGTTCTGCACCTATTGCCATTTTTCATATTCGTACAAACTTGTTGCAGTTACGGTTACTCACACTCTTGCTTTCGCTTTCAAACCGTTCAATTGTTTGAACTACATTTTTACATACATTTGTAATAGTTAATAAATTGTTATTTGAATTAATCTTATTCAACGCGTGTTAATATTTTACTCAATGCACAACAAAGAATTGGCGACGAGAATAAACACAATTTTTTTAAACTCTGAATAAGATTTATTGCTAATAATCTATTAATTTCAACGATCATGCACATAACCTAAAAATGGATGCAACACAACATGGTCAATTATTACAGGCCATAACACCAATGGCTACCGCTATGCAAAATTAACAGGCAACAGCCACCACTACAAGCGCTAATAACGAACTTCGATACAAAAAGCTGAAAGCTTCTAAATATACCAACTACGTTTGGTGCTTTCCAAACTTAAATACATATTTGGTGCCAAAAAACTATTTGGTGCGCAAAACTTTTGTTGCAGTACATTGGCTCATCAACATATTCCCTTCCTGCTAACATAGCAGCGCCTCGAAACGCCAGCAAATAAAAATACACTAAAATAATTCAACTACTTAAATCGCATTTCCGCCATAAAAAAATGTTTTAGTGTAGCAACACAAATTTCTCTGTGAAATTCAAAACGAAAATCAAACCGTTGCGGAATTTGTGGCAATTTTACAGCAACGTTCAGCGGAATGTGGGATTGTATGTGAGTGCAAAAAATCAGTGGCATACATTTTTCTTCGATCGCAAGTTATCATCCGATTTGAACCAAAATTTGTATTTAGACGTTTCATCACTCAAAAATATGTAAAAAATATGCAAGATATGCTAAATATGCAAATTTGTTTGCGATATATGGATCAAAAAAGCAAAATATCAAAAGATTATGTCAATACTAATTAAAAAATTATGCCACAAAAATAAAAGATTTCAAAACCCATCCAAAAAAATTGCCTAAATATATGGGGTAAATCCAAAGAAACTAGACCCACTCTGAATATTTAGACAATGCGGAATTGTGACCAAATTCAAAGCGGTTTAGAATTTATAAGGTACCAAAGGTGGCAATCTATAACATTTTTTTATACAAATTTACCTATTTTGAAGTCGACAAAGCTTTTGAATGGAATATTAGATTTGAATGATATAGGTACGATTTGAAATAATATGCATGTTTTCGTTACAAGCTAGCACTTTTAGTTTAGCACTTTGCAAGGAAAACAACTGACTTCCACTAACTGGCACATAAGCAATAAGTGGCGGATTTTCACTATCTGGTAGCAATGGTGTCATGAGTTGCGAAGAAAGAACAGTGCGAAACAGACAAAAATTCGTGAAAATTTATAAAACATATATTTACTATTCTATGTTCAATTGTTTACACTCTTTTTGCAAATATTAAAATAATTTCTCATTTTTGTTCTTCTTCTTCCCGTTAATTCACAATAATTGATAAAATCTCTCCAAAAATGGGATGCCATATTGCTAAATATAGGGTGCCCAATCTGGCAACATCATACTCGATTAAGACAGGAACACAAGCACCAAACTTCATCGGGAACTAATAGTGCTTAAAAGTGCTTAGCTCCCCATACAAATTAAGCACTTATGGTGTAACGAAAACACGCCTAATATAAATTAAGTAACCAATTTTTGTTCATTAAGGACGTCAAAAGGTCGAAAATGTCCTTAATCCTTGCAGCGTATCTTAATTTTTTTCGTTTTATTTTTAAAAATTACCCACATATTTTCCCAAAAAAAAACAATGACAATGAGAAATGTCTTAGACATTAACTTACAACATTTTTGTCATTTAGCATAAGTATAATGCTTCCTTCGACCAAAAAATGAAAAATTTGACCCACTGTAAAAAAACTCAGACCAGCTGGACTATAAATTTATTCTAAAAAATTATCTACTCGACATGTCCTTTTAAAATTATAGGGTCGCTATTCTGTTCCAAAAATGCTGTTGGACAGTGTATTTAAAGTCGTTCAATGTTTGTTCGTCAAAGTGTAAAGTGACTCGTATACAGTTCTCAAATTGTTGGAAAAATCTTTGAAAAATTACAACAAAAACACCAACTCTAAAATAAAATTGATATTGAAGTGGTAAAAACTATTTCCCGAGAAGTGTTTTAAAATTGATGGAAATTATGTAATTTGTACAATATGCGAGAAAACGGTAGAAATAAATATTCAGGCTTATTGCAAATGAATTATAAATTTGTTTACGAATTTAATACATTTTTTGTTTCCAATAAGCCTGATTGTTGAGATTAAGGTCTGCTCTAATATTTATAATATTTTTAGGTTTAGTATGGAAAAAATGTCAACTGGCACAGCATATTGCTACTACTTCTCACAGAATATCAAAAATATCCAAGGACAACGAACGTTCCCGATAATTCCAACAGGAATTATATGATGCGCTTGTTGCGGCAAATATACCATGGACTGCGCTAAGCAATTCCACATTAAATGCCTTGTTACAAAAAAAGCAGACCATCAAATTCCGAATAAAAGTTCTCTCAGGAGAATATACTTCGATAAATGCTATCAACAATCAACCCAAAAAATTCACGACATTATCAAAGACGAAAGCGTTTAAATATCAGTGGATGAAACGACGATTAAACAAGGGCGATATGTCGCGAATTTGATTTTTGGAAAAGTAAGCAAAAAAGAAAATGCATGCTCATTTTCATTGTCGTGTAAACAGTTGGAAGCAGTAAATAATGCAACTGTTTCTCGATTTGTGAACAACAGCATTCGTATATTGTGGCCCCACGGGAACGAGTCAAAGTTTTATGGCTTTTAATGGATGCTACATCTTATATGATGAATGCTGGTGAAACTTAAGTCTTTTAGCCGAATATCCAGCACGTAACGTGTTTGGCACATGGTTTAAATTTAATAGCCGAAAAAGTACGGACCTCATTACAAGTCGCTATTTCCTTCATATACAATTTTAAAAAAAATATTCATAAAAGCTCCGTTTAGAGTGCAACTCTATAAACAAATACGCAATAAGGAATTACCACCAGAACGGATAGTAACCAGATGGGGTACTTGGTTAAAGGCTGAATCATTTTAGGCAGACAATTTCAAAGGAATAAAAGAGGTACGATTTTTTCCCATTAATTTTATCAACAAGCTGCACATTAAATTTAAATTACTAAAAAAGTATTAAAACTTATATGCATTTAAGGTTTTTAGAAACACAAAACCCAGAAGAAGCTCAATCGATTTTCTGGCAAAGGACCTGCTGAAAAATCCGAGATTATTTTATTATATATACATATATTAAATCGAATTTCGAGAGACTTGGTGAATTAACTAATAACAGGTATTAACAAAAAAAAATTTAATAAAATGAAGAACCATGTTTTGTTTTTTGCTATATTTTATATTTTTTTTCCTGTTCTTTGTATGATTGTATATAATTTTCCTAATTTTTTTGGTTTTTCGATTTCTTTTTCTTTGAAACGTATTTTGGTTCAATCAGAATTTTTCTATCAAACTGCAAAAAAAAAATATGCAATTGCATATAATCCGAGGTCTAATCATCATCAACAGAAATCCATCAACTTCAACAAAATAATCGAAGAGGGAAGAAAGGAAGTCGCAGCGAAAACCGTCCCAGATCATCAAAAGCTACATCGAGTATCGATTACAACCAGTTAAGGTTACAAGGGATTCGTTGCTGATCATTCGCAGTGAACGGACGTGTTTATCACATAGCGGATAGTTACCAGTACCTATTACGCAATAGCAAAAATCTGTACAAAGTCTGTAAGGCCTACATCGTAGTACCTATTAGAGGTCTACTACAGACAAAATTAAAATTCATTCTCTTGACGGGGATGCCTTCCCCAATCGTCCGACTGTCCGTCCGTTGGTCTTGGCCAAAGCCGACCACACCAAAAATGGTGAAAATCTCCCCCAAGTACTCACAACAGGTGGTGCGGTGAGGGGTAAACGTCATGTCCGACCGTCAAAACGGAAGCACAATGAGCATCGTGTAGCGCTCAGAGTTTTGACGAAGTTGGAGGCTGTTGAGGTTTCGGCTCTTACCGAAAAACAAAAAGAGTCACTTACCTGGGCTAAAGGCGCCATATATGCTTCTAAGGCCATTGAGTCGGCTGAAAGAGCCACAAATTCAGCTGTGTTAACGGCTAATAAAGTAAAACGAATCAGATCACCTGATGAACCCCTGCCTTCGAAAAAGGCAAGAGGCCCTAATGTCACCATCAACAGGACACTCACCAAGCCCTTCAATGAAGTGGCGAAGGAGTCTAGTGATGGCTGTTATAGACAGAAGTAGTGAGGATGGATCCATCCTCAAGGACAAATGGAGTCATGTACAATCAGCCATTATGGCTCACTACCTCGATGTCCGTAGAGAAATGCCGGGCAAACCACCAATCTGCAACGATGCAGGATGGCATCAGGGGAGAGTAAAGCTCTTATATTTCGTTGATGCCAGATCAGTAGACCTGTATAAGGCTGCTCTGAGTCGAGCGGGTGAGGTGTGGCCGGGTGCCCAGTTGGATGTTGTCGAAAAAAACAACATCCCTAGTCACCCTAGAGCCATCACCTGGGTTACAGAAGAGCCCTCCAACCCGGCTGACATCTTAGAAATAATAAAAGATTCCAATCCTGGTCTGCCGGCCCATAATTGGAGAATCAGCAAGGTGGGTGAGGGGGATGGTAAAAAGCGACAGGTCAATCTTATCCTAAACGCTGAATCCACCTCCCATATACAAGGTGCGAGTGCAACCCTACAATATGGCTTCGAGACTATAGTCTTGAAGATATACAAGCAGGATATAGCTCCCACTGCAGAAGGTGAGTCGTCCACCCTGGCACTTCCTGGAAGTGCGGAGGTACCCACGCCTATTATTTCTGGTGACTCCAACTCTAACAGAAGATCTGTAACGTCCTTCTCTGAGGACAAAAGCTCTACTTCGGACACAGAGAGGCTGAGGGGAGTCTCCGGACTCTTTGACGCATCTGGCGGGGACATGCTTCTCGACGATACGGACGAAGAGTTCGATAACACCCTTGTCGGGGTGGATGTTAATCTGTCAATTACCAATGATGGTAAGAATTCTACAGATTAACCTCCATCACGCTAAAGCAGCCTCAGCGGCTCTATTGCTGCGCCTGTCCACAGGCGCAGTAGACATCGTCCTGATACAGGAGCCCTACGTAGTGGGAGGAAGGGTGTGCGGTATTAGGACACCCAACTTTAAACTGCTTGTGGCCAACTGTGAAGGCACTCCAAGAACCTGCATTTTGGCCAGGAAAGATCTAAGTATCTTTCTCCTGACTAATTTAAGTGGTAAAGACCAAACAGCTGCTAGCCTGGAGATCGGTAATCGCATATATTGGGTGGTCTCCAGCTACTTGCCTTATGAATCTGTAGTACCGACTGCTCTATTCAGGGAAGTAGTGGAAGAAGCAACGTCTGACGAGATCGAGCTGATTATTGGCGCAGACACGAACGCTCATCATACTATCTGGGGTAGTACGGATATAAACAATAGGGGTGATTCGCTTCTTGACTTAATTCTAACTACCAACCTTAGTATTTGTAACATAGGTAATAAACCGACCTTTACAATTAAAGACAGACAGGAGGTACTCGACATAACGTTTGCTACTGACCGGCTGTCAGACAAAATTATTGGGTGGAATGTACTGGACGACCACTCATTCTCAGATCACCATTATATTGAGTTCAAACTCGCGGAAAAAGCGCCTAAACCTGCCGTCCACAGAAATGTAAGGAAGACAAAGTGGCACCTGTATGAGAAGAATTTCAAGAAAGTCCTCAACTCTAAACTTCTGTACGAACCGAATGACAAAGCCGGTCTGGATAATCTGGTCGATCATATCACCACATCATTCAATAGTTCCCTTGAAGAAGCCTGTCCGAAAACAAGGTACAAGGGTAAAACTAAACCCCAATGGTGGACTTCTGAGCTAACGGCTATGAAAAAGACCTGCAACAAGCTATTCAATAAGGCTAAATCTACTGGGGTCGCTAATGATTGGGATGCCTATAAAGAGCAACTCAAGATCTATAAGAAGGAGCTTAGAAAGGCGCAAAGGCGCTCTTGGTATACCTTCTGTGGTGAAGTGGAAAAGGTCTCCGACGCCGCTAGGCTGAGGAAGAAAGTTGGCAACGCTATGTTGTGGTAGACGTATTAAATAACCCCTCTTGATTGAAAATTAAAAAAAGTCATCTTTGCGGTGTACAAGTGAACTCGTTCAGTGCTATACATACTAAATACAACATTGTTATCACCGGATATATGAAGTTCTTCTCAAAATCGTCGTCTATAAGAGAATAAATCTTCATCTACAAAGTTTGCATTGGTGGGCTCTTTGTTGTTTTAAAATTGTTGCCATCGTTTATAACTACAAAGCCGAGAAATACTTCAGCTTTTTTAAATTTATCAAGCCGCTGCTGCTGTTGTCGATCATTTCTCATCGAACTGCTATAGTTACTGAAGCGGAGCGCTTGACTCCGACGTTTTTTACACTTTTGTTTTCATAAAGTACCACCGCCGCCACTATTCTTGTTTTTTGCCGCCGCTGCATTCTGCTTGTACTTGGCCTGGTATTCTCTTAAGAATCCAGCTGATCATTACAAACCAAAATAACAATAACAAAATAAACTCCTGCTGTTGATCGCCTTTTTTTACCAATTTGCTAAAAAAAAAATGCCTTTTCCTTGCGGAATTTGCAATCTGGAAACCACTGGAAGCAAATGCTTACTTTGCAGGACATGCGATACTTGGCTCCATGCCGATTGTGACAATGTTTCTAAGGCATTATTTAGCACCCTAGATAAAAATCGCAACTTAGCGTATACTTGTACGCGTTGCATGGAAAACCCACCGGATAATTCGGACATTGCCTTTAAAGCCGAGATGCGGAAGGAATTTGCCAACATTAAGGAAAGTCTCAGAGTCCATACCAATGAAATGAAGAAAGAGAATGATGAAATTAAAGCCAAATTCGAGTCTTTCGTCCGTGAAATACGAGCTGAACTATATAAAAGTATAGACGAATTGAGGAATGATGTTGCAAACTGCAAAAATCTTGTAATTTCTAATGACATATCAAACAAAGCTAAATTTATGGAGCTAGAGATGTTTAACCATGCCTTACAACACCGTCAAAACAGATCGGATATTATAATAACTGGCCTTTCTGATAAGCTGAGTAATCTTAATGATGTGGTTGTGTTTTTGTGCGCACACTTGAAAGTTGATATTACCCCTCCAGACATACATAAAGTGATGTATATAAAAAATGGTCATGCAGTTCTAGTGCAATTCAAAGACATTTACAAGCGAGATAAATTGATGTCTGCTTATTTTAAGCATAAATCGCTTAAAGTTTCTGATGTTCTTGGTGGTAATAATGAGAGCCGAGTTTATTTGAATGACAACTACTCCACACTAGCCAACAAATTACAGAGAGTTTGCTGGAAATATAAGAACGAGAACAAAATAAAAGGATACAGCTTAATTAACCGAGAAACTCTAAAAATTAAAGTAGTTATGATTAACAATGAAATCAAAATTCTAAGTTATCAGGAATGTATTGACTTGTTCAAAACGAACTCTACACATACTTAATCGTACTGATTTATTGTTATTTCATATCCTTTGATCTCATTTTCGCAAAAGTATTACTTTTTACATTTTAATTATCAATCAAGTGGAAACCACGAATAATGAATTTATATTGCATTTTAAAAATGTTAAAATCTAGTTGTTTTATAAAACCTATTGTTATAATTAATTATTGGCTATGGCTATGTATGTTATTAATATTTAAGTATCAGATGGAAACTATAATATTTATTATTCCGATAAAAATTTAATTATTTTTTTTTGCGATGATTTTCTTGCGGCCTTAAAAATAAGATTTTTTAATGAATTCTCGGCCTATTTGCTCCAAACATTTTTATAGTTTATTTTTATTTCCTATTAAAGTACAATGAGATTGTTTTTGAATAAATCATTAATGATGAATAACTAAGCTGAACTTCTTTCCTGTTTGACTCCAGCTACTAAGGTATCCCGTGGTGAATTTCTGTTAGGGACCACAGAGTTAAATGTTTTTTTTTTGGGATTCTATCATTTGTGATCAGGTTGGGAGGGCTTATCTCGGGCTGATACGTTACCATCATTAGTATCAGTCACACACCTGTCAGACAATATCTATCTTTCATCCTTTCTATCATTCTATAGCACGCGAAATTTATTTGTAGCCAAAGAAAAAAGTAACATTGAGCTAGAACCCCCCTATCGACGAGCAAAAGGCTGGTGTAATCGCGTGCTACCGCTCAGGACATGTTACCCAGAAATTGTTTTATTTTACATCATGGAACCTTGCATGCTACAAATTGGGGCCCGACACAATCTGGTATTCAAATTTACACCTTGCTTTATTTATTATTACAAAATTATACGTGATTGTGAGCCCCCTTTTTTCTGATTCTATTTTATTTTGCTTTTGTTTTCAATTCTTCAAAGATTTCGTTAATTTTGTGGATACAGTTTTTGATAAAAACATATAGGTTTTCAATAACTGATTATTTGCTGGAATTTAGGTTTTGGATAGGTATGCTAATCCTAACCCTTTCATGAAGTGGAACTAACGTCATTCACCCTACATAACTATATTTGGAATAATAAACATCAGAGTTATGACGTTTATCCTATATGGTACATCTTGCTGTCTATTTAATTTGTCATACATTTCCTCTAATTTTATTTTGTCTGATTAGGCTATTTCATCACTGGTTCCTATACAGTAGTAAAAAAAGGTTTCAAACAGGAAGTCATTAACTGGATGTATTAACGGTATAAAAACTTATTAGTTTCCCATCGTTTTTTTTTTGAGTTCTAAAGGAAAAAAATACGATAAAGAAATAATTATCGCCATTTTTTTTATTACATTTCTTGCTATATTTTTTTTTGGATTGTAGCTCTATAACTGAGATATTTTCATATTATGATTGAATTATATTGATATTATAATACCTAATATCACTGTTTTGTTTCGATCTACATTTTTTCTTAATTCTGATTAATAGGGTACTAATCCCTTTTCCACTTTTGTATACTAGTCATTTTGCCATGTCTCAGTTACAAACCTCCGCTGACCATGGTTCCTCATCCGAGGTTACAAGTATAAATTGTGATGGTTGCAATAGTATATTTGCTTCACATAGTCAAAGGGAACGTATTCCTTGTGGTCATGTTTTCCATAAGTCGTGTCCAAATTAATGAAAACAATACCTTACTGTCCAGTCTGTAATGCACGGGTAGCAATGATTCCCTTTCGCCAAGGACAACCAGGTCGCAAACAAAAGCTCAGGAGAAACCCCTGGACTCTCTTGAGAAGAGCTACCTCAAATAATATTAATGATCCCCAAAATATTTCAAAATTACCCGAAAGTGAGAAAAGTAGATGTGACCAGGGGTCGAATGGAAACATCGAATTTGACCCATTGCCTAAAACAGAGGGAGGGCGGTACAACGATGAATCTCACTATTCTTTTACACCACTTCATATTAGATTATAAAAATATTATAATGTTAGGAATAGAATCTTTAAAACAAGCCCTAAACATAATCGGTCTGCTTTGAGAATGCGCGCTTTTTGGCAAAAGGCCAAGAATTTTAAGAAGAAAATTATTTGCTCAGTTCTGAATAAACAGAATGATATAAGACCCTATGCGGAGGTTATTCTATTTGGTAAAAAAGTGTTAGGCTTGTTGGATACTGGAGCTTCAATAAGTTGTATAGGTGATATGGCAGCTGGTGATTATTTGTCATCGGGTTTACCGTACAGAAAATTAAATTCTTCGGTCAAAACGGCGGATTGGACCAACCAACGAGTTTTAGGTTTCGTCGAAACTAGTATATCCTTCAAGGGCGTAGAGAGACCCATTACCATTTTCATAATTCCAAACTTAAATAGGGATATATTCCTAGGCATAGATTTCTGGAAATCTGTTGATCTTTTACCAGCAGATTTGGTATCTGCTAATTCCTATAATTTAGCATCTACTGTCGGGGAAGTTTCTGACCAGATAAAAGTAACTTTAATACAGCGTCAACGTTTGCAACTAGTCATTAACACCCTGCCGTCTTTTGCAAAGGAGGGCCTCGGTAAAACATCACTATTATGTCATGTTATTGATACCGGCGACAATAAGCCAATAAAATAACGTCATTTTTCTGTATCTCCAGCAATAGAAAAACTTATTTATTCAGAGTTAGATAGGATGTTAGCATTAGGAGTCATAGAAGAGTCTAACAGTGCTTGGTCGTCACCAGTAGTTCTCCATCGTAAACCCAATAAAAATCGTCTTTGTCTAGACAGCAGAAAATTAAACTCAGTGACCATTGAAGATGCATATCCACTGCCTCAGATAGATGGGATCCTCAGCCGACTTCCAAAAGCGGAATTCATTACGAGTTTATAAGTCAAAGATGCTTTTTGGCAGATTCCGCTAGATAACAATTCCAAGGAGAAAACAGCATTCACAGTACCAGGGAGGCCATTATACCATTACAATGTAATGCCTTTTGGGTTATGTAATGCCTCTCAAACGATGTCGAGGCTGATGGATAAAGTTATACCTCCTTTGCTTAGATCCGAGGTTTTTGTATTTCACACATTTCTTATTCTTCTTATTTAAAGAAGGTTTGTTTTTCTGTTTAACAGAAAACAAAAACAACGATCTCGAACTCAATAGTCAAAAACAAAACTATGAAAAGTCACAACAGATCGAATAACAAAAAACAAAAACAATGATGAATGAGGCAGAGTACGGCCGAAAGTTTGTTGTCGCTGTAAGAAGCGACAATAACAACAAATCGTGTGCCTTCCCCGCAAATTGCAGGGACACACAAAAAACCAAACAAGAAGTGTGGGGATGTATTAAGGTTGAGAAATACTGTCTGCAATGTTTTGGAGATATGGGACTTAGAAGCCAGTTCTCAATTATTTCATATTGAGCTGCTCTCATATTGTGCCAATTATTGACAGGGTATTTTGTCCAAGGTGCCGATGAGGTTGCTTGGTAGCTTCCGAAACGATATCGTCCACCAACCAGTGACCACCCTTAATACATTTCACACATTTCTTATTCTTCTTATTTAAAGAAGGTTTGTTTTTCTGTTTAACAGAAAACAAAAACAACGATCTCGAAATCAATAGTCAAAAACAAAACTATGAAAAGTCACAACAGATCGAATAACAAAAAACAAAAACAATGATGAATGAGGCAGAGTACGGCCGAAAGTTTGTTGTCGCTGTAAGAAGCGACAATAACAACAAATCGTGTGCCTTCCCCGCAAATTGCAGGGACACACAAAAAACCAAACAAGAAGTGTGGGGATGTATTAAGGTTGAGAAATACTGTCTGCAATGTTTTGGAGATATGGGACTTAGAAGCCAGTTCTCATTTATTTCATATTGAGCTGCTCTCATATTGTGCCAATTATTGACAGTGTATTTTGTCCAAGGTGCCGATGAGGTTGCTTGGTAGCTTTCGAAACGATATCGTCCACCAACCAGTGCCCACCCTTAATACATTTCACACATTTCTTATTCTTCTTATTTAAAGAAGGTTTGTTTTTCTGTTTAACAGAAAACAAAAACAACGATCTCGAACTCAATAGTCAAAAACAAAACTATGAAAAGTCACAACAGATCGAATAACAAAAAACAAAAACAATGATGGATGATTTGCTTATAATTTCGGAATCTTTCGAAAGGCATCTTGAGGTCTTACGTATTGTAGCACAGATAATTCGCGAAGCAGGTTTGACAATTAACATAGAAAAAAGTAAATTTTGCGTCCGTGAAGTTAGAAATTTAGGACATTTGGTGGGGAATGGGGTTATTCGCACAGATCCGGATACATTGTCCGCCATAACCGATTTCCCAGTTCCGAGATCTGTAAAACAACTTCGTCGATTTCTGGGAATGACAGGGTGGTACAGGAAGTTTATCCGAAACTATGCTTCGATTACTACGCCTTTGACGGATTTGCTCCAAGGAAAGAAAAAATTTGTTTGGACCGGACACGCTCAGGAAGCTTTTGAGGCCTTAAAGATCTATATGAGTACGGCACCAGTCTTACACAGTCCTGACTTTTCGCAACCGTTCTACATACATTGCGATGCGAGTAAAACTGGAATAGGAAGTGTATTGGTACAGAAGAATGCGGAGGGTGATGAAGTTCCTATCGCATGATACTCTTTCTCGAACCAATACTGACGACTTGTCCGCTTCGACGTTAGACGTGAATTGTCCGTCCGATGGCTTTAGTGATACTGGGATTTTTGTGGATTTGAATTCCACCCATTTTCACTCAGATGAATATAAGCAATTAATAGAGAGGGTTGAGGAAAATATTGCCAAAATGCCAGACTTAAAAGTAGTAGACGGATATCTCTATAGACGGACTGAACACTCGACGGGAGATAGATTGCATGATGATCTAGCTTATAAGTTGTGGATTCCAAAGCAGATGGTTCCTGAGATTCTGAGAAAAGCCCATGATAGTACTTTATGCGCACATGGAGGCATAAACAAGATCCTGGAAAGAATACGCAGGTATTATTACTGGCCAAATTTGGTAGCAGATGTTAAGCAATACGTCAATGGCTGTGACGTTTGTAAGTCTTCAAAACATCCAAACCAGCTATTAAGGCCACCTATGGGGCAAATGTCGCCCACACTGAGGTTTTTCCAGAGGTTGTACGTGGACTTTTTGGGACCATATCCTAGGTCAAGATCTGGTCACATTGGTATTTTTATAGTTGTTGACCACTACTCAAAGTTTCCTTTTTTGAAGCCTGTAAAAAAGTTCTCAGTAGATATTGTTGTAAGATACTTGGAAGGTGATCTCTTTCACATATTTGGTGTCCCGGAAACCATTGTCTCTGACAATGGTTCTCAATTCAAATCTAATCTCTTCAATGATTTTCTAAAGAAATATCATGTTCAACATGTTTACACTGCGGTTCACGCCACTCAGTCCAATGCATCAGAGAGGGTCAATAGGTCTGTTCTGTCAGCAATAAAATCGTACGTTGATCCAAACCAAAAGAATTGGGATGAGAAGCTCAGCAACATCTGTTGTGCACTTCGCTCAGCAGTTCATTCTGCGATTGGAACATCACCTTACTTTCTGACCTGGTTACAAATGGATCCACGTATGCCTTGTTACGAAAACTAGCAATGTTGTATGATAGAACGGTACAATTCGATAAGGAGGATTCTAGTCAGATAGTGGGCAGAAAAGCTGCTGAGGTAAGTCAGAAGCAATATGAGAGGAATGAAAAGATTTATAATCTTAGGTCCAGAGAGATTTCTTATCAGGTGGGTCAGGAAGTTTTTAGGAGAAACTTTAGGCAGAGTAGTTTCGAGCATGGATATAACGCAAAATGAGCGCCAACATTTCTGAAAGCTCGTATACGGAGGAAGTGTGGTAATAGCTTTTATGAGCTGGAAGACCTGAAAGGCGTTGCCATTGGGACATATCATGCCAAGGACATTCGGCAATAAATTTAAACCTGTAGTTTAAAAGTGCAAGCGGTAATCAGCTTTGGTTCGCTCATACCCCAAAGTCTGATTTTTGTGGGGGAGTGTTGTAATGGCGCTTGCACCTTGCAATTTTACTTCCTGTTGCTGCATACTGTTCAACATACAAATTATTTAATGGCGCTTGCACCATACTGTTCATTTCCTGTTGTGTCGTACAACATCACTGTTAACTATTTGGAGTTATTACACGCCATCTATATCTCATACTGTTCATGCTTGGCGTTGTTTCAAGTTTCGTTATGTTACGATTTTCCTCTCGTTCGCTTGTTTGGCATTTTCATTTTGGTTGGAAAACTAATGTTAGGATTTTCAATCCCGAGGTTTCCTTTCGTCTACGGTTGCTTGGCTTAGGTCTTCTGATATTAACCTGCGTATCATCAAGTGGTTTTCCGGTGATTGCTTATATTCGTTCATTTCGGAAAAATAAAAGTTTGCTGAAGTTTGTGTGGCTAGAACAAGCCTAGTTGTGTTAATCATTAGCTTAACAAAGAGGCAACGTGAACATTATTTGTGTACAGGCAGAACAAGGACGCCTTGGTGGTCATTGACATTCTTTTTTTTGTTAATAACTACACACGAAACAAGTTAATTATTTAATTTCGCTAGGATTTTATTACTTCAATTTTATCAAGAAGCAAAACAATTATTTCTCTTAATAGGTCATTCTCCCTGAGCCATTTTGCTACGATCGGAGAGCTTTATCTCTTTTTGTTTGAATTTGATCAATTTGTCATATTTGATCAGGTAAATAATCCCTTTATTTACCATTGCTTAAACTCTAACGAAAGTTTTGTTTCAGTAGGAGTTGATAATTTGAGCATAGATTGAGTAGCAACCAATCATCAGAAAGAGGATGCTCAGTAACTAATCGCTCTCATCAAATTGCTGCTCTCAACCCTACGGTAGAGCATTCGCAGTCAGTCTGATTTAGTGGTGAGCCAGTGAAGTAGCCCATTAACAAACCGTTGAACGAAACAGTGAAAAAGGCGGTGATTAGGCCTGTGAAGTCATCGGGAGGAAACCCTGTGAAGAGGGCAGTAAGGCAGTCAGTGCAACTAAATCAAATTAAAATATTAGTTTTTGAGTATCAGTGTAACAATCGAAGAAAAAGGTTTAAAATCCTTTAAGCCGAATGAAACTAATCGTGCCTTCAAATTTGCCTTCTTTCGTTGTGTAAAATCTAAGAAATAACTTCAATAAATTCTACGGAAAAATTGCATGTTTTCTTGTTTCCCTTTGTTACATTGGCAGCATACGAAGAGGAAAAAAAAACCAGACGAAATTTAAACAAATCGAACCAAATTACATTGCTTTGTAATTGTGGTTGTAATGTGGTATCGTTTGCTTTAAATATTCCCTAAATTCGCTAATTATGATTATCATCATTATGTCGGAACTCATTATGACCGTAATAATTAGTGTAATGCTTTGTAATGTAAATTTGAACTTAAACAGCGGAACCTTCTGTTAAGCTGTTCTCATTTCTGTAAACAAATCTAATGTAATTTTTAACAGAAACTGCGATTTGTAAATGTTTGTGTAATGAAATAGTACGAAGTAACGAAAAATTTCCGTAAATAGAGAAGTGCTAGTGAGTTTAAAGTTCTTTTTCAGAAGCAATGTAAATAATCATCGATTTTTGCTGTTTCACCTTTTATACCACCTGCGGCTATGAGGAAGATCTTTCTCAAAGGAGCGGATTAAAGTATGTAAGTCATTTATTTTTTTTTATTTTGAATTTTTTTCACAGTGCGTCTTTATATTAATTCTTGGCAGTAACAAAATTGTGTTACTTTTATATTAAATTCATGCCAGAATAAACGTTGTAGAAAAATAATGTACTAACTTACTTAATTCATGATCGTTTGTCCTTTTCATAGGACTTTTAAAATTACAAGGGTAACTATTTCGATATAATTTTTTGGGCACCAATTAAAAAACGAATAGTACCAATATGCATGTTAAATGAGACAGTAGGGTATTCTCTATACATTTATGGTTATTGTTAAATGAAATTGTTCTACCCAAACTTTTACGAATATTCAAGTATAAAAGTTAAAAAGGACATTTATAATATCCTTCGTCCTTGGAAATTTTTCCAAAATTTTTAATGAATAGCAGGAATTCTCCCCTTTCATTTGAGATGCATATTGATTTTATTCACTTTTAATTGTTACCATTGTTGTCTGGCAACCCCAATTTGTCTGGCAACCCTGCTTGTGTCAAGTTGTGTTATTTGGTGCTCCGTCTATATAATTTTTATTTAATTAATTTTATGGGATTTAACTCGATTTTTGGTCTAAATTTTGTTCAGATACGTACATAAGTATTATTATCAGTTTTGTACTTATTGGTATCATTATATTTTGGTTTCTTCCTAAATTTTGCGGAATTTTTGTTTCTGTAGGAGGAAAGTTCTCTGCCGCTAAAACAACAAGTGTTTGTGCCTTAGTGTCAAAATAATTGTGCTTTTAGTGTTAAAATAATTTAAAAAAAAATAAATTTTGTGTGTCTTTAATCGTGATTTGTTGCAATAGAAAATTTTTCTCTGTATTATTTTCTGCTTGTGATATAATTTTGTTGATTATTTGTTTCGGTAAAATATTTTTTACTGCTACAACAACAAGTGTTGGTGCTTTTTTGTCACTGTGTGTGCTAGTTGATTATTGTTTCTATCGTTGCTTTGTGCTTCTGTTTGTTTGAAATATCAACAGAGTTGCCAGTGTATCGTATCTTATTTTGTCTGTTTGTGGGGAAATATTTTTGCTCCTCATTATAAAATAGTAGAGGGTTTTTATTAACTATTATTTTTGATTTGATTTATTGCTTTGGTGTTATTTGTCAGTTTCGGTGTAGTTGAACCCAACCTAAAAATGACATGCAAATCGGTAAACTTTAAGATTACTTCCGACAAGGAAACAATAATTGAGTGCTGGCTATGCACTAACTTATGGCATGCCAAGTGCGCTGGCGTGACTGCTAGGGTGGTTGATGCGTTGTATGGTGATAAAAATGGTCTTCATTGGTGCTGCATTAAATGTAGAAAAATAAATATTGAATTTTACAATTTTGTTAAATCGTATACGTCTGAGGTGAATTTTCAATGTCTACATGCGGTTCTTGAACTTCACTGCTTTGATAAAAAATTACACTAACCTCGAAGAGTATGCTAGTACGCCGGCTTCTTCTGGACAAAAAAGAAAAAGGCTGACGAAGAAGTTAAACATTGATTAGCCTAATGTTTCTGATCCAAAAAAGCCGGACACGCCCTCAACTCCAACAGTTACATCTAATCCTGTTGAGAGGGCAGCTCCATTGACTGTTCCTGCTGGAACTTCGCAGGAGGTGATTCCAATTCTCCCTGCGGTTCCCCCCCTTGTGCTTCCGCAAGTAGTTGTTCCGCCACCTCCTACTAGGAATACGACGCAAAGGGCAAATAGGAAAGCGAAAACTCTGACTGTGGTGCCAGTCAAGAAAGTAGTTTTCTGTTACTGAGATTTTATCTCATAAAGTATCGTCTATTCTAAGTCCATTCCAACATGGATTTCGTAAAGGTCTCTCAACTGTGACAAATTTGGTGCAATTCTCTTCTCAGGTTATAAACGAGTTTGTTCTTGGTAATCAGACAGACGTGATTTATACAGATTTTAGTAAAGCTTTCGATAGAGTCAATCACAAACTCTTGATACATAAGCTTGATCTTATTGGTTTTAGTGACAACTTATTGCGTTGGATATCGACTTATCTTGATAGTCGTATTCAGATTGTGAAATTTGGTATATCCTGCTGTGATCCTATCTTGGTTCCATCTGGGGTTCCCCAAGGTAACCATATTGGCCCCATTCTATTTCTGCTATTCATCAACGATTTACCAGATTCAATTTCTAGTTCAAATTTACTGATGTATGCAGATGATGTTAAGATATTTTATTCTTATAAAACATCTGAAGATTCAATGCTCCTTCAAAATGATTTGATTAATTTTGGAAAATGGTGTGATATAAATTGCATGGACCTCAATCTTAAGAAATGTAAACATATGTGTTTCTCTAGGTCGAGGGCGATTCCATCCAGTTAGTCTTCATGGTTCCAATTTACATACTGTTGAATCCTTTGTGGATCTTGGTGTATTGATGGATCCTAAACTCAATTTCAATAATCACATAATTACAATGGTGAATAAAGCTTATGGCGGGCTTGGTTTCATAAAGCGATGGGCGAAAGAATTCGTAGATCCATATGTAACTAGGCAGTTATATACGTCACTAGTTAGACCTATTCTAGAATATGGGTCCGTAGTGTGGGACCCCCTGTACGGGACTTACGTTGATAAGATTGAATCGGTTCAAAAACATTTTTTATTATTCGCTTTAAGACATCTTCATTGGAAGTAGACGTATTATGCTGAACACAACCATGGTGCTGAAAGTTATAAATGGTGATGTTCCTTCTAATTTTATTTTGTCTAGGATTGGATTCAATGTACCTTGTAGACCTTCCAGATATTACCAATTATTACATATTGATTTTCAACGTACATTCGTAGAATGTGCATGGATTTTAACACTTTATATGAAGTTATTGACATTGATGTAGAAATTGATGTAGTTAGATCTAGAATAATATCTTTTTTAAATGTGTAAGTAGACTAATTTTATTGTTTGCATGTGCCGGCTGATGAAATTTTTCTGTAGCTGGTATTTCCACCCTCTACTATTAACCCGCCATGGTCCGGATCATGGTGTGTACGCAATCCCTACGTCATGGGGATGTGGCCCCCTCGGTCGGAAGGGGCGGGTAAGAGTGGTTGCGTTGGGAACGTTCGTTAAAAATAAAAAAAAAATAAAAAAAAATTGTTATTTAATAAGTCCTGTGAAAAGGACGAACGGCCACGAAATAAGGAAGTTAGTACATTATTTCCCTACTATTGACCTATATTTTCATATTTTTTTTGTCCCGGTGTCATTAATATAATTCATAGGCTGTGGAATTCAAATAATTGCTATTCCTTAACCGTTTGAGATAGAAGGCTGAAATCTTAATATGGGCATTTCCAACGAAAGGTCCACCGAGGCAAAAAAAAAAATAAAAGTTATTTTAAACATTTTGTTTTATCATATATTCATAGTAAAACAATCAAATTAAACTAATGTAAAAAAAAATTACTGTTTTTCATAACCCATTTTGAGATATTCGAATGTAAAGTCTCGAAAGTGCAAATTTCCTTATTTGGATATTTTTATTGCATGTTTTGTTTTGATAAAAGTTCTTAAAGAACTTAAAGAACTTTTCCTCTCTAAAGTCTTTCTTAGGGTACAAGCCGTAAAAAAATAATACACAAGAAACTATGCGATTAAAAATAACGATAAATTTTTGCTTTTCATTGTCACATATTTCGATGTCCCGTGCGACATTGAAAAACAACATTTGTTATTAGTGCGTCGAAAGTACACGCAGGAAGGTAGTCAAGTATTGAGCACAAACATAGATTTTTGATACAAATTAAATAAAAAAAACATTTTGGAAAAATAAGCAGATTTATAGTTTTAGTGCTCATATAAAGTTGGTCCCGTGCGACATCGTAAGTGTGAAATTTAAAAATTTTAATATTATTTTATTCTTACACGAATGATTTATTTATGTAAATACATACTTTAAATTATTTATATGTAGATGAGCAAAAACGACAGCAAAAAAAAGAAAGAGAGTTGTAAAAATGGAGAGATGTAAAAAGCATACCAGGTATATCCCAGTTGCACTTCTTTTGTTGCGATGGTAAAGAAGTAAAAGCTGCCAGGACAGCGTATTCTGAAAAAAACTGTATATGATATTCCTAAATCTGTTTTCATTTAAATGTATTTTTGTATATTAATTTAGTTTACTACTGCACATTACTTAATTCATACTACACATTTTTGTTAAATTGATGTTATTACGTGAAAATAAATATATTGAATACTTCTGTTGGTTTTTAAAACATTTTTAATAATCTTTTTTATATATAATTTCGTAAAAAACAACAGAATCAACATAAATATAATGATGGAAAAAAAATGTCCCGTGCGACATGTCCCGTGCGAATCTGCTTACAATTAAATTATAAAAAAAAATAGACATTATTTTTGGGGAAAATCAAAGCAATTTTTAAGAGACATTAATGCAGAACATTCTAAAATTAATCACATTTAAATATTGCCTCAGGTTTCGCTGAAATCGCGTTTCGAACTGTTGTCCACGAAAACCACTTCTGTTTTTGTCCCGTGCGAGTGCCTTGTTTTTTTGCAGTTATCTTGAAAACTTAAAATTTGTCGAAATCGACCTTAGCACCAATTATACGTCTAATTAACATCTATATGTTAGCACAATTGTCAAAAAAAAAATCGGTTTAATTTTGACTTTTTTCTCACCTTAAATGTGTACGACTGTCCCGTGCGACATGATGGAAATGCCCATATGTGTTATGTCAGTCAGTGTTCTGTAAGATTTCAGATTTTGAAACCCACAACTTTAAAGGATATTCAAGGATAATAGTTTAAAAGGACATTTTATATAGCATTCGTCCTCGGATTTTTTTTTTCCAAAAATGTCATTAAATAGCTGGAATTCTCCCCTTTCATTTATGCCCATATTGATATGCAAATTTATCAATTCACATTTGTAATAAGTGCAAAGAAAAATGTTTATCCTTGAAATTTTAAAAGTCCTGTAAAAAGGACAAACGATCACCTATGGTCTCTAGTTTCACTTGGATATAGTTTCGTTCATTGGTGAAAAATTGTGTCGCACGGTGTTATAGCATGTTTCTCTAAACCAGTCAATCACTAGCACAACTTTCTTGGACCACTTTTTCGTAGAACTGGCCGTACGCGAGATAATAGCATTATATAGTTTTTTTGTTCAAAATTTATTCATCGAGTGATATTTATCGCGGAAATGCTTGCAGAATGCAAATATACAAATCTTATTAAATACGGTATAATAGTTTTGGAAAAATGTTACGGTGAAAGTCGATTTTATGCATTACGCAAAATTCGCTATATAAAAATATTGCAAATATTGCGGACGTTACAAAGCGTCTTACAAATGATCATATCTAAAGGAAATTGTGTTACAGTTCTAAATTTAGTATAGTCGAACAAAACCTCATTGGCCGTGAAAAAAAACCGGGGACGGTAGAAGCAAAATTCAAATACGCACACATGATACAGCCAAATAAAACATAAATAGTTTATACAATTCTTATAATATTTATGAACATACCGTAATGAAACCGTATCCTTTTGAGCGTCCTGTCTCGGTGTCCATTATCAATTGAATTGTATCAATTTTACCAAATGGTTCAAATATTCCACGCATCATGTCTTCAGTTATATTAAAATGCAATGAACCTACGTATAAACGCATTGGTCCAGTGTGATTTTTTGGTGTAAACGTTGGTACTGCATTTGCTATACGATTCTTTTCAGCTTGAGTATGTTGCACGACAATAGGTATTCCCAGGAGCCTCTGTCCAGATAAGCCTAAAGCAAGTGCCACTGATTCTGGATCTTTGAATTCAATATAAGCTATACCCTTGAAGCGTTTTGTCTTGTTGCATGTTATTAAACGCACATCGCGTACTTTACCAACACTGGAGAAAAATTCTTCGAGATCACGGGCACGTACACGCTGTGACAATTGCATACAGAAAATTGTGCGGGCATCGCGTTCTTCAGGACTAAGCTCAGCTTGAGGGGACCGATCCGGACCTAAGCCATTTGGTGGTGTACGACCCCGCCTAAATGGGCGCGGTGATCCACTATGTCGTCTGTTGCTAAAACGTAAGGTATATTTAGTAATAAAACATGAAAATATATATCATTATAAACCTTCTTTCTGGAGATCTGGAACGCCTATATGAACGGCTGCGACCTCTCTCCTTAATAGGACTTAAATGATCTCTGTGTCGTCGGTCCTTAGATCGACTGCGGCGATAATCGCGCGATCGACTACTTTTGCGTTCCGAATGGGGTCGTGTACTTTTTTTGTCCTTCGATCGGGTGCGTCGTCCATCACGAGATCTAACTCGCCCCTCTCTTGATCGGCTACAATGACGTTCACGTTCTCTATCCCGTGAAGACCTTTTACGTTCTCTGTCTCGATCTTTTGAACGATAACGGTCTCTATCCTTACCTTTTTCTCGATCTACATTTGAATGTCGGTATTGCTTCCTATCATCGTCATCTCGAGATCCTGAACGACTTCTATTTTTAAAGACAATATTATTAATATAATATAAAGGCCGTCAACAAGAAAACAAGTAAATAAAAAAAGTAGAATTTAAATTTTTTTTTGTAGTTTCCCAGCCCAGTTAAATATTTAATGAAAACTTCCGGCGTAAAAATAGGTAATCGGTATATTATTTAATTTCTTACAAAAGAATGTAAGAAGTGTCATGGGCGACTTCAGGAGTCATATTAATTATATGGGTTATTTTAATTAGATTTAATTGTTTCCCTTTGATATAATTTATCTTCTTTTTCTGACCACTGTGAATTTGTTCCCTATCTAACCACTGTGCAGACCGTCGTTTTCTGACTCCGTTATTCCTTCTTTTCAGTTTAGCAACACAGTCTGATTTTGATTCTCTCGTGTTCGGTCAACTAACAGTGTAAAACGAAATATATGAAATACTCAATTTTATGAAATACAACATAAATCAATAAATAATAAATACACAGTTTTGTTAATTAAAAAATCGGCATAATATTATTTCGAAAAGGCTATCCTGTGACAATTATGAGAAGTGGGAAAAAACGGTTTTAAATAAACGCGCTTGTGGGTTTCGATTTCAACAATCATAACAAAAGTAATTAACAACGTCATTATCACTTTAGCTTGCGCAGAGGAAAAAAAATAAAAACGAAAAACGTAGTGCGGTGCGAGAAAGAGAGTTGGAAATTTTAAGAGACTAAAGAAGAGTAATGGAAGGGTTAAGAAAATTAAAACTCGAAGAGCTGAAGGCAAAGTGTGCAAGTTTTGGTTTGCCTACGAGCGGAAAAAAGGCAATACTAATTGAAAGAATTTAGGTTTAGGTTAGGGTGGCAGCCGTATTTTTTTACAAGCTCACATAGACCAGTTTAGGTCCCTAGTGTTACCACGGGCTGAAATGCCCCTCATCGAAACCAACCTGTTTGATATATAAATTTATCGATAGTACGAATATCAGTACTAGAAAGATCGGTTAGGCTGACTAAAAAGGCCGACCCCAGTATGTCCAGTCGTCGTTTACTCAAAGCGGGACAGTCGCAAAGCAAGTGCTCAATGCTCTCCACTTCTTCCTCATCTCCACAGCTTCGGCAGAAGTCATTGGAGTCAATACCCAATCTTTTGCCGTGTTCGCCGATCAAGCAGTGTCCCGTCAGAACCTGTACTAACGTAGACAATCGTTTCCTCTCTAGTGCGAGAAGATATTTTGACCTTCTCAGGTCATACCTTGGCCAGATTTGTCTAGCTACCCTGCAGGTGCCGATTTCTGTCCATCTTTCGTTGGACTGCCTGATTGCCTCTTGCCTAAGCCAAAGCTTGCACGTGCATAGTGGCGCACCAATATATGCAAATTCTTCGAGAATTTGTAATGTCGTCCCTTTCCTAGCAAGTTCATCGGCTTTGCAGTTCCCCGGGATATCCCTATGCCCAGGCACCCATATGAGGTGTATATTAAACTGCTCAGCCATCTCGTTAAGAGATCTGCGGCAGTCGAGGGCTGTTTGTGAATTTAGGGATGTTGCCTCCAGAGAATTGATGGCAGCCTGGCTGTCCGAGTAAATGACAACGCCAGTGTTGGTTACTATGTTGCGACTCAGCCACTTGGCGACTTCCCATATTGCCATTATTTCGGCTTGATAGACACTGCAGGTATCTGGTAGTCTGTGAGCTATATCCAGACTAAGTTCTTCACAGTGTACTCCGAAGCCAACCTTTTCATCAAGCTTCGAACCATCCGTGTAAAAGTGGAGATGGCTTCTATTACCTGGTATTCTGCCGACCCATTCGTCTCTGGCGGGAATCATAGTGATGTAATTTCTCTCGAAGGTGTACACAGTTGGTATATAGTCCACTCGGTCGGTTACCATAGCACTACACTTTGATATCCTCATGTGACCATAGTTCTTGTACCTCCACAGTGATAGGCAGTTTAATCTTATTGCCGCTTTGGTTGCAACTTCTCTCGCCACAATATTAATCGGCAGTATATGGAGTAGGGCTTGTAGAGACTCGGTCGCTGTAGTCCTTAAGGCTCCGCTTATGCTCAGGCAGGCAGTTCTCTGAACCTTTGTTAGTAGGTTGGTAATGGTTAGTTTGTCAGTTGCCGTCCACCATACCACAATACCGTATAACAGTATTGGACAAACTACTGCTATATATATCCAGTGGACGATTTTAGGAGAGAGTCCCCACCGCGTCCCTACAGCTTTTTTGCAGGAATATAAGGCGACGTTGGCCAATTCTGTCTTGTTGGGGTTAACGCCCAAATCGCTGCTTCTGGCCCATCTAGCCAACTTGTTCAGAGCCACCTGTAGGATGTCTCTGAGGACGTTTACGAATTTGCCACTCACTGCGATTGCCACGTCGTCCGCATATGCCACGACCTTGCAGCCACAACGTTCTAGATCTAGCAGGCTTTCATTTGCCGCTAGGTTCCAAATTAGTGGAGACAGTACTCCTCCTTGCGGGGTCCCTCTGTTTACAAACCTTGTTAGAGTTGTGGACCCAAGACATGCTGTTATGCGTCTTCTGTTGAGCAGACTTTGAATTAGTCTAATCAAACTAGTGTTAACTTTTAGATGTGAGAGTGCCGCAATTACCGCATCTGAGTGAATGTTGTTAAAAGCCCCTTCTATGTCAAGAAATGCCACCATGGTGAATTCCTTGAAATGCAGGGACGATTCGATAGTGCTCACAAGTTCGTGCAGGGCTGATTCTGTAGACTTGCCCTTATTGTAAGCATGTTGGTTCCCCGACAGGAGTTTTGTATCCAGGTTTTCCCTAATGAAATGATCTCAAAGTCTTTCCAGACCTTTCAATAGGAAGGAGGATAGGCTAATTGGTCTGAAGTCTTTTGGCCTAGTGTGTGATATCTTTCCCGCTTTAGGTATGAATACCACTTTGGTATCCCTCCACCGATTAGGGACGTATGAAAGCCTGATACAGCCTACATAAATTTTCTCCAGCCAGGGGATAATGTACTTTAACATTTTCTGCATTTCTGCTGGAGTGGTGCCATCTGGTCCAGGTGACTTGAAGGGCTCAAAGCTGTTAATAGCCCAGCTTATTCTGGATCTATCAGTCAAGAAGCTAGCGACGCTCGCAGTCCACTCGCACTCTTGTTGGTCCTGCTGATCCTCGGGTTCTGTTACAGAGTTGCCCGGGAAATGTGTGTCGAGCAGAAAGAATTTGCTCACACGAATTAAATTAAAGAGATCGCACAATAAGTGGGTTGATGCAAAATTCGAAAAACAACATATCTCACAACGTACAAGGTGAGGAAACACCACTAAGTCGATAATGCCCGAATTTTATTGGATTCGACAGTGAAACAAATAATCTCGCTACATCGGTAGGTGACATGAGTGTGTGTGATACTACGACGGCTTGTAGTGTTCCATACGTTTCAGTTGTCAATGTTCCTCGAACGAAATCTATGTTAGATGTACCAACAATGTCCAACGGTTTGGGACGAAACGTATGTTGGGAAGACGGTCATATGGTATCAGTTACTCCGACGGCAACAAGAGTAAACACGAATTCAATATATACGAGCTTTAGCCCAATTTTATCGACTAGCCAAAAAAATGTTAGCACGATGCAGCAGCCTTATGTTACATACACACGACAAACGTACATACCAACACATACATATACGCAGGCAGTTCCAACGTCAGGGTTTGTACAACAACCAACCATTTCACAACATATACCAGCAACAATGTTACAGCAGAATATACCAGCAACGATGTTTCCGCAACAAAATCAGAACAATAGACGAGTACCAATTTTTCAACAACAACCATACTTGACAGCAATAAGTGCATCGCAAATCAATCCAACGACTCAACCCCAGCTTTACGTCACGAATAACATCAAGGACATAGTAAACATGTTTTCGTTACAAGCTAACAATTTTATTTTAGCACTTTGCAACGAAAACAACTGACTTTCACTAACTGGCACATAAGCAATAAGTGGCGGTTTTTCACAATCTGGTAGCAATGGTGTCATGAGTTGCGAAGAAAGAACAGTGCAAAACAGACAAAAAATTCGTGAAAAGTATTTATAAAACATATATTTACTATTCTATGTTCAATTGTTTACACTTTTTTTTTGCAAATGTTAAAATATTTTCCCATTTTTGTTCTTCTTCTTCCCATTAATTCACAATAATTGATAACAAAATGGGATGCCATATTGCTAAATATAGGGTGCCCAATCTGGCAACATCATACTCGATTAAGACAGGAACACAAGCACCAAACTTCATCGGGAACTAATAGTGCTTAAAAGTGCTTAGCTCCCCATACAAATTAAGCACTTATGGTGTAACGAAAACACGCCTAGTTTCGATATTACCAGATTTTGTTTTTAGTAAGCAAAAGGATAATACGGTAATTAAAGATATCGCTAAGAAGACAAATAATGTGACATGCTATAAATGTCGGAAAACAGGACACATCTCTCGTGATTGTCCTGTTCTAAAAGTTGACATTCGTCGAATAAATGTAAAAATAAAATCGTGAATCCGAACTGTAACCAAATTAATGATTCATCTGGTGGCTTGATTTTTAAAACGGTATTGATTAATATGGACAATGTGAATGCTTTAATAGATTGTGGTAGCGATCGTAGCTTAATTAAGAAATCGTTGGCCGATGAATACGATGGTAAAGAGAGATGTTAAATACGGTTAACTGGGTTCGGTGGCTCACAATACGAGTGTTTCGAGAAAATCAGAATTAACTTGAAGATTGATGATATGACCGGTGAATACGATATATTGATAATACAAGACGACAAACTTATGTATGATATGATCGTTGGTAGGGACATCTTATACTCAGACAGTTCAAGATTCATCATAGATGGTGACAAGTGTTATATACAGTCGAAATCGGTCAATACCATTAAACGAATCGTTGTCATCAAGTGAAATATCGGAGCTGAACAACCATTCCCGATGCCGATAATAGATGACCTCTTAGCGCAGCTATCAGACCATGCGTACTTTACAGTCCTGGATTTGAAGATGGGATATCATCAGATCGAGATAGAGGACGAATCTAAATTGTACACTGCATTTATCACTCACGAAGGGCATTACGAGTTTAATAGGATGCCGTTCAGACTCGTCAACGCACCTGCCGTGTTCCAGGAGATGATGAGCAAGGTGGTGACGATGGCTAAACCAGATATAATCATAGCTTACTTGGATGATGTGATTATTCCAAGTAAAACAGCAGAAGAGGGGCTGATGATTTTAGAACGATTTTTGAAGATTCTAGAACAATGTGGATTAACTCTACGTTACGATAAATGTAGTTTCCCAGCATCTCACATTAATTTCCTTGGTCATAGAATTGACAAAAATGGTATAACCCCAGGAAAGACTAAACTCATGGCAATAGAGGGATACCAACGACCTAAGAACACAATGGGTTTATGCTGATTTTTCCGGAAATTTGTTCAAGATTTTCAAATCGTTGCCAAACCATTAACCGAGATGACAAGGAGAACGGAAAGGATTAATTTCACGTGGGGACCTGAACAAGAATTGGCATTTGATACGTTGAAGAGAAAACTTTGCGAGGAGCCTGTACTGCCTTCATATGATTTTAATGCACTACACGAGGTTCATACTGACGCAAGCAGTATCGGATTAGCTGCTATTCTGTTACAATCGGTTGATGACGGACATTCTTGGAAAGCTGTCACAGAAAGGTTGTCACAGAATTTTTGGTTCCCTAAAATACGGAAATATGCGAAAGACTATATAGCTTCATGCGTCGAATGCTGCTATAATAAAGGCAAAGTTGGTAAGCCTGAAGAAGAAATGTATGTAGCTGACGTTAACCCAGTTTCGTTCCAAACATTACATATTGATCACTAGGGTCCATTTGTTCGCAGTTACATTTGGTTACTTTGGTTTGCCGCGAAGAATAATATCCAACAGAGGCTCAGCCTTTACAACGAAACAGTTCGAACAATTTTGTGATGACTACGACATGTCACGTGAAAACTGCGGTACGTACACCAAGGGCCAACTGACAGGTGGAAAGAGCAAACCGAATTATATTGGATTATCTCCGAACCTCTACTAAGAATCCACGCGATTGGGATTCATACGAGTATTTACTAAAAATTCGATGGTCCGTAAATTCAAAGAGGAATTCTAGTACTGAGTTCAGTCCTAATGAATTGGTATTCGATTATAAATTGAGAGATGTGATTACAAATTACTTGCTGCAATTATTGAAACTGATGACATAAAAACAATCGAAGAGATTAAAATCGAAGCAGTCGACAACATAGTTGAATGTCGTGAGAGGTGGAAAAATCGATTTGATCAACATCATAGTATGGCAAGAGAGTATAACATCGATGATCTGGTTTTAGTAAAGCTTTTGATAGAGTTAATCATAAGCTCTTACTGTATAAGCTGAATCGCATTGGTTTTAGTAATAACATGTTGAGTTGGATATCCTCTTATCTTAACAATCGTGTTCAGATTGTTAAATTTGGTAGTTACTTCTCAGGCCCGATTTTGGTTTCATCTGGGGTACCCCAAGGTAGTCATATTGGCCCTTTGCTGTTTCTACTATTTATAAATGACTTACCAGATTCAATTATTAGTTCTAGATTACTGATGTATGCAGATGATGTTAAGATGTTTTATTCTCGTAACACATCTGATGATTCTTTGTTTCTTCAAAATGTCTTAGACAACTTTGGTTATTGGTGTGAAATTAATTGCATGGACCTTAATTTGAAGAAGTGTAAACATATGTGTTTCTCTAGATCGAAATTGGTTCCATCTAAATTCAGTCTTCTTGGTTCCAATTTAGAAACTGTTGAATCCTTTGTGGATCTTGGTATATTAATGGATCCTAAACTTAACTTCAATAATCACATAATTACAATGGTGAACAAAGCTTATGGTGTCCTTGGCTTCATTAAGCGATGGGTGAAAGAATTCTCAGATCCATATGTAACGAAACAGTTGTATACTTCACTTGTTAGACCTATTCTAGAATATGGTTCTGTTGTATGGGACCCCCAATATGGGATTTATGTTGATAAAATTTAATCCGTTCAGAAACAATTTTTATTATTTGCTTTGAGGCACCTGCATTGGAATAGTGATTTTGTTCTTCCACCCTATACTAATAGTTTGAGCTTGATAAGATTGCCTACTCTTAAGAGTAGACGTATTATGCTGAACACCACAATGATATTGAAGGTTATAAATTGTGATGTGCTTTCTGGATACATGCTTTCTCAGATAAGATTTAACGTACCATTCAGATCTTCCAGATATTACCAATTATTGCATATTGATTTTCAACGTACAAATTACGCATCTGCAGAGCCTATCCGTAGAATGTGCATGGACTTCAACACTTTATATGATATTATTGACTTTAATGTAGGAATAGATATAGTGAAATCTAGAATCATATGTTATTTAAATCAGTAGTGAAATTCTGTTTTATGTGTGTTCTTTATTTAACTAAACAAAGTTAACACTTTTTATGCATGTATGTACATACCGGCTGTTGTTGTTGTTGTAGCCACGGTTGCTCCTGCAAATATACTAAATTTATTATAATATGTTGTGGAAATTAGTTGTGGTGGCCCACATCTTCTGCCAAATCCTCTACATCTAGTTCTAGAAACCTGGCCGCACTTATGGGGTCAGTCCAAAGTAAACTCGGCTGTAGAGATGTTGGCTTTGCCGGACAGTTGAAGAGGTGGATCAGGATGGTGCAGTCGGCTTAACTCGTATAGGAGTAGGTTAGACGAATCCATTCCTGATCTTTGTCCTGCCTGTGGAACAGGACCACATAGTACAGGTCCTGTTCCACAGGCAGGACAAAGATCAGGAATGGATTCGTCTAACCTACTCCTATACGAGTTAAGCCGACTGCACCATCCTGATCTTAACTGCGCTAGGATAGTTCTTGTTTTCCTATATTAGGACTATATTAGTTCTGTAATTAAATGTTACACGTTGTACTAAATCCGCATGAACTTGCTTGATTCCTGCACGGTATGAGGACTCCACTGAGGGATCGGCAGAGTACTGACGAATTTGGTCCTCATATGACCAAATGAAGGTGTTGATAATTTGGGTGTTCCCTCCGATGGCATCCCAGGAGGAACTGTTTTGTGAGGAGTTCACAGTGCTCTTTCACTGGAATGATCTTCGCTTCCTCGTGAAGGTGGTCAATGGGTGTCATTTGAACGCATCCTGTGATGGTTCTTACGGCAGCGTTCTGGCATGCTTGCAGGTGCTCCCACTGTGTTCTGCTCACGTTAGGTGACCAAACTGGCGCTGCGTAATTCAACACCGACCGGCTAATTGCTTTGTACGTTGTTGACAAAGTTTCTTTGTTCATTCCCCAAGTGCTGCCGGCAAGCGACTTGAGGACTTTATTCCGGGAACGTACTTTGTTGCAAACGGTGGAAGTGTGCACTGAGGACGAGAAGAGACTGTCCAGTGTAACACCGAGAATTTTCGGGTGGTTTGTGGTCGGAATTCTTACTCCATCGACCTCTATTGGCAGTTGAAGTGTAACTTCTCTCGTCCAAGTAGTGAAAACAGTGGCAGAGGATTTAGTTGGGGATAGTTTCAACTTCCGAGATGTAAAAAATGCGGTAAGATCTCTGAGATAATGATTGATTGACCGTGTCGAAGGCCTTTGACAGGTCAAGGGCCACAAGAACGACTCGTTCGCAGGGTCTTTTCCCATTAAGACTGTGGCTGATACATGTTGTTATTGCGGTGGTGGTACTGTGCATCTTCAGGAAACCATGTTGATGTTCAGCGGCTGGCAGATTTCTGGTCAAGCTAGGTAGGAGGAGTGCCTCAAGTGTCTTTGCGACTGGTGATAGAAGGGAAATGGGTCTATAGGACACTCCCTGTGTCGCAATTTTCCCTGGCTTGAGAACAGGTACCACCCTTCCCATTTTCCAGAACTCCGGGATTATTAGGGTGGTTATAGACATGTTGAGAATGTATGTCAGGAACTCGACTCCTACGTCGCCAAGGTGCTTGAGCATCAGCATAGATATTCCATCCGGGCCAAGGGCTTTTGATGGTTTTGCCTTGTGGATAGCCTCTGCATCCTCGTGGGTCGTAAGAGCTGCGTGATCGTCCGCTCGGAGTTTCCTCACCTTCCTAAGGATTCTCCTTCTCGCTGGATCTCTCTCGGTGTGTTCAATGAAAAGCCGGCCAAAATGGCTCGCACACCGCTTAGGGTCCATAATTGGGTTTTCAGTGAAGGTTATGGCATGTATATTCTTTACATGTATACAGAGGGATTTGACTGTATTCCACAGCTTATTTGCACCTGAACCAAGGTTGCAGCTATTTAGATGATCCTGCCATTTGTTCCGCTTGTATTCGTTAACCAACACCCTGATCTCCTGGTTTAACTGCGTTATCCTGGGATCTTCGGGGTTGGCCAGACGAATTGCGTCACGCTCATCTGCGAGTCCCACTGCTTCGGCCGGGAAGTTGGGCCTGATAACCGGGATGCGACCGGCTGGTATGAAGCGACCGGCTGCTGCTGTGACGATGCTACGGAATGCCTTCTCTGCGTTGCGAATATCTGAAGGCATTGGTAGGGTTCTAAATTTGCGATCAGTGAAGTCTCTGAATCGTGACCAATCTGCCTTCTTCTGGTTCACGTAGGTTCTTCTTTCAGAGATCACAAAATCATTTGGTCTGCTGAGTGTGGTGATTATGGGAAGGTGATCTCAGGCTAATGATATTACTACTCGCCAAGCCGTGCAGTTGATCAACTCTGCGCTGACGATGGTGATGTCGGGCGAGCTAGCGCAGTTTCCCGTAATCCGGGTGGGGGTATCCTCGTTTATTGTGCAGAACGTGGAGTTGTCGATTTGTTCCTCTAAGTCTGAACCTCTGTAGTCGTTCGCGTGGTTCGAGTGCCATTGCTCATGATGAGCGTTAAAGTCTCCCATTATTATGCGGTTATCCCCGTTGAGCAGCGCTCTGATATCTGGGTGATAACCGGGCGGGCAGACTGACACTGGCGGAATGTACACGTTGTACAGTTCGATGAGCGCATCTCCAGATCTGACAGCTATACCATGTAGTTCAAGGTATGCGTCTTGTATGTTCTGATCCGGGCTCACCTCGCTGTATTGCACTGATCTATGTATTATAAACGCAAGACCCCCACCGTTACTCCTTGTGCGGTCCTTACGGATTATATTGTAACCATTACAATATTGAAGCTGGTTGGTGTTATTTAGTTTCGTCTCCTGGACTGCTGCGACCTCGATGTTGTTTCTGCCCATAAAGATTTAGATTTTCTTCATCTGCCTGTAAATTGATTTCTTCATATTTAACTAATCGTTCTCAATTTGTGGTTCATCGTGGTGTTCAGTCTGACTTGCGTAGTATGGTATGTGGAGTTCCTCAAGGGTCTGTTTTGGGTCCTTTGTTGTTTATTATGTATGTTAATGATATTTCGAGTGCTGTTTCAGTTGGTAATTGTAATCTCTTCCTCTATGCTGATGACATTCATGTCTTCTATCGTAGTGAGTCTCGTTCTTCGCTTGAACTTGTTATAAATTCATCTTTACATTCGCTTGCTCTCTGGCTGAGTAGCAATGGTCTTTGTATTAATTTTAGTAAAACAAAAGCTTTATTATTTAATAACTCTAGGAATGTTGATGTGATTAATATTTGTGTTAATTCTATGCCCGTGGAAATTGTTGATGAGATGAAGTGTCTTGGTGTCGTAGTTGATAGTAAACTTGACTTTAACCGGCATATTGATATGCTGCTGGGGCGTGTCAGATTTCAACTACGTAGATTATATTGTCTTGATTCGTATTTACCATGTTATGTCAGAGAGAGAGTTGCATCGTCTTTGCTAATGTCACATGTTAACTATTGCCTTGAAGTTATATCTGGTACTTCTGCGGTTCAATTGTCGAGAATTGAGAGAATTGTTAATTCGATCGTGCGCTATGTTTATAATCTGCGGCGATATGATCATACATCTTCGTATGTCATTAAATTTTTAGGCTTGCCTTTCAATAAATATGTCGATCTTCGCATCCTACAATGTTTTTATAAAACAATTATTTCTAGTGGCTCACCCTCACTATGTTGTAGGTTTAATTTTTGTAGATCTTCCCGTAATCCTCAACTATTGCTACCACGTTTTATATCGACAGTTGCCGAAAGATCGTTTGTAGTAAGGGTTGCTCGAATATGGAACCATTTTCCGGTGCATTTGCGTAATTTCTCATTTACTCCGCATGTATTCAGTTGTAAATGTCTTGAATACTTGGCCGGTGGTCTATAATTCTGTGTGTTCTGTTTACAGGGTCGATTACTTCAAACTTTTTTTTTTTTCTTCTTCTTTAATGGCTGGGGAGCCATAGTTTTAATTTTAGTCAATTTTCTATCACTGAATGTTTTGTAATATTCATGATTGTCGCTACTTTTACTCGGTAAAAATCTCCGAATAAAATCTAGCAAAGAAATAATTTTAATATAACTCTCTCTTCTCAGTTTACTCCCTAGTTTCACTAGTATGAATCTTTTAACTAGCGTAATTTAGGGGATAAATTTGTTTTGTGTAGAGAGTGTTATTTTATTTACATTCAGAAATATATTTTCCTTAGGTTAATTCTTTCTATCGTTATTTATCATTTTTTATTTTTACTATACATAATAATGTAAATATATCGAATTGTGTGCAGCTATGTTATTATAGTTTTAACTTTTGTTATATCTGAATTGTAACTTTCAAGGTGGATCACTTGAGTGTAGATTTTATTATTTAATTGAAATTTGTATAAAGATAATATAAGATTATTGGCCATATTGGCTTATTTATATTACTATTATAAATAAATGAAATGAAATGAAATAGAATTTCGGACGAAATTTTCTATTAAAATAGAATTTCGGACGAAATTTTCTTTTAAAAAAAAAAAAAAAAAAAAAAAAAAAAAAAAAAAAAAAAAAAAAAAAAAAAACCAGTTATCTCAGAGATCTTGTTCTGGAGGCCATTGCAGTTGAACTGCAAAAAGTTTATATTGTTTGGGGTGGGGATGTTTATGCGAGGAGTAAGCTGTGTAACTGCTGCTGGTGTTGTTGCTGCTGTTGTGTTTGCTGCTGGTGTTGTTGCTGCAATGACGGCGAGTTTACTCTCGGAAGACGCATTGGCGAAAGAGTGGGTGACGGAGTGAAATAGTCCGACGACGATGAGGATGTTCGCTGTGTACGTGCACTTGCTGTGCAGCATGCAGCAATATATTCCTCATTCCACTCACCTCCACGGGTTAGACCTGAACAGTTGTCTCTCTTGCGCATATGACACCATCGATTACAACCATTGCATTTCACCGATGCCGAACGAATGATTCTCTGACATACAGAGCATATGTCGTCGGGTCGGTTCGGCTGCTTGTGTTGCTGATGTTGCCTGAGAGGTCGTACTTCATCACGCTGGTGTTGTTGCTGCTGAGGTATGATCTCAGGTGGCTGATGTTGTTGCCGACTGCGCAAGCTATATGGATGGGATGGAAGGGGCTGATGTGTTGCATGATGTGCATCTTACAGATGCTGAGCGGATTTTCCCGTTGCATATTGCACAGGAATCTGGTCCTGGGTTGGGTTCGATGCCGGCACGGACCAGTAAAAGACGGAGCAGCAAGACCGGCAATTGCTGCTCCGAGATCGAAAAAATATAGCATACTTGCCTTTGCTTTGATATATATTCTGTTGGCTGTTGATATATATTCTGTAGCTGGTATTCCACCCTCTACTGTTAACCCGCCATGGTTCGGATCATGGTGTGTACGCAATCCCTACGTTATGGGGATGTGGCCCCCGCGGTCGGAAGGGGCGGGTAAGAGTGGCAGCGTTGGGAACGTTCGTTAAAAAAAAATAAATAAATAAAAATTATACAAAGTGAACTTCCATCCACTGGCGATTCCAGAAAAATTGAGCCGCGATTCAGAGGCCCATACGTGGTTGCGAAAGTTCTGGGCAGAGATAGACATCTAATTGAGGATATAGCCGGTATGCAGATAAGCCAAAAGCCGTTTAGTTCGATACCTCTCGATGATGACATTGAAGTGAACAAAATGTGGCTAAAACAGCGACATTGCAAAAGTATGTTATAAAATGCTAAATCCCACCATATCAGTAATAATATTACCGATAATCTAACTGTAACCCGTGGGGCTTCACTCCCCTAAATTTAATTTAATGATTTATAGATACGCAAAAATTTTAATTTTTTAAACATTCTAGAAGATTCGGATGTTATAAGGCCACAAAATGTTATGTGAAAGACTTTAGAAGAAATGTGCTTCGAAATTGATTTCTTTCGGTGCATATATTTTCTTGTACACTTTCGCCGCCACCTCACCCCATCTTGGACTTTCTCTCGTTTAAGTGCCTCTTGTTGTACTAACATTATCCTAAAGGTAAAACTTCGTTATTAACAGACAGTAAAAACCCAAAAAATAAACCTTATAGGCACCTTACCTATTATTACATAGAAAAAAACTAACCATCGTGTTATATTTCTCCTTTTATCCTTCTCTTCCCAATTCACACGCACTTGGCCTATGTTAGGTTAGGTTAGGGTGGCAGCCGTATTTGTTATACAAGCTCACATAGACCAGTTTAGGTCCCTAGTGTTACCACGGGCTGAAATGCCCCTCATCGAAACCAATCTGTTTGATATACAAATTTGTCGATAGTACGAATATCGGTACTGGAAAGATCTGTTAGGCTGCCTAGAAAAGTCGACCCCAGTATGTCCAGTCGTCGTTTACTCAGAGCGGGGCAGTCGCATAGCAAGTGCTCAATGCTCTCCACTTCTTCCTCATCTCCACAGCTTCTGCAGAAGTCATTAGAGTCAATACCCAATCTTTTGGCGTGTTCGCCGATCAAGCAGTGTCCCGTCAGAACTGATACTAACGTAGACAATCTTTGCCTCTCTAGTGCTCAGGGAAAATGGGAGGGTCCTTCGAACAGCCAGTTACACAACTTAAAAAGGGGGGATAGTTAATTTAGAGGGAGGAAAATTAAGGAAGCTGGGGAGTTATGGGATCATTCTACGAGATCTTATGTATTGCCAGTCGGAATGGCCCTATGTTTCTTCAATAAGGACGCGAAATTAAGATTTCATAGTGATATTACAAGTAGATTACAAGATATTAATTGTTAAGATATAGTATATAGTTTATAAGTATATTCGCGATATTAGTACAAAATGGCATGCGAATGATGATAGTTGATGACAGTTATTTATCAGAAAGTTGTATATTGTGATATTTGTATGAATTAAAGATTAAGTAGTATGGTTTATTGTGTATCGGATAAGTCTAAAGATTAACTTAAGAAAACTTACATTATATATTTTGCTCCACGAAGCGATCGCTGCGTCGGTTTGAGGATATGATATGTTTATAGGTTAATTAAAATAATGATGGCTTATACTACTTAGGATTAACTGCCTTTGGGTATTCAGAGATTGTGTTCCAGTTACAGATCATGTTTTCGATACATTTTAAGATGTTTTAGAAGATCTTCAAATTATAGGTATTATAGGGATATTATAACGGAGTTGCCATTGAACTCATAATATCAGCTTCAATATTTGATGTTACGCAAAAAGGTAAGACTTAGCTTATTATGATCACAAAATTAGACAGGGATCCAAAATTTCAATTATTGCTTTAATTAACTGATTATTGATGGCTTGTAAATTCAATTCTTCATTTGTATAACGAGACGATATGGTGGAGGATTATGAATCCTTAAATTATTTCTAGGCATCATTTATCTTCATCAGAAACTTTTCTTGGCAGATGCTAGCCCCTGAAGGGATCCACAGGTTAATATCCAACTAAATGCGATTTTGGTTTATTGTCCAACTAAATGCGATATTGGTTTTAACATTCCTCCTCAGTCAACTAAATTCTGGCCCAGCAGGAAATCATTCCAGAAATTATATTTATTTATTTGAATTCTCGACTTATTAATATGTTTATGTCTTTTCTCGTTTAAGTTTTTATATTGAATGAATAAAATGTTCCTGTCTTCAAACTTTTCAACTCCAATTTCTGATATTTCAAAACTCGATATATTTTCAATAATATCTCTAAGTGGTATTTCTGAAGTTATTATTTTAACACAGTAGAATTCAAATAGTACCTCTACAAGTGCGAGGAGATATTTTGATCTTCTCAGGTCATACCTTGGCAAGATTTGTCTAGCTACTCTGCAGGTGCCGATTTCTGTCCATCTTTCGTTGGACTGCCTGATTGCCTCTTGCCTAAGCCAAAGCTTGCACGTGGTAAATCTTATTGCCTCTTTGGTTGCAACTTCTCTCGCCATAATATTAATCGGCAGTATATGGAGTAGGGCTTGTAGAGACTCGGTCGCTGTAGCCCTTAAGGCTCCGCTTATGCCCAGGCAGGCTGTTCTCTGAACCTTTGTTAGTAGGTTGGTGATGGTTTGTTTGTCAGTTGCCGTATAGCAGTATAGGACGAACTACTGCTATATATATCCAGTGGATGATTTTAGAAGAGAGGCCCCACCGCGTCCCTTCCTTACACGTTCCAAGACGTTAAGTCTAAATAACAGTTTTCTATCTAGAATTATTCCTAAAAATTTTGCACTTTCAGAAAAGACTAGATCTGTTCCATTCATCCGAGGTGGAGGGTCCACATGTGGGACTTTATTCATCCTAGTAAAGAGAACCAATTCTGTCTTGTTTGGGTTTACGCCCAAACCACTGCTTCTGGCCCATCTAGCCAATTTGTTCAGAGCCACCTGTAGAATGTCTCGGAGGACGTTTTCGAATTTGCCACTCACTGCGATTGCAACGTCGTCCGCATATGCCACGACCTTGCAGCCACAACGTTCTAGATCTAGCAGGATTTCATTCACCGCTAGGTTCCAAATTAGTGGAGACAGTACTCCTCCTTGTGGGGTCCCTCTGTTTACAAACCTCGTTACAGTTGTGGACCCAAGACATGCTGTTATGCGTCTTCTGTTGAGCAGACTTTGAATTAGTCTAATCAAACTAGAGTTATCTTTTAGATGTGACAGTGGCGCAATTACTGCATCTGAGTGAATGTTGTTAAAAGCCCCTTCTATATCAAGAAATGCCACCATGGTGAATTCCTTGAAATGCATGGACGATTCAATGCCCACAAGTTCGTGCAGGGCTGATTCTGTAGACTTCCCCTTATTGTAAGCATGTTGGTTCACCGACAGGAGTTTTGTATCCAGGTTTTCCCTAATGAAATAATCTAAAAGTCTTTTCAGACCTTTCAACAGGAAGGAGGATAGGCTATTTGGTCTGAAGTCTTTTGGCCTAGTGTGTGATATCTTCCCCGCTTTTGGTATGAATACCACTTTGGTATCCCTCCATCGATTCGGGATGTATGAAAGCCTGATACATCCTACATAACTTTTCTCCAGCCAGGGGATAATGTATTTCAACATTTTCTGCATTTCTGCTGGAGTGATGCCGTCTGGTCCAGGTGACTTGAAGGGCTCAAAGCTATTAATAGCCCAGCTTATTCTGGATCTCTCAGTCAACAAGCTAGCTACGCTCGCAGTCCACTCGCACTCTTGTTGGTCCTGCTGATTCTCTGGTTCTGTTAGTGAGTTCCCCGGGAAATATGTGTCGAGCAGTATATTGAGCAACTGCTCGCTGTTGTTGGTCCAATTATTTGCCTCATCCTGCAAGTAACCCACTGTACAGGGTGAAGCTGATAATATTTTCCTCAGCCTTGCGGCGTCGGAGACCTTTTCCACATCGCCACAGAAGCTATACCAAGAGCGTCTTTGCGCCTTTCTAAGCCCCTTCTTATAGATCTTGAGTTGCTCTTTATAGGCATCCCAAACATTAGTGACCCCTGTAGATTTAGCCTTGTTGAATAGCTTGTTGCAGGCCTTTTTCATAGCCGTTAGCTCAGAAGTCCACCATTGGGGTTTAGTTTTACTCTTGTACCTTGTTTTTGGGAACTATTGAATGATGTGGTGATATGCTCGACCAGATTATCCAGACCGGCTTTGTCATTCGGTTCGTACAGAAGTTTGGAGTTGAGGACTTTCATGAAATTCTTTTCATACAGGTGCGACTTTGTCTTTCTCACATTTCTGTGGACGGCAGGTTCAGGCGCTTTTTCAGCGAGTTTGAACTGAATATAATGGTGGTCTGAGAATGAGTGGTCGTCCAGTACATTCCACCCAATAATTTTGTCTGACAGCCGGTCAGTAGCAAACGTTACGTCTAGTATTCTTGTCTGTCTTTAATTGTAAAGGTCGGTTTATTACCTATGTTACAAATGCTTAGGTTGGTAGTTAGAATAAAGTCAAGAAGCGAATCACCCCTATTGTTTATATCCGTACTACTTTACCAACCTACTAACAAAGGTTCAGAGAACTGCCTGCCTGAGCATAAGCGGAGCCTTAAGGACTACAGCGACCGAGTTTCTACAAGCCCTACTCCATATACTGCCGATTAATATTGTGGCGAGAGAAGTTGCAACCAAAGCGGCAATAAGATTAAACTGCCTATCAATGTGGAGGTACAAGAACTATGGTCACATGAGGATATCAAAGTGTAGTGCTATGGTAACCGACCGAGTGGACTATATACCAACTGTGTACACCTTCGAGAGAAATTACATCACTATGATTCCCGCCAGAGATGAATGGGTCGGCAAAATTCCAGGTAATAGAAACCATCTCCACTTTTACACGGATGGTTCGAAGCTTGATGAAAAGGTTGGCTTCGGAGTACATTGTGAAGAACTTAGTCTGGATATAGCTCACAGACTACCAGATACCTGCAGTGTCTATCAAGCCGAAATAATGGCAATATGGGAAGTCGCCAAGTGGCTGAGTCGCAACATAGTAACCAACACTGGCGTTGTCATTTACTCGGACAGCCAGGCTGCCATCAATTCTCTGGAGGCAACATCCCTAAATTCACAAACAGCCCTCGACTGCCGCAGATCTCTTAACGAGATGGCTGAGCAGTTTAATATACACCTCATATGGGTGCCTGGGCATAGGGATATTCCGGGGAACTGCAAAGCCGATGAACGTGCTAGGAAAGGGACGACATTACAAATTCTCGAAGAATTTGCATATATTGGTGCGCCACTATCCACGTGCAAGCTTTGGCTTAGGCAAGAGGCAATCAGGCAGTCCAACGAAAGATGGACAGAAATCGGCACCTGCAGGGTAGCTAGACAAATCTGGCCAAGGTATGACCTGAGAAGGTCAAAATATCTCCTCGCACTAGAGAGGAAACGATTGTCTACGTTAGTACAGGTTCTGACGGGACACTGCTTGATCGGCGAACACGCCAAAAGATTGGGTATTGACTCCAATGACTTCTGCCGAAGCTGTGGAGATGAGGAAGAATTGGAGAGCATTGAGCACTTGCTTTGCGACTGTCCCGCTTTGAGTAAACGACGACTGGACATACTGGGGTCGGCCTTTTTAGGCAGCCTAACAGATCTTTCCAGTACTGATATTCGTACTATCGATAAATTTATATATCAAACAGGTTGGTTTCGATGAGGGGCATTTCAGCCCGTGGTAACACTAGGGACCTAAACTGGTCTATGTGAGCTTGTAAAAAATACGGCTGCCACCCTAACCTAAACCTAAACCTATATCCGTACTACCCCAGATAGTATGATGAGCGTTCGTGTCTGCGCCAACAATCAGCTCGACCTCGTCAGACGTTGCTTCTTCTACTACTTCCCTGAATAGAGCAGTCGGTACTACAGCTTCATAAGGCAAGTAACTGGAGACCACCCAATATATGCGATTACCGATCTCCAGACTAGCAGATGTTTGGTCTTTACCACTTAAATAAGCCAGGAGAAAGATACTTAGATCTTTCCTGGCTAAAATGCAGGTTCTTGGAGTGCCTTCACAGTTGGCCACAAGCAGTTTAAAGTTGGGTGTCCTGATACCGCACACCCTTCCTCCCACTGCGTAGAGCTCCTGTATCAGGACGATGTCTACTGCACCTGTGGACAGGCGCAGCAATAGAGCCGCTGAGGCTGCTTTAGCGTGATGGAGGTTAATCTGTAAAAATCTTACCATCATTGGTAATTGACAGATTAACATCCACCCCGACAAGGGTGTTATCGAACTCTTCGTCCGTATCATCGAGAAGCGTGTCCTCGCCAGATGCGTCAAAGAGTCCGGAGACTCCCCTCAGCCCCTCTGTGTCAGAAGTAGAGCTTTCGTCCTCAGAGTAGGACGTTACAGATCTTCTGTTAGAAGATCTGTAACGCTCCATCGGCATCCCCGTCAATGATTTTTTTGTCTGTATTAGCCCGTAATAGGTACTACGATGTAGGCCTGACTTTTTTTTAACTATCCGCTCTGTGTTAAACACGTCCGTTCACTACGACTGATCAGCAACGAAGGCCTAAAGATTGGTCGTATCAAGCCGTATTTCAGCTGCCGCTGCCCTACATCGTTTAATTAGAGTTTTCGCTACCTTTCATTTGACAAACACATTATCAAAAACACGTTGACAACACTGCCATGAACAGCTAAATTTTCTTCGCTCCAGAAAATTGTATTAAACAATTAATAAACAAGTAAGAAAATTTCAGTCGGGTAAACCGACTAAGGTATACCCTCACTTTGTGAGTAATGTTATATGGAATATTAAACGAATTATTCTGTCAATTTGTGTGGGAGGTACCAGAAGGTTTTTAACAAGTACACCAAGTACGCTGAATAGTAGATACTTTAAATACATTGCACTGCGCCGCATTATAAGCGTTTATTTGCACTGGTATATTAACGTTATGAGATATTAAATTTTGGTATGATTTGGCCATTTTGTGTGGGAGGTACAAAAAAGGGCGTGTTGATAACGGCCATTTTTTACAGGGCTATAGGCACTTCAATAGCGTTACACTGTGCAAAATGTTGTTGCATTTTCATGCATTGGTACTCATGCTGTGAGCTCTTAACTTTTTGTGCAAAATAGTACCTTTGTGAGGGAGGTACAAAAAGGGGCGTGACAATAGCGTCCATTTTTCACAGGGCTATAGACACTATAAAAGCATTACACTGTACAAAATTTCAAGCATTTTTATACACTGGTATTAATGTTATAAGCTGTCAACTTTTGGTGCAAAATGGTACCTTTGTGTGGGAGGTACCAAAAGGAGCGTGAATATAACACCCATTTTTCACTGGACTGTAGGCACTATAAAAGCATTACACTGTACAAAATTTCAGGTATTTTTATACACTGGTATTACCGTTGATAACACTGACATGAACAGCTAAATTTTGTTCGCTCCAGAAAATTGTATTAAACAATTAATAAACAAGTAAGAAAGTTTCAGTCGGGTAAACCGACTAAGGTATACCCTCACTTTGTGAGTAATGTAATATTGAATATTACACAAATTATTCTGTCAATTTTTGTGGGAGGTACCAGAAGGGGTTTAAGAAATACACCTATATTTCGCTGAACAGTAGATACTTTAAATACATTGCACTGTGCCGAATTGTAACCGTTTATATGGACTGGTATATTAACGCTGAGATATTAAATTGTGGTATAATTTGGCCATTTTGTGTGGGAGGTACAAAAAGGGGCGTGGTGATAACCCCCTTTTTTCACTGGACTATAGGCGTTATAAAAGCATTACACTGTACAAAATTTCAAGTAATTGTATACACTGATATTAATGTTATAAACTGTTAACTTTTGGTGGAAAATGGTACCTTTGTGGGAGAGGTACCAAAAGGGGCGTGACAATAACGCCCATTTTTCAATGGACTGTAGGCACTATAAAAACATTACTCTGTACAAAATTTCAAGTATTTTTATACACTGGTATTAATGTTATAAGCTGTTAACTTTTGGTGCAAAATGGTGTGGCAGGTACCAAAAGGGGCGCGGCAATAACGCACATTTTTCACTGGACTGTAGGCACTATAAAAGCATTACACTGTACAAAATTTCAAGTATTTCTAAACACTGGTATTAATGTTATAAGCTTTTGACATTTAGTGCAAAATGGTGCATTTGTGTGGGAGGTACCAAAAGGGCGTGGCAATTTCGCCCATTTTCCTCGAATTGATAGCGACTAACAAACTAATACTATGCGTGGAATTTCAGAAGATTCGAATACGTATAATAGCAGTTATTAAAGAATCAATATTTCACAACATTTTAACCCTTTGTGGGGGAGGTACCAGAAGGAGTGGACCAATATGGCCCATCTTCGAACTTAGCCGGAGATAGAAAAAAATATTACCACATACGAAATTTGAAGTCAATCGGTTACTCCTTTCGAGAGTTGTCGTGCGCACCAGCCACGACTTAAAATGACCCAAAACGGATTTCCGCCGAACATACTTGGGGTCTTAGGTCACTCCTTCGATGTGTTACACTTTTTTCTGTAGCAAATGATACATACCCACGTCACACTAAAGTGAGGGTATAACAAGTAAGAAAATTTCAGTCGGGTAAACCGACTAAGGTATACCCTCACTTTGTGAGTAATGTTATATGGAATATTAAACGAATTATTCTGTCAATTTGTGTGGGAGGTACCAGAAGGTTTTTAACAAGTACACCTATTTTTCGCTGAATAGTAGATATATAGTAGATACATTATAAGCGTTTATTTGCACTGGTATATTAACGTTATGAGATATTAAATTTTGGTATGATTTGGCCATTTTGTGTGGGAGGTTCAAAAAGGAGCGTGGTGATAACGACCATTTTTTACAGGGCTATAGGCACTTCAATAGCGTTACACTGTGCAAAATGTTGTTGCATTTTCGTGCATTGGTATTCATGCTGGGAGCTCTTAACTTTTTGTGCAAAATAGTACCTTTGTGAGGGAGGTACAAAAAGGGTCGTGGCAATAGCGTCCATTTTTCACAGGGCTATAGTCACTATAAAAGCATTACACTGTACAAAATTGCAAGCATTTTTATACACTGGTATTAATGTTATAAGCTGTCAACTTTTGGTCAAAATGGTACCTTTGTGTGGGAGGTACCAAAAGGAGCCTGAATATAACACCCATTTTTCACTGGACTGTAGGCACTATAAAAGCATTACACTGTACAAAATTTCAGGTATTTTTATACACTGGTATTAATGTTATAAGCTGTTAACTTTTGGTGCCAAATGGTGCATTTGTGTGGGAGGTACCAAAAGGGACGTAGCAACTTGGCCCATTTTTCTCGAGTTGATAGCGACTAATAAAATAATGCTATGTGTGGAATTTCAGAAGATTCGAATAAGTAGTATAGCAGTTATTAAAGATTCAATATTTCACAACATTTTAACACTTTGTGGGGGAGGTACTAGAAGGAGTGGACCAATATGGCCCATCTTCGAAGCCGGAGCCGGAGATAGAAAAAAATATTATCACGTACCAAATTTTAAGTCAATCGGTTACTCCTTTCGAGAGTTATCGTGCGCACCAGCCAGCAGACAGACAGACAGACGGACGGACATTGCTCATTCGACTTAAAATGACCCTCGTCACACTAAAGTGAGGGTATACAAATATTAAAAGTAGTTGAAATCGTGTAAATTGTGAAGCAAATTTTTGTTTGCGGTCTGCTGAGTCGAAATCTGGTTGATTTATTATACATATATCGTTTACTGTATCGCAAATAAACGTAAAATAAGCATACGGCAGTAAATTGTATGGAGAAGCCGAAAAAGAAGAAGAAAACTAATTGTTTTGCCGCCTTGTTCGCCTGTTTTAAACGCATTAAAGCTGAACTTATATGTTTTGAATTGCTGTATTTGCATTGGTGGAGCACGTCTGGAATACCTGTTCTTCTCTTTTGTTTGGTGAAGTTTGCTTATGCAGTGTTATTGTTGTTGCATACTGTAATAACAAAAACATAACCAAACATTGTATCGGTGGAGAAGATCCGTTTCTTTACTTTTTGCTTGCTGCTGTTTGTGTTTTTTGCCGCTAACGTTTTTTTGTCTACATATCTCCTTTTGTTTATTGAGATACATTGCTGTGCTGTATTTAACCGTGTATCTCTTGCACTAAGGGACCAAAAGCTAAAATTTACAATTGCTCTAAATGCAGCAGCAGTTCGTAACCAGCATAGTATTGGATGCTGTGTTTGTGACGCATAAAAAAATAGAGGAACAAGTGAAAAACTGTTTGGTAATCACGAGACAAGTGGATTCGTCAACAAAGAATGCGATAACTGATATGAAAGATCAGAACGATATCTTGTTACGAAAACTAAATCGTTCCAATATTGTTATAAATGGACTGCCCGATGGTATACCGGATTTAAGAGAGACAATATCAAAATTGCCTCTATGCAATATGCAATTAAACCCTATAGATATACAGCTCTGCTGTTACATGGCGAAAGGGAAATCAGTTCTAGTGAAATTGAATTCAGTCTATACAAGGGATTTGATAATGGCAAACTATTATAATGGTAATAACCTGCCATTGAATGATGTTACTAGCGGCGATGTTAGAGGCAACGTGTTTCTCAATGACCATTTAAATCAATCCTCTTCAAAGTTGCTATTTCTTTGAAGAAGTTGCGCAGACAACATAAGCTCTCTTCTTTCAAACTGATAAATGGGAATAATCCAACGTTAGGTTAGGGTGGCAGCCGTATTTTTTATACAAGCTCACATAGACCAGTTTAGGTCCCTAGTGTTACCACGGGCTAAAATGCCCCTCATCGAAACCAACCTGTTTGATATACAAATTTATCGATAGTACGAATATCGGTACTGGTATATCGGTACCCCAGTATGTCCAGTCGTCGTTTACTCAGAGCGGGGCAGTCGCATAGCAAGTGCTCAATACTCTCCACTTCTTCCTCATCTCCACAGCTTCTGCAGAAGTCATTAGAGTCAATACCCAATCTTTTGGCGTGTTCGCCGATCAAGCAGTGTCCCGTCACAACTGATACTAACGTAGACAATCTTTGCCTCTCTAGTGCGAGGAGATATTTTGATCTTCTCAGGTCATACCTTGGCCAGATTTGTCTAGCTACCCAGCAGGTGCCGATTTCTGTCCATCTCTCGTTGGACTGCCTGATTGCCTCTTGCCTAAGCCAAAGCTTGCACGTGGATAGTGGCGCACCAATATATGCAAATTCTTCGAGAATTTATAATGTCGTCGCTTTCCTAGCAAGTTCATCGGCTTTGCAGTTCCCCGGGATATCCCTATGCCCAGGCACCCATATGAGGTTTATATTAAACTGCTCAGCCATATCGTTAAGAGAGGGCTGTTTGTGAATTTAGGGATGTTGCCTCCAGAGAATTGATGGCAGCCTGGCTGTCCGAGTAAATGACGTAGCCAGTGTTGGTTACTATGTTGCGACTCAGCCACTTGGCTACTTCCCATATTGCCATTATTTTGGCTAGATAGACACTGTTATCTGGTAGTCTGTGAGCTATATCCAAACTAAGCTCTGCACAGTGTACTCCGAAGCCAACTGTTTAATGTTAACCGACATTAAACCATTTTTATTATTTATCTTATACTCTAAATTTGATATTTGTATTTTTAAGTCGAATGTACAGAACGACCCGGGCTAATGTACGTTCTTTATTTACCCTACATTCGTTTCTTATTTACTTCATACATTCTTTTCCTTATTATACATAGCTAATAAGTAACTGACCTTCCTCAGTTGTTTTCTTTTCTTTCATTTGCATGCTTCTCTGCTGTATTCAAAGCAGAGAAACATACAAGAGAGAAGGGCTACAACAACAACAGCATCAACACTCTCGTCGGCCTATGATCATCGCATAGGCAACGGAGTGCGTGTTGTTGTTTCTAGTACGATTGCCAAATCTGGTTTTCTGTTTCACTTGTGTGAAGCAGAGCCAGACTTTGGCATTCTATTTCTAACACTTGGATTGTTCGCCACGAAAATAAAACAAACAAACAACAAAGAAAACTAAACCCTGTGTACAACTAAAAACATGAAATAAAATAACTAAAGAAAATAAAATAAAAGGGTTATTTTATTGAACAGAAAGGCATGGTAAAATTAATGTAAACAAATTCAAACAAACACATAAACCCCCACCCCAACCTAAACATTTTTGGACCTTCGAACCGCGGATGTGTTTTAATTAAAAATTAAATAAAGTGTTTAAAAAATTAATAAACACAAGTGATATAACCCTAACATACATACTTACATACAAATTTTGAAAAGAACCTAGTGACCTATGTCTGTGAAATAACTTTATGCCAAACAAACTAGTGACCTAATAATGTGAAACAACAATACGCTATAAAACCAAGTGACCTAAATAGTTAAATTCACTTTTGTTTAAAATTGTGCAAATTAAAATCAATCTAATTTTGATCTAACTAAAATAAAATTTGTTCGTGCAAAAAAAGGAAATTTTTAAAAATAAAATATTTTGCTAAGATAAAACCTACAAACTAAGCAGCTACAATTAAACAAAATTTACCTACAAAAATTAACCTGTTCGAAAATAAAAACTACAATTAAACTAAATCTACAAAACCAATATTATTCTATTTGTGGCAAATATATTTTAAAATTAATTTAAAACAATTTCGTTAATTATAAACCTACAAAAAATATACAACAAAACAAATTTCGCTATGAAACATTGATTTAAAACAAAGTGAACAAATTGCAAATTAATGTCGTTCTAACGGCTTTAGCAAAACTTGACCTTCAACAACATTTCTAGAGGGAAGAAGAAGACCAAACCTAACGGCAGCTTAGATGTCTTCCAAACCAACAACAGCAGCAGCGCGGCGCAGAGAAAGAGAGCAGGCAAGAAGACCCCAGGTTCAACGATTTCACACAAAACAAGCAAGTACAACAGCCTACAACAAGCAAGTATAGTGACTTGACCTAAGTAAGTACACACTCACATACACACAAAGAACAAGCAAAATAGAAGTGGGTGCCGAAAACTTTGGCTGTACATTGCGACTACAAAATCCAATACAAATTCTTCGGACCCTGTGTACTTATTTTACTTGTTGTTTCGTGCATTTTTAAGTAGAGTTGCCAGAACAATCCAGATACAACATTTTCCGAGACATTTGAGAACACAACCTTGTTCCTCGTGACTTTTCTTTTCGTTTTCGAAATTTTTACAAAGTAGCCGCAAATAGAATTTGACATTCCATCAGCAACAGCAAATCCGAAAATAATATATATGCATTACAAATCTTGCGAGAACACTTGGACTATTTGTGGTCTCAAGTTGTACGACGTTATGAAGATTGTAGAAATCACAAAATTTCAGAAGGAGAAAAACCCATTGACCTAAAAAAGTTGCGCGAGTCGTTTAAAACAGCTCTAACTGCCTATAAAAATTCTATAAGCGCACTAAATGCCGATGTAGACTTGATAAATCCCACTCCACAGACCCTAGTTAAAAACATTGATCAATCTAGAACAACGTTTAATGAAACCGTAGTTGAACAATCATATTCTATAAAATTTCCGCTTCGTGATACCGATTCTGCGGAAGTTATAAGACCTGGCCAACATTTAGACACCTCTTCTCTGCCATTTATGTGCAAAACCCTCAACTTAGTAACGTCGAAAAACTCTATTACCTCAATCAAAATACAGGAGGTGAGGCTAGAGACATAATTTCACTTGTCCCTTTGACCAATAATGGATTTGACCTCGCGTGGAAGATCTTGTTAGACAGATACGAGAACGAAGATTGTTCTGATAAGCCCCCAGGGAATGACTTCAACAATTCTTTAAAACAACGGTTTAGAGCATCAGAATTAGTAGGCAATCTTCAAACATAGACTTCCAGCCCAAATCGCTCTAAGCAAGACTTCCAGAAACAAAATCCAAAGGACAAACGAATTAATTCTTGTCAAACAACCCTACGGCAAAATACCAAACCTACTGGATCGAAATCCAGACCTAGATCAACCAATAGACCTCAGAACGTTGTTGAATTATCTTGCCAACTTTGTAAAGACAGGCATTTTAACAGAAATTGCCCAATATTTTTGCAAAAAACTATTAATGACCGACTTCATGTGGTCAAAGCAACACATACTTGTTTAAATTGCCTCCTAAGCGACCACAACACCAAGGAGTGTAAAAGTAAATTCAGTGTCGAATTTGCAACCTCAGACATCATACCCTCCTACATAAGAACAGTGGTACACAAACCACTGAACCAGAAAATGACACCAACGTACGACCTAGTACAAGTACACAGGCTCATACCACAACTATACAGTCCACATCGAACCTTACTTCATCAAACATCAACCCTTTGACTCTACGCGATGACATTAGACCTACAATCGAAAGTCAGGCGCGGGAGAACTTGCTTTCCACAGCCAATGTGGAAATAGAATCAAACAGTCAGAGACAGGAAACCAGAGCGATCAAACGTGAGAATACACATAGGCTTCCGACCAAGCGAAGTTTTATACAGGTCTCAGGTTTGAGACCCACAGTCACTGAAACATCAACACAAGCTTGTATTTTCAAACTGAGCTCTCAGGTGGACCTTAGCTTCAAATTAGACGTCCTAGCACCAGTTTTGAAGACCATGCCATTCAACTTTCCACCACAGAACCTAGACATCGACTTCTTCAGTAATTTCAACGAATATTTAGCAGATCCTCATTCTTACATAAGTCAACCAATCAACCTACTCATTGGACTTGACATTGGCCCTTTCATCTTTGACCTCGCAGTTCCGATGCGCTCAATTAGGACCCTTTTGACACAGAAAACAGTACGTGACTTGACTGTGGGGGGACCAGTTGATCGATCGACTCAATCAATGATGGATGTATCGCTTCAAACAGCAGTGGCCCTAGATAAAATCTTCACACAATTTTGGGAGGTGGAGGAGACCCCAAAAACAATTTTGAGGTCAGAGAAAACATCTACAACCCCCCCAATTATTCGAAAATTAATTTCACTACTCTACCCATAAAAAATTGCAAAACAATTGCATATTCCCGAAACATCGCCATAGCGCAATACCTCCGTATTGAAAAGAAGCTCAGTTCGAAACCTGGCATCAAACAACGATATCAAAAATTGATTTTAGAACACCTAGACCTCGGACATATGGAAAATGTTCCACAAGCGGACTTTCACCGAGCACATAAGTACTTCTTACTTCATCACGCTGTTTTAAAACCTGACCTTTTAGCGTCTATAGTTATTAACGTGTTATCTACGACACCAAATAAGAAAATTCTGAACGATATTTTGTACCCTGGACCTGTTTTTCAACAAGACCTAGTATCTCAGACCTTAAAATGGAGTTTCTTCAAATATTTTTATAAAATCATCAAAGATTTGCTTCAAACCAAGCTCTTTTCAATATACTACATTCATCTTTCAGAAAACCTGGGAACCTGGGAACCAAGACCTTGGGTATAAAGTGGAATATAAACATCGACTTATCTTTATTTCCACAACCAAATATTGAGTCAAAACGAACATTCACCAAGAGAGAAATACCTCCACTCATTACACCATTTTTTGACATGTGCGGAACAGCAATCGTCGTAAAACTCTTCCCTTGGTCATGGTTAACGTGGCAAACTTTCATCAAAAGCTGCCCGAACATAAAACATACAGCAATACGTCGATGGATAGAATATACCCCAGCATATCCGGCGGAAATACATGACCCTTGTGAATCATCCGAAAAAGAAAATGCTGCAACCTTATTCATCCGACTCAAGACCCACTCCGGAACTTCGAATCACCTTTTGTCACAAAGGACAAACATTCCAGCCAGCAATTCACTTCTGACCTTAAATCCCATCATAGATTCACGTGGAATTATGACAGGAAATCGACGACCTACAAACTCTTCGACTCAAACGTACAGCGAGAGACATAAAATTTTGTTGACCTACAACTCAAGACATTGCATTAATCAACATACAAACAATCACTCATACTTCTTTATATTCACAGCGACACTGACCACCGTCCTAGACATTGGGCCTACTCATTAGGTCCATTAAGATCTATGCCAGATGACTTCAAATGGTATCGAGAAATCCACCCAACATTCACCAACGACCAACCACGGCCAAAACCTGACCCACAGGTTAAACGACACCATGCTCGGGCTGATAGGCAGACCACATCAACACCACTACCCACATTGCGCCCTCCACGACGTCTCAAACAGGTGGAGAAACAACAAACATCACCACCACGACCTACATTGCGCCCTCCACAAAATATCAAGCAGAGTGTGAAACGACACAAATCACCACGAGCAAAAACTAGAGCTTCTCCACTATATGAGCGAGAAACCTCCCTCTGGATCTCATCGACGACTCATCCCAGTGCCTCAGAATGCAAGCAAGACCATCACAGCACTACATACCGCCATCGGACATATATTTATCGGTCCAACCCGTGACACATAATAATTCATCACCGAGGGGCCGGTATGTTTAATGTTAACCGACATTAAACCATTTTTATTATTTATCTTATACTCTAAATTTGATATTTGTATATTTTCATTACTTTAAGTCGAATGTATAATAACCTACAGAACGACCCGGGCTAATGTACGTTCTTTATTTACCCTACATTCGTTTCTTATTTACTTCATACATTCTTTTCCTTATTATACATAGCTAATAAGTAACTAACCTTCCTCAGTTGTTTTCTTATCTTTCATTTGCATGCTTCTCTGCTTTATTCAAAGCAGATAAACATACAAGAGAGAAGGGCTACAACAACAACAACAGCATCAACACTCTCGTCTGCCTATGATCATCGCATAGGCAACGGAGTGCGTGTTGTTGTTGTTATTTCTAGTGCGATTGCCAAATCTGGTTTTCTGCTTCACTTGTGTGAAGCAGAGCCAGACTTTGGCATTCTATTTCTAACACTTGCATTGTTCGCCACGAACAGAAAAAAGCTAAACAAAGGAATAAAACAAAAAAAGCAAACAATTGTGTAACATAAACTTAGACTTGCAATGAAACATTAAATAAATTGTATTTTAAAATATAAACAGATTTTATGTAAATTTAAAAGAGTATGAAATAAACGAAAACAAAACAAAACTAAGTTAAAATAAAATTGAAATCATGACTAAAACCCAACATTTTTTATTTGCGAAAACCAAGAAACAGTAAATAAAAGGACACGGTAAACATAAAGTAAATGTGAAACCAACAATTAAACTAAACAAAAACAGACCTAAAAACCCCCATCCCATCCTAAGCACCAACTTTTTCATCAAGCTTCGAACCATCCATGTAAAAGTGGAGATGGTTTCTATTACCTGGTATTCTTCCAACCCATTCATCTCTGGCGGGAATCATAGTGATGTAATTTCACTCGAAGGTGTACACAGTTGGTATATAGTCCACTCGGTCGGTTACCATAGCACTACACTTTGATATCCTCATGTGACCGTAGTTTTTGTACCTCCACATTGATAGGCAGTTTAATCTTATTGCCGCTTTGGTTGCAACTTCTCTCGCCACAATATTAATCGGCAGTATATGGAGTAGGGCTTGTAGTGACTCGGTCGCTGTAGTCCTTAAAGCTCCGCTTGTGCTCAGGCAGGCTGTTCTCTGAACCTTTTTAGTAGGTTGGTGGTTGATGGATAGTTTGTCAGTTGCCGTCCACCATACCACGATGCCGTATATCAGTATAGGACGAACTACTGCTATATATATCCAGTGGACGATTTTAGGAGAGGCCCCACCGCGACCCTACAGCCTTTTTGCAGGAATATAAGGCGACGTTGGCCTTCCTTACACGTTCCAATACATTAAGTGTAAATAACAGTTTTCTATCTATAATTATTCCTAAAAATTTTGCACTTTCAGAAAAGACAAGATCTGTTCCATTTATCCGAGGTGGAGGGTCCACATGTGGGACATTATTCAAACTAGTAAAGATAACCAATTCTGTCTTGTTTGAGTTTATGCCCAAACCGCTGCTTGTGGCCCATCTAGCCAATTTGTTCAGAGCCATATGTAGAATGTCTCGGAGGACGTTTTCGAATTTGCCACTCACTCACAAATTAGTGGAGACAGTACTCCTCCTTGTGGGGTCCCTTTGTTTACAAACCTTGTTAGAGTTGTGGGCCCAAGACATGCTGTTATGCGTCTTCTGTTGAAAAGACTTTGAACTAGTCTAATCAAACTAGAGTTAACTTTTAGATGTGACAGTGCCGCAACTGTCACTTTTAGATGTGACAGTGCCGCAATTACTGCATCTGAGTGTATGTTGTTAAAAGCCCCTTCTATGTCAAGAAAAGCCACCATGGTGAATTCCTTGAAATGTAGGGACGATTCGATAGTGCTCACAAGTTCGTGCAGGGCTGATTCTGTAGACTTCCCCTTATTGTATGCATGTTCGTTCACCGACAGGAGTTTTGTATCCAGGTTTTCCCTAATGAAATAATCTAAAAATCTTTCCAGACCTTTCAATAGGAAGGAGGATAGGCTAATTGGTCTGAAGTCTTTTGGCATAGTGTGTGATATCTTCCCCGCTTTAGGTATGAATACCACTTTGGTATCCCTCCATCGATTCGGGATGTATGAAAGCCTGATACAGCCTACATCAATTTTCTCCAGCCAGGGGATAATGTACTTCAACATTTTCTGCATTTCTGCTGGAGTGATGCCGTCTGGTCCAGGTGACTTGAACGGCTCAAAGCTATTGATAGCCCAGCATATTTTGGATCTCTCAGTCAACAAGCTAGCGACGCTCGCAGTCCACTCGCACTCTTGTTGGTCCTGCTGATCCTCTGGTTCTGTTAGAGAGTTCCCCGGGAAATGTGTGTCGAGCAGTACATTGAGCGACTGCTCGCTGTTTTTGGTCCAATTATTTGCCTCATCCTGCAAGTAACCCACTGTACGGGGTGAAGCTGATAGTATTTTCCTCAGCCTTGCGGCGTCGGAGACTTTTTCCACTTCGCCACAGAAGGTATACCAAGAGCGTCTTTCCGCCTTTCTAAGCTCCTTCTTATAGATCTTGAGTTGCTCTTTATAGGCATCCCAAACATTAGCGACCCCAGTAGATTTAGCCTTGTTGAATAGCATGTTGCAGGTCTTTTTCATAGCCGTTAGCTCAGAAGTCCACCAATGGGGTTTAGTTTTACCCTTGAATGATGTGGTGATATGCTCGACCAGATTATCCAGACCGGCTTTGTCATTCGGTTCATAAAGAAGTTTGGGGTTGAGGACTTTCTTGAAATTCTTTTCATACAGGTGCCACTTTTTCTTTCTCACATTTCTGTGGACGGCAGGTTCAGGCGCTTTTTCAGCGAGTTTGAACTCAATATAATGGTGATCTGAGAATGAGTGGTCGTCCAGCACATTCCACCAAATAATTTTGTCTGACAGCCGGTCAGTAGCAAACGTTACGTCTAGTATTCTTGTCTGTCTTTAATTGTAAAGGTCGGTTTATTACCGTTGTTACAAATACTTAGGTTGGTAGTAAGAATAAAGTCAAGAAGCGAATCACCCCTATTGTTTATATCCGTACTACCCCAGATAGTGTGGTGAGCTTTCGTGTCTGCGCCAATAATCAGCTCGACCTTGTCAGACGTTGCTTCTTATACTTCTTCCCTGAATAGAGCAGTCGGTACTACAGCTTCATAAGGCAAGTAACTGGAGACCACCCAATATATGCGACTACCAGATTTACATTTTTGATAAGCAAATAACCATATATAAGATATATACACATAAACACTATTATTTTTTAATTGCATTTTAATAATCTACGCAATTGGTTGTATATCTAGTAAAAATTTGGGGAAATTCAACTTCCACAAATTGGGTTATTGGGTGTTTGAAATTGATTGTTCATTAATAGAAGCCTACGTGCCAATATCAAGTTTTAATATACCAAAAACTTCAAATATGATTTTCTTGAAACGACAAATAAATTATACCCTATTCATTTATTTGGGGGACGATATGGTAAGTGATTTTCGTATTGATTCGTTTATTGTCACAAGAGGGAGCTTAACATGTTTTAAAAATGAGAATATTGATAGTAATAGAGAAAAATAATTATTATTAGATTACGTACACATAGAGTAACAAATATTTTCGGAAAAAAACAATGGAGTATTACATAATTGTAATACTGCATATAAATTAATACCTCCATTGTAAAGAGTGCTAAGTCGATTTGGTACGTTATACTGGAGATTGCATTTCTAAATTCTAAATATTCTAAATTTGTCTTCAGTCAAATCCATTAATTCAATGAAGTTAAGCTCAAAACAAATTACAACGATTCGCCTCTCCTGAAAACAACCAGTTTCGACTTAGCATACTTTTAAAATCGAGTATATAATAGCGTCAATTTTATGACTTATCTGTGTTTGTTGTTATGACCGTGCGGTAATTTTTATTATCTTTGTTGTTTAAACTGGGCTGTTTGGTCAGATAATTTTATGAAGTAAATAAAACTGATTTATTTCATGTTTCACTCAACGTTTCGTTGGCTTTATTCCAACTTCATCAGGAGTAATTATTGAAAATCCTAGCGACAAAATTATGTATTTATTATTTTTGATTAAATTTTGATAAAAGTATTGTAGAATTACTTACAATTAGTTTTACATTTTTTCATTATGGTAAATATTGCAGAAAAACTTAATACTAATATCACAGGAACCGATCACGTTATTGTATTGCAACTGAATATTGCAGTTTAGTGTTGTCTTTATCTTCTTTGGTGTTTATTGATTTGTGTATTCGCTATTGTATTCTAAGGCTCTCTAGAGTGTATCTCTTGTTTTCTATTTTCTCTCTATCGAGTATTTTTACGTTTATAAAGTCTGCCATATGGCCATACTCTTTTATATGTTGTGCCAAAGCTGTGCTTTCCTTTGCTTTGTTTATGTCAGCTTCGTGCTCACTCAGTCTGACACTCAACATTCTCTTTGTGGTCCCCACATATACTCTGTCGCACTTATCCCCTTCTTTCCCTTTACTGGTGATTTCGTACACCACATTGTTTTCTTTTAGTATGTCTGGTTTTGTTGTAGATCTGCTTGTGAATATTCTTTTTAGTGTTTCGTTTGACTTTTACGCTATTGATGTTTTGTTATCGTTTATTATATTCTTCAGTATTCGGCTGTCAGTTAGCTTTGGGATGTATGGTACACTGTAAAAATTTGTTTTTTCCTTTTGTTTTATTTCTTTTGTTTTTTGGCAGTTTTTCATCATGTTGTTTATCAGGTATTTGGGGTAGTTATTTTTCGTTAATATTTCTGTTATTTTCTTTATGTTTTGGTCCTTAAATTTGTCGTCGCTTAAGTATAAAACTTTGATTATGAGATTTGTTGCTGTGTTTATCTTCATGTTTTCCGGCTGTGTTGAGTAGTAATTTATCAATCGTCCTGGTGCTGTGATTTTTGTGTACCAATTTGTTATTATCCTGTTGTCTTCTCTGATTATTTTCATATCAAGGTACGGTATCTCTTTATTTACTTCTTTCTCAACGGTAAATTGTAATTTAGTATGGTAGGAATTTAATAATTGAAGGGTTTTGTCCACATGTTGCTTATTTATAATTGCAAAAATATCATCAACGTATTTTGATAGTAGTCTTATTTCTATGTTATTTTGTTTTAGTTCTGCAGTTACGTCGTCTAGTAGCGTGTCCAATACGATGTCTGCAATTGTCGGTGATAGTGGGTTTCCCATTGTCCATATGTCTGATGGTAAATGTTGTCGTCATATTTGAAATAGTTGTTGTCTGTTAGACAAAATTGCAAAAGTCCCAGAAATTTCCTTCTTGGAATTGTCGTATGTTTTTGCAGGGTCTCCCATTTGTCAAGTATGTTTTTTATTGCTAAGTGTATAGGTATATTGGTGAACAATGATACCACGTCAAATGAAACTAGAATGTCATCTTTATCCAAATTTGTTTTTCTTAACTTTTCCTTTAGGTCTCGCGAGTTTTTGATGTTGTATGTGGGTGATATTAGATTTTGCAAAATTCGTCCTATATATTGTGATAGATTATAGCAGGGAACTTTCAAGGAAGATGATATTGGCCTCAGGGGTACATTTTTCTTGTGTATTTTTGGAAGACCATATAATTCTGGCGCTTCGGCTGCGTTGCATGTCAGTTTAGTTTTTTCCCCATTTTGTAATATATTTATTTTTGTACATATCTGTTACTATGTTGTTGTTTGCTTTTTGTAGTTTCTCTTTTGGATCCGTTCTGATTGTCTTGTACGTCGATTTGTCTTCAAGTAGAATCTTCATTTTGTTTTTGTAATCTTCCCTGTACAGAATTACAGTTTTATTTCCCTTATCCGCTGCAGTGATCATTGTTTTTATTTTCCCTTAGGTTTTTCTTCGTTTCTTCGTAAATTGCTGTTATAAATTTTTCCCTTTTATTGTTATTGTATTTCCTTTTATGATTAGATATTCGCCCTGCAATTTTTGATCGGATTATGTCTTTTTCAGTGTCATCTTTTATTGTTTGTACCCATTGTTCTATGTCTGCAATCAATGGAATCGGAGCGAAATTCTTGTTTGTTATTGGCAACGCATGGAATGGAAATCGATAATTTTTATACCCGCCACCATAGGAGGGGGTATACTAACTTTGTCATTCTGTTTGCTACACCTTGAAATATGTTCTGCTACCCTATAAAATATATATATTTTAGATCGTCGTGAAATTCTAAGACGATTTACGACGATAAATTACGCTGCAGTCCGTAATAATAGAGCTAGGTTAATCAAATTTGGTATACATTCTTCTTATAGTTGCAGATCGTTTCGGATTGCAAATGGGCCATATTTGTCAATGTTTTGATATAGCTCCCCTATAGAGGTCGCTCCAAATTATGGTTCTTGAGCCATAGATACCACATTTCTAAAGCAATTTAGCTGAAACTTTGCAGTTTGTATTCCATTTTGACAAGAATTCTTCACAACAAAAATTTTATATTCATATTTTGTTGTAGTCACCCTATACATGCCGCTCCAAAATATACGTATTTATGCCATAAATACCACATTTTCTAAGCATTTTAATTGAATCCTTGCAGTTTTTATTTTACTTATGCAAGAATTTATCACAGTAATTTTTTTTTAAATCGGTTCATATTTTGTTATATTCCACCTATATATGTCGGTCCCAAAAAGGCTTGTTTAAGCCATAAGCACCACATATTTAAAGCAATTTTGCTGAAACTTTTCAGTTTGTATTCTTCTTATATTTTGGCAAGAAATTATGTCAATGAAATTTATACAAATCAGTTTATATTTTGTTGCAGTTCTCTCAAATATGCTAATTGAAGCCAGAAATACCATTTTTTTAGATTAAGAGTTTGGCTAAATAGGCCTAAAATTTGGCTAAAAACTTTAGCGTTCGTTTTTTCAATAAATTGCTTAAACAAAAAGATTTTTCCATGACTTGCTCCACACCAAAAATCTTTCAGTAATAGAATTGAATGCAATTCATGCTGGAGGGTATATAAAATTCAGCATGGCCGAACTTAACGATCTTACTAGTTTCACTTCACAATATCTTACAATTAACTTAAAAGCATCCATTATTTATGAATATATACCAGAGCATAACTTTTCACCTATTATTTTAAATGTAAAAAATGACTATCGCAGAGCCGCCGTATGTCAATTTTATGTCGGTTAAGCCATCAAGCCGCCGCCGCCGATCTATAATTTTCAATGGCAGCCGCCAATTTTGCCTCGACTTCATTCTCTGCTCACCTTCCGCAGTGGGAGCTATATCCTGCTTGGGAGCTATATCCAGCTTGAAGACTATAGTTTCGAAGCCATATTGTAGGGTTGCACTTGCACATTGTATATGGGAGGTGGATTCAGCGTTAAGGATCAAATTGACCTGCCGCTTTTTACCATCCGCCTCACCCACCTTGCTCATTCTCCAATTATGGGCGGGCAGACCAGGATTGGAATCTTTTATTATTTCTAATATGCCAGCTGGGTTGGAGGGTTCTTCTGTAACCCAGGTGATGGCTCTAGGGTGACTAGGGATGTTGTTTTTTCCACAACATCTAACTGGGCACCCGGCCACACCTCACCCGCTCGACTCAGAGCCTTATACAGGTCTTCTGATCTGGCATCACCGAAATATAAGAGCTTTACTCTCCCCTGATGACATCCTGCATCGTTGCAGATTGATGGTTTGCCCGGCATTTCTCTACGGACATCGAGCTAATAGGCCATATTTGCTGATTGCACATGGCTCGATTTGTCCTTGAGGATGGATCCATCCTCACTACTTCTGTCTATAACGGCCATCACTAGACTCTCCTTCGCCACTTCATTGAAGGGCTTGGTGAGTGTCCTGTTGATGGTGACATTAGGGCCTCTTGCCTTTTTCGAAGGCAGGGGTTCATCAGGTGATCTGTTTCTTTTGACTTTATTAGCCGTTAACACAGCTGAATTTGTGGCTCTTTCAGACGGCTGATTGGCCTTAGAAGCATCTATGAAGCCTTTAGCCCATGTAAGTGACTCTTTTTGTTTGTCGGTAAGAGCCGAAACCTCAACAGCCTCCAACTTTGTCAAAACTCTGAGCGCTATCCGGTGCTCATTGTGCTTCCGTTTTGACGGTCGGACATGACGTTTTCCCCTCACAGTACCACCTGTTGTGAGTACTGGGGGGAAATTTTCACCATTTTTTGGTGTGGTCGGCTTTGGCCAAGACCAACGGACGGAGAGTAGGACGATTGGGGAACCCCGCTCCATCGGAACGCGAAGGCATCCCCGTCAACGAATTCATTAATTTTTTGTCTGTATTAGCCCGTAATAGGTACTACGATGTAGGCCTTCCAGACTTTGTACAGATTTTTTTGCGATTGCGTAATAGGTACTGCGTAATAGATTTTACCTATCCGCTCTGTGCTAAACACGTCCGTTCACTACGACTGATCAGCATCCAACGTTTGTTGCTGTCCTTCCTGCGTAATCTTAAACTTAAAATGAAACGCACGATATATTACCTATTCCTTCTCACTGAAACAATGGATCTCAGAAATATAGGTGATATTGTACATGATAATCAATGCCTTCGTTCCCGGTTAGTCAATTTTAGAGCGATTTTAATGTTGTGCATTTGAATGCACAAAGTTTTAACAAAAACCCGAACTCCTCTAAAACTCCTCTGATGGCAGTCTCTAAGATGTGGTGGGAGTGAGCGAGGCATGGATTAAGTCGACTGACGATAATGTAGTTAGTATCCCAGGCTACTCTGTCTTTAGAAATGATCGTCCAAATCGAAGAGGCGGGGAAGTAGTCCTCTTTGTATCAGACAAATTAAATTGTAAAACTGTGTACTCTAGTGATAGTTATGGCACCGTTGAATGCTTATTTGTGGAGATAATGGCAGGTTTCGAAAAAGTTATGGTTGGTGTCATATATTTGCCTAGTGAATCTGAAATTTCAGATTTACTTGTCCGAAAGGTTTCCAATTTTCCAAGTTTATTACACGAAGTTATCTGCCATTTGAAGCCAAGTTGTTTGCCCGTTAATTTCCAATCACTCCGTTGTGTCCTGGTACCCAGCAAATACGCAATTGACCATGTGCTGAGTTATCATTTATCGTTCTTTTACAGTCCAACACAGTTCTGGATTTGACCCTTTCGGATTTTATTGCTGTTGTAACTAAAACAACCGTTCTTGTTGAAGAATATTATTAGAGTAATTTATATCTTAATGTTAGTGGTGATATTCACCTATTAGTGATGAATATGAATAATCCATATGCAAGTAATCGATATCGAATATATAATAGGAATAATCGACGAATAAATACAATGTTACTATGTTTACATTATGACATTTCTACCCCACTTAATTTAATCAAATTCAAGGTAGGAATCTGCTAAACGTTGAGGTACTTTTCGTTGCTTTGTTGATCGGCGTAGCTCGTCAGGAGTTGACGTGGTATTTCCTGTTCTCGGAGTTTCGTCAGGAACATGAACATTTTTATCAGTTGGATTTGGGTTGTCTGAGTGTATTTGATTTCCAGGAACATTCGGAATGGTTGGTTGCAATCGAGTTTGTTGGATCAATGGTAAATGTAAACTTCCAGCTGATATGTTGTTTGTTCTAGTTGGTACCGGTCTTGAATATTCAACGTTCGTATTCACGCATTCATTTACCGCTGATCTTCGTATTTGATCTACATGTCTTCGCCAAATACGACCGTCGCCTAATCTGACATCATAATGAAGTTCGCCGCATATTTTCTCTACATTTCCATATCGCCACTTCACCTTTGATAAGTAGCCTCGCACTGCAACACTCTCTCCCTCAAAAAATTTCTTTGATGGGACAGCGCGTAATTGATCGTCTGCCTCCTGATTCACATCGTTAGGAATCAACAAATCTAAACGCGACTGAATTTGTCTGCCAAACATTAAAATTGCTGGTGATTTCCCTGTTGTTGAGTGTATAGCCCGTCTGTATGCCATCAGTATCTTTGACAATTCCGCATGTATCGTATCGGGTTTACATTTGGATGCCATCAACTTTGATTTGATTGTTTGAACAGAACGTTCCGCTTGCCCATTTGTTGCAGGATGGTATGGTGCACCTTGTTTGTGAACAATTCCATTGTTTTAAAAAATGTTGAAACTCATTCGAGTCAAATTGCCTTACATGGTCGCTAAAAATTATATTTTGAATCCCAAATTGGGAAAAAATTTCGAAACACTTCTGGATAGTTGTATCAGTATTAATATTCGAGCAGATATGAACCTCAGGCCATTTTGTGTACGCATCTACCAAAACAAACAGATATTTACCAAATATTGTTCCAGCATAATCAGCGTGAACTCTCTCAAATGGCTTTTTAGGGCGCATCCACGTGTGTGTACTAGTAATCTTCGTAGGATCTGGGCGCGTATTTTGGCATTCTACATATTTTCCTACTACACTTTCAATTTCCTTGTCCAAGGTCTTCCTTGAACAAATTTCGTTTACTGAACCGTAGCCCTCTGCTCTCAAAATATTTTGCCAATTTAATTTCATTTTCTGTAACCATTCTCTTCCTAGAATTGGTTTTTGGTTCGATCGCACAATATACAATTTTAATTTTTGCTCCTTAAAGTTGTACCGCAATAACTCACAAGCTCCACATCGGGATGACACACTTTCAATGTCGGGAAAAACGTTTGGCATCTGACAAATTAATAATTGATACCGGTGATCCCGTGTCTATTTCGAAAGTTATCATTTCTTCATTTACCCGCAGACTGTGCATAATTTTGTTGCTTAACTTATTTACTTCGCCTTTAGTTTTCACCAACAACAATTCTTCAACTGTCGTTTCTTTTTCATGAACTTGTTGTATTTGTTTTTTCTCTTTAAAACACACTTTTCTCAAATGCCCCTTTTGGTTACAAAAATGACATGTACAATTTTTGTATTTGCATTGCGAGGTATTACCACATCTAAAACACTTTTTGTTTTCATGGGTTATGTTTGCATCAGCCTTTTTTGCATTCCTTTTGAGATCGTTCTTCTTCTTTATTTTATTCACATTCGATTTCAAACCGCCATTTTGTAGCTCCATTCCGCATTTTTCTGCTAATTCACTCGCTGTTACCACACTTAACGCATCCTCCAAAGTCAGATCTTTTTTTTCCAACAACCGACTTTGCAATTTACTATCACATAGACCAAATACAAATTGATTTCTGAGAGCCTTACCCAAATAATCACCAAACTCGCAACCAACCGCCAACTTTTTCAATGACACCACAAAGTCACCTGCTGACTCAGACTCTTGTTGCCTGCGCATGTTGGACCGAAAACATTCCACCAACTCACTGGGCCTCGGCTCAAAATGTTCTTCCAACACCTTGATTATTTCCGCGAATGTTTCTTCCTCTGGTTGTTTAGGTGTCAATTTGTCGCATAAGACGTTGTAGGCGCCTGTACCGATGAAATGCAACAACAATGACTGTTTCTTGTCCTCTTTACAATCGTACAGCTTCATAGCCGTCTCAAATCGTTTCACCCAACGACACCAAGAAATCTTTTGTGGTTCAAAAGCATCAAAGTTAAAGAAATTTACGCCAGAATCTATCATTTTATTCACTTTCCGTACACTTGTACTGTAAAAAATGTATATCTCCAAATGAATAACGTGAGATTCGTCTCGTAATCCTCGTCGCCAAAATTGTTGTAACTTAAACAACCGTTCTTGTTGAAGAATATTATTAGAGTAATTTTTTCTTAGTTAGTGGTGATATTCACCTATTACACTAGCCAACAGTCGTTTTGTTATTTGGTTCTAGCATAGTTTTTCTCATTGATTTTGACCTACTGAACACGAAAATGAGTTTTAAAAATTTTCTGTCGATTGGTTTTCGAGATACAAATTTTTGAACTTTTTTTTTAAATTTTTGGAGGTACGCTTGACGTATTTGATCAAATTAAAGCAAATTGAGCCGTCTACAACTCATTCTCAGAAAATTTTCAAATCGGGTGAGTAGTTTTGATGTTGGCGGCTTAAAAAGGTTAAAAAACTGCGTTTTTTTAGTAAAAATGTGGCTGAAAAATTCATATAAAATATAAAACGCGATGCTAACGGCGATTTTGGTTTTTTTACGTATAGCTGGCATTTTTCCAAAGAAAATAAGCACTTAACAAAATCTGACAACAAATGGCGGACTTATAATTTTTTTGGTATAAGACCGAAATTCCGCTATTTCACGATATTTTGATTTTCATTATTTGCACACCTAACCTACTAGGAGGGATCGAAAAAGCAAGTTTTTTATAATCCTTTTGGAATAGAACGGAACAGTTGCTCCTATACATAAGTTACTTCTGTTCAAAATTTCACCACCCTGGGTTAATGTCTTCTGTTCTGGCAAGGGACGTGAAATTTCAAAAATTTAGTGAAATCAGCAATTTTTTTTTGGAATTTTTTTTCAAATGTCACAGCACTTTGCAGTTTTGATAAAATTTTTAAATTAATATTAATAACACAAATATTTCATAATTGTAAAATACCTATTTACAATACCGTAGGGACGTTTCGTCGAAAATAGTATAATGAAAATGCAGAACATAGAAACACAGGTGCATTTTACGATACGAATTTTGGCAAACCCACTTTACATGTACAAAATTGTTTGGAAAAAACGTTTACGTAATTTTTATGATTCTCAGAATTAAAAAAAAAATAAGTAATACACAAATAGTTATTTAATTTTTATGATTGTGGTTGCAGAGTAATATACGCTTCTGAATGTGCGTGGACGCTCTTCGTGTTCCTTTATGACTGCTACTCCGTTCACAGTCAATTAAAGGGAATTACACTTTTTTATTGATGTGTGTTTTCCCGATGGCTACCTGTATCGGATTTTTTTACAGAAATTCCCCCCACATTTGTGAGTGGTCATTATTTGGAAACTTTTCCACAATTTGAAACGCACACTTGCTGAATCAGGTATATAGCCACCCTTAAAAGATGCGCCCATTCATAAGTACCTGTCAGTAAAATATTGTAACATACTTGGTATTTATAGGTGTTCATTTATCGTTTTTTGTCATTCAACAAGTGTCTACGAACGCGAGTAGTACGAGTAAAAAGTGAAACAAATTGAATTTAAGTGCATATAATACCTATCCAACAAGTAAGACAATGAGTAAAAGACTACGTGTGTTCGAGTTTTTGAACAATCCAGACAATTTCTGCAATGTTTGTGGCGAGTTTATAAAGAATAATCACGCACACACGTTTACTCCAGCAGTGCAATTGCACTATTTGAATTATTTTGGTATTTCACCAAATATCACAGAACCATGGACACCTAAGTCGCTATGTGATCTTTGCTATATAATCCTAACCAACTGGGCAGCTGGCGGAAGGTAAGAATTTTTATTTAAACACATTAAGCAAAGCAAATATAGTAATTTATTTTAATTTTAGGCGCCATATGAAATTCGATACACCAATGATGTGGAAAAAGCCGCTATGCCATTCCACAGACTGTTATTTTTGCCTCACCACAAACAGTGGGGTAGGGAGATTTTTAAAATGGAACTACGCTCAAGTGGGATCGTTTGCACTTCCAGTACCACATTCGAATGATGTACCATATCCAGTGTGCCCTGGTGCATCTCTTCAAAAAGCAGAATCGTCAGATCAAGAGTCCGAGTCAAGTGCAAGCGAATTTGGGGCGTGCAGAAAGCGAAAATTACTGTCACAGGCCGAACTAAACAATTGGGTGCGCGATTTTGGTCTCACTAAGGAGAAATCCGAACTTTTTGCGTCTCGGATGGTACAGTGTGGATTTGCGGATTCAGAAGTGAAAGTAACAGCGTACAGGAAGCGTCACCAGCAGTATGCAAAATTTTATACAAAGAAAGACGAAATATGTTTTTGCAGCGACATTTCCGGCTTGTTCCAAGAGCTTCACCAAATTCACAACCCCAATGAATGGAGGTTGTTTATTGACAGCAACAAAGAGAGCTTGAAGGCAGTTCTCTTACATAATGGGAATGAAAAGCCATCTCTTCCTATTGCTCATGCGGTTCATTCAAATGAGAACTATGAAACTATGAACATTTTGCTGAAATGCATAGAGTATAGCAAATATAATTGGAAAATATGCGCCGACCTCAAAGTTGTGGCCATTCTGTGTGGACTCCAAGGAGGCTATACGCGACATTGCTGTTTTCTGTGCCTTTGGAATAGCCGCGCTGATGATCAGCATTATATTCAAAAAAAATGGCCGGAACAAACATGAAAGATGAAACATTCCCGAAGCTGTTATCACCCATCGAAGCCGCAGCATGGAATTCCTTCAGGCTTGTTGTGGAAAACTTTTTAGGAAACAACAAAAGCGATAATTATAAGGACATAGGTGAGGATCTGGTAAAGAACTATGAAGCAATGGGTAGGTTTTTTTGAAACAAATGTTAATTTAAATAGCGTTTTAATTCTCGTTTTTTTTCATTTTTGGGTAGGAGTGCACATGTCACTTAAAATACACTTTCTGCATTCTCATTTGGATTTTTTCCCTGAGAATTTAGGAGACGTGAGCGACGAAAACGGCGAGCGCTTTCATCAGGAATTGAAGGCTATGGAACGACGCTATCAGGGCATCTATGACACGGCTATGATGGGTGACTACATTTGGACCCTAATACGTGAGACCAATTGCAGCGAATACAAAAAACAAAGAAGAAGTCAGCTGTTTTTCCACATGGCATAAAATGTACAGTTATATCTTTGTTAGCTAACCTGGCACATCCATTTCTATTTGTGCCATACATTGAGTATGTAGTGCTCTAAATAAATTAAAAAATAATATACTAAGACTAATTTGTTTATTTTAAATTAAGTTCAAATGTATTTATTCGTTTGCGTTGGGTAGGTAAGCTGTGCAAATAATGAAAATCAAAATATCGTGAAATAGCGGAATTTCGGTCTTTTACCAAAAAAATATAAGTCCGCCATTTGTTGTCAGATTTTGTTAAGTGCTTATTTTCTTTGGAAAAATGCCAGCTATACGTAAAAAAACCAAAATCGCTGTTAGCATCGCGTTTTATATTTTATATGAATTTTTATATGAATTTTTCTGCCACATTTTTACTAAAAAAACGCAGTTTTTTAACCTTTTTAAGCCGCCAACATCAAAACTACTCACCTGATTTGAAAATTTTCTGAGAATGAGTTGTAGACGGCTCAATTTGCTTTAATTTGAGTAGCAGTAGGATCAAATACGTCAAAGAAGACGAATGATATGCTCAAAATTGTAAGTGTACCTCCAAAAATTAAAAAAAAAAAGTTCAAAAATTTGTATCTCGAAAACCAATCGACAGAAAAATTTTTAAAACTCATTTTCGTGTTTAGTAGGTCAAAATCAATGAGAAAAAGTATGCTAGAAACAAATAACAGAGAAAATTTTGTTATTTGTGACCTAGTGTTAGTGATGAATATGAATAATCCATATGCATGTAACCGATATCGAATATATAATAGGAATAATCGACGAATAAATAAAATTTTATTATGTTTACATTATGACAATTGCTTTAATCGCCATTTGGCTATCTGTAAAGATGTTGGCATATTTAGGCTTTGTGGTGTTATTGAGCCAATTCACACACTCCGTGATTGCTCGAACTTCTGTTTGAAATATCGTGTTATGGTCAGGGAGGCGGAAGTGAAGTTCGACTTCTGGTTCATCAATAAGAAGTCCCAGACCCGTCCTTCCTCCTCGATTGGACCCATCCGCGTAGCAGCTGGTTCCCACTGGCACATGGGCCAAAGTTCCGTTTTCCCAGGAGCGTCTGTCTGGCACAAACGTATCACAGGTAGGTGTAAGCCGCACTTCAGGAATGCGGTCGGAGATTTCTGGCGTTTGAATGTGACCAACTAGAGATTCTAAAATCTTCTGATGGTACGACTTGTGGTCTCGATTTATCCATTCACCCATCACTTGTAGACGTCTTGCTATGAGGGCTGCCTCATACTTTATACGGATGTCTATTGGTTGGATGTGCAGTATAGTCTCCAACGCTTTTGTTGGTGCAGTTCTAAATGCCCCGCTTATGCCTAGACAGCACACACGTTGAATTTTTTGCAAAGGTATTACGTTGCACTTCTTGTCCAATGATGTCCACCACACTACACAGGCGTAGGTGATTATTGATCTAATCACACTCATGTAAAGCCAGTGAGTCACATTTTGAACGTAGTCCCCTTTTTAAAAATAAAACTCTATTGCCACCTATGTTAAGAGTTATGAGGCCCTTTGCATTCAAAAATTCTATACGGGCGTGTCCCCTTTTATTGATGTTAGTACTACCCCAAGCGATATGTTGTTGTTGTTGTAGCAGCTTGGAGACGCTGAGTTGATAATCCTTAAGTCTATTTCTATTACAGACTTCGTTCCGGCATATATCCGATTATCGCAGGAACCTTATGTTGTTTTCATCCACTCAATGTTGTCCGGTTGTAAATTAACATTCGTCTGTTAATATCAGGGAATGGATGTTATTTGATTGTTGCCGTTTCTATTCTCCACTAGAAGCGCTGCATTTCTGTTAATAGTCGTCATGGTGTTATGTCTATTTTTAGCTTCCCTGTTGACTTGTGTGATCAGATGTTGTTGTAGTGGTAGTGCGACCGGTGAGTTATTTTTAGCTGCAGAAACTCGAATTATGATGAAAACATGAAATGTTGATGTTAAATTTTTCCGGTGCCATGGCTGGGAGTTGAACCCAGCACCTTCGGGATCCAAGTCTAACGCACTAACCACTAAGCTACCGAAGGCCCAAGCGATATGATGGGAGTTGGCGTCACACCCAGCTAATAACTCATTACTTGTGTGTTTGGATTCCCTCACCAGACGTTGCAATTCCGACGTAGGTGGCAATGTCGGCGCATCGAACGGCAGATATATTGACGCCAGGTACATATTTCCATTACCTTGCCTCAGAACCGTTGCGTCCGATGTTGACAACTCTGGAGAGAAAAGAAAACATAATGGCACAAAATACAAGTCCTTGGACGAGTACCTGTGCTAGCGTAGAAAAGGTTATAGTTCACATGGTTTAATCCAGTAACCTTGTTGCTAGTTGTCCATGGTTCCTGGATCAAAGCAATATGAACCCTGCCTTTATTTATGATGTCCATCAGAGCGTTGGATGCTGTCTCGCTCCGGTGGAGGTTTATCTGGATGACCTCAATCATTGTCTTTCCAGTAAAAGTTTCTTTTGGGAGTCTATCCTATCTGGTGGTACTCCCTCATTATTTGGTAGTGGGTTATTCTCCTCCTTTCGTTCACTACCTATTACACCATCTTCCAGCCGACAATTTTGGGAGGCGGTGTTATTTTTTGTCGCTCCCTCATTGTTTTTAATCGATTTGTGGTCCTTTTTATGTTGATCACCAACTTTGCTGGGAACTTCCTGCAAAAGTGGCGGTACTATTGGTGAACTGGTGGTGTTATTGAATACTTCCACATCTGTTTTTGGCAGTGTCTCACTTGTCTCCATCCGTTCACTACCAGTGTTTGCCTCTTCAGACAGTACATTTGGACTCGATTCATCCGTCCTGCCAATCGGGACCTTTCCAATTTTGAAAAAGACTGTCCAGATCAGGACGTACTCCATGCCCTTTGCCATGACAAGATTTTTCTTGGATTCTGGGTCTATGCCCAACACGAGGAGAGTACCCTCGGTATCATCCTTCCTATAGAAGACTTCCCACTTTCTCACGGAAACTTTTGAATTCTGTTTGCCAATGATGTCGAGTATGTACTCTGATGAGAACTTACTGGGACATCCCTTAACATATAGGGTCGTTTTTATGAGTTCAGGAATGTCGCTTTTCCTTACCAATTTTAGCTTGGCGCCGTCCAAGGGGTGTTTTAGCATCAAAACACCCCTCTCAAACTTGCAACTCATTACTTCGATTGGTGGTTCATCCTTAGATTCGAGGACGTACTCCGCTACCCTCGTATAGACCAAATCTTCGAAGTTACTCTTTTGGTCTTCGGGGATTCTGCCAGATGCACTACTGCTATCAATTATGGCATAGCATAGATCGTCTCGAAAATGTTGTTTATCTATATTATAATAAGATGGTGGCTTCTTACCCTTCTTTATGGCCAATTGATTTTTCTGTGTCTGTAGAGTGTTTTTGTTTAAAGCCTCATCCTTAACGGATGATTTGGTTGACTTGACCTGCGTTACTGGGTTAACTTTATCCCCCACTATCGAAGGACCCAGACTAGAGACCTCCTTTTGTGTGGTTACGTTAGGCTTCTCCGAATTACTGGAAGACGGAGAGCCCTTTTTCTTCTTAGTCACTTTCACAGCGCTATTTTCTTCGGGAGACCTGACTCTTTTAGCGGCCTCCATGTTTGTATTGGAGGTAGAATTGTCAGGTTCATCCCATAATAGGTTCTGTCAGTTCAACTTATTCAGTTTCCTTCTTTGTGCCCCTGACAGTCTCTTTGAGTTAGCAAAAATAGTGATATTGTTTTCATTTGATGATTCAGAGTCAGAGTTCCCACTGGCTTTTAAAGACAGGGTTGCTTAGAGCCCCAGCTGGGTTCCGCTACATCTGTCTTATCATTTGTTTTGCCTGCGGCTGGATGTGCTCTTGTTTCATTTTCGACTACGGGATCCAAGGCACCAAAGCTCGTAGAAGTTGCTTGCTCACGATTGTTCGATAACGACGACACATGACTCGTGAGTGAATCAACGCTTATCGCCGGCACTGGGTTTGGGTTGGCTGTGCGTTGGAGTAATTGAACGGAGATTTATGCAAATGCATTTTTTGTGTTAATGTACGTATGCCTGTGAACTTTGTACTGTGCGAAGCGTAGAAAAAGAAGCAATTTGTGCGCCTCCGTTTTGACTGCTGATTGCTGATTTTTGTCTTGAGTAAAATCATTTTGTTTACTTTTGGAGTGCTTATATACAGCTGTTGTGTTGGAATGTGTTTGCAGTGATCAGTTTTCTATGGTGTTTGTTTGTTGTGGATGCCAATTGGTGGATCGTTCGCTGTGTCTGATGTGTTGTTGCTGTATTTCATCGTAACCTTAAATGAGTAACAACAAACAATAATCTGTTTACGTCTCCCATAAATGTCATCCGTTTTCTGTTGTTTTGATTTCGGCCAGAGCTGTATACACTATATGTCTAAAAATTGCTTAACTCACAATGCCTGCAAAGAAGCACGTTTACACCTGTCCTAATTGTCTTGCCCAAGTTACAGACAACCAGCCAAGCATTGGGTGCTACTTGTGTGATAAATTTTTTCACATTAAATGCATTAATGTAACAAAAACACAACACTCCTTCCTTTATAAAAATAAGTTGTTTAAGTTCAATTGTATTGATTGTTTGAACAAATCTTTAACAATTGATACTGTTGCAGCTTCTAATACTGTGACCAGTGATGCACTTGCTGGTGTAACTAATTCTGCTAACTGTGAATTGATGCATAACGACATTATCGAATTTAAATCGTCGTTGGAAAAGCAACAGGAAGCCTTCAATAATGATGTTAAAAGACATATGCAAGCAATTACGGAAAAAATGGATGAAGTGATTAAGTCTGTCCGCGATGAGTTTAACAAGAAGATATCGAAATTGGAAGATGAAATCCGCAATTGCTTCGCTGTTACTGCCCAGACTGAAAAAACTTGCTGCAGCTCTAACCAAGAACTTCAATTTCAAATTGATGTTTCACGTAGGCGTTCATACAGAGCCGATATAGTTATTAATGGATTGCCTGATGGTATTAAGGACTTGCGCGAGCCAGTGGTTAAAATTGCATCTCTATGTAACATTGACTTGGGCCCTAATGACATAAGACATTGTTGTTATTTTGCTAAGGGTAAATCAGTGTTAGTTAAGTTCAATTCTGTCTACACCAGGGATTGTATCATGGCTAATTATCACAATAAAGACCCGTTGTTGCTGTGTAATGTCATTGGTGGTGCTGTGCGAAGCGGAGTATACCTAAACGATCATCTTATTCAAGCCTCTTCTAAGTTGTTGTACATTTGTAGACAACTTTGGAAGGCTAAGAAAGTTAAGAAATACAAACTTAAAAATGGTGACATACCAAAAGCTGTTATAACTGGGCTTGATGGAACTACAATGTTGCTTGACATCAACCAATGTGCTGATATTCTTGATCGTCATAATTGTACTCCGCTTTCTAATGGATAGTAGCTTTGAATTTTTGTTATTTATAATTTACTTTTGCGACTTTTATTTAAAATAATTTTCTGGTAACGCTTTATGTTACACTATTTTCAATATGGATTTTTCTGCTTATGTTTTTCATGAAAACTCTTTCTTAAAGATTCAATTATGCAATTTACAGGGAAATATAAATGTTGGTCATTTTAATTTCAAACTAAATGACAGTTCGTCGAAGGTTAGTGAAATAAGAGCTATTTTGGAAGGTCGATACCTGGATGTAGTTGGAGTAAGTGATACTTGGTTAAAGCCCAATGTTGCGAAAAAAGTTGTTGATATTCCGCGTTATGTTTGTCTTCGAAATGATCGTCCTAAGGAGAGAGGTGGAGGTGTTGCCATTTATGTTGCTAGGGAAATAAAACACAAAGTTGTCTTTGTGGGTTGTTCTTATTGTTGTTGCTGAGTGTTTGTTTGTGGAACTGATGGTTAATAATGTGAAAGTGTTAGTTGGTGTTGTTTAACTTCCTCAGGGAAAGGTTCAAGCCCTCGAGCAACAGATTTCTGATATTGTAGTGAAGTACTCCAACGTTGTTATTATGAGAGATTTTAACAGGAATCTTTTTGATTTACGTAAATCGTTTTCTATGCGTGATTTTTGTAGTAGAATAAACCTCTCCATTTTTCATAATTCTTGTCCAACGTATTTTGATGGCGCATAACACAACTTCTCTACTTGACTACTTTTTGTTATCAGCTCCGGATCCTGTAAAACTATCTAATCAATTTAAGTGTCCTGGAATTTCTCATCACTCTTTCATATTTGTTTCCCTGGCTTTACCTAAAAAACCTACGAGGCTATTCTATGAATATTTTGATTATGAGGCCATTATCCCCATCGTATTGTCCGAAAATTTGTCTTTGTGCAACATTGATGCAATATATGACACTAACAATGTGGACGACCAATTAGTTATACTTAATAGTTGTTTAGAAGTAACACACTCCGTAGTGCCTGTAAAAAAAACTAGCATGCGTTTCTCTGCCAAAGAAGATTGGTTTAATACCCCGAAGATAAAATATTATTTATCATTGAGCATATAAGGCATATTTGTTTGATAAAAGTGTTGAGAATTGGCGAATTTACTGCAAATATCGCAACAAGGTAAAAAGTGTTATCAGAAAAACTAAGCGGTCTGAGCATAGTCGTATGTTTGAGGCCAAAACAAATAAAGAACTCTGGTCGTTGTTAAATGCAAATGGTGTATGCAAGCATTCTGACGATATTCATGATGTCAATGTCAATGCAGTTAATTCTGCTTTCATTTCAAATCAGACCATAAACAGCAGCAGGGTTCCTTTGTTCCCCTTGGATACTATTCAGGGATTTTCTTTCCGTGCAGTTAGTACGTGTGAAATGGTTAGTGCTTTTCGTAAAATCGAGTCTAAACCGGTTGGGAGTGATGGATTTACGTTGAAATTCCTTAACATGGTGTTCCCTTTTGACGCTGATATTATTTTGCATCTGGTAAACTGAATTTCCTGCTTTATGGAAAATAGCCAAAGTTGTTCCGATCAAGAAGAAGAATTCTGTTCTCCTTGATAGCTATCGTCCTATTTCCATTATGCCTATACTATCAAAAATGGTTGAACATATTCTTAAGGAGCAATTGGTTTTCCATATTGAAGTTATGCTACATGAATGTCAGTTTTGCTTCAGATGTAATAGAAGCACAACTTCTGCTTTGATATGTCTCACTGACAGCATTAGGAAAGCTAGTGCAGCCCGTGATTGCTGTGTTCTGCATTCCCTAGATTTAGAAAAGGCACTTGACCGACTAGATCATGCACTTCTTGTGGAGAAATTATACTATTTGTTTGGGTTCTCTAGCTCTGCATGTAAGTTGATGCAGTCCTATTTGTGCGGTAGAAGTCAATATGTTTGTTTTAAAGGTCATACATCCGAGATTCTTCAAGTGTGTAGTGGTGTGCCTCAAGGTTCTGTGCTTGGGCCCCCTTTGTTTATAATGTTTGTGAATGATTTGTTTCGTTCTATTGAAAGTGTCAATTGTTTACCATTTGCATATGCTGATGATATGCAAGGGAATGTAGACTATTTAGATGTACTTCAAAGCAATATAGACGTTACCTTATCTAATTTAAATAGTTGGTTGACTTGTAATTCTCTATCAGTTAATGTTGAAAAAACGAACGCTATGCTATTTGGAAATTGTAATTCTAACGATATTTCCATTTGCCTATGCGATAAACGAATAAACTTTGTTAACAATATCCAATGTCTTGGCCTCACTATTGATAATAAATTGTCTTTTCAATTGTTTAAATTGTTGTTTCAAAAGTAAACTTCATATTGAGAATGTTGTATAATTTGGAGTTGTTTATCCCACTGCACATTAAAATTAGAGTTGTTCATGCAGTTATAATGTCAATTTTTCTTTATTGCTTGGAGGTTTCTAGTTTCTTGGGTTGTTCCTTTGCTAATTTTATAAAGATTAAAAATTCATTTTTTTTTACAAGCTGTTTAAGGCCCGAACACCTGAATTCTTCAAGTTTGGGAGATCTGCTATAAATCCTCAGATAATTCTTCCCCGTTTAAATTCCGCCTTAGGATAATCATTTCAGGTCAGGGTTACCCGTTCTTATAATAGCCTGCCAATCTCACTAAAATCTCTTACATACTCATATCATACATTCAAGGAGAAATTGTTACTGACTGATTGTTTGTGATGTATGTACCTTCTGTAATTGCTGTCATCCTTTTTATACGTATATTAACAGTTATTCAGAATTTACTACTTTTTCTCGCTAATTCGTGAGAAAAATATAGTAAGTTATGTCTCATCTTTTTTTACTCTCTAGATACATTTCACCACTTTTACCAGTTTCCGTGCAAAATGAAACTTGTAACAAGTTGGTTTTATCAATGGGTGGTTTTGTTATCAGCAATCTCGTTTTTCGTTTCTTTTTTTTGTCTCTTAATTCCGTGTTATAAATTTATCGATTTTTCAAAAGTGGTTATGTTTCATTGACCTTGTGAGTAGTTTCAATTCCAATTTCTATTCCCATTCCTTTTCTTTTGATGTTTCTTTATAATTCCCTTTCTTGCATAATTGAATAGGTTAGGTTTGTCTATTTTTAAGATTTTTATACTTTCTGTAATTTTTGAGGGTAAAAAAAATAATCCCCGCATAATTAGTTATAAAAGGAAATTTACAAAAGAAATATTCGTGCATGTCTCCCACTCCCTCCGTTGAGAGGCGGTTAAGTCTTAATGGGAGAAATGCGTACATTTCTGTGACAAATACAGAAAGTAACGCAACAACAACGCCTAGAAGAGATGACAGCCTCTTTTTAACCGCCAATACCCCAAACAATGCGCGCTCTTTCTCACCGCAGTTGTCAAGTAGTGAAACAAATCAAACAGAAATGCTAACAAATACAATGCAAAATAACGTAGTGCCTAAAAGTATGCTTTTAAGTTTAGTAGCTAATCCAAATGGAAACAGTGTTGCCACAGCAACAGGAACAATCCCCAAAGGTACAAATCCAAACAGTACAACGGGCAAAGATGAGAAAATACAAACTGGTATAGATAGATATATTTTAGTGACAAAACGAAAGGCAAGTGCAAGGTCTCCTCACAAGGAACCAGATCCCAAAGTTTCCAAAGGAATGAATGCGGTAAGTTCGAACCGATTTGAACTCCTCAGCTCTGAGGATAATAATGAAGAAACAAATTAAAATATAAGAGAACCCAAACCACCTCCGCTTTTCTTGCGGGAACAAACAACTAACGCGTTGGTAAATAAGCTGTACCAGCAACTAGGCAAGGAAAACTTCTATGTTGCTTCACTTCGTAGAGGCAATGTATACGAAACAAAAATTCAGACATACACCGAAGTGTCTTATAGAAAGGTGGTTGGGTTGCTCGATCTCGAGAAAAAGAATTACTACACTTACCAGCTTAAGAGTTCAAAAGGTCTTGTGGTAGTAATTAAGGGTATTGATAGTACAGTTTCAACAGCTGAAATAGCGATGCACTTGCTAAAGAGGGTTACGAAGTTAAATCCATAATAAACATTATAAATAAAAAGAAAATTCCTCAGCCCATGTTTAAGGTTGAACTAACATTTGATTCTTCAAGAATAAAGAAAAAAGGCGCACCTCATCCTATTTACGACCTAAGATATTTGTGCAACCGTAGAATTCGAGTCGAGGAGCCTTTAAAACGAGCCGATCCTCCCCAATGTACAAATTGTCAGGAATTTGGACACACCAAGGCATACTGTAAATTACCGGCCGTTTGTGTCAGATGTGGCGATGTGCACAAGTCCGTTGACTGTCCCCATCCTAGAACAGATACCGGCGTAAAAAATGTAGTAACTGCGGTGAGAACCATACAGCAAACTACAGGGGTTGCCCTGTCTATAAGCACATGAAAAAATCAAACAATGTTAATAAAACTCCAACATATGCAAGCTATATTCCATCGCCTTTCCCACACTCAAAAAAAATGAACCCAAAGATAAGTTAAAATGAACTAAACTTCAGGAAAATTAAACTTCATATGGCGCTAAAGCAATTTTTCCCCAAATCAAGTTCACATTTGTCCTTAATATTAGCAAATGTTTTGAACTTAGTTTTAGTTAATACGAACTTGAATTTAGTAAATATTCCTTTATATCTAGTTCAATTGAACTCATATTAAGGAAAAATTAACTCAGTTTAAGTAAAAATTTACATGAAATTTGGAAAAAATCTAGTTAAATCTTCACTAAAATCAGGTACATTTTTACTTGAAATCAGTAAATTTTTACTAAAAATTAAGAAAATTTTAACTAAAATCAAGTAATTTTTTTACTAAGATTAAGTTAAATTTTTACTAAATGGAAGTAAAATAATTCCTCAAATCAAGTTCAATTTTACTTGAATATACGAAAATTAAACTAAAATGTAAGAAACGTTTAACTATAAATGAGTAATTTTTGAACTTGCAACTTGTAGAAGTAAACTAAATTTTAGTTCATTACTACTAATATAATTCAGCAAAATATTCTCGGGAATTTTCCAATAAATATTTTGCTCCAATGTATTTGAAACAAATTCAAAAAACCTGAAACAAATAGAATTCTCATTCAATGTCTCAATCTTATGTCTTAAGTATTTCACATATAATCCTATATATTTGCTGCGCAGTTAAATTACTTAACTTCGCAGCTGCTGTTTGAAATGATATTTGAGCAGTTAAGGAAAGAATCTCTTGAAACGAACGGGAATTTTTTGCTTAACGAATATTCCTCGGTAAAAGTCAAAATTTACCAAATAGTGGGAAATTTTTACTTGGTCGATGGAATTTTAAGTAAGTAAAATCATATCCCATTTCCGAGTATGTAACCAAATAGCTATATCTTTGAATTTAGTTCAATTTACTCATTGCAAGTAAAATTTCCCAGTTTTGAGGAAAATTTAACTAAACATGAGTAAAAATCTTGAACTAAACTGAGATATAGATTTTACTCACATAAACGATTGCCATTTTTCTGAGTGCAGGCTTAAGGACCGTATCTCCTACGGAAAATGCTAGTTCTAGCGACCCAAACGTAAACCGAATCCCAAAGAATACAATTCATCCAAATATGTCATACGCCCGTATGACGAGAAATGGTAATTCGTTACCCCCCCAATTTCCCCTCGAAAACTCAATAGAAAAATTAATAGAAACTATGAATTCATTCATGTTGAATATGCAAAGCATGATGCAAGAAATGATGAGAAATCAAAGTTTGCTTATGCAACTCGTGTTAAATCAAAAATAAATCCAATGAGAATTTGTTATTGGTATGCAAACGGCCTGAGCCAACACAGAAATGAGGTAGAAAATTTTCTCCGAAACCACTGTATAGATATTTTATTAGTCTCTGAGACACATTTTTCAACCAGAAATTGTTTTAGGATACGTGGTTATTCCACATACGATACTAAACACCCTAGCGGGAGAGCCTGTTTTATTGTCCAAAATAAAATCAAACATTATCCTATGCCCGAATATAGGACTGAGCATATACAAGCAACTTCTATCGCTATCACAGGCACAAATCTGGTGATATCATCGATATATTGTCCCCCTAGGCACAATATTAACAAAGATCAATTCATGGAGTTCTTCTCCACTCTTGGCACAAAGTTTTTGGTAGCAGGTGACTACAATGCCAAGCACACATTTTGGGGCTCTCGCCTCACTACTCCAAAAGGTAGACAACTACTTAAAGCCATAACATCTGCTAAACTATATGTAGCTTCGAGCGGTCACCCAACATATTGGCCCTCAGATCTGAATAAAACGCCCGACCTTATTGATTTCGCTATAATAAAAACCAGTAAGGAAAGGAAGAAAGTCGGGCGGGGCCGACTATATAATACCCTACACCTCCCTAACAATGCGATAAGGGTCATTGCCATAATAATTTGGAATAATTGGTAAATGGGTAGAAACATATTATCTAATTCTGAAAAGATAATCGCTAAATTAAGCAATATTCGTTCCTAAATTGAGAAATATCTTTCTGGAAACTTTTAATGATCGGAAGTAAAATACAACTTCTATAGCGATTTGATACCAAATCAGGAGGAACATATATATGGAGCTTTAATATAAATCTGAACCGATCTTCCCTGAATACTCATTCATGTAAAAAGACCTCCTTCTTTCGAATTTCGTACTGATCGGATATAAAATACAGTCTCTACAGCGCTTACATGTCAAATCGGGGGTAACATATATATGGGAGCTGTATCTAAATCTGAACCGATTTTCTCCAAATTTGGCAGTATTCCATCATGTAATAAGAAACCTCTTTCACATGTAAAATCGGGGGTTACATATATATGGGGGCTATATCTAAATCCGAACCGATTTCCTCCGAATTTGGCAGTATTCCTTCATGTAATAAGAAACCTCTTTCTGCCGAATTTCGCACTGATCGGATATAAAATACAGTTTTTACAGCGCTTACATGTCAAATCGGGGGAATATAATAATTTGGAATAATTGGTAAATGGGTAGAAACATATTATCTAATTCTGAAAAGATAATCGCTAAATTAAGCAATATTCGTTCCTAAATTGAGAAATATCTTTCTGGAAACTTTTAATGATCGGAAGTAAAATACAACTTCTATAGCGATTTGATACCAAATCAGGAGGAACATATATATGGAGCTTTAATATAAATCTGAACCGATCTTCCCTGAATACTCATTCATGTAAAAAGACCTCCTTCTTTCGAATTTCGTACTGATCGGATATAAAATACAGTCTCTACAGCGCTTACATGTCAAATCGGGGGTAACATATATATGGGAGCTGTATCTAAATCTGAACCGATTTCTTCCAAATTTAACAGTGTTCATTCACATAATAAGAAACCTCTTCCTGCCGAATTTCATACTTATCGGATATAAATTAAAGTTTTTACAGCGCTTACATATCAAATCGGGGCTAATATATATATGGGGGCTATACCTAAATCTGAACCGATTTTAACCAAATTCAACAGGGATCGTCCTTGGGCCAAAAAAAGATATGTGTAAAGTTTCGTCGATATCGGACCATAATTGCGACCTGTACTTTGATTACAAGAATACATGCACAGACAGACAGACGGACAGACGGACATAGCTAAATCAACTCAGAAAGTGATTCTAAGTCGATCGGTATAATAAACGATGGGTCTATTTCTTCTTCTTTTGGGTGTTACAAACAAATGCACAAAGTTATAATACCCTGTACCACAGTGTGGTGTAGGGTATAAATATAAGGCGTGAACAATTATCTCTATGTCCATCACTTGATCTATCATCGGATCATTCGCCTACCATTTTGACACTGCTTTACAACAATCATGAAAATGGGTGTGACAGTTTGCCCAATAAGTATACCAACTGGCTAAAATATAAAAAATACGTTAGCTCACACCTATCTGATGGTGTATCGTTATGGATGAAATTGAAGCCGCGGTAAACCTATTCACAGACGTTGTAAACAGTGCTGTTAAAGTGGCTACTCGAAAAAGCGCATTCAAAAGAGATAACTCCAATAACCCAACAGGCATCCAAGCGTTAATCAATGAAAAAAGAAGCGTAAGAAGAGTGGCAACAATATCGCTCCCCAGCACTGAGAAGAAAACTAAAAAATTGCCAGAAGAGATTAAAATCAGCAAATCAGCCCTAAAATCAGCCGAGGAAAGTGATCTAAAAATATATTTGCATATTCTGGATCCAACCCAGAAAACAGATTATAGTTTCTGAAGGCCACATTGCCATTCTGTCGTACATATCGAAAGCACTGGAACGCATAATGGTCGACCAAATTAGCGACTATCTGTACCTGCATAAGCTATTATCGGACAGACAATCTGGTTTTCGGAGGAAACGAAGCTGCACAACAGTTCTGATCGATGTCGTTGAAAGTATTCCTCAGCATCTGGAGGACAAAAGTGTCTCCTTCCTAATTCTTCTGGATCACAGCAAAGCATTCGATACTGTAAATCACCGAATTTTGGAACTAAAACTGCAAAAATTATTCCACTTTTCAAATACTGCCTGCAATTTAATTTCATCATATCTCTCTGTACGCTCACAGTTAGTTGTAGCTAATAAAAAAAGATCCGATATATTAGAAGTATCAAAGGGCGTTCTACAAGGATCAATCCTTGGACCCTTACTGTTTTCCATATATATACATGATCTGCCTAATGTATCTGTAACTTGCCAAGTTCAAATGTATGTAGATGATGTGCAGCTTTACATGTGTAGCAAACGAAATGACCTTGAATACTGCGTATGGAATATTAACAGAGACCTGAATCTGATATATAACTGGGCCCAAATAAATGGATGATGTCTTAATCCCTCTAAAACAAAATTAATAACAATACAAAAAAGAGCAACAGCCATCATTGAGCTGTGAAAATTGGAAACGCTATTATAGACAGTGTGGTTACTGCATGTAATTTAGGTCTAATGTTTAATTCTGCACTTACTTGGATAAACCATATAAACTGCTCTGTCGGTAAGGTTCTATGGGCAGTCCGACATTCTACACCGTTCCAGATAAAAATGCTGTTAGCAAAATCTTATCTGATACCTATTCTTCTGTATGGATGCGAAGTCTTTGCAAACTGTTCTGCTGAAGATAAAAGAAAATTAAATGTAGCCTATAATGATATAGCCAGATACATTTTTAACAAAAAACGGTCTGAACATATATCAGAATTGACGAATAAAATTTTTAATATATCCTTTAATAATCTGCTGAGTGTCAAATGTTTGATTCTTCTACACAAGATCATATATACAAAGGAACCTGAATACCTGTTTAGTCGCATAACATTTGCTCGTTCAAATAGAGGAATGAAACTAATTCTACCGAGATATTATTCTGTAGTATCTGAAAGAAACTTCTTTATACCTTGTATACGTCTCTTGAACAACCTCCCGCACAACATACAATGCATAAGCAATGCCAATACATTCATAAATGAGCTATTTAATCTATTTAAATAAACGTAATGTTATTTCTTTTAGTAAAAATAGTTATAAGAATTATCAAACTTATAAGATATAATCTTGTTGTGCCTGGTATAACAAATAAATAAATCTAAATCTAAAAAAAATGCGAGACCTTGTTGCGCATGAATCCCCAATTCGCCTTGGGGATGGGAACTGGGCAAAAAGCACAGAAGAGAAAGTAAATGCATTCGCAAACTACCTCGAGTCCGTTTTTACACCCAACAGTGATACATCTGAAATCTATCCGCCCGTGATAGATATAATTCCTCGCCCACACTATCGACCCGTGATAAACGACATAATTCCTAGCCCAATCTATCCGCCCGTGATAGATGATATAATTTCTCACACAATCTATCCGCCCGGGGTAAATGACTCAATTCCTCTCCCAATCAGCCCGTGATAGATGACATAACTTCTCGCCCAATCTATCCGCCCGTGATAGACGATATAACGCCACGCCCAGTCTATCCGCCCGTGATAGATGATTTAATTCCTCGCCCAATCAAGCTTAGAATAAAGGATGTTGAAAAATCTGTCAAAGAACTAAAATTAAAGAAATCGCCCGGAGGAGATGGTATAACAGCGAAAATGATTAAAGAACTTCCCTTTTCAACCTTGAAAATTGTGTTATTTTTATTCAATGCAATTCTCCGTGTAGGTTACTTCCCCCTATCTTGGAAGAGGTCTGAAATCGTGATGATACCGAAACCAGGCAAAGATCCAACTCAAGTCAAATCCTATCGCCCTATAAGCTTACTATCGATACTTTCAAAAATGTTTGAGTCCATTCTCATGAAGAAAATCACACCTCATATAATTTCTCACAATATTATACCTGACCATCAATTTGGTTTTAGAAAAAGTCATAATACTATAGAACAGGTACACAGTATCGTAACCTGCATCAAAAGAGCTTTTGAGAATAAAGAATACTGTTCGGCGTTATTCATAGATATTTCCCAAGCATTTGACAAAGTCTGGCACGAAGGACTTTTGTACAAAATATGCGACCTTCTGCCAATCAACACGCATAAACTGTTCAGGAGTTATTTGACTAACCGGTCTTTTCAAGTTAAATCAAATGGCATTTTTTCTAGCCCTAAGAAAATAAATGCCGGTGTCCCACAGGGGAGCATTCTTGGCCCTATACTGTACGTTATTTTTACGGCAGATATGCCCATAACCAACTTTACGCACACGTCTACCCTTGCGGACGATACTGCTTTCGTCAGTACTCACAAAAACCATTCAGTTGCGTCCGATCAACTGCAGTCTCATGTCCGAATTCTAGAAGAATGGTTAAAAAAATGGAGAATAATGGTGAATGCCTCAAAGTGTACTCATGTTACTTTTACCCTGCGAAGGGATGCAAGTCCTCCAATTTCTATTTTCAATTCACAGATTCCCCAAAAGGATCATGTAAAATACCTTGCAATCCATTTAGATCGGCGTTTGACGTGGTCGCGCCACATAGACTCTAAAGTAACTCAAATAAAACTCAAAACTAATCAACTTCAGTGGCTTATCAGCCAAAGATCTGCCCTAGATCCAGAGTATAAAGATCTTTTATACAAAACGGTATTGAAGCCAATTTGGACATATGGTATCCAGCTCTGGGGTACAGCGTGCGCTTCAAATGTATGCAAATTACAAAGAAGACAACCGAATATTCTTCGTTTAATTACAGGTGCACCATGGTATATAAGAAACGCTAACATCCATAAGGATCTCAACATGCCAACAGTAAAAGAGGAAATTGAAAAATATTGCCGTTGTTACGTGGGTAAACTATTGAATCATCCAAACATCCTGGCTCGAGAACTACTAAATTTTGAAGGCCATGACCGCCTTAGAAGGAGAGATACGCTGGACATGATTTAAATTGAAACTAATCCTAATCAAAAACAAAAAATGAAATTAAATTATGAATTCTTAAATTTGAAATGTTAACCTTTTTGTTTAAGTAAAAAATCGTGTAAAGTCTCAATGGTTTATTCGCAATGGCAATAACCCAGACAATAGTATTTTAGGTTAAGATTTGTCCACTTATTGTTATTTTCATTGTATAATAATGAAAGATTCAATAAAAAAATGTAATAAATTGAAAAAAAAAAATAATTAGTTATATAAGATAATTTATTAAAAAAAATTAAATGTATTACACCTTAAGAAGTAAGTTGTAACCATATACGGCCAATGGGCTCGGTTGTCATTGAATATAATAAAAATTAAATTAAATTAAACCACCTGGTTGCGTAGTAGGTAGGTGAATAGGTATTGCGTAATAGGTTAAAAACTATCCGCTCTGCGATAACACGTCCGTTCGCTACGACAGGCGACGACTGACAAGTTGTTCGTTAAGTACAGGTCGAAATTTCACTACGATCCTGCTAAAATTTGGCTATCAGGTAATTATCTCATATTAATATTTACAATATCTGAGCTTATTCTGCTCTAAGAAGGTGTTGTACTGCATCATATAGTTGGTTTTGCTCGGCCTTTCCTTACTTGCTTCGTACTCGCTTAGGAATAGTGTATAGTCTTACAAAAATACTTATTTTGTTAGGTAAATATAATCCGAGCTTTCCTTAAACTGTTTTACATAAAAACTCGATAGTTTGGTTAAATTTATAGATATTTTTGGCATACTTAAATACTTAGTTAAAAGCTTTGAAAGTTCTATCACATAATTGGTACATTTTGCACAATACATCTCGGAGTCGACCATCATTTTTCGACACCGGACTCCGACTCCGGGCAAATTTCCCAGACTCCGACTCCACAGCCTGGTCAGGTCTCTGCAAGAGTGTAGTATGAGTGTTAACGTTGGTGATAATTCCACATCTTGGACATCTATTGCCGACGTTTTTATTTATTATGTGTTGGTGTTGAAAGCATTTGTTATTATCCGAATAATGTTCAGTAAGCACATTTAAAATTTCTTTTTTTAAATCCAATTTTTCAATAATTGGATTAGTAGTTAAGGGCGAAGAACAAGCAAGTTTGGCTGCGAGTCCGCATAATTATTACCAGTTAGTCGGCTATTAGAAAATCACGAATTTTATTAATAGTTGTCAACAGTTTACATGATATACATCTAGTAGAGCTAGATGTATATCATGTAAAATGCCGGCGGATTCCGTTCTTCTTAGAAGCCTCCGTAAAAAATAGTTCCCAATCGGCATGTTGATCCACGATAAGATGGCATTTTTGGACATACATTTCGTTGGTGTAAAATTGTTTCCAAATATAGTAAGTGCCAAGTCACTACTTTGGTTTGAGAATAACCAGAGTTGATATTTACTGTTATACTTAGTTCATTTATCTTCAAACTTCATAATATTATTAGGGACACATTCGTAAATGATAGATAGAACTTTCGGTTTCATCTTGGCTGTTATAACTTTTGCGACATTTTTTGTTGTCATCAATGACTGATGAGTTCATTGCCATAATTTTCGGTATTAAGACACTTTTACCGGGTAGATATCTTTCCTCTAGTGAAGGTAGTCCAGATTCGATTAACAGTACTTTGATAGGTGTTGTACGAAAGGCGTTAAGTTGGCTCTTATGCTGTCATGATATATTCCTTTGATGTATTTTAGTGTTGATTTAGGGCTATTTCCAAAAAAAGGAATAATCCATAGTCGATTTGCTGAGTAGTAGAGTTCTGACAAGGTAAGTGAGAGTGTTTGGATGAGTGTAGCTTTTCCCTGAGAGAAATATTATTAAGTTAGCTCCGGGAGTAAGATCTTTCTTCAGTTTCAAAAGTTGATCTTTCCACCGATAATTTGTTTACAAAACAACCCCTAGAATATTTAGATTATTTACACGAGGAAATGTTAGGTTATTAACAGATAGGTTGGAGGGTACACATTTATGTTTCCTGCATATATGCAGTATTGAGGACTTCGAGTGAGTTATTTTGGCACCTGATGATTTGGTCCAGTCGATATTGCCGGTTATGATGTTAGAAAATAAACTGTTTGTGGTGCTGGATTCTTTGTTGATGCTGATTATAAATAAATCATCCGCATAAAGACAATGATATATTTTTTATGTTTATTAATTATATTGTTGATTTTATTAAACGCTATTTTGAACAAGGTTACTGAAAGTGGGGAGCCTTGGGGAATACCATTGTCCAAAAAAAATAGTTTGAAGTTAAAACGATTTGATTTCTTATATTTTTGCCCGATAACTTGTTTATTTTATTCCATATTGTGGATAATGGTGAATCTGAGCTTATGGTTTGAGTAAAAGTAATGAAACAGGAAATCTTTGCTTTCTTACACTCGTACCTGAATTTGACGTTCGATTTTTTGTATTTAACTAACCCACCCAGTAATTTATGACGGTGCCACGAAAAAAGCGTTGAGAAAGCACTGTTTTAGGACGCTTTCACAACGCTTGCTTAAAATGTCACTGAAGCGCTGTTTCGTGATGGATTTACAATGCTTTGAGAAAAACTTATTTGAGAAAAATGAATCGTGTTTGGAAAGTGATATCTAAGTTAGTCTTTAAATCGATACCTCCATTCCAAACCATTCCAGTCTAAATAGTTTAGCAAAAAATCTAACTTAATAACATTTTTAAAGTAACGCCACCAGCATACAAGAAAACATTTGAATTGTGTGTCTTTCCAATTATTTAAGTCTAATAAATTAAACGATTTTCTATGAAATTAATGACATCTTTTCCTGCAAAAAGTTAGACATAATTCCGAAATAAACGAATAATAAATTTAGAAGTTTCTGTAAGGAACTATTCTTTTTGTTAAAGTGGGAATTGTCTTTTCTTTAAAAGGCTGTATGATTCGCTTTTACAGTGCATCTTTGACATGCGAAAACCCTGTACTACCTTTACAACATCTAAAGATTGAACAAGCAGGCATTTTGTAGGAAAAATTCAATATATTATGAATTCAAATTCTTATTTAAATGAATACATTAAAAATAATATATTTTATTTGATTCATTGATTTCTAAATACGAAATTTTTTTTTTTTTTTCAAACAATCGAAAAAGCGTCATGAATTTTTTTTTGCAACGTTTCAATAGCGTTGTAAAATACCGCCGTCACACCGTTATCATTTTGACGCCTTTACAACGCTTTATCCCACCGTGTGATGACGGTTCACAGTGCTTTCACGACGCTTTGAGGTTGGTATTTTTCTGGCTGGGAAGTTATCTAAAGTGGGTTTTTTCCTGAATAATCTTTTTTTATCTTTACGGAAAACGGCTAGTTCTTTATTCCACCAAGGAACGCATTGTTTGGACATTATTGTTTTCATAGAAATATTATTATTGGCAGCTGATCTTATGGCCTTTGTCACGGTCGCATTAATTTTATTGGTATTTTGAATTGGAGAAATGTTTTTCAATTTATCATACACATGTAGTTGGTAAGAAACCCATTTGGCTTTTTTAAACATGTAATTATGCAATCTTTTCCCGGTAGAAAGGTTTGAAGCCGTAATTATAGAGATAATAATGGGGAAGTGATCATTATAGTAGAAATCATCCAAAGTTCGGCTGGAAGTAATTGACAGTAGCGAAGGTGAACCCCTTGAGTGTTTTTTACAGAACCCCATGGAACGTTCCAAGAATTAACATCCCCTACTAGTATTATTTATAAGTTATTTTCGGTGTATTTATCACGTTGGATAGTTTTTCAGTAGATACATTTGTGGTTGTAGGCAATTTTTCAGTTTTTGTGTAGAATCTATTGAGAAGTTTCTTTTTTGTTTATTGTTGTGTTTGTTGTTTTATCTTTAAGAGATTTGTTGATTGTTTGTTATCTGTTTATTGAGATGTGAACAAGTTTACGGTTAATAAATTTATAGTTTTTTATTATATCGAATCATTGATCCTCGAAAGATATGAGTTTAGACGACTGCAATATATTGATCTAAGCTGTGCCAAGATCACTCGTGTTTGTGGCTGTGGATTTCGTGGGAGATAGCTTCAAATTCCTAGAGCTAAAAAACGCAGTTAGATCTCTCATGTAGGTGTTAATTCGACCCATAGATTAAAGACTCCATGGCCCCTCGCTAGTATTGAACAATCGTACGCGTATGATACTATCTCAACCCCTGCTGGAGGGGTGTTAACCGCGGCCCTGTTGAGGGCAATAGTCTGCTTCCTCTTCACTGCCTGTGCATTGCCTGTTTGTACATATACTCAGGGACGTATATATATAAACTGTTTACAATTTTCAAAATCACTCAAAAAAAACACGAAAAATATTTGGAAGGCCGTTAAAAAAAACAATACAAAAGTGTAAAAAATGGTAACAGTAAAAGTAATAACAACTAAAAATAAGAAAAGTGCATGGTTTCCTCGCTAAAACTTTTTAAATTATGCATCGATTTTCTTCGGAATGGTCTCAATTTATTCATAACCTTTCAGAGTTTACGATAAAATCACAAAAATATGACAATTATGCGTTTCTAGATGTTTGATTTTTTGCAATACTTTGTAAGATATCGTCGAAACCGCTGAACGGATGGAAAATTGTATTGTGCGAAGTTGAAGGCTACTTAATTCTGAAGTTTGTAAAGCTTACCTGAACCAATTCGGATGAATGGTTCTCCAGTTATGCCATACTATGTGGTTCAACCTCTCTTTTTTCTTAGCCTAAAGAGTTGTCTCTTTAAATTGTCGCGATAAGCTGTGATATGGAAAGAAATTAGTGGTTGAACCACATATAGTGACATAACTCGAGAACCATTTATCCGATTTGGTTGAGGAAAGTTTTAAAGAATTAAATATTAAGTAGACTTCAACTTCATATAATACCATTTTCCATCCGTTCAGCGGTTTCGACGATATACGAGTATTACAAAATATTGCAAAAAATGTGATTTTTTGATAAAATTTTAATATTTTTAAAATAAAACTCTCATAAAACAATCTAGAAATGAACAAATGTTAAATTTTTATGATTTTATCGTAAAGTCTGTTCGGTCATGAATTAAACGAGCCCATTCCGAGCCCCCATCGATGCATAATTTAAAAAGTTATAGCTAATTTAGTAAGGTTTTAACTTTAAAACTTTCCTATCGATGTAAAATTTACAAAAACAAACTTTAAAAGCTAAGATTGGAGATTTTGACGTTTTTTGACGTCTAGAATCAGAATCTATGCATTAAAACAGAAACCCAAGAAAAATTTTGTTTTTGTCGACCGGTGTAATTATTGGTTGGCTTTAAATTTATGATAACCAGATATGGCGAAAATTAAGTAAAAATTACATTTATGATTTCTTATCTATCTACCTTTTTAATATGTTTGTTGCAGTGATGGAATGACTTTGCACAACCGTGTATGTAAATTTGACTTTATATTGGGTGTGGTAATAAGTAGTACGGTTTTGGCCATTACACAGAGCTTATCACGGTATTTGCAAACGATTAACCTAGATATAATAAAGGCTTACGAAATCATAAAATTGGCAACGACTAAATTAAGTGACATGCGTAGAAATTCAGATGCGGAGTTTGACAAACTGTTTGAAGAATCCACACAACATGCAAGAAGTTTTGGAATAGAAGCTGCACTACCTAGAAGAGTAGGCACTCAAAAGTATAGGGCTCATATTCCTGGTTCAGATGTCAAGGCGTATTTTAGGACAACATTGTTCATACCATATCTGGACGAAGTAATATCACATTTAAATAATAGATTTTCCGAAAATGAAGCTATAATTACAAGTCTGTTTAATATCATTCCGATACGAGTTGTAAATCTAATAAAGGAAAATTTCGAAGAAGTCACACTTTTTTACAAAAACGATTTAAAAAATTCAGCAAAATCTGTTTTAGCTGAAATAAGTATATGGATTGATTATTGGAAGCAGAAGGATGATAAGCCATCAAATGCATTAGATGCTATTTCAGTTTGTGATGAGGACATGTTCCCAAGCGTTTTTACCCTATTGCAGATACTGGCCACAATACCAGTGACAACGGCATCTGCTGAGCGAAGTTTCTCGACGTTAAGAAGAATAAAAACTTATCTCCGGAACAGAATGGAAGGAGAAAGGCTATCTTATCTGGCTTTGATGTATATATACAAAGATGAAGTCAAAATCGATGAAATAATTGATATATTTCTTTCAAAAAATCGAAGATTACATTTTTCACTCTTACGTATTTTATTATAAAATGTTTTACTGATCTCGTACTAAAGTACACATTTATATTTAGGAATAAAATTCGAATAAAAAACTAAGGAACTTAACTTCCATTACCTACACAATAAACGCAATTTTTTAATTGTTCATCATCTTCTTATGGAAAAAAAAGGTTGGCCCCCCCCCGAACCAAAATCCTGGATACGTCCCTGCATATACTCGTTTACTGCATATGACTGCGTTTAAAGCAGTGCTTATATTTTGTTGTACTTTTCTAATGCTGTCTACTGCAAATACATACATACATATGAACGTTGACAGCGTTCATGGTCTGTCTCCCTTTTTCGCACGGAAGAAGTGCGGCCCAATGACGCCGCATGGAGTACGTGTGGATTGCTGTCTGACCAATAACGCATATTTTGTTTATTGACGAAGCCATTCAGCCAGAAATGAGCCTCATCGACCATAAATTGGACGTAGCGCTCTTAACGTTGAGGCCACTGACTCCGAATTTCGGTAGAAATTTTTAATAATTTCGACTCGTATATATAATATAATAATAAAACTTTTTTTCGATTAATAAAAACACCATTTTATTTATTTATATTCGTACACAAACATCGCCACCGCAACAACACAAAATAAATAATTTATGTATAACATTAGCACAATGATCTCCGACAATATTTCCTTTCTGACATTTAAATTAACTATTTTCTAAGTCGGCATTATTCCAATTAATTGTTTATTGATTCGAATCTTATCTTTTGTTTGTTTTCAAGAATGTTAGCAAAAAGAAAAATACACATACATTCATATAAAAGTGACACTGACACACACACTTCCAAATTGCAATGCGACTTTGTAAAAAAGCGTTCCATTTTTCAACTCGAAATAACATTTTGCGTTTCAAGCGTGGTACTATGTTCATTTTTCGCGTTGAAATCTATATATATAAAAATGAAACGGTCCATCTGTGTAATGGCATCACGTCAGAACGGCTGGAGCGATTTGGATGATTTTTTTTTTATTCGATTCTAAATTTTCACGAGATGGTTTATATAGAAAAAAAAATTAATTGGACAAAGGGGCGTGGTACCTCCCATACAAATCGCAGGTTAAAAATCCGATATTTCTGCTCCTATTATAGGTATTTGAACAAAATTTGGTACATCCGTTTAATGTATGCGTTCCAAGCTTTACTCCAAATATGGGCGGGATTGGACAAAGGGGCGTGGTACCTCCCATATAAGCCTAATTTTGAAATTGAGATATCTTGCACAATTTTTTAGCGAGAGTGCTATAATTTGGTGTACATGTATCTGATAGCAGTCTACGTGTTTGGTCCAAAAATGGGCGGGATCGGAGCAAAGGGCGTGGCCCGCCCCTGTATGCCAAATTTTAGAATTGTGATATCTTCAACAATTTGTTAGCGTGAGTGCTGCAATTTAGTGCATATTTATCCGGTGACAGTCTACGTTATCGGAAAAAATGGGCGGGATCGGACCTATGGGCGTGGCCCCGCCCATATAAGCCAAATTTTGAAATTGAGATATCTTAGACAATTTATTATCGAGAGTGCTGCAATTTAGTTCATATGTGTGTATCCGGTGGCAGTCTACGTTATTGGTCCAAAAATGGGCAGGACCAGACCAACGGGCGTGGCCCAGCCCATATAAGCCAAATTTTGATATTGAGATATATTACACGATTTGTTAGCGAGAGTGGTGAAATATTGCGTATATGTACCTGGTGGCAGTCTACGTGATTGGTCCAAAAATGGGCGGGATCAGACTAATGGGCGTGGCACCGACCGAGTGAATCAAGTTTTGAAATTGGAATATCTTGCACAATTTGTTAGCGATAGTGCTGTAATTTTGTGTATATGGTCCTGGTGGTTGTAAACGTGATTGACCCAAAAATGGGCGGGATCTGGTCACTGGGCGTGGCCCCGGCCATATAAGTCAATACCTTAAATTTATATATCTTGCACAATTTGGTAGAGAGACTGCTGTAATTTTGTGTGTGATATATCTTGAGCAATTTGTTAGAGAGATCAATGTAATTTTGTGCATACATATTTGGTGTCAGTCTACGTATTTAGTCCAAAAATGAACGGGATCGGAAATCTGAAGTCTGGGGCAACGAAGTGGACCGGGTCCAGCTATTGCGCTCGCGCATTGGTAAACCATCCGATCTTTATGTATTCGCACCAAGTGGCAAAACAAAAAATGTAGTATACCAAAGAGCACTTCAATAAAGAACAAATAAATAATAATTATTACAAAAATAATATCTTTTTAATCGGAATAATTTTGACATGGGCAGCGAAGCGCACCGGGCTCAGCTAGTCTATATATATAAAAATGAAACGGTCCATCTGTGTAATGGCATCACGTCAGAACGGCTGGAGCGATTTGGATGATTTTTTTCTTCAGTTCTTCGTATTTGCCTGGAGAAGGTTTGTACGAAAGAAAATTTTGGGAAAACCCTCCGGAAAAGTCGGAAAATTAGGAAAATCGAAAATTGATATTTCTTGCGAGATTCCTACTGTTCCTATCTACTGCGAGATTCCTACTGTTCCTATCTACTGCTCTCTTTTTGAATCCAATTTTTTTTATTAATTTTCTATTAAACAAAAAAGTTTTCTATTAAACATATCTACGAGTATGTGCTATTTTTCTTGCTGCAATTCATTCGAGTTTTGCGTATTGTTACACTAATTTCGCGTATCACATCGACAAACGGTACAAGCATTACGATCAATTAAAATTCAACGCGATATTTATCAGTTCGAAAATTTTTTCAGATAATAAGTTTGAGTATAAGAGGTAAGGTTATCTTATTGGATTGCGGGCACTGCAAAATCATAATTTCGGATGAATGCACGATGGCGCATAAACGAGCTCTGGAGGCAATTGACTGAACGATGAAGGATTTACGACGTGATTTGAGACAATTTGGTGAGTCTGATATTGCTGATATTTTCAGCAATATCAGACTTTTCGTCAAACGCTTCCCGTCATCCCGAAATCTACTGCCGATGAAATTAATGCATGCCTGAAATAGTGGTCTTTGTGGCTGCATGTCAAGAAGTTATGTCGAGAAGTTGAAATTGACCACGAACATGAGAGTCGCGTTGCAGAACGACTCATCGGCTCTTGAATTCTCGAAACAACTGTTGGCGCTTGGCAATGGCCAAATTACTATTGATGTTTCCACTGCATTGATATTGTTCCCGGCAAATTTTTGAAGAAGTTGAAATTGACCACGAACATGAGAGTCGCGTTGCAGAACGACTCATCGGCTCTTGAATTCTCGAAACAACTGTTGGCGCTTGGCAATGGCCAAATTACTATTGATGTTTCCACTGCATTGATATTGTTCCCGGCAAATTTTTGCGAGTTCACATCGTCGAACGAGGAACTCATCACCAAAGTGTTTCCAAATCTCGATTAGATTAGTGAATGGACAATATTAGCAGCGAAGAATAAGGACGTCGATAGCATGAATTTTATTATTCAAAGTAAAATCGAACTCGCTTGATGTGCCAGGAGCTCCGCCGCATAATTTACAGCTGAAGGTGGAATCGATCATAATCATGTTGCGGAATCTGAAACATCCGAAATTGTGCATAGTTCGCGGTTGTCCATTATGAAACTGATGGACAATGTGATTCAGGCGACGATCATCAAGGGAAAATTCAAAGGAGAGGAAGTCCTTATCCCACGAATTCCGATTATTCCAACTGATCTTTCATTCCAATTCAAGCGGATTCAGTTCCCTGTACGATTGGCTTTTGCGATGACAATCAATAAATCTCAAAACCAATCGTAGGAAGTCTGTGGAATTAATCTCGAATTTCCCTGTTTTTCGCACTGTCATCTGTACGTTGCCTGTCTTCGTTGTTTGTTGTTTATCATCTGATTCGATTTATCTCTACTGATTTCGATTCCTTTTAAACAAATCGCATTAAAATTTTAACTATCTGTGTTTTATTATCACTCTGGAGTTTATCTGAAGGCGTTAAATTGGGGCGAGGCGAAGTTCGCCGGGTCCGCTAGTCCCATATAAAAACAGTCGCGAAAAAAAACTGCGAAATTTTTTCGTTTGTGGTACTATGTTTATTTCAATGCGAAAAAGTAACATTTTGCGCCACCACAAATTTAACGCCGTTACAAATTGAACTCCGCAACAAATTTAATGCCGCCACCGTCACCCTCCCACTTGTTTATATTTATTTTTGTCCGCAAGAAACTCAACTGTTGTAAATATTAGAAATAAAATTTCCTAATAAAGAATAATAAATTAAATTATCTTCCGAAATAAAGAAAAAGGATGCAAAGGTGTGAAAAGGAAAATAATTATGTTTATGGAATAAACCAGAAGAGCGAAATTCCAATTGGATTGTAGTACAAAAGCAAACAATATGTGCAAAACACTGGAAGGACATGTAACCAAATGTAATAATGTGGAATTTGTCTTGTAATTAGATATGTACATTTATGTTTGTAGGTTAGGTTAGGTTAGGTTGAGAAGAGGAGGCGGTTGTTCCACCTCATGTCCTTGGACATATATATAAATGCCTATTTGCAGAATCATTTCTGCGAAGTCACTTTTTGCTGTTAGATTTCTGTATGTGGGCATGAATTTGTATGTGCATCTATGTATCGTTTGTTTACATTATGTTTGGCGCATATCTGGTTGCGCACATAGCTGGCTGCGCACATATATGTATGTCGTTAATATGTTTGAGAACTAATTAAATATGTATAAAAAAGAAGCCAATCTAATTATGTAGATTGGACATTTGCTTTTACTTAGCTACAAGTCTTTTAATAAACAAGTTGAATTCTCGGAAATTGCAAAATTTCATTTCGCTTATTTTCGCAAATATAATAGCCAGTAAAAACGCTTACTGGTTCAAACATTGGTGACCCCGACGTGATATAAATCGATATCACTTCATTAATATTATCATTCGGATAATACATATTAACCATAGAATATTATCATTCGGATAATATTAAACTATCAATTCGGATAGTATTAAACTGTTTCGTGATTTTTTGTACAAAAGTTCGCAAGTGTTCTAACAAAAGAAAATAATGCCTGGTGATCAAACTAGCAACACAAGTGATGGAGCAGATAGCCCTAACAATCTGCTTCCATACATGACCAAGGTGGCAGCCATGGTGAAGCAGCTCGAGGCGTTAAAACTGTCCCTCACATTCAAGCAATTGGATGACTATGACGCCGCTGATTTGTCCGTCCGGCTGGATTTCGTAGAACAAGTTAATGCTACATTCGAGGAGGCGCAGTCAGCACTGGAGCAGAAAGTGACTAGTGAGTTGGAGAGCTGCGAACGAATGAAGTTCGTGTCCCTCAATTTCGATGTGAAGGCGAAGTTAACTAGGCAGTTAAACTTGGCCAGGAAGTGCGACACAATGCCTCGTTCGTCAACGATGCGCCAATTTTCTGTTGATGGGGCGCCATTTTCTGAAGCGCCATCTTCCTCATACAAACCTAGGCTTCCTGAAATCCAACTGCCCAAGTTTAGTGGAGCATATGCGGACTGACCGAATTTCTATGCCCTTTTTTCGACGGTCATTGATGACAACACTGGTTTGAGTGACCTCGAAAAGTTCCACCATCTTCGTTCCAATCTGACTGGTACAGCTTTGGATACAATTTAGTCGTTAGAGCTGAATAACACGAATTACACAGAGGCGGTAAAATTGTTGAAAAATAGATTTGATAATAAGCTTCTTAATTTTCAGACACATGTGATGGAGCTTTTCTCGTTGAAGGCAGTGAACGGTGACTCGGCTGTTGGCTTGCGACACCTCAGCGACAAATTGAATTCGCATCTGCGTGCTATGTTGACTGCCAATAAGGAAAAAATTGCTGATGGTTTGTTAATATATTTGGCCACGATGAAGATGGATAAGGTATCTCAAATGAAGTGGGAAGAGTCACAAAAAATGAATGAGCTGCCAACGTGGGAGTCATTGTCCACTTTTCTGGAATGAAGATGCCAAATGCTGGAGAATTTGGAAAATTCTGTCGTTGGTGTGTCGGCTAGCCAGCAAATCTTCAAAAAGGCAAATCCCAAAAATCGTCATGTACACGTTGCAGCTTCCGGCTCCTCTGCCGTATGTACATTTTGTGATCTGCAGGCCACTATATAACGAGTTGTGCTTTGTTTTCTAATCTTGCGCCATCTATTCGATACAAAGAGGCCAAAAGACTGATTTTGTTCCTCAACTGTTTGCGCAAGGGTCATGTTTTGAAGAAATGTACTTCTGGAATTTGCCGCAAATGTTTATTAAAGCACCATACTATGTTGCACTTAGAGCCTAGCCCGTCCCTCCAGCCTTCAGCGTCACCGTCAGATCCCACTGTTCCACATACATCTCAAAATGTGCTCGTTTCGTCACCATCTAATACATCTGAAACATCAAATGTAAGTGTTCTGTTGGCTACTGCTGTTGTTTTGGTCAAAAACAAATGTGGAGTTTTTGTTCCCTGCCGGGCAATTTTGGACTCTGCATCCCAACTGAATCTGATGACTAATCGCTTCATGAATCGTCTGTCCTTGAAATGCAGACGAGTTTGTACTACCATATCTGGCATTGGCGATGGAAGTGTTAATGTTGACAAGTCTGTTGAGTTCGTAGTGAAATCCAGATGCAGCGACTTTCTGATATCGCTTGCTGCAATGGTGGTGCCCACTATCACGGATTATCAACCGAACGTGAACATCAGCACTTCTGACTGGAATATTCCCAAAAATATTCAACTGGATGATCCTTTTTTTTAACGAAAGTTCCCAACGCAACCACTCTTACCCACCCCTTCCGACCGAGGGGGCCACATCCCCATGACGTAGGGATTGCGTACACACCATGATCCGGACCATGGCGGGTTAATAGTAGAGGGTGGAAATACCAGCTACAGAAACATTTCAACAGCCGGCACATGCAAACAATAAAATTAGTCTACTTAAACATTTAAAAAATATATTATTCTAGATCTAACTACATCAATTTCAATAACTTCATATAAAGTGTTAAAATCCATGAAAATCAATATGTAATAATTGGTAATATCTGGAAGGTCTACAAGGTACATTGAATCCAATCCTAGACAAAATAAAATTAGAAGGCACATCACCATTTATAACTTTCAGCACCATGGTTGTGTTCAGCATAATACGTCTACTCTTGAGAGTAGGCAGTCTTATCAAACTCAACCTGCTAGTATAGGGTAGAAGACTAAAATCACTATTCCACTGAAGATGTCTTAAAGCGAATAATAAAAACTGTTTTTGAACCGATTCAATTTTATCAACGTAAGTCCCGTACTGGGGGTCCCACACTACGGACCCATATTCTAGAATAGGTCTAACTAGTGACGTATATAACTGCCTAGTTACATATGGATCTACGAATTCTTTCGGCCATCGCTTTATGAAACCAAGCACGCCATAAGCTTTATTCACCATTGTAATTAAGTGATTATTGAAATTGAGTTTAGGATCCATCAATATACCAAGATCCACAAAGGATTAACAGTATCTAAATTGGAACCATGAAGACTAAAACTGGATGGAATCGCCCTCGACCTAGAGAAACACATATGTTTACATTTCTTAAGATTGAGGTCCATGCAATTTATATCACACCAATTACCAAATATCTTAACATCATCTGCATACATCAATAAATTTGAACTAGAAATTGAATCTGGTAAATCGTTGATGAATAGCAAAAATAGAATGGGGCCAATATGGCTACCTTGGGGAACCCCAGATGGAACCAAGATCGGATCAGAGCAGGATATACCAAATTTCACAATCTGAATACAACTATCAATATAAGTCGATATCCAACGCTACTAAAACCAATAAGATCAAGCTTATGTATCAAGAGTTTGTGATTGACTCTATCGAAAGCTTTACTAAAATCTGTATAAATCACGTCTGTCTGATTACCAAGAACAAACTCGTTTATAACCTGAGAAGAGAATTGCACCAAATTTGTCACACTTGAAAGACCTTTACGAAATCCATGTTGGAATGGACTTAAAATAGACGATACTTTATGAGATAAAATCTCAGTAACCATTTTCTCAAAAAGTTTTGGAATTATACTTTTATTTTGCGATTCCACGATAATTCCCCACATCAGTGAGGCTTCCAGATTTATGAAGAGGGGTTAAGTAAGATGTTCTCCAAATGGATGGGAAATAGCCATAGCAAGACTTTGAGCACAATTTTTGAGGATTATACTAGGTACGCCATTAGGACCAACACTATTGGAAGAATTAAGCTTGACCAAACTCGAAAATACAAATGGAAAATCAAAATAAGATATGCTAAACTGATTCAATTGTCTCTGTTGATGAGAATAGGTTGATGTAAAGAATTTTGCAAAAGCATTGGCGATTGATTGGTCACCACAGAATTCCTCACTATCTATTCTAACCATAGAAGGTCTTGGATTAGATTTAGGATTAGACTTAAAGAAAGATTTAGGATTAGACTTAAAATTGAGGGCTAACTTCTCTAAATAGATTTCATAACATCTACTAGATTCAATATTAAATTGAGATCTGGCAATAGCATACTTTGCATAATCGGTCTCCGAACCCGATTTTTTAAATTTTTTAAATAGTCTGCTCTTCAAGTTCTTAATAGCAGTCAAAGCAGGAGAATACCATGGTGGTCTATTAGAATTTTTAACACGAATGTTCGGAACAGATTGTTGAAAACAATTATTCAATACGTTATAAAACTGCTCAATAGCTGAGTCAATGTGAGTTGAATCATCACAACAGCAGATACAATCCCAATCAACGTCGAGGAGCATAGCATTAAGCAAATCAAAATTTGTTCTTTTGAAACAAAAAACTGCACCCTCATCACTTGGGGTGTGTACACAGGGAGTGTCCACCATATCATACGTCATGGAAATACCCAGCGTTGGTAATTATACTCCGGTATAGAAATTGGAGAAATTCTGTAAACATCGAATAATTGGGAATTATCAACAAATACTAAATCAAGAAATTTATCAATTGAGTTAGGAATCCCATTAATCTGGAATAGATCGAGATCAGAAAAACGCCTGACAACATCGCAGGTCCACTCAAAAGAGTTTGATGAAGCATTTAGGGGAATAAATGCCTCAATATCGGGCAATGAAAGCCAGGAAACGGAGGGTAAGTTAAAATCACCTAGAATTATAATTCGATCAACATCTCTCAACATCGAAACCACTCTGCCGATAGCCGATAAGTGATTATCATAAACAGATAATTCCGAGTTTGGAGGGATGTAAGAGCAACTGACGAATAATTTGGTTTTCCCCAAATTAATAGAGACAACAATGATTTCGATGTCGTTAGTTATGTCAACAAAGACACGTTCTGATGACAACGAACTAACTACAGCGATAAGGACACCACCCCCAATGTTATAAGGACGATCTTTTCTGTATACTACGTATACACCAAATACACCAGGTTTCAACCAAGTCTCGGTGAAAGACAAAACAGTGAAATCGAAGTCAAAGCTATCAGCAAATAAGCGGGTTAATTTGGTATTAAGCCCTCTTACATTCTGATAAGCTATGACCAGAGAGTTTATTAGTTTTTTGGCAAGTTAGAATGCCTCGCAGGTAACCGTGCCAGATTATCTACCCTATCCACAAATTCTTTTACAAATGCCTTTGGAGGCCAAAAATTGGGATCTATCAACATATCAAAGATTTCAGGTTGAACAATAACCTTAAATGATGATCTGGTAGCGGTTGAAGGCAATCTCATCTTGACTGTCTTCAAATAAAAATCACCATCAATCTTGGATCTAATATAGTCGTCTAAATCCTCAGAGGACGTATCCAAGGCAAAACGTGGAATGAAAACTACTTTCTTGACTGGCACCACAGTCACGATTTTTCGCTTTCCTATTTGCTCTTTGCGTCGTATTCCTAGTAGGAGGTGGCGGAACAACAACTTGCGGAAACACAATGGGGGGGAACCACAGGGAGAATTGGAATTACCCCCTGCGAAGTTCCAGCAGGAGCAGTTAATGGAACTGCCCTCTCAACAGGATTAGATGTCACTGTTGGAGTTGAGGGCGTGTCCGGCTTTTTTGGATCAGAAACATTAGGCTGATCAATGTTTAACTTCTTCGTCAGCCTTTTTCTTTTTTGTCCAGAAGAAGCCGGCGTACTAGCATACTCTTCGAGGTTAGGGTAATTTTTTATCAAAGCAGTGAAGAAGCCAATCTAATTATGTAGATTGGAAATCTGCTTTTACTTAGCTAAAAGTCTTTTAATAAACAAGTTGAATTCTCGGAAATTGCAAAATTTCATTTCGCTTATTTTCGCAAATATTATAGCCAGTAAAAACGCTTACTGGTTCAATTTTGATTTCCCATTTGTATTTTCGAGTTTGGTCAAGCTTAAATCTTCTACACCATTTTCAACTGTAATTCGAAAAAAATCAATTCAATTTCGAATTAGATCAATTGAAATTCGAAGATTCCATTTGAAAAAATACACCAGGTTTCAACCAAGTCTCGGTGAAAGACAAAACAGTGAAATCGAAGTCAAAGCTATCAGCAAATAAGCGGGTTAATTTGGTATTAAGCCCTCTTACATTCTGATAAGCTATTTCCAGAGAGTTTATTAGTTTTTTGGCAAGTTAGAATGCCTCGCAGGTAACCGTGCCAGATTATCTACCCTATCCACAAATTATTTTGCAAATGCCTTTGGAGGCCAAAAATTGGGATCTATCAACTTATCAAAGATTTCAGGTTGAACAATAACCTTAAATGATGATCTGGTAGCGGTTGAAGGCAATCTCATCTTGACTGTCTTCAAATAAAAATCACCATCAATCTTGGATCTAATATAGTCGTCTAAATCCTCAGAGGACATATCCAAGGCAAAACGTGAAATGAAAACTACTTTCTTGACTAGCACCACAGTCAGAGTTTTCGCTTTCCTATTTTCTCTTTGCGTCGTATTCCTAGTAGGAGGTGGGGGAAACCACAGGGAGAATTTGAATTACCTCCTGCGAAGTTCCAGCAGGAGCAGTTAATGGAACTGCCCTCTCAACAGGATTAGATGTAACTGTTGGAGCTGAGGGCGTGTCCGGCTTTTTTGGATCAGAAACATTAGGCTGATCAATGTTTAACTTCTTCGTCAGCCTTTTTCTTTTTTGTCCAGAAGAAGCCGGCGTACTAGCATACTCTTCGAGGTTAGGGTAATTTTTTTTATCAAAGCAGTGAAGAAGCCAATCTAATTATGTAGATTGGAAATTTGCTTTTACTTAGCTAAAAGTCTTTTAATAAACAAGTTGAATTCTCGGAAATTGCAAAATTTCATTTCGCTTATTTTCGCAAATATAATAGCCAGTAAAAACGCTTACTGGTTCAATTTTGATTTCCCATTTGTATTTTCGAGTTTGGTCAAGCTTAAATCTTCTACATCATTTTCAACTGTAATTCGAAAAAAATCAATTCAATTTCGAATTAGATCAATTGAAATTCGAAGATTCCATTTGAAATTCGAAAAAGGTCAATTGAAATTCGAAGATTTCATTTGAAATTCGAAAAAAATCAATTGAAATTCGAAATACATCAATTGAAATTCGAAACACATCAATTGAAATTCGAAAAACATCAATTAAAATCCGAAACACATCAATTGAAATTCGAAAAACATCTATTGAAATTCGAAATACATCAATTGAAATTCGAAATACATCAATTGAAATTCGAATTTTTCCATTTGAAATTCGTAATACACCAATTGAAATTCGAAAAACATCATTTGATATTCGAAATACATGAATTGAAATTCGAAAATGTAAACAAATCTGTACATTAGATTGGGTAGAATTTATTTAAACACATTTGCTGACTAAATCTTAGAATATAATGTGACGTACAGAAAACATATAGATGATGTTATCTTTTATGAATATTTATTTAAAATTAGTTGAAACAAAACACATTTAAATATGTTAATATTAAAGGTTTAACACAGACAAATGGTATCATTTAAATGCGACCCCATCTAATATCAAATGATGAATTTCGAATTTCAATTGATGTTTTCCGAATTTCAATTGGTGTATTACGAATTTCAAATGGAAAAATTCGAATTTCAATTGACGTATTCCGAATATCAATTGCAATTTTACGAATTTCAATTGATGTTCTTCGAATATCAAGTAATGTGTTTCGAATTTCAATTGTTGTTTTTCGAATTTCAATTGATGTTATTCGGATATCAATTGACCTTTTTCGAATTTGAAATGGAATATCCGAATTTCAATTGATATTTTTTGAATTTCAAATGGAATCTTCGATTTTCAATTGACTTTTTTCGAATTACAATTGAAAATGGTGTAATAGTGTTGGTCCTGATGGTGTACCTAGTATAATCTTCAAATATTGTGCTCAAAGTCTTGCTGTTCCGCTTACATTACTATTTAATATTTCGTTAAAATATGGCTATTTTCCATCCATTTGGAGAACATCTCACTAAACCCCTCTTCATAAATCTGGAAGCCTCACTGATGTGGGGAATAATCGTGGAATCGCAAAATTAAGTATAATTCCAAAACTTTTTGAGAAAATGGTTACTGAGATTTTTTCTCATAAAGTATCGTTTATGCTAAGTCCATTCAACATGGATTTCGTAAAGGTCTTTCAACTGTGACAAATTTCGTGCAATTTTCTTCTCAGGTTATAAACCAGTTTGTTCTTGGTAATCAGACAGACGTTATTTATACAGATTTTAGTAAAGCTTTCGATAGAGTCAATCACAAACTCTTAATACATAAGCTGCATCTTATTGGTTTTAGTAACAACTTATTATCTTGATAGTGGTATTCAGATCGTGAATACCATCTGGGGTTCCCCAAGGTATCCATATTGGTCCCATTCTGTTTCTGCTATTCATCAACGATTTGCCAGATTCAATTTCTAGCTCTAATTTACTGATGTATGCAGATGATGTTAAGATATTTTATTCTAATAAAACATCTGAAGATTCAGTTCTCCATCAAAATGATTTGGTTAGTTTTGGGAATTTGTGTGATATAAATTGCATGGACCTTAATCTTAAGAAATGTAAACATATGTGTTTCTCTAGGTCGAGGGCGATTCCATCTAGGTTTAGTCTTCATGGTTCCAATTTAGATACTGTGGATACTTTGTGGATCTTGGTATATTAATGGATTCTAAACTCAATTTCAATAATAACATAATTACAATGGTGAACAAAGCTTATGGTTTTCTTGGTTTCATTAAGCGATGGGCGAAAGAATTCATAGATCCACATGTAACTAGACAGTTGTCCCAGGTAAGACCTATTCTGGAATATGGGTCTGTAGTGTGGGACCCCCAGTATGGGACTTACGTTGATAAGATTGAATCGGTTCAAAAACAATTTTTATTAATCGCTTTAAGACATCTTCCTTGGAATAGTGATTTTAATCTTTCACCCTATAATAGCAGGTTGAGTTTGATAAGACTGCCTACTATTAAGAGCAGACGTATTATGCTGAACACCACCATGGTGCTGAAAGTTATAAATTGTGATGTGCCCTCTAGTTTTACTCTTTCTAGAATTAGATTCATTGTACCACATAGACCTTCCAGATATTACCAATTATTACATTTTGAATTTCAACGTACAAATTATGCTTCGGCAGAGCCCATTCTTAGAATGTATATGGACTTTTACACTTTATATGAAGTTATTGACATTGATGCTGTTAGATCTAGAATAATTTTTTTGTTTAAACGGGTAAGTAGATTAATTTAATTTGTTTAGAATTTCACTAGTTTAGGTTGAATAGAGGAGCCGTTTTAACGTCTCATGTCCATCGACATACACCTAAGCCAGTGGTTCGGACCGTTGTGCGCTCCTTAATTATGATTTTTATTCCCCAAGGGTTACAGAAAATCGGTACTAGAAACGAATTTTCTCAGTATCTTCCAGCCATATCCTCTGAGATGAGTCAAGTCTGGCAATATGTCGAAACCGAAATATCAATATGTGTGAAAGCTGGGCAGTGACACAGAAAATGTTCCATCGTTTCGATGTTTTCCCTGCATGCCCTGCACTCGTCGTTTTCTGCTAGTCCTATGTGATGAAGATGTGCCTGTAAGGTTGAGTGTCCCGCTAGAACACTCATGATCTTACTAATCTCGATCTTGTTTAGTTGCAGAAAACTACTTGTTTTTATCTCATTTGGGTCACCCCACAGTATCTTTGCAGTTGCTCTATTCCACACAGTTTTGTGTGCCATCATTGCCCAGTGCTTTTGCGGGGAAGGCACACGATTTGTTGTTATTGTCGCTTCTTACAGCGACGATCTCGAACTCAATAGTCAAAAACAAACCTATGAAAAGTCACAACAGATCGAATAACAAAAAACAAAAACAATGATGAATGAGGCAGAGTACGGCCGAAAGTTTGTTGTCGCTGTAAGAAGCGACAATAACAACAAATCGTGTGCCTTCCCCGCAAATTGCAGGGACACACAAAAAACCAAACATGAAGTGTGGGGATGTATTAAGGATGAGAAATACTGTCTGCAATGTTTTGGAGATATGGGACTTAGAAGCCAGTTCTCAATTATTTCATATTGAGCTGCTCTCATATTGTGCCAATTATTGACAGGGTATTTTGTCCAAGGTGCCGATGAGGTTGCTTGGTAGCTTCCGAAACGATATCGTCCACCAACCAGTGACCACCCTTAATACATTTCACACATTTCTTATTCTTCTTATTTAAAGAAGGTTTGTTTTTCTGTTTAACAGAAAACAAAAACAACGATCTCGAACTCAATAGTCAAAAACAAAACTATGAAAATTATTAAATTTTATACTTTATGTGGAGATTTTCTTTGGGGAACCCAAATTTTAAAGCCCGATAGCCACGGAATTTTGTTGTTCCTTTTTGGAATCCTGAGTAATTTCCTTTCATTTCAGTATCATATTGTCTGTCTGTGGGCATTATGTCTTTTTTGACCTGCGGCCCTTTAGAGCCACAGTGCATATTTTTAACATTTTGAGGGTCATTTCGGATATGGTGTTTTTCCGTTAATGTGAATTTTCGCCAATATGTAGAAACAGTCTGGAAATTTGACTAAAAACTAACCCAAATTCAAAGGGTATAAAACAAAAATTCGAACTACCTTTACATTTCCTTTTGGGTAGATTTGCATATCTGCTTTGTTATATGTTGACATTTAACTCTAATCTATAGCTACGGCAAAATAGTACACCACAAACAAGAAGACCATGAGAATTTGTATTAAAGTCAAAGTACTTAAACGGATACAAAGTCCTTTAACGGATATGAACCAAAAATTTTTCATTTGATCTGCAATAATAATACGAAATATACAATCCTATTGGGCATGGGAGTACAAAACTCATTTAGTTTAAATCAATAATAATAAATAAGTATTTTTACTTTGTTTTATGTTACGGCCAATAACAGTAATTTTAATACCTTACCTGGAAACATTTTTGCGACCATTGTGGTCGGATGAGCAAGTTCTACTATCGCATTTGGATGATTTCGCGCGTTTCTCGTCCCCATCACCATGCAAACTGCTCCGATTTGTTTCACTATCTCTGGAACCACTGCCAACGGTAGAAATCTATTATGGTATCGTAAGAAGATACAACATGCGAATGATATCGAAGCCACACATTGTAAATGGATGTATTATTTTGTGGCATTGTTATGTTGTTGTAGATGATGGTAATAAAGTTGGTTAAACAAGAGAAAGTAAACCATAATTAATTAGATATTTCTGTTAAATTTTGTATTTCTAATAATTCATTAATTCTCTTAATTACAAGAACAATGGAGGTGTGTAATTTTCCAATCTTTATATCTTGTCAGACAACAGTGCACCCACATTCGACGGGTTCGTTTTTGATTGACATTGTTGAGTCCTTGAACGGTTCTAGTTTAAGACACATATGAATACAATAGCATTAGTACTTCACCGTCTCGTTAGAACTTTGACGAATTCTATTTTATTAAATTCTACAGGCATTACTCTTAGCTTTTGTTTTAATACACACAAACTGTTGATGAAGAGATGATTGGTATAGTTATTTTAGGGTAGCAGTAGTTAATGTGAACAGATTGCCTTTAATTCCTGCGTTTGACAAGTGCTGCCCAGACCCAAATGTGTATGTATGTGCATTCATCTGAAATTTAGTTCACGTTCAGTTTGAATGTTCTTTAAATAGTTATTTCATTATCGAATTAAGTATCATAAATTTCAATATTTTGTGAATACAGAAATTCTTTGATAAAAAGTATTTATATTTATATGTATATAAATTTTAGTCGATTTTTGGTACATTCAAAACTTACCAAAGGTCTCCAGCTTACATATTTTGGAATGACCAAAATGAATCAATCTCTAGCAACAAATTGTGTATAAACGTTTTCTGCAAAGACATTTCACCCTTGAAAATTATTCTATTTTTTAATCGGATTTCAAAGTTAAAATTTTTGATAAAAAAGAAGATCTAACTGTTGCTCACATAAAATTTAACACAGAAGTAAAATCCTCGTGCAAAATCATATTAATAACACCACGACGATGATAAATTATTCCATATACTGCAACTGGAGAATGATTTGCCTCTTTCATCTCATAGTACAATGTTTACATCTTTCAAAATGACTCATTATTTTAATCCTCGTTTCAACTACACGAGGCAAAATCGCCTTTTTTGATATATTTGAATAGAAAGAAAAGATATTTGTATCACTAATTTTTAAATATTATATATTTCTGAGCAAATAAATTTTATTTGAAAATCAATAAAATATATGTGGAACTCGTATATTAATATGTTACAAGATATAATATCTGCAATCTAAATTTCTCAAATAAAATATGTATTTGAATACAAATAAAATGATTGTTTAGGAATTTCTCCAAATATATTTTATTTAAAACATATTTTCGAAACTTTTGTTGAATTTTTCGAATTTCAATTTAATTTTTTTTTTGGTTTGAACCTCCCAGTTGTCATACCAAGTGCAGCAATAACTTATTTTTTAAACCAATCATTTAAAATTTCTGAGTATTCCAACCCACATTGGTTGTTAGTCCTCCAAGTATATATTTCGATCCAAAATTATATGATTTCAATTATTATTATTTATTATATTTAAGACGTTAACATTTTTTTTTTAAAATTAACTTTGAATTGCTGAAAAATTTAACACAATTTAGGTATTTTCTGAAATGCAAATAAATATTTGTTTCGGGAAAAATAGTCCAAAATAAGCACATATTGAGATGCAAACAAAGATTTGTTTAGAACAACATCTTCCCAAATATATAATTTTTGTGTGTACCAAATATTATATGTTTAGAGTGTATCCTAAAGATATATATGTTTCAAGCCGAATATGTTTGGACAATATACTACAGAAGCGATTTTTTTTCAGCGTGTAAGAATACAAACTCATGAACATACACGTATCAAAAATGAACGCGATCTTAAGTTAGACCTTCGATTTTTCGATTTGAAATTTGTCTATTGTAAGTACATGGTAATAGAAGAAAGCCGCAAAAAACTAATGTAGTGTTAGCGAAAATAAAGCATATGAATTTACGTTATTGTCCCTTAATTATTCGATGCAGATTTAAAATGTAATTAATTTCCCAAGGATAGTTAAATAAGCAAACAATATACAAGTTATCATCAGGTTGCAGTGTCGAAATACATGCAATTTAACTATCTCAAACAGTTTTTAATTTGTTATGTTTGTTTTTGTGACCAATATGTTTGTAATTTGTTATGTTTTTCGGGCTATTTTGGTCATGGGTTTTAAATGAATAAAGTTTTGAATTTGGTTTGCCCTAATTTTTCAAAATACAAAAAAAACTATTCAAATCTTACATATGAGTCAACATATTCCCTAATTTGATTAGCCAATAACACTATTTACTTCCCTAAAATATGCTTAAATCAATGCGCACATTAGAGAGCAAGGCGAAAAGGGCGGATCGATGCCAAAGTTTAAGAACAAACAGTGATTCGCATAAGAAAATATTAATATCGATAAAAATTTACTGAGAAATTCGAAGTTTTATCAGCTATTTGTCAATATTAAAAAATAAAATAAAAGGTTTGTCTATAAACATGATTAAATTGCGTGTTTTTGCCACCATTACATTTTATTAATCGTGTTTCTGGTCCACATCATAAAGTAAACTCACTTTACACTACGAAAGAAATTATAAACAAAATAGTACATTTGACATTTGAAATTTCCACAACTTTTGTTGTGGTCGTCATCCCATTACGAGAATTCATATTGTTATACTGAACAAAATGGACTTAATTTTTGTAGTTTAAAGATATAGAATCCTATCCGAAGCTGATCAGTCGTAGTGAACGGACGTGTTTAGCACAGAGCGGATAATTAAAATCTATTACGCAGCACCTATTACGTAATCGCAAAAAAAAATCTGTACAAAGTCTGGAAGGCCTACATCGTAGTACCTATTACGGGCTAATACAGACAAAAAAAATTAATGAATTCGTTGACGGGGATGCCTTCGCGTTCCGATGGAGCGGGGTTCCCCAATCGTCCTACTGTCCGTCCGTTGGTCTTGGCCAAAGCCGACCACACCAAAAAATGGTGTTGAGGTTTCGGCTCTTACCGAAAAACAAAAAGAGTCACTTACCTGGGCTAAAGGCGTCATAGATGCCTCTAAGGCCAATCAGCCGGCTGAAAGAGCCACAAATTCAGCTGTGTTAACGGCTAATAAAGTCAAAAGAATCAGATCTCCTGATGAACCCCTGCCTTCGAAAAAGGCAAGAGGCCCAAATGTCACCATCAACAGGATACTCACCAAGCCCTTCAATGAAGTGGCGAAGGAGAGTCTAGTGATGGCCGTTATAGACAGAAGTAGTGAGGATGGGTCCTTCCTCAAGGACAAATGGAGCCATGTGCAATCAGCAATTATGGCTCATTACCTCGATGTCCGTAGAGAAATGCCGGGCCAACCACCAATCTGCAACGGTGCAGGATGGCATCAGGGGAGAGTAATGTTCTTATATTTCGGTGATGCCAGATCAGTAGACCTGTACTGTATCCCAAGGATAGTTAAATAAGCAATTTAACTATCTCAAAACTGTGCCCAGTTGGCTGTTGTCGAAAAAACAACATCCCTAGTCACCCTAGAGCAATCACCTGGGGTACAGAAGAGCCCTCCAACCCGGCTGACATATTAGAAATAAAAGATTCCAATCCTGGTCTGCCCGCCCATAATTGGAGAATCAGCAAGGTGGGTGAGGCGGATGGTAAAAAGCTCCAAAATTATATGATTTCAATTATTATTATTTATTTTATTTATTTTTATTCAATATTTAACCGAGCCATAGGCCATATATGGTTATAAATACTACAGAAACAAGAAATAATAATAATGGATAAACATTTAAAAACTTAAAATAAACTTTAAATAAAAATGAATGTGAGGCTACTCAAACGGAACTACCTGTGTTAATTATATTTAAGACGTTAAATTTTTTTTAAAAAATTAACTTTGAATTACTGAAAAATGTAGCACAATTTAGGTATTTTCTGAAATGCAAATAAATATTTGTTTCGGAAAAAATAGTCCAAAATAAGCACATATTGAGATGTAAACAAAGATTTGTTTAGAACAACATCTTACCAAATATATAATTTTTGTGTGTACCAAATATTATATGTTTAGAGTGTGTCCTAAAGATATACATGTTTCAAGCCGAATATGTTTGGGACAATATACTACAGAAGCGATTTTTGTTCAGCGTGTAAGAATACAAACTCATGAACATACACGTATCAGAAAATGACCGCGATCTTAAGTTAGACCTAAGCACCGAAAAATTTTTACGGATTTTCGATTTGAAATTTGTTTATTGTACGTACATGGTAATAGAAGAAAGAAAGAAAAAAAACTAATGTAGTATTAGCGAAAATAAAGCCAATGAATTTACGTTATTGTCCCTTAATTATTCGATGCAGATTTAAAATGTAATTTATTTCCCAAGGATAGTTAAATAAGCAAACAATATACAAGTTATCATCAGGTTACAGTGTCGAAATACATGCAATTTAACTATCTCAAACAGTTTTTAATTTGTTATGTTTGTTTTTGTGACCAATATGATTGTAATTTTTTATGTTTTTCGGGCTATTTTGGTCATGGGTTTTAAATGAATAAAGTTTTTAATTTGGTTTGCCCTAATTTTGCAAAATACAGAAAAAACTATTCAAATCTTACATATGAGTCAACATATTCCCTAATTTGATTAGCCAATAACACTATTTACTTCCCTAAAATATGCTTAAATCAATGCGCACATTAGAGAGCAAGGCGAAAAGGGCGAATAAAAATTTACTGAGAAATTCGAAGTTTTATCAGCTATTTGTCAATATTGAAAAATAAAATAAAAGGTTTGTCTATAAACATGATTAAATTGCGCGTTTTTGCCACCATTACATTTTATTAATCGTGTTTCTGGTCCACATCATAAAGTAAACTCACTTTATACTACGACTTATAAACAAAATAGTAGGTTTGACATTTGAAATTTCCACAACTTTTGTTGTGGTCGTCATCCCATTACGAAAATTCAAATTGTTATACTGAACAAAATGGACTTAATTTTTGTAGTTTAAAGATATAGAATCCTATCCGAAGCTGATCAGTAGTAGTGAACGGACGTGTTTAGCACAGAGCGGATAGTTAAAATCTATTACGCAATCGCAGAAAAAAAATTCTGTACAAAGTCTGGAAGGCCTACATCATAGTACCTATTACGGGCTAATACAGACAAAAAAATTAATAAATTCGTTGACGTGATGCCTTCGCGTTCCGATGGAGCGGGGTTCCCCAATCGTCCTACTGTCCGTCCGTTGGTTTTGGTCAAAGCCGAACACACCAAACATGGTGAAAATTTCCCCCCAGTACTCACAACAGGTGGTACGGTAAGGGGAAAACGTCATGTCCGACCGTCAAAACGGAAACACAATGAGCACCGGATAACGCTCAGAGTTTTGACGAAGTTGGAGGCTGTTGAGGTTTCGGCTCTTACCGAAAAACAAAAAGAGTCACTTACCTGGGCTAAAGGCGTCATAGATGCCTCTAAGGCCAATCAGCCGGCTGAAAAAGCCACAAATTCAGCTGTGTTAACGGCTAATAAAGTCAAAAGAATCAGATCACCTGATGAACCCCTGCCTTCGAAAAAGACAAGAGGTCCTAATGTCACCATCAACAGGATACTCACCAAGCCCTTCAATGAAGTGGCGAAGGAGAGTCTAGTGATGGCCGTTATAGACAGAAGTAGTGAGGATGGATCCATCCTCAAGGACAAATGGAGCCATGTGCAATCAGCAATTATGGCTCATTACCTCGATGTCCGTAGAGAAATGCCGGGCAAACCACCAATCTGCAACGATGCAGGATGGCATCAGGGGAGAGTAAAGCTCTTATATTTCGGTGATGCCAGATCAGTAGACCTGTATAAGGCCGCTCTGAGTCGAGCGGGTGAGGTGTGGCCGGGAGCCCAGTTGGATGTTGTCGAAAAAAACAACATCGCTAGTCACCCTAGAGCCATCACCTGGGTTACAGAAGAGCCCTCCAACGCGGCTGACATATTAGATATAATAAAAGATTCCAATCCTGGTCTGCCCGCCCATAATTGGAGAGTCAGCAAGGTGGGTGGGGTGGATGGTAAAAAGCGGCAGGATCCACCTCCCATATACAACGTGCAAGTGCAACCCGACAATATGGCTTCGAGACTATAGCCTTGAAGGTATACAAGCAGGATATAGCACCCACTGCGGAAGGTGAGTCGTCCACCGTGGTTGATACACGGCTTTCTGGAAGTGCGGTGGTACCCAGGCCCATTATTTCTGGTGACTCCAACTCTAACAGAAGATCTTTAACGTCCTTCTCTGAGGACGAAAGCTCTACTTCTGAAACAGAGGGGCTGAGGGGAGTCTCCGGACTCTTTGACGCATCTAGCGGGGACACGCTTCTCGATGATACGGACGAAGAGTTCGATAAAACCCTTGTCGGGGTCTACAGATTAACCTCCATCACGCTAAAGCAGCCTCAGCGGCTCTATTGCTGCGCCTGTCCACAGGTGCAGTAGACATCGTCCTGATACAGGAGCCCTACGCAGTGGGAGGAAGGGAGTGCGGTGTCAGGACACCCTATTTTAAACTGCTTGTGGCCAACTGCGAAGGCACTCCAAGAACCTACATTTTGGCCAGGAAAGATCTAAGTATATTTCTCCTGGCTAATTTAAGTGGTAAAGACCAAACATCTGCTAGTCTGGAGATCGGTAATCGCATATATTGGGTGGTCTCCAGTTACTTGCCTTATGAAGCTGTAGTACCGACTGCTCTATTCAGGGAAGTATTAGAAGAAGCAACGTCTGACAAGGCCGAGCTGATTATTGGCGCAGAAACGAGCGCTCACCATACTATCTGGGGTAGTACGGATATAAACAATAGGGGTGATTCGCTTCTTGACTTTATTCTAACTACCAACCTAAGTATTACGACCTTTACAATTAAAGACAGACAAGAAGTACTAGACGTAACGTTTGCTACTGACCGGCTGTCAGACAAAATTATTGGGTTGAATGTGCTGCACGACCACTCATTCTCAGATCACCATTACATATATTGAGTTCAAACTCGCTGAAAAAGCGCCTGAACCTGCCGTCCACAGAAATGCGAGAAAGACAAAGTGGCACCTGTATGAGAAGAATTTCAAGAAAGTCCTCAACTCCAATCTTCTGTACGAACCGAATGACAAAGCCGGTCTGGATAATCTGGTCGAGCATATCACCACATCATTCAATAGTTCCCTTGAAGAACCCTGTTCAAAAACAAGGTACAAGGGTAAAACTTATGCAACACGTGTTAAATCAAAAATAAATCCAATGAGAATTTGTTATTGGAATGCAAACGGCCTGAGCCAACACAGAAATGAGGTAGAAAATTTTCTCCGAAACCACTGTATAGATATTTTATTAGTCTCTGAGACACATTTTTCAACCAGAAATTGTTTTAGGATACGTGGTTATTCCACATACGATCCTAACACCCTAGCGGGAGAGCCTGTGATGGTACAGCTCTTATTGTCCAAAATAAAATTGTCATAATGTAAACATAGTATCATTGTGTTTATTCGTCGATTATTCCTATTATATATTCGATATCGATTACATGCATATGGATTATTCATATTCATCACTAATAGGTGAATATCACCACTAACACTAAGAAATAAATTACTCTAATAATATTCTTCAACGAGAACGGTTGTTTTAGTTACAACAATTTTGGCGACGAGGATTACTAGACGAATCTCACGTTATTCATTCATTCTGATCTGACTTTGGAGATATACATTTTTTACAGTACAAGTGTACGGAAAGTGAATAAAATGACAGATTCTGGCGTAAATTTCTTTAACTTTGATGCTTTTGATCCACAAAAGATTTCTTGGTGTCGTTGGGTGAAACGATTCGAGACGGCTATGAAGCTGTACGATTGTAAAGAGGACAAGAAACAGTCATTGTTGTTGCATTTCATCGGTACAGGCGCCTACAACGTCTTATGCGACAAATTGACACCTAAACAACCAGAGGAAGAAACATTCGCGGAAATAATCAAGGTGTTGGAAGAACACTTTGAGCCGAGGCCCAGTGAGTTGGTGGAATGTTTTCGGTTCAACATGCGCAGGCAACAGGAGGCTGAGTCAGCAGGTGACTTTGTGGTGTCATTGAAAAAGTTGGCGGTTGGTTGCGAGTTTGGTGATTATTTGGGTAAGGCTCTCAGAAATCAATTTGTATTTGGTTTATGTGATAGTAAATTGCAAAGTCGGTTGTTGGAAAAGAAAGATCTGACTTTGGAGGATGCGTTAAGTGTGGTAACAGCGAGTGAATTGGCAGAAAAAGGCGGCATGGAGCTAGAAAATGGCGGTGAGAAATCGAATGTGAATAAAATAAAGAAGAAGAACGATTTCAAAAGGAATGCAAAAAAGGCTGATGCAAACATAACCCATGAAAACAAAAAGTGTTTTAGATGTGGTAATACCTCGCATATGGCAAACCAATGCAAATACAAAAATGTTACATGTCATTTTTGTAACCAAAAGGGCCATTTGAGAAAAGTGTGTTTTAAAGAGAAAAAACAAATACAACAAGTTTATGAAAGAGAAACGACAGTTGAAGAATTGTTGTTGGTGAAAACAAAAGGCGAAGTAAATAAGTTAAGCAGCAAAATCATGCACAGTCTGCGGGTAAATGGAGAAATGATAACTTTCGAAATAGACACGGGATCACCGGTATCAATTATTAATTTGACAGATGCCAAACGCTATTTCCCGACATTGAAAGTGTGTCATCCCGATGTGGAGCTTGTGAGTTATTGCGGTACAACTATGCAATGTGTTGGATACATATGTGTCGCAGTGACAGGTAGCGATGAGGATAACAAATTAAAATTGTGCGATCGAACCAAAATCCAATTCTAGGAAGAGAATGGTTACAGAAAATTAAATTAAATTGGCAAAATATTTTTGGAGCAGAGGGCTACGGTTCAGTAAACGAAATTTGTTCAAGGAAGGCTATATTTAGTACAGACTGCCTAATAAGGAAATACCCAAAAATATTTTCCAAGTCAATGGGTAAGATTGACAAAATACAAGTGTGGTTGTATTTGAAACCCGAAGTTACACCTAAATTCGTAAAAGCGAGACGTGTGCCGTTTTCGATGATGGATGCTGTAGAGAAACAACTCAAAGAACATGTTGATCAGGGGCTGTTCGAAAAGGTTGAAAAGAGCGAATGGGCGACACCTACATATAGTGGTGGTGCCGAAAAGGGATGGAGCCGTAAGATTGTGCGGTGATTATAAAGTCACTTTAAACACGGTTTTAGTGGTCGATGAACATCCTCTGCCGACCATTGAGGAATTATTCAGCAAGATGGCTGGTGGGGAGAAGTTTTCCAAGATCGATTTGACCAAGGCTTACTTACATGAAATACATATTCAACGCATAAATGAAGTATTGGGTCGGCTTGAAAAATACAATATGAGGGTGAACATCGAAAAATCTGAATTTATGAAGGACAATATAGAATACTGCGGGTACGTTATAAGTAAAAAGGGCATACAGCGGATGCAAAGTAAGCTGGATGCAATAAGAAACATGAAGCGACCTAGTAATGTAGACGATGTACGTGTGTTCTTGGGCCTGTTAATTACTACGGAAGATTTATTCGGAATTTGAGCGATATCGTCTACCCTCTCAATAAACTTCTTTGTAAAGATGCTACATTTGTTTTCGATGAACGGTGTGAAAGGGCTTTTCAGGAAGTCAAACGGCAGATGCAGTCAGACACTGTTTTGTCGCACTATGACCCAAAATTGAAATTGGTCTTAGCGGTGGATGCCAGTCCGACGGGTGTTGGAGCTGTATTAAGTCAAATTGACAAGAATGGTGTGGAAAGACCCATTCATTTCGCTTCACAAACATTAACTGATACTCAGCAAAAATATTCGCAAGTGGACAAGGAGGCTTATGCAATAATCTATGGTGTACGTAAATTTTATGATTATTTATATGGAAATAGATTTTGTTTAATTACAGACAATCGTGCCGTGTCACAAATATTTTCACCACAAAAAGGTTTACCCATATACTCTGCTACAAGGATGCAGCACTACGCTATTTTTCTCCAGCAATTTAATTACGAAATAAAATGCAGAAGATCTACAGAGAATGCGAACGCTGATGCATTGTCGCGATTACCAGACCGAGAAAAATATTCACATGTGGAGTGTTAACCGCGGCCTTCTGATCCGGCCCTGCTGGGAGCAAAGGCCTGCTTCTTCTTCGCGTCAAATTGCATTCCCTTTATTTAATGTATTCGTTTACCGCGTTTGAACGTTTAAGCGGCGCTCATATTGCAGTGCATTTGTCTTACATTAGTGTGTACATTTGTCTAATGTTGTCTTTTTAATGCATATATCGATGGCTTAATGTAGAAAGGGCGTAACTCGATTTTTTCCAAAATCTCGTTTTTTACATAATATGGTTGACCGTTCTGAAATACACCTCTCTTACAAATTTCAGAGTTCTGTGATTGAAAATAACGGTTTTATAGTTGTTTTACAAAAGGGCCTAAGTCTAATCAAAAAATGTTTGAAAGAAAAAGCCCTAACTCGTTTGTACTTGAATTTATATTTTGGTCTATGTTAGCACTTGTTTTCTAAAACGTGTAATTTGTTTTGTATTGACAACACTGTCATGATTACCGGGACTTCCCGAAAAAATAGTTTTTCTGTTACTGCCACCACGTACGTCTGTTTTTGTGTAAAAATATTATTGAACTGTGAAAAGTTTTTATATTAAAAGTTTCAATAATATGAATTGTGAAAGCGAAACTTCTGACTCAAGTGCAGGGATTGACGATGTTCGAAAGAGGAGTAATATTGCAAACAAATCCGAATGGAAAAGAAACGCTAATAAGAAAAAAAGAATGGAAGGAGAAGAATATTTGGGACTATCGAAAAACAAAATTTGCCAAAAGCCGTCTAGGGAACTAGGAGAGTCATGTTCATCTCAATTTTGTAAAAAAAGTGCGCTTAGAAATTGTTCATCGTTTACAGAGCAGACCCGAAACGAAATCTTTAATTTGTTTTGGAAGATGACTTGGGAGCAAAAACGGATGTATGTCACAGGTCTTACAAACATTTCTGGGAAAAAACTTAATTGCACTGAGAACTCGAGACGGAGTCAAACAATAAAATATTTTTTAAGGCATAATTCTAGCAGATTGCAAGTGTGCCGTCAAATGTTTTATTCAACACTAGGCATAAAGGAAAAGATGGTTCGATATTGGATTACCGGTGGTGGTAAACATGGTACGCAAGACAATCCCGATAGCTCTTCAAATCTGCGCAAGTCTGCTAAACGATCGTCTGCCATAGGAAAGCAAAATGAACAAAGACGTAAATTTCTAAAAAATTTCCTAGCAGAGTTGCCAAAAATGGAGTCCCATTATTGCCGAAAAGATACAAAAAAATTATACTTTGAATCTAATTTTTCTTCATATCAGGAAATTTACAAGCTTTATGTTGACGAATGTGGATCAGGAAAAGAAAATGAAAGCATGAAAATGTCGTATCCAATTTTTGCGGAAATATTAAAGGAGTCAAACTATTCTATTTTTAAGCCTAAAAAAGATTAATGTGATTTGTGTGTATCACATAAAGCTAATAATTTTCCAAATGAAGATTATGAAAAACATAGAGAAGAAATCAAGAAAATGAGGGAAGAAAAACAGAATGACATACTACATGCTAAATCCGGACTATGTGCAGTTTTATGCATGGATGTGCAAGCAGTAAAACTAGTACCTCAACTAAAAGCAAGTGCATCATATTATAAAATGAAACTACAACTACATAACTTCACAATCTACAATATTGTAACGCACGAATCGGAAAATTATGTTTGGGATGAAACAGATGAAAACCTCGTATCTTCCACTTTTGCGACATGCATTATTGAACACTTGAGGAAATTTCATGCTCGATCGCCAGAAATTCAGCACATAATCATTTACTCAGATGGATGTTTCTATCAAAATCGCAATGTTACTTTGTCTAATACCTTGCTGGCATTTTCTAAGGAAACCAATGTAACGATTGAACAGAAGTATTTAGTAAGTGGGCATACACAAATGGAATGTGATGCAACTCATTCGCTTATAGAAAGAAAAATTAAAAATAAGCAAATAAACTTGCCGTCTCAATTTGTGCAACTCATAAGGGAGGCTCGAAAAGTTCCAGTACCCCTAACAGCTCATCATTTGCAATATGACTATTTTCTAAATTTCGAAACTATTACTAAGCAATACTCTTCGATTCGTCCAGGTAAACATATTGTCTACTAAAGAAATTCTATATATTTATTTATATATCCAAACCTTTATCTCAAATTTAAGGTAGAAGAATTGGTGACCCCACAGTAAATTTGCTACGAGCCTTATCATATGATTCGTCAGGATTAATTTATTTCAAAACAGATATAATGCACGAATATCAGTTACTCCCACAGAGATCGAACTCTTCTATTAACAACATTCACCCTGATTCTATTTATAAAGAGAAAATACCACTCTCGAAAAAGAAATGGGATCACTTACAGGACCTAAAAAAGTTCCTGCCCGCCGATTGTCATCATTTTTATGACAGCTTACCTTATAAAATCTAACTTCATATCTAAACTCTCCATTTTTGTTTGAAATGATCTTTTTATTACATAAAACATGAATTATTACATTACTTTATCTTATTTTCAAATTAGTTTTAAAAAGCCCTAAGTCAACTTTTTTTCAAAAATATCACATATAAAAGGGCCTATCTTAGATAACTTCATTAAAATAAAAAAAAATAAAAAAATCTTTTCACAACTGAATTCGTCGATCGTTTTTATTATATATGACATTAACCAATTTTTTATATTACATTTTTTCAAGATTTTATTAAGCTTTTCCTTCTCCTGTAAAATAACGAAAAATCGACTTACGCCCTTTCTACAGTAAGCCATCGATATGCCTATGAGCGCTGTCTGCGTTTATGTCGCTCTTTCGCGTTTCGTCTCGTTCTTGCACTCATATTCACACATACATGCATACATATTTGCATTCTCAGCAGAGAAAACAGATGATCGCTGCTAAGTCCTCTGTTTGGTTGTCCACTTTATGTATGCATGTGCGTGTGGTTATGTGTGTCTATCTAAACAATTTGCATTATGTTTTTGGCGCACATATCTGGTTACGTACATTGTGTGTCGTTGATATGTTTGTCCATATGTACCTTATACATTTCTTTTGCAACATATCTCTCTCTACGCACATAATGTATCGTTGATATGCTTGCAAAACCAAGCTAATGTATTATATCGAAAAAATAATGAACCTTATTTTAGAAAAAGAAGTCTTATAAAACGGTTGATTTTTTGGAAATTGTAAAATTTCGTGTCGCTTTTTTTTCGCTTCGTTTCGCAAACTAAATAGCCAGTAAAAAGGCTTACTGGTTCAAACATTGGTGACCCCGACGTGATCCGAGGTGATATAATTCGATATCACTGCAATTAATATTATCAATTCGGATAATATTAAATTGTAAAAATATTATCATTCGGATAATATTTAACTTGGTTTCACAGCAAACAATATTATCATTCGGATAATATTAAAATCGGCGTGCTACAATTCGGTATCACACACCAAATAACACATAAATATTATCAATTCGGGTAATATTAAATTTGACGGGATATAATTCGGTATCGCTTTAGAAATATCAAATCGGATAGTATTAAATTCGTCGTGGTATAATTCGGTATCACTTTTAGCAATATTTTCAATTCGGAAAGTATAAAATCGTTCCGTTCTCTATTTCGGTAAAAATTATATCGGGTTTTAAAAAATGGCAAGTGAGCAAATCAACAACAGCAGTGATGTAGCAGATAGTCCAAACAATCTGCACCCATACAGGACTAAAGTGGCAGCAATGATGAGGCATCTTTCGGAATTAAAGCTGTCTCTCACAGCTGAGAAGTTAGAGGGTTACGATGACGCCGATGTGTCTGCCTGGCTCGAATACGTCGAGCAAGTTTACGCTTCATTCGACGAGGCGCAGTCAGTGCTGGAGTGGAGGGAAACCGGTCAGTTGGAGGGCTCCGTGAGAATGAATTTCGTGTCGCTGTACCTTGACGTAAAAGCAAGGTTACGTCGTCAGTTGAGCTCGATACAAAAGGGAGATGCACATACTCGTTCGTCAATGTTGCGGCAGCTTTCGATCGACAGGACGCCATTTTGCGAAGCACCTTCGCCTTCGCGCAAAACCAGGCTCCCTGAAATACAGCTGCCGCAATTTAGTGGCGCCCTTGAGGACTGGACAAATTTCCATACCCTTTTTAACGCGGTGATTGCCGAAAACGGCGACTTAAGTGATCTCGAGAAGTTTCATCATCTCCGCTCCAGCCTGACTGGCGTGGCTCTAGACGCAATATCATCGCTGGAAATCAATAAAGAAAATTACAGGGAAGCTTTAAATTTGTTAACAAAAAGGTTCGATAACAAATTTCTTCAATTTCAGAAACACGTGATGGAGATTTTTTCGTTGAAGAGTGTGTGTGGCGATTCCGCAACGGACTTGCGGCATCTAAGCGACAAGTTGCAGACTCATGTGCGTGGTATGTTGGCCATTGCAAATAAAGAGCAGCTTGCGGATGGGTTACTAATTTATTTGGCCAAGGCAAAGATGGACAAGACGACTCAAATCAAGTTGAAAGAGAGGCAAGGTTTGAATGAGTTCCCAACCTGGGACTCATTGTCCAATTTTCTTGATCGAAGGTGTCAAATGCTGGAGAGTTTGGAAGGTTCGCGAAGGTAGCAATTTGCTAGCAGTTTGCCGTTTGAAGATTTGCAGATTTGGTTGAAGTCCCTAGTCCTTCAACGGGGGGAGGATGTTAACCGCGGCCTTCTGATCCGGCCCTGCTGGGAGCAAAGGCCTGCTTCTTCTTCGCGTCAAATTGCATTCCCTTTATTTAATGTATTCGTTTACCGCGTTTGAACGTTTAAGCGGCGCTCATATTGCAGTGCAATTGTCTTACATTAGTGTGTATATTTGTCTAATGTTGTCTTTTTAATGCATATATGCCTATGAGCGCTGTCTCATATTCACACATACATGCATACATATTTGCATTCTCAGCAGAGAAAACAGATGATCGCTGCTAAGTCCTCTGTTTGGTTGTCCACTTTATGTATGCATGTGCGTGTGGTTATGTGTGTCTATCTAAACAATTTGCATTATGTTTTTGGCGCACATATCTGATTACGTACATTGTGTGTCGTTGATATGTTTGTCCATATGTACCTTATACATTTCTTTTGGCACATATCTCTCTCTACGCACATAATGTATCGTTGATATGCTTGCAAAACCAAGCTAATTTATTATATCGAAAAAATAATGAACCTTATTTTAGAAAAAGAAGTCTAATAAAACGGTTGATTTTTTGGAAATTGTAAAATTTCGTGTCGCTTTTTTTTCGCTTCGTTTCGCAAATTAAATAGCTAGTAAAAAAGCTTACTGGTTCAAACATGGAGGAAGTTTTTGTTATTCAGCAACAAATGATTGAAAACCTACCGGTAACTGCAGAAGAACTTAAAAAGGACACTGAGACTGACAAAGAAGTTACGAAATTGTTGAAATGTTTGCAGTACGGACGTAAGTGTGACTCGAAAGATAGTTTTGGTGTGGAACAAACAGAATTTAGTCTTCAGGACGGTTGTATTTTTCGTGGAATACGAATATACATCCCACAAAAACTTCGTGAAAGGATTCTGAATGAATTACACACTGCACATTTCGGTATTTCAAAAATGAAAAATTTGGCAAGAGCTTATGTCTGGTGGAAGACCTTGGACAAGGAAATTGAAAGTGTAGTGTGTAGAATGCCAAAATACGCGCCCAGATCCTAAGAAGATTACTACTACACACACGTGGATGCGCCCTAAAAAGCCATTTGAGAGAGTTCATGCTGATTATGCTGGACCAATATTTGGTAAATATCTGTTTGTTTTGGTAGATGCGTACACAAAATGGCCTGAGGTTCATATCTGTCCGAATATGAATACTGATACTACTATCCAGAAGTGTCGCGAAATTTTTGCCCAATTTGGGATTCCAAATATATTTGTTAGCGACCATGGAAGGCAATTTGACTCGAATGAGTTTCAACATTTTTTAAAACTGAATGGAATTGTTCACAAACAAGGTGCACCATACCATCCTGCAACAAACGGGCAAGCGGAACGTTATGTTCAAACAATCAAATCAAAGTTGATGGCATCCAAATGTACACCCGATACGATACATGCGGAATTGTCAAAGATACTGATGGCATACAGACGGGCTATACACTCAACTACAGGGAAATCACCAGCAATTTTAATGTTTGGCAGACAAATTCAGTCGCGTTTAGATTTATTGAGTCCTAACGAGGTAAATCAGGAGGCAGACCATCAATTACGCGCTGTCCCATCAAAGAAATTTTTTGAGGGAGAGTTGCAGTGCGAGACTACTTATCAAAGGTGAAGTGGCGGTATGGAAATGTAGAGAAAATATGCGGCGAACTTCATTATGATGTCAGATTAGACGACGGTGGTATTTGGCGAAGACATGTAGATCAAATACGAAAATCAGCGGTAAATGAATGCGTGAATACGAACGTTGAATATTCAAGACCGGTACCAACTATAACAAACAACACATCAGCTGGAAGTTTACCTTTACCATTGATCCAACAAACTCGATTGCAACCAACCATTCCGAATGTTCCTGGAAATCAAATACACTCAGACAACCAAGCAGACTCAAATCCAACTGATAAAAATGTTCATGTTCCCGACGAAACTCCGAGAACAGGAAATACCACGTCAACTCCTGACGAGCTACGCCGATCAACAAGGCAACGAAAAGTAGCAGATTCCTACCTTTCCAACGATTAGCAGATTCCTACCTTGAATTTGATTAAATTAAGGGGGGGGAGAAATGTCATAATGTAAACATAGTATCATTGTGTTTATTCGTCGATTATTCCTATTATATATTCGATATCGATTACATGCATATGGATTATTCATATTCATCACTAATAGGTGAATATCACCACTAACACTAAGAAATAAATTACTCTAATAATATTCTTCAACGAGAACGGTTGTTTTAGTTACAACAAAAATCAAACATTATCCTATGCCCGAATATAGCACTGAGCATATACAAGAAACTTCTATCGCTATCACAGTCACAAATCTGGTGATATCGTCGATATATTGTCCCCCTAGGTACAATATTAACAAAGATCAATTCATGGAGTTCTTCTCCACTCTTGGCACAAAGTTTTTGGTAGCAGGTGACTACAATGCACACATTTTGGGGCTCTCACCTCACTACTCCAAAAGGTAGACAACTATTAAAGCCATAACATCTGCTAAACTAGATGTAGCTTCGAGCGGTCACCCAACACATTGGCCCTCAGATCTGAATAAAACGCCCGACCTTATTGATTTCGCTATAATAAAGAATATAAGGCGTGAACAATTATCTCTATGTCCATCACTTGATCTACCATCGGATCATTCGCCTACCATTTTGACACTGCTTTACAACAATCATGAAAATGGGTGTGACAGTTTGCCCAATAAGTATACCAACTGGCTAAAATATAAAAAATACGTTAGCTCACACCTATCTGATGGTGTATCGTTATGGATGAAATTGAAGCCGCGGTAAACCTATTCACAGACGTTGTAAACAGTGCTGTTAAAGTGGCTAATCGAAAAAGCGCATTCAAAAGAGATAACTCCAATAACCCAACAGGCATCCAAGCGTTAATCAATGAAAAAAGAAGCGTAAGAAGAGTGGCAACAATATCGCTCCCCAGCACTGAGAAGAAAACTAAAAAATTGCCAGAAGAGATTAAAATCAGCAAATCAGCCGAGGAAAGTGATCTAAAAATATATTTGCAATTTCTGGATCCAACCCAGAAAACAGATTATAGTTTCTGAAGGCCACATTGCCATTCTGTCGTACATATCGAAAGCACTGGAACGCATAATGGTCGACCAAATTAGCGACTATCTGTACCTGCATAAGCTATTATCGGACAGACAATCTGGTTTTCGGAGGAAACGAAGCTGCACAACAGTTCTGATCAATGTCGTTGAAAGTATTCGTCAGCATCTGGAGGACAAAAGTGTCTCCTTCCTAATTCTTCTGGATCACAGCAAAGCATCCACTTTTCAAATACTGCCTGCAATTTAATTTCATCATATCTCTCTGTACGCTCACAATTAGTTGTAGCTAATAAAAAAAGATCCGATATATTAGAAGTATCAAAGGGCGTTCCACAAGGATCAATCCTTGGACCCTTACTGTTTTCCATATATATAAATGATCTGCCTGATGTACCTGTAACTTGCCAAGTTCAAATGTATGCAGATGATGTGCAGCTTTACACGTGTAGCAAACGAAATGACCTTGAATACTGCGTATGGAATATTAACAGAGACCTGAATCTGATATATAACTGGGCCCAAATAAATGGATTATGTCTTAATCCGTCTAAAACAAAATTAATAACAATACAAAAAAGAGCAACAGCCATCATTGAGCCCCATACTGTGAAAATTGGAAACGCTATTATAGACAGTGTGGTTACTGCATGTAATTTAAGTCTAATGTTTAATTCTGCACTTACTTGGACAAACCATAAAAACTGCTCTGCCGGTAAGGTTCATAGTATGTTAAGAAATCTATGGGCAGTCCGACATTCTACACCGTTCCAGATAAAAATGCTGTTAGCAAAATCTTATCTGATACCTACTCTTCTGTACGGATGCGAAGTTTTTGCAAACTGTTCTGCTGAAGATAAAAGAAAATTAAATGTAGCCTATAATGATATAGCCAGATACATTTTTAACAAAAAACGGTCTGAACATATATCAGAATTCTCGAATAAAATTTTTAATATATCATTTAATAATCTGTTGAGTGTCAAATGTTTGATTCTTCTACACAAGATCATATATACAAAGGAGCCTGAATACCTGTTTAACATTTGCTCGTTCAAATAGAGGAATGAAACTAATTCTACCGAGATATTATTCTGTAGTATCTGAAAGAAACTTCTTTATACCCTGTATACGTCTCTGGAACAACCTCCCGCACAACATACAATGCATAAGCAATGCCAATACATTCAAAAATGAGCTATTTAATCTATTTAAATAAATGTAATGTTATTTCTTTTAGTAAAAATAGTTATAAGAATTATCAAACCTGTTACCTATACATTCATGAAACCAGCACTAACACTTATAAGATATAATCTTGTTGTGCCTGGTATAACAAAATAAATAAATCTAAATCTAAATCTAAAAATATGCGAGGCCCTGTTGCGCATGAATCCCTAATTCGCCTTGAAAATGGGAACTGGGCAAAAAGCACAGAAGAGAAAGTAAATGCATTCGCAAACTACCTCGAGTCCGTTTTTACACCCAACAGTGATACATCTGAAATCTATCCGCCCGTGATAGATATAATTCCTCGCCCACACTATCCACCCGTGATAAACGAAATAATTCTTCGCCCAATCTATCTGCCCGTGATAGATGATATAATTTCTCACACAATCTATCCGCCCGGGGTAAATGACTCAATTCCTCTCCCAATCTATCAGCCCGTGATAGATGACATAACTTCTCGCCCAATCTATCCGCCCGTGATAGACGATATAACGCCACGCCCAGTCTATCCCACGTGATAGATGATTTAATTCCTCGCCCAATCAAGCTTAGAATAAAGGATGTTGAAAAATCTGTCAAAGAACTAAAATTAAAGAAATCGCCCGGAGGAGATGGTATAACAGCGAAAATGATTAAAGAACTTCCCTTTTCAGCCTTGAAAATTGTGTTATTTTTATTCAATGCAATTCTCCGTGTAGGTTACTTCCCCTATCTTGGAAGAGGTCTGAAATCGTGATGATACCGAAACCAGGCAAAGATCCAACTCAAGTCAAATCCTATCGCCCTATAAGCTTACTATCGATACTTTCAAAAATGTTTGAGTCCATTCTCATGAAGAAAATCACACCTCATATAATTTCTCACAATATTATACCTGACCATCAATTTGGTTTTAGAAAAAGTCATAATACTATAGAACAGGTACACCGTATCGTAACCTGCATCAAAAGAGCTTTTGAGAATAAAGAATACTGTTCGGCGTTATTCATAGATATTTCCCAAGCATTTGACAAAGTCTCGCAGTATCGTTGGCAACCCTGTTCCAATAGTTTGCTTTTTGAGTTTGTGCTCCTGTGACAGTTTAATTAATTAATTTTAGCCGATTTTAATAGTTTCTTGCTTTTTTAAAATTGTGTTTAAGTACAGATAAGTGTATTTTTCAATAAGTGCACCTATTGTTTTTATTAATTATTTGCTTTCTGTGAAAATTCCTGTGTTTTATGTTGGGATTTATTTGCTATTGCAATTAGATAACAACTGTTGTGTTCCATTTGTGTCATTTGTTGTTGTTATACTTACTCCCTCCTTTCGTGTGTGCTTTCACATTGTTTCATTTTTTCATTTGTTCAAACAGAGTTGCCATCGAGCATTTTTTCTTTTGCCAAATATTCTCATCTTTAACTCCTTATAGTAGAGGGTGAAATATTAAATCTAATTTTCGTGTATTACTGTTTGTTCTTCTTATTCCTGTTTTGTTAGTTCGTTTTACAATTAATTTACAATTAAAAAATGTCGTGTGTAAATGTAAACTGTAAGATTGTTTCGGAAACCGAACGATCTATAGAGTGTTGGCTTTGTACTAACATTTGGCATTCTAAGTGTGCAGGTTTATCTGCAAAGGTTGTAGATGTTATGTACGGAGATAGTGATAGTGGTCTTAAATGGTGTTGTAAGAACTGTAGGAAAATTAATGTAGAGTTCTACAAATTTGTTAAAGATTATTCTTCGGAAATGGCCGAAATTGGTAAGGAAATGTGGTCTTTGTATTCGAGATTTAATAAATATGCATCTCTGTTTGATAGGTTCCCGGAATTGAATGCATTTGTGTGTTCGCCTGACGTTGTCGGACAGAAGCGCAAAAGGTCGACGAAAAAGACGCTTCCTAAGAAGCTCGATGTCGGTACACCGAGTGCTTCTGACCGTACGTCGTCGGATGAGCCTACAACATCATCAGCTTCTGTCAGTGCTCCTTGTTCAGTTTCTGTTGATCAGCAGAGGGTTGCTCTCGCTGTAACACCAAGGGTTGATAAGGTTGTCTCTATACAGGAGGGAATTTCAATGGGTAATCTTGAAATGAATCCTAAACCTCCTGCAAATGTAGCATCACGAGCCGGTGGGAAATCGAAAACTCTGACTGTGGTCCCAGCCAAGAAAGTCGTTTTTGTTTCGCGCTTTGCTCCCGACACATCCTCCGAAGATATAGACTTTAATATTAGATCTAAGATTGAAGGTGACTTTTATCTTAAGACATTTAAGATTCGTTCGTCTTCCTCTAAGATCATCGTGCAACCGAAGATCTTTGATAAACTGATATCTTCTGATTTTTGGCCGCCTAAGGCATTTGTTAAAGAATTTGTTGATAGGGTCGACAATTTAGCGCAATTACCTTTGAGGCCTCCTAGCTCTAATTCTTCAAAAAACTGAATAGGTCTTTGGTCATAGCTTATCAGAATGTAAGAGGGCTTAATACTAAATTAACCCGACTATTTACTGATAGCTTTGACTTTTCAATTTTGTGTTTCACTGAGACCTGGTTAAAACCCTCAATATTTGATTCAGAGATACTGTCGAATGAATATGTTCTATATAGAAAAGATCGCATTCAAAAAATTGGTGGTGGAGTTCTTATTGCTGTAAAAAGTTCGCTTTCTTCTGAGCGTGTCATTCTTGATGAGATTGAAGATATTGAACTTATTGTTGTCTCTATTAATTTAGGTAAAGCTAAATTATTGGTTTCATGTTCCTACATCCCACCAAACTCGGAATTATCTGTTTATGATGGCCACTTAAAGGCTATAGGCAGATTGGTTTTGATGTTGAGGGATGTGGACCATATCTTAGTCTTGGGGGATTTTAATTTACCCTCTGTTTCTTGGCTTTCATTGCCAGATACTGAGGCATTTACTCCCTTGAATTCTTCTTCGATCACGTTCGAGTGGACTTATGATGTGGTAAGGTGGTTTTCCGATCTCGAACTATTGCAGATTAACGGGATTTCTAATTCGTCTGGAAAATTACTTGATTTAGTATTTGTGAATAACGCTCAGATTTTTGATATTCATAGAATTTCTCCGGTTTCTACCCCGGAAGATGGTTACCATCCTACGCTGGGTATTTCCATGATGTATGACATTTCGGACCCTTCTTCTATATACCCCCCACGTGAAGAGGGTACAGTCTTTTGTTTCAAAAGAACAAATTTTGAGTTGCTAAATTCTCTGCTCTTGAATACTAACTGGGATTTAGTTTGTTGTTGTAATCACCTGACTGATATTGATGTATCTATTGATAGATTTTACAATGTCTTGAATGAATGTTTGGTACAATCTGTACCAAAAATTCGTAAGAATACCAATAGACCACCGTGGCATTCTTCTAATATGACTGTTCTCAGGAACGTAAAGAGCAGACTATTTAAGAAATTCAAAAGGTCTGGATCCGATGTTGATTATGTCAGGTACTCTGTTGCCAGATCACAGTATAACATTGAATCACGTAAGTGCTATGAGCTCTACTTGGAGAAGTTAGCTCACAATTTTAAAATGAATTGGCAACCCTGTTCCAATAGTTTGCTTTTTGAGTTTGTGCTCCTGTGATAGTTTAATTAATTAATTTTAACCGATTTTAATAGTTTCTTGCATTTTTAAAATTGTGTTTAAGTACAGATAAGTGTATTTTTCAATAAGTGCGCCTATTGTTTTTATTAATTATTTGCTCTCTGTGAAAATTCCTGTGTTTTAAGTTGGGATTTATTTGCTATTGCAATTAGATAACAACTGTTGTGTTCCATTTGTGTCATTTGTTGTTGTTATACTTACTCCCTCCTTTCGTGTGTGTGCTTTCACATTGTTTCATTTGTTCAAACAGAGTTGCCATCGAGCATTTTTTTCTTTTGCCAAATATTCTCATCTTTAACTCCTTATAGTAGAGGGTGAAATATTAAATCTAATTTTCGTGTATTATTGTTTGTACTTCTTATTCCTGTTTGTTAGTTCGTTTTACAATTAATTTACAATTAAAAAATGTCGTGTGTAAATGTAAACTGTAAGATTGTTACGGAAACCGAACGATCTATAGAGTGTTGGCTTTGTACTAACATTTGGCATTCTAAGTGTGCAGGTTTATCTGCAAAGGTTGTAGATGTTATGTACGGAGATAGTGATAGTGGTCTTAAATGGTGTTGTAAGAACTGTAGGAAAATTAATGTAGAGTTCTACAAATTTGTTAAAGATTATTCTTCGGAAATGGCCGAAATTGGTAAGGAAATGTGGTCTTTGTATTCGAGATTTAATAAATATGCATCTCTGTTTGATAGGTTCCCGGAATTGAATGCATTTGTGTGTTCGCCTGACGTTGTCGGACAGAAGCGCAAAAGGTCGACGAAAAAGACGCTTCCTAAGAAGCTCGATGTCGGTACACCGAGTGCTTCTGACCGTACGTCGTCGGATGAGCCTACAACATCATCAGCTTCTGTCAGTGCTCCTTGTTCAGTTTCTGTTGATCAGCAGAGGGTTGCTCTCGCTGTAACACCAAGGGTTGATAAGGTTGTCTCTATACAGGAGGGAAATTCAATGGGTAATCTTGAAATGAACCCTAAACCTCCTGCAAATGTAGCATCACGAGCCGGTGGGAAATCGAAAACTCTGACTGTGGTCCCAGCCAAGAAAGTCGTTTTTGTTTCGCGCTTTGCTCCCGACACATCCTCCGAAGATATAGACTTTTATATTAGATCTAAGATTGAAGGTGACTTTTATCTTAAGACATTTAAGATTCGTTCGTCTTCCTCTAATTCTAGGTCATCATTTAAGATCATCGTGCAACCGAAGATCTTTGATAAACTGATATCTTCTGATTTTTGGCCGCCTAAGGCATTTGTTAAAGAATTTGTTGATAGGGTCGACAATTTAGCGCAATTACCTTTGAGGCCTCCTAGCTCTAATTCATCAAAAAACTGAATAGCTCTTTGGTCATAGCTTATCAGAATGTAAGAGGGCTTAATACTAAATTAACCCGACTATTTACTGATAGCTTTGACTTTGATTTTTCAATTTTGTGTTTCACTGAGACCTGGTTAAAACCTTCAATATTTGATTCAGAGATACTGTCGAATGAATATGTTCTTTATAGAAAAGATCGCATTCAAAAAATTGGTGGTGGAGTTCTTATTGCTGTAAAAAGTTCGCTTTCTTCTGAGCGTGTCATTCTTGATGAGATTGAAGATATTGAACTTATTGTTGTCTCTATTAATTTAGGTAAAGCTAAATTATTGGTTTCATGTTCCTACATCCCACCAAACTCGGAATTATCTGTTTATGATGGCCACTTAAAGGCTATAGGCAGATTGGTTTTGATGTTGAGGGATGTGGACCATATCTTAGTCTTGGGAGATTTTAATTTACCCTCTGTTTCTTGGCTTTCATTGCCAGATACTGATGCATTTACTCCCTTGAATTCTTCTTCGATCACGTTCGAGTGGACTTATGATGTGGTAAGGTGGTTTTCCGATCTCGGACTATTGCAGATTAACGGGATTTCTAATTCGTCTGGAAAATTACTTGATTTAGTATTTGTGAATAACGCTCAGATTTTTGATATTCATAGAATTTCTCCGGTTTCTACCCCGGAAGATGGTTACCATCCTACGCTGGGTATTTCCATGATGTACGACATTTCGGACCCTTCTTCTATATACCCCCCACGTGAAGAGGGTACAGTCTTTTGTTTCAAAAGAACAAATTTTGAGTTGCTAAATTCTCTGCTCTTGAATACTAACTGGGATTTAGTTTGTTGTTGTAATCACCTGACTGATATTGATGTATCTATTGATAGATTTTACAATGTCTTGAATGAATGTTTGGTACAATCTGTACCAAAAATTCGTATTAAGAATACCAATAGACCACCGTGGTATTCTTCTAATATGACTGCTCTCAGGAACGTAAAGAGCAGACTATTTAAGAAATTCAAAAGGTCTGGATCCGATGTTGATTATGTCAGGTACTCTGTTGCCAGATCACAGTATAACATTGAATCACGTAAGTGCTATGAGCTCTACTTGGAGAAGTTAGCTCACAATTTTAAAATGAACCCTAGATCGTTCTATGATTTTGTCAATATGAAACGTAAGTCTAATCCAAGGCCTTCAAGGGTTAGAATTGATGGTGAGGAATTTTGTGGTGATCAATCAATCGCCGATTGTTTTGCAAAGTTCTTTGCATCAACCTATTCTCGTCAACAGTGTCATCTAGTTTCCTATCCTTACAATATTCCATCATTGAATCATTTGAACATTCCTTATTTTGATTTATCTTTTGTATCGTCAAGTTTAGGCAAGCTTAAGACTTCTAACAGTGCTGGCCCAGATGGTATACCGAGTGTAATCCTGAAGCTATGTGCTCAGAGTATTGCTGTCCCGCTCACATTGCTTTTCAATAATTCGTTGAAGTTTGGATATTTCCCATTTATTTGGAGAAAATCTTTTATAACTCCACTTCATAAATCTGGGAGCTTGATTGATGTTATGAATTATCGTGGAATTGCGAAATTAAGTATAATTCCAAAACTTTTTGAAAAAATGATCACTGAGATTTTATCTCATAGTGTTTCACCTATTCTTAGTCCATTCCAACATGGATTTCGTAAGGGACTCTCGACTATGACAAATTTAGTTCAATTTACCTCCCAGGTAATTGATGAGTTTGTTCTTGGTAATCAGACAGATGTGGTTTATACTGATTTTAGTAAAGCTTTTGATAGAGTTAATCATAAGATCTTACTGTATAAGCTGAATCGCATTGGTTTTAGTAATAACTTGTTGAGTTGGATATCCTCTTATCTTAACAGTCGTGTTCAGATTGTTAAATTTGGTAGTTACTTCTCAGGTCCGATTTTGGTTTCATCTGGGGTACCCCAAGGTAGTCATATTGGCCCTTTGCTGTTTCTACTATTTATAAATGACTTACCAGATTCAATTATTAGTTCTAGATTACTGATGTATGCAGATGATGTTAAGATATTTTATTCTCGTAACACATCTGATGATTCTTTGTTTCTTCAAAATGACTTAGACAACTTTGGTTATTGGTGTGAAATTAATTGCATGGACCTTAATTTGAAGAAGTGTAAACATATGTGTTTCTCTAGATCGAAATTGATTCCATCTAAATTCAGTCTTCTTGGTTCCAATTTAGAAACTGTTGAATCCTTTGTGGATCTTGGTATATTAATGGATCCTAAACTTAACTTCAATAATCACATAATTACAATGGTGAACAAGGCTTATGGTGTCCTTGGCTTCATTAAGCGATGGGCGAAAGAATTCTCGGATCCATATGTAACGAAACAGTTGTATACTACACTTGTTAGACCTATTCTAGAATATGGTTCTGTTGTGTGGGACCCCCAATATGGGATTTATGTTGATAAAATTGAGTCCGTTCAGAAACAATTTTTATTATTTGCTTTGAGGCACCTGCATTGGAATAGTGATTTTGTTCTTCCACCCTATACTAATAGGTTGAGCTTGATAAGATTGCCTACTCTTAAGAGCAGACGTATTATGCTGAACACCACAATGATATTGAAGGTTATAAATTGTGATGTGCTTTCTGGATACATGCTTTCTAAGATAAGATTTAACGTACCATTCAGATCTTCCAGATATTACCAATTATTGCATATTGATTTTCAACGTACAAATTACGCATCTGCAGAGCCTATCCGTAGAATGTGCATAAACTTTAACACTTTATATGATATTATTGACTTTAATGTAGGAATAGATATAGTGAAATCTAGAATCATATGTTATTTAAATCAGTAGTGAAATTCTGTTTTATGTGTGTTCTTTATTTAACTAAGCAAAGTTAACACTTTTTATGCATGTATGTATGTACATACCGGCTGTTGATATATATTCTGTAGCTGGTATTCCACCCTCTACTGTTAACCCGCCATGGTTCGGATCATGGTGTGTACGCAATCCCTACGTTATGGGGATGTGGCCCCCGCGGTCGGAAGGGGCGGGTAAGAGTGGCTGCGTTGGGAACGTTCGTATAAAAAAAAAAAAAAAAAAAAAAACCCTAGATCGTTCTATGATTTTGTCAATATGAAACGTAAGTCTAATCCAAGGCCTTCAAGGATTAGAATTGATGGTGAGGAATTCTGTGGTGATCAATCAATCGCCGATTGTTTTGCAAAGTTCTTTGCATCAACCTATTCTCGTCAACAGTGTCATCTAGTTTCCTATCCTTACAATATTCCATCATTGAATCATTTGAACATTCCTTATTTTGATTTATCTTTTGTATCGTCAAGTTTAGGCAAGCTTAGGACTTCTAACAGTGCTGGCCCAGATGGTATACCGAGTGTAATCCTGAAGCTATGTGCTCAGAGTATTGCTGTCCCGCTCACATTGCTTTTCAATAATTCGTTGAAGTTTGGATATTTCCCATTTATTTGGAGAAAATCTTTTATAACTCCACTTCATAAATCTGGGAGCTTGATTGATGTTATGAATTTTCGTGGAATTGCGAAATTAAGTATAATTCCAAAACTTTTTGAAAAAATGATCACTGAGATTTTATCTCATAATGTTTCACCTATTCTTAGTCCATTCCAACATGGATTTCGTAAGGGACTCTCGACTATGACAAATTTAGTTCAATTTACCTCCCAGGTAATTGATGAGATTGTTCTTGGTAATCAGACAGATGTGGTTTATACTGATTTTAGTAAAGCTTTTGATAGAGTTAATCATAAGCTCTTACTGTATAAGCTGAATCGCATTGGTTTTAGTAATAACTTGTTGAGTTGGATATCCTCTTATCTTAACAGTCGTGTTCAGATTGTTAAATTTGGTAGTTACTTCTCAGGTCCGATTTTGGTTTCATCTGGGGTACCCCAAGGTAGTCATATTGGCCCTTTGCTGTTTCTACTATTTATAAATGACTTACCAGATTCAATTATTAGTTCTAGATTACTGATGTATGCAGATGATGTTAAGATATTTTATTCTCGTAACACATCTGATGATTCTTTGTTTCTTCAAAATGACTTAGACAACTTTGGTTATTGGTGTGAAATTAATGGACCTTAATTTGAAGAAGTGTAAACATATGTGTTTCTCTAGATCGAAATTGATTCCATCTAAATTCAGTCTTCTTGGTTCCAATTTAGAAACTGTTGAATCCTTTGTGGAGATCCACAATATTAATGGATCCTAAACTTAACTTCAATAATCACATAATTACTATGGTGAACAAAGCTTATGGTGTCCTTGGCTTCATTAAGCGATGGGCGAAAGAATTCTCGGATCCATACGTAACGAAACAGTTGTATACTACACTTGTTAGACCTATTCTAGAATATGGTTCTGTTGTGTGGGACCCCCAATATGGGATTTATGTTGATAAAATTGAGTCCGTTCAGAAACAATTTTTATTATTTGTTTTGAGGCACCTGCATTGGAATAGTGATTTTGTTCTTCCACCCTATACTAATAGGTTGAGCTTGATAAGACTACCTACTCTTAAGAGCAGACGTATTATGCTGAACACCACAATGATATTGAAGGTTATAAATTGTGATGTGCTTTCTGGATACATGCTTTCTAAGATAAGATTTAACGTACCATTCAGATCTTCCAGATATTACCAATTATTGCATATTGATTTTCAACGTACAAATTACGCATCTGCAGAGCCTATCCGTAGAATGTGCATAGACTTGAACACTTTATATGATATTATTGACTTTAATGTAGGAATAGATATAGTGAAATCTAGAATCATATGTTATTTAAATCAGTAGTGAAATTCTGTTTTATGTGTGTTCTTTATTTAACTAAACAAAGTTAACACTTTTTATGCATGTATGTATGTACATACCGGCTGTTGATATATATTCTGTAGCTGGTATTCCACCCTCTACTGTTAACCCGCCATGGTTCGGATCATGGTGTGTACGCAATCCCTACGTTATGGGGATGTGGCCCCCGCGGTCGGAAGGGGCGGGTAAGAGCGGCTGCGTTGGGAACGTTCGTAAAAAAAAAAAAAAAAAAGGACTTTTGTACAAAATATGCGACCTTCTGCCAATCAACACGCATAAACTGTTCAGGAGTTATTTGATTAACCGGTCTTTTCAAGTTAAATCAAATGGCATTTTTTCTAGCCCTAAGAAAATAAATGCCGGTGTCCCACAGGGGAGCATTCTTGGCCCTATACTGTACGTTATTTTTACGGCAGATATGCCCATAACCAACTTTACGCTCACGTCTACTTTTGCGGACGATACTGCTTTCGTCAGTACTCACAAAAACCCTTCAGTTGCGTCCGATCAACTGCAGTCTCATGTCCGAATTCTAGAAGAATGGTTAAAAAAATGGAGAATAATGGTGAATGCCTCAAAGTGTACTCATGTTACTTTTACCCTGCGAAGGGATGCAAGTCCTCCAATTTCTATTTTCAATTCACAGATTCCCCAAAAGGATCATGTAAAATACCTTGGAATCCATTTAGATCGGCGTTTGACGTGGTCGCGCCACATAGACTCTAAAGTAACTCAAATAAAACTCAAAACTAATCAACTTCAGTGGCTTATCAGCCAAAGATCTGCCCTAGATCCAGAGTATAAAGTTCTTTTATACAAAACGGTATTGAAGCCAATTTGGACATATGGTATCCAGCTCTGGGGTACAGCGTGCGCTTCAAATGTATGCAAATTACAAAGAAGACAATCGAATATTCTTCGTTTAATTACAGGTGCACCATGGTATATAAGAAACGCTAACATCCATAAGGATCTCAACATGCCAACAGTAAAAGAGGAAATTGAAAAATATTGCCGGTGTTACGTGGGTAAACTATCCTGGCTCGAGAACTACTAAATTTTGAAGGTCATAACCGCATTAGAAGGAGAGATACGCTGGACATGATTTAAATTAAAACTAATTAAATGAAATGAAATTATGAATTCTTAAATTTGAAATGTTAACCTTTTTGCTTAAGTAAAAAATCGTGTAAAGTCTCAATGGTTTATTCGCAATGGCAATAACCCAGAGAATAGTATTTTAGGTTAAGATTTGCCCACTTCATTGTGTAATAATGAAAGATTCAATAAAAAATGTAATGAATTGGAAAAAAAGGGTAAAACTAAACCCCAATGGTGGACTTCTGAGCTAACGGCTATGAAAAAATCCTGCAACAAGCTATTCAAGAAGTCTAAATCTACTGGGGTCGCTAATGTTTGGGATGCCTATAAAGAGCAACTCAAGATCTATAAGAAGGAGCTTAGAAAGACGCAAAGGCGATCTTGGTATACCTTCTGTGGTGAAGTGGAAAAGGTCTCCGACGCCGCAAGGCTGAGGAAGATATTATCTGCTTCACCCTGTACAGTGGGATATTTACAGGATGAGGCAAACAACTGGACCAAAAACAGCGAGCAGTCGCTCAATGTACTGCTCGACACACATTTCCCGGGGAACTCTGTAACAGAACCCGAGGATCAGTAGGACCAACAAGAGTGCGAGTGGACTGCGAGCGTCGCTAGCTTGTTGTCTGAGAGATCCAGAATAATAGCTTTGAGCCCTTCAAGTCACCTGGACCAGACGGCATCACTCCAGCAGAAATGCAGAAAATGTTGAGAAAATTTATGTAGGTTGTATCAGGCTTTCATACATCCCGAATCGATGGAGGGATACCAAAGTGGTATTCATACCTAAAGCGGGGAAGATATCACACACTAGGCCAAAATAATTCAGACCAATTAGCCTATCCTCCTTCCTATTGAAAGGTCTGGAAAGACTTTTAGATTATTTCATTAGGGAAAACCTGGATACAAAACTCCTGTCGGTGAACCAACATGCTTACAATAAGGGGAAGTCTACAAAATCAGCCCTGCACGAACTTGTGAGCACTATTGAATCGTCCCTGCATTTCAAGGAATTCACCATGGTGGCATTTCTTGACATAGAAGGGGCTTTTAACAACATTCACTCGGATGCAGTAATTGCGGCACTGTCACAAATAAAAGTTAACTCTAGTGTGATTAGACTAATTCAAAGTCTGCTCAACAGAAGACGCATAACAGCATGTCTTGGATCCACAACTCTAACAAGGTTTGTAAACAGAGGGACCCCACAAGGAGGAGTAGATCTAGAACGTTGTGGCTGCAAGGTCGTGGCATATGCGGACGACGTGGCAATCACAGTGAGTGGCAAATTCGAAAACGTCCTCCGGGACATTCTACAGGTGGCTCTGAACAAATTGGCTAGATAGGCCAGAAGCAGCGGTTTGGGCGTAAACCCAAACAAGACAGAATTGGTTCTCTTTACTAGGATGAATAAAGTCCCACACGTGGACCCTCCACCTCGGATAAATGGAACAGATCTAGTCTTTTCTGAAAGTGCAAAATTTTTAGGAATAATTCTAGATAGAAACCTGTTATTTAGACCTAACGTATTGGAACGTGTAAGGAAGGCCAACGTCGCCTTATATTCTTGCAAAACGGCTGTAGGGTCGCGGTGGGGCCTCTCTCCTAAAATCGTCCACTGGATATATATAGCAGTAGTTCGTCCTATACTGCTATACGGCATTGTGGTATGGTGGACGGCAACTGACAAACTAACCATCACCAACCTACAACAAAGGTTCAGAGAACAGCATGCCTGAGCATAAGCGGAGCCTTAAGGACTGCAGCGACCGAGTCTCTACAAGCCCTACTCCATATACTGCCGATTAATATTGTGGCGAGAGAAGTTGCAACCAAACCGGCAATAAGATTAAACTGCCTATCAATGTTGAGGTACAAAAACTACGGTCACATGAGGATACTAAAGTGTAGTGCTATGGTAACCGACCGAGTGGACCATATACCTACTGTGTACACCTTTGAGAGAAATTACATCACTATGATTCCCGCCAGAGATGAATGGGTTGAAAGAATACAAGGTAATAGAAAGCATCTCCACTTTTACACGGATGGTTCGAAGCTTGATGAAAAGTTTGGCTTCGGAGTACACTATGCCGAGCATAGTTTGGATATAGCTCACAGACTACCAGATACCTGCAGTGTCTATCAAGCCGAAATAATGGCAATATGGGAAGTAGCCAAGTGGCTGGGTCGCAATGCCAGTGTTGGTTACTATGTAGTAACCAACACTGGCGTTGTCATTTACTCGGACAGCCAGGCTGCCATCAATTCTCTGGAGGCAACATCCCTAAATTCACAAACAACTCTCGACTGCCGCAGATCTCTTAACGAGATGGCTGAGCAGTTTAATATACACCTCATATGGGTGCCTGGGCATAGGGATATCCCGGGGAACTGCAAAGCCGATGAACTTGCTAGGAAAGGGACGACATTACAAACCCTCGAAGGATTTGCATATATTGGTGCGCAACTATCCACGTGCAAGCTTTGGCTTAGGCAAGAGGCAATCAGGCAGTCCAACGAAAGATATGTTGCGACTCAGCCACTTGGCGAGTTCCCATATTGCCATTATTTCGGCTTGATAGACACTGCAGGTATCTGGTAGTCTGTGAGCTATATCCAGACTAAGTTCTTCACAGTGTACTCCGAAGCCAACCTTTTCATCAAGCTTCGAACCATCCGTGTAAAAGTGGAGATGGTTTCTATTACCTGGTATTCTGCCGACCCATTCATCTCTGGAGGGAATCATAGTAATGTAATTTCTCTCGACGGTGTACACAGTTGGTATATAGTCCACTCGGTCGGTTACCATAGCACTAAACTTTGATATCCTCATGTGACCATAGTTCTTGTACCTCAACATTGATAGGCAGTTTAATCTTATTGCCGCTTTGGTTGCAACTTCTCTCGCCACAATATTAATCGGCAGTATATGGAGTAGGGCTTGTAGAGACTCGGTCGCTGTAGTCCTTAAGGCTCCGCTTATGCTCAGGTAGGCAGTTCTCTGAACCTTTGTTAGTAGGTTGGTGATGGTTAGTTTGTCAGTTGCCGTCCACCATACCACAATACCGTATAACAGTATTGGACGAACTACTGCTATATACGAGTATATCCAGTGGACGATTTTAGGAGAGAGTCCCCATCGCGACCCTACAGCCTTTTTGCAGGAATATAAGGCGACGTTGGCCTTCCTTACACGTTCCAATACGTTAAGTCTAAATAACATTTTCCTATCTAGAATTATTCCTAAAAATTTTGCACTTTCAGAAAAGAGTAGATCTGTTCCATTTATCCGAGGTGGAGGGTCCACATGTGGGACATTATTCATCCTAGTAATGAGAACCAATTCTGTCTTGTTGGGATTAACGCCCAAACCGCTGCTTCTGGCCCATCTAGCCAACTTGTTCAGAGCCACCTGTAGGATGTCTCTGAGGACGTTTACGAATTTGCCACTCACTGCGATTGCCACGTCGTCCGCATATGCCACGACCTTGCAGCCACAACGTTCTAGATCTAGCAGGCTTTCATTCGCCGCTAGGTTCCAAATTAGTGGAGACAGACATGGAGACCCTAGACATGCTGGTATGCGTCTTCTGGTGAGCAGACTTTGAATTAGTCTAATCAAACTAGTGTTAACTTTTAGATGTGAGAGTGCCGCAATTACCGCATCTGAGTGAATGTTGTTAAAAGCCCCTTCTATGTCAAGAAATGCCACCATGGTGAATTCCTTGAAATGCAGGGACGATTCGATAGTGCTCACAAGTTCGTGCAGGGCTGATTCTGTAGACTTGCCCTTATTGTAAGCATGTTGGTTCCCCGACAGGAGTTTTGTATCCAGGTTTTCCCTAATGAAATGATCTAAAAGTCTTTCCAGACCTTTCAATAGGAAGGAGGATAGGCTAATTGGTCTGAAGTCTTTTGGCCTAGTGTGTGATATCTTTCCCGCTTTAGGTATAAATACCACTTTGGTATCCCTCCATCGATTCGGGGCGTATGAAAGCCCGATACAGCCTACATAAATTTTCTCCAGCCAGGGGATAATGTACTTTAACATTTTCTGCATTTCTGCTGGAGTGATGCCATCTTGTCCAGGTGACTTGAAGGGCTCAAAGCTATTAATAGCCCAGCTTATTCTGGATCTCTCTGTCAAGAAGCTAGCGACGCTCGCAGTCCACTCGCACTCTTGTTGGTCCTACTGATCCTCGGGTTCTGTTACAGAGTTCCCCGGGAAATGTGTGTCGAGCAGTACATTGAGCGACTGCTCGCTGTTTTTGGTCCAGTTGTTTGCCTCATCCTGTAAATATCCCACTGTACAGGGTGAAGCAGATAATATCTTCCTCAGCCTTGCGGCGTCGGAGACCTTTTCCACTTCACCACAGAAGGTATACCAAGATCGCCTTTGCGTCTTTCTAAGCTCCTTCTTATAGATCTTGAGTTGCTCTTTATAGGCATCCCAATCATTAGCGACCCCAGTAGATTTAGCCTTATTGAATAGCTTGTTGCAGGTCTTTTTCATAGCCGTTAGCTCAGAAGTCCACCATTGGGGTTTAGTTTTACCCTTGTACCTTGTTTTTGGACAGGCTTCTTCAAGGGATCTATTGAATGATATGGTGATATGATCGACCAGATTATCCAGACCGGCTTTGTCATTCGGTTCGTACAGAAGTTTAGAGTTGAGGACTTTCTTGAAATTCTTCTCATACAGGTGCCACTTTGTCTTCCTTACATTTCTGTGGACGGCAGGTTTAGGAGCTTTTGAACTCAATATAATGGTGATCTGAGAATGAGTGGTCGTCCAGTACATTCCACCCAATAATTTTGTCTGACAGCCGGTCAGTAGCAAACGTTACGTCGAGTACTTCTTGTCTGTCCTTAATTGTAAAGGTCGGTTTATTACCTATGTTACAAATACTAAGGTTGGTAGTTAGAATAAAGTCAAGAAGCGAATCACCCCTATTGTTTATATCCGTACTACCCCAGATAGTATGATGAGCGTTCGTGTCTGCGCTAATAATCAGCTAGTCTCCGCCAATAATCAGATCGAGCTCGTCAGACGTTGCTTCTTCTACTACTTCCCTGAATAGAGCAGTCGGTACTACAGATTCATAAGGCAAGTAGCTGGAGACCACCCAATATAGCGATTACCGATCTCCAGACTAGCGGATGTTTGGTCTTTACCACTTAAATTAGCCAGGAGAAAGATACTTAGATCTTTCCTGGCCAAAATGCAGGTTCTTGGAGTGCCTTCACAGTTGGCCACAAGCAGTTTAAAGGTGGGTGTCCTGATACCGCACACCCTTCCTCCCACTGCGTAGGGCTCCTGTATCAGGACGATGTCTACTGCAACTGTGGACAGGCGCAGCAATAGAGCCGCTGAGGCTGCTTTAGCGTGATGGAGGTTAATCTGTAAAATTCTTACCATCATTGGTAATTGACAGATTAACATCCACCCCGACAAGGGTGTTATCGAACTCTTCGTCCGTATCATCGAGAAGCGTGTCCCCGCCAGATGCGTCAAAGAATCCGGAGACTCCCCTCAGCCCCTATGTGTAAGAAGTAGAGCATTCGCCCTCTTTACAGATCTTCTGTTAAAGTTGTAGTCACCAGAAATAATAGGCGTGGGTACCTCCGCACTTCCAGAAAGTGCCACGGTGGACGACTCACCTTCTGCAGTGGGACCTATATCCTGCTTGTATTTCTTCAAGACTATAGTCTCGAAGCCATATTGTAGGGTTGCACTCGCACTTTGTATATGGGAGGTGGATTCAGCGTTTAGGATAAGATTGACCTGCCGCTTTTTACCATCCGCCTCACCCACCTTGCTGATTCTCCAATAACGGGCCGGCAGACCAGGATTGGAATCTTTTATTATTTCTAAGATGTCAGCCGGGTTGGAGGGCTCTTCTGTAACCCAGGTAATGGCTCTAGGGTGACTAGGGATGTTGTTTTTTTCGACAACATCCAACTGGGCACACCTCACCCGCTCGACTCAGAGCAGCCTTATACAGGTCTACTGATCTGGCATCACCGAAATATAAGAGCTTTACTCTCTCCTGATGCCATCCTGCATCGTTGCAGATTGGTGGTTTGCCCGGCATTTCTCTACGGACATCGAGGTAATGAGCCATAATGGCTGATTGTACATGACTCCATTTGTCCTTGAGGATGGATCCATCCTCACTACTTCTGTCTATAACAGCCATCACTAGACTCTCCTTCGCCACTTCATTGAAGGGCTTGGTGAGTGTCCTGTTGATGGTGACATTAGGGCCTCTTGCCTTTTTCGAAGGCAGGGGTTCATCAGGTGATCTGATTCGTTTTACTTTATTAGCCGTTAACACAGCTGAATTTGTGGCTCTTTCAGCCGACTCTTTGGCCTTAGAAGCATCTATGACGCCTTTAGCCCAGGTAAGTGACTCTTTTTGTTTTTCGGTAAGAGCCGAAACCTCAACTGCCTCCAACTTCGTCAAAACTCTGAGCGCTACACGATGCTCATTGTGCTTCCGTTTTGACGGTCAGACATGACGTTTTCCCCTCACCGCACCACCTGTTGTGAGTACTTGGGGGAGATTTTCACCATTTTTGACAATGGTGAAAATCCCATTGTCAAAAATGGTTCCCCAATCGTCCGGACAGTCGAACGATTGGGGAACCGCGCTCCATCGGAACACGAAGGCATCCCCGTCAAGAGAATTTATTTTTATTTTGTATGTATTAGACCGTAATAGGTACTACGATGTAGGCCTTACGGACTTTGTACAGATTTTTGCTATTGCGTAATAGGTACTGGTAACGATCCGCTATGTGATAAACACGTCCGTTCACTGCGAATGATCAGCAACGAAAAGAAGTAACTATGATCACTTTAGTAAACAACTTTTGGGCTGTTTGAGCGCTTTCTCGATATGAGATGTCTATGCTTTTTCTTTCGTGTCATTAAATCTGGCAGAACATCTTATCTTTTATCTGATTTTATCTTTTTAAATTCTAGTACAAATTCTCAAATTCTTATTGAACACTTCAACCGAACGATTCATGAACAATCATTTGCAGTTCGTATTGCAAGACTATGGAACCGTCTTCCCTCCAGTATAAAGAATTTTTCAATAACCGCAAGAAAACTTAAGGAAATTCTACTTCGTTTCTATTCTCAATTAGAGGAATAAATTCATGTTTGGAGTTCTCACTGACAATTTTTACATATGTATAAAAGCCTGATAAATTCCACCTGGTTTATGTTTAGAAAATGTGCGTTTTAAGGATTTTAGTATTAAGTCTAGTTTACGAAATTTTTCTCAATGAATTGTGTTCCTATCAATGTATAGTCCAAATATGGGCTTTAGTTGATAAATAAATGAAATAAATAAAATCGGCACCTGACAAATCTGGCCAAGATATGACCTGAGAAGATCAAAATATCTTCTCGCACTAGAGAGGCAAAGATTTTCTACGTTAGTATCAGTTCTGACGGGACACTGCTTGATCGTCGAACACGCCAAAAGATTGGGTATTTACTCTAATGACTTCTACATAAGCTGTGGAGATGAGGAAGAAGTGGAGAGCATTGAGCACTTGCTATGCGACTGCCCCGCTGTGAGTAAACGACGACTGGACATACTGGGGTCGGCCTTTCTAGGCAGCCTAACAGATCTTTCCAGTACCGATATTCGTACTATCGATAAATTTGTATATCAAAAAGGTTGGTTTCGATGAGGGGCATTTCAGCCCTTGGTAACACTAGGGACCTAAACTGGTCTATGTGAGCTTGTATAAAACAAAAAATACGGCTGCCACCCTAACCCAACCTATCCGCGGAACATACTTAAAATCGCCTGGAAAACATAAGTCGGGAGAAAAAAGTATGGAAATTAAATATTTGCAAAGAATTGTCAATGTACATTTTGTGCGCTTCTAAATTGCTGTTATAAAGCTACGGCTCATTTAAATCGGTCCACGTAGTCAGGAGATACAATTGTAAGGCTACGAATTTTTGTATAGTTGAAGTGGTAGCGAACGGACGTGTACGGATCATCCTGATCATTTATTTAACTTTATTCTTTTTATGTATTTTTAGCAATTAAATGAACTAAATAAATATGTAAGTTTTTATTGAAATCAGAAGTGAGGACGAAACGATTTATTCGTTATAGTTCAGAAAATGGGATTGAGAACATCCCCTAACGACAAACGATAACGTGTGTGAAATAATGTAATGTGTGTGTGCTAACAAAAGAATTTTTGCAAGACCAGTGTGTGTGTGTGTGTGTGCAAGCTCAAAGAAGAAGATTTGTTGAAACGAACGTTACAAAATTGTGGTAAATAGCTACGACTGCTCGCACAGAGACAGCATCGAAGTGAACGTTTACGAACAAAACAGAAAGAAAATGCATATACATACAGACATAACGAGATCTAATGATCATTAACGGATTCAGAAGCGAAGTGTGTGTGTTTTGAAACGTTGAAGAGAGCAAGAGTGTGTTTGTGAGAGCGAGCGCGGAGGAAACAGAAGCAAACACAATCAAGGAATGAATGTGTACGAAAAGCAGCGTTAACAGATGATAAGTATAAACTTATTTTTATGGCGAACATTTTTGTAGAACATTTCATTCCCTCTCTCCCCCTTTTAAGGGGTGTTTTTTACGATTTGTTAAAATGGGGCCAAAAATTACAGTTATGTGGGGGAGCTAGAGGTTTAAAATGTTCCACAAAAATATTGGCCTTAATATTTTCTATAAAATTGCTGTACAAGCCCTATACCAAAAAAATATATTTTTGTTACATAACAGTGAAATACTTAAATTTTTGGGGTACAATGTGGTTTTTACAAAAAATTTTCAGATTTGCGTTGGCTACAATTTTGCCAAGCATTGCTAGTGAAAAATTACGAGTCCCCGGAAGTTATGTTGAAAAAAGTGAAAAAAAAAAATTTTTCCTTCACTTTTTCAAAAAAAAAGTAGCGGAAACAATTTTTTTCGCCAAAAAAATGCTAAGAAACTTTGTTCAGCATATTCTTAGCTACATTATTGCCAAACATAGTTAAGCGGTATCACCAAGTCGGAATTAGTTGTTGGACAAAAGCTGATGAAACCTTTTTCGAGTGGCCCACTGATTTTCAGAAACTTTGGGGGCCCATAAAAAAAATTGGTCACCAATTTCGCCAAACCGAGTATAGGGTTATACTACCCTTTGATAGTATAATCAAACCTATACTGTCAAGTCCGTGTATTTTTCAAAAAGTGTTCATTTGTTGCATAGTGTAATCAGCGCAAATGCGAATTTTTCCGTTTCTCCTGCTAACAACGATTGGTGCTGCGTATCGCGAAGAATCAACAGGTGTTATGATTCCTGCATTCTCCAGTCTATCCAATTCAGTTTCGATGTCGACCCTTACTGCGTAGGGGACAGGTCGCTTGGGGATGAAAATTTCCTTGGAGTCAGGTAAAAGCTGAATATGAACTTTGGCCTTTGTGCAAAGCCCGAGAGTGTTGTTGAAAACTGACTCATATTTGATTTTAAGTTTAGAAATATCTTCATCCAACGAGATCCCAGTAAAAAAAGAGCATCCAAAGAAGCAATAAAAATTCCCAACTTATGATCCGGAAGTTGTTCTAATTTGGATTTTCACCAATGAATTTAACAAGGGGTTGTCGCGCCGGGGAAGTACTTCTTTGTCACCACTTTTGCACAACTCCTTTTAAAGCACTGTAAGATTTGCTTTTTTGGTGTTGTATTTATTTGATGAATGTATGTCGTTCTTATTAACATCTTTGGGTCCAGAGATCTCTTATTTTAAAGGAATAAAAATGTTGACATAGGGATGGGAACGTATAAATAATAAACTATTGACCAAAGAGATCAACGATCATATATATGTATATATGTTTAGGACATTTGAAGATGTTTATAATCTGTATGGTGTAGCTGGATCTTGAAAAGTGTGACCGAATGACCCCATAGTGTAACTTCTAGTAACATTTTCGCAAATGATCAACATTCTCACTAATAAAAAGGATTTTTATTTTACACTGTAATACAAGCACATTTGTGCGGCGCTATGTATTTTCCGTAGCCCCGGTTCAGAGAGTAGTAAAGTACCACAGTGTGGTACAGTAAGTATGGTATGGTATATTTAATTACCATAATTTCTTTTAAAATTATTTAATTATAATTATATTATAATTTTATGCATTTGTTTCTAAAACCTAAAATGAGAAGAGATATATAGAACCATCGTTTATTATACCGATCGACTTAGAATCACTTTCTGAACCGATTTAGCTATGTCAGTCTGTGCATGCATTCTTGTAATCAATGTGCTGGTCACAAATATAGTCCCATTTCAAAGAAATTTTGCACATTTCTTTATTTTGGGCAAGACAATTCGTATTAAAATTGAAAGACAATCCGTATTTAGATATAGGGCCTGTTTCTGTAACTTATTTTCTTTCGAACGATCAAAAATCTCTCAACTATTTGAATATCAGTTTAGAACCAGATATCTTAATAAATATGAATGTACTTCGATTTAGCTTATACCCTCTATAGAAGATATAAATTCCTTTCGATATTCATGAAATTTAGTAAAGAGTATCTTATTTTAACAGTTAATATCTGTGTGAACAATATGGGTTCAAATTTACATATAGCCCCAGATACTCGCATGGATGTGTTCCTTCCGATTTAGCATCTAAGCTCCATAGAAGTCATATTTTAGTCAAACGTACTATATTTTGCACAAAGGATTTTTTAATCCGAGAATAAACGGTCACTAGCAAGGTTGGAAAAATGTGTTTCCGTGTTTTACTTCAGATCTTTATTAAATTTGGCACAGATTAGTTTATAGAATCATGAACACTGCGAAATTTGATAAAAAAAATGGATACCAGCCAGGTAAAGGCCAAATTTAAATACAGACCCCATATAGAAATTTTGCATCTAAAATAGCTGTCAAACACGATTGACAAAAATCAATACAGCAACAAGAGAACTACTTCAAAGGTTAAATAGATGAATACAGTACGTTCTGTTTAATACAATGTCGGCTACGCCCTTTGGGCTTTATCAAAAACGATGTTACGTCTTTTTTTTCTTCAATAAAATCGAGATTTTTGGACGAAAAGCGAATTTTCATTTTTTGAGGGTTACGCTCTTGGGCATTTCAGTTTTTATCGCAATCCAATGTACTACAATTCCACAATTTAACGTATTTCGAAGAAAATCAGCATACTTTTAATGACTTTCATGTTATTTTAATCGACTATGAAAAAGGCGACTTTTAGGTCCGATTAATCGACCTAGTGGACTGAAACGAAATTTGGTTGATGAAAAAGTCGACTAGCTTCCAGAACCATTCAGTAATTCTGATATAGCCCCCATATAAATATATATTTCTTCCCTTTAGCACTATAGAAGCAGTATTTTACATAGCCCTCATATATATGTTCCTTCCGATCTTATTTTACATCCAATCGTTTTGAAATTATGCATTTTTGGGTTAATAATTTATATTCCGAAATTGCATTTTGGTTAGTTATTTAGAAGAACTTCATTAATAGCCGAAAAAATGTTCATACTTATGATTTGGAAGTACTTATAATGTTATTCTTTTGGAAGTATTTCTTTTATTTTTTGCTGCGATGTGACGGCACCATGCAGATATTGGCGTGTCCCAGAGATGGAATGACTCAATCCAGTCTATGCCCAAGATGTTGAGGTTGTCGATGTCTGAGATGTAACATTGCAACGATAACGTTTTGTCAGCTATCGTCACATTGCAGTTGAATTTTGCCAATATGTTGATGCAGTTTGTGTTAACATCGGTTGCGCTATCGTCGGTTTCATGAGCCAGGTGGAACGTGATATTATTGAAATATCAGACGCTGTATCTGCAGTCGAACTGGATGGTCGTTAATTCCAATATCGATGTATTTTCGAAGTTCCTTGAACTGCATTCGTTTCGCCGAAAACACTGCCTTTGTGTGGAGACTGTTCTTCTTCGATTTTTCTGTTTTGCTGTCGATGTGTACCGCTTTTCCTCTCTTAGCACTAACGCAATAGCTGTCCTTGTGACCGACTTGTTGGCATTTGTTGCATTTGTGCTTCAAGAATGGGCAAAACTTAGCGTAGTGAAGTTCTCCACACAACCAGCATGGTGTTTTGGGAATCTTGTGGGCGCCGCTGTTTTTTGCAGACTTCTTCATTGCGCAGACAGATTTAGCTTGATGTTAGATAAGTGTATTGTCTTGCTTGAGATCCAGAATACGTTGTGTCTCATCCACTAGATTGTCGAGTGTCGTTGTGTCCTTGGCATCGTCCAGTAATTTCAGTAGACGAAGACGAATGGCGTTGTCTCTACTGGACTTCAGACCCAAAACGAATATGAGACATTTGAACTGGTCGACTTGCATTTCACTAAGTTTAAATAGTTCACACTGCAAGTTAACTCTTCCCGCATATTCCTTAAAATCCTCGACGTCGGATTTCGTCATCTGAAAGCATTTATAACGCTGAGAAACCTCTGTCTCAATCTTACCAAACAGTTTGTTCAGTTGTTCGATGGTGTCCTTCATTGTCATGTCGGTAGGCTTCTTGGGCAAAATGTAATTTCCGAACCGTTCATGAATATGGTTGGACATTTTCCTCCAGAGAAGTGCTACTTTATCATGGGTTACTGCCTCTTTTTCGAAGACGTGGACGTATCGATTATACCATGATTGACAAATCAAACCGCTTTCTGGTTCGTATACAAAATCCTTCATAGAATGAGCTAGTGACTCCATTAGGGCAGCTTTTGAAGTGCTCGGAGTCCTCGGAACATCGTTGGAGGATTTTGTCGTCTGCGCGTGTATCAATTTCGTTAGCTGTTCCAAGAGTTGCGTTTGTTGGTTCATTGTTGCCTGTTGATCGGCCAACAATTTAATAATTTTGTCGTCGGACATAATTAATGGTTTCGAATAATTTTTTTATACAAGAAAAAAATTCTACCGTCCTCGTCGCCACAATTGTTGTGCTTTTAATTATGAGTAAAAACCGCTTTGTTAAATAAAGTGTGATGATTTATTGTACTAACGAAAATGATGTGTTCGCTAAAGTTGAATATACAAGAATGAGAAAAACTAAAAATGGCGATTGAGCGTCCTCAGCGAGCGTCCTTTGACATTGCCACATTGACAAGAAACTTGACCAAGCGATGCCAGATCGATAGAGATGTTTTGTAGGGTTGTCCTAACAAAAATTAATCCCAAATCTTTCTATGATTTTGTCAATATGAAACGAAAGTCCAATCCCAGGCCTTCCAGGGTTAGAATGAATGGAGTGGAATTTTGTGGTGATCAATCTATCGCCGATTGTTTTGCAAAATTTTTTGCATCAACCTATTCTCGTCAACAATGTCAACCCCTACAATATTCCTTCCGTGAATCAATTGAGCATACCTTATTTTGATTTATCAATAGTATCGTCAAACTTAGGCAAGCTTAAATCCTCCAACAGTGCTGGCCCTGATGGTATACCAAGTATAATCTTAAAACCTTATTATTTAACAATTCAGTAAGGTTTGGCTATTTCCCATCTACTTGGAGAAATTCGTTCATAAGTCCACTTCATAAATCAGGAAGCTTGATAGATGTGTTGAATTATCGAGGTATTGCGAAATTAAGTATTATCTCAAAACTTTTTGAGAAGATGGTCACTGAAATTTTATCACATAGTGTATCGTCTATTCTTAGTCCTTTCCAGCATGGATTTCGGAAGGGACTTTCAACTATGACGAATTTAGTTCAATTTACTTCCCAGGTAATTAAAGAATTCGTGATTGGGAAACAGACAGATGTAGTTTATACCGATTTTAGTAAGGCATTTGATAGAGTTAATCACAAACTCTTATTATATAAGCTTGAGCGAGTTGGTTTTAGTAACAGCTTGTTGAGTTGGATATCCTCTTATGTGGATAACCGTATTCAGATTGTGAAATTTGGTGGTTTCCGCTCTGGGCCGATTGTAAAGGGTGTCCCAAGAAGAGCGCAATTTTTTAATCTCGCAACATTCGAAGTGTCATTGTTTGACATTTGAATAATTGTTATTGTTTGTTAGTAGAAGGTACGAGGTTAGTAAAAATGGAGCGAAGGGAGTTCGTTAATTGGGTATTGGAGAGACAACATGAAAATGCTGGTTTTGCCGATAAAATCATCTTCAGTGACGAGGCCCATTTTCATCTTGATGGCTTCGTCAATAGGCAGAATTGTCGCATTTGGGGTGCGGAAAATCCTCGAGTGATTCACGAGAAGCAAATGCATCCTCAACGTGTCACTGTGTGGTGTGGTTTTTGGGCTGGAGGAATCATTGGACCTTTTTTTATGAAAATGAGGCAGGTCAAGCGCAAACAGTCAATGGTGTTCGGTATCGTGAAATGATAACCAGTTTTTTCTTGCCTAGAATTGAAGAAATGAATGTGGAGGGCATGTGGTTCCAACAAGACGGCGCCACATGTCATACAGCCAGAGAAACAATTCAATTGCTGCAAAAATTGCGCTCTTCTTGGGACACCCTTTAGTTCCTTCTGGGGTGCCCCAGGGTAGTCATATTGGCCCCGTGCTGTTCTATTTATCAATGATTTACCAGAATCAATTATTAATTCTAGACAATTGATGTATGCGGATGATGTTAAGATATTTTTCTCTTATAATGCAACTGAAGATTCTATGATACTTCAAAATGATTTAGATAACTTTGGTCATTGGTATGATATTAATTGCATGGACCTTAATTTGAGGAAATGTAAGCACATGTGTTTCTCTAGGTCGAAAACTATCCAATTTAAATTTGGTCTTAATGGTTCCAATTTAGATACTGTTGAGACCTTTGTGGATCTTGGTATATTGATGGATCCTAAACTCAATTTCAATAATAACATAATTACAATGGTGAACAAAGCTTATGGTGTTCTAGGATTTATTAAGCGATGTGCGAAAGAATTTTCAGACCCATATATAACAAAGCAGCTTTATACTTCACTTGTTAGACCTATTCTAGAATATGGGTGCGCTGTATGGGACCCTCAATACAGGACATACATCGATAAGATCGAATCTGTTCAGAAGCAATTTTTATTATTTGCTTTGCGACACCTTCACTGGAATAGTGATTTTGTTCTTCTACCATACACTAGTAAGTTGAGTTTGATAAGACTTTCTACTCTTAGGAGCAGACGTATTATGCTGAACTCTACAATGATTCTAAAGGTTATAAAAGGTGATGTATCTTCCGAGTACATTCTTCCTAAGATAAGATTTAATATTCCATTCAGATCATTACATATTGATTTTCAACGTACTAATTATGCATATGCAGATCCCATCCGTAGAATGTGTCTGGATTTTAACACTTTATACAATATTATTGTCTTTGATATAGGAATTGACACAGTGAAATCTCGAATTATCTCGTATTTAAATGTGTAGTAGTATAATGTATTTTCCTGCATGTCTTTATTTAGTAAAAATCGATTATTTTGAGAATTAATATTAAATTTGTATATGCATGTTCCGGCTGTTGATATTTTCTGTAGCTGGTATTCCACCCTCTACTATTATCCCGCCATGGTTCGGATCCAGGTCGTCATGAGTAAGGTTGAAATTTAAGTGGCGTATCCAAAATTACCCCAACAGCTCTGAATGCTTAGAAGAAACAATGAAATTTCATCTGTACGCTGAAGGCTGAACTGTCGGGTTGGGTTCAGGTGCAACATTGTGTGGTGCTTCAGCGAACAGTGTCAACAATCTCCGGATGTGCAACTCTTCATAAAATGACCCTTACGTAAACAATTGAGGCACAACTTCAATTTCTTTTCCTCCTTGTAGCGAATGGGTGGTGCAAGATGGCGAAAAATTTTGCAGCTTGTTACCAAATGATCAGTGGCGTCGTAAAAGGTGCACACATAGGACGGACTCGATATTGTAACATGAACGTGACGATTCTTCGTATTTGTATTCCTAGACATTTGCTGGTTAGAACCCATAGGCTGCACAGAATTCTCCAAATTCTCTAGCATGCGACGTCTATGCTCCAAAAAATTTGACTAGGTAATCCCAAGTGGGCAGCTCCTTAATTTGGAGGCTATCTTCCCACTTCATTTGCGAAGACTTGTCCATTTTGGAAGTAGCCAAAAAATGAACAACCCACCAGCAATTTGCTGCTTATTTGATATTTTCAACATGGCTCGTAAATGTGTGTTGAATTTGTCGCTTAGTTGTCGCAAACCCACAGCCGACTCAACGCCCACAGCCTTCAGCGAGAACATCTCCATTACATAGGTCTGCAAATTTAAAAGTTTGTTGTCAACCATATTCCCTAATAATTACCACTAAAAAGCGCATACAAATTGGGGCAATCGGCATAAGCGTCTCCATACTTTGGCAACCGTATCTCTGGCAGCCTTGTCTTCCTTGTAAGCGTTTATATGTACTGGTATATTAAAGTTATGATCTATTCAATTTTGGTATGATTTGGCCATGTTGTGTGGGAGGTACCAAAAGGGGCGTGGCAACTTCGCCTATTTTTCACTGGATTGTAGGTACTATGAAACCTTGAAGTCTTTTTGTGCATAGGTATTCAAGTTATAAGCTGTTAACTTTTCTTAAGTTAGAAGCTGTTAACTTTTCTTAACTTATAGAAAATAAAATCCTAATCCGCGCCTTTCGACTTGAAAATTTATATGCCCGCCTTTGCCAAAAAAAATAAATGTTAGAAATAATAGCTTTTTCCAAAAAGAAATCGAATTTTCGGAATAAGATTGTTTAGTAAGGTAGTTCTTTTGCACTTTATATCTTTTCTACACTCAAAAATTTTTTCATTAAAAAAATATGCATCCAAGTAAAAAAGTTTGTATATAATTTTATATTTAATATTTTTATAAGGAACATAGATAAAAAAATTTTCTTTCATAATTTAATAAAAACGATTGGAAATACAAAAAAATTGCACCCAAAAAATTGTTTTCAGTATTTATAAAATAAACCTTCTTTTGTTTCGATAAACAATTCTTATTTTATAATGCAAATAAAAACGTGAAACGTGTTCTAACTATTTTTTAGCAAATCAGAGGAGATGCAAATTGGGGTTCAACTGATTTTTTGATAATTGAATATTTTGATTAGTCTCAAGACAAAACCTGTGTTGCATAAACTATAATATAACAAGTAAGAAAGTTTCAGCCGGGTAAACCGACTAAGGTATATCTTCCAGCAAAATGGTCCATTTGTGTGGAAAGTACCAAAACTGGCGCTGTAACTTCGCCCCTTTTTCTTGAGGTGATAGTGACTAATAAAATAATATTAAGTGTAGAATTTCAGAGGATTCAAATAAGTAGTATAGAAGTTATTAAATAATCAATAATTCACTTAATATTAACACTTTGTGGGGGAGGTACTAGAAGGAGTGGACCAATATGGCCCATCTTCGAACTTAGCCGGAGATAGAAAAAAATATTACCGCATGCCAAATTTGAAGTCAATCGGTTACTCCTTTCGAGAGTTATCGTGCGCACCAGCCAGCAGACAGACAGACGGACGGACATTGCTCATTCGACTTAAAACGATCTAAAACGGATATCCGCCAAACATACTTAGGGTCTTATGTCACTCCTCCATTTCAAAAAAATAAAATAATTTTAGCGAATGATGAGGAACAAATTTTTGAAGTCGAGAGGGTCGGGGCCAATTAGGCCCATGGTTTCTTCGGAGAATTTTCTTAGAATTTAATGTAGATTACGTTTTTGCTATACGATTTTTAATTTTTTTTTCATCCATACAAATCAACCCGCCCTAATGCACACGGTGCCTCCAGCGATCGAAATTTGGCGAAATTATATTACGATTTTTTTGTAATCATAAATTCGTTGGTTTGATAATCAACTCAAGGCCAAAATCAAACCAACGAAATTATAGTTAATAATTAAGGTCAATTAGCAAAAATAAAATGTAAATTCAGTTTACCTTTAGCTAGTGTTGTGATCAGTCGATTTCTATACAGTCGCGAAATATAACGAACTGCTATCCATAAACCTACACAAACAATTTTCTCTTTTGTTTTCTTTGTTTACTTATACTTGTCGGGATTTGGAAAATCTTTTTTACGTTTGGAAAAACCCCCATTGGCAGGACAGTTAAATCGAGCCCAAACACGAACGCACCGCCTGCAGTGGCAAACGAAAATAGTGAAAAGAAAAAAGCGAGAGAGACACTACCATAAAGTGAGGTGGAAGTGGTCGATAACATCGCCAAATTGCCGATAACATCATCAATTTTGCAGAAAGTTCCCAGCAAAGGTGGTGATAAGGTTATGGAGAGGGACACAAAAACTCAAAACAAAGAGGGAGCGACAAAAAACAACACCGCCTTAAAAGAAGTGGTCGATAAGAATGCCAAATTGCCGATAATTTCACCGATTTTGCAGAATGCTCCCAGCAATAGTGGTGATAGGAATAGGTACATAAAGAATCAAAAACCCAAAGAGGTCTACTAGAAGAGTGTGTAATAGGTAGTAAACGAAAGTAGGAAAAAGACCCACTACCAAATAATGAGGGAGTGCAACCAGATAGGATAGACGACTCCCAAAGGAAACTTTTACTGGAAAGACATTGATTGAGGTCATCCAGATAAACCTCCACCGGAGAGAAACGGCATCCATTGCTCTGATGGTCTTAATAAATAAAGGCAGGGTTCATGTTGCTTTGGTCCAGGAACCGTAAACTACTAGTAACAAGGTTACTGGATTAAACCATGTGAACTACAATCTTTTCTACGCTAAACTCGTCCAAGGACTTGTATTATGTGCCATAAAAACTTATGCTATATTTTCTCTCCAGAGTTGTCAACATCGGACGCAACTGTGCTGATGCAACTTAATGGAAGTATGTATCTGGCGTCAGTATACCTGACATTCGATGCGCCGACATTACCACCTACGTCGGAATTACAACGTCTGGTAAGAGAATCCAAAAATACAAGTAATTTGTTACTAGCTGGTTGTGATGCCAACTCACACCATATCGCTTGGGGTAGTACTGACACCCATAAAAGGGGACAGCCTCAACATAGGGAACAAGGCGACCATTGGTAACAAAATTAGGGAAGCAGTATTAGATATAACGATATGCTCAGAAAACCTCATTGATGAGATCCATGAGTGGAGGGTTTCGGATGAACACTCCTATTCGGACCACCGTTATATAAGGTTTAAAATGCACGGCCACCGCCTGACCCAATAAGTTTCCGTAATAACGCTAAAACCGACTGCACTAAATTAGGCAATCTACTTAGAAATCGATTGATCCAGCCTAAACACGATTATCCAATTATTGATATCAATGTGAGGAGGATTACGGAAGCTCTTGTAAAATCATTCGAAGATAGTTGCCCGCTTCGAGAAAGGAAATCTGCCTATGAGAAACCCTGGATGACAGGGCAAATTCTCTCGATTGGCAAGGATGTCCGCAGACTTTACAACAGAGCCCGACGTAAAAAGCTATCGGTATATTGGGACGACTACCACAGAAGACTCAAAGAATACAATAAAATCATTAGACTGGCGAAACGTAACTCCTGGAGGCTTTTCGGCGAGCAGGTAGACAGCGGTAACAGCATGTCTAAAATAAAAAAGTTCCTCTCAAAAACTCATATCCAAACGATGAACGGATGAAACGGGTAAAAGGATGGAAACTATAGATGATACCGTAAGGCTTTTGATGAAAACTAATTTTCCGAGTGGTAATGCTGGACCAACAGAGGAACAGTTACAGAACGAAAATGTGATGCACCAAGTACCTATTACGAATGCTATGTTTAAAGAAGCAATAAAAAGCTTTTCTCCTTTCAAGGCTGCGGGAGCGGACGGAATATTTCCAGCGTAAGGGTGGTCTTCATATCCAAGACTGGCAAGGCGAGTTTTACGATCCCGAAGGCTTACCGACCTATTAGCCTAACTTCTTTCCTGTTAAAAACAATGGAGTGAATAATTGACGTCATGGTCAATAGTAAGATAGCCGATGACAAGCTAGTATTCAAGCAAAACGCATATGTTAAAGGAAGATCAGTGGAAACAACTCTACAAGAGGTAGTACACCACATAGAACAGTCCTTCAGTGAAGAAATGTACACACTTGCCGTTTGTATAGACATTCAAGGCGCTTTTAACAACATTCAGACCGATACACTTTTCCAGTCCTTAGACGAGTTTCAGGTTGACCGGGCGCTGATAAACTGGATCAACAATATGCTACGGAATAGGTGGTGTGACGTGTGTACGCAATCCCTAAGTTATGGGGATGTGGCCCCCTCGGTCGGAAGGGGGCGGGTAAGAGTGGCAGCTTTGGGACCGTTCGATAAAAAAAACCAAGGCATACTGTAAATTACCGGCCGTTTCTTTCAGATGTGGCGATGTTTCAGACACAAGTCCGTCGACTGTCCCCATCCAAGAACAGATACTGGGGTAAAAAAATGTAGCAACTGCAGTGATAACCATACAGCAAACTACAGAGGTTGCCCTGTCTATAAGCACATGAAAAAAACAAACAATGTTAACAAAACTCCAATATATGCAAGCTATATTCCATCGCCTTTCCCAGGCCGTATCTCCTACGGAAAATGCTAGTTCTAGCGAAGCAAACGTAAACTGAATCCCAAAGAACACAATTCATCCAAATATGTCATACTCCCGTATGACAAGAAATGGTAATTCGTTACCCTCTCAATTTCCCCTCGAAAACTCAATAGAAACTATGAATTCATTCATGTTGAATATGCAAAACATGATGCAAGAAATGATGAGAAATCAAAGTACGCTTATGCAACTCGTGTTAAATCAAAAATAAATCCACTGAGAATTTGTTATTGGAATGCAAACGGCCTGAGCCAACACAGAAATGAGGTAGAAGATTTTCTCCGTATTACATACTAAATAATACAACCATGGATCAAAGGAAACGTCAAAAAACGAAGAACAACTAACTTTCCTTTTGACAGTCAAATATCTTCCTCTCTCCTTTTTTGATACTTGAAAAATGTAAGACACGTTTTCCTAAATCTATAATTGAAGTAATGCAATAAACTTGAATTATATTACATAAATAATATAACACTCCGAAACCACTGTATAGATATTTTGTTAGTCTCTGAGACACATTTTTCAACCAGAAATTGCTTTAGGATACGTGGTTATTCCACATACGATACTAAACACCCTAGCGGGAGAGCCTGTGGTGGTACGGCTCTTATTGTCCAAAATAAAATCAAGCATTATCCTATGCCCGAATATAGGACTGAGCATATACAAGCAACTTCTATCGCTATCACAGGCACAAATCTGGTGATATCGTCGATATATTGTCCCCCTAGGCACAATATTAACAAAGATCAATTCATGGAGTTCTTCTCCACTCTTGGCACAAAGTTTTTGGTAGCAGGTGACTACAATGCCAAGCACACAGTTTGGGGCTCTCGCCTCACTACTCCAAAAGGTAGACAACTGCTTAAAGCCATAACATCTGCTAAACTAGATGTAGCTTCGAGCGGTCATCCAACATATTGGCCCTCAGATCTGAATAAAACGCCAGACCTTATTGATTTCGCTATAATAAAAAATATAAGGCGTGAACAATTATATCTAAGTCCATCACTTGATCTATCATCGGATCACTCGCCTACCATTTTGAAACTGCTTTACAACAATCATGAAAATGGGTGTGGCAATTTGCCCAATAAGTATACCAACTGGCTAAAATATAAAAACTACGTTAGCTCACACCTATCCGATGGTGTATCGTTACGTGCAACGGATGAAATTGAAGCCGCGGTAAACCTATTCACAGACGTTGTAAACAGTGCTGTTATAGAGGCTACTCGAAAAAGCGCATTCAAAAGAGATAACTCAAATAACCCAACAGGCATCCAAGCGTTAATCAATGAAAAAAGAAGCGTAAGAAGAGAGTGGCAACAATATCGCTCCCCAGCACTGAGAAAAAAACTAAAAAATTGCCAGAAGAGATTGAAATCAGCCCTAAACTCAGCCGAGGAAAGTGATCTAAAAATATATTTGCAATCTCTGGATCCAACCCAGAAGACAGATTGTAGTCTCTGGAAGGCCACAAAAATATGCGAGGCCCTGTTGCGCATGAATCCCCAATTCGCCTTGAAAATGGGAACTGGGCAAAAAGCACAGAAGAGAAAGTAAATGCATTCGCAAACTACCTCGAGTCCGTTTTTACACCCAACAGTGATACATCTGAAATCAATCCGCCCGTGATAGATATAATTCCTCGCCCACACTATCCGCCCATGATAAACGACATAATTCCTCGCCCAATATATCCGCCGGTGATAGATGATATAATTTCTCACCCAATCTATCCGCCCGGGATAAATGACTCAATTCGTCTCCCAATCTGTTAGCCCGTGATAGATGTCAAAACTTCTCGCCCAATCTATCCGCCCGTGATAGACGACATAACTCCACGCCCAATCTATCCGCCCGTGATAGATGATTTAATTCCTCGCCAAATCTATCAGCCCGTGATAGATGATATAATTCCTGGCCCAATCAAGCTTAGAATTATTATTATGTTATTTTTATTCAATGCAATTCTCCGTGTAGGTTACTTCCCCCTATCTTGGAAGAGGTCAGAAATCGTGATGATTCCGAAACCAGGCAATGATCCAACTCAAGTCAAATCCTATCGCCCTATAAGCTTACTATCGATACTTTCCAAAATATAGCAGTAGTTTGTGGTAAAGTGGACGGCAACTGAAAAGCTAACCATCACCAACCTACTAACAAAGGTTCAGAGAACAGCCTGCCTGAGCATAAGCGGAGCCTTAAGGACTACAGCGACCGAGTCTCTACAAGCCCTACTCCATATACTGCCGATTAATATTGTGGCGAGAGAAGTTGCAACCAAAGCGGCAATAAGATTAAACTGCCTACCAATGTGGAGGTACAAAAACTACGGTCACATGAGGATATCAAAGTGTAGTGCTATAGTAACCGACCGAGTGGACTATATACCAACTGTGTACACCTTCGAGAGAAATTACATCACTATGATTCCCGCCAGAGATGAATGGGTTGGAAGAATACCAGGTAATAGAAACCATCTCCACTTTTACACGGATGGTTCGAAGCTTGATGAAAAGATTGGCTTCGGAGTACACTGTGCAGAGCATAGATTGGATATAGCTCACAGACTACCAGATACCTGCAGTGTCTATCAAGCCGAAATAATGGCAATATGGGAAGTAGCCAAGTGGCTGAGTCGCAACATAGTAACAAACACTGGCGTTGTAATTTACTTGGACAGCCAGGCTGCCATCAATTCTCTGGAGGCAACATCCCTAAATTCACAAACAGCCCTCGACTGCCGCAGATCTCTTAACGAGATGGCTGAGCAGTTTAATATACACCTCATATGGGTGCCTGGGCATAGGGATATCCCGGGGAACTCCAAAGCCGATGAACTTGCTAGGAAAGGGACGACATTACAAATTCTCGAAGAATTTGCATATATTGGTGCGCCACTATCCACGTGCAAGCTTTGGCTTAGGCAAGAGGCAATCAGGCAGTCCAACGAAAGATGGACAGAAATCGGCACCTGCAGAGTAACTAGCCAAATCTGGCCAAGGTATGACCTGAGAAGATCAAAATATCTCCTCGCACTAGAGAGGCAAAGATTGTCTACGTTAGTATCAGTTCTGACGGGACACTGCTTGATCGGCGAACACGCCAAAAGATTGGGTATTGACTCTAATGACTTCTGCAGAAGCTGTGGAGATAAGGAAGAAGTGGAGAGCATTGAGCACTTGCTATGCGACTGCCCCGCTCTGAGTAAACGACGACTGGACATACTGGGGTCGGCTTTTCTAGGCAGCCTAACAGATCTTTCCAGTACCGATATTCGTACTATCGACAAATTTGTATATCAAACTGGTTGGTTTCGATGAGAGGCATTTCAGCCCGTGGTAACACTAGGGACCTAAACTGGTCTATGTGAGCTTGTATAAAAAATACGGCTGCTACCCTAACCTAAACCTACTTTCAAAAACGTTTGAGTCCATTCTCATGAAGAAAATCACACCTCATATAATTTCTCACAATATTATACCTGACCATCAATGGACTTTTGTACAAGGATGGACTTTTGTACAAAATATGCGACCTTCTTCCAATCAACACGCATAAACTGTTCAGGAGTTATTTGATTAACCGGTCTTTTCAAGTTAAATCAAATGACATTTTTTCTAGACCTAAGAAAATAAATGCTGGTGTCCCACAGGGGAGCATTCTTGCCCCTATACTGTGCGTAATTTTTACGGCAGATATGCCATAACCAACTTTACGCACACGTCTACTTTTGCGGACGATACTGCTTTCGTCAGTACTCACAAAAACCCTTCAGTTGCGTCCGATCAACTGCAGTCTCATATCCGAATCCTAGGAGAATGGTTAAAAAAATAGAGAATAGTGGTGAATGTCTCAAAGTGTGCTCATGTTACTTTTACCTTGCGGAGGGATACAAGTCCTCCAATTTCTATTTTCTTGGAATCCATTTAGATCGGCGTTTGACGTGGTCGCGCCACATAGACTCTAAAGTAACTCAAATAAAACTCAAAACTAATCAACTTCAGTGGCTTATCAGCCAAAGATCTGCCCTAGATCCAGAGTATAAAGTTCTTTTATACAAAACGGTATTGAAGCCTATTTGGACATATGGTATCCAGCTCTGGGGTACAGCGTGCGCTTCAAATGTATGCAAATTACAAAGAAGACAATCGAATATTCTTCGTTTAATTACAGGTGCACCATGGTATATAAGAAACGCTAACATCCATAAGGATCTCAACATGCCAACAGTAAAAGGGGAAGTTGAAAAATTTTGCCGGTGTTACGTGGCAAACATCCTGGATCGAGAACTACTAAATTATGAAGGTCATAACCGCCTTAGAAGGAGAGATACGCTGAACATGATTTAAATTAAAACTAATCAAAAACAAAAATGAAATTATGAATTTTTAAATTTGAAATGTTAACCTTTTGTTAAAGTAAAAAATCGTGTAAAGTCTCAATGGTTTATTCGCAATGGCAAGAACCCAGAGAATAGTATTTAAGGTTAAGATTTGTCCACTTATTGTTATTTTCATTGTATAATAATGAAAGATTCAATAAAAAAAATGTAATGAATTGGGGAAAAAAAATCTTCTTCCTTTTATTATATATCTCTCCGTTATGATTCTGGCTTTAAAAAAAATAGCAAAAATAATTTTTTTCCTTTTTTTCTAGTTTTTATTGTACTTTTCTTGGCATTTATCCAGGCTCTTTCGGGCTTATACTTCAATAAATATGTTCCAAATACTAAAGGGCTTAACTTAAAAAAAAATGTTCCAAATACTAAAGGTACATTTTTATGTGTTGTACAATCTCTTTATTAATGATTCTAAGATGGCGAGCTGCCATAACATTTACATGTACTACACGTATGTTAATAGCTATAACATATGTTAATATCTATAACATATGTTAATAACTACTGCATATAATAATAAGTACAGAGACGTTATAAACTTATGCTACATTCACAATCATTACATATTAATTATAATACAACATCTTTCCTTTTATAAACAAACAGTAAAGGAAGTATATTTAAGAATAGGCTACAGCTAATATCCTTCACATGTTAGTCAAATGTGAACCTAATTGGTGGCCTCACTGATCTCCCTGATCCTGTGACATAAAAACCTTCTTCCCTTTCCGTCTGTACATCATCAGATAAGCCTATTGCATTACCCTCTGCAGGTAATGCATTATCCCCAACATCCGTCACATTCGCCTCATTCTCACACGTACTTCAATATCCGTCGAGTCATCTAAAACACATTCCTCCTCACTACCAACAACACCTGAATTCGACGGATGATAACCGGTTCATTTACAGATTTCACAAAATCCTTCTCATTCCTTATCTTTAAATGTTCCCTATTTCTTCTGTATTCTGAACCCACTAAGTCTCGTACAATGTATGACCTTGGCTGAACACATTTCTGAATCATCGTTCCAGGTACCCAACATGACTTTTTGCGATTTTCTAAAAACGGTGCTTTGTCCCACGGCCAACGGCTTCAAATATAGCCCCCTTGTTGTAGTTGTTCGATGATAGCCTTCTTCGATTCTCCACATTTTTCTATAATTCACCAAATCAATTACCTTGGGTTTGAGATTGGATTGGATCGTTGTTATTCTCGTCCGCAACTGTCTCGACATCAACAATTCTGTTGACTTGGGAGACTTTCCTTCGGAGCCGTTCTATAGTTCAGCAACGCTAAATAAGGATCAGATTTGTCTTCCTCACATTTAATTTAATTTTTAATTTAATTTATTTTCCATCATAGTAACCGAGCCTATATGGCCTTTTACAGTTACAAAAAACAACAATATGTAGACTACTCAAAAATCTTAAATATCTAAATAAATAAAATGACTAAATTATAAAATAAAACAGAAAACAATAGAAAGAGTAGTAAACAACCAAGTAAACAATTTTCTCCTAACTTTCACAGTATATATAAACAGTTATAGAGCATCTAACAATAAGAAAAACTACTCACACACTGTGAGAAAAAAAATTTACAAAAATCAACTTAATTTCATAAAAAAAACATACGTAGAAGCTTAACAATTTAATGCAATAAATAATAAAAATAATTAAAAAAAAAAACTATAAAATTTAAAGAAAATACTAAATCAAATTACGAGGCGACTGAAAAAAAAATATTGAGTTATAATAAACATCCCTACTACTCGCGCAAAAAAAAACTACTCTGACAGGCTATAACATCCAATTAGGCAATAGAAAAAATAATAAACAAGAGAAAAAAAGATCAAAAATCATGAAGCTGAGCATATTCAAAGAGCTTATATTTATATGTATGTAACGAAAAACTGAAAGTTCTAAGCGATACCGGTAGATGGTTGTAAATGCGTGCCACTCTCACAAGAAATGACCTATCTAAGGTAGCAGTTAACCTCGGCATAACAATTTGGGTATTTCTTGTTGATCTACCAAAGCTAAAAAGATCCAACATAAATCGCGGCGTTTGCAACTTATGCACTTTATAGAAGTGCAACAAAATTCGTATTTTGATGTAGTTAGGAAATGAGCACCCAAGAAAATCGGCTACATATTGGGAAATGTGATCATACCACTTCACAGTATAAACATATCGCAAAACTCGTTGAAATAATAATCTTACCTTCCGCATAACATAACCTACACAACCATTATCAGAGCATGAACAACACGAATCTTAACACTACGAGGAAGTACCAAATCCAGGTTGTATAACTTTCGTAAAATAAAGTTAACTCTGGAAATGATTGAATTGACATGCACATCAAAAGACAAATCATTGTCAAGCATTACACCAAGACACTTAAAATTGCTTACAACTTCTATAGCTGTGCTACAGATTGAAACAGATAAAGCACCTGCTGGTATATTGCCAAAAAACATAGCTTTGGTCTTAGAGGCATTTATCGATAAGCCATTATCCCTCATCCAACTGACTAACAAATTAATAGTAAAGTCAATTGTTAAACACAAAATCGCCGTTAAATAAGATCTGTAGATCATCTGCAAACGCATATACGAGGCTATTTCTGCTAACAACACGATTAAACAAGTCATTAATATACATAATAAACAACAAGGGACCCAAAACTGAGCCCTGTGGAACACCACTACTCACAGGGAGGACACTAGACGAATAATCCTTACTACATACATACTGCTTTCTACAAGACAAATAAGAATACATCAATTTACAGGCCGTGGTGGAAAAATTAAAATGGGAATGAAGCTTTTCAACTAAAATGTTATAATTAATTCGGTCAAATGCCTTTTCGAGATCGAGTGACAATAGTACACAACATCCGCCCTCACTTACTCTTCTCCTAACATTATCCGTTAACCCAAGAAGAAGAGAAGTGGTGCTCCGATTACACCTGAAACCAGACTGACTGTCATGCAAAAGTAACATACTATCTAAATACCTGATCATCTGGGACTTAATTATATGCTCAGCCATTTTAGACAAAATTGGCATAATGGAAATTGGCCTTAGGTCGCTACTCTCTTTATTCTTCCGAATTGGCACAATTTTAGCAACCTTCCAATCCTTAGGAAAAACCGACGTAGTCAACAAAGTATTGATAATATGCAGGAAGATAAGTTTCAAAAATCTAAGCTTAAAAAATCATAACCCACTGCAGTTGACTTGATCATACCAAATGCTTCAACAACTTCAGAGTAATCAACAGAACGAAACGAAAAGCCATCATGAACACTAACAGGTATATACGGAACACTCAAACTACTACTAGTTTGATTCGCTACGAAATCACGATTTAACTGCTCAACATCTAAAATTTGGACATCATCACTATCATCACACACACCATTCCTGTTGAGAACCGACCACATTTGCTTAAGAGACTTATCAGCAAAAAGGTTTTTATGCGTCAATCTTTTTATTCGCCTAATAACGGTTTTTGCACGATTTCTACATTTACAGTATACTCTCCAGTTATCCGAACTCTTTTCATCAAGATACGCCTTAAATGCAAGGTCTCGCAGCGACAGGTGATACCGAATTTCGGCAGACTTGAACCAATCACCTGTATTTATTTTACATGCGCGCCTCTTAACAGGAATAGTGGAATGTATTCGTTGAAGGTTCATATTCAACACACTTAATTGAACATCAACATTAGACGTTACATATATGTATATCACTAAAACTACACGAAGTTACAGCTTCTTCCATGATTTCAGGAGTAAGGGAGTCGTAATCTGGAAATTCATAATATTGACGAACATGACGACAAACAACTTCAAGTGACAAAAATATAAACGAATGGTCAGACATTCCTGGGGAGCAGAACTGGTTAGAAAACCGCAATAATTCCGGACATGACAATAAAAAATAATCTAACAGCGAAGTAGATTCATGGGCTACATCATAATGCGTAGGCATAGAGTTATGAATAATACTGAGATTTAGCCTATTGCAAATACTCCTTACCATTGCACATTTAGGGACATCAAATAAGTTATTGTTGAAGTCACCCATTATTACAATATTGTTGTACCTAACTACCAAATCAGAAATTTGTTCCTCCATAGAAGAAATATCTCCATGAGGAAGATATACTACTCCAACTAACAACGTTATTCCGTTGAAAATCATTTCACAAAAAATAAACTCAACAATGCCATACGAATTTCCTTTACAAACGACTTTATGCCTAATGCTCTGGGACACATACAGAGCAACACCACCTGCCCTCATATCAGGGCGATCATTCCTGTGGCAAACATAACCCGGGATATCAACAGCATTAGTGGATATCGAAGACTTTAGCCAGGTTTCCGTCACTCCAAACACATCCAGATTCCCACCCTCCAATATGCTTCTCACCTCATGAATTTTGTAGGAACTACTATTCAATTTGAAGCTATGTAAATTAATATGGCCAATATTACAATTATTTCTAAAATTGCTCAATTGGGATGACAAAAAGCTGTTATCACTAATAATATCGCCTAAATTAGTAACCATTTTTAGCACAATTGACCAAAAAATATCATAAACAATAATAAAACAAATAAAACGAGATCATAAGAAAAAAAATACAAGATAGGAAATAATTAAACTTTAACTACTAGATGTATCGCCATTACAGTCCTGGGATGGCGAAGCAGTACCATCATCTCCATCCAACATATCTACACACTCGTTTATGTCTAATTCCTTTTCCGAACCATCAACATGTGTGATCAAAACTGTAGGGCGGTCAGCACTAATTAATTTATATTTGCGAATCTTCTTTAGCTTCCACAACTTTCGACAAATATACATTAACCTCGAAGCAGCCTGATTAAGGTGATCATTAAGATAAACTCTACTCCGCACCGGCCCACCAATTATGTCAGAAAGAATCAGTGGGTCACGTCGATGATAATTGGCCATGATACGATCCCTCACATACACGGAGTTGAACTTCACGAGTACAGATTTACCCTTAGAGATGTAGCAGCAATGCTGTATATCAATAGGGCCCAAATTCATGTTGCACATCGCTGCAATTTTTCCTATTGGCTCCCTCAAATGTTTTATACCATCAGGCAAGCCGTTAATGAGAATATTTGACCTGTTCTGCCTTCTACGATCTACATCATCTTGTGTTCGTATCTCATGTATTGAGTTGCTATATGTCTTTTCAAACTGCTTCACTACTGCCAAACAATTTTGCACTGAATTTTCCATTCGACTTAGCCTCTCCTCATAATCAGCACGCAGGGACCTAACAACATCATCCATTTTATGTGTCAAGTTTTCCATTAGTTTTTGGTTCTCCAGTTTGTTAAGCAACATTTTCTTTACTGTCTGTACCGATCTTTCAGCCAAACCATTCGAACGTGGCATGTAAGGACTGGAAGTAGCATGTTCTATACCCCATTCTTGGCAAAACAATTGAAAATCCCTTGAGTTATAAGGCGGCCCGTTGTCCGATATGAGGAATCCCATGCCTGGAAAAAATTTACTCGAACCTAGTCACAACTTGAGAACTAGAATATCCATTGGACAACAACACTACATCAATAAATTTTGAGAAATAACCGACAACTAACAAGTATTGCCTTTTCTTAAATTCGAAAATATCCGAACCCACCTTATACCACGGCACATCGATCACCTCATGTGTCATCAGTTCCATTTTCGGATTAGCATTACTGTGCTTCATACACACGTCACAGCCAGATATAAGGTTCAATATATCATTATTTATACCTGGCCAATAAACTGTACCACGCGCTATACTTTGACATCTATTTATACCAAAATGACCATCGTGAATTTTATTTAAAATGCTGTTCCTCAACTTCCTTGAAACCACTATGCGATTATTTTTCAGGATCATGCCGTCAATAATATTCAAGTCTTCCCTAATTTTGTAATATGGCATCGTCCTCATCCACAAATCTCTTAACCCTCATTACTGTATCATTCTGCTGCTTCATCCTAATTTCATCCAAATTATGATCCAAATTGGACTCTTTTATCTGCGTCATAATCATGTTACAGTGAAGTTCTATATCATTATCCATCCCAACAAGAGTATCTGGAAGAGGAGCTCGCGATAGCGTATCTGCTATAAAAAGAAATTTACCGGGTTTATATTTTACATCTATGTCATAACCCTGAAGTCTCAACATAAAACGCTGTAACCTTGCCGGAATTTTAAATAGCGGTTTCTTAAATAGACTCACTAACGGCTTGTGGTCCGTCTCGACAACAACCCTTGAACCATAAACATATTGATGGAATTTGGCACATCCAAATAAAATAGCAAAGAGCTCCTTTTCAATATGTGCATAGTTCATCTGAGACTGTGTAAGAGATGCCGAAGCATAAGCAATCGGTCTGCCGTCGTTCAATATGGCAGCCCCCATGGCAAATTTAGACGCGTCCACCGACAGAACTAAATCTTTGGTCCTATCAAAATAGCATAAAACTGGGACTTGAGTAATTTCGCGTTTTAATTCCTGAAATTCTCTCTCCTGAGGGCCTCCCAGTGCCACACTACATTATTCTTAAGCAAGTCCCTTAAGTGTTTATTCTTCTCAGACAAATTCTCTATAAATGGTCCCAAATAGTTCACCATGCCTAAAACCTTTGTAACTCTGTGACCAATCTCGGAGCTGGCATTCTTACCATCGACTCAATCTTCTCATTATCGACATGGCCTATAAACTTAACTTCTCTCAATCCAATTTTCGATTTAGCCCTATTAAATTTGACCCCAACAGTCCTGGCCCTTCTAAATACCGCACCTAAAATTTTGTCATGCTCCCCCTCTGAAGATGCATGAATTAAAAAATCTTCAATATAAATTATCAAACCCTGAATGTCACCGAACAATCTAAGCATCTCCCCATGAAAAATCTCAGGAACTGCATTAATGCCAAAAGGCAATCTCAAGAATCTGTAGGGTCCAAATGGGGTATTAAAAGTACATAATTTCGAGGAACTATCACTCAATGGTACCATCCAAAACCCAGAATTTGCATCTAATGTGCTAAAGTATGTAGATCCACACAATCTAGCCTTACAGTCCTCAACGTTCGGTAAAGGAAAATGTGGCCTTAAAACCGCCGCATTCAAATTCCGCGGATCAAGACATAATCTCAGTCGCCCATTTGGTTTTTTCACCAGAACTATTGAGCTAACCCATTCGGTTGGCTCATATACTTTTCCAATAACTTAAATTTTCACCAACCGATCCAATTCAACTCTTAACTCATCATGAAGGTAATGTGGTATTCTCCTGGGAGGATCTACAACAGGCACTACAGATTCCTTCAGTCTCAAATCACATACGTTATCTAAATGTCCTAATCCAGAAAATACATCTTTATACTCTTCAAAAAATTTATTTGCGCAAATAACATTAACGCTTTGAACTAAATCCATAGCCTTGGCTGTCTTCAGTCCAATAATATTATTACAAGCCATATCTAGAACATGAAAATCGGCTAAATATTCTCTAGTTTTAAAGCTGAAATTCAAAATAACTTTTCCCAAAAGGGGTAATTCTTCACCTCTAAATGTGAGAATTTTCTTATCAGTATACCTTATTAAATTATTTATATTAAGATACCTTATTGTATTTAGAGATAAAATATTCGTTTGCGCCCCAGTGTCCACCTGACACTTAACTGATTTGTTTAAAGCTTCCACCTCAACGAACCAATTGTGCTTCTGCTCATTTCCCCACTGCTGCTGCTGTTGTTGTTGTGTAGCGACCATTTGCGGTTTAATATTGAGTGAACTAATCGTTTTGATCACCCCAACAAAAACTTGATCGTCCTCGTCTTCTTCTTCCAGAGCTCTCACATACTTATTGCCATTTGCCTTGCGCTTAGCGAAACACATTTTGGCAAAGTGATTTGGTCGTTGGCAGTAGTTACATATAGCTCCCATTGCTGGACATCGGTCTTTATTTACCCTGCCACACTTGTTACAAGTCTCGGCCACTGCTTTATAGTTGCTGCCACTGTTGCAGTTGTGATTGCTGCTGTTGTATTTATTGTTGCTGCTGTTGTAAATATTGTTGCTGTTGAAGTTGTTACGGTGGTTGTTGTTGTTGTTGTTGTTGTAGCAGCTTGGAGACGCTCAGTTGATAATCCTTAAGTCTATTTTTTAATACAGACTTCGTTCCGGCATATATCCGATTATCGCGGGAACCTTATGTTGTTTACATCCACTCAATGTTGTCCGGTTGTAAATTAACATTCGTCTGTTAATATCAGGGAATAGATGTTATTTGAGTGTTGCCGTTTCTATTCTCCAGTAGAAGCGCTGCATTTCTGTTAATAGTCGTCATAATGTTATGTCTATTTTTAGCTTCCCTGTTGACTTGTGTGATCAGATGTTGTTGTAGTGGTAGTGCGACCGGTGAGTTATTTTTAGCTGCAGAAACTCGAATTATGATGTAAACATGAAATGTTGATGTTAAATTTTTCCGGTGCCATGGCTGGGAGTTGAACCCAGCACCTTCGGGATCCAAGTCTAACGCACTAACCACTAAGCTACCGAAGGCCACAAGTTGTTACGGTTGTGCCTAACGCTGTTGTTGCTTTTATACACTTTATTTAGGGTTGCTACCGAAAATGCTGGATCATCGGCATTTTCATTTTGCAGTAACGAGGCATCCATCCTCTTTTACAGTCTCCATGTTTTTTGCAAGTTCAACTGCTTTAAATAATTGGATGTCTCCCTCACCCAAGAGTCTTACTTTAATGTAAGACCTTTGTGCGGTCAGACCACAGATAAATATGTCTTTGACCAACTCTTCTCTCAGTTCCCCAAACTTGCAATTCCGGCTCAAGTTCTTCAAAACTGTCACGTACTCGTCAATGCTTTCATCTTGTTTTTGCTCCCTTGTAAAAAATTTGTGACGCTCCACTGGCAGAAAGAAGTCGTCAAACTTCTTCACCAGTTCATCATATTTGATCTCGTACTCATCTATGTTAAAGGAGCTGAATATTTGCAGCGACTCTGGTCCCATATGATGAAGTAATATCGCTACTCTGCGACTGTCCGTCTGAGACTCCAGATCCGATGCCCTCATATACATTTTAAACTGTGTTTCCACATCCTCCACATTTCCGATAGATTTGTTGCCTTCAAATTAAGATGTTGCAATGTAGTAGGCATCAGCTGTGGCACAGTCTGTTGCGATGCACTTCCCATCACGGTTTTAGGTTTTATCCGATTCTGACATTGTTTTTTAAACTATTCAAATTTATTTTCTTTTCGGATTTACATCTGACACCATGTTATGTGTTGTACAATCTCTTTATTAATGATTCTAAGATGGCGAGCTGCCATAACATTTACATATACTATACGTATGTTAATAGCTATAACATATGTTAATATCTATAACATATGTTAATAACTAGTGCATATAATAATAAGTACAGAGACGTTATAAACTTATGCTACATTCACAATCATTACATATTAATTATAATACAACAAACATTAAACGAAAATTGGAATTAAAAAAAATTACCATAAATTTATTTTTCGTGTTTAGGACACTGCATTACAGCAGAAAATGTAATGCCCAGCCCTTAGACAAAGTCAACGTCATCAGATATGGGAAAGTACTGACGTCAACGAATGGAGCTAAACACAGATTGAATATACTTATTATAAGCAGTAGGTTAGGTTAGGTTGAAGAGAGGAGACCATTAAACGTATCGTGTCCATGGACATACACTCAAGCCAGTGGTTTAGCCTCTTGTGCGCTCCTTTTTTATGATCCATTTAATACCTCATTGGTTTCAGAAAATCGGTAGTAATCTGAGATGAGTCAAGTATGGCACTATGTCGGACCCGAAATATTGGGATCTTGCATGTGTGACAGCCGGTCAGTGACACAGAAAATATTCCATCGTTTCAATGTTTTCCCTGCATGCCTGAGTGTCCCGTTAGAACACTCATCATCTTACTAATCTCGATCTTGTTTAGTTTCAGAAAACTACTTGTTTTCTTCTCATTTGGGTCACCCCGACCTTCCGGGCATTGTTGATTACACTATTCCTGCACCATTTTTGGACAAGAAGTATCTCACTATTGTACCTGATAGATGAGAATGGAATGGTCTTATCACAGGAGGTTTGAGAACTTCTATACAGACGGTTACAAACTCAACAACCAGCCCTTTCTAAGGAACTTAGGCTACCCATTGCAGAAAGACTGCCTGATTACAGTAGTATTTACCAGGCAGATGCCGTGTCACAGACATACCAGGAAACTGCAAAGCAGAATACGATATAATAGCAAATATCTTCACTTCTGAGAAGATGAGTAAAAGAAGAGGGAGAGGTCGAAGAAGATGAAGGAGGTGATGAGTATGGATAAGACAGAGGAGAGATGGCGTTTTAGGAGAAGTTTAGATGTGTTGATGTCAAACCATCCATCAGAACCAACCTATGAAGCCCATGATTCTATCAATATCGTGGGATGATAGAGATTGAAGTTTCTGTATATTGTAATCACCCAGGTAGCGTCTTCGTCTTGATAGAGAAGGACATTGACAGAGAAGGTGTTTGATTGTCTCCAGTCTTCGCCACAGAGTCGACAGTAGTCGGCAGAATCACTCTGCCACCTTGATGTTAAAGATCTAACATTACAGTGGCCAGACACTATTAAGTCACTATCAGACACTATCATTAAACGAATGTCCCTCTTTGTGAGGTTAAGAAGATCTTTGGTCCTAGATTTTGATATGGCTGGCCATAGAGATTTAGTGATTTTCCAGTCAGATCTGCTCGACCATTTCTGGTTTGTCAGGTCTTTGTAAGGTGGGATAAGGTGGGATATAGTGATGGCTCAACCCTTGCAGCGTTCATTGCTGATCCTGTAGTTGCAATCGGCACTCATTAACCACCTTTGACTTAATAGTGGTTGACTTAAGTGCCTTCAGGGTGTGTCGTTGACTGTAGACGCACTTTATTGTATTTAAAAAGTAACCTTTTGAAATTCGTTTGTACATATTTTAAAAATGGAAAGGAAAGTCGGATGCAAAATGTATTCTGTGAAAAATTTTGAAGGAAACGTTTGCGTACGAGCAAACGGGAAGAAGGAAAATTGAGGAAAAGAATTTCAATTCCGGGAAATCAGTTTATGCAGGCCTAACGAGGGTAAGATTTATTTGAGTAGATCATTGTTTTTGTTGGAATCGTGAAACCTTGTCGGTGCGAACCGGACCGATGTTTCCAGAGGTTGGACGGAAATCATCATCATTACAATTCATGAGATCTGCGGATACCATATAAAGATAAAGGCATTGTTTTGGATTAGATTTCAAATTGCTAACTGTTTAACTTACAAACCATCCATCGAAACGAATCCATTTCTGAATTTTATCTCTTCCGGTGTGCTGTGGCTCCGCTAAGCACATCGGACAACCACAATTGGGGGCGAAATCTTGTGCAACGTCATGCAATTGATCTATGCGTTATATGATTTTTACCAAGGGGACTTAATCTCCATGCAACAAAATTGGAAACTTTAACGAAAGAACCCTGGACCAAGTAAATAGTAATACAACCGATTATGACGAAACATTGAATTTTATCTAATGTAATCTAAGCACAAACTATTGAATTTTAACCACGATCTAATTTAAACTGAACTTTAACCATTGAGGATACAATCCTGTAAAATCCCAATGAATTCTACATCATTTATACTGTTTTAAAGGAACTATACTGTTTAAAGGAACTAAAACCCACATTTCCTCTTAAATTATCATTTATATTCCTTATTCTTAAGCAAACCGGTGCAGCGATCACTTCATTGAAATTCAGCATGATCGGTAAAAAAATACGCTCTCTGGAGCGTATATATTTCTAATCGAAAGGGACATTTGTATGGAAGCTATATCAAAATATGGACCGATATGCCTAATTTTCACTAGCCACGATTGAATGCAATAAATAAAAAAATGTATTTAAAATTCAGCATGAGCGGTTAAAAAATGCGCTCTCTAGAGCGTAAATATGTCTTATCGAAAGGGACCTTCGTAAGGGGGCTATATCAAAGTTTGGACCGATATGCCCCATTTTATATGGGGATCGTCCCCGGGTTAAGAAATGGCTCTGCACCAATTTTCGTTAAGATTCTTCATATTTTTCTTTCTTTCTTCTTCAAATGACCTGAGTATTCCATTTAGTACCAGGAGCCACAGTAGGGGCGACAGTACGCCTCCTAGGAGGTCCTCTGGTAACCATCTTCCTAATGGAGACCTCTGCAAGCGATGCGTTGATGATTCTGCTGTTTAGCATGGTGGTTAATTTAAATGCATCAGTTGCATATGCAACTTTATTTTTCATCCTGCACACAAATGACACCATCTTAAAATTCTGAGAAAAATATAGTCATGTACCATATGTCCTAAACTGACTCTAAAAATTTCATGATGGTGTTCAGCCTCGTTCTTTTTTAAAACAATATTTACTAAAAAATGCCTATAATTTTCCTTTATAAACTATGAAAAATATTGAAATCACAAAATAGAATCATTCTAATAAAAAACAATTGAGATTTCTGATATTTTTTTGTAATAATGCTATTATATAGAAACTGAAGAAAAAACCACATTAAAATTTACAGGATCAGCTCAGATTAGATAGGACTACATGCCTATATATATTTCATATAATTTGTATAAATTAACAAAGGCTTTTTAAAATATAAAAAATGCAATATTCGCACCTAAGGAATTTTAGATTATGTTTTATTAAAAAAGGGGGGCTGAAATTTAAAATTTTCAACATTCTTTCAGAATTTATGGGGGTTATATAACTATATTTTTCACAGAATTTTAAGTTGGTGTCATTGATGTGTAAAATGCAAATCAAATTTGCAGATGCATCGGATGAATTTAAGAATGTTACGGACGCGGATGCTAATAACATCTGGAAAAAAATGTTGTATTTTTTTGCCAACTATAAAATATTTTATTTTAAGCAGAGAATAGACATGCAAATTTATTTTGAAATCAGGAATGGTGACCCAAAAAAGGTGTTCGGTTTGATATGGCACTGTTGACATGCAAGCTTAGGCTTAGCCACGAAGCAGTCAGACAGTTCAATGAGAGACGGCTACCTGTGGGGTAGCTAGAGAAATCTGGACAGAATACAAAATATGCCAAAATACTGGTGAGCAAAGACAGTATACGTAAGTGTAATATATGATAAGACACTGCATGATCGGGAACGCGGCAGGAGCTTGCAATTGGAGTCCCATTACTCAGATGGGGATGAGGAAGAAGCAGAGTGCATTGATCACCTGCATTGTTACTGTTCCACATTAGTTAAACGACGTCTTTTCTAGTAATTCTGACAGAACTGACATTTGCAGATTAATTGGTATATGTGAGCTGGTAACTTCGGCAGCTACCCTAACCTAACCATTGTGTGTGGCAGGATATTCATGGGGTGATGATTCAATGAACATGAACCAGATCCAGAGGAGGTTCCTCATTGTATGGCTGGACACCTTTCCACAAGGACCACATTTTGGTTAAATCTTCAGATAATTGGTCTTAATCCGACAAGTGTGTATACAATGCATTTTAGGAAAAAAAAACTAATTTAGAACCTCCTTGACGTTGAGCAAAAATAACGAAATCGGACCGGACTGCAGTATTAAGAATTTCTTAATTTTAAGACTTCCAAAGCTATGTGTTGTGGATACAAGAAAATCATTTAACAAAACTTCAGTTTCATTTTTGAAGTCTTTGGAACATTGCGTATTGTCAATGATGTACGAGTTCCTCTCTTGAGGCAGTCACCCATCTTGTATGTAGTATGTAGTTTCACGTCGGCTACGGCTACTTTGTGTATAAATGTAGAGGTTGCGACATTATAATTGTAGAGGTTCTGATTTAGAATGTAGAGGTTCTGACATTATAAATGTAGAGGTTCTGATTTAGAATGTAAAGGTTCTTCCATTATAATGTTGTTGTCTTTAAAACCTTGATCCAAACATTAGTATTATTTTTTGTTTTTAATAAAAAATAAGGGTCCAAAAACTCAAAACATATAGCATGTAAAAATGTTTGGTTCTACTTGAAAACTCAAATTAGAATGTATCCTTGTTAGTCTAATATAGGATTTTAGCTTTAAATCGCCACTTTAAATATTAGAAAGAATTCTCTTATTTTGATCCCAACTGTTCAACTTTCGTTAATCTGAGTACGTTATTATTCCAGCCACACTCTGTATAATATCTCTCAGAGGTCGCATGCGTCTCTATTGCATATTTCATACAATGGTACGTTCCATGTTCCGATTTAATCTTTTTAGTTGTTATAGTCGATTTGACCTCAGGCTGGACACAAAATATTTGAATTCTCATCTCCTTGAAGATCAGTATAAATACATTAATTTATAGATACTTAGCTCCTAAATGACTTTTTAAAGATTGGAAATTTTTTTGGCCACCCATCTGTATGTAGTTTCACAGATACAAGATACAGCTTTATGGGAGACAATGCAGTAATGACTCGAAAAATATTATAGAAACAAATGTTTGTAGGCTGAGAACCCTCAATTTTTCTTCTATTACCCTAAACATAAATTCACTAAAAATCAATTTCCTTTTCTATTTTTAAGAATTTTGTTTTTCATAATTGGATAAATCAAACCTTAGGAAATTCTCCAAAATTCTGATAACTAATCCTTATTCACATTCTTATTTATATTCTATAATACTTACGCTTTTTACGTATGGTGCTTCCAGCATGGCTTCGACGTCGAAATCCTCGGCCATTTTTTGTTCATAAATCTGAAGACAACTCAGAAGCCAATAAAGTATTCCACTATTGTTACTTATATACCTTTCGGGAAGTTGGAAAGAATTTTTCCAAACGATTTATTTAGATCTAAAATAAATAAAATATAGACAGCGTCACGTTCTGGATTGATAAAAATCGGCGTTGATGGTTAAACACTGAGCTTTGTCACAGAAAACCAATGTCTTTGAAAGAGAAAGCAACGCCGTTAAATATGGAAACCATGATATGAATACTACAGGTAGTGTACAACGAACAGCTGATTTACACCTTTTTCAAAGAAAATTTAGGTTATAGACTTTCCAGTGTATATGCACATTTTCCCACAAGATGAGGGAAAAGTCTTTTATAGGCGAGTGTTTTTATTCTGGAGTTTGCAGAGGAGATTTGGGGAATGACGGAGATTTGGGGAATTAATTATGAATCGAACAACGTACAAAAATAATTGAATTTTTTCGAAATTTTGCGAAAAGTTATGGAAAATATGCTAAAAAGGGCACGTATGTTCGAATCAGAAAATGGACATCACTTACAGGACATCATTTTTTAAAGCTAATTGCAAAAAATTCCACAATAATATACTATATTTAAAAAAAATTACAATAATCGCATAAATAAAACAGTTGTAAACCATTTAAACCATAAACATACCTCATTCTGCTCCACCCTGTAGTTGTGTTGGTACAGATCACCAAAGGTACCTATTTCAGGAATTTTTCTAGAAATACCATTTGTTAAAATTGTCATATCTTCTTAACAATTCCCAGTATTTCTCGTATTAAGCACGGTACTATGTTCATGTTTCACGCTGAAATCCCATACAAAAATCAAAGTTGTGAAAAAATGAGTGAAATTTTTTCATTTGTGGGACTATGTTTTTTCAACGTGAGAAATTGACATTTTGCGCCGCTACAATTTAATTGAACGCCGCAACAAATTGAATGCCGCCAGCATTGTACTTCTATTTATTTATTTTCATGTTTGTCCGCGAGAAATTCAATTGTTGTCAATCTTAGCGATAAAATATCCTAATAAAGAATACAATATTAAATTATCTGAAAGAAAACTAATGCAAAGCTTTGGAACAGAAAATAATTATGTATATTGAATAAACAAGAAGAGCGAAATTCCGATTGGATAGCAAAGCAAAAAAGTGCAAAAAACTGGAAGGACATGTAACTATATGTAATAATGTGGAATTTGTCTTATAATTACGTATGTACATTTACGTTTGTATGTTTAGAACAATCGTGACGAAAAGCCTGGAAAAACTTTGTGGACGCAAACGCTACCGAAGCAGTAGGACAATGGAATTGGGCAGTGCCTGTGATCTCGTTTTTAAATGGTTATAAATAACATAGTGAGTTTATGCCAGCCATAGGAGTTGGAAGAAGAAAATCCCTTTATGGATGGAAGTATAATTTATATATGTCCACAAATATAATGTAAATCCTTAAAAATAATAATAAAACATATTTTTCGGTTCATCAAAACATCATCTTATTTATTTATATTCGTACAACAGTAGGAAATTATTTTGTTATTTGTAACATTGTATTACCATGGCTTCTGATGCCTCACAAGCATCGCCATCGTATCAACACAAAATAAATAATTTATTTAGTTATAACATTAGCACAATGATCTTCAACCATATTTCCATTCTGCAATTTAAATTAACTATATTCTAAGTCGGCATTATTCCATTTACTTGCTTATTGATTCTATTTTAAACTCGTGTTTGCTTTCAAGAAAAGCAAAAAGAAAAAAATGCACATAATTATACACACACACATACATATAAAAGTGACATTTCGACACACACACTTCAAAAATGCAATGCGAACTTAGTAAAAAGCGTTCCATTTTTCAACTTGAAATAACATTTTGTGGAATTTTTTCAAGCTGAAAAAACATAGTACCCACCTTAATGGTGCAAATGGCCATATTTTAATATGATCACAATTTAATCTTAGTAAGAGCCTGAAAAGGCTCGTACTATTTTTAAAATAAAATACTGGTTAAAAATGGTTGAAGAAATTATATTTTCATTTCGGGTACTAAGGGATTTAAATAGCCAAAAGATTTTAACATAATCAAATCTATCAATTACAAATTCGTTTTCTCGTATAAATTCTTAGCAACTTATTCCTATTCAGTCTTTTTTATTACAAACTTAACGTTAACGTAAATCTTTATATTGTATAAAAAACCCCAATAAAATTTACAAAATTCCGTAAGAAAAACCCCATCCCCAAATTATTTTTTTTATCCCAATTTGCATTGACATAACCCCAGTATTGAGGTCAAAACCCCAGTTCTGGCAACCCTGCAAGCAAGTGTCAAAGGCGGAAAGAGCTCTCTGCCTCTCTCTACAACAAACTTTGACACTTGCTTTAACAAAATGACCTCGTGTGGAGCAGCACTATGCGAGTGAGAAGGTTCAAGGTCGGGCTAGGCCAGCGATGGGCACACACATACTTCCACAAAATTCAATATCGTATGTCTGAATATGTGAGAAGTGCTAACGCTCTCTTTGTGCACTGCCCAAAATGGTATGTTTACTTTCCTAACATACTTCATTTAATAGGTTAAAAAGAAAAAATAATTTCAGAAGCAAATAGAAAAGTTGGACATATTCAATATGTAATGTTTTTGGTTGTGTGTATTTAAAAAGGTTTAAACTTTTATGTATGTTATAAACAATTTATATACATATATATAAATTTTTATACCCTCCGCCATAGGATGGGGGGTATATTCATTTTGTCACTCCGTTTGTAACACCTCTAAATATTGGTCTGAGACCCCATAAAGTATATATATTCTTAATCGTCGTAAAATTCTAAGACGATTTAGCCATGTCCGTCTGTCCGTCCGTCCCTCCGTCCGTCCGTCTGTGGTAATCACGCTACAGTCCGCAATAATAGAGCTAGGTTGATCAAATTTGGTACAAATACTTCTTATAGTTGCAGGTTGTTTAAGATTGCAAATGGGCCATATCGGTCCATATTTAGATATAGCCCCCATATATAGCATCTAAATTGTTGTGATTCCTACTGTTCTCATCTACTAAATTTTTTGTGTTTTCGGTGCTTTAGGTTTGAGTTATTTTGTGAGGTCACATGCTATCCATGGTGGAGGGTATATAAGATTCAGCATGGCCGAATTTAACGATTTTACTTGTTTATTTATGTGCACGCTAAACAACAAGCGACGACACATACTCGTCGATCGAATGTCAAAGCGCGACTGAATGATAGTGAACTCTCATTCAATGTGTGTTCTCATGTACACGTGAGAGGAAAAACTCCGTGAAGTGTTTTTGCCCATCGCCGGGCTAGACAAACGAAACCGTAACTTAACTTTAGCGCAATAACGTCACGTTGCCCGCTGGAGCAATTACCCAAAACTTGAAAAACGTGGCATATGAGTCGCACATTCACAACAAAAAGTCTTTATTTGAATTTACATTTTCTTGCCTCCGGCAGATGTAAAGTCAAGACTTCCTCCGCACACTGTGCTGTAAACCAAATATCGACGGAATGTAGGGAGAACTTCCAAAAATGTGCAAATTGTGATGGCGAACACAAAGTACTTTCTCCGCAATGCCCCAGCAGGCACAAGTATTTGGAAATTAGAGATCGTTCTAAACCAAAGATAATGTAAATTTTCCTAAGCTATCTAATTCTATTTTTTATTACTAAAACTAGTTCACAAAATCTTACGAAGTATTACTAAAAATGCTACCGTTGACGGCGAAGACTTCTTGAGGAATCAGCTGTTGTTTTCTCCTCCTCTGATTCGTTACAACGTTGCCAGATTGTTTGTCATCCGAACACGGCGGTCTTGGTGCTGCCACAGCCACTCCCTCTCCAGTGACCAAGTCAGGATCCGATACCTGATCCGCTTGGAACGATATTCTCCTAGTTTGTGAGTTCCGCACAACTGGAAGTTCGGTGGACTGCGTACTCTGAGATGGTGTTGATGAGTCTTGAGAGAATGTCTGAGGACTCGGTAGAGGTGTTGCTGTTGTTTGAGGACTCGGTAGAGGTGTTTGTGTTGTTTGCGGATGTTCAGGCTCAGAATTATTGATGGCGAAAGCTGGCTTGAGTCGATCTACCGATATGTTCACGTCCTTGTTCTTCATTCGTGTCGTATAAACATTTTGTTTTTGTTGTGGTGAGACACTGGAATTGGTCGCAGGAAGTTGAAGTATTCACGAAGTTTCCTTAAAAATTCAGATGAATCGGCAGGAATTTCTGATTCGGTGAAGAACTCTTGGGGTAACCGTAAGTGTCCACCATAAAGAAGATCCGAACGCGAAGCTTGAAGATCCTATTTGACAGCTGTCCTTAATCCGAACAAAACAGTTGGAAGTATATCGACCCACGATACTTGTGAAAGACACATTAAAACTGCTTTGAAAGATCTGTGCCATCTTTCAATCATTCCATTCGATTGTGGATGGTAAGCCGTTGTTCGAGTACGTTTCGAGCCTATTTAATAAATTCGATAGGGCCTTGAATAACGCGGACTCGAATTGTGTGCCCTGGTCTGTCGTAATTGTCTTAGGACAACCAAAGCGTGAAATCCAGTTGGACCAAAATGTAGTCGCGACTGTCTGGGCCGACATGTCCCTCAGAGGAACAACTTCAGGCCATCGTGAAAATCGATCGATCATGGTGAGACAATATCTATAACCCTGTACTAACGGCATTATCACGATGTCCAAATGAACATGATTATCCGAACCGATCATCTGGGACGTCTATCTTGTTTGGAGTAAGGCGGTTGTGTCTGGTGATCTTTGCTCTTTGAACGATATGCAATTTCGAGACCAATTTAGGATTTGTTTCTTCATTTCTCACGTATTTGTGGAAGACTAGCACGGCCGCCAGGATGTGAAAGATTATGAATTGAATTGATGATTTGTTGACGTAGTGACTCAGGAACATACATGCGAACATATCCTGTGGATACGTCACAGTATACTGATGTCGTATCAAAATGTACTATTTGTAGTTTTAAAGAATTTGCGCCATCCAAAATAGTTTTCAACTCTTCGTCCATCTCTTGAGCTGATTGGAGTTGCATTAGAGTGACTGATGTTGGCATTGAAATTGCGTTAAGGCGGGACAGTGCATCCGCCACTGCGTTTTCAGAACGCGACAAGTACAAAATTTCTGTCGTGAATTGCGAAATGAAATCAACGTGCCTCAATTGTCGAGTCGAGGCTTTTTCCGGTTTTTGCGAAAATGCATAGACGAGGGTTTGTGATCGGTCCGAATTATGAAATGTCTTGCCTCCAGCAAATGGCGAAAATATCTTATGGCCTCGTAGATAGCAAGCAACACTCTGTCATATGTGCTATAATTTCTCTCTGCCGCAGATAATTTTCGGGAGAAAAATCAGAGTGGTTGCCAAATTCCATTTTCTTTTTGTTCCAACACAGCTCCAATGGCGATGTCTGATGCGTCGGTTGGAAGGGCCAAATCTGAATTGGGTGCTGGATGAGATAGATAAGTTGCTTCACGAAGGCTGCGTTTTCAAGACGCAAAAGCATTTTCAGCTTCAAGTGTCCAAGGAACCTTCCTCTTATCATTTTTCTTGGAGTACTTAGGGAATTCATTGAGTGGTGCCTGTAGCTGAGCGGCATGTGGAATGCAACGACGATAAAAATTGACGACACCGATGAATCTGCGAAGCTCGCAAATAGTTTCAGGTTTGGTGTAATTTTCAATAGCGGCAACACGATCTGTTGGAGGTGTACAACCATTGCCGTTGATGATGTAACCAAAAAACTGTACTTCAGATTGTCAAAATTTACATTTATTGACGTTGATTGCTAGGCCGTATTGTCGAAGGCGGTCAAAAATCTGCCGTAAATGTATTTGGTGTTCTTCAATAGACTCAGACATAACGATCATATCGTCAATATAACAATAAACAAAATTAAGACCTCTCAAAACGGAGTCCATAAACCTCTGAAAGGTTTGTGTGGCGTTTCTCAACCCGAATGGCATATAGAAAAATTCCAAAAGGGGTGCACACTGCTGTCTTTTCGATGTCTTCCGCAGCCATTGGTATTTGGTAATAAGCCTTAACAAGGTCGAGTGTAGAAAAAACTGACTTACCATATAATTTAAGAACACAATTACCATAAGTTTGTATTTCACTGCTGTTTGCAGCAAGAAGTCTCATGCCGGACGGCTTTAGAGTTGTTCTGATTACGGATGGGGTTACAACTGACACCACTGATCCGGAATCAATTAAAAATCGAGACTTTGTACATGTGTCGTAGGTATGTAGACGATTCTCCTTTACTGGGTTGTCATTGCCTCTATCGCCAGTCGTGTCGACTGACGACAGCCCTATTAATTTTCTCGAACTAGTGTTGTAGCGGGGACAATTCGGTTTACAACGTTTGGCAGAATCTCCAAACTTTTGATGATACCTGCAAAGCAATTTGTTGTTAGGAGGTCTATTATTTGAACGTGAATGACTGTGAGATCTGGATCGACGATAACCGTATCTGCTTTTATTGCTCGCTTGGAAGGTGTCCACTTTAGCAGAAAGATCCGTTAAAGTCTTGCAAATATCAGCTAAAGACACAGGCGAATTAATTGCGTCAATCGAAATGTTGGTATCAGAATGTGGTGGTGCCTCGGAGACAGCACACACAGTATTTCCTATAGCATCCAAAATTTTTTCTGCGTCTAAATCTTCCTCTTCCCACACAGTTAATAGGGGGCGAATCGAATCTGTCCGTTCATTTCCTTTACCAGGTGCCAAACGTCTCATGTGGGATAGGATTTCCTACGGCTTCATACCTGTTGTCTCACCACCTTGCAATAATCGTTGCAATTTAGACTAGGAAGACTCAGCAAATTTCGAAATTAGTCTCTCCTTCAATGTAGAATATTTGTCGTCTTTCGGCGGATTTGTTATGAGGTCTTCAAACGACAAGAGTATGTCGCCTTCAAGGCGCACAGAAACAACATCAAATTTGCCCGCATCCGTTGAAACACCACAGAGAGAAAAGGAACGTTCAACCTGAGCAAAAAATAATTCCGGATTTTGTCTGTTGAATTTTGGAATATGCACTTTATACAGGTTCGATCGCTGTCCTTCATATGCGTTCACGCCTCTATTTGCTGAATTAAATTTTCCATTTCCGACATGTTTATACTGCTACTGTCGAAAAATTCCATATCGTCACCAGGGAGCGATTCCTCGTTGTAATTAGAGTATTCTCGTTGCCTCAAGTTGTGTCTGGAATGCATAAGCAAAAACGTTGACTATTTTGGCAAAATGATGCATGAAAAAACGTTGAAACTTTTAAAAGCGCTGCTGCTCTGCTATCAAGTTTTTTTCACTGCTCTGCTTCCAAGAAGTTTTTGTAGCAATGTAAAAAATACCACTTCAGATTGTGCGTGAAAAGCGGGGTCACCAATATAGTTGCCGATGTAGTAATAAAACGTTCGTATTTACATTTAACAGCTATCTAATTCTATTTATTGTTACTAAAACTAGTTCACAAAATCTTACGAAGTATTACTGAAAATGCTACCGTTGACGGCGAAGACTTCTCGAGGAATCAGCTGTTTTCTCATTTCTCATCCTCTGATTCGTTACAACGTTGCCAGATTGTTTGTCATCCGAACACGGCGGTCTTGGTGCTGCTAACCTTCGAATTAATTTCAAAACTCAGAAATTGTAAAACCAGATTTGATCAATTCGAGGTCATCACTGGGCTTGCGTTCAAATTTTTGCATGGAACGAAATTTTAAAAATAGTATCTTGGAATGCCATAGGCATACGTTATAAGACTGATGAACTATTCCAATTTTTAGATGCCTATGAGATTGATATTTGCCTCATATGCGAAACTTCTTTAAATCCAAATATTTTCGTAGGTTAGGTTGAAGAGAGGAGACGTTTGAACGTCTCATGTCCAAGGACATACACTTAAGCCAGTGGTTCGGCCTGTTGTGCGCTCCTTATTTATGATCTTTTTATACCTCACGAGTTACAGAAAATCGGTACTAGACACGAATTTTCTCAGTATCTTCCAGTCATATTCTCTGAGATGAGTCAAGTCTGGTAATATGTCGGACCCGAAATGTTGGGATCTTGCATGTGTGAAAGCCGGGCAGCGACACCGAAAATGTTCCATCGTTTCGATGTTTTCTCTGCATGCCCTGCATTCGTCGTTTCCTGCTAGTCCTATGCGATGAAGATGTGCTTGTAAGCTTGAGTGTCCCGTTAGAACACTCATCATCTTACTAATATCGATCTTGTTTAGTTTCAGAAGACTTCTTGTTTTCTTTTCATTTGGGTCACCCCACAGTATCTTTGCAGTTGCTCCTACTGTTGCGCTATTCCACACAGTTTTATGAGCCATCACTGCCCAGTGCTTCAACTCATTTTTCGTGGCTTCGAAAGGTTTCCAAGTTTATTACTCGAAGTTCTCTGCCCTTTGAAGCCAAGTTGTCTGCCCGTTCATTTCCAATCACACCGTTGTGTCCTGGTACCCAGCAAATACGCAATTGACCATGGGCTGAGTAATCCTTTATCGTTCTTTTACAGTCCAACACAGTTCTGGATTTGACCCTTTCCGATATTATTGCTTTAATCGCCATTTGGCTATCTGTGAAGATGTTGGCATATTTAGGCTTTGTCGTGTTACTGAGCCAGTTCACACACTCCGTGATTGCTCGAACTTCTGCTTGAAATGCCGTGTTATGGTCAGGGAGGCGGAAGTGAAGTTCGACTTCTGGTTCATCAATAAAAAGTCCCAGACCCGTCCTTCCTCCTCGCTTGGACCCATCCGCGTAGCAGCTGGTTCCCACTGGCACATGGGCCAAAGTTCCATTTTCCCAGGAGCGCCTGTCTGGCACAAACTTATCACAGGTAGCTATAAGCCGCACTTCAGGAATGCGGTCCGAGATTTCTGGCGTTTGAATATTCTAAAACCTTCTGATGGTACGACTTGTGGTCTCGATTTATCCATTCACCCATCACTTGTAGACGTCTTGCTGTGAGGGCTGCCTCATACTTTTTACGGATGTCTATTGGTTGGATGTGCAGTATAGTCTCCAACGCTTTTGTTGGTGCAGTTCTAAATGCCCCGCTTATGCCTAGACAGCACATACGTTGAATTTTTTGCAAAGGTATTACGTTGCACTTCTTGTCCATTGATGTCCACCACACTACACAGGCGTAGGTGATTATTGGTCTAATCACGCTCATGTAAAGCCAGTGAGTCATATTTGGACGTAGTCCCCATTTTAAACCTATAGCTCTTCTGTACAACGACCAAAATCTGTGTGCCTTTGTAACTCCTTCTTCAAGATAATCTTTCCAGTACAGTTTTTGATCCAAGATTACTCCCAAGTATTTTACCTTTTTAGTTATAGCAATTGTCTTATTCAGGAATCGAGGCGGGGTAAAACGTGGGATCTTCGTTTTCCTTGTAAATAGACATATTTCTGTTTTGTCTGGGTTAACATTTAATCCCCTTGGTTGTGCCCAGTTATATGCTATGTTAAGTGCCTCTTCAGCTCTTCTGCATAATAGATTTGGATGAAAGCCCCTTAGAAGTATTACAACGTCGTCTGCATAACAGACTGGTTTAAGTCCTTCATTGGTGAGGGCTTTTAGGAGACTGTGTATCGTCGTAACCCATAGAAGAGGCGATAAAATGCCCCCCTGAGGTATACCACGATTTACCTTGTCTCTAATTTTTACGTCATATGACCCACAAATAATCCACCTATTCCTTAGCATATTGTTGATCCAGTTTTTCAGCACCCGGTGAACCTGAAACTCGTCTAAGGACTGGATAAGTGTATCGGTCTGTACATTGTTAAATGCGCCCTCAATGTCTATGCAAACAGCAAGTGTATACATTTCTTTACTGAAGGACTCTTCTATGTGGTGCAGTACCTCATGCAGAGCTGTTTCCACTGATCTTCCTTTGACATAGGCGTGTTGTTTGAATTTTAGCCTGTCATCCGCTATTTTACCTTTTGACCATGTTATCAATTATTCGCTCCATTGTTTTTAACAGGAAAGAAGTAAGGCTAATGGGTCGATAAGCCTTTGGGTCGTATAACTCGCCTTGCCAGGCTTTGGTATGAAGACCACCCTTGATTCCTGCCAGTTTTTTGGGGTATACGAATGGGTTAGGCATGCAGTGAACACTCCAGATGCGTTGATACCAGATCCACCTCATTCTGCAGAAGTGCTGGAAATATTCCATCCGGTCCCGCAGCCTTAAAGGGAGAGAAACTTTTTATCGCTTCTTTAACCATACCATCTGTTATATCCGTAATAGGTACTTGATGCAATACATTTTCATTCTGTAACTGTTCCTCTGTTGGTCCAGCATTACCAGTCGGAAAATGAGTTTTCATCAAGAGCCTTACGGTATCCTCTATAGTTTCCACCCTTTTACCCGTTGCATCCACCAGTGTTTCGGTTTGGACATGAGTTTTTGAGAGGAACTTTTTCATTTTAGACATGCTGTTAACGCTGTCTACCTGTTCACAGAAAAGCCTCCAGGAGTTACGTTTCGCCGATCTAACGATTTTATTGTATTCTTTGAGTCTTCTGTGGTAGTCGTCCCAATATACTGATTGTTTTTTACGTCGAGCTCTATTGTAAAGTCTGCGGACATCTTTGCCAATCCAGCGAATTTGTCCTGTCATCCAGGGTTTCTCAAAGGCAGATTTCCTTTCTCGAAGTGGGCAACTATCTTCGAATGATTTTACAAGAGCCTCGGTAATCTTCTTAACATTGATATCAATGTCTTCTGCACATAGATAATCGCGTGTAGGCTGCCCCAATCGATTTCCGAATTTAGTCCAGTCGGTCTTAGCCTTATTACGGAAACTTATGGGGTTTGGCGGTGGCCGTGCAATTTTAAACCTTATATAACGGTGGTCTGAATAGGAGTGTTCATCCGAAACCCTCCACTCATCCTGTATTGGATCAAGTGAGTTGGTTTCAAAAAAGAGTTTGTCGACATATTTCTTTATTATTGCTTTTGGCCTATAGGATTTGCTGTGACTGAGTGACGGAGAAAATCATTGGGTTTTTATTCATTTGTCATCGGAAGGAAAAGGTAACCTGTTCTCAGTTTTCCCTGCATTGCAGGAAAAACTTTTTACTTGGGAACGGGCAACACTCAGCGTGAAATCCGCAATTCTTGGATGACTAAAACGATACACAATACTTTAGCTCCTATTGTGTGTTATCTATAGTGTGATTCCCCTTTCCGTACGAGAAATATCAATATTTTTGTGGAAAAAAAGATGAAAAGCCCTATCCGGTGGAAAAAAATATTTGTTTTGAACAATATTCCCGAGCAAATTCGAGTGAAAATATAAAAATGCCGTAATTTATCCATCACAAAATAATCCCAATCAAATAAAACCAATTAAATAAAAGATGTGAAGACGAAACCTGTGATCCACTTATCAGTGCGAAAATAACTATATACCAAGCTATACAAAATTTTCAATTTAAAATCAATTTTAAAAAATGTTTGATATAATTACAAAAAAGAAACGTTTTTATTTAATTAAGAAAAAAATGAAAGTTCCATTAAAAAAAATATTCATTATATGTGACAGTGTAGATCAAAGGAAATAAAAAGCAATAATCCTCCCATAAATGAACTAAAAATACATTTCAATATTGAACATATTAGTGTGTGTGTGTTAGCTGTTTCAACACGAGTATATGCCGACAACAATATCTCTTCAAAACATATATCATGCAAGACATGAAACAATAGATAATAGTATGTACTATAGTATGTACTAAACCTCTGCAATGAATGTCTTGAATGGCCTTTCAATACATTCAGTTGTTTATCAAATACTTACTGCCACACACTCTATTTTGGCAAAACAAATGAATGGGTGAAGAGAACAGTAACCGCCAAACAGGTTTCAAAACAAATAAGTAACAAGACAATGGAGAAGTACACTCATTCAAGTACTGTACACAAAAACTGAAATACTCGATTTCAGTGTACACTGCACTACTGTACTCATTGTCATTGCAAAGAGAGACGCAACAACAAAGAGCGACGGACCACCTTAGAAATTTATTGATTTTGAGGGGTAAATACACTAGTGTACATACTGAAGAAATAGAAAACAGCACTGTACTCGCTTCATTATACTCATCGTTTGACGAATTGAAACGAGTATAAAGAATACAACAACCGAACGAGCAGAGTACACGACTAGATTTTAAACATCAAACAGTGTGAAGTGTTTGTTGTTTTTTTTTCGGTCATTCTATGGTGCTGTCAATCGAGTACAATATAGAATGTTTCAGTGTGCAGTGAAGTAGTGTACACTACTGTAGACGAAGAAATGAATGTCTTGATGCAGAGGTTTAGTATGTACTGTTTTCAGGGGAACTCACCAACAGAACCCGAAGATCAACAAGACCAACAAAAATGCGAGTGGACTGCGAGCGAATCTAGCTTGTTGACTGAGAGATCCAGAATAAGCTGGGCTATTAACAGCTTTGAGCCCTTCAAGTCACTTGGACCTGACGGCATCACTCCAGCATAAATGCAGAAAATGTTGAAGTACATTATCCCCTGGCTGGAGAAAATTTATGTAGGCTGTATCAGGCTTTCATACATCCCAAATCGATGGAGGGATACCAAAGAGGTATTCATACCTAAATCGGGGAAGATATCACACACTAGGCCAAAAGACTTCAGACCAATTAGCCTATCCTCCTTCCTATTCAAAGGTCTGGAAAGGCTTTTAGATTATTTCATTAGGGAAAACCTGGATACAAAACTCCTGTCGGTGAACCAACATGCTTACAATAAGGGGAAGTCTACAGAATCAGCCCTGCACGAACTTGTGAGCACTATCGAATCGTCCCTGCATTTCAAGGAATTGACCATGGTGGCATTTCTTGTCATAGAAGGGGCTTTTAACAACATTCACTCAAATGCAGTAATTGCGGCACTGTCAAATCTAAAAGTTAACTCTAGTTTGATTACATTACTAATTCAAAGTCTGCTCTACAGAAGACGCATAACAGCATGTCTTGGGTCCAAAACTCTAACAAGGTTTGTAAACAGAGGGGTACTGTCTCCACTAATTTGGAACCTAGCGGTGAATGAAATCCTGCTTGATCTAGAACGTTGTGGCTGCAAGGTCGTGGTATATGCGGACGACGTGACAATCGCAGTGAGTGGCAAATTCGTAAACGTCCTCAGAGACATCCTACAGGTGGCTCTGAACAAATTGGCTAGATGGGCCAGAAGCAGCGGTTTGGGCGTAAACCGAAACAAGACAGAATTGGTTACCTTTACTAGGATGAATAAAGTCCCACATGTGGACCCTCCACCTCGGATAAATGGAACAGATCTAGTCTTTTTTGAAAGTGCAAAATTTTTAGGAATAATTCTAGATAGGAAACAGTTAGACGTCGCCTTATATTCCTGCAAAAAGGCTGTAGGGTCGCGGCGGGGTCTCCCTCCTAATATCGTCCACTGGATATATATAGCAGTAGTTCGTCCTATACTGTTATACGGCATTGTGGTATGGTGGACGGCAACTGACAAACTAACCATCACCAGCCTACTAACAAAGGTTCAGAGAACAGCCTGCCTGAGCATAAGCGGAGCCGAGTCTCTACAAGCCCTACTCCATATACGGCCGATTAATATTGTGGCTTAGTCGCCGCCTGTCGTAGCGAACGGACGTGTTATCGCAGAGCGGATAGTTTTTAACCTATTACGCAATACCTATTCACCTACCTACTACGCAACCAGGAGGTTTGTTGTTTATAAAGCGTAGGTTGAATTGGATGCATCGGTCTCTGGACAGAAATTTCTGAGCGTAGTCTGGAAGGCCTATACCGACGTACCTATTACGGGCTAATACTGGCTATGGGGGTGTCTCCCCCAACCAATTTATGATTAAACCAAAAAAGACGAAGGAGATTACGGCGCAGGGGAGGGAAAACCCAGTGCCGGCGACAAGCGTTGACTCAATCAAGCGTTGATTCAAACAATCGTGAGCAAGCAACTTCTACGAGCGTTGGTGCCTTGGATCCCGTAGTCGAAAATGAAACAACCACACAAAAGGAGGTCTCAAGTCTGGGTCCTTCGATTGTAGGCGGTAAAGTTGACCCAATAATGCAGTTCAAGTCAACCAAATCATCCGTTAAGGATGAGTCTTTAACCAAAAAGACTCTACAGACACGGAAAAATCAATTGGCCATAAAGACCATAAAAACAACGTTTTCGAGACGATCTATGCTACGCCATAATTGATAGCAGTAGTGCATCTGACAGAATCCCCGAAGACCAAAAGAGTAACTTCGAAGATTTGGTCTATACGAGGGTAGCGGAATACGTCCTCGAATCTAAGGATGAACCACCAATCGAAGTAATGAGTTGCAAGTTTGAGAGGGGTGTTTTGATGCTAAGGCTGGCATCACAACGCTGCGCTGGTGTCCTCGTAAAACTTGTGGATAGCTTCCCCTCTCTTGGGACGGCGCAAAGTTAAAATTGGTAAGGAAAAGCGACATTCCTCAACTCATAAAAACGACCATATATGTTAAGGGATGTCCCAGTAAGTTCTCATCAGATTACATACTCGACATCATTGGCAAACAGAATTCAGAACTTTCCGTGAGAAAGTGGGAAGTCTTCTATAGGAAGGATGATACCGAGGGTACTCTCCTCGTGTTAGGCATAGACCCAGAATCCAAGAACAATCTTGTCATGGCGAAGGGCATGGCGTACTTCTTGATCTGGACAGTCTTTTTCAAAATTGGAAAGGTCCCGATTGGCAGGACAAATGAATCGAGTCCAAATATACTGTCTGAAGAGGCAAACACTGGTATTGAACGGATGGAGACAAGTGAGACACTGCCAAAAACTGATGTGGAAGTAGTCAATAACACCACCAGTTCACCAATAGTACCGCCACTTTTGCAGGAAGTTCCCAGCAAAGGTGGTGATCAAAATAAAAAGAGCCACAAAACGATTCAAACCAATGAGGGAGCGACAAAAAATAACACCGCCTCCCAAAATTGTCGACTGGAAGATGGTGTAATAGGTAGTGAACGAAAGGAGGAGAATGACCCACTACCAAATAATGATGGGGTGCCACCAGATAGGATAGACTCCCAAAAGAAACTTTTACTGGAAGGACAATGATTGAGGTCATCCAGATAAACCTCCACCGGAGCGAGACAGCATCCAACGCCCTGATGGACATCATAAATAAAGGCAGGGTTCATATTGCTTTGATCCAGGAACCATGGACAACTAGCTACAAGGTTACTGGATTAAACCATATGAACTGTAACCTTTTCTACGCTAACACAGGTACTCGTCCAAGGACTTGTATTCTGATTGGGGCAGCCTACACGCGATTGGGGCAGCCTACACGCGATTATCTATGTGCAGAAGACATTGAAAACTTATGTGGTTTGGCGGTGGCCGTGCAATTTTAAACCTTATATAACGGTGGTCTGAATAGGAGTGTTCATCCGAAACCCTCCACTCATGAATCTCATCAATAAGATTTTCTGAACATATCGTTATATCTAATACTTCTTCCCTAATTTTGTTAACAAAGGTTGCAGTGTTTCCTATGTTAAGAGTTATGAGGTCATTTGTATTCAAAAATTCGATAAGGGCGTGTCCCCTTTTATTGGTGTTAGTACTACCCCAAGCGATATGATGGGAGTTGGCGTCACATCCAGCTAATAACTCATTACTTGTGTGTTTGGATTCCCTCACCAGACGTTGTAATTCCGACGTAGGTGGCAATGTCGGCGCATCGAATGGCATATATATTGACGCCAGGTACATATTTCCATTACCTTGCCTCAGCACCGTTGCGTCCGATGTTGACAACTCTGGAGAGAAAATAAAACATAAGTTTTTATGACACAGAATACAAGTCCTTGGACGAGTACCTGTGTTAGCGTAGAAAAGGTTACAGTTCATATGGTTTAATCCAGTAACCTTGTAGCTAGTTGTCCATGGTTCCTGGATCAAAGCAATATGAACCCTGCCTTTATTTATGATGTCCATCAGGGCGTTGGATGCTGTCTCGCTCCGGTGGAGGTTTATCTGGATGACCTCAATCATTGTCCTTCCAGTAAAAGTTTCTTTTGGGAGTCTATCCTATCTGGTGGCACCCCCTCATTATTTGGTAGTGGGTCATTCTCCTCCTTTCGTTCACTACCTATTACACCATCTTCCAGTCGACAATTTTGGGAGGCGGTGGATTTTTTGTCGCTCCCTCATTGGTTTGAATCGTTTTGTGGCTCGTTTTATTTTGATCACCACCTTTGCTGGGAACTTCCTGCAAAAGTGGTGAACTGGTGGTGTTATTGACTACTTCCACATCAGTTTTTGGCAGTGTCTCACTTGTCTCCATCCGTTCAATACCAGTGTTTGCCTCTTCAGACAGTATATTTGGACTCGATTCATTTGTCCTGCCAATCGGGACCTTTCCAATTTTGAAAAAGACTGTCCAGATCAAGAAGTACGCCATGCCCTTCGCCATGACAAGATTGTTCTTGGATTCTGGGTCTATGCCTAACACGAGGAGAGTACCCTCGGTATCATCCTTCCTGTAGAAGACTTCCCACTTTATCACGGAAAGTTCTGAATTCTGTTTGCCAATGATGTCGAGTATGTAATCTGACGAGAACTTACTGGGACATCCCTTAACATATATGGTCGTTTTTATGAGTTCAGGAATGTCGCTTTTCCTTACCAATTTTAACTTTGCGCCGTCCCAAGGAGAGGGGAAGCTATCCACAAGTTTTACGAGGACACCAGCGCAGCGTTGTGATGCCAGCCTTAGCATCAAAACACCCCTCTCAAACTTGCAACTCATTACTTCGATTGGTGGTTCATCCTTAGATTCGAGGACGTATTCCGCTACCCTCGTATAGACCAAATCTTCGAAGTTACTCTTTTGGTCTTCGGGATTCTGCCAGATGCACTACTGCTATCAATTATGGCGTAGCATAGATCGTCTCGAAAATGTTGTTTAGCTATATTAAAATAAGACGGTGGCTGCTTACCCTTCTTTATGGCCAATTGATTTTTCCGTGTCTGTAGAGTCTTTTTGGTTAAAGCCTCATCCTTAACGGATGATTTGGTTGACTTGAACTGCATTATTGGGTCAACTTTACCGCCCACAATCGAAGGACCCAGACTAGAGACCTCCTTTTGTGTGGTTATGCTTATCCGAATTATTGGAAGACGGCGAGCCCTTTTTCTTCTTAGTCACTTTCACAGCGCTATGTTCTTCGGGAGACCTGACTCTTTTAGCGGCCTCCATGTTTGTATTGGAGGTAGAATTGTCAGGTGCATCCCGTAATAGGTTCTGTCGGTTCAACTTATGCAGTTTCCTTCTTTGTGCCCCTGACAGTCTCTTTGAGTTAGCAGCAATAGTGATATTGTTTTCATTTGATGATTCAGAGTCCCCACTGGCTTTTAAAGGCTGGGGTTGCTTAAAGCCCCGGCTGGGTTCTGCTTCATCTGTCTTATCATTTGTTTTGCCTGCGGCTGGATGTGCTCTTGTTTCATTTTCGACTACGGGATCCAAGGCACCAACGCTCGTAGAAGTTGCTTGCTCACGATTGTTTGAATCAACGCTTGATTGAGTCAACGCTTGTCGCCGGCACTGGGTTTTCCCTCCCCTGCGCCGTAATCTCCTTCGTCTTTTTTTGTTTAATCATAAATTGGTTGGGGGAGACACCCCCATAGCCAGTATTAGCCCGTAATAGGTACGTCGGTATAGGCCTTCCAGACTACGCTCAGAAATTTCTGTCCAGAGACCGATGCATCCAATTCAACCTACGCTTTATAAACAACAACCCTCCTGGTTGCGTAGTAGGTAGGTGAATAGGTATTGCGTAATAGGTTAAAAACTATCCGCTCTGCGATAACACGTCCGTTCGCTACGACAGGCGGCGACTAAGCCACAATATTAATCGGCCGTATATGGAGTAGGGCTTGTAGAGACTCGGCTCCGCTTATGCTCAGGCAGGCTGTTCTCTGAACCTTTGTTAGTAGGCTGGTGATGGTTAGTTTGTCAGTTGCCGTCCACCATACCACAATGCCGTATAACAGTATAGGACGAACTACTGCTATATATATCCAGTGGACGATTTTAGGAGGGAGACCCCGCCGCGACCCTACAGCCTTTTTGCAGGAATATAAGGCGACGTCTAACTGTTTCCTATCTAGAATTATTCCTAAAAATTTTGCACTTTCAAAAAAGACTAGATCTGTTCCATTTATCCGAGGTGGAGGGTCCACATGTGGGACTTTATTCATCCTAGTAAAGGGAACCAATTCTGTCTTGTTTCGGTTTACGCCCAAACCGCTGCTTCTGGCCCATCTAGCCAATTTGTTCAGAGCCACCTGTAGGATGTCTCTGAGGACGTTTACGAATTTGCCACTCACTGCGATTGCCACGTCGTCCGCATATACCACGACCTTGCAACCACAACGTTCTAGATCAAGCAGGATTTCATTCACCGCTAGGTTCCAAATTAGTGGAGACAGTACCCCTCTATTTACAAACCTTGTTAGAGTTTTGGACCCAAGACATTCTGTTATGCGTCTTCTGTAGAGCAGACTTTGAATTAGTAATGTAATCAAACTAGAGTTAACTTTTAGATTTGACAGTGCCGCAATTACTGCATTTGAGTGAATGTTGTTAAAAGCCCCTTCTATGACAAGAAATGCCACCATGGTCAATTCCTTGAAATGCAGGGACGATTCGATAGTGCTCACAAGTTCGTGCAGGGCTGATTCTGTAGACTTCCCCTTATTGTAAGCATGTTGGTTCACCGACAGGAGTTTTGTATCCAGGTTTTCCCTAATGAAATAATCTAAAAGTCTTTCCAGACCTTTGAATAGGAAGGAGGATAGGCTAATTATTCTGAAGTCTTTTGGCCTAGTGTGTGATATCTTCCCCGATTTAGGTATGAATACCTCTTTGGTATCCCTCCATCGATTTGGGATGTATGAAAGCCTGATACAGCCTACATAAATTTTCTCCAGCCAGGGGATAATGTACTTCAACATTTTCGGCATTTATGCTGGAGTGATGCCGTCAGGTCCAAGTGACTTGAAGGGCTCAAAGCTGTTAATAGCCCAGCTTATTCTGGATCTCTCAGTCAACAAGCTAGATTCGCTCGCAGTCCACTCGCATTTTTGTTGGTCTTGTTGATCTTCGGGTTCTGTTGGTGAGTTCCCCTGAAAACAGTACATACTATAGTACATACTATTATCTATTGTTTCATGTCTGGCATGATATATGTTTTGAAGAGATATTGTTGTCGGCATATACTCGTGTTGAAACAGCTAACGCACACACACTAATATGTTCAATATTGAAATGTATTTTTAGTTCATTTATGGGAGGATTATTGCTTTTTATTTCCTTTGATCTACACTGTCACATATAATGAATAGTTTTTTTAATGGAACTTTCATTTTTTTCTTAATTAAATAAAAACGTTTCTTTTTTGTAATTATATCATACATTTTTTAAAATTGATTTTAAATTGAAAATTTTGTATAGCTTGGTATATAGTTATTTTCGCACTGATAAGTGGATCACAGGTTTCGTCTTCACATCTTTTATTTAATTGGTTTTATTTGATTGGGATTATTTTGTGATGGATAAATTACGGCATTTTTATATTTTCAATCGAATTTGCTCGGGAATATTGTTCAAAACAAATATTTTTTTCCACCGGATAGGGCTTTTCATCTTTTTTCCACAAAAATATTATTATTCTCGTACGGAAAGGGGAATCACACTATAGATAACACACAATAGGAGCTCAAGTATTGTGTATCGTTTTAGTCATCCAAGAATTGCGGATTTCACGCTGAGTGCTGCCCGTTCCCAAGTAAAAAGGTTAATAAGTGCCCAAAGTGTTGCTGTGTTGGAAGACACTGAAGAAAATAAAATGGAGTTAATGGAGTTGAGAACAGGTTAACTTTTCCTTCCGATGACAAATGAATAAAAACCCAATGATTTTCTCCGTCACTCAGTCACAGCAAATCCTATAGGCCAAAAGCAATAATAAAGAAATATGTCGACAAACTCTTTTTTGAAACCAACTCACTTGATCCAATACAGGATGAAACAAGTAAGAAAGTTTCAGTCGTGTAAACCGACTAAGGTATACCCTCACTTTGTGAGTACTGTAATAAGAAATATTCCACGAGTTAATCTGTCAATTTGTATGGGAGGTACCAGAGGGGGTTTAACAAATACTCATATTTTTCGCTAAACAGTAGATACTTCAAATATGTATATTGTAGTGTACCGAATTGAAAGCGTTTATGTGAACTGGTATATCAAAGTTATGATATATTAAATTTTGGTATGATTTGGCCATTTTGTGTGGGAGGTACCAAAAGCAGTGTGTTAATAACGCCATTTTTTCAAAGGGCTATAAGTTTTTTTAAAAAAATAACACTGTGCAAAATGTTGTTATATTTTCGTGCATTGGTACTCACGCTATAAGCTCTTAACTTTTTGTATAAAATTGTATATTTGTGTGAGAGATACCAAAAGGGGCGTGGCAATAACCAACGTTTTTCACAGGACTGTAGACACTATAAAAGCATAACACTGCACAAAATATCAAGTATATTTAGGCACTGGTATTCAAGTTATAAGCTGTTAACTTTTAGTGCAAAATAGTACATTTGTGTGGGAGGTACCAAAAGGGGCGGTTCAACTACGCCCAATTTTCACAGGACTATAGGTACTATAAAAGTATTACACTGTACAAAATTTCAAGTATTTGTACGAAGTTATATTATAGTTATAAGCAGTTAACTTTTGGTGCAAAATGGTCCATTTGTGCGGCAACTACGCCCATTTCTCGAGGTGATAGTGACTAACATACTAATATTATGTGTAGAATTTCAGAAGATTCGAATAGGTAGTATAGAAGTTATTAAAGAATCAATATTTCACTAAAAGTTAACCCTTTGTGGGGGAGGTACTAGAAGGAGTGGACCAAAATAGCCCATCTTCGAACTCGTCCGGAGATAGATGAAAATATTACCGCACACCAAATTTGAAGTCAATCGGTTACTCCTTTCGAGAGTTATCGTGCGCACCAGCCAGCAGACAGACAGACGGACGGTCATTGCTCATTCGTCTTAAAATGACCCAAAACGAATATCCGCCGAACATACTTGGGTCTTAGGTCACTCCTTCGATGTGTTACACTTTTTTCCGTAGCAAATGATATATACCCTCGTATCACTAAAGTGAGGGTATAAAAACTAGGACTTAAAAAAAAGAAAGTCTCGCTGATATGTTGTGAAAGTGGTTGTCTATGCAAGAGTTTTGTCCACACAATATATAAGCAATCTTAGCCACCAATATACAAACAAGTAATCTTACCAATGTGTCAGTGTACGAATAAGCAAAGGGAAAGGCTTGATGCCGTGTACCCCAAAGCTATTTGTAGACACATTGGGATTGGAAGTGATACGCTAAATCATCAATGTTTCGTTGAATTCCTGTGGGAATCGTATGTACATATTTACAAGTTAATTGTACCTAAAAACTGCCGATGGTCTCCGATTTGATGACACTTAGTGGAAATGTTAAATATGGTGCTCTGATATAGGATATACAATTTTGTTGAAAAATCTTTAAAACTGTGGGAGATATGTACATTTAAACATTCGAACATATCGTTGCTGATCAGTCATAGTGAACGGACGTGTTTAGCACAGATCGGAAAGTTAAAATCTATTACGCAGTACCTATTACGCAATCGCAAAAAATCTGTACAAAGTCTGGAAGGTCTACATCGTAGTACCTATTATGGACTAATACAGACAAAAAATAAATAAATTCGTTGAGGGGATGCCTTCGTGTTACGATGGAGCGGGGTTCCCCAATCGTCCTACTGTCCGTCCGTTGGTCTTGGCCAAAGCCGAACACACCAAAAATGTTGAAAATTTCGTCCCAGTACTCACAACAGGTGGTACGGTGAGGGGAAAACGTCATGTCCGACCGTCAAAACGGAAGCACAATGAGCACCGGATAGCGCTCAGAGTTTTGACGAAGTTGAGGCTGTTGAGGTTTCGGCTCTTACCGAAAAACAAAAAAAGTCACTTACCTGGGCTAAAGGCGTCATAGAGGCCAATGAGCCGGCTGAAAGGCCAATGAGCCGGCTGAAAGAGCCACAAATTCAGCTGTGTTAACGACTAGTAAAGCCAAAAGAATCAGATCACCTGATGAACCCCTGCCTTCGAAAAAGGCAAGAGGCCCTAATGTCACCATCAACAGGACACTCACCAAGCCCTTCAATGAAGTGGCGAAGGAGAGTCTAGTGATGGCCGTTATAGACAGAAGTAGTGAGGATGGATCCATCCTCAAGGACAAATGGAGCCATGTGAGGTGTGGCCGGGTGCCCAGTTGGATGTTGTCGAAAAAAACAACATCCCTAGTCACCCTAGAGCCATCACCTGGGTTATAGAAGAGCCCTCCAACCCGGCTGAAATATTAGAAATAATAAAAGATTCCAATCCTGGTCTATAAAAAAAATGGTCCATAATTGGAGAATCAGCAAGGTGGGTGAGGCGGATGGTAAAAAGCGGCAGGTCAATTTGATCCTTAACGCTGAATCCACCTCCCATATACAACGTGCAAGTGCAACCCTACAATATGACTTCGAGACTATAGTCTTGAAGGTATACTCTTACAAGCAGGATATAGCTCACACTGCGGAAGGTGAGTCGTTCATCTTGGTTGATACATGGCTTTCTGGAAGTGCGGAGGTACCCACGCCCATTATTTCTGGTGACTCCAACACTAACAGAAGATCTGTAACGTCCTTCTCTGAGGACGCAAGCTCTACTTCTGACACAGATGGGCTGAGGGGAGTCTCCGGACTCTTTGACGCATCTGGCGGAGACATACTTATCGATGCAATGGACGAAGACTTCTATAACACCCTTGTCGGGGTGGATGCGGCTCTATTGCTGCGCCTGTCCACAGGTGCAGTGGACATCGTCGTGACACAGGAGCCCTACGCAGTGGGAGGAAGGGTGTGCGGTATCAGGACACCCAATTTTAAACTGCTTGTGGCCAACTGTGAAGGCACTCCAAGAACCTGCATTTTGGTCAGGAAAGATCTAATTATCTTTCTCCTGGATAATTTAAGTGGTAAAGACCAAACAGTCTGGAGATCGGTAATCGCATATATTGGGTGGTCTCCAGTTACTTGCCTTATGAAGCTGTAGTACCGACTGCTCTATTCAGGAAAGTAGTTGAAGAAGCAACTCTGACGAGGTCGAGCTGATTATTGGCGCAGACACGAACGCTCATTATAATATCTGGAGTAGTACGGATATAAACATTAGGGGTGATTCGCTTCTTGACTTTATTCTTACGACCAACCTAAGTATTTGTAACATAGGTAATAAACCAGCCTTTACAATTAAAGGCAGACAAGAAGTACTAGACGTAACGTTTGCTACAGACCGGCTGTCAGACAAAATTATTGGGTGGAATGTACTGGACGACCACTCATTCTCAGATCTCCATTATATTGAGTTTAAAAGTTACAGCAACGTCTCCAACAGACCTACCCCATTATATCATTCATCCCAATATACAAATAACTTAAGTTATAGATCCACCCTAACATACATATACTATAAGCAAAACTCCCCAATGTACACTGGGAACATTAAAACATAAACAAAACCAACGATCCCACATAACAAAAAGGATCATATTACTTAAATATGCAACATCAATAAAACGCACACACACTCTGTAAAAGACCACCCAATTGAATCAAATAATGTAAACAAAATTGAAAAGTAGAAGTAGATTTTTAGTTTTAAGATTTTATTTGAAAATGAATAATAAATTCACACCACAACTATCAAGTTGTTACTGGCGCAGTCACGGAAGAATCATCTCCCAACAAAAAAGATCAGGAAATAAAGTAAATGATAATTTCACAATTCCTGAGGAAATAAAGTGAAAAAAAAGTTCACAATTTCCAATTAAAAAGTGAAGTGACCCAAGAAGGAAGTGAAGGAAGAAAGCCTAGACTACAGTTCCTCAAAGAAGTGCCAACACTAAGTTTTCAACATCCAAGGAATTGAAGTACGGAAGTCCCAACGACCAGAAGTACCACAGCCATCTTCTCACCTCCAAAAGGACAGCATCACAAACTCAAGGGGACACCAGCATTGGCAGTACTCTTCAAAAGCTTATACAAAAAGTAAAAGTATATTTAGTGTATGTAAGTTTTAATATAATTTAGTAATAAGAAGTGTTTAGTTTTGTAGCATATTTTTTTGTGCAGTGAAAAATATATATTTAACATTTTGAAACAATGGCTCCTCTAACATTAGCAATCGACCCAATCAAATATTTGTCAAGGCTACCGACATTCGACGGAAATTTTAAAGAGCTATATACATTTATTGACTTAGCTGACCGCATAGCTTCGATATTACAAACCTATGACGACACAGCTAAAGCAATATTTTTAGATATTATTAAATCCAAATGGACCAGCAAAAGAAATTAGTAATATCAATAATCATTTAAACTCGTGGGATACACTAAAAACAATATTAGTTGACAATTTTGGAGACAGACTTTGTATAGAACAGTTATACGACGAAATGAGAGCGCCTAAATGTCGAAGCAATGGCAAAGGTTTTTATGATGAAATAATTTCATCATTGAGTAGACTTAATATGAAGACACGTACAGTTTACCAAAATCTGGCGGGATATGAAGCGGTAATTTCGGCTAATAAGAGAACAGCCTTAGAAATATTTAGAAATAAACTAGTAGAATCAATGCGTTCTATAATTATATGTAGAAACCCAAACCCATTGAAGAAGCAATGAAAATACTATTTGACACTGGCTATGCATATTATAATCCAAATCCAAACACAAATTCAAACAAGAATTTCAATAAAAATCAATTCTCAAATCAAAGTTCAAACAAAAATAACTTTAAATACCCAAACAAGAACCAATCAGAAATGCTGATAATCAGGATACAATTTATAATTCGAATGGAATTTATAATCAAAATCCTAATGCATTTAATCACAGTCAGAATCCCAGTTCATCACAGACATATAATCGGGACCAATCAGATAGTGATAGGCCAGTTCCTATGGAAATAGGAAATTTTCAGGTGGACCAGAGGGGTACTGTCTCCACTAATTTGGAACCTAGCGGTGAATGAAATCCTGCTTGATCTAGAACGTTGTGGCTGCAAGGTCGTGGTATATGCGGACGACGTGACAATCGCAGTGAGTGGCAAATTCGTAAACGTCCTCAGAGACATCCTACAGGTGGCTCTGAACAAATTGGCTAGATGGGCCAGAAGCAGCGGTTTGGGCGTAAACCGAAACAAGACAGAATTGGTTACCTTTACTAGGATGAATAAAGTCCCACATGTGGACCCTCCACCTCGGATAAATGGAACAGATCTAGTCTTTTTTGAAAGTGCAAAATTTTTAGGAATAATTCTAGATAGGAAACAGTTAGACGTCGCCTTATATTCCTGCAAAAAGGCTGTAGGGTCGCGGCGGGGTCTCCCTCCTAATATCGTCCACTGGATATATATAGCAGTAGTTCGTCCTATACTGTTATACGGCATTGTGGTATGGTGGACGGCAACTGACAAACTAACCATCACCAGCCTACTAACAAAGGTTCAGAGAACAGCCTGCCTGAGCATAAGCGGAGCCGAGTCTCTACAAGCCCTACTCCATATACGGCCGATTAATATTGTGGCTTAGTCGCCGCCTGTCGTAGCGAACGGACGTGTTATCGCAGAGCGGATAGTTTTTAACCTATTACGCAATACCTATTCACCTACCTACTACGCAACCAGGAGGTTTGTTGTTTATAAAGCGTAGGTTGAATTGGATGCATCGGTCTCTGGACAGAAATTTCTGAGCGTAGTCTGGAAGGCCTATACCGACGTACCTATTACGGGCTAATACTGGCTATGGGGGTGTCTCCCCCAACCAATTTATGATTAAACCAAAAAAGACGAAGGAGATTACGGCGCAGGGGAGGGAAAACCCAGTGCCGGCGACAAGCGTTGACTCAATCAAGCGTTGATTCAAACAATCGTGAGCAAGCAACTTCTACGAGCGTTGGTGCCTTGGATCCCGTAGTCGAAAATGAAACAAGAGCACATCCAGCCGCAGGCAAAACAAATGATAAGACAGATGAAGCAGAACCCAGCCGGGGCTTTAAGCAACCCCAGCCTTTAAAAGCCAGTGGGGACTCTGAATCATCAAATGAAAACAATATCACTATTGCTGCTAACTCAAAGAGACTGTCAGGGGCACAAAGAAGGAAACTGCATAAGACAGAACCTATTACGGGATGCACCTGACAATTCTACCTCCAATACAAACATGGAGGCCGCTAAAAGAGTCAGGTCTCCCGAAGAACATAGCGCTGTGAATGTGACTAAGAAGAAAAAGGGCTCGCCGTCTTCCAATAATTCGGATAAGCATAACCACACAAAAGGAGGTCTCAAGTCTGGGTCCTTCGATTGTAGGCGGTAAAGTTGACCCAATAATGCAGTTCAAGTCAACCAAATCATCCGTTAAGGATGAGGCTTTAACCAAAAAGACTCTACAGACACGGAAAAATCAATTGGCCATAAAGACCATAAAAACAACGTTTTCGAGACGATCTATGCTACACCATAATTGATAGCAGTAGTGCATCTGGCAGAATCCCCGAAGACCAAAAGAGTAACTTCGAAGATTTGGTCTATACGAGGGTAGCGGAATACGTCCTCGAATCTAAGGATGAACCACCAATCGAAGTAATGAGTTGCAAGTTTGAGAGGGGTGTTTTGGTGCTAAGGCTGGCATCACAACGCTGCGCTGGTGTCCTCGTAAAACTTGTGGATAGCTTCCCCTCTCTTGGGACGGCGCAAAGTTAAAATTGGTAAGGAAAAGCGACATTCCTCAACTCATAAAAACGACCATATATGTTAAGGGATGTCCCAGTAAGTTCTCATCAGATTACATACTCGACATCATTGGCAAACAGAATTCAGAACTTTCCGTGAGAAAGTGGGAAGTCTTCTATAGGAAGGATGATACCGAGGGTACTCTCCTCGTGTTAGGCATAGACCCAGAATCCAAGAACAATCTTGTCATGGCGAAGGGCATGGCGTACTTCTTGATCTGGACAGTCTTTTTCAAAATTGGAAAGGTCCCGATTGGCAGGACAAATGAATCGAGTCCAAATATACTGTCTGAAGAGGCAAACACTGGTATTGAACGGATGGAGACAAGTGAGACACTGCCAAAAACTGATGTGGAAGTAGTCAATAACACCACCAGTTCACCAATAGTACCGCCACTTTTGCAGGAAGTTCCCAGCAAAGGTGGTGATCAAAATAAAAAGAGCCACAAAACGATTCAAACCAATGAGGGAGCGACAAAAAATAACACCGCCTCCCAAAATTGTCGACTGGAAGATGGTGTAATAGGTAGTGAACGAAAGGAGGAGAATGACCCACTACCAAATAATGATGGGGTGCCACCAGATAGGATAGACTCCCAAAAGAAACTTTTACTGGAAGGACAATGATTGAGGTCATCCAGATAAACCTCCACCGGAGCGAGACAGCATCCAACGCCCTGATGGACATCATAAATAAAGGCAGGGTTCATATTGCTTTGATCCAGGAACCATGGACAACTAGCTACAAGGTTACTGGATTAAACCATATGAACTGTAACCTTTTCTACGCTAACACAGGTACTCGTCCAAGGACTTGTATTCTGATTGGGGCAGCCTACACGCGATTGGGGCAGCCTACACGCGATTATCTATGTGCAGAAGACATTGAAAACTTATGTGGTTTGGCGGTGGCCGTGCAATTTTAAACCTTATATAACGGTGGTCTGAATAGGAGTGTTCATCCGAAACCCTCCACTCATGAATCTCATCAATAAGATTTTCTGAACATATCGTTATATCTAATACTTCTTCCCTAATTTTGTTAACAAAGGTTGCAGTGTTTCCTATGTTAAGAGTTATGAGGTCATTTGTATTCAAAAATTCGATAAGGGCGTGTCCCCTTTTATTGGTGTTAGTACTACCCCAAGCGATATGATGGGAGTTGGCGTCACATCCAGCTAATAACTCATTACTTGTGTGTTTGGATTCCCTCACCAGACGTTGTAATTCCGACGTAGGTGGCAATGTCGGCGCATCGAATGGCATATATATTGACGCCAGGTACATATTTCCATTACCTTGCCTCAGCACCGTTGCGTCCGATGTTGACAACTCTGGAGAGAAAATAAAACATAAGTTTTTATGACACAGAATACAAGTCCTTGGACGAGTACCTGTGTTAGCGTAGAAAAGGTTACAGTTCATATGGTTTAATCCAGTAACCTTGTAGCTAGTTGTCCATGGTTCCTGGATCAAAGCAATATGAACCCTGCCTTTATTTATGATGTCCATCAGGGCGTTGGATGCTGTCTCGCTCCGGTGGAGGTTTATCTGGATGACCTCAATCATTGTCCTTCCAGTAAAAGTTTCTTTTGGGAGTCTATCCTATCTGGTGGCACCCCCTCATTATTTGGTAGTGGGTCATTCTCCTCCTTTCGTTCACTACCTATTACACCATCTTCCAGTCGACAATTTTGGGAGGCGGTGGATTTTTTGTCGCTCCCTCATTGGTTTGAATCGTTTTGTGGCTCGTTTTATTTTGATCACCACCTTTGCTGGGAACTTCCTGCAAAAGTGGTGAACTGGTGGTGTTATTGACTACTTCCACATCAGTTTTTGGCAGTGTCTCACTTGTCTCCATCCGTTCAATACCAGTGTTTGCCTCTTCAGACAGTATATTTGGACTCGATTCATTTGTCCTGCCAATCGGGACCTTTCCAATTTTGAAAAAGACTGTCCAGATCAAGAAGTACGCCATGCCCTTCGCCATGACAAGATTGTTCTTGGATTCTGGGTCTATGCCTAACACGAGGAGAGTACCCTCGGTATCATCCTTCCTGTAGAAGACTTCCCACTTTCTCACGGAAAGTTCTGAATTCTGTTTGCCAATGATGTCGAGTATGTAATCTGACGAGAACTTACTGGGACATCCCTTAACATATATGGTCGTTTTTATGAGTTCAGGAATGTCGCTTTTCCTTACCAATTTTAACTTTGCGCCGTCCCAAGGAGAGGGGAAGCTATCCACAAGTTTTACGAGGACACCAGCGCAGCGTTGTGATGCCAGCCTTAGCATCAAAACACCCCTCTCAAACTTGCAACTCATTACTTCGATTGGTGGTTCATCCTTAGATTCGAGGACGTATTCCGCTACCCTCGTATAGACCAAATCTTCGAAGTTACTCTTTTGGTCTTCGGGATTCTGCCAGATGCACTACTGCTATCAATTATGGCGTAGCATAGATCGTCTCGAAAATGTTGTTTAGCTATATTAAAATAAGACGGTGGCTTCTTACCCTTCTTTATGGCCAATTGATTTTTCCGTGTCTGTAGAGTCTTTTTGGTTAAAGCCTCATCCTTAACGGATGATTTGGTTGACTTGAACTGCATTATTGGGTCAACTTTACCGCCCACAATCGAAGGACCCAGACTAGAGACCTCCTTTTGTGTGGTTATGCTTATCCGAATTATTGGAAGACGGCGAGCCCTTTTTCTTCTTAGTCACTTTCACAGCGCTATGTTCTTCGGGAGACCTGACTCTTTTAGCGGCCTCCATGTTTGTATTGGAGGTAGAATTGTCAGGTGCATCCCGTAATAGGTTCTGTCGGTTCAACTTATGCAGTTTCCTTCTTTGTGCCCCTGACAGTCTCTTTGAGTTAGCAGCAATAGTGATATTGTTTTCATTTGATGATTCTGAGTCCCCACTGGCTTTTAAAGGCTGGGGTTGCTTAAAGCCCCGGCTGGGTTCTGCTTCATCTGTCTTATCATTTGTTTTGCCTGCGGCTGGATGTGCTCTTGTTTCATTTTCGACTACGGGATCCAAGGCACCAACGCTCGTAGAAGTTGCTTGCTCACGATTGTTTGAATCAACGCTTGATTGAGTCAACGCTTGTCGCCGGCACTGGGTTTTCCCTCCCCTGCGCCGTAATCTCCTTCGTCTTTTTTTGTTTAATCATAAATTGGTTGGGGGAGACACCCCCATAGCCAGTATTAGCCCGTAATAGGTACGTCGGTATAGGCCTTCCAGACTACGCTCAGAAATTTCTGTCCAGAGACCGATGCATCCAATTCAACCTACGCTTTATAAACAACAAACCTCCTGGTTGCGTAGTAGGTAGGTGAATAGGTATTGCGTAATAGGTTAAAAACTATCCGCTCTGCGATAACACGTCCGTTCGCTACGACAGGCGGCGACTAAGCCACAATATTAATCGGCCGTATATGGAGTAGGGCTTGTAGAGACTCGGCTCCGCTTATGCTCAGGCAGGCTGTTCTCTGAACCTTTGTTAGTAGGCTGGTGATGGTTAGTTTGTCAGTTGCCGTCCACCATACCACAATGCCGTATAACAGTATAGGACGAACTACTGCTATATATATCCAGTGGACGATTTTAGGAGGGAGACCCCGCCGCGACCCTACAGCCTTTTTGCAGGAATATAAGGCGACGTCTAACTGTTTCCTATCTAGAATTATTCCTAAAAATTTTGCACTTTCAAAAAAGACTAGATCTGTTCCATTTACCCGAGGTGGAGGGTCCACATGTGGGACTTTATTCATCCTAGTAAAGGGAACCAATTCTGTCTTGTTTCGGTTTACGCCCAAACCGCTGCTTCTGGCCCATCTAGCCAATTTGTTCAGAGCCACCTGTAGGATGTCTCTGAGGACGTTTACGAATTTGCCACTCACTGCGATTGCCACGTCGTCCGCATATACCACGACCTTGCAACCATAACGTTCTAGATCAAGCAGGATTTCATTCACCGCTAGGTTCCAAATTAGTGGAGACAGTACCCCTCTATTTACAAACCTTGTTAGAGTTTTGGACTCAAGACATGCTGTTATGCGTCTTCTGTAGAGCAGACTTTGAATTAGTAATGTAATCAAACTAGAGTTAACTTTTAGATTTGACAGTGCCGCAATTACTGCATTTGAGTGAATGTTGTTAAAAGCCCCTTCTATGACAAGAAATGCCACCATGGTCAATTCCTTGAAATGCAGGGACGATTCGATAGTGCTCACAAGTTCGTGCAGGGCTGATTCTGTAGACTTCCCCTTATTGTAAGCATGTTGGTTCACCGACAGGAGTTTTGTATCCAGGTTTTCCCTAATGAAATAATCTAAAAGTCTTTCCAGACCTTTGAATAGGAAGGAGGATAGGCTAATTATTCTGAAGTCTTTTGGCCTAGTGTGTGATATCTTCCCCGATTTAGGTATGAATACCTCTTTGGTATCCCTCCATCGATTTGGGATGTATGAAAGCCTGATACAGCCTACATAAATTTTCTCCAGCCAGGGGATAATGTACTTCAACATTTTCGGCATTTATGCTGGAGTGATGCCGTCAGGTCCAAGTGACTTGAAGGGCTCAAAGCTGTTAATAGCCCAGCTTATTCTGGATCTCTCAGTCAACAAGCTAGATTCGCTCGCAGTCCACTCGCATTTTTGTTGGTCTTGTTGATCTTCGGGTTCTGTTGGTGAGTTCCCCTGAAAACAGTACATACTGTAGTACATACTATTATCTATTGTTTCATGTCTGGCATGATATATGTTTTGAAGAGATATTGTTGTCGGCATATACTCGTGTTGAAACAGCTAACGCACACACACTAATATGTTCAATATTGAAATGTATTTTTAGTTCATTTATGGGAGGATTATTGCTTTTTATTTCCTTTGATCTACACTGTCACATATAATGAATAGTTTTTTTAATGGAACTTTCATTTTTTTCTTAATTAAATAAAAACGTTTCTTTTTTGTAATTATATCATACATTTTTTAAAATTGATTTTAAATTGAAAATTTTGTATAGCTTGGTATATAGTTATTTTCGCACTGATAAGTGGATCACAGGTTTCGTCTTCACATCTTTTATTTAATTGGTTTTATTTGATTGGGATTATTTTGTGATGGATAAATTACGGCATTTTTATATTTTCACTCGAATTTGCTCGGGAATATTGTTCAAAACAAATATTTTTTTCCACCGGATAGGGCTTTTCATCTTTTTTCCACAAAAATATTATTATTCTCGTACGGAAAGGGGAATCACACTATAGATAACACACAATAGGAGCTCAAGTATTGTGTATCGTTTTAGTCATCCAAGAATTGCGGATTTCACGCTGAGTGCTGCCCGTTCCCAAGTAAAAAGGTTAATAAGTGCCCAATGTGTTGCTGTGTTGGAAGACACTGAAGAAAATAAAATGGAGTTAATGGAGTTGAGAACAGGTTAACTTTTCCTTCCGATGACAAATGAATAAAAACCCAATGATTTTCTCCGTCACTCAGTCACAGCAAATCCTATAGGCCAAAAGCAATAATAAAGAAATATGTCGACAAACTCTTTTTTGAAACCAACTCACTTGATCCAATACAGGATGAAACAAGTAAGAAAGTTTCAGTCGTGTAAACCGACTAAGGTATACCCTCACTTTGTGAGTACTGTAATAAGAAATATTCCACGAGTTAATCTGTCAATTTGTATGGGAGGTACCAGAGGGGGTTTAACAAATACTCATATTTTTCGCTAAACAGTAGATACTTCAAATATGTATATTGTAGTGTACCGAATTGAAAGCGTTTATGTGAACTGGTATATCAAAGTTATGATATATTAAATTTTGGTATGATTTGGCCATTTTGTGTGGGAGGTACCAAAAGCAGTGTGTTAATAACGCCATTTTTTCAAAGGGCTATAAGTTTTTTAAAAAAAATAACACTGTGCAAAATGTTGTTATATTTTCGTGCATTGGTACTCACGCTATAAGCTCTTAACTTTTTGTATAAAATTGTATATTTGTGTGAGAGATACCAAAAGGGGCGTGGCAATAACCAACGTTTTTCACAGGACTGTAGACACTATAAAAGCATAACACTGCACAAAATATCAAGTATATTTAGGCACTGGTATTCAAGTTATAAGCTGTTAACTTTTAGTGCAAAATAGTACATTTGTGTGGGAGGTACCAAAAGGGGCGGTTCAACTACGCCCAATTTTCACAGGACTATAGGTACTATAAAAGTATTACACTGTACAAAATTTCAAGTATTTGTACGAAGTTATATTATAGTTATAAGCAGTTAACTTTTGGTGCAAAATGGTCCATTTGTGCGGCAACTACGCCCATTTCTCGAGGTGATAGTGACTAACATACTAATATTATGTGTAGAATTTCAGAAGATTCGAATAGGTAGTATAGAAGTTATTAAAGAATCAATATTTCACTAAAAGTTAACCCTTTGTGGGGGAGGTACTAGAAGGAGTGGACCAAAATAGCCCATCTTCGAACTCGTCCGGAGATAGATGAAAATATTACCGCACACCAAATTTGAAGTCAATCGGTTACTCCTTTCGAGAGTTATCGTGCGCACCAGCCAGCAGACAGACAGACGGACGGTCATTGCTCATTCGTCTTAAAATGACCCAAAACGAATATCCGCCGAACATACTTGGGTCTTAGGTCACTCCTTCGATGTGTTACACTTTTTTCCGTAGCAAATGATATATACCCTCGTATCACTAAAGTGAGGGTATAAAAACTAGGACTTAAAAAAAAGAAAGTCTCGCTGATATGTTGTGAAAGTGGTTGTCTAGGCAAGAGTTTTGTCCACACAATATATAAGCAATCTTAGCCACCAATATACAAACAAGTAATCTTACCAATGTGTCAGTGTACGAATAAGCAAAGGGAAAGGCTTGATGCCGTGTACCCCAAAGCTATTTGTAGACACATTGGGATTGGAAGTGATACGCTAAATCATCAATGTTTCGTTGAATTCCTGTGGGAATCGTATGTACATATTTACAAGTTAATTGTACCTAAAAACTGCCGATGGTCTCCGATTTGATGACACTTAGTGGAAATGTTAAATATGGTGCTCTGATATAGGATATACAATTTTGTTGAAAAATCTTTAAAACTGTGGGAGATATGTACATTTAAACATTCGAACATATCGTTGCTGATCAGTCATAGTGAACGGACGTGTTTAGCACAGATCGGAAAGTTAAAATCTATTACGCAGTACCTATTACGCAATCGCAAAAAATCTGTACAAAGTCTGGAAGGTCTACATCGTAGTACCTATTATGGACTAATACAGACAAAAAATAAATAAATTCGTTGAGGGGATGCCTTCGTGTTACGATGGAGCGGGGTTCCCCAATCGTCCTACTGTCCGTCCGTTGGTCTTGGCCAAAGCCGAACACACCAAAAATGTTGAAAATTTCGTCCCAGTACTCACAACAGGTGGTACGGTGAGGGGAAAACGTCATGTCCGACCGTCAAAACGGAAGCACAATGAGCACCGGATAGCGCTCAGAGTTTTGACGAAGTTGAGGCTGTTGAGGTTTCGGCTCTTACCGAAAAACAAAAAAAGTCACTTACCTGGGCTAAAGGCGTCATAGAGGCCAATGAGCCGGCTGAAAGGCCAATGAGCCGGCTGAAAGAGCCACAAATTCAGCTGTGTTAACGACTAGTAAAGCCAAAAGAATCAGATCACCTGATGAACCCCTGCCTTCGAAAAAGGCAAGAGGCCCTAATGTCACCATCAACAGGACACTCACCAAGCCCTTCAATGAAGTGGCGAAGGAGAGTCTAGTGATGGCCGTTATAGACAGAAGTAGTGAGGATGGATCCATCCTCAAGGACAAATGGAGCCATGTGAGGTGTGGCCGGGTGCCCAGTTGGATGTTGTCGAAAAAAACAACATCCCTAGTCACCCTAGAGCCATCACCTGGGTTATAGAAGAGCCCTCCAACCCGGCTGACATATTAGAAATAATAAAAGATTCCAATCCTGGTCTATAAAAAAAATGGTCCATAATTGGAGAATCAGCAAGGTGGGTGAGGCGGATGGTAAAAAGCGGCAGGTCAATTTGATCCTTAACGCTGAATCCACCTCCCATATACAACGTGCAAGTGCAACCCTACAATATGACTTCGAGACTATAGTCTTGAAGGTATACTCTTACAAGCAGGATATAGCTCACACTGCGGAAGGTGAGTCGTTCATCTTGGTTGATACATGGCTTTCTGGAAGTGCGGAGGTACCCACGCCCATTATTTCTGGTGACTCCAACACTAACAGAAGATCTGTAACGTCCTTCTCTGAGGACGCAAGCTCTACTTCTGACACAGATGGGCTGAGGGGAGTCTCCGGACTCTTTGACGCATCTGGCGGAGACATACTTATCGATGCAATGGACGAAGACTTCTATAACACCCTTGTCGGGGTGGATGCGGCTCTATTGCTGCGCCTGTCCACAGGTGCAGTGGACATCGTCGTGACACAGGAGCCCTACGCAGTGGGAGGAAGGGTGTGCGGTATCAGGACACCCAATTTTAAACTGCTTGTGGCCAACTGTGAAGGCACTCCAAGAACCTGCATTTTGGTCAGGAAAGATCTAATTATCTTTCTCCTGGATAATTTAAGTGGTAAAGACCAAACAGTCTGGAGATCGGTAATCGCATATATTGGGTGGTCTCCAGTTACTTGCCTTATGAAGCTGTAGTACCGACTGCTCTATTCAGGAAAGTAGTTGAAGAAGCAACTCTGACGAGGTCGAGCTGATTATTGGCGCAGACACGAACGCTCATTATAATATCTGGAGTAGTACGGATATAAACATTAGGGGTGATTCGCTTCTTGACTTTATTCTTACGACCAACCTAAGTATTTGTAACATAGGTAATAAACCAGCCTTTACAATTAAAGGCAGACAAGAAGTACTAGACGTAACGTTTGCTACAGACCGGCTGTCAGACAAAATTATTGGGTGGAATGTACTGGACGACCACTCATTCTCAGATCTCCATTATATTGAGTTTAAAAGTTACAGCAACGTCTCCAACAGACCTACCCCATTATATCATTCATCCCAATATACAAATAACTTAAGTTATAGATCCACCCTAACATACATATACTATAAGCAAAACTCCCCAATGTACACTGGGAACATTAAAACATAAACAAAACCAACTATCCCACATAACAAAAAGGATCATATTACTTAAATATGCAACATCAATAAAACGCACACACACTCTGTAAAAGACCACCCAATTGAATCAAATAATGTAAACAAAATTGAAAAGTAGAAGTAGATTTTTAGTTTTAAGATTTTATTTGAAAATGAATAATAAATTCACACCACAACTATCAAGTTGTTACTGGCGCAGTCACGGAAGAATCATCTCCCAACAAAAAAGATCAGGAAATAAAGTAAATGATAATTTCACAATTCCTGAGGAAATAAAGTGAAAAAAAAGTTCACAATTTCCAATTAAAAAGTGAAGTGACCCAAGAAGGAAGTGAAGGAAGAAAGCCTAGACTACAGTTCCTCAAAGAAGTGCCAACACTAAGTTTTCAACATCCAAGGAATTGAAGTACGGAAGTCCCAACGACCAGAAGTACCACAGCCATCTTCTCACCTCCAAAAGGACAGCATCACAAACTCAAGGGGACACCAGCATTGGCAGTACTCTTCAAAAGCTTATACAAAAAGTAAAAGTATATTTAGTGTATGTAAGTTTTAATATAATTTAGTAATAAGAAGTGTTTAGTTTTGTAGCATATTTTTTTGTGCAGTGAAAAATATATATTTAACATTTTGAAACAATGGCTCCTCTAACATTAGCAATCGACCCAATCAAATATTTGTCAAGGCTACCGACATTCGACGGAAATTTTAAAGAGTTATATACATTTATTGACTTAGCTGACCGCATAGCTTCGATATTACAAACCTATGACGACACAGCTAAAGCAATATTTTTAGATATTATTAAATCCAAATGGACCAGCAAAAGAAATTAGTAATATCAATAATCATTTAAACTCGTGGGATACACTAAAAACAATATTAGTTGACAATTTTGGAGACAGACTTTGTATAGAACAGTTATACGACGAAATGAGAGCGCTTAAATGTCGAAGCAATGGCAAAGGTTTTTATGATGAAATAATTTCATCATTGAGTAGACTTAATATGAAGACACGTACAGTTTACCAAAATCTGGCGGGATATGAAGCGGTAATTTCGGCTAATAAGAGAACAGCCTTAGAAATATTTAGAAATAAACTAGTAGAATCAATGCGTTCTATAATTATATGTAGAAACCCAAACCCATTGAAGAAGCAATGAAAATACTATTTGACACTGGCTATGCATATTATAATCCAAATCCAAACACAAATTCAAACAAGAATTTCAATAAAAATCAATTCTCAAATCAAAGTTCAAACAAAAATAACTTTAAATACCCAAACAAGAACCAATCAGAAATGCTGATAATCAGGATACAATTTATAATTCGAATGGAATTTATAATCAAAATCCTAATGCATTTAATCACAGTCAGAATCCCAGTTCATCACAGACATATAATCGGGACCAATCAGATAGTGATAGGCCAGTTCCTATGGAAATAGGAAATTTTCAGGTGGACCCTTTAACAGCCTCACATACATAACTATAGGTAGATGTAGATTCTTAATTGACACAGGGGCAACAGATTCCTTAGCAAACCCTAAAGTCTTTCATGACACCAAAATTGTAAAATTAAAAAAACCAGTTGTTATGTGTGCTTTAAACAATATTCATAAAGTTTCGGAAAAAGCAGTTGTAAAAGCCTTCAATGAATTCAAACTAGTTGGCGAGAATTTTGAATTCTACATATATAATTTTAATAATGAATTTGAGGGTCTAATAGGCCATGGTATTTTAAGGAAATATAAAGCTATAGTCAATTTTGAAGAGAACTATTTGATGATAAATAACCAAAAATTCGTCCTACACTTTGACAATAAAAAGAAAATAGTTATGAACATACTGCCTGGTGAACACTCATATAGAATTCCTACTTTCTCTCGAGAAAAGAATATACTTATCAACAAAATAGCAAATAATACTAAAGATTTAATAATCAACGATGGACTATATAGTTGCAGACATTTTGGGACAGAAATAACAATAAATAATAGGACAGACAAAGAACATAAGATAGAATTAGAGAATTTATTAGACATTCAGGAAGTTAGGGAAATACTCAAAGAGAAATACTCAAAGAAAGAGTCCGTGTGCGAATATCAATAGCGAAAATATTGATTTCCACTCGGTAATGGATAACATAAGGATAGATCATTTAAACTCAGAGGAGAAATCTGAATTTAACAGACTCATAAAGGAGTTCCAGGGAATTTTTTCCGATAGGGAAAAACTTTCGTTTACAAATGAAGTAAAGCGTAGTATAATTACGACAGATGAGATTCCTGTAAGAAGTAAGGTTTACAGATATCCTTATATTCACAAGGAGGAGATCCAGCGACAAATAACGGAGATGTTGGAAAATGGGATTATTGCACCGAGCAATAGTCCTTACAACAGTCCTGTTTGGGTCGTGCCGAAGAAATCTGATGCATCAGGCGTCAAAAGTACAGACTAGTAATAGATTATAAGAAGTTGAACGGGAAGACTATTGATGACAACTATCCTATCCCAAATATTACAGATATATTAGATAAGTTGGGGAAATCAAATTATTTTTCTATTCTTGATCTTAAGAGCGGTTTTCATCAAATAGAAGTTGAGGAAAAAGATAGGCCAAAAACTGCTTTCTCTGTCGACAATGGTCATTATCAATTTAATAGAATGCCATTCGACTTGAAAAATGCCCCAAGCACTTTTCAACGATTGGTAGACAACATTCTGAGAGAAAATGTATCTAGAAGAGAATGTATGGTGTACATGGATGACATCATTGTTTTTTCCAATGGTTCAGAGGAACACATAAAGAATTTGAAATCGGTGTTAATAAAATTGAGGAATGCGAGACTTAAGGTCCAATTAGATAAATGCGAATTTTTAAGAAAAGAGGTCGAATTTCTAGGTCACACAGTGAATGAGATGGGTGTGTTTCCGAACAAAAAGAAAGTAGAAATAATTAATAAATTGTCGCTTCCCAGAACTGAGAAAGAAATAAAATCATTTTTAGGAATGAGCGGATATTACCGCAGATTCATAAAAAATTATGCTCATATTGCTAAACCAATGACAAAGTTTTTGAAAAAGGATATTCAAATTAATATTAGTGATACTGATTACATTTGTTCCTTCAATACATTAAAAGATAAACGAGTTAAGTCACCGATTCTTATATATCCGGATTTCAGTGTACCATTTGAAATAACGACGGACGCTAGTAATGTAGCTATAGGAGGAGTTTTATCGCAAAACGATAAACCTATAGCGTATATATCTAGAACTTTGAACGAGCATGAAATTAATTACTCGACAATAGAAAAGGAATGTTTGGGAATAGTTTGGTGTCTCAAACGATTTAGGCCCTACGTTTATGGAAGGAAAATTAAACTATATACGGACCACAAACCTCTCATCTGGTTGAATAATTTGAAGGAACCGAATTCGAAATTGATGAGATGGAGGGTTCAGATAGGTGAATACGACTTTGAGATAAATTATAAAGAAGGACACTTGAATAAAGTAGCAGATTGTTTGAGCAGGATAGAAATTAACAATTTAGTAGAACAAGATTCAGATACTCTAATTCATATAACTCAAAGACCGATAAACTTCTTCAAAACTCAAATCATTATAGAAAAGATATCTTCAGGATCAGCATCTATAAAGAACATTCATATTCATAATTCGTATCGTAAAATTATTAAAGCAAAGGAGTTCGATAACGACTTTGTGAAATCCATTATTTCTAATCACTTTGATCAAACTAAGATCAACGCTATCTATCTAAATGATGATCTTTTTGAAATATTTAAAAATATACACCAACAATTTCATAAGGAAGTTAAAATTATAAGATCTTTAAGTAAACTAATTTACATAATAGACAAAGAAAACTTACGGGAAATTATATCAGCAGAACATGTAAGGAACAATCATAGAGGGATTGATGAGAATTTCTCCCAAATAAAAGATAGATATTATTATCCCAAGCTGAAATCCAAAATAACGGAATTTATAAATAATTGCGAGACATGCATTTTGGCTAAGTATGAACGAAATCCTGAACTTATACGGTACATGATTTCAGAAACCCCTAAAACACCCAATGAGATAATTCATATGTACGTATTTTACTCAATTGGCAAATCTCTCTTCATTACCATGATAGATAAATTCACTAAAGTTGCCTTAATTACAAGGATAGAAAATCGATCAGACCCCGAATTTAGAAAAGCGATCTTGAGGTATATTAGTACATACGGACAAATGAAGATAATTGTGACAGACAACGAACTAGGAATGAAATCAAAGGGGATGAATACATTTTTGAAAGATAGGAATATCGAAATCCACTTTACTTCTAGCTTAAACCATAATAGTAATAGCGACGTTGAGAGACTCCATAATACCATTAATGAACATTTGAGGATCTTAAGGCACGCGATGAGGAATGTCCCAATAGAAAAACAAATGATTTTAATCAATGGATATTATAATGACAGTATTCATAATACGACCAATACAAAGCCTATCAACTTTGTAAATGGTTTAATGACAGTATTCATAATATGACCAATACAAAGCCTATCAACTTTGTAAATGGTAGGATAGGAGAATGTGAATATAATGACATATCGTCGGCTCAATGCTATTTTGTTCCATACGCCATTTTGTATGATCGGAGAAAAACGCAATTTATTGTTTGAGTAAAAACGGGACTGAAGAGTTACACACTTTTTATTTCATAGGGTTCCCAACAGTGTTTGTATGATTCTCATGCATTTCTATGCCATTACATCCAAAAATAAGCAAGTTATAACAATTTTTGTACTTGGCATTTTGGTCCATATCCACTTTTATTTTAATATTTTTTCGTATTTGTATTACATGGACCACAAAAAGGGTCGGTATGGAAGGACACTAATTTACATATTGTGATCGAAAGAACGTAAAATACTTAGTGAAAAAAATAGGGCGATAGAAAAATTGAGTCATAGAACAAACATATAGAAATTATTTCCCGTTATTCAGAGTAAAACAAATTTACCCTACCAATATCTCGAAAACTAGGCGAGATAGGAAAAAAATGATTGCAGATTCTGAAAGAGCATGCTTGTAACCCATATTATCAACTCCTAACTCAAAAAACACAAAAATGGCGTATGGACCAAAATAGTATTAAGCCGACGATATATGAAAGAATTCTAAGGAAAATCGATTTAGACAAAAACGAGAGATACCTACCAGTCAAGATTGGAGAGGACAAATTAATCGACCATAACCGAATTGGAGGTAGCCAAAAACCAAATTGGAGAAAATATGAAATTATTACGCGAAACTTTACCAAGCGATTCTATAAATGATAGCATATATGAAACCTTAGTAAGAAACTTTATAGAATTAGAATCAAAACTTAAGACTATAATGCCAAGAAACCGAAATAAGCGAGGACTCATTAATCTTTTAGGCAAGGCATTGAAGGTAATTGCCGGGACGTTGGACAGTGATGACGAGGAAATGATTGCAAACTCTTTACATAATTTGAATATCGATACAACACACCTTATAGAAGAGAACAATAAACAAGTTAGAATTAATAAGGAACTACAAGATCAAATTGAAAGTTTGAAGAAACATATATTAAATCAGCAAAGATATATCTCGGGTCATATTAGAAGTCTCATATTTAACACTCAAATTAAAGACAACTTTCAATATATAAAAATTATTTTTCAAATACATAATGACATCAATTCATTATTACCCTTAACCGACACTATAGAAGACGTTATTTTGACAAGTAGATTAGGAATTTTGACAAGAAATATTTTGACAGACGGAGAATCAAAGTTGGTAACAACAAATGAGGAGTTTAAAGAAATTAGAATAGCATCACTTATATATTGCTGTCAATTATAATATTGACAATCTTATACCTCGTTTCGGACCACAAGTTTTTGAAAAATATATTCTAGAGCCATTATTAAATGAAAATAATGAAACTGTATCACTATCACAAAAAGAAATAATTTTAGATGATAATAAAGCTATATATAAGATTCAACCAAAAGATAATAAAATTAAAAACTTAATTAATGTTAATGACAAATGTATAGAAAATATTTTTATTTCAAAAACATTGAACAATTGTATTAAAATAAGAAAAGAACCAAAAGAAATTGTAAAAGAATTGGGCTTTGGTCTTATCATTGTTAAAAATTTGAAGAGAAAAGAAATAAAACAAAATTGTAATAAAAATACTATATTTATCTAAGGAACAAAACTTGTTAAATTTAGAAACTGCTCAATAGATATAAGCAATCAAATTTTTATAAATCTTAACGAAATAATTGTAAATCATTATGTAAATCCCGGTTAATCAAAGAAAATTGAAAACAAAAATGAAGCTCAAGAAGAGCTATCTTTAAACATATTAAACTTTAAAACTATAGAAACAAGAAATCTTATAGAGAAATCAAACGAAAGAATTGTTCATAATAACATTCTCTTATATTTTATAATGAGTACCATACTTACCTTTTTTGTTGTTATAATTATTAAACTTGGGAAAACGATTTTATTAAACAGAACTAAAAATGCTCCGAGGACGGAAGCATTAACAAACGATGGGGGAGTTACAGCAACGTCTCCAACAGACCTACCCCATTATATCATTCATCCCAATATACAAATAACTTATGTTAAAGATCCACCCTTACATACATATAATATAAGCAAAACTCCCCAATGTACACTGGGATCATTAAAACATAAACAAAACCAACGATCACACATAACAAAGAAGATCATATTACTTAAATATGCAACATCAATAAAACTGTAAAAGACCACCCAATTGAATCAAATAATGTAAACAAAATTGAAAAGTAGAAGTAGATCTTTAGTTTTAAGATTTTATTTGAAAATGAATAATAAATTCACACCACAACTATCAAGTTGTTACTTTTAAACTCGCTGAAAAAGCGCCTGAACCTGCCATCCACAGAAATGTGAGAAAGGCAAAGTGGCACCTGTATGAGAAGAATTTCAAGAAAGTCCTCAACTCCAAACTTCTGTACGAACCGAATGACAAAGCCGGTCTGGATAATCTGGTCGAGCATATCACCACATCATTCAATAGTTCCCTTGAAGAAACCTGTCCTAAAACAAGGTTCAAGGGTAAAACTAAATCCCCGTGGTGGACTTCTGAGCTAACGGCTATGAATAAGACCTGCATCAAGTTATTCAACAAGGCTAAATCTACTGGGGTCGGTAATGTTTGGGATGCCTATAAAGAGCAACTCCAGATCTATAAGAAGGAGCTTAGAAAGGCGCAAAGACGCTCTTGCTATACCTTCTGAGGCGAAGTGGTAAAGGTCTCCGACGCCTCAAGGCGTGGGTTACATGCAAGATGAGGCAAATAACTGGACAAAAAACAGCGAGCAGTCGCTGAATGAACTGCTCGACACACATTTCCCGGGGAACTCACCAACAGAACCCGAAGATCAGCAAGACCAACAAGAATGCGAGTGAACTGCGAGCGTTGCTAGCTTGTTGACTGCGAGATCCAGAATAAGCTGGGCTATTAACAGATTTGAGCCCTTCAAGTCACCTGGACCAGACGGCATCACTCCAGCAGAAATGCAGAAAATGTTGAAGTACATTATGTAAGCTGTTTCAGGCTTTCATACATCCCGAATCGATGGAGGGATACCAAAGTGGTATTCATACCTAATGCGGGGAAGATATCACACACTAGGCCAAAAGACTTCAGACCAATTAGCCTATCCTCCTTCCTATATATTTCATTAGGCAAAACCTGGATACAAAACTCCTGTCGGTGAACCAACATGCTAGTTATTTGCCTCATCTTGCAAGTCTACAGAATCAGCCCTGCACGAACTTGTGAGCACTATCGAATCGTCCCTGCATTTCAAGGAATTCACCATGGTGGCATTTCATGACATAGAAGGGGCTTTTAACAACATTCACTAAGATGCAGTAATTGCTGCACTGTCACAACTAAAAGTTAACTCTAGTTTGATTAGACTAATTCAAAGTCTGCTCAACAGAAGACGCATAACAGCATGTCTTGGGTCCACAACTCTAACAAGGTTTGTAAACAGAGGGACCCAGCAAGGAGGAGTACTGTCTCCACTAATAGCGGTGAATAAAATACTGCTAGATCTAGAACGTTGTGGCTGCAAGGTCGTGGCATATGCGGACGACGTGGCAATCGCATTCTACAGGTGGCTCTGAACAAATTGGATTGATGGGCCAGAAGCAGTGGTTTGGGCGTAAACCCAAACAAGACAGAATTTGTTCTCTTTACTAGGATGAATAATGTCCCACATGTGGACCCTCCACCTCGTATAAATGGAACAGATCTAGTCTTTTCTGACTAGATCCTAAATTATTTTTAGGAATAATTCTAGATAGAAAAATGTTATTTAGACCTAACGTATTGGAACGTGTAAAGAAGGCCAACATCACTATGATTCTCGCCAGAGATGAATGGGTTGGAAGAATACCAGGTAATAGAAACCATCTCCACTTATACACGGATGGTTCGAAACTTGATGAAAAGGTTGACTTCGGAGTACACTGTGCAGAGCTTAGTTTTGATATAGCTCACAGACTACTAGATACCTGCAGTGTCTATCAAGCCGTAATAATGGCAATATGGGAAGTCGCCAAGTGGCTGAGTCGCAACATAGTAACCAACACTGGCGTTGTCATTTACTCGGACAGCCAGGCTGCGATCAATTCTCTGGAGGCAACATCCCTGAGCAGTTTAATATACACCTCATTTGGGTGCCTGGCCATAGGGATATCCCGGGGAACTGCAAAGCCGATGAACTTGCTAGGAAAGGGACGACATTTCAAATTCTCTAAGAATTTGCATATATTGGTGCGCCACTATCCACGTGCAAGTTTGGTTAGGCAAGAGGCAATCAGGTAGTCCATCGAAAGATGGACAGAAATCGGCACCTGCAGGGTAGCTCGACAAATCTGGCCAAGGTATGACCTCTCAGGTCAAAGATCAAAATATCTCCTCGCAGTACAGAGGCAAAGATTGTCTACGTTAGTATAAGTTCTGACGGGACACTGCTTGATTGGCGAACACGCCAAAAGATTGGTTATTAACTCTAATGACTTCTGCAGAAGCTGTGGAGATGAGGAAGAAGTGGAGAGCATTGAGCACTTGCTATGCGACTGCCCGCTCTGAGTAAACGACGACTGGACATACTAGGTAGGCCTAACAGATCTTTCCAGTACCGATATTCGATAATATTTGTATATCAAACAGTTTGGTTTCGATGAGGGGCATTTCAGCCCGTGGTAACACTAGAGACCTAAACTGGTCTATGTGAGCTTGTATAAAAAAAATACGGCTGCCACCCTAACCTAAACCTAAACATTCGAAATTGGGCAAAAAATATCGAAAAGTGCTTGCATTCAAATATTGTGCCCTATATGTCAAAAAAAAATTAATTTTGAGATCGCCGGTTGTTGGGTTCAAAATTCCTGGGTTATATATAATTTTATATATAATTTTTTTTATTTTTTAAGGGTGAAAAACTGTTTTTAAATTGGAAGACGACAGCTACAAGAGATCCTACTTCCCCCCCCCCCCCGACAAAATCAGATTTGAGGAAACACAGGAACTCAAAACTGATCCCGATTGGAGCTGAATTAAATCGCTGTACTATTATTTCATGTCTTTTGCGTGATATATTCCGACTGACCTTACACTCAGATCAGACGGAATATTTACGTTGGGCTTGGTTGAGCTTCTTCTTGCACCAATACGCCTCCTATTCCAGTGCTGCTTGCATCACAGTGTATGAAAAACGGCTGTGTGAAGTTGGGACTGTGCAGAACTGAGGCGGTGGACAAGATGGACTTCAAATCGTCAAAGGCTACACCAGCTTCCTCGCACCAAACAAATTTCCGATTAGTTTTTAACAAATCTGTTAGAGGACTTGTGACAGAATCATAGTTCCTTATGAAATTCCGGTAACAACCGGACATACCCAAATAACTCCTAAGCTGCTTAACGGATTTCGGTGTAGGGAACTCACCGACTAGGTGTGTCTAACCTCGGCTACGCAAAACTTCGAATTTTCAATATTTATTGTCAACCCGGAAGAACGGATTTGTCGCGAGATTTCCTTCAAAACTTCCAGATGTCGATCGAAAGAGTCGGACACTATCCACAAGTCGTCTAGATAAACAAACACTTCAGTTCTTAAGTTCGCCGGAATCACTTTGTCCATCTGCCTTGACATCGTCTATGGTGCATTACAAAGTCCAAAAGGCATGACCTTAAAGTGGTACAAGGGACGGCCAGGAACGGTGAATGGTGTTTTATCTTTCGACGACTTGTCAAAAGTTATTTGCCAGAACACATCTTTAAGGTCCAAGCTCGTTATGTACTCGGCCTTAGGAAGTCTACTCGGGATACCGTCGATGTGCGGCAAAGGATATGCATCCTTGACCGTCACTGAGTTGACCTTACTGCTGTCCAAGCACAAACGAACTTTCCCAGGCTTACGAACTAGCACCATCGGAAAAGACTAAGGGATTTCCGACTCTTCGATCACATTCATTTCCAACATTCGATCTATCTTAGCGTAAATAAGTTCCTCAATAGCTGGGGAGACTGGGAAATGTCTTTGCTTTATTGGAGTTGCATCTCCAACATCTATAACGTGTGAAATCACGTTAGTTCTTCCCAGGCCTTCTTTGAAGAATGAAGGAAAACTGATAATAACTGATTTAATAGACACCGTTCGGTGTCGGACATTGGTAGCTAATCAGAGAGTTCTGAAATTTCTCCCGGAAACAATTTCGTATTTAATTCCGACACAAGCCCAAGAGGTAATAAATCATAAAGCTGCAAAAAATCTATTCCGAGGTACAGATTTTGCGATTGGTTGGGTACAATATAAAATGAAATTATTTTGCTAACACCTCGAAGAGATATTTGGGTTTTAATAACCCCTAAAACAGACTGACATTTCCCATCCGCCGTCCTAACTACCGACTTAAACCTCAACCCCTATTAACACAAAACAAAATAACCGAGCGTTAGAGCTAACGAAAGTTAAATTGTATGGAATTTGAGAGCTATAACCGGTAGTGAGCTCTTAAACCTAGTTTATTTATTTATTGTTTATGGCCCTTAATATCTTTATTATTTTCCAATATATCCCTGGCTGTATCCGCCCCAAGCAACTAACAGATGCTCCTGTATCAAGTAGACCGCTGATAGTTTTCCCAAGCAGTTGAACCTGAGCGTAAGGTCTGACATCATTAGGCTTATCATAGTTATATGGAACTCAAACGGGATCGTCGCGTATTGTTCACATTATTCCAAAAACATTTCTTACGTCCAGTGCATCTCATGTTTTTGGCCGAATATTTTAGCTCTCTTAGCATTATATTCGGCTAACCGAAAATGAAAAGGTTTGAAGTATGTTGGTGGAGCAAGAGAGAACCCGGAAGGAAATTTGTTCGTTGTACGATTAGGAAGGATCGAATTAGAAGAAAATTGGTCCGGGGTAATTTCGAGATCATTCAAACAATCAGATTTGATCAAAGCGGACTTATTATTTACCATAGGACTATCGTATGGAATAGTTTGATTTATTAATCGGTGTTCGTTCCGGATGTCTTCATCGGTTTGCGTGCACTTTTCAGTGCACTTGTTTCCGAGTTTTTTGAAGTGCATGAATGACAGTTGGGTTTGAAAACATTTAAAGCACCACAGCTACAACGGAAAACTCGCCTGTTATCTAAACAATCTTCTTTATCTTTTAAAAAAGATAAAGAAGATGGCAAAGTATGTCCCGGAAAACTAGATGGTTGTGCTGCAATGTTGCACGAGGCACAGCCCTTAGCCTGCTGATGCTTGCCTCAATCAATTTGGACAACTCCTGGCTAAGGCTTGACATTAATTCATCTTGTTGAGCTTTCACGGCGTTAACAACAAAATTCCTAATATGCTCCACTTGAACCGAATTTAAACCTGATGGAGCGGATGCACCTGTGCCTAATAGGTTGGAGTCGCCTCTGTCAGAGAACCAGATTCACCTGGAGGTGAAGACCCACGAATACCTGATCGACTGGAATCAAACTCCCTGGCTCTATGAGATTGGGACCTAGTAACCATTATTGATGGAGTAATGCAAACATTTGCGGGAGTTGTCATACTAAGGGAAGTCAAAGCTATGTTGCAAGTGGGGCAGTTAGGGTTGGTTTTTGAATGATTAGTTAAACATGACTTATGAAAGACAAGTTCACAAACAGTAGTATAAGCGTAACCAGAATTTGCCACAGATTTTCGGCAAATTCCACAATCGGGAACTATCCCCGCGGTAGATAAATCCTCAGTACTTCGCGTAACAGGCATGATAATTAACAAGGAAAAAAATCGGTGAATGAAAACTAAATTGAAATAATTGCTTATTAAATTTGTGTTAATACCCTTTGTTCCTCATTAGGGAAAAACAGAAAGTTTAATTATATATTAAAAAGTACCATTCGATAATTTAGAATAGGGAATCAGTTCACAGAAAACCGAAAATTAATGTAACTATTAAAATGGGAATACGCCAAATGTAATTTAATCAAAACAAGATATTTATATTTGATTTCGGGGATTATAGTGGGAAAGGGGTAGTCAAATCTCATAACATGTAAGTCATTTCGAATTCCGGAAAATATAAGATTTGATAGAAAAGTAGAGCAAACATAGATGGTAATAATTCGAAATAAATCCACACAGTCGTTTCCGGTCAAAAGCCTTTATAGAAATGAGGGGTAATATTTTCACCAATACTTGAGTGAATAGTGGTTTGATAATACTAGAGTGTCTAGACCATGCCAACTTCCAATTCATTACTTGAGCACACATGAAAATGTAAGTAAAGGAAGATTTGAAAAAAAGAAATAAGGAGGAGAAAACAAAACTTGGACTCCCGTTAGTAAAGACTTAGTTTTGTTATATATATTTTTTAAGAGCCACACAACTAATCTGGGAAGATCACCCAAAGATGGAAAACTGAAAATTGTTAATTTATAGCTGTGTCGGGCCACACGTTGGCCGCCATAAATAATCTTTTGTAGCATGCAACGTACCGACGATCATCGTCTTTTAATGGCTTGTTCTTATGAACCTTCTTGTCGGCTAGAGGGAGGGTTCTTTCACTGTTTGAGTTCAGTATCGAACAAAACTACAAAAAAACTATTTTATTTTTGCGTGCAGGAGGATCTTATTAAATAATGGAATAGGAAAGATATAGGAATTCATAGATTTTGTGGTAGTGAGAAGTTTCTCGATGCAAAGGTGTTGGCATCGTATGATTCGCCCGCCCAACCATGAACAATACTAAAGCCACTATAAACAATATTTTTTGCATTGGTCCCACTGTGACTACCCCTTTACATTATTTATTTCCACCAAAATATTCAGAAATTGATTTACAATTCATGATTAATTTATTGCAAGAGAGAAAATTAAAATCGACCAATTGACTGGTTTCCTAATGGGTTTATCATTCAAATAACACTAACAGTAATACTGAAATAATAATTAACATTTAAAATTACTTCACCAAAAACTAATAATTATTTAATTGATTAACCAAACCGAAATTATATAACATGTGTCTACAATTATTATTAACAAACAAGCAACTCAAATAAATGTGGGTGCAGGATCAAAAGGAAAAAAACTGAAAAAGATATATCCAGTTCGGATATCATGGGTTAAAGACAAATGTAATAAAAAAAAACATGCAATAAACAAATTTAAATATGCATAGCAACTGTTTTCTTCTTTCAGATTAAACAACATTTGAAACCAAATTTGAGTTATTTTACTATAAAACAATAGAAGAAATCAAGTTAATATTACTGTGTGCAGTCGTTTCACAAAAAAATAACTTTAAATTAATTTTATATTATATTTTTTCTTCTTTTATGTTAATTTTCAATAATTCAAATTCATAGAAAACCCGTTTTTTAACTTAAAATTCTTCGATAACTCATGAAATAGATGTACGAGGAGCTAGGCTGTTAAGCAATTGTATTTTCTTCACCGTTTTAAAAAAAAATTGCATTCTATAATATTAACCTCGGCTACGCAAAACTTCGAATTTTCAATATTTATTGTCAACCCGGAAGAACGGATTTGTCGCGAGATTTCCTTCAAAACTTCCAGATGTCGATCGAAAGAGTCGGACACTATCCACAAGTCGTCTAGATAAACAAACACTTCAGTTCTTAAGTTCGCCGGAATCACTTTGTCCATCTGCCTTGACATCGTCTATGGTGCATTACAAAGTCCAAAAGGCATGACCTTAAAGTGGTACAAGGGACGGCCAGGAACGGTGAATGGTGTTTTATCTTTCGACGACTTGTCAAAAGTTATTTGCCAGAACACATCTTTAAGGTCCAAGCTCGTTATGTACTCGGCCTTAGGAAGTCTACTCGGGATACCGTCAATGTGCGGCAAAGGATATGCATCCTTGACCGTCACTGAGTTGACCTTACTGCTGTCGCGTATTGTTCACATTATTCCAAAAACATTTCTCGTCCAGTGCATCTCATGTTTTTGGCCGAATATTTTAGCTCTCTTAGCATTATATTCGGCTAACCGAAAATGAAAAGGTTTGAAGTATGTTGGTGGAGCAAGAGAGAACCCGGAAGGAAATTTGTTCGTTGTACGATTAGGAAGGATCGAATTAGAAGAAAATTGGTCCGGGGTAATTTCGAGATCATTCAAACAATCAGATTTGATCAAAGCGGACTTATTATTTACCATAGGACTATCGTATGGAATAGTTTGATTTATTAATCGGTGTTCGTTCCGGATGTCTTCATCGGTTTGCGTGCACTTTTCAGTGCACTTGTTTCCGAGTTTTTTGAAGTGCATGAATGACAGTTGGTTTTGAAAACATTTAAAGCACCACAACCACAACGGAAAACTCGCTGCAATGTTGCACGAGGCACAGCCCTTAGCCTGCTGATGCTTGCCTCAATCAATTTGGACAACTCCTGGCTAAGGCTTGACATTAATTCATCTTGTTGAGCTTTCACGGCGTTAACAACGAAATTCCTAATATGCTCCACTTGAACCGAATTTAAACCTGATGGAGCGGATGCACCTGTGCCTAATAGGTTGGAGTCGCCTCTGTCAGAGAATCAGATTCACCTGGAGGTGAAGACCCACGAATACCTGATCGACTGGAATCAAACTCCCTGGCTCTATGAGATTGGGACCTAGTAACCATTATTGATGGAGTAATGCAAACATTTGCGGGAGTTGTCATACTAAGGGAAGTCAAAGCTATGTTGCAAGTGGGGCAGTTAGGGTTGGTTTTTGAATGATTAGTTAAACATGACTTATGAAAGACAAGTTCACAAACAGTAGTATAAGCGTAACCAGAATTTGCCACAGATTTTCGGCAAATTCCACAATCGGGAACTATCCCCGCGGTAGATAAATCCTCAGTACTTCGCGTAACAGGCATGATAATTAACAAGGAAAAAAATCGGTGAATGAAAACTAAATTGAAATAATTGCTTATTAAATTTGTGTTAATACCCTTTGTTCCTCATTAGGGAAAAACAGAAAGTTTAATTATATATTAAAAAGTACCATTCGATAATTTAGAATAGGGAATCAGTTCACAGAAAACCGAAAATTAATGTAACTATTAAAATGGGAATACGCCAAATGTAATTTAATCAAAACAAGATATTTATATTTGATTTCGGGGATTATAGTGGGAAAGGGGTAGTCAAATCTCATAACATGTAAGTCATTTCGAATTCCGGAAAATATAAGATTTGATAGAAAAGTAGAGCAAACATAGATGGTAATAATTCGAAATAAATCCACACAGTCGTTTCCGGTCAAAAGCCTTTATAGAAATGAGGGGTAATATTTTCACCAATACTTGAGTGAATAGTGGTTTGATAATACTAGAGTGTCTAGACCATGCCAACTTCCAATTCATTACTTGAGCACACATGAAAATGTAAGTAAAGGAAGATTTGAAAAAAAGAAATAAGGAGGAGAAAACAAAACTTGGACTCCCGTTAGTAAAGACTTAGTTTTGTTATATATATTTTTTAAGAGCCACACAACTAATCTGGGAAGATCACCCAAAGATGGAAAACTGAAAATTGTTAATTTATAGCTGTGTCGGGCCACACGTTGGGCGCCATAAATAATCTTTTGTAGCATGCAACGTACCGACGATCATCGTCTTTTAATGGCTTGTTCTTATGAACCTTCTTGTCGGCTAGAGGGAGGGTTCTTTCACTGTTTGAGTTCAGTATCGAACAAAACTACAAAAAAACTATTTTATTTTTGCGTGCAGGAGGATCTTATTAAATAATGGAATAGGAAAGATATAGGAATTTATAGATTTTGTGGTAGTGAGAAGTTTCTCGATGCAAAGGTGTTGGCATCGTATGATTCGCCCGCCCAACCATGAACAATACTAAAGCCACTATAAACAATATTTTTTGCATTGGTCCCACTGTGACTACCCCTTTACATTATTTATTTCCACCAAAATATTCAGAAATTGATTTACAATTCATGATTAATTTATTGCAAGAGAGAAAATTAAAATCGACCAATTGACTGGTTTCCTAATGGGTTTATCATTCAAATAACACTAACAGTAATACTGAAATAATAATTAACATTTAAAATTACTTCACCAAAAACTAATAATTATTTAATTGATTAACCAAACCGAAATTATATAACATGTGTCTACAATTATTATTAACAAACAAGCAACTCAAATAAATGTGGGTGCAGGATCAAAAGGAAAAAAACTGAAAAAGATATATCCAGTTCGGATATCATGGGTTAAAGACAAATGTAATAAAAAAAAACATGCAATAAACAAATTTAAATATGCATAGCAACTGTTTTCTTCTTTCAGATTAAACAACATTTGAAACCAAATTTGAGTTATTTTACTATAAAACAATAGAAGAAATCAAGTTAATATTACTGTGTGCAGTCGTTTCACAAAAAAATAACTTTAAATTAATTTTATATCATATTTTTTCTTCTTTTATGTTAATTTTCAATAATTCAAATTCATAGAAAACCCGTTTTTTAACTTAAAATTCTTCGATAACTCATGAAATAGATGTACGAGGAGCTAGGCTGTTAAGCAATTGTATTTTCTTCACCGTTTTAAAAAAAAATTGCATTCTATAATATTAACCTCGGCTAAGCAAAACTTCGAATTTTCAATATTTATTGTCAACCCGGAAGAACGGATTTGTCGCGAGATTTCCTTCAAAACTTCCAGATGTCGATCGAAAGAGTCGGACACTATCCACAAGTCGTCTAGATAAACAAACACTTCAGTTCTTAAGTTCGCCGGAATCACTTTGTCCATCTGCCTTGACATCGTCTATGGTGCATTACAAAGTCCAAAAGGCATGACCTTAAAGTGGTACAAGGGACGGCCAGGAACGGTGAATGGTGTTTTATCTTTCGACGACTTGTCAAAAGTTATTTGCCAGAACACATCTTTAAGGTCCAAGCTCGTTATGTACTCGGCCTTAGGAAGTCTACTCGGGATACCGTCAATGTGCGGCAAAGGATATGCATCCTTGACCGTCACTGAGTTGACCTTACTGCTGTCCAAGCACAAACGAACTTTCCCAGGCTTACGAACTAGCACCATCGGAAAAGACCAAGGGATTTCCGACTCTTCGATCACATTCATTTCCAACATTCGATCTATCTTAGCGTAAATAAGTTCCTCAATAGCTGGGGAGACTGGGAAATGTCTTTGCTTTATTGGAGTTGCATCTCCAACATCTATAACGTGTGAAATCACGTTAGTTCTTCCCAGGCCTTCTTTGAAGAATGAAGGAAAACTGATAATAACTGATTTAATAGACACCGTTCGGTGTCGGACATTGGTAGCTAATCAGAGAGTTCTGAAATTTCTCCCGGAAACAATTTCGTATTTAATTCCGACACAAGCCCAAGAGGTAATAAATCATAAAGCTGCAAAAAATCTATTCCGAGGTACAGATTTTGCGATTGGTTGGGTACAATATAAAATGAAATTATTTTGCTAACACCTCGAAGAGATATTTGGGTTTTAATAACCCCTAAAACAGACTGACATTTCCCATCCGCCGTCCTAACTACCGACTTAAACCTCAACCCCCATTAACACAAAACAAAATAACCGAGCGTTAGAGCTAACGAAAGTTAAATTGTATGGAATTTGAGAGCTATAACCGGTAGTGAGCTCTTAAACCTAGTTTATTTATTTATTGTTTATGGCCCTTAATATCTTTATTATTTTCCAATATATCCCTGGCTGTATCCGCCCCAAGCAACTAACAGATGCTCCTGTATCAAGTAGACCGCTGATAGTTTTCCCAAGCAGTTGAACCTGAGCGTAAGGTCTGACATCATTAGGCTTATCATAGTTATATGGAACTCAAACGGGATCGTCGCGTATTGTTCACATTATTCCAAAAACATTTCTCGTCCAGTGCATCTCATGTTTTTGGCCGAATATTTTAGCTCTCTTAGCATTATATTCGGCTAACCGAAAATGAAAAGGTTTGAAGTATGTTGGTGGAGCAAGAGAGAACCCGGAAGGAAATTTGTTCGTTGTACGATTAGGAAGGATCGAATTAGAAGAAAATTGGTCCGGGGTAATTTCGAGATCATTCAAACAATCAGATTTGATCAAAGCGGACTTATTATTTACCATAGGACTATCGTATGGAATAGTTTGATTTATTAATCGGTGTTCGTTCCGGATGTCTTCATCGGTTTGCGTGCACTTTTCAGTGCACTTGTTTCCGAGTTTTTTGAAGTGCATGAATGACAGTTGGTTTTGAAAACATTTAAAGCACCACAACCACAACGGAAAACTCGCTGCAATGTTGCACGAGGCACAGCCCTTAGCCTGCTGATGCTTGCCTCAATCAATTTGGACAACTCCTGGCTAAGGCTTGACATTAATTCATCTTGTTGAGCTTTCACGGCGTTAACAACGAAATTCCTAATATGCTCCACTTGAACCGAATTTAAACCTGATGGAGCGGATGCACCTGTGCCTAATAGGTTGGAGTCGCCTCTGTCAGAGAATCAGATTCACCTGGAGGTGAAGACCCACGAATACCTGATCGACTGGAATCAAACTCCCTGGCTCTATGAGATTGGGACCTAGTAACCATTATTGATGGAGTAATGCAAACATTTGCGGGAGTTGTCATACTAAGGGAAGTCAAAGCTATGTTGCAAGTGGGGCAGTTAGGGTTGGTTTTTGAATGATTAGTTAAACATGACTTATGAAAGACAAGTTCACAAACAGTAGTATAAGCGTAACCAGAATTTGCCACAGATTTTCGGCAAATTCCACAATCGGGAACTATCCCCGCGGTAGATAAATCCTCAGTACTTCGCGTAACAGGCATGATAATTAACAAGGAAAAAAATCGGTGAATGAAAACTAAATTGAAATAATTGCTTATTAAATTTGTGTTAATACCCTTTGTTCCTCATTAGGGAAAAACAGAAAGTTTAATTATATATTAAAAATTACCATTCGATAATTTAGAATAGGGAATCAGTTCACAGAAAACCGAAAATTAATGTAACTATTAAAATGGGAATACGCCAAATGTAATTTAATCAAAACAAGATATTTATATTTGATTTCGAGGATTATAGTGGGAAAGGGGTAGTCAAATCTCATAACATGTAAGTCATTTCGAATTCCGGAAAATATAAGATTTGATAGAAAAGTAGAGCAAACATAGACGGTAATAATTCGAAATAAATCCACACAGTCGTTTCTGGTCAAAAAAGAAATTTGTTTCCCTGAATGTGCCTAACAGGTGGAAAGATGTAAAGAAATTGAGGTTATGTTTTTCGTGTCTTGGCAGTGGGCACTCGAGTAGAAATTGTCGCCGCAGAAAAGAGTGTCCCATTGATGGTTGCCAGAGAAAACATAACAAATTGGTGCATGAAAATCAACAAAATATTTATGCTGAAAATAATTCAAATTCGAATGTAGATTCGTGTGACCCAAATGCCGAGCCTGTTTTAAGTTGTGTTTCAAGTGTTCGTGAAAAACGTGATTTGCTGTTTCGAGTGTTGCCGGTGGTTCTATATGGGCCAAATTGTGTGTTTGAAACATATGCTTTGTTGGATGAAGGCTCTTCGGTCACAATGATTGACAGTACCCTGGTGAGACAGCCTGGTCTTCATGGCCGTCAAAGCAATTTGAATTTAAGTTTGTATGGTGGAAAGTCATCGCAGGAAATCGCCATGGTCGTCGATTTTCATGTAAGCGGTGTCAATAAAAAGAGGAAGTATGCACTAAAGAACGTGTATGGTGTTTCGAATCTAAAATTGCCGATTCAAAGCTACACTATGGATCAAAACAAAAATTATGGTGTCCCAATCAGGTCGTATAGCAATGTTGCCCCGAAGTTGCTTATCGGATTGGACCATTGTCATTTGGTTTTGCCGGACGAAGTAGTGCCACTGGAAGAGTCTTGTCCATATGCTGCCAACACGCCGTCAGGATGGGTCGTTTTTGGTCAGGTGAGTGGAGGACGGTCTACACCTCACACCTGTTTGCTGACAGCTCAGCCAGAGCAAAATTTGTACTATTTGGTTGTGAGCTATTTCGAGACGGAAAATTTTGGTGTCAAGGCTCTACCGGTTATCGAGTCTAAAGACGATTTACGTGCTCGGAAGTTGCTCAAGGATTATACATTGAAGGTTTTCAGGAAGATTTCAATCTAGACTGCTGTGGAGAGATGAAAGCGTGGTCCTGGCGTATAGTTATTCCATGGCCTTCAATCGATTAATTGGAATCGAACGAAAGATGAAACGTAATCCAGAATTTGGTGCCGCCTACAAAGCAATTATCGAGGATTACATTAAAAAGAGGTACGTAAAATACCATCATGTGACCTTACTAATCTTTCTCCGAGGACATGGTACCTGCCACATTTTTGAGTTTTTAATCCCAATAAGCCAGGGAAACTTCGTTTGGTGTTCGACTTTTGAAGGGTCCATAATAATACAAGGCCCTGCCTGCCGTCTTGTTTAATTTTCGAGTTGGATCAGTTGCTGTATGTGGAGACATAAAAGAAATGTTCCACCAAATCGTCGTGGCTCCAGAAGATAGATGTTCGCAAAGATTTCTGTGGCGTGAAGATGAAAGTCGTCCTCCGGATGTATACGAAATGGTGGTGATGACTTTTGGAGCTGTCTGTTCCCCATGTATTGCCCATTATGTGAAGGAAACAAATGCCTTAGAATTTCGTGACCGTTACCCAAGAGCTGTGAAGTCAATTCTGGACCACCAATATGTTGATGATTTTGTGGACAGTTTTAAGTCCTCAAGGAAAGCCGTAGAAATAGCCACACAAGTTCGTGAGATACATAAATCAGCTGGATTCGAACTGCGCAATTTTACATCGAATTCTATGGACGTGATCGTGGCCCTCGAAGAAAGTTCCGATGTGCAGATTAAATTCTCTCGTGATTTGAATGATATACAGCTCTCAACGGAAAAGATACTGGGAATGTTTTGGTATCCGGGAGACGACGAATTCAAATATGAGCTGAAATTTAATAGAGTGAAGTCTGGAATAATAATTGAAGGCGAAAGATATCCAACCAAACGTGAGTTGTTGAGTGTAGTGATGTATGTATGTGTTTGACCCGCTTGGCTTCCTGAGCCACTTTATGATTTCTGCGAAGTTATTATTGCGTGAGGTTTGGAGACATGATATCCGGTGGGATGAAATATTGCCCTACGGATTGCACGAGATGTGGAACAATTGGCGTAAAGAACTTCAAAGCGTGGCTCAAGTACGTATACCCCGCTACTATTCCGATAGTAAAATTGGAGTTTCATTGGAGTTGATGGTAAAATTGGAGTTTCATTTATTGCCGCCAAAACGAAATGTGCTCCACTGAAGACCATGACCATCCCGAGACTTGAACTTCAAGCAGCTGTATTGGGAACTCGACTAAGAAGGAACACTCCATGAAAGTAGCCCGTCGATTTTGTTGGAGTGACTCTACAACCGTCATCAGCTGGATTAAGCCATTTGTAGCCCACAGAATTTCAGAAATTCTGGATTCCACTCGCCCAGCTGATTGGAGATGGTTGCCCACAAATTTAAATGTTGCTGATGAGACAACAAGAGTGAAAAATAAGGTCGATTTTTCATTTAGAACACGCTGGTTCCAGGGTCCTGAATTTCTACATAATGATGAAGATGATTGGCCTGAAGAGATTGCCGCCCAAATGGACGAACCCTGTGAAGAAGAGCTGCGCCCAAAATTTACTTTAATGGTTTGTACCAATATTGTAAATGATTTTAATCGTTTTTCTTAATTTCTCAGGATCAAACAATCCATGGCCTGGGTCCTGAGATTTGTGAGTCGCTGTCGCAAGAAAAACGTTGGTGCCAAAGAAACATGTCTGACTGTCGCTGAGTTGAAGGCTGCCGAAACCGTTATTTTCCGCCTGTCTCAAGAAGAGAGTTTCGCCTTCGACCTCGATGTCATACGGTCTGGTGGTACAGTACCAGAAATCATCGATTTATACAAGTTGTCGCCGTATATAGATGAGAATGCCTTGCTTGGGGTATATGGACGTGTTGACGCCGCTAGTTGGTTGCCACTTGAAACCAGACGTCCCATCATATTGTCGCCCAATCATAGCCTGTCAGAGCTTATTGTCGCCCACATACACGTCGTGATGAAACATCAGAATTTTGAAGCCACTATGGGTGGAATCCGAAGACGTTTTTGGATTCAACGACTTCATAATCTGCTGCAGAAAATCATCTCCTACTGTAACCTGTGAAAGGTTCGTCGTGCCTCTTCAGTACCTCCGTTTATGGGACCTCTACCAAGAGACAGATTGACACCGAACATCCAGCCATTCGTCTACACTGGTCTGGATTATTTTGGTCCGGTTACAATTACTATTGGTCGTCGGCATGAAAAACAGTGGGTGGCTCTGTTTACTTGCCTTACAATTAGGGCCATTCATCTGGAGGTGGCCTGTCAACGGATGCGTGTATTTTGGCTACACGAAATTTTATAAATCGACGTGGTACCCCGTTGAAGATACGTAGTGATAACAGAAAAAATTTCGTGGGCGTTGACCAGGAGGCCAAGCGGTTTGAAGAAGTGTTTGACGTGCAGACTACGAAGCCGACTCGGCGGCGGCTAGTGGATGAAATTATTGGTCGGCGGCGGCGGCTCGTCGGCTGAGCCGATCCAATTTTGACAAATCGGCGGCTCCTTGAATGAACTCCTTGTGACTGTAGTTCTTCATCAGAATCCGCATTTTAAAAACAACTTTTAATAGATTTTTTATTAAACTGTTTGCAATTACAACGAAAAAGTGTGAAAAATAAGGGTACCACTCGTTAAGCTAAGTACACGCCATTTGCAGATCGGACAATATTGCCAGAAAAAGGCGGAATAATGCAAACCTGTGAATTTACAACCGTGTGAACATACAATTTTTGTCTTGCAACGTTAGGAGAAAAGTCATTGTGAGATATTTTGCAGATTGTTGGATGTGCGAAGTTTATGCACGTAACAACGGCGCCATTGTCAGAAAAACATTTTATTGGCCTGCATATAAATAAGGTTTTCTTGCAATCGTCTGTGCTGTAAATTCACCTCTGCCTAACAGTCTGTCATTACATTTGCAGCACTTTAACAGGGTTGATAACGTTGTCCGACCTGGCAATCGTGTGTACTTACCTTTAGACGCCATATCCAAAGATGCTAAATTTGGCTTCTTCAGATTCATGGTTGGATTGAAATCTCTCCTTCGCTTCGCGTGACGCAAAACATTTTTCGGAGGCTGAGTTCCAGCCGAAGAGAGCCGATCATGTCGGCGGCTGATTTTTAGCCGACTTGAGCCGCTCATGCCGGCGGTGGCTTCGGCTCCACACAAATAACCGGCGTCGCCTAGCGCCGATTCGGCTTCGTAGCCTGGTTCCTATCAGTCGACATTTGTGTTCGCCCAGATGACATCAAAGAGAGATAGAGAAACCAAAATTTACACTGAAATGATTAAGTTTTCGTACGAGTTAATTATCGTGCGACTTGTCGTTGTGATGGTAGTTAGTGAAACCAAAATCAGCTGTTTGTCGTCTGGCAGGCGAACGAAAGTAAATTTTTAAGTTACAGAAACAGGCTGTTATTCTCTTTTGAAAAAGTATTTACGTTCACACACGTACTTTTTTCCAATACCTATACTTATTTTCATTTGTTTTGTTTCGACTTTTCCTGTGTGAATTGTTGTGCGAACGAAAAACACAAAACGATGAGTACGACAAGTACGAGTACGGCATACTTTTTACCCCCGTTACCGACTACCTCTCTCGCCCACAAAACGCCAATACGTATACTTAATACTTAAAAAAAGTATCATGTAAATGCAGAATTTTTCACGTTGAAATAAACATAGTACCACAAACGAAAAAATTTCGCACTTTTTTTCGCGACTTTGTTTTCATATGGGATTTCAACGCGAAAAGTGAACATAGTACCACACTTTATGCGACACTTAGTGGAAGTCAGTTGCTTTCGTTGCAAAGTGCTAAACTAAAATCGCTAGCTTGTAACGAAAACATGCCTAGAATAAATTCTATTCTGGCGACACGCCGCCAGCCTTGACAGAATTTTGTCACGATTTTCAAGCCTCCCATAAAAATACATGTAAAAAAATGTGCGCCTGCCGACTACCGACGTAGCGTAACGAATCAGCTGATTCAATTAGACATATGAAAGCCAGTGTAAACGATTAGCCAACGAAACGTAAACGGACGGCTGAATCTGCTGAAATTTGATTTGTATGGTACGTTTACGTGCATTTACATACATAATCAGTAAAAAGAAAAAAATTATGCGAAAATTTTAAAAATTAAAGATGAATAAGTAAAAAGACAAATTAGCAGCAAATAAATATGAAATAAAATTAATTTGTTGCTATTTTTGTTGTGAATATCTGAGTCATATGGCACATTTTTGAAGTTTTGGGTATTTGCTCCAGCGGGCAACCTTACGGCGGCGCTAAAGTTAAATTACGGTTAGTTCAGATTCACACAGGGCAACTTTTTGCAAGCAAGTGTCAAAGTTTGTTGGAGAGAGAGGCATAATTGCTGTTGTCCCCAAATAATCACAAGACTTAACCCCACATAAAACTTTTTTCATTGAAAACAAGTCAAACATATAAAAAACTGCAGACTCGAAATTAAATCAAAAACAAACATTTTAAAAATTACTCTTTTAATTTAAATAAACTTTAAACATTCCTCTACTAGCGACGTATTTAGTTTTTCAAAATTTGATGTAGTTTTTAAGGCACAGATCTCAAGATTTTTTCTAAAAATACCATTTGTTAAAATTTTCATATCTTCTTAACCGCTTCACGTATCGGTGACAGGAGGTAAGAATATAGAAACAGGAGGTCAGAATATAGATGTCAATTTATACCTAATAGTGCAAAGTCTCGTACTATTTTTAAATACGAAGTTCAGATTTGGCAAAATCATTTTAGAAAATGCTCGTTAAAAAATGGTATAAAAAATAAAAGTGTTTCGTGTTGTCATGCGTGACAACAGACAACAACGTAGCGAGTCCATACAAATTTTCTACAGATAATTTTAAGTTTTCTCGCAGTTATATTTTCTGATACTGAATGAATATAAAAAAACATAAAAACCATAATAGATAGACCTCGAGCTAATTTTTCGATAAATATCATGCAAGATTAAAAAAAATCTTTATATTGCATCAAATAAACCCCAACAAAATCTACAAAAATCCCCTAACAAAAACCCCACCACCAAATTATTTTTTTTATCCCAATTTTCATTGACTAAACCCCATTATTGGGGTCAAAACCCAAGTTCTGGTAACCCTGACCGTCAATAATTTAAGGGTGTCTCTTAGGGCATCTCCTAAATACCGGTGAATGCGTCCTGCGTCTGTCAAACTCGATTTCAAATGTATGGAAATGTACTACAGCTACAGAAATACGCACACGGATACGCGGGATAATTTAAAAAAATCCGAATTTGACAGTGCGCTTACAACTACAACGAAAGAAAACATAAACACAAACAGATGACAAGCAGCATTTTATTTTTTATTTTGGAACAGTGCACGAAGTAGAAAAATATTAAATATTGAATTTGCTGGAAATACCAAATACAAACTGGTAAGCATTTAATATTTTACTATTATAATTTATATCAAAATGTGTTTTCAGATTAACAGCGAAGAAATGATTGAAATAGCTGGGACACTGCTCACTTATGGAATACAAAGAAGCCTCTCCACAAATGTGTAAAAATCAAGAAGGGCACATGGCAAGCAATTTCTCTGAAGTTGTCAGCACCAAGTAAATTCCAAAACATTAAAATATGTACCAGCATTTTTGTATTAATGTTTGTTAATTCAACAGAAACGTGGGGAATCATTCATGCTGCTTGGACGCAAGGAATCTATTTTCAAGAACACATTTTGATTCCGGTCGGATCTAATCTAAGAAAATCGTTAGTCCAGGAGTGTGTTCTTCCTACAATGAAGCATGTGACACGAGCTTGTTCCCAATAGTTTCTATTTCCATAGCTTTACGACGCTGCATTTGAATTCCATGTTCAACGAGGACATTTGGAAATATCAATTGAAACTGGCCAATAAACAATTATCTACTTTGAAGCATGATTATATGATAGAATTTGATTTCATAGCGACACTGCCATGTGATATAAAACACAATTTAGTCCCAACATGGCAAGTGCCGACAGCTTCGATAGATTTGGTTGGCGTTTACGAAGTCAGGAAGAGAATTACAGGTCTTTACATTTTGCACAACCAATAAAGAGTTTAAGAAACATAATTTGACTTCGGTGTACAAAACCAACATCTTTAGATACTCCACGATATATTAGCAATGTTTCCGTTCTTCTCTAATGGAAAACAGCATCTTGCATAACAAACAAATTAAAACATATATCACTGGTATTTAAGGGTGTCTCTTAAATACCAGTGAATGCGTCAGCTTATGTCAAAAAAACGCATGAAGGATAAATTTTAACGCGCGCTGTAACGAAATACGCAGTAAAGCATGGTACTATGTTCCGGTTTCACGCTGAAATCCCATACAAAACACAAAGTTGTGAAAAAATTAGTGAAATTTTTCATTCGTGGTACCATGTTTTTTCAACGTGAGAAATTGACATTTTGCGCCGCTACAAATTAATTGAACGCCGCAACTAATTGAATGCCGCCAGCATTATACTCCTATTTATTTATATTCATGTTTGTCCGCGAGGAAAAAAATCTGGCAACAACGATCTCGTTCAGACGTGTTTTCTTTAACCAAATATTTTTTGCTAAATTTTTATTATTTATATAAATTAAATATTTTTAAGGGCATCCTATTTGCATTAAATTGCAATAGTGATGCCTGAATCTATGCCACCTGACATGGAATGTGACGTAGCAGAGGAGATAGCTACAACCTCACAACAACATGTTGCGGCTATAAACCAAACCACAAACACACAAACAAACAAATCAAATGACCGCAAAAGGAAGAAGGTAGAGACCTCCATTTTGCCTTTGGATGTCGACATTTCGGAGCTGACTGATAGACTGGTCAATCATAATGCGAATGACCAGAATAAATACGCAATTCTTGGTGTACTGGGGGACCTTGAAATTGAGACAACCCCCCAAGTAATTAATCAAGCGCCAAACACCTCAAGTGCCAATGAGGCGCCCCGGCCAAATAAAAAATCTTGGTGTCCTCCAATATTTGTATTTAATGTCAATATAAAGTCACTAGTTGATTCATTGCGCTTGAAGATTCCTGATTTCTCTTTCAAAGTCAAAAACATAAATAAAAATAAAAGTAAATTGTACTTCTCTGACATCTCAGTACACACATTAATGATGGCAATACTTAGAGCGAAAAGCATTCATTCATATACCTTCACCCCGAAGGAATTAAGACAAGAGTCATTAGTCGTGAGAGGCCTATATGCAGACTCCGAAATCGATGAAATCAAAGCGGAATTAGATAGACTTGCACCGGACACGGTAGCATCAATTATAAAATTCAGAACACCAGCGTCAATTAAGAAAAATTTTGAAACTGGTTTATTTCTTGTCTCCTTGCTTCCCGGCAAGAAGACTGGCGACGTTACGCAAATTCAAGGACTATTAAATCAAACAATTTCTTGGGAGAAGCCCAAAAAAAAAGATGGCGAAATGCAGTGTCATAGGTGTCAAAGATGGGGACACGCAGCAAAAAACTGTAACTCCCCTTACAACTGTGTCAAATGTGACACTCAACATAAACCCGGTGAATGCGCACGCATAAGATCCGATTCCTCTGACCCATACTGCGTAAATTGCAAAGAAGCCGGTTACCCCGCAAATTGGAGGGGATGCCCAACATACAAAAAATATCTTGCCCTACGACAAAATAAAATTAATAAAGCGCTTATGGAAAAAGCTACAGTGAGCAACAATGTCAACAGAGTTGTGAATACGATAACTCCTGGGAAGTCATTCGCTAACCTATTTCAATCTCGCGCTGACCACCAAAAAATACCACCAATTGTAGAGCAATTTTTAAACCTAGCAAAATATATACTAGAGCCAGAAGAGTTAACTGTTGAACAAGAAGTCAACATATTTCTTTCAGAATACCAAAAAATGTCAAAGCCCGAAGCCAAAACTGAGTTTTTGCGCATTCTAAATAAAGTAAGAAATAACTATGGACCATAGGTCAATAAAATTTTTAACATTCAATGTTAGATCACTTGTTGACACAAGTCGTCAAATTGATCTATGTACGACACTGCACCGAAACAAAATTGATATCGGATTTATTCAAGAATGTCATTTACGAAGAAACAAAAGGGTTAAAGTTGACGGCTTCAACTTTATATATGATGGCTCACCCCTAGGTGTCGCAATTTTTATTAAAAACAATATTGACTATAGCCGAGTAACATGACAAGACATGGGTCTTAACTGCTCACTTATACAAATACATTTTAATTCAAATAACATCCGAAAAAACATACTAATTGGCTCTATTTATATCCCATGCAACTATCCCACGCAGAGGCTCAACGCAGACCTAAATAAGCTCATTGAATTTGCTGGTAACTTCGAAGGTTTTATACTTGGCGGGGACCTAAATGCCAAAAATCCATCATGGGGAGACTCAACTGAGAATTCAAACGGCAGAACATTACACAGCTGGCTCGAGGACAATTCCCTAGATGTATCACGTCTTTGTGACTCAACTCCATCATATCCAAATGGGCAATCGTTTCTCGATCATTTTCTCATTAGTCCGCATCTCTTAGATAGCGGAAACAGGAATTACACTATCTCCACCATACCATCTTTCTCCGACCATTTCCCAATTAAGCTGGATCTAGGATTACACCACGCAGGATTGGTTTTGAAGAATCCAAGGATGTTTACATCTTATAAAAATACCAATTGGAATAATTTTCGCCGTGATATGGATGATGTCTCCCGTCGCCTAACGCCACCCCTGAACAGAAATTTGGAAAATCAAGAAATAGATGAAATCGTCAAAGAATTCAATGCCAACTTTAACTTACTTCATGATGCCCATTCCCAGAAACTGGAGTTTAAAGATGGGAAATTTCCTCTATCTGAAAAGATCAAAAAGTTCTACAAAATAAAATACCAGTGGCAGAAAGAACTTAAAAAAATTTTCCATCGCACCGGAAATCGGCTCAGCCGTGAGTATACGCTTCTGTCAAAACAAATTCAATTACTGAAAACAATAATAAAAGAAATAATTAACATAGAAGAAGCAGAAAAATTTAGTAATAGACTAAAAAATATTAAACCTGGCCCGACGGCATTTAAGGAAATTTACCAAATAATTGGTAAAAAAAAATCTCCTTTTTGCCAACAAATAAGGGTTGATAACAACATAATTACTCGGAGCACGGAAATAGCAGAGCATTTCCAAAACTTCTACTCTTCACTATTTCGCCATACTTCTCCCAATCAGCATGTGGATGATCTAGATGTCAGAGTTCTATCTTGTGTCAACTCCATCCCTCGTCACATTTATTCTTTTGACGACAATTTCAATGCAGTTGCAAATCCCGACACATTTCATTTCACAGAACCTGAAAAAATTAAAAACATTATTCAAAAGATAAAAAACAAGAAATCAAGTGGTATTGACGGAATCTCCAACTTTATTTTAAGAAAGTTACCTGATTCCTCTTTAAAATTCTTCGCCAGCATTTTTAACAACTGTATCAACAATTGTTATTTCCCGGACGAATGGAAATTGGCAAAAATTGTTCCAATAAAAAAGAAAACGGAAGGCGAATCACCATCAGATTATCGACCGATTTCCCTCCTGTCCAACATAGGGAAAATATTCGAACAGGTTCTTAAAGGAAAAATGGAAAATGAATTCCTCACAGATCCCATCTCTAATTTCCAGTTTGGGTTCAAAAATGCTCACTCAACCCAACACGCCCTTCTAAAGTTCCACAATGATATTACCACGAACTTAAGGAACCAAACATGCACCGTTGCAATATCACTAGATATTGAAAAAGCATTTGACTCGGTATCTCATATGGGAATTTTATATAAACTGGTAGAATTAGGAATTGACCCCTATCTAGTCAAAATAATGCACAGCTTCTTCCAGTCCCGCAAATTCATGGTGCAAATTAAAGAAACAAATTCCACTCCTGGTTCGGTAAACTGTGGTGTTCCTCAAGGCAGCGTACTGGCTCCTTTTCTCTTTAATATCTTCTTAAATGATTTTCCTCACATGAACGAGGAATCTCAGGCACTCCTTTATGCTGACGATTGTTTGATCTACGCTCACAGCTCCTCGCCCCTGCAAGCCCTACATATTGCTACTGCCCATCTCAGACGCATAAACGATTATTATAAAACGTGGGGCATCAAAATCAACGCCGCTAAGTCTGAAGCAATATGCATACGAAACGCCTCAGGAAAATGTCCCAGAACGGTGGTCCCAGAAAGTAAATCACTTCGACTGTCTCTGGAAGGAATTGACATCCCTTTCAAAACTGACATCAAATACCTTGGTGTCAGTTTTGACAAGCTGATGAAATTCAATAAACATGCTCGGTCCACACTACAAAGAACGAAACGTATAGCGGGACTGTTTTCATATGTGTTAAGAAACAAATATCTACCACAAAACACAAAACTCCTCCTTTATAAAGTGGGTATAAGATCGGTCTTGATCTATGGATTTCCAATATGGTTCTCCATATCTCCGACAGTGGCAAAGGAAATTGAAATCTTCGAAAGATCGATCCTGAGGAGGTGTATCAATAAGCACTATGTAAACCAAACGAAGAAATTTTCCAACACTTACGTATATAAGTCATCAGGGGTCCTCCCATTTTGTAAATACGCACTCCAACTACAGAGGAACTTTGTGGAAAAACTTCCTACACACGAAAACACGCTTATGAACGAGATTCATGAACTTGAAAAAAATATACATTGGTCTGGATCGGATTACCTGTCGCCAATTGGTGTCATAAACGAAATTCTTGACAACGATCCGGATCTATATAATTTGCCAGTCTTCTACATCTCGGCAACACCTGGTTCCCATAGAGGATAATCAACACCAACAAATCTAAAAAATAGAAAAATTACTTTTAAAACGTATATATTATAACATTATATATAATATGAGCTATGCTCAAATCGATAACTCGTAAAGTACCTTATATTAAGTACAATTAAACTTAAAACGTACCTGAGCAATTCGCTTTAAATTTAAACACATATCAAATTCCTGTGATATCCATTCATACAATCACTCATTCATACTCCATGCGTTTGTTTGTATGAACTCTGTTTGCCATCGTTTTAACAGATGTTTTTTGTTATTTCGTTTTATTTTGTTATTTAGTTTTTATGTTATTTATTTATTCTCTTTCTTCACAGACACATGCTCTGTATGTAATTCAAAAAGGCCGCGAGCAAGCCTTTGTTCTCTCTCTAACCAAGCTAAATTATATAGCATTCAATTTATCCATATTTGCAAGTAGCATAATCACAACACAATGTATTAGAACAAGACAACAATAATTCTAAGTAAATATGTTAACCATTCGCTAAGTATACTCATGTCATCGAAAAGAAGAAGACTCAATAAAAGATTACTTACTTACTTACTTTGTCCGCGAGAAATTCAATTGTTGTCAATCTTAGCGATAAAATTTCCTAATAAAGAATACAATATTAAATTATCTGAAAGAAAACTAATGCAAAGCTTTGGAACAGAAAATAATTATGTATATTGAATAAACGAGAAGAGCGGCATTCCGATTGGATAGCAAAGCAAAAAAGTGCAAAACACTGGAAGGACATGTAACTATATGTAATAATGCGGAATTTGTCTTATAATTACGTATGTACTTTTACGTTTGTATGTTTAGAACAATCGTGACGAAAAGCCTGGAAAAACTTTGTGGACGGCAAACGTTACTGAAGCAGTAGGGCAATGGAATTGGGCAGTGCCTGTGATCTCGGTTTTAAATGGTTATAAACAACATAGTGAGTTCTTGCCAGCCATATGAGTTGAAGGATGAAAATCCGTTTATGGATGGAAGTATAACTTATATATGTCCACAAATATAATGTAAATCCTTAAAAATAATAATAAAACATATTTTTCGGTTCATCAAAACATCATTTTATTTATTTATATTCGTACAACAGAAGATATTGCAGCGTCGTAAAGCTATGGAAATAGAAACTATTGGGAACAAGCTCGTGTCACATGCTTCATTGTAGGAAGAACAAACTCCTGGACTAACGATTTTCTTAGATTAGATCCGACCGGAATCAAAATGTGTTCTTGAAAATAGATTCCTTGCGTCCAAGCAGCATGAATAGATTCCCCACGTTTCTGTTGAATTAACAAACATTAATACAAAAATGCTGGTACATATTTTAATGTTTTGGAATTTACTTGGTGCTGACAACTTCAGAGAAATTGCTTGCCATGTGCCCTTCTTGATTTTTACACATTTGTGGAGAGGCTTTTTTGTATTCCATAAGTGAGCAGTGTCCCAGCTATTTCAATCATTTCTTCGCTGTTAATCTGAAAACACATTTTGATATAAATTATAATAGTAAAATATTAAATTCTTACCAGTTTGTATTTGGTATTTCCAGCAAATTCAATATTTAATATTTTTCTACTTCGTGCACTGTTCCAAAATAAAAAATAAAATGCTGCTTGTCATCTGTTTGTGTTTATTTTTTCTTTTGTTGTTGTTTTTTTTCTTTCGTTGTAGTTGTAAGCGCACTGTCAAATTCGGATTTTTTGAAATTATCCGGCGTATCCGTGTGCGTATTTCGGTAGCTGTAGTACATTTCCATAGTCTAGATTTACACTAGGCAAGTTTTTTCAGCAGCTTATCATCAAATTCTCTTTTGAACTTGCACGATGAACTCAAAACGCTCAGGGAGAGTTTTTTCCTCCATCTTGCCGACTGCCCCTCTCTCCAATAAAACGCCGATAATCTGCTGAACATTCAGCCAGTGTAAATCCGAACATACATTTGAAATCGAGTTTGACAGACGCAGGACGCATTCACCGGTATTTAGGAGATGCCCTAACCAACAAACAGCCGATAATTTTAGTTCGGCTTCGTTGCCTGATTGGGCTTTGAATAAAATAAAAAGTATGTTTCGGAATTATAGCTGGAAACCATTAAAAAAAGTGGAACTTGTAAGAAAACTGTATTTCAGTAAATTGCAACATCGAAGCAAAATAACGGAAGGTGCCTTTAGTAACGCATACGAAAGCATTGAAGTAACCCTTACGCATAAACTATATACATATATAAAAATAAGTTGCATTTGCTTTGTGTGGACCGATTTTGTTTCTTTAATTTGCCATTAAAGGTTACGTCAATGGCAAGGTTTTTATGTATGTATGGTTTTTATAAGTGTATTAGTGATGTTCGACCACTTGACCGCCGAGGCTCCTATAAGAATTAGAAAGCTGGAATTTTCCACACTCAGAGACGGGTTGTCTCACGGACTTTCATTCACATTCGTTTTTTTTGGCCCGTGGTCAGTCCACGCCTCTTAAAAGACACAAAGTAAAATTTTTGAAAATATGAGGTACTATAAACTGCAAATAGGTATATGCGCGAAAAATAATATTAAATGTAGCAGTGACCAAAGCTATTTCCACTCTTTCGGTACTTAAAAAGTCCTTTAACAACAACAAATGTATGTGTATACGAGTATACTGATATCCAGGAAAGAGATTTTACGTCAAATGGGTTTTGACCGCTGAGGCTCCTATAGCTGAAAGGTAAAAACAATTGCATATCTATACACTTGAGTGTTGTATAACCCACGGACTATTCCCATAGTCGATTTTTGGCCTGTGGTCGGTTCTCGCGCTATCATCCTAAATTTAAATTTTTATTTCATCAATACAAAGTAAGCCTAAATGTCCAATTATACATGTATTGTAGGATTTATATCTATGTATAGCAATATACGTTATTAATAATATTATGATTTACATTATTAAATTAAAAATACTTCATAATAGAAAAACAAATTTATGGCTCCCCAGCCATATGAATAGCGATAAAGTAGATCGGGTCTGTTCTGTCTGTTCACGGTGATTTTAAAATCACCGGCGACTTAACGTCACTTTTGGAGTTTGAAATCACCCGAACATACTTCGAACAATCTTTTTTGGGAGGCTATGAATAATAAACCGGGCGATTTCGAACTCCAACAGTGATTGTAAGTCGCCGGTGATTTTAAACTCACCGTGATTTCAAATCACCTTGCTAAAGAACAGAACCGAATATAAAAAAAATTGTATTTAGCAAATTATGGTAAAATGCCACTGAAAAATTAATGATTTTTCGCTTGAACGAAAAAATGGAATAAGAAAACAATTTTAGCGAGGTAGGAAGATGGCTCCGAAAACGAAGAACTTTTATTAAAAATTATTGATCGTATATGTAAGAGTGTATAATGGGAATGTTGATCTGTACATTATAACTTGCGCGGAGAAAAGCTAATTCTTTTGCCAGGATCTCAGTTTGTCCAAGTTTCATACTCTATAAAATTGTGGAACTATACGAAGGTTAACATAGTCATGAAAAGTACAACCCAAGAATTCTGGCACAAGTTCAGTAACACGATCGTGATTTTTTTTCTTAAGTCATAGGAGTACCGTACAATCATTCAAATTGTAGGACCAAGTACCAGAAAAAAATTCAAGCCCGCAATTTAAATGAGGCATTGTTTAAGTGCATACAACCTCCTTAAAATAAAACAAACTTTGTTAGTAATAGAATTTATATGGTCATCACAGATGAGGTAAATGAGACAAATATAAAATAATACGAACGCCCCCGTAGGCGAGTTGGTAGCGTACTCGCCTATGTCGCTGCAAACATTTAGCCATATGGTCTTTGTAACCCGACCTTTCCCTGGACCTTAAAATTAGAATATAAATTTACTTTGTATAGTAATTCATATAACAATAAAATAATATGCTGTATTATACACTGGAAAAAATTTGAATAGTAAGATTGTGGTCAGTAGTGACCAAATCAATTTTTTATTCTTTCATTGCATTTCAAATTCTTTAAGAAATTAATATATTCTGTGTGTATACAGATCTTAAAGGAGATGTGAAAATAACTACACAGCCTGTGGTCATCCCGGACATAAAACCGCATTTAAAATCTTGACAACAGTTTCGAAATACGTCGCCCACCTCTCTTAGGTCAGTTTAAGTTAGGTTGAATAGAGGAGGCTTTTAAACGTCTCATGTCCATGGACATACACTTAAGCCAGTGGTTTGGCCTGTTGTGCGCTCCTTATTTATGATTTTTATATCCTCTGAGATGAGTCAAGTCTGGCAATATGTCGGAACCGAAATATCGGGATCTTGCATGCGTGAAAGCTTGGCAGTGACACAGGTTAGGTTAGGGTGGGAGCCGTTTTCTTTTTTTTTTCAGCTCACATAGACCAGTTTAGGTCCCTAGTGGTACCACGGGCTAAAATGCCCTTCATCGAAACCAACCTGTTTGATATACAAATGTATCGATAGCACAAATATTGGTACTGGAAAGATCTGTTAGGCTGATGACTTCCTCATCTCCACAGCTTCTGCGGAAGTCATTGGAGTTAATACCCAATCTTCTGGCGTGCTCGCCGATCATGAAGTGTCCCGTCAGAACTGATACTATCGTAGACAATATTTTCCTTTCGAGTGCGAGGAGATATTTTGACCTTCTCAGATCATACCTTGGCCAGATTTGTCTAGCTACCCTACAGGTGCGGATTTGTGTGCATCTTTCGTTGGACTGCCTGACTGCCTCTTGCCTAAGCCAAAGCTTGCACGTGGATAGTGGCGCACCAATATATGCAAATTCTTCGAGAATTTGTAGTCGTCCCTTTCCTAGCAAGTTCATCGGCTTTGCGGTTCCCCGCGATATCCCTATGCCCAGGCACCCATATGAGGTGTATATTACACTGCTCAGCCATCTCGTTAAGAGATCTGCGCCAGTCGAGGGCTATTTGTGAATTTTGGGGATGTGGCCTCCAGCCTGGCTGTCCGAGTAAATGACAACGCCAGTGTTGGTTACTACAAGGTGGCGCAAAAGTAATACTCCTATCAGAAAATGCTATAAATTTTGCGATTGGCCCCTAATGTCAGTTCTGTTTTGACATTTGTGTAGTAAACACATGCGAAATACACGATAATAAACAATGTTACGCTACACTGCTCCAGAACGCGGAATATTGCTGACTATTTATTTGACCAATAATCGGTCGGTGACTTTGGCACAACGTGAATTTCGTCGCAGATTTCCTGGCCGTCCAACGCCTACTGGTGAAACACTGCGACGTTTAGCCGCTCGCCTCGAAGAGACTGGCACAACACGAGATGCTGCCAGGCGTGGCAGACCCCGGAGTAGCCGTTCTGCAGAGAATATTGCTGCTGTAGCCGAGGATGTCATGGAAGTGCCGTTGACATCGACCAGACGACGTGCCACGCAAATGGGTATCAGTCGACGGTCTCTACAGCGAATTTGGTACTAGATTTGAAGATGTTTCCGTACAAAGTCCAGACGGTGCATCAGCTGTTAGCTGTTGACCGCCAATCGCGTCTAACATACGCTCAAGCCATCCTTAATCACCACCAAGAGGAAGATGATTTTTCATCAAAAATAATCATGAGTGATGAGGCCCATTTCCATCTTAGCGGGTACGTAAATAAGCAAAATTTACGCTTCTGGGGCACTGAAATCCGCGTGTAACCCACGAAGAGCCATTACACCCGCTCAAAGTCACTGTATGGTGTGCTGTTTTCGCTGGAGGAGTCATCGGACCTTTTTTCTTCGAAGACGTCGCGGGCCAAACGGTTACTGTGAATGGTGAGCGCTACAGAGCAATGATCAACGAGTTCTTTTTGCCGCAACTTGATGAATTGGGATTGGAAAACATGTGGTTCCAACAGGACGGTGCAACGGCACACACTGCACGTGCCACAACCGATATGCTGAAGGATGCATTTCCCGGGCGCCTAATCTCCCGTTTTGGCGATTTGCACTGGCCAGCAAGATCGCCTGATTTGACCGCTCCAGACTTCTTTTTGTGGGGTTTTTTGAAGTCGCGGGTTTATGTCAACAAGCCTCAGACTCTTGCAGCTCTTAAAGACAATATCCGTCAAGAATGTGAGGACCTATCGCCGGAAGTTTTGGCCAAAGTGATGGAAAATGCCATAAAAAGGGCTCAAATGACAATCAACTGTGGCGGCGGCCATTTACATGACATCATATTCTCGACTTGATGTAAAAAAAATTAAAAGACCAAATTAAAATAATCCACAAGAGGAATCAAAGTTTTTCATTTTTTTAAATTACAGCCAAAAAAAAACATCGAAAGGTTACTTTTGCGCCACCTTGTATGTTGCGACTCAGCCACTTGGCGACTTCCCATATTGCCATTATTTCGGCTTGATAGACACTGCAGGTAACTGGTAGTCTGTGAGCTATATCCAAATTATGTTCTTCACAGTGTACTCCGAAGCCAACCTTTTCATCAAGCTTCGAACCATCCGTATAGAAGTGGAGATGGTTTCTATTTCCGGGTATTCTGCCATCCCATTCATCCCTGGCTGGTATCATAGTGATGTAGTTCCTCTCAAAGGTGCGCACCGTTGATATATAGTCCACTCGGTCGGTTACTATAGCACTACACTTTGATATCCTCATGTGACCGTAGTTCTTGTACCTCCACATTGATAGGCAGTTCAATCTTAGTGCCGCTTTGGTTGCAACTTCTCTCGCCACAACATTAATCGGCAGTATATGGAGAAGGGCTTGTAGAGACTAAGTCGCTGTAGTCCTTAACGCTCCGCTTATGCACAGGCAGGCAGTTCTCTGAACCTTTGTTAGTAGGTTGGTAATGGTTAGTTTGTCAGTTGCCGTCCACCATACCACAATACCGTATAACAGTATTGGACGAACCACTGATATATATATCCAATGGACAATTTTAGGAGAGAGGTCCCACCGCGACCCTACAGCCTTCCTGCAGGAATATAGGGCGATGTTGGCCTTCTTTACACGTTCCAGTACGTTTAGTCTGAATGACAGTTTCCTATCCAAAATTATTCCTAAAAATTTTGCACTTTCAGAAAAGACTAGATCTGTTCCATTTATCCGAGGAGGAGGGTCCACATGAGGGTCATTATTCATCCTAGTAAAGAGAACCAATTCTGTCTTGTTTGGGTTAACACCGAAACCGCTGCTTCTGGCCCATCTAGCCAACTTGTTCAGAGCCACCTGTAGAATATCTCGGAGGATGTTTTCGAATTTGCCACTCACTGCGATTGCCAGGTCGTTCGCATATGCCACGACCTTGTAGCCACAACGTTCTAGATCTAGCAGGATTTCATTCACCGCTAGGTTCCAAAATAGTGTAGTCAGTACTCCTCCCTCTGTTTACAAACCTTGCTATAGTTGTGGACACAAGACATGCTCTTATGCGTCTTCTGTTGAGTAGTCTTTGGATTAGTCTAATCAAGCTAGAGTTCACCATTCGGTTCATAAATAAGTTTAGAGTTGAGAACCTTTTTAAAATTCTTCTCATACAGATGCCACTTTGTCTGCCTTACATTTCTTTGGACAGCAGGCTTAGGCGCTTTTTCGCGTGCTTGAACACTATATAATGGTGATCTGAGAATGAGTGGTCGCCCAGTACATTCCACCCAATAATTTTGTCTGACACCCGGTCAGTAGCAAACGTTACGTCTAGTACTTCTTGTCTGTCTTTAATTGTAAAGGTCGGTTTATTGTCAATGTTACAAATAGATATGTTGGCAGTTAGAATAAAGTCAAGAAGCGAATAACCCCTATTGTTTACATCCGTACTACCCCAGATAGTATGATAAGCGTTCGTGTCCCCGCCAATAATCAGCTCGAGCTCGTCAGACGTTGCTTCTTCTACTACTTTCCTGAAGAGAGCTGTCGGTATTGCAACTTTATAAGGAAAGTAACTGGAGACCACCCAGTATATGCGATTACCAATCTCCAGACTAGCAGCTGTTTGGTCTTCACCACTTAAATTAGTCGGGAGAAAAATACTTAGATCTTTTCTGGCCAAAATGCAGGTTCTTGGAGTGCCTTCACAGTTGGCCACAAGCAGTTTTAAGTTTGGTGTCTTGATACCGCACACCCGTCCTCCTACTACATAGGGCTCCTGGATCAGGACGATGTCTACTGCACCTGTGACAGGCGTGATGGAGGTTAATCTGTAATTTTGACCATCATTGGTAATCGACAGATTGACATCCACCCCGACAAGGGTGTTGTTGAACTCTTCGTCCGTATCATCGGGGAGCATGTCCCCGCCAGATGCGTCAAAGAGTCCGGAGACTTCGCTCAGCCCCTCAGTATCCGAAGTAGTGTTTTCATCCTCAGAGAATGACGTTACAGATCTTCTGTTAGAGTTAGAGTCACCAGAAATAATGGTCGTGTGGACCTCCGCACTTCCAGAAAGCCTTGCATCAACCACGGTCGACGACTCGCCTTCCGCAGTGGGAGCTATATCCTGCTTGTATATCTTCAAGACTATAGTCTCGAAACCATATTGCAGGGTTGCACTTGCACTTTTTAATGGGAGGTGGATTCAGCGTTAAGGATCAAATTGACCAGTCGCTTTTTACCATCCGCCTCACCTTCCTTGCTAATTCTCCAATTATTGGTCGGCAAACCAGGATTGGAATCTTTTATTATCTCTAATATGTCATCCAGCTGGAGGGCTCTTCTGTAACCCAGGTGATGGCTCTAGGGTGACTAGGGATGTTTTTTTTTTCCACAACATCCAACTGGGCACCCGGCCACATTGCGGATTGCACATGGCTCCATTTGTCCTTGAGGATGGATCCATCCTCACTACTTCTGTCTATAACAGTCATCACTAGACTCTCCTTCGCCACTTTATTGAAGGGCTTGGTGAGTGCCCTGTTGGAGATGAAATTAGGGCCTCTTGCCTTTTTTGAAGGCAGGGGTTCATCAGGTGATCTGATTCTTTTGACTTTATTAGCCGTTAACACAGATGAATTTGTGGCTCTTTCAGCCGACTCATTGGCTTTAGAAGCATCTATGACGCCTTTAGCCCAGGCAAGTTACTATTTTTGTTTTTCGGTAAAACAAAACTTCGTCAAAACTCTGAGCGCTATCCGGTGCTTATTGTGCTTCCGTTTTGATGGTCGGACATGACGTTTTCCGCTCACCATATCACCTGTTGTGAGTACTGGGGGAAATTTTCACCATTTTTGGTGTCGTCGGCCAAGACCAACGGACGGACAGTAGGACGATTGGGGAACCCCGCTCCATCGGAACACGAAGGCATCCCCTCAACGAATTTATTTATTTTTTTGTCTGTATTAGCCCGTATTAGGTACTACGATGTAGGCCTTCCAGACTGTAGAGAGGTACTGCCTAATAGGATTCAACTATCCGCTCTGTGATAAACACGTCCGTTCACTACGACTGATCAGCAATGACACAGAAAATGTTCCATCGTTTCGATGTTTTCTGTGCATGCCCTGTACTCGTCGTTTTCTGTGACTGTAAGCTTGAGTGTTCCGTTTGAACAATCATCATCTTACTTATCTCGATCTTGTTTAGTTTCAGAAAACTACTTGCCCACCTCTCTTATTGTGGTAACATATCTAACATGATTAATTTTGAATTCTCAGAAGGTGGTCTGTGTAGCAATTTTCATTCTTCAAATTAAAAGTTCCATATGGAATTACACATATATGTACATATACCGATCGTTAAGGAAAAGCGCCTCGTATAGACTTTTTGGTCTGTGTTCAGTTCTAGAGCTATCAAAAATTTGTATATTGTTTTTGAAATTTTAAAACTCGAAGCTTAAACCATACTACTTCATTATTGAAAACGAAATGTGTGGAGGCCTATATAACCCGAAATAGAAAATTTCAACATATGATTTAAAAAGGGATTATTTAAAAAAAAAATTAAAGATTACTGAAAACAAAATAAGTGGATAGCGTTACATTTAGATTTTAGTATGTATTGATTATTGCCTTAACATTTAGTTCGGATGTAGAATGCGGAAACGAAACAAAATAAATTCTGTTTTGTTATAAAAATTAAGTCACAACTTTTGGAAAAATGTAATTATTTACGTTTTAACGCACCATTTCTTTTATTAATCATTTATAAAAGTATATTTTTTACAATTGAATTATATTTATTTTGTCTTTTTAAATAAAAAAAGAGTTATTAAAAAATGCACAACTTAACCAACATATTTTTTTAATTCTTCTAAATTATTAGCATTATTAAGACATATTTATTTAAATAATAGGTCACACTCGGAACGACGCGTCGGAAGAAATATCAGAATTTTTCAGACTTCACTTTGGATGTCGGTCAGAATTCAATGGAACGCCTGTCTTTGATAAATTTAGATGGTCAAAAATCTCTCTCTATGTTCGGATATTGTCGGAATTATAGCTGGAAAGCTGGACCATTAAAAAAAGCGGAACATATAAGAAAACTGGATTTCAGTAAATTGCAACATCGAAGCAAAATACCGGAAGGTGCTTTTAGTAACGCATATGAAACAAATGAAGTAACCATCACGCATAAAACTTTGCAGTTGCTGGAACGCTTGTCTTTGATAAATTTAGATGGTCATAAAGCTATACAAACACTACGGAACAGCATACACTTTGCAGAAAGTATTACAAGCATCGATACCATCAACATTGATCCACTGTACACCGTTCTGTACGAGAAGTGCTTGCGCTTACGCACAGATGAAGTTACTGAAGGAAATTGCCGTCAAGATATTTTAAAGAATGCTAAAATTACTGATGAGGACTATTTCATATCCCCACCTGGAAACATATCACTGTACAACGAAAAGTTTGAAATATAATTTTATTATCAAATGTTTTTGAAAATAAAGGTTCATCTGCAATTTACTGGAACCTCCGGAAAAATTGCACTTTAGGGGGGCAACCCCAAAAATAAAATTTTGTTTGAACTCCCCTCTAAATGTCCCCAGGAATACGAAAATGGGGTCGAAATTTGGGGCTCGGACCCACAGGAACCAAAAAATGGACCCAGTCCCCGACATAGTAAATATTATACTCAAACGAAAGGTAATGCTATGTAGAGCCCAAATATGAAAAAAATATCCAGTAGGCCCCTAGGGTCCAATATTTTCGGGAACTTGTGACCAAAACATCAATATTATACTTAAACGAAAGGAAATGTCGAATATAGTTTAAATATCAAAGAAACCATGTAAAAAGTGGATCCAGTAGGCCCGTAGGGTCCAATATTTTCGCGGAATCAATATTATACTCAAACGAAAGAAAATATCGAATATTGCCTCCATATGAAAAAAGTATAAAAAGTTGATCAAGTTTATTTATTTATTTATTTTTTATGTAATATCAATACATAGAAAGCCCAACAGGCCAATTATACATGTACTGTGAGATTAATACTGTGTTTAAAAATAACTAAATTCAAATATAAAAGTTATTAATAAATAAGAGAAATAATTAAATGGCTCCCCAGCCATATGAACGAACATTGCAGAAAATAAAGGTATAATGAATTAGGGTCCCATAGCAATCAGACGATAAAAATAGAAAATTATGTACAATATAAAATATTAAGGCGAAATGCCATTTAAGTAGTTTATAACTTTTCTCTTGTACGAAGAATAGGTGTAAGAGAATAGTTTGAGTAGATTAGGTAATTGGTCCCAAAATCGATAGACCCTTACTAGGAATGAATGATCATATATAGAAGAGTGAACGAGAGGGATATCAGTTTTCTCCTGAAGCCCAATAAAATTGGGGTCCAAGTGTAGAAAATCAATATTAGGCGTGTTTTCGTTACACCATAAGTGCTTAATTTGTATGGGGAGCTAAGCACTATTAGTTCCCGATGACGTTTGGTGCTTGTGTTCCTGTCTTAATCGAGTATGATGTTGCCAGATTGGGCACTCTTATTTAGCAATATGGCATCCCATTTTTGGAGAGATTGTTATCAATTATTGTGAATTAACGGGAAGAAGAAGAACAAAAATTGCTAATCATCAACACGGATTCCGAAAGCAGCATAGTACGACTACTGCTTTACACGCCATATCCACGCATGTGAGCCGCGGTCTTAACCAGAACAAGCCCGGTGACAGGACCGTCCTCGTGGCGCTAGACCTATCGAAGGCCTTCGATACTGTCAGCCACGCCACGCTTTTTGAGGACATAGCCAACACGTCCCTCCCGAATAGTTTGAAACGTTGGACCGTCAATTACATGTGTGGACGCCAGTCGTATGTGGAATTCAGAAACAAGAAGTCCAAACCCCGTAGAGTGAAACAGGGAGTTCCCCAAGGTGGGGTGATATCTCCGGCACTGTTTAACCTCTACCTTTCTGCAATTCCACCCCCACCTGACGGCGTTGAAATCGTATCATATGCTGATGACTGTACGATTCTGGCGTCGGGCCCTCTAATCGATGACATATGTGGAAGGCTGAACGTCTACCTCGCTGAGATTGCCAATTTCTTCGCTGCGAGGAACTTAAAAATATCCGCCACCAAATCATCGGCCACCCTTTTTACTGCATGGACAGCGCAAGTGAAGGAGCAACTCAATGTGATAGTCGATGGCACAAGAATTCCGACCACCAACTACCCTAAGGTTCTTGGTGTCACATTTGATAGCCTCTTCAGGTCTAACGCGCATGCCACAGCTATCTGCAATAAAATGAGAAGTAGGAACAAGGTCCTCAAGTCGCTAGCCGGCAGCACTTGGGGCACAGATAAAGAAACCTTGTTGACCTCTTACAAAGCGATAGGTCGGTCTGTGGTAAACTATGCAGCACCAGTGTGGTCACCGAACGTGAGCGAGACGCAGTGGAAGAATATACAGACCTGCCAAAATGCCGCCCTGAGAACTGCGACAGGGTGCCTCCTCATGTCTTCTGTGGACCACTTACATGAGGAGACGAAGATCATAACCGTGCGACGACACAATTTTTTGCTGTCGAAGCAGTATCTGCTTGGTTGCTACCGTCCCAGCCATCCCAATCACCATCTAGTGGATAGGCGCCCACCTCCCAGGCAGATCAGGAAAGACCTTCATGATCTAGAGCGCGAGGTCCAACGCTACAAGAGAGAACCTCTAGACCAAAGAGCTTTCAAGGCAGGTCTGGCTGACATACACTCTGACGCAGTCGCTGAAGCCGTGAATAACTACAGAGTCAATGTCGTACTAGGAGACCACCCTCCATCAGTGGCCTCAGAGGAAGAGGAATTACCACGACAGACAAGAGTACTTTTGGCCCAATTAAGATCTGGCTGGTGTAGCCGCCTCAATTCATACTGGGCAAGGATTGATGGCACCACGTCGAACATATGTCCCGCCTGTAACCAGGGACCACACGACACACTACACCTCTTTAACTGCCCTGTCAAACCTACTCAACTTGTTCCCAGGTCTCTTTGGACCCAACCAGTGGAAGCAGCCATCTTCCTCGGCCTGGAAACCAATACAGCAGAAACCACTATACAAGGCGAATGAAAAACAACTAATGGATAACAAACACATATACTGCTACAACAACAACAACAACAAAAATAGGAAACTATTTTAATATTTGCAAAAAGAGTGTAAACAATTGAACATAGAATAGCAAATATATGTTTAATAAATACTTTTCACGAATTTGTTGTCTGTTTCGCACTGTTCTTTCTTCGCAACTCATGACACCATTGCTACCAGATAGTGAAAATCCGCCACTTATTGCTTATGTGCCAGTTAGTGGAAGTCAGTTGTTTTCATTGCAAAGTGCTAAACTAAAATTGCTAGCTTGTAACGAAAACATGCCTATTATCCTCAAAGATTTTGCTATTTTTAATGTTTCTTAATATAAAATGGCACAAAATATGTAAATTAAGGTAATACATAGACTTAATGTATGTTTGTGTTATTTTTTCAAAAAGTCCTCGATTTTTACGAAAGAAAAATCTCATTTGTATTGTAAAATTTTCATTACTTTTTGTAAATGCAATACTTTTCTTTGGAAGTCACAGGGGCTTTAGAAAAGCTGTTTTTGCATATTATTTTTACTTAAGAATAATATCGAGTATAATATACATTCTGTGGACCTGAGCCCCCATTTTGCTGGACCATATGGGCCTAACGGATATTCTACGAGTTCTATGGTATATCAAAATCGATGCATCTACAGATAGTTTTAAATAGTATACCTATACAATAAAATAAATTTAATGAACTAGTTACTGTGTTAAATATTAATATTTATACAAATTAAAGCAGTAATTTGCTTTATTATTGATATTTAATAATTAGACCTCGGATTATATGCATATTTGCATATTTTTTGCAGATTGATAGAAAAATTCTGATTGGAGCAAAATTCGTTTCAAAGAAAAAGAAATTGAAAAAGAGCCGACTAAGGTATACCCTCACTTTGTGAGTAATGTAATATTGAATATTACTCGAATTATTCTGTCAGTTTGTGTGGGAGGTACCAGAAGGGGTTTATCAAGGGTTTATTTATTCGCTGAACAGTAGATACTTTAAATTTATTGCACTGCGCCGAATTATAAGCGTTTATGTGCACTGGTATAAACGTTATGAGATATTAAATTGTGGTATGATTTTGGCCATTTTGTGTGGGAGGTACAAAAAGGGGCGTGGCGATAACGCCAATTTTTCACAGGACTATTGGCACTACAAAAACATTACACTGTACAAAATTTCAAGTATTTTTATGGTTTTAATGTTATAAGCTGTTAACTTTTGGTGCAAAAAGGTACCTTTTTTGTGGGAGGTACCAAAAGGGGCCTGGCAACAACACCCATTTTTCCCTGGACTGTAGGCAATATAATACTGTACAAAATTTCAAGTATTTTTATACACTGTTATTAATGTTATAAGCTGTTGACTTTTGGTGCAAAATGGTGCATTTGTGTGGGAGGTACCAAAAGGGACGTGGCGACTTCGCCCATTTTTCTCGAGTTGATAGCGACTAATAAGCTAATACTATGTGTGGAATTTCAAAAGATTCGAATAAGTAAAATAGCAGTTATTAAAGAATCAATGTTTCACAACATTTTAACCCTTTGTGGGGGAGGTACTAGAAGGAGTGGACCAATATGGCCCATCTTCGAACTTAGCCGGAGATAGAAAAAAATATTCCCACATACCAAATTTGAGGTCAATCGGTTACTCCTTTCGAGAGTTATCGTGCGCACCAGCCAGCAGACAGACAGACAGACGGACAGACAGACAGACAGACGGACGGACATTGCTCATTCGGTTTAAAATGACCCAAAACGGATTTCCTCCGAACATACTTGGGGTCTTAGGTTACTCCTTCGACGTGTTACACTTTTTTCCGTAGCAAATGATATATACCCTCGACACACTAAAGTGAGGGTATAAAAATTGCGATATATAAATCAAAAATGCGAAATTCGGCTTAAAATGACCCAAAACGGATTTCCTCCGAACATACTTGGGGTCTTAGGTTACTCCTTCGACATGTTACACTTTTTTCCGTAGCAAATGATATATACCCTCGTCACACTAAAGTGAGGGTATAAAAATTGCGATATATAAATCAAAAATGCGAAATTTTTGAAGGATATGTCAATACTATATAAAAAATCATGACACAAAAATTGATCGATTTCAAAAACCTTCCAAAAAGTGCCTAAATATATGGAAAGTATGGGGTAATTCCAAAGGAAACCGACCCACTCTGAATATTTATGAATTTAGAATTGGATGAAATTTTGCACGCGTATACTACAAGACAATACGAAATTAAGACCAAATTCAAAGCAGTTTACATGTTTTAGGGTGCCATATTGGTCATCTAAACATTTTTTACAAATTTACCAGATTTTAATGATATACAGTATATACTAGTTAATAAAATATTAGACCCTTTACACTATAAACGGTATGTAAATCGTGGAGGCGGCAATGTCATGGTCTGCGGATGCTTTTGCGGTAACGTGTTTGGACCCCTGTATACATCAAACGGAATTATGAACAGGTTTATGTATTGCGAAATCTTGGAGAATTCTCTGTTTCCCTATGCTGAGTGGAATGTTGCTCTATTACGGCAATTTCAACACGACAACCACCCGAATAATACCTCGAAATGATTCAATGATTGAGTTAGAAAGGAAGGGGTACATGTTATGGAGTGGCCAGCTCAACCGTAGACTTGAATCCCATTGAAAATTATTGGGAAATTGTCAACAAAGAGATAAATCGAGAAAGCGTAGGTGGAGATAAAAATAAGCCATTTCAGGCTATTGCAGATGCTTGATAGCAAGAAATAGATACAAAGATAACAAGAAATCTTATTGATTCCATGCAAAAAGAAGCAACGCCATCCTTGATAATAAATGGTTTTCCACAAAATCTTATTAGAAATGCATAGTATAATATGTTTTGTCGATTTTTAATTTTAGACCTTTTTGCTTTTTTTGTGAAATAAATTTTTAGTTTCAAATAATATCCAAATTTCCATTTTTTGTTAAATTGATACAATTTCTTAGATAACACAGGTCTACAAAAAAGAAAAAATTTGCCTTGAGTTTTGCAGCTGATTTTATTTGTACTTTTAACGCTGAACTGAAACCCATTTTTCCCTAGCAGCTATAGTTTTTTGAGTTACAGAAATACTCAATTTACCCTACTATTTGTTTAAAAAATGCATATGGGCATTTCTCCAATGTCGAATGCGACATTCGTACGCATTCAAAGTGAAAAAACCATATGCCAAAGCATTATTTCATTTCGACAAAAAGCCAAAGCTTATAGCTCTTGATTAGCACTAATATTGGTGCTGAGGTTGATTTTGGCCAATTGTTCGTTTTCAAGATAATTACGAAAAACCAAGCCATTCGCACGCGACAAAAACGGAAGTCGCTTTCCAAACAAACCAATCAAACACTGATTTCAGCGAAACCTAAAGGAATATTTTAAAGCGACTAATTTTAAAATGTCATGGATTCATGTATCTTAATAATGTTTTTTATTTTATTCAAAAATATTAAGTTAATTTTTTATTTAATTTTAATCACATTCTTTTTATGTTTATTTTTTTACTTTTTATGCAACTAGACATCCAAAGGTTGATTATAAATGATTTTTAATATATTCAATATATTTATTTTCACAACAAAATTTTTTTTGATATATCCCTTAAATATAAATCAAGATTTAAAAGATCTAGTGACTCGTGTTTTCATTTGTCTTTGTGGCTTTACTAAACCAGAGAGATTTTCCGAGAGCGGTTTTCGAAGAGCCTGTGCCCTAAATAGGCCAAACGGTACTCTTTCAGTCCTTTGCATGAGCATAGCAAGTGCTGTACTGACTCCTCTTCTTCATCCATATTCAGCCATATTGCCTATCACGCAGTGCCCTGTGATGACTCTGTGGATGCTAAGTGTGTTCTTCCTGAAGGACAGCAATTCTTTGGTACGGGTCACATCAATGGATGGCCAAAGGGTTCTTGCAGTCCTGCAGTTTTGTACAATATTCCACCTCGATCTGGTTAGTGCTGCTCCGCGTTCGTCGATTTTGTTTTTAAGTTCCACGAACGGAATTTGCACGTCAAGAGTCGCGGTTTAATTTCGCGCACCGGATCCTATCCTGGCACATTCGTCTGCTAATTCGTTGCCCTGTATGTTGTTATGTCCTGGCACCCAGCAGAGCGTGATTTCGTGCGCCTGAATATGGGTTAAGGCTAGTCCATCGTGCAGCGTGATTTGATAGTTCTAGAGCCCAAGGCCTTGAGAGCTGCCATACTGTCGACGTAGATCTTGAATTTTTTCGGAGAAATATCCCGTTCCAAAATCTATTTCGCGGCAATGTTAATGGCATAGATCTCTGCCTGGAAGACCGTGCATTCATCTGGGAGTCTGGAGAAGATTCTGAGATTAAGGGTATCGGAATATACTCAAGATCCCGTGCCCGTCTCAATTTTCGATCCGTCCGTGAAGATTGAGATCTCATCGTCCTCTATGACGCTATTTGATGTCCAATCTTCACGGCTAGGAAACGTTACATTAAAATTTTTACATCGAATTGTTCTTGGTGCCAAGTAGTCCGTTGGCCTATTGATTTTGTCAGTTATGCCCATGCTTCCCAGGATTGAGCCATGTCCGTGTGTGGTATTGATAGCTATTCCTGATTCCCTTAGCCGAAGGGTCACTTTCGCTGCGGTACACTTTATGTATATATCAATTGGTTGAAGGTTCAGCATCGCCTCTAGTGCAGCAGATCTGAGATCTGTGATTTCTTCATTACCGATTTCCACCATACAACTAATCCGTAAGTGAGTATCGGTCTTATGATCGATGTATACATCCAGTGTATCATTTTCGGTTGCAAACCCCATTTGCGTCCAAACATTTACTTGCAGGCATAGAAGGCGCATAACGCTTTTTTTTCTGCCCAACGTGATAATCGTTTTATTTCATTTTTTTTTATTTCATTTTATTTCATTTATTGTAATATATAAAGCCTACAAGGCCAATATTCCTATATTACAGAGTAATAAACAATAATTTTGGTAAACAATTGTTCTCTAATCTAAAATACAATTATACAGTTAAATTTCTAATGATTAAATAAAGTGTGTATTTACAAGCATACAAAAAATAACAGTGGCTCCCCAGCCATGAATCAAAAAGAAGTATAAATAGTAAATAAGCAGCCCAACCAGCAACCAAAAACTAATTACTGTTAGATAAAAGGTATTCAATAATTTTATGTTGAAATACATTTAAAGAATCAGAAAAATTACGCAGAGTAAGAGGAATGTGATTCCATATACGAGCCACTCTAACCACAAATGATCGTTCGTACAACTGAGTAGACATATGAGGAATTAAAATCTGGGGATTCCTTGTACTTCTGCAAAAAATAAAGTTATCTCTAAGTAACGGAGGTAAACCTGATTTGATAAGCCTATAAAAAGATAGTAATAAACGAAAATCAACCAGAGACTCAAATGGAAACCCCAAAAACTGGAAAGCATGATGTGATACGTGGTCATGTCGACGCAGCCCGTAAACATATCGTATTACCATGTTGAAAATTCTTTGTACTTTAGAAAAACTATTTGCAGAAGTTCCAGATACAACTTCAATTGCATAGTAAATGTGAGGCATTAATAAAGCAAAAGCAATTTTTTTCTTAATATAATATGGAAAATAAGTATTTGTGGAATAAAGCCTCCGAAGAATCGGGATAACTTTGGCTGTTAATGAATTAAAATGTGGAGTCAAGTCAAGCTTATTATCCACTATGACCCCGAGACACCTAATCTCCTGCACAATCTCAATTATATTTCCATTTATACAAATATTAAAGTCGAACTGACGCCCACTAGGGTTGCCAAAACACATAGCTTTGGATTTATTAGCATTAATAAGTAGGCTATTACGGCCCAGCCAACATATAATACTCTCCAAAGTAGTATTGATGAATGGTTCCAAAACTTCAAAAGAGTTACCATCAAAGAGAAGATGTAAATCATCAGCATATAAAAATGTTTTACAATGTGATACATCAATATGATTCACAATGTCATTAATATACAAAATAAAGAAAAGGGGACCCAATATTGACCCCTGAGGAACACCGCATTTGATAGCTCTAATGCTGGAATTAATACCATTCATTGAGACATATTGAGAACGATCAGAGACATAAGAAAAAATTAGTTTAGATGCAGTTGTGGAGAATTGATATTCATTACGAAGTTTATGGATTAATATTGAATGATCTACTCTATCAAATGCTTTTGATAAGTCAAGTGCAACGAGAACACCACATGAGCCCTTATCGATAATGCTTCTAATATTATCTGTAAGATTAAGTAAGTGGGAAGTAGTACTAAAACCATGACGAAACCCATACTGATGAGGACTAAGCATATTGTTATCATTAACGAAATGTAAGATTGAATCATTTATAACATGTTCAAAAATTTTAGACATAGCCGGTAAAATACTCACCGGACGAAAATTGTCCAAACTACTGGAGCTGCCATTTTTTGCAATAGGAACCACCCGAGCTAATTTCCAGGCAGTTGGAAAACTGGATGTTGTAATGATAGAGTTAAAAAAGTGCAGAATCAGCCTTGATATATAGGGAAAAATTATTCTGATGAACTTAATAGGAATGCAGTCAATTCCAACAGAATTAGATTTAATACGCTTTAAAGCCCGTAAAATATCTTCTTCAAATACACAGTCGAAGGAAAATTCATTATCACGCCTGGAAACAAGGGAATCGCTGCCATCGTCTTCATTAGGTATTCTATGACAAAGAAAATGATTATTTAGTGCCTCCACATCGATATCTGTCAGTGAAGCATCACCAAAGCAGCCACTTTCACGTAACGTTTTCCACATCTGCGAATTGTCCAAATGCTTAAATTTTCTTATGTTATAATTCCTTTTCATTCTACGCATAACAAGCTTTGTTTTATTCCTATATACACAATAAACTCTTCTGTTATCCTCTGTAGGATTTCTCCTAAATTCCCTGTGTGCAATATCCCTTAAAGACCTAGAAAGCAGAACTTCCTTGGAAAGCATCCACGGGTCTTTACATTCTAATATTTTACGTCTACCAAGAGGTACGAAGGAAAAAAGTTTCGATAACAAATCGTTGATAACAAAAAGTTGTAAATTTACATCAGATGTTAAATAAATAGTTTCAGAGTTAAAGTTAAATAGGCAATTATGAAAGCCATCCCAGTCAATATTATTGTAATCATGAAATTCGATATATTTATCCCTGTACGAAAGACTAAGCGCATATGAGCCAAATATCAAAGCATGGTGAGACATACATGCACATTGTCCTTGTGAAGAAATATGAAGTTTAGTAGGCTCACTTATAAGTATATAGTCAATAAGCGAACAAGAGTTGTGGGCTACATCATAATGGGTAGGTAAATTATTATGAGAAATTGTTAAGCCCAACCCAGAACAAATATACCTCATGGCACTAGACTGTACAATATTATACAAATTACGATTGAAATCTCCCACTACGATTATGTCAGAATAACAAGAAAATAATTCTGTGTGTGTAGTTTCAAACGTATCTATATCTCCGTGCGGTAAGTACACAACTCCAAATAGTAATTTAGACGAGCCAGATATTATTTCGACAAATAAAGATTCACATGTCTCATAATGAGTCGAACGGAATACTATTTTATGTTTAAGTTTCTTAGAGATATAGAGTCCAACTCCACCACCCCTGGAATTTGGACGGTCATTTCGGACAAAAGAGTAGCCATTAATATTAACAGATTTAGTGGAAACATAGGGTTTCATCCAAGTCTCTGATATACCAAAAATGTCAATACCACTATTTACAAGAATATTTATAAGCTCATCAAGAGTAGATTTATTATTAGACGGACGAATACTTTGGCAATTAAGATGTCCAAAGTTGAAATTATTTGTAAAATTCTTTAATCGGTTTCTGAAGTACGAAGAGTTGCTGATCAATGGGCCCAAATTACCTTCAAGACTCATATAATAATGTAGGAATGGAGCTGGGGAGCCTAGTTATAGATATATAATGCTTAAAAATAACGAACATCATCCGTAAAAATCTTTTACAAAACAAATTCAAGTATATGTATAATTTTAAATAAAATGCAGCTTGCATATAAATGATATGATAAACAAAAAAGGGTAAATAAGTATAAAAACAATATAAAAATGAGATCAATAAAATTGTACTTGACGTGAATGGAAGCATTTTCTTCTTAGATTTCCAAACATTCCTCATATGTACACACTACAACAGAATCGTCAACTAGAGTAAGACGGGCTTTGGGAATATCAGAGTGAAGCAGATGGAATTTTTGTATTTTCTTCTCCTTCAACATGCGCCTACATAGATAGTTGAGTTTGTTCGCAGCCGGCGTCAAGTGATCATTCAAATAAATTCGGGCAGTAAGATCACCTCCAATAACGTCACATAATTTTAATTGCCTGGATTTGAAATATTCATTCATAACAGCATCACGCACCAGAGCAGAAATAAATTTGACTACAACAGATCTCCCATGATTTATGTAGAATACGTTGTCAATGTCACTTTTATTAATTGGAACATTATATATAGTGCCAATGGAAACAATACAGTCTTCCAAATTTTGCAATCCATTTGGAAGTCCGGAAATGATGATATCATTGCGGTGCATCTTCTTTTGTAAAGCATTCTGTTCGGAATTTACCCTTACAAACATTTTTGAAGTATTGGATTCGACATTTTTAATATCTCGTTTGCATTGGATGACATCATTGCCGATTTCAGTTACTGCAGATAGAAATTCTTTTTTTATATCATTAATGTCAGCCATGATAGTATCAATTTTAGCTGTCATGCTACTTTTATCTGCTTGCATGCTACTAAGAATGGCATCCATTTTGCTGTGCAAAGATCGTGAACCACTTGTGTTGTCGGAGCCAGATGATTGCGTTGGTAAGGCACATACTTCACACTTGAAGAAAATCGATGAACACTCAATTAATACCGAGCACTGTTTGTCGGAAATACCAGCACAATCCAGATGATACCACAACGAACAAATCACGCACTGGACGGAACCTTTTTTGTTATTAATATTTTTGTCGCATGTCGGACATTTGCTTTGGGAATCTTTTGACGGCGCCATAACAAAGCAATGTAATGCAGCACAATATCAACAAGCCAGAAACAACAAAGGCAACAAGTTAGGTTATGTTAGGCACAAATTACACAAGTAGTTATGCACTCCACTGGATTTCAATAATAATCCAGTCCGAAAGTATTTAAACTAAGTTTTTAGTAACACAAATGTAGTTAATTCAGAAAATCACACTTTAATTATTTCCTTTTGTGATCCTTTGACGGCACCAAGACAAAGCAGCTGGCAGCAAAGAGATGTAATGAAGTGACAGTGATACAGCACCAACAATAGCAAGGCAGAAACAGCAACAAAGGCAACAGAAGAGAAGTAAATGATTCGGCAAAAAATAAATCGATGATTTCAGCGTATTATCAACAGGTTGTTATATGCACTCGACCGAATTTCAATAATAATCCACTCAGGAAGTATTTAGGAACCGTTTTTAGTCATCAAAATATTGTTTTTAATTTATAAATCAGAATTTTATCATTTATATGCGGAGCAGCCAGAAAAACACAACTATTCGAGCATAGCGTTGCCAACTCCCTGACCGTAGGCATAAATTTGCCTCTAATCAAAATCACGACGTCGTCTGCATTCGCTATGATTTTAATTCCTGTATTGCCGAGATCCATTAGGATTTCGTTTATCACTAGATTCCATGAGTTAATGATTCTGCTTTTGAGCATGTTACCTGTCCACTTGGTTATGCCTGGGTGTGAGCCTATGCTGTCAAGTGCGTTGAGTATTGATGCTATGTTAACATTATTAAAAGGGCCCCCACATCGTGGAACGCCGCCATGGTGTAATCTTTGTAATGAAGGGAGTCCTCGATAAATCCTACCACTGTAAAACAACATACTTTTATAGACTCAATTTTTTTTGCTGCGGTTGACATCTCGTTGGAAATGCCCATATGCCCTTCTGATATACACGTGTGTTTACATAATTTTCTTCTCTGTTACAGGTAGTGTTCATTTTTTTTCTTATTTTATATTTATGACTAGGAATTGCAGTAAAGTAATCTCATCTTATTAATTAATACGTTTTCAAAAATGTTATTTAGCCCAAAGACAAATAGAATATAAGAAGACATTCTTTCAGGCCGAAACGTCAAAATCTATCAGTTACGAACGAATAGGAATGAATTGTAACACGCGAAAAAACAGTATTCCGCGAACATTGATTGAACTTTTTTTGTACTTATCCATTAATATTAATTTTTTAATTGTGACAATTAAAAAAAATTCGGGGAAAACGGTCTGAAAATCCGCGAAAAACCTCACTCGTTGGAATCAAATTCCTATTCGTTCGTAACTGACAATTACTCGCTACAGGAAGGAATGTCTTCTTAAATTATATTGTCTTTGATTTAGCCGCAGAATTTGTGTAAATCATCCCGAGCAATTTTGTTATGTATGTGGTGAATACACTACAAATAAGAACAGAAAATCTATTACTGAATTTGTGAAGAAAGCATACAATGCTTATTTTGGTATCAAACTTGGAGATCAAGATAAATCTTGGGCACCACATGTACTTTGCAAAACATGTACTGAACATCTACGTCAGTGGACTAATGGGAAATGGAGGAGTCTGAAATTTGGTGTGTCTATGGTTTGGAGAGAACCAAAAAATCACTATGATGACTGTTATTTCTGTCTAGAGAATATCAGAGGTATCAATAGTAAAAACCGAAGCAAGTGGAGGTATCCTGATTTAGACTCTGCTCGACGGCCCATCCCTCATTCCGATGAAGTTCCCATATCAACATTTCATCAGCTACCAGACAACAGGAACAACAATAACGTTCTATCGTAGAAGGGAAGCAGAGTTAGTTACGTTCTATTCTCAGGAAGAAGATCTCGTTTTCTGTCAGGATGTTAAAGGTCTCTTAACAAAAATGGACCTTCCCGAGTATAATCCAGATCGTTGGCGTTTGTTTCTTGATAGTTCCAAGCGTTTGAAGTGTGTGCTTTTACACAATGGTAACGAATTGGGATCAATACCTTTTGCTCACTCAACCCAAATGAAAGAAGAATACAAGAATAAACCTATAGTCTTGGTAAAGATTAAGTATCACGGACATGGATGGGTCATTTGTGTTGACTTGAAAATGGTTAACTTCCTCTTTCGACAGCAAGGTAGATACACAAAATATCCTTGCTTCTTTTTCCCTTAGGATAGCAGAGCTAAACAAGATCATTGGGTAAAAAAGACTGGCCTAAAAGAGAACATGGTTGTTGGAGGTAAAAATGTTATTAATGAGCCTTTGGCTGATCGAAATAAAATAATCCTGCCTCCACTTCATATAAAATTGGCTTAATCAAGCAATTTGTTAAGGCTCTAGATAAGGATTCATCATGTTTTCAATTTATATCTACAAAGATGCAAGGATTAAGCATTGAAAAGATAAAAGCTGGCATATTCGATGGCTCTCAAATCAGACAGTTAATAAAGGACACAAATTTTGTTGAATATATGAATAAAAAGGGCGAAAAGCGTGGACATCATTTGTGTCAGTTGCCGAAAACTTTCTAGGCAAACAAGAAGGCATCAAACTACAAGGATTTAGTTCAGAACATGCTGACTGCTTGGATGCAACATGAGCATCAAGGTGCATTACTTGCAAAACCATTTGGACCGGTTTCTTAACAACTTGGGAGACTTGAGTGAAGAGCAGGGTGAACGATACGCAAGTGGGATACGCATATGATGGCAGATTTCTGTTGGAATCTGGAAAGAGATTGTTTATTTCGGTCACTTTTCACGGAAAATTATAAATTGAGATATCTCTGAATCGATTAATTTTTTTCCTTCCATCCTGTTTCTCTATGTTGAACGTAAGCGATGCGAACAAAAAAACTGATTTTGACCTACTAAAAGGTATCAGAACGACAACGTGAATGCAGACATACTGGCTGATGCCAGTTTGTAGGTCTAAAGTCAGCTGTTTTTCGTTCGCATCGTTGTCGTTTGACATAGAGAAACAGGCTGTTAAATTGTTTATAAAAAATGGTCCATATAATTTTAGATTAAATTGATTAACTTATTTCATGAGTTGAAACCAATTTGTTCTAAATGAATCCCGGAACTGAAGTTGTAGCGAAATAAAACACTTAACAGTTGCGATGTTATCCAAAGACTAATTTCTTTCTCTTATTAATTGTTCATGGTGAGTATTAAAGCTAAAAATATTTATGTATTCTGTGCAACTCAATTCATAATAGTATGCAGTGAGTGCTGATACGATTGTTAATATTAATGTAACTTGACTTATATGTTATTTTCAGCGTCAGCTGAATTATTCATATTGTTTATAATGGGGAATTGGAAACTTCAGTAGAAGTTAAGTATAATTGTTTACCATGCGGCAACTTGACTCGTAAGATCAGTGGAAGTTTTATACAATTGTTTATTATGGGGAATGAGAAACTTCGACTGAAAGTGATATTGCCACAAAGAGAATCATTCGAAGGGTAATCTTCTGTTCCCATCTTTAGTAGATGTCATAACATCCCCATACTTAGAATGGACCTCATTTCCTAAAGAAACTTGAGGGACATTTACAGAGATTTCTGTATGATTTTCTTTGCTGCACCTAAAATGTAAGTATATTATTAATGCAATAATTATTATCAATATTATGATTCTCATTATATAGGTCACATAATTTTGTGTTTTCTGTTTATATGTTAACAAGCTGGACCCGGTCCACTTCGTTGCCCCAGACTTCAGATTTCCGATTCCGTCAATTTTTTAACCAATTACGTAGACTGACATCAAATGCATATTTACAAAATTACAACACTCTCGCTAACAAATTGTTCAAGGTATTTCAATTTCAGAAATTTGCTTATAAGGGTGGGGCCAAGCCCATTAGTACGATCCCAACCCTTTTGGACCATTCACGTAGACTATCACCAGATCGATATGCAAAAAATTACAGCACTCTCGTTAAAAAATTGTGCAAGATATGACTCTCAATTTCAAAATTTGGCTTATACTCGCATAGGCGGGGCAACGTCCATTGGTCTGATTGCGCCTATTTTTGGTCGAATCACGTAGACTGTCATCAGATACATATACCCAAAACTGCAGCGCTCACTTAAACAAATTGTGCAAGATATCTCAATTTAAAAATTAGGCTCCTATGGGCGGTGCCACCCTTTTTTGTGTAATCACGTAGACTGCGTGAGATGCACAAAATCACAGCACTCTCGCTAACAAATTGTGCATGATATCAATTTCAAAATTTGATTTATATTGGCGGGGCCAGGCCCATTGATCCGATCCCGTCACTTTTTAGAACATTCACGTAGGCTATCATCAGATACATATGCACAAAATTACAGAACTATCGCTAAACAATTGTGTAAGACATCTAAATTTCAAAATTTAGTTTATATGGGCAGGGCCACGGCCATTGATCCGATCCCGACCCTTTTTGGACAAATAACGTAGACTACCACCAGACATCACTCTCGCTAAAAATTGTGCAAGATATGTGTCTCAATTTCTAAATTTGGCTTATATAGGCGGGGCCACGTCCATTGGTCTGATCCCGCCAATTTTTGGGCAAATCGCGTAGACTGTCATCAGATACATATGTCCAAAACTGCAGCACTCTCGATAATAAATTGTGCAAGATATTTCAATTTCAAAATTTGGCTTATATGGACGTGGCCACGCCCATTGGTTCGATGCCGCTCATTTTTGGACCAATCACGTAGACTGCCACCATATACATATACACAAAATTCCACCACTCTCGCTATCAAATTGTGCAAAATATCTCAATTTCAAAATTTGGCTTATACGGGCGGAGCTACGCGTATTGGTCCGAACCCGCCCATTTTTGAACCAATCATGTAGGTCGCCAACGGATATATATATACAAAATTCCAGGTCTCTCGGTAACAAATTGTACAAGATATAACATTTTTAAAATTTGGCTTATATGGGCGGTGCCACGCCCATTGGTCCGATCCCGCCCATTTTTGGCAAAATCACGTGGAGGGCTACCAGATACATACGTACAACATTACAGCACTCTAGCTAACAAATTGTGCAAGATATCTCAATTTTAAAATTTGGCTTATATGGACGTGGCCACGCCCATTGGTCCGATTCCGCAATTTTTGGACCAATTACGAAGACTGCCACCATATACACAAAATTCCAGCACTCTCGCTATCAAATTGTGCAAAATATCTCAATTTCAAAATTTTTGGACCAATCATGTAGGTCGCCAACGGATATATATACAAAATTCCAGGTCTCTCGGTAACAAATTGTGCAAGATATTAAATTTTTAAAATTTGGCTTATATGGGCGGTGCCACGCCCATTGGTCCGAACCCGCCCATTTTTCGAAAAATCACGTGGACTGCTACCAGATACATATACACAACATTGCAGCACTCTCGCTAGCAAATTGTGCAAGATAACGAAATTTCAAAATTTGGTCTATGTGGGCGGGGCTACGCCCATTGGGTCGATCCCGCCCATTTTTGGACCAATCACGTAGACTGCCACCATATACATATACACAAAATTCCAGCACTCTCGCTAACAAATTGTGCAAAATATCTCAATTTCAAAATTTGGCTTATATGGGCGGGGCCACGCCCATTGGTCCGGTCCCGCCCATTTATTGACCAATTACGTAGAATGCCACCAGATACATATACGCAACATTGCAGCACTCCCGCTAGCACATTGTGCAAGATATCAAAACTTCAAAACAAGGAGCTCCGTTAAAATTTAACTGACAGTTTTAACTGAAAATAATTCGTTAAATTTAACTGGAATATTTTCTCCATTTATGTGCTTTAACCAGGGTTAAAACATGTATTGTCAAAAAATATATTTGAAAGCAAAGGGGTAATATATCTTCTTCGCAGAGATATAGAGCCATAAATGAAAAGGTAATAGTTAGAAAGTTTTTCGCAATTGTACAAATAATAATGGATGTCTTTATTCAATTTCATTCCCAGAAAAGTTGCCCTTTAAGCTCTACATGATGCCCTAACCATTTAATTTGATACTACAGGAATTTTCTTCAGTACAGTTGCAGATTACTGCAGAGTTAGTGTGCCGCGTTGTAGTAATAAACACAAATATGCATTGCAGACAATAGGATGTGACTTTGAAGACAAGGTCCTTAGTCTCATTCGAGTAATCCGTCTGAAGGAAACCCTCACTCTGTGTCCGGGATTCTGGAACAAATACTAATTCTATATTAGAGTAAACTTTTACAATATTGCTACAGAAGTTAAGGGAACGTTGTTTTCGAATGAATCTGTCAATTTGTGTGGGGGTATCAGATGGGGCTGGAAAAATGCGCCTATTTTGCGCTGAATAGTCTATACTTCAAAGACACTGCGATATATCGAATTGAAAGTATTTATGTGCACTGGCATTAAAGTAATGATTTATTAAATGGTATAATTTGCCAATCTTGTGGGTACCATAAGGTACAGGGCAACTTCGCCTATGTGTGGAAGTGGGGTACATTTGGATATGCAGTATAGAAGATATTAAAGAATCAATATTTTACTAAGTTTTGTGTGAGAGGTAACAGATGGAGTATATAAGTACTCCATCAGCACATCTTCAAACTTCACCTCGAAGTCATTAGTTCACCACTTTAAGATTTATGGTGCGCACCAGCCAGACGGACGGACGGACATTGCTGAAATGACTCAAAATGTCCTCAACCGTATTTCTACCAAACGTACTTAGGGTCTTACGTGATTCCTTAGATATGTTATACTTATGGCCCGAAGCAAATGATATATATCCTCCTCCACTAAGATGAAATTGCCTCGACTTCTGGTACCTTCCACACAAAGGAGTCAAATCATACTTGAATTGCAGAACTCATCGATTTAATGCAATTACACGTTATTCCACAAGACATTATCATTTTAATTTTTCCATGTTTTGATTTTCTAAAATTTACAAACAAATGAAATAAAAATGTCAAAATATTTTAGAAGACATTCACAATAGCAATAAAATTCAAATTAACTAACGGAACCTTTCTGAAAACGATTTTTTTAACGGACCGTTTAAAATGTTCGTTAACTAACTTTTTCGATAAAAATAACAAACGGAGCTACCTGAAAACGGCCGTTATTGGATTAGGTATAATTATGGTTTCTTGGTAGAATTTTTTATCGTACCATCTAGTTGAATTTTACAATTTTCAATGTATATTAGTAGTTTCCTTTAAGTTCTGTTGGGAACTGATTACATGTTTGTGTTACACTTTGTTTTATATTAATAGTTATTATAACATTTACTCCTATTTCAATTATTTCCGATTTCGGATTTTCCTCGTACAGACAATACATAGTTTCCTTATTAAGTATGTTTTTATACATTGATTATCTATATATTTGATATCTTTTATTTTTTTGGTTACTTCATATATTTCATTGTTATTAGTTAAATATTTGTAATTACTTAGTACCAGTTGTTTTATTGTTTTATTGTTTTTGTTGGGTATAGGTTGTATAATTAGGGCCTGTTTCTGTAACTTATTTTCGTTCGTTTACGGAGAACGATCAAAAATCTCTCAACTATTACTTGAATTCTATAAAACGCAGGTTAAAAATATTTTAGGTGCGAGCTTTTTACGTGCTTTTCTGTAGACACACCGAATTATAAAGTGCTGTGACTTATAGATTTCTCGGAATAATTGAGTGATTTTTGATCGTTCGCCGTAGACGAACGAAAATAAGTTACAGAAACAAGCCCTTAGTTCTTTGTAAATTTCTTGGCTGAAATTTGGGATAGTTATTATAAATATAATATCAGTTTCTTTAGTTGCTACTTTTAATTCCATATTTTCCAATTTAGTAATAGTGATATTAAAGTCGTTAATGTCTTGATCTGTCAGTATGTCACGTGTAAGTGTGTTAAGTTTCGCTGCTAATAACAGTTCTCTGTGTTGTTCAATTATTTTCTCTAAGTGATCTAATTCGTATTTCAGGCTGATCGTTTGGAAATCTGTCATTGTTTGGTTCAGAAGGACATATTGATGTGAAATTAATTTTGATTATTCATTTCTAAGGATTGCAAGATTGTTCAACTGTTCGTCAAAGTGTTGGTTAATTCGAATTTGTTTATTAGACTGTTCTATTAAGTTATGGTCATTTGTTGCAATTATTCTCAGCTTTTCTTCTATTTCCTCTCTGTCGTCATTGTCCACAGTTCCGTAAAGATATTTTAGTCCCGTTCCAAATATGTTAATTAGTCATCTTTTTGTCTGTATTTTGGTATTATACTAGTTAGTTTAGTTTCAGTGTGTTCTAATTGATGTATTAAGCAAGGGTCGTCTGTCATCAGAATTTCTTTTTCTAATTGGTCTAAATATTCCAAGTACTGGCCAGGTTTGAATATGTGCAGAATTTTTGTATAATCTTGAATGAGCTGCGTCTCGCCCAGTTGTATGATGGTGTATCCATTACCTTCGTTAAAATCGGTTATTATTAATTTGTGTGCTAATCCTGGAGATATCATCAGTATGATTGTCAACAAGTACTTCCAAAGTTATGGAAAGATTTTTTCTTTTAATGAATTGATCTATATGTAGTGTCGTTTTTAAATCCTTATATTTTTTGTCATTTAATTTGCTTGCCTTTATTTTCTTTATATTACTAACGTGCTTTTCCGTTCTGTCGTTCTTCATAAATTTCGTGTTTATATCTTCATCCTTTCGGTTCTTGTTTCTATATTCTAGCATTTTTTTCTTTTTTCAACTCAATTTTCTCAAATACCTCTTCTAATTCTATGTCTGATTTAAAATGTAAATTTATTGGTTTTTCTCCCGTGGTTAAATGAATTTTATTATTATAAGCTTCAAGAGCCTGATAGGTAAGTCGATGTTGTAGGCAATATCGGAATTATCTTCCCTAGCTTTGAATATTCTAGTATGTTCATTTAAAGAACTATGAAATCTTTCTATATCAGAATTTCCAGTATGTCTCATGGGAGTTGTGAAGTGGTATTGTATACCCTTTTTCTCTAAAAAGTCGGTAAAAAGTGAAGTTTTGAAAGCAGATTCGTTATCTAAAGTTACTTTTTTAGGAAATTTCATATATAGGAAAAGTTTTGTAAATGTTTATATGAGTTGTAGTGAAGTTTTATCTGGTATTTCCTCTATCATGGCATTTTTGGAAAATTTATCTATCATGGTGATATATCTAACATTTCTACTTAAAAACCATATATCTGTATGATAGTGTTCATGTGGTGCTTTTGGCGTTTCAGTCTTCTCGAATGGTAGTCTTGTAGGTTTTCTTTATATTTTGAAATTGCATATTAGACATTTATGAATTTAGTTATTTCCTTCAAATTAGGGTAGTAAAGTTCTTGTTTTAACTCCTGGTAAGTTTTTTCTATGCCTGGATGATTATTATCGAATCTGTGATGTTTAGTTATTCTTTCTAGCAATTCTTTATATTTTGCCTCGCATTGTAACTTTAAAGATAGATGTATATTCATAATTTTTAAGTTATTTGGATTTTCATTCCATTTCCTATATTCTGTAATTGGATTAGATTGTTCAAGTTTTCACAGTATAATCCTACATTTTCATGTGCTGCTGCATCTGATAATATTTGCGCTGCTATTTGAGATGTACATTTCTTGAAATGATAAGTAATTCCGTGTTTTCCGAAGATTGTTTCTTCTACGGTTTTGTTCTCGTTGTCATGTTTTATTATAATCTGGTAATGAAATGATTGCAATAACTTCTCAGAAATTTTGAAATAATCTGTGCCGTCTTCGTCGGCTTAATGTACAGTTGGTACAGGAGATTGATTTCTCACATCTGTCATTAATTCATGTGTTTCCTGCTCATTTAGAGGCGTCACAAATTTTGCATGTTCTACTACTTTTGTCTCCATGTGCTTTTAAATGTCTTAGTAGATTCTAGCCTTATACGATTTTTTACAAATTGTACAAATGTGTTCGTTCTGTCCTTCAAATACGTTAGTTTCCCGTATTCTTGAAAGTGCGTTAGACACTTTATTTTCTTTCCCTTCTTCGTGTTGGATGTCAAATTCGTACTCATTCAGTTTGATTTTCCATCTTATTAACTTTGATTTTGGCTCTTTGAGGTTTGCCAACCATATCCAAAGGTTTGTGATCAGTCTTTAAGGAAAATTTCCTTCCGTAAAGGTAGTGTCTGAACAGCCCATACTATAGCTAATAATTCTTTTTCTATAGTCGAGTAATTTATCTCGTGTTTGTTCAGTGTTCTAGAAACAAAAGCTATGGGTCCCTGTGACTGAGATAAAACAGCTCCTAATGCATAATCGCCTGCATCAGTAGTTACTTGAAATTGTTCTTCAAAATTTGGATATTTTAGTACCATATCTGACATTAGTATTGTTCTAAGTTTCTCGAAAGATTCTTTAAAGTCTTTGTGTCCTATGTTGATTATGGAGTTCTTCTGCAATCGTAGTGTCATAGGCTTTGCTATCTTTGCATAATCTGGTATACATTTTCTATAATATCCACTTAGTCCTAAAAAGCTTTGCATTCCTTTTATAGTCTTTGGGATAGTTTGTTTCCTAATTCCTTCCACTTTATTTGGATTAGGTTTTATTCCGTCTGTAGTGACTACGTGTCCTAAAAAATCGGTCTCCTTTTTAAGAAAATCGCTCTTGTTTAATGATACATTTAAATTCGCCTGTCTTAATGTTTGAAATATTTTCCTAAGGCTTGTCATATGATCCTACAAGGATGTAGAAAATATCAATATGTCGTCCATGTAAATAACACATATCCTATTTACATGTTCCCTCAAAACATTGTTCATCATCCTTTGGTCTTTTCGCGGTCTTCCGGTTCTACCTCTATTTGATAAAAACCTTTCGTTAAATCGAGGGTTGTGAAGTAATTTGCTCGTCCTAGTTTGTCCAAAACGTCGTCTATTCGTGGTATTGGGTATTTGTCTTGTCTTCTCTCGTTGCCATATTTAGTTTCCTATAGTCTATTACTATTCTCCATTCTCGGTTCCCTAATTTGTCTACCTTTTTGGGCACATATGGTGAATTGTATGGTGAATTGCTGTGGGTAATTATTCCCTGTTCAAGCATTTCGTTCATCTGCCTTTCTACCTCTTCTGTATGTATTGACGGGTATCTATAGCCCTTTGTATAAATTGGTCCTGAAAGTCCGGTGTCAATTTTATGTTTGACTTCATTTGTAAAGGATAAGTCGTCCCCTTTCTTATAAAAAATGTCTTCATTATTCTGTATCAGTATTTTTATAGCTGCTGTTTCTTCGGCATTTTAAATGTTCAGTCCGTACCTGATATAATACTCCTAAAACTTCTATGTGATGAATTTTCGGTAAATCGCCAATTTCATTATCCTCATTATATCCTTCGTAATAGAGCTTAAAAATGTTGTCATTAATAATCATTACATTGTCTAGGTGCATTATATGGTGAATTGCTGTGGGTAATTATTCCCTGTTCAAGCATTTCGTTCATCTGCCTTTCTACCTCTTCTGTATGTATTGACGGGTATCTATAGCCCTTTGTATAAATTGGTCCTGAAAGTCCGGTGTCAATTTTATGTTTGACTTCATTTGTAAAGGATAAGTCGTCCCCTTTCTTATAAAAAATGTCTTCATTATTCTGTATCAGTATTTTTATAGCTGCTGTTTCTTCGGCATTTTAAATGTTCAGTCCGTACCTGATATAATACTCCTAAAACTTCTATGTGATGAATTTTCGGTAAATCGCCAATTTCATTATCCTCATTATATCCTTCGTAATAGAGCTTAAAAATGTTGTCATTAATAATCATTACATTGTCTGTATAGTTGATAATTGCTTCATTTTCCTTAAGAGTTTGATGACCTAGAATTCCGTTGAAAAATTTATGAAAAAATCTAAAAACTGTCATTTCTCTGTGGTATTTGTATCTTTTCCTTTGGTATTATTCCATTGTGATTAATAGATATAATTCCTGCAGCTGTTTTAATGGTTATAGGGTTTGTTAACTCTTTTATGAAATTTGGTGGGCATTGATCTTTATTTAATAAATTTTCGGTTGAACCCGTGTCTATTAGTAGCCTAAGTCGTCTTGTTGGGCTTCTGAGTAAGATATAGGGTAACCCGATATGTGTTGTGAGGCTATTAAAGGAAAATTTTCACATGTCTCTTCCCCTAACGGTTCGACTTCTTGTACATAAATTAATATCCTTACTATTTCCTGAACAAGTTGGCTGCTCCTGGAAATGGTTCTGTCCTCTGGTCTGGGCTGTTCCGAGGTCCATCGGTTCTGGTTTAAATTGATGCTGTTGTTGCTGTGGTGGTTTCTGCTGCCATGTTTGTTGTGGGTTATAGATTTTTGATCTCCAATTGTTGTTTTGTTGTTTCTGGTGATTTTGTTTAGTATTTTGAGTTTTCTGATCAAGTTTCAGCAGATTTCTTTTTTCGTTTAGGAACCCTGATTGGCTCAGCTCATGGACTGCTTCTTCCATCGTTGATGGTTTTAACGCACATAAGACAGTCCTCATATAGACGGGTAGTCTTGTGATAAAAAATTTCAATGCAGTTTCTATGTTCCTTTCGACATCATTGATGCGGTCTTCCTGTCTGCTTTTCTGGTTTAATAGTGCTAATTTGTGTAATATAAAGTTGTAAAAATCCATAGTATTTCCTCTGTATTGTGCTGCTCTCAGATCCTCGTATAACTGATCTGCAGTCTGAAATCCCCGAAATTAGTTTCCAACATTGTTTTTATGACGGCCCAATTATTTAAATGTGGGTGGATTTCTATTTCTCTCCTTGCTCTTGCTGCCAATTTGCTTTTGACAATGTTGATGCACATGCGTTGTGCTTGCTCGTTGTATAACGTTAGGGTTGGGATGATATCGTCTACATTCGTGCAGAATGTCGACAGATCCTCCTTGCGTCCATCAAATCCTTGTATCTATTCAATATACGGTAGTTGATTAATATCGAGCGTTCTGCCTTGTGGTGGACGGGCTTCTGCTGCTAAATTTCCATTTGGAGCGTTTAGAGTCATTTTATTTTACACTGTGATGAATTTCTTGTTCAGAGAGTTCTTTTTACAGTGTTCTTTATCCTTTTTCACAGGATTAAGTTTTTTTTGAATCGAAGAGTTTTATTTACGGATAATCACTTATTTTTAAAATTTAAACTTACACTTTTCACGGATGTTCTAATTTTTTTAGTGACTATCCTACCGACTGCGCCAATTTTAGATTAAATTAATTAACTTATTTCATGAGTTGAAACCAATTTGTTCTAAGTGAATCCCGGGACCGAAGTTGTAGCGAAATAAAACACTTAACAGTTCGATGTTATCCAAAGACTAATTTCTTTCTTTTATTAATTGTTCATGGTGAGTATTAAAGCTAAACATATTTATGTATACTTTGCAACTCAATTCATAATAGTATGCAGTGAGTGGCGATACGATTGTTGATATTAATGCAACTTGACTCTTTTGTTATTTTCAGCTGAATTATTTATACTCTTTATAATGGGGAATTGGGAATTGGAAACTTCAGTAGAAGTTTAGTATAATTGTTTACCATGCTGCAACTTGACTCGTAAGTTATTTTCAGTGGAAGTTTTATACAATTGTTTATTATGGGGAATGGGAAACTTCGACTGAAAGTGATATTGCCACAAAGAGAATCATTCGAAGGGTAATCTTCTGTTCCCCTCTTCGGTAGATGTCATAACAATATGTACTCTACCGATGGTATACATTTTGCAGTGGGGACCACTTTGGTTCAGAAGTTACATTATAATAACTGAAAATATTCGCTAAATTACAAAGAACAAATCTTTGTATGTGTTTTAAACTTTATTTTGTTTGTTGATTTTTTTTAAATATTTTTTCTTTGTAATTTGGTGAAGATTTTCAGTTATTATAATGTAACTTCTGAACCAAAGTCGTCACCACTCCAAAATGTACACCATCGGTAGAGTACATATTGAAAATTTTTTATAAAAATTTAAGGAAAAAAAATTATATTGATTCTGAGATATCGTAATTTATATTTTTAGAAACATTTTCTGAGAATTTAAGAAAGATCTAGTTTTTGACCTGTAACACTTGGGAAAAACTACCCATATACTGACGAAATTTTACGTCATCTGGTCACTCCTTTCCAGAGTTATCGTTAGCACCATTCAATCGAACTGACAGACGGACGGACATTAATTAACAGGCATGTTTTGTACGAAATTGGTACGTTTTCGTTTTTCAAAATCGTATCGTTTACTTTTGCTTCTACAGCTTCTATGAAACCGAAAGAAAATGAAAACCGAAAAACACTATCAAAAATATGGCAGCATAGAAATCAGAGACAGCTGTTTCAGCCACCGTCGTCAACAAAATCGGTTCGACTCTAGATTCTGATTGGCGGTAGTAAATATAGTGGAAAACAATAAAAATATTAAAGCCAAAAAAATAAAATTGACCAAAATCTTGGCTTGAATAATGTTTCTGTGTTTATCCATTTAAATATATAACAATAATTATTATTAAATTTAACATTAAAATAAAAACTTACATTTCATTGATCGAATCTTTATTTTTGTTGTTTCTTTATATAGCACTTCGAAGACCAAAAGTATTAACATTTTCGTGCCAAAAGTATTTGAAATAGTTTTTTTTCTTGAAATTAATTCAAATATTTTCCATACTTAATCTTTAGTAGATTTTTTAACTTTTCTGGAGTTCAAATTACTAAAAACATAAATTTCACTTCAGATTTTGTGAACGTTTTAAACCGATCGGTTTACGTTTTCCGTAGAACCTAAAAATGTTTTCGGTTTCAAAAACGTAAATTCTTGTACGATTTTGCAGTCTGTGACATGCCTGTAATACATATTTTTTTAAACGATGGAGACCAATGCCGAAATTTTTGAATTTTTTGGGAATATGTGGGTAATTTTGACAAATATAAAAAATAATTTGAAGTCGCGCTTTTCATGATAATCAAGGTTTAAGGACATTTTCGTCCTTGTGAGTCCTTAATACAGAAAATTTTTTAACTAATTTATAATTCTTAGGGAGAATGCTAATATCTTTCAAAGGTACTTATATCATTCAAATCTAATATTCCGTTCAAAACTTATGTAGACTTAAAAACAGCTAAATTTGTCAACAAATGTTGTAGATGACCAACTTTGGCACCCTATGAAATATAAACCAGTATTAAATTGGTCAAAAGGTAAAAGGCCTTAATTCGGCATTGTCTTGTAGTATACGCGTTCAAAATTGCATCCAAGTCTACGTATCGATACCTCAATTCTAAAACATGCTAAGTCGACTTAGCACCTTTTTAGGGAAATTGCATTTTAAATTTCTAAATATTCCAAATTATATTCAGTTGAAATTTATAAAGGAATTATATTTGCATTATAAAGGAATTCCACACAAATTTAAAAAATGCATCAGACTTTGATCGCCTTTCCTGAAAAACTACCTTTTCGCACTTAGCATAGTTTAGAATGGAGGTATAGATATCTAAATATTCAGAGTGGGTCGGTTTCATTTGGAATTACCCCATACCTTTCATATATTTAGGCAATTTTTTTTTATGATTTTTGAAATCACTCATTTTTAATTTTTGTGACATGATTTTTTAAATAGTATTGACTCATTCTTTTGGTATTTTGCATTTTTTATTAATATATCGCCAAAAAATTTGCATATTTTGCGCATATTTTGTGCATATATTTTGTATATTTTTTATAGGCACTCAAATTATTTAAATTTGAGTGATGAAATGTCTAAATACAAATGTTGGTTCAAATCGGATGAAAATTTAAATACACCCAAAAAAAAAAGTTTGCTGTTAATAACAAACAACGTCTGCTAATAATCAGCAAACTTTTTTCTGCTAATACAGCAAATTTTCTAGAAAGGTCCGATTTACGCTGTGTCATTTTTATATTCTCTAATTCTCTTTTGAACTTGCCTTTGCGTTCCCACGTCTATTCCTGATTGTATTTTTGTTGTTTCAAAGTGCGAATGTTGTTTCACCGCGGCAATTCGGTGTTTGTAGGAGAGAGGCATGTGGAAGATAATGGGGAAAGTAGATTCTTGTACTGACAAACCGTTTTGTGTGTTTTATTCGCACTTTGCTGCCTTTATCTTCTACAAACACCGAATTGCCTCGCGTGAATCGGGCCATAGACATGCTTCATTAGTCTTGATTCACATTAGACAAGTTTTTCCAAGCAAGTGTCATAGTTTGCAGGAGAGAGAGGCAGAGATTTTTTCCGCCTGCCTCTCTCTCCTACAAATTTTGACACTTGCTTTGAAAAATTTGTTTCGTGTAAATCTGAACTTACGGAAGAAAAGAAAATAAAAAAAAAGCGGCGTTTAATTAATATTCCTTGCCATTGAACCCAATTTTTTCCATTAAAATGTGCTTGTGATAGGTTTAGGTTTAGGTTAGGGTGGCAGCCGTATTTTTTTACAAGCTCACATAGACCAGTTTAGGTCCCTAGTGTTACCACGGGCTGAAATGCCCCTCATCGAAACCAACCTGTTTGATATATAAATTTATCGATAGTACGAATATCAGTACTGGAAAGATCTGTTAGGCTGCCTAAAAAGGCCGACCCCAGCATGTCCAGTCGTCGTTTACTCAAAGCGGGACAGTCGCAAAGCAAGTGCTCAATGCTCTCCACTTCTTCCTCATCTCCACAGCTTCGGCAGAAGTCATTGGAGTCAATACCCAATCTTTTGGCGTGTTCGCCGATCAAGCAGTGTCCCGTCAGAACCTGTACTAACGTAGACAATCGTTTCCTCTCTAGTGCGAGGAGATATTTTGACCTTCTCAGGTCATACCTTGGCCAGATTTGTCTAGCTACCCTGCAGGTGCCGATTTCTGTCCATCTTCCGTTGGACTGCCTGATTGCCTCTTGCCTAAGCCAAAGCTTGCACGTGGATAGTGGCGCACCAATATATGCAAATTCTTCGAGAATTTGTAATGTCGTCCCTTTCCTAGCAAGTTCATCGGCTTTGCAGTTCCCCGGGATATCCCTATGCCCAGGCACCCATATGAGGTGTATATTAAACTGCTCAGCCATCTCGTTAAGAGATTTGCGGCAGTCGAGGGCTGTTTGTGAATTTAGGGATGTTGCCTCCAGAGAATTGATGGCAGCCTGGCTGTCCGAGTAAATGACAACGCCAGTGTTGGTTACTATGTTGCGACTCAGCCACTTGGCGACTTCCCATATTGCCATTATTTCGGCTTGATAGACACTGCAGGTATCTGGTAGTCTGTGAGCTATATCCAGACTAAGTTCTTCACAGTGTACTCCGAAACCAACCTTTTCATCAAGCTTCGAACCATCCGTGTAAAAGTGGAGATGGCCTCTATTACCTGGTATTCTGCCGACCCATTCATCTCTGGCGGGAATCATAGTGATGTAATTTCTCTCGAAGGTGTACACAGTTGGTATATAGTCCACTCGGTCGGTTACCATAGCACTACACTTTGATATCCTCATGTGACCATAGTTCTTGTACCTCCACATTGATAGGCAGTTTAATCTTATTGCCGCTTTGGTTGCAACTTCTCTCGCCACAATATTAATCGGCAGTATATGGAGTAGGGCCTGTAGAGACTCGGTCGCTGTAGTCCTTAAGGCTCCGCTTATGCTCAGGCAGGCAGTTCTCTGAACCTTTGTTAGTAAGTTGGTAATGGTTAGTTTGTCAGTTGCCGTCCACCATACCACAATACCGTATAACAGTATTGGACGAACTACTGCTATATATATCCAGTGGACTATTTTAGGAGAGAGTCCCCACCGCGACCCTACAGCCTTTTTGCAGGAATATAAGGCGACGCACAGTGGCGCCATTTGAGTTTTTTCGTTGCAAAAATCATATCTTTTGAACCGAATAAGATAATTGAACAGTTTAAACAGCATATGATAGATAACTGTTCAGCCTATGAAATGAGCTTTTGGAAAGGGTGCTACGCTTTGTAGGGGCCTACTTATGGGTTATCAAAGTTAAAATTTGTAGAAAAATCAATTTTATGGTAACTAAAAAAAATTATTTTTACATTTTTAGATTGTTTTTATTTTTTTTTTCTTTAGGGTTTTAAATTATTACCCAACAAATTAAAAAAAATTACTTTTTTTTTAATTTATTTTTTCAATTTTCTGTAAAATATTGTATCCTGGTAAAACGTCAGCCCCGTGTCGCATCAAGGATACCCGTAGTATCTCATATTTTTCTTTGGAAAGTTGTAAGTCCATAAACAAGGCCAAGGCTTCTTCGGAACCATACTTTTTAATGTGTGCGTTTGTGGGCGTGGGAATGCTTTCCTTAATCCTTTTTAGTCGCAGTGGGCTTGCATCAGCAACAGATTTTGTAATCTGCGACCTCAATCTTTCACTATCCTTTGTATATTTAATAGACAGCGCCTCCGATAAATGATAAAATATTGTATCCTGGTAAAACGTCAGAAGCCAAAGGGGCGCCTAGAGGCAAATAAAACCTTTGGGATTATGTAAAGGAATAATCAAAGAACATATTTTGAAAATATGGCAAATATAGAAAAATATAGATTTTTTTATTTTCCGTCAAAGTTGAAAAATAGTGAAAAACGGATAGTTTTTAAATAGTGTTTTACCAGGAGAAACACAAAGCAAACAGTTAATTTTTTTTTATCATTATACATTTAATAAATACATCAATAAATACAAACAAAAAATAAGGCGATTCGTTACCTATTTTTCGTGATATCACACCTGAAATCGCAACAAATTGACTAAAAATTGTGTGTTTTTTTGAAAACCGAAAGTCGGTCAACTTTGAACGGTTATATCTTCTAAACTAAAAATGTGATATTATTAAGAGTAGCATATTTGAAATCGTTGAAAAGTTCCCTATAACATGGGTTTATTCAAAACTTCGTCGGCGCACATGGAAATTTTGATTTTTGCAACCTCGTTTGCTCTACGGGCGCCACTGTGCGACGTTGGCCTTCCTTACACGTTCCAATACGTTAAGTCTAAATAACAATTTCCTATCTAACATTTTCCTAATCTTATTGCCGCTTTGGTTGCATCTTCTCTCGCCACAATATTAATCGGCAGTATATGGAGTAGGGCTTGTAGAGACTTCGTCGCTGTAGTCCTTAAGGCTCCGCTTATGCTCAGGCAGGCAGTTCTCTGAACCTTTGTTAGTAGGTTGATGATGGTTAGTTTGTCAGTTGCGGTCCACCATACCACAATACCGAATAACAGTATTGGACGAACTACTGCTATATATATCCAGTGGACGATTTTAGGAGAGAGTCCCCACCGCGGCCCTACAGCCTTTTTGCAGGAATATAAGGCGACGTTGGCCTTCCTTACACGTTAAGTCTAAATAACATTTTCCTATCTAGAATTATTCCTAAAAATTTTGCACTTTCAGAAAAGACTAGATCTGTTCCATTTATCCGAGGTGGAGGGTCCACATGTGGGACATTATTCATCCTAGTAAAGAGAACCAATTCTGTCTTGTTGGGGTTAACGCCCAAACCGCTGCTTCTGGCCCATCTAGCCAACTTGTTCAGAGCCACCTGTAGGATGTCTCTGAGGACGTTCACGAATTTGCCACTCACTGCGATTGCCACGTCGTCCGCATATGCCACGACCCTGCAGCCACAACGTTCTAGATCTAGCAGGCTTTCATTCGCCGCTAGGTTCCAAATTAGTGGAGACAGTACTCCTCCTTGCGGGGTCCCTCTGTTTACAAACCTTGTTAGAGTTGTGGACCCTAGACATGCTGTTATGCGTCTTCTGGTGAGCAGACTTTGAATTAGTCTAATCAAACTAGTGTTAACTTTTAGATGTGAGAGTGCCGCAATTACCGCATCTGAGTGAATGTTGTTAAAAGCCCCTTCTATGTCAAGAAATGCCACCATGGTGAATTCCTTGAAATGCAGGGACGATTCGATAGTGCTCACAAGTTCATGCAGGGCTGATTCTGTAGACTTGCCCTTATTGTAAGCATGTTGGTTCCCCGACAGGAGTTTTGTATCCAGGTTTTCCCTAATGAAATGATCTAAAAGTCTTTCCAGACCTTTCAATAGGAAGGAGGATAGGCTAATTGGTCTGAAGTCTTTTGGCCTAGTGTGTGATATCTTTCCCGCTTTAGGTATGAATACCACTTTGGTATCCCTCCATCGATTCGGGACGTATGAAAGCCTGATACAGCCTACATAAACTTATATACTTTAACATTTTCTGCATTTCTGCTGGAGTGATGCCATCTGATCCAGGTGACTTGAAGGGCTCAAAGCTGTTAATAGCCCAGCTTATTCTGGATCTCTCAGTCAAGAAGCTAGCGACGCTCGCAGTCCACTCGCACTCTTGTTGGTCCTGCTGATCCTCGGGTTCTGTTACAGAGTTCCCCGGGAAATGTGTGTCGAGCAGTACATTGAGCGACTGCTCGCTGTTTTTGGTCCAGTTTTTTGCCTCATCCTGTAAATATCCCACTGTACAGGGTGAAGCAGATAATATCTTCCTCAGCCTAGCGGCGTCGGAGACCTTTTCCACTTCACCACAGAAGGTATACCAAGAGCGCCTTTGCGCCTTTCTAAGCTCCTTCTTATAGATCTTGAGTTGCTCTTTATAAGCATCCCAATCATTAGCGACCCCAGTAGATTTAGCCTTATTGAATAGCTTGTTGCAGGTCTTTTTCATAGCCGTTAGCTCAGAAGTCCACCATTGGGGTTTAGTTTTACCCTTGTGCCTTGTTTTTGGACAGGCTTCTTCAAGGGATCTATTGAATGATATGGTGATATGATCGACCAAATTATCCAGACCGGCTTTGTCATTCGGTTCGTACAGAAGTTTAGAGTTGAGTACTTTCTTGAAATTCTTCTCATACAGATGCCACTTTGTCTTCCTTACATTTCTGTGGACGGCGGGTTTAGGCGCTTTTTCCGCGAGTTTGAACTCAATATAATGGTGATCTGAGAATGAGTGGTCGTCCAGTAGATTCCACCCAATAATTTTGTCTGACAGCCGGTCAGTAGCAAACGTTACGTCGAGTACTTCTTGTCTGTCTTTAATGGTAAAGGTCGGTTTATTACCTATGTTACAAATACTAAGGTTGGTAGTTAGAATAAAGTCAAGAAGCGAATCACCCCCATTGTTTATATCCGTACTACCCCAGATAGTATGATGAGCGTTCGTGTCTGCGCCAATAATCAGCTCGAACTCGTCAGACGTTGCTTCTTCTACTACTTCCCTGAATAGAGCAGTCGGTACTACAGATTCATAAGGCAAGTAGCTGGAGACCACCCAATATATGCGATTACCGATCTCCAGGCTAGCAGCTGTTTGGTCTTTACCACTTAAATTAGTCAGGAGAAAGATACTTAGATCTTTCCTGGCCAAAATGCAGGTTCTTGGAGTGCCTTTACAGTTGGCCACAAGCAGTTTAAAGTTTGGTGTCCTAATACCACACACCCTTCCTCCCACTACGTAGGGCTCCTGTATCAGGACGATGTCTACTGCGCCTGTGGACAGGTGCAGCAATAGAGCCGCTGAGGCTGCTTTAGCGTGATGGAGGTTAATCTGTAGAATTCTTACCATCATTGGTAATTGACAGATTAACATCCACCCCGACAAGGGTGTTATCGAACTCTTCGTCCGTATCGTCGAGAAGCATGTCCCCGCCAGATGCGTCAAAGAGTCCGGTGACTCCCCTCAGCCTCTCTGTGTCCGAAGTAGAGCTTTTGTCCTCAGAGAAGGACGTTACAGATCTTCTGTTAGAGTTGGAGTCACCAGAAAAATAGGCGTGGGTACCTCCGCACTTCCAGAAAGTGCCACGGTGGGCGACTCACCTTCTGCAGTGGGAGCTATATCCTGCTTGTATATCTTCAAGACTATAGTCTCGAAGCCATATTGTACTTGTATATGGGAGGTGGATTCAGCGTTTAGGATAAGATTGACCTGCCGCTTTTTACCATCCGCCTCACCCACCTTGCTGATTCTCCAATTATGGGCCGGCAGACCAGGATTGGAATCTTTTATTATTTCTAAGATGTCCGCCGGGTTAGAGGGCTCTTCTGTATGTTGTTTTTTTCGACAACATCCAGCCTTATACAGGTCTACTGATCTGGCATCACCGAAATATAAGAGCTTTACTCTCCCCTGATGCCATCCTGCATCGTTGCAGATTGGTGGTTTGCCCGGCATTTCTCTACGGACATCGAGGTAATGAGCCATAATGGCTGATTGTACATGACTCCATTTGTCCTTGAGGATGGATCCATCCTCACCACTTCTGTCTATAACAGCCATCACTAGACTCTCCTTCGCCACTTCATTGAAGGGCTTGGTGAGTGTCCTGTTGATGGTGACATTAGGGCCTCTTGCCTTTTTCGAAGGCAGGGGTTCATCAGGTGATCTGATTCGTTTTACTTTATTAGCCGTTAACACATCTGAATTTGTGGCTCTTTCAGCCGACTCATTGGCCTTAGAAGCTTCTATGACGCCTTTAGCCCAGGTAAGTGACTCTTTTTGTTTTTCGGTAAGAGCCGAAACCTCAACAGCCTCTAACTTCGTCAAATCTCTGAGCGCTACACGATGCTCATTGTGCTTCCGTTTTGACGGTCAGACATGACGTTTTCCCCTCACCGCACCACCTGTTGTGAGTACTTGGGGGAGATTTTCACCATTTTTGGTGTGGTCGGCTTTGGCCAAGACCAACGGACGGACAGTCGGACGATTGGGGAACCGCGCTCCATCGGAACACGAAGGCATCCCCGTCAAGAGAATTTATTTTTATTTTGTCTGTATTAGACCGTAATAGGTACTACGATGTAGGCCTTACAGACTTTGTACAGATTTTTGCTATTGCGTAATAGGTACTGGTAACTATCCCCTATGTGATAAACACGTCCGTTCACTGCGAATGATCAGCAACCATATGTGCTTGTGATAAGTTATACATATATTCATATTTGTGCAGATGACAAAATCTCATATTAAATGTTTATTTCGCATATCAAAAAATATTGACAGACGTAATATGCTTTCACTAACATTCACCCTCTTTGACAGACATTGTGCGCCGACGTCGGCGCACCCTTTGAAGTGTAAAATATTTGACGCCAAATAAAATTGAAAGTTTCGTTCTGTTTGTTAATTCGCATTACAAAGGCATCCCGCTGGCAGAGTAAAGAAATCTTTTTAGCAAAGATATCACATCCATCAAAGAAGATAATTCAAATGTTTTTAATGAGTAAAACTATTCCGGGGGACAGCTTCGACCATGCTTACAAATGGCTAAAGAAAGAAATCGGTTTAATATTTCCCGAAATATTAAACCGAAATTGTTTCTGCCTTGGAGGATAGAAGGCACAGGACCGAAAATATTAAACGGTGGATGGGTGTTTACGATTTTTTAATGAAGTTCATAGGGGATGCGGCACATAAAGAACCACGTTATCAATTTATCAAGTCGCAACAGGTAAGCGTACACAAATTGCAAATTAAATTCACTATGATTGTGAAAGGCTTATTTCTGGTTGTTTTCACGATTCTCAATAAGCAGTGTCCTACAAAACCCTCTACTTAAATACGGCTACAAAAGATGAACTTAAATTTCATAGCAAATATATGCTGTCCATACAGAGAACTTGTGAAAGCGATGGACTAGCAATTTATTTCCTTGTCCACTTCCAAATCGCATACACCTCTTGGAAGTGTGACCCTAGTGAAAATACCTGCAACAACTCGTAAGTAATTTTTTTCCTTTTTGTGATTTGCTTAACGAAATGGTAACATTGATTTTTTACTCCATATGCTCCAACGCTGGTCGCTAATATCCGAATCACGAAGCAACCTTTTGGCTCCAAAAAAACTCGGAATAATGTAGTCTAATTTGGATGTAATCCATGTATTAGATAATTTTGCCCAATGATTTGGCTCTGGACATGTACAATTACCTTGTCTATAGGTTGAACCCAACACTTTGGCCAAAATTGACAGGGTTCGCGTCGATTTATGTTCTTTATATTTACCCTTCGGACAAAAAGAAGATAATTGTTAATGCCAGTGACCAGTAAGTATTGTTTGTAGATACTCCTATTGCTATTAAATTTTACTAAATGATTTCTTTTTCATTTATATTTTTAGATCAAGCGCTTATCAATAAATGGGCTGAATAACTTCAGGTTGGAATCCTGATTGATATACTCTTCTCAAATATCAGGAAAATATAAAATTTTTATTTCTTTCATTAAAATAAAAAAGAAAAAGACGTATGCTAGAATAACAAAAATAGTTTGTTCTTCCAGCCGCTTTTTTCTGTTAAATAATAGCAAAATTGTTTGTTAAAATTACTGTTTTAGTTTGCTATAGTAGCAGGCAAATTTGTGTGCTGGAATAACAACCATAGGGTTGCTAAAATAACAGACGAAGTCTGCTTTCCCTTTTTCAGCAGACACAGACTGTTGAAACAACAAACATTTTTGCTAATGATACTCACAAAATTCTTTGAGTGTATGCAAAAATCCGAGGTATGTTAATAACGAATGTAGAAATTGTGCCACCATAGAGTGATGAGGGGCGTATACATTTTATAATCTTACTCTGTGTTGTTTGCATGTCTGCAAATATAAAAAAAAAAACTATTCTATGGGATTTTCAGGAGAATACTAGATAAAGATTTTTAAATAAAATATATGTATCGGGCCTGTTCTGCAATCACGCCATTTGATATCACGGTGGTTTAGTATTATCACCGATTTTAAAATCCCTTTTGGGTGGTTCGAAAATCGTCCGACTTTGGTATAGTTGGTTTTAATTGATTGTTGTTTACTTTAAACAATAAATCGTACCATTTCCGACCACCAATAATAAATTTCAAATCGATCGTGTTTTTAAATCACCGTGATATCAAATCGCGTGATTATAGAACAGGCCCGTATGTAGGTTAGGTTAGGTTAGGTTGAGAAGAGGAGGCGGTGAAATTCCGCCTCATGTCCTTGGACATACACATAAGCCAGTATTCGGCCTGTTGTGCGCTCTAATTGTTATTATTAAGAAAGGTCGTTGGAAAGTTATTTTAGGAACTCTGTACTGTCGACATAGTCATTAATCTTCTTCCAGTCTACGCCCCTAAGTTGGGTCAAGTCTGGTATAGTATCATTTCCTATGAAACGGGATCTATTGTTCGCGAACGCTGGGCAATGGCAGAGGAAATGCTCCCCGCATGCCCTACATACGCTGTCATCTACAACTCCTATCCTATGTAGGTGTGCCTGTAAGCATGTGTGTCCTGTAAGTACACCCATGATCTTACTAGTTTCTACCTTGCTCAATCTCAGTAAGGTCTTGGTCTTGTCCTCGTTTGGGTCATCCCACAAGACCTTCGTTGTCTTCCCAACGTTTTCACTATTCCATAGCGTGATATGGGCGTTCTTCGCCCATATTTTTAGTTCAGAACGCGTAACTCCGAAGGGTTTTGCGTTCTCTAGTGTTGTTGTTTGCAAGTCTCTGGCTCTAGATGCCAAGGCGTTTGCTTTCTCGTTACCCCTTACTCCGCAATGACCAGGCGCCCATATGATGCATATAGTGCCGTGTTCGGAGTAGGCGTTAATCGCTATTTTACAATCTAAAACTGTCCTCGACTTCACCGTTCTAGACGTTATTGCCCTGATAGCCATTTAGCTATCTGTGAAAATATACACATTTGTTGGTCTTGTGTTAGACCCAAGCCAGCTCACACATTCTGTAATTGCTCGGACTTCCGCCTGCAGGAATGTGTTATGGTCTGGCAGACGGAAAAAGATTTCGGTTTCCGGTACCTCGATATAAAGTCCTAGCCCCGTTCTCCCCTAGTTTCGATCCATCTGTATAACAGCAATTTCCAGATGTTTTCTGTACTACGGTTCCATCAATCCAGGATTGTCTGTCTGGTATTATGGTCTCACACTCAGCAACCATTGATCTTTCAGGTATTCTGTCGGATACTGATGATACGTCAGTTAATACCACAGTCACTACCTCAGCTATCTTTTGATGATATGACTTGTGATCGCTTTCGATCCATTCGCACATCACTTTGAGCCCCATCGCCGTGAGGGCAGCTTCATATCTAATCTGTATTTCTATTGGTTGGATATTCAAGATCGCCTCCAATGCCCTACTGGATGTGGTCCTCATTGTCATTGTCATTATGTTGCACTTATTCTTCATTGATGTCCACCACACTACTGATGCGTAAGTCAAAATAGGTCTGATTACGCTCTTGTAGAGCCAGTGTGTCATACTTGGATTAAGGCCCCATTTTGAGCTAATGACTCTTCTACATAGTGCCCAGCATATGTGAGCTTTGTTCGCTCGTTCTTCTATGTGGCACTTCCAATTTAGTTTCCTGTCCAGGATTACACCTAAGTATTTAACCCGGTTGGATACTGGAATTGTTTTGTTTAGGAAATGTGGGCCATCATATTGACCAATCTTCGTTTTCCTTGTGAACAGACATATCTGTCTTTTCTGGGTTTACATTTAGACCTCTCGGTCGAGCCCAGTCATATGCAATTTTTAGAGCCGTTTCGGCCCTTCTACAAAGTTGATTAGGATTCTTCCCCCTCAGAAGTATTATAACGTCGTCTGCGTAACAGATTGGTTTAAGTCCTTCATCCGTTAGTATCCTTAGGAGACTATTTATAGTAGTGACCCACAGGAGTGGTGATAATATACCGCCCTGTGGTGTTCCCTGTGCTACTCTGTCTATTTTTATGTCGTGGGACCCGCAATTTATCCATCTATTCCTTAGCAAGTGGCTTATCCAGTCTCGGAGAGCCCGGTCCACTTGAAACTGGTCTAAGAATTGGATGAGTGTGTCGGTCCGTACATTATTGAACGCCCCTTCAATGTCAATACATACGCAAGTGTATACATCTTTCCATTGAAGGATTCTTCTATATTGTGTACTACATCGTGTAGAGCGGTGTCCACTGATCGCCCTTTAACATAGGCATGTTGTCTAAATTTTAGCATTTCGCCTGGTATCTTACTTTTAATCATGGTATCCACTATACGTTCCATGGTTTTGAGTAAGAAAAATGTTAGGCTTATTGGTCTATAAGTCTTAGGTGTTGCATAACTTGCCTTGCCGGGTTTAGGTATGAAAACTACTCTTGCCTCCTGCGAGGCTTTCAGTGTGTATGCGAATTTTAGACATGCTGTGAAAATAGCGGCTAGATAAGTTGATATGTAATCCACCTCCATCTGTAGTAGTGCTGGAAATATTCCATCAGGTCCTGGTGCCTTAAATGGTGAAAAGCTTATTACGGCTTCTTTGACCATATGGTCTGTAATGATTATAACATAGTTGTTCTTCATTTTCTCTGTAGTTCGGCATCTCAGTAGGGCCCGTCGTATCTTGCGGAAAATGGGTGTTCATCAAAAGCCTAACCATCTCTTCGGTTGAGTCTACTCTTCTGCCCATATCGTCTACCATTGTTTCGGTTTGGGTATGGGTTTTTGAGAGGAACTTTAATTTTAGAAACATCGTTAACGCTATCGACCTGTTCGCAGAATAGCTTCCAGGAGTTTCGTTTTGCTGCTCTTGTGATTTTGTTATATTCTCTGAGTCTTCTATTGTAGTCGTTCCAGTATACTGGAGATTTTTTACGGCGTGCCCTATTGTAAAGTCTACGGACCTCTTTCCCAATGTTGCGAAACTCCCCGGTCATCCAAGGCTTCTCTTGGGCTGATTTCCTTTCTCGAAGCGGACAGCTGTCTTCGAAAGACCTTACTAATATATCCGTAATGTAATCAACATTAGTGTCAATATCTTCAACACTTAGGCACTCAAAATGTCCATGCCCTAGTCTTTCTCTAATTAGCTTCCCGAATTTTGTCCATTTAGTTTTGGCCTTATTTCTGAAACTTATTGGGTTCGGCGATGGCCGTGCTATCTTAAATCTTATGTAACGATGATCAGAAAAATAATGTTCTTTAGAGACCCTCCATTCCTGTATCACGTCTATTAGATTTTCTGAACATATTGTTATATCTAATACCTGTTCCCTTATTCTATTAACGAAGGTAGCCGTGTTACCTATGTTAAGTGTTATTAGGTAGTTAGTATTCAAGAATTCTGCTAGGGCCTGGCCCGGTTTATTAATGTTAGTACTGCCCCACGCGACATGGTGAGAGTTAGCATCGCAACCTACTAGTACTTCCTGTTTGACTTTCCTCACCAAGCGTTGTAGTTCCGACGTAGGTGGTAATGTCGGTGAATCGAAAGGCAGATATACTGATGCTAGGTATACACTTCCATTCCCTTGTTTCAGTACTGTAGCATCCGATGTTGACAACTCTGGAGAAAAAAGATAACATAGATTTTTGTGACATATAATAGAAAGTAGATTCGGCTCCCTCAACATTTTTGGCTGCAGTGGGCGCTTATCTTCATCGCTGCCTTTATTACTTATTGGCTCATTTTGCCGGTTTTCAGCGCCAACCAAAGCCTTACCTTACCCTCTCCCAGGGAGAGGGCATGCTATCCACAAGCTCTTTGAGGGTCTCTATACATTCTGGTGACGCGAAATTCATCCTCAGTGTGTCCCCATTGAACTCGCTGCTCATTATTTGAATTGGGGGCCCGTCGTCGGAGTTGAGAGCGTGCTCCACAATTTTGTTATTCACCAAGTCTTCAACGTTGTTGTGTTGGTCAGTGGGGATTTTGCCAGATGCTCTGTTGATGTCGATTACTGCGTAGCAGAGCTCGTCTCTATATTGCTTTCTCCCTACTTTGGCATAAGATGGTGGCTTCTTACCTTTTTCATCAACCAACTTCCTCTTCCGTATAGATCGTGACATCTTTTTAGATGTACTAATCTTTCCGGAGGATTCCGTGGTTGCGCTCGCTTCCTTTGTAGTTGGATCGACTTTGTCGCCGCCCTCTCCACCAGGATAGAGACTAGAGTCTCCTTCGTGAGGGGCTTGACTTGTTCTCTCCAATTTACTTGAAAGCGGGGAGCTCTTTTTCTTCTTCGGCGGTTTCGAAGTATTCTGCTCTTCTGGAGATCTGATCCTCTTTCCTGCTTCCGCGGAGGTGGATGGAGTCTCAGATAGCTCCTTTGGAGTATACTGCACTATGGCCTGTTTGCTGTTTCGGTTCATCTTCTTCAACTTTCGTCTTTGTGCCCCTGATAGCTTTTTCTTTTTTGTCGTGAGCTTTGCCATGCACGCGTTGACTTCTTCTACCATCTTGCTGACCTCGACGTCTTTGGAGTTAGCTAAGACAGTAATGTTAACGTGTTCGTTTGAGTCGGAATCGGATTCCCTACCTGTACTTGAAGGCTGGGTCCAGTTTATACTGGTTCCTCCTTTTCCTTCTCCGTATTTTTGTCAATGGCTAGATGCGCGCTTGTTGCATTGTCTGCGACTACAGGCGCCAAGGCACCCACACCAGTAGGAGGATTGGTTGCGCTTGTTTCACTTACTACGACTACAGGTGCCAAGGCAGCCACACCTGTAGGAGAAATTGAAAATATTTTACGCTCGCTATTTTTGGATAACGACGACACGTGACTAAGGAGCATATCAATAATTGCCGCCGGTACTGGGGTTATTACTCCCTGCACCGTAACTTTATTTTCTCTTTTCCTGCTTTCCATAATGTTTTTTTTGTTTTAGGGGAAACACCAGCATATTCAGTTTTGGTCCGCGGGGAATGCAATATTCCAGGGGCGCCACAGTAAGGATAGAAAATCCATCCTCCCTGAGGCATCCCTAGTTGAGATGAAACAGTGTGTCCATCCTCCTCCCCCTATTCGCCACCTGGGGACGCGCCCGTTAGGAGACTGACAACTCCAGCGGGGGCCCGTATGTATACACTGATATGTTTCTTACTACCACAAAGGACATGTCAATCTCGTCATTGAAATGAATGTCGGAGCTTATTGATGCAAAACTGACACTAAATTAGAAAAAAGGACATAAATATTCAATGCCTCCAAAGCTGGATTACTTACACTCAAAGAATTTTGTGAGTATCATTAGCAAAAATGTTTGTTGTTTTAACAGTCTGTGTCTGCTGAAATAAGGAAAGCAGATTTCGTCTGTTATTTTAGCAACCCCATGGTTGTTATTTTAGCACACAAATTTGCTGCTACTATAGCAAACTAAAACAGTCGTTTTAACAAACAATTTTGCTATTATTTAACAGAAAAAAGCGGCTGGAAGGACAAACTATTTTTGTTATTCCAGCATACGTCTTTTTCTTTTTTATTTTAATAAAAGAAATACAAATTTTATATTTTCCTGATATTTGAGAAGAGTATATCAATCAGGATTCCAACCTAAAGTTTTGATAAGCGTTTCGAACTGTGAAATCTGTATGTACGCTTGCTCTAAAAATATAAATGGAAAATAAATCATTTAGTAAAATTGAATAGCAATAGGAGTATCTACAAACAATACTTACCGGTCGCTGACATTAACAATTATCATCTTTTTGTCCGAAGGATAATTATAAAGAACATAAATCGTACGACAGCGACGTGGATGTTGGCCAATGTGGTGGGTTCAACCTATAGACACAGTAATTGTACATGTCCAGAGCCATATCATTGGGCAAAATTATCTTATCCATGGATTACATCCAAATTAGACTACATTATTCGAATTTTTTTGGAGCCAAATGATTGCTTCGTGATTCGGATATTAGCGACCATCGTTGGAGCATATGGAGTAAAAAATCGATGTTGCCATATCGGTAAACGAATCATAAAATGAAAAAATTACTTACCGGGTTAGGTAGGTATTTTCATTAGGGTCACACATCCAAGAGGTGTATGCGATTTGGAAAAGTAGACAAGGAAATAAAGTGCTAGTCCTTCGCTATCACAAGTTATCTGTCTGGGCAGCATATATTTGCTAGGAAATTTTAGTTCATCTTTTGTAGCTGGATTTAAGTAGAGTGTTTTAATAGGTCACTGCTTGCTGAGAATCGTGAAAACAACCAAAAATATGCCTTTCACAATCATAGTGAATTTAATTTGCAATTTGTGTACGCTTTAGGGTTGCCAGACGCCGTCGGGATAACCGAAAAGTCGGTATAACCGAGACTTAAAAGAGGGATTTGTCGGGACAAATAAAAACATAATATTTTATTGGTTTTGGCATTTAAAAAAAAACTCATTACAGTTTCAATAAAAGTCTAACATAAGAATATTCAAAATACTTTATATACACTATATGTCAATATTACGTTTGCCACAAATACTTTCTTTGTGTTATTCTTCACGAAATTCGCTTTTACTTTAAAACGGTTGAATGTAAACTATACACGCTGAACAAAATCACTTCTGTAGTATATTGTCCCAAACATATTCGTCTTGAAACATATATATGTTTATGGTACACTCTAAACATATAATATATTATATTAATAATTTGGATGATGTTATTCTAAACAAATATTTGTTTGCATCCCAACGTGACTGTTATTTCCGAAACAAATATTTATTTGCATTAAATATTCATAAAATAAATAAATTATCTTAAATGTTTAAGTAATTCAAAGTTAAATTTTTAGAAATGTTTAATGTTCGTAAAAATAATAATTGCAATCGTTAAATCTTAGATCAATATAAAGTACTTAGAGGATTGACAACTAATGATGGCTTGGAATACTCAGAAATTCGAAATGATTGATTTAAAAAGGAGTTATTGCTGCATATGGTATCAGAACTGGAAGGTACAATTCGAAACCAAGAAAAAAATAAAACTGAAATTCGAAAAAGGCAGCAAAAGTTTTGGAAATATTTTTTAAATAAAATATATTTGGAAAAATTCCTAAATAATAATTTTATTTGTACTTAAACACATATTTTATTTGAGAAATTTAGTTTGCAACTATTATTTGTTGAAAAATAATAATATATGCGTTCCAAATATATTATATTGATTTTCAAATAAAATTTCTTTGCAAAGAAATATAAAATATTTAAAAATTGGTGTTCCAAATATATTTGTTTCGATTGAAACATATCAAAAAGGCGATTTTGCCCCGTGTAGCTTCTATAGGACTAAAGGGCCAATTAGGACGAAACATATATATGGAATATAAATCTAAATCTGAACCGATTTTCGTCAAATTGAGCAAAGTTGTTCCTTTGGATAAAAAACTCTACCATGCTAAATTACAAAACAATTGCATGTAAAATACAGCTTTTATAACTAATGAGCCATGTGTAACTATATCTGATTCTTAGTCGATCGGTATACTTTAAGGTGGTTCTAGCTATGTCTGACAAACATCTGCCATGAAACAAGGGTATAAATATCCGTGGCAATTCTTTACAAATAGCTCGAAGATTGCAGTAGTCGATGTACAACATTTCATAGGACACTGCATGTAAAATTTGTATAACTTTTGAAATTTCTACCAAATTCGCCCACGTTAATAGATATTCTTTTAAAGGGTTTTTCAACAGGGACGCTACAAAAGAAGACCGACAGGGACAGCAAACGACGCCATATTTTTTGCCGCTCTTTTGACATTTCTCTTCAGTAAGGTTTGCCATTTCACGATGGAAAGATATACGAGCCAACAACGAGTCGAAATTATTAAAATTTACTACCGAAATTCGGAGTCAGTGGCCTCAACGTTAAGAGCGCGAAAAATCGAAAACTCATCTTCAGCGATGAGGCTCATTTCTGGCTGAATGGCTTCGTCAATAAACAAAATATGCGTTATTGGTCAGACAGCAATCCACATAATTGCATCCATGAGTCATCATTGCATCCCGAAAAAATTACGGTTTGGTGCGGTTTATGGGCCGGCGTCATTGGGCCGTACTTCTTCCGTGACGATCAAGACCGGCACGTTACTGTAAATGGGAATCGCTACCGTTCAATGATAACCGAATATTTTTGGCCCCAATTGGATGATATGGACTTGGAGGACATGTGGTTCCAACAGGACGGCGCCACATAGCGAATGCCACAATCAATTTATTGGAAACCTAGTTTGGAGAACGTGTTATCTCACGAAATGGTCCATTCGATTGGCCGCCTCGGTCGTGCGATTTGACGCCGTTAGACTATTTCCTGTGGGGCTACGTCAAGTCTATGGTCTATGCCAACAAGCCAGCGAGATTGATGAACTTCGTACGAATATCGAACGTGAAATTGCAGCAGTATCGGCCGATTTATGCTTGAAAACCGTCGAAAATTGGGTTCAGCGTCTGGACTTCTGCACGCGTGCCCGTGGAGGCCATTCAAAAGAAATCGAGTTCCATACATAATGGCATCTAACGTACTTTCACAGGAATAAAGAATTTCATTGATATCCAAAACCGTTTTTGTTTTATTTAGAAAATCTTTTGTAGCGCTCTTATTGACGGACCCGATAGATAAGTTGCTGAATTTGTTCAACATTTACATTTCTTGAAAAATGAAAGATTAGTGACGGAAAAATTACAAAAGTACATAACAAGTACATATGATAATAGCATTTTCTTTATTATTCTTTTACTGCGCTTTTATTTTCCATAGTGTAGAGAGTAAATGGAAAAAAGTCGGGATTTCCCCCCTAAATTACTTCAATAATCGGGACTCTGTAAATACGCGAAAAGTCGGGAAAATCCCGACGAATCCCGACCGTCTGGCAACCCTAGTACGCTTACATGTTGCGACTTGATTAATTGATAACGTGGTTCTTTATGTGCCACATCCCTTACGAATTTCATTATGAAATCGTAAACACCCATCCACCGTTCAATATTTTCAGTCCTGTGCCTTCTATCCTCCAAGGCATAAGCTATTTCGCCTTTTCGGGAAATATTAAACCGATTTCTTTCTTAAGCCATTTGTAAGCGTGGTCGAAGCTGTCCCCCGGAATCGTTTACTTATTAAAATCATTTGCATTATCTTCTTGGATGGATGTGATCTCTTTAGACTGCATTTACATGATACTTTTTTTTAAGTATTAAGCATACTTATCGGCGTTTTGTGGGCGAGAGAGGCAGTCGGAAACGGGGGGAAAAAAAAGTATGCCGAACTCGTACTTATCGTACTCATCGTTTTGTGTTTTTCGTTCGCACTTGGAAACAACAACAATTCACACAGGAAAAGCCGAAACAAAACAAATGAAAATAAGTATAAGTATTGAAAAAAAGTACGTGTGTGAACGTAAATACTTTTTCAAAAGAGAATAAGTCGATAAGTTACTTAAAAAAAAGTACCATGTAAATGGGGACTTACCAAAAAGATTTCTTTACTCCGCCAGCGGAATGGCTTTGTAATACGAATTAACAAACAGAACGAAAAGTTCAATTTTATAAGGCGTAAAATATTTTACTCTTCAAAGGGTGGTACTTAAATAGTCGACGTCGGCGCACGATGTCTCTCAAAGAGGGCTACTCTTGAATGCTAGTGAAAGCATATTACGTCTGTTAATAATTTTTGATATGCGAAATAAACATTTAATATGACATTTTGTCATCTGCACAAATATGAATATATGTATAACTTATCACAAGCACATTTTAATTGAAAAAATTGGTTTCAATGGTAAGGAATATAAATTAAACGCCGCTTCTTTTTTAATTTTCTTTCTTCCGTAATGAACCATGTCTATGTCCCGATTCACGCGAGGCAATTCGGTGTTTGTAGGAGATAAAGACAGCAAAGTGCGAATAAAACACACAAAATGGATTGCCAGTACAAGAATATACTTTTCCATTATCTTCCGCATGCCTCTCTCTCTCCTACAAACACCGAATTGCCTTGGAAAATTGCCGCGTGTTTTGAGGGGGTCTATGTTCTTCCCGCTTTACACAAGGCAATTTTATCAGCGGCTTAACGGTGTTTGCAGGGCTGGCAGTTGGAAAAAATTGCCTTGTGTGAATCAGAACTTAGAAAATATTAATGTTTAGCTTTGGTTTTATTAAAATATAAAACATTAGAATGTCCTTTACTAAGATTTTGAAATCGCTCTATTTCCACGTCATATCATCTTCGTTATCGATTTGTGTTTTACTTTTTGCACTTTTATTGGACTCCTATTTCCTATATTTATAAAATCCAATGACAAAATAAAAATATTGAGAACCGTAACTCGAAAAATAGATATCGCCGACAAATTATTTTTTTTTTCAAAATATACTTTTCTCATCGCACGAATGTCCCTAACCTTTTTGATTTTCAATGGTAGTTGTAATTTATCATGTAAATTATTGCAACTTTTGTCTTATTTTCACATATTTTGATTAACAGCAAAAATTTTCAGCAAACTGCAAATTTTTCAGGAGTGGGTTTGCTAATGCAAAACTGCAAACTTTTTGCTATTACAGCAGAAAATTTGCTGTATTAGCAGAAGTAATGTTTGCTGAAAATTAGCAGACGTTGTTTGTTATTAACAGCAAACATTTTTCTTTGGGTGTACCCTAGAGGTGGCGTTTGACACAGATCAGACACAACAAATGGTATTGCATTAGACAATACGCTTTCTAAAGCAATACCACTAGCCTGATACTACTTCCATCGGGGCTCTTCATCCTTCGGTATTTTGTAAAACTATCCATTTGTATGTTCGTCGCATTTATCACAAATGCGACATTTACGCATTTTCCGTTTAGTTAATTTATTTTTTTTATTAAAAATGGCAACACATAATATATTTGTTATATTTGACATATTTTTATTATTTTTTTCCATTTTGTATATCTTCTGTTCACTTTCGGTATTTTTGTCCACTTGCTATAATTGTTTAATGTTTATTGATTAGAATTTGAATTAGAAGACTTGTGTTTGTTTCAAAGAATATTAGCAAACCGAAGAAATAATAAATTAATAATTTAAATATTTTTAATTTATAAAAAGGGTTTTTGTTAGTTCATGGATACCAAAAACATTCGTTTTGGCGTAAAGATGACAAAGCTAAAACTTCATAGATATGACGAAAATGATGTGACGACGTCGACGACACCAATTGGAATAAGGGCGATTGTATTTTGCTAAATATTTAATAAATAAAATACACAGATTGAACCATCAATCTTACATGGGGGCTCAACCAGGATGATACAGGCCTGTCAAGTGTATTTAAGTCTAAGAAAGTGCGCAGTAAAGTTGAAAAGACCGTTTGTGAAATTATGATTCATTCAAATAAAAATAAGAATATGAACTCCACGCAGGAAAAAACCCGAAGTTGTAGACACCAAGACGGTCGTTAGCGCGAGAAACGACGAGTTAAGCAGCGCCGATGAGTTAGACGGTTCGTACAAAATAAATCGGAACGAAAGGAACGAACAAAATACAAAACCAGAAGGAGTCAACGGCGTGTGCAGCAACGAAATGGAAACGTCTGAGATTGATTCTCGTGAAAATGAAGATACCAACGCTGTAGGCTTCGAACAGCAGAATGAAAACTACATGTTGTACCGAGAGGAGTCGCAGTCATACGTGCGTAGCAGCGAGTTAGACGAACTGATCAGAGCGCTGACCGAAAAGTTCGAGCAGTGCTATGTAAACAGAAACAAACATTTTATCTCTATGGAGAGTTTTGCAAAAGTTGTGCCTGACTACGATGGTGTTTCAATTCCAATTAAACATTGGATAGACAACATCGAAGAAAATGCAGAAGCGTATGAATTGAACGAGAAACAAAAATATGCAAACGCTCGAAATAAGATGATAGGAACGGCAAAATTATTCTTGGAAACAACTACAGTCGCCAACTTTGTGTGTTGCACTCAAAGAAGAATTTGATCAGCGACTGAGCATTGCAGAGGTACACAAACAGCTACGAAGTCGCAAGAAACGAGTGTCAGAGAATTTCCACGAGTATGTTCTTCAAATGCGTAAAATAGCAGCACTAGGAGAGATAGAGGAGGAGTCTGTCATAACGTACATCCTCGACGGTTCGGAAGTTAGGGGTGATTTGAAATTCCCTTTGTACAGCGCACCATCGTTTAGAGAGCTGATAAAGCGGTATGAGTTGGTTTAAACGATGGGCAAAGACAATTCGGTAAACAAACGTCGTCAAGTTGCAGCAGCACACGCACCGCAGAGAAAAGGAGGCAGACAAAGATATAGCACGTAAACTAAAGCATTGCTACAATTGTGGTTCGACACAACACAAACGACCAGATTGTAAAGAAGAAACCAAAACTTTGTGTGCAAACTTGCATCACAAACGGTGACGAACGTCGTAGTGTTCACACTCGATGATTATTCGAAATTGCGGAGTATGCTTCAAGAGCAAAAACGCAACTTCTCTCCTAAGGGCCAAAAGCCGTACGCGGCTACAATTACAGGTCTGTCCGACGAGGCAGACCTAGGCGCGCACCTCGCCGGTACGAAATTTTCATTGGAAGTAAGTCAGGATTGCCAAACTCGGGTGGGGCAAATGGTTAATCCATTTGTCCCGCAAATCGGATATCGCGGGTTTTTACAAGCTGCATGCCATCCTTAGCAGCATTGTAAAAATCACTCGCGATAAAAAGAAGAAAACCGCGCAGTGTTTCAACTGCCAACGCTTCGGGCACGTGGCTAACAATTGCGGCATGCCATACCGTTGCGTAAAATGCGGAGGCGCAAAATCCCTGCCAAGGGACAATTTACCCCTAAAAGGGCGCTGTTGTTGAAAACCAGAGTTCGAGGTACAATGCATTAATTGCAAAACCGACGGACATACGGCCAGTTCCGAGAACTGTCCGAAGCGTTTATCGCTAAACATGTCACCGCTACTAAGGCATCTGCCAAAGTAGCACATGCAGTACCTGCGCGGGAAATCCCTTCCCCACAGGCTGCTAGCACTGTCCGCAGTAGCGTCTCGTACGCAGCTGCATCGACCTCGCAGCAGACCTCGGGTAAACCCAAACAATTTCAACGTCATGGACGTTTTTAATAAAGATAGCCAAGAGTTCTTCGGTATGGACTTCTTCGCTATTATCGAAAAAACACGCGTCGGATTACAATTTCTTGCCTACCAAGGAGGCTAAACGTAACGCCATGCTCGCCGTGGCACAATCTATCGCTTTTAATGTCTAGAGATATTAAATGTATTTTCGTTAATGTAAACTCCATCATTTCGATGCATAGGAGATATTACCTTGATTTGTTTCTAAGGAAACACAAACCGAATGTTCTTCTACTCGCTGAACATAAATTAAATCCGGTAAATAGTGTAAATTTTCGCGGCTATACTATGTATAGGCAAGACAGACTCGGACGCGGTGGCGGCACTGCGATCATTGTCAAAGAAAAAGTTCACTCCAGAGGGTTACTCTTAACCTCGGGAGCTTTGAGAATACTTGCGTGCGTGTTAAAAGCTTGATGGGTCCTGGCTGACAACTGTCGCCTTATACCACAAGCCTCCAGATACTCTAGACGCGAATATACTTGATCCAATACTCGACGCGTTCGGTCACGAAGATGTAATAATCGCCGGCGATCTTTACGCGAAACATCCAAGTTGGGGACGTGACGTCACCAACCCACAAGGTAAGTCTCTCTATGACTACCTCTTGGAGTGTCCGGAACTAAGGATAGGATACGGTACGAATTCGTACATAGATATCTTCATGGTCTCCTCAGGAATGTCCTACGCGGGGGAGACTGAGCCCTCAGGACTCTCGATTACAAATCTGACCACAAAGCTGTGGCAAAGTGGACTTGCTTCTGGCGACAGAAGACAAGAATATCCGATGATTTTTTTTACTCTGAATAGAGACGGCGGGATATACCGTGGCGACCAACTGCTATTCTATAATCGCCGGATAGGTAGCTACGATTTGGACGACACCGTATATATAGTATGCGCCAATAATCGGGACTGGCTTTGCACTCCCACCCATTTGTATATATTATTATTAAGTGTTATTTTTAATTTATAGTATTAAGTATAAAACAAAAAAATTATGAGTAATTCCCTTTTTGTAATTCGATTTGTTGGGAAAATATTAAATATATCGACAAAGCATTGTAACTAGTATAAGTGAAATGTAGAAATACATGATTTTAAGAAACTAAATATATGTAGGGCATTCGTTTTTGCCTCTTAAGAATAAAACACTTTCACTTCTTCGATTTATTATTACAGTTTATTTGTATATGTTAAAACTAAATTATAGTTAAGTTTAATGAAAAAACATAAAAGATGACTTCAAAAATAGTAGTTTGATTACTCCGTGACAACCGTCTTCATCTAAATCTCACAAGCGACTGAGTCGCAGTCAATCGTCAATCCCGCACACACACTGCCCTCTGAAAGCCGAGGTCAGCGGCAGAGAAAAGTGTGTGTGTGTCCGCACCCGCCGTCAAATCGTCCATCACCACAAAGAAAAATCAACCCCGCACACCGGCTCCTACAGTCGGCCCTCCTGACAGATGCTTCGACCCCGAAGCATGACTCCACGGCTTCATATACTCAGCAGCGGTGGTGCACTTCCTTGTCCCCTCGCCTTCACCCAATTTCTCGACTTCGTATCTTCCATGTCTGAGTTTAGAGATCACACGGTAGCGACCCAGGAATTTCGGTCTTAATTTCATACCAACGCCGAATTGGGTTCGTTTAATGGCCACCAAATCGCCGGACTTATATTCAGTTGCAGGAACTCTCTTTCGATCAAATGTCCTCTTATTCTCAGCCTGAATACGTTGCATATGTTCTCGTGCATCCTCTCGAATCTGATCACGTTCTTGATGCAATTCCTCCACAGATAACTCTTCCAATAATTTCCTCATCTCGATGTTGTCTTTTGTTCGCATATTCATACCAGTTAATATCTTGAAGGGTGTATGTTGAGTGCTTCGTGAAGGAGTATCGTTGATTATCTGCTGCACACGATCTACATACTTATACCAATTATTCGGTTTCTCGGCACACATCTTGGCTAAAATGGGCACGATAACTCTATGGACTCTCTCCACCTGTCCATTACCACGCGGTATACCAGTCGCAATTAGGAGATGTTGAATACCTTCAGCCTCACAATATTCTCGGAAATGAGCAGCAGTAAATGCTGTCCCTGATCAGTGATCATCCTCTCAGGATTACCGAAAATAGCTGATTGCCTCTTTAATCTGTCAACAACCTCATTGGCACCGGTGCTCTTCGTCGGGTACAACCAAACGAACTTCGAAAAGGCGTCTATCACAACCAGTATGTGGTTATATAATTTCGTCGTTAACTCCATTGGACCAACATGATCCAAATGAAACGTCTTGAGCGGCTTATCCGATTTGTCGATGGGATCAAGCAAACCCTCTCTTCTACCAGTCTTCGCATTGGTAATTATACATTCCACGCAGCTTTTCACGACGGCATCCACTTTTGCTTCCAATTTGGGAATGTAGAATTGTCTTTCCACCAACTCCTTCGTCTTTCGCGTCGCGAAATGTCCTTGCCGATGAGCCACCTCAATTACCTCTTTCTCCATGCTGGATGGGATCACCATTAATTCTTTTGTAGCGTCTTTGTGTAGAATATCATACTTCATATAGTAATCTTCGTAACGATCTTTCTCTAAAACCTTACATACGGCTCTGGTCCATTCATCTTCCAGCTGTGCCTCCTTGATCTTATGATGTAGCGTGTCTTGTATCATCATGCAGGATACACGGCTTAAAGCATCAACATGTCTCATCTTAGTTCCGGAACGATGCTCGATAACGTAGTCATCTTGAAGGAATAAAGCCCATCGCGATACTCTGAGTGGTACATCCTGTTTGCGCATCGTCATGGCAAACGCATTGCAATCGGTGACTATCTTGACTTTCAAACCCATGATGTACACTCTCCATTTAGTTAAGGCTTCCACTATAGCTAGGACTTCTAACTCATACGAGTGATACTTCTCTTCTTGGGGAGTCGTCTTACGGCTCAGGTACTCCACCGGATGCAGCTGCATGTCCTCCGAGTCTTTCTGTAGCAACACCGCTCCATACCCATATTTACTGGCATCTGTGTGGATTTCGGTCAATGCCCTCGGGTTATATAATCTAAGTACAGAATCGCTCGACAACGAAGACCTTAGCTCTTGGAAAGACAATACCTGCTCATCACCCATTGTGAACTTCACATTCTTCCGCAACATATCTGACAACGGTTTAGCGACCAGGGCATAGTTCGGAATAAATCGTCTAAAATATGATGTCAAACCCAGAAATCGCTGAACAGCCTTCGCATTCTTCGGAAGGGGGTAATTATTCACAGCAACGATCTTCTCTTCAGATGGCGATATATTAGAATCTTGAACGACATATCCCAAAAATTTTAAACGTCTTAGCAGAAACTGACACTTGCTCCATTTAATTTTGAGTCCGTTTGACGACGCAACTTTCAAAACTTTGGCCAACTTTGCAAGTCCTTCTTCCTCGTCCATGGAAGGAATAACGATATCGTCCATATATACGATCATCGTACCGTCTCGAATCAGCTCATTGAACACCACTGAAATATAACGGCATAACACTGCAGGCGAATTAGATATTCCGAATGGCACGTAGCAAAACTCATACTGGCCGTTGGATGTCACGAACGATGTATATTTCTGCGACTCTTCCTCTATCGGCACGTGAAAAAATCCGTTCTTCAGGTCAAGGGTCGTGTACACCTTGGCCTCCTGCAATCGTTGCAATACATCGTCTATTAGAGCCATAGGAAATTGATCACGCACGATTTTCTCATTCAGGCGTCTGTAGTCACAGCAGAGTCTCTTCGAACCGTCTTTCTTCGATACCAAAACGACAGGTGAGGAATATTCTGAGAAACTTGGCTTTATTATTCCATCCTTGAGCCATTCCTTCACTTGTTCGTCAATGGTTCTCTGGTCAATAAATGAAGTTCTTCTAGGCCGGCTTGACACAGGGATTTCGTCAATAAGAATAATTTTAATTTTCACCGGATAGGTGTCGGGTTTCCAGGCCTTATACGAATCTACCATCCATTCAATCTTCAACCGAAACTCGTTCGCCAAATGTCCCAATTCCAAATCAACATTAGGACGACCCGTACAAGTCATAGAAATGAGAAGATCTTCGGATTCATCCTTCAACTCTGCAATCGGATTAACTTCCGGTGCCACAGACCTATCAACCTCCGTCATTGTATCTGATGAATGCTTCGATTCCATGTCAGATCTATCTGAACTCTCAGTTTCAGACTCGTAGATTGGTCTGTCGAACAAATTCACCTCCTGCATTTTTCGGCTAAAGCGGGCTCCATCTTTAGTTATAGTCAAATCCATTAAACTCAAAACGTCGTTACCGATAATGGCCGCATAGATTATGTCGCCTTCCCGAACAATATGAAAATTGACGTCTAATTCCTCCGCGTCGAGTTTCACTCGTATCTTAATACTGCCTAACGTAGTGATATTCTTTCCGCCAATTCCGGCAAGAGTCTTCTTCTTCGGCTCGAGTGTTGCGTTGGTCAGGTTGAGTAACGTATCGTATCTCAGAATGCTGATGTCGCTGCCCGTATCTACAATTGCCGAAACCATTTTATTGTACATGGAAATATCCTTGAATATTCTTCGCGATGGTGCGGGGAGGTCGTCTGTCAGGGTATGCACAACTTTATTATCTTCTTTGGGCTTTTCATCCTTCGTCGATTTCGTACAATCGAATGACTTATGCCCAAACTCTTTACATTTAAAGCACTTGACCTCTCGTGACTGACACTCCCTCGAAAAGTGACCTTCCACGCCGCACTTGTAGCATTTCTTTGCACTTCCCGATTTTGTCGACATTGTCCTTTCGACCTTCGGCTTGGCTCCTTTGAGGTTTGACGACTTCTCTTGCGAACCAATCTTCTCGTAAATTAAAATTTTCCTCTTCAAATCGTCAATCGTCTCAGCCTGATACAAAACCAGCTTATTTGCCCTTGAGTCGTTAATGCCCTCTACGAAGTATTCTATAAGGCTTGTCTCATCCAGATCTACAGCGACACCTATCTCCATCAGCGCATACAAATATTGCCTATACGATTCGTCGTCTCTCTTTCTACGGCTGCGGAGTTTCTTGTGTATGGAGATCGCGGATTCCTGCGCACCGAATTCCTTGCGAAGTGCGCTTTTCATCGTGCTCCAGTCCTTTATGTCAGCTTGGCTTCTGACGAAAGACCTGGCAGCTCCCTTCAACAGCTGTTTTGCATATATAAATTTCTGCAGATCGTTCCATTTGACTATGAACGCACAATCCTCGAATTCCCTTGTCCACTGCTCCACATCCGGAGATCCCTCACCTGAGAATCCTGTCAAGGAATCCTCCACATCACGGATTGTAAAACGAGAGCTTCCCGTGCAATCCACCTCACCAATAGCCGAAGCGGCTTCGCCATACTCCGAGGCCTTATCACCATCACCAACGTGGCCACAATGCCTCAGAAGCGCCTCCTGCAGGGCCGATTTCCCCCCTGTGGTCGTCAACCCCAACGCCGTCAACTCCGCCCTAAGGCCCTCGACCGTCATGTCGAGTACCTCCGTCAACGACAAACCCTTGGACATCGAAAAAGTCCCTCACAAAGTGCCCAACCAACGAACACTAACCGTCTATCACGTCGTCGCAGACCTATGGACAGTGGAAAACCAAATGCACTCGACAAAACATTCGCTGTCAACCACCATACACAACTCCACACACGGTCAAACGTCAATAAAAAAAAATACCATACATACGTACAAACACATCAACATAAAGTACTACATACACATCTATATACGTCCATACGTCTATACGTCTATAAAATATCACATCTACATCTAAACAATATGATACCTCAGCAGCCAAATGATATCTCGTCGGCAGAGGCCTCTGCTGCCTCCGCTCAGTCCTCTAGGTTGCACTGCTGCTCACAACAACTTCATATACGCCTCTTCTCTTCATGCGTTTCGGCCACGCACACACACTACTAAAGTTGTTTCTTTAGTTTCACTCTTCTAATCCCTCTTCATCTGATGTTGCACATTCGGCAATACGATAACAATATTGCTCTGTCCTCTTTCTCTCCACAAATCTAACAAAATACCGTTGTGATTTGGCGAACAACCGGTTTTTCTGTTTATTTGTTCTTTATTTCTGTTGCGCTTGTGTTCACGATTTTTCTGCGTTCGCTCTTTCTATTTTGCCTCAGTGAGCTCTGTTTGTGTTCTCGATTTTCTTTCTGTTCTCTTTACACACGCACTCACTGCATCAAAAACATTCCTTTATTTTATGTCACTTTAGTTCATACTCATAATGTGTTTTTATCTTGGCTCGTTTCAAAAAACAAAAGCACAAAAAATTTCCACTTTGTCTAGGGTATTTATTTCTTAAATTCGTCGTTGGCAATTCCGGACGAGCTCCCAAGTTTGTAGGGGATTCGTTTTTGCCTCTTAAGAATAAAACACTTTCACTTCTTCGATTTATTATTACAGTTTATTTGTATATGTTAAAACTAAATTATAGTTAAGTTTAATGAAAAAACATAAAAGATGACTTCAAAAATAGTAGTTTGATTACTCCGTGACAACCGTCTTCATCTAAATCTCACAAGCTCACAAGCGACTGAGTCGCAGTCAATCGTCAATCCCGCACACACACTGCCCTCTGAAAGCCGAGGTCAGCGGCAGAGAAAAGTGTGTGTGTGTCCGCACCCGCCGTCAAATCGTCCATCACCACAAAGAAAAATCAACCCCGCACACCGGCTCCTACATATATATAACTTGTAATATACCTAATGTATGTAAGTTATCTCGTAATAATGAAAAATGTTATCTATAAGCGTATTTACCCATTGTAATAAGGATTTTTTCGAATTAATAAACATGAATTGAATGCAAAACCGAGTATCAACGTTGTAACAAATGAGGGCCGTCTTAAAGAAATTGTCATTGACAGCACAAAACTAAAATGCTTGGTAGACACGGGAGCTGATATTTCGTTGATGCGTAAAAGCAAATACGAAGATAATTTAAGGATTGCTCTCTTCGTAATGTTTTGCAAAACTGTTTGGTTTGGGAAATGTAGCAACATCAGTTTTGGGTGAATTTGTCGCACAGGTTGAGGTCGATGGGTTGAAAACAGAACACAATTTCTTTCCAGACGGAAAACTTAATGTGGATGTGATTGTCGGTTATGGCTTTTTGCAGAAGTTTACTATCACCTTGAACTCTGGCGGTTACAAGTTTACGCCGAATGGAGATACAAACGTTGAAACATCTGAATACAATATTTTTAATGTGATGAATTCTAATGGCGAAAAAGATGTCGATTCGAAATACGCTGAAGCTGTCTTACAGTTGATTGACAATTATAAGCCGATAGAAAATCCAGAAGGCTGTTCGATAAAAATGTATATTGTACCCGATTGCAGCAACGTCGCATTTCGTGAAAGTCCTAGTCGTTTGCCTGCACCGGAACGAGAAGTTGTAAAGAAACAAGTTGATGAGTGGCTTCAGCAGGGTATCGTTCGAGAGTCGAGTTCTGACGTAGCAAGCAAAGTTGTACTAGCTAAGAAAAAAAGACAGCTACAGAGGGTGCATAGATTATCGCAAGTTGAACTCACTGGTTTTGAAGGACAGATTTCCAGTACCAGTTGTCGCAGAAGAAAAAGATAATGCAGAGCGCCAAATACTTCACAGTAATGGATCTGAAAAATGTTTTTTTCATGTTGACGTAGAGGAGCAGAGCCGCAAGTACACAGCATTTGTGACCAAATAAGGGTTGTTTGAATTTATCGTTTGGCTTTTGAAATTCTCCGGCTGTTTTTGTTCGCTTCATCAATTATATCATCCAGAAGTTAATAAACGAAGGTATAAAGGAAATCTACATAGATGACATCGTTATTTTTGGGTGTACAGTTGAACAATTCATGACGAATATTCAAAAGGTGTTAAAGCAGGCACAGCAGTATGGCTTGGAAATCAAGTGGTCAAAGTGTCAGTTTTTAAAAGAGAGGATATCTTTTCTTGGCCATGAAGTAGAGAATGGACACGTCTGGCCTGGTCAAGAAAAAGTCAAAAACTTTCCGTTGCCGAAAAATATTAGAGCAGTACAAGCTTTTCTTGGGCTGACTGGATATTTCAGGAAGTTCATACAAGATTATTCAGTAATAGCCAGACCGTTGACCCAGTTGCTCAAGAAAGCTGCTCATCAAAGGACGGATTCGCCGCCACACAAAAAAAGAGGTACCCCGAGAAGTTGTACAGTGGCTAATGTATTTACAGGATTTTTCATACAACATAGAGCATCGCGCAGGCAATCGAATGAAACATGTTGACAGTTTGAGTCGTTTTCCAGTGATGATAGTAACATCAGAAGTTCAATCACGAATGCTGAGAGCACAACAAAATGATGAACACCTAACAGCAGTTGCAGAAATTTCAAAGCAGAAGCCGTATGCAGACTTTAAGGTGAAAAATCAGTTGATCTACAAACATGTTGGTGGAATGGATTTACTGGCCGTACCCAAAATCATGGAAGGGGTAATCATCAACAAGCATGGAAGGAGTAAACAATGCACGTGAAGATTTGTATATAAAGGGGTTTCCAACAAGAGGTGTTATTTTGGTATTCAAAGAAAAATGAATTTTTTTGAGATAAATGATCGGATGTTTATTTAAAAATAAAGAGGAAGGTATGCCGTTAATAATGAAAAACAACATCAGCCAAATGGACACCACGACCACGCTTACAGGACCATATCCTTTTCATCAAATTTTCCATAACCAAATCGCAAAGTGCCTGCCCTATGTCCTCGATAGCCTCACGAATTCTATCTTTGAGGTCTTAAATCGACGATGGGCTGTTGGCGTAGACCTTTTACGTGGCCCCAAAGGAAGAAGTCGATAGGTGTTGAATCACAAGATCTCGGTGGCCAATTGTGAGATCGAGAGATAACACGTTCCGAAAACTTCTACCGTAACATGCAATGGTTTCGTTGCTTGTGTGGCACGTAGCGCCGTCTTTTTGAAAGTAAACGTTGTCCAGATCAATACCATCCAACTCCGACCATAAAAAATCATTAATCATCTCTCGATAGCGCAATCTATTCACCGTAACTGTTGATCCAACCTCATTTTCGAAAAAGTAAGGTCCAATGACGCCGCCGGACCATAAACCGCACCAAACAGTCACACGTTGAGGATGGAGAGGCTTCTCTTGAGTTTTCCGAGCCCCAGATGCGACAATTTTGCTTGTTGACGTAGCCACCGAGGTGGAAATGGGCCTCATCAGGCAGATGATTTTGTATCGTTCGTATCGTTTTGTATAGAACGATGATCGTGTTCCATTTTTAGTAATGGCGTAGTTTCTAATTGTCAAATGTCAAAGAATAAAAGCTTCAAAAGTGACAGCTACCGAAATACCGGGTGATTCAAAATAACACCTCTTGTTTGAAAACCCTGTACCAAAGCTGGAGAAAAAGGTAAACCAACACATCGCAAATTGTATAGAGTGAATACTCCATAACAAAAAGCTGGAAGACTTCCTACATTGTACCGATAAATGAGATACACCGCTTACTACATCAATGTCCTCGACGGCGATCTTCAGAAGTTGTTGGTTGGTAATAACTCAAGGCCACCAGATTTTTAAAATATTTCGCAGACATCTATTTGTAAAACTTGTATATTAAATTTTTATTTAAAAACCTTTTTCCAGTATTCTTCCTGAGAATCCCATAGAATACACAGATATGCAAACAGAAACAGACTAAGATTATAAAATTTATACGCCCCTCATCACTCTATGGTGGCACATATTTTACATTCATTATTAAATATCAATAATAAAGCAAATTACAGCTTTAATTTGTATAAATATTAATATTTAACGCAGCAGCTAGTTCATTAAATTTATTTTATTGTATATGTATACTATTTAAAACTATATGTAGATGCATCGATTTTGATATACCATACAACTTGTAGAAAATGAAACACAGACTAAGTATGCAAATCGTAATTTGAAACACAGAGACAAGCGTCAACAGCCGCACTCAGAGCATACAGACACCTCAACAATAATGGTTTCCACTTCCTTCACTCGCCACATTACACCGGTGGAGCCAAAAGGTTCAAATAACGGAAGGAATTATAACAACTTCCATTGAATTCATGAGGCACGAAACGGACATGACAAAATATGTGTACTTGCTTTTGATGAGATGAAGGTGGTGGAAGCGTACGAACACGATGTTGTGGGCAGGGCTACCATAAACATTTTTTCTGAATGGTGGACATTTGTGCAAGAAAGGGAGGACACTAGTGAAATTTACAAAGAGGCATTGGAACCTCCGTAGGACATTTTTTAAAATAAAAATAGCAGTAATTGGAAAAAATAAATATTTTATTATGATCAACAATTAATTTTTTAAAAGGTTATTAACATTTTCTAAAAAGGTTGTATTTTTCGCAATATGTTGTAAGATCTTTTTGAAACCGCTGATGGGATGAACAATTGATATTAAAAGAAGATGAAGTCTACTTAATTTAGGATTATTTAAAGCATTCTTGAAGTAATTGGGATAAGTGGTTCTCAAGTTATGCTAAAAGATGTGGGTTAATCGCATATGCGATTTGACTCCGTTGGACTATTTTTTGTGGGGTGATGAGAAGGATAAGTGCTACAGTAGGCCCACACAATCGAAAATGTGTAGAAAACTTAGGTCGGCATGGAATGGGCCGCGACAGGCATTTCAATATAAGCCCGCGACAAGCATTTCAATAACGGCAAAATCATTGCCTTTGAGCAATTAAATCAAATGACATGAGCTTTCGTTTGACCAAAAATTTTTCAAATAAAAACATAGTTATTGACAAGAATGTGAAAACAAATTTTAATATCTCAAAAAATATACAGATATTTATTTTTTTTTATTTTTTAAAAAAAGTTTTTAGGAAAGGCTATCGAAAACTCTGGGAAAAATTATCTAAATACAATAGGTAATTAGTTATATGGATGAAAAAAAGACCACTTTCAAAATACAACACCCTTCAACTCGGACTGTCCTTAACCGACCTGGTTGAAATTTTGTTTCATAACTACTATCCAATAGGACTAAACTTTGGACAAGTTTCATCCTGATCAAAAACATCGGTATTGAAAATTCGCTCGCTTGGCTTGAAATTCGCCATATGTACATATATGGGCATTTCCGACGAGATGTCAACCGCAGCCAAAAAATTGAAAGTCTTTAAATGTATGTTGTTTTACTATTTTTGTATAGGGAATCTGTCCAATTTAACTAATTTTCCCAAAAACTACATTTATTCATAACACATTTTAAAATATTTGAGTGCAAATTCGAATAATTGCAAAATTTATGTTTTAAACATTTCTATTGCATGTTATTTTCTGATTAATGGTCTCTCTTGTAAATCTTGATTTATATTTAAGGGATGTAAGAAAAATAATTTTTGTTGTGAAAATAAATATATTGAATATATTAGGTTAGGTTAGGTTGAATAGAGGAGACGTTTAAAATGTCTCATGTCCATGGACATACACTTAAGCCAGTGGTTCGGCCTGTTGTGCGCTCCTTATTTATGATTTTCATACCCCACGGAATACAGAAAATCGGTACTAGACACGTATTTTGTCAGTATCTTCCAGTCATATCCTCTGAGATGAGTCAAGTCTGGCAATATGTCGGAACCGAAATATCGGGATCTTGCATGTGTGAAAGCTGGGCAGTGACACAGAAAATGTTCCATCGTTTCGATGTTTTCCCTGCACTCGTCGTTTCTACTAGTCCTATGCGATGAAGATGTGCCTGTAAGCTTGAGTGTCCCCTTAGAACACTTATCATCTTACTAATCTCGATCTTGTTTAGTTTCAGAAAACTACTGGTTTTCTTCTCATTTGGGTCACCCCACAGTATCTTTGCAGTTGCTCTATTCCAAACAGTTTTGTGAGCCATCACTGCCCAGTGATTCAACTCATCCTTCGTGGCTTCGAAAGGTTTCAAATTTTCCAAGTTTATTACTCTAAGTTCTCTGCCCTTTGAAGCCAAGCTGTTTGCTCGTTCATTTCCAATCACTCCGTTGTGTCCCGGTACCCAGAAAATACGCAGTTGACCATGGACTGAGTAATTATTTATCGTTCTTTTAAAGTCTAACACTGTTCTGGATTTGACCTTTTCCGATGTTATTGCTTTGATCGCCATTTGGCTATCTGTGAATATGTTGGCGTATTTAGGCTTTGTGGTATTACTGAGCCAGTTAACACACTCCGTGATTGCTCGAATTTCTGCTTGAAATACTGTGTTATGGCCTGGGAGGCGGAAGTAAAGTTCGACTTCTGGTTCATCAATAAAAAGTCCCAGACCCGTCCTTCCTCCTTGCCTGGACCCATCAGTGTAGCAGCTGGTTCCCACTGGCGCATGAGCTAGTGTTTCGTTTTCCCAGGAGCGTCTGTCTGGCACGAACGAATCACAGGTAGCTGTAAGCCGCACTTCAGGAATGCGGTCGGAGATTTCCGTTTGAATATGACCGACCAGTGATTGTAATATCTTCTGATGGTACGACTTGTGGTTTCGATTTATCCATTCACCCATCACTTGTAGACGTCTTGCTGTGAGGGCTGCCTCATACTTATACCTATGGATATCGGATATCTATTTGTTGGATGTGCAGTATAGTCTCCAACGCTCTTGTTGGTGCGGTTCTAATTGCTCCGCTTATGCCTAGACAGCACATACGTTGCACTTTTTGCAATGGTATTACGTTGTACATTTTGTCCATTTATGTCCACCACACTACAGAGGCGTAGATTATTATTATTGAATATATTAAAAATCATTTATAATCAACCTTTGGAGGTCTAGTTGCATAAAAAGTAAAAAAATAAACAAAAAAAGAACGATGGAATAAAATGTCGCGAGCGAATGTGATTAAAATTAAATAAAAAATAAACTACTTAATATTTTTGTATAAAACAGAAAACATTATTAAGATACATTAATCCACGACATTTTAAAATTATTCGCATTAAAATATTCCATCAGGTTTCTCTGAAATCAGTGTTTGATTGGTTTGCTTTGAAAGCGACTTCTGTTTTTGTCGCGTGCGAATGGCTCGGTTTTTTGTAATTATCTTGAAAACGAACAATTGGCCAAAATCAACCTTAGCATCAATTATAGTGGTAACCAGACCAAAAAGGAAGTAGGACGGGAGGACAAAGGTAAGAAAGGAGGACATGTCCTCCGAAAGGAGGACGTATGGTAACCCTGGCTGTGGGCGATTTCGTACGGAAGCCGGCGAATCAAGTCCAAGTCGTTATCACACGCGGTCTGTGGAAGTCCTAGAACAGCTAGTGCTTCAACTACGACATTAACATGAAAAAAGATGTATTGAATTCAATAATTTCTCAACTCGACAACGCAGGTTATACAGTGGTTGGAATAGTTTCTGATATGAGATCATCCAAGCACTGTGGAAAAGTTTGGGTATGATTTTTTATTGTATAATTACGTATCCGTTTTCTTTAACTGGTCAGTTATTACATAGATCAAACGTGGTTTTCAAATACCGTGAACGAAAACGATAAAGTTCAACGGGAACATCATTAAAACCAAGACTATCGCTGATATTTTGAAGCACACTTCCACCAGTGATACGTCAATAACATATAAATTGACCACTGAACACATTACGGTATTTGGTACCAGTAAGCGTATATTTTTCTAAATTCTGTAAACCGATCTGATTTTATAATAATTATAAAGCACAAGTCAAACCCGCTGAACAGTTATTTTCCAACAGTACGGCCAACGCCATTAGACGTTGCTATTCTCTGGATTTCGAAATTTATAACCCAACTGCAAAGGCAGAATTCATCCAATTGGTTAATGATTGGTTCGACGTCATGAATTCCAATATTAATGCATTTACTCGTAACTACACTGGCATGGTATTTAATTACTTTTTATATTATTTTCAATTAATTCATTATTGATTCATTAATTCATTTATTTTTAAAGAACCATTTGCGAATGAATAGGTTGATGTCAAAACCCATAATTCCCCAAAAAAAAAATCATTGGAATATTTTCAAAAAGGAATTCTGATGACGAACCAACTTTAAATAATGCTAACGCTGGTTTGGATGAGCGGCCTACCCCAAAACAATTCAAATACAGACTAAAGAAGTACAACTTGGGTACGTTACAAGCTATTTCCTCCCTAAAATGTAATTACGTTTCCAAAACATGTTCGTTTTATATTTCAACGCGAAATACAGAACTCCTTCGTTCAAGTGGCAATGTGGAAGTCGATCCCACCGAATGGCTAAATTCTTCGGTTGCACCCACGAGCAGTGGTTATGTCTGTGATGTCGAAAAGGATCCAGACGCCGAAGAGGTACTTTTAGATCCCCAGGAATTGGACACAGAAAGTTTTCCCGTCTTTGGTGTTCTTCAAGATGACGCATTAGAATAGATGTATATTCGGGCATAGGATAATGTTTGATTTTATTTTGGACAATAAGAGCTGTACCACCACAGGCTCTCCCGCTAGGGTGTTTAGTATCGTATGTGAAATAACCACGTATCCTAAAACAATTTCTGGTTGAGAAATGTGTCTCAGAGACTAATAAAATATCTATACAGTGGTTTCGGAGAAAATTTTCTACCTCATTTCTGTGTTGGCTCAGGCCGTTTGCATTCCAATAACAAATTCTCAGTGGAATTTACAAATATAACTAGTAATTAAATTAATAGATGTAATATGTACATAAGTAGGTTAGTAAGGAACGCAAATTCAGTTTCCTAGTGAGCATTCAAATGTAGGCGAGATGATAATAATTTAGTTAGTTGCTTTTTATATAGACTATAAACCCGATCTTGACAAGTTCTAGTAATATTTCGATTTCAAATAAGTTCAAATATACGATGTAAATTAAAAAAGAAACAATGAGACTTTAAAGGAGGTGAGACGATAAATACGAACGAAAGGCAAGTAATTCAAGATATATTGGCTTTGGACGAAAATGCATGAACTTCTTAGGTAGGAAGAGTCCCAGTAATTACTCACCCAATACTGTATTTTGAGCGAGCAACGATCCTGACGAATTTCGAAGAAAACCTTCTAGAAGAATTTTAGGATATATGTCAGCTCCTATCAAAATATCTACTGGGCGGTAATCAAACAAATTGGAATCAGCCAAACGAATATTGGCTAATTGAGCTTTGAGGTCAGAAGTGACCGTACACGAAGGCAGGTTTCCCGAAATGGAAGGAATGACCACTGCCATGTATCTAGTCGAATAGAGGAATCAAAAGAAGGGCCGATGTCCAAGTACAAGTTTTACTTGATGAGGCCGAAACTGCACCATTTATTCCAGAAATGATATTAGCGATTGTACGATTTGACGGAAGCTTCAACTGATTTTGAAGACTGTCGGATATAAAGGAGCCCTCAGAAGCTGAGTCAATGGTGGGGCTGTACAGCCGAATTACTCGGTGTAGGCTGGTGTAGGCGCGATGCAACAAAGTATGATGATTTCGATGGCATCTCAAGCAACGACGTTTGCTACTACAATTTTTTACTTCGTGGCCTTGACGCAGGCAATTTACACATAAACGGTGGCGTTTGCCTGTAGCTAATCGATCCGAAGGCGTAGAACTTGAAAAACTTGGGCACGCGTAAATTTTGTGATTGTGAGCTGGGAAAAGAATACAACCCGATGGAGAAGAACGAAAAGGTCCCGAAGATGCCGCATTAGTATGAAGATGGACTTTCTTCCCATTTGACCGCTTTTGAGATTTATCGCCCCTCATACCATGAAGGCACATAAGCGTGCGAATTCTCTCAGTCAAGAAGGCATCCAACTCTTTCCATGATGAAAGAGACGATTTATCCTTCACACTTTGTTCCCATAATGTTTGCGTAAGTTTAGGTAGCCGTTGGAGGCAAATAAATACTAAAATCGGATCCCAATTATCAGTCAAAATCTCGTAAATGGACATCGCCGATAGACATCCATTTATGCCGCGCTGGATTGATTTCAATCCTGAACTTGTTTCTTTTTCAAGGACCGGAAGGGAAAACAGAATTTTCAATTGATTATGTACTAGAAGCCGAGGATTGTCGTACGTGTCTTTTAAAGATTTCCACGCGAGAACGAAACTACGATATAGTAGTGGAAATTTCGAGACAATCTCGCGAGCTTCTCCACTAGTCTTGCCAACCATATGACACAAGCACTCGATGTTACTAAGACGCGAATTGTTTATGTATACGGCCGTAAACAAGTCCCTAAATGTGGGCCAAGATAAGAAATCACCCTCAAAAACTTCTGTCACATGGCGGAAGCGAAAGGTTATGTACGCTGTCACTAGTTAGTTGGTCACTTCCCATGCGCGAGTTCCTATCACAATTTTCAAAACGTAATGCTGTCGGAGAATCGACTGAGTGCCGATTTCACGAGGAGTGTGTGTCGACGTACTCATATTCTTCAAAAAGTCTGTATTATAAAAGTTTGTTGCACCAATGACTCAACCGAGCTACGATTAGTCGAATTGAGGGACAATCTACGAGAGGTATTTTTAAACTGTGCCAATTTTCTATTAATAGCGGAAAGACAATTCATATAAGTTTAATGGGACACATCATATTTACTGTCAAAACACTTTTCGAACATTTCCTGGGTGCCAGTCCACAGTTTGTTTAACTCGGAACTGCGAATCTCAAGACCATATACATCTATATCCTCATCTTTCAGAAGACAGAAATATGTATCAAACTTGACTAGAGCATCCGAAGCTCTTACGAAAAAATCAAGGGGAGTAGGACACATTTTTAAGAAGTGTTCTTCCAAAGATAAACGCTAAACAAATTTAAATTTCGAAAAAGGGACAAAAAACAATCAAATATCGCTAAGTGTGAAGATTCCAACAAATTAAATTCGAAAAACAGCAATGGCTTATCTAAAAACTCCGAATGAGATCAAAGAAATAATCCAAATTCCAAAATTATAAATTATCTACCAAACAACGAATAAATTCTTGAAACAAGTGCAAAGATAATTTCACAAGATTACGAATATTGATCAAGATTGTTGTGATAAAGTCCAAAAATATTCAATATATTTCTCGAAGTGTACCGAAATTTCACTATATTTGGATAAAATAATTTCTTGCGGCAATAAGGAAATATATCGGTCAAATGTATTCCACAAACTACCGAAAATAGTACGTGTGTATCCAAATATACACAAAAGAAATAAGCGAAAACGAAAATTTCAATAATTTACAAAATCTTTTAAATATCTATGATATGTGTGCCAAAACCCACCGATAAAGACAATCAACCGAATCGAAAAATATCAAAAATCACACTTTTATTTCAAACAAGTCGAATTGACCGAATGTAGGGTGCACGGTGTCGTATAAGACCGAAAATAATTTATGTGTAGTGTACGCCTGTCACTATTTCAAAAAATATCACGATAAAAATATTTAATATATTTTTCACAAAATGCACGTTTTCCTAGAATCCACTGTAGGTATGAGATCGAAGCAAGTTCGTTGCAACCTCGTATGTAGTTATGTTCGATAAGGTTCGAAGCACCACATTCGAGCAATGTTGATTGAATGTATGTATGAGTATGTTGGTTAAACCGAGCCAAGCAAAAGCGACATTAACAATGTACGGAGATAGACCCAAACAACGAGTGAAGGGAGTAGCAAGAGGAGAGGTGCTCTATAGAATTTGTTGTTGTTACACTAAATAGACTCGCATGCAGCCGAAGGCAATGCAGTTAAAAACCAAAACAAACAATCAAATGTATAAACGAGTGACACTGAGCACTACACTCTGCCCGACAGAAATGATTTTCAATTACTTTAACAATTGAAGGCTAATGTTTGAATGTTAATGTTTTGTTTATGGAATAGAATTATTCCCGATTGATTTTTAACGCGATTTAGCGACGAAATAGCGACGGGTGTGGACGGTATATTTTAACGAAAAAACGCGATAGGGTTTTCGAAAGCCGACCAAAATCTTTGGTTTTATTTTAAATAAATAAAAACACTCGCGACACTCACTAGTCTACTGAATGTAACGGGTTTTTCAACAGGGACGCTACAAAAGTAGACCGACAGGGACAGCAAACGACGCCATATTTTTTGCCGCTCTTTTGACATTTCTCTTCAGTAAGGTTTGCCATTTCATGATGGAAAGATATACGAGCCAACAACGAGTCGAAATTATTAAAATTTACTACCGAAATTCGGAGTCAGTGGCCTCAACGTTAAGAGCGCTACGTCCAAGTTATTGGTCAGACAGTCATTGGTTATTAAGTTAATGGTCAGACAGCAATCCACACGTACTCCATGAGTCATCATTGCATCCCGAAAAAATTACGGTTTGGTGCGGTTTATGGGCCGGCGGCGTCATTGGGCCGTACTTCTTCGCCCCCTTTGGCCCCAATTGGATGATATGGACTTGGAGGACATGTGGTACCAACAGGACGGCGCCACAAGCCACACAGCGAATGCCACAATCAATTTATTGGAAACCAAGTTTTGAGAACGTGTAATCTCACGAAGTGGTCCAGTCGATTGGCCGCCTCTGTCGTGCGATTTGACGCCGTTAGACTATTTCCTGTGGGGCTACGTCAAGTCTATGCCAACAAGCCAGCGACGATTGATGAACTTCGTACGAATATCGAACGTGAAATTGCAGCAGTATCGACCTCTGCATGCTTGTCTAATTCGTTCTGCGGAAATCACTGATGCAGTTCGCGGTAGTGTAGCAGAAGAGCCGTTAGAGCAGTTACCGTGAATGGTGTTCGCTATCGCGAGATTATAACGGACTTCTTGTGGCCAGAAATGGAGGATATGGACCTGGATGATATGTGGTTCCAACAGGATGGTGCCACTTGCCACAAAACCAACGAAAGAATGGCTCTTTGGGTCGAGAAATTCAATGGTGTTATCTCACGTCGTGGCGATGTTAATTGGCCGCCACGATTATGTGATTTGACACCGTTGGACTTCTTTCTTTGGGGGTATTTAAAAGAAAAAGTGTACGTCAATAAGCAAAGAACAATTCAATAGCTAATGGACGAGTAATTGAAAATATGGACCATCGGATAGAGGTATGCCACCGAAGCCGTGGGGAGCATGTGGCCGATATTTTGTTTCACACTTAATTGTTATAGATTCTTCTATCATAATAAAAAATATAAAGATAGTTTTCTGAAAACTTTTTTTATTTACAATTAACTTCGTGCCTTTTGGTTGGACCGCCCTTTGTAATGGCAAGGGGATAAAAAGTTTGCCTTGTTTGATCGTCACCTCTATTCAACTGTGAAGAGATTCAAATCGGATGTGCTTCGCTTCGCGAGATATCGCGAAACAACAAAAAACGATGTTTGCTACAATGAACTATACAAAAAATTGCGAAAGTTTAGAACTGTTACACAATTTCCAATAAATATGAGTAATTGTAAGTCGATTTACAATTTACGCGATATTTGCAATATGTGATTTGACAAATTTTTCAAATTTTTTAATATACAACACTTCAATTTAATCTATAAAACTGCCTAACACTTTCGTATTATTAGAATTTAATTTGTCAATGCATCCCATTACGAGTAATAAAACGTAAAACCATGTAACGGATGATCCAAGTAGAGATACTTTTTTCAATAGACTTTTTTTGATAGATCACGTGTTAGTCGTGTCATGCTGTCATGTTATTTTTGTTCATCCTCGACAAGAATGTAGCAAATGGCACAGTGCACGAACGGGATGAGGCGGACAAGAAAACATACACGTGAGGAGTACGAGAAAAACAAAAGATCCCAACATGGTAGTCAACCTTCAACCTGAAAGCGAGAACGGCCCCAGGCGGAGGGTTCTAAGCCAGCTAAGCGCAAGAAGGTTAAAGATACCGCAGTGCCAGTCTCATCAACCACGAAACGGCCCTTCAACGAGGTCGTGAAGGACAATCTGCGTGTTTCCTTTGTTAACGACAAAAAGGGAGGTCTATGCCCTGTAACAACCTCGCAATGGGGTAAAGTTGAATATTAGTTGTCCACACTTGTTATGGAACATGTGCTCGCCTGTACTCCATTATTATAGTAAAATTTATGGACGAGTTCTCAAAGGTATTCCTGGAAAAGTGCGTCGCCGAGGTCAGTAGTGCATGGGAAGACATCGGCCTAAGGATGATTCCGGCCCAGGATATCCCGATGAGACCTCAAGCTAGAGTTTGGCTACCCAAACAGCAGTGCAATGCCCTAAACTCTTGGAGGGTCTCGCAGAAATAAACAAGAGTATTCCAATGGATTGGTCCGTAACCGCCATAGAGCCGCCAAACAACAACAGCATGAGCTTGGTTATTGCAACTTCGAATCGGGAGTAGAAGCTCTGGAGAAATTGGGAAATAAGCTCTTTTTTGGCATGAGGGAAGCCAAAATCAAAATACTACGCCCACCCGGTCCAGATGGAGAATACAAATAATCTGTTCGACAACATGCAGCTCGAGGGACCTTTCACATCCTCACCCAAAACAAATGATGCTGAAAGTCGTGTAGATTTATTTGAAGCACTCACGGGTGGCTTCAGATGCGGATTCTTCTAGTAGAGGAGGATCTAGACCTAGGCATCATCCAGGAACTTTACGTTTATGACAACGAGGTAAAGGGTTTCCAGAGCAGCGGTTATAAGACATTATACGTTAAGGACAACGGCAAGCAAAGATCGTGCCTAATCGTAAAAAACAACGTAAATGTCTTTTTATGTCCTCATTTTAGCACAGCAGGCTTCACCGTAGCAAGAGTTGAATTAGAAAGTGGTAAGCAATTCCTCGTAGACTCGTGCTACATGGCAAACTAATGTGATGTTCCACACGACATCATCATTTTGGGCTGTGATGCAAATGCGAGACACACATTATGGGGCCATTTAGAAATAAACGACAGAGATGAGTCCGTTTTAGACTTCATAAATACTAACAATCTTACTATATGCAACAGAGGTACTAACCCTACTTTTGTAGGGGTGGAAAGTGGTCCTCGATCTCACTCAAGAAGAAGATTGGATACTGTTCAAAATCTCAAAAAGGACTAATTGGGACAAGTTCAATATGGTTCTGAATAGCAAACTACGCTACAAACCAGATCAATATAACAACACGGCAGATATAGACAGAGCTGTATCCACCTTGGAAAAATCTATGGACATAGTCTTCAAAGTATCGTGCCCACAGACACGCTCAAAGAAAAACTACCCGCCATGGTGGAGGTCTGATCTATTACAACTACGAAGAGAATCACGGAAAGCTTTCAATGCGTGTTACCAAAGCGCATCCTAGCAGTCATATAAAGATAAGCTCAAGGAGTACAAGAAAGCCATAGCAAAGAAGCAATCCTGAATATACTTCTGTGGATCACTAGAAAAAACCAAAGAAACAGCCAGACCGAGCAAAAAAGGTCACTTGAATAAAGCAAAATATGGTCAATTAACTCACGCGTTGACATTCTTCTGGAAACGCACTTCCCAAGCTGTACGGACACAGATAATGAAGACCAAAACCCAATAACTCAACAAGAAAATATTGTTGAAGTTGATAAGATAATTAGTCCTACTAAAGTCACTTAGGCTATAAACAGCTTCTCACCTTACAAATCTCCAGGGCCAGATGGCATTATACCAAAAATGCTTCAAAGTGCGGAGAGCATAATTAGGTTTAGGTTAGGGTGGCAGCCGTATTTTTTTACAAGCTCACATAGACCAGTTTAGGTCCCTAGTGTTACCACGGGCTGAAATGCCCCTTATCGAAACCAACCTGTTTGATATATAAATTTATCGATAGTACGAATATAAGTACTGGAAAGATCTGTTAGGCAGCCTAAAAAGGCCGACCCCAGTATGTCCAGTCGTCGTATACTCAAAGCTGGACAGTCGCAAAGCAAGTGCTCAATGCTCTCCACTTCTTCCTCATCTCCACAGCTTCGGCAGAAGTCATTGGAGTCAATACCCAATCTTTTGGCGTGTTCGCCGATCAAGCAGTGTCCCGTCAGAACCTGTACTAACGTAGACAATCGTTTCCTCTCTAGTGCGAGGAGATATTTTGACCTTCTCAGGTCATACCTTGGCCAGATTTTTCTAGCTACCCTGCAGGTGCCAATTTCTGTCCATCTTTCGTTGGACTGCCTGATTGCCTCTTGCCTAAGCCAAACCTTGCACGTGGATAGTGGCGCACCAATATATGCAAATTCTTCGAGAATTTGTAATGTCGTCCCTTTCCTAGCAAGTTCATCGGCTTTGCAGTTCCCCGGGATATCCCTATGCCCAGGCACCCATATGAGGTGTATATTAAACTGCTCAGCCATCTCGTTAAGAGATCTGCGGCAGGGATGTTCTCTAAATTCAGAGTCCCCACCGAGACCCTACAGCCTTTTTGCAGGAATATAAGGCGACGTTGGCCTTCCTTACACGTTCCAATACGTTAAGTATAAATAACATTTTCCTATCTAGAATTATACCTAAAAATTTTGCACTTTCAGAAAAGACTAGATCTGTTCCATTTATCCGAGGTGGAGGGTCCACATGTGGGACATTATTCATCCTAGTAAAGATAACCAATTCTGTCTTGTTGGGGTTAACGCCCAAACCGCTGCTTCTGGCCCATCTAGCCAACTTGTTCAGAGCCACCTGTAGGATGTCTCTGAGGACGTTTACGAATTTGCCACTCACTGCGATTGCCACGTCGTCCGCATATGCCACGACCTTGCAGCCACAACGTTCTAGATCTAGCAGGATTTCATTCACCGCTAGGATCCAAATTAGTGGAGACAGTACTCCTCCTTACGGGGTCCCTCTGTTTACAAACCTTGTTAGAGTTGTGGACCCTAGACATGCTGTTATGCGTCTTCTGGTGAGCAGACTTTGAATTAGTCTAATGAAACTAGTGTTAACTTTTAGATGTGAGAGTGCCGCAATTACCGCATCTGAGTGAATGTTGTTAAAAGCCCCTTCTATGTCAAGAAATGCCACCATGGTGAATTCCTTGAAATGCAGGGACGATTCGATAGTGCTCACAAGTTCGTGCAGGGCTGATTCTGTAGACTTGCCCTTATTGTAAGCATGTTGGTTCCCCGACAGGAGTTTTGTATCCAGGTTTCCCTAATGAAATGATCTAAAAGTCTTTCCAGACCTTTCAATAGGAAGGAGGATAGGCTAATTGGTCTGAAGTCTTTTGGCCTAGTGTGTGATATCTTTCCCGCTTTAGGTATGAATACCACTTTGGTATCCCTCCATCGATTCGGGACGTATGAAAGCCTGATACAGCCTACATACATTTTCTCCAGCCAGGGGATAATGTACTTTAACATTTTCTGCATTAGAGCATAATTAACTCACGGCTAGTGCACATTTTAAGACTGTGCCTATCCCTCAACTACATAGCACTGAGTTGGAGACAGGTAAAGGTTTTCTTCATATCCAAGGCAGGAAAACATAGTCACGAAAAATCAAAGGATTTCGGACCAATTAGTCTACCATCATTTCTGTTAAAAACGCTCGAAAGACTTATCAATGTGTATATTCCAGAGTTCGGAAAAAAAACTAAGGAACGGTTCCTTAGCGTTCTGTACCGATCCTTCGTCGCGATCGGAACAGTATCGCAACCCTTACAAGAGAACAGAATACCCTAAACATTTTTTTAGTGTTACTGTTCGCGAACGGTACCACTACGATAACGTACCGTTCTTAGAACACGACGAACGGTATCACTACGATAACGTACGGTTCATAATATCACTACGTCGTAGTGATACTGTACTTTTGAACAGAACACTAACAGTGTCACTACGTTTAGCGTTCCGTTCTTTCTTATATTCGAATCTTCGTATGGGGGCTATATCAATTTATTATCGGTCCATACATTTTAAATAGGGATCGTCCCTGGGTTAAGAAATAACTCTGTACCAATTTTTATTAAGATTGCTTCATACTTGCGAACTGTGGTGTCGAATATAAGAAAGAACGGAACGCTAAACGTAGTGATACTGTTAGTGTTCTGTTCCAAAGAACGGTATCACTACGACGTAGTGATACTATGAACCGTACGTTATCGTAGTGATACCGTTCGTCGTGTTCTAATTACGGTACGTTATCATAGTGGTACCGTTCGCGAACAGTAACACTAAAAAAATATATAACGTTAGTGTTCTCTGAAGGAACCGTACCTATAACGTACTGTTTTTTTCTGAACACTGGTATATTCGAGAAAAGATGAATAGTTCAAACAACATATCCACTAGCCAACAGGCCTATCTAAAGGGACGCTCGACAGACACAGCCTTACATGAAGTTGTCAGGACAATCGGGAGATCCATTGAACATAAACAATACACCTTAGCTCCCTTCTTAGATATAGAAGGCGCATTTAATAACGTACATACCTCGGCAATAGAGCATGAACTAGGTAACATTGGCGTGGAACCATTTCTCAAGAACTGTATAGGCACCATGCTGCAGTATAGAATCATAAACGCTACAATGGGTAACAGCAATTTGTCAAAGCGCATCGATCAGGGCAGCCCACAGGGTGGGGTAGTCTCGCCTTTGCTATGGTTTCTTGTCATCAATGAAATACTATTCAAATTCGACCACATCGGGATTTAGGTGATAGCATATGCGGACGATGTGATGATACTCGTCTCTGGTTAATTTCCATTCGTGTTGAGTGACATCATGAACGGAGCCCTGTAGTCACTTGATAACTGGGCCAAAAGTAGTGGTCTGGGAGTGAATCCGGGAAAAACTGAGATGGTGGTGTTTACCATAAGAACCAAATATGTATCCTTTAAGCCACGGTTACGCGGTCAAGAAATACCAACATCGGATCATTCCAAGTAATGTGTTTTCCTATAGGGATGATATGATTTTGAAGTGACGTTTCGGCCATTTGTAATATGTCATGATCTGTCATTAGCTTTTCATTGTATTCAGTAGTGTCTGCAATTTCATCTTGGAGATATATACGCAAGAACAACGTTTACAAATTATTCAGTTTTATTATCAAAATAATCGTTCTCCAATTGCAACTTTTCGTGCGTTTTTGCCATTTTATGGTCGTAATAATCGTCCAAGTGTGCTCGCTATTTGTCGAATTGTTGAAAATTTTGAGCATACATTTCCTTTACATAATGTTGAAGTGCCAATATGACAAAGAACCGCTCGAAGTAATGCAAATATTGATGCCGTTCAGGCAAGTGTTGCTGAAGACCACAATCTGTCGATTCCAAGACGTTCTCAGCAATTGGGGCTGTCTCAAACCACTACCTGGCGGATTTTGAGAAAGTTTGCACTTTTGGGTTCTCACTCAAGAACTGAAGCCATTGGACCACCGAAAACGTCGTGAATTTGCTGATTTTGCCTTGGAACAACTTGAAAACGATAACGATTTTTTTAAGAAAATAATTTTCTCCGATGAGGCTCACTTTCATCTGAGTGGTGCGGTAAATAAACAAAACTGTCGATTCTGGTGCGAAGAAAATCCAAAAATTATTCATAAAAAACCATTACATTCACCTAAATTGACAGTTTGGTGTGGTTTTTGGTCGGGTGGAATCATCGGTCCGTACTTCTTTCGAAATGAAGCTGCTAACACCGTTACTGTCAATGGAGAGCAGTATAGAATGATGATAACCAACTTTTTATGGCCGAAATTGGAAGAAGTTGATCTTGACAACATTTGGTTCCAACAAGACGGGGCTACGTGCCACACAGCAGATGAAACAATTGAAGTGTTGCGAGAAAAGTTTGGAGATTCGATTATTTCAAGAAATTGTGATATTAAATGGCCTCCAAGAAGTTGTAATTTAACACCTTTAGACAATTTCTTGTGGGGTTATCTGAAGTCATTGGTCTTTCGAAATAAACCAGACTCTCTTCAAGCTTTACTAGTCAATATTGAACGTGCCAATCATGACATACGACTTGATTTAGTGGAAAAAGTGCTCGTAAATTGGGTTCATCGAATTCGTTCCTGCAAAAGAAGTCGTGGAGGCGTTTTATTTAGAACTTAATTGTATCGACTGTACTTCACATTAAATAAAAAACTTTTGAATTTCCTTAATAATAAGGAAAACCCAATACATAAGCGTAATCCTGGATTCAAAACTATCATGGAAAGGTAATATGGAACACCGGATTCAGAAATCAACTGTTGCATATTACTCCTGTTGCAAGATGTTTGGCAGCCGATGGGGCCTCAGACCTAATATGGTACCATGGATGTACACAGTGCGACAAAATAAACTCAAGTTGAGAAGCAAATGACGCGATACTATTTTTCCAAAAGAAGAATCTTTTTTTGGTATTCCCCGGACACCCCCAAAATCCGGATTTACGGGTAACAAACCGATTTTCTTACCTTTTTTGACTTGAACAAAAAATTTTGGCTTGAGTGTTCTCTTTTTAATTCGTCATCATCGTCAAAACTACTATTTGTGTACACATTTAGTTTTAATGAAACTTTAATAACTCAGTCAATTGCAAACGGATTTTTAAGAGACTGGTCGCATTGTTTTCCTTACAAAATTTACTATGTACAAAATATATAATTTACTATATACGTGAATCAATTAATGGAGCGGTTATCTCACAAAATAATTCGTAAAAACATTGCCTAAACTAGAAAATGACGAAAAAATGACAAAAATGTGTTTGTAGGACAAATAAACATATATTCTTACAGCTTTCAATACACAATATATATCGTTCGAAAGGTTTAAGTCTCTTCTTTCAAAATTCGTTTAGAGAACAGACAGAATGGGATAGCGGAATTCCGTTTATTCCAAGGTATACACGGACGGCTCCAAAATGAGTTGTGGAATCAATAAAACTTCCTGACTATTGCAGTGTTTTTCAGGCGGAGATACTAGCCATAAAGGAAGCAAGTAATGTACTACTGCGGAATCATACAACAGATCGCATAGGAATATTCGATAGTCAAGGGGCTCTCCTTGCTTTAAAAAAAAACTTCGCCACATCAAAACTTGTGGCAGACTGTAAGGAAGAACTTGCTAAGCTAGGTCGTGTATCAAGAGTAGTTCTCACCTGGATCCAAGGTCATAGGGGACTTGAGGGGAATGAATAGGCAGACGAACTAGCTAGAGCAGGATCCTCTACTAAAAACCACCAGATGGCGTCAGTCGCAACGCCTCTGGGAGTCGTTAAAAAGGATTTAATTACTACTTGGAACAAGCAGAGATCACGTGGGATACGACTGCAGCATGTCGGAACTTGTCGCTGTGATAACTGGCCAATTGGAGATCACGCACAGCGGTTAAAACTTCAATACAACGACCATTGTATTGTATTGTAAGAGACAGTCGAAAACCTTATCTATTCCTGCCCAGAACTGATAGAGCGCAGACTTAAAGCTTTAGGTCAACCGTTCCTTCATTACCTCGTCGAGGCGTCAGATATAGGTCTGGGAGACCTTGTCAAGTATCTCAACCTATCAGGCTGGATATAAAAACACAAGAGTATAGAAGACACTACGCTAGTGAGGTGGTTATCAAAATGTATCTTAATGTACTAATTGAGGCTAGGGAACGGTTCTTAGCCACCATGATCTAGCCGACCCGGTCCACTTCGTTACCCCAGATTTCAGACTTCCGATCCCGTCCGTTTTTAGGGCTATCACGTAGACTGCCACCAAATCCATATACACAAAATTACAGCACTCTCGCTAACAAATTCTTCAAGATATCTCCATTTCAAAACATGACTCACATGGGCGAGGCAACGCCCACTTTTGGACCAATCACTGCCAAAGATTCATATACACAAAATTACAGCACTCTCGCTGACAAATTGTGCAAGATATCTCAATTTCCAAATTTGGTTTATATGGGTGGGCCACACACATTGGTCCGATCCCGCCAACTTTTGGACCAATCACATAGACTCCCAGCTACTTCCAGTTGGACCCCAGAAAGCCCAGGATTGGTGGCCAATCTGGGATTACGGTCCAGTCCCTCATTTGAATTCATAAAAATCGTTCCAGCCGATTTGGAGTCCATGCGTAACAAACACAAACATACATACATACACACATCCGTTTTTATATATGTATATAGATACTGCTGTAAGACTGTTTGTACAGCGGCACTCTACACATTACGATTTCAAAAAGAAACTCGTGCGGTGGTCTTTCCCTCTAAACATATAACGGCTGTTTTTTAAGATCACTCATATTACTCTCACATGTATTCTAGACTATTGCTTCAATAGATCTCGACATATTGTATTTTTAAATTTCAGGTTGGTGATGGTTAGTTTGTCAGTTGCCGTTCACCATACCACAATACCGTATAACAGTATTGGACGAACTACTGCTATATATATCCAGTGGACGATTTTAGGAGAGAGTCCCCACCGCAACCCTATAGCCTTTTTGCAGGAATATAAGGCGACGTTGGCCTTCCTTACACGTTCCAATACGTTAAGTCTAAATAACATTTTCCTATCTAGAATTATACCTAAAAATTTTGCACTTTCAGAAAAGACTAGATCTGTTCCATTTATCCGAGGTGGAGGGTCCACATGTGGGACATTATTCATCCTAGTAAAGAGAACCAATTCTGTCTTGTTGGGGTTAACGCCCAAACCGCTGCTTCTGGCCCATCTAGCCAACTTGTTCAGAGCCACCTGTAGGATGTATCTGAGGACGTTTACGAATTTGCCACTCACTGCGATTGCCACGTCGTCCGCATATGCCACGACCTTGCAGCCACAACGTTCTAGATCTAGCAGGATTTCATTCACCGCTAGGTTCCAAATTAGTGGAGACAGTACTCCTCCTTGCGGGGTCCTCTGTTTACAAACCTTGTTAGAGTTGTGGACCCTAGACATGCTGTTATGCGTCTTCTGGTGAGCAGAATTAGTCTAATGAAACTAGTGTTAACTTTTAGATGTGAGAGTGCCGCAATTACCGCATCTGGGTGAATGTTGTTAAAAGCCCCTTCTATGTCAAGAAATGCCACCATGGTGAATTCCTTGAAATGAAGGGACGATTCGTTAGTGCTCACAAGTTCGTGCAGGGCTGATTCTGTAGACTCGCCCTTATTGTAAGCATGTTGGTTCCCCGACAGGAGTTTTGTATCCAGGTTTTCCCTAATGAAATGATCCAAAAGTCTTTCCAGACCTTTTAATAGGAAAGAGGATAGGCTAATTGGTCTGAAGTGTGTGATATCTTTCCCGCTTTAGGTATGAATACCACTTTGGTATCCCTCCATCGATTCGGGACGTATGAAAGCCTGATACAGCCTACATAAATTTTCTCCAGCCAGAGGATAATGTACTTTAACATTTTCTGCATTAGAGCATAATTAACTCATGGCTAGTGCACATTTTAAGACTGTGCCTATCCCTCAACTACATAGCACTGAGTTGGAGACAGGTAAAGGTTTTCTTCATACCCAATACAGGAAAACATAGTCACGAAAAATCAAAGGATTTCGGACCAATTAGTCGATCATCATTTCTGTTAAAAACGCTCGAAAGACTTATCAATGTGTATATTCCAGAGTTCGGAAAAAAAAACTAAGGAACGGTTCCTTAGCGGTCTGTACCGTTCCTTCATCGCGAACGGAACAGTATCGCAACCCTTACAAGAGAACAGAATACACTAAACATTTTTTTAGTGTTACTGTTCGCGAAAGGTACCACTACGATAACGTACCGTTCTTAGAACACGACGAACGGTATCACTACGATAACGTACGGTTCATAGTATCACTACGTCGTAGTGATACTGTACTTTTGAACAGAACACTAACAGTATCTCTACGTTTAGCGTTCCGCTCTTTCTTATATTCGACACCACAGGTCGCAAATATGAAGCAATCTTAATAAAAATTGGTACAGAATTATTTCATAACCCAGGGACGATCCCTATTTAAAATGGGGCATATCGGTCCATACTTTGATATATCCCCCATACGAAGGTCCCTTTCGATAAGACGCTCTAGAGACCACATTTTTTATCCGATCATGCCGAAATTTTAATATATGTTTATTCTATTGCATTCAATCATGCCTAGTGAAAATGATGTATATCGGTCCATTTTTTGATACAGCCCCAATACAAAGCTCCCTTTGTACAAGACATATTTACGTTATAGAGGACGAATTTTTTATCCGATCATGCCGAAATTTAAATATGTGTGTATGAAACCGGTATATTTTTGTGTTGACGATGTTTTGTCCAGGCATGATTGAATGCAATAGAATGATCTCCAGGAAATTAAAATTTCGGCATGATCGGTTAAAAAATGCGCTCTCTAGAGCGTGAATATGTCTTATCGAAAGGGACCTTCGTATGGGGGCTATATTAAAGTATGGACCGATATGCCTGATTTTCACTAGGCATGAGTGAATGTAATACACAGTACAAATATTTAAATTTCAGCATGGTCGGTTAAAAAATGCGCTCTATAGTGCGTAAATATGTCTTATCGAAAGGAATCTTCGTATGGGGGCTATATCAATGTATGGACCGATATGCCCCATTTTAAATAGGGATCGTCCCTGGGTTAAGAAATAACTCTGTACCAATTTTTATTAAGATTGCTTCATACTTGCGACCTGTGGTGTCGAATATAAGAAAGAACGGAACGCTAAACCTAGTGATACTGTTAGTGTTCTGTTCCAAAGAACGGTATCACTACGACGTAGTGATACTGTTCTATGAACCGTCCGTTATCGTAGTGATACCGTTCGTCGTGTTCTAATTACGGTACGTTATCATAGTGGTACCGTTCGCGAACAGTAACACTAAAAAAATAAATAACGTTAGTGTTCTCTGAAGGTACCGTTCCTATAACGTAGTGTTTTTTTCTGAACACTGGTATATTCGAGAAAAGATGAATAGTTCAAACAACATATCCACTAGCCAACAGGCCTATCTAAAGGGACGCTCGACAGACACAGCCTTACATGAAGTTGTCAGGACAATCGGGAGATCCATTGAACATAAACAGTACACATTAGCTCCCATCTTAGATATAGAAGGCGCATTTAATAACGTACATACCTCGGCAATAGAGCATGAACTAGGTAACATTGGCGTGGAACCATTTCTCAAGAACTGTATAGGCACCATGCTGCAGTATAGAATCATAAACGCTACAATGGGTAACAGCAATTTGTCAAAGCGCATCGATCTGGGCAGCCCACAGGGTGGGGTAGTCTCGCCTTTGCTATGCTTTCTTGTCATCAATGAAATACTATTCAAATTCGACCACATCGGGATTTAGGTGATAGCATATGCGGACGATGTGATGATACTCGTCTCTGGTTAATTTCCATTCGTGTTGAGTAACATCATGAACGGAACCCTGGAGTCACTTGATAACTGGGCCACAAGTAGTGGTCTGGGAGTGAATCCGGGAAAAACTGAGATGGTGGTGTTTACCATAAGAACCAAATATGGATCCTTTAAGCCACGGGTACGCGGTCAAGAAATACCAACATCGGATCATTCCAAGTAATGTGTTTTCCTATAGGGATGATATGATTTTGAAGTGACGTTTCGGCCATTTGTAATATGTCATGATCTGTCATTAGCTTTTCATTGTATTCAGAAGTGTCTACAATTTCATCATGGAGATATATACGCAAGAACAACGTTTACAAATTATTCAGTTTTATTATCAAAATAATCGTTCTCCAATTGCAACTTTTCGTGCGCTTTTGCCATTTTATGGTCGTAATAATCATCCAAGTGTGCTCGCTATTTGTCGAATTCTTGAAAATTTTGAGCATACATTTCCTTTACATAATGTTGAAGTGCCAATAAGACAAAGAAACGCTCGAAGTAATACAAATATTGATGCCGTTCAGGCAAGTGTTGCTGAAGACCACAATCTGTCGATTCCAAGACGTTCTCAGCAATTGGGGCTGTCTCAAACCACAACCTGGCGGATTTTGAGAAAGTTTGCACTTTTGGGTTCTCACTCAAGAACTGAAGCCATTGGACCACCGAAAACGTCGTGAATTTGCTGATTTTGCCTTGGAACAACTTGAAAACGATAACGATTTTTTTAAGAAAATCATTTTCTCCGATGAGGCTCACTTTCATCTGAGTGGTGCGGTAAATAAACAAAACTGTCGATTCTGGTGCGAAGAAAATCCAAAAATTATTCATAAAAAACCATTACATTCACCTAAATTGACAGTTTGGTGTGGTTTTTGGTTGGGTGGAATCATCGGTCCGTACTTCTTTCGAAATGAAGCTGCTAACACCGTTACTGTCATCGGAGAGCAGTATAGAATGATGATAACCAACTTTTTATGGCCGAAATTGGAAGAAGTTGATCTTGACAACATTTGGTTCCAACAAGACGGGGCTACGTGCCACACAGCAAATGAAACAATTGAAGTGTTGCGAGAAAAGTTTGGAGATTCGATTATTTCAAGAAATTGTGATAATAAATGGCCTCCAAGAAGTTGTAATTTAACACCTTTAGACAATTTCTTGTTGGGTTATTTGAAGTCATTGGTCTTTCGAAATAAACCAGACTCTCTTCAAGCTTTACAAGTCAATATTGAACGTGCCAATCATGACATACGACTTGATTTAGTGGAAAAAGTGCTCGTAAATTGGGTTCATCGAATTCGTTCCTGCAGAAGAAGTTAGAACTTAATTGTATCGACTGTACTTCACATTAAATAAAAAACTTTTGAATTTCCTTAATAATAAGGAAAACCCAATACATAAGCGTAATCCTGGATTCAAAACTATCATGGAAAGGTAATATGGAACACCGGATTCAGAAATCAACTGTTGCATATTACTCCTGTTGCAAGATGTTTGGCAGCCGATGGGGCCTCAGACCTAATATGGTACCATGGATGTACACAAGCATAACACAGTGCGACAAAATAAACTCAAGTTGAGAAGCAAATGACGCGATACTATTTTTCCAAAAGAAGAATCTTTTTTTGGTATTCCCCGGACACCCCCAAAATCCGGATTTACGGGTAACAAACCGATTTTCTTACCTTTTTTGACTTGAACACCTATAACTTTGTTACTTACTAACAAAGAAAATTAGACCTTTCGAACGATATATATCTTGTTTATTTAAAGCTTGTAGGAATATATGTTTATTTGTCCAACAAACACATTTTTTTCGTAATTTTCTGGTTTAGGCTATGTTTTTACCTATTATTTTGTAAGATAACCGAACGATTAATATATTTTTGTATATAGTAAATTTCGTAAGGAAAACATTGCGACCAGTCTCTTAAAAATCCGTTTGCAAGTGATTGAGTTATTAACGTTTTTTTAAAACTAAATGTGATAATAAATAGTAGTTTTGACCATTCAACTCAAAAATTTTGGCTTGAGTGTTCTCTTTTTAATTCGTCATCATCGTCAAAACTACTATTTGTGTACACATTTAGTTTTAATGAAACTTTAACAACTCAGTCAATTGCAAACGGATTTTTAAGAGACTGGTCGCATTGTTTTCCCTACAAAATTTACTATGTACAAAATATATAATTTACTATATACGTGAATCAATTAATGGAGCGGTTATCTCACAAAATAATTCGTAAAAACATTGCCTAAACTAGAAAATGACGAAAAAATGACAAAAATGTGTTTGTAGGACAAATAAACATATATTCTTACAGCTTTCAATACACAATATATATCGTTCGAAAGGTCTAAGTCTCTTCGTTTAGAGAACAGACAGAATGGGATAGCGGAATTCCGTTTATTCCAAGGTATACACGGACGGCTCCAAAATGAGTTGTGGAATCAATAAAACTTCCTGACTATTGCAATGTTTTTTCAGGCGGAGATACTAGCCATAAAGGAAGCAACTAATGTACTACTGCGGAATCATACAACAGATCGCATAGGAATATTCGATAGTCAAGGGGCTCTCCTTGCTTAAAAAAAAAACTTCGCCACATCAAAACTTGTGGCAGACTGTAAGGAAGAACTTGCTAAGCTAGGTAGTAGTTCTCACCTGGATCCCAGGTCATAGGGGACTTGAGGGGAATGAATAGGCAGACGAACTAGCTAGAGCAGGATCCTCTACTAAAAACCACCAGATGGCGTCAGTCGAAACGCCTCTGGGAGTCGTTAAAAAGGATTCAATTACTACTTGGAACAAGCAGAGACCACGTGGGATACGACTGCAGCATGTCGGAACTTGTCGCTGTGATAACTGGCCAATTGGAGATCACGCACAGCGGTTAAAACTTCAATACAACGACCATTGTATTGTATTGTAAGAGACAGTCGAAAACCTTATCTATTCCTGCCCAGCACTGATAGAGCGCAGACTTAAAGCTTTAGGTCAACCGTTCCTTCATTACCTCGACGAGGCGTCAGATATAGGTCTGGGAGACCTTGTCAAGTACCTCAACCTATCAGGCTGGATATAAAAACACAAGAGTATAGAAGACACTACGCTAGTGAGGTGGTTATCAAAATGTATCTTAATGTACTAATTGAGCCTAGGGAACGGTTCTTAGCCACCATGAACTAACCGACCCGGTCCACTTCGTTACCCCAGATTTCAGACTTCCGATCCCGTCCGTTTTTAGGGCTATCACGTAGACTGCCACCAAATCCATATACACAAAATTACAGCACTCTCGCTAACAAATTCTTAAAGATATCTCCACTTCAAAACATGACTCACATGGGCGAGGCCACGCCCACTTTTGGACCAATCACGTAGACTGCCAAAGATTCATATACACAATATTACAGCACTCTCGTTGACAAATTGTGCAAGATATCTCAATTTCCAAATTTGGTTTATATGGGTGGGCCACACACATTGGTTCGATCCCGCCAACTTTTGGACCAATCACATAGACTCCCAGCTACTTCCAGTTGGACACCAGAAAGCCCAGGATTGGTGGCCCATCTGGGATTACGGTCCAGTCCCTCATTTCAATCAAAGGATTTCGGACCAATTAGTCGATCATCATTTCTGTTAAAAACGCTCGAAAGACTTATCAATGTGTATATTCCAGAGTTCGGAAAAAAAAACTAAGGAACGGTTCCTTAGCGGTCTGTACCGTTCCTTCATCGCGAACGGAACAGTATCGCAACCCTTACAAGAGAACAGAATACACTAAACATTTTTTTAGTGTTACTGTTCGCGAAAGGTACCACTACGATAACGTACCGTTCTTAGAACACGACGAACGGTATCACTACGATAACGTACGGTTCATAGTATCACTACGTCGTAGTGATACTGTACTTTTGAACAGAACACTAACAGTATCTCTACGTTTAGCGTTCCGCTCTTTCTTATATTCGACACCACAGGTCGCAAATATGAAGCAATCTTAATAAAAATTGGTACAGAATTATTTCATAACCCAGGGACGATCCCTATTTAAAATGGGGCATATCGGTCCATACTTTGATATATCCCCCATACGAAGGTCCCTTTCGATAAGACGCTCTAGAGACCACATTTTTTATCCGATCATGCCGAAATTTTAATATATGTTTATTCTATTGCATTCAATCATGCCTAGTGAAAATGATGTATATCGGTCCATTTTTTGATACAGCCCCAATACAAAGCTCCCTTTCGACAAGACATATTTACGTTATAGAGGACGAATTTTTTATCCGATCATGCCGAAATTTAAATATGTGTGTATGAAACCGGTATATTTTTGTGTTGACGATGTTTTGCCCAGGCATGATTGAATGCAATAGAATGATCTCCAGGAAATTAAAATTTCGGCATGATCGGTTAAAAAATGCGCTCTCTAGAGCGTGAATATGTCTTATCGAAAGGGACCTTCGTATGGGGGCTATATTAAAGTATGGACCGATATGCCTGATTTTCACTAGGCATGAGTGAATGTAATACACAGTACAAATATTTAAATTTCAGCATGGTCGGTTAAAAAATGCGCTCTATAGTGCGTAAATATGTCTTATCGAAAGGAATCTTCGTATGGGGGCTATATCAATGTATGGACCGATATGCCCCATTTTAAATAGGGATCGTCCCTGGGTTAAGAAATAACTCTGTACCAATTTTTATTAAGATTGCTTCATACTTGCGACCTGTGGTGTCGAATATAAGAAAGAACGGAACGCTAAACGTAGTGATACTGTTAGTGTTCTGTTCCAAAGAACGGTATCACTACGACGTAGTGATACTGTTCTATGAACCGTCCGTTATCGTAGTGATACCGTTCGTCGTGTTCTAATTACGGTACGTTATCATAGTGGTACCGTTCGCGAACAGTAACACTAAAAAAATAAATAACGTTAGTGTTCTCTGAAGGTACCGTTCCTATAACGTAGTGTTTTTTTCTGAACACTGGTATATTCGAGAAAAGATGAATAGTTCAAACAACATATCCACTAGCCAACAGGCCTATCTAAAGGGACGCTCGACAGACACAGCCTTACATGAAGTTGTCAGGACAATCGGGAGATCCATTGAACATAAACAGTACACATTAGCTCCCATCTTAGATATAGAAGGCGCATTTAATAACGTACATACCTCGGCAATAGAGCATGAACTAGGTAACATTGGCGTGGAACCATTTCTCAAGAACTGTATAGGCACCTTGCTGCAGTATAGAATCATAAACGCTACAATGGGTAACAGCAATTTGTCAAAGCGCATCGATCTGGGCAGCCCACAGGGTGGGGTAGTCTCGCCTTTGCTATGCTTTCTTGTCATCAATGAAATACTATTCAAATTCGACCACATCGGGATTTAGGTGATAGCATATGCGGACGATGTGATGATACTCGTCTCTGGTTAATTTCCATTCGTGTTGAGTAACATCATGAACGGAACCCTGGAGTCACTTGATAACTGGGCCACAAGTAGTGGTCTGGGAGTGAATCCGGGAAAAACTGAGATGGTGGTGTTTACCATAAGAACCAAATATGGATCCTTTAAGCCACGGGTACGCGGTCAAGAAATACCAACATCGGATCATTCCAAGTAATGTGTTTTCCTATAGGGATGATATGATTTTGAAGTGACGTTTCGGCCATTTGTAATATGTCATGATCTGTCATTAGCTTTTCATTGTATTCAGAAGTGTCTACAATTTCATCATGGAGATATATACGCAAGAACAACGTTTACAAATTATTCAGTTTTATTATCAAAATAATCGTTCTCCAATTGCAACTTTTCGTGCGCTTTTGCCATTTTATGGTCGTAATAATCATCCAAGTGTGCTCGCTATTTGTCGAATTCTTGAAAATTTTGAGCATACATTTCCTTTACATAATGTTGAAGTGCCAATAAGACAAAGAAACGCTCGAAGTAATACAAATATTGATGCCGTTCAGGCAAGTGTTGCTGAAGACCACAATCTGTCGATTCCAAGACGTTCTCAGCAATTGGGGCTGTCTCAAACCACAACCTGGCGGATTTTGAGAAAGTTTGCACTTTTGGGTTCTCACTCAAGAACTGAAGCCATTGGACCACCGAAAACGTCGTGAATTTGCTGATTTTGCCTTGGAACAACTTGAAAACGATAACGATTTTTTTAAGAAAATCATTTTCTCCGATGAGGCTCACTTTCATCTGAGTGGTGCGGTAAATAAACAAAACTGTCGATTCTGGTGCGAAGAAAATCCAAAAATTATTCATAAAAAACCATTACATTCACCTAAATTGACAGTTTGGTGTGGTTTTTGGTTGGGTGGAATCATCGGTCCGTACTTCTTTCGAAATGAAGCTGCTAACACCGTTACTGTCATCGGAGAGCAGTATAGAATGATGATAACCAACTTTTTATGGCCGAAATTGGAAGAAGTTGATCTTGACAACATTTGGTTCCAACAAGACGGGGCTACGTGCCACACAGCAAATGAAACAATTGAAGTGTTGCGAGAAAAGTTTGGAGATTCGATTATTTCAAGAAATTGTGATAATAAATGGCCTCCAAGAAGTTGTAATTTAACACCTTTAGACAATTTCTTGTTGGGTTATTTGAAGTCATTGGTCTTTCGAAATAAACCAGACTCTCTTCAAGCTTTACAAGTCAATATTGAACGTGCCAATCATGACATACGACATGATTTAGTGGAAAAAGTGCTCGTAAATTGGGTTCATCGAATTCGTTCCTGCAGAAGAAGTTAGAACTTAATTGTATCGACTGTACTTCACATTAAATAAAAAACTTTTGAATTTCCTTAATAATAAGGAAAACCCAATACATAAGCGTAATCCTGGATTCAAAACTATCATGGAAAGGTAATATGGAACACCGGATTCAGAAATCAACTGTTGCATATTACTCCTGTTGCAAGATGTTTGGCAGCCGATGGGGCCTCAGACCTAATATGGTACCATGGATGTACACAAGCATAACACAGTGCGACAAAATAAACTCAAGTTGAGAAGCAAATGACGCGATACTATTTTTCCAAAAGAAGAATCTTTTTTTGGTATTCCCCGGACACCCCCAAAATCCGGATTTACGGGTAACAAACCGATTTTCTTACCTTTTTTGACTTGAACACCTATAACTTTGTTACTTACTAACAAAGAAAATTAGACCTTTCGAACGATATATATCTTGTTTATTTAAAGCTTGTAGGAATATATGTTTATTTGTCCAACAAACACATTTTTTTCGTAATTTTCTGGTTTAGGCTATGTTTTTACCTATTATTTTGTAAGATAACCGAACGATTAATATATTTTTGTATATAGTAAATTTCGTAAGGAAAACATTGCGACCAGTCTCTTAAAAATCCGTTTGCAAGTGATTGAGTTATTAACGTTTTTTTAAAACTAAATGTGATAATAAATAGTAGTTTTGACCATTCAACTCAAAAATTTTGGCTTGAGTGTTCTCTTTTTAATTCGTCATCATCGTCAAAACTACTATTTGTGTACACATTTAGTTTTAATGAAACTTTAATAACTCAGTCAATTGCAAACGGATTTTTAAGAGACTGGTCGCATTGTTTTCCCTACAAAATTTACTATGTACAAAATATATAATTTACTATATACGTGAATCAATTAATGGAGCGGTTATCTCACAAAATAATTCGTAAAAACATTGCCTAAACTAGAAAATGACGAAAAAATGACAAAAATGTGTTTGTAGGACAAATAAACATATATTCTTACAGCTTTCAATACACAATATATATCGTTCGAAAGGTCTAAGTCTCTTCTTTCAAAATTCGTTTAGAGAACAGACAGAATGGGATAGCGGAATTCCGTTTATTCCAAGGTATACACGGACGGCTCCAAAATGAGTTGTGGAATCAATAAAACTTCCTGACTATTGCAATGTTTTTCAGGCGGAGATACTAGCCATAAAGGAAGCAAGTAATGTACTACTGCGGAATCATACAACAGATCGCATAGGAATATTCGATAGTCAAGGGGCTCTCCTTGCTTTAAAAAAAAAACTTCGCCACATCAAAACTTGTGGCAGACTGTAAGGAAGAACTTGCTAAGCTAGGTAGTAGTTCTCACCTGGATCCCAGGTCATAGGGGACTTGAGGGGAATGAATAGGCAGACGAACTAGCTAGAGCAGGATCCTCTACTAAAAACCACCAGATGGCGTCAGTCGAAACGCCTCTGGGAGTCGTTAAAAAGGATTCAATTACTACTTGGAACAAGCAGAGACCACGTGGGATACGACTGCAGCATGTCGGAACTTGTCGCTGTGATAACTGGCCAATTGGAGATCACGCACAGCGGTTAAAACTTCAATACAACGACCATTGTATTGTATTGTAAGAGACAGTCGAAAACCTTATCTATTCCTGCCCAGCACTGATAGAGCGCAGACTTAAAGCTTTAGGTCAACCGTTCCTTCATTACCTCGACGAGGCGTCAGATATAGGTCTGGGAGACCTTGTCAAGTACCTCAACCTATCAGGCTGGATATAAAAATACAAGAGTATAGAAGACACTACGCTAGTGAGGTGGTTATCAAAATGTATCTTAATGTACTAATTGAGCCTAGGGAACGGTTCTTAGCCACCATGAACTAACCGACCCGGTCCACTTCGTTACCCCAGATTTCAGACTTCCGATCCCGTCCGTTTTTAGGGCTATCACGTAGACTGCCACCAAATCCATATACACAAAATTACAGCACTCTCGCTAACAAATTCTTAAAGATATCTCCACTTCAAAACATGACTCACATGGGCGAGGCCACGCCCACTTTTGGACCAATCACGTAGACTGCCAAAGATTCATATACACAATATTACAGCACTCTCGTTGACAAATTGTGCAAGATATCTCAATTTCCAAATTTGGTTTATATGGGTGGGCCACACACATTGGTTCGATCCCGCCAACTTTTGGACCAATCACATAGACTCCCAGCTACTTTCAGTTGGACACCAGAAAGCCCAGGATTGGTGGCCCATCTGGGATTACGGTCCAGTCCCTCATTTCAATTCATCAAAATCGTTCCAGCCGATTTGGAGTCCATACGTAACAAACACAAACATACATATATACACACATCCGTTTTTATATATGTATATAGATACTGCTGTAAGACTGTTTGTACAGCGGCACTCTACACATTACGATTTCAAAAAGAAACTCGTGCGGAGGTCTTTCCCTCTAAACATATAACGGCTGTTTTTTAAGATCACTCATATATTTAGGTTTTAGGTTAGGGTGGCAGCCGTATTTTTTATACAAGCTCACATAGACCAGTTTAGGTCCCTAGTGTTACCACGGGCTGAAATGCCCCTCATCGAAACCAACCTGTTTGATATACAAATTTGTCGATATTACGAATATCGGTACTGGAAAGATCTGTTAGGCTGCCTAGAAAAGCCGACCCCAGTATGTCCAGTCGTCATTTACTCAGAGCGGGACAGTCGCATAGCAAGTGCTCAATGCTCTCCACTTCTTCGTCATCTCCACAGCTTCTGCAGAAGTCATTAGAGTCAATACCCAATCTTTTGGCGTGTTCGCCGATCAAGCAGTGTCCCGTCAGAACTGATACTAACGTAGACAATCTTTGCCTCTCTAGTGCGAGGAGATATTTTGATCTTCTCAGGTCATACCTTGGCCAGATTTGTCTAGCTACTCTGCAGGTGCCGATTTCTGTCCATCTTTCGTTGGACTGCCTGATTGCTTGTTGCCTAAGCCAAAGCTTGCACGTGGATAGTGGCGCACCAATATATGCAAATTCTTCGAGAATTTGTAATGTCGTCCCTTTCCTAGCAAGTTCATCGGCTTTGCAGTTATCCGGGATATCCCTATACCCAGGCACCCATATGAGGTGTATGTTAAATTGCTCAGCCATCTCGTTAAGAGATCTGCGGCAGTCGAGGGCTGTTTGTGAATTTAGGGATGTTGCCTCCAGAGAATTGATGGCAGCCTGGCTGTCCGAGTAAATGACAACGCCAGTGTTGGTTACTATGTTGCCACTTGGCTACTTCCCATATTGCCATTATTTCGGCTTGATAGACACTGCAGGTATCTGGTAGTCTGTGAGCTATATCCAATCTAAGCTCTGCACAATGTACTCCGAAGCCAACCTTTTCATCAAGCTTCGAACCATCCGTGTAAAAGTGGAGATGGTTTCTATTACCTGGCTTTCTTCCAACCCATTCATCTCTCGCGGGAATCATAGTGATGTAATTTCTCTCGAAGGTGTACACCGTTGGTGTATAGTCCAACCGGTCGGTTACCATAGCACTACACTTTGATATTCTCATGTGACCGTAGTTTTTGTACCTCCACATTGATAGGCAGTTTAATCTTATTGCCGCTTTGGTTGCAACTTCTCTCGCCATAATATTAATCGGCAGTATATGGAGTAGGGCTTGTAGAGACTCGGTCGCTGTAGTCTTTAAGGCTCCGCTTATGCTCAGGCAGGCAGTTCTCTGAACCTTTGTTAGTAGGTTGGTGATGGTTAGTTTGTCAGTTGCCGTCCACCATACCACAATGCCGTATAGCAGTATAGGACGAACTACTGCTATATATATCCAGTGGACGATTTTAGGAGAGAGGCCCCCCCCGCGACCCTACAGCCTTTTTGCAGGAATATAAGGCGACGTTAGCCTTCCTTACACGTTCCAATACATTAAGTCTAAATAACAGTTTTCTATCTAGAATTATTCCTAAAAATTTTGCACTTTCAGAAAAGACTAGATCTGTTCCATTTATCCGAGGTGGTGGGTGCACATGTGGGACTTTATTCATCCTAGTAAAGAGAACCAATTCTGTCTTGTTTGGGTTTATGCCCAAACCGCTGCTTCTGGCCCATCTAGCCAATTTGATCAGATCCATCTGTAGAATGTCTCGGAGGACGTTTTCGAATTTGCCACTCACTGCGATTGCAACGTCGTCCGCATATGCCACGACCTTGCAGCCACAACGTTCTAGATCTAGCAGGATTTCATTCACCGCTAGGTTCCAAATTAGTGGAGACAGTACTCCTCCTTGTGGGGTCCCTCTGTTTACAAACCTTGTTAGAGTTGTGGACCCAAGACATGCTGTTATGCGTCTTCTGTTGAGCAGACTTTGAATTAGTCTAATCAAACTAGAGTTAACATTAAGATGTGACAGTGCCGCAATTACTGCATCTGAGTGAATGTTGTTAAAAACCCCTTCTATGTCAAGAAATGCCACCATGGTGAATTCCTTGAAATGCAGGGACGATTCGATAGTGCTCACAAGTTCGTGCACGGCTGATTCTGTAGACTTCCCCTTATTGTAAGCATGTTGGTTTACTGACAGGAGTTTTGTATCCAGGTTTTCCCTAATGAAATAATCTAAAAGTCTTTCCAGACCTTTCAATAGGAAGGAGGATAGGCTAATTGGTCTGAAGTCTTTTGGCCTAGTGTGTGATATCTTCCCCGCTTTTGGTATGAATACCACTTTGGTATCCCTCCATCGATTCGGGATGTATGAAAGCCTGATACAGCCTACATAAATTTTCTCCAGCCAGGGGATAATGTATTTCAACATTTTCTGCATTTCTGCTGGAGTGATGCCGTCTGGTCCAGGTGACTTGAAGGGCTCAAAGCTATTAATAGCCCAGCTTATTCTGGATCTCTCAGTCAGCAAGCTAGCGACGCTCGCAGTCCACTCGCACTCTTGTTGGTCCTGCTGATCCTCTGGTTCTGTTAGAGAGTTCCCCGGGAAATGTGTGTCGAGCAGTGCATTGAGCGACTGCTCGCTGTTTTTGGTCCAATTATTTGCCTCATCCTGCAAGTAACCCACTGTACAGGGTGAAGCTGATAATATTTTCCTCAGCCTTGCGGCGTCGGAGACTTTTTCCACTTCGCCACAGAAGGTATACCAAGAGCGCCTTTGCGCCTTTCTAAGCTCCTTCTTATAGATCTTGAGTTGCTCTTTATAGGCATCCCAAACATTAGCGACCCCTGTAGATTTAGCCTTGTTGAATAGCTTGTTGCAGGTCTTTTTCATAGCCGTTAGCTCAGAAGTCCACCATTGGGGTTTAGTTTTACCCTTGTACCTTGTTTTTGGACAGGCTTCTTCAAGGGAACTATTGAATGATGTGGTGATATGCTCGACCAGATGATCCAGACCGGCTTTGTCATTCGGTTCGTACAGAAGTTTGGAGTTGAGGACTTTCTTGAAATTCCTTTCATACAAGTGCCACTTTGTCTTTCTCACATTTCTGTGGACGGCAGGTTCAGGCGCTTTTTCAGCGAGTTTGAACTCAATATAATGGTGATCTGAGAATGAGTGGTCGTCCAGTACATTCCACCCAATAATTTTGTCTGACAGCCGGTCAGTAGCAAACGTTACGTCGAGTACTTCTTGTCTGTCTTTAATGGTAAAGGTCGGTTTATTACCTTTGTTACAAATACTTAGGTTGGTAGTTAGAATAAAGTCAAGAAGCGAATCACCTCCATTGTTTATATCCGTACTACCCCAGATAGTATGATGAGCGTTCGTGTCTGCGCCAACAATCAGCTCGACCTCGTCAGATGTTGCTTCTTCTACTACTTCCCTGAATAGAGCAGTCGGTACTACAGCTTCATAAGGCAAGTAACTGGAGACCACCCAATATATGCGATTACCGATCTCCAGACTAGCAGATGTTTGGTCTTTACCACTTAAATTAGTCAGGAGAAAGATACTTAGATCTTTCCTGGCCAAAATGCAGGTTCTTGGAGTGCCTTCACAGTTGGCCACAAGCAGTTTAAAGTTGGGTGCCCTGATACCGCACACCCTTCCTCCCACTGCGTAGGGCTCCTGTATCAGGACGATGTCTACTGCACCTGTGGACAGGCGCAGCAATAGAGCCGCTGAGGCTGCTTTAGCGTGATGGAGGTTAATCTGTAAAATTCTTACCATCATTGGTAATTGACAGATTAACTTCCACCCCGACAAGGGTGTTATCGAACTCTTCGTCCGTATCATCGAGAAGCGTGTCCCCGCCAGATGCGTCAAAGAGTCCGGAGACTCCCCTCAGCCCCTCTGTGTCAGAAGTAGAGCTTTCGTCCTCAGAGTAGAACGTTACAGATCTTCTGTTAGAGTTGGAGTCACCCGAAATAATGGGCGTGGATACCTCCGCACTTCCAGAAAGCTGTGTATCAACCGCGGTGGACGACTCACCTTCCGCAGTGGGAACTATATCCTGCTTGTATACCTTCAAGACTATAGTCTCAAAGCCATACTGTAGGGTTGCACTTGCACGTTGTATATGGGAGGTGGATTCAGCGTTAAGGATCAAATTGACCTGCCGCTTTTTACCATCCGCCTCACCCACCTTGCTGATTCTCCAATTATGGGCGGGCAGACCAGGATTGGAATCTTTTATTATTTCTAATATGTCAGCCGGGTTGGAGGGCTCTTCTGTAACCCAGGTGATGGCTCTAGGGTGACTAGGGATGTTGTTTTTTTTCGACAAAATCCAACTGGGCACCCGGCCACACCTCACCCGCTCGACTCAGAGCAGCCTTATACAGGTCTACTGATCTGGCATCACCGAAATGTAAGAGCTTTACTCTCCCCTGATGCCATCCTGCATCGTTGCAGATTGGTGGTGTGCCCGGCATCTCTCTACGGACATCGAGGTAATGAGCTATAATGGCTGATTGCACATGGCTCCATTTGTCCTTGAGGATGAATCCATCCTCACTACTTCTGTCTATAACGGCCATCACTAGACTCTCCTTCGCCACTTCATTGAAGGGCTTGGTGAGTGTCCTGTTGATAGTGACATTTGGGCCTCTTGCCTTTTTCGAGGGCAGGGGTTCATCAGGTGATCTGATTCTTTTGACTTTATTAGCCGTTAACACAGCTGAATTTGTGGCTCTTTCAGCCGGCTGATTGACCTTAGAAGCATCTAAGACGCATTTAGCCCAGGTAAGTGACTCTTATTGCTTTTCGGTAAGAGCCGAAACCTCAACAGCCTCCAACTTCGTCAGAACTCTGAGCGCTATCCGGTGTTTCATCAAAATCATCTTTTCAGATGAAGTTCATTTTGATCTTGGCGGGTATGTAAATAGTATAGTAGGTATAGTATAGTAGGCAATATGATTAGAAAGTTGAGTCTTAATGAATACAAAAGTCACGAACAATCTTTTACATGGGTTGATCAATTGTCAAAAACATCTGCAGAATTCCTCAGAATCATAAAACTTGAAGCTGTTTTTAAAATTCTGAATGGGTCAGTCTTGGAGATGGTTTCTATTACGTCGTCCGCATATGCCACGACCTTGCAGCCACAACGTTCTAGATCTAGCAGGATTTCATTCACCGCTAGGTTCCAAATTAGTGGAGACAGTACTCCTCCTTACGGGGTCCCTCTGTTTACAAACCTTGTTAGAGTTGTGGACCCTAGACATGCTGTTATGCGTCTTCTGGTGAGCAGACTTTGAATTAGTCTAATGAAACTAGTGTTAACTTTTAGATGTGAGAGTGCCGCAATTACCGCATCTGAGTGAATGTTGTTAAAAGCCCCTTCTATGTCAAGAAATGCCACCATGGTGAATTCCTTGAAATGCAGGGACGATTCGATAGTGCTCACAAGTTCGTGCAGGGCTGATTCTGTAGACTTGCCCTTATTGTAAGCATGTTGGTTCCCCGACAGGAGTTTTGTATCCAGGTTTTCCCTAATGAAATGATCTAAAAGTCTTTCCAGACCTTTCAATAGGAAGGAGGATAGGCTAATTGGTCTGAAGTTTTTTGGCCTAGTGTGTGATATCTTTCTCGCTTTAGGTATGAATACCACTTTGGTATCCCTCCATCGATTCGGGACGTATGAAAGCCTGATACAGCCTACATACATTTTCTCCAGCCAGGGGATAATGTACTTTAACATTTTCTGCATTAGAGCATAATTAACTCATGCCTAGTGCACATTTTAAGACTGTGCCTATCCCTCAACTACATAGCACTGAGTTGGAGACAGGTAAAGGTTTCCTTCATACCCAAGGCAGGAAAACATAGTCACGAAAAATCAAAGGATTTCGGACCAATTAGTCTACCATCATTTCTGTTAAAAACGCTCGAAAGACTTATCAATGTGTATATTCCAGAGTTCGGAAAAAAAACTAAGGAACGGTTCCTTAGCGTTCTGTACCGTTCCTTCGTCGCGAACGGAACAGTATCGCAACCCTTACAAGAGAACAGAATACCCTACACATTTTTTTAGTGTTACTGTTCGCGAACGGTACCACTACGATAACGTACCGTTCTTAGAACACGACGAACGGCATCACTACGATAACGTACGGTTCATAGTATCACTACGTCGTAGTGATACTGTACTTTTGAACAGAACACTAACAGTATCACTACGTTTAGCATTCCGTTCTTTCTTATATTCGACACTACCGGTCGCAAATATGAAGCAATCTTAATAAAAATTGGTACAAAATTATTTCATAACCCAGGGACGATCCCTATTTAAAATGGGGCATATCGTTCCATACTTTGATATAGCCCCCATACGAAGGTCCCTTACGATAAGACGCTCTAGAGACCACATTTTTTATCCGATCATGCCGAAATTTTAATATATGTTTATTCTATTGCATTCAATCATGCCTAGTGAAAATGATGTATATCGGTTAATTTTTTGATACAGCCCCAATACAAAGCTCCCTTTCGACAAGACATATTTACGTTATAGAGGACGAATTTTTTATCCGATCATGCAGAAATTTAAATATGTGTGTATGAAACCGGTATATTTTTGTGTTGACGATGTTTTGTTCAGGCATGATTGAATGCAATAGAATGATCTCCAGGAAATTCAAATTTCGGCATGATCGGTTAAAAAATGCGCTCTCTAGAGCGTGAATATGCCTTATCGAAAGGGACCTTCGTATGGGGGCTATATTAAAGTATGGACCGATATGCCTGATTTTCACTAGGCATGAGTGAATGTAATACACAGTACAAATATTTAAATTTCAGCATGGTCGGTTAAAAAAATGCGCTCTATAGTGCGTAAATATGTCTTATCGAAAGGAATCTTCGTATGGGGGCTATATCAATGTATGGACCGATATGCCCCATTTTAAATAGGGATCGTCCCTGGGTTAAGAAATAATTTTGTACCAATTTTTATTAAGATTGCTTCATACTTGCGACCTGTGGTGTCGAATATAAGAAAGAACGGAACGCTAAACGTAGTGATACTGTTAGTGTTCTGTTCCAAAGAACGGTATCACTACGACGTAGTGATACTGTTCTATGAACCGTACGTTATCGTAGTGATACCGTTCGTCGTGTTCTAATTACGGTACGTTATCATAGTGGTACCGTTCGCGAACAGTAACACTAAAAAATAAATAACGTTAGTGTTCTCTGAAGGTACCGTTCCTATAACGTAGTGTTTTTTTCTGAACACTGGTATATTCGAGAAAAGATGAATAGTTCAAACAACATATCCACTAGCCAACAGGCCTATCTAATCGACAGACACAGCCTTACATGAAGTTGTCAGGACAATCGGGAGATCCATTGAACATAAACAATACACATTAGCTCCCTTCTAAGATATAGAAGGCGCATTTAATAACGTACATACCTCGGCAATAGAGCATGAACTAGGTAACATTGGCGTGGAACCATTTCTCAAGAACTGTATAGACACCATGCTGCAGTATAGAATCATAAACGCTACAATGGGTAACAGCAATTTGTCAAAGCGCATCGATCTGGGCAGCCCACAGGGTGGGGTAGTCTCGCCTTTGCTATGGTTTCTTGTCATCAATGAAATACTATTCAAATTCGACCACATCGGGATTTAGGTGATAGCATATGCGGACGATGTGATGATACTCGTCTCTGGTTAATTTCCATTCGTGTTGAGTGACATCATGAAGGAAACCCTGGAGTCACTTGATAACTGGGCCACAAGTAGTGGTCTGGGAGTGAATCCGGGAAAAACTGAGATGGTGGTGTTTACCATAAGAACCAAATATGGATCCTTTAAGCCACGGGTACGCGGTCAAGAAATACCAACATCGGATCATTCCAAGTAATGTGTTTTCCTATAGGGATGATATGATTTTGAAGTGACGTTTCGGCCATTTGTAATATGTCATGATCTGTCATTAGCTTTTCATTGTATTCAGTAGTGTCTACAATTTCATCATGGAGATATATACGCAAGAACAACGTTTCGGCCATTTGTAATATGTCATGATCTGTCATTAGCTTTTCATTGTATTCAGTAGTGTCTACAATTTCATCATGGAGATATATACGCAAGAACAACGTTTACAAATTATTCAGTTTTATTATCAAAATAATCGTTCTCCAATTGCAACTTTTCGTGCGCTTTTGCCATTTTATGGTCGTAATAATCGTCCAAGTGTGCTCGCTATTTGTCGAATTGTTAAAAATTTTGAGCATACATTTCCTTTACATAATGTTGAAGTGACAATAAGACAAAGAACCGCTCGAAGTAATGCAAATATTGATGCCGTTCAGGCAAGTGTTTCTGAAGACCACAATCTGTCGATTCCAAGACGTTCTCAGCAATTGGGGCTGTCTCAAACCACAACCTGGCGGATTTGAGAAAGTTTGCACTTTTGGGTTCTCACTCAAGAACTGAAGCCATTGGACCACCGAAAACGTCGTGAATTTGCTGATTTTGCCTTGAAACAACTTGAAAACGATAACGATTTTTTTAAGAAAATCATTTTCTCCGATGAGGCTCACTTTCATCTGAGTGGTGCGGTAAATAAACAAAACTGTCGATTCTGGTGCGAAGAAAATCCAAAAATTATTCATAAAAAACCATTACATTCACCTAAATTGACAGTTTGGTGTGGTTTTTGGTCGGGTGGAATCATCGGTCCGTACTTCTTTCGAAATGAAGCTGGTAACACCGTTACTGTCAATGGAGAGCAGTATAGAATGATGATAACCAACTTTTTATGGCCGAAATTGGAAGAAGTTGATCTTGACAACATTTGGTTCCAACAAGACGGGGCTACGTGCCACACAGCAGATGAAACAATTGAAGTGTTGCGAGAAAAGTTTGGAGATTCGATTATTTCAAGAAATTGTGATATTAAATGGCCTCCAAGAAGTTGTAATTTAACACCTTTAGACAATTTCTTGTGGGGTTATTTGAAGTCATTGGTCTTTCGAAATAAACCAGACTCTCTTCAAGCTTTACTAGTCAATATTGAACGTGCCAATCATGACATACGACTTGATTTAGTGGAAAAAGTGCTCGTAAATTGGGTTCATCGAATTCGTTCCTGCAGAAGAAGTCGTGGAGGCGTTTTATTTAGAACTTAATTGTATCGACTGTACTTCACATTAAATAAAAAACTTTTGAATTTCCTTAATAATAAGGAAAACCCAATACATCAGCGTAATCCTGGATTCAAAACTATCATGGAAACGTAATATGGAACACCGGATTCAGAAATCAACTGTTGCATATTACTCCTGTTGCAAGATGTTTGGCAGCCGATGGGGCCTCAGACTTAATATGGTACCATGGATGTACACAAGCATAACACAGTGCGACAAAATAAACTCAAGTTGAGAAGCAAATGACGCGATACTATTTTTCCAAAAGAAGAATCTTTTTTTTGGTATTCCCCGGACACCCCCAAAATCCGGATTTACATCCGGTAACAAACCGATTTTCTTACCTTTTTTGACTTGAACACCTATAACTTTGTTACTTACTAACAAAGAAAATTAGACCTTTCGAACGATATATATCTTGTTTATTTAAAGCTTGTAGGAATATATGTTTATTTGTCCAACAAACACATTTTTTTCGTAATTTTCTGGTTTAGGCTATGTTTTTACCTATTATTTTGTAAGATAACCGAACGATTAATATATTTTTGTATATAGTAAATTTTGTAAGGAAAACATTGCGACCAGTCTCTTAAAAATCCCCTTGCAAGTGACTGAGTTATTAACGTTTTTTTAAAACTAAATGTGATAATAAATAGTAGTTTTGACCATTCAACTCAAAAATTTTGGCTTGAGTGTTCTCTTTTTAATTCGTCATCATCGTCAAAACTACTATTTGTGTACACATTTAGTTTTAATGAAACTTTAATAACTCAGTCAATTGCAAACGGATTTTTAAGAGACTGGTCGCATTGTTTTCCTTACAAAATTTACTATGTACAAAATATATAATTTACTTTATACGTAAATCAATTAATGGAGCGGTTATCTCACAAAATAATTCGTAAAAACATTGCCTAAACTAGAAAATGACGAAAAAATGACAAAAATGTGTTTGTAGGACAAATAAACATATATTCTTACAGCTTTCAATACACAATATATATCGTTCGAAAGGTCTAAGTCTCTTCTTTCAAAATTCGTTTAGGGAACAGACAGAATGGGATAGCGGAATTCCGTTTATTCCAAGGTATACACGGACGGCTCCAAAATGAGTTGTGGAATCAATAAAACTTCCTGACTATTGCAGTGTTTTTCAGGCGGAGATACTAGCCATAAAGGAAGCAAGTAATGTACTACTGCGGAATCATACAAAAGATCGCATAGGAATATTCGATAGTCAAGGGGCTCTCCTTGCTTTAAAAAAAAACTTCGCCACATCAAAACTTGTGGCAGACTGTAAGGAAGAACTTGCTAAGCTAGGTCGTGTATCAAGAGTAGTTCTCACCTGGATCCAAGGTCATATGGGACTTGAGGGGAATGAATAGGCAGACGAACTAGCTAGAGCAGGATCCTCTACTAAAAACCACCAGATGGCGTCAGTCGCAACGCCTCTGGGAGTCGTTAAAAAGGATTTAATTACTACTTGGAACAAGCAGAGATCACGTGGGATACGACTGCAGCATGTCGGAACTTGTCGCTGTGATAACTGGCCAATTGGAGATCACGCACAGCGGTTAAAACTTCAATACAACGACCATTGTATTGTATTGTAAGAGACAGTCGAAAACCTTATCTATTCCTGCCCAGAACTGATAGAGCGCAGACTTAAAGCTTTAGGTCAACCGTTCCTTCATTACCTCGTCGAGGCGTCAGATATAGGTCTGGGAGACCTTGTCAAGTATCTCAACCTATTAGGCTGGATATAAAAACACAAGAGTATAGAAGACACTACGCTAGTGAGGTGGTTATCAAAATGTATCTTAATGTACTAATTGAGGCTAGGGAACGGTTCTTAGCCACCATGCTAGCCGATCCGGTCCGTCCGTTTTTAGGGCTATCACGTAGACTGCCACCAAATCCATATACACAAAATTACAGCACTCTCGCTAACAAATTCTTCAAGATATCTCCATTTCAAAACATGACTCACATGGGCGAGGCCACGCCCACTTTTGGACCAATCACGTAGACTGCCAAAGATTCATATACACAAAATTACAGCACTCTCGCTGACAAATTGTGCAAGATATCTCAATTTCCAAATTTGGTTTATATGGGTGGGCCACACACATTGGTCCGATCCCGCCAACTTTTGGACCAATCACATAGACTCCCAGCTACTTCCAGTTGGACCCCAGAAAGCCCAGGATTGGTGGCCAATCTAGGATTACGGTCCAGTCCCTCATTTCAATTCATAAAAATCGTTCCAGCCGATTTGGAGTCCATGCGTAACAAACACAAACATACATACATACACACATCCGTTTTTATATATGTATATAGATACTGCTGTAAGACTGTTTGTACAGCGGCACTCTACACATTACGATTTCAAAAAGAAACTCGTGCGGAGGTCTTTCCCTCTAAACATATAACGGCTGTTTTTTAAGATCACTCATATTACTCTCACATGTATTCTGGACTATTGCTTCAATAGATCTCGACATATTGTATTTTTAAATTTCAGGTTGGTGATGGTTAGTTTGTCAGTTGCCGTCCACCATACCACAATATCGTATAACAGTATTGGACGAACTACATATATCCAGTGGACGATTTTAGGAGAGAGTCCCCACCGCGACCCTACAGCCTTTTTGCAGGAATATAAGGCGACGTTGGCCTTCCTTACACGTTCCAATACGTTAAGTCTAAATAACATTTTCCTATCTAGAATTATACCTAAAAATTTTGCACTTTCAGAAAAGACTAGATCTGTTCCATTTATCCGAGGTGGAGGGTCCACATGTGGGACATTATTCATCCTAGTAAAGAGAACCAATTCTGTCTTGTTGGGGTTAACGCCCAAACCGCTGCTTCTGGCCCATCTAGCCAACTTGTTCAGAGCCACCTGTAGGATGTCTCTGAGGACGTTTACGAATTTGCCACTCACTGCGATTGCCACGTCGTCCGCATATGCCACGACCTTGCAGCCACAACGTTCTAGATCTAGCAGGATTTCATTCACCGCTAGGTTCCAAATTAGTGGAGACAGTACTCCTCCTTGCGGGGTCCTCTGTTTACAAACCTTGTTAGAGTTGTGGACCCTAGACATGCTGTTATGCGTCTTCTGGTGAGCAGAATTAGTCTAATGAAACTAGTGTTAACTTTTAGATGTGAGAGTGCCGCAATTACCGCATCTGGGTGAATGTTGTTAAAAGCCCCTTCTATGTCAAGAAATGCCACCATGGTGAATTCCTTGAAATGAAGGGACGATTCGTTAGTGCTCACAAGTTCGTACAGGGCTGATTCTGTAGACTTGCCCTTATTGTAAGCATGTTGGTTCCCCGACAGGAGTTTTGTATCCAGGTTTTCCCTAATGAAATGATCCAAAAGTCTTTCCAGACCTTTTAATAGGAAGGAGGATAGGCTAATTGGTCTGAAGTGTGTGATATCTTTCCCGCTTTAGGTATGAATACCACTTTGGTATCCCTCCATCGATTCGGGACGTATGAAAGCCTGATACAGCCTACATAAATTTTCTCCAGCCAGGGGATAATGTACTTTAACATTTTCTGCATTAGAGCATAATTAACTCATGGCTAGTGCACATTTTAAGACTGTGCCTATCCCTCAACTACATAGCACTGAGTTGGAGACAGGTAAAGGTTTTCTTCATACCCAATACAGGAAAACATAGTCACGAAAAATCAAAGGATTTCGGACCAATTAGTCGATCATCATTTCTGTTAAAAACGCTCGAAAGACTTATCAATGTGTATATTCCAGAGTTCGGAAAAAAACTAAGGAACGGTTCCTTAGCGGTCTGTACCGTTCCTTCATCGCGAACGGAACAGTATCGCAACCCTTACAAGAGAACAGAATACACTAAACATTTTTTTAGTGTTACTGTTCGCGAACGGTACCACTACGATAACGTACCGTTCTTAGAACACGACGAACGGTATCACTACGATAACGTACGGTTCATAGTATCACTACGTCGTAGTGATACTGTACTTTTGAACAGAACACTAACAGTATCACTACGTTTAGCGTTCCGTTCTTTCTTATATTCGACACCACAGGTCGCAAATATGAAGCAATCTTAATAAAAATTGGTACAGAATTATTTCATAACCCAGGGACGATCCCTATTTAAAATGGGGCATATCGGTCCATACTTTGATATATCCCCCATACGAAGGTCCCTTTCGATAAGACGCTCTAGAGACCACATTTTTTATCCGATCATGCCGAAATTTTAATATATGTTTATTCTATTGCATTCAATCATGCCTAGTGAAAATGATGTATATCGGTCCATTTTTTGATACAGCCCCAATACAAAGCTCCCTTTCGATAAGACATATTTACGTTATAGAGGACGAATTTTTTAACCGATCATGCCGAAATTTAAATATGTGTGTATGAAACCGGTATATTTTTGTGTTGACGATGTTTTGTCCAGGCATGATTGAATGCAATAGAATGATCTCCAGAAAATTAAAATTTCGGCATGATCGGTTAAAAATGCGCTCTCTAGAGCGTGAATATGTCTTATCGAAAGGGACCTTCGTATGGGGGCTATATTAAAGTATGGACCGATATGCCTGATTTTCACTAGGCATGAGTGAATGTAATACACAGTACAAATATTTAAATTTCAGCATGGTCGGTTAAAAAATGCGCTCTATAGTGCGTAAATATGTCTTATCGAAAGGAATCTTCGTATGGGGGCTATATCAATGTATGGACCGATATGCCCCATTTTAAATAGGGATCGTCCCTGGGTTAAGAAATAACTCTGTACCAATTTTTATTAAGATTGCTTCATACTTGCGACCTGTGGTGTCGAATATAAGAAAGAACGGAACGCTAAACGTAGTGATACTGTTAGTGTTCTGTTCCAAAGAACGGTATCACTACGACGTAGTGATACTGTTCGATGAACCGTACGTTATCGTAGTGATACCGTTCGTCGTGTTCTAATTACGGTACGTTATCATAGTGGTACCGATAACTATGATAACGAACAGTAACACTAAAAAAATATATAACGTTAGTATAAAGGGACGCTCGACAGACACAGCCTTACATGAAGTTGTCAGGACAATCGGGAGATCCATTGAACATAAACAATACACCTTAGCTCCCTTCTTAGATATAGAAGGCGCATTTAATAACGTACATACCTCGGCAATAGAGCATGAACTAGGTAACATTGGCGTGGAACCATTTCTCAAGAACTGTATAGGCACCATGCTGCAGTTTAGAATCATAAACGCTACAATGGGTAACAGCAATTTGTCAAAGCGCATCGATCAGGGCAGCCCACAGGGTGGGGTAGTCTCGCCTTTGCTATGGTTTCTTGTCATCAATGAAATACTATTCAAATTCGACCACATCGGGATTTAGGTGATAGCATATGCGGACGATGTGATGATACTCGTCTCTGGTTAATTTCCATTCGTGTTGAGTGACATCATGAACGGAGCCCTGGAGTCACTTGATAACTGGGCCACAAGTAGTGGTCTGGGAGTGAATCCGGGAAAAACTGAGATGGTGGTGTTTACCATAAGAACCAAATATGGATCCTTTAAGCACGGTTACCCGGTCAAGAAATACCAACATCGGATCATTCCAAGTAATGTGTTTTCCTATAGGGATGATATGATTTTGAAGTGACGTTTCGGCCATTTGTAATATGTCATGATCTGTCATTAGCTTTTCATTGTATTCAGTAGTGTCTGCAATTTCATCATGGAGATATATACGCAAGAACAACGTTTACAAATTATTCAGTTTTATTATCAAAATAATCGTTCTCCAATTGCAACTTTTCGTGCGCTTTTGCCATTTTATGGTCGTAATAATCATCCAAGTGTGCTCGCTATTTGTCGAATTGTTGAAAATTTTGAGCATACATTTCCTTTACATAATGTTGAAGTGCCAATAAGACAAAGAACCGCTCGAAGTAATGCAAATATTGATGCCGTTCAGGCAAGTGTTGCTGAAGACCACAATCTGTCGATTCCAAGACGTTCTCAGCAATTGGGGCTGTCTCAAACCACAACCTGGCGGATTTTGAGAAAGTTTGCACTTTTGGTTTCTCACTGAAGCCATTGGACCACCGAAAACGTCGTGAATTTGCTGATTTTGCCTTGGAACAACTTGAAAACGATAACGATTTTTTTAAGAAAATCATTTTCTCCGATGAGGCTCACTTTCATCTGAGTGGTGCGGTAAATAAACAAAACTGTCGATTCTGGTGCGAAGAAAATCCAAAAATTATTCATAAAAAACCATTACATTCACCTAAATTGCCAGTTTGGTGTGGTTTTTGGTTGGGTGGAATCACCGGTCCGTACTTCTTTCGAAATGAAGCTGGTAACACCGTTACTGTCAATGGAGAGCAGTATAGAATGATGATAACCAACTTTTTATGGCCGAAATTGGAAGAAGTTGATCTTGACAACATTTGGTTCCAACAAGACGGGGCTACGTGCCACACAGCAAATGAAACAATTGAAGTGTTGCGAGAAAAGTTTGGAGATTCGATTATTTCAAGAAATTGTGATATTAAATGGCCTCCAAGAAGTTGTAATTTAACACCTTTAGACAATTTCTTGTGGGGTTATTTGAAGTCATTGGTCTTTCGAAATAAACCAGACTCTCTTCAAGCTTTACAAGTCAATATTGAACGTGCCAATCATGACATACGACTTGATTTAGTGGAAAAAGTGCTCGTAAATTGGGTTCATCGAATTCGTTCCTGCAGAAGAAGTCGTGGAGGCGTTTTATTTAGAACTTAATTGTATCGACTGTACTTCACATTAAATAAAAAACTTTTGAATTTCCTTAATAATAAGGAAAACCCAATACATAAGCGTAATCCTGGATTCAAAACTATCATAGAAACGTAATATGGAACACCGGATTCAGAAATCAACTGTTGCATATTACTCCTGTTGCAAGATGTTTGGCAGCCGATGGGGCCTCAGACCTAATATGGTACCATGGATGTACACAAGCATAACACAGTGACAGCAAATGACGCGATACTATTTTTCCAAAAGAAGAATCTTTTTTTGGTATTCCCCGGACACCCCCAAAATCCGGATTTACGGGTAACAAACCGATTTTCTTACCTTTTTTGACTTGAACACCTATAACTTTGTTACTTACTAACAAAGAAAATTAGACCTTTCGAACGATATATATCTTGTTTATTTAAAGCTTGTAGGAATATATGTTTATTTGTCCAACAAACACATTTTTTTCGTAATTTTCTGGTTTAGGCTATGTTTTTACCTATTATTTTGTAAGATAACCGAACGATTAATATATTTTTGTATATAGCAAATTTCGTAAGGAAAACATTGCGACCAGTCTCTTAAAAATCCGTTTGCAAGTGATTGAGTTATTAACGTTTTTTTAAAACTAAATGTGATAATAAATAGTAGTTTTGACCATTCAACTCAAAAATTTTGGCTCGTCAAAACTACTATTTGTGTACACATTTAGTTTTAATGAAACTTTAATAACTCAGTCAATTGCAAACGTATTTTTAAGAGACTTGTCGCATTGTTTTCCTTACAAAATTTACTATGTACAAAATATATAATTTACTATATACGTAAATCACAAAATAATTCGTAAAAACATTGCCTAAACTAGAAAATGACGAAAAAATGACAAAAATGTGTTTGTAGGACAAATAAACCTATATTCTTACAGCTTTCAATACACAATATATATCGTTCGAAAGGTCTAAGTCTCTTCTTTCAAAATTCGTTTAGAGAACAGACAGAATGGGATAGCGGAATTCCGTTTATTCCAAGGTATACACGGACGGCTCCAAAATGAGTTGTGGAATCAATAAAACTTCCTGACTATTGCAGTGTTTTTCAGGCGGAGATACTAGCCATAAAGGAAGCAAGTAATGTACTACTGCGGAATCATACAACAGATCGCATAGGAATATTCGATAGTCAAGGGGCTCTCCTTGCTTTAAAAAAAAACTTCGCCACATCAAAACTTGTGGCAGACTGTAAGGAAGAACTTGCTAAGCTAGGTAGTAGTTCTCACCTGGATCCCAGGTCATAGGGGACTTGAGGGGAATGAATAGGCAGACGAACTAGCTAGAGCAGGATCCTCTACTAAAAACCACCAGATGGCGTCAGTCGCAACGCCTCTGGGAGTCGTTAAAAAGGATTTAATTACTACTTGGAACAAGCAGAGACCACGTGGGATACGACTGCAGCATGTCGGAACTTGTCGCTGTGATAACTGGCCAATTGGAGATCACGCACAGCGGTTAAAACTTCAATACAACGACCATTGTATTGTATTGTAAGAGACAGTCGAAAACCTTATCTATTCCTGCCCAGAACTGATAGAGCGCAGACTTAAAGCTTTAGGTCAACCGTTCCTTCATTACCTCGTCGAGGCGTCAGATATAGGTCTGGGAGACCTTGTCAAGTATCTCAACCTATCAGGCTGGATATAAAAACACAAGAGTATAGAAGACACTACGCTAGTGAGGTGGTTATCAAAATGTATCTTAATGTACTAATTGAGGCTAGGGAACGGTTCTTAGCCACCATGATCTAGCCGACCCGGTCCACTTCGTTACCCCAGATTTCAGACTTCCGATCCCGTCCGTTTTTAGGGCTATCACGTAGACTGCCACCAAATCCATATACACAAAATTACAGCACTCTCGCTAACAAATTCTTCAAGATATCTCCATTTCAAAACATGACTCACGTGGGCGAGGCAACGCCCACTTTTGGACCAATCACGTAGACTGCCAAAGATTCATATACACAAAATTACAGCACTCTCGCTGACAAATTGTGCAAGATATCTCAATTTCCAAATTTGGTTTATATGGGTGGGCCACACACATTGGTCCGATCCCGCCAACTTTTGGACCAATCACATAGACTCCCAGCTACTTCCAGTTGGACCCCAGAAAGCCCAGGATTGGTGGCCAATCTGGGATTACGGTCCAGTCCCTCATTTGAATTCATAAAAATCGTTCCAGCCGATTTGGAGTCCATGCGTAACAAACACAAACATACATACATACACACATCCGTTTTTATATATGTATATAGATACTGCTGTAAGACTGTTTGTACAGCGGCACTCTACACATTACGATTTCAAAAAGAAACTCGTGCGGTGGTCTTTCCCTCTAAACATATAACGGCTGTTTTTTAAGATCACTCATATTACTCTCACATGTATTCTAGACTATTGCTTCAATAGATCTCGACATATTGTATTTTTAAATTTCAGGTTGGTGATGGTTAGTTTGTCAGTTGCCGTTCACCATACCACAATACCGTATAACAGTATTGGACGAACTACTGCTATATATATCCAGTGGACGATTTTAGGAGAGAGTCCCCACCGCAACCCTATAGCCTTTTTGCAGGAATATAAGGCGACGTTGGCCTTCCTTACACGTTCCAATACGTTAAGTCTAAATAACATTTTCTTATCTAGAATTATACCTAAAAATTTTGCACTTTCAGAAAAGACTAGATCTGTTCCATTTATCCGAGGTGGAGGGTCCACATGTGGGACATTATTCATCCTAGTAAAGAGAACCAATTCTGTCTTGTTGGGGTTAACGCCCAAACCGCTGCTTCTGGCCCATCTAGCCAACTTGTTCAGAGCCACCTGTAGGATGTCTCTGAGGACGTTTACGAATTTGCCACTCACTGCGATTGCCACGTCGTCCGCATATGCCACGACCTTGCAGCCACAACGTTCTAGATCTAGCAGGATTTCATTCACCGCTAGGTTCCAAATTAGTGGAGACAGTACTCCTCCTTGCGGGGTCCTCTGTTTACAAACCTTGTTAGAGTTGTGGACCCTAGACATGCTGTTATGCGTCTTCTGGTGAGCAGAATTAGTCTAATGAAACTAGTGTTAACTTTTAGATGTGAGAGTGCCGCAATTACCGCATCTGGGTGAATGTTGTTAAAAGCCCCTTCTATGTCAAGAAATGCCACCATGGTGAATTCCTTGAAATGAAGGGACGATTCGTTAGTGCTCACAAGTTCGTGCAGGGCTGATTCTGTAGACTCGCCCTTATTGTAAGCATGTTGGTTCCCCGACAGGAGTTTTGTATCCAGGTTTTCCCTAATGAAATGATCCAAAAGTCTTTCCAGACCTTTTAATAGGAAAGAGGATAGGCTAATTGGTCTGAAGTGTGTGATATCTTTCCCGCTTTAGGTATGAATACCACTTTGGTATCCCTCCATCGATTCGGGACGTATGAAAGCCTGATACAGCCTACATAAATTTTCTCCAGCCAGAGGATAATGTACTTTAACATTTTCTGCATTAGAGCATAATTAACTCATGGCTAGTGCACATTTTAAGACTGTGCCTATCCCTCAACTACATAGCACTGAGTTGGAGACAGGTAAAGGTTTTCTTCATACCCAATACAGGAAAACATAGTCACGAAAAATCAAAGGATTTCGGACCAATTAGTCGATCATCATTTCTGTTAAAAACGCTCGAAAGACTTATCAATGTGTATATTCCAGAGTTCGGAAAAAAAAACTAAGGAACGGTTCCTTAGCGGTCTGTACCGTTCCTTCATCGCGAACGGAACAGTATCGCAACCCTTACAAGAGAACAGAATACACTAAACATTTTTTTAGTGTTACTGTTCGCGAAAGGTACCACTACGATAACGTACCGTTCTTAGAACACGACGAACGGTATCACTACGATAACGTACGGTTCATAGTATCACTACGTCGTAGTGATACTGTACTTTTGAACAGAACACTAACAGTATCTCTACGTTTAGCGTTCCGCTCTTTCTTATATTCGACACCACAGGTCGCAAATATGAAGCAATCTTAATAAAAATTGGTACAGAATTATTTCATAACCCAGGGACGATCCCTATTTAAAATGGGGCATATCGGTCCATACTTTGATATATCCCCCATACGAAGGTCCCTTTCGATAAGACGCTCTAGAGACCACATTTTTTATCCGATCATGCCGAAATTTTAATATATGTTTATTCTATTGCATTCAATCATGCCTAGTGAAAATGATGTATATCGGTCCATTTTTTGATACAGCCCCAATACAAAGCTCCCTTTCGACAAGACATATTTACGTTATAGAGGACGAATTTTTTATCCGATCATGCCGAAATTTAAATATGTGTGTATGAAACCGGTATATTTTTGTGTTGACGATGTTTTGTCCAGGCATGATTGAATGCAATAGAATGATCTCCAGGAAATTAAAATTTCGGCATGATCGGTTAAAAAATGCGCTCTCTAGAGCGTGAATATGTCTTATCGAAAGGGACCTTCGTATGGGGGCTATATTAAAGTATGGACCGATATGCCTGATTTTCACTAGGCATGAGTGAATGTAATACACAGTACAAATATTTAAATTTCAGCATGGTCGGTTAAAAAATGCGCTCTATAGTGCGTAAATATGTCTTATCGAAAGGAATCTTCGTATGGGGGCTATATCAATGTATGGACCGATATGCCCCATTTTAAATAGGGATCGTCCCTGGGTTAAGAAATAACTCTGTACCAATTTTTATTAAGATTGCTTCATACTTGCGACCTGTGGTGTCGAATATAAGAAAGAACGGAACGCTAAACGTAGTGATACTGTTAGTGTTCTGTTCCAAAGAACGGTATCACTACGACGTAGTGATACTGTTCTATGAACCGTCCGTTATCGTAGTGATACCGTTCGTCGTGTTCTAATTACGGTACGTTATCATAGTGGTACCGTTCGCGAACAGTAACACTAAAAAAATAAATAACGTTAGTGTTCTCTGAAGGTACCGTTCCTATAACGTAGTGTTTTTTTCTGAACACTGGTATATTCGAGAAAAGATGAATAGTTCAAACAACATATCCACTAGCCAACAGGCCTATCTAAAGGGACGCTCGACAGACACAGCCTTACATGAAGTTGTCAGGACAATCGGGAGATCCATTGAACATAAACAATACACATTAGCTCCCATCTTAGATATAGAAGGCGCATTTAATAACGTACATACCTCGGCAATAGAGCATGAACTAGGTAACATTGGCGTGGAACCATTTCTCAAGAACTGTATAGGCACCATGCTGCAGTATAGAATCATAAACGCTACAATGGGTAACAGCAATTTGTCAAAGCGCATCGATCTGGGCAGCCCACAGGGTGGGGTAGTCTCGCCTTTGCTATGCTTTCTTGTCATCAATGAAATACTATTCAAATTCGACCACATCGGGATTTAGGTGATAGCATATGCGGACGATGTGATGATACTCGTCTCTGGTTAATTTCCATTCGTGTTGAGTGACATCATGAACGGAACCCTGGAGTCACTTGATAACTGGGCCACAAGTAGTGGTCTGGGAGTGAATCCGGGAAAAACTGAGATGGTGGTGTTTACCATAAGAACCAAATATGGATCCTTTAAGCCACGGGTACGCGGTCAAGAAATACCAACATCGGATCATTCCAAGTAATGTGTTTTCCTATAGGGATGATATGATTTTGAAGTGACGTTTCGGCCATTTGTAATATGTCATGATCTGTCATTAGCTTTTCATTGTATTCAGAAGTGTCTACAATTTCATCATGGAGATATATACGCAAGAACAACGTTTACAAATTATTCAGTTTTATTATCAAAATAATCGTTCTCCAATTGCAACTTTTCGTGCGCTTTTGCCATTTTATGGTCGTAATAATCATCCAAGTGTGCTCGCTATTTGTCGAATTGTTGAAAATTTTGAGCATACATTTCCTTTACATAATGTTGAAGTGCCAATAAGACAAAGAAACGCTCGAAGTAATACAAATATTGATGCCGTTCAGGCAAGTGTTGCTGAAGACCACAATCTGTCGATTCCAAGACGTTCTCAGCAATTGGGGCTGTCTCAAACCACAACCTGGCGGATTTTGAGAAAGTTTGCACTTTTGGGTTCTCACTCAAGAACTGAAGCCATTGGACCACCGAAAACGTCGTGAATTTGGTGATTTTGCCTTGGAACAACTTGAAAACGATAACGATTTTTTTAAGAAAATAATTTTCTCCGATGAGGCTCACTTTCATCTGAGTGGTGCGGTAAATAAACAAAACTGTCGATTCTGGTGCGAAGAAAATCCAAAAATTATTCATAAAAAACCATTACATTCACCTAAATTGACAGTTTGGTGTTTATTTTTGGTCGGGTGGAATCATCGGTCCGTACTTCTTTCGAAATGAAGCTGCTAACACCGTTACTGTCAATGGAGAGCAGTATAGAATGATGATAACCAACTTTTTATGGCCGAAATTGGAAGAAGTTGATCTTGACAACATTTGGTTCCAACAAGACGGGGCTACGTGCCACACAGCAGATGAAACAATTGAAGTGTTGCGAGAAAAGTTTGGAGATTCGATTATTTCAAGAAATTGTGATATTAAATGGCCTCCAAGAAGTTGTAATTTAACACCTTTAGACAATTTCTTGTGGGGTTATCTGAAGTCATTGGTCTTTCGAAATAAACCAGACTCTCTTCAAGCTTTACTAGTCAATATTGAACGTGCCAATCATGACATACGACTTGATTTAGTGGAAAAAGTGCTCGTAAATTGGGTTCATCGAATTCGTTCCTGCAAAAGAAGTCGTGGAGGCGTTTTATTTAGAACTTAATTGTATCGACTGTACTTCACATTAAATAAAAAACTTTTGAATTTCCTTAATAATAAGGAAAACCCAATACATAAGCGTAATCCTGGATTCAAAACTATCATGGAAACGTAATATGGAACACCGGATTCAGAAATCAACTGTTGCATATTACTCCTGTTGCAAGATGTTTGGCAGCCGATGGGGCCTCAGACCTAATATGGTACCATGGATGTACACAGTGCGACAAAATAAACTCAAGTTGAGAAGCAAATGACGCGATACTATTTTTCCAAAAGAAGAATCTTTTTTTGGTATTCCCCGGACACCCCCAAAATCCAGATTTACGGGTAACAAACCGATTTTCTTACCTTTTTTGACTTGAACAAAAAATTTTGGCTTGAGTGTTCTCTTTTTAATTCGTCATCATCGTCAAAACTACTATTTGTGTACACATTTAGTTTTAATGAAACTTTAATAACTCAGTCAATTGCAAACGGATTTTTAAGAGACTGGTCGCATTGTTTTCCTTACAAAATTTACTATGTACAAAATATATAATTTACTATATACGTAAATCAATTAATGGAGCGGTTATCTCACAAAATAATTCGTAAAAACATTGCCTAAACTAGAAAATGACGAAAAAATGACAAAAATGTGTTTGTAGGACAAAACATATATTCTTACAGCTTTTAATACACAATATATATCGTTCGAAAGGTCTAAGTCTCTTCTTTCAAAATTCGTTTAGAGAACAGACAGAATGGGATAGCGGAATTCAGTTTATTCCAAGGTATACACGGACGGCTCCAAAATGAGTTGTGGAATCAATAAAACTTCCTGACTATTGCAGTGTTTTTCAGGCGGAGATACTAGCCATAAAGGAAGCAAGTAATGTACTACTGCGGAATCATACAAAAGATCGCATAGGAATATTCGATAGTCAAGGGGCTCTCCTTGCTTTAAAAAAAAACTTCGCCACATCAAAACTTGTGGCAGACTGTAAGGAAGAACTTGCTAAGCTAGGTCGTGTATCAAGAGTAGTTCTCACCTGGATCCAAGGTCATATGGGACTTGAGGGGAATGAATAGGCAGACGAACTAGCTAGAGCAGGATCCTCTACTAAAAACCACCAGATGGCGTCAGTCGCAACGCCTCTGGGAGTCGTTAAAAAGGATTTAATTACTACTTGGAACAAGCAGAGATCACGTGGGATACGACTGCAGCATGTCGGAACTTGTCGCTGTGATAACTGGCCAATTGGAGATCACGCACAGCGGTTAAAACTTCAATACAACGACCATTGTATTGTATTGTAAGAGACAGTCGAAAACCTTATCTATTCCTGCCCAGAACTGATAGAGCGCAGACTTAAAGCTTTAGGTCAACCGTTCCTTCATTACCTCGTCGAGGCGTCAGATATAGGTCTGGGAGACCTTGTCAAGTATCTCAACCTATCAGGCTGGATATAAAAACACAAGAGTATAGAAGACACTACGCTAGTGAGGTGGTTATCAAAATGTATCTTAATGTACTAATTGAGGCTAGGGAACGGTTCTTAGCCACCATGATCTAGCCGACCCGGTCCACTTCGTTACCCCAGATTTCAGACTTCCGATCCCGTCAGTTTTTAGGGCTATCACGTAGACTGCCACCAAATCCATATACACAAAATTACAGCACTCTCGCTAACAAATTCTTCAAGATATCTCCATTTCAAAACATGACTCACATGGGCGAGGCAACGCCCACTTTTGGACCAATCACGTAGACTGCCAAAGATTCATATACACAAAATTACAGCACTCTCGCTGACAAATTGTGCAAGATATCTCAATTTCCAAATTTGGTTTATATGGGTGGGCCACACACATTGGTCCGATCCCGCCAACTTTTGGACCAATCACATAGACTCCCAGCTACTTCCAGTTGGACCCCAGAAAGCCCAGGATTGGTGGCCAATCTGGGATTACGGTCCAGTCCCTCATTTGAATTCATAAAAATCGTTCCAGCCGATTTGGAGTCCATGCGTAACAAACACAAACATACATACATACACACATCCGTTTTTATATATGTATATAGATACTGCTGTAAGACTGTTTGTACAGCGGCACTCTACACATTACGATTTCAAAAAGAAACTCGTGCGGTGGTCTTTCCCTCTAAACATATAACGGCTGTTTTTTTAAGATCACTCATATTACTCTCACATGTATTCTAGACTATTGCTTCAATAGATCTCGACATATTGTATTTTTAAATTTCAGGTTGGTGATGGTTAGTTTGTCAGTTGCCGTTCACCATACCACAATACCGTATAACAGTATTGGACGAACTACTGCTATATATATCCAGTGGACGATTTTAGGAGAGAGTCCCCACCGCAACCCTATAGCCTTTTTGCAGGAATATAAGGCGACGTTGGCCTTCCTTACACGTTCCAATACGTTAAGTCTAAATAACATTTTCCTATCTAGAATTATACCTAAAAATTTTGCACTTTCAGAAAAGACTAGATCTGTTCCATTTATCCGAGGTGGAGGGTCCACATGTGGGACATTATTCATCCTAGTAAAGAGAACCAATTCTGTCTTGTTGGGGTTAACGCCCAAACCGCTGCTTCTGGCCCATCTAGCCAACTTGTTCAGAGCCACCTGTAGGATGTCTCTGAGGACGTTTACGAATTTGCCACTCACTGCGATTGCCACGTCGTCCGCATATGCCACGACCTTGCAGCCACAACGTTCTAGATCTAGCAGGATTTCATTCACCGCTAGGTTCCAAATTAGTGGAGACAGTACTCCTCCTTGCGTGGTCCTCTGTTTACAAACCTTGTTAGAGTTGTGGACCCTAGACATGCTGTTATGCGTCTTCTGGTGAGCAGAATTAGTCTAATGAAACTAGTGTTAACTTTTAGATGTGAGAGTGCCGCAATTACCGCATCTGGGTGAATGTTGTTAAAAGCCCCTTCTATGTCAAGAAATGCCACCATGGTGAATTCCTTGAAATGAAGGGACGATTCGTTAGTGCTCACAAGTTCGTGCAGGGCTGATTCTGTAGACTCGCCCTTATTGTAAGCATGTTGGTTCCCCGACAGGAGTTTTGTATCCAGGTTTTCCCTAATGAAATGATCCAAAAGTCTTTCCAGACCTTTTAATAGGAAAGAGGATAGGCTAATTGGTCTGAAGTGTGTGATATCTTTCCCGCTTTAGGTATGAATACCACTTTGGTATCCCTCCATCGATTCGGGACGTATGAAAGCCTGATACAGCCTACATAAATTTTCTCCAGCCAGAGGATAATGTACTTTAACATTTTCTGCATTAGAGCATAATTAACTCATGGCTAGTGCACATTTTAAGACTGTGCCTATCCCTCAACTACATAGCACTGAGTTGGAGACAGGTAAAGGTTTTCTTCATACCCAATACAGGAAAACATAGTCACGAAAAATCAAAGGATTTCGGACCAATTAGTCGATCATCATTTCTGTTAAAAACGCTCGAAAGACTTATCAATGTGTATATTCCAGAGTTCGGAAAAAAAACTAAGGAACGTTTCCTTAGCGGTCTGTACCGTTCCTTCATCGCGAACGGAACAGTATCGCAACCCTTACAAGAGAACAGAATACACTAAACATTTTTTTAGTGTTACTGTTCGCGAAAGGTACCACTACGATAACGTACCGTTCTTAGAACACGACGAACGGTATCACTACGATAACGTACGGTTCATAGTATCACTACGTCGTAGTGATACTGTACTTTTGAACAGAACACTAACAGTATCTCTACGTTTAGCGTTCCGCTCTTTCTTATATTCGACACCACAGGTCGCAAATATGAAGCAATCTTAATAAAAATTGGTACAGAATTATTTCATAACCCAGGGACGATCCCTATTTAAAATGGGGCATATCGGTCCATACTTTGATATATCCCCCATACGAAGGTCTCTTTCGATAAGACGCTCTAGAGACCACATTTTTTATCCGATCATGCCGAAATTTTAATATATGTTTATTCTATTGCATTCAATCATGCCTAGTGAAAATGATGTATATCGGTCCATTTTTTGATACAGCCCCAATACAAAGCTCCCTTTCGACAAGACATATTTACGTTATAGAGGACGAATTTTTTATCCGATCATGCCGAAATTTAAATATGTGTGTATGAAACCGGTATATTTTTGTGTTGACGATGTTTTGTCCAGGCATGATTGAATGCAATAGAATGATCTCCAGGAAATTAAAATTTCGGCATGATCGGTTAAAAAATGCGCTCTCTAGAGCGTGAATATGTCTTATCGAAAGGGACCTTCGTATGGGGGCTATATTAAAGTATGGACCGATATGCCTGATTTTCACTAGGCATGAGTGAATGTAAAACACAGTACAAATATTTAAATTTCAGCATGGTCGGTTAAAAAATGCGCTCTATAGTGCGTAAATATGTCTTATCGAAAGGAATCTTCGTATGGGGGCTACATCAATGTATGGACCGATATGCCCCATTTTAAATAGGGATCGTCCCTGGGTTAAGAAATAACTCTGTACCAATTTTTATTAAGATTGCTTCATACTTGCGACCTGTGGTGTCGAATATAAGAAAGAACGGAACGCTAAACGTAGTGATACTGTTAGTGTTCTGTTCCAAAGAACGGTATCACTACGACGTAGTGATACTGTTCTATGAACCGTCCGTTATCGTAGTGATACCGTTCGTCGTGTTCTAATTACGGTACGTTATCATAGTGGTACCGTTCGCGAACAGTAACACTAAAAAAATAAATAACGTTAGTGTTCTCTGAAGGTACCGTTCCTATAACGTAGTGTTTTTTTCTGAACACTGGTATATTCGAGAAAAGATGAATAGTTCAAACAACATATCCACTAGCCAACAGGCCTATCTAAAGGGACGCTCGACAGACACAGCCTTACATGAAGTTGTCAGGACAATCGGGAGATCCATTGAACATAAACAATACACATTAGCTCCCATCTTAGATATAGAAGGCGCATTTAATAACGTACATACATACCTCGGCAATAGAGCATGAACTAGGTAACATTGGCGTGGAACCATTTCTCAAGAACTGTATAGGCACCATGCTGCAGTATAGAATCATAAACGCTACAATGGGTAACAGCAATTTGTCAAAGCGCATCGATCTGGGCAGCCCACAGGGTGGGGTAGTCTCGCCTTTGCTATGCTTTCTTGTCATCAATGAAATACTATTCAAATTCGACCACATCGGGATTTAGGTGATAGCATATGCGGACGATGTGATGATACTCGTCTCTGGTTAATTTCCATTCGTGTTGAGTGACATCATGAACGGAACCCTGGAGTCACTTGATAACTGGGCCACAAGTAGTGGTCTGGGAGTGAATCCGGGAAAAACTGAGATGGTGGTGTTTACCATAAGAACCAAATATGGATCCTTTAAGCCACGGGTACGCGGTCAAGAAATACCAACATCGGATCATTCCAAGTAATGTGTTTTCCTATAGGGATGATATGATTTTGAAGTGACGTTTCGGCCATTTGTAATATGTCATGATCTGTCATTAGCTTTTCATTGTATTCAGAAGTGTCTACAATTTCATCATGGAGATATATACGCAAGAACAACGTTTACAAATTATTCAGTTTTATTATCAAAATAATCGTTCTCCAATTGCAACTTTTCGTGCGCTTTTGCCATTTTATGGTCGTAATAATCATCCAAGTGTGCTCGCTATTTGTCGAATTGTTGAAAATTTTGAGCATACATTTCCTTTACATAATGTTGAAGTGCCAATAAGACAAAGAAACGCTCGAAGTAATACAAATATTGATGCCGTTCAGGCAAGTGTTGCTGAAGACCACAATCTGTCGATTCCAAGACGTTCTCAGCAATTGGGGCTGTCTCAAACCACAACCTGGCGGATTTTGAGAAAGTTTGCACTTTTGGGTTCTCACTCAAGAACTGAAGCCATTGGACCACCGAAAACGTCGTGAATTTGCTGATTTTGCCTTGGAACAACTTGAAAACGATAACGATTTTTTTAAGAAAATAATTTTCTCCGATGAGGCTCACTTTCATCTGAGTGGTGCGGTAAATAAACAAAACTGTCGATTCTGGTGCGAAGAAAATCCAAAAATTATTCATAAAAAACCATTACATTCACCTAAATTGACAGTTTGGTGTGGTTTTTGGTCGGGTGGAATCATCGGTCCGTACTTCTTTCGAAATGAAGCTGCTAACACCGTTACTGTCAATGGAGAGCAGTATAGAATGATGATAACCAACTTTTTATGGCCGAAATTGGAAGAAGTTGATCTTGACAACATTTGGTTCCAACAAGACGGGGCTACGTGCCACACAGCAGATGAAACAATTGAAGTGTTGCGAGAAAAGTTTGGAGATTCGATTATTTCAAGAAATTGTGATATTAAATGGCCTCCAAGAAGTTGTAATTTAACACCTTTAGACAATTTCTTGTGGGGTTATCTGAAGTCATTGGTCTTTCGAAATAAACCAGACTCTCTTCAAGCTTTACTAGTCAATATTGAACGTGCCAATCATGACATACGACTTGATTTAGTGGAAAAAGTGCTCGTAAATTGGGTTCATCGAATTCGTTCCTGCAAAAGAAGTCGTGGAGGCGTTTTATTTAGAACTTAATTGTATCGACTGTACTTCACATTAAATAAAAAACTTTTGAATTTCCTTAATAATAAGGAAAACCCAATACATAAGCGTAATCCTGGATTCAAAACTATCATGGAAACGTAATATGGAACACCGGATTCAGAAATCAACTGTTGCATATTACTCCTGTTGCAAGATGTTTGGCAGCCGATGGGGCCTCAGACCTAATATGGTACCATGGATGTACACAGTGCGACAAAATAAACTCAAGTTGAGAAGCAAATGACGCGATACTATTTTTCCAAATTTTTCTTACCTTTTTTGACTTGAACAAAAAATTTTGGCTTGAGTGTTCTCTTTTTAATTCGTCATCATCGTCAAAACTACTATTTGTGTACACATTTAGTTTTAATGAAACTTTAATAACTCAGTCAATTGCAAACGGATTTTTAAGAGACTGGTCGCATTGTTTTCCTTACAAAATTTACTATGTACAAAATATATAATTTACTATATACGTAAATCAATTAATGGAGCGGTTATCTCACAAAATAATTCGTAAAAACATTGCCTAAACTAGAAAATGACGAAAAAATGACAAAAATGTGTTTGTAGGACAAATAAACATATATTCTTACAGCTTTCAATACACAATATATATCGTTCGAAAGGTTTAAGTCTCTTCTTTCAAAATTCGTTTAGAGAACAGACAGAATGGGATAGCGGAATTCCGTTTATTCCAAGGTATACACGGACGGCTCCAAAATGAGTTGTGGAATCAATAAAACTTCCTGACTATTGCAGTGTTTTTCAGGCGGAGATACTAGCCATAAAGGAAGCAAGTAATGTACTACTGCGGAATCATACAACAGATCGCATAGGAATATTCGATAGTCAAGGGGCTCTCCTTGCTTTAAAAAAAAACTTCGCCACATCAAAACTTGTGGCAGACTGTAAGGAAGAACTTGCTAAGCTAGGTCGTGTATCAAGAGTAGTTCTCACCTGGATCCAAGGTCATAGGGGACTTGAGGGGAATGAATAGGCAGACGAACTAGCTAGAGCAGGATCCTCTACTAAAAACCACCAGATGGCGTCAGTCGCAACGCCTCTGGGAGTCGTTAAAAAGGATTTAATTACTACTTGGAACAAGCAGAGATCACGTGGGATACGACTGCAGCATGTCGGAACTTGTCGCTGTGATAACTGGCCAATTGGAGATCACGCACAGCGGTTAAAACTTCAATACAACGACCATTGTATTGTATTGTAAGAGACAGTCGAAAACCTTATCTATTCCTGCCCAGAACTGATAGAGCGCAGACTTAAAGCTTTAGGTCAACCGTTCCTTCATTACCTCGTCGAGGCGTCAGATATAGGTCTGGGAGACCTTGTCAAGTATCTCAACCTATCAGGCTGGATATAAAAACACAAGAGTATAGAAGACACTACGCTAGTGAGGTGGTTATCAAAATGTATCTTAATGTACTAATTGAGGCTAGGGAACGGTTCTTAGCCACCATGATCTAGCCGACCCGGTCCACTTCGTTACCCCAGATTTCAGACTTCCGATCCCGTCCGTTTTTAGGGCTATCACGTAGACTGCCACCAAATCCATATACACAAAATTACAGCACTCTCGCTAACAAATTCTTCAAGATATCTCCATTTCAAAACATGACTCACATGGGCGAGGCAACGCCCACTTTTGGACCAATCACGTAGACTGCCAAAGATTCATATACACAATATTACAGCACTCTCGCTGACAAATTGTGCAAGATATCTCAATTTCCAAATTTGGTTTATATGGGTGGGCCACACACATTGGTCCGATCCCGCCAACTTTTGGACCAATCACATAGACTCCCAGCTACTTCCAGTTGGACCCCAGAAAGCCCAGGATTGGTGGCCAATCTGGGATTACGGTCCAGTCCCTCATTTCAATTCATAAAAATCGTTCCAGCCGATTTGGAGTCCATGCGTAACAAACACAAACATACATACATACACACATCCGTTTTTATATATGTATATAGATACTGCTATAAGACTGTTTGTACAGCGGCACTCTACACATTACGATTTCAAAAAGAAACTCGTGCGGAGGTCTTTCCCTCTAAACATATAACGGTTGTTTTTTAAGATCACTCATATTTTTAGGTTTTAGGTTAGGGTGGCAGCCGTATTTTTTATACAAGCTCACATAGACCAGTTTAGGTCCCTAGTGTTACCACGGGCTGAAATGCCCCTCATCGAAACCAACCTGTTTGATATACAAATTTGTCGATATTACGAATATCAGTACTGGAAAGATCTGTTAGGCTGCCTAGAAAAGCCGACCCCAGTATGTCCAGTCGTCGTTTACTCAGAGCGGGACAGTCGCATAGCAAGTGCTCAATGCTCTCCACTTCTTCGTCATCTCCACAGCTTCTGCAGAAGTCATTAGAGTCAATACCCAATCTTTTGGCGTGTTCGCCGATCAAGCAGTGTCCCGTCAGAACTGATACTACCGTAGACAATCTTTGCCTCTCTAGTGCGAGGAGATATTTTGATCTTCTCAGGTCATACCTTGGCCAGATTTGTCTAGCTACTCTGCAGGTGCCGATTTCTGTCCATCTTTCGTTGGACTGCCTGATTGCCTCTTGCCTAAGCCAAAGCTTGCACGTGGATAGTGGCGCACCAATATATGCAAATTCTTCAAGAATTTGTAATGTCGTCCCTTTCCTAGCAAGTTCATCGGCTTTGCAGTTATCCGGGATATCCCTATACCCAGGCACCCATATGAGGTGTATGTTAAACTGCTCAGCCATCTCGTTAAGAGATCTGCGGCAGTCGAGGGCTGTTTGTGAATTTAGGGATGTTGGATCCAGAGAATTGATGGCAGCCTGGCTGTCCGAGTAAATGACAACGCCAGTGTTGGTTACTGTGTTGCCACTTGGCTACTTCCCATATTGCCATTATTTCGGCTTGATAGACACTGCAGGTATCTGGTAGTCTGTGAGCTATATCCAATCTAAGCTCTGCACAGTGTACTCCGAAGCCAACCTTTTCATCAAGCTTCGAACCATCCGTGTAAAAGTGGAGATGGTTTCTATTACCTGGTTTTCTTCCAACCCATTCATCTCTCGCGGGAATCATAGTGATGTAATTTCTCTCGAAGGTGTACACCGTTGGTGTATAGTCCAATCGGTCGGTTACCATAGCACTACACTTTGATATCCTCATGTGACCGTAGTTTTTGTACCTCCACATTGATAGGCAGTTTAATCTTATTGCCGCTTTGGTTGCAACTTCTCTCGCCACAATATTAATCGGCAGTATATGGAGTAGGGCTTGTAGAGACTCGGTCGCTGTAGTCTTTAAGGCTCCGCTTATGCTCAGGCAGGCAGTTCTCTGAACCTTTGTTAGTAGGTTGGTGATGGTTAGTTTGTCAGTTGCCGTCCACCATACCACAATGCCGTATGGCAGTATAGGACGAACTACTGCTATATATATCCAGTGGACGATTTTAGGAGAGAGGCCCCCCCGCGACCCTACAGCCTTTTTGCAGGAATATAAGGCGACGTTGGCCTTCCTTACACGTTCCAATACATTAAGTCTAAATAACAGTTTACTATCTAGACTTATTCCTAAAAATTTTGCACTTTCAAAAAAGACTAGATCTGTTCCATTTATCCGAGGTGGTGGGTGCACATGTGGGACTTTATTCATCCTAGTAAAGAGAACCAATTCTGTCTTGTTTGGGTTTATGCCCAAACCGCTGCTTCTGGCCCATCTAGCCAATTTGATCAGAGCCACCTGTAGAATGTCTCGGAGGACGTTTTCGAATTTGCCACTCACTGCGATTGCAACGTCGTCCGCATATGCCACGACCTTGCAGCCACAACGTTCTAGATCTAGCAGGATTTCATTCACCGCTAGGTTCCAAATTAGTGGAGACAGTACTCCTCCTTGTGGGGTCCCTCTGTTTACAAACCTTGTTAGAGTTGTGGACCCAAAACATGCTGTTATGCGTCTTCTGTTGAGCAGACTTTGAATTAGTCTAATCAAACTAGAGTTAACATTAAGATGTGACAGTGCCGCAATTACTGCATCTGAGTGAATGTTGTTAAAAGCCCCTTCTATGTCAAGAAATGCCACCATGGTGAATTCCTTGAAATGCAGGGACGATTCGATAGTGCTCACAAGTTCGTGCAGGGCTGATTCTGTGGACTTCCCCTTATTGTAAGCATGTTGGTTTACTGACAGGAGTTTTGTATCCAGGTTTTCCCTAATGAAATAATCTAAAAGTCTTTCCAGACCTTTCAATAGGAAGGAGGATAGGCTAATTGGTCTGAAGTCTTTTGGCCTAGTGTGTGATATCTTCCCCGCTTTTGGTATGAATACCACTTTGGTATCCCTCCTTCGATTCGGGATGTATGAAAGCCTGATACAGCCTACATAAATTTTCTCCAGCCAGGGGATAATGTACTTCAACACATTCTGCATTTCTGCTGGAGTGATGCCGTCTGGTCCAGGTGACTTGAAGGGCTCAAAACTATTAATAGCCCAGCTTATTCTGGATCTCTCAGTCAACAAGCTAGCGACGCTCGCAGTCCACTCGCACTCTTGTTGGTCCTGCTGATCCTCTGGTTCTGTTAGAGAGTTCCCCGGGAAATGTGTGTCGAGCAGTGCATTGAGCGACTGCTCGCTGTTTTTGGTCCAATTATTTGCCTCATCCTGCAAGTAACCCACTGTACAGGGTGAAGCTGATAATATTTTCCTCAGCCTTGCGGCGTCGGAGACTTTTTCCACTTCGCCACAGAAGTTATACCAAGAGCGTCTTTGCGCCTTTCTAAGCTCCTTCTTATAGATCTTGAGTTGCTCTTTATAGGCATCCCAAACATTAGCGACCCCTGTAGATTTAGCCTTGTTGAATAGATTGTTGCAGGTCTTTTTCATAGCCGTTAGCTCAGAAGTCCACCATTGGGGTTTAGTTTTACCCTTGTACCTTGTTTTTGGACAGGCTTCTTCAAGGGAACTATTGAATGATGTGGTGATATGCTCGACCAGATGATCCAGACCGGCTTTGTCATTCGGTTCGTACAGAAGTTTGGAGTTGAGGACTTTCTTGAAATTCTTTTCATACAAGTGTCACTTTGTCTTTCTCACATTTCTGTGGACGGCATGTTCAGGCGCTTTTTCAGCGAGTTTGAACTCAATATAATGGTGATCTGAGAATGAGTGGTCGTCCAGTACATTCCACCCAATAATATTGTCTGACAGTCGGTCAGTAGCAAACGTTACGTCGAGTACTTCTTGTCTGTCTTAAATGGTAAAGGTCGGTTTATTACCTATGTTGCAAATACTTAGGTTGGTAGTTAGAATAAAGTCAAGAAGCGAATCACCCATATTGTTTATATCCGTACTACCCCAGATAGTATGATGAGCGTTCGTGTCTGCGCCAATAATCAGCTCGACCTCGTCAGATGTTGCTTCTTCTACTACTTCCCTGAATAGAGCAGTCGGTACTACAGCTTCATAAGGCAAGTAACTGGAGACCACCCAATATATGCGATTACCGATCTCCAGACTAGCAGATGTTTGGTCTTTACCACTTAAATTAGCCAGGAGAAAGATACTTAGATCTTTCCTGACAAAAATGCAGGTTCTTGGAGTGGCTTCACAGTTGGCCACAAGCAGTTTAAAGTTGGGTGCCCTGATACCGCACACCCTTCCTCCCACTGCGTAGGGCTCCTGTATCAGGACGATGTCTACTGCACCTGTGGACAGGCGCAGCAATAGAGCCGCTGAGGCTGCTTTAGCGTGATGGAGGTTAATCTGTAAAATTCTTACCATCATTGGTAATTGACAGATTAACTTCCACCCCGATAAGGGTGTTATCGAACTCTTCGTCCGTATCATCGAGAAGCGTGTCCCCGCCAGATGCGTCAAAGAGTCCGGAGACTCCCCTCAGCCCCTCTGTGACAGAAGTAGGGCTTTCGTCCTCAGAGTAGGACGTTACAGATCTTCTGTTAGAGTTGGAGTCACCCGAAATAATGGGCGTGGATAGCTCCGCACTTCCAGAAAGCTGTGTATCAACCGCGGTGGACGACTCACCTTCCGCAGTGGGAACTATATCCTGTTTGTATACCTTCAAGACTATAGTCTTGAAGCCATACTGTAGGGTTGCACTTGCACGTTGTATATGGGAGGTGGATTCAGCGTTAAGGATCAAATTGACCTGCCGCTTTTTACCGTCCGCCTCACCCACCTTGCTGATTCTCCAATTATGGGCGGGCAGACCAGGATTGGAATCTTTTATTATTTCTAATATGTCAGCCGGGTTGGAGGGCTCTTCTGTAACCCAGGTGATGGCTCTAGGGTGACTAGGGATGTTGTTTTTTTCGACAACACCCAACAGGGCACCCGGCCACACCTCACCCGCTCGACTCAGAGCATACTTATACAGGTCTACTGATCTGGCATCACCGAAATGTAAGAACTTTACTCTCCCCTGATGCCATCCTGCATCGTTGCAGATTGGTGGTGTGCCCGGCATCTCTCTACGGACATCGAGGTAATGAGCCATAATGGCTGATTGCACATGGCTCCATTTGTCCTTGAGGATGGATCCATCCTCACTACTTCTGTCTATAACGGCCATCACTAGACTCTCCTTCGCCACTTCATTGAAGGGATTTGTGAGTGTCCTGTTGATAGTGACATTTGGGCCTCTTGCCTTTTTCGAGGGCAGGGGTTCATCAGGTGATCTGATTCTTTTGACTTTATTAGCCGTTAACACAGCTGAATTTGTGGCTCTTTCAGCCGGCTGATTGGCCTTAGAAGCATCTAAGACGCCTTTAGCCCAGGTAAGTGACTCTTTTTGTTTTTCGGTAAGAGCCGAAACCTCAACAGCCTCCAACTTCGTCAGAACTCTGAGCGCTATCCGGTGTTTCATCAAAATCATCTTTTCAGATGAAGCTCATTTTGATCTTGGCGGGTATGTAAATAGTATAGTAGGTATAGTATAGTAGGCAATATGATTAGAAAGTTGAGTCTTAATGAATACAAAAGTCACGAACAATCTTTTACATGGGTTGATCAATTGTCAAAAAGATTTCTAAAGAAACATCTGCAGAATTCCTCAGAATCATAAAACTTGAAGCTGTTTTTAAAATTCTGAATGGGTCAGTCTTGGAGATGGTTTCTATTACATGGTATTCTTCCAACCCATTCATCTCTGCCGGGAATTATAGTGATGTAATTTCTCTCGAAAGTGTACACAGTTGGTATATAGTCCACTCGGTCGGTTACCATAGCACTACACTTTGATATCCTCATGTGACCGTAGGTTTTGTACCTCCACATTGATAGGCAGTTTAATCTTATTGCCGCTTTGGTTGCAACTTCTCTCGCCACAATATTAATCGGCAGTATATGGAGTAGGGCTTGTAGAGACTCGGTCGCTGTAGTCCTTAAGGCTCCGCTTATGCTCAGGCAGGCTGTTCTCTGAACCTTTGTTAGTAGGTTGGTGATGGTTAGTTTGTCAGTTGCCGTCCACCATACCACAATGCCGTATAGCACTATAGGACGAACTACTGCTATATATATCCAGTGGACGATTTTAGGAGAGAGGCCCCACTGCGACCCTACAGCCTTTTTGCAGGAATATAAGGCGACGTTGGCCTTCCTTACACGTTCCATTACGTTAAATCTATCTATCTAGAATTATTCCTAAAAATTTTCCACTTTTAGAAAAGACTAGATCTGTTCCATTTATCCGAAGTGGAGGGTCCACATGTGGGACTTTATTCATCCTAGTAAAGTGAACCAATTCTGTCTTGTTTGGGTTTACGCCCAAACCGCTGCTTCTGGCTCATCTAGTCAATTTGTTCAGAGCCACCTATAGAATGTCTCGGAGGATGTCTTCGAATTTGCCACTCACTGCGATTGCCACGTCGTCCGCATATGCCACGACCTTGCAGCCACGACGTTCTAGATCTAACAAGATTTCATTCACCGCTAGGTTCCAAATTAGTGGAGACAGTGCTCCTCCTTGTGGGGTCCCTCTGTTTACAAACCTTGTTAGAGTTGTGGACCCAAGACATGCTGTTATGCGTCTTCTGTTGAGCAGACTTTGAATTAGTCTAATCAAACTAGAGTTAACTTTTAGATGTGACAGTGCCGCAATTACTGTATCCGTGTGAATGTTGCTAAAAGCACCGTCTATGTGAAGAAATGCCACCATGGTGAATTCCTTGAAATGCAGGGACGATTCGATAGTGCTCACAAGTTCGTGCAGGGTTGATTCTGTAGACTTCCCCTTATTGTAAGAATGTTGGTTCACCGACAGGAGTTTTGTATCCAGGTTTTCCCTAATGAAATAATCTAAAAGTCTTTCCAGACCTTTCAATAGGAAGAAGGATATGCTAATTGGTCTGAAGTCTTTTGGTCTAGTGTGTGATATCTTCCCCGATTTAGGTATGAATACCACTTTGGTATCCTTCCATCGATTCGGGATGTATGAAAGCCTGATACAGCCTACATAAATTTTCTCCAGCCAAGGGATAATGTACTTCCACATTTTCTGCATTTATGCTGGATTGATGCCGTCTGACTTGAAGGGCTCAAAGCTATTAATAGCCCAGCTTATTCTGGATCTCTCAGTCAACAAGCTAGCAACGCTCGCAGTCCACTCGCACTCTTGTTGGTCCTGCTGATCCTCTGGTTCTGTTAGAGAGTTCCCAGGGAAACGTATGTCGAGCAGTACATTAAGGGACTGCTCGCTGTTTTTGGTCCAATTATTTGCCTCATCCTGCAAGTAACTAACTGTACAGGGTGAAGCTGATAGTATTTTCCTCAGCCTTGCGGTGTCGGAAACTTTTTCCACTTCGCCACAGAAGGTATACCAAGAGCGTCTTTGCGCCTTTCTAAGCTCCTTCTTATAGATCTTGAGTTGCTCTTTATAGGCATCCCAAACATTAGCGACCCCTGTAGATTTAGCCTTGTTGAATAGATTGTTGCAGGTCTTTTTCATAGCCGTTAGCTCAGAAGTCCACCATTGGGGTTTAGTTTTACCCTTGTACCTTGTTTTTGGACAGGCTTCTTCAAGGGAACTATTGAATGATGTGGTGATATACTCGACCACATTATCCAGACCGGCTTTGGCATTCGGTTCGTACAGAAGTTTGGAGTTGAGGACTTTCTTGAAATTCTTCTCATACCACTTTGTCTTCCTCACATTTCTGTGGACGACAGACGTTGCTTATTCTACTACGTCCCTGAATCGAGCAGTCGGTACTACAGCTTAGGTTAGGTTAGGTTAGGTTGAAGAGAGGAGATGATTAAACGTATCATGTCCATGGACATACACTTAAGCCAGTGGTTCGGCCTGTTGTGCGCTCCTTATTTATGATCTTTTTATACCTCACGAGTTACAGAAAATCGGTACTAGACACGAATTTTCTCAGTATCTTCCAGTCATATTCTCTGAGATAAGTCAAGTCTGGTAATATGTCGGACCCGAAATGTTGGGATCTTGCATGTGTGAAAGCCGGGCAGTGACACAGAAAATGTTCCATCGTTTCCATGTTTTCTCTGCATGCCCTGCATTCGTCGTTTTCTGCTAGTCCTATGCGATGAAGATGTGCTTGTAAGCTTGAGTGTCTCGTTAGAACACTCATTATCTTATTAATATCGATCTTGTTTAGTTTCAGAAGACTTCTTGTTTTCTTTTCATTTGGGTCTCCCCACAGTATCTTTGCAGTTGCTCCTACTGTTGCGCTATTCCACACAGTTTTGTGAGCCATCTCTACCCAGTGCTTCAACTCATCCTTCGTGGCTTCGAAAGGTTTCCAATTTTCCAAGTTTATTACTCGAAGTTCTCTGCCCTTTGAAGCCAAGCTGTTTGCCCTTTCATTTCCAATCACTCCGTTGTGTCCTGGTACCCAGCAAATACGCAATTGCTGAGTAATCATTTATCGTTCTTTTACAGTCCAACACAGTTCTGGATTTGACCCTTTCCGATGTTATTGCTTTAATCGCCATTTGGCTATCTGTGAAGATGTTGGCATATTTAGGCTTTGTCGTGTTACTGAGCCAGTTCACACACTCCGTGATTGCTCGAATTTCTGCTTGAAATACCGTGTTATGGTCAGGGAGGCGGAAGTGAAGCTCGACTTCTGTTTCATCAATAAAAAGTCCCAGACCCGTCCTTCCTCCTCGCTTGGACCCATCCGTGTAGCAGCTGGTTCCCACTGGCACATGAGCCAAAGATCCATTTTCCCAGGAGCGTCTGTCTGGCACAAACGTATCACAGGTAGCTGTAAGCCGCACTTCAGGAATGCGGTCCGAGATTTCTGGCGTTTGAATGTGACCAACTAGATATTCTAAAATCTTCTGATGGTACGACTTGTGGTCTCGATTTATCCATTCACCCATCACTTGTAGACTACAGCTTCATAAGGTAAGTAACTGGAGACCACCCAATATATGCGATTACCGATTTCCAGACTAGCAGATGCTTGGTCTTTACCACTTAAATTAGCCAGGAGAAGGTTTAGGTTTATGTTAGGGTGGCAGCCGTATTTTTTTTATACAAGCTCACATAGACCAGTTTAGGTCCCTAGTGTTACCACGGGCTGAAATGCCCCTCATCGAAACCAACCTGTTTGATATAAAAATTTGTCGATAGTACGAATATCTGTACTGGAAAGATCTGTTAGGCTACCTAGAAAAGCCGACCCCAGTATGTCCAGTCGCCGTTTACTCAGAGCGGGGCAGTCGCATAGAAAGTGCTCAAATGCTCTCCACTTCTTCCTCATCTCCACAGCTTCGGCAGAAGTCATTGGAGTCAATACCCAATCTTTTGGCGTGTTCGCCGATCAAGCAGTGTCCCGTCAGAACTGATACTAACGTAGACAATCTTTGCCTCTCTAGTGCGAGGAGATAGTTTGATCATCTCAGGTCATACCTTGGCCAGATTTGTCTAGCTACCCTGCAGGTACTGATTTCTGTCAATGTTTCGTTGGACTGCCTGATTGCCTCTTGCCTAAGCCAAAGTTTGCACGTGGATAGTGGCGCACCAATTCTTCGGGAATTTGTAATGTCGTCCCTTTCCTAGCAAGTTCATCGGCTTTGCAGTTCCCCGGGATATCCCTATGCCCAGGCGTCCATATGAGGTGTATATTAAACTGCTCAGGCATCTCGTTAAGAGATCTGCGGCAGTCGAGGGCTGTTTGTGAATTTAGGGTTGTTGCCTCCAGAGAATTGATGGCAGCCCGGCTATCCGAGTAAATGACAACGCCAGTGTTGGTTGCTATGTTGCGACTCAGCCATTTGGCTACTTCCAATATTGCCATTATTTCGGCTTGATAGATACTGCAGGTATCTGGTAGTGTGTGAGCTATATCCAATCAAAGCTCTGCACAGTGTACTCCGAAGCCAACTTTTTCATCAAGCTTCGATCCATCCGTGTAAAAGTGGAGATGGTTTCTATTGCCTGGTATTCTTCCAACCCATTCATCTCTGGCGGGAATTATACTGATGTAATTTCTCTCGAAGGTGTACATACACCGTTGGTATATAGTCCACTCGGTCGGTTACCATAGCACTACACTTTGATATCCTCAAGTGACCGTAGTTTTTGTTCCTCCACATTGATAGGCAGTTTAATCTTATTGCCGCTTTGGTTGCAACTTCTCTCGCCACAATATTAATCGGCAGTATATGGAGTAGGGCTTGTAGAGACTCGGTCGCTGTAGTCCTTAAGGCTCCGCTTATGCTCAGGCAGGCTGTTCTCTGAACCTTTGTTAGTAGGTTGGTGATGGTTAGTTTGTCAGTTGCCGTCCACCATACCACAATGCCGTATAGCAGTATAGGACGAACTACTGCTATATATATCCAGTGGACGATTTTAGGAGAGAGGCCCCACTGCGACCCTACAGCCTTTTTGCAGGAATATAAGGCGACGTTGGCCTTCCATACAGGTTCCATTACGTTAAGTCTAAATAACAGTTTTCTATCTAGAATTATTCATAAAAATTTTCCACTTTCAGAAAATACTAGATCCGTTCCATTTATCCGAGGTGGAGGGTCCACATGTGGGACTTTATTCATCCTAGTAAAGTGAACCAATTCTGTCTTGTTTGGGTTTACGCCCAAACCGCTGCTTCTGGCCCATCTAGTCAATTTGTTCAGAGCCACCTGTAGAATGTCTCGGAGGACGTTTTCGAATTCGCCACCCACTGCGATTGCCACGTCGTCCGCATATGCCACGACCTTGCAGCCACAACGTTCTAGATCTAGCAGGATTTCATTCACCGCTAGGTTCCAAATTAGTGGAGACAGTACTCCTCCCTGTGGGGTCCCTCTGTTTACAAACCTTGTTAGAGTTGTGGACCCAAGACATGCTGATATGCGTCTTCTGTTGAGCAGTCTTTGAATTAGTCTAATCAAACTAGAGTTAACTTTTAGATGTGACATGCCCATTTTATGTCAAGAAATGCCACCATGGTGAATTCCTTGAAATGCAGGGACGATTCGATAGTGCTCACAAGTTCGTGCAGGGCTGATTCTGTGGACTTCTCCTTATTGTAAGAATGTTGGTTCACCGACAGGAGTTTTGTATCCAGGTTTTCCCTAATGAAATAATCTAAAAGTCTTTCCAGACCTTTCAATAGGAAGAAGGATATGCTAATTGGTCTGAAGTCTTTTGGCCTAGTGTGTCATATCTTCCCCGATTTAGGTATGAATACCACTATGGTATCCCTCCATCGATTCGGGATGTATGAAAGCCTGATACAGCCTACATAAATTTTCTCCAGCCAGGGGATAATGTACTTCAACACATTCTGCATTTCTGCTGGAGTGATGCCGTCTGGTCCAGGTGACTTGAAGGGCTCAAAACTATTAATAGCCCAGCTTATTCTGGATCTCTCAGTCAACAAGCTAGCGACGCTCGCAGTCCACTCGCACTCTTGTTGGTCCTGCTTATCCTCAGGTTCTGTTAGAGAGTTCCCCGGGAAATGTGTGTCGAGCAGTACATTGAGCGACTGCTCGCTGTTTTTGGTCCAATTATTTGCCTCATCCTGCAAGTAACCCACTGTACAGAGTGAAGCTGATAGTATTTTCCTCAGCTGTGCGGCGTCGGAGACCGTTTCCATTTCGCCACAGAAGGTATACCAAGAGCGTCTTTGCGCCTTTCTAAGCTCCTTCTTATAGATCTTGAGTTGCTCTTTATAGGCATCCCAAACATTAGCTTTTTCATAGCCGTTTGCTCAGAAGTCTACCATTGGGGTTTAGTTTTACCCTCGTACCTTGTTGCTGGACAGGCTTCTTCAAGGGAACTATTGAATGATGTGGTGATATGCTCGACCAGATTATCCAGACCGGCTTTGTCATTCGGTTCGTACAGAAGCTTGGAGTTGAGGACTTTCTTGAAATTCTTTTCATACAGGTGCCACTTTGTCTTTCTCACATTTCTGTGGACGTCAGGTTTAATAGCTTTTTCAGCGAGTTGAACTCAATGGTGATCTGAGAATGATAGGTCGTCCAGTACATTCCACCCAATAATTTTGTCTGACAGCCGGTCAGTAGCAAACGTTACGTCTAATACTTCCTGTCTGTCTTTAATTGTAACGGTCGGTTTATTACCTATGTTACAAATACTTAGGTTGGTAGTTAGAGTAAAGTGAAGAAGCGAATCACCCCTATTGTTTATTTCCGTACTACCCCAGATAGTATGATGAGCGTTCGTGTCTGCGCCAATAATCAGCTCGACCTCGTCAGACGTGGCTTCTTCTACTACTTCCCTGAATAGAGCAGTCGGTACTACAGCTTCATAAGGTAAGTAACTGGAGACCACCTAATATATGCGATTACCGATCTCCAGACTAGCAGATGTTTGGTCTTTACCACTTAAATTACCCAGGAGAAAGATACTTAGATCTTTCCTGGCCAAAATGCAGGTTCTTCGAGTGCCTTCACAATTGGCCACAAGCAGTTTAAAGTTGGGTGTCCTGATAGCGCACACCCTTCCTCCCACTGCGCAGCAATAGAGCCGCTGAGGCTGCTTTAGCGTGATGGAGGTTAAGCTGTAAAATTCTTACCATCATTGGTAATTGACAGATTAACATCCACCCCGACAAGGGTGTTATCGAACTCTTCGTCCGTATCATCGAGAAGCGTGCCTTGCTGATTCTCCAATTATGGGCGGGCAGACCAGGATTGGAATCTTTTATTATTTCTAATATGTCAGCCGGGTTGGAGAGCTCTTCTGTAACCCAGGTGATGGCTCTAAGGTGACTAGGGATGTTGTTTCTTCGACAACATCCAACTGGGCACCCGGCTACACCTCACCTGCTCGACTCAGAGCAGCCTTATACAGGTCTACTGATCTGGCATCACCAAAATATAAGAGCTTTACTCTCCCCTGATGCCATCCTGCATCGTTGCAGATTGGTGGTGTGCCCGGTATTTCTCTACGGACATCGGGGTAATGAGCCATAATGGCTGATTGCACATGGCTCCATTTGTCCTTGAGGATAGATCCATCCTCACTACTTCTGTCTATAAAGGCCATCACTAGATTCTCCTTCGCCACTTAATTGAAGGGCTTGGTGAGTGTCCTGTTGATGGTGACATTAGGGCCTCTTGCCTCCTTCGAAGGCAGGGGTTCATCAGGTGATCTGATTCTTTTGACTTTATTAGCCGTTAATAGAGCAACAAATTCTCTTTCAGCAGGCTGATTGGCCCTAGAAGCATCTATGATGCCTTTAGCACAGGTAAGTGACTCTTTTAGTTTTTCGGTAAGAGCCGAAACCTATCCGGTGCTCATTGTGCTTCTGTTTTGACGGTGGGACATGACTTTTTCCCCTCACCGTACCACCTGTTGTGAGTACTGGGGTGAAATTTTCACCATGTTTGTGGTCGGCTTTGGCCAAGACCAACAGACGGACAGTAGGACGATTGGGGAAGCCTGCTCCATCGGAACGCGAAGGCATCCCCGTCAACGAATTTTTTTTCTCTATTAGCCCGCAAGAGGTACTACGATGTAGGTCTTCCAGACTTTGTACAGATTTTTTTGCGATTGCGTAATAGTTACTGCGTAATAGATTTTAACTATCCGCCCTGTGCTAAACACGTCCGTTCAATACGACTGATCAGCAAAGACAACGAAAGATACTTAGATCTTTCCTGGCCAAAATGCATGTTCTTGAAGTCCTTCACAGTTGGCCAAAAGCAGTTTAAAGTTGGGTGTCTTGATACCGCACACCCGTCCTCCTACTACATAGGGCTCCTGGAGCAGGACGATGTCTAATGCACCTGTGGACAGGCGCAGCAATAGAGCCGCTGTGGCTGCTTTAGCGTGATGGAGGTTAATCTGTAGAATTCTTACCATTATTGGTAATCGACAGATTGACATCCACCCCAACAAGGGTGTTATCGAACTCTTCGTCCGTATCATCGGGGAGCATGTCCCCGCCAGATGCGTCAAAGAGTCCGGAGACTCCCCTCAGCCCCTCTGTGTCAGAAGTAGAGCTTTCGTCCTCAGAGATGGACGTTACAGATCTTCTGTTAGAGTTGGAGTCACCAGAAGTAATGGGCGTGGGTACCTCCGCACTTCCTGAAAGCCGTGTATCAACCACGGTGGACGACTCACCTTCCGCAGTGGGAACTATATCCTGCTTATATACTTTCAAGACTATAGTCTCGAAGCCATACTGTAGGGTTGCACTTGCACGTTGTATATGGGAGGTGGATTCAGCGTTAAGGATCAAATTGACCTGCCGCTTTTTACCATCCGCCTCACCCACCTTGCTGATTCTAATATGTCAGCCGGGTTGGAGAGCTCTTCTGTAACCCAGGTGATGGCTCTAGGGTGACTAGGGATGTTGTTTTTTCGACAACATCCAACTGGGCACCCGGCCACTCCTCACCCGCTCGTCACAGAGCAGCCTTATACAGGTCTACTGATCTGGCATCACCGAAATATAAGAGCTTTACTCTCGCCTGATGCCATCCTGCATCGTTGCAGATTGGTGGTTTACTCGGCATCTCTCTACGGACATCGAGGTAATGAGCCATAATGGCTGATTGCACATGGCTCCATTTGTCCTTGAGGATGGATCCATCCTCACTACTTCTGTCTATAACGGCCATCACTAGACTCTCCTTCGCCACTTCATTGAAGGGCTTGGTGAGTGTCCTGTTGATGGTGACATTAGGGCCTCTTGCCTTTTTCGAAGGCAGGGGTTCATCAGGTGATCTGATTCTTTTGACTTTATTAGCCGTTAACACAGCTGAATTTGTTAATTAAGTGTTGGGTTTCCACTGTACAAAGACTTACGCTTGAAATACGCTGTATGTGTCAAATAGTCTAAGACTTCGATTCGGTCCAATCAGTCTACTTAGGATAGGTTGAAGAGAGGAGACGTTTAAACGTCTCATGTCCATGGACATACACTTAAGCCAGTGGTTCGGCCTGTTGTGCGCTCCTTATTTATGATATGTTTATACCCCACGAGTTACAGAAAATCGGTAGTAGACACGAATTTTCTCAGTATATTCCAGTCATATCCTCTGAGATGAGTCAAGTCTGGTAATATGTCGGACTCGAAATGTAGAGATCTTGCATGTGTGAAAGCCGGCAGTGACACAGAAAATATTCCATTGTTTTCCCTGCATTCGTCGTGTCCTGCTAGTCCTATGCGATGAAGATGTGCTTGTAAGCTTGAGTGTCCCGTTAGAACACTCATCATTTTACTAATATTGATTTTGTATAGTTTTAGAACGCTTTTGTTGGCGCAGTTATAAATGCCAACGCTTTTGTTGGCGCAGTTATAAATGCCCCGCTTATGCCTAGACAGCACATACGTTGAATTTTTGCAAAGATAGTACGTTGCACGCCAGTCGTAGCGAACGGACGTGTTATCGCAGAGCTGATAGTTTTTAACCTATTACGCAATACCTATTCATCTACCTACTACGCAATTACGTGGTTTGTTGTTTTTAAAGCGTAGGTTGAATTAGATACATCGGTCTCTGGGCAGAAATTTCTGAGCTCAGTCTTGAAGGCCTATATCGACGTACAAGCGTTGATTCACTCACGTGTCAGGTGTCGTGGTTATCGAACAATCGGGAGCATGCAACTTCTACGAGGTTTGGTGCCTTGGATTTCGTAGTCGAAAATGAAACAAGAGCACATCCAGCCGCAGGCAAAACAAATGACAAGACAGATGAAACAGAACCCAGCTGGGTTCTGTATCATGAGGACTCTGAATCATGAAGTGAAAACAATATCACTATTGTTGCTAACTCAAAGAGACTGTCAGGGGCACAAAGAAGGAAACTGAATAAGTTGAACCGACAGAACATATTACGGGATGAACCTGACAATTCTACCTCCAACACAAACATGGAGGCCGCTAAAAGAGTCAGGTCTCCCGAAGAACATAGCGCTGTGAAAGTGACTAAGAAGAAAAAGGGCTCGCCGTCTACCAGTAATTCGGAGAAGCCTAACGTAACCACACAAAAGGAAGTCTCTAGTCGGGGTCCTTCGATCGTGGGCGGTAAAGTTGATCCAGTAACGCAGGTCAAGCAACCAAATTATCTGTAAAGGATGAGGCTTTAAACAAAAAGACTCTACAGACACGGAAAAATCAATTGGCCATAAAGAAGAGTAAGAAGCCACCATCTTATTCTAGTATAGATAAACAACATTTTCGAGACGATCTATGCTATGCTATAAATGAAAGCAGTGGTGCATCTGGCAGAATCCCCGAAGACCAAAAGAGTAACTTCGAAGATTTGGTCTATACGAGGGTAGCGGAGTACGTCCTCGAATCTAAGGATGAACCACCAATCGAAGTAATGAGTTGCAAGTTTGAGAGGGGTGTTTTGATGCTAAGGCTGGCATCACAACGCTGCGCTGGTGTCCTCCTAAAACTTGTGAATAGCTTCCCCTCACCTTGGGACGGCGCAAAGCTAAAATTGGTAAGGAAAAGCGACATTCCTGAACTCATAAAAACGACAAAAACTGATGTGGAAGTAGTCAATAACACCACCAGTTCACCAATAGTACCGCCACTTTTGCATGAAGTTCCCAGCAATGTTGGTGATCAACATAAAAAGAGCCACAAAACGATTCAAACAATGAGGGAGCGACAAAAAATAACACCGCCTCCCAAAATTGTCGATTGGAAGATGGTGTAATAGGTAGTGAACGAAAGGAGGAGAATGACCCACTACCAAATAATGAGGGAGTGCCACCAGATAGGATAGACTCCCAAAAGAAACTTTTGCTGGAAAGACAATGATTGAGGTCAACCAGATAAACCTCCACCGGAGCGAGACAGCATCCAACGCTCTGATGCTTTGATCCAGGAACCATGGACAACTAGCAACAAGGTTACTGGATTAAACCATGTGAACTATAACCTTTTCTACGCTAACACAGGTACTCGTCCAAGGACTTGTGTTTTGTGGCATAAAAACTTATGTTTTCTTTTCTCTCCAGAGTTGTCAACATCGAAAGCAACGGTGCTGAGGCAAGGTAATGGAAATATGCACCTGGCGTCAATATATCTGCCATTCGATGCGCCGACATTGCCACTTACGTCGGAATTACAACGTCTGGTGAGGGAATCCAAACACACAAGTAATGAGTTATTAGCTGGGTGTGAGCAGGTAGACAGCGTTAACAGCATGTCTAAAATGAAAAATTTCCTCTCAAAACCTCATGTCCAAACCGAAACACTGGTGGTAAGGCTCTTGATGAAAACTAATTTTCCGACTGGTAATGCTGGACCAACAGAGGAACCGTTGCAGAATAAAAATGTATTGCATCAAGTACCTATTACGGATATAACAGATGGTATGGTTAAAGAAGCGATAAAAAGTTTCTCTCCCTTTAAGGCTGTGGGACCGGATGGAATATTTCCAGCATTTCTGCAGAATGAGGTGGATCTAGTATCAACTCATCTGGCTGGAGTGTTCACTGCATGCCTTACCCATTCTTATACGCCAAAAAACTGTCAGGAATCAAGGATGGTCTTCATACCAAAGCCTGGTAAGGCGAGTTATACGACCCCAAAGACTTATCGACCCATTAGCCTAACTTCTTTTCTGATAAAAACAATGGAGCGAATAATTGATGACATGGTCAAAAGGAAGGTCAGTGGAAACAGCTCTGCATAAGGTAGTGCACCACATAGAAGAGTCCTTCAGTAATGAAATGTATACACTTGCTGTTTGCATAGACATTGAGGGCGCATTTAACAATGTACAGACCGATACACTTATCCAGTCCTTAGACGAGTTTCAGGTTGACCGGGCGCTGAAAAACTGGATCAACAATATGCTAAGGAATATGTGGATTATTTGTGGGTCATACGACGTAAAAATTAGAGACAAGGTAAATCGTGGTATACCTCAGGGGGCATTTAATCGCCTCTTCTATGGGTTACGACGATACACAGTCTCCCACCAATGAAGCCCTCACCAATGAAGGACTTAAACCAGTCTGTTATGCAGACGACGTTGTAATACTTCTAAGGCGCTTTCATCCAAATCTATTATGCAGAAGAGCTGAGGAGGCGCTTAACATAGCATATAACTGGCACAACCATGGGGATTACTCGTAAATGTTGACCCAGACAAAACAGAAATATGTCTATTTACAAGGAAAGAGAAGATCCCGCTGTACTGTATGCATAACATAGCGTAACCATGAAACATTGTCAAATGCAAACAGACAATTTTTCTCCATGCATACACTTGGTGCGGTTTGCTGTGTGGTGTATATGAAGTAATATCACAACAAAGAACTCCGCTCCGTATGGTCATTTATGTATGTGTGATTGTTGATCAAGTGATGTTCCGGTAACAGTGATGTTCCGGTAACATTGACATACATGTGGACATGCATGTGTGTGTGATTGTCGCACAAGTAATGTTCTGTTGCATTAATACTCTGAATGTCGAGAATGGACCAATGAACCAAGAAAAAGTAGGGGAAATACATTTGTTCTACTTCTGGTATTGGTGCATTGATATTTGGAGTGTATGTTATGAATCGATACACGAATGCGAGAGAAGAGTGAATTAAGGGGTAAAGAAGAACACCCAATGAGAAAGGCGGGTGTAGGTTACATGGCTTAGATTGTAAGTTAGAGTGAGAGACTATAATGAAAGATTCTCATGTTAGATATATAAGAGCCACAATTATAGAAATAAAGGCATTCTTGGAGTAGACTGGAAAACTAATAAGTCTGTCCCTCATTACGTGGCGATCCTGCCTGACTTTGCTTAACTGCAAAATAAATCCTAAGTGCTTGATTGTACAGTCCTAAATTGCTTGCTTAACAGCACAAAGGCAAAAGAAAAAAAGGACTAAATGCCTAACTGCAGAATCCTGCCAAACTAAGCAGGACCTGATGTCACAAAAACAGGCGATAGAGCAGGGGCCGAAACCTCTGACCATTGAGGAGTATAGAAGAAGGACGAAGAGCCAGGCAAAGGAAGTACCAGCACCCGAAATTCCCCCGGTACACCAAAAAACTAGACGAGGTGGCAAGATCCAAACAATGATGAGGGAGGAGGCACTGTTGCAGCGTTTAATCAAAGGGATCAACGAGAACACTCCCTGGGAACGGTCCTGTGAACTGTGGGCCCAGCTGGCGGATGCAGAGGATGCAGTACCAAGAAAAAAATAAAAATTAATATAAAAATTACCTTGTACAAGAGGTGCGATTGAGATCAGCACTCTTAGGGCCAATAAGCGAAGTGTCACTCGTGGCAAATTTCTCTTGAGATAGAGTAGAACAGTTGAAGTCATTTGAATGGAACGTGGTTCTAGAATAGCTTGGGAATTCATTATTAGGCATCCAAGTTTATGTATGGTTATAACAGTCCTAGTACTAGTATTAAGTATGTTGTTTTTTATTAAATATTTTTTAATAGATGTAGCTACCGGCAATTTAGAAAATTTTTTAGATAAAGTAAATGATATATTAAGTAAATTGTAATATAAAAAAAGGAAGAATGAAAAACAAGCTAATAAAATTATAGTAAGAAAAGTTATGGACATTCCAATTAGTGAACTCAAAACCCTTTTATCGAATGCAAAGAAATCGGTAGGGAAACCTTATACGGAGGAGATAATTATTGAGAAGACAGGTGAACTAAACTAACTAGAAGAGAAAATTAAGACACTTGGGGGACAAGAAGAGGAATTGAAGGAATTTGCTCAGTTAAAGGAGGAGTTTTTGGAAACATTGGAAGAACACAAATTAAGAAAACTTAACATAAGTAAAAAGAAGGGAATAATAATGGAGAACCTAGACTTATCAGAATTATCTACGATTAGTAAGTTAATCCCCATCTTTTCAGGAAGAAGAGAGGATTTAGGCCCATTTACTTCCAATTTAGGTTTAGTGGAATCAACGATACCTACGTCGAAGAAAAATGATTTTTTTAATTTGTGTTTAATTCAAGGCTGGAGGAGGATAAAACTACTAGGCAAACAAGAATGATCATATAGGCGGACTAATAGAGAAACTTAAACAGGCATACAGGTCACAAAGGGGTTGTAATACGATTTTGAATGAACTCACCAAGATCGTTCATCGGGACAATGATATAAGATGCTTCGTGGGTAGGATAGAAGATTTGATTACCGAACTAACTGAATTACAGGTATCTGAGGAAGGGGAAGCAGCTAGATCTACAATAGCTAATGCGAACAATAGGATAGCTTTTAATTCTTTTATTAACGGTCTGACGGATCAACAGATAGTCTCGACTATTGATGCAAGTCAGGTTACTACATTCACTGAAGCGGTACAAATTATACAAACATGGCGACAGATGTCCAGCCTTTGGACAAACATGTAGGAAATGTTGGAAACTGAATCATTACGCTAGGGTATGTCGTTCAGTCCTTAATTCGAATACGACGGGCGGCGAATGTTATAGTTCCTGGGAATGGGAATCAGCATATACGGATGCTGAAAGTGACAGACAAAGCTACGTACGTGAAGAACCTGAAGATTGAGACAATTTCGTTGAGGTTGTATGATGTAATACAGGTTGGTGACGATAGCGTTAGGGAGGGACATGATGAGGAAAGATTTAAGGAACTGTTGGAGAAATTTACCTTGGATAACCTAAGTAACAGGCATAGAGAGGAGCTTATACATATTCTATGTGAATATCAATCGGCATTCCACTTGGATGGAGAGGATTTAACAACTTCTATAAGCAGTTCATACAGTTGCATGACAGTACTCCAGTATATATGAAATATAACAGATTGCCCCAGGCACAAACTCAGGAAATCAATTCTCAAGTACGGGATTTATTAAGAAGCAGAATTGTGGAACCATCTGTTAGCCCGTATAATGCGCCGTTACTTCTGGGCCCGAAGAAAGGACAAACGGATTTAAGTAAATGGAGACTAGTTGTTGACTACAGGAAATTGAATGACAGAATAGTTAATGACAAATTTCCTTTGACTCGATTGGAGGACATTTTGGATAAATTGGGAAGGGCCAAATATTTTTCAACTCTGGATATGACTAGTTCATTTCATCAGATAGATTTGGATGCACAGTCTAGACCAAACACGGCCTTTTCGACCCCGGATGGTCATTTCCAATAGACGATACTTCCTTTCGGGTTGAAGATATCGTCAAATAGTTTTCAACGCATGTTGACAATAGCATTATCAGGATTAGAGTCTGAGGGCTTTTTATACGTGGACGATATTATAGTTTTTGGATGTAGTCTGAATCATCATAACGCAAATCCGGTGAAGGTCTTAGATCGTCTGAAAAAATACAATCTGAAACTTAATGCAGGAAAATGTTGTTTCCTCAGCCAAGAGGTGGTTTATTTAGGATACTTGATAACCGTAAATGGAATACGACCGGACCCGGGGAAATATGAGGCGATAACGAAATACCCAGTTCCAAAAAAAGCCGACGAAGTGAGACAATTCGTGGCATTTTGTAATTACTATAGAAGGTTATAATCAGAAATTTGAATGGACCGACGAATGCCAGACGTCTTTCGAGACTTTGAAGGAGAGGTTGGTGAGTCCAACCAACTTTATATTAACAACCGACGCAGCAGACTATGCCTTAGGAGCGGTGCTGTCACAGGGAGGGATTGGGGACGTCAGACCTATCTCGTATGCGAGCCGATCTTTGGACAAACATGAGCGTAACAAACCTGTTATTGAGAAGGAACTGTTGGGTATATACTGGGGTATACAATTCTTTCATCCCTATTTGTATGGCAGGAGATTTATTGTAGTGACCATAGGCCACTAGAAGCACTATTTTCACATAAAAATCCAAGATCAAAACTTACGAGAATTCGTTTAGAATTAGCTGACTATGACATCGAAATCAGATATAAGAAAGGCTCGAAAATACTTACGCAGACGCACTTTCCAGGATACAAATTGACTCCGATTTGTTGAGGAACATGATTCCAACCGAGATAGGCGAAACGACAAAAAGGACATTAGTGCTCACAAGAGGCATGAGAAACAAGACGACGGACTGTAGAAGATAAAAAGACATGTTTCACTGCAGTTGAAGAGCTCAAAATGTGGGAGTGCACATCGAAGAAAGACATAAAACGTGCAAGAAAATTGACGTTAGTCTTGGATAGGAAGTATTCAAAGGGAATACAGATAGAGAACAATAACGAGTTGAGTGAAACAATAGTGTGTTGTAGTAACAATCCCTATTATTTAGATAATATTTTGGAGAAGCTACTCTCGCAACTAGAGAAGTTGAATTATAGAAGTTATGCACTCAGTAAGGGTGATGACGTATTCAACATGATTACCCACGACGGAATGAAGACACAAACGCTATATACTGACGATGCAGTGTGAACTGACAAAATACGTAATAGCGACGCCTAATAAGGACAAAGGAGGTGAAATCAGTAGCTAGGGCCTTAGTAGAGGACCTGATTTTGAAGTATGGGATTTTCAGAAAGTTAAAATCTGACAGAGGCACTGAATTTACAAATGACTTGATGAAGGAAATTTGCACTCTGTTGAGGATTGAACAATGTTTCTCGACCCCATATCATCATGAGACTCTGGGCACGGCCGAGAGAAACCACCGGGTATTGAACGAATATTTCTTATCATTTGTCAGCGATGACAATTGGTCCGATTGGGTGCCGTATTATTCATTCGCGTATCATCCTCACGTTGACACTGAGTTTTCCCCATTTCGGGAGATTACCGAGTATGCCTGGTGAAGCTATAACACATAGTGCGAGGGTTTATGACTTAGACAATTATGCAAACGAGATGAAAGTTAGACTAAAACATTCATTAGAGTATGCTAGGAGGTTAATACAGAGAACAAAGGAAAAACGACAACTAGAGTCACATAAGGGAACAAACATAATAGACTTGAAGATAGGAGATTAGCAGCCTGTTCAGCTAAATGTAACAAACCGCAGACGTGCGATAGCTACCCAAGCAATAATTTTCTTCTTCTTATTCTCACCCAAGCGATCATGTTTTTAATTTGGTTCATTGTCACTTATCGTTCGGGTAAGAAAGCTCTTTTCTTCATCGTCTTCCTGTCAAATACCAATAATACCTACATGTTGTTATTGACATTTCTAAAAGCTTTTTCCACACGAAAATATCAGAACGGGGGCAACCCTATCCAACAGCTGTAAAAGTAGCAACAGCTGATTCTAGACAATGAGAAATAATCAAGCAACCGAAAATAAATACAATTGTTTGCTTGATTGATCATATATGTATATATAGGGCTATATCTAAATCGGAAACCTTCTGTAACCATTCCATAGAGTTAAAAAGAAAGTTCTTGCTAAATTTGATAGTGATCTGAGCATAATTGTGACCTGTATTTGGTAACAAGAATACATTTAGAAACAGACGGACGGACAAAACCAGACCAATTCAGAAAGAGATCCTAGGTCGATAGGTATAATAAACAATTGTTTCTAAGGTATTATGAAACAATTTAAAAAGCAACAGTGTAGTTGTAGGATTTCAATACATTTTATGCACACTAATAAACAGAGGTTTTTTGAAATTATTATACAGGATACTTCAGCAAAAGATACATGTTAATGTTGTTTGGTTCATTTATCCATTTTTTATTCATTTTCCCAACAATTTTCACGTTATCTTTCAAAAGGACGGCAAACATAACCAACACGAATGAATTTTTCTGATCGTCTAATTTGACATTTCATTTCGTTCGTTGTTGTCTTATAAGAACCAAAATGTTGGCGATAATTGAAAGCGTCTTTGTTTATATCCAACACAAAGTGTGCAAAAACCAAAATTTCATTCGCTTGTCATTTGACGTGCGAAGTGGCAAAAAAGAAGTTACAAAAACAGGCCCTAGGTGTTACTGAGATCAGAGAATAGGAAAAAACATGAATCTCCGTATCAAGGCCCCTATGAGGTCATCAGCGTTGATGGTGTGAATGTAACGATTAGAATCGATTCGAAAGAAAAGGTTGTTCACAAAAATGCACTTAAGAAATACAAAGAAAATATATAATACAATTAACGTTAAGTATGTCGCTATGACCAAAGAAATATAGAATTTAAAAAAAATATATAATTAGATATATAAGCAAATTATAAGCTTTAAAAACAAAAAAAAAAGAATTTTTTATAACAAAGAAATATTGTAAACAAACAAAAAAATATAAGTGTCAATAGAATATAAGGTTACATATTGTAGTACTTGTAGAATGTAATAGTACACTTGAGGAAATCATACTAATGTGTAAAGCCACTTGTACGATTTTCTTTTTGGGGTGGAGGTGTAGTGTAAACATAACATAGCGTAACCATGAAACATTGTCAAATGCAAACATACACTTGTTCTCCATGCATACACTTGGTGCGGTTTGCTGTGTGGTGTATATGAAGTAATATCACAACAAAGAACTCCGCTACGTATGGTCATGTATGTATGTGTGATTGTTGATCAAGTGATGTTCCACAAGTAATGCTCTAGTTGCATTGATACTCTGAATGTCGAGAATGGATCAATGAACCGAGAAAAAGTAGGGGAAATACATTTGTTCTACTTCTGGTATTGGTGCATTGGCATCTGGAGTGTATGTTATGAATCGATACACGAAGGGGAAATACATTTGTTCTTCTTCTGGTATTGGTGCATTGACATTTGGAGTGTATGTTATGAATCGATACACGAATGCGAGAGAAGAGTGGATTAAGGGGTAAAGAGATGTATGCAGAACACCTAATGAGAAATGCTGGTGTAGGTGACATGGCTTAGATTGTAAGTTAGAGTGAGAGACTTTAGAAAAGTCTTCACTACACTATAATGTAAGATTCTCATGTTAGATATATAAGAGCCACAATTATAGAAATAAAGGCAGTCTTGCAGTAGACTGGAAAACTAATAAGTCTGTCCCTCATTACACAACGTTTTACCCGTCCTCGATTCCTGAATAAGACAATTGCTATAATTAAAAAGGTAAAATACTTGGGATTAATCTTGGATCAGAAACTGTACTGGAAAGATCATCTTGAAGAAAGAGTTACAAAGGCCCACAGATGTTGGTCGTTGTGCAGAAGAGCTATGGGTTCAAAATGAGGACTACGTCCAAATATGACTCACAGGCTTTACATGAGCGTGATTAGACCAATAATCACCTACGCCTGTGTAGTGTGGTGGAAATTAATGGACAAGAAGTGCAACGTAATACCTTTGCAAAAAATTCAACGTATGTGCTGTCTAGGCATAAGCGGGGCGTTAAGAACTGCGCCAACAAACGCGTTGGAGTCTGCACATCTAACCAATAGACATCCGTACAAAGTATGAGGCAGCCCTCACAGCAAGACGTCTACAAGTGATGGGTGAATGGATAAATCGAGACCTCAAGTCGTACCATCAAAAGATTTTAGAATCTCTAGTTGGTCACATTCAAACGCCAGAAATTTCCGACCGCATTCCTGAAGTGCGGCTTACAGCTACCTGTGATTCGTTTGTGTCAGATAGACGTTCCTTGGAAAATGGAACTTAGGCCCATGTGCCAGTGGGAACCAGCTGCTACACGGATGGGTCCAAGCGAGAAGGAAGGACGGGTCTGGGACTTTTTATTGATGAAGCAGAAGTCGAACTTCACTTCCGCCTCCCTGACCATAACACGGCATTTCAAGCAGAAGTTCGAGCAATCACGGAGTGTGTGAACTGGCTCAGTAACACCACAAAGCCTAAATATGCCAACATCTTCACAGATAGCCAAATGGCGATTAAAGCAATAACATCGGAAAGGGTCAAATCCAGAACTGTGTTGGACTGTAAAAGAACGATAAATGATTACTCAGCTTGGCTTCAAAGGGCAGAGAACTTCGAGTAATAAACTTGGAAAATTGGAAACCTTTCGAAGCCACGAAGAATGAGTTGAAGCACTGGGCAGTGATGGCTCACAAAACTGTTTGGAATAGCGCATCAGTAGGAACAACTGCAAAGATACTGTGGGGTGACTCAAATGAAAAGAAAACAAGAAGTTTTCTGAAATTAAACAAAATCGATATTAGTAAGATGATGAGTGTTCTAACGGGACACTCAAGCTTACAAGCACATCTTCATCGCATAGGATTAACGCAATAGGAAACGACGAATGCAGGGCATGCAGGGAAAGCATCGAAACGATGGAACATTTTCTGTGTCACTGCCCGGCTTTTACACATGCAAGATCCCAACATTACCAGACTTGGCTTATCTCAGAGGATATGACTGGAAGATACTGAGAAAATTCGTGTCTAGTACCGATTTTCTGTAACTCGTGAGGTATAAAAAGATCATAAATAAGGATCGCACAACAGGCCGAACCACTGGCTTAAGTGTATGTCCATGGTCATGAGACGTTTAAACGTCTCCTCTCTTCAAACTAACCTAACCTAGTACGTTGCACTTCTTGTCCATTGATGTCCACCACACTACACAGAACCACCACCATTGGTAGCAATCCAGGGTATTCTGATGTTAATTCTACGGAATCCCTGATGGTTTATTTCAGACAGGTGATGAGAGAGACACAAGATGAATTTCGGAGAGAGCTTAGCTCCATTATGGAGACATTTGGTCCACAGACGAGTCATAGGGCAACACCTATGTACTCGAATAATGAAGATAGGTCGCACGTTTCTCAAATGAGCGCAGCTTCAAACTTTTCCTCTGGGTTTCCTAAGAACTTGAAAGATTGGAACATTTCATATAACGGCACAGGCAGTGTTTCGGGTTTCCTTTTCAAAGTGGACATTCTGGCGCAAGGTTCTCAATGTCCCTCAGATCATTTAATGGCAAACTTTCAAGTTTTCTGTCGGGTAAAGCAGACGATTGGTACTGGATGTACACCAAGCAAAATCCTAACCTATCATATCCCCTTCAGAAAACTTCTATGATTAGAGAATTCGGCAACTTGGAGAGTGACCATGAGGTGATTCAATTCAAGGTTGGATGTAAAAGTCCAGAGGAGGATAAAACTACTAGGCAAACCAGAATGATCATATAGGCGGACTAATAGAGAATCTTAAACAGGCATACAGGTCACAAAGGGGTTGTAATACGATTTTGAATGAACTCACCAAGATCGTTCAGCGGGACAATGATATAGGATGCTTCGTGGGTAGGATAGAAGATTTGATTACCGAACTAACTAAATTACAGGTATCTGAGGAAGGGGAAGCAGCTAGATCTACAATAGCTAATGCGAACAATAGGATAGCTTTTAATTCTTTTATCAATGGTCTGACGGATCAACAGATAGTCTCGACTATTGATGCAAGTCAGGTTACTACATTCACTGAGGCGGTACAAATTATACAAACATGGCGACAGATGTCCAGCCTTTGGACAGACATGTAGGAAATGTGGGAAACTGAATCATTACGCTAGGGTATGTCGTTCAGTCCGTAATTCGAACACGACGGGCGGCAAAAGATTTGCCAATAGACGTGAGAATCGTGATTCCCACGGACGTAATAGAAGCATACATCAGGTCCAGGACCAGGGAAACTTCCAGGATCCGGAGATCGTGCATCAGAGATCTCCGGAGTAGGGGATGTGATTGTTAGGTATATATTTAGCGTAAAAACCAATCTCAGGAACTATGTACAGATTGAGGTAGTGAGTGTGGGAAATGCGTTGACATTTCTGATTGACACGGGAGCAGATATCTCTCTATGTAAGGAGGGTCTCCTGAGTGGTTATGAGAGGAATCCGGATGACTACTGCAACTTGACAGGAATCTCGGATGTCGTGATAAGATCTCTGGGTTCGACGGAACTGCGGATGAGGTTCGGGGAGGAAATGGTAGGACACAAGGTACAGATGGTGATTGACGATTTTCCGAAAGGTCAGTACCTTATCTGGACATTATCAGAAGGGATTTTTTGTCCAGATTCGGGTGCAACATAGATTATGAGAATGATGTGTTGACATTTGTGTTGAATAATGGCATCATAACCCTTCCGATCAGTGACAATGCGTTCAGTTAATCAGATTATGATCCCAACTAGAAGTGAGGTGATTTTACCATTCGACATGGGACCAATCGAGGGCAGTGTAGTACTCACTAGGGAAATCACGGAGGGTGTGTATTTGGCGAATGTTATAGTTCCTGGGAATCAGCATATACGGATGCTGAAAGTGACAAAGTTACGTACGTGAAGAACCTGAAGATTGAGACAATTTCGTTGAGGATGTATGATGTGATACAGGTTGGTGACGATAGCGTTAGGGAGGGATATGATGAGGAAAGATTTAAGGAACTGTTGGAGAAATTTACCTTGGGTAACCTAAGTAACAGGCATAGAGAGGAGCTTATACATATTCTATGTGAATATCAATCGGCATTCCACTTGGATGGAGAGGATTTAACAACTAACAACTTCTACAAGCAGTTCATACAGTTGCATGACAGTACTCCAGTATATATGAAAAATAACAGATTGCCCCAGGCACAAACTCAGGAAATCAATTCTCAAGTACGGGATTTATTAAGAAGCAGAATTGTGGAACCATCTGTTAGCCCGTATAATGCGCCGTTACTTCTGGTCCCGAAGAAAGGACAAACGGATTTAAGTAAATGGAGACTAGTTGTTGACTACAGGAAATTCAATGACAGAATAGGTTATGACAAATTTCCTTTGACTCGATTGGAGGACATTTTGGATAAATTGGGAAGGGCCAAATATTTTTCAACTCTGGATATGACTAGTTCATTTCATCAGATAGATTTGGATGCACAGTCTAGACCATACACGGCCTTTTTGACAACGGATGGTCATTTCCAATACACGAGACTTCCTTTCGGGTTGAAGATATTGTCAAATAGTTTTCAACACATGTTGACAATAGCATTATCAGGATTAGAGTCTGAGGCCTTTTTATACGTGGACGATATTATAGTTTTTAGATGTAGTCTGAATCATCATAACGCAAATCTGGTGAAGGTCTTAGATCGTCTGAAAAAGTACAATCTGAAACTTAATGCAGGAAAATGTTGTTTCCTCAGCCAAGAGGTGGTTTATTTAGGATACTTGATAACCGCAAATGGGATACGACCGGACCCGGGGAAATATGAGGCGATAACGAAATACCCAGTTCCAAAAAACGCCGACGAAGTGAGACAATTCCTGGCATTTTGTAATTACTATAGAAGGTTTACAGGAATTGCAGAGTGTTTTAACAAACTGGTAAAATAGGGTCAGAAATTTGAATGGACCGATGAATGCCAGACGTCTTTCGAGACTCTAAAGGAGAAGTTGGTGAGTCCGCCGATCATGCAATATCCCGAGGGATTGGGGACGCCAGACCTATCTCGTATGCGAGCCGATCTTTGGACAAACATGAGCGTAACAAACCTGTTATTGAGAAGGAGATTTAATGTCGTAACTGACCATAGGCCACTAGAAGCACTATTTTCACATGAAAATCCAAGATCAAAACTAACGAGAATTCGTTTAGAATTAGCTGACTATGACTTCGAAATCAGATATAAGAAAGGCTCGAAAATACTTACGCAGACGCACTTTCCAGGATACAAATTGACTCCGATTTGTTGAGGGACATGATTCCAACCGAGATAGGCGAAACGACAAAAAGCACATTAGTGCTCACAAGAGGCATGAGAAACAAGACGACGGGCTGTAGAAGATAAAAAGACATGTTCCACTGCAGCTGAAGAGCTCAAAATGTGGGAGTGCACATCGAAGAAAGACATAAAACGTGCAAGAAAATTGACGTTAGTCTTGGATAGGAAGTATTCAAAGGGAATACAGATAGAGAACAATAACGAGTTGAGTGCAACAATAGTGTGTTGTACAATCGCTATATACTGACGATGCAGTGTGAACTGACAAAATACGTAATAGCGACGCCTAATACGGACAAAGGAGGTGAAATCAGTAGCTAGGGCCTTAGTAGAGGACCTGATTTTGAAGTATGGGATTTTCAGGAAGTTAAAATCTGACAGAGGCACTGAATTTACAAATGACTTGATGAAGGAAATTTGCACTCTGTTGAGGATTGAACAATGTTTCTCGACCCCATATCATCATGAGACTCTGGGCACGGCCGAGAGAAACCACCGGGTATTTAACGAATATTTCTTATCATTTGTCAGCGATGACAATTGGTCCGATTGGGTGCCGTATTATTCATTCGCGTATCATCCTCACGTTGACACTGAGTTTTCCCCATTTCGGGAGATTACCGAGTATGCCTGGTGAAGCTATAACACATAGTGCGAGGGTTTATGACATTCATTACAGTATGCTAGGAGGTTAATACAGAGAACAAAGGAAAAAAGACAACTAGAGTCACATAAGGGAACAAACATAATAGACTTGAAGATAGGAGATTAGGTGTTACTGAGATCAGAGAATAGGAAAAAACATGAATCTCCGTATGAAGGCCCCTATGAGGTCATCAGCGTTGATGGTGTGAATGTAACGATTAGAATCGATTCGAAAGAAAAGGTTGTTCACAAAAATGCACTTAAGAAATACAAAGAAAATATATAATACATTTAACGTTAAGTATGTCGCTATGACCAAAGAAATATAGCGTAACCATGAAACATTGTCAAATGCAAACAGACACTTTTTCTCCATGCATACACTTGGTGCGGTTTGCTGTGTGGTGTATAATATCACAACAAAGAACTCCGCTCCGTATGGTCATGTATGATTGTGTGATTGTTGATCAAGTGATGTTCCGGTAACATTGACATAAATGTGGACATGCATGTGTGTGTGATTGTCGCACAAGTGATGCTCTAGTTGCATTGATACTCTGAATGTCGAGAATGGATCAATGAACCAAGAAAAAGTAGGGGAAATACATTTGTTCTACTTCTGGTATTGGTGCATTGACATTTGGAGTGTATGTTATGAATCGATACACGAAGGGGAAATACATTTGTTCTACTTCTGGTATTGGTGCATTGACATTTGGAGTGTATGTTATGAATCGATACACGAATGCGAGAGAAGAGTGGATTAAGGGGTAAAGCGATGTATGCAGAACACCTAATGAGAAATGCTGGTGTAGGTGACATGGCTTAGATTGTAAGTTAGAGTGAGAGACTTTAGAAAAGTCTTCACTACACTATAATGTAAGATTCTCATGTTAGATATATAAGAGCCACAATTATAGAAATAATGGCAGTCTTGGAGTAGACTGGAAAACTAATAAGTCTGACCCTCATTACACAACGTTTTACCCGTCCTCGATTCCTGAATAGACAGTTGCTATAATTAAAAAGGTAAAATACTTGGGATTAATCTTGGATCAGAAACTGTACTGGAAAGATCATCTTGAAGAAAGAGTTACAAATGCTCACAAATGTTGGTCGTTGTGCAGAAAAGCTATGGGTTCAAAATGAGGACTACGTCCAAATATGACTCACAGGCTTTACATGAGCGTGATTAGACCAATAATCACCTACGCCTGTGTAGTGTGGTGGACATCAATGGACAAGAAGTGCAACGTAATACCTTTCAAAAAATTCAACGTATGTGCTGTCTAGGAATAAGCGGGGCGTTAAGAACTGCGCAAACAAAAGCGTTGGAGACTGCACATCTAACCAATAGACATACGTACAAAGTATGAGGCAACCCTCACAGCAAGACGTCTACAAGTGATGGGTGAATGGATAAATCGAGACCACAAGTCGTACCATCAAAAGATTTTAGAATCTCTAGTTGGTCACATTCAAACGCCAGAAATTTCCGACCGCATTCCTGAAGTGCGGCTTACAGCTACCTGTGATTCGTTTGTGTCAGATAGACGTTCCTTGGAAAATGGAACTTTGGCCCATGTGCCAGTGGGAACCAGCTGCTACACGGATGGGTCCAAGCGAGGAGGAAGGACGTGTCTGGGACTTTTTATTGATGAAGCAGAAGTCGAACTTCACTTCCGCCTCCCTGACCATAACACGGCATTTCAAGCAGAAGTTCGAGCAATCACGGAGTGTGTGAACTGGCTCAGTAACACCACAAAGCCTAAATATGCCAACATCTTCACAGATAGCCAAATGGCGATTAAAGCAATAACATCGGAAAGGGTCAAATCCAGAACTGTGTTGGACTGTAAAAGAACGATAAATGATTACTCAGCTTGGCTTCAAAGGGCAGAGAACTTCGAGTAATAAACTTGGAAAATTGGAAACCTTTCGAAGCCACGAAGAATGAGTTGAAGCACTGGGCAGTGATGGCTCACAAAACTATTTGGAATAGCGCATCAGTAGGAGTAACTGCAAAGATACTGTGGGGTGACTCAAATGAAAAGAAAACAAGAAGTTTTCTGAAACTAAACAAAATCGATATTAGTAAAATGATGAGTGTTCTAACGGGACACTCAAGCTTACAAGCACATCTTCATCGCATAGGACTAACGCAATATGAAACGACGAATGCAGGGCATGCAGGGAAAGCATCGAAACGATGGAACATTTTCTGTGTCACTGCCCGGCTTTTACACATGCAAGAGCCCAACATTACCAGACTTGGCTTATCTCAGAGGATATGACTGGAAGATACTGAGAAAATTCGTGTCTAGTACCGATTTTCTGTAACTCGTGAGGTATAAAAAGATCATAAATAAGGAGCGCACAACAGGCCGAACCAGTGGCTTAAGTGTATGTCCATGGTCATGAGACGTTTAAACGTCTCCTCTCTTCAAACTAACCTAACCTAGTACGTTGCACTTCTTGTCCATTGATGTCCACCACACTACACAGAACCACCACCATCGGTAGCAATCCAGGGTATTCTGATGTTAATTCTACGGAATCCCTGATGGTTTATTTCAGACAGGTGATGAGAGAGACACAAGATGAATTTCGGAGAGAGCTTAGCTCCATTATGGAGACATTTGGTCCACAGACGAGTCATAGGGCAACACCTATGTACTCGAATAATGAAGATAGGTCGCACGTTTCTCAAATGAGCGCAGCTTCAAACTTTTCCTCTGGGTTTCCTAAGAACTTGAAAGATTGGAACATTTCATATAACGGCACAGGCAGTGTTTCGGGTTTCCTTTTCAAAGTGGACATTCTGGCGCAAGGTTCTCAATGTCCCTCAGATCATTTAATGGCAAACTTTCAAGTTTTCTGTCGGGTAAAGCAGACGATTGGTACTGGATGTACACCAAGCAAAATCCTAACCTATCATATCCCCTTCAGAAAACTTCTATGATTAGAGAATTCGGCAACTTGGAGAGTGACCATGAGGTGATTCAATTCAAGGTTGGATGTAAAAGTCCAGAGGAGGATAAAACTACTAGGCAAACCAGAATGATCATATAGGCGGACTAATAGAGAATCTTAAACAGGCATACAGGTCACAAAGGGGTTGTAATACGATTTTGAATGAACTCACCAAGATCGTTCAGCGGGACAATGATATAGGATGCTTCGTGGGTAGGATAGAAGATTTGATTACCGAACTAACTAAATTACAGGTATCTGAGGAAGGGGAAGCAGCTAGATCTACAATAGCTAATGCGAACAATAGGATAGCTTTTAATTCTTTTATCAATGGTCTGACGGATCAACAGATAGTCTCGACTATTGATGCAAGTCAGGTTACTACATTCACTGAGGCGGTACAAATTATACAAACATGGCGACAGATGTCCAGCCTTTGGACAGACATGTAGGAAATGTGGGAAACTGAATCATTACGCTAGGGTATGTCGTTCAGTCCGTAATTCGAACACGACGGGCGGCAATAGATTTGCCAATAGACGTGAGAATCGTGATTCCCACGGACGTAATAGAAGCATACATCAGGTCCAGGACCAGGGAAACTTCCAGGATCCGGAGATCGTGCATCAGAGATCTCCGGAGTAGGGGATGTGATTGTTAGGTATATATTTAGCGTAAAAACCAATCTCAGGAACTATGTACAGATTGAGGTAGTGAGTGTGGGAAATGCGTTAACATTTCTGATTGACACGGGAGCAGATATCTCTCTATGTAAGGAGGGTCTCCTGAGTGGTTATGAGAGGAATCCGGATGACTACTGCAACTTGACAGGAATCTCGGATGTCGTGATAAGATCTCTGGGTTCGACGGAACTGCGGATGAGGTTCGGGGAGGAAATGGTAGGACACAAGGTACAGATGGTGATTGACGATTTTCCGAAAGGTCAGTACCTTATCTGGACATTATCAGAAGGGATTTTTTGTCCAGATTCGGGTGCAACATAGATTATGAGAATGATGTGTTGACATTTGTGTTGAATAATGGCATCATAACCCTTCCGATCAGTGACAATGCGTTCAGGATTAATCAGATTATGATCCCAACTAGAAGTGAGGTGATTTTACCATTCGACATGGGACCAATCGAGGGCAGTGTAGTACTCACTAGGGAAATCACGGAGGGTGTGTATTTGGCGAATGTTATAGTTCCTGGGAATCAGCATATACGGATGCTGAAAGTGACAAAGTTACGTACGTGAAGAACCTGAAGATTGAGACAATTTCGTTGAGGATGTATGATGTGATACAGGTTGGTGACGATAGCGTTAGGGAGGGATATGATGAGGAAAGATTTAAGGAACTGTTGGAGAAATTTAGCTTGGGTAACCTAAGTAACAGGCATAGAGAGGAGCTTATACATATTCTATGTGAATATCAATCGGCATTCCACTTGGATGGAGAGGATTTAACAACTAACAACTTCTACAAGCAGTTCATACAGTTGCATGACAGTACTCCAGTATATATGAAAAATAACAGATTGCCCCAGGCACAAACTCAGGAAATCAATTCTCAAGTACGGGATTTATTAAGAAGCAGAATTGTGGAACCATCTGTTAGCCCGTATAATGCGCCGTTACTTCTGGTCCCGAAGAAAGGACAAACGGATTTAAGTAAATGGAGACTAGTTGTTGACTACAGGAAATTCAATGACAGAATAGGTTATGACAAATTTCCTTTGACTCGATTGGAGGACATTTTGGATAAATTGGGAAGGGCCAAATATTTTTCAACTCTGGATATGACTAGTTCATTTCATCAGATAGATTTGGATGCACAGTCTAGACCATACACGGCCTTTTCGACAACGGATGGTCATTTCCAATACACGAGACTTCCTTTCGGGTTGAAGATATTGTCAAATAGTTTTCAACACATGTTGACAATAGCATTATCAGGATTAGAGTCTGAGGTCTTTTTATACGTGGACGATATTATAGTTTTTAGATGTAGTCTGAATCATCATAACGCAAATCTGGTGAAGGTCTTAGATCGTCTGAAAAAGTACAATCTGAAACTTAATGCAGGAAAATATTGTTTCCTCAGCCAAGAGGTGGTTTATTTAGGATACTTGATAACCGCAAATGGGATACGACCGGACCCGGGGAAATATGAGGCGATAACGAAATACCCAGTTCCAAAAAACGCCGACGAAGTGAGACAATTCCTGGCATTTTGTAATTACTATAGAAGGTTTATAGAGAATTTTGCAGGAATTGCAGAGTGTTTTAACAAACTGGTAAAATAGGGTCAGAAATTTGAATGGACCGATGAATGCCAGACGTCTTTCGAGACTCTGAAGGAGAAGTTGGTGAGTCCGCCGATCATGCAATATCCCGAGGGATTGGGGACGCCAGACCTATCTCGTATGCGAGCCGATCTTTGGACAAACATGAGCGTAACAAACCTGTTATTGAGAAGGAGATTTAATGTCGTAACTGACCATAGGCCACTAGAAGCACTATTTTCACATGAAAATCCAAGATCAAAACTAACGAGAATTCGTTTAGAATTAGCTGACTATGACTTCGAAATCAGATATAAGAAAGGCTCGAAAATACTTACGCAGACGCACTTTCCAGGATACAAATTGACTCCGATTTGTTGAGGGACATGATTCCAACCGAGATAGGCGAAACGACAAAAAGCACATTAGTGCTCACAAGAGGCATGAGAAACAAGACGACGGGCTGTAGAAGATAAAAAGACATGTTCCACTGCAGCTGAAGAGCTCAAAATGTGGGAGTGCACATCGAAGAAAGACATAAAACGTGCAAGAAAATTGACGTTAGTCTTGGATAGGAAGTATTCAAAGGGAATACAGATAGAGAACAATAACGAGTTGAGTGCAACAATAGTGTGTTGTACAATCGCTATATACTGACGATGCAGTGTGAACTGACAAAATACGTAATAGCGACGCCTAATACGGACAAAGGAGGTGAAATCAGTAGCTAGGGCCTTAGTAGAGGACCTGATTTTGAAGTATGGGATTTTCAGGAAGTTAAAATCTGACAGAGGCACTGAATTTACAAATGACTTGATGAAGGAAATTTGCACTCTGTTGAGGATTGAACAATGTTTCTCGACCCCATATCATCATGAGACTCTGGGCACGGCCGAGAGAAACCACCGGGTATTGAACGAATATTTCTTATCATTTGTCAGCGATGACAATTGGTCCGATTGGGTGCCGTATTATTCATTCGCGTATCATCCTCACGTTGACACTGAGTTTTCCCCATTTCGGGAGATTACCGAGTATGCCTGGTGAAGCTATAACACATAGTGCGAGGGTTTATGACATTCATTACAGTATGCTAGGAGGTTAATACAGAGAACAAAGGAAAAAAGACAACTAGAGTCACATAAGGGAACAAACATAATAGACTTGAAGATAGGAGATTAGGTGTTACTGAGATCAGAGAATAGGAAAAAACATGAATCTCCGTATGAAGGCCCCTATGAGGTCATCAGCGTTGATGGTGTGAATGTAACGATTAGAATCGATTCGAAAGAAAAGGTTGTTCACAAAAATGCACTTAAGAAATACAAAGAAAATATATAATACATTTAACGTTAAGTATGTCGCTATGACCAAAGAAATATAGCGTAACCATGAAACATTGTCAAATGCAAACAGACACTTTTTCTCCATGCATACACTTGGTGCGGTTTGCTGTGTGGTGTATAATATCACAACAAAGAACTCCGCTCCGTATGGTCATGTATGTATGTGTGATTGTTGATCAAGTGATGTTCCGGTAACATTGACATAAATGTGGACATGCATGTGTGTGTGATTGTCGCACAAGTAATGCTCTAGTTGCATTGATACTCTGAATGTCGAGAATGGATCAATGAACCAAGAAAAAGTAGGGGAAATACATTTGTTCTACTTCTGGTATTGGTGCATTGACATTTGGAGGGTATGTTATGAATCGATACACGAAGGGGAAATACATTTGTTCTACTTCTGGTATTGGTGCATTGACATTTGGAGTGTATGTTATGAATCGATACACGAATGCGAGAGAAGAGTGGATTAAGGGGTAAAGCGATGTATGCAGAACACCTAATGAGAAATGCTGGTGTAGGTGACATGGCTTAGATTGTAAGTTAGAGTGAGAGACTTTAGAAAAGTCTTCACTACACTATAATGTAAGATTCTCATGTTAGATATATAAGAGCCACAATTATAGAAATAATGGCAGTCTTGGAGTAGACTGGAAAACTAATAAGTCTGACCCTCATTACACAACGTTTTACCCGTCCTCGATTCCTGAATAGACAGTTGCTATAATTAAAAAGGTAAAATACTTGGGATTAATCTTGGATCAGAAACTGTACTGGAAAGATCATCTTGAAGACAGAGTTACAAATGCTCACAAATGTTGGTCGTTGTGCAGAAAAGCTATGGGTTCAAAATGAGGACTACGTCCAAATATGACTCACAGGCTTTACATGAGCGTGATTAGACCAATAATCACCTACGCCTGTGTAGTGTGGTGGACATCAATGGACAAGAAGTGCAACGTAATACCTTTCAAAAAATTCAACGTATGTGCTGTCTAGGAATAAGCGGGGCGTTAAGAACTGCGCAAACAAAAGCGTTGGAGACTGCACATATAACCAATAGACATACGTACAAAGTATGAGGCAACCCTCACAGCAAGACGTCTACAAGTGATGGGTGAATGGATAAATCGAGACCACAAGTCGTACCATCAAAAGATTTTAGAATCTCTAGTTGGTCACATTCAAACGCCAGAAATTTCCGACCGCATTCCTGAAGTGCGGCTTACAGCTACCTGTGATTCGTTTGTGTCAGATAGACGTTCCTTGGAAAATGGAACTTTGGCCCATGTGCCAGTGGGAACCAGCTGCTACACGGATGGGTCCAAGCGAGGAGGAAGGACGTGTCTGGGACTTTTTATTGATGAAGCAGAAGTCGAACTTCACTTCCGCCTCCCTGACCATAACACGGCATTTCAAGCAGAAGTTCGAGCAATCACGGAGTGTGTGAACTGGCTCAGTAACACCTCAAAGCCTAAATATGCCAACATCTTCACAGATAGCCAAATGGCGATTAAAGCAATAACATCGGAAAGGGTCAAATCCAGAACTGTGTTGGACTGTAAAAGAACGATAAATGATTACTCAGCTTGGCTTCAAAGGGCAGAGAACTTCGAGTAATAAACTTGGAAAATTGGAAACCTTTCGAAGCCACGAAGAATGAGTTGAAGCACTGGGCAGTGATGGCTCACAAAACTATTTGGAATAGCGCATCAGTAGGAGTAACTGCAAAGATACTGTGGGGTGACTCAAATGAAAAGAAAACAAGAAGTTTTCTGAAACTAAACAAAATCGATATTAGTAAAATGATGAGTGTTCTAACGGGACACTCAAGCTTACAAGCACATCTTCATCGCATAGGACTAACGCAATATGAAACGACGAATGCAGGGCATGCAGGGAAAGCATCGAAACGATGGAACATTTTCTGTGTCACTGCCCGGCTTTTACACATGCAAGAGCCCAACATTACCAGACTTGGCTTATCTCAGAGGATATGACTGGAAGATACTGAGAAAATTCGTGTCTAGTACCGATTTTCTGTAACTCGTGAGGTATAAAAAGATCATAAATAAGGAGCGCACAACAGGCCGAACCAGTGGCTTAAGTGTATGTCCATGGTCATGAGACGTTTAAACGTCTCCTCTCTTCAAACTAACCTAACCTAGTACGTTGCACTTCTTGTCCATTGATGTCCACCACACTACACAGAACCACCACCATCGGTAGCAATCCAGGGTATTCTGATGTTAATTCTACGGAATCCCTGATGGTTTATTTCAGACAGGTGATGAGAGAGACACAAGATGAATTTCGGAGAGAGCTTAGCTCCATTATGAAGACATTTGGTCCACAGACGAGTCATAGGGCAACACCTATGTACTCGAATAATGAAAATAGGTCGCTCGTTTCTCAAATGAGCGCAGCTTTAAACTTTTCCTCTGGGTTTCCTAAGAACTTGAAAGATTGGAACATTTCATATAACGGCACAGGCAGTGTTTCGGGTTTCCTTTTCAAAGTGGACTGGCGCAAGGTTCTCAATGTCCCTCAGATCATTTAATGGCAAACTTTCAAGTATTTCTGTCGGGTAAAGCAGACGATTGGTACTGGATGTACACCAAGCAAAATCCTAACCTATCATATCCCCTTCAGAAAACTTCTATGATTAGAGAATTCGGCAACTTGGAGAGTGACCATGAGGTGATTAAATTCAAGGTTGGATGTAAAAGTCCAGAGGAGGATAAAACTACTAGGCAAACCAGAATGATCATATAGGCGGACTAATAGAGAATCTTAAACAGGCATACAGGTCACAAAGGGGCTGTAATACGATTTTGAATGAACTCACCAAGATCGTTCAGCGCGACAATGATATAGGATGCTTCGTGGGTAGGATAGAAGATTTGATTACCGAACTAACTGAATTACAGGTATCTGAGGAAGGGGAAGCAGCTAGATCTACAATAGCTAATGCGAACAATAGGATAGCTTTTAATTCTTTTATTAATGGTCTGACGGATCAACAGATAGTCTCGACTATTGATGCAAGTCAGGTTACTACATTCACTGAGGCGGTACAAATTATACAAACATGGCGACAGATGTCCAGCCTTTGGACAGACATGTAGGAAATGTGGGAAACTGAATCATTACGCTAGGGTATGTCGTTCAGTCCGTAATTCGAACACGACGGGCGGCAATAGATTTGCCAATAGACGTGAGAATCGTGATTCCCACGGACGTAATAGAAACATACATCAGGTCCAGGACCAGGGAAACTTCCAGGATCCGGAGATCGTGCATCAGAGATCTCCGGAGTAGGGGATGTGATTGTTAGGTATATATTTAGCGTAAAAACCAATCTCAGGAACTATGTACAGATTGAGGTAGTGAGTGTGGGAAATGCGTTAACATTTCTGATTGACACGGGAGCAGATATCTCTCTATGTAAGGAGGGTCTCCTGAGTGGTTATGAGAGGAATCCGGATGACTACTGCAACTTGACAGGAATCTCGGATGTCGTGATAAGATCTTCGACGGAACTGCGGATGAGGTTCGGGGAGGAAATGGTAGGACACAAGGTACAGATGGTGATTGACGATTTTCCGATAGGTACTGACGACATTATCAGAAGGGATTTTTTGTCCAGATTCGGGTGCAACATAGATTATGAGAGTTATGTGTTGACATTTGTGTTGAATAATGGCATCATAACCCTTCCGATCAGTGACAATGCGTTCAGGTTTAATCAGATTATGATCCCAACTAGAAGTGAGGTGATTTTACCATTCGACATGGGACCAATCGAGGGCAGTGTAGTACTCACTAGGGAAATCACGGAGGGTGTGTATTTGGCGAATGTTATAGTTCCTGGGAATGGGAATCAGCATATACGGATGCTGAAAGTGACAGACAAAGTTACGTACGTGAAGAACCTGAAGATTGAGACAATTTCGTTGAGGATGTATGATGTGATACAGGTTGGTGACGATAGCGTTAGGGAGGGACATGATGAGGAAAGATTTAAGGAACTGTTGGAGAAATTTACCTTGGATAACCTAAGTAACAGGCATAGAGAGGAGCTTATACATATTCTATGTGAATATCAATCGGCATTCCACTTGGATGGAGAGGATTTAACAACTAACAACTTCTACAAGCAGTTCATACAGTTGCATGACAGTACTCCAGTATATATGAAAAATAACAGATTGCCCCAGGCACAAACTCAGGAAATCAATTCTCAAGTACGGGATTTATTAAGAAGCAGAATTGTGGAACCATCTGTTAGCCGGTATAATGCGCCTTTACTTCTGGTCCCGAAGAAAGGACAAACGGATTTAAGTAAATGGAGACTAGTTGTTGACTACAGGAAATTGAATGACAGAATAGTTAATGACAAATTTCCTTTGACTCGATTGGAGGACATTTTGGATAAATTGGGAAGGGCCAAATATTTTTCAACTCTGGATATGACTAGTTCATTTTGATTTTGCAATAGTTTTTGCAAATTATTTAATATAAATTTTAAATGGACAAACTTTGATTTGATGTCGCAGAAAGACACGTTCGCACACTTCGTGGTTGGAAAACGAAAAGGGGCGATTAAACTTTATTCACGTACGACTTTAACTCTAGCTCATACAGTTAACAAAATATCCCAAGTTGGGCGAATTTAATTATATTCAATTATTGTTCATTTACTCTAATATTTTATACTCCAGAGCAATTCAAACTTATTAACTATTGGCAATTCATATTACAACATCTAATATTCAGTTAAATTCATTAGAAATTCAAGTTAAGCTAATGTAGTACTTAAATTGAGGGTGCATAAATCTAATGTATAATGCCGATTCAACACCGGCCCCGTTGAAGGGCTGTAAGTCTTCAATCAATGGGAATGGCTGCCAATTTGTGTATCGGTCTCTTATATATCCCATTTTTTGTTCGAATCTCTGCTACCCTGACTTTTCCATCCTTGCCTTGTACCACGTTGATTACTCTTCCGGTTAGCCATTCTTGTGGGGGCAGGTTGTCTTCGTGGACGAGAACTAGTTTGCCAATTTGCAAGTTGGGTTGCTCGTAGAACCATTTCGTTTTGGTCTGTAGTCCTAGAACATAATCCTTCGACCAAGACCTCCAGAACCGCTGTTTGAGTGTGCAAAGCATTTGCCATCGCTTCAAAAACCTCAGCTTGTTGTCGTTGACGTCGACGTTTGATCCTGGCGGCAGCGAACGAAGACCATCTCCGATTAGCAGATGTCATGGAGTTAGTGCTTCCCCGTCGTTTGGATCTGAAGAGAGCGGTGATATTGGCCGACTGTTCAGTACAGCCTCCACTTCTGCCAGCATCGTTCCCATCTCTTCTGCGGTCAGCAAAGCATTTCCTACTGCTCGCAATAGTAGAAATTTCGCCTGCTTCACTGCGGCTTCCCAGAGACCGCCGAAGGGCGGAGCGCGTGGTGGTATAAAGGCGAACTCTACCCCGTTCGACGCTCCGAATGATACGATTGCTTCCTTTTGTTTGCTGAATTCCTCCTGTAGTTCTTTTAGACATCGACTGGCCCCTACGAAGTTGGTCGCGTTGTCGCAATACACAGTTCTGGGAAGTCCTCTTCGACAAATGAACCTTTTAAAACAAAGAATGAAACAATCAGATGATAAATTCGAGACTAACTCTAAGTGCACCGCTTTCGAAGTGAAACAGACAAAGACCGCAATGTACATTTTAATTGGAGGTCTGCCGCGAATCCTTGTAGATATGTTTACGGGACCACAAAAGTCGACACCAACAACTAAAAATGGTCTTGGGCAAGTGTCCCATTATTTGCGTCATTAACTTCGGTTTATAATGAAAACAATGGACACATTGTCGGACAATTTTATTACAAATTTCTTTGGCGTTTATTAGCCACACATTTTCTCTCAACAAAGACACCAACGCTTTCGTACCAGCGTGACAGTTCATAATATGCAGATTTCTCACAAATAAAGTAACGAAATTTGTTAATTTTGGCAGTAACAATGGGAATTTTGTATTAAAAGGCATTGGAGCATTCAACAACCTTCCGCCAACTCTAAGAAGCGAAAACGATCTGCCGTCTTCAGTAAAATTGTGCATAAAGGGAGTCAATTTCTGAATACTAGAATTGAGTGCAATGGATTTACTTAATTTATTGATTTCCTCAGAAAAATAATGTTTCTGGACAATTTCAACTAGTTTTAGAAAAGACCGTCCTATTTCCTTGTGAGTAACTGCGCGCGTTTTTGCTATACCGCGATTTTTAACATTGTCCACGAATCGAAAAACATATGATGTTATTCTTAACAGCCTTTGGTACGAAGATTGTTTTTCTATTAATTCAATTATTTCATTCTTATTTTCCATTACCGTGAAAACGGGAGAAGATTTTCGTTTCTCTAATGACATTTGTTCTTTTGTTAATGGAAAATGATGATTTACGGGCCACATACCGCTTTCTTTTAATAAGAATGGAGGTCCATTAAACCATATCGACTTTTGTAATTCATTAATATCGCACCCTCTTGATACTATGTCAGCAGGGTTTTGCTTAGTTGGAACGTGTCGCCACGTAGTTCCACTTGACCATTCCTGAATCTCCGCGACTCTATTAGCCACAAATGTCGTGAGAGTGGATGGATGGGTATGTATCCAATGCAATGTGATTTCGGAATCAGTCCAAAATGTCACACTCTCAATTTCAAATTTCAACATTCTTTCTATTCTAGCCCACATATCAGCTAACAAATGTGCAGCGCACAACTCAAGCCTTGGAAGTGATTTTGTTTTTAAAGGCGCTATTTTGGATTTGGCAGTTAGTAAATTACAAACAATATTGCTCGATATGTTGCTCCTGATGTAAAGGCAACATCCATACGCCCGAATGGAGGCATCAGCAAATCCATGTATTTGAACAATTGCTGTAGAGGTTGTGTGCAGAAATCGTGGTATTTTCACTGTATTTATTTGAGATAAATCGTCCTTGAAATTCTCCCATGCTGTATTCACACGCATTGGAACTGATTCATCCCAGTCAAGCTTTTGAACCCATAATTCTTGCAAAAGTATTTTCGCTTTCACTACTATGGGACAGACGAGGCCTAGGGGATCGAATAAGCGTGCAGAAACAGATAAAATATTTCGTTTTGTGGCTTTTAAATTATTTAAATATCCATCCAATCGGAATATAAATATATCGCTATTCGGCATCCAATGAATACCCAAAGCCTTAGCAGATTCTGAGTCATTATATAAGTTTTTTGTGTCAACTTCTGGGCTACAAAATTGTTCATGATTTGAGAACCACTTTGTTAATCTAAAACCGGCTGAATTTAATATTTGAGAAACCTCATTTCGAATATTTAAGAGGTCTTCCAAATTATCAGATCCTGTAAGCAAATCATCAACATAAAAATCGCTTCGAATTATGTTCGATGTTACAGGCATATTGTTTTTGTAAAGGTCACTTAAGTACACCAAACTTTTTATGGCCAAATATGGTGCTGATGACGTTCCATATGTCACAGTATTTAGACGATATGTCCTCAACGGATCTGTTGGACTTTTTCTATATAAAATGAGTTGAAAATTGCGATCAGCCTCGCCAACTAAGACTTGGCGGTACATTTTTTCAATATCAGCAGTAACGACAAACTTATGACACCGGAAACGGAGCAATATCGAATAGAGATCTTCTTGAATGGTTGGTCCAACCATGAGTAAATCATTTAGTGAAATGTGAGACGAAGATTGACTTGAAGCGTCAAAAACGACGCGAAGTTTGGTAGTTAGGCTCTGTGGCCGTAGGACGCACTGATGAGGGATGAAATAATGAGCACCCGTTGGTATAGATTCATTTAATATGGACATATGACCTAAGTTTATATATTCATCCATGAAATTGTGATAAAGTTCTCTTATTTTTTCGTCCCTTGAAAGTCTACGTTCAAGTGAAAGAAAACGGCGATGGGCTTGCTCGAATGAAGATCCTAAAGCTGATGGGTCAGACTTGAATGGTAACGAAACCTCAAACCTTCCTGTTTCTAGTCGTCGGACCGATTTTAGATATGACTCTTCACATTTTTGTTGTTCATCTGTAAAAACTGTTTTTGCTTTTCCTGGAAGATTTTGTAACTCCCAAAATTTTTGTACAACAGTATCTAAATACTTTTAATTTAAAATATTGTTATTTAGATGAAGAACGCTTAAGCTTGAACTCTCTGACTGATTGTACTTGCCAGCTACAATCCAGCCCAATGACGTCTTTTGAAGAGTTGGGTGACAAATACTTCGCTTTATTTGTCCAACACATAGCAAGTCGAAGAACACTTCGGCTCCTATTAGTAAATCAACACGTTGTGATTTGAAAAAGAAGGGATCCGCTAATTCTATATTCCCTGGAATTTTCCAAGAACTTGTGGGAATACTTCTATCAGGCTGAAGGTTAGTAATGGAACGTAGCACCCAGAACTTTGAAGAAAATTGTGAACTATTAACTCTAGATTTGACAGTAATATGCACACTGTGTTTCGAAAATGAGTCCATTTCTCCAACACCAGTCAAATTCAAAGTACCCTTTTCCTTAGTTACATTCAATTTCTGCACCAGATCTTCAGTTATCAAATTAGGCTGAGAACCGGAGTCAAGTAGTGCTCGAGCTAAAATATAATTACCAGCTTTCGTTCTCACTTGAACGACTGCTGTCGCAAGAATCACACTGTCATTAGAGGATGAATGATTTGATGAAGCTCGAGATGTCGAAGGTTGCTCCGAATTGCTTGTGTTTTCTCTTTGGGATGTAGTGGTATATCTATGCAAAAGAGAGTGATGAGATCCACTACAAACTCGACATCTCTCACACTTGCATTTCGCAACTGTATGACCTCTTTTGAGACAATTTATACATGCCGGAACGGCTTTTATGAAATTAAATCTCTCTATGACTTCCATTGCAGAGAAAGAGGGACACATTTCAATAATGTGCTGATTTGATTTACATAAAATACATTTATCTAATGACTGCTTCGATTTGGAGCAAGACAATGACGTTTTCATGTTCTTCTTAGGTGAAAAATCTTGTTTGTGTTTTACATTTTTTGGTTTAGAAGTTGAAGATTCGTCTGCAGATATGTGTTGATATCGCTTGTTCAAAGCAGCTTCGCAATCACACCATAAAGGCAAATTCTCAAAATCAAGTTGTTCTTCCCATTTTGATTTCGTGACTGGGTCAACTTTCGACATAGCTAAGTGTATGAGCATTGCGTTAGCAATGTTCTTATCGTCACCAATTGACAATAGCGAGTCATATATCGCAGAAACAGTATCAATTATGCTTCTTAAAGCAGAAGCCGAAGGCTTTTGTATGTCGGGAAGATCAAATAATTTTGAAATATTATCAAAGAAGATGAGGCAATTATTGTCATAAACCCTTTTTAAACTGGCCAATGCTTTAGGATAATTTCTTTCAGATATTTGGAAAGCCTTGACTGTTCCTAAAGCCTCATCTGATAAGCAAGAAATCAGATGGTTAAATTTCTCAATATCCGTTAAAGTTGAATCATTATCCACCAGATTTTCAAATAGGCTCATAAAATTCTTATAATCGGCATATTTACCACTAAACTTTGGAAGCCTCATGTTTGGAAGTCTGGATTGGTGTGTTTGTGCACAAAAAGAGGTCTCCGGCATACTAGATTTCCTATTTCTACTAATTAAACTTATAAGAAGAGCTTTGGTGCTAACACAAATGTCCTCAAGCTCAGCTCTCTCGCTATTTTTTGGGTCTAAAAAGTCTAAATCCGACTGTATGTTCATTGCTTGTTCTATATACGTTTTTAGTATATCTAAGCGGCATTCTAATTCCACAGGATTGAACGAAATGGTTTTATTTGCTATTGATTGGCGAATTCTAATTATACTTTCAATAACTTTACATTTCTTTTAAAGCAGTTTCTCTACTTCAATATCGGTATTTTGATGTTTTTTACCACCCATGATATTCTATAGTTATTAAGTCTGCTCACATATACTACCGCTGTAATTGCTGCTTTTTGCAATTTTACGAGACTTTCCTCCGCAATGCGTAGATCTTGGTATAATTGACTTCTTTTCAGCAACAATCGAATATTTAGGACTAGCTCCAAAAGATATATTTTCACAAGATTTAAACTCACAAATTCTTTAAGAAATCTGGTAAATTTTACTTTTTTCTATTTTTTTTTTTGTATTATTCTTTATTCACAAGTTTGTTTACTTTTCTGTCAGTGATACTATTTCTAATAAGGTATTAGCACTTTAGTGATATCGGTTACTATTTTACGACGATAAACTTGTTATCGGCAGCTTGATGGCGAATGTTTATTGGTTTCAGTCGTACTGCATTATCGACATTACCGACAAATATACTATCGAGTAATCGGATTTAGAGTGATACAGAATAGAAAAGAAAGAGTTACCATAGATAATGCGATAAATGATAGAAATGAAAGAAAGTGAATTGACAAATTCTTCGAATTAGGAGATTTAAGAGCGAGATTATTCTCTGTGTGAGAATTGGTGTGGTGCGATTTTTGTTGTTCACTTCTACTCACGATATTTATGTGTTTCAATTAAAATTTGACAACTGCATTTACTCCAAGCAAACAGAATAATTTATGTCTCGCAAAGAGCGGTTTTAGTTGCTAGCGGAATTGACAAAATTGACAGAATGCCTTCTAAATTATTATTATAATAATAATTTAGAGATGATTTAACACAAATTATTCTGTAAGCTCGTTACCTTAGTGTTATATCTCCGGGATTGGTCAGTACTCCCCTTAGTTCCTTTTCGGCAGACGCAACAGTCACAGCGAGACATGAAGAAGCATCACTTTATTAACTGCAACAACAGGAGAACTCTCCAGTAATCAGCACCACGGTCTGAAGAAGCTACTCGAAGATGTATATAGCTTGATCACAGGTTATCCACAAATCGAATTTTCAATTATTTGAAGTAATTTATCAAATAAATTGTTGACAGTGAATTAAAACAATAACGGCAACAGAAGTGTTCGACCGAATGTGGGTTCTAGCTACTTCACCAACTGGAGTTTTATTTACTTGAAGTAAATTATCAAATAAACCTTTGCAATAATTTAGCAAAACTCCTTTTTTAATTTGTCCCTGCTCGGGCGCCAAATGATTTTGCAATAGTTTTTGCAAATTATTTAATATAAATTTTAAATGGACAAACTTTGATTTGATGTCGCAGAAAGACACGTTCGCACACTTCGTGGTTGGAAAACGAAAAGGGGCGATTAAACTTTATTCACGTACGACTTTAACTCTAGCTCATACAGTTAACAAAATATCCCAAGTTGGGCGAATTTAATTATATTCAATTATTGTTCATTTACTCTAATATTTTATACTCCAGAGCAATTCAAACTATGCTTATTAACTATTGGCAATTCATATTACAACATCTAATATTCAGTTAAATTCATTAGAAATTCAAGTTAAGCTAATGTAGTACTTAAATTGAGGGTGCATAAATCTAATGTATAATGCCGATTCAACACATTTCATCAGATAGATTTGGATGCACAGTCTAGACCATACACGGCCTTTTCGACCCCGGATGGTCATTTCCAATACACGAGACTTCCTTTCGGGTTGAAGATATCGTCAAATAGTTTTCAACACATGTTGACAATAGCATTATCAGGATTAGAGTCTGAGGCCTTTTTATACGTGGACGATATTATAGTTTTTGGATGTAGTCTGAATCATCATAACGCAAATCTGGTGAAGGTCTTAGATCGTCTGAAAAAGTGCAATCTGAAACTTAATGCAGGAAAATGTTGTTTCCTCAGCCAAGAGGTGGTTTATTTAGGATACTTGATAACCGCAAATGGGATACGACCGGACCCGGGGAAATATGAGGCGATAACGAAATACCCAGTTCCAAAAAACGCCGACGAAGTGAGACAATTCCTGGCATTTTGTAATTACTATAGAAGGTTTACAGGAATTGCAGAGTGTTTTAACAAACTGGTAAAATAGGGTCAGAAATTTGAATGGACCGATGAATGCCAGACGTCTTTCGAGACTCTAAAGGAGAAGTTGGTGAGTCCGCCGATCATGCAATATCCCGAGGGATTGGGGACGCCAGACCTATCTCGTATGCGAGCCGATCTTTGGACAAACATGAGCGTATCAAACCTGTTATTGAGAAGGAGATTTAATGTCGTAACTGACCATAGGCCACTAGAAGCACTATTTTCACATGAAAATCCAAGATCAAAACTAACGAGAATTCGTTTAGAATTAGCTGACTATGACTTCGAAATCAGATATAAGAAAGGCTCGAAAATACTTACGCAGACGCACTTTCCAGGATACAAATTGACTCCGATTTGTTGAGGGACATGATTCCAACCGAGATAGGCGAAACGACAAAAAGCACATTAGTGCTCACAAGAGGCATGAGAAACAAGACGACGGGCTGTAGAAGATAAAAAGACATGTTCCACTGCAGCTGAAGAGCTCAAAATGTGGGAGTGCACATCGAAGAAAGACATAAAACGTGCAAGAAAATTGACGTTAGTCTTGGATAGGAAGTATTCAAAGGGAATACAGATAGAGAACAATAACGAGTTGAGTGAAACAATAGTGTGTTGTAGTGACAATCCCTATTATTTAGATAATATTTTGGAGAAGCTACTCTCACAACTAGAGGAGTTGAATTATAGAAGTTATGCACTCAGTAAGGGTGAATACGTATTCAACATGATTACCCACGACGGTAAGAAGATGCAGTGTGAACTGACAAAATACGTAATAGTGACGCTTAATACGGACAAAGGAGGTGAAATCAGTAGCTAGGGCCTTAGTAGAGGACCTGATTTTGAAGTATGGGATTTTCAGGAAGTTAAAATCTGACAGAGGCACTGAATTTACAAATGACTTGATGAAGGGAATTTGCACTCTGTTGAGGATTGAACAATGTTTCTCGACCCCATAGGTTTAGGTTAGGGTGGCAGCCGTATTTTTATACAAGCTCACATAGACCAGTTTAGGTCCCTAGTGTTACCACGGGCTGAAATGCCCCTCATCGAAACCAACCTGTTTGATATACAAATTTGTCGATATTACGAATATCGGTACTGGAAAGATCTGTTAGGCTGCCTAGAAAAGCCGACCCCAGTATGTCCAGTCGTCGTTTACTCAGAGCGGGACAGTCGCATAGCAAGTGCTCAATGCTCTCCACTTCTTCCTCATCTCCACAGCTTCGTCAGAAGTCATTAGAGTCAATACCCAATCTTTTGGCGTGTTCGCCGATCAAGCAGTGTCCCGTCAGAACTGATACTAACGTAGACAATCTTTGCCTCTCTAGTGCGAGGAGATATTTTGATCTTCTCAGGTCATAGCTTGGCCAGATTTGTCTAGCTACGTTGGACTGTCTGATTGCCTCTTGCCTAACCCAAAGCTTGCACGTGGATAGTGGCGCACCAATATATGCAAATTCTTCGAGAATTTGTAATGTCGTCCCTTTCCTAGCAAGTTCATCGGCTTTGCAGTTCCCCGGGATATCCCTATGCCCAGGCACCCATATGAGGTGTATGTTAAACTGCTCAGCCATCTCGTTAAGAGATCTGCGGCAGTCGAGGGCTGTTTGTGAATTTAGGGATGTTGCCTCCAGAGAATTAATGGCAGCCTGGCTGTCCGAGTAAATGACAACGCCAGTGTTGGTTACTATGTTGCGACTCAGCCACTTGGCTACTTCCCATATTGTCATTATTTCGGCTTGATAGACACTGCAGGTATCTGGTAGTCTGTGAGCTATATCCAATCTAAGCTCTGCACAGTGTACTCCGAAGCCAACCTTTGCATCAAGCTTCGAACCATCCGTGTAAAAGTGGAGATGGTTTCTATTACCTGGTATTCTTCCAACCCATTCATCTCTGGCGGGAATCATAGTGATGTAATTTCTCTCGAAGGTGTACACCGTTGGTATATAGTCCACTCGGTCGGTTACCATAGCACTACACTTTGATATCGTCATGTGACCGTAGTTTTTGTACCTCCACATTGATAGGCAGTTTAATCTTATTGCCGCTTTGGTTGCAACTTCTCTCGCCACAATATTAATCGGCAGTATATGGAGTAGGACTTGTAGAGACTCGGTCGCTGTAGTCCTTAAGGCTCCGCTTATGATCAGGCAGGCAGTTCTCTGAACCTTTGTTAGTAGGTTGGTAATGGTTAGTTTGTCAGTTGCCGTCCACCATACCACAATGCCGTATAGCAGTATAGGACGAACTACTGCTATATATATCGACCCCATATCATCATGAGACTCTGGGCACGGCAGAGAGAAACCACCGGGTATTGAACGAATATTTCTTATCATTTGTCAGCGATGACAATTGGTCCGTTTGGGTTCCGTATTATTCATTCGCGTATCATCCTCATGTTGACACTGAGTTTTCCCCATTTCGAGAGATTACCGAGTATGCCTGGTGAAGCTATAACACATAGTGCGAGGGTTTATGACTTAGACAATTATGCAAACGAGATGAAAGTTAGACTAAAACATTCATTAGAGTATGCTAGGAGGTTAATACAGAGAACAAAGGAAAAAAGACAACTAGAGTCACATAAGGGAACAAACATAATAGACTTGGAGATAGAAGATTAGGTGTTACTGAGATCAGAGAATAGGCAAAAACATGAATCTCCGTATCAAGGCCCCTATGAGGTCATCAGCGTTGATGGTGTGAATGTAACGATTAGAATCGATTCGAAAGAAAAGGTTGTTCACAAAAATGCACTTAAGAAATACAAAGAAAATATATAATACAATTAACGTTAAGTATGTCGTTATGACCAAAGAAATATAGAATTTAAAAAAAATATGTAATTAGATATATAAGCAAATTATAAGCTTTAAAAACAAAAAAAAAGAATTTTTTATGACAAATAAATATTGTAAACAAACAAAAAAATATAAGTGTCAATAGAATATAAGGTTACATATTGTAGTACTTGTAGAATGTAATAGTACACTTGAGAAAATCATACGAAGGTGTAGTGTAAGCATAACATAGCGTAACCATGAAACATTGTCAAATGCAAACAGACACTTTTTCTCCATGCATACACTTGGTGCGGTTTGCTGTGTATATGAAGTAATATACAACAAAGAACTCCGCTCCGTATGGTCATGTATGTATGTGTGATTGTTGACCAAGTGATGTTCCGGTAACATTGACATAAATGTGGACATGCATGTGTGTGTGATTGTCGCACAAGTAATGCTCTAGTTGCATTGATACTCTGAATGTCGAGAATGGATCAATGAACCAAGAAAAAGTAGGGGAAATACACTTGTTCTACTTCTGGTATTGGTGCATTGACATTTGGAGTGTATGTTATGAATCGATACACGAAGGGGAAATACATTTGTTCTACTTCTGGTATTGGTGCATTGACATTTGGAATGTATGTTATGAATCGATACACGAATGCGAGAGAAGAGTGGATTAAGGGGTAAAGCGATGTATGCAGAACACCTAATGAGAAATGCTGGTGTAGGTGACATGGCTTAGATTGTAAGTTAGAGTGAGAGACTTTAGAAAAGTCTTCACTATACTATAATGTAAGATTCTCATGTTAGATATATAAGAGCCACAATTATAGAAATAATGGCAGTCTTGGAGTAGACTGGAAAACTAATAAGTCTGTCCCTCATTACACAACGTTTTACCCGTCCTCGATTCCTGAATAAGACAATTGCTATAATTAAAAAGGTAAAATACTTGGGATTAATCTTGGATCAGAAACTGCACTGGAAAGATCATCTTGAAAAAAGAGTTACAAAGGCCCACAGATGTTGGTCGTTGTGCAGAAGAGCTATGGGTTCAAAATGAGGACTACGTCCAAATATGACTCACAGGCTTTACATGAGCGTGATTAGACCAATAATCACCTACGCCTGTGTAGTGTGGTGGACATCAATGGACAAGAAGTGCAACGTAATACCTTTCAAAAAATTCAACGTATGTGCTGTCTAGGAATAAGCGGGGCATTAAGAACTGCGCCAACAAAAGCGTTGGAGACTGCACATCTAACCAATAGACATCCTTACAAAGTATGAGGCAACCCTCACAGCAAGACGTCTACAAGTGATGGGTGAATGGATAAATCGAGACCACAAGTCGTACCATCAAAAGATTTTAGAATCTCTAGTTGGTCACATTCAAACGCCAGAAATTTCCGACCGCATTCCTGAAGTGCGGCTTACAGCTACCTGTGATTCGTTTGTGTCAGATAGACGTTCCTTGGAAAATGGAACTTTGGCCCATGTGCCAGTGGGAACCAGCTGCTACACGGATGGGTCCAAGCGAGGAGGAAGGACGGGTCTGGGACTTTTTATTGATGAAGCAGAAGTCGAACTTCACTTCCGCCTCCCTGACCATAACACGGCATTTCAAGCAGAAGTTCGAGCAATCACGGAGTGTGTGAACTGGCTCAGTAACACCACAAAGCCTAAATATGCCAACATCTTCACAGATAGCCAAATGGCGATTAAAGCAATAACATCGGAAAGGGTCAAATCCAGAACTGTGTTGGACTGTAAAAGAACGATAAATGATTACTCAGTCCATGGTCAATTGCGTATTTGCTAGGTATCAGGACACAACGGAGTGATTGGAAATAAACGGGCAAACAGCTTGTCTTCAAAGGGCAGAGAACTTCGAGTAATAAACTTGGAAAATTGGAAACCTTTCGAAGCCACGAAGAATGAGTTGAAGCACTGGGCAGTGATGGCTCACAAAACTGTTTGGAATAGCGCAACAGTAGGAGCAACTGCAAAGATACTGTGGGGTGACCCAAATGAAAAGAAAACAAGAAGTTTTCTGAAACTAAACAAAATCGATATTAGTAAGATGATGAGTGTTCTAACGGGACACTCAAGCTTACAAGCACATCTTCATCGAATGCAGGGCATGCAGGGAAAGCATCGAAACGATGAAACATTTTCTGTGTCACTGCCCGGCTTTTACACATGCAAGATCCCAACATTACCAGACTTGGCTTATCTCAGAGGATATGACTGGAAGATACTGAGAAAATTCGTGTCTAGTACCGATTTTCGGTAACTCGTGAGGTAGAAAAAGATCATAAATAAGGAGCGCACAACGGGCCGAACCACTGGCTTAACCCATTTCTTACCGCCGTGTGTTTGAACACACGTTTATCATATCTAGACTTTAAGTTAATATAAAACACAGATAAATATATATAATTAAATATGTGGGGTGATTATATTAAGGTTTAATCTATTACCAAAAGAAAAATATTTTTGGAAAGTTTTCCCAAGCTCCACTTCTTCACAAGGGATGTTTAAAAAGTGTCCAAAAATAGACTATTTTTAAATTAATTATACAATATATATAAAAACATAAAAATTATTTAATATGTATAGGCTTGTGTTCCCAAATGTCAAAATAATAACGTAAAATATTTTACCCTCCACATTAGTAGATATACCGGATACTAGGTGGCAGCAAATATTGGCGTGTGTTTCACCACACGCTGGTACTGATAATACTAATTGAATGCGAATATTCATTCCGATGAGAACCCGTTGACCGAAGTAGCAGGTATTATTTCTTATATTGTTTATTTTGTTTTTTGTTGCTAATTATGTCTGAGTTTATAGGCTCAATTGAAGTAATTTATACATCCGCTGTTGACGATTTTGGTGGTCCGGAAGTAGAATTGCAACAGGAGTTCTAAACCAAACATATATATCGCCCGGCAATCGATTTCAAACCGGTTTGGAAAAAACGAAGAGAACTGCCTACGATATTCACCCTGTACATGAGCCATTGATAAAGGAAAGCAAGACCCATTGCTCCAAATCATAAGCGAAAAAAGTCCATTTGAATTATTTCAACTATTCTTCGACGATGAAATAATTGATCTGCTTGTAGACGAAACAAATCGATATGCTTCCCAACAAAATATTAGCAAAATGTTCGACAAACATCTATTACAACGATTCATGGGAATTCTTTTATTTTCTGGGTATCACAATATCCCACAAACTACATTGTATTGGAGCTTAGACCATGATTCGCCAAACAATGTCGCGGAACATATTCACGAAGTTGAAAGCGAACTTTCATATCGCTAACAATGACAATTTAGATATTTCTGATAAGTTCGCGAAGGTTCGGCCATTGTTTGACATGCTCAACAAACGTTAAGAGAGAGGCTTCTGCGCAACCGGCACTGTTCGATTCAATCGTGTTGCCGGCACCCCTTTGAAAACTGGGAAAAAAGCCTTGAAAAAGCACGAAACCGACTATGCATACGATGTACAAAATGACGTTATGGTAATTCGTTGGATGGATAATTCTGAAGTTACTATCGCAACCAATTACGACAAAATCGACCCAATGGTATCAGTGCAACGATACAGCAAAGAAAATAAGAAAAAAGTTGGTATTCAACAGCCCCTCGCATTTAACAATTACAACAGACATATGGGCGGCGTGGACTTACACGACAATGGGGTTGCCAATTGCCGTATCGGCATTCGCGGCAAAAAGTGGTGGTGGCCGCTCTGGGTTCAATGTTTGGACAGCGCTGTTGTTAATGCATGGAAACTGCATTGCTTCGTAGCAGCTTCGAAAAAGGTAAAGCCAATGTCACAGCTTGACTTTAAAAATTCGGTGACCAAGTCTCTTCTTCTTTCGTCGGAGGATGCAATGGCTGAAATCGAACCTTCATCTAGTGACGGTTCAGACAAATTATAGGCAACAAAACCTTCCGAGAGTAGACGACTTACACGTTTCATTAAAAAACAGTAATCGTCGCCGTTGCATTGTGTGTACACCAAAAGCCACCATATTCATGTGTGAGAAGTGCAACATCCACCTTCAATCGGAAAATTGCTTCAAATTGTTCCACGAAAACAAATTATTTTATTTGCAACGTCGCAACACACGTCCAAACAAAAAAACCAAGAATTGATATTCCATGTTATCTTCTTTTTATTCTCAAATAAATACTTAAAACCAAAAATACCGTTTTTTACTCACCTTAACCTACCTTTTTTTTACCTGAAACTACCTTCAAATAATACTTGCTATCATACTTACCTAAATACGTACCATAATCAACTTCAATAACTAAAAAAATCGTACCAAACAAAAGTTTCAAACACACCAGCATGTGGTCAAACACACGGCAATTTTCAGAAAAACTGCTTATCGGAAAAAAAATTTTTGTCTGCAAATATTAAAAATCATAATATAAGACGTTTCTGAAAGTTTCATTAAAAAATTCCAACCTTTAAATTTGCGGTAATTAATGGGTTAAGTGTATGTCCATGGTCATGAGACGTTTAAACGTCTCCTCTCTTCAAACTAACCTAACCTAGTACGTTGCACTTCTTGTCCATTGATGTCCACCACACTACACAGAACCACCACCATTGGTAGCAATCCAGGGTATTCTGATGTTAATTCTACGGAATCCATGATGGTTTATTTCAGACAGGTGATGAGAGAGACACAAGATGAATTTCGGAGAGAGCTTAGCTCCATTATGGAGACATTTGGTCCACAGACGAGTCATAGGGCAACACCTATGTACTCGAATAATGAAGATAGGTCGCACGTTTCTCAAATGAGCGCAGCTTCAAACTTTTCCTCTGGGTTTCCTAAGAACTTGAAAGATTGGAACATTTCATATAACGGCACAGGCAGTGTTTCGGGTTTCCTTTTCAAATTGGACGTTCTGGCGCAAGCTTCTCAATGTCCCTCAGATCATTTAATGGCAAACTTTCAAGTATTTCTGTCGGGTAAAGCAGACGATTGGTACTGGATGTACACCAAGCAAAATCCTAACCTAACATATCCCCTTCAGAAAATTTCTATGATTAGAGTATTCGGCAACTTGGAGAGTGACCATGAGGTGATTTTGAGAATTTCCACTAGAAAGCAACATGCCAAGGAATATAATGACGATTTCCACTCTACCATAGTGCAAATGAATCAAAGACTAGGGACTCCGATGGTCGATGCGACACTGATAGAAATTATCAAGAAGAATGTTAACCCAGGCCTTAAAATCATGTTGTTTATTTCTAATCCGAAAGACTTGGTGGAACTCAGGGATATAGCTCGAAAAGCTGAGAAAGTTATTCTCGAGAATAAATCACAGAAACCGATCTCGTCAAGTGAATGAGATTTCTGTTGAAGATGTCGATGAATCCGAGGAGGAATCGGATCCTCAGATCCCTGAAAATAGCCTGACCTCAGCTTAAGAGAGATTATTCAGGTATAAAATGCTGGAATTGCCTACAAATGGGGCATAGCTATATTTATTGCCTTGCGGAAACCAGGCACGTTTTCTGTTTCAAATGTGGTCAAAATGTAGTAACCCACATCGGAAAAAACGGCGTCGGATCGATCAACTTCATGCAAATCCCAACATTTCGGGTCCGACATATTACCAGACTTGACTCATCTCAGAGGGTATGACTGGAAGATACTGAGAAACTTCGTGTCTAGTACCGATTTTCTGGAACTCGTGAGGTATAAAAAGATCATAAATAAGGAGCGCACAACAGGCCGAACCACTGGCTTAAGTGTATGTCCACGACATGAGACGTTTAAACGTCTCCTCTCTTCAACCTAACCTAACTTCATAACAGCTTACAGAACTACCCTGCGTGTAATTACAAACCCAACTTGAGAATTTTTACGCCTTTCGCGAGTATAAAAGTTTGTGACAGAGATTTAATTTGTTTATTGAACTCAGGGGCAAGTGTTTCAGTTTTAGGAAAGGGAAGTCTAGATTTTATCAATAATAACAATATCAAGATGGAAAATCTTAGATCAAGCATTTCGACTGCTAATGGCTCGAAAAATGATGTTTTGGGATATTGCTCACTTCCAGTGACATTTAAAGAGGTTACAAATACTATCGTTTTTTATATAGTGCCAACCCTATCTCAAGAAGGTTATGTTGGAATAGCAGACTCGAGGTCATACACAGCATATCAAGCCTGGAGTTACAATGTAACACCGATGCACCATTTCACGATCTCAACGATGAGCAAAGATTAGAACTTGACTCTAAAATTTTAAAATTTCCATCATTTGAGAGATTAGGACTTGGGTCCACGACTCTGATAGAACATAACATTGACACAGGAGATGCAACTCCGGTAAAATCTAGACATTACCTGCTTTCGCCCCCACGCCAAGCAGAAGTCTACGAGGAATTAGCTAGGCTCTTGTCCCTTGATGTAATCGAGGAATCGAACTCCCCTTGGTGTAGCCCTTTTGTCACAGTAAACCGTACCCGCTCCCTCACAATAATGGACTTCTGAGTCGTCTACTTAAAAGATGCGTATTTCCAAATTAAATGGTCGGAGACCTCCAAGGAAAAGACTGCTTTTGCAGTACCGGGACGCGGTCCTTATCAATATAAGGTAATGCCGTTCGGGGTCTGCAACGGTCCCTAAACGATGAGTCGTCTCATGGACAAAACTATACCTTCAAGGATTATCTACTTAGACGACCTTCTCGTTTGCAGCCCAGATTTTGATAGTCATATGATATTAATCGAGGAGGTAGCACAATGTCTCAGAAATGCAGGCCTTACAATCAATGTAAGAAAGAGCAAATTCTGCCAACGGGAGATAAAATATCTTGGCTACAGAATATGAGGTGGAATTTTGAATGTTGACCCCGATAAAGTCGAGGCAGTTGTACAATTCCATTTGCCTAAGTCCTCCCGTCAGGTCAGACGTTTCGTTGGTATGGCCAACTGGTATCGCTCATTCATTGAGAATTTTTCTGATTTATCTGGACCCCTGACCGATTGCCTTCAAAAATCAAATAAACCTTTCCGCCTCTCACCTGAAGCCACTGATTCATTATCGAAATTGAAAAGTGCGCTGTCAAGCGCTCCCGTACTGGCACAGCCTGACTTCAAGCGAGAATGGTCCAATGCGATGTGTCACGAGTAGGAGTAGGTGCTGTCCTATATCAGTTGGGTGACGATGGGAAGGAGCATCCCATTGCGTTTGTGTCACAGAAGTTGAACAAAGCACAACGCAACTACACCGTGACAGAGCTGGAGTGTTTAGCGGCCATCATGTGTGTACAGCGCTTCAGACCTTACATCGAAGGTCTGCCCTTTAAAATCGTCACTGACCACTCTAGCCTGAAGTCAAAAGGAATTATCAGGCAGGTTAGCCCGATGGAGCCTAAAACTCCAAGCATTTGATTTTAAAATGGAGCATAGGAAGGGATCCTTAAATGTGGTACCAGACACATTGTCTAGATTTGATGTTGATAGCCTTGATGTAGATCTCGCCCGCTTGTTTTAAACCTCAATTCCCCTAATTTTGACCAACCTAAATATAATGATTTTAAAGTAAACATCTTAAGGAATGCTGACGCATTGCCTGACCTTCGTGTCACCGACAACATAGTCTACAAAAGGAGTAAAATTTCGTGATGGTGAAGAAAACGAAGAAGAACTTTGGAGTATATGGTTACCCATCGGCATGATCGAAAATACCATCAGGATGGCTCATGATGAAGACACTATTTCGACAAAAATTCTTCTGGTCCGACATGGAACGGGATGTTAAAGAATTTATTAGGAAATGCGACATCTGCAAAATGATTAAGCCCAACAATACGATCTCACGACCTCCTATGGGTGAACGATTTATAACCACAATACCATTTCAGAGGCTTTACTGTGACTTTCTGGGTCCATACTCGTGTAGTAAGTCTAAGAACTGTCAGTTATTTATTGCGGTGGGTCATCTGACCAAATTTATATTTCTAAAGCCTATGAGATCGGCGACCTCTTTAAACATCATTGATTTCTTTCGAAACGACCTATTTTGTACTTTTGGTGTTCCCCAGCACATCCATAGCGACAACGCAAAACAATTCACCTCCAAAGAAATGAAAGAGTTCTTTTCTGTGTATGGCATCAATCATATAACAACTGGATTCTATTCGCCATAGGCGAATGCCTCCGAAAGGGCAAAAAGAGAGATTATTTCTAAAATTCGATACTTCCTCAAGGATGATTTTGATCACACCAACTGGGACGGAAATATATCGAAGATTTTGACAATATTGCGCAGTGATTATCACTCCGCCATACAGACATCACCCTACTTTGCAGCTTTTGGGAAAAATGTGATTATGCTCTTCATACAACATTTTGGACAGGTTGAATATGCTGACTGAGGACACTGTGGTTCGACATTCAGACCGACTTCAGAGCATACGTGAGAAAATAGGCCGAAACCTAGGAATTGCACACGAAAAGTCCACAAGAGTGTACAACACGAGATCTAGACCCGTGAATTTCTTGGAAGGTCTTGGAAGTCATCACTCCAGAAGTCATTAGAACATCTATTTAGTCATTAGTCATCTGTTTATCTTTCTTTAAAAGACGTACTGGGAGTTGCGGCAAACAGTACGCCCCTAGCAGTGGATCTAACTACAAAGGACTGGATCATTTGGTGAAGTATACATACTATGAAATATAAGTATAGTGTACATATAATCGTAGCACAACATTATTATTAATTTATAACTGTATTAAGTTGATTTTTTTTTTTTTTCTAAAAAAAAAAAAAAGAATTTACGACCCCGTGCTGCCTCATAACCTAAAAAATTACATGTTATTGCGATATGTGTAGTTAAACTTCACACATTCATACGTTCACATACTTATATGCATAGACTTGAACCTTATACATACAGAACCTTATCCATACATACACTTAAATTCATACATACACTTCCTGCCGGCAACTCAACTAACTTTTAACGCACTTTAATCTAACTATTTCGCAATTAGTTGTGGTTAATGCTTGGATTACTTTTAATGAAGCCAACTGACTATTTTAACATTGCGATGTCCTAGGCAGTAGTCAATTGACTTATTGACAAATGACTTTTCAACTAACTTAAAGTTAGTTGCTTTGAAGTTAGCTAAAAGTTATCTAACTTATAACTAGCTATAAATTATTTATATTTTACTTGGCTTTAAGTTGACGTTTTTATTTAAGTTATTATTATTTATTATTATTGTGTAAGCCTTCTTAAATGCCTTTTGCTTTCACTTTTAATTGTGATGTATTTGGATGAAATAATTTAAACTTAAATGCAGTCACAATATTTTAATATCTAAGTTTTTATTTTTATTATTTTAATTAAATTGCACACTTTAAACACACTTCACTGCACGCACGAGACTAAGCACAACTTTTCACTTTACAATCCACACAAAAATGACGAATATGTAGTATATGTAATGTAGTATATATGTAATGTGTTAACAGTTAATTTCCCTTTACCCAAAAAAAAACAACAACAAAATATTCAAAAAAAAAAACAAATTCATTGCACCGAATATGCATTACACTGTAGTTAGCTTATAGTTAGGTCATAAAAGTAACTAGAAGTGCGTTATTTTCGTAGTCGACTACCGAGTTGCTCGCAGGGCCCTGCAGGCAACTCAACTAACTTTTAACGCACTTTAATCTGACTATTTCCCAATTAGTTGTGGTTGATGCTTGGATTACTTTTAATGAAGCCAACTGACTATTTTAACATTGCGATGTCCTAGGCAGTAGTCAGTTGACTTATTGACAAATGACTTTTCAACTAACTTATACCTACCGATATGTAAAATTATACGTACACAAATATCAACAATATATACATACATAACTTTTACTCTCTTTACCTTTATAACTAACATTTAAGCGGCAAAAATATTTGTTCCCCCATTTTTGTAAAAGGGTGATTTTATCTTACCATGCCAAAATGACTTATGTTTTTCTGAGATTTCGATCTTTTTATTATGGTTTCTTATATGAAACAATTATCGGCGCGTAACACTGCTTCGGTAGCGTTAGCCGCCCACAACGTTTTTCCAGGCTTTTCGTCACGATTGTTCTAAAAAAGTAAAAAAGTACAAGATCTACAATAGTACACATGTGAACACCCCTATAGTATGTTCGTGTACTAAAATCAGTAAAACGTCAAACGTAGAAGTAAACAATAAAAATAGTTCGAAGAAAATGCCGTTTGAAAGTGAAAAAAAATAAAATAATCAGCTTTATGCGAAAATTATGAATGTGATATACTTATGGTTGAGCCAAGCAAGTTGTAGATTTCTGCCTTTTTGTGTATTTTATAATGAAATAATTTCCAGGTGATAAAGAGGATGAAATTCAAGAAAATTTCAGAATGAATATTATTCTCTTGTTAACGAATCGTAGAAGTGTTCACTTGGGAGTACCAAAATCAGTCGCTTGACATAATAAGGTATTTGCTTCCTTCGACAACAACAGGTTCAGCCAAATGGTCCGATACATCCTGAATTTAATTAAAGATGATGATGTTTTTAACACAAAAAAACTCTACAGCACATCTTCCACCTGAGTTGCAGTTGAAAATTGTGATTTTCCGACTAAGGCCCTCAGGGGATGGGCTAACTATACGTAAAGTTGCATCTCTTTTTGGTGTAGGTGATGGTGCGACTATAAAAGGTGTGACCAGGCGTGTTTTTAAAGCTATTTTAAACTTAAAGTACCGCTTTTTATACTGGCCAGATGAAACTGAACTATATAAACTAGCTTCAGAAAGGAGCCACGAGATGCCAGGATGCGTTGGCTATATTGACGGATCTGAAATAAGATTAGCCGAAGCACCTTCAAAAAAGCATGAACTTCACTTTTCCCGTAAACGACAATATACCATCAAAATGCAAGCGGTGTGCGACCATAAATTAAGAATAAGGCTACATACAATTGGATACCCTGGCTATTCAGACAATATAGTTCAGAGAAGAGAAGAGTTTAATACTTTTCAAAATATCGCGTTCAGGTCGAAAGCTGTTTTGGTGGTGTTAAACAAAAATTTGGTAGCTTAAAAGAGCTAAGGTTTAGATTATTAAATGCATGCATGCACAGTAAACCGTACCCGCTCCCTCACAATAATGGACTTCTGAGTCGTCTACTTAAAAGATGCGTATTTCCAAATTAAATGGTCGGAGACCTCCAAGGAAAAGACTGCTTTTGCAGTACCGGGACGCGGTCCTTATCAATATAAGGTAATGCCGTTCGGGGTCTGCAACGGTCCCTAAACGATGAGTCGTCTCATGGACAAAACTATACCTTCAAGGATTATCTACTTAGACGACCTTCTCGTTTGCAGCCCAGATTTTGATAGTCATATGATATTAATCGAGGAGGTAGCACAATGTCTCAGAAATGCAGGCCTTACAATCAATGTAAGAAAGAGCAAATTCTGCCAACGGGAGATAAAATATCTTGGCTACAGAATATGAGGTGGAATTTTGAATGTTGACCCCGATAAAGTCGAGGCAGTTGTACAATTCCATTTGCCTAAGTCCTCCCGTCAGGTCAGACGTTTCGTTGGTATGGCCAACTGGTATCGCTCATTCATTGAGAATTTTTCTGATTTATCTGGACCCCTGACCGATTGCCTTCAAAAATCAAATAAACCTTTCCGCCTCTCACCTGAAGCCACTGATTCATTATCGAAATTGAAAAGTGCGCTGTCAAGCGCTCCCGTACTGGCACAGCCTGACTTCAAGCGAGAATGGTCCAATGCGATGTGTCACGAGTAGGAGTAGGTGCTGTCCTATATCAGTTGGGTGACGATGGGAAGGAGCATCCCATTGCGTTTGTGTCACAGAAGTTGAACAAAGCACAACGCAACTACACCGTGACAGAGCTGGAGTGTTTAGCGGCCATCATGTGTACAGCGCTTCAGACCTTACATCGAAGGTCTGCCCTTTAAAATCGTCACTGACCACTCTAGCCTGAAGTCAAAAGGAATTATCAGGCAGGTTAGCCCGATGGAGCCTAAAACTGCAAGCATTTGATTTTAAAATGGAGCATAGGAAGGGATCCTTAAATGTGGTACCAGACACATTGTCTAGATTTGATGTTGATAGCCTTGATGTAGATCTCGCCCGCTTGTTTTAAACCTCAATTCCCCTAATTTTGACCAACCTAAATATAATGATTTTAAAGTAAACATCTTAAGGAATGCTGACGCATTGCCTGACCTTCGTGTCACCGACAACATAGTCTACAAAAGGAGTAAAATTTCGTGATAGTGAAGAAAACGAAGAAGAACTTTGGAGTATATGGTTACCCATCGGCATGATCGAAAATACCATCAGGATGGCTCATGATGAAGACACTATTTCGACAAAAATTCTTCTGGTCCGACATGGAACGGGATGTTAAAGAATTTATTAGGAAATGCGACATCTGCAAAATGATTAAGCCCAACAATACGATCTCACGACCTCCTATGGGTGAACGATTTATAACCACAATACCATTTCAGAGGCTTTACTGTGACTTTCTGGGTCCATACTCGTGTAGTAAGTCTAAGAACTGTCAGTTATTTATTGCGGTGGGTCATCTGACCAAATTTATATTTCTAAAGCCTATGAGATCGGCGACCTCTTTAAACATCATTGATTTCTTTCGAAACGACCTATTTTGTACTTTTGGTGTTCCCCAGCACATCCATAGCGACAACGCAAAACAATTCACCTCCAAAGAAATGAAAGAGTTCTTTTCTGTGTATGGCATCAATCATATAACAACTGGATTCTATTCGCCATAGGCGAATGCCTCCGAAAGGGCAAAAAGAGAGATTATTTCTAAAATTCGATACTTCCTCAAGGATGATTTTGATCACACCAACTGGGACGGAAATATATCGAAGATTTTGACAATATTGCGCAGTGATTATCACTCCGCCATACAGACATCACCCTACTTTGCAGCTTTTGGAAAAAATATGATTATGCACTGCTCTTCATACAACATTTTGGACAGGTTGAATATGCTGACTGAGGACACTGTGGTCCGACATTCAGACCGACTTCAGAGCATACGTGAGAAAATAGGCCAAAACCTAGGAATTGCACACGAAAAGTCCACAAGAGTGTACAACACGAGATCTAGACCCGTGAATTTCTTGGAAGATCTTGGAAGTCATCACTCCAGAAGTCATTAGAACATCTATTTAGTCATTAGTCATCTGTTTATCTTTCTTTAAAAGACGTACTGGGAGTTGCGGCAAACAGTACGCCCCTAGCAGTGGATCTAACTACAAAGGACTGGATCATTTGGTGAAGTATACATACTATGAAATATAAGTATAGTGTACATATAATGGTAGCACAACATTATTATTAATTTATAACTGTATTAAGTTGATTTTTTTTTTTCTAAAAAAAAAAAAAAGAATTTACGACCCCGTGCTGCCTCATAACCTAAAAAATTACATGTTATTGCGATATGTGTAGTTAAACTTCACACATTCATACGTTCACATACTTATATGCATAGACTTGAACCTTATACATACCCTGTGGGAATTTTATCAACTGGTTTCAAAAAATGTCAGTCATAAAGAAATTATTCTACAATTAACTATAAATTGGTTGAAAAATTATCTACAGCTCAACCAAATTGAACACAAAAACATTTTTGTTCCATCAAAGTGCAAAAACAAAACAAACGTAATTTCGTCATCCTTCATTCCACCAAAACAAGAAACAGTTAGAATTGCATTCCATAAATAGCAAAAACTTGTTTGAGCGACATAAATAACGAAAAGAGTCATTCGCTATCAAAGTTCAACGGATAAATACGTGCGGTTATCAGAGAAATTGACCTTATTATTGACTTTAACATCGATGGCACTCATTGAAAGAAGCGGCTTAAGTATTTTGGAAAATTTTAGAATGTATAATGGAAGCTTTGCGATAGTTGCCAATAGGTCCAGATAAGGAAATTCAAAAAACCTTGCATGTTATTACAAAATGCGCTTTCACAATGTGTGCCTTAAAAGAAATCAGTATTAAAAATTTTAATGTTTTACTTTATTAATTTCCTTAATTTCCTTATTTTTTATGTTCCCTATGAAATTGTATTCGAATTAAAAAAAAATTAAAATGATCTCAATAAAATTTGTAAAATTATTTTAATGAAATTAGTTTAGTCAAATTAAGTTAGTAAATAAATAGTTACTTTAATATATACCCATTTCTAATCATTTGAATAATTCTAAATACAAACTAACTTCATTCCGTCAGATAAATAATGGTATTTTTTTAATCTCAATATAAATCAGTCAAAAATAATTAGTTTTTAACTAGTTGAAAAGTCATGCAGGGATGGATAATTGTCCACTGCCTAGCGCATGCCCATGTTAAAATAGTCAGTTGGACTTATGGAAAATAATCGTTATATGACTAGTTGTGTTTATTAAAAAACTTGTTTCAAGTTACTTTTAAACCGATTAATTTCCCTGCAGGGTACATACACTTAAATTCATACATACACTTCCTGCCGGCAACTCAACTAACTTTTAACGCACTTTAATCTAACTATTTCGCAATTAGTTGTGGTTGATGCTTGGATTACTTTTAATGAAGCCAACTGACTATTTTAACATTGTCCTAGGCAGTAGTCAGTTGACTTCTTGACAAATGACTTTTCAACTAACTTATACCTACCGATATGTAAAATTATACGTACACAAATATCAACAATATATACATACATAACTTTTACTCTCTTTACCTTTATAACTAACATTTAAGCGGCAAAAATATTTGTTCCCCCATTTTTGTAAAAGGGTGATTTTATCTTACCATGCCAAAATGACTTATGTTTTTCTGAGATTTCGATCTTTTTATTATGGTTTCTTATATGAAACAATTATCGGCGCGTAACACTGCTTCGGTAGCGTTAGCCGCCCACAACGTTTTTCCAGGCTTTTCGTCACGATTGTTCTAAAAAAGTAAAAAAGTACAAGATCTACAATAGTACACATGTGAACACCCCTATCGTATGTTCGTGTACTAAAATCAGTAAAACGTCAAACGTAGAAGTAAACAATAAAAATAGTTCAAAGAAAATGCCGTTTGAAAGTGAAAAAAAATCAAATAATCAGCTTTATGCGAAAATTATGAATGTGATATACTTATGGTTGAGCCAAGCAAGTTGTAGATTTCTGCCTTTTTGTGTATTTTATAATGAAATAATTTCCAGGTGATAAAGAGGATGAAATTCAAGAAAATTTCAGAATGAATATTATTCTCTTGTTAACGAATCGTAGAAGTGTTCACTTGGGAGTACCAAAATCAGTCGCTTGACATAATAAGGTATTTGCTTCCTTCGACAACAACAGGTTCAGCCAAATGGTCCGATACATCCTGAATTTAATTAAAGATGATGATGTTTTTAACACAAAAAAACTCTACAGCACATCTTCCACCTGAGTTGCAGTTGAAAATTGTGATTTTCCGACTAAGGCCCTCAGGGGATGGGCTAACTATACGTAAAGTTGCATCTCTTTTTGGTGTAGGTGATGGTGCGACTATAAAAGGTGTGACCAGGCGTGTTTTTAAAGCTATTTTAAACTTAAAGTACCGCTTTTTATACTGGCCAGATGAAACTGAACTATATAAACTAGCTTCAGAAAGGAGCCACGAGATGCCAGGATGCGTTGGCTATATTGACGGATCTGAAATAAGATTAGCCGAAGCACCTTCAAAAAAGCATGAACTTCACTTTTCCCGTAAACGACAATATACCATCAAAATGCAAGCGGTGTGCGACCATAAATTAAGAATAAGGCTAGATACAATTGGATACCCTGGCTATTCAGACAATATAGTTCAGAGAAGAGAAGAGTTTAATACTTTTCAAAATATCGCGTTCGGGTCGAAAGCTGTTTTGGTGGTGTTAAACAAAAATTTGGTAGCTTAAAAGAGCTAAGGTTTAGATTATTAAATGCAGAAAATAATAGTGAATGTAATGAGTGGATTGTGGTGTCTTGCATTCTACATAACGTTATTATACATTTAACAAGATTTAAAAGAGAGACCATTAATCAGAAAATAACATGGAATACAAATGTTTAAAACATCAATTTTGCAATTATTCGAATTTGCACTCAAATATTTTAAAATGTGTTATGAATAAATGTAGTTTTTGGGAAAATGAGTTAAATTTGATAGATTCCCTACAAAAAAATAGTAAAACAACATACTTTTATAGTCTTTAAATTTTTTGGCCGCGGTTGACATCTCGTTGGAAATGCCCATATGTACTTTAAAAATTTATTTCTTATTTAAAATTAATAACAAAATAAGGAACTGTCTCTTAAAATTCATATGACATACAATTAAAAAAATTAAAAATATACAAAGTTATTTTTTATTTATATTTAAGTTCTTCCATTGCCACTCGTTCTTTCATTTCGAGATCAGAAATTTTAAATTTTTCTTGGCTATATATTTCCTTTTCCTTCAACTCAATTTCTTTCTCTTTTATTTCCACTTCTTTTTCTTTAATATAAAGCTCTCTTGTCTTTATATCCATTTATTGGTACATTTTCTGCTTCTTTAGTGGCATCATCTCTGATTGCATCTGCATTGTATCGGACACAGCTCTTCTGGAATATACACCCTTACGGCTGGTAGAAGGCAAAATCTCAATATCGAGAGTCGTTCTTTCCGAAGTCATGGTCAAAATCAGTTGAACAGGACAAATTATGACTCTCCGACTCCAAACTATCTTGAATTGCCGCTGCCTCGATAATTCTGCTTCCAAAAATGTCTACCAACTCGAAAAAATAACGGCACATTTTTGGTAGGGTGCCTGGAAAAAATATTAGTGTTGTAAAAGTTAAAAAGATAGATAACAAGTAATTCGTGCTACCAAAAATAATCCTCACTTTTTACAGTTTCCCTATCCATACTACCAGCGCCTGTGGAACCTTCCCAACCCTTAGGTTGTTGTAGTTCACTCGCATATTGCGTACCTTTGCTCTGGCCAACTTGCATTCTATTGGTACAGATATGCTATTAATGCCTTTTCCTCGTCCACAGCCCACTTTCTGGGCGGGGTAGTGCGTGTGCGCTTCTGCTTGATCTGGAAAACAAAAACACAAAATCTGAATGTACTCATATATTTATTGTTCACACTAAAACTTACCTGAGTATTATCGTCTGCTTCCATTTTTACATAACTTTCGAATGCAAGATTTTGAATGCCGCAATATTTGTTTCAACCGCAAAAATATGAAAATACAAAATACAAAAAAAAAAAAAAAGCCGATTAAATGTCAAACAAACAACAGCTGATCAGTTAGCACATCGCAAAAACATAGCTGCAAAACTTGTACTGTTGTACAACTCACAACTGTGTAAAATATCAACAAAAATTTTACAACTGTTGTTGGCCCTAAGGGCCTTATTCATAAAAGGTTAAAGATGGTTTGAGGAACGCTTTAGCAGTGTTAAAGCGTTCTTCAAACCTTCATTACATTTTTATGAATAAGGGCCTTAAATACGTACGACACATACAAAAGTTAGGACACCTTTGTGTCAGTTCTTGCCAGCCATAGGAGTTTGAAGAAGATATTCCGTTTATGAATGGAAGTATAATTTATATATGTCAACAAATATAATGCAAATCCTTAAAAATAATAATAAAACATCTTCGGTTCATCAAAACATCATTTTATTTATTTATATTCGTACAACAGTAGGAAATTATTTTGTTATTTATATCATTGTACTACCCTGGCTTCTGATGTCTTACAAGTTCTGATTCACACTCATTTCCAAGCAAGTGTCAAAGATTTTAGGAGACAGAGGCAGAGAGCTCTTTCCGCCTGCCTATCTCTCCTACAAACTTTGACACTTGCTTGGCAATTGCCTAGTGTGAATCAGGACCAAGCATCGCCATCGTATCAACACAAAATAAATAATTTATCGGCATTATTCCAATAAATGTTTATTGAGTAGAATTTAAACTTGTTTTTTTTCAGGAATATTAGCAAAAAAATCACATGCATTTACACACATACATGCATATAAAAGTGACACTTAGCACACACACTTCAAACTTGTAATGCGTCTTCAGGGTTGTCAGTACTGGGGTTTTGACCCCAATACTGGGGTTATGTCAATGCAAATTGGGATAAAAAAAATTATTTGGGGATGGGGTTTTTCTTAGGGGATTTTGTAAATGTTATTGGGGTTTCTTGGCGTTTTTTATGCAATAGAAAGATTTTCGTTAACGTTAAGTTTGTAATAAAAAAAACGACTGAATAGGAATAAGTTGCTAAGAATTTATAAGAGAAACGAATTTGTAATTGATAGATTTCATTCTGTTAAAATCTTTTGGCTATTTAAAGTCCCTAGTACCCGAAACACTTTCTTAACACAATATAATTTCTTGAACCATTTTTAACGAGTATTTTCTTTTAAAGAACAGTACGAGGCTTTTCAGGCTCTTACTAAGTTTGAATTGTGATCATATTAAAATATAGTCCGAGCATTTGCACCATTAAGTATAATTAGTCATCAAATGAATAGCTGAAATTATTAGAAGTTACACTAGTTCGACAGACGAATCTAAAATTCTATTCATTTGCTATATTTTTAAGGTCAATCAAGGCTCTATTTAGAGTTTTTCATGATCAGTTCGTAATAGTTTGACCCTTTAGTCCAAAATTAAGGACCTGAATTGATACTCTTCAAGGATAAAGAATGTTTTCTATATTCTGAAAAAAATGGTACGTCCTAGAATTATTGTTTCAAATATTTCTAGGACGACAATTGTCGTCCTCCAAATGAAATAAAAACTCCGTCGTGTATTTAAGTAATATCAAAGATTAAAAGATGAATTTATTCTCTGTAAAAATACACAATTTACACAAAAGTAATTTAAATATTAGGCCACGTACATTTTGTTGGACATCTTAACAATTGGACGACTTTAAACGAACTGATCTTTTGCAATAATCATAATTGTAACAATGGCCACAAGTTATTATATACATTAAACAATTTTTAATTTAACAGTTGGTCTTACTGCATCAAACGGTAGAAATGAGGGAAAATAGTACATAAATAATACATAAATGTACATAATAAAAATAAATAAACAAAAGGATTGAAGGAAACAGATGACAGGGATGGACTGATCTGGGATGGGAGAGATCTGCATTAGCAACATCCCCGCCTCCGTGAATGGATCCCTTGAGGACCACCATCTTGAACGTCCAATACAGCAAGTTTTGAAACAGGTCGTCGCAGGCACCCAGTATTGGTATTCACCTATGCTGTTCGTGCTATACCATCTTTGCCCATAAACAATTTAAGGACACGTCCTCTTTTCCATTTTGATCCCGGCTGCTCAGATTCGCAGATCAGTACTAAGTCTCCGGTGGACAACGGCGTAGCAGGGAGACACCATTTTGTTCTTCGGGTTAGCTCGGGCAAATACTCCAACATCCATCTTCTCCATAAACAATTCTTAAGGTTTTGCAGAATTCTCCATTGTTTTCTCAGACAGCAAAATCGTGGGTTAAATGGTGAAAGAGTCTGCGTGGAGTTAGGGCAGCCTAGTAAAAAATGATTTGGCGTCAGCGGCTCTGGTTCATCCGGCGTAACAGGCAAATGTGTGAGAGGCCTTGAGTTCACATTATTTTCCCATTCCACTAATAAACTGTATAATGTTTCTGGCCGAGGTGTCTTCTCCTTTAGTGTAGCATACAGAGCCTTTTTTTTTGATTGGACGAGATGTTCCCATGAGCCACCAGCACTGGGATCAGAAGGGGTGTTGAATTTCCACTTTATGCCAAGGGGTTTCAAGCCAGCATCAATTTTATTGAAACCTATAAAATTTTCTTCATCGCCCAGCTCCTTGTTGATACCAACGAAATTCGTACCGTTGTCGCTTCTCATCTGGACAGGGACACCACGGCGATTTATAAAATTTCGTATACATAGCAAACACGAGACACTAGAGAGGTCAGCAGACAGCTCCAAATGTACAGCCCGAGTTGTCAAATAGGTGAACAGTGCAACCCAACGCTTCTCGTGACTGCGACGTACGGCTACCAAGACAGGTCCGAAATAGTCCAAGCCAGTATAAGAAAAAGGACGAACAAATGCACTTAAGCGATCTTCTGGAAGTGGCCCCATTATCGGTTGCGAGGGCTTACATTTTCTCACTTTACTTCCACAGCAGGCAGCTTTGACACTTCTCAGCGCGACACGTATTGATGGAATCCAAAATTTAAGGCGTATTTGGCAGACTACAGACTCATCATTAATATGACGTTCGTGGTACAATTTGATTAAAAGTTTTGTCACCGGATCATTTTTGGGCAAAATATACGGTCTTTTGGTACCAAACGTAATAAGTGGTGCATTGTCGATTCTACCACCACAACGTAGATTTCCAAATTCATCAACATACGGGTTCAGAGATTTTATGTTACTAGTTTGGGCCACTGGTATCTTGTCTGAAAGACATGAATATTCATTATTAAATGCAATTTTTTGTACTGACCGTATTATAAATCTTTCAGCATATTCTTCTTCTTCCACAGACAGATCGCCTTTCGATTGAGGTAGCTGTTTACATTTTGACATCAAATTGTGCCTGTATCTAAATACCCATGCCATACACCTTTTTAGTCGTCGGTAATTGGAGAATCTTCCAGTATCGAAAATCATATTTGTTGTTTGTGTTAACAACACAAAATGTCCTAGTTCTTTCTCACTGTATGTTTCTTCAGGGGGTTTACTTGAGGGCCACAAATTTGAAGGGCGACGCAAGAAATCCGGTCCATTTTTCCATCGGCCATCAGGATTATATACAGTACACGGCCTTGTACCCTCATCAGCTGGATTCATCTCACCGGGAACCCAACGCCATTGGTCTTCTCGTGAAGTTTCCAAAATTTCCGCCACTCGGTTTGCCACAAACTGTTTGTATCGCCGATGTTCAGATGTGAGCCATTTTACCACAGTACTGGAGTCCATCCAAAACCAAATTTGTTCTGGTTGAATGTTGTGGTATTTTATTATATTATTCTTGAGCCGCACAGCCATCACCGCCGCCTGTAATTCCAGCCTTGGAATTGTCATAAATTTGTTTGGGGCACAATTGCTTTTGCCAGCGACAAAAGATATATGACATTCATTGCCAATGTTGAGCCGCCAATATGCTACTGCTGCCATTGCCATCTCGCTTGCATAGCAAAATATGTGTAGCGTTGCACCTCGATTAGACGAATTAGAAAAATAACATCTTGGAATGTGAAAGTCCCTTACCTTTTTCAGCCCACAGATCCAAGAACTCCAACGACCGCATAAAGCCTCTGGTATAACCTCATCCCATTCCAATCCACACTTCCAAAGCGACTGCATAAAAATTTTGTCAGCGATAGTGAAGTCGCACAAAAAGCCGAAAGGATCGAATACCGACATTATTAAACTGAGCACTTCACGTTTTGTTGGGGTCAGCTTGTCTTCCATAATATCCGCTGAGACACGATTAAATTTTAAATTGAATATAAATGTATCGTTTACTGGGGACCACTCCATTCCCAATATTTTCTTCGTCTTGTCAGCTGATATGTTTACGTTTGTCAAAGCAGGGTTGCCATATTATTCATTTATTTTACCCGAGTTGGAAATAATTTTGTGCATCGTAAATCCCGCCGCTCGGTGTATTTTGATGACATCTTGGACCAAAATCATTGCTTCGTCGACGGAACTAAAATAATCAGCATAATCATCGACATAATGGCGTTTTAGAATGGCTTCTGCAGCTCTCGGCATTAAATTTTTCAGCATTTAAATTTTTGACGTATTGCGCTATTGTGGGTGAACATGTTGCTCCAAATATTGCTCTTGTCATGACGTACTGCTCAATGGGTTCGTTGACATTTTCGCGATATAAAAAACGTTGGAAATGTTGGTCCTCTTTCCGGATGGCCACTTGTAAAAACATTTCCATTATATCACCACAGACAGCTATTGGTTCTTCTCGGAATTTAAATAAAACGCTAAGTAGAAGTTGATTTAAATCTGGTCCCGGCAAAAGACAATCATTTAACGATACACCCTGTACCTTTGCAGCAGCATCAAACACCACACGTAGACTTTCCTTGCTGGGGTTAAATACTGCAAAATTAGGTAAAATGAAAATATTAGAGCGACAAATGTTTTCATCTTCAGGAGAAACACGCCTCGCCATTTTTTAAAATATGTTGCATTTTTGCTCTGTATTCAGTTTCAAATTTTGGATTTGTTTTCTACCAGCTGAAGACGTCTAGCAGCTGGACCATAGATATCGGGGAACGACGTATTATCCTTTTTCCATCACAGTATTTAGTTGTGGATTTCAAAATATTTAGCGCCCTTTCTTCACCTTTTGGCATGACAGGTTTTGCATCGAGTTTTACCAAACACGATTCAACTTCAAAATATGTTTCCATCATCTTTTCCATACGGCTGTTGTTTTCATGTTGTCTTGCCAGAAACACACTTTTGACCACATCCTTGTTATCTTCGCCGGTTGGACCATAAATTACCCATCCTAGTCTTGTCCTTACCGCTATAGGGCCATTTCCATCTGGACATCTGGGTATTTCTACCGGAACTGTCAAAATGGCATGTGTCAAACTTATTATCATCTTTGGCTTCACTCTGTAATAATCGTCAAAGGGCAACTCTTGCAAATGATTTTTACAATTTATACCGCTCATGGAAAACGTCTGTGTGGGCAACTCTGAATTTTTCACTAAATAAATTTTTGAAATATCATACTTTGAATTTTCGGTTTGTGAGCCACTGATTGTCAAATCAACAATTTTTGTTTGCTGGCTGCTACTGTGTCCATTAAGCCATTGCAATTTCAAATGTTTGTTTTCCAATATCCCACTCTAGCATGGTGGCATCAGCGCCGTCGTCTATAAATGATGGATATACTGTGTTTGGGACCATAAATTGTTACCGGAATTATTTGAAATAAGATTTCACTCTTTTGGGTACCAGCATGTAGATTTACAACTTCTCTGGGATTTTCACTTCGAGCAACTGTGGCAACACTGTCGTTTTGTTTACTTGTTGAACATCTGTTTCGTGCAATAATGGATTGTGGTATTTGTCACAACCATTTATTCCGCATCTTTGTTTTTTAAAACATTTTCCAACCTGGTGCGCTCCTTTCAAACAGGAAAAGCAAATGCGAAGTTCCCGGGCCTTCTTCCATCGTTCATCAACAGGAGTACTCTTGAATGTGGGACAATCGGTAAGTACATTGCAACTTCCAGAGCAGACCATACATTTGTTTGCAAAGGTTGTGGTTAAAGCATATTTATTTTTACTTTCCTTCTTTACAGATGATGACGATGCTGGGAGATCATCAGAAACCATGTTGGCGACTTTTCTGACACCATCGAGCCACTCAGAGAATAGATTTAAGTTTGGAGGTCCCTGTGTGGCAATACATTTTTCAGCCCATTGCATCTGTTTTGTTGGCGGCAGCTTAGAAACCAGTTCGCTGAGCAACGTTGGATTGTTCTAGTGATGTGTGCCACTAGCTGTCTGCAGGAATCGAACCATGTTTGTCACCTTTGTAGCGAATTGAACCAATAAATCGAGTCTTCCTTCTGGGACGTATTAAAGTGCACTTATATTTTGAATTTGGCTTCTTATTAGTTGCTCTGGGCGACCGTAAGTTTCTGCTAAAATTTCCAGAATCACCTCGACATTTTTGGAACTTGATAATAACGACTCCACTGTTTCTTTTTCCGGACCATGTAGTGCTTCGCGAATACGCATTATGTTTTGCAACGCAGTGTATTCAAACTCGGCTGTCGTTTGCTCGAATTCTTCCTTGAATGTCGGCCACTCCTCTGGCAAACCGTAGAATTTCGGAAGAGGATAAATTTTCTTGGCTTTCACGGACGTGGAACCTTGGCTGTGGGAAGAATCATTAGTAAAGAACTCACCATTATTTTCTAAAAGTGCTGTGCTAATTTCAGCTGAAGTTGAGGCCCCATTGACTGGCCTTTATACTCCGTTACCATTTGTGGCACTCGGCTGTCCACTGCGTCCAACACCTTGCGACACCACTTGTATTTCCTGGTGTAGTGATGCGATGCTCGCAGCCGTCTGTTCCTTTTGGGCAACAATTAAATTTTGCAAATTCTTGTTCATTGCACCAATCTGCTTCATCTCATTCTGCAAGTCAGCTACAAGACGCAAAATATCGACCTGTGATGCCTATGGTTGAGCTTTACTTCCACCATGATGACCGGGAGATGACACAGATGCTCTGGACGTCGACGCTGCAGCTCCGTTTGTTGCTTTACCTTCCATATCGGCAAAACGTTTTGGTGGCACACCTTTGTTGGACCGATCGCTTTTTCCATATTCCATAAAGAATAATTGCGCCCAAAATAGAATAAAGATGTCGTCCTCCAAATGAAATAAAAACTCCGTCGTGTATTTAAGTAATATGTATCAAAGATTAAAAGATGAATTTATTCTCTGTAAAAATACACAAGTTACACAAAAGTAATTTAAATATTAGGCCACTTACATTTTTTTTTTGGACATCTTAACAATTGGACGACTTTAAACGAACTGATCTTTTGCAATAATTATAATTGTAACAATGGCCACAAGTTATTATATACATTAAACAATTTTTAATTTGACAGTTGGTCTTACTGCATCAAACGGTAGAAATGAGGGAAAATAATACATAAATGTACATAATAAAAATAAATAAACAAAAGGAATGAAGGAAACAGATGATCAGGGATGGGAAAGATCTGCATTAGCAACAACAATATCAGATTGTTAGCAAAAATTTAGGTTTAATGTAACTCTCAGTTCAGACGTTTGCAAGAAAACCTTACAGTTATGTATTTAAAATATTTTTTGTAAATATTTATATTCAGAATTGCCAATAAAAATATTTTATAGACAGTGTTGCCAATTAAATGTTTCTCTGACGATGTTGCCATTATCAGATGCATAACCTTCGCACATCTTACAATGTATAGACGATGACTTTTCTGACAAAGTTGAAAGACAAAACTTTAAAGTTCACACGGTTGCATGACACTTTGACTTTTTGCTGACAATTTGATTTGATTTATTAAATTCCTAAAAGCTTAATGCAATGGTTAAATACGCTTATAGCAAACATTTTTCATTATTACGAGATAACTTACATACCTTAAGTACAAAATCACTCCCGATTATTGGGGCGTGCTATAAGTGTCGCCCAAGTCGAAGCTGACACACACACTTCAAAATTGCTTTGCGACTTTAGTAAAAAACCGTTCCATTTTTCAACTTGAAATAACATTTTGTGGATTTTTTTTAAGCTGAAAAAAACATAGTACCCACCTTAAATAAGAAAATTAGTCGTTGGTACAATGGAGGCAGAGAGCTCTTTCCGCCTGCCTCTCTCTCCTACAAACTTTGTCTCCTGTGAATCTGCACTAAGTTCCAAACAGAACTGGGGATTTGACCTCACTACTGGGGATTAGTCAATATAAATTTGGATAAGAAAATAATTTAGTGTTAGGGGTTTCTTAGGGAAATTTTTAAAATTGTTTGGGTTTCTTGGTGATATTTGTTGGAATAAAAAGATTTTCTTAAATGGTGCAGTGAGGAACATCAATACAAAACATTGCAGATTCACTATAATTTTTTTGACATCCCTAACAGTTTTGCAAAACGAAAAAATCAATAAAATGCTCATTATTTAAATCGGTCTCTATGAATACCATTTATTGACTTATACCGCTCATTACCAGCTCTTTGGGACGTTAAAAGTAAATGGTATAGTGACCGCCAGAAAAAAGAAGAGCAATATGTATTACTTCTTGAAAAATACAGAAGCAGATGGAAAAGACGTAAAAAAAATAAACAGCATTTTACGATCAAATTCTAAAAGGGAAGCAAAACGTTTGAATGATTTGTATAATAGCGGCTCCGGCGCACGGGACGAAAACGAAAACAGATTGTGGTACTTTGATGCCATGTCCTTTATTAAAGATGTGGATACACCAAGTACATCTATGAGTTCCTATAATGTATGTACGAAACATTTTTGTTAATGAATTTAATATATTTTTATTTTAATGGATTCCAATTATACAATAAGGTTTTGCCAAGAAACTTGTCCTTCATTGTTGAAAGAATGGCAATACTGTTCCCTAACTTTTTTGGCATCATTTGTGCAATTGCGTGATGTTGTGTTTTGCAAGCTTTCCAACTCAAATCCTTGTCTCCAAGATCCACTGACGATACTTCCTGTTTGGACATCTTCTCTGCCACACATCTACTTGGCATGTACTGTTCTAAAGTATGCTTCCTCCATCCGAAATTCTTCCATTAACGCCCACATCGACCATAAGGAATTTGTAGTTACTATCAACTACCGCCATAGAACAACTGCAATTTTTTTTGTAGTTGTAGTAAAACTATCCTGAGCTTATAGGTTTTTTGGGGCTACATGTTTTCCATCCACCGCTCATAAACATTGCGGAAAGTTCCAATTGTTTTGGAATCAATCAGCTACTTTCTTCCATTCCTCCTGTGTTTCTGGCGCCTACAAAAATAATTTTGCAAGACTAATATTTTTATAATTAATATGTTTGTCTTATAAAAACTTTTATTTATGTTTATGTTATTATAGAGTATGGATGAACCTGAAAGCAAGAAGACAAAGAGACAAATGTCTGCAAGTGAAGAAATGATTCGTCTTGTATAAGATCGATTAAGGGAACCGCAAAATAATTAATTTCAGCAGGCAAGCATTGTTTGGGCCTTAAACTTGCAGAAAATGGAAAGTCAACAAGCACTTAAGGCCCACACAGATAGAATTCTTTCCTTCGATTATTTGCTTCATTCATATGGGTCAAAAAGTTTAATGTGTGTTCTCATATGAAAGTACACAGATAAGAAACATGCTTTGAAGAAAAAAACCGATGCAAAGCAAAAATTTGTTCAACTTTTAACTTTTTGATTTTTTTCGTATTTTGACAATGTTTTTTTTACATTTCAAAATTATTTTTCTCAAAAAACATTGTCTTTGAATAAAAATGAAACAGAAATAACAAATTTGAACGGAAATATTGAAATTATCCAAAAATATAAATAAAAAGTATTTGAAAGTGTTTTGATATCGCGGTCAAGGTATCACGCACCAAGATTCCTATCAGTGTTTCCAAAAAAAATTATGCTTTTCATGCGAGAAATTAAAGCAAAGAATTGACTTAACGAATTTTATCTGTCTGGGCCTTTATAGCTGAAAAAATTATAAACGATGTTTTGTTTCAAGGTCAGTTGTGGATTCTATGATATCAAACACAGGTCGTCCATCAACCACTGTAATGCCAACCACCTCTCAAGGTTTTTATTTCGTTGACTCATCAGTGGACTCATTGTCATCAGCGAGTTATCATTCCAATTTGCCATCTATTGATTCCATGCCAAGAAAAACATCTCGGTCATCAACGCCTTTTATACCGAACACATCTCCCAGTTTTAAATTTATTGAGTCATCGATGGATTCATTATCATCAGCAAGCTGTCATTCCGATTTGACTATCATTAAATGTGTTCCTCGTCATCCATTCCTTCATCCATTAAATATCCAATATGTTTCCAAGCCACAACCACGTAAATATACTAGTTTACAAAACAATAAAGTTCTAGTATCAATTCCCCGACCATTGCAAAAAAATGCCATGTACGAAAAAAGTATTTTTTCCCTCGAAGAAGAAGAATCGCCCTTCATAGAAAATCAGGATGGTGATTTTATATGCATTGATAATTATATTTATAGTTCGCGCACTTTTATGTATATATATGAATGTATGCTAATAAATAAATTAAAAATTATAAACCTTTATATAACCTTTCAATACGACAATAATAGCTGCACATGTTTCCATTATAATTTTTCCAATGGATGGAGCAGAGACAGCACTGGTAAACTTTAGATCTGCGAAGGAATTTCCTGTTGCCAAATGTCTTAAAGTAATTGAGAGACGCTGATTTACGGGGATTGCTTCCGCATGTTTGTGTCCTGTTTCTTTATTAATGGGGTAACTAGCTCCAACAAATACTCGACTACAGCACTATCCATCCGTAGAAAATTTTTAAAATCATCTGGAGCTGATATGCCGAGTTCACTCAGCAAATTTTGATGAGTGAATCTCTTTTTTTTTTGAGCCACTCCTTCATCTACAAACGTTTTTTTAAGTTCTTTCTTCTTAATTTTATCGCTTTGGAAATTCTGAAAACTGGCTGATTGAAGAAATTTAATGTATCGTTTTTCTGCAAGCGTCATTCAACACGTGCACGCGATGATCATACACCAGATGTATCGTATACCGCATAAGAATTTATCCTCGTCAAAGAAAATGATCACTCCCAGAGGGTTACCCTAAACTCCGGAAATTTCGCGAATACTTGCGTGCCAGTGAAAAAACATGATGGGTCCTGCCTGACAACTGTCGCCTTATACCTACGGTGACTATTAATTCCATGAAGAAATAGTGTACACATTTTTATGATTTGCTTTATTTGTATGAAAAACAAAATAAAACTCATTTATTGTAGTTATTACAATGTATTTTTGTAAAACATCAGATATATTAGTTAAAATTGCTTTAAATTCAGTACAGTCTCCATTTACAAATTTTATTTTATAACTAACCTTCGTTCTACACCCAAAAAAAAAGTTTGCTGTTAATAACAATAACCGTCTGCTAATTTTCAGCAAACATTTTTCCTGCTAATACAGCAAATTTTCTGCTGTAACAGCAAAAAGTTTGCAGTTTTGAATTGGCAAACACGCTGCTGAAAAATTTGCAGTTTGCTGTTAATAAAAATAAGTAAAAATAAGTCAAATGTTGCAATAATTTACCTAATAAAGTTCAACCATTGAAAATGTTAAGATCATTCGAGCGAAGAGAAAAGTATATTTTGGAAAAACAAATAAATAAATTGTCGGTGATGTCTATTTTCCGAGATACAGTTCTCATTTTTTTTTCATTTTTTCTTTGGATTTTATAGTTGTTGGAAATATGAGTCGAATAAAACTGCAAGAAGTAAAACAAAAATCGATAATGATTTGAATGGCTGAAATGCCAAATCAATTGAAATTCTCATAAAAAAATGAGAAATCCAATGGACAATATCGGATGCCACGAATGCGATAAAGAACAGACTATGGAACGAATGGTCCTTGAAATACGAGGCCCATTGTACTTCAGGAAACCTCAATTATTACAAAATGTTTCCAATCGCCTTGAAGAAGCCTTGGTTTCATTGAATGGACATAAAACCTATCATAAAGATAGTGGAGAAACCTTAGCTAGAATGAAGAAGAAAACCCTCGCCGATGTGCGAGGGTTTTCTTCTTGTAATGCTGTAGAGTCACCTCCCCACATTTTATTATTCTGCTCTAAATATACTGATAAGAGAACTATAATTCCTCCGATTTACAACTTAAGTTCGAGAGTTTTTTTTAGGTATGGCCAAATAATTCTTCTGCGCAGCTGCTTCGAAAGTAACACTAAAAGCAAAAAAAAATATTTTTGCTAATTGAAAATTTACCACGTCACAAACAAAAAATTTTATGAATAAAGAGCATAAATGTGCAACAGATAAATTAAATAATATAAAATAGGTTTGCGAGATAAAACTGTCCAAGTTTATGGAGATAATAAATCAAATCTCATGACGGCGAAAATTAAGAATGAAAAATAATCCAAAAGACGACAATTATGAAGGTGGCAGACCATGTGAAAATGCCAAACATTTAGCCAAAGATTTGGACACAGGACGAGTTCCAGCAGTTAGCGGAATTACTCTCTCCGCCCAATAACTCGGGTGGAGAGTTGCCTTGCATAAGGTACGTTTTTGAATGGCCATGAGATGCTGAAGACGTTGGCGGAATAGAAAACGGAGAATTAGCACCTAAAAAAGCAAGGTCATACCCCCTCCACTTGACCTACTGTTGCGGCGCAAAGATTGTGTCAAATTGGTTTGTTGCTGAATAAATTGTGCCAACAGACACGGGAACATTTGTGTCGCATACGTAAATGTGTTATATCACTTCGATTGGACACTACACTGTCGGATTTCAATGATATACATTGGGAGAAGATAGTAAATTTGTACAAGCGTAACGAAAATAATTGAAAGAATATAATGCAGATGATTTTGACAATAAAAACGATTCCGGCCAAGGTACAGCTTCGACAACGCTTACAATGTCATATCCAAGTCCCGCATGATTTATGACACTGTTTTGGAAGTGCTAAAGGGGAAGTCAAAGATATTAAGTTGCCCAAGAAGATAGTAGACATCATTTTAAGCAATTGGATTATTTTTTATTCAATCGGTTATTTTTTACTATTTCAATCGAGTGGCTAAAGAAAGAAGGTGCTCTCATATTTCCGTTGGAAAGCGCAGGAATGAAAATATTGAACGGTGGATGGGTGTTTACGATTTCACATCGTAAAGGGATGTGGCACACATAAGGGATGTGGCACACAAAGAACCACGTTTTCAATTAACCAAGACGCAACTGGTAAGCTTACACAAATTGCAAATTTAATGCACTATGATTATAAAAGACTTATTTCTGGTTGTTTTCAAGATTCTCACCAAGCAGAGTCCTATTAAAACCCTCGACTTAAATACGGCTACAAAAGATGATCTGAAATTTCGTAACGAATGTTTTAGATTGCTAAAGTTGCAGGCAAATTTGTGTACATACTAAAATAGCAACCATAAGATTGCTAAAATAACAGACGAAGTGTGCTTTCCGTAGACACAGACTGTTGAAACAACAAACATTTCTGATAATGATACTCAAAAAATTCTTTTTAGTGTACCAATGCATTTTGGTTTTATTTCTTTTATATATAACTTGGTTGATTTTCATCCGATCCGGGGGAAAATTTTGACTCAGTGAACAAATTGTTGAGTTAGTAAAAAATTTTTGAGTTTTTAATAGATTTTTGAAATGTTTTTCAAATTTATTTCGTGGTTTACCAATACCCACCTGTTGACCCTTTAAGGAAACCAACGAATGATTCATTTGAGATTTTTCTGAAGTCCAAATATTTTTAGATATTGAAAAACCCCTTTCTGTGGGTGCATTTGCCGCAGGCAAATTAGAGAAATCGAAAGATGTCTTTTTGTTTCTGAAGAAGTCTAAAAGTCGAGTTTTCCATGTCGACTTTTTGACTTTTTTCATTCACGATTAATACCAAATTTATATTACTTACATTTGACTAAAATTAACAATAGCACGTTGTGAGTCAGAACAAAAACCTATAGTTAGTAATATCAACACCAATATCTGACCAATTTAACAGATAAAAATAAGCGTGATAATATAAATACACAGTAATCGCATATGCTATTTCTTTTTTACACATTCTTTTTTATAGTTGAAAAGAAAAACACAAAATTATATTTATTTTTAATTTAATTTAATATTTTATTTTGGCCGTGAGCCGGGCGGTTTGGCAGTATGCCAAAAGCTGGTGAGTTGATAACTATCACAAGCTAATGTGACGGCGTTACTATCACAACGACGGCGTTAGCAGCACTGTATTTCAGCTGCATCGTTCATGAAAATTGAGGTAGGGGCGCTGCTGTTGAAGATCAGCTGTTGTCACTTCAACAATAGTTATAAATAGTTTGGCATAATAATTCTATACAGTCATCTCTCAACATCTGTTGACGTTAGGCTTTCGCGCTGGACGCTTTCTCATTTGTTTACCCGCAGTGAAAAACAACAAAATCATAAACACCAACACATACAGGCTACAGTTAGCCCTATATACAAACAATCATTATTTTTGTTTCTTTATTTATTTAAAAAACAACAATTAGTGAATAAAACTAAAAACTTATTTCAAAATGGATGACGAGGATCCACCTCCTCGACGAGACCCAAGAAGAAAAATCGAAGATCTCAGCAACAACGACCCAAAAAAAATTAAAGAAAATGGAAATACACTTTCCAATCCAAGTGAACAGCCAGCTACTTTAAAACCGCAACAACCAACAACAAGTGCCAATGCCAATTCTGAAAATGAACCAAAAAATTATAATTTCGATGTTTTTGAAAAAAAAAAACAAATTCTATACCCCAACAATCATCCAGGGCCTTTCTACGTGCTTCTGGTATCTTAAACCATCTCCATCTTTTCACAAAGCTAAGGAAAATTAATATTGTATCAAACTACAACGCTAAAAATATAGGTTATAATACATTCAGACTGTGTTTTAACAACTACCACTCAGCAAATATCTTCATTCTAAATACCAAGCTTCGTGAACTCAATATATTTTATATTATAAAGGGGGTTCCCACAGAACACACTGGGGAAGATATAGTGGAAGAATTAAATCTTAAAAATGATTTTACTACCATATCTGTGCAAAGATTTACTTTTAAAAATTAAAGGGGTGAAATTTTGCCTTCCGAAACCATCAAAATTGGAATTATTCATGATGTAGTGATCAGTGATGTCTACATGTTCAATACAAAAGCGTACGTAGAGTTGTATACCCCGCCACTTCGTCTCTGTATGAACTGTGGCCGTTTAGGTCATATTGCAGTGCGTTGTAGGTCACGAAAAAGATGCCTTTTATGTGGAGAAACCATTATATGTCCCAACGACTGTAAATAAGTAAAATGTCAAAATTGTATTTCAACAACAAAGTGCAGCACAATATGTAAAAGCCCAAGATGCATCCTGTGTAACCAAACTGACCATAACGCTAAAGATTCCGCAATCTGTAAGAAATGGAGTGCCGAAAAGTCTCTTAGAAGTACAATGGCTTTATCTAATCTTTCTCGTAAAGAATGTATTCAGACCTACCACTCAAATAACTATTATGAAATTTTAAATGATCCAAAATATGAAAATAACTTCCCTACAATCACAAAGAAACCAGCTCCACCAGTGAGAACGATAAATGAGGAAATAAATAGAAGAATTATGAAGGCAAAATGCAGCAAAGTTGTACAAATACCTCAAAAACGTTTTCTGCCAGTGGCTGAAGGAATAACGTCAAGCCCATCGAAGCCGGTCTTCGAATATGAAAATTTTAGCAAAGTATCTGACGTCGAAAAAATAATGAACATTTTCACTGCTCAAATGTCGGCAGTTTCAACAGCAATGAACTGTTCTGACTACAACAATTTAAAAAAGCAATTTTATCAGTGCCACCTAATATAAATAATGATGAACTTTCTGCAATATAATGTTCAAAGTTTAAACAAAAACAAAGCCTACTTAGAATACTACCTAAATAAACTAAATATTGATGTGTGCTTTTTAAGTGAAATATTTAATTTTGATGGAAATGAAACAAAAACGTGCTTCCAACATTATAACTTATTTATAAAAAAAGAGCAGATAATTATGGTGGTGTTGCCATCGCCCACAAAAAACATATTAAATTAAAGAAAATTAAATTCCAAACCGATTTAGACATTATTGTGTGTCAAACGACAAACCTTTCCAGCAACTTTACTTTTGTGTCCGTTTATTTCCCACACTCTGTAAAAGCCACTGCTTTAAAAAATGAACTAAACAAATTAATTATTCTTCTGGAACATAAACCTAATGTATTTATCTGTGGAGATTTTAATGCAGAAGTAAAAGCTTTTGGAGAAAAAACTGATTCAGTCCGTGGTTCGATGGTCAAATGCACTTTTGAAAACTCAATATTTCGTTGCCTTATAAGGCGTTCACACCAACCCGTTTTGGCTCATTGAGATGTTTTCGAGCCAAAACGAGTTGCTTTCCCCTTATAGAAATGTCAATTGAAACCGTCTCAATCGGCATGTTTTTCTCAATAACACGTCCCAAAACTGCATGTTGAAGTATGTGAACCCCCTTAAGTAGTCAATCTGTCGCACACTGAACATATACATTTCAAATTTTGTCAACAATAAAAATGGAATAGTTGAATTCTCGTTGTGCATTGATTTGTGAGAATCAAATAATTTAACAATGCTTTTTTGGTACTTTCCACGTTTCTTTTTTATATTTTCAGTAAAAGTTGTTTGTACACAATAAGATGACATATGCCATTTGAAAACATAATAAATGTCATAATTAAGCAGACAACATGTGTGAACGGTGAGATGTTTTCCCAAAACAAATGAGCCAAAACGGGTTGGTGTGAACGCCTTATTAATGATGGATCCACTACATTTAAAAAATGTCTGACTGACAATTCTCATGGTTCTGTTCTCGACCTTTCTTTCACAAACACAAATCTCACTTCCACATGGAATGTTTTAAAAACTACGATTGGTGGCAGTCATCACTTTCCTATAAAAATAATAATCCAAACTAACAACAATGTGAAGCAGCGCTTTCTCTCCAAAAAAAGTTAATGGAAAATGTTCGAAGACTTTGTAGTGGCCTATATGTGGACATGGTATTTAACTACCTTATTTATGAATTATTTAAGACGTAGTTAGAAAGTACGAACTTTGTCAACCATGTAAACTTATCCTTCTTGTTATTCTCTTTTTTGCGCAGTCATGGTATTGCATCTAAGATCTCACGATTTCATCATCATTTCATGTATATTATTAGAATTAGTTAAATAAAGTGTTTATTATATTAAACATTATATAGCCGGTTTATTCATTCATTAAACTAACCACGAACGGCTATAGTGGTGACCCCAACGTGATCGTAATACACACATGAGATGAACGAAGAGACAGGCACCGAGAAGACAAGAACATCCGTGGGAGCAGGCCAGGCTCCGGACACTGCTGGACAAGGAGTGGCGACTTCCCCGATGTACGGAAATTTTGTAAGCAGAGTTTCAGTGAAAGTATCGCCGTTTTGGTCTGATCACCCTGAAATCTGGCTCGCACAAATAGAGGCTCAGTTCGCCGTTTCAGGCATTGTGGCTGACGAAACGAAATACAGCACCGTCATAGCAGCGATTGAATCACAGGTGTTAGTGCAGATTTCGGACGCTGTTCTCAAGCCGCCTGCAACAGGAAAATACGAATTTTTGAAAAAATGCATCATCGAACTCTTCTGTGAAAGCGAACAGAAGAAAATACAGAAATTGCTGTCCGACATGCACCTTGGCGACAGGCGACCTACACAATTATTGAACGAGCTCCGTAGTCTTGCGAAGGATAGGGTAAGTGATGACTTCCTGGCATCATTGTGGCTTCAACGATTACCAAGGAATGTTCGTGCCATTCTCCAAGCCTCCAACGCGGAGCTGTCCGAATTGGCAAAACTGGCGGATAAGATTTTGGAGGTGAGTGATTATCGACAACTCGCCGCTGTGTCCACATCCACGACACAGAACGAAGCCACATTGCAATGAATTGCGGTTTTGGAGAACGTTTGGAGAAGTTAACACGCTCTCGTTCATCCAGTCGCTCATCGAATCGTAAGAAGAGCCAACGTAGTGCTACACCATCGGCGGAGAAATTTTGTTGGTACCACTGGAAGTTCGGCGCTACGAAGTGCCGCCAGCCTTGCGAATTCCATTCAATGCCAAAAAACTAGTTGCCGTGGCTGGTGCATTGTCCAGCACACCACGCCGAATTACAGTGGCACGTCTTACATTGCTGGACAACGATACAAAGGTGAAGTTCTTGATCGATACGGGGGCTGACGTGTCCGTTTTGCCATAATAGGTTCTGATTTTCTCAAGCACTTCCATTTACTTGTGGATATTAAGCAGAATCGTCTCGTCGATCGCAGGACTTTGCTGCACGCTAAGGGTGACACAGTATATTCATGGGCACCCGTCATATCAACATTCAATGCCGACAACATATTTTCACGACTGTTATTTGAGTATAAAGACATCACCGTGTTAAGCAGCAACCGAGATCGAGAGTCATTGCACACGGTCGTTACACACCACATCGTTACTGATGGCCCACGAAGGCTGCCACCTGAGAAATTTACTGCTGTCAAAAAAGAGTTTGAGTTTTTGGTGGAGCAAGGTATTTGCAAGCCATCCAAAAGTAATTGGGCAAGCCCCCTACATATGGTAAAAAAGACGAACGGGGAGTGGCGGCCGTGCGGTGATTACCGTGCGCTTAATGCGCAAACTTTACCAGATCGCTACCCTATTCCATTTTTGCATGATTGTACTCACATGCTCCATGGCAAGTATATATTTTCTGTGCTAGATTTGCAAAAGGCGTACCACCAAATACCCATAGAATCCTCCGACATACCCAAGACGGCGATAACAACACCCTTTGGGTTGTTCGAGTTCAACTACATGACGTTTGGATTGCGGAATGCGGCACAAACTTTTCAGCGCCACATCAATTCTGTTTTGCACGGCACCGATTTTACATTCGCTTACATTCGCCGAAGTTCGAATTTTTGGGCCACACTATAACACCGAACGGCATTAAACCACTAGAAGAGAAAGTGACAGCAATACGTGATTACCCCAAACCTAAAGTGGCGAAAGAAGGGAAAGAAAGGGATGATTAATTTTTACCGCTCCTTTCTCAGGAATGCAACGCGCAATCAAGGAAAATTGCAGGCTCTCATTTCGGGCAACGTCAAAAACGACACGACGCTAGTTGTTTGGGACGATGAAGCCACAAACGCATTTGAGGCCTGTAAGGAGGAATTAGCAAACGCCACCATGCTTTGTCACCTGTCGCCCAACGCAAAATTGTCTTTGTATACAGATGCCTCTAGTGAAGCTGTTGGTGCAGTTTTACACCAGACTGTAAATGTTAAGGTCCAACCATTGGGATTTTATTCCAAGAAGTTAATAGCCGCACAAGCAAAGTACAGTACATACGATCGGGAGCTGTTGGCCATTTATCAGTCAATAGACCATTTCCGGCACTTGTTAGAGGGCAGACAATTCACGATATTGACCGACCACAAACCGTTAGTATACGCTTTCGCCCAGAAAGGCGACAAAACACCACCAAGGAGAGCGCGCCAACTGGACTTTATTAGTCAGTTTTCGACCGACATACGACACTTGCGGGGAGAGGAAAATGGCGTTGCCGATTTTTTGTCCCGAATAAGTTCGATAGACAGCCCGGATTTTGAGGCCTTGGTCGCGATTCGGAATTGAAGCAAATTATAGAAACCGATAGTTCAACGCTAAAACTAAAAAAGGTTGCTGTTCCGAATTCGACCGAGACGCTGTATTGCGATACCACTAACGACAAAATTCGACCAGTGCTCTGTCCCATTGACAAAAATCGGTAATAATGTACTGGCTCAAATAATGGTAAAATTGGTACTCATCATATCTTAACAAACCAATTAAAATAAATAATAACAATATTTTATTATTTAGCTCTTTTTGACACCGCCAGGGGGCGCAAAAGTCAATTGTTGTATACGCAAATCGACCAAAAAATAAACTACCTTAAATGTACGTTGTAAAATAGCTGTATAAAATTCGTTTATCAGTGAAATAAAACCAAACTTTTTGCATATGATAGATAGATAATCGAATTCCTAATAATACAAAAATGCCAAGTTGGCAGAAAATTGCATTTGTACTATTTAAAATTGCTTTGGAAAATTCGTATTTTTTGTTAAAGTAAAAAAAATTTGCAAGTTTAATTGGAAGGAGAAAAATAATTTGGAACAGATCCCTAAAATTTTATTCTTCAAAAACAATATATGTACTGTTACTTTTAAATAAAAAATATAAAAAAATAAAACAAAAGCGCACAAACTTAAAAAAAATGTATATTTTGTTACGTCTTAAAACTTTATTTTCAAATATAATTTGTAGTGGTGTTCCAAAAACAGACGCCAAAGCTTAACGTGTAGACCAAATCCATAATTTTTTCTTGCGCCAGCTAGCTGACAGAATTCTTAAGAAACAAAAAAAATCATACTTATAAATAATTGTTGAGAAATATATAAAAAAAACGTTTTTTATATGCCGCTTTTATGCCGAAAAATCAAAAAAAAAATAAAATATTGTATGGCATCGGAAAACAAAATTCGTAAAGATCCCTAATTTTTTTTCGCCAGATATTATTAATGATATGCCCTCTTTAAACATAAAAAATATAAGTTCAAATTATTCGCGCACAAAATTTCGAAAAAGTAATTTTGATTTAAGTCTAAAAATTTTTTTAGGTATTATTCCAAAAAGCCATCTCCTTTAACTTTTAGAACAAACCCATAATTTTTTCGCGCCTGAAAGTTTACATAATGCTTAAAAATACAAAAAATTATATTTATAAAATATTTTTGAGAACAATTAAAAAAAAAATCCTTTTAATATGGATTTAATAATATTTAGTATTGGATTTTAATCGAAAAAAAATATTATTTTATGTCATCGGAAAAAAATTTTAAAGATCTAATTTTTTTCGCAAAATAATTATTAATGCATTTAACGAGTTTCTATTAGCAACAAGGATAATAATTTGATTCCAATGATATTACGAGTATATGCCAGTATTGTACATTAAGTACTAATTCATGGATACGATTTTATTAGTTACTTTATTTTCCAGTAGGTAAATAAATATTGACAATTTTATTTCTGGAAACATGTATTTAATTTAAGGTTGGTTATCAGAGGAAGCCAGTCACAAAATTATCCGATATTTTTAAGAGTAACCTTTAAACGAAATTTTTGACAAAGATGATAATATTATTTTAGATGGCAACGAAGGAAACTCTTCTGACAAATACATGCAATAAACTTTTAAAACGAAACAATACAGTACAATACTACGCAAAAACACTTTGGTCCACGTACCCAACGTTTGACAAACAGACATTTTCCCTATTGAGTCTTCAACTTTTTCTCACCATATTTGTAATCTACGCAAAATTCCCTTTAATTTAATGAGTCGCACGATATATGGACCAAAAACCCATTTTTCAAGATGTTCTAGGGGGCTCTTGAAAAAAATCCTCCCAAATTTGTGCACACATTCACTCTACCTATACTCTGCCTATTACGCTTTACAAACTTTGGTCGAAATCCAGCGCCACTCTTGAGCGTTCTTTATATATTTATTTTTAAGTCCTTTGAACTCTTTGTGTGGGAGGTATCAAAAGGACTCGCTATACCCCGAAATTTTGCACCGCAACTGATATATATGAAATATTATGAGATGTGAAATTTCATTAATATACAATGCTCCAATTCAGTGTTGTAGTCGGGTGAATTATTGAGGTCCCGCAATAATTTGCATGGGGTTACGACACCCGCGGTCCGATTGGGTCAAAATTTAAAATGTTTCTTAACTACGACCATATACAGCTTGGTACCAAATTTCATAATTCTGCAATTACTCCTTCTATTTTTGTTACATCGATACATGAAGACAGAGCACCGTGCGACGTCTCTTGAAAATCCTGATATGTCGAATGGTCAGGCGTTTTTTCAACTAGAACCCCAACCAACACCAGAGACCCGACTAACGAGAACTGGCCGGCACGTTCGATTTCCGGCAAGGTATCTCTAGAGGGGGAGCCCTGTAGTGGCCTATATGTGGACATGGTTATAAAGACGTAGTTACAAAGTACGAACTTTGTCAACCATGTAAACTTATCCTTCTTGTTCTTCTCTTTTTTTGCGCAGTCATGGTATTGCATCTAACATCTCACGATTTCATAATCATTTCATGTATAATATTAGAATTAGTTAAGTAAAGTGTTTATTATATTAAACATTATATAGCAGGTTTATTCATTCATTAAACTAACCACGAACGGCTATAACTTAATATCTCACCAAAAATAAAAGAAATCCAAAATGCTTTTACAAATGAAATTCACAATTGCTCATTTACTCTCACGTCATAAAGAATCCCCAAGAATTGGTGGAATGACACTGTCGACAAATTTTATCGTCTGAAGGAAGCTGCACAATAATCGTTTGATGCCAATAAAAATAACACAGATGCCAACAAACTCCTCGAGGCATTTTTGAATTTTAAAAATGCCGCCAAAAAAGCGAAAAAACTCTTTTGTCTCCAAAATAGATACACTCAACAAAAACCTGAATGGAAAATCCCTTTTCAAATTTGTAAGAGGCTGCAAGAATTCTCTTGATCCTCAAACATCGACCTCTTTGAATAATGAGAACAATATCCTTTTCCTAAATCATTTAAAAAACCAAGTTCCAAACAACTCATCCGCGATCATAACTACACCATACGCTGGTAACTCAACGAATTTCTCAATCAATGAATTCCTAGCTGTCCTAAAGGAAAAGAAATCTCCATCTGCGGCAGGCCTAGATGGTATAACTTACGAAATGGTTAATAATTTATCACCAAATGCAAAAAATAATCTTCTGACAGCATTAAACGAAGCATGAAATCACTGCAGGTTAAATGATGTCCATCTTTCGTTGGACTGCCTGATTGCCTCTTGCCTAAGCCAAAGCTTGCACGTGGATAGTGGCGCACCAATATATGCAAATTCTTCGAGAATTTGTAATGTCGTCCCTTTCCTAGCAAGTTCATCGGATTTGCAGTTCCCCGGGATATCCCTATGCCCAGGCACCCATATGAGGTGTATATAAAACTGTTCAGCCATCTCGTTAAGAGATCTGCGGCAGTCGAGGGCTGTTTGTGAATTTAGGGATGTTGCCTCCAGAGAATTGATGGCAGCCTGGCTCAGCCACTTGGCGACTTCCCATATTGCCATTATTTCGGCTTGATAGACACTGCAGGTATCTGGTAGTCTGTGAGCTATATCCAGACTAAGTTCTTCACAGTGTACTCCGAAGCCAACCTTTTCATCAAGCTTCGAACCATCCGTGTAAAAGTGGAGATGGTTTCTATTACCTGGTATTCTGCCGACCCATTCATCTCTGGCGGGAATCATAGTGATGTAATTTCTCTCGAAGGTGTACACAGTTGGTATATAGTCCACTCGGTTGGTTACCATAGCACTACACTTTGATATCCTCATGTGACCATAGTACTTGTACCTCCACATTGATAGGCAGTTTAATCTTATTGCCGCTTTGGTTGCATCTTCTCTCGCCACAATATTAATCGGCAGTATATGGAGTAGGGCTTGTAGAGACTTCGTCGCTGTAGTCCTTAAGGCTCCGCTTATGCTCAGGCAGGCAGTTCTCTGAACCATTGTTAGTAGGTTGGGGATGGTTAGTTTGTCAGTTGCGGTCCACCATACCACAATACCGAATAACAGTATTGGACGAACTACTGCTATATATATCCAGTGGACGATTTTAGGAGAGAGTCCCCACCGCGACCATACAGCCTTTTGCAGGAATATAAGGCGACGTTGGCCTTCCGTACACGTAAAGTCTAAATAACATTTTCCTATCTAGAATTATTCCTAAAAATTTTGCACTTTCAGAAAAGACTAGATCTGTTCCATTTATCCGAGGTGGAGGGTCCACATGTGGGACATTATTCATCCTAGTAAAGAGAACCACTTCTGTCTTGTTGGGGTTAACGCCCAAACCGCTGCTTCTGGCCCATCTAGCCAACTTGTTCAGAGCCACCTGTAGGATGTCTCTGAGGACGTTCACGAATTTGCCACTCACTGCGATTTCCACGTCGTCCGCATATGCCACGACCTTGCAGCCACAACGTTCTAGATCTAGCAGGATTTCATTCACCGCTAGGTTCCAAATTAGTGGAGACAGTACTCCTCCTTGCGGGGTCCCTCTGTTTACAAACCTTGTTAGAGTTGTGGACCCTAGACATGCTGTTATGCGTCTTCTGGTGAGCAGACATTGAATTAGTCTAATCAAACTAGTGTTAACTTTTAGACGTGAGAGTGCCGCAATTACCGCATCTGAGTGAATGTTGTTAAAAACCCCTTCTATGTCAAGAAATGCCACCATGGTGAATTCCTTAAAATGCAGGGACGATTCGATAGTGCTCACAAGTTCGTACAGGGCTGATTCTGTAGACTTTCCCTTATTGTAAGCAGGTTGGTTGTTGGTTTCCCGGCTTTAGGTATGAATACGACTTTGGTATCCCTTCACCGATTCGGGACGTATGAAAGCCTGATACAGCCTACATAAATTTTCTCCAGCCAGGGGATAATGTACTTTAACATTTTCTGCATTTCTGCTGGAGTGATGCCATCTGGTCCAGGTGACTTGAAGGGCTCAAAGCTATTAATAGCCCAGCTTATTCTGGATCTCTCAGTCAAGAAGCCTAGCGACGCTCGCAGTCCACTCGCACTCTTGTTGGTCCTGCTGATCCACGGGTTCTGTTACAGAGTTCCCCGGGAAATGTGTGTCGAGCAGTACATTGAGCGACTGCCCGCTGTTTTTGGGTACAGGGTGAAGCAGATAATATCTTCCTCAGCCTAGCGGCGTCGGAGACCTTTTCCACATCACCACAGAAGGTATACCAAGAGCGCCTTTGCGCCTTTCTAAGCTCCTTCTTATAGATCTTGAGTTGCTCTTTATAGGCATCCCAATCATTAGCGACCCCAGTGGATTTAGCCTTATTGAATAGTTTGTTGCAGGTCTTTTTCATAGCCGTTAGCTCAGAAGTCCACCATTGGGGTTTAGTTTTACCCTTATACCTTGTTTTTAGACAGGCTTCTTCAAGGGATCGATTGAATGATATGGTGATATGATCGACCAGATTATCCAGACCGGCTTTGTCATTCGGTTCGTACAGAAGTTTAGAGTTGAGGACTTTCTTGAAATTCTTCTCATACTTTGTCTTCCTTACATTTCTGTGGACGGCAGGTTTAGGCTCTTTTTCCGCGAGTTTGAACTCAATATAATGGTGATCTGAGAATGAGTGGTCGTCCAGTACATTCCACCCAATAATTTTGTCTGACAGCCGGTCAGTAGCAAACGTTACGTCGAGTACTTCTTGTAAAGGTCGGTTTATTGTAAAGGTCGGTTTATTACCTATGTTACAAATACTAAGGTTGGCAGTTAGAATAAAGCCAAGAAACGAATCACCCCTATTGTTTATATCCGTACTACCCCAGATAGTATGATGAACGTTCGTGTCTGCGCCAATAATCAGCTCGAGCTCGTCAGACGTTGCTTCTTCTACTACTTCCCTGAATAGAGCAGTCGGTACTACAGATTCATAAGGCAAGTAGCTGGAGACCACCCAATATATGCGATTACAGATCTCCAGGCTAGCAGCTGTTTGGTCTTTACCACTTAAATTAGTCAGGAGAAAGATACTTAGATCTTTCCTGGCCAAAATGCAGGTTCTTGGAGTGCCTTCACAGTTGGCCACAAGCAGTTTAAAGTTGGGTGTCCTAATACCACACACCCTTCCTCCCACTACGTAGGGCTCCTGTATCAGGACGATGTCTACTGCGCCTGTGGACAGGCGCAGCAATGGAGCCGCTGAGGCTGCTTTAGCGTGATGGAGGTTAATCTGTAGAATTCTTACCATCATTGGTAATTGACAGATTAACATCCACCCCGACAAGGGTGTTATCGAACTCTTCGTCCGTATCGTCGAAAATCATGTCCCCGCCAGATGCGTCAAAGAGTCCGGTGACTCCCCTCAGCCTCTCTGTGTCCGAAGTAGAGCTTTTGTCCTCAGAGAAGGACGTTACAGATCTTCTGTTAGAGTTGGAGTCACCAGAAATAATAGGCGTGGGTACCTCCGCACTTCCAGAAAGTGCCACGGTGGACGACTCACCTTCTGCAGTGGGAGCTATATCCTGCTTGTATATCTTCAAGACTATAGTCTCGAAGCCATATTGTAGGGTTGCACTCGCACTTTGTATATGGGAGGTGGATTCAGCGTTTAGGATAAGATTGACCTGTCGCTTTTTACCATCCGCCTCACCCACCTTGCTGATTCTCCAATTATGGGCCGGCAGACCAGGATTGGAATCTTTTATTATTTCTAAGATGTCAGCCGGGTTGGAGGGCTCTTCTGTAACCCAGGTGATGGCTCTAGGGTGACTAGGGATGTTGTTTTTTTCGACAACATCCAACTGGGCACCCGGCCACACCTCACCCGCTCGACTCAGAGCAGTCTTATACAGGTCTACTGATCTGGCATCACCGAAATATAAGAGCTTTACTCGCCCTGATGCCATCCCGCATCGTTGCAGATTGGTGGTTTTCCCGGCATTTCTCTACGGACATCGAGGTAATGAGCCATAATGGCTGATTGTACATGACTCCATTTGTCCTTGAGGATGGATCCATCCTCACTACTTCTGTCTATAACAGCCATCACTAGACTCTCCTTCGCCACTTCATTGAAGGGCTTGGTGAGTGTCCTGTTGATGGTGACATTAGGGCCTCTTGCCTTTTTCGAAGGCAGGGGTTCATCAGGAGATCTGATTCGTTTTACTTTATTAGCCGATAACACATGAATTTGTGGCTCTATCAGCCGACTCATTGGCCTTAGAAACATCGATGACCCCTTTAGCCAAGGTAAGTGACTATTTTTGTTTTTCGGTAAGAGCCGAAACCTCAACAGAACTCTGAGCGCTACACGATGCTCATTATGCTTCCGTTTTGACGGTCGGACATGACGTTTTCCCCTCACCGCACCACCTGTTGTGAGTACTTGGGGGAGATTTTCACCATTTTTGGTGTGGTCGGCTTTGGCCAAGACCAACGGACGGACAGTCGGACGATTGGGGAACCGCGCTCCATCGGACCACGTAATAGGTACTGGTAACTATCCGCTATGTGATAAACACGTCCATTCACTGCGAATAATCAGCAACAACATCGGGAGGGTATATAAGATTCGGCATGGCCGCACTTAACGCTTTTACTTGTTTATTTTGGAACAGTGCACGAAGTAGAAAAATATTTAATGTTGATTGCTGGAAATAATAAATACGAACCGGTAAGAATTTAATATTTTACTATTATAATTTATATTAAAATTTGCTTTTCAGATTAATAGCGAAGAAATTATTGAAATAGCTGGGACACTGCCCACTTATGGAATTCAAAGGGCCTCTCCACAAATGTGTAAAAATCAAGTAGGGTACATGGCAAGCAATTTCTTGGAGTTGTCAACACCAAGTAAATTCCAAAACTTTAAAATATGTACCAGCATTTTTGTCTTGATGTTTATTCATTCATCAGAAACGTGGGGATCTTATTCATGCTGCTTGGACGGAAGGGATCCATTTTCAAGAACACATTTTGATTCCGTTCGGATCGAACCCAAGAAAATCGTTAGTCCTGGCGTTTCTTCTTCCTACAATGAAGCATGTGACGCGAGCTTGTTACGAACAGTTTTTATTTCCATGGCATTACGATGCTGTAACGCATTTGAATTGCATGTTCAACGAGGATATTTGGAAACAACAATTGAAACTGGCCAATAAACTATTTTCTACTTTGAAGCATGATTATAAGATAGAATTTGATTTAATAGCGATACTGCCATGTGAAACAAAACACCATTTAGTCCCAACATGGCAAGTGTCACCAGGGAACCGACACCTTCGATATATTTATATGGCGTTTACAAAGTCAGGAGGAGAATTACAGGTCTTTACATTTTGCACATCCAATAAAGAGTTAAAGTCAGTCGCCGTCAGTGGTAGCGAACGGACGTGTTATTGCAGAGCGGATAGTTTTTCCAACCTATTACGCAATACTTATTCACCTACCTACTACGCAACCATAAGGTGTTGTTCTTAAAGTGGGTGTTGAATTTGTTGCATCGGTCTCAGGACAGACATTTTGGAAGTAGTCTGGAAGGCCAACATCGAAGTACCTATTACGGGCAAATACTGGCTATGTGGGTCTCTCCCAAAAATTTATGATTAACCCTGATGAAGTAAATGATATTACGGTGCAGGGAAAAATAAATCCAGTACCGGCGGAAAGCGTTGATTTACTCGCGAGTCACGTGTCGTCGTTATCAAACAATCGTGAGCAAGTAACTTCTACGGGGTTGTGTGCCTCGGATTCCGTAGTCGAAACAGATACAAGCGCACATCTAGCCTTTGGCAAAATAAACGATGAGGAAGATAAAGAAAACCCAAGGGGGGGCTCTAAGCAACCCCAGCTTTTAAAAGCTAGTGGGAACTCGGACTCTGAGTCATCAAGTTATAACAATATTACTATTGTTGAAAATCGGAAAAGACTGTCAGGGGCACAAAGAAGGAAACTGAATAAGATGAACCGGCAGAAGATATTACAGGATGAATCTGACTCTTCTACATCTACTAAAAGAGTCAGATCTCCCGAAGAGCATAGCCATGCGAAATCAACTAAGAAGAAAAAAAGCTCACCGACACCCAGCACTTCGAAGAAACCTATTCAATCTACCAAAAAAGGAGTTTCTAGTCAGAATCCGTTAATGGTGGGAGGAGAAGTTGATCTTGTTGTTGAGAAGGTGAGTAAGTCCACCAAACCATCCATAAAAGAGGGGGCCTCAAACAAAAAGACCCATTCTAAAGGAAAAAGCAAGGTGGCTATAAGAAAGGGTAAGGAAACACCATCTTATTCCCAAATAGCCAAAAAACATATTCAGGACGAACTACACTATGCCATAATTGATAGCAGTAGTGCGTCTGGCAGAATTCCCGAAGAGCAAAAGAGCATCTTCGAAGATTTGTTCTACACAAAGGTATTGGACCACATTATCGAATCTAATGATGGACCAACAATCCAAGTAATGAGTTGCACGTTTGAGAGGGGCGTTTTGATGCTGAAACTGGCATCACAATGCTGTGTCGATGTCCTCGGAAAACTAGTGGAGAGCATCCCGTCACCTTGGGACGGCGCAAAGCTGAAACTGGTAAGGAAAAGCGATATCCCTGTACTCATAAAAACATCTTTCTATGTCAGAGGATGGGCTAGTAAGGTACCGTCAGAGCGCATACTCAGCGTCATTGGCAAACAAGATTCGAACCTTAAAGTGGGGAAGTGGGAAGTCTTCCACAGGAAAAATGATCCCGATGGTTCTCTCCTGGTGGTAGGCATAGACCAGTATTCCAGGGATAGCCTTGTCAAGACAAAAGGCATGGCATTTTTCGGGATTTGGAAAATCTTCTTTAGGATTGGAAAAACCCCCATTGGCAGGACAGTTAAGTCGAGCCCAAACACGAACGTACCGCCTGTAGTGGCAAACGAAAATAGTGAACAGAATGAAGCGAGTGAGACAATTCCAAAAAGTGAGGTGGAAGTGGTCGATAACATCGCCAATTTGCCGATAACATCATCAATTTTGCAGAAAGTTCCCAGCAAAGGTGGTGATAAGGATATGAAGAGGAGCACAAAAACTCAAAACAAAGAGGGAGCGACAAAAAACAACACCGCCTTTCAAAAAGAGGTCGATAACATTACCAAATTGCCGATAATATCACCAATTTTGCAGAATGTTCCCAGCAATAGTGGTGATAGGAATAGGTACATAAAGAATCAAAACAAAGAGGGAACGACAAAAAGTAACACCGCCTCCCAAAGAGGTCTACTTGAAGAGTGTGTAATAGGTAGTAAACGAAAGGAGGAGAAAGACTCTCTACCAAATAAAGAGGGAGTGCAACCAAATAGGATAGACGACTCCCAAAGGAAATGTTTACTGGAAAGACAATGATTGAGGTCATCCAGATAAACCTCCACCGGAGCGAAATGGCATCCATTGCTCTGATGGACATAATAAATAAAGGCAGGGTTCATGTTGCTTTGGTCCAGGAACCGTGGACTACTAGTAACAAAGTTACTGGATTAAACCATATGAACTACAATCTTTTCTACGCTAACACAGGTACTCGTCCAAGGACTTGTATTCTGTGCCATAAAAACGTATGCTATCTATTCTCTCCAGAGCTGTCAACATCGGACGCAACTGTGCTGATACAAGGTAATGGAAGTATGTATCTGGCGTCAGTATACCTGCCATTCGATGCACCGACATTGCCACCTACGTCGGAATTACAACGTCTGGTAAGGGAATCCAAAAATACAAGTAATGTGTTACTAGCTGGTTGTGATGCCAACTCACACCATATTGCTTGGGGTAGTAGTGACACCAATAAAAGGGGACAAGCCCTAATAGAATTTTCGAATACTAACGATCTCCTAACTCTCAACATAGGGAACAAGGCGACCTTTGTTAACAAAATTAGGGAAGAAGTATTAGATATAACGATATGCTCGGAAAACCTCATTGATGAGATCCATGAGTGGAGGGTTTCGGATGAACACTCCTATTCGGACCACCGTTATATAAGATTTAAAATTGCACGGCCACCGCCTAGCCCAATAAGTTTCCGTAATAAGGCTAAAACCGACTGGACCAAATTCGGCAATCTACATAGAAATCGATTGGGCCAGCCTAAACACGATTATCCAAGTACAGAAACATTGATATCAATGTGAGGAGGATTACGGAGGCTCTTGTAAAATCATTCGAAGATAGTTGCCCGCTTCGAGAAAGGAAATCTGCCTATGAGAAACCCTGGATGACAGGGCAAATTCGCTCGATTGGCAAGGATGTCCGCAGACTTTACAACAGAGCTCGACGTAAAAAGCTATCAGTATATTGGGATGACTACCACAGAAAGCTCAAAGAATACAATAAAATCATTAGACTGGCGAAACGTAACTCCTGGAGACTTTTCTGTGAGCAGGTAGACAGCGTTAACAGCATGTCCAAAATAAAAAAGTTCCTCTCAAAAACTCATATCCAAACCGAAACACTGGAGGATGAAACGGGTAAAAAGATGGAAACTATAGATGATACCGTGAGGCTTTTTGCCACTCATTTTCCGAGTGGTAATGCTGGGACAATAGAGGAACAGTTACAGACCGAAAATGTAATGCACCAAGTACCTATTACGGATGCTATGGTTAAAGAAGCAATAAAAAGCTTCTCTCCTTATAAGGCTGCAGGACCGGACGGAATATTTCCAGCGCTTCTTCAGAATGAGGTGGATCTGGTATCAACTCATCTTGTTGGAGTTTTCACTGCATGCCTAACTCATGCATATACCCCAAAAAATTGGCAGGAATCAAGGGTGGTCTTCATACCTAAGACTGGCAAGGCGAGTTATACGATCCCAAAGGCTTATCGACCTATTAGCCTAACTTCTTTCCTCTTAAAAACAATGGAGCGAATAATTGACGACATGATCAAAAGTAAGATAGCCGATGACAAGCTAAAATTCAAGCAACACGCATATGTTAAAGGAAGATCAGTGGAAACAGCTCTACATGAGGTAGTACACCACATAGAAAAGTCCTTCAGTGAAAAATTTTACACACTTGCCGTTTGTATAGACATTGAGGGCGCTTTTAACAACGTTCAGACCGATACACTTATCCAGTCCTTAGACGAGTTTCAGGTTGACCGGGCGTTGATAAACTGGATCAACAATATGCTAAGGAATAGGTGGATTATTTGTGGGTCATATGATGTAAAAATCAGAGACAAGGTAAATCATGGTATACCTCAGGGGGGCATTTTATCGCCTCTCCTATGGGTTACGACGATACACAGTCTCCTTAAAGCCCTCACCAATGAAGGACTTAAACCAGTCTGTTATGCAGACGACGTTATAATACTTCTAAGGGGCACACATCCAAACCAGCTATGCAGAAGAGCTGAAGAGGCACTTAACATAGCATATAACTGGGCACAACCAAGGGGACTAAATGTCAATCCAGACAAAACAGAAATATGTCTATTTACAAGGAAAAGGAAGATTCATCCTTTTACCGTGCCTCGTTTCCTGGATAAGAATATTGCCATATCTAAAAAGATAAAATACTTGGGAGTAATCTTGGATCAGAAACTGTACTGGAAAGATCATATTGAAGAAAGAGTTACAAAGGCCCACAGATGTTGGTCGTTGTGCAGAAGAGCTATAGGTTCAAAATGGGGACTACGTCCAAATATGACACACTTGCTTTACATGAGCGTGATTAGACCAATAATCACCTACGCCTATGTAGTGTGGTGGACATCAATGGACAAAAAGTACAACGTAATACCATTGCAAAAAGTGCAACGTATGTGCTGTCTAGGCATAAGCGGAGCAATTAGAACCGCACCAACAAGAGCGTTGGAGACTATACTGCACATCCAACCAATAGATATCCGTATAAAGTATGAGGCAGCCCTCACAGCAAGACGTCTACAAGTGATGGGTGAATGGATAAATCGAGACCACAAGTCGTACCATCAGAAGATATTACAATCACTGGTCGGTCATATTCAAACAACGGAAATCTCCGACCGCATTCCTGAAGTGCGGCTTACAGCTACCGTGCCAGACAGACACTCCTGGGAAAACGGAACACTTGCTCATGCGCCAGTGGGAACCAGCTGCTACACTGATGGGTCCAGGCTAGGAGGAAGGACGGGTCTAGGACTTTTTATTGATGAACCAGAAGTCGATCTTTACTTCCGCCTCCCAGACCATAACACAGTATTTCAAGCAGAAGTTCGAGCAATCACGGAGTGTGTTAACTGGCTCAGTAATACCACAAAGCCTAAATATGCCAACATATTCACAGATAGCCAAATGGCGATCAAAGCAATAACATCGGAAAAGGTCAAATCCAGAACAGTGTTAGACTGTAAAAGAACGATAAATAATTACTCAGTCCATGGTCAACTGCTTATTTTCTGGGTACCGGGACACAACGGAGTGATTGGAAATGAACGAGCAAACAGCTTGGCTTCAAAGGGCAGAGAACTTCGAGTAATAAACTTGGAAAATTGGAAACCTTTCGAAGCCACGAAGGATGAGTTGAAGCATTGGGCAGTGATGGCTCACAAAACTGTGTGGAATAGAGCAACTGTAGGAGCAACTGCAAAGATACTGTGGGGTGACCCAAATGAGAAGAAACCCAGTAGTTTTCTGAAACTAAACAAGATCGAGATTAGTAAGATGATAAGTGTTCTAACGGGACACTCAAGCTTACAGGCACATCTTCATCGCATAGGACTAGCAGAAAACGACGAGTGCAGGGCATGCAGGGAAAACATCGAAACGATAGAACATTTTCTGTGTCACTGCCCAGCTTTCACAAATGCAAGATCCCGATATTTCGGTTCCGACATATTGCCAGACTTGACTCATCTCAGAGGATATGACTGGAAGATACTGAGAAAATACGTGTCTAGTACCGATTTTCTGTAATCCGTGGGGTATGAAAATCATAAATAAGGAGCGCACAACAGGCCGAACCACTGGCTTCAGTGTATGTCCATGGAAATGAGACGTTTTAAACGTCTCCTCTATTCAACCTAACCTAACCTAACCAATAAAGAGTTTAAGAAACATAATTTGACTTCAGTGGACAAAATCAACATCTTTAGATACTCCACGATTACTAATATTTCCGTTCTTCTCTAATTAAAAACAGCATCTTGCATAACAAATAAATTAAAACATATAACTACAATGCTATGTAAATTTTTTAGTTAAAACACTTTGTCATTTGGGTGTATACTCAATAATACTGCTCAAATGCAAACTATCAAATTGCTTCAGTGCAGTCCGGTTTCTACAATCTTTCCGTACGAAAACTTAGTTAGAAAGTAGAGAAGGCGAAGAAAAATGAATTACTCTGTCTGAAAAAGTTTAAAATACGAATGCCTCCTGGTTTTGGAGTAAATTTCTATTTCCTCTTCTTTGTGGTTTGTCAAGAATATTTTCAAAACATATAAATCATCCATAATATCTATATTGCTCTGAATATCCACTCCATATGTAGAAAAACAAAATTTTTCTGAAATGGGGATGAAAAATCAGCTGTTTTTGTTTACTGCGTATTTCGGTACAGCGCTCGTTAAAAATTATCCATCATGCGAATTTAAGAGACACCCTTAGTCCCCATTTCCATGGTACTTTTTTTTTAAGTAACTTATCGACTTATTCTCTTTTGAAAAAGTATTTACGTTCACACACGTACTTTTTTTCAATACTTATACTTATTTTCATTTGTTTTGTTTCGGCTTTTCCTGTTTGAATTGTTGTTGTTTCCAAGTGCGAACGAAAATCACAAAACGATGAGTACGACAAGTACGAGTACGGCATACTTTTTTTCCCCCGTTTCCGACTGCCTCTCTCGCCCACAAAACGCCGATAAGTATACTTAATACTTAAAAAAAAGTATCATGTAAATGCAGACATACACAAGCTAATGTGACGGCGTTAGCAGCACTGTATTTCAACTGCATCGTTCATGAAAGTTGAGGTAGGGGCGCTGCTGTTGAAGATCAGCTGTTGTCACTTCAACAATAGTTATAAATAGTTTGGCATAATAATTCTATAATAAGATAAAAAATTGACGTTTTGGCCGGATCCAAACAGTGTGTAATATTGATGGGAATGGTATTCCAATACAGTCACGTGCAAATACAGTATTGAATTGGGGGTTACTTTCGGCTTATCGCCACACAAATTCGGAGCCAAATCTCTCTAAACGATTTAAATAATCTTATTTTTTAAGACCAATTGATTTGGACTTGTTCCGCGAATAATTATGACATATTAAGATAGGTACTATGTTTTTTCGGCACGAAAAAATTTCGCAAGATGTTATTTCGAGTTGAAAAGTGGAAAGCTTTTTTACTAAAGTCGCATTGCAGTTTGGAAGTGTGTGTGTCAAAGTGTCATTTTTATATGTAGGCCTAGATGGTATAACATACGAAATGGTTAATAATTTATCACCAAATGCAAAAAATAATCTTCTGACAGCATTAAACGAAGCATGAAATCACTGTAGGTTAAATGATATCCATCTTTCGTTGGACTGCCTGATTGCCTCTTGCCTAAGCCAAAGCTTGCACGTGGATAGTGGCGCACCAATATATGCAAATTCTTCGAGAATTTGTAATGTCGTCCCTTTCCTAGCAAGTTCATCGGATTTGCAGTTCCCCGGGATATCCCTATGCCCAGGCACCCATATGAGGTGTATATAAAACTGTTCAGCCATCTCGTTAAGAGATCTGCGGCAGTCGAGGGCTGTTTGTGAATTTAGGGATGTTACCTCCAGAGAATTGATGGCAGCCTGGCTCAGCCACTTGGCGTCTTCCCATATTGCCATTATTTCGGCTTGATAGGCACTGCAGGTATCTGGTAGTCTGTGAGCTATATCCAGACTAAGTTCTTCACAGTGTACTCCGAAGCCAACCTTTTCATCAAGCTTCGAACCATCCGTGTAAAAGTGGAGATGGTTTCTATTACCTGGTATTCTGCCGACCCATTCATCTCTGGCGGGAATCATAGTGATGTAATTTCTCTCGAAGGTGTACACAGTTGGTATATAGTCCACTCGGTCGGTTACCATAGCACTACACTTTGATATCCTCATGTGACCATAGTTCTTGTACCTCCACATTGATAGGCAGTTTAATCTTATTGCCGATTTGGTTGCATCTTCTCTCGCCACAATATTAATCGGCAGTATATGGAGTAGGGCTTGTAGAGACTTCGTCGCTGTAGTCCTTAAGGCTCCGCTTATGCTCAGGCAGGCAGTTCTCTGAACCTTTGTTAGTAGGTTGGTGATGGTTAGTTTGTCAGTTGCGGTCCACCATACCACAATACCGAATAACAGTATTGGACGAACTACTGCTATATATATCCAGTGAACGATTTTAGGAGAGAGTCCCCACCTACAGCCTTTTTGCAGAAATATAAGGCGACGTTGGCCTTCCTTACACGTTAAGTCTAAATAACATTTTCCTATCTAGAATTATTCCTAAAAATTTTGCACTTTCAGAAAAGACTAGATCTGTTCCATTTATCCGAGGTGGAGGGTCCACATGTGGGACATTATTCATCCTAGTAAAGAGAATTAATTCTGTCTTGTTGGGGTTAACGCCCAAACCGCTGCTTCTGGCCCATCTAGCCAACTTGTTCAGAGCCACCTGTAGGATGTCTCTGAGGACGTTCACGAATTTGCCACTCACTGCGATTGCCACGTCGTCCGCATATGCCACGACCTTGCAGCCACAACGTTCTAGATCTAGCAGGCTTTCATTCGCCGCTAGGTTCCAAATTAGTGGAGACAGTACTCCTCCTTGCGGGGTCCCTCTGTTTACAAACCTTGTTAGAGTTGTGGACCCTAGACATGCTGTTATGCGTCTTCTGGTGAGCAGACTTTGAATTAGTCTAATCAAACTAGTGTTAACTTTTAGATGTGAGAGTGCCGCAATTACCGCGTCTGAGTGAATGTTGTTAAAAGCCCCTTCTATGTCAAGAAATGCCACCATGGTGAATTCCTTGAAATGCAGGGACGATTCGATAGTGCTCACAAGTTCGTGCAGGGCTGATTCTGTAGACTTGCCCTTATTGTAAGCATGTTGGTTCCCCGACAGGAGTTTTGTATCCAGGTTTTCCCTAATGAAATGATCTAAAAGTCTTTCCAGACCTTTCAATAGGAAGGAGGATAGGCTAATTGGTCTGAAGTCTTTTGGCCTAGTGTGTGATATCTTTCCCGCTTTAGGTATAAATACCACTTTGGTATCCCTCCATCGATTCGGGACGTATGAAAGCCCGATACAGCCTACATAAATTTTCTCCAGGCAGGGGATAATGTACTTTAACATTTTCTGCATTTCTGCTGGAGTGATGCCATCTGGTCCAGGTGACTTGAAGGGCTCAAAGCTATTAATAGCCCAGCTTATTCTGGATCTCTCTGTCAAGAAGCTAGCGACGCTCGCAGTCAACTCGCACTCTTGTTGGTCCTACTGATCCTCGGGTTCTGTTACAGAGTTCCCCGGGAAATGTGTGTCGAGCAGTACATTGAGCGACTGCTCGCTGTTTTTGGTCCAGTTATTTGCCTCATCCTGTAAATATCCCACTGTACAAGGTGAAGCAGATAATATCTTCCTCAGCCTTGCGGCGTCGGAGACCTTTCCCACTTCACCACAGAAGGTATACCAAGAGCGCCTTTGCGTCTTTCTAAGCTCCTTCTTATAGATCTTGAGTTGCTCTTTATAGGCATCCCAATCATTAGCGACCCCAGTAGATTTAGCCTTATTGAATAGCTTGTTGCAGGTCTTTTTCATAGCCGTTAGCTCAGAAGTCCACCATTGGGGTTTAGTTTTACCCTTGTACCTTGTTTTTGGACAGGCTTCTTCAAGGGATCTATTGAATGATATGGTGATATGATCGACCAGATTATCCAGACCGGCTTTGTCATTCGGTTCGTACAGAAGTTTAGAGTTGAGGACTTTCTTGAAATTCTTCTCATACAGGTGCCACTTTGTCTTCCTTACATTTCTGTGGACGGCGAGTTTAGGAGCTTTTGAACTCAATATAATGGTGATCTGAGAATGAGTGGTCGTCCAGTACATTCCACCCAATAATTTTGTCTGACAGCCGGTCAGTAGCAAACGTTACGTCGGTACTTCTTGTCTGTCTTTAATGGTAAAGGTCGGTTTATTACCTATGTTACAAATACTTAGGTTGGTAGTTAGAATAAAGTCAAGAAGCGAATCACCCCTATTGTTTATATCCGTACTACCCCAGATAGTATGATGAGCGTTCGTGTCTGCGTTAATAATCAGCTAGTCTCCGCCAATAATCAGATCGAGCTCGTCAGACGTTGCTTCTTCTACTACTTCCCTGAATAGAGCAGTCGGTACTACAGATTCATAAGGCAAGTAGCTGGAGACCACCCAATATAGCGATTACCGATCTCCAGACTAGCGGATGTTTGGTCTTTACCACTTAAATTAGCCAGGAGAAAGATACTTAGATCTTTCCTGGCCAAAATGCAGGTTCTTGGAGTGCCTTCACAGTTGGCCACAAGCAGTTTAAAGTTGGGTGTCCTGATACCGCACACCCTTCCTCCCACTGCGTAGGGCTCCTGTATCAGGACGATGTCTACTGCAACTGTGGACAGGCGCAGCAATAGAGCCGCTGAGGCTGCTTTAGCGTCATGGAGGTTAATCTGTAAAATTCTTACCATCATTGGTAATTGACATATTAACATCCACCCCGACAAGGGTGTTATCGAACTCTTCGTCCGTATCATCGAGAAGCGTGTCCCCGCCATATGCGTCAAAGAGTCCGGAGACTCATCTCAGCCCCTCTGTGTAAGAAGTAGAGCTTTCGCCCTCTTTACAGATCTTCTGTTAAAGTTGGAGTCACCAGAAATAATAGGCGTGGGTACCTCCGCACTTCCAGAAAGTGCCACGGTGGACGACTCACCTTCTGCAGTGGGAGCTATATCCTGCTTGTATTTCTTCAAGACTATAGTCTCGAAGCCATATTGTAGGGTTGCACTCGCACTTTGTATATGGGAGGTGGATTCAGCGTTTAGGATAAGATTGACCTGCCGCTTTTTACCATCCGCCTCACCCACCTTGCTGATTCTCCAATAACGGGCCGGCAGACCAGGATTGGAATCTTTTATTATTTCTAAGATGTCAGCCGGGTTGGAGGGCTCTTCTGTAACCCAGGTGATGGCTCTAGGGTGACTAGGGATGTTGTTTTTTCGACAACATCCAACTGGGCACCCGGCCACACCTCACCCGCTCGACTCAGAGCAGCCTTATACAGGTCTACTGATCTGGCATCACCGAAATATAAGAGCTTTACTCTCCCCTGATGCCATCCTGCATCGTTGCAGATTGGTGGTTTGCCCGGCATTTCTCTACGGACATCGAGGTAATGAGCCATAATGGCTGATTGTACATGACTCCATTTGTCCTTGAGGATGGATCCATCCTCACTACTTCTGTCTATAACAGCCATCACTAGACTCTCCTTCGCCACTTCATTGAAGGGCTTGGTGAGTGTCCTGTTGATGGTGACATTAGGGCCTCTTGCCTTTTTCGAAGGCAGGGGTTCATCAGGTGATCTGATTCGTTTTACTTTATTAGCCGTTAACACAGCTGAATTTGTGGCTCTATCAGCCGACTCATTGGCCTTAGAAGCATCTATGACGCCTTTAGCCCAGGTAAGTGACTCTTTTTGTTTTTCGGTAAGAGCCGAAACCTCAACAACCTCCAACTTCGTCAAAACTCTGAGCGCTACACGATGCTCATTGTGCTTCCGTTTTGACGGTCGGACATGACGTTTCCCCCTCACCGCACCACCTGTTGTGAGTACTTGTGGGAGATTTTCACCATTTTTGGTGTGGTCGGCTTAGGCCAAGACCAACGGACGGACAGTCGGACGATTGGGGAACCGCGCTCCATCGGACCACGAAGGCATCCCCGTCAAGAGAATTTTTTTATTTTGTCTGTATTAGACCGTAATAGGTACTACGATGTAGGCCTTGCGGACTTTGTACAGATTTTTGCTATTGCGTAATAGGTACTGGTAACTATCCGCTATGTGATAAACACGTCCGTTCACTGCGAATGATCAGCAACAACATCGGGAGGGTATATAAGATTCGGCATGGCCGCACTTAACGCTTTTACTTGTTTATTTTGGAACAGTGCACGAAGTAGAAAAATATTAAATGTTGATTGCTGGAAATAATAAATACGAACCGGTAAGAATTTAATATTTTACTATTATAATTTATATTAAAATTTGCTTTTCAGATTAATAGCGAAGAAATTATTGAAATAGCTGGGACACTGCCCACTTATGGAATTCAAAGGGCCTCTCCACAAATGTGTAAAAATCAAGTAGAGTACATGGCAAGCAATTTCTCTGGAGTTGTCAACACCAAGTAAATTCCAAAACTTTAAAATATGTACCAGCATTTTTGTCTTGATGTTTATTCATTCATCAGAAACGTGGGGATCTTATTCATGCTGCTTGGACGGAAGGGATCCATTTTCAAGAACACATTTTGATTCCGGTCGGATCGAACCCAAGAAAATCGTTAGTCCTGGCGTTTCTTCTTCCTACAATGAAGCATGTGACGCGAGCTTGTTACGAACATCTTTTATTTCCATAGCATTACGATGCTGTAACGCATTTGAATTGCATGTTCAACGAGGATATTTGGAAACAACAATTGAAACTGGCCAATAAACTATTTTCTACTTTGAAGCATGATTATAAGATAGAATTTGATTTAATAGCGATACTGCCATTTGAAACAAAACATCATTTAGTCCCAACATGGCAAGTGGCACCAGGGAACCGACACCTTCGATAGATTTGTATGGCGTTTACAAAGTCAGGAGGAGAATTACAGGTCTTTACATTTTGCACAACCAATAAAGAGTTTAAGAAACATAATTTGACTTCAGTGGACAAAATCAACATCTTTAGATACTCCACGATTACTAATATTTCCGTTCTTCTCTAATTAAAAACAGCATCTTGCATAACAAATAAATTAAAACATATAACTACAATGCTATGTAAATTTTTTAGTTAAAACACTTTGTCATTTGGGTGTATACTCAATAATACTGCTCAAATGCAAACTATCAAATTGCTTCAGTGCAGTCCGGTTTCTACAATCTTTCCGTACGAAAACTTATTTAGAAAGTAGAGAAGGCGAAGAAAAATGAATTACTCTGTCTGAAAAAGTTTAAAATACGAATGCCTCCTGGTTTTGGAGTAAATTTCTATTTCCTCTTCTTTGTGGTTTGTCAAGAATATTTTCAAAACATATAAATCATCCATAATATCTATATTGCTCTGAATATCCACTCCATATGTAGAAAAACAAAATTTTTCTGAAATGGGGATGAAAAATCAGCAAGTGCGAACGAAAATCACAAAACGATGAGTACGACAAGTACGAGTACGGCATACTTTTTTCCCCCGTTTCCGACTGCCTCTCTCGCCCACAAAACGCCGATAAGTATACGTAATACTTAAAAAAAAGTATCATGTAAATGCAGACATACACAAGCTAATGTGACGGCGTTAGCAGCACTGTATTTCAACTGCATCGTTCATGAAAGTTGATGTAGGGGCGCTGCTGTTGAAGATCAGCTGTTGTCACTTCAACAATAGTTATTAATAGTTTGGTATAATAATTCTATAATAAGATAAAAAATTGACTTTTTGGCCGGATCCAAACAGTGTGTAATATTGATGGGAATGGTATTCCAATACAGTCACGTGCAAATACAGTATTGGATTGGGGGTTACTTTCGGCTTATCGCCACACAAATTCGGAGCCAAATCTCTCTAAACGATTTAAATAATCTTATTTTTTAAGACCAATTGATTTGGACTTGTTCCGCGAATAATTATGACATACTAAGATGGGTACTATGTTTTTTCGGCACGAAAAAATTTCGCAAGATGTTATTTCGAGTTGAAAAGTGGAAAGCTTTTTTACTAAAGTCGCATTGCAGTTTGGAAGTGTGTGTGTGTCAAAGTGTCACTTTTATATGTATGTATGTGTGTATATGTATGTGCATTTTTTCTTTTTGCTAATATTCTTGAAAAGATAAAATTCTAATCAATAAACAATTAATTGGAATAATGCCGACATAAAAAAGTTAATTTAAATGTCAGAAAGGAATTATTGTTAGAAATCATTGTGCTAATGTTATACATAAATTATTTATTTTGTGATGTTGCGGTGGCGATGTTCGTGAGGCATCAAAAGCCAGGGTAGTACAATGTTATAAATAACAAAATAATTTACTACTGTTGTACGAATATAAATAAATAAAATGATGTTTTGATGAACCGAAAAATATGTTTTATTATTATATTTAAGGATTTACATTATATTTGTTGACATAAATAAATTATACTTCCATCCATAAACGGAATATCTTCTTCCAACTTCTATGGCTGCCAAGAACTAACTATGTAAGTTTTTTACAACCATTTCCAAATCGAGATCTCAGGCACTGTCAAATTCCATTGTCCTACTGCTTTGGTAGCGTTAGCTGTCCATAATGTTTCTCCAGGCGTTTGCACACAATTGTTCTAAACATACAAACATAAATGTACATATCTAATTACAATACAAATTCCACATTATTACATTTAAGGCCGGGTCAGGCAAACTTAACCGTAATTTAACTTTAGCGCCGCTGTAACGTTGCCCGCTGGAGCAACGTGTCTCACTCAGACATTTACAACAAAAATAGCAACAAATTAATTTTATTTTATATTTATTTGCTACTAATTTATCATTTTATTACTTATTTATCATTACTTTTCAAAAGTTTCACATGAATTTGTTCTTTTTTCATTATTTTACTAATTTTGTTTGCAAATGCACGTAAACGTACCGCCCAAATAAAATTTCAGCAGATTAAAGGCCCAGTTAGGCAAACTTAACCGTAACGCCCCCGTAGCGTAACGAATCAGCTGATTCAATCTGTCTTATGGAAATCAGTGTAAACGATTAGCCAACATAAACGGACGGCTGAATCTGTTGAAATCAGAATTGGACGTTCCGTTTACGTACAATTTGACAACAGTATGTTCACCGAGAAAAGTAAAGAAAATAATTTATTAAATATTTGTTGTTTAAAAGTGCAAATAAACATGAAAGACGAATATTTTATTTCATTGGTGCAGTCGCACGAATATTTATACAATAAATATAATCCAGCATATAGGATATCTGAAAAAAAGCGAGAAGCTTGGAAGCAAATTGGCAAGATCGCGGCTGACTCCATTAAAAATTAAATTTATAATCTGCTTCAGGATTCTTTTGATGACAGTACGAGACAATCATTGCGCCAATCTTCTTCATTGTGGGTTAATTTGACAGCAATATAAGCGTCTCTACAAACGTGGGCTTATTTATAGATAGAGATTGGATTTGGCCGAGTTCCTCTTCAATGGAAATATACATAAGTAAAGGGTTTTCCATTAAGGAGATACGAATTTTATATATTAATAAAACACAGAATATTTAAGATGTAGAGTTCAAATTCCAGGTGTAGTGCAAATGTTACTTTTTAAGAATTAAATTCTATTTCTGTCATATGACCACCACGAGCCCGCCAACTGCGATCTATTCTTTGGACCCAATTTTCCACCACTTTTGGACACATTTCGACCGGAACGTTCGAAATTTCGCACTGGATGTTGTCTCTGAGCTCGTTGTTGACTTAGACCAAGAATATTCCTCAGGGGAAACGCCGCATCGCCAATAAAAAAATGAGGAAATGCTTCAGAGGATGCTGACGATAATGGTTTACTAGAAGGTAAATGTACTGTACCTGAAATAACTGATTGACCAAACGGAGAGTACTGGAATATAGCTGTATTTAATTTAAATTAAGAAATGGAAATTGTTTGTATTAAAATAGATTATAAATAAATTGTAGTTAATGGACATACCCCCATCGTGTTGGCTGCCATCACTTCCAACATTAACTGATATGAATGTATAGTTAGTAAGCATCGCAGATTCCCACACAATTCGGCATATCCCACATTCGTTGAAAATCATTGGTAATGTGTTTGTACTACTGTGTAGTTTGTTCACTTAAATAAATCGGCGAAAGCAAGCGCCACAAAACTTCACTGCATTCTTCGCGTAGTTAACTCATATTTTATTAATGTCAATAACAAATTAAAAACTGCCGTAGGCCTTCCAGTGTCTTATCCGACGATATTTTCTTGATTACTTTTATTGTAAATTCTGCAAAGATTTAAAAAACACAAATTTATAAACATTCTTTTCAACTTCATTTTTAATAAACCTAAACAAAAAGAAATCGCGGCTTTTTTGTTTACTTATGTGTTGTTGTTGTCAGAACATATGACTCGTTTTCCCAACGTTGGCTAATCGCTCAAACGGGCAACGTTATGGCAACGGTAAAGATAAATTACGGCTACGTATGCCTAACCCGGCCTTAAGCCGTCCGTTTACGTTTCATTTCCGTTGGCTAATCGTTTACACTGATTTCCATATGTCAGATTGAATCAGCTGATTCCAAAAGCTACGGGGGCGCTACGTTTAAGTTTGCCTAACCCGGCCTTTAGTTAAATGTCCTTCTCGTGTTTTGCACATTTTGTTTGCTTTTGTACTGGAATTGGAATTTCGCTCTTCTGAGTAATTAATAAACATAATTAGTTTCCCTTTCACATCTTTGCATTCTTTTTCTTTATTTCGGAAGATAACTTAATTTATTATTGTTTATTAGGAAATTGTATTTCTTATATTTACAACAGTTGAATTTCTTGCGGACAAAAATAAAAAGAAAGAAATGGGAGTGCGAGGGTGGCGGCATTCAATTTGTTGCGGCGCTCAATTTTTAACGGCGTTAAATTTGTAGCGACGCAAAATGTTAATTTTTCACGTTGAAATAAACGTAGTCCCCCAAACGAAAAAATTTCGCACTTTTTTTCGCGACTTTGTTTTTATATGGGATTTCAACGCGAAAACTGAACATAATACAACGCTTTAAATGCAATTGAACTTGACAAAACAATTTTTATTATTTTGGTTTTTCTGTTTAAGTTTATTTGGACTTTTATGGAACGGCTTCTGCGAATTTCTCATCACCTGATCATTATCAGTTTTTTTATCTTTTCCTGTATTTTACTACACGGAGGAAAATCGTCATTTTTGATATGTTTGAATTGAAAAAAAATATACTTGGAAACGATTTTTTTAAATATTTTATATTTGTTAACAAAAAAATTTTATTTGAAAATCAAGAAATTTTGTTTGGAACGCATATATTAATATATTAGAACATAATTTATTTGCAAACTGAATTTCTCAAATAAAATATATGTTTAAACACAAACAAAGTTATTGTTTAAGAAGTTTTCCAAATATATTTTATTTAAAAAGATTTTTAAAACTTTGTTGTTTCAGTTACTTTCTGTCTATTGCAAAAACGTAATAGAAACAAATACTAATACATAAAATTTATAAAAAAAATGCTCTTTGAACATATGAAAAACAGAAAACTTGTCTTTAAGTTAAGGCAATACTAGTTTTGGAAATACTAGTTCCAAATAAAAAATATTTGAATGGGAGCATATTTTTGTTTAGAACAATATCCTCCCAAACATATAATATTTGTGTGTGTCAAATATTATATATTTTAAGTGTACCCTAAACATATGTATATTTCAAGCCGAATATGTGTGGGACACTATACTACAGAAGCGATTTTTTTTGCGTTTTCTGCGTGTATAAATTAATGAAGAAAACTAAAAATATTCGCATTTTCATTAATAAAGTCGCAAAGTCGACTTTAATTGACTTTATTATTCTAAAAGTCGAAAATTTTAATAGTCGACTTCTTAATTTTTTAAAAAAGTCGAAAGGTCGAAAAATCGTCATCAAATTTTTAAACTTCAAAAAAGTGTTACAAAAGTGCAGTTTTCACAGAATGAAAATGTTCCGGTTTTGCCATGTGTCATTCCTAATGTATGTTACTTTAGCCAACGATTTTTCGCTTCGATGGAATATTGTTTAAAACACAAATGCTCATATATAAAAAGAAATAGCGACTTCACATAACCTCAAAAAAGTAGTACTCAAAAAATAATAAAAACCACACAGCTGACAGTATAATTTTGGTTAAATTATTTACTTCTCAAGAGAGAAATGTCATATTGAAATCTATCGGCGAATTCAAGCGCGTAAATAAAACACAACTGTCTCTTCGTATATTTGGTTTTGATTCTGACATTCCAATTTTTGTAAACGAAGATCTCACCAGCAACAACTACAAATTATTACAAGGTGCAATACAGCTTAAAAGAAGGAAAGTTGTATCAGCTGCTTTATCTCTGCGCGGAATTGTACATGTGAAACTCTCAGCAGCAGACACCCCCATACGCATAAAGTCAGCTGATGACTTAAATGATCTCTTTCGCACATCTCAGCAATCATCTGTGCTCTCAAACAATCAGCTGTCGCATAATGTCATTCACGGCAATGGCGTTGCCAACCCCGAAGCCATCTGATACACTTAGAAAAATTATGGCAGTCATTTATATTTTCATATTCAATTTTACTTATATTATGTATAACATTCTGTTAACGTCATGCATGTGTGTTATTACACATCACTTAAAAACTATAATTAACTTTTGTTTAATCTCCTTTTATTTCACAAATATTATTATTTTGTTTTCTACAAATCTAAAATCAATGCGGCAGGAAAATGTTGCTTATTTAACTGTTATTAATGGTACTTGATATTGGATGTAATTCCGAAGCAAAAATCTGGTCTCAACGTTGTGCATTTTAATGCCCAAAGTTTGAATAACAAAATGGATGAATTAAACCATATTTTCATATCGTCGGAGGTCGACATAATTTGCGTGTCGGAAACCTGGTTTCATTGTAATATCCAAGACAGTTTATATAATATTTCTGGATACACATTATATCGTGCTGACAGAAAAACATTTGCTGGTGGAACATGTATTTATGTCAGAAAATGAACTGACAGATGCCTTTCAATCACTTGGTTTATTTCCTACGAACACAACAATTCCAACTCACTTTCACCCCTCATCGAATAGCCTGCTTGATGTCATATTTGTGAATCAAACATCAAAAATTCACCTATATGACCAAATCTCAGCTCCTGTTTTTTTAAAGCACGACCTTCTCTTTATGATTTATGGCCAGCAGGTGAATACTAATCCTGAATGTATTACATACCGAGACTTCAAAAATATTAATTATAATGTGTTATATCAACTTGTTGCAAATGTACACTGGGAGACTATATACAATATTGAAGGTGTCGATGAGCAGGTATCATTTATTCAGGATAATTTGAATGCAATTTTAAATGCTTGTATTCCTCTCAAGTGCAAAATAGTAAAAAACGATAAAAAACCATGGTTTAATAATCGCATTAAAGAAATAATTCTTAAAAGAGATTCTCTGTACAAGCGATGGAAGCGATACAAAACTCCTGAGCTGTATGACTTATTTAAAATTATGAGGCGCCAAGTTGCCCATGAAATCCAGAGTGCAAAATCATCATTCTATAAACAAAAATTTTCAGCAGCAGTTGATAGCCATTCAAAATGGAAAGAAATTCGGAAAATCGGTATAGGACAAAAACCTACAAATAACGTGGATGTTGATGTTAATGAATTGAATAAAAAGTTTGTGGGTGAGAATCTTACATATAACACTACAAATATTTATTCGAGCTACTGCAATGTTCGCAGAGAAAATGATTTTACATTTCGATGCGTTGACCAGGATGAAGTTCTTACCAGCTTTTTGAAAATAAAATCTAATGCTGCCGGTATGGATGGACTTGAACCAAAGCTTCTTAAGCACATTTTGCCTTATTTCTTACCATACTTTACTTACATGTTTAATACTGCTCTCTCGAAATCTATGTTCCCCACGGAGTGGAAAAATGCGAAAATTCTACCTACCCCAAAATCTAACAATGATTTTCGACCAATAGCCATATTGCCATTCTTATCGAAAGTTCTTGAAAACCTAATGTATATGCAAATGAACGAATTTATCAACAGTAACCAATTATTATCAAACAAACAATCTGGCTTCAGGAGAGGCAGAAGTTGCATCACGGCCCTAGTTGACGTTGTTGAAGATCTCAGGGTCAATATGGAGGAGAATATGGACTCATTTCTGGTGCTATTGGATCATAGTAAAGCCTTTGATACTGTTAATCATTCTATTCTGTTAACTAAATTAGAAAAGTTGTTTGACTTCTCAAATTCCGCCTGCAGATTCATCTCTTCATACATTACAGGACGCTCGCAAATTGTCCATTTTAATAATAACCACTCGATGCCATTGGAATTACATAGAGGAGTTCCCCAAGGCTCCATATTGGGCCCATTGCTCTTTTGTCTGTACATAAACGACCTCCCATATACTTTGCGCCATTGTAATGTACACATGTATGCTGATGATGTGCAGCTATACTCTGGAGCTAAATCAAAAGACATCCAGCATTGTATTGGAAACATCAACGAAGACTTAATAAATATCAACCATTGGGCAAATGATAATGGACTGTGCATTAATCCTTCCAAATCCAAATGTATACATATATCAAAAAGGAATCGTCACCGTCAGACACTGGCTAATATTTGTTATAATGGAACAATTATTGAATATGTACCGTATTCATCAAACCTTGGCATAGTTTTTAATGATAAATTATCATGGTCCAACCATATAACTATTACGACTGGAAAAGTTAATGGTATGCTTCGAAATCTTTGGATGGTTCAAATATCTACACCATTACACATACGCATGCTCTTAGCGAAAACTTACTTGATACCCACTCTTTTATATGGGTCTGAAATTTTTTATAATTGTGGCTACACAGATCAACGAAAGCTAAGAGTAGCATATAATAACATTGCGAGGTATATCTTCAATAAATAACGTAGCGAAAGTATATCTCATTATTCATACCAGATTTTCAACGTAGACTTCTGTAACTACTTAAAACTCAAAAGCCTGAGATTTATACACAAAATTATAAACACAAATGAACCTGACTATCTTATACAAAGGATAAAATTTGCACGTTCAAATCGTGGCAAAAAAAATATTCAAACAAGATTTAATACCTCAAGATCAGATAGACAATTTTTCATACCCACTGTTCGTCTTTGGAATATCCTTCCCTCACATATTCAAACAATAAGCAACATCCTGCACTTTAAAAAGGAGTTATTCAATTTTTTCAAATAACATGTAAAATTATAAATCAATTACAATTGTAAAACATTCTCACAAAATACTAAGATTATATTTATATTGTTATGTAATTTAGAATCTATTGTAAAATGTAATCATTTGTACCACTAGCACTACTATTGATAAGAATTATATTCTCATTGTGCTATACTATGTCGATTAAATAAATAAATAAAGCGTAAAAAAAGCGGGTGAGTTGATAACTATCACAAGCTAATGTGACGGCGTTACTATCACAACGACGGCGTTAGCAGCACTGTATTTCAGCTGCATCGTTTATGAAAGTTGAGGTAGGGGCGCTGCTGTTGAAGATCAGCTGTTGTCACTTCAACATACTGCCCCCCTTGCACGAGTGCAATTCCAAACTGGATGACCCGGCTATTTGTTGTTGTTGTTGGCTGGTACAGATGCTGCTGTTCCTTATTGTATGAATTGTTGTGGCCGTTGAAATTTGTTGGGTTCGACTGCAGTGCATTTGCGGGAAGCTTAAATTCTGTTGTCATCCGTCGCTGGCTCGTGAAGCCTTGTTTCACGTGATGAAACCAATGGTGGAGCGACGGAGACAATTGACTTTCCACGAAGTGGCAAGCATTTAAGCAATGCACTGTCGACCTATGTATGTATTCCGCGCACAACACAATTCACCGGGTCACTGGATCGGTTCTTTGGTTTGAAGGACCATGTTAAGGTCCACGCCAGGATGGCGGGACTTAAAAAAAAGAAAAACACAAAATTATATTTATTTTTAATTTAATTTAATATTTGATTTTGGCCATGAGCCGGGCGGTTTGGCAGTATGCCAAAAGCGGGTGAGTTGATAACTAACACAAGCTAATGTGACGGCGTTACTTTCACAACGACGGCGTTAGCAGCACTGTAATTCAGCTGCATCGGTCATGAAAATTGAGGTAGGGGCGCTGCTGTTGAAGATCAGCTGTTGTCACTTCAACAATAGTTGTAAATAGTTTGGCATAATAATTCTATAATAAGATAAAAAAATGACGTTTTGGCCGGATCCAAACAGTGTGTAATATTGATGAGAATGGTATTCCAATACAGTCACGTGCAAATACAGTATTGGATTGGGGTTACTTTCGGCTTATCGCCACACAAATTCGGAGCCAAATCTCTCTAAACGATTTAAATAATCTTATTTTTTAAGACCAATTGATTTGGACTTGTTCCGTGAATAATTATGACATATTAAGGTGGGTACTATGTTTTTTCGGCACGAACAAATTTCGCAAGATGTTATTTCGAGTTGAAAAATGGAAAGCTTTTTTACTAAAGTCGCATTGCAGTTTGGAAGTGTGTGTGTCAAAGTGTCACTTTTATATGTAAGTATGTGTTTAAGTTAGAATGTTCCTTTGAATTCGTTTATGTCATTGATTTCTTTCGGTTCATATATTGGCCAATTTATCGGGCATACATACTCGTTAAAATCTGCCTACTCCTCATTACTACATCCTTGCAGTATTATCTTTGCAGATTTTAACGAGTAACGATTCGTTTTCTTGTTCTTTGACACTTGTTCCGCCACCTCTCTCCATCTTGGACTGTCGCTCGAATAAGTACATCTTGCTGTACAAATATATTGAAGTTAAATCTTCGTCACGACACACTTAGCAGCAAAAACAACAATAAACCTCAGGCACCTTGCCTACTATTATTACATTAAAACTAAACATCGTGTTTTATTTGTATTCTATTTCTCCTACTCTCTTTTTAATTATTCTCTCGTTGCAAAAACTCTTTTGCTCCCTACGCCCCCGCCGGCGTAAACAGTATGTGTGTACATATATGTATGTGCATTTTTTCTTTTTGCTAATATTCTTGAAAACAAACAAAAGATAAAATCCTAATCAATAAACAATTAATTGGAATAATGCCGACATAAAAAAGTTAATTTAAATGTCAGAAAGGAATTATTATTGGAAATCATTGTGCTAATATTATACACAAATTATTTATTTTGTGATGTTGCCGTGGCGATGTTCGTGAGGCATCAAAAGCCAGGGTAGTACAATGTTATAAATAACAAAATAATTTACTACTGCTGTACGAATATAAATAAATAAAATGATGTTTTGATGTACCGAAAAATAGGTTTTATTATTATATTTAAGGATTTACATTATATTTGTTGACATAAATAAATTATACTTCCATCCATTCCATTTGTTGACATAAATAAATTATAATTCCATCCATAAACGGAATATCTTCTTCCAACTTCTATGGCTGCCAAGAACTAACTATGTATGTTTTTTACAATCATTTCCAAATCGAGATCTCAGGCACTGTCCAATTCCATTTTCCTACTGCTTTGGTAGCGTTAGCTGTCCATAATGTTTCTCCAAGCGTTTGCACACAATTGTTCTAAACATACCAACATAAATGTACATATCTAATTACAATACAAATTCCACATTATTACATTTAAGGCCGGGATAGGCAAACTTAACCGTAATTTAACTTTAGCGCCGCCGTAACGTTGCCCGCTGGAGCAATTACCCAAAACGTGTCTCACTCAGAAATTCACAACAAAAATAGCAACAAATTAATTTTATTTTATATTTATTTGCTACTAATTTATCATTTTATTACTTATTTATCATTACTTTTCAAAAGTTTCACATAAATTTGTTCTTTTTTCATTATTTTACTAATTTTGTTTGCAAGTGCACGTAAACGTACCGCCCAAATCAAATTTCAGCAGATTAAGCCGCCCGTTTACGTTTCGTTTCCGTTGGCTAATCGTTTACACTGATTTCCATATGTCAGATTGAATCAGCTGATTCGAAACGCTACGGGGCGCTACGATTAAGTTTGCCTAACCCGGCCTTTAGTTACATGTCCTTCTCGTGTTTTGCACATTTTGTTTGCTTTTGTACTGGAATTGGAATTTCGCTCTTCTGAGTAATTAATAAACATAATTAGTTTCCCTTTCACATCTTTGCATTATTTTTCTTTATTTCGGAAGATAATTTAATTTATTATTGTTTATTAGAAAATTTTATTTCTAACATTTACAGCAGTTGAATTTCTTGCGGACAAAAATAAAAAGAAAGAAATGGTAGTGCGAGGGTGGCGGCATTCAATTTGTTGCGGCGCTCAATTTTTAACGGCGTTAAATTTGTAGCGACGCAAAATGTTAATTTTTCACGTTGAAATAAACATAGTCCCCCAAACGAAAAAATGTCGCACTTTTTTTCGCGACTTTGTTTTAATATGGGATTTCAACGCGAAAAGTGAACATAGTACCACGCTTTAAATGCAATTGAACTTGACAAAACAATTTTTATTATTTTGGTTTCTCTGTTTAAGTTTATTTGGACTTTTATGGAACGACTTGTGCGAATTTCTGATCACCTGATCATTATCAGTTTTTTATCTTTTCCTGTATTTTACTACATGGAGGAAAATCGTCATTTTTGATATGTTTGAATTGAAAGAAAAATATACTTGGAAACGATTTTTTTAAATATTATATCTTTGTTAACAAATAAATTTTATTTGAAAATCAAGAAATTTTGTTTGGAACGCATATATTAATATATTAGAACATAATTTATTTGCAAACTGAATTTCTCAAATAAAATATATGTTTAAACACAAACAAAGTTATTGTTTAAGAAGTTTTCCAAATATATTTTATTTAAAAAGATTTTTAAAACTTTGTTGTTTCAGTTACTTTCTGTCTATTGCAAAAAAGTAATAGAAACAAATACTAATACATAAAATTTATAAAAAAAATACTCTTTGAACATATGAAAAACAGAAAACTTGTCTTTAAGTTAAGGCAATACTAGTTTTGGAAATACTAGTTCCAAATAAAAAATATTTGAATGGGAGCATATTTTTGTTTAAAACAATAGGCATGTTTTCGTTACAAGCTAGCACTTTTAGTTTAGCACTTTGCAACGAAAACAACTCACTTCCACTAACTGGCACATAAGCAATAAGTGGCGGATTTTCACTATCTGGTAGCAATGGTGTCATGAGTTGCGAAGAAAGAACAGTGCGAAACAGACAAAAAATTCGTGAAAAGAATTTATAAAACATATATTTACTATTCTATGTTCAATTGTTTACACTCTTTTGCAAATATTAAAATAATTTCCCAATTTTTTTCTTCTTCTTCCCGTTAATTCACAATAATTTATAAAATCTCTCCAAAAATGGGATGCCATATCGCTAAATATAGGGTGCCCAATCTGGCAACATCATACTCGATTAAGACATGAACACAAGCACCAAACTTCATCGGGAACTAATAGTGCTTAAAAGTACTTAGCTTCCCATACAAATTAAGCACATATGGTGTAACGAAAACACGCCTAATATCCTCCCAAACATATAAAATTTGTGTGTGTCAAATATTATATATTTGAAGTGTACCCTAAACATATCGCTCACTCACTTCAAGACTGTCATAACTCAAAATTGAAGATTTTTGAGGTTGCCTTACAGAATTGCTAATTTTGCAAATATCCATAAATAAATGTCAACGAAATTTAGTTTATAAGTAAACAATTATATTTCGGATTACTCCACCTTTTTTAATAGTCTTATTTCATATTATTTATTTTTTTATACGGACTTAAACTTACACATCCTGACAATTTTCAATTTTGAGTTATGACGCTCTTGAAGTGAGTGAGCGATATGTATATTTCAAGCCGAATATCAACATTTTCATTAATAAAGTCGAAAAGTCGACCTTAATTGACTTTATTATTCTAAAAGTCGAAAATTTTAATAGTCGACTTCTTAATTTTTTCAAAAAGTCGAAAGGTCGAAAAATCGTCATAAAATTTTCAAACTTCAAAAAAGTGTTAAAAAAGTGCAGTTTTCATGGTCGACTCTAGTATAGAGGAAGACCACAGTGGTCGACTCTAGTATAGAGGAAGACCACAGTGGTCGACTCTAGTATAGAGGAAGACCACAGTGGTCGACTCTAGTATAGAGGAAGACCACAGTGGTCGACTTAGTGTAGAACAAATCATCTTTTCGACATTGGTGTATTGAATGTTGTTCATATTAAAATTTTATTGATATTATTGAATTTTATTCATATTGAATTTTATTCATATAATTATTGAATTAAAATTTTAATTTTTAAAACTACTTGTAACCCATAATCTTTTGTTTTACCTTTTGTATCTTAAGGCCTCTATTGAGATTTTTGATGCGGAAAAATATACGGCATTTGAAAAAAAATCGAACATTTTCTGGAAGATCAACATTGACACTTTTTTCAAAAAGTCGCTTTCTTAAGTTCATTCCATAGTCGATTTCTCAGCCGTTATTGCTTTCAAATATGTACTTTTTCAAGCTCCTATATGGCTCGTACGAAGTGCTGAGAAGGAAATATGGAAACAAAAAAAATTATTAGGACTGTATAATTCGATTTATCCTACATCACTCTTGCACATTTGTATGCAACATACATCAATTTTGAAAACCAAATGTATGCCGAGTTATATTACATTCAAGTATGAATACTTACTCCGGTTGGGTATGTATCTCTAATTGAGGTAATTCTGGCAAAGATTCTCTGCAAAAATTATTGAAAAATAAGTAGTTAATCTTCTGATTAGCTTCATATTTCCACTCGCCAAACTCTAACGAAATATCCATTTCATATTCAAAAAATAAGTTTCTGGAAGACATCTAAAATTAAATTAAGGCATGAGGATTTATAATAGTTATTATTAATATTTATACCAACATTGGGAATTGCACTTCGCTAGCCTCTACAACGACAAAGGACTCGGCCTTTGGCAAAAGTGTCGACTTTTCAGGTCCTTTTAGAATGTCGCTGGGCAAGAAGTGGTCACCACATATTCGGTCCCCACTCTTAGAATACATTCCACAAATTGACGCCCACTTGAGACTCCGCTAGTCGGTCAGTAGGGCAAAAAATGGACCCTTTGATTAGGACCCTAAAATTAAATTAAAGCATAAGGATTTATAATAGTTATTATTAATATTTGTACCAACATTGGGAATTGCACTTCGCTAGCCTCTACAACGACAAAGGGCTCGGCCTTTGGCAAAAGTGTCGACTTTTCAGGTTCTTTTAGAATGTCGCTGGGCAAGAAGTGGTCACCACAGATTCGATGCTAATCAGTCGTACGTATTTAGCACAGAGCGGATAGTTAAAATCTATTACGCGATTGCGTACCTATTACGCAATCGCAAAAAAATAAAATCTGTACAACGTCTGGAAGCCCTACATCGTAGTACCTATTACGGGCTAATACAGACAAAAAAATTAATAAATTCGTTGACGGGGATGCCTTCGCGTTCCGATAGAGTGGGGTTCCCCAATCGTCCTACTGTCCGTCCGTTGGTCTTGGCCAAAGCCGACCACACCAAAAATGGTGAAAAGTCCCCCCTAGTACTCACAACAGGTGGTACGGTGAGGGGAAAACGTCATGTCCGACCGTCAAAACGGAAGCACAATGAGCACCGGATAGCGCTCAGAGTTTTGACAAAGTTGGAGGCAGTTGAGGTTTCGACTCTTACCGAAAAACAAAAAGAGTCACTTACCTGGGCTAAAGGCGTCATAGATGCTTCTAAGGCCAATCAGCCGGCTGAAAGAGCCACAAATTCAGCTGTGTTAACGGCTAATAAAGTCAAAAGAATCAGATCAACTGATAAACCGCTGCCTTCGAAAAAGGCAAGAGGCCCTAATGTCGCCATCAACAGGACACTCACCAAGCCCTTCAATGAAGTGGCGAAGGAGAGTCTAGTGATGGCCGTTATAGACAGAAGTAGTGAGGTTGGATCCATCCTCAAAAACAAATGGAGCCATGTGCAATCAGCCATTATGGCTCATTACCTCGATGTCCGCAGAGAAATGCCGGGCAAACCACCAATCTGCAACGATGCAGGATGGCATCAGGGAGAGTAAAGCTCTTATATTTCGGTGCTGACAGATCAGTAGACATGTATAAGGCTGCTCTGAGTCAAGCGGGTGAGGTGTGGCCGGGTGCCCAGTTGGATGTTGTCGAAAAAACAACATCCCTAGTCACCCTAGAGCCATCACCTGGGTTACAGAAGAGCCCTCCAACTGAGCTGACATATTAGGAATAATAAAAGATTCCAATCCTGGCCTGCCCGCCCATAATTGGAGAATCAGCAAGGTGGGTGAGGCGGATGGAAAAAAGCGGCAGGTCAATTTGATCCTTAATGCTGAATCCACCTCCCATATACAACGTGCAAGTGCAACCCTACAATATGGCTTCTAGACTATAGTCTTGAAGGTATGCAAGCCCACTGCGGAAGGTGAGTCGTCCACCGTGGTTGATACACGGCTTTTTGGAAGTGCGGAGGTACCCACGCCCATTATTTCTGGTAACTCCAACTCTAACAGAAGATCTGTAACGTCCTTCTCTGAGGACGAAAGCTCTACTTCTGACACAGAGGGCCTGAGGGGAGCTCCGGACCCTTTGACGCATCTGGCGGGGACACGCTTCTCGATGATACGGACGAAGAGTTCGATAACGCCCTTGTCGGGGTGGATGTTAATCTGTCAATTACCAATGATGGTAAGAATTCTACAGATTAACCTCCATCACGCTAAAGCAGCCTCAGCGGCTTTATTGCTGCGCCTGTTCACAGGTGCAGTAGACATCGTCCTGATACAGGAGTCCTACGCATTGGGAGGGAGGGTGTGCGGTATAAGGACGCCCAACTTTAAACTGCTGGTGGCCAACTGTGAAGGCACTCCAAGAACCTGCATTTTGGCCAGGAAAGATCTAAGTATCTTTCTCCTGGCTAATTTAAGTGGTAAAGACCAAACATCTGCTAGTCTGGAGATAGGTAATCGCATATATTGGGTGGTCTCCAGTTACTTGCCTTAGAAGAAGCAACGTCTGACGAGGTCGAGCTGATTATTGGCGCAGACACGAACGCTCATCATAATATCTTGGGTAGTACGGATATAAACAATAGGGGTGATTCGCTTCTTGACTTTATTCTAACTACCAACCTAAGTATTTGTAACATAGGTAATAAACCGACCTTTACAATTAAAGACAGACAGGAAGTACTAGACGTAACGTTTGCTACTTACCGGCTGTCAGACAAAATTATTGGGTGGAATGTGCTGGACGACCACTCATTCTCAGATCACCATTATATTGAGTTCAAATTCGCTGAAAAAGCGCCTGAACCTGCCGTCCACAGAAATGTGAGAAAGACAAAGTGACACCTATATGAGAAGAATTTCAAGAAAGTCCTCAACTCCAAACTTCTGTACGAACCGAATGACAAAGCCGGTCTTGATAATCTGGTCGAGCATATCACCGCATCATTCAATAGTTCCCTTGAAGAAACCTGTCCAAAAACAAGGTACAAGGGTAAAACTCAACCCAATGGTGGACTTCTGAGCTAACAGCTATGAGAAAGACCTGCAACAAACTATTCAACAAGGCTAAATCTACAGGGGTCGCTAATGTTTGGGATGCCTATAAAGAGCAACTCAAGATCTATAAGAAGGAGCTTAGAAAGGCGCAAAGACGCTCTTGGTATACCTTCTGTGGCGAAGTGGAAAAGGTCTCCGGCGCCGCAAGGCTGAGGAAAATACTATCAAATTCACCCTGTACAGTGGGTTACTTGCAGGATAAGGCAAATAATTGGACCAAAAACAGCGAGCAGTCGCTCAATGTACTGCTCGACACACATTTCCCGGGGAACTCTCTAACAGAACCTGAGGATAAGCAGGACCAACAAGAGTGCGAGTGGACTGCGAGCGTCGCTAGCTTGTTGACTGAGAGATCCAGAATAAGCTGGGCTATTAATAGTTTTGAGCCCTTCAAGTCACCTGGACCAAACGGCATCACTCCAGCAGAAATGCAGAAAGTGTTGAAGTACATTATCCCCTGGCTGGAGAAAATTTATGTAGGCTGTATCAGGCTTTCATACGTCCCTAATCGGTGGAGGGATACCAAAGTGGTATTCATACCTAAAGCGGGGAAGATATCACACACTAGGCCAAAAGACTTCAGACCAATTAGCCTATCCTCCTTCGTATTGAAAGGTCTGGAAAGACTTTTAGATTATTTCATTAGGGAAACCAGGATACAAAACTCCTGTCGGTGAACCAACATGCTTACAATAAGGGGAAGTCTACAGAATCAGCCCTGCACGAAATTGTGAGCACTTGAATCGTCCCTGCATTTCAACGAATTCACAATGGTTGCATTTCTTGACATAGAAGGGACTTTTAACAACATTCATTCAGATGCAGTAATTGCGGCACTGTCACATCTAAACGTGAGCTCCAGTTTTATTAGACTAATTCAAAGTCTGCTCAACAGAAGACACATAATAGCATGTCTTGGGTCCACAACTCTAACAAGGTTTGTTAACAGAGGGACCCCACAAGGAGGAGTACTGTCTCCACTAAATTGGGACCTAGCGGTGAATGAAATCCTGCTAGATCTAGAACGTTGTGGCTGCAAGGTCGTGGCATATGCGGACGACGTGGCAAATTCGAAAACGTCCTCCGAGACATTCTACAGGTGGCTCTGAACAAATTGGCTAGATGGGCCAGAAGCAGCGGTTTGGGCGTAAACCCAAACAAGACAGAATTGGTTCTCTTTACTAGGAAGAAAAAAGTCCCACATGTGGACCCTCCACCTCGGATAAATGGAACAGATCTATTCTTTTCTGAAAGCGCAAAATTTTTAGGAATAATTCTAGATAGAAAAGACTTAACGCATTGGAACGTGTAAGGAAGGCCAACGTCGCCTTATATTCCTGCAAAAAGGCTGTAGGGTCGCGGTGGGGCCTCTCTCCTAAAATCGTCCACTGGATATATATATCAGTAGTTCGTCCTATAATGTACGGCATTGTGGTATGGTGGACGGCAACTGACAAACTAACCATCACCAACCTACTAAAAAAGGTTCAGAGAGCATAAGCGGAGCCTTAAGGACTACAGCGACCGAGTCTCTACAAGTCCTACTCCATATACTTCCGATTAATATTGTGGCGAGAGAAGTTGCAACCAAAGCGGCAATAAGATTAAACTGCCTATCAATGTGGAGGTACAAAAACTACGGTTACATGAGGATATCAAAGTGTAGTGCTATGGTAACCGACCGAGTGGACTATATACCAACTGGGTACACCTTCGAGAGAAATTACATCACTATGCTTCCCGCCAGAGATGAATGGGTTGGAAGAATACCAGGTGATAGAAACCATCTCCACTTTTACACGGATGGTTCGAAGCTTGATGAAAAGGTTGGCTTCGGAGTACGCTGTGCAGAGCTTAGTTTGCATATAGCTCACAGACTATATCCAGGTATATATGCAGGTATAGATACCTGCAGTGGCTATCAAGCCGAAATAATGGCAATATTGGAAGTAGCCAAGCGGCTGAGTCGCAACATAGTAACCAACACTGGCGTTGTCATTTACTCGGATAGCCAGGCTGCCATGAATTCTCTGAAGGCAACATCCCTAAATTCACAAACAGCCCTCGACTGCCGCAGATCTCTTAACGAGATGGGTGAGCAGTTTAATATACACCTCATATGGGTGCCTGGGCATAGGGATATCCTGGGGAACTGCAAAGCCGATGAACTTGCTAGGAAAGGGACGAAATTACAAATTCTCGAAGAATTTGCATATATTAGTGCGCCACTAACCACGTGCAAGCTAAGAGGCAATCAGGCAATCCAACGAAAGATGGGCAGAAATCGGCACCTGCAGGGTAGCTAGACAAATCTGACCAAGGTATGACCTGAGAAGATCAAAATATCTCCTCGCACTAGAGAGCCAAAGATTGTCTACGTTAGTATCAGTTCTGACGGGACACTGCTTGATCGGCGAACACGCCAAAAAATTGGGTATTGACTCTAATGACTTCTGCAGAAGCTGTGGAGATGAGGAAGAAGTGGAGAGAATTGACCACTTGTTATGCGACTGCCCCGCTCTGAGTAAACGACGTCTGGACATACTGGGGTCGGCCTTTCTAGGCAGCCTAACATATCTTTCCAGTACCGATATTCGTACTATCGATACATTTGTATATCAAACAGGTTGGTTTTGATGAGGGGCATTTCAGCCCGTGGTAACACTAGGGACCTAAACTGGTCTATGTGAGCTTGTATAAAAAAATACGGCTGCCACCCTAACCTAAACCCATTCGGTCCTTACTCTTAGAATACATTCCACAAATTGACGCCCACTTGAGACTCCGCTAGTCGGTCGGTAGGGCAAAAAATTGACCCTTTGATGCACCAATCACCTTACCACATAACCGGCACTTTCGCATTTTTCTTTTGATTTAGCAATTCTTTAGATTGAAAAAGCTATATTTTTAATTAATTTTTCAGAGCTGTATCATTATATATTAAAATCTTTTTTCGATAGCGATATTTGAAATTTTAAACAAACAAAACGTAAACATAGCAAATGTCAACGATGTATTTGACACTTACTTGACAACCAAAAACACCCTCGAGAAAAAATTGTAAAAAGCTGATTGCTGTAGACTACCATGGATGCCACGAATGAGATCAAGAACAATGTCTGTAATGCTTTAGAGTCACCACCCCACATTGTATTATTCTGTTCTAAATATACTGATAAGAGAACTCTAATTCCTCAGATTAACAACGTAAGCACGTGCGTTTTTTGGGATTGGTCAAATAATTCTTCTGCCGCAGCTGCTCTGAACTAACCCTAAAACAAAAACATGATTTTTGAAAATTTTCCCCGTCAGGTCACAAACAAAAAATTTAATAAATAAAAAGCTTAAATGTGAAACAGATAGTAATATAAAATACGTTTGCGGGATGAAACTGTTCATGTTTAAAGAGACAAAAAATAATATATCAAAACTAACGGCGCGACAATAAAGAATGAAAAATATTTCAAAAAACAACAATAATAGAGTGGCAGACTATGTCAAAATGTCATACATTTACCCAAAGATTTGGACACATGACGTTGGCGGAATAGAAAACGGAGAATTAGCACCTAAAAATAAGCACGGTCATACCTCCTCTACCTGTTGCGTCGCAAAGAGTGCTTCAAGTTGTGGTTGGCGGAGGCTATATCGCATGGCGATAGGGATTGGTTTGTTGCTGAAGAAATTGCGCCAACAGTCCCTGGAGATAGTAAATTTCTATAATTTTAACGAAAATAATTGAAAGAATAGAATGCAGATGATTTTGACAAGAAAAACTATTCCGGTCAAGGTACAGCTGCGGCCAATATGCAGGTGTTGGCCGCATATTGCTATGACGATGTTATGGAAGTGCTAAAGGGGATGGCAAAGATATTGAGTTTCCCGAGAAGAAAGTAGACATTATTTTAAGCCATTTCACATTGAAATACATAAGGGATGTGGTACACAGAGAACCACGTTATCAATTAATCGAGACGCAACATGTAAGCGTACACAAATTGCAAATTAAATTCTCTATGATTATAAAAGACATATTTCTGGTTGTTTTGAAGATTCTCACCAAGCAGTGTCCTATTAAACCCTTCGACTTAAATACGACTAAGATGGTCTGAAATTTCTTAGCAAATACATATATGCTGCCCATACATAACTGGTGACATGGATGGACTAGCAATTTATTTCCTTGTCTACTTTTCCAAATCTCATACACCTCTTGGAAGTGTGACCCTAATGAAAACAAATGCAACAATACGTAAGTCTTTTTTTTCGTTTTTGGGATTTGTAAACTTATCTTATTAATTACACCTGTTGTTACGGATCGACTTTATACGGCAAGAGGACAACCAAATCACCAACTAGGTCCGCCGCTTATCACGGAAGGTCCCATCCCGTTGTCCTCGCCCGAAGGTCCGTTCCAATAAATAATTTGATATAAAGCAAAAGATACAACATGCAACAAAACACACATACAGTCGAGTTGGGAAATAGATGGAAATTCCAACCGCCCTCCCTTCCATGCTCACCCATTTCCTTACAATATTGAACAGTGACCCCACGAATCCGCCCACATCACATGCTCTGACTCACGCTTACATACCCCCTTTTAAATAATTCAGAATACCATAATTTCGGTCATAAATTTTCAAAAATCAATTATATTTCCGTTTATTATATTATTAATTATTAACCTAAGACAATAACAAAATCTTATTTTATATTATTTCCTATTTTATTATGCGTCGAATTATTAATTCGGACGGAATTCTTCCACAAAAAATATCCTGTCTTATTTCCTTTTTTTACATGTATTACTAATGACAATTATTAAAACGAACGGTCAAAGAGACCCAGAATCCTGACAAACGCAGGTAATATTTTTTTTTAAAACAAAAGGTAATCGGAAATAGAACCTACAAAGTTATAAATTCTGGCTCAAACTCAGCCCTGCAAATAATGTAATAAAATGCCTTTCCTACCTAAGGGAGCTCTCTTCGATAAAGGTTTCGTGGGATTCGATTCTCTACGGAATTGCTTTGCAGATCCTATACAATTCAAACCGTTGAATACACAAAGAAATTAAATATATATACTAGACAAAACAAAACAAATAAATAAGGTTTTATAACTAAAGAGAATTACATATAAATACAATACCAATACATACTTAAACACTAAATTTAGACACAATTTCATTCGAGTTTAATTCTTTTAATTTGAGAGACAATACCATTCATTATCTGTATATGTGTGGATTCGTCTCTCACTAAATTATTATTTGGCTGGCCAGCCTAGGCAATTATCAATTGGAGATGTTTATATGTATGTGTCTCTGGTTGAACAAAAAAAAACCCAGCTCTGGCTTTACTGGGGAACTTGAAACATAGGTGGCGTCTCGTAACCGTTGGTAATGCTGTGCGGGAGGATATTTGTTGGACGATATTGACGAACGATCTTGTTGAGTGGATTTTTATTTCGGACAGACGGACTTTTCCTAGGGTTTATGTCCTCGGGATGTAAATACTTGTCCTACCTTTGCTTTCATACAAACGTTGTCCTTTGGTTCTCTATTGGTGCTTTTAGGGATCCGATTTAACTGGCTGCCTTATCCCGGTCGTAGTTTTTCTTCTTCCTTTAATAACCAGACCAAATTACGCTGTCTCCTGTTTGTACCTATTTTTAACAATTTACATTAACATCACGTTTTAACTTTTTCAAAATTTACCCCACTTACGTTAGTCTATATATTTTCTTGCAAAGATTCGAGGACGATTTCCTCTCCGGGTATATTCACTAGCTGCCGTTTAATATCCACTATCAGGCAATTATCACAATATCCTCCTGAATCATTAAAAACACAATTTGCACTATTTCCACTTTGTTAACTTATCAATTTGCTAACCTTTCTATGTACGTATAATTTCATTTATGACACCACTACTATTATTCCTTATGGGCACGTAACGCATAACTATTAAGACCAAAACTCTTTCTACCCTCTTTTAAAGACCCATCCTTCCAAAAATTTCCATTGGTGACAACTTTATTTAAGGTAGACATATTTAAATAAATTACCTATCGCGCTCTACGTTTCGTTATTTGACCATTTCACTCCTTCGCCTTACTTTTCGCATTTGGAACATATGGCGCTAATGGTTTTCATGAATCAACCGTCTGCGTCAGTGCCTTACCCGTCCGCCACTACTCGTACGCTATTATAGGTAATACCGTACTCTAATTCAGTGACCATAGTTGGCAACACTAACCTCTCAGCCGGTTTTGATATTTCTCATGTAAACAAAACATTTGTTCCTTTCTGGTGAGTACTACACGTTTTCCTTGATTCCATCAATTTCACTTATTTTTATTAATACTTTTTTCTTTTCAGGTTCCAGGTACACCACTATTGGAGATGTTAAGTTATGTATTTAGCGGGATTCAGTCCAAACACATAAATTTGGGCTGACACTAATTTTTTAGACGTTCCTTGCAAGCACTTGTAACTTGAAGGGCAGTATTTAATAATAAAACACACTTGTTATGCTGTACTATCAAATACGAATTTTTCTTTATTTTCTGTGGTTTATATACTATTTTAGACTACAAAATAAATGCTTAAGTGGTAAAATCTACATACGTACATATATGAATTTAAATGTAAAATGAATAAATGCTTAGTTGCAACAAGTGGTCAGTGACTTAATGTACTAAATAACGAAGAATGTCACTGACCTGTACTAACATTTAATAATGAATTAAGTTACTGAATTTAAGCTGACAAAATAAATTTATGAACGTATGAAAATTGCTAAATATATATATATGTATGTATATAATGAATTGTATAGTATGTTCTTAACATTCTCCCCCGCGTTGAACTCTGTTCATAATGTTAGGGATTGTGAGTATCTGTGACGTCAATTGTTGTTGATAGTGATCGCGGCGCTGGTTCAGGTGTGACTTGAAGTGGTATAAGAAACTTGGATCGAAATTTTAACCATATCAGCATTATTATTAGCATGAAAGAGAACGCAAGTGAGGTGTAGCTGACTGCATGGTGATGTTGGCTGTTTGTGTTGATAATTTGCGGTAAGTGTATTAGGGTTGACTCGTTTAGTTGTTTTTGCAAGTCTCGAAGCTGGTCTTGTTGCACCTTAATTTGTTGTTTTGTACTGTTGAAAACCTCTTCTACTTCCTGTGGCCCACTAATTGATTCGATTTGCTTGAATCTTGCATATGACGTGCGTAATGTATTTGATGCTCCGAAGTGGCCGTGGATAGTAATAGCATTGTTTTTGATTACACAGTTAGGTCCTATTTCCATTAATCCAGTACCTTTTAATGAAATTTGGGTAGTTTCCGAACCGCAAACCATTGACAGTTCAGTTTCTTTAACTGTAGCAAAAATCCATTTGTTCTGATGATTCAATTGGGTATACACGGCATTTCTAAACACTTGAGTGAGTTTGCAACGAGTTGTCGATTGATTGTTGAATATGCTGAACTCGCAAGAGTTGACGTCAAAATTCTTCCGGAATTTTGATTGTTTATTTCTATGTATGTATACTTCATCCTTGGTGACTACACAGATGCCACGAATGAGATCAAGAACAATGTCTGTAATGCTTTAGAGTCACCACCCCACATTGTATTATTCTGCTCTAAATAAACTGATAAGAGAACTCTAATTCCTCAGATTAACAACGTAAGCACGTGCGTTTTTTAGGATTGGTCAAATAATTCTTCTGCCGCAGCTGCTCTGAACTAACCCTAAAACAAAAACATGATTTTTGAAAATTTTCCCCTTCAGGCCACAAACAAAAAATTTAATAAATAAAAAGCATAAATGTGAAACAGATAGTAATATAAAATACGTTTGCGGGATGAAACTGTTCATGTTTAAAGAGACAAAAAATAATATATCAAAACTAACGGCGCGACAATAAAGAATGAAACATATTTCAAAAAACAACAAAAATAGAGTGGCAGACTATGTCAAAATGTCATACATTTACCCAAAGATTTGGACACATGACGTTGGCGGAATAGAAAACGGAGAATTAGCACCTAAAAATAAGCACGGTCATACCTCCTCTACCTGTTGCGTCGCAAAGAGTGCTTCAAGTTGAATTTTGATTGTTTATTTCTACATATGTATACATCATCCTTGGTGACTACACAGATGCCACGAATGAGATCAAGAACAATGTCTGTAATGCTTTAGAGTCACCACCCCACATTGTATTATTCTGCTCTAAATATACTGATAAGAGAACTCTAATTCCTCAGATTAACAACGTAAGCACGTGCGTTTTTTAGGATTGGTCAAATAATTCTTCTGCCGCAGCTGCTCTGAACTAACCCTAAAACAAAAACATGATTTTTGAAAATTTTCCCCGTCAGGTCACAAACAAAAAATTTAATAAATAAAAAGCATAAATGTGAAACAGATAGTAATATAAAATACGTTTGCGGGATGAAACTATTCATGTTTAAAGAGACAAAAATAATATATCAAAACTAACGGCGCGACAATAAAGAATGAAACATATTTCAAAAAACAACAATAATAGAGTGGCAGACTATGTCAAAATGTCATACATTTACCCAAAGATTTGGACACATGACGTTGGCGGAATAGAAAACGGAGAATTAGCACCTAAAAATAAGCACGGTCATACCTCCACTACCTGTTGCGTCGCAAAGAGTGCTTCAAGTTGTGGTTGGCGGAGGCTATATCGCATGGCGATAGGGATTGGTTTGTTGCTGAAGAAATTGCGCCAACAGTCCCTGGAGATAGTAAATTTCTATAATTTTAACGAAAATAATTGAAAGAATAGAATGCAGATGATTTTGACAAGAAAAACTATTCCGGTCAAGGTACAGCTGCGGCCAATATGCAGGTGTTGGTCGCATATTGCTATGACGATGTTATGGAAGTGCTAAAGGGGATGGCAAAGATATTGAGTTTCCCGAGAAGAAAGTAGACATTATTTTAAGCCATTTCACATTGAAATACATAAGGGATGTGGTACACAGAGAACCACGTTATCAATTAATCGAGACGCAACATGTAAGCGTACACAAACTGCAAATTAAATTATCTATGATTATAAAAGACATATTTCTGGTTGTTTTGAAGATTCTCACCAAGCAGTGTCCTATTAAACCCTTCGACTTAAATACGACTAAGATGGTCTAAAATTTCGTAGCAAATACATATATGCTGCCCATACATAACTGGTGACATGGATGGACTAGCAATTTATTTCCTTGTCTACTTTTCCAAATCTCATACACCTCTTGGAAGTGTGACCCTAATGAAAACAAATGCAACAATACGTAAGTCTTTTTTTCGTTTTTGGGATTTGTAAACTTATCTTATTAATTACACCTGTTGTTACGGATCGACTTTATACGGCACGAGGACAACCAAATCACCAACTAGGTCCGCCGCTTAACACGTTGTCCTCGCCCGAAGGTCCGTTCCAATAAATAATTTGATATAAAGCAAAAGATACAACATGCAACAAAACACACATACAGTCGAGTTGGGAAATAGATGGAAATTCCAACCGCCCTCCCTTCCATGCTCACCCATTTCCTTACAATATTGAACAGTGACCCCACGAATCCGCCCACATCACATGCTCTGACTCACGCTTACATACCCCCTTTTAAATAATTCAGAATACCATAATTTCGGTCATAAATTTTCAAAAATCAATTATATTTCCGTTTATTATATTATTAATTATTAACATAAGACAATAACAAAATCTTATTTTATATTATTTCCTATTTTATTATGCGTCGAATTATTAATTCGGACGGAATTCTTCCACAAAAAATATCCTGTCTTATTTCCTTTTTTTTACATGTATTACTAATGACAATTATTAAAACGAACGGTCAAAGAGACCCAGAATCCTGACAAACGCAGGTAATATTTTTTTTTAAACAAAAGGTAATCGGAAATAGAACCTACAAAGTTATAAATTCTGGCTCAAACTCAGCCCTGCAAATAATGTAATAAAATGCCTTTCCTACCTAAGGGAGCTCTCTTCGATAAAGGTTTCGTGGGATTCGATTCTCTACGGAATTGCTTTGCATATCCTATACAATTCAAACCGTTGAATACACAAAGAAATTAAATATATATACTAGACAAAACAAAACAAATAAATAAGGTTTTATAACTAAAGAGAATTACATATAAATACAATACCAATACATACTTAAACACTAAATTTAGACACAATTTCATTCGAGTTTAATTCTTTTAATTTCCGTTTTTTTTTTTTTAATTTGAGAGACAATACCATTCATTATCTGTATATGTGTGGATTCGTCTCTCACTAAATTATTATTTGGCTGGCCAGCCTAGGCAATTATCAATTGGAGATGTTTATATGTATGTGTCTCTGGTTGAAGAAAAAAAAACCCAGCTCTGGCTTTACTGGGGAACTTGAAACATAGGTGGCGTCTCGTAACCGTTGGTAATGCTGTGCGGGAGGATATTTGTTGGACGATATTGACGAACGATCTTGTTGAGTGGATTTTTATTTCGGACAGACGGACTTTTCCTAGGGTTTATGTCCTCGGGATGTAAATACTTGTCCTACCTTTGCTTTCATACAAACGTTGTCCTTTGGTTCTCTATTGGTGCTTTTAGGGATCCGATTTAACTGGCTGCCTTATCCCGGTCGTAGTTTTTCTTCTTCCTTTAATAACCAGACCAAATTACGCTGTCTCCTGTTTGTACCTATTTTTAACAATTTACATTAACATCACGTTTTAACTTTTTCAAAATTTACCCCACTTACGTTAGTCTATATATTTTCTTGCAAAGATTCGAGGACGATTTCCTCTCCGGGTATATTCACTAGCTGCCGTTTAATATCCACTATCAGGCGATTATCACAATATCCTCCTGAATCATAAAAAACACAATTTGCACTATTTCCACTTTGTTAACATATCAATTTGCTAACCTTTCTATGTACGTATAATTTCATTTATGACACCACTACTATTATTCCTTATGCGCACGTAACGCATAACTATTAAGACCAAAACTCTTTCTACCCTCTTTTAAAGACCCATTCTTCCAAAAATTTCCATTGGTGACAACTTTATTTAAGGTAGACATATTTAAATAAATTACCTATCGCGCTCTACGTTTCGTTATTTGACCATTTCACTCATTTCGCCTTACTTTTCGCATTTGGAACATATGGCGCTAATGGTTTTCATGAATCAACCGTCTGCGTCAGTGCCTTACCCGTCCGCCACTACTCGTACGCTATTATAGGTAATACCGTACTCTAATTCAGTGACCATAGTTGGCAACACTAACCTCTCAGCCGGTTTTGACATTTCTCATGTCAACAAAACATTTGTTCCTTTCTGGTGAGTACTACACGTTTTCCTTGATTCCATCAATTTCACTTATTTTTATTAATACTTTTTTCTTTTCAGGTTCCAGGTACACCACTATTGGAGATGTTAAGTTATGTCTTTAGTGGGATTCAGTCCAAACACATAAATTTGGGCTGACACTAATTTTTTAGACGTTCCTTGCAAGCACTTGTAACTTGAAGGGCAGTATTTAATAATAAAACACACTTGTTATGCTGTACTATCAAATACTAATTTTTCTTTATTTTCTGTGGTTTATATACTATTTTAGACTACAAAATAAATGCTTAAGTGGTAAAATCTACATACGTACATATATGAATTTAAATGTAAAATGAATAAATGCTTAGTTGCAACAAGTGGTCAGTGACTTAATGTACTAAATAACGAAGAATGTCACTGACCTGTACTAACATTTAATAATGAATTAAGTTACTGAATTTAAGCTGACAAAATAAATTTATGAACGTATGCAAATTGCTAAATATATATATATATATATGTATGTATACAATGAATTGTATAGTATGTTCTTAACATTCTCCCCCGCGTTGAACTCTGTTCATAATGTTAGGGATTATGAGTGGCTGATGATATATGTAGCTAGTTTCAAGTATCTGTGACATCAATTGTTGTTGATAGTGATCGCGGCGCTGGTTCAGGTGTGACTTGAAGTGGTATAAGAAACTTGGATCGAAATTTTAACCATATCAGCATTATTATTAGCATGAAAGAGAACGCAAGTGAGGTGTAGCTGACTGCATGGTGATGTTGGCTGTTTGTGTTGATAATTTGCGGTAAGTGTATTAGGGTTGACTCGTTTAGTTGTTTTTGCAAGTCTCGAAGCTGGTCTTGTTGCACCTTAATTTGTTGTTTTGTACTGTTGAAAACCTCTTCTACTTCCTGTGGCCCACTAATTGATTCGATTTGCTTGAATCTTGCATATGACGTGCGTAATGTATTTGATGCTCCGAAGTGGCCGTGGATAGTAATAGCATTGTTTTTGATTACACAGTTAGGTCCTATTTCCATTAATCCAGTACCTTTTAATGAAATTTGAGTAGTTTCCGAACCGCAAACCATTGACAGTTCAGTTTCTTTAACTGTAGCAAAAATTCATTTGTTCTGATGATTCAATTGGGAATACACGGCATTTCTAAACACTTGAGTGAGTTTGCAACGAGTTGTCGATTGATTGTTGAATATGCTGAACTCGCAAGAGTTGACGTCAAAATTCTTCCGGAATTTTGATTGTTTATTTCTACATATGTATACATCATCCTTGGTGACTACACAGGTGGTGATTTCATCGGAAGTAAATGGTACATATTCATCCCTGTGTGCATTGATTGCGAGATATGAATTGTCCGGCTTGATTGTGATTAGTATGTCGTTCTTAACTGCTGGAACTGAAATTGCATTGAATAACTCGAAAAATTGTTGGTTAACCAGGGGTAGCATGATCTCAAACACGACTTCGGTTTTAGTTACAGCTCCCTTTGCATTCATCAGTTTATATAACTCAAGTAAATTGTTATCTTCGACTGGAAGTGCATGTGATATAGGAAGATGAGCGTTTATTAAAGTGATTTCTTCCTTCAGCTGATGGGGAGACAGCAAAAGTGGGCTAATTCTTCCATTATGAGTGTCAGTAAGTACGCCTATAATTTCGGACTCAGTTCTATGAAGATTTAATGCTGTCAATGTCAACTCTCGCTAGTGGCCATTTCATGACGGGAAGATTGTCTTCCTTGATGACTACCATATCTCCTTCTTTAACATTTGGTTCCGCTCGATTATCTACTTGCGATGTGAGTGCTTCACCAATAAGGAAATGACCAGGTGTCAATGCTTCCAGACTATTCGGACCATTTGAAATAGGAGTTGGAGGACGTGAGTTTAGTATTGCCTCTATCTCCACTACCACTGTTTCCAACTCCTCGTGGGTTAATGATTCTGTAGCGACGCTGTGCCAAAGCAGATGCTTCGCAGACTTTACAGCTGCCTCCCATAATCCTCTAAAATGAGGTGCTCTGGGCGGAATAAAATGAAAGTGTATTCCTTTGGAGCTGGATGTGGACATTATGGTTTCTTGCGCATTATTGGAATATATAGTGTCAGCTAATTCTGACAATTGATTCCTTGCTCCGACGAAGTTTGTTGCATTGTCCGAGTAGATATTCTGACAGTGGCCACGGCGGCCAATGAATCGTTTAAGGGCACCAATAAAAGATTCTGTAGATAAATCGGACACAACTGCTCACGTGCACAGCTTTCGTTGCAAAGCAACAGAAGACGGCTATATATGCTTTAGTTGGTTTTTTGCCTCTGACCTTATGATGTATCCAGAATGGTCCACTGTAGTCTACTCCAGAATTGACGAATGGTCGTGCAGGAACAAGTCACCCATGACTTGCTGACATAATTGTGGTCGGGCTCTGGTGCATCTTACACATTTCTGAACCACAGATCGTGATGTTATTTTTCCTTTTATAGGCCAGAACCGTTGCCTGATTGTATTTAGAAGAGCTTGAGATCCGCAATGTTTGTTCTCTTCATGTATTCCAATAAATAGCAACTTTACCAAAGGATCGTTGTATGGTAATATTATTGGATGTTTCGCGTCTGATTGGAGATCTGACTTTTCCAGCCGACCCCCCACTCGAATAATGCCTTTGTCATCGAGGAATGGTGATAGGCTACTGATCGAACTATTCTTATCAACTTCAGCCTGTTTCTGGAGTCCTTTGATTTCTGATGAGAAGTCAGAAATTTGCATTGTCCGTATAACGACGAGAAGCGAGTCGTCCAGCTCTCTTGGTGTCAGAGCTATGTGTTTCGGGCGATGTGACTTAGGTATCCTTGCGTTATTTATAAATCGAAGAACATATCCAAGAATTCTCTGCAGGGTCTTAAATGAGCCCTTGTGGTTAATCCTGTATACGAACTCCTTATCAGTTGCTACAGCAACAGCTGCAACGGGTACAACTTTTGGAGGTCATTTGGAATTTCTAAGTGTGTAGAAAATGTGGAAGGCCATAAATCTTCGTTTCTATGTAGGAAAAGTGGTCCATGGAACCATAAAATACATGCAGGAAAGTCCGCCGCTTGGATACCTCTTGATAGTACATCAGCTGGATTCTCTTTAGACCTTACATGCCGCCATTGATCCGCAATCGTTAATGACTGAATTCTTGAAATTTTGTTAGCTACGAATGTTTTATAGGAGGAAGATTGTGCGTTTAGCTGTAATAATAATATTTCTGAGTCGGTCTATAAAAAAAAGCTGGTTGATTTTGGAATTTGATTTCTCCTTTTAACTTATGTGACAGTTCGGCTGCTATCTCCGCTGCACATAGCTCGAGACGAGGCAGTGTTTGACGCTTTAAAGGAGCCACTCGTGACTTGACACACAGTAACCGGACTACCACCCGTCCATCTTTGAGAACTGCTCGAATATATGCAACCGCGCCGAAAGCCTTTTCTGACGCATCCGCGAATATGTGTAACTGCGTTTTTTATGGGATCTCGGTATTGAAAATGTGTCTCGGTATCTTAAAGTTGCTTTAGCCTTCTAAACCATCCCTAAATGTATTCCAAACAGAGCGAAGATGTTCAGGTAGTGGTTCGTCTCAACCTAACTCTTGTTGCCATAATTGTTGAATGAAGATCTTTGCCTTGACAACGACAGGAGCAAGAAGTCCAAGAGGGTCGAATAGTTTTGCGAGATCGGACGTTGCTGTACGTTTCGACACTAATTGTAGTTGATTTAGCTTCACTTTAACACAGAAGTTATCAGATTTTGGCAAGCAAAATAACCCCAGCGTTTTTATCGTGTTGTTGCTGGCATTGTTGAAATCCAAGTTCACTTCCTGATCGTCATGCGGTATGCCCTGCAATAGCTTAGGATTATTAGCGCACCACTTCCTCAAAGTAAATCCATGTTTTTGAAGAATATGCCTCAATTCCCTTTGGGTCTCGATAGCTATGTTTAGACTATCGGACCCTCCAAGCCCATCATCCACGTAGAAATTCTCTTTTAACATTTTAGAGCCAAACGGATAGTTTACAGCATTGTCACTTGCAATCTTTTGTAGACACCTTGTCGCAAGGTATGGAGCTGATCGTGTTCCATATGTTATCGTATTGAGTCGGTAATAATTAATGGGTGATGAAGGGGTTTCTCTCCAAATAATCAGTTGATATTGATGGTTGTCAGGACTAATTAGAACTTGTCTGTACATTTTCTCAATGTCAGTAGAAAATACAAATTTAGGCAATCGGAACCGGAGTAGGATGGAGAAGAGATCGCTTTGCACAACTGGACCGGTATACATTAAATCATTCAATGAATATCCACTTGAGGTGTTTGCTGAAGCGTCAAAAACAACCCTGAGTTTTGTTGTAGTGCTGTCAGGCTTTAGTCACATCATCAAGCATGACCTTTTGCATGTGTCCTAATTGCTCGTAATCTCTCATGAACTGTATGTATTGAGTACGAACATCATCATTCAGTTGAAGTCGCCGTTCTAGACTAATAAACCTGTTGTAAGCTATTGCATGCAAATCGCCTAGTGCCACTGGATTTTCTCGAAATCGAAGACTCACCACAAATCGGCCATCAACTCTATTTCGGACATGCTGTAAAAAGTGAGCTTCACAAAGATTATCTGCAGGAGACATGACTTTCTCGGTTGATTCTATCTCCTCTAGTTTCCAAAGCTGCTCAATTGCTTGTTCCAGAGTCAGTTCGCCATCAAATACTGCACATGTTAGTGTTGGTGACGACACGGGGTGTTGACGTATTGGCCCACCCACAATCCAGCCGAATGACGTATTTTGAAGTGTTGGAAGATCATCGGACAGTCTTATCGTTCCAGGCTGTGTAATACTGAAATAAAATTCTGCACCGAGAAGTATATCTATTTTTTCTTGTTTGTGGAAATTTGGATCTGCCATATGAATATGAGTTGGAATGTTCCATGTAGAAACATCAATATCATGATTTGGTTGTGCTGGGATTATAGTTGGTAGAACAAAGGCTTCCAAATTTGTAGATAATACATGGTTTGTGGAAGTCATTTCGATGTTCACACGTTGTGTTGCCTTCTTTTGGACTCTTCCAACCCCGTCAATGCACAGGGAAGATTCCGTTGGTGCAATTGATAACTTCCGAATGAGACGTCCAGTAACGATATTTACTTGCGATCCAGAATCTAGTATTGCCCGGAAAACGCCATTGGGAGCCTTGATGACGACTTTAGCTGTGGCTAGCAAGACACAGCCCTGGCGACCAGTCGCTGAATTTGCTGATGCTAACGAAACAGCAACTGCGTTGGACGAAGATGCATCGGCTTGTAAACTTGTGGTTTGAACGGACGAAACTAACTTGAACTGACGAGAACTCTGCTCCCTTTTTTGTAGATGCAATAAGGTGTTGTGTCTCTTATTGCATTTCTTACAGAAACCAGCGGTACAATTTTTAGCCGAATCATCAACCTTGAAGCAGTTGACACATAGTTTCTGTTGCTGTACCCACTTTAGCCTCTCGGATTCGCTCAAATTTGAAAACTGCTTACAGTGATATATAGAATGTTTGACGTTATTGCACATTTTGCAATTGATGACTTCGTCAGATGATGCCACAGAAGAAACAGCTCTACTTGTGCTTTGTTGAGCTCCTGATTTCTCCTTGTATCCAATGGATTCCATCGATTGGAATTGAATTTCCAAGAAAGAGAACAACTCATCCATGGTTGGCATCTCCTTCGGTTTACATAATGATTGTATGAACCGAATATATACGGCACGATCAAGTTTTTTAATCAATAATTGGATGAGAATGGCATCCCATGATGAAGTGTCAATCTCCAAATTATTTAACGCCAGCAAACATTCTCTTGTCGTATCATGAATAGCCTTAATCGATGTAGTTGAGCTCGTTCCTGCTGGTTGATTTAGAATTTTTTCTACAAGTGTGGCTACCAGAATCCTCTTGTTGTTATACCTTTCTTGTAGTAGTATCCAGGCAGTCTTATAGTTGTCCTCTGTCAGAGTTAAGTGACTAATAAGCTTTTCAGCTTCTCCAGATATGTTGCTTTTAAGGTACCACATTTTTTGTACATTTGGGAGAGGCTATATGTCCACCATTTCTGTGAACAGTTCGTAAAACGGTCGCCACTTCATAAAGTCCCCATTAAATTGTGGGATTGTAACTTTTGGAAGTGGTAACGAACTTTGAATCGACGTACTTGCTTCCAACTGTGGTACGTACTCTCGATCTATACTCGTATCTGTCATCACTGTTAGCTTCACCAGATAATGCTGCACCGAATCCTCCAGCTCGTTGTACATGTCTTGATCATGACCAAGTTCTGACGGATTCTCCAGTTGCTGCCAAATTTCGTCACTCAAGGCTTGAATCTGTGTCCATTGACTTTTAATTGTCTCAATTTTTATTCTGTAAAATTGCCTTGGTTGACCCTCCTCCACCGATGGCAAACCATGTATGAGACGGGCTAGTGCAGTCATTCTTGCTGTTATTCTCCTAACCAACCCTTGCTTATTGAACAACTCTTGGTCGGTTTGGCGGCTTTGAGAGGGACCTGGCGTTTCTTCTCTTAATGCCGGTGAGGACTTAGCCGTGTCTGTATTGGATCGCAACTGCTTTATGCATGTTTCCATTTCAGCCATTGTTGCGCAGGATTTTTCCCCAATTGTTTTATGGAGGTTTTGCATAACATACGGATCATCTTCACTCAGTGTCAGATCACCTCTAATCACGTTGTCAGCTTGGTCGAAGGCCTTCCATTGATTTGTCAGTTCTTTGCTCTTGCTCTCATAGAACTGTATTGTCCTTCGATCAAGTGGAGCCTTTTTAATGTTGCCAATGGTTTTTTCAATTTCCGCAGCCCTCACTTTTTGTGCTTCCGTAAGTGGTTGAAGATTGGCCATGATAAGTTGATATTTGTTGCTATGACTTTGGTTGGCTACACTCGAGCGTTGAAGTACGGCCAATTTGATGTCCTTTATCCTTGGTTGGATATGCTGAGTTGTATTTACTATTTGAAGGATACTGCCTTAGTATACTCCAAAATGTAAGTGTACACTAATTTGTCTGGAACCCTTTTGTTGATTGATTACGAAGGCTGCTGTGTCCTTACGTTGTCCAATGGTCCAAACTTTGGGGTGTTGCTCCAGCTGACTGCTTAATCACAGGAACAAGTCCAATCGAGGGGTCACCAAAATGTTAAGTTATGTCTTTAGTGGGATTCAGTCCAAACACATAAATTTGGGCTGACACTAATTTTTTAGACGTTCCTTGCAAGCACTTGTAACTTGAAGGGCAGTATTTAATAATAAAACACACTTGTTATGCTGTACTATCAAATACGAATTTTTCTTTATTTTCTGTGGTTTATATACTATTTTAGACTACAAAATAAATGCTTAAGTGGTAAAATCTACATACGTACATATATGAATTTAAATGTAAAATGAATAAATGCTTAGTTGCAACAAGTGGTCAGTGACTTAATGTACTAAATAACGAAGAATGTCATTGACCTGTACTAACATTTAATAATGAATTAAGTTACTGAATACTACTATACTATATATATATATATGTATGTATGTATATAATGAATTGTATAGAATGTTCTTAACAGGAGAGGTTCTGTCAGCTACACTAAAAAAAAGCGTACTGAAATTCAATGAATTTTTCATAAAGTTTAAGATTTCGGCAATGATTTCGAGCCAAAGACAATCGCTATAAAAATAAGAAGGTTTTATAGTTAATTTAAAGACGTGAATAGTACTTGTTTTGAGGATGCATTTCATAGAATTAAGAATTTTGGGTAATAAAACTAATTAAGTTTGGTCTTAAAATAAGCACATTTTTGCGTAAATTTAAGTATGGCGCGTGCTTATTTTTAGTAAAATATCATATGATTTAAAACATTATCTTAATAAAATTTAAAATGTTTATCCTTGATATAAGAATATACTGGTAATTAATTTAAGGCATACATGAATTTAAATACAGTTTTTTTAAATATGTATGGAAAATTCGTTACATTATATTGATTATAATGTTACTCTTTTAAATGAATAATTTTCTTTGAAATCATTTACTATTCATAGAAAATTCAATAACACAACACTTTATCTTTCTAAATAAATATTTTATTTGTTATATTTTATATTGGAAAATACAAAAAAAATATAATACATATTACGGATAACCTTGAACATTTTATAATTTAAAACAATATGTAATTGTATATAGACAAATCGCCAACACACTATGAAGTTTGACTTTTATTCGAATATTGTATTGTTACTCATTTCCTCACTCATTGTCACTCATTTCCTGCAATTTATAAATTTTTAATTTCCCACCGCATTTTTCATATATCCAAATAAAGTTCAATTGCGCGAACTAAAATAAAAATAATTTTAATAGAAATCAAACAGAATGATTTATATACGATAAAGTATTAAAATAAATTTTATCATATAACTGTCACAAAATGTTAAAAGATAAGAGATATATTAAAATCTTTGGAATATACTTACTTACACTGAAATATTTAGTCATTCTTTTACGACACAAATTCTCATAATAGATCCATACAAAATTTGCTGTACTAAAAGTTACAAAAAATATTTATGTAAGATATTATTAATAATAGAAACTGATTGTTTTGAAAGTGGCGAAAGTGACATTATTCATATAAATTGAGTTACCAAAAAAAATTTTCTCAAAAAAATCAATCGTGATTAAGATTTTAAAATCTTAAGTTTTGTTAGGAAAAAAAAACTACAAAAACTTATTAAAAATTACTTCTGTAAAACAAAAGCTAATGCTGCTTATGACATTCTTAACCCTGGTGTTAGATTAGCAAATCTGTACGAATCCTAGATTAAGAGTACATTTGGTCAACATTACATTTTTCATATAAAATGAATATGGAAGACAATATTTTATATTTATTTTTATTCAATACTTCGTGAAAAGAAAGCAGCTTATTTACATTTATTTTTGAGCAAAAACGCTTATTATTTTGATTTTAGTAAAACAAAACTATCCCTTGTACCAAATTATAAGGCAATATATATACATACATATATTACCGTTTATAAAGGAAACGATACAAAAATTGGACCAAATGGGCCTAATCTAACAGCAGGTTTAATTATGAAGTACTTATAAAGCAATTATAAACACGAAATCAAGGAAAAATTTAAACTAAAATTAAAAAAAGGAAAAAATCTTTTTAAATAAATTATATTTGGAAAACTTTTTAACAATAACTTTGTTTGTGTGAAAACACGTATTTTATATGTGAACGTCAGTTCGCAAATATATTTTGTTCTAATACATTAATATATGCGTTCCAAATTAAATATCTTGATTTTCAAATAAAATATATTTGTTCAGAAATACATAATACTTACAAATATTGTTTCCAAATCTATTTCCTTCCAATTCAAACATTCCCATGTAGGTTTTTATTTTTTGCAAGTTATAAATGGCATTCAGCACTGCATTTTTCATATATCCATCACATTTATCTTCATAAAATAACTCAAATAAAATTATCTATAAACAAAAAAAAGCAAATAAATTTTATCATATCACAATTGGAAAACGCTGAAAACTAAGAGAAATATTTCAACCGTTCATAAATAATACTTACGTTGAAATATTTTGTAAAATTTGCCACTCTTCTCACAAAAGACCCATTCTAAAATTGTTTTACTAAAAAAAATTAAAAAAGATAGTTATATGTATAACATATTATTAATAATAAATTTCTATATTGCCACAAATAATTTTACATTTCTGCATTATGCGCTGGTATTTTTAATAAATAAATACTTTCAATTAAAATGTGTTTTGTTAATTTTGTAATTGCCAATAAGATGTTTATTTCAGGATAATAATATTATTTTTCACGTACCTAAACATTTTCCCATTGTTCTTTCAGTATTACAAAATCTATTACTCACATTTTTGTCATCCATTTGGAACAAATCTCTTCACAGGACTTACAAACAAGATCTCCTTCAAAAACGCATGTGCATCGCCATAAATAACATACAGCAAAAATAACTATGACACACGCACTCCCTTATCACAGAGATCGATGGTGACGCCGACGGCATAACCACATGCATACACACATGTACACGACGGTTTCATTTGTTGTTGTTGCTATGCTTTAGCAAAAATAACTGTTAACAGCCCATATTAAAATTATTTTCGGTGCCATATGCACGTATGTATGCACGTATACTTACATATTCACAGCAATCAAATTTTTTCACAATCCGCGTCCCGAAAACAGACAACCGTTTCCTTTCATCGCTTGTAAATAACTGACGATTTAAAAGAAAACGAACAACAGAACTGTTCTCTATTTTCTCTTCTAGCATTCCATAGCAATTATTGATTCACACATTACCAAACAAAACTGATTCTCCGAGCGAAAGAGGGAGGGAGAGATTGTATAATTCTCTCGTATGTATTCTTAAAAATAATGCCAATAGTTATAAAATTTATTACCAAGACAGCCTTTCCTTTAAGAGGAGCATAGCCTTAAATTTATTACTCAAATATCTCATAGTGTTAATTAAGTCCGATTCGGCATTAAAACTATGACATGTCTACGTCGTAGTGTTAATGTAGAAAATCCTTAAAAGTATTGAAATATTACTTAAAATAATGCGGATTGTCACAAAAGCAATGATTTTTTTCTTTAATTTAAATGCGTACATTTAAAGAAGCGCGTACACAAAACTAATGATTAGATAGACATTAATTCAAATTCAAAAAACTTTATAATAAGGAAAATATCGTAAAAAACGTGTAAATTTTCATTATTTTAATGAAAATTGTCATTGAATTGATGCCGAGGTAGCATACTTAATATAAGAATGTGTCATCATTAGTTTTATTACTATTTTTGTTTTTCAGTGTAGAGTATTGGTGGAAAACTATTCCAGAATTCTGGGATATTTTTCCACTACTTTCAAGCGGACACAGTCTCTCCAATAGTTGGTATGTGTGCGTTGGCCCATGGGTTCGGGGCAAGCCGCGGTTCAACCCAGCCGCAATACAGGCTTCCCTGCCATTATGGATGATAACCCACACACGGGCCATCGTTACGCAACATATAAAGTTGCATGAATAAACAAAAAAACTAGTAACTAACACAACTCTAACCTACTAACGTACATAACCAATATAACGATTGGACACGGCTGGCCAATGCACATAAGGTTGCACAGCAAGTTGGCCAGTCGCATCGCGGTGTCCAAAGCTCTCCCCAGCTCCTCCAGCAGTGGCAAAATCCAGGGGCTGGGGATAAAAACGTGGCACAGAGGCCGCCACGCAGGCGTCAAGGCCTCATACTAAGGGAATTCCAGGCCTAATTTTTTATTTCGGCCTGGAATTATAATTTTTCTGTGGCCGCAACAAAACACCTGGGCTGACAAGCGGGCGACGACAGGACGGGTGTGCGGACATATTTCGATACGGATGCATCTGATAGTGAACGTGGGGAACTTCCACACCCTGAGATATAGCCGGGTCTCGATACTGGTTATGGGGGATCAGTAACTATTGACTTGGTTGCTTCAATTGATTATTAGGGAAGTAGTTTATATTACATTTTGCCTTAGAATAGTTACTTTGTGGTATGTTTTATCTATGCAGATGAAGTTTCCATGGACTCTTAGGACTAGGGCTACGTCAAATCAATTAATAGATAATTGATATAGATAGATAGATAATGTAGAATTACTGATAGGTGTAAAATTTGAGAAGTATACTCCAATCGGGGTGTATAATCAAGAGAAATAGTATAATCTGGAAGGTAAATCAGGTACTAGGAGATATCACAGACATAATTTATTATTGCACTATATATTCAGACTTATTATTAGGACGAACACAACAAAAATTAAATATGATTAAATAATATTGCATCCTTAATCCTAATATTGCACTGGGGTATATCACAGACTCCAAATATATAGTGCACTTAAATTTTTATATCGTTTACGTGATATGTACCTAATCAATTGAAGTGTTTCCAACTGATAAATATTGTTCCCCACAGGCTGTACAATCCGACACTTGACATTTTTTTTTACAAAATTTAGCATTTTTGCTTTTGGAAAAGTCGGATAAAACTACATTTCGCCTGTAAACTTCTCGGCCTGGGATCAGTTTTACTGTACGGACTCTTTTATTGTACCTTTCTGAGCTCTTAAAATAGGCCTGATGCAAATTATGTTTGACCTTTTCCCTAACCATTTATAATTTGTCAGCTCTAACTCCTCCCACGATCTCGTGATCGGATAGAGAGCTAAGTTTCCTAGCTAATCCGTAATCTGATCCACTGAAGAACATGTGATACCCGAACAAGGCAAATGGAGTTACTCCAGTGGCAGAATGAACTGATGTTCTGATCTCACATTCGATTTCTGACAGATACAAGTCCCAGTCACGGAGATCTTCATTCAGATATGCTCTTATAGCCGGAATCACCGACTGATTCACTCGTTCGGAGGCGTTTGACTGGGGCGAGTATACTGCCGTTTTGATATGCGTTATTTTATAGGCAGCTATGTCTCGCTCCAATGTGTTTGCTACTCCCCCATGGGCGGAGGTATGATAATTGTGGTATAATTATTATTATACACATTATATATGATAATTTAAGTGGTAAAGACCAAACATCTGCTAGTCTGGAGATCGGTAATCGCATATATTGGGTGGTCTCCAGTTACTTGCCTTTTGAAGCTGTAGTACCGACTGCTCTATTCAGGGAAGTAGTAGAAGAAGCAACGTCTGACGAGGTCGAACTGATTATTGGCGCAGACACTAACGCTCATCACACTATCTGCGGTAGTACGGATATAAACAATAGGGGTGATTCGCTTCTTGACTTTATTCTAACTACCAACCTAAGTATTTGTAACACAGGTAATAAACCGACCTTTACAAATAAAGACAGACAAGAAGTACTAGACGTAACGTGTGCTACTGACTGTCAGACAAAATTATTGGGTGGAATGTACTGGACGAGCACTCATTCTTAGATCACCATTATATTGAGTTCAAACTCGCTGAAAAAGCGCCTGGACCTGCCGTCCACAGAAATGTGAGAAAGACAAAGTGGCACCTGTATGAGAAAGTCCTCAACTCCAAACTTCTGTACGAACCGAATGACAAAGCCGGTCTGGATAACCTGGTCGAGCATATCACCATATCATTCAATAGCTCCCTTGAAGAAGCCTGTCTAAAAACAAGGTACAAGGGTAAAACTAAACCCCAATGATGGACTTCTGAGCTAACGGCTAAATCTACTGGGGTCGCTAATGTTTGGGATGCCTATAAAGAGCAACTCAAGATCTATAAGAAGGAGCTTAGAAAGGCGCAAAGACGCTCTTGGTATACCTTCTGTGGCGAAGTGGACGCCGCAAGGCTGAGGAAAATACTACCAGCTTCACCCTGTACAGTGGGTGACTTGCAGGATGAGGCAAATAGGCAGGACCAACAAGAGGGCGAGTGGACTGCGAGCATCGCTAGCTTGTTGACTGAGAGATCCAGAAAAAGCTGGGCTATTAATAGCTTTGAGCCCTTCAAGTCACCTGGACCAGACGGCATCACTCCAGCAGAAATGCAGAAAATCTTGAAGTACATTATCCCCTGGCTGGAGAAAATTTATGTAGGATGTATCAGGCTGTCATAAATCCCGAATCGATGGAGGGATACCAAAGTGGTATTCATACCTAAAGCGGGGAAGATATCACACACTAGGCCAAAAGACTTCAGACCAATTAGCCTATCTTCCTTCCTATTGAAAGGTCTGGAAAGACTTTTAGATTATTTCATTAGGGAAAACCTGGAGCCGATGAACTTGCTAGGAAAGGGACGACATTACAAATTCTCGAAGAATTTGCATGTATTGGTGCGCCACTATCCACGTGCAAGCTTTGGCTTAGGCAAGAGGCAATCAGGCAGTCCAACGAAAGATGGACAGAAATCGGCACCTGCAGGGTAGCTATACAAATCTGGCCAAGGTATGACCTGAGATCAAAATATCTCCTCGCACTAGAGAGGCAAAGATTGTATCAGTTCTGACGGGACACTGCTTGATCGGCAAACACGCCAAAAGATTGAGTATAGACTCTAATGACTTCTGCAGAAGCTGTGGAGATGAGGAAGAAGTGCTTGATCGGCAAACACGCCAAAAGATTGAGTATAGACTCTAATGACTTCTGCAGAAGCTGTGGAGATGAGGAAGAAGTGGAGTGCATTGAGCACTTGTTTTGCGACTGTCCCGCTTTGAGTAAACGACGACTGGACATACTGGGGTCGGCCTTTCTAGGTAGCCTAACAGATCTTTCCAGTACCGATATTCGTACTATCGATAAATTTGTATATCAAACAGGTTGGTTTCGATGAGGGGCATTTCAGCCCTTGGTAACACTAGGGACCTAAACTTGTCTATGTGAGCTTGTAAAAAAAATACGGCTGCCATCCTAACCTAAACCTATGATAATTGTGTGCTTTTTCTATTATAACACAAGTTATAGTAGACGGCAACCATAATTTCCATTTGTATTCTTCTTCTTCTTCTCGTTCAAAAGCTGTTCTCTTAAAAATTTGGCCATCTTGTACTTTGATGTCGGGTAATTGATCTTGGTTCTCATTGATATTGTTGATCAATTCAAGATACTCTTCGCTCTGAAACTCGGTGGTTTCAAAGTCTAGGAAGTCATCTTTTGACAACTCTCCAATATGCATATCTTCGGGAGCCCTCGAAAGCATATCAACAACGATATTTTCGGACCCTTTCGGTGTTCGATTTCATAATCAAAGTATTGAAGCTGAAGAGACCAACGACCAATCTACCACTCAGATCCTTTAAATTTATGAGCCATTTGAGACTGGCGTGATCTGTGATCACGGTGAATGGCATCATCTCAAGGTACGGTCTGAACTTTTTTACAGCCATAACTGCTGCTAATCACTCTTTTTCCGTAACGATGTAATTTCATTGGCATGAGTTAAGTTTCTGAGAGTAGAAGGCAATTGGATGCTCTTCGCTACCATTGCTCAGCTGATATAATACGGCCCCGATACCATAGTCGGAGGCATCACATTGTATATAAAACCGCTTACTAAAATCGGCATGTTTTAGTTCCGGGGCTGACGTTAAAGCCTTTTTAAAATTTTCAAAAGCCTTACTAGCGGCATCAGTCATTTGGACTTTTTTAGCGTATCTGTTAAAGGGGCTGAGATGGAAGCAAAATCTTTTATAAATCGGCGGTACCACCCAGCCGTTCCTAAGAAGCTTCTAACTTCTTGGGGATTTCTTGGGATGTTCATCCAGATAAATAGAAACATTGTCTTTTACGGCCTGTTTCTGTATTTCTAACGAAAATCTCTGCGAACGAAAACCAGTCACTCACTTTCGTCAGGAATTTGGTTTCTATAAGGTTCGTTCGACTGGCCTTACGTCAATGGCGTTAGCAATTTACCAATTGGAAAATAATGTAATTGCCAGATCAAGAATTTCACAACTTCCGGTCTAAAAAAGCACACATTTTTGTATGGTCGACCTTAGAAAATACACCTCTGTATCCATTACAATAGCGGTGGCTAAAAATCAACCCTGGGTGGGTCAGGTGAGCTGATTCGACACTCTCATTTCTTTCTCTCTCTCACGTCTCTCTCATTGTGCACCGATAAATGTTTTCCATCTTAGCGAGCTGCCAATGTTGTCTTCCTTATGCTTAAATATGTATACAATTTTATTATTATTTAATTGTTTTTAACATAATTATATTAATATCTACTTATTTTTAGCTTTTAATAACGTTTTTTTGTCATTGTTCCTATCAGTCGACAAATAAAATAAAGTGACTCGATCTGACATTTGTTTTCGCCCAGATGAAACAAATGTCAAATGTTGTGATGGTAGTTAGTGAAACCCAAATCAGCTGTTTGTCGTCTGGCAGGCGAACGAAAGTAAAATTTTTAGTTACAGAAACAGGCTGTTAGTCTTTGGGGAATGACTCGGTCCAACAGCCTACACAAGCGTTGGGCTGCATTACGGAGCCCGAACGGCATTACACGAAATTTATATAATGGGCGTCCGGGCACCGTGAACGCTGTGTAAGGCTTACTTTCCTCATCCGATTCCACTTGCTAGAAAGCATGTTTTAAAGCAACACTGCTAATAAAATAGGTCTCATCAATTCTGCTCAAGATCCCGTCAATATTTTGGAGCAGATACGCATCCTTAATGGTTTACTTGTTTAATTTTCGGGCATCTAGGCAGAATCTATTCTTCCCCGGTTTTCTAACTACGGTAGTACTGTTACTCCATGGACTATCACTATCTTCTATAACTTTCATTCGCAACATATTGTCAATCTCTTTACAAACTATTGCCTGAACTGCTGTGGATAGAGGACAATGGCGGTCCTTTACAGGTTCTGCGCCTTCTATAAGCTTAATAGAATGTTTTTCCATTCTAGTTCGGCCTAAACCTTTTTCCCCAAAAGTGTCGAAGGATTTAATGACCTGTTCTAACATTTCTCGTTGTTCTCTAGTTAATTCATGGGGATTCAATTTGTGTTTTATTTTCTCATCCTTAAATTCTTCCTGTAATTTTTCCATATTTATTTCACTAATGTTTATTATCTCCGGTGCTAACCCAAACAATCGCCAAAAATCTATTCCTAAATATAGTTCTTGCTCCAAATCCGGGCATAAATATAATTCCATTTCATTACTCTTATCTTTATACTTAATTACTAAGTTCACTTTTCCTAAGATCCTATGTTCCTAACCACTAGCAGTTTTGACATTTGAAAATATATTTTGTACTGCGCAATCGCATGTATCTAACCATTTCCTACAGCCTTTTCCTGGGACGCTGACAGAAGCTCCAGTGTCTAGAAGGCCTTTCATCAAAATTCCTTGCACTTCGATTTCGGCAAAAACTCGAAAATCAGTATTCTCACTGATTCTCTTAATCGAAGCTACAATTGATTTCATCGCTCTTTACTTTTGATTAAATTTCAGACGAACTTTCGGAATTGTCTTTTCGTTTCTTCGAGTTTTTCCTCCTTGAATATTTCGGATCGAATCTTCTCATAATTGTTTTGTCTAACTTCTAGTGGTACGTAATGCCTGCTTCCTTTTTCATAACTATTATTATTACTATCTATAAACCTTCCTATTATATCCTCTTTTGTTAACTTTTTTCGTGTTTCGGGTTTTCCCAATTCTATTGTATCACTCCGGTGTTCTCGCGCGGACGTGAGCCCCCTGTGATCTCCACACCCTTGCTGCGTTTTCCCTGTTGACATACCGAGCACTTTGGAGTTGTTGTTCCAACTTTTCCGCATTTGTAACAAAATAGACCTCTTAAGGTCGCAGTCTCTAAACCCATGGCCTGATTTCCTGCAGTTCCAGCAGATGATGGATGTATATTGACGGCTGAGTTGAATCGCTGCTATTTCTTCAGGATTGCCGTATTCAATCTCGTCTTCTGTTGAATAATCCGGTATCTCCACATACAAATCGCAAACTTGTCTAATTCGACGTGAAGGTGGGACAATGTTTCTCATTTCCCTCCTAGGAAAATTCCTTTCAGCTTCGTTGCATTAAATTCTCAATTGTTCAACAGACGAAACTTGAATGGGGTACACAATCCTACCAATGCTTTCCTTTACATTTTTCTTCATTATTTTGATCATGTCATATTCAGAGATTGGTTGCACCAATTTCGTGGAACCTATGCGTCTTTTGAAACAACCAGTACCAAGACTCTGCAGGGCCTGTCACAATCAGAGGGAAATGCCTAATTACTTCTTCCCAAAGAATACAGTATTGCTTTTGATAATGTTCTAATATATACACGAAGTCTTCTACACCTAAACCTCGAGTTGTGCCATCAAATATCAATCCTATCTTGTCGATTCTAAATTTCATCCTTTCTCTATCTAGCCAACTGGGTGGAACGGAATTGCAATTGGAAGAACTTCTTCCATTGTTTCCACTATCCCAAAAATGATGTTCAGTGGATCCGTTTTGTACTAGTGGAGGTGCAATAAATTGTGTGCTATGGGTGGGCCCACCAGTGGGATTGTCACCAGAGTATGAAGCCGCCGAGCCGAGCCGCAGATTTTAGCCGCCGCCGACCTTTTTTCACCAGCCGAAGCCGCCGCCGATCTTTGCGGCTAAAATCGGCTGAAACACAGTCGCCGTTCCATAGATACTGTTTACGCCAAAACGTAAAACCCTATTCTGAATTCCTAAATTAGTATTCCAAAATCCCCAAATTCCTTTGTATCCATATGTAGTGTAAAAACGGCAAAGGAAAGTGCATAAAAGTAATCGAGATACTCTCATGCACTTTCCATTTGCCATGGCCAAATTGAAAACTCAACTTCCGAAACCCTTTCTTGTTCTTTGCCAACCTTCAACCTGTACATACCTACTGGTAAGATACTTTCAAAAGAAAATAAAATCCAAAAGAAATCCTAATCCTAATTCCATTTGTTTTCCTTTCCATTTATTTTCTCTGTGATTTTTCATTGTTTTTTAAAAATCACTGTTGCGAGCTACAAACCAAACAAAAAATAATTTTCTTTGGTTTGTTTCGGCTCAAGAGAATTCATTGGTTTATCCCCGCAGACATAGCTCCCACTCCAAATCCAATTCAGCTATTTGGTGCGAACATTTTGGTCCAATTCGATCCGGATAATCAGCGACTCTCTGAGATTTCAGCTCCAATCCATCGATCTCACCAGTAGGCAGGTTGGTATACCAGTCGTTTCTCATTTTTAGTACCGTGTTAAAGAGCCAAGCGAGTCATTGGTAAATATTTCTTTTGTGTTTACGTAATTTCCATTGCCACAAATGTTATAAGTATAAATTAATGTGAAAGATTTGGTAGTGTTATGCGAATATATATTTTATTAAATAAAAATAGGAAAAGTCCATGATAAAAAATTCACATGAAAAAAAATAAACAATTGCACAAATTGAAACGATAGAAATCAAATAAATATAAAAAGCGACAATAACCAAGTGAACACGGGAGCAAAACATACACACGGGATTATACATACATATATGTGGAGGAATATATAATACTAAAGGAAAGCAGCACCAGACGAAGCTGTCAAATAAAAGTGGATGGGGAACCTGGGAGTTACACCGCTTTGAAAAGGTTTGACTGGATAATGCATTGACACTTTCCCAGATAATCCATTTCAAAGGAAACTGTAAGTTTTTATTTGTGATATATTATTTGCCCATTATCATAAAGGAAATATATAAAAAAAATAACAAGAAGGGTAAAACTCCGTGTGAGACTGAACCTAATACTCGGCTAAAGCTGTTATAAGATATATCTTTCCGACATTTTTTTTAAATTTTGTCTCAATGTTGTTAATTCCGAAATTTTATAATTTATTATTTCACGTTTCCCTACAATCCGTGTGTTCCTAAGTATTTTGTGAGATCAGTGTGAATCCTGCTGTTAAACATATTAAATTTTTTTTGTGTTAACACCAGCGGTATCAAACAGACCAAATGTTATTTTCCCTTCATACGTGCTCGCGTTGTTCGGTTAATTTCAATCCCCAACCACTTGTCTGATTACCAAACATAATCCATTTCAACCTGAGTATACAATACTCGTAGAGTAACTCTGTTTTGTAATCTCAGTTTAAGTTCCACTTGCCATCTCACATCTTCCACTCCGCTTCCTTCTGCGCATGTCTAAAAATAAATGAGATGATAATCACTCTCGGATATAATCAACACTCTTAACCGTGATCATTCATTCTCTGTGCATGCGCTCTTTTTGTCACTGCGCATGTCCGTAATCTGACTGAGTGCATGTCCGCTGTGTTCCAAATAATCACTCACTCTCTGATTCCGACGGCTCATTTCAAAGTACTCTTCTCTTAAGCGGAGTTCTAAGCTGTGCTCATACTCATTTCTCTGCCACTATACTTGTTCTCCTTAAGTGACGCACACATTCAAGACGTGTCTGTGTACCTGAGTGTGGGGTACTGCGAGAGTGAGTACTACGTCCGTCCGGCTGGTACTCTTTTGCATCAGAGGGAGTAAAACATATCAGAGAGACATTACGGGAGCTGCTCATTTCTTCCAAATATTCCAATTTTGTTCCAAATATTCCAATTTTGTTCCAAATATTCCATCACAGCAAAGTTCAGTCACCTTTGTCTCTCTTTTGTTTTGTTTACATTTCAAACTTATCGACTCAAACATAGAGACATGCGAATATAATCATCTGTATGATTGCATCCAAAAATTATTTTTCTTATGTTTGAAGTTTGACGAGTTTGTTGTGAGCAGATATTTTCCTGAAATACTGTTGTTCGATACAAGGGTTAACATTTGCTGTGCTGTATATAGTATCTGAATAATTTACTTTTACATTATTCCACTGGGAATACATTTTTTCCATCTCAGAACCCATAACTAAGAATAAATTTTTTTTTAAATTTATCAGTTTTTTTTCCTTATTTATTGATTGGGAAAATACCCCTATTTTCTTTCAACCATGAAATTTGTACATTTTGATTATTTCTACTACTGTGCCGATATTTACCAATATATTTAAACAAAGCTAATTTGAATTATAAGTACAAAAGTTTGAGGAGAAACACTTTGTACCCATAATCACGTAACCCGCGCTCTGTATCTTAAAACAAAGTTACATTTATTTTTGTGTTGTAGTTTTTTCCAAACGTACACATAAGAACATTTAACATAGAAACTGCACAACTGAACTTCGGGGTAAACTTATTTTAGTTTCCGACACAAAGCCTTGGATTCACCCACTTAAGGGATAGTTCTGACTGTTTTATTCCATATATTAAAGTTTTCGATTCCTTTTTTTCGGGAACTCTTTGTCTGCTATCGACGGATTACACATTTTCCAAGTTTTAAACTTGATTCATTCCTTTCCTCCTCGTAAGTATGTCATTGGACAAATTTATTCGACTAGCGGACAGTTTAGTAGAGTTTGAGGCCTCTTTAAACGGAAATGAACTTCCTCTGACTTCTATGTGTCTTCTCGAAACTCACCGAGAAGAGGTCAAAACCACCTGGGATCGCTTGAAAGAGGTCTACGAGCAATGTTTGTCCGACCTCGCGAACCAAGAAGAAGAGGAAGAAGAGGGTGGGCAAGAGAGGAAGGACGAAGAACAGGCATGTGACACTGAGATAGTAAAGGATAAATACTAGAAATCGTACTCCACCTACTGTCGTTGTATTTCGAAAATAAGCGAATATATTCAAGAAATGTCTCCTGGCAAGTCTAGCCAAGCGCAGAGTCCACACAATAGCCACAGTTTTAGTTTGCCACCATGCAAGTTGAGCACTTTCCATAGTGATTACAAGTCCTGGCCTACCTTCCGCGATATGTTTACCGCACTTTGTATTAAGAATCCAAGATGAAGTCCAATTGAAAGACTTTTCCATTTGTCCCAAAAGACTAAGGGGGAGGCTCATGAAATTGTAGCCAAAAGTCCATTGACTAATGAGGGTTTTTCGTCCGCCTGGCAGAATCTTTGTGCTCGGTTTGAGAACAAAAGAGTTTTAATTAATGGACAGCTGAAGTCGTTATTCACACTTTCACAAATTACTTCCGAAACAGCTGATTCCCTCAAAAGGTTACAAAGAGATATTAACTCTTGCATATCCAATTTAAAACTCTATTCCATTAATATAGAAAGTTGGAATCCTATCTTTGTGTACTTGTGTTCCAATTGTCTCCCAGATTCCACCTTAACATTGTGGGAACAGACATTGAGCGATAAGACTTCAATTCCAACATGGTCTGAGCTTGATAATTTCCTGACCAATAGATATCGAACTTTGGAGTCTGTTTCCGAAATGAGAAATTCTGGTGAACAGAAATCTCACGGTTCCAAAGTGAAAAATCCCCCTTCCTAAAATATTTCTGGTAAAATCCATACATTCCAAGCTCATGTTAGTAAGACAAAGTGTCGGCTTTGTCCGAAAGAATTTCACATTATTCGAAAATGTCCAAAATTTATTAATATGACTTACAACCAGAGATTGGCTGAGATCAAGGGCAGCAATTTATGTCTAAATTGTTTTTCAAGTGCCATGCAGTCAAAAGCCAGCACTCTTGCTTCAAATGTAACAGAAGACATAATACTATGCTCCATAGAGAATCCGATCCACCCAAAAATACAATGTCTGCTCATCCTTCTTCTACTGGTATCCTTCCCTCTACTTCAAATGCCCTTCCGGCGCCGTTCATTCCACAATCTTCAGTACAGTCCACTCATTCTCCAAACGGTGTCGTTCAGACTTGTTTTTCCTCTAGTTCCAGAGGGGTTTTACTCGGTACCGCAATTGTTACCATTGGTCATTGGTCATAGATATCGAACTTTGGAGTCTGTTTCCGAAATGAGAAATTCTGGTGAACAGAAATCTCACGGTTCCAAAGTGAAAAATCCCCCTTCCTAAAATATTTCTGGTAAAATCCATACATTCCAAGCTCATGTTAGTAAGACAAAGTGTCGGCTTTGTCCGAAAGAATTTCACATTATTCGAAAATGTCCAAAATTTATTAATATGACTTACAACCAGAGATTGGCTGAGATCAAGGGCAGCAATTTATGTCTAAATTGTTTTTCAAGTGCCCATGCAGTCAAAAGCTGCAAAAGCCAGCACTCTTGCTTCAAATGTAACAGAAGACAGAATACTATGCTCCATAGAGAATCCGATCCACCCAAAAATACAATGTCTGCTCATCCTTCTTCTACTGGTATCCTTCCCTCAACTTCAAATGCCCTTCCGGCGCCGTTCATTCCACAATCTCCAGTACAGTCCACTCATTCTCCAAACGGTGTCGTTCAGACTTGTTTTTCCTCTAGTTCCAGAGGGGTTTTACTCGGTACCGCAATTGTTACCATTGGTCATTTAGGTGTATCCTATAGGGCGAGGGCTCTCATAGACTCAGGTTCAGAAGGGACATTTATCTCTGAAAATTTATTTAACAGGCTAAAACTACCCTTCAAGCGCACATCTGCCAAGATTTCAGGGTTGAATAACTCTGTATCAGCTGATGTCCAGAAGGAATGTAGTTTTACGCTGGGTTCCGTTAATAACAACTATGAAATTGAGGTTAAGGCTCTAGTCGTACCTCACCTTTCCAATAATCTCCCTTCTAGGACCATAGACACTAAGGACCTTTCGAATCTGCCTCCATTCCAACTAGCTGATCCCAAATTTTACCAGAGTTCCAAAGTGGACCTTCTTTTGGGTGGAGACTTGTTTCCTTCAATCGTGCTTTCAGGCTGTGAACGCGAAATTTGTGGATCACTTCTTGCTCAAGAAACTGTTTTCGGATGGATTCTCACGGGACCTATCCCTTCGAATAATCCATCTTCATCTTCCACTTGTGTTTCTTACTTTTGTGAAATCTCTTTGGACAAAGAGATTTCACGCTTTTGGGAGGTGGAGAATGTTCCACAAAAACGTTTCATGTCCCAGTCCGATAGATTTTGTGAGGAATTGTACAAGAAATCCACTAGTAGAAATCCAGACGGGAGATACGTTGTTTCACTTCCCTTTAAGGAAGGGTTTCCAGATACATTGAGCCTGGGACAATCAAGAACTAGCTCAATGGCGCAATTTTTCCGGAATGAAGGTCGTCTACTCCGGAATCCACAACTAAAGCATGAATATGACCAGACCGTTATAGAGTATCTCAACCTTGATCATATGACTCCGATTGAATCTCCCCATTTTTCCAAAGCTCCGTTCCATTATTACTTGCCACATCATGCGGTGATTAAGCCAGAAAGTACTACTACTAAGGTTCGGGTAGTCTTTAATGCGTCAGCTCCTTCCTCAAATGGTTTGAGCTTGAATGATATTCTTCATACGGGACCGATTCTTCAGAATGATCTCACCATTCTTATCCTAAAGTGGCGTTTTAATCGCTATGTCTTTAATGGGGATATCCAAAAAATGTATAGACAGATCTTAGTGCATCCTTCCCACACTCCATTCCAACGCATTCTATTTCGCAAAAGCCCAACAGAACCAATCCAAGACTACGAGTTGAAGACCGTAACATTTGGAGTAAACTGCGCTCCATATTTGACGATTCGGACTATGATCCAACTGGCAGGGGACGTCCAGGAAACATATCCTTTGGCGAGTTCAATTTTAAAGTCTGCTATGTATGTGGATGATGCACTTGTTCTATCCAAATGGCAATTAAAAGTAGAGATGAAATCATCGCAGCGTTAGGATCCGCCGGGTTCGTCATGAGGAAATGGACGGCCAACTCCAAGGAAATCCTGGCAGGGATACCAGCAGAAAATCTGCTCTATGCTGACTTTCTGGAATTCGATGACCGGAGCTCCGCCAAAACATTAGGAATACGTTGGAACGCGCTCTCCGATGACTTCTATTTTTCCACCACGCAGTTTCCGGAATCCATGCAGTACACGAAGCGCGAAGTCCTTTCACAAATATCCAAATTGTTCGATCCCGCAGGATGGCTAGCTCCAATTATCGTTCAAGCGAAAATCATAATGCAGAAAATATGGATGGACCGTACCGAATGGGATGCTAAAATTTCTCCACAGTCTCTGTCTCTTTGGGAAAAGTTTCAATCCAATTACCTTCGTATTAATGAAATAACAATTCCAAGATGGATTGATTTTACTCCACAATGCGAAATCGAATTTCATGGATTTTCTGACGCTTCAGAGAAAGCGTATGCAGCGGCTTTATACGTTCGAGTCGTTTCTCCAAATTCCACTTATGTCCACCTGATTTCATCCAAGACGAAAGTCGCTCCACTTAAAACGTTATCCATCCCCCGTCTAGAACTGTGTGGCGCTGTTTTGTTGGTCGAAATGATCGATCATTTAATTCCACAATTTGACGTTCAAAAATATTCCCTGGTTTGTTGGACTGATTCAACTATCGTTTTGTCATGGTTGGCAAAACCACCGTGTAGTTGGAACACCTTTGTAGCAAATAGGGTATCAAAAATTATTCAGGTGACTAATTCGTCCAAATGGTTCCACGTCGAATCCGAAAGCAATCCAGCTGATCTTGCCAGCAGAGGAGTCCAGGCCCAAGACCTAATATCCAATAAACTTTGGTGGAATGGACCCCATTGGTTGTCGGAATCTCCAGAAAATTGGCCCGATTATCGGAATAGTACTACTAGAGAAACCGATGTAGAAAAAAATCCATAAATGTGCATTTCTCATATTTCCATAATTACGAGGATATTTTCCGTAGATTCTCATCGTTTTCAAGAGGGTTACGTGTGGTCGCATATATTTATCGATTTTTCTTTGCTACCCATTCCAAATATAAATCTAATTATCAGATAGGTAATATCCACATAACTTCCTCAGAAATAATATTTGTTCGCAGGCAATTAATATCCGTAGCACAAAAGGCGTGCTATCCAAATGAATATATGACGTTGAATTCCAAAAGATCAATTTTGTCATCTAGTCCACTGCCTAACCTTAACCCTTTCATTGATCCCGAGGGGATAATGCGAATTTGTGGTAGATTGGAATCATCTCCACAATTAACCTATAATGAGAGGCATCCAATAATTCTGCCATATAGCTGCCAATATTCTAGATTATTGGTAAAATTCATCCACCAGATAAGTTTGCATGGCGGAAACCAATTAGTACTTCGGTTAGTTAGAACCCACTATTGGATTCCCAAGGTCAAGAATTTAATAAAAACAACGCTAAATAATTGCAAGCCATGTATTCTGTATAAGAAGAGATGCCAACGACAGCTGATGGCAGCCCTGCCTCCAGAAAGATGCGAGATTTCAAGGCCTTTCTCTCATACTGGATTGGACTTCGCGGGTCCATTCGACATCAAAACCTATGCTGGAAGATGTTGTCGAATCACTAAAGGATACGTATGTGTATTTGTCTGTTTCTCCACCAAGGCAATACACTTGGAAGCCACGTCCGATCTGTCCGCGTCCACTTTCCTTGCAGCATTTAGCCGGTTTGTTTCCCGACGCGGTTGTCCGCTCCACTTGCATTCTGACAATGGGACAAATTTTGTTGGCGCATCCAGAACTTTAGCTAAGGAATTCCTCCAAACATCCCAACAGGTCGTCACTTCCAATTACGGTTGTCAAAATTTGTCTTGGCATTTCATTCCCCCTGGTGCCCCTCACATGGGAGGACTCTGGGAAGCAGGAGTGAAAAGCTTCAAACAACATTTTAAAAGGTCTGCCGGTGTACTCAAATATACCTTTGAAGAGTTCCAGACTCTCTTATCCAAGATTGAAGCTTTCCTTAACTCCAGGCCCATATCTCCAACTTCGCAGAATCCATCGGACCTGACAGCCCTCACTCCAGGACATTTCCTCATTGGATCTCCACTTTTAGTTCCACTTGATCCTGAAGCAAATCAAGCACCAGTCTCCATCCAAAATCGCTGGCAACGTCTGAAGGCAATGCACCAACATTTTTGCTCTCGCTGGAAGAATGAATATCTGGAGGAACTACAAAAGCGGCACAAATGGAAGAAACCAGAAGACGACCTCAAGGAGAATATGCTTGTGGTAATACGCGATGAGAACCTGCCACCAAATTGTTGGCGCCTCGGTAGGATCTCTCGTGTTTACCATGGTAACGACAGCCGAGTCCGTGTTGCTGATGTACTCACTCAGAGCGGTTCCATAACGCGGCCAATTACAAAATTGGTCGTCATTCCAACATAAACTTTCAACTAAGTATCATAACTTTCTCTAAAACTCAAATATAAACATCCATATTCCAAAATTCGAAAATATTAAAATACAATTCTTTTACAGCAACATGGATTCCCGAAACAACCGCCAGCGAAATCGATACAAACATCCATCTACCTTTGCCTGTAGGGTCTGCCGCCGACTCCATCCACTCAAGTACTGTTGGCGTTTCAGGAGCCTGAACGTCACGGAGAAGTTGGCTATAGTGAAGAAGTACGGATATTGTACCAATTGTTTGGCTCATTCACATTCCCAAGGGACTTGCTTCACCACGACAGGCTGTGGGTATTGCCACCGTAACCACCACTCCTTGCTACACTCCCATCCGAGACTGCAGCAGCGATCACCCGACAGACGGAACCAACAACCACCATCGTCCCAGCCATCTTCGTCCCGGCGTTCTCCGGCACCATTAGACCACAAGCCGTCCACTTCGAAGTCAAACCGACAGGCCACCACATCAGCAGCTACAACACAGCAACAGCCTCGCCCTTCCATCAAGCCAGCAACCAGTACCACATCACTGACAGCCATATTGAGTCAAAACTCCATTACTTTGCTTCCCACGGCTTTGGTGAAAGTCGAAGCAAAGGAGGGAAAACAGTACGCGAGATGTTTGTTGGACTCTGCAGCAAGGATGAGTTGCATTTCCAAACGCTTCGTGGATAAGTTGGGAGTGACCTGCTTGGAGCTCGACAACGAGACGATCTGCCCTCTCACTTTATGGTCCACTGTAGACTCCACCTTCAAAATAGAGGCAACGTTGCGGGTTAACAATAGAATAACCACCATTACTCCCACCGAATCCCTTCCAGAATCCATCAAAAGCAATTTCAAACATCTCATCCTGGCGGACAAATCATTCCACAAGGCGTCATCCATAGATATAATCCTTGGGGTGGATATCTATTCGAGAATCATCACCGAAGGCATCTTCATACGTCCTGGTTTCCCTACAGCACAGAGCACTAGCCTTGGAATCGTCCTGTATGGAACATTCTCATCATAGCTTAACATTTTTTTTAAGTTCTTAATTCTACACATCAATTTATTTTTCCTTTTCAAATGAATTCAAATATGAGTATTATAGATACTAGATTATATTCTGGATCTTACTGAATTAGCCATTTGTACACTTAATGAAGTTCCCCATTGTACTATATAAATACTCAAGAAATTATACATAAGTTAATGAACTTTTCAAATCAAAATTAGAATTTAAAATCCGCTCTTATTACCTTTTCATAATGAAGTTTGATATCCTACTTTATATTTCCCTTGCTTTGAGTTTTCAAATAGCCAATATTTCCATTGCCTTGCAGTAATACTGCAAGGGGGCAGAATGTTTACGTCAAAACGTAAAACCCTATTCTGAATTCCTAAATTAGTATTCCAAAATCCCCAAATTCCTTTGTATCCATATGTAGTGTAAAAACGGCAAAGGAAAGTGCATAAAAGTAATCGAGATACTCTCATGCACTTTCCTTTTGCCATGGCCAAATTGAAAACTCAACTTCCGAAACTCTTTCTTGTTCTTTGCCAACCTTCAACCTGTACATACCTACTGGTAAGATACTTTCAAAAGAAAATAAAATCCAAAAGAAATCCTAATCCTAATTCCATTTGTTTTCCTTTCCATTTATTTTCTCTGTGATTTTTCATTGTTTTTTAAAAATCACTGTTGCGAGCTACAAACCAAACAAAAAATAATTTTCTTTGGTTTGTTTCGGCTCAAGAGAATTCATTGGTTTATCCCCGCAGACATAGCTCCCACTCCAAATCCAATTCAGCTATTTGACGCGAACAGATACAATTTACATTTTTGATAAGCAAATAGCTAAATAGCAGATATATCGTCCCCTTAATAGAAGAATAATGTGTTCATATACACTATTATATTTTATTGCATTCTAAGAATCTACGCAATTGGTTCTATATCTGGTGAAATTCTACTTCCACAAATTGGGTTATTGGATGTTTGAAATTGTTCATTAATAAATAATAATATCGAGTTTTAATTTCACAAAAACTTCAAATATGATTTTCTCGAAACGACAAATAAATTATACACTATTCATTTATTGGGTGGACGATATGGTGAGTGATTTTCGTTTTGATTCGATTATTGTCACAAGCGGGATCTTAATATGTCTTAAAAATTATAATATTGATAGTAATAGAAAAATAATTATAAAAATTCCTTTTTTAAAGGAAATAATAAGATTTTTTTATTTATTAGTAGATAATGTAAATATGTACATACATATATAGATAAAAATATTTTCGGAAAAAAATCAATGTACTAAAGAATAGTATAACATATAAATTAATACCTCCATTCTAAAGAATCAATGAAGTTAAGCTCAAAACAGTAGAGGTCATTCTATTTAAACCAAAAGGTAATTCCACAGAAATTTAAAATTTCACTAAAACGTCGATTGTTTCGACTTAAGCTATGTATAGATGAATGGCGGAAAAATGTAACCCTGTGAACGTACAACCGTGTGTACCGTACAATTTTTGTCTTGCAACGTTGGCAGAAAATTCTTTGTTAGAAAATTTACAGATTGTAATATGTGCGAAGAAAAACATTTTATTGGCCACTGTCTATAAAATATTTTTATTGGCAATCCTGCATATAAATATTTACAAAATATATTTTAAATATATGAAATTGTAAGGGTTTCTTCCTTCACCTTTGCCTAACAATCTGTCATTGTCCGTAGATTTGCGGCACTTTAACAGGGTTGAAGAAGTTTTCCGATCTGACAATCGTCTATACATAGCGGCATGGAATCGATGATTTTTTCACCTCACAATATCTTACAATTAACTTAAAAACATCTATTATTTAAGAATAAATACCAGAGCTTAACTTTTCAACTATTATTTTAAACGTTAAAATGTCTATCATAGAGCCGCCGCATGTCAATTTTATGTCGGCTCAGCCGCCTAGCTTCCGTCGCCTATCTATAATTTTCAATGGCAGCCGCCGCCGACAATTTAGGCTTGGCTTCATTCTCTGATTGTCACCCGTATTCGACCTCAATGGGTTCGCAGTCATAGCGGTGAGATCCCTAATTGCTTTCGACAAATCCATCATTGCTCTTCTTATGTCTCCCATTTCATTTTGGACCGTCTCAACCATGTTCTCGAGAGACCTATGTATTGCCAACGACTCTCCGTGCAATACGCCTGCCACCGAGGTTCCTGTGTTGTCATCGGATGTTTCCCCACCGCGCCTTGAAGGTAAAGTGGACCCAAAGAATTTGTACCGGATGCCCGATTGATAATCGTTTGTGACTTGTCCGTAATCTGTCCGTCGCTTGTTCTACCTTCCTCAGTCATCTCTGCAGTAAGTTCTCTTCTTTTTTCCACAATGTAATGAATTGGACTGTCAAAATCGAATAATTCTGGTCTAATTCCTTTCCTTTTTGCCTGAGCTCATGTTTCAATGCTGCTCATTACTTTTCTAGAGGACACTGATTCCAAATTGGTCTTTACTTCCGGTCTCAATTTTGTCGTTTACGGTAATTAAAACAGACGGCAACAAGGCAGGACGTATGTCTTATTATGTTTTGTGTTAGTTTTGTTTACATACTCATATTCCTGAAGATGTTCCTCAAAGAGGAACGAAATATCGAATAAATAAAATAAAAAAAACATCAAAACATAACCTCGAGCTTGTTCATTAATTAAAAACAACTAAAATACAGAATGAAGGTCGATTATTCAGATAACTAAATTTCAAGATAATTAAACTACTTATACAAATTTATAAAATGTATTCTGTTTACTTAAATTTGAAATATTATTTCTTTTAGTTATCTCGGAGTGGTCAGCGTGATGTGTGATGTGTTCGGACCTGTTCTATTTGGTTCTCTTACGAGCAAACCCTATTTGCGTGTGTGTAAATCTTCTTAATAAAAAGGACGTAAACCTCATTCAGTGTGCTACGAAGGATTCTTTAGCCATCCTCTCATCTTGTCTGGTTTCCTTTCAAATACACTGGTCCTCTAGCCTACATCTAGAGCGATTATTTGATAATTACAAGAACATGGTGACACTGAATTACAAACTGATGCTACATTATTTCAACCAGAAAGAAGCGTACCAGTCCCGTATAACACCCTAACACGTACGTCACTACTTCCCTTTGTGATGGCTAATTCATCTCATCTTTCCTCTCCAGTTTCCAAGTCTCGAGTCCTAGCACAACAGTTCCGAAGTTTTCCAGATGGGTTGCGATGTTTCTAGACTTATCCACTTTAAGTCCAGACTACGACGTTGGGTTATTTCTTTAATATTTAGTGGTCTATTTATTCGTGTTTTGATGACCTTCACTTCATGATATCCCCGGCAAATAAATACCGGGCGTCTTTCGGTTGGGCGCCATACTGTTACGGATCGACTTTATTCGGTCGAGGACAACGGGATGGGACCTTCCCTGATAAGCGGCGGAGCTAGTTCGTGATTTGGTTGTCCTCTTGCCGTATAAAGTCGATCCGTGACACTGTCTCCAGCCAAAATTGCATTGATTTGAACAGGCTGGATTTCCCCCTCATCGTAGTTGCATCGACCAAGGCAATACCCTAAGGATTATAATTGAGGAATCAGTTGAATGACGATCCCCCCTGTACCTACTCTTTATTGATTTCAAGAAAGCATTCGATTCAATCAAGAGAAGCTCAATTTGGCACGCATTAACACATAAAGAGGTACCAGGCAAAATAATAAATATTATAAAGGCACTGTATGTTAACGCAGAACTACAGGTTTTACATAATGGGTCAACAAGCGACCCATTTACAACCAATATAGGAGTAAGGCAAGGATGTCCTCTATCACCGCTTCTTTTTGCTGTAGTCCTAGATGACGTCATGTTGCAAATGTCGATGAAGAGGAGAGGGATAGTGTGGGGTCTTCAGAGATATCTTGAAGATCTAGATTACGCTGACGACATTTGTCTCTTGTCTCACATGTTCTCCGATATGCAAGAGAAAGTGGATGAACTCTTAGACCTTGCAAAACTAGTTGGACTGGAAATAAACTCCAAAAAAACATTTGCCATGCGATTGAACAACACCCAATTTGTGATTAATGGTCAGCGTATTCATTTCGTCAAAACATTCATAATGGCAACAAATGGTGAGATAAATGCTGACGTAAACAACAGATTAAACAAGAGCAGCATTTCGACGACTCAGTAAAATTTGGTGCAACAAACAAATTACCCGAGCTTCAAAAATAAAGATATTTAATGCCTGTGTGAAATAAACTCTGCTATTTGGAAGTGAGACGTGGCAATTAGCAATGGCCACCATACATAAACTTCAAACATTCATAAATAGATGCTTGAGAATCATCTGTGGAATATTTTGGCCTAAAACAATATCCAATGTTTGCTTATGAGATATTACCAAAGAAGATCATAGAGTCACAGATCAAGAGAAGGAAATGGAGATGGATTGGGCATACATTGCGGAAGGCGCCAGAATCAATTACGAGAATGGCTTTGGATTGGAACCCGCAAGGACTAAGAAGGCAAGGTCGCCCTAAAATGATATGGAGGAGAACGCTCTTAAACGACCCCAAGAAAATAAATGTAACATGGAATGATATCAAAAGAAATGTCAATGATAGAGATTATTATAAATGTACTAGCTGGACCCGGTCCACTTCGTTGCCCCAGATTGAGATTTCCGATCCCGTTCATTTTTAAACCAATCACGAATCCTGCCACCACATACACATACATAAAATAACAGCACTCTCGCTAACAAATTGTGCAAGATATATCAATTTCAAAATTTGGCTTACATGGGCGGGGCCACGCCCATTAGACTGATCCCGCCCATTTTTGAACTACTCACGTAGACTGCCACCAGATACATATAAACAGTACAGTACTATCACTACTAAATGGTGCAAGATAGCTCAAATTTGGGTTGGATCCCGCTCATTTTTAGGCCAATCACGTAGGCTTCCACCAGACACATATACACAAAATTACAACACTCGCAAACAGATTGTGCAAGATACCTCAATTTAAAAAGGTTGCATTTATGGGCGAGGCCTCGCCCATTGATCCGATTCCTCCCATTTTTGGACCAATCACGTAGACTACCACCAGATACATATGCACAAAATTAGAACACTCGCTAACAAATTGTGCAAAATATCTCAATTGCAAAATTAGGTTTTTATGGACGGGGACACGCCCATTAGTCCAATTCCGCCCATTTTTGGACCAATCACTTAGACTACACCAGATAGAAAATTACACCACTCTCTCTGCCAAATTGTGCAAGATATGTTAATTTCAAGATTTGGCTTATATGGGCGGGGCCACGCCCTTTGGTCAGATCCCGGCTATTTTTGGAACAATCACGTACACTGCCACCAGATATTTAGGTACAAAATTACAGCACTCTCGCTAACAAAATGTTCAAGATATCTCAATTTTATAATTTGTCTTATGTGGGCGGGGCCACGCCCACTTGATATATCGAAAATTCAAGTACCCTATTTTCACCACGCCCCACACATGTACATTCTGTGAAAATTTCAAGAAGATCGGTCCAGCCGTTTAGAAGTCTATACGGTACAAACAAACAAACACACATTCTTCTTTATATATATAGATTGTAGATGCCATATGTTCGAGGAATAAAATAAAGGGAAAAAATGGGGTGAACCCAATTGACCAACATTGACAGAGTCCGCGTCGATGTCACTGATCGTCGTACTGTCTTGGATAACATCAAATATAACCAAAGGTCGTACGATTTATGTACTTTACATCTATCATTCACTGTTTGTAAATACTCCTATTGCTAGTTAATTTATTCTTCATTTTTATTTTTAGATCAAGCGTACATACAGATTTCACAGTTCGGAACGCTTAGCAATACATGGGCTGAATAACTTCAGGTTTTTATCCTGATTGATAACTCTTCTTAAATAACAGGAAAATCTTATTAAAATAAAAAATAGCTCTTAAAAACAAACATCTCTGCTGGAACAACTTATTTTATTAGCTGAAATAACCGAAAAAGACACATTTTTTCTGTTAAATAATAGCAAAAATTTTTGCTAAAATGACTTTTTTGTTGGCTTAAGGAGCAGACAAATTTATGTACTAAAAAGGCAACCATAAGATTGCTAAAATAACAGACGAAGTCTGCTTTCCTTTTTTTAGCACACCCAAAAAAAAGTTTGCTGTTAATAACAAACAACGTCTGCTAATTTTCAGCAAACATTTTTTCTGCTAATACAGCAAATTTTCTACTGTAATAGCAAAAAGTTTGCAGTTTTGCATTAGCGAACGCACTGCTGAAAAATTTGCAGTTTGCTGAAAATATTTGCCGTTAATCAAAATATCTGAAAATAAAACAGTTGCAATAATTTACATGATAAAGTTCACCTACCATTGAAAATCAAAAAGGTTTAGATCATTCGTGCGATGAGAAAAAATAACTAATTTGTCGGCGATATCTATTTTCTCAATATTTTTATTAGGAGTCGAATAAAACTGCAAACAGTAAAACACAAATCGATAACGAATATGATTTGACGTGGAAATAGAGCGATTTCAAAATCTTATTACCGGACATACAATTAAAATTAATCTATTGTTTTTAGATTTTAGTTTATATTTTAATGAAACCAAAGGTAAACATTAACAGCCGTATTCATAAAAACTTAAAACAGCATTACAACCTTTGTTAAGCAAAATTTGTTAAAACTGTATTCATAAACGATTATTAGCCTTAAACACCTTTTGTAAACCATTGTTAAATGCGTGGATTTTAATATAGGTTTGACCCTAGTTTAAGCGTTTGGTAAAGTGACATTTGCTTTTTCTTCGTGTGCATTTGCAAAACATTTTTATGGAATTTTTTAATTAAATGAGAAAAAATATTATAAGACTGTTTTTGAACATATTTTCTAGAAATGGTTTAGGTTAAAATAAGAATAAAATACGTAACTGTGAACGTGTTTATGTCAAAACGGAATGTACAATTAAATGGAAGGTATATCAAAACGTGAACCGATTTGTCGCATTTTCCAGGAAGAGTTAAAGGCATTGTGCAACATAAGCTGCTCCTTATCCCAAAAATTTCGTAAGGATTGGTTCCTTTTTCGAGCATTACTTTGATTGTCACAGACGGACGGACATGGCTAAATCGACTCTGGGCATGATTCTGCGTCCCTCGGTATATAAAATGCATTTTTGCATTCTTCTTTTTCTCATATTGTAAATCGGTAATAATAAATGAAGAAATGCAAATTGTACAAAATTTACTAGTGATGTGTAAACAATCAACATGTGTTAAATATTATTCGTTATTCGAATACATTTTTGTATGTAATAAAAAAAAATTATCTGAATTCGTCATTTATTTGATCTTTAGTTGTTTTTTATTTTTTGGAATAATAATAAGCAATAAAATAATGTATATACTCGACTACTCTTACAATTGATAATCCTATTAATGCATCATTAAGAGGGGAAAGGGTGTGTGAAAACGATGGTGTTGCCAGCATTACATTGACGAAGTCATTAAAATGTTTATTAGTTATAATGCTGTTTATGAATACGATTTTTTAATAATCGTTTATTAGGCCAAAAGTGTTTATTAACTAATGTGCACTTTAAATCATAATTAGGATTTTTTATGAATACGGCTGTAATATATTCTGTATGATGGCGGATATAAATTAAAGCCATACCTGATGATACCATACCGAAAACCCACCAATGCTGCAGAGAAACGCTATAATAAAAAACACTTAAGTGCACGCAATGTTGTTGAGCGTTGCTTTGGTGTAACAAAAACAAATTTCGTTGCATTAAAGGATATCGAGGGCTACACTACTATCCTTCAAAAACAACAAAAATAATAAATGCGTGTTGTGCACTTCACAACATGTGTTTACATTTTAAATGCCCTGATCCGGAAATTGTGGAGATAGCTGAAGATATGGATGACGAGCAGGTAGAAGAAGTAGGAGCAGCATTAATCAGAAGAAATATTGCAAATAATTTGTACAAAATAAAATACAACAATGTTTGCATATTAACTGAGTTTTTACTAAGTAGAGCCCGCCACAAAAAACATCACACAAAACAAAAAATAAAATAGTCAATTAAAGAGAATTTAAGTAGAGTGGCCTGCCATCAAAAACATCACACAAAACAAATATAAATAAAATAGTTCAATAAAGAGCATTTGTTGCAAACAAATAAAAATCGAATCCTACATTTAAAAATACTGTTTCCCATTTGTTTGTTGTTTGGCTAAAGTGATCCAAAATTTGCTCTAAGCACATTGCTGCCTCCTCGCTGCTTGAGCTTCTGCGGTGCGTTTTGCCGATTCGCTTTGAATTTCTGCTACATCGGCTATTCTCTTTAATGCCCCCGTCTGGTTTCATGCCGCTGCAGCATTCTTCTCAGCTACCCTCAGTTGTCGCCGAATCAACAATATTTGTTCCTCAGCAGTTGTTTTTCTCTTTTTTGCTGAGAAACAGGTAGCATCGTCAGTCCCACAATCACCGCACCTGGTTTGACCTCTTCTTTCGTCAGTGATCGCATTTTGGTGTAATTACTGCCGCCTTGTTGGACCTTGGGGGCGTCTCCAATAGCGTGACAAAACAATCATCTAATGATTGGAATGATTGATTTGTCTGGCTATTTGGAATAACACTGGACGTTGCGGCTGATGATTGGTGCTCAATAGAACAAACTTTACAACCACTGGACGCTACGACTGAGGATTGAGTTACATTAATGGAACCCCCTTTGCAACCAAATAATTTGCCACTGGGCGCTGCGGCTGACGACAGGAGTAATATCCTATCTACCACTTCTTCTAATTTCATTTCATTTCATTTTCATTTTATTAATGTAATTTAAAGCCAGTAGGCCAATTAAAAGTAAATTACAAAATTCTTCAAAAATAACTGGTTTACGTAAATAATTTGACAGTAGGTTTGATAATTAAAGTTTCTACTACAGTGTAGAAAAAAATCTAATTCTAGACAAAGGACTTAATAACTATTTAAGTAATAATAGCAATCGCAGATTGCTACTTTATAATTGTTACTACAATTTAACAAAATTACAAAACAAGCATTAAAATTAGAATATAAATCTTTTAAATCCAAAAAATTAAAAGAAAAAAATAGAAGCCATGAATTTTGAAGCTCCCAAATGGGACACGCCAAGATAAATGAAGAGAAACAAAGGGAGGTAAATTAATCGATAGTAAAAAATATGAAGCTACCTTGCTCTTACTACTCTATGACTTCCTAGCTCTTTAAAACTAGGGAAGCTAGAGAAAAAAAAGAGCAAATAAATATTTACTAATTATTACTCGGAATAATTACCGAGAAGTAATAGTAGATTACAAGGTTACGGATGATTTTATTCTGCACATTTTATCAATATATTAATACAATAAATACATCCGTATGTTTGTAGTTATATATATTATTTTTTATTCAGAAATGTAGTGATAGCAGTAGAACTCCAAAGAAAAACTAACTGAAGGATTGAAAATGTAGTGGGATCTTTTTACGATAATTTGCTTCCGACACATTAAAATATCTGAGAGCAACCGGCAATTTTTTAAACAATCGAGCTACTCTAACTAAGAATGATTTCTCCACAAAATGGTTTAGTGTAGGTATAATCAATTGGTTACAGCGAGATGAGCGCGTGAAAGAGAATGACCTGCATAAGAATAATGGGAATTGATTTTTGTAAATCTTGTAAAAAAGAACTGAGGAACGGAGTCCGATAAACTCACTGAAAGAACAGCCTAAAAATGAACTGACGTGGGCAAAACGGTTAAAGTGGTGTAGGTAGCGCATAACGCTTTTTAAAGCTCTCCCTACTTTATCAGTATTACACTGATAGAAAAACCGTTCGTCGCCATGACGAATCAGTTTCGTCAATATATCTTCGTACTTGGTGTTTTCGAAATTCGTCGAGAGAACGATAAGGTTTCATTCCCACGACGAAAAGATTTATCTGGCCATTTTGCTGAAGCTATGATGTGAATCGAAGCAATCAAATTATAGTTTCTGCTTAAATATACTGTTCTATATGCGTTCTGATTACCTTAGTTAAATAATTTGTTGTAAAAGATCAACTTAAAAAATCTAATAATTAATGACGAACACCATTCGTCAATAAGATTATCCATTCATCATGAGAACGATCGACTTATTCGCCCTTTACGGCACCGTCAACTCCTACAGCAAAACAAAGTAAGACATGCGACGTTATTATGTTCGTCCACGTGTGTGTTCCACGCAGCACCGATTGGTTCAAACAAACCGCACTGGCACGGCGTAACTGATGTTTGTTTAACAAAACATCAAACACATGCATACTCGTACATGCAGCTCGACAATCTTTATAAGTGTGAAACATTTGTGCTAGAGGTCTGTTGGCAAATACATTACTTGACGTGTTTATTTTTGATTTAAAATAGTAGAAGTAATGAATACTTCTCGTTTGTTTGATTTCATCCTTACCTGATAAGAACTGCGTATCGAAACGAATATTCACAACTGAACCTAGCAATGCAGTCAAATAATTTTATTTTCCATACCATTTTAAATGGTTTAAAACTAGAAGAACATTTATTTGAATTTTTAAAATTTAAATAGTCGTGGGCATGAATTCGTCGTGGTGATGAATGGGATTCGTCGTGATAATGAATGGGATTCGTCGTGGTGACGAATGGAATTCGTCGTGGTGATGAATGGAGTTCAGCATGATGATGAATAGAGTTCGTCATGGTGATGAATGCTATTCGTCGTGATGATGAATGGGGTTCGTCATGATGATGAATGGGGTTCGTCGTGGTGATGAATGGATCATCCTGAGGACGAAAGTTTTTGGAAACAGAAATTCGTCATGGTGACGAACAAATTCATCAAGAGGATTATTCCGTACGTTAGCTGACTTTTGACGAAAAAATAATAGTGATGATGTACAAATTCGTCGTCATGACGAAGCTTTTTCTATCAGTGTACGCTTTAATGTACCTGCATATACCTCTATACAATAAAGGATATTAGGCATAATCAATGCATGTACTAACTTTTCTTTTATGTGATGTGGCAACATAAGATCGCTGTTGTACAGCCGTCGTAGAGTTAAATTTCTACGTGTTACAACACCGTCGATGTGTTGATCAAAACTAAGTTTATCATCAATGACCACACCCCAGCATCTTATACTTTGGACAAATTCTATGGGGATATTATTAAAGAGAACCGACACATTGGACGGATGAGTAGAAAACAGCATAGACATTTATATTTAAATTATTGTTAGTCATCCATAGACCGATCAATTGAACAACATAAGCAACATTTGCCTGAAGAACGTACGTAAATTGGTGCTCCCCTGAAAACAAAAGTTGTACATCATCCGCAAAGGAATTGTCCTTTCTGCCCAAACGAACAACGAATAAACTAATCAATCGGCAGGCTATAATAAACATCCAAAGTCGGCACCCAAATGACAAATTAGTAGACAAATTGATTGTTATTTATAAAAAATGATGTTGATTATGTATGCGTTTATTCTCTAAAAATTACAAAAAAAATAAATTAAATTATAAAAATTGACAGGAACTATCTTACATGTTTGTATGTTGTTCAAGTAGAAAAGGGATGAAATTATGGCCTGAAGGGCTTTTATACCATTACAAATGACGCTAATGTTACTAATACATTTACAAAAATATTAGGCATATAAGAAAGACAATAAGAATTATTGTTCAATGGAATTGGTTACAACCTCATCGAACTTAGGGGGTGTTGCCAATTTCAAGGTGACCATCATCCTCGCCCCCGTGAACTGACCCGGAAGGGGAGGCTTCACCATTAAATAATACAGGATCCACATCTAACACGGCATGTTTGGAAATGGGCCTTCGATAGCATCCGGAGCTGGTGTTGACCTTGGCAGAGCGCGCCACGCCTTCCTTCCCAGGGTACAACTCTATGACTCGGCCTCGTTTCCATAGAGATCTCGGCATATCGGGGTCGCAAATCAGCACCAGGCATCCTACGTGGAGTGGCTTAGATGGAAGACACCACTTGGTCCGTCGTGTCAATTCGGGCAAGTATTCCCGAATCCATTGATGCCACATACAATTTTTTAAATTTTGCAAAATCCTCCATTGCTTCCGAAGGCACATCAGACGAGGCTCGTACGGCGCTGGCGTTTGTGTTGAATTAGTACAGCCCAGTAGAAAATGGTTGGGCGTCAATGGATCGGGATCTTCGGGAGTAACAGCCAAATGGGTTAAAGGTCGAGAATTGACCATGTTTTCGGCCTCGATTATGAAGCTTTGTAGAGTTTCGAGTCGTGGGGCTTGCTCCCTCAACATCATGTGAAGAGCCTTTTTCACGGACTGCACCAGTCGTTCCCAGACACCACCCGCACTTGGATTTGCAGGCGTGTTGAACAACCATTTGATGCCCAGTGCTGAAAGAGACGAAGTCATACCATTATTGTCAAGAAAATTATTCTCACCCCGTAACTCCTTTTCGATGCCAACAAAATTAGTCCCGTTGTCGCTTCGAATGACCAGTGGCACGCCTCTTCTGTTTATAAAATTCCTGATACACAATAAACAAGCGTCAGTGGAAAGATCTGTGGCTATCTCCAAATGAATAGCACGCACAGATAAGCACGTGCATAAGGCTATCCACCTTTTTTCGCGCTGACGACGAATAGTGACGGAAACAGGTCCAAAGTAGTCTAGGCCGGTGTAGCTGAAGGCACGAACATATGGGGTTACACGATCTCTTGGCAGGGGTCCCATTTGTGGCTGACGAGGCTTCGCCCGACGTATGCGGCAGACTTGGCATCGAGACTGGATACTATTAAGCGACCGGCGGAGTGATGGTACCCAAAAACGCAAACGGACTTCACTCATTACTGTAGATGTGTTTATGTGGAGGAAATTGACGTGATACGACTCAACTAGGAGACGTGTAAAGTGATGCTTCGGTGGCAAAATGATGGGTTGTTTCGCTTGAATGGACAGACATGGCGCATTCTCTATTCGCCCAGAAACCCTTAGTAATCCATCGTATCCAATAATTGGGTTCAACATCTTTAGAGGGCTATGTTTGTTAACAAACCCATGCAGTTGGATATCCTCAATTTCATCCGAAAATACTTCCTCTTGCACACACCGACATAAATAACTTTCGCCCCAGGTAATCTCTTCAACAGAAAGCTCGCCTTTTACCGGATCCATATTTATTATTTTTCGAAATAAATTTTGTATGTATCGGCGCACCCATGCCATTGCTCGTTTTAGTCTATAATATTTTGAAAATCGATTAATATCTGGAATTGAAGGGGGTACCTGCCGAGCCAAAAGCACTATATGTTTTGAGCGCAATTCGGTATTGCTGTCATCAATGCTGGTGTCCATCTGTGAATCTGAAGGCCATTGCGACTCATCTAACCGCAAAAAATCAGGTCCATTTTTCCACCGTCCGTCCGCATCGTACCTGATGGGAAATTTAGCTCGCGTCGCCTCATCAGCTGGGTTTTTAATTCCAGGGCACCACTTCCATTCCGTTATTTTGCTGCTGTCTAAAATTTCTGCCACCCTGTTAGCCACATATTGCCTGTATCTCCGGTGGTCAGATCGAATCCATCGTATGACCGTGTGAGAATCTGTCCAAAAATAAATTTTATCAATATTTTTCTTGACATGGTTTTTAACAATTAAATCCTTGAGCGCCCCAGTAGGCGAGTTGGTAGCGTACTCGCCTATGAGTTTGGGGGTCGTGGGTTCGATTCCCACCAGAGGCTCTGGTCTGGCGCTGCAAACATTTAGCCATATGGTCATTGTAACCCGGCCTTTCCCTGGACCTTAAAATTAGAATATAAATTTACTTTGTATTGTAATTCATATAAATAAATAAATAAATAAATTAAATCCTTTACACGAACACCCATCACTGCCGCCTGCAGCTCTAATTTGGGTATCGTATGATATCGTGTAGGTGCACATCCAGTTTTTCCCATCACAAAAATTACTTCAACACCAACCACACTTACCACTCGCCAATACGCTACCGTCACCATCGCTTCTTCGCTTGCATCTGCAAAAATATGCAATTCAACCTTACTGTTTAGGAAGTCATGAAAATAGCAGCGGGGCATACGAAAATGCTCCAATTTGGAAAGTTCCACTAGCCACATCTTTCAACAATCATAAAGTCCACTAGGCAAATCCTCGTCCCAATCGATTCCAGCTTTCCACACCTTCTGCATCAAAATCTTCGATGTTATCATAAATTCACATAAAAATCCAAAGGGGTCATATATTGACATATTTAGGGAAAGCATCTCCCGTTTAGTTGGTACCTTGGAGAACTCTAAAATTGATTTGTCGACTTTATGTAAATTTAGGCGAAAACAGAATACATCTGGCCCCGGCAGCCAATGAATACCCAGAATTCTTTCCAAGTTGTCTTTATTTAAAAACTCGCCGCTGTCGTCAGCACCACTGGCCAATTGTCCACAAGATTTCACCACTTTTTCCGAATTTGAAATAATGTTCCTCAACTCAAATCCTCCGGCGCCATGTATTCTTATTACATCCTTCAAAACTTTCATAGCTTCGTCCTCAGTTGAAAAGCAATCAACATAGTCATCCACGTAGTGTCGTTCAATTATTCCGTAGGCTGCTCTAGGGGCCTCTTTCAGAAATTTATTGGCATTCAAATTTTTCACAAATTGGGCTATGGTAGGTGAGCACTTTGCTCCAAATATCATCCTCTGCATGACGAACTTTTCCACCTTTTTATTTGTGTCCCCTTTCCTCCATAAGAATTTCTGGCAGTCTTGGTCCTCTTTGGCTATTATGACCTGGTGGAACATTTCTTTAATATCACCACAAACTGCAACTTGGGCTTCCCTGAATTTGAAAAGAATTGAAATTAATCAGTTATTCATGTCTGGGCCAGATAAAAGTGATTTGTTCAAAGACATGTTTTGAACCTCGGCAGCGGCGTCAAAAACAATGCGAATTCCTCTTTTGTTTACATTTGTCACTCCAAAGTGTGGCAAATAAAAAACGCAATCGTTATTTGCTGGCATTTCGTCTTCCTCAATTTTTCTGGCATAGCCCTTTGACAAATAGTCATAAATTTTTTGGCAATAGGCCTGAGCATATTCAGGATCACGAGCCATTTTCTTCTCCACATAGTATAGATGTCTCAGGGCCATATTGTAAGATTCCGGGAAGGGGGAAACATTTTCTCTCCACAAAAGGCGGCATTCATACCTTCCATTTACTTTCTTCGTGGACTATTTCAATATTTGCAGGGCACGTTCGTCATCAGCTGACATTAGCCTCGGTGTATTTAACTTTACACCCAACGTTTCCATATCAAAATAGTTACCCATCATGATGTCCATTACATGTAGGAGGCTTTCTTCATCCCTCTCCGGCAAAACACACATTCGAGCATGAAGGGCACGTTTTGTTGTCGATGATTTCTCTACTGGTGTTGGACCATATATAATTACGCCCAATCTGGTGGTGGTTACCATCGGCCCAGCGGCTGACAACAGGCGGGGGACATCCAGGGGAACTGTCAAGAAACAATGGTATAAACTGAGAATTAATCTTGGCTGAACATTTTTGTAATTAACAAATTAAATTTTTGATATGTCGATAGTTTCATTGGGTTTTACCAGACTTTCCAAGTGACAACTTTGAATTGGCGGGCATAAATTTGACGTTGTATACACGTTACTGATTGTTAATTGTTAATTCAATTTTCTCGGCATTTTGGGACACACAATGCTCGTTCATCCACTGTAATGATAATGTTTCTCTCTTACCATGTAAATCCAACTCCTTAGCTATTCCACTGTCCAGCATGGAAACGTTTGCACCATCATCCACAAAAGCATACGTTGAAATAGTTTTCTTTTTTCCGTATAGTCTTACCGGTACGATTTGGAACAGAATGCTCCCACTACTACTTACGGCATGACAATTTCGTTGCTCCCGCTGCGACGTCCCTGAAGTTGTCGCGTTTTCCTTACCACCGTCTGCAGCAATCTGGTTATGGAGTAAAATGTTGTGGAATTTTGTGCAACCGTCCAGAGAACGAAGCCAGCCAGGTTTTAGCCGATAAGCCGCCGAAGGCGATCTTTTTTTGTTGAGCCACGCCGCCGCCGATAGGTCGGCTAAAATTGGCTTTAAATCGCCGCCGTTCTCATCGGCTCATACCGGCTTAAAATCGCCGCCGTTGTAATTTTTTAATTACGCCATTCATTTATATACGACCAAACTCTTACATGTTTGTGTATATACATATGTATTAAAATTTATGTGTGCATGTATATGGTGTATTTTTATGTAAAAAGTTTCACTTCCATGCAGCTAAAATCATTTCTAGTTGCGTATTGAACCAGTCATAAGGTAGTTGCAATGTGACCTATGCAAACCCATTCGCATCTCTGTCAGCAAAAACGAATATCTGAGCTGCTTTACGAGCAAGTACTCGCTTGGTGGTGGCAGAGTAAATGTCTCTCCCACCACCATTCTCTTATACTCTCAACTATTGCTGAATTGTAAACAAATGAAATAGTTGGGTGCCTATGATAAGCCAATGTTAAAATCGATAGTTCGTTATATGAAAAAAGGACAGATATGTTACTAGTTTGAAGTAAAAAGCAAATAGTATATTTCTATATACAAACTAGTCATTTTGGCTGCAGGGTTTCTTTAAACTTCTTTACACATTCGACACGTATAATACATATATAAATATATGTATATGTACATTAGGGCGGGTTGATTTGTATGGATGAAAAAAAATTAAAAATCGTATAGCAAAAACGTAATCTACATTAAATTCTAAGAAAATTCTCCGAAGAAACCCTGGGTCTAAAATCAAAACCTAATCCGCGCCTCTCGACTTGAACAATTTGTTCCTCTTCTTTCGCTTAAATTATTTTCTTTTTTAAAATATATTATGTTTTATTATACACTCACTTTAGTGATACGAGGGTATATATCATTTGCTATGGGCCAAAAGTGTTACACATCGAAGGAGTGACATAAGATTTTAAGTATGTTTGGCGGATATCCGTTTTAGGTCTTTTTAAGTACCGGGTGTTTTTTTTACAGCTTTGTTTTTCGAATAGAGATAAAACTGGCATTTTGTGGTCAAATCTGGCAACTCTAATGTCATTTATGTTCAGTTTGGTTTGCCATTTCATCATGAACAGGTTGACAAAAGAACAACGCTTGCAAATCGTGCAAATTTATTTCGAAAATAATGGTTCAGTTCGCGAAGTTTACCGCAAGCTCCGTCCATTTTATGGTCGACATAATCGTCCATCAGAGCAATTAATTCGGTTAACCATGGATCGTTTTCGCACTACGTTTACTCTATGTGATAATACGCATCCGCAGAGACGTCGAACAGTGCGCACCGAAGAAACAATTGCCGCTGTAGAGCAAAGTGTTGAAGAGGACCCGAATGAATCGATTCGCCACCGTGCACAGCAATTGGAGCTGTGGAGAGCTAATGGAGACCGGTATAGAGCCATGTTCTATTTTGTTCCCGAATTGGATGGCATGAATGTGGATGAGTTGTGGTTCCAACAAGACGGCGCTACATGCCACACAGCGCACGTCACAATCGATTTATTGAAGGAAACATTCGATGAGCGCATAATTTCGCGGAATGGACCTGTCAATTGGCCACCAAGATCGTGTGATTTGACACCATTGGATTATTTTCTTTGGGGATATGTGAAGTCGCTCGTCTACGCCAACAAACCAGAAACGTTAGGGGAATTGGAAGCCAACATTCGTGGCGTTATTGCCGACATACGGCCCCATATGCTCGAAAAAGTGGTTGAAAATTGGACCTGTAGAATTGGCTTTATTCGAGCCAGCCGCGGCGGTCACATGCCCGAAATCATATTTAAACATTAATGGCATAAAATGATCCTTCCAATAAAGCCAAATTGATGGACCTTAAAACGATTTTCTTGTGTTCTATTTCAATTCGAAGTTCTATACCCCTAAAAAAAACACAATGTCCGTCCGTCTGTCTGTCTGTCTGCTAGCTGGTACGCACGATAACTTTCGAAAGAAGTAACCGATTGACTTCAAATTTGGTATGTGGTAATATTTGTTTCTATCTCCGGCTAAGTTCGAAGATGGGCCATATTGTCCCACCCCTTCTAGTACCTCCCCCACAAAGTGTTAATATTAAGTGAATTATTGACTATTTAATAACTTCTATACTACTTATTTGAATCCTCTAAAATTCTACACATAATATTATTTTATTAGTCACTATCACATCAAGAAAAATGGGCCAAGTTACCTCGCCCCTTTTGGTACCTTCCACACAATTGGACCATTTTGCTCCAAAAGTTAACAGCTTATAACTTGAATACCTATGCACAAAAAGACTTGAAATTTTGTACAGTGTAATGGTTTCATAGTACCTACAATCCAGTGAAAATGGGCGAAGTTGTAACGCCCCTTTTGGTACCTCCCACACAAAATGGGCAAACCATTTTATCATTTTTACTTGGGTAAATATTTTTTTAATGAAAAAAATGTTGAGTGCAGAAAAGATATAAAGTGCAAAATAACTACCTTACTAAACAATTTTATTCAGAAAATTCTATTTCTTTTTGGAAAAAGCTATTTTCCTAACATTAATTTTTTTGGCAAAGGCGGGCATATACATTTTGAAGTCGAGAGGCGCGGATTAGGATTTTATTTTAGATACATGGTTTCTTCGGAGAATCTTCTTAGAATTTTTTGCAGTTTAAGTTTTTGCTATACGATTTAAAAAAAAAATCAACCCGCCCTAATGTACATAGATATATCGTTTAAAATACTATCAGGTATTTCCCAATTACAACTCGAATTAAAATTTTAAACGTTTAAAAGAAATTTAAAATGTTGCATGTTTTGTATGCATCATTGTGATATTTTTTATACATTGTGATATTTATAGATTTGTTCCTTTACTTTTTTAATAGTAAAACTAGCAAAAGAGAAATAGTTCAAAATTCTCTCTGAGTAAACATATTTTGAAAAAGTACGGGAACGGAAATCTAGTAAAAATAGCAAGCACAGAAAAATTTCTTCTATTTGAAGTTTTTGTTATATTACTTTCAATGTATTTTGAAAGCTACTACTTTTACTCGGAAAAATTTGTCGAGTAAAAACTAGTAAAAAAGTAGTAAAAGAGAAAGGCATTTTGAAAATTCTCTCTTAAATTTGTCTACTATTTTTACTAGTTTTTCGAGTAAAGGAACGCTTTTTGGAGTAAAACTGGTAAAAATGGTAAAACTAGTGACTTGTAGTAGGTAAAGGAACAAAGCTTATGTATACAAATAATATACATACATTTAATAACAAAAGAATGTTAAATAAACTCAACACGAACGGATGAAAAATGGAATGGAAGAAGTTGAAGGCTACTTAGTATTGAATTCTTTAACGCTTTACTGAACCAATTCGGATCATTTTTTCAATATCACGATTTATCGCGAGAAATCTAAGAAGTAATCCTTTAGGCTATGAAAGAAAAGAGGTTGAACCACATATTATGGCATAACTAGAGAACCATTTCTCCTAATTGGTTCCGGAAAAAAAATCAAATTAAGTATTCAACTTCCCACAATACAATTTTCTATCCGTTCAGCGGTTTCCACAATATCTTACAAAAAATTGCGAAAAAAATCCTATTTTTTTGAAAATTTTAATAATTTTTAAATAAAGGCCTCATAAAAACGCACTACTGTTATATTTTTATGATTTTTTAGTAAAGTCTGATCGGTAATGAATAAAATGAGACCATTCCGAAGAAAATCGATGTACAATATAAAATGTTGTAGCGACGAAAACAATTCCATTTTCTTGAAATTCGAAAATTTGCTCTAATTTCTACAAAATAGATTTTAGCAAACAAAAAATTGTTTCCCTTTATTAATAACAAAAACGAAACCAAAATGTTACACTTAGCCAAATCCCAAAATCGTGTCGACCGGTGGAATTGAAAATAATCGGTATTTAATATCAAAAAATTACAAATACAAATTTAATATTGTATATGTGTATATCAGCATTAAGCTTTGTGTTAAAGTTTTACTATAACAAAAAATAACTATTTTTATAAAAAAGAAAAAATTTAGAAAACTATTTTATCTTTGTGTTTACTTTTTTCGATCAATGAACTAGTAAAAGTATTAGGCAAATTTAAGAGAGAATTTACAAAATGTCTTTTCCTTTACCAGTTTTTACTCGACGAGTGAAAGTAGTAACATTCAAAATATTTTGGAAGGCATATAAAATAAACATCAAATAGAAGAATTCTTTCAGATCTTTCGAGATTTGTCAGATATACGTTTGTACAGCAAACATGTTTAATTTCAGACAATTTTTTAATTATTTCTCTTTTGCTCGATTTAATTATTAAGGGAAAAATCTGTGCTCATACTTCCAACTAAGTTGTACAATAAATGTGTATCTGTTATGTTGCACAATAAATCGTAAGCCGAAATCAAGCCGAAAAGCCGCCGCCGCCGACCATTTTTGGACAAGCCGCCGCCGCCGACAATTTTGCCTCGGCTTCGTTCTCTGCAACCGTCCACTTCGTTGCCCCAGATTGAGATTTCCGATCCCGTTCATTTTTAAACCAATCACGAATCCTGCCACCACATACACATACATAAAATAACAGCACTCTCGCTAACAAATTGTGCAAGATATATCAATTTCAAAATTTGGCTTAGGTTTAGGTTTAGGTTAGGGTGGCAGCCGTATTTTTTTTACAAGCTCACATAGACCAGTTTAGGTCCCTAGTGTTACCACGGGCTGAAATGCCCCTCATCGAAACCAACCTGTTTGATATATAAATTTATCGATAGTACGAATATCAGTACTGGAAAGATCTGTTAGGCTGCCTAAAAAGGCCGACCCCAGAATATCCAGTCGTCGTTTACTCAAAGCGGGACAGTCGCAAAGCAAGTGCTCAATGCTCTCCACTTCTTCCTCATCTCCACAGCTTCGGCAGAAGTCATTGGAGTCAATACCCAATCTTTTGGCGTGTTCGCCGATCAAGCAGTGTCCCGTCAGAACCTGTACTAACGTAGACAATCGTTTCCTCTCTAGTGCGAGGAGATATTTTGACCTTCTCAGGTCATACCTTGGCCAGATTTGTCTAGCTACCCTGCAGGTGCCGATTTCTGTCCATCTATCGTTGGACTGCCTGATTGCCTCTTGCCTAAGCCAAAGCTTGCACGTGGATAGTGGCGCACCAATATATGCAAATTCTTCGAGAATTTGTAATGTCGTCCCTTTCCTAGCAAGTTCATCGGCTTTGCAGTTCCCCGGGATATCCCTATGCCCAGGCACCCATATGAGGTGTATATTAAACTGCTCAGCCATCTCGTTAAGAGATCTGCGGCAGTCGAGGGCTGTTTGTGAATTTAGGGATGTTGCCTCCAGAGAATTGATGGCAGCCTGGCTGTCCGAGTAAATGACAACGCCATTGTTGGTTACTATGTTGCGACTCAGCCACTTGGCGACTTCCCATATTGCCATTATTTCGGCTTGATAGACACTGCAGGTATCTGGTAGTCTGTGAGCTATATCCAGACTAAGTTCTTCACAGTGTACTCCGAAGCCAACCTTTTCATCAAGCTTCGAACCATCCGTGTAAAAGTGGAGATGGTTTATATTACCTGGTATTCTGCCGACCCATTCATCTCTGGCGGGAATCATAGTGATGTAATTTCTCTCGAAGGTGTACACTGTTGGTATATAGTCCACTCGGTCGGTTACCATAGCACTACACTTTGATATCCTCATGTGACCATAGTTCTTGTACCTCCACATTGATAGGCAGTTTAATCTTATTGCCGCTTTGGTTGCAACTTCTCTCGCCACAATATTAATCGGCAGTATATGGAGTAGGGCTTGTAGAGACTCGGTCGCTGTAGTCCTTAAGGCTCCGCTTATGCTCAGGCAGGCAGTCCTCTGAACCTTTGTTAGTAGGTTGGTAATGGTTAGTTTGTCAGTTGCCGTCCACCATACCACAATACCGTATAACAGTATTGGACGAACTACTGCTATATATATCCAGTGGACGATTTTAGGAGAGAGTCCCCACCGCGACCCTACAGCCTTTTTGCAGGAATATAAGGCGACGTTGGCCTTCCTTACACGTTCCAATACGTTAAGTCTAAATAACATTTTCCTATCTAGAATTATTCCTAAAAATTTTGCACTTTCAGAAAAGACTAGATCTGTTCCATTTATCCGAGGTGGAGGGTCCACATGTGGGACATTATTCATCCTAGTAAAGAGAACCAATTCTGTCTTGTTGGGGTTAACGCCCAAACCGCTGCTTCTGGCCCATCTAGCCAACTTGTTCAGAGCCACCTGTAGGATGTCTCTGAGGACGTTTACGAATTTGCCACTCACTGCGATTGCCACGTCGTCCGCATATGCCACGACCTTGCAGCCACAACGTTCTAGATCTAGCAGGATTTCATTCACCGCTAGGTTCCAAATTAGTGGAGACAATACTCCTCCTTGCGGGGTCCCTCTGTTTACATACCTTGTTAGAGTTGTGGACCCTAGACATGCTGTTATGCGTCTTCTGGTGAGCAGACTTTGAATTAGTCTAATCAAACTAGTGTTAACTTTTAGATGTGAGAGTGCCGCAATTACCGCATCGGAATGAATGTTGTTAAAAGCCCCTTCTATGTCAAGAAATGCCACCATGGTGAATTCCTTGAAATGCAGGGACGATTCGATAGTGCTCACAAGTTCGTGCAGGGCTGATTCAGTAGACTTGCCCTTGTTGTAAGCATGTTGGTTCCCCGACAGGAGTTTTGTATCCAGGTTTTCCCTAATGAAATGATCTAAAATTTGGCTTACATGGGCGGGGCCACGCCCATTAGACTGATCCCGCCCATTTTTGAACTACTCACGTAGACTGCCACCAGATACATATAAACAGTACAGTACTATCACTACTAAATGGTGCAAGATAGCTCAAATTTGGGTTGGATCCCGCTCATTTTTAGGCCAATCACGTAGGCTTCCACCAGACACATATACACAAAATTACAACACTCGCAAACAGATTGTGCAAGATACCTCAATTTAAAAAGGTTGCATTTATGGGCGAGGCCTCGCCCATTGATCCGATTCCTCCCATTTTTGGACCAATCACGTAGACTACCACCAGATACATATGCACAAAATTAGAACACTCGCTAACAAATTGTGCAAAATATCTCAATTGCAAAATTAGGTTTTTATGGACGGGGACACGCCCATTAGTCCAATTCCGCCCATTTTTGGACCAATCACATAGACTACACCAGATAGAAAATTACACCACTCTCTCTGCCAAATTGTGCAAGATATGTTAATTTCAAGATTTGGCTTATATGGGCGGGGCCACGCCCTTTGGTCAGATCCCGGCTATTTTTGGAACAATCACGTACACTGCCACCAGATATTTAGGTACAAAATTACAGCACTCTCGCTAACAAAATGTTCAAGATATCTCAATTTTATAATTTGTCTTATGTGGGCGGGGCCACGCCCACTTGATATATCGAAAATTCAAGTACCCTATTTTCACCACGCCCCACACATGTACATTCTGTGAAAATTTCAAGAAGATCGGTCCAGCCGTTTAGAAGTCTATACGGTACAAACAAACAAACACACATTCTTCTTTATATATATAGATTGTAGATGCCATATGTTCGAGGAATAAAATAAAGGGAAAAAATGGGGTGAACCCAATTGACCAACATTGACAGAGTCCGCGTCGATGTCACTGATCGTCGTACTGTCTTGGATAACATCAAATATAACCAAAGGTCGTAAGATTTATGTACTTTACATCTATCATTCACTGTTTGTAAATACTCCTATTGCTAGTTAATTTATTCTTCATTTTTATTTTTAGATCAAGCGTACATACAGATTTCACAGTTCGGAACGCTTAGCAATACATGGGCTGAATAACTTCAGGTTTTTATCCTGATTGATAACTCTTCTTAAATAACAGGAAAATCTTATTAAAATAAAAAATAGCTCTTAAAAACAAACATCTCTGCTGGAACAACTTATTTTATTAGCTGAAATAACCGAAAAAGACACATTTTTTCTGTTAAATAATAGCAAAAATTTTTGCTAAAATGACTTTTTTGTTGGCTTAAGGAGCAGACAAATTTATGTACTAAAAAGGCAACCATAAGATTGCTAAAATAACAGACAAAGTCTGCTTTCCTTTTTTTAGCACACCCAAAAAAAAGTTTGCTGTTAATAACAAACAACGTCTGCTAATTTTCAGCAAACATTTTTTCTGCTAATACAGCAAATTTTCTACTGTAATAGCAAAAAGTTTGCAGTTTTGCATTAGCGAACGCACTGCTGAAAAATTTGCAGTTTGCTGAAAATATTTGCCGTTAATCAAAATATCTGAAAATAAAACAGTTGCAATAATTTACATGATAAAGTTCACCTACCATTGAAAATCAAAAAGGTTTAGATCATTCGTGCGATGAGAAAAAATAACTAATTTGTCGGCGATATCTATTTTCTCAATATTTTTATTAGGAGTCGAATAAAACTGCAAACAGTAAAACACAAATCGATAACGAATATGATTTGACGTGGAAATAGAGCGATTTCAAAATCTTATTACCGGACATACAATTAAAATTAATCTATTGTTTTTAGATTTTAGTTTATATTTTAATGAAACCAAAGGTAAACATTAACAGCCGTATTCATAAAAACTTAAAACAGCATTACAACCTTTGTTAAGCAAAATTTGTTAAAACTGTATTCATAAACGATTATTAGCCTTAAACACCTTTTGTAAACCATTGTTAAATGCGTGGATTTTAATATAGGTTTGACCCTAGTTTAAGCGTTTGGTAAAGTGACATTTGCTTTTTCTTCGTGTGCATTTGCAAAACATTTTTATGGAATTTTTTAATTAAATGAGAAAAAATATTATAAGACTGTTTTTGAACATATTTTCTAGAAATGGTTTAGGTTAAAATAAGAATAAAATACGTAACTGTGAACGTGTTTATGTCAAAACGGAATGTACAATTAAATGGAAGGTATATCAAAACGTGGACCGATTTGTCGCATTTTCCAGGAAGAGTTAAAGGCATTGTGCAACATAAGCTGCTCCTTATCCCAAAAATTTCGTAAGGATTGGTTCCTTTTTCGAGCATTACTTTGATTGTCACAGACGGACGGACATGGCTAAATCGACTCTGGGCATGATTCTGCGTCCCTCGGTATATAAAATGCATTTTTGCATTCTTCTTTTTCTCATATTGTAAATCGGTAATAATAAATGAAGAAATGCAAATTGTACAAAATTTACTAGTGATGTGTAAACAATCAACATGTGTTAAATATTATTCGTTATTCGAATACATTTTTGTATGTAATAAAAAAAAATTATCTGAATTCGTCATTTATTTGATCTTTAGTTGTTTTTTATTTTTTGGAATAATAATAAGCAATAAAATAATGTATATACTCGACTACTCTTACAATTGATAATCCTATTAATGCATCATTAAGAGGGGAAAGGGTGTGTGAAAACGATGGTGTTGCCAGCATTACATTGACGAAGTCATTAAAATGTTTATTAGTTATAATGCTGTTTATGAATACGATTTTTTAATAATCGTTTATTAGGCCAAAAGTGTTTATTAACTAATGTGCACTTTAAATCATAATTAGGATTTTTTATGAATACGGCTGTAATATATTCTGTATGATGGCGGATATAAATTAAAGCCATACCTGATGATACCATACCGAAAACCCACCAATGCTGCAGAGAAACGCTATAATAAAAAACACTTAAGTGCACGCAATGTTGTTGAGCGTTGCTTTGGTGTAACAAAAACAAATTTCGTTGCATTAAAGGATATCGAGGGCTACACTACTATCCTTCAAAAACAACAAAAATAATAAATGCGTGTTGTGCACTTCACAACATGTGTTTACATTTTAAATGCCCTGATCCGGAAATTGTGGAGATAGCTGAAGATATGGATGACGAGCAGGTAGAAGAAGTAGGAGCAGCATTAATCAGAAGAAATATTGCAAATAATTTGTACAAAATAAAATACAACAATGTTTGCATATTAACTGAGTTTTTACTAAGTAGAGCCCGCCACAAAAAACATCACACAAAACAAAAAATAAAATAGTCAATTAAAGAGAATTTAAGTAGAGTGGCCTGCCATCAAAAACATCACACAAAACAAGGCACATCAGACGAGGCTCGTACGGCGCTGGCGTTTGTGTTGAATTAGTACAGCCCAGTAGAAAATGGTTGGGCGTCAATGGATCGGGATCTTCGGGAGTAACAGCCAAATGGGTTAAAGGTCGAGAATTGACCATGTTTTCGGCCTCGATTATGAAGCTTTGTAGAGTTTCGAGTCGTGGGGCTTGCTCCCTCAACATCATGTGAAGAGCCTTTTTCACGGACTGCACCAGTCGTTCCCAGACACCACCCGCACTTGGATTTGCAGGCGTGTTGAACAACCATTTGATGCCCAGTGCTGAAAGAGACGAAGTCATACCATTATTGTCAAGAAAATTATTCTCACCCCGTAACTCCTTTTCGATGCCAACAAAATTAGTCCCGTTGTCGCTTCGAATGACCAGTGGCACGCCTCTTCTGTTTATAAAATTCCTGATACACAATAAACAAGCGTCAGTGGAAAGATCTGTGGCTATCTCCAAATGAATAGCACGCACAGATAAGCACGTGCATAAGGCTATCCACCTTTTTTCGCGCTGACGACGAATAGTGACGGAAACAGGTCCAAAGTAGTCTAGGCCGGTGTAGCTGAAGGCACGAACATATGGGGTTACACGATCTCTTGGCAGGGGTCCCATTTGTGGCTGACGAGGCTTCGCCCGACGTATGCGGCAGACTTGGCATCGAGACTGGATACTATTAAGCAACCGGCGGAGTGATGGTACCCAAAAACGCAAACGGACTTCACTCATTACTGTAGATGTGTTTATGTGGAGGAAATTGACGTGATACGACTCAACTAGGAGACGTGTAAAGTGATGCTTCGGTGGCAAAATGATGGGTTGTTTCGCTTGAATGGACAGACATGGCGCATTCTCTATTCGCCCAGAAACCCTTAGTAATCCATCGTATCCAATAATTGGGTTCAACATCTTTAGAGGGCTATGTTTGTTAACAAACCCATGCAGTTGGATATCCTCAATTTCATCCGAAAATACTTCCTCTTGCACACACCGACATAAATAACTTTCGCCCCAGGTAATCTCTTCAACAGAAAGCTCGCCTTTTACCGGATCCATATTTATTATTTTTCGAAATAAATTTTGTATGTATCGGCGCACCCATGCCATTGCTCGTTTTAGTCTATAATATTTTGAAAATCGATTAATATCTGGAATTGAAGGGGGTACCTGCCGAGCCAAAAGCACTATATGTTTTGAGCGCAATTCGGTATTGCTGTCATCAATGCTGGTGTCCATCTGTGAATCTGAAGGCCATTGCGACTCATCTAACCGCAAAAAATCAGGTCCATTTTTCCACCGTCCGTCCGCATCGTACCTGATGGGAAATTTAGCTCGCGTCGCCTCATCAGCTGGGTTTTTAATTCCAGGGCACCACTTCCATTCCGTTATTTTGCTGCTGTCTAAAATTTCTGCCACCCTGTTAGCCACATATTGCCTGTATCTCCGGTGGTCAGATCGAATCCATCGTATGACCGTGTGAGAATCTGTCCAAAAATAAATTTTATCAATATTTTTCTTGACATGGTTTTTAACAATTAAATCCTTGAGCGCCCCAGTAGGCGAGTTGGTAGCGTACTCGCCTATGAGTTTGGGGGTCGTGGGTTCGATTCCCACCAGAGGCTCTGGTCTGGCGCTGCAAACATTTAGCCATATGGTCATTGTAACCCGGCCTTTCCCTGGACCTTAAAATTAGAATATAAATTTACTTTGTATTGTAATTCATATAAATAAATAAATAAATAAATTAAATCCTTTACACGAACACCCATCACTGCCGCCTGCAGCTCTAATTTGGGTATCGTATGATATCGTGTAGGTGCACATCCAGTTTTTCCCATCACAAAAATTACTTCAACACCAACCACACTTACCACTCGCCAATACGCTACCGTCACCATCGCTTCTTCGCTTGCATCTGCAAAAATATGCAATTCAACCTTACTGTTTAGGAAGTCATGAAAATAGCAGCGGGGCATACGAAAATGCTCCAATTTGGAAAGTTCCACTAGCCACATCTTCCAACAATCATAAAGTCCACTAGGCAAATCCTCGTCCCAATCGATTCCAGCTTTCCACACCTTCTGCATCAAAATCTTCGATGTTATCATAAATTCACATAAAAATCCAAAGGGGTCATATATTGACATATTTAGGGAAAGCATCTCCCGTTTAGTTGGTACCTTGGAGAACTCTAAAATTGATTTGTCGACTTTATGTAAATTTAGGCGAAAACAGAATACATCTGGCCCCGGCAGCCAATGAATACCCAGAATTCTTTCCAAGTTGTCTTTATTTAAAAACTCGCCGCTGTCGTCAGCACCACTGGCCAATTGTCCACAAGATTTCACCACTTTTTCCGAATTTGAAATAATGTTCCTCAACTCAAATCCTCCGGCGCCATGTATTCTTATTACATCCTTCAAAACTTTCATAGCTTCGTCCTCAGTTGAAAAGCAATCAACATAGTCATCCACGTAGTGTCGTTCAATTATTCCGTAGGCTGCTCTAGGGGCCTCTTTCAGAAATTTATTGGCATTCAAATTTTTCACAAATTGGGCTATGGTAGGTGAGCACTTTGCTCCAAATATCATCCTCTGCATGACGAACTTTTCCACCTTTTTATTTGTGTCCCCTTTCCTCCATAAGAATCTCTGGCAGTCTTGGTCCTCTTTGGCTATTATGACCTGGTGGAACATTTCTTTAATATCACCACAAACTGCAACTTGGGCTTCCCTGAATTTGAAAAGAATTGCAATTAATCAGTTATTCATGTCTGGGCCAGATAAAAGTGATTTGTTCAAAGACATGTTTTGAACCTCGGCAGCGGCGTCAAAAACAATGCGAATTCCTCTTTTGTTTACATTTGTCACTCCAAAATGTGGCAAATAAAAAACGCAATCGTTATTTGCTGGCATTTCGTCTTCCTCAATTTTTCTGGCATAGCCCTTTGACAAATAGTCATAAATTTTTTGGCAATAGGCCTGAGCATATTCAGGATCACGAGCCATTTTCTTCTCCACATAGTATAGATGTCTCAGGGCCATATTGTAAGATTCCGGGAAGGGGGAAACATTTTCTCTCCACAAAAGGCGGCATTCATACCTTCCATTTACTTTCTTCGTGGACTATTTCAATATTTGCAGGGCACGTTCGTCATCAGCTGACATTAGCCTCGGTGTATTTAACTTTACACCCAACGTTTCCATATCAAAATAGTTACCCATCATGATGTCCATTACATGTAGGAGGCTTTCTTCATCCCTCTCCGGCAAAACACACATTCGAGCATGAAGGGCACGTTTTGTTGTCGATGATTTCTCTACTGGTGTTGGACCATATATAATTACGCCCAATCTGGTGGTGGTTACCATCGGCCCAGCGGCTGACAACAGGCGGGGGACATCCAGGGGAACTGTCAAGAAACAATGGTATAAACTGAGAATTAATCTTGGCTGAACATTTTTGTAATTAACAAATTAAATTTTTGATATGTCGATAGTTTCATTGGGTTTTACCAGACTTTCCAAGTGACAACTTTGAATTGGCGGGCATAAATTTGACGTTGTATACACGTTACTGATTGTTAATTGTTAATTCAATTTTCTCGGCATTTTGGGACACACAATGCTCATTCATCCACTGTAATGATAATGTTTCTCTCTTACCATGTAAATCCAACTCCTTAGCTATTCCACTGTCCAGCATGGAAACGTTTGCACCATCATCCACAAAAGCATACGATGAAATAGTTTTCTTTTTTCCGTATAGTCTTACCGGTACGATTTGGAACAGAATGCTCCCACTACTACTTACGGCATGACAATTTCGTTGCTCCCGCTGCGACGTCCCTGAAGTTGTCGCGTTTTCCTTACAACCGTCTGCAGCAATCTGGTTATGGAGTAAAATGTTGTGGAATTTTGTGCAACCGTCCAGAGAACGAAGCCAGCCAGGTTTTAGCCGATAAGCCGCCGAAGGCGATCTTTTTTTGTTGAGCCACGCCGCCGCCGATAGGTCGGCTAAAATTGGCTTTAAATCGCCGCCGTTCTCATCGGCTCATACCGGCTTAAAATCGCCGCCGTTGTAATTTTTTAATTACGCCATTCATTTATATACGACCAAACTCTTACATGTTTGTGTATATACATATGTATTAAAATTTATGTGTGCATGTATATGGTGTATTTTATATGTAAAAAGTTTCACTTCCATGCAGCTAAAATCATTTCTAGTTGCGTATTGAACCAGTCATAAGGTAGTTGCAATGTGACCTATGCAAACCCATTCGCATCTCTGTCAGCAAAAACGAATATCTGAGCTGCTTTACGAGCAAGTACTCGCTTGGTGGTGGCAGAGTAAATGTCTCTCCCACCACCATTCTCTTATACTCTCAACTATTGCTGAATTGTAAACAAATGAAATAGTTGGGTGCCTATGATAAGCCAATGTTAAAATCGATAGTTCGTTATATGAAAAAAGGACAGATATGTTACTAGTTTGAAGTAAAAAGCAAATAGTATATTTCTATATACAAACTAGTCATTTTGGCTGCAGGGTTTCTTTAAACTTCTTTACACATTCGACACGTATAATACATATATAAATATATGTATATGTACATTAGGGCGGGTTGATTTGTATGGATGAAAAAAAATTAAAAATCGTATAGCAAAAACGTAATCTACATTAAATTCTAAGAAAATTCTCCGAAGAAACCCTGGGTCTAAAATCAAAACCTAATCCGCGCCTCTCGACTTGAACAATTTGTTCCTCTTCTTTCGCTTAAATTATTTTCTTTTTTAAAATATATTATGTTTTATTATACACTCACTTTAGTGATACGAGGGTATATATCATTTGCTATGGGCCAAAAGTGTTACACATCGAAGGAGTGACATAAGATTTTAAGTATGTTTGGCGGATATCCGTTTTAGGTCTTTTTAAGTACCGGGTGTTTTTTTTACAGCTTTGTTTTTCGAATAGAGATAAAACTGGCATTTTGTGGTCAAATCTGGCAACTCTAATGTCATTTATGTTCAGTTTGGTTTGCCATTTCATCATGAACAGGTTGACAAAAGAACAACGCTTGCAAATCGTGCAAATTTATTTCGAAAATAATGGTTCAGTTCGCGAAGTTTACCGCAAGCTCCGTCCATTTTATGGTCGACATAATCGTCCATCAGAGCAATTAATTCGGTTAACCATGGATCGTTTTCGCACTACGTTTACTCTATGTGATAATACGCATCCGCAGAGACGTCGAACAGTGCGCACCGAAGAAACAATTGCCGCTGTAGAGCAAAGTGTTGAAGAGGACCCGAATGAATCGATTCGCCACCGTGCACAGCAATTGGAGCTGTGGAGAGCTAATGGAGACCGGTATAGAGCCATGTTCTATTTTGTTCCCGAATTGGATGGCATGAATGTGGATGAGTTGTGGTTCCAACAAGACGGCGCTACATGCCACACAGCGCACGTCACAATCGATTTATTGAAGGAAACATTCGATGAGCGCATAATTTCGCGGAATGGACCTGTCAATTGGCCACCAAGATCGTGTGATTTGACACCATTGGATTATTTTCTTTGGGGATATGTGAAGTCGCTCGTCTACGCCAACAAACCAGAAACGTTAGGGGAATTGGAAGCCAACATTCGTGGCGTTATTGCCGACATACGGCCCCATATGCTCGAAAAAGTGGTTGAAAATTGGACCTGTAGAATTGGCTTTATTCGAGCCAGCCGCGGCGGTCACATGCCCGAAATCATATTTAAACATTAATGGCATAAAATGATCCTTCCAATAAAGCCAAATTGATGGACCTTAAAACGATTTTCTTGTGTTCTATTTCAATTCGAAGTTCTATACCCCTAAAAAAAACACAATGTCCGTCCGTCTGTCTGTCTGTCTGCTAGCTGGTACGCACGATAACTTTCGAAAGAAGTAACCGATTGACTTCAAATTTGGTATGTGGTAATATTTTTTTCTATCTCCGGCTAAGTTCGAAGATGGGCCATATTGTCCCACCCCTTCTAGTACCTCCCCCACAAAGTGTTAATATTAAGTGAATTATTGACTATTTAATAACTTCTATACTACTTATTTGAATCCTCTAAAATTCTACACATAATATTATTTTATTAGTCACTATCACATCAAGAAAAATGGGCCAAGTTACCTCGCCCCTTTTGGTACCTTCCACACAAATGGACCATTTTGCTCCAAAAGTTAACAGCTTATAACTTGAATACCTATGCACAAAAAGACTTGAAATTTTGTACAGTGTAATGGTTTCATAGTACCTACAATCCAGTGAAAATGGGCGAAGTTGTAACGCCCCTTTTGGTACCTCCCACACAAAATGGGCAAACCATTTTATCATTTTTACTTGGGTAAATATTTTTTTAATGAAAAAAATGTTGAGTGCAGAAAAGATATAAAGTGCAAAATAACTACCTTACTAAACAATTTTATTCAGAAAATTCTATTTCTTTTTGGAAAAAGCTATTTTCCTAACATTAATTTTTTTGGCAAAGGCGGGCATATACATTTTGAAGTCGAGAGGCGCGGATTAGGATTTTATTTTAGATACATGGTTTCTTCGGAGAATCTTCTTAGAATTTTTTGCAGTTTAAGTTTTTGCTATACGATTTAAAAAAAAAATCAACCCGCCCTAATGTACATAGATATATCGTTTAAAATACTATCAGGTATTTCCCAATTACAACTCGAATTAAAATTTTAAACGTTTAAAAGAAATTTAAAATGTTGCATGTTTTGTATGCATCATTGTGATATTTTTTATACATTGTGATATTTATAGATTTGTTCCTTTACTTTTTTAATAGTAAAACTAGCAAAAGAGAAATAGTTCAAAATTCTCTCTGAGTAAACATATTTTGAAAAAGTACGGGAACGGAAATCTAGTAAAAATAGCAAGCACAGAAAAATTTCTTCTATTTGAAGTTTTTGTTATATTACTTTCAATGTATTTTGAAAGCTACTACTTTTACTCGGAAAAATTTGTCGAGTAAAAACTAGTAAAAAAGTAGTAAAAGAGAAAGGCATTTTGAAAATTCTCTCTTAAATTTGTCTACTATTTTTACTAGTTTTTCGAGTAAAGGAACGCTTTTTGGAGTAAAACTGGTAAAAATGGTAAAACTAGTAACTTGTAGTAGGTAAAGGAACAAAGCTTATGTATACAAATAATATACATACATTTAATAACAAAAGAATGTTAAATAAACTCAACACGAACGGATGAAAAATGGAATGGAAGAAGTTGAAGGCTAATTAGTATTGAATTCTTTAACGCTTTACTGAACCAATTCGGATCATTTTTTCAATATCACGATTTATCGCGAGAAATCTAAGAAGTAATCCTTTAGGCTATGAAAGAAAAGAGGTTGAACCACATATTATGGCATAACTAGAGAACCATTTCTCCTAATTGGTTCCGGAAAAAAAATCAAATTAAGTATTCAACTTCCCACAATACAATTTTCTATCCGTTCAGCGGTTTCCACAATATCTTACAAAAAATTGCGAAAAAAATCCTATTTTTTTGAAAATTTTAATAATTTTTAAATAAAGGCCTCATAAAAACGCACTACTGTTATATTTTTATGATTTTTTAGTAAAGTCTGATCGGTAATGAATAAAATGAGACCATTCCGAAGAAAATCGATGTATAATATAAAATGTTGTAGCGACGAAAACAATTCCATTTTCTTGAAATTCGAAAATTTGCTCTAATTTCTACAAAATAGATTTTAGCAAACAAAAAATTGTTTCCCTTTATTAATAACAAAAACGAAACCAAAATGTTACACTTAGCCAAATCCCAAAATCGTGTCGACCGGTGGAATTGAAAATAATCGGTATTTAATATCAAAAAATTACAAATACAAATTTAATATTGTATATGTGTATATCAGCATTAAGCTTTGTGTTAAAGTTTTACTATAACAAAAAATAACTATTTTTATAAAAAAGAAAAAATTTAGAAAACTATTTTATCTTTGTGTTTACTTTTTTCGATCAATGAACTAGTAAAAGTATTAGGCAAATTTAAGAGAGAATTTACAAAATGTCTTTTCCTTTACCAGTTTTTACTCGACGAGTGAAAGTAGTAACATTCAAAATATTTTGGAAGGCATATAAAATAAACATCAAATAGAAGAATTCTTTCAGATCTTTCGAGATTTGTCAGATATACGTTTGTACAGCAAACATGTTTAATTTCAGACAATTTTTTAATTATTTCTCTTTTGCTCGATTTAATTATTAAGGGAAAAATCTGTGCTCATACTTCCAACTAAGTTGTACAATAAATGTGTATCTGTTATGTTGCACAATAAATCGTAAGCCGAAATCAAGCCGAAAAGCCGCCGCCGCCGACCATTTTTGGACAAGCCGCCGCCGCCGACAATTTTGCCTCGGCTTCGTTCTCTGCAACCGTCCTTACCACACTGAATTTTACTTCGACATTGATTCAATTGATGGCCTTTAGTTAGGCAACAAAACAGGCTTTCATCATCTTAATTTTCTTCCATCTTTCATCGACCGACAGTTGTTGAAATTGTTTACATTTTGCCACTTTCACGCACACTCCTTGGCATACTTGACAATTATTGACGGCGACACATGCAAACTTACGGCTTTGCTGTGTGGCTTGACGGCGATTATTGGGTACGTAGTTACGTGACGGAAGGGTATCGTGGATGATGTTAGCGACGCGACGTAATGTTTCTAACCAATTACTAAAGTCCACAATAGTGGGAGCTCGACGTAAAGAAAGACACTTTTCTCCCCACTCCATCTGACGATTTATTGGTAATTTTACCACCAACTCACTTAACAAGGACGGGTTGGATAGATGATGCTCTCCATGGGCATTTTTGAGAAACGTAGCCATTGTGGTAATTTTATTTGCAAAACTTACCAAGGCTTCTAAATCATCGTTGGCCAATGCTGCAATTTTTCGTACCTTTTCAATTTGGCTTTTGATGAGTTGTTCTGGGCGACCAAACGTTTCTTTTAGATTATTCATTATGGCGTCGACATTTGCTGAGCTTCCTAATAAGCATTCCACTGCTTCCCGTGCACATCCTTTCAGAGATTTTCTCAGCCGCATTATGTTGTGCAAATCGGAGTAAAGAAACTCATTCGTGGTGGTGTAGAACGCTTCGGAGAAAATTTGCCATTCTTCGGGATATCCTGAAAATGTTGGAAGAGGGTAAATTTTCTTGTGAGGCATATTAATATAATTTGTATTTGGAGTGCTTAAGCCATTATTAGACGATGGCTGAAAAGGCGGCAGTGACTAAAATTGAGTTGACATTCCTGGTTGCGTTACTTGCGTTGGCGGGACTAACTGGTGCAATATTGGCGGCGTCTGTAGTGGCGTCGGCGGTAACATTGGCTGTGGTGGCGGCATTACTTGCGGTGACATCTGTGGCGGCTCAAGTGACATATTGGATGCTGGCGGCGGTAACTGTTGTGATGATTGTGGCTGAGGTTTTTGGACGGACATTTTCGTTTGCTGCGATGCTTTTGCATTCATTATCTCTTTTTGTAACCGCAGCATCTCGTTTTGCTGTATTTTAAATTGGTTTTGCAGCATCGTTTGCATTTGCAAGAATTGTTTTTGCATTTCATGCATTTGCTTTCGCAACTCACCTGCGTCGTCACTGCTGCCGGCTGTTGTTGGCTTCTTAAAGGGTTGTTGAATGTTTTGTTTTTCTGCCTCCGGACGGACGGCACTTGTTGAAGGCGTCGCTGGCTTCATTGGAGGTTGTTGACTTGTCAACGTTTTTCCTTGGGCTGCCGGCGTACTTACATTTTCTCCATCTGGACGGACGGCATTTGTTGAGGGCGTTGTTGGCAAACTTGGGGGTGAATGTTGGAGGCTCACGTCTGTGAGGTATGCGTCGAAACGGGCTGGCGGTTTACCTTGTGTCGATCTTTTGCTTCTCTGTGGCGTTTCCAAGCTTTGTGACATAAAGCGAGTCTATAAAAACAGCGAATACAAACTAACAAACACAATCGACGAACACGTACACTTAACAAATCTTCTTCCAACACAGATGTAGGCACTTGACAAAACAATAGTAGGGGTTGTAACGGCGGCAATTATTACGGCTAATGTTTGATAGACAATTACATCGGCATTTGATGTTTATGAAACATACGGGACTGTTCTGTAATCACGTCGATTTGAAATCACGGTGATTTTAAAATCACCGGCCACTTAACATCACTTTTGGAGTTCGTAATCACCCGTACATATTTCGAACAATCTTTTTTGGGAGGCTATGAATAATAAACCGGGCGATTTCTGACTCCAACAGTGATTGTAAGTCGCTGGTGATTTTAAAATCACCTTGCACAGAACAGACCCGATAGAATAAAAATGTCCTATCTGCCGAAACGAACAACGAATAAACTAATCAATCGGCAGGCTATAAAAAACAACCAGAGTCAGCACCCAAATGACAAATTAGTAGACAAATTGATTGTTATTTATAAAAAATGATGTTGATTATGTATGCGTCTATTCTCTAAAAATTACAAAAAATTAAATTAAATTATAAAAATTGACAGGAACTATCTTACATGTTTGTATGTTGTTCAAGTAGAAAAGGGATGAAATTATGGCCTGAAGGGCTTTTATACCATTACAAATGACGCTAATGTTACTAATACATTTACAAAAATATTAGGCATATAAGAAATACAATAAGAATTATTGTTCAATGGAATTGGTTACAACCTCATCGAACTTAGGGGGTGTTGCCAATTTCAAGGTGACCATCACCGACAGGAATACGGGGTGCACCAGGGACTCAAACTATCAAAAAGGTCATTTACAAACATTATGAATAAAAGAGGTCCAAGGACAGATCCTTGGGGAACCCCACTCCTAACAGTTAATATGCATGAAGTTAATCCATTAGCACATATATATTGTTTTCTACCTGTAAGATAGGAAGAAATAAGCCTACATGCGTCCATTCGTATCCCATATGACCTGAACAACTTTTCCACTAATATACCGTGATCTACTCTATCAAATGCCTTCTCCAAGTCCAAGGAAAGAAGCACGCTAAAACGGTGGTAATTTACATTTTTCCTAATTGAATCGGTGAGACCAGCAAGCAACATGGAAGTACTTCTGTTGTTTCGAAACCCACACTGACAGTCATTGAGTAACGATTTACTCTCAACATAATTCAAAAGTTGTTTTTTCAGTACGTACTCAACAGTCTTAGACAAAATAGGCAACAACGATATAGGCCTTAAATCATCCAGAGAAAGCGAATTTGTTTTCTTCCTTATAGGAATTATCTTGGAAGTTTTCCATTGTGAAGGAAAAGTGGAAGTAGTAATTATTGTGTTCACCAAATGCAAAAAGCAATATGTAACTAGTGGAAATATTATTCTAAAGAACTTTACTGGAAAACCATCATCACCAGCAACATTCGAGTGTATACAGGAAAAAGCTTGATACAATTCAGAAATTGATATACATTGACAAGAAAAATCACCTACATCAGAATATTGACCAAGAAGTCCATTCACATCACGCGAGAAAGGGAGCTGATTGCTAACAAATTTCAAGTTTAAATCGTCGAGGCTAATATTAGAAGCGATGTTTACATCATCAGGATCACAAGTTAGTAATCCATTGCTCTTAATACGATTCCATAACATTTTGGTATTATCGCAATTCTCAAATAAAGACGCATGAGCTTCTCTCTTTGCTTTTCTCACCACAGACTTTGCCCGATTCCGAGCCCTACAAAAAATTTTCCAATTAGTCTCATTTTTGTCATCGATGTATGCTTTATATGCTAGATCTCTTAATGAAAGATTATATGAAATGGTGTTAGATTTAAACCAGTCATTACTGTCCTTCTGTATTCTTCTTTTTTTGAAGGGAAATACAGAATGAACATGATTCAAACCAGACATAAGAATATTTAGTTGCTCATCAACATTGGATGTAAGAAATAGTTCTGAGAAATCGAACGTATCAAGTTTATCTTGGACAGATTGATAGTTAACAGAGTTATAATCATAGAACTCATAAAACTCTGAATTTCGTCTCCGTATCAAAATTTCCAGCGAGGCAAAAATGAAAGCATGTCTCGAAATATTCGGACAGAAGAATTGATCTGAAAGATTTACTCCCATAGTAAAGAAATCGAGTAAAGATGTAGAATGATGAGCTGGATCGAAATGTGTTGGCCTTATATTGTGACGCACTGCTATATTCATTCTATTACACCCGCGTCTCACATTATTAGCCTTAGAAATATCGAACAAATTATTGTTGAAATCACCCATTATTAGAATACTTAAGTACCGAGCCAGCAAATGTGATATTTCGTGCTCAAACGCACTGAAGTCACCATGCGATAAATACACTACCCCTACAATCATTTTTTTCTCCACCAGACAATAGTTCAATGAATAAACATTCTACCGAACCGTAGTTCTGGCCCCTATATACAACGTTATAATTAATGTTGTTAGACACAAACAATGCAACGCCATCCCCCCTAGAGTTGGGTCTATCATTCCTGCAACAATGAAAGCCCGGTATTTTGGCACAATTAGAAGACATAGAAGGTTTAAGCCAAGTTTCGCTAAAACCGACTATATCTAGGTGGCTATCTGCTACAATATTTCTAATTTAGATGACCCAGGGTTTATGTTGAAACTCTGGCTATTAAAATGTGCAACATTTAAAAAAGATGGCGTGTTACCTAATTTGGAGTTTAAAAATTGATTATCATGGACTATGAACCCTAAATTACTATCCATTTAAAGGCAAAGTATGAAGACAATGATATATAAATATAGTGAATGAATATCTTGTTTTTGTTTTTTTCGATCAGCTTTCATAGTACATATTTTGTTTTTGTACTCAGTCTCAAGAACGTTTTTGTTGTTTTCAGTATATGAAAACAACTTTGTTAAAAATTAAAGAAGAAGTGACATGTATTGGGGGCGGTTGTAATGGTTGGATAGACAGATCTGTTTCGGGAGCCACCAAACTCCCATTATCAATATCCTTATTACAACGATTACTTCAGTCGAAATCTATATATATAAAATTGTTGCGTGACTGACTGATTGACTGACTGATCATCGCCCAGGCCAAACGGCTGAAGCTAGAATCATGAAATTTGGTGGGAGGGTAGTCCTTGGGACGTAGACGAGCAATAAGGCGGGATTTTTCGAAATTCGTACTATTAGCCACACAATGGGGCAAAAAGGGATAAATATGGTACCACCGCCAAATCTAAACGAAATGATCTAGAATCTTGAAATTTGGTATGAGGGTAGCCCTTAGGAGGTAGACTCAGAAATTGGCAGGATTTTTCGAAATTTGAACATTTACGCACACAGTGGGGCAAAAAGTGATAAATGTGGTACATCAGCCAAATCCAAATGGCAAGAGCTAGAATCGTGAAATATTGTGTGATGGTAGCCCTTATGAGGTAAACTCTGAAATTGGCTGGATTTTTCGTAATTCTAACATTTACGCACACAGTGGGGTAAAAAGGGAAAAATGTGGTACAACAGCCAAATCCAAATGGCAAGACCTAGAATCGTGAAATTTGGTGTGAGAGTAGCTCTTGGGACGTAAACAAGAACAAGAACTGATTTTTTTTTAAAATTTAGAGGCACAGTGGGAATATGGTACCACAGGCTAATTTAAAGCCTAATATTAGAATGGTGAAAATTGAAGCGAGGGGTGTCTTTATTACAACTGTTTGGGGTATTAAGTTTTTTTTTGTATTCGTAGTTTTCGGGGCACAGTGGGGCAAAAATTTTAAAATATAGTACAGTGGCTTAAAAATGTCAAACATGGATCAATGGTTCCAGGGTAACTTTTGGAACATAAACTAGAGATTGGAAGTGATTTTTAGTAATTCTAACTTTAAGAGGCATAGTGGGACACGACGGGTTAATTATGGAGCATGGGGAAAAAAGGGAACAATCTGCCAAAATTGGAACTTAAAAATGAGATATGAAGAGTTTATATGGTTTTAGGAGCACATATGGTCAAAAACGGTTAAATAGTGGAGTGGAGAAAATATGATTAAATATGTTACAGTCGGGGAAATATATATGTATATGGTAAAGTGGGTCAAATGGGTTAAAAATGGTACAGTGGGGCAAAAATGTATTTACTATGATACAGTGGGGCAAAAAGGGTTAAATATGGTACAGTGTGACAAAAATGGGTAACTATACAGTGTGTTAACTATAACTGTGTTAAATATTGTACAGTGGAGCACAGAGGGTTAAATATGGTACAGTGGGGCAAAAACTGTTAAATATGGTACAGTGAGACCAAGCGTTTAATATGACACAGTGGGGCAAAAAGCTTTAACAATGGAACAGTGGGAAAAAATGTGTTAGCTATGGTACAGTGGGACACAAATGGTTAAATATGGTACAGTATGACAAAAATGGTTACAGTGGGCACAAAAAGTAAAGTATGGTAATGTGTAACAAAATGGGTTAAAAATGGTACAGTGGGGCATAACTGTGTTAAATATTGTACAGTGGAGCAAAGAGGGTTAAATATGGTACTGTGGGGCAAAAACTGTAAAACATGGTACAGTGAAACAAAGGGTTTAATATGATACAGTGGGGCAAAAAGGGTTAACTATAGTACAGTGGGGCACAAGTAGTTGAATATGGTAACGTGGGACAAAATGGGTTAAATATGGTACAGTGGGACAAAAAGCTTTAACTATGGAACAGTGGGGAAAAATATGTGTTAGAATGGTACAGTGGGACACAAATGGTTAATTATGGTACAGTATGATGGTTACAGTGGGCACACATAGTAAAATATGGTAACGTGGAACAAAATTGGTTAAGTATGGTACAGTGGGGCAAAAAGCGTTTACTATGGAACCGTGGGGCAAAAATGTGTTAACTATGGTACAGTGGGGCAAAAATGGTTAAATATAGTGGACAAAATATAGTAGGACAAAAAGGTTTTAAATTTGATTCAGTGGACCCAAAAGGTTAAATATAGCACAGTGGGTCAAAAAGCGTACATTTAGTACAGTGGGTAAAAATATGGATGCAGGGAGAGAGGGTAAGTTAAATATGAAATAAGAATGTTATTTTTCAATGTCTGCTTTTAGTAGCACTGTGGTGCAGAAAGGTTAAAATTATGACAGTGCATCATAATTATGTAGCACTGTGGTGCAAAAAGGTTAAAATTATGATGCAGTTGGGACGAGCAAAAATTGTTCAACATGTTACAGAGGGGAACAAATGTGTTAAATATGGTTTAATGGAGCAAAAAGGGTTAATTATTGTACGGTGAAGCAAAAAAGTTAAAAAAATAGTCCCAGATATATATAAAAAATCGCACTTTAGAAGCACAGGTGCAAAAGGTGTTGAATGTGGTCCCTGAGTGCAAAGGTAGCTCTTACAGCATAAACTAAAGCTAAGAAATTGTTTTTTCCAAATAGGTTCTTCTACTTAAACTGTGGGGATAAAGTTAAATAAATGGCACAGTAAGGTGACTTTGATTTAAAATACGGCCTAAGCTTGCCAATTTGGATCTTGAAATATCAATTATCATTTTAAAATATTGTACAATCGTGCAAAGTGGTTAATTATATTGTACCAGGGTGTCAATGTAGGTATTGGAACATAAACAAGGGGAAAGTTGCTAACGTATGAACCAAAAAAAAATAGTTTTTCAACGTCCAGAGGTACTGTGGGAAAAGGGATAAATATTGTAAAATGAAGAACATAAACTAGAAATGAAACGAGGGTTCGTATTTTATATATAAAAGTAATCAAATCTTCTTCATTTTGCACCATATGTAATAATCATGTCATTTTGAAAGAAAGAGGTATAGCTATTTTACAGTACCCTAAACAGAAAATAGATAAAAGATGGGGGCTGCGAAGCGCACCGGGTAAGCTAGTTATTAAATATATACGCACATATTTGGCTGTTTCATATACTGAAAACAACAATAACGATCTTGAGCCTGAGTACAAAAACAAAATATGTACTATGAAAGCAGATCGAAAAAACAAAAACAAGAAGAAATGGTAGGGCACGACCAAATACGTTGTTGTTGCATAGTCAACTACAGCAAAACATTCGTGTGAATTCTTTACATTGTAAAGACTCACGAGAGTGGAAGTTGGTGCATTTACGAGGGATGATGATTACTGAATTGTCTTTTTTTGGAGATATGCGCTTTTAGCAAACAGTTCTCGTTTAATGATACTTAATCGTTGTAATAAGGATATTTATAATGGGAGTTTGGTGGCTCCCGAAAAGATCTGTCTGTCCAACCATTACAACCGCCCCCAATACATGTCACTTACTTCTTTAATTTTTAACAAAGTTGTTTTCATATACTGAAAACAACAACAACTTGAGCCTGAGTACAAAAACAAAATATGTGAATGAATATATATAAAAGATAATAAACATTATTTCCAGATAATTAATAAAAAACTGTATAAATGAGATCAGTTATACGAAATGACTAAATTGCGAGTGTAAGCTGTCTAATTAGACCAAAGTGTGCCTGGAATGTCAGAAGGCACCACATCATTCGTATCTAACATTTCGGCACACTCAGTTAAATTTAGCACCTTACGACTACCATTTGTCATCTCCAACTCCACTGTAGCCCTGTCTGCGTTTAACAGCTTGAACTTCTTCACTTTATTTTGCCTTTTTAATTTTCTACAAACAAAAAGTAGCTTCGAAGCAAAGGTGATCATTTAAATAAACCTTGCTCCTTACCTTGCTCCAACATCACATAACAGCAGGGAAGAACGCTTATTAAAATTTACCATGATGCAGTCTTTTGTGTACACAGAGTTTAGTTTTAGAAGGACTGATTTCCCACCATTGAAATAACAGCAATGCTGAATATCCGAGGGGCGCAATTCAACATTGCACAATGCAGCAATTTTTGTGATCGGTTCCCTCAAATCCAATATTCCTCTAGGCAAACCATTAACAACAATGTTGGCTCTGTTAAGACGCCTGCGAGATATGTCGTTTTCAGCTTCTATATCTTGAATGGCATTATCGCAACGGCTCTCACACTGTTTGACAAGGGCTGAGCAATTCATCGTCTCTTCTTCAATTTTTTTTATCATGATCTAGACGCATCTCCTGAACTACTTCCTCCATCCTTTTGTTGATATCGTGGAGTTGTTTTTGCACTTCTAGCTTGAAAGGATCGAGTTGTTTCCGTACTTCTACATCTGCATTACCAGAATGAATACTACTAGGAGTCGCTGCAATCCCTACATTCCTACTGGGTGTAGGAAGATTTTCATTGTTTAAAACACAATCAGGGCATTTGAATAGAAACATTTTACTTTTATGTAAAAATTAATGTATCTCTTTCGTAATTTTTAGGCAGGAAATATGATAAAAATTGTCGCATATACAGCAGCCAACACTGTTTTGATTTTTCTGCACATTCTTGTTGCATTTAGGGCACTTATAAACAGCTTTATCTGCCATATTTGTTGTATGTAAAATTTTGTAACTTAGTGTAATTCACAATAATGTAGTTTACAGCAGTGATGATAATACTCAGCTGTATTACGGAATTTTCCCCCTTCGTACTCAAAATCAGATGTTGTGAGGTTAGTGCGAATGTAGTTTCGTAGAATATGTGTATGTATGTGCGTGTGTGTGTATTTCGTATACTTTAAATGAACGTCGCTCCGGATAACCTCACAAAACAGACACCCAGCTATAACACAATTTATCCCAAGAAATCAGGTGGCTCAGGAAAATGAACAAATAAACAACAGCTGGAACAACAGTCAATGTACATATGTACATTTAGTCATATGCACAACTCCAACAAGATCTTACAGAAAGGCGGCACTGCACAAGTCTTCTTCTTTTTCAGTTCGTAACACAGCAGTATCTCTCAATTTGTTTATTTGCGATTTCAACAAAAATTAACTGAAATTCACAATTTACAAGCTACACTCTGAAGTAAATTCAGTTTGCTCACAAAATGCACGATATTTGGCTACTTTCACATTGGTTTCTACAATCTTTTTATTAATTATACAGGAGCACTTTTTTTTGCTAGTTACTCATGTCAGAGAGAGAGTAATCGTTAAGGGAACAAAACGGTAAAGTCCTCCACCTGTTTCCCGAAGGCTTTTACCGTTCTCAGCGATTTTTTTGGTGCGTGATTTTAAGTCCACCCAAGTCTGAAATAAATAATCAACCAAGTTTATAGATCCAAAATGGTAAATAATTTGCTAGTTACTCATGTCAGAGAGAGAGTAATCGTTAAGGGAACAAAACGGTAAAGTCCTCCACCTGTTTCCCGAAGGCTTTTACCGTTCTCAGCGATTTTTCTTGGTGCGTGATTTTAAGTCCACCCAAGTCTGAAATAAATAATCAACCAAGTTTATAGATCCAAAATGGTAAATAAAAATGTTACTCAACTAACCTTTTTCCATTCACCTAGAGTACGCGTTGGGGGTCCGCGGGAGTTATGTTTTTTTGCACAAATCTTTCCATCTTATCTCCGTCGAACATTGTGTTGCACCGAAAACCGGCGCTCCCCTGGCCAACTCTGGATGTTCTTCCATATGGTGGACCAGAGTCTGCAGTTGATTTCTTAAGGCTGTAATTAAAATTATTAATAAGGAAACATCCTTTTTTATACTTACGATTTATTATCCATTTTTATCTCCAAAATTTATTTTTGCTTGACTGTTTGATTATTTATTATTTTTATTTCTTCGCATACGAAAAGAAAATAGAAAGTGACTCGATCTGACATTTGCTTTCGCAATGTTGACAGTTCCTTCGACATAGAGAAACAGGCTATAACAGCCCGTTTCTCTATTTCGCACGAAAGCGATGCGAACGAAGAACAGCAGATTTTAGACCTACTAAAAGGTATCAGAACGACAAAGTGAGCGCAAACATAATGGCTGATGCCATATCATATCAAAAAATATTGACAGACGTAATATGTAGTGTTGTGCATTATCGTTCACTGAACGGGCCGGTCCTTTTTGTTCCGTTCCGGTAAAGGAACTTGTTCAATCTTTTCGTTCCATCGTTCCTTTTAGCTCCTTCGTTCAAATGACATTCATTCGGTCAAACATCACAACAGCTGTTCGTTTACTCGTTCAGCCTTGTTTTATGAACGTGATAAAAACAATTTTGGCAGACAACGAAATTGAAAATATATTTTTAATTTATTTAATTATGTTCTGCTGATTTTATTTAAATAACAATTGTTAAACGCATGTGATGTGTATGTAATGCGGCAATTCTGGGCACCCCTATGAAAAAGACTGATGAAGGTAAAAATTAATACCTCCGAACGACACCAGCATTTAATATTGTGATAAATTTAGTGTGACAGCACTATACGTCCGACGGTAAATTTGGCAACAATTAAACAGCTGTCCGAAGGAGAAGAATGGTAAAATGAACGAGCGAATGAACGAAAGATGAATAACAGCAACAGATCCGAAGTGAACGATGGAACTAAAAGAACGACATAGCAGAAACCAGTTCCAATTGTTCCTCCAAGGGAATCGTTCAATTGAACGAGTTCGTTCCGAAACGACCCAACTCTTGTAATATGCTTTCATTAGCATTCAAGATTAGCCCTCTTTGACAGACATCGTGCGCCGACGTCGGCTATTTAAGTAGCACCCTTTGAAGAGTAAAATATTTTATGCCGAATAAAATTAAAATTTTCGTTCTGTTCGTTAATTCGCATTACAAAGGCATTCCGCTGGCGGAGTAAAGAAATCTGTTTGGCAAAGAGATCACATCCATCAAAGAAGATAACGCAAATGATTTTAGTGAGTAAAACAATTCCGGGGGACAGCTTCGACACACTTAGCCCGAATTTACACTAGGCAAGTTTTTTCAGCAGCTTATCATCAAATTCTCTTTTGAACTTGCACGAAGAACTCAAAACATTCAGGGAGAGTTTTTTCCTCCCTCTTGCCGACTGCCCCTCTCTCCTACAAAACGCCGATAATCTGCTGAACATTCAGCCAGTGTAAATCCGGACTTACAAAGGACTAAAGAAAGAAATTGGTTTAATATTTCCCGAAAAGGCGAAATTGTTTATGCCTTGGAGGATAGAAGGCACAGGACTGGAAATATTGAACGGTGGATGGGTGTTTACGATTTCATAATGAAATGCATAAGGGATGTGTCACACAAAGAACCATGTTATCAATTAATTAAGTCGCAACAGGTAAGCATACACAAATTGCAAATTAAATTACTAAACTGTGAAAGGCTAATTTCTGGTTGTTTTCACCATTCTCAGCAAGCAGAGTCCTATTAAACCCCTCTACTTAAATAGGGCTACAAAAGATGAACTAAAATTTCCTAGCAAATATATGCTGCCCATACAGAGAACTTGTGATAGCGATGTACTGCAATTTATTTCCGTGTCTACTTTTCCAAATCACATAGACCTCTTAGAAGTGTGGCCATAATCAAAATATCTGCAACAACTCGTAAGTCATTTTTTGTGATTTGTTTACTTATTTCATTAATTACACCTCTATCACCAGAAATGGCAACATTGATTTTTACACCATGTGCTCCAACGATGGTCGCAAAAGAAAACTTTTGGCTCTGAAAAACTCAGGATAATTTAGTCTAATTGGGATGTAATCCATCGATAAGATAATTTTGCCCAATGCTATGGCTCTGGACACATTAGCCAAGATTGACAGGGTTCGCGTCAATGTCGTACGATTTATGTTCTTTATATTTATCCTTCGGACAAAAACAAGATAATTTTTAATGCCACTGACCGGTAAGTATTGTTTGTAGATACTCCTATTGCTATTCAATTTTACCAAATGATTTATTTTTCATTTCTATTTTTAGATCAAGCGTACATACAGATTTCACATTTCGAAACGCATGGGCAGATTAACTTAAGGTTGGAATCCTGGTTGATATACTCTTCTCAACGATCTGGAAAATATAAAACTTGTATTTATTTTATTAAAATAAAAAAGAAAAAGACGTGTGCTAGAATAAATAATAGCAAAATTATTTGCTAAAACGACTGTTTTAGTTTGCTATAGTAGCAGGCAAATGTGTGTGCTAAAGTAACAACCATAGGGTTGCTAAAATAACAGACGAAGTCTGCTTTCCCTTTTTCAGCAGACACAGAAACAACAAACATTTTTGCTAATGATACTCAAAAAATTCTTTGAGTGTACAAACTTTGACACTTGCTTGGAAAAAGTTGCCGAGTGTGAATCTCGAAAAACTTGCATAGTGTAAATCTGTACAAATGAGTTATTTGTGAAGCATTTTACTTTTCAGGTCGTAGTTGTACTAATTTTGGTACAATTGTACTAACTTTCGCATCCCTGAGCTAGACAGTGTCGTAGCGTAACGAATCAGCTGATTCAATCAGACATGGAAATCAGTGTAAAGGTAAGTACAGACGATTTGCAGATCGGACAACATTGCCAGAAAAATGGCGGTAAAATGCAACCCTGTGAATTTACAACCGTGTGAACATACAATTTTGTTTTGCAACGTTAGCAGAAAAGTCATTGGGAGATAATTTGCTGATTGTTATATGTGCGAAGTTTATGCATGTGACAACGGCACCATTGCTAGAAAAACATTTTATTTGCAACACTGTCTATAATGTATTTTTATTGGCAATCCTGCATATAAATATTTACAAAATATATTGCAAATATATGAAATTGTAATGTTTTCTTGCAATCGTCTGAACTGTCAATTCACCTTTGCCTAACAATCTGTCATTGTCCGTATATTTGCAGCACTTTAACATGGTTGATAACGTTTGCCGATCTGGCAATCGTCTATACTCAGCTTAAGGGTATCTCTTAAATACCAGTGAATGCGTCCGGCGTCTGTCAATCTCAAATTTCATCCTATTGTTTTCTGTGCTTACAACAACACTTTAACAGACGCCGGACGCAATTCACCGGTATTTAAGAGATGCCCTAAACGATTAGCCAACGAAAAAAAACGTAAACGGACGGTTGAATCTGCTGTAGGCTGGGTAGGCAAACGTAACCGTATCGCCTCCGTAGCGTAACGAATCAGCCTATTCAATCAGACATATGTAAATCAGTGTAAACGATTAGCCAACGAAAACGAAACGTAAACGGATGGTTGAATCCGCTGAAATTTGATTTGGACGGTACGTTTTAGTGCATTTGCAAACAAAATCAGTAAAAAGAAAAAAAAATTATGCGAAAATTTTGAAAAGTAATGATGAGTAAGTAATAAAAAGATAAATTGGTAGCAAATAAATATAAAATAAAATTCATTTGTTGCTATTTTTGTTGTGAATGTATGAAGGCCGGGTTAGGCAAACTAACAAAACTTGTAAAACGTGATGTTTAATTAATTTTATTTTATATTTATTTGCTACTAATGTATAATTTTATTACTTATTTATCATCACTTTTCAAAAGTTGCGCATAATTTTATTCTCTTTTCATTAGGCGTGTTTTCGTTACACCATTGTATGGGGAGCTAAGCACTTTTAAGCATTATTAGTTCCCGATGAAGTTTGGTGCTTGTGTTCCTGTCTTAAGCGTGGTACTATGTTCATTTTTCGCGTTGAAATCCCATATAAAAACAAAGTCGCGAAAAAAACTGCGAAATTTTTTCGTTAACATTTTGCGCCCAGCGTTACCGTTGGAAAATTTCAAAAAGAGGATTTTTTCGAAAAAAGGGGCAACGGATCATTAAAAAAGGGGATCAATTTTAAGGTTTTTATTTAAAGAAAACAACAATAAAAAAACAAAGCTTAACATAAAAAATAAGTAGGTAACATTAAAAAATTCTTTCATTAACACGAAAACTAAACAAAAAATACAAACTTCTTATGATGTATACTAAATATATTTTATCACATACGTTTCTTTATTTATAGTTACTTTTTTGTAACTTCTTTTTTATACTTTCTAATTAGATCTGTGCTTGGGACAGATGTGTTTTGTATTGAGTTTTTTTGATCTCACAATAGATCTGTTTAGAAAAAAACTTATATGTTTATGTACATCAACCTAATGAAAAATACTTATCCATATATTTGTTACATTTAAGAAACCACAAGCAAAACAAATTGGATTTTTTTATAAACGCCGACTGATACGAAAAAATCAATTTTCACCATATATTGACTGATACGCAAAAATCAATTTTCACCATATATTGTTACATTTAAGAAATCACTCAAATTATTTGTATTGTTGCATAGACGCCGACCTATTCGCAGAATTTTCACCAATAAGATGAAACAGTGGAAATAAATTCTCATATGCATACACATACAAAAGATAAATGTAAATCGTTTTAGCATATGCGTATATCCCATTAAATAACCTAATTCAGAACGTAGCGCGTAAGGCATTTCCGTACGTTAGTACGAAAGTGTTGTTATAAGAGTATAAAAAGCTGATTTTTTACAAAAGCCAAAAAGTGGCACAAAAAAGCGATAGTAGCACGGCTGAAAAAAGTGGCATAGTCGCACAACGGTAACGCTGTTTGCGCCACCACAAATTTAACGCCGTTACAAATTGAACGCCGCAACAAATTTAATGCCGCCACCGTCACCCTCCCATTTGTTTATATTTATTTTTGTCCGCAAGAAACTCAACTGTTGTAAATATTAGAAATAAAATTTCCTAATAAAGAATAATAAATTAAATTATATTCCGAAATAAAGAAAAAGGATGCAAAGGTGTGAAAAGAAAAATAATTATGTTTATGGAATAAACCAGAAGAGCGAAATTCCAATTGGATTGCAGTACAAAGGCAAACAAATGTGCAAAACACTGGAAGGACATGTAACTAAATGTAATAATGTGGAATTTGTCTTGTAATTAGATATGTACATTTATGTGTGTATGTTTAGAACAATTGTGTGCAAAAGCCAGGAGAAACATTATGGACGGCTAACGCTACTAAAGCAGTAGGACAATGGAATTGGACAGTGCCTGTGATCTCGATTTGGAAATGGTTGTAAAGAACATACATAGTTAGTTCTTGCCAGCCATAGAAGTTGGAAGAAGATATTCCGTATAATGTATATACATCAACAAATATAATGTAAATGCTTAAATATAATAATAAAACATATTTTTCGATTAATCAAAACATCATTTTATTTATTTATATTCGTACAAACAGTAGGAAATTATTTCGTTATTTATAACATTGTACTACCCTGACTTTTCATGTCTCACAAACATCGCCACCGCAACAACACAAAATAAATAATTTATGTATAACATTAGCACAATGATCTCCAACAATATTTCCTTTCTGACATTTAATTCACTATTTTCTAAGTCGGCGTTATTCCAATTGTTTATTGATTCTAATTTTATCTTTTGTTTGTTTTCAAGAATGTAAGCAAAAAGAAAAAATGCACATACATATAAAAGTGACACTTTGACACACACACTTCCAAACTGCAATGCGACTTTAGTAAAAAAACGTTCCATTTTTCAACTCGAAATAACATTCTGCGAAATTTTTCGTGCCGAAAAAACATAGTACCCACCTTTAAGCGTGGTACTATGTTCATTTTTCGCGTTGAAATCCCATATAAAAACAAAGTCGCGAAAAAAACTGCGAAATTTGTTCGTTTGTGGTACTCTGTTTATTTCAACGCGAAAAAGTAACATTTAACGCCGTTACAAATTGACGCCGCAACAAATTTAATACCGCCACCGTCACACTCCCATTTGTTTATATTTATTTTTGTCCGCAAGAAACTCAAATGTTGTAAATATTAGAAATAAAAATTCCTAATAAAGAATAATAAATTAAATTATCTTCCGAAATAAAGAAAAAGGATGCAAAGATGTGAAAAGGAAAAGAATTATGTTTATGGAATAAACCAGAAGAGCGAAATTCCAATTGGATTGCAGTACAAAAGCAAACAAAATGTGCAAAACACTGGAAGGACATGTAATAATGTGGAATTTGACTTGTAATTAAATATGTACATTTATGTTTGTATGTTTAGAACAATTGTGTGCAAAAGCCAGGAGAAACATTATGGACGGCTAACGCTACTAAAGCAGTAGAGCAATGGAATTGGACAGTGCCTGTGATCTCGATTTGGAATTGGTTGTAAAGAACATACATAGTTAATTATTGCCAGCCATAGAAGTTGGAAGAAGATATTCCTTTTATGGATGGAAGTATAATTTATATATGTCAACAAATATAATGTAAATGCTTAAATGTAATAATAAAACATATTTTTCGATTAATCAAAACATCATTTTATTTATTTATATTTGTACAACACTAGGAAATTATTTCGTTATTTATAACATTGTACTACCGTGACTTTTCATGTCTCACAAACATCGCCACCGCAAGAACACAAAATAAATAATTTATGTATAACATTAGCACAATGAGCTCCCACACTATTTCCTTTCTGACATTTAAATTAACTATTTTCAAAGTCGGCATTAATCCAGTTGTTTATTTATTCGAATTTTGTTTTTATTTGTTTTCAAGAATGTTAGCAAAAAGAAAAAATGCACATGCATATACACCCATACATACATATAAAAGTGACACTTTGAAACACACACACTTCCAAATTGCAATATGATTTTGTAAAAAAGCGTTCCATTTTTCAACTCGAAATAACATTTTGCGAAATTTGTTCGTGCCGAAAAAACATAGTACCCACCTTTAATCAAGTATGGTGTTGCCAGATTGGGCATATTTCGCAGTATGGCATCTCATTTTTGGAGAGATTGTTATCAATTATTGTGAACTAGCCATACGGAACACACACATCCATTTATATATATATATAGCTGGACCCGGTCCACTTCGTTGCCCCAGAGTGGATTTATGATTTCCAATCCCGCTCATTTTTGGGCCAATTACGGTTCAAACGGGATCATGGCCCAGTCCCAATCATAGAAGTAGATAGATAACAGTAGGAATCTCGTTAAGCAATTCGTAGGAAAATCATAACTCCAAATCGGCTTATATGTGCGGGGCCACGCCCCCTTAATCAAGAAGTAATATAGCCCATGTCACCCGCCTGAATATTCTGAAGATTCCCTGAACATTTCATCAAAATCGGCCAAGCCGTTTTGTACTCCATACGTTACATACATCCACACATCCAATTTTATATATATAGATGACTAATGTTGAGAAAAATCACGACATCTCGACCAAACGGAAATTTTTTTTAAAAACTATCCTCATTGCATGTTCTGCAAAACGTATTCAGGCATTTTTTATTTTATGCAGCCGTTCTCGAGTTATGGAGTGACAAATGTACACTAGGCGTGTTTTCGTTACACCATACGTGCTTAATTTGTATGGGGAGCTAAGCACTTTTAAGCACTATTAGTTTCCGATGAAGTTTGGTGCTTGTGTTCATGTCTTAATCGTGTATGATGTTGCCAGATTGGGAACCCTATATTTAGCAATATGGCATCCCATTTTTGGAGAGATTTTATCGGGTGTTTTTTTTAGGGGTATAGAACTTCGAATTGAAATAAAACACAAGAAAATCGTTTTAAGGTCCATCAATTTGGCTTTATTGGAAGGATAATTTTATGCCATTAATGTTTAAATATGATTTCGGGCATGTGGCCGCCGCGGCTGGCTCGAATAAAGCCAATTCTACAGGTCCAATTTTCAACCACTTTTTCGAGCATATGGGGCCGTATGTCGGCAATAACGCCACGAATGTTGGCTTCCAATTCCCCTAACGTTTCTGGTTTGTTGGCGTAGACGAGCGACTTCACATATCCCCAAAGAAAATAATCCAATGGTGTCAAATCACACGATCTTGGTGGCCAATTGAAAGCCAATTGAATTTTGCGATGAAAATCAGCATCGAGATCAATCTCATTTTCGGCCCATACACCAAAATCACGACGCATTGCATGGCCTCGCGGCTTTAATTCTTGCACAAGCTGGATCTTGTAAGGTCGCAAGCCAAGATCTTTGCGCAAAATCTTCCATAAAGTTGATGGACAAAGCTCCAATTGCTGTGCACGGTGGCGAATCGATTCATTCGGGTCCTCTTCAACACTTTGCTCTACAGCGGCAATTGTTTCTTCGGTGCGCACTGTTCGACGTCTCTGCGGATGCGTATTATCACATAGAGTAAACGTAGTGCGAAAACGATCCATGGTTAACCGAATTAATTGCTCTGATGGACGATTATGTCGACCATAAAATGGACGGAGCTTGCGGTAAACTTCGCGAACTGAACCATTATTTTCGAAATAAATTTGCACGATTTGCAAGCGTTGTTCTTTTGTCAACCTGTTCATGATGAAATGGCAAACCAAACTGAACATAAATGACATTAGAGTTGCCAGATTTGACCACAAAATGCCAGTTTTATCTCTATTCGAAAAACAAAGCTGTAAAAAAAACACACGGTATAAATTATTGTGAATTAACGGGAAGAAGAAGAACAAAAATGGGAAATTATTTTAATATTTGCAAAAGAGTGTAAACATTTGAACATAGAATAAGAAATATATGTTTTATAAATACTTTTCACGATTTTTTTGTCTGTTTCGCACTGTTTTTTCTTCGCAACTCATGACACCATTGCTACCAGATAGTGAAAATCCGCCACTTATTGCTTATGTGCCAGTTAGTGGAAGTCAGTTGTTTTCGTTGCAAAGTGCTAAACTAAAAGTGCTAGCTTGTAACGAAAACATGCCTACTGCTTTTTATATATATAGATTAACGGGAAGAAGAAGAACATAAATGGAAAATTATCTCAATATTAGCAAGAAGAGTGTAAACAATTCAATATAGAATAGTATATTTATGTTTTAAAAATACATTTCACGAATTACATTTTCGAAAATCCGCCAATTACTGCTTATACGCCAGTTGGTGGAAGTCAGTTGTTTTCGTTGCAAAGTGCTAAACTAAAATCGCTAGCTTGTAACGAAAACATGCCTATTATAGGCGTGTTTTCGTTACACCATAAGTGCTTAATTTGTATGGGGAGCTAAGCACTTTTAAGCACTATTAGTTCCCGATGAAGTTTGGTGCTTGTGTTCCTGTCTTAATCGAGTATGATGTTGCCAGATTGGGCACCCTACATTTAGCAATATGGCATCCCATTTTTGGAGAGATTTTATCAATTATTGTGAATTAACGGGAAGAAGAAGAACAAAAATGGGAAATTATTTCAATATTTGCAAAAAGAGTGTAAACAGTTGAACATAGAATAGTAAATATATGTTTTATAAATACTTTTCACGAATTTTTTGTCTGTTTCGTACTGTTCTTTCTTAGCAACTCATGAGACCATTGCTACCAGATAGTGAAAATCCGCCACTTATTGCTTATGTGCCAGTTAGTGGAAGTCAGTTGTTTTCGTTGCAAAGTGCTAAACTAAAATTGCTAGCTTGTAACGAAAACATGCCTTATGTTACTTATTTTGTTTGCAAATGCACGTAAACCTACCGTCCAAATCAAATTTTGAGTTATATGGCACGTTTTTGAAGTTTTGGGTAATTGCTCCAGCCGGCAACGTTACGGCGGCGCTAAATTACGGTTAAGTTTGCCTAACTCGGCCTTGAATGTATTATATTCATACGTACATATTGATGTTTACATGTTCCAAAAGCACACAGAACAAAGAAAAGTAACAATTCGTATGTTAATACATCTAATATAAACACTATACAGAGATATCATATATTTTGGAATTGAATCACATATTTTAATATTTGTACATGGAGGATCATACACAATTAGCAGTTCTCCAACAGGTATTTTTATACATACATACATAAATTTATTAGTTTTTATCCGAATTACACAATGTTTGTTTTCAGTATAAAAGTTCATGAAATTACGTTTTCAAGGTTTAGAGGCAGAACATTTGTTTTCCAGTTGAAGATAATTTATTTTTATGTTTGTAAGTGTCATATTTATATTTTTTGTATTTTATATTTTATTGCATTCATATCGCTTTTTTAATAAAAGAATTTGTCACACTAAAATTATTTACATTCCATTGAGATGCTATTCTCTCCCGATGTTTAATGTTGTACGGATTTATGTGTAACAGATTTACAGTCTGTTAATGAACTAAGGCCCTTATTCATAAAAATTTAATGAAGGTTTGAAGAACGCTTTAACACTGCTAAAGCGTTCCTCAAACTTTCTTTAACTTTTTATGAATAAGTTGTTTAAGTTTGTCAAATACGCATTAGTAGTTGTAAATCTTTATTTCAAATAGATATGTTTACATTTATTTAATTCATTTAGTAGGTCAATGTATATAAATTGATTGCAACATTATACGGCAAGATTATACGGCCATGACATCTTTGTGGTCGGTCGGTGTTTTATATTAGTATTTTTACAATTTTACAATGGTTAAAGTTTACAAAAAGTTACTGAAACATATGGCCCTCTTCATCAAATCCACTGCGTAGTTAAGTGTGCATTCTGGCAATCTCAGTATCCATTTAAAAAAGTACAGTTTTAGTTTATCAGCTTCCAAAGCCAAATCCCCAAACTTGGGCAGCATATGTTTGAATCGACCTACAGACTGCCAGGAAGAGCTTCCACTTCATTGTTAGTTAGAGATATATCCATTCTCTTAAGAAAATTCTACCATGTTATGTTTATCGCTGTTTTTGCCTGTAATGTGTCGATTATGGATTGCAACCAACGTTTAATTGCGTTGCCAAAATTACATTACGGATGGCAACTACCGACAACTTCAGTTGTTAAATGGGGGATTTTTCGGAATATAACGGAAATTAAATGGAAGTTATATTTTTATCATATTTTCAACATTACATTTTTTCGGGTGGTTGTACGTTACATGATGGTTAAAATCACCACAAAACAACAATTTGTGATGTTAATAGAGAAAATGGGGGCTAACCAAAATCTAGCTCGCGGTGTAGGCATATTGGTGAAACCAAACTCACTACGGATGAAGTGTGGCCGAGATGAATTGGAGAGTGCGAGTTTGCAGAATGAAAATACAATGAGCCACTGCCACTCCGGGGTCCGGAAGTCTCCGAGGCGACCTTCTCGGCCTGTGAGACCGCCATGGTAGCTACATGCAAGAGAGCACCCAAAGCTGTGACATTTCCTAAACGAATAAAATACGAGATCTGAAGCTACTACTCTTGCATTTCGCCTGAAAATGTAGTTTCCACGAAGTTGCCGGTGGCGGCGGTGCCCAATCGAATACGCATTAAGTTCCCCACTTGCTCTTCTACGCAGTGTATCTGCTGCTCTCCCCACGCTCCGCTGCGCGATACAGCAAAACTCTTGTCAACTATCCCTCGGCTCCCCTCCATCAGAAAAATGGAAAGAGAGTCTTCGAAGAAGAAGGTTTTGCACTCTCATGAAAAATGGCAGAAACATCGTATAGCCCATTTGAAGCGTTTGTTCACTGTGGCCAATGTCCGCCAGGCATCTCCTTCGGTGAATCATCTAGGTGAATGGCAAAGAGTGTAGATTCATTTTAAAGCAAACCTTAACATCAGAGGTGGTGACATCCTTATCGCCATTGGAGCAGGCGGTGTTTTTGGTGCTAGACAACTCCAAGGTAGTTGTATTACGCAACAATTTCCAAATTTTCTTCCTTAAAAATCCAAGCTTCTTGCTGTGCCAATTTACCCCGTTCCTGAACACCATAACTTTAAACTTATTCTTGTTCACCTCCAGGTTCCATTTATCCCAATATGCTTCCAGTTTCCATATCATATTCTGCAATATTTTAATATCATCGGATATTATTACGATGGCGTCTGCATACATAGGGAGTTTAATGGTTTTCCCTTCTATATTTAGACCTCCTCCCAAGCATTCTTCAATGTCATTTATATATTTTTATTTATTTATTTTATTTATTCATCAAACTGAGCCCTCGTGGGCTATATGTTGACAGTTAATAAAATTTTAGTTTGATAATATCAAAATTATCTAATGAATATATTTCACTAATAATAACCCTAACCGAACGCACACTCTCTCAAACGATGATATACATATTATAATTAATTTAAATGGTGAAACGAATATTGTCAGTGATAATAGACAAAATAGAATTCTAGTTATATTGATCAAAATAATACACGAGCAGTTTATTTCGAAATGCCCGAGGACAAACCGAAATATCTTTAACGCTAAACGAAGGATACCATGTACCCATAAATACTTCCGCTCCGTACAGTATATGATATATGTGCAAGGAGTGAGCCAACATATATTTAATCTGAGTAGGTAGTACGAGTATAACATTGAGATTTAAGTATAAAGTTCAACTTGGAGCAAATATGCGCTATATGCATTGTGAACTGAAGACTGTGGTCAATAACAAAGCCAAGAAAAGTAATGGAGCTTAATGAACTGATAACACTATTTTGAACAGTGATGTTGTGTTCGACATTCTGATTGCGAAAAACATTTGGTTTTGCTAATATTTATCGTGAGTTTATTGCAACGAGCCCATTCACAAATATCATCATCTAAATCAGTCCAATATCATCATCTAAATCAGAAATACAATTTTCAATCGAACCCGACATACATGTGCTAAACAACTGAAAATCATCCGCATATATAGCTAAATCAGAATTTTGTATACAACGACGAACATCATTTACATATAACATGAGCAAGACCGGGCCAAGTATGGAGCCCTGAGGAACACCGGCGAAAATTGGCTTTACATTTGAGCTACGATTATGGCAAAGTACGTATTGCGAGCGTTCTGACAAAAATGAAGAAATAAGTTTACATGATGTGGCTGACAAATTAAACTGGTTATATAGTTTAAAACAAAGAACATTGTGATCATCAGAATCGAACGCCTTACTCAGATCAAGAGCAGCAAGAACTCCAGGATTTCTTCTATCGATAGTACGTCTTATATCGTCGGTAAATTTTACCATTAAAGATGTGGTGCTGCGGTGACGTCGAAAAACTGACTGACAAGGATCAACAAGGGAGAAATAATCCAAGTGTTCAGTTAATTGGTCTTTAATCAACATCTCGAAATCTTTAGACAAAGCAGGTAAAATAGAGATCGGGCGATAATCAGAACAGTTTACGCCGGTTGTACTTTTCTTCCGCAAAGGTGTAATCCTAGCTAACTTCCATGCTAAAGGGAACTTTGACGTCATTGATATTGTATTGAAAATTTGCAGAATATGGTGTTGTACATACGGGAATATCAGTTTGATGAATCGAATTGGTATACCTTCAGTTCCTAAGGCATTGGACTTAATTCTAAATACTGCACTATGTAATTCTATAAGGTTAATGTTCCGAAAGTATAAAGAATTATTGCGGAAATCTGAAAAAGACTTACTAAAATTAGGTACAGAATTAGACGAAACAAATGTAAAATAATTATTTAATAAATCAGCATCTATATCACAGTTAGTACCACAGTAATTATCAGAATCGAGTCACCAGTGGATCGAATTCTAGACCACAGTTCTCTGGAATCAGCTGTGCCATTAACAAGTCTAAGCGCATATTGTATATTATTTGTTCGTGAGTTGGTACCATATACTGCATGAGCATAAAAGCATGATTGGAATTTAGAGATGGAAAATTGAATTGACTATTGCCAATGACAGAAGCTGACCAAAGAGTAATAGATGTCGAATTGTGGATCAAATCGTAGTGAGAAGGCTTGTTATTATGTACAACAGTAAAGTAACAGCGAGTTAATAGAAGTTTAAGTTTTGAATATTTTCTGGAGTCAGATATGTCGCTGTTAAAATCGCCAAGAATAATAACGTTTGTAAATCTTGCGACAATGTCAGTTATATAAGTTTACAGAGCGTCAATGTTTCCATTAGGTAAGTATACTATACCGACAATTAAGCTATAGATTCCGGAAGTAATATTTAAAAATAGTGCTTCACAGGAATTTGGTTGAGACAAGGATGATAAAACCGTTGCTTTCAGATTATTTGAAATGTAAAGGCCAACGCCGCCACCACGCATTCCAGACCGATCAACTCTGAATAGTTTGTAGCATGAAATGCTAACGGCTTTATTAGGCACATATGACTTAAGCCATGTTTCAGACACACCTATAATATTAAGAAACCCATTACTCAATAGGTTGTTCACCTCATCAAATTTGGTTTATGCATTACTTGGCCTAAGCGATTGAGCATTAAAAAGTCAATATTTAGAATGTTTTGACTCGAACAGAATCTTCTGATGTAAGAATCGTCACTGACACCATCACCAATACAATTAACCGAAATCATTTAACATATTTGAGAAAATGTGCGTTAGTAAATACTTAATATTAAAAAAATATATAGAAAGAAGTCATGTAATCATAGCTGACTAAACTGAAAACTAAAGAAAAAGGGGCACCTAGTTTATAATAACCGGATTAGATTACAAGCGCAATCTAACCCTATCACTAACCCTCCCTCCGTACCGAATCTAGGTATAGACTGGAGAATTGAAAAGTTATATCTAGTATGAAGTTATCGGGTCAAATGTTTAACACAATTAACCCGACAATCTCACCCAACCCACCCTACCATATCTAGATCAATTATACAATCTACATGTTACGTATCACATTAAATGAGGCGTTCCAAACGTTGGTGTATCATTCAATACGATTTGCGGAGCGTTGCTTCTGCGGACAAAACGGCGATGAATGACGATGTTGTCTTCCCCACACCTTAATTGCAGCAGGTGCTAAATTATCATTTAGATAGATTCTGGATTCAATGTCTGTAGGCACAACTTGGTTGAGTTTCAGATTTTTTGTTGCAGAGTATTTTTTCATAACTTCATCTCTTTTGATCCCCGAGATGAATTTTATCTGTAATGTCTTTCTGGACTTTCCCAACCAAAAACAGCAATTCAAATAATCCACCTTCAAATTGACGCCAACAGCTTTTGAAATGTTCAAATCCATTTGTTCCGGATCAGTGTTGGATGGTAAACAGTACACCAAAATGTCATTTCTGCAATTTTGTTGCCTTATCCTATGGGTTTCTCGTTCAACCATATAAAATCTCGCATTAACCTTCATTCGAAACTCGTTGTTTTTCAACTTTTTTTTAACGAACGGTCCCAACGCATCCACTCTTACCCGTCCCTTCCGACCGAGAGGGCCACATCCCCATGACTTAGGGATTGCGTACACGCCATGATTCGGACCATGGCGGGTTAATAGTAGAGGGTGGAAATACCAGCTACAGAAACATTTCAACAGCCGGCACCTGCAAATATTCCAAAGTTTTTCTATATATAAACATGTAGTGAACCTCTAAACAAATAACATTAGTCTACTTACATATTTAAAAAAGAGATTATTCTAGATCTAACTGCATCAATTTCTACATCAATGTCAATAACATCATATACAGTGTTAAAATCTTTTCCATCTCAATTGCATCTTTAATGGTGGAGAGGCTGGTATCAATTTCTTTTTTAATATTGGAGAGACTGCGTTCAATCTCCTTTTTGATGTTGGATGGCAAGGTCTCCACTAAAATGTCCAGCTTAGATGATAGTTGGTTCAAAGCTTTCCACACCCTTTCCTCATCATTGACGATACTGAAAGCCAAACATTCGTGGCATATTCATCGAATTGTTTTATTTTTCGCCAATATGTTGAATGCACTTTCTGTTACTTGCGAACAATCATCTCGGTGTTTTTGTAACATTTTCCTTGCAAACAGGGCAAACAGTTGTTGTAGCAGGTGCCATGTTTATAAACAATGTGCGAAAATAACCAAAAGGAAAACACCAAACGAACTTTGACGGCAGCAGCAATTAATTTATGCAATACAATATTTATGTGATACGTATGAGAACAAAATTTATGTTTTCCACACCCTAGACAAATTTAAGTAACGTTTTGATTTAAAATATATTTAAGATAACTATTGTTTTAATTTATAATACACGAAATAGCCAGCAGTAGAAATTATTTACTCTTGCATGGTATAGAGTTGCCAGACAATAGGGGGGCAACACACCCCTGCTTAACGCCCGATTTCGCATTGAAGTACCTGAAAGTTCGTCACCATTCCATACTGCCGACTGAGTACTTGAATATATAGATTAAATCATCTGTATGAATTTGTAGGACACCCCAATCGAGTGTAGCTTGTAAATTAGCGATTTCCTTGATATTAGGTCAAATGCAGCTTTGAAATCCACAACGAAAGCGTATACCTTTTTCTTTTCGGCTAGCTTTATATGAACGATGGATGCTACAATATATATAAAGGGTGATCTAAGTAGAGATACTTTTGTCAATAGCCTTTTTTGACAGATCACGTGTGAGTCGTGTCATGCCGTCATATTATTTTTGTTAAGTATTGTTTGGCATTTCATCATGGAAAGACTTACGCCTGAACAACGTTTACAAATTATTCAGTTTTATTATCAAAATAATCGTTCGCCAATTGCGCTAAGTCCGTTTTTTTTAAATCCAAAAAACACTCCAGTCGACTTACGACCTTGACAACCATGAGCAATATTTTAGCTCTCGTTAAGAGCTATCTTTTTACCATTGACCGACTCCCGATCCGACGTACCGGAATCATCGGTCCATATTTCTTCAAAAATGATGCCGGTGAGAACGTAACCGTCAATGGCGGCCGTTATCGTGCCATGATAACCGACTATTTGATGCCTGAAATTGAAGCTCGTGATCTCGGCGACATTTGGTTTCCACAAGACGGCGCCACTTCCCACACATCGCATCTATCAATGGATTTATTGAGAGAACACTTCGGTGAGCAGATAATTTCACGTTTTGGGCCGGTCGATTGGCCACCAAGATCGTGTGATATCACACCGTTAGACTTTTTCCTGTGGGGATATGTAAAGTCTAAAGTTTATGCGAACAAACCCGCTTCGATTCAGACCTTGGAGCAAAACATCACGCGTGTAATTCGCCAGTCGAAATGCTCGAACGAGTCATCGAAAATTGGACTCAATGGATGGACCGCGGCCAACATTTGATAGACATAATCTTCAAAAAATAAATGCGAAAGAATGTTCTTTCAAATGATAATAAAAAAGTAGGGAACCTCATGCATGCTAGGCACGAGAGCTGCTATATATATTTCTGGCCTAATAATGAAAATGCGAATATTTGTCATCAAAACTGGTTTTATTGTTTTTCAAAGTATTCTCCAGCATGATTTATACACTTTTGCATGCGCTCAAACCAATTGTCGAAGCACTTTTTCCACTCCTTTTTCCACTATCTATGTTGATAGTCAAGCTGCTCTGAAGGCACTGAACTCCAACGTCATTAAATCCAATTTTGTAACTGATTGCATATTAAAAATGCAAAAATGAACAGTTAACGTCAAGCTCTGCTGGGTTCCATGACACTGTGACATCACCGGAAACGAGAAGGCTGATGAGCTCGCACGGAATGGGTTAGCGATGGAAACTACTAGTGCGGTCGTTCCCGTGGCGATCGGATCTCTGTTCCGGAACGACCCGTGTCATACTCGACCAAGGATCGCTAACTCAGCTACAGCTGTAGGTTTAGGTTAGGATGGCAGCCGTTTTCTTTTTTTTCTTCAGCTCACAGGTCCTATTGTTACCAGGGGCTAAAATGCCCTTCATCGAAACCAACCTGTTTGATATACAAATGTATCGATAGCACGAATATTGGTACTGGAAAGATCTGTTAGGCTGCCTAGAAAGGCCGACCCCAGTAGGTCCAGTCGTCGTTTACTCAAAGCGGGACAGTCGCATAACAAGTACTCAATGCTCTCCACTTCTTCCTTATCTCCACAGCTTCTGCAGAAGTCATTGGAGTTAATTCCCAATCTTCTGGCGTGTTCACCGATCAGGCAGTGTCGCGTCAGAACTGATACTAACGTAGACAAGCTTTTCCTTTCTAGTGCGAGGAGATATTTTGACCTTCTCAGGTCATACCTTGGCCAGATTTGTCTAGCTACCCTACACGTGCCGATTGGTGTCCATCTTTCGTTGGACTGCCTGATTGCCTATTGCCTAAACCAAAGCTTGCACGTGGATAGTGGCGCACCAATATATGCAAATTCTTCGAGAAAATGTAAAGTCGTCCCTTTCCTAGCAAGTTCATCGGCTTTGCAGTTCGCCGGGATATCCCTATGCCAGGCACCCATATGAGGTGTATATTAAACTGCTCAGCCATCTCGTTAAGAGATCTGCGGCAGTCGAGGGCTATTTGCGAATTTAGGGATGTGGCCTCCAGAGAATTGATGGCAGCCTGGCTGTCCGAGTAAATGACAACGCCAGTGTTGGTTACTATGTTCCGACTCAGCCACTTGGCGACTTCCCATATTGAAGACACTGCAGGTATCTGGTAGTCTGTGAGCTATATCCAAATTAAGTTCTTCACAGTGTACTCCGAAGCCAACCTTTTCATCAAGCTTCGAACCATCCGTATAGAAGTGGAGATGGTTTCTATTTCCGGGTATTACGCCATCCCATTCATCCCTGGCTGGTATCATAGTGATGTGGTTCCTCTCAAAGGTGCGTACCGTTGATATATAGTCCACTCGGTCGGCTACCATAGCACTACACTTTCATATCCTCATGTGACCGTAGTTCTTGTACCTCCACATTGATAGGCAGTTTAATATTAGTGCCGCTTTGGTTGCAACTTCTCTCGCCACAACATTAATCGGCAGTATATGGAGAAGGGCTTGTAGAGACTCAGTCGCTGTAGTCCTTAACGCTCCGCTTATGCACAGGCAGGCAGTTCTCTGAACCCGTAATAGCAGGTTTATGATGGTTAGTTTGTCAGTTGCCGTCCACCATACCACAATGCTGTATAACAGTATTGGACGAACCACTGCTGTATATATCCAATGGACAATTTTAGGAGTGAGGCCACACCGCGACCCTACAGCCTTCCTGCAGGAATATAGGGCGATGTTGGCCTTCTTTACACGTTCCAGTACGTTTAGTCTGAATGACAGTTTCCTATCCAAAATTATTCCTAAAAATTTTGCACTTTCAGAAAAGACAAGACCTGTTTCATTTATCCGAGGAGGAGGGTCCACATGAGGGACATTATTCATCCTAGTAAAGAGAACCAATTCTGTCTTGTTTGGGTTAACACCCAAACAGCTGCTTCTGGCCCATCTAGCCAACTTGTTCAGAGCCACCTGTAGAATATCTCGGAGGATGTTTTCGAATTTGCCACTCACTGCGATTGCCAGGTCGTCCGCGTATACCACGACCTTGCAGCCACAACGTTCTAGATCTAGCAGGATTTCATTCACCGCTAGGTTCCAAATATGTGTGGTCCCTTTGTTTACATACCTTATTAGAGTTGTGGACCCAAGACATGCTGTTATGCGTCTTCTGTTGAGTAGTCTTTGAATTAGACTAATCAAGCTAGAGTTCACCTTTAGATGTGACAATGCCGCGATTACCGCATCTGGGTGTATGTTGTTAAAAGCCCCTTCTATGCCAAGAAACGCCACCATGGTGAATTCTTTGAAATCTAGAGACGATTCGATGTAGACTTTCTCACAAGTTCGTGCAGGGACGATTCTGTAGACCTTCCCTTATTGTAAGCATGTTGGTTCACCGACAGGAGTTTCGTATCCTGGTTTTCCCTAATGAAATAATCTAAAAGTCTTTCTATTTCAATAGGAAAGAGGATAGGCTAATTGGTCTGAAGTCTTTTGGTTTAGTGTGTGATACCATCCCCGCTTTGGGTATGAATACCACTTTGGTATCCCTCCATCGATTCGGGATGCATGAAAGCCTAATACAGCCTACATAAATTTTCTGCAGCCAGGGGATAATGTACTTCAACATTTTCTGCATTTCTGCTGGAGTGATGCCGTCTGGGCCAGGTGACTTGAAGGGCTCAAAGCTGTTTATAGCCCAGCTTATTCTAGATCTCTCAGTCAACAAGCTAGCGACGCTCGCAGTCCACTCGCACTCTTGTTGGCCCTGTTGATCCTCGGGCTCTGTTGATGAGTTCCCCGGGAAATGTGTGTCGAGCAGTACACTTAGCGATTGCTCCCTGTTTTTTGTCCAGTTGTTTGCCTCATCCTGCAAATACCCCACATGCCTCGCGGCGTCGGAGACCTTTTCCACTTCGCCACAGAAGGAATGCCAAGAGCGTCTTTGCGCCTTTCTAAGCTCCTTCTTATAGATCTTGAGTTGCCCTTTATATGCATCCCAATCATTAAAGGCTCCAGTAGATTTCGCCTTGTTGAATAGCTTGTTGCAGGTCTCTTTTCTTGTCGTTAGCTCAGAAGTCCACCATTGAGGTTTAGTTTTACCCTTGTACCTTGTTTTTGGACAGACTTCTTCAAGGAACTATTGAATGATGTGGTGATATGCTCGACCAGATTTTCCAGACCTGCTTTGTCATTCGGTTCATAAAGAAGTTTAGAGTTGCGGACCTTTTTAAAATTCTTCTCATACAGGTGCCACTTTGTCTTCCTCAGGCGCTTTTTCGGCGAGTTTGAACTGTATATAGCGACCGCTGTATCTACCAACTGTTTTTCCACCAGGTGAGCAATTCATGTCAGCCGTTTTGCTCAGCCTACTGTTAATAATGGCTGGCATCGAGCAGAATACTAGCCCAACTTCCACCGAGGTCACAATCTGCTCGGTCTGTCACACCCCGATCCACCGCAATCTCGCTCAGGTCCAGTGTAACAAATGTCACAACTGGTGCCACTTTAGAAGATGCCCTGGACTCGACAGTCATCGCGACTGGTCGATAAATTTTGTGGACAGTTGTTGTGGTCATTTGCAACATGCTACGAATGATCCTATTGCATCTACATCTTCTGTCGCAACAGTAACACAACGGTCGCTGTACCAAACTCTGTCGTGAACACACCATCTAGCAGACGACCTGGCACCCAACATGGTCATCTCAATTCGCACTGGAGGTATCGAATTGGATAGTCGTTGCTGATCAGTCGTAGTGAACGGACGTGTTTAGCACAGAGCGGATAGTTAAAATCTATTACGCAGTACCTATTACGCAATCGCTAAAACAAAACAAAGTCTGGAAGGCCTACATCGTAGTACCTATTACGGTCTAACACAGAAAAAAAATTCATTGACGGGGATGCCTTCGCGTTCCGATGGAGCGGGGTTCCCCAATCGTCCTACTGTCCGTCCGTTGGTCTTGGCCAAAGCCGACCACACCAAACATGGTGAAAATTTCCCCCCAGTACTCACAACAGGTGGTACGGTGAGGGGAAAACGTCAGGTCCGACCGTCAAAACGGAAGCACAATGAGCAAATGAGCACCGGATAGCGCCCAGAGTTTTGACGAAGTTGGAGGCTGTTGAGGTTCCGACTCTTACCGAAAAACAAAAAGAGTCACTTACCTGGTCTAAAGGCGTCGTAGATGCTTCTAAGGCCAATCTGCCGGCTGAAAGAGCCACAAATTCAGCTGTGTTAACGGCTAATAAAGTCAAAAGAATCAGATCACCTGATGAACCCCTGCCTTCGAAAAAGGCAAGAGGCCCTAATGTCACCATCAACAGGACACTCACCAAGCCCTTCAATGAAGTGGCGAAGGAGAGTCTAGTGATGGCCGTTATAGACAGAAGTAGTGAGGATGGATCCATTCTCAAGGACAAATGGAGCCATGTGCAATCAGCCATTATGGCTCATTACCTCGATGTCCGTAGAGAAATGCCGGTCACACCACCAATCTGCAACGATGCAGGATGGCATGAGGGGAGAGTAAAGCTCTTATATTTCGGTGATGCCAGATCAGTAGACCTGTATAAGGCTGCTCTGAGTCGAGCGGGTGAGGTGTGGCCGGGTGCCCAGTTGGATGTTGTCGAAAAAAACAACATCCCTAGTCACCCTAGAGCCATCACCTGGGTTACAGAAGATCCCTCCAACCCGGCTGACATATTAGAAATAATAAAAGATTCCAATCCTGGTCTGCCCGCCCATAATTGGAGAATCAGCAAGGTGGGTGAGGCGGATGGTAAAAAGCGGCAGGTCAATTTGATCCTTAACGCTGAATCCACCTCCCATATACAACGTGCAAGTGCAACCCTACAGTATGGCTTCGAGACTATAGTCTTGAAGGTATACAAGCAGGATATAGTTCCCACTGCGGAAGGTGAGTCGTCCACCGTGGTTGATACACAGCTTTCTGGAAGTTCGGAGGTATCCACGCCCATTATTTCGGGTGACTCCAACTCTAACAGAAGATCTGTAACGTCCTACTCTGAGGACGAAAGCTCTACTTCTGACACAGAGGGGCTGAGGGGAGTCTCCGGACTCTTTGACGCATCTGGCGTGGACACGCTTCTCGATGATACGGACGAAGAGTTCGATAACACCCTTGTCGGGGTGGATGTTAATCTGTCAATTACCAATGATGGTAAGAATTTTACAGATTAACCCCCATCACGCTAAAGCAGCCTCAGCGGCTCTATTGCTGCGCCTGTCCACAGGTGCAGTAGATATCGTCCTGATACAGGAGCCCTACGCAGTGGGAGGAAGGGTGTGCGGCATCAGGACACCCAACTTTAAACTGCTTGTGGCCAACTGTGAAGGCACTCCAAGAAACTGCATTTTGGCCAGGAAAGATCTAAGTATCTTTCTCCTGGCTAATTTAAGTGGTAAAGACCAAACATCTGCTAGTCTGGAGATCGGTAATCGCATATATTGAATGGTCTCCAGTTACTTGCCGTATGAAGCTGTAGTACCGACTGCTCTATTCAGGGAAGTAGTAGAAGAAGCAACGTCTGACGAGGTCGAGCTGATTGTTGGCGCAGACACGAACGCTCATCATACTATCTGGGGTAGTACGGATATAAACAATAGGGGTGATTCGCTTCTTGACTTTATTCTAACTACCAACCTAAGTAACAGGTAATAAACCGACCTTTACAATTAAAGACAGACAAGAAGTACTAGACGTAACGTTTGCTACTGACCGGCTGTCAGACAAAATTATTGGGTGGAATGTACTGAACGACTACTCATTCTCAGATCACCATTATATTGAGTTCAAACTCGCAGAAAAAGCGGCTGAACCTGCCGTCCACAGAAATGTGAGAAAGACAAAGTGGCACCTGTATGAAAAGAATTTCAAGAAAGTCCTCAACTCCAAACATCTGTACGAACCGAATGACAAAGCCGGTCTGGATAATCTGGTCGAGCATATCACCACATCATTCAATAGTTCCCTTGAAGAAGCCTGTCCAAAAACAAGGTACAAGGGTAAAACTAAACCCCAATGGTGGACTTCTGAGCTAACGGCTATGAAAAAGACCTGCAACAAGCTATTCAACAAGGCTAAATCTACAGGGGTCGCTAATGTTTGGGATGCCTATAAAGAGCAACTCAAGATCTATAAGAAGGAGCTTAGAAAGGCGCAAAGACGCTCTTGGTATACCTTCTGTGGCGAAGTGGAAAAGGTCTCCGACGCCGCAATGCTGAGGAAAATATTATCAGCTTTACCCTGTACAGTGGGTTACTTGCAGGATGAGGCAAATAATTGGACCAAAAACAGCGAGCAGTCGCTCAATGTACTGCTCGACACACATTTCCCGGGGAACTCTCTAACAGAACCAGAGGATCAGCAGGACCAACAAGAGTGCGAGTGGACTGCGAGCGTCGCTAGCTTGTTTACTGAGAGATCCAGAATAAGCTGGGCTATTAATAGCATTGAGCCCTTCAAGTCACCTGGACCAGACGGCATCACTCCAGCAGAAATGCAGAAAATTTTGAAATACATTATCCCCTGGCTGGAGAAAATGTATGTAAGCTGTATCAGGCTTTCATACATCCCGAATCGATGGAGGGATTCCCAAGTGGTATTCATACCAAAAGCGGGGAAGATATCACACACTAGGCCAAAAGACTTCCGACCAATTAGCCAATTCTCCTTCCTATTGGAAAGTCTGGAAAGACTTTTAGATTATTTCATTAGGGAAAACCTGGATACAAAGCTCCTGTCGGTGAACCAACATGCTTACAATAAGGGGAAGTCTACAGAATCAGCCCACGAACTTGTGAGCACTATCGAATCGTCCCTGCATTTCAAGGAATTCACCATGGTGGCATTTCATGACATAGAAGGGGCTTTTAACAACATTCACTCAGATGCAGTAGTTGCGGCACTGTCACATCTAAAAGTTAACTCTAGTTTGATTAGACTAATTCAAAGTCTGCTCAACAGAAGACGCATAACAGCATGTCTTGGGTCCACAACTCTAACAAGGTTTGTAAACAGAGGAACCCCACAAGGAGGAGTACTGTCTCCACTAATTTGGAACCTAGCGGTGATTGAAATCCTGCTAGATCTAGAACGTTGTGGCTGCAAGGTCGTGGCATATGCGGACGACGTTGCAATCGCAGTGAGTGGCAAATTCGAAAACGTCCTCCGAGACATTCTACAGGTGGCTCTGAACAAATTGGCTAGATGGGCCAGAAGCAGCGGTTTGGGCGTAAACCCAAACAAGATATAATTGGTTCTCTTTACTAGGATGAATAAAGTCCCACATGTGGACCCTCCACCTCGGATAAATGGAACAGATCTAGTTTTTTCTGAAAGTGCAAAATTTTTAGGAATAATTCTAGAAAACTGTTATTTAGTCTTAACGTATTGGAACGTGTAAGGAAGGCCAACATCGCCTTATATTCCTGCAAAAAGCTGTAGGGTCGCGGTGGGGCCTCTCTCCTAAAATCGTCCACTGCATATATATAGCAGTAGTTCGTCCTATACTGCTATACGGCATTGTGGTATGGTGGACGGCAACTGACAAACTAACCATCACCAACCTACTAACAAAGGTTCAGAGAACAGCCTGCCTTAGCATAAGCGGAGCCTTAAGGACTACAGCGACCGAGTCTCTACAAGCCCTACTCCATATACTGCCGATTAATATTGTGGCGAGAGAAGTTGCAACCAAAGCGGCAATAAGATTAAACTGCCTATCACTGTGGAGGTACAAAAACTACGGCCACATGAGGATATCAAAGTGTAGTGCTATGGTAACCGACCGAGTGGACTATATACCAACGGTGTACACCTTCGAGAGAAATTACATCACTATGATTCCCGCCAGAGATGAATGGGTTGGAAGAATACCAGGTAATAGAAACCATCTCCACTTTTACACGGATGGTTCGAAGCTTGATGAAAAGGTTGGCTTCGGAGTACACTGTGCAGAGCTTAGATTGGATATAGCTCACAGACTACCAAATACCTGCAGTGTCTATCAAGCCGAAATAATGGCAATATGGGAAGTAGCCAAGTGGCTGAGTCGCAACATAGTAACCAACACTGGCGTTGTAATTTACTCGGACAGCCAGGCTGCCATCAATTCTCTGGAGGCAACATCCCTAAATTCACAAACAGCCCTCGACTGCCGCAGATCTCTTAACGAGATGGCTGAGCAGTTTAACATACACCTCATATTGGTGCCTGGGCATAGGGATATCCCGGGGAACTGCAAAGCCGATGAACTTGCTAGGAAAGGGACGACATTACAAATTCTCGAAGAATTTGCATATATTGGTGCGCCACTATCCACGTGCAAGCTTTGGCTTAGGCAAGAGGCAATCAGGCAGTCCAACGAAAGATGGACAGAAATCGGCTACTGCAGAGTAGCTAGACAAATCTGGCCAAGGTATGACCTGAGAAGATCAAAATATCTCCTCGCACTAGAGAGGCAAAGATTGTCTACGTTAGTATCAGTTCTGACGGGACACTGCTTGATCGGCGAACACGCCAAAAGATTGGGTATTGACTCTAATGACTTCTGCAGAAGCTGTGGAGATGAGGAAGAAGTGGAGAGCATTGAGCACTTGCTATGCGAATGCCCCAACAATAAAACCAACTGGAATGGCTTTACAAATGCGGTAGGCAACGCCATCAGTCTACTGCCGCCCCCTCGTGTGCCAGAAAGGGAGAGAGAGAATATCGAGACAAACCATTCTCAAGGCGGCCAGACGCTTCATCCCCGCAGGAAGAATACCGAGATGTAGACCAGGTTACCCCACGGCTGCTACGCGCCTCGCTGATCAACGCGACCTATTGAGTCAAAGCAACCCAAGTGACCACAGGATCATGTCCATGACGGAAGAGATTAACTCTCTCATCAATCAGCACCGTCGAGAAAAGTGGATTGATCATCTTAACAACTGCGATGCTGGTTCGCATAAGCTTTGGTCTACGATTAAAGGTCTATCTGGAGTACGCAAAACCCAGTGCAATATCGCTATATCTTTCGATGGCTCTACACATGCAGATGCAAAAAAATGTGCCAACAAGTTCTGTCAGCAGTTCATCGCTCAACAGAACAGGTCTATTAGAGCTATCCTTAGGAGAACCAAGAAACTCCCCCAAGAGCCCATGCCACGCTCCTTCGCTGTAACGGAAGTAGAAGCCATTATCTCCAAGGCAAAACCATATAAAGCTCATGGACCAGATGGCATCTCCATGGTCATGCTGAAGCACCTTGGTCCAATAGCACTCAGATTTCTTGCGCAACTCCTAAGCCTCTCGGTTAACCAATTGATTATCCCTGACGTCTGGAAAGTTGCGGAAGTCATCCCCATTCCAAAACCAGACAATCCAGCCAACATCGGAGAATCATACGGCCCAATCTTCCTACTCTCACCACTGGCTAAAGTTTTGGAGTCACTGCTACTACCCAGCATGACTGAGCACTTCCCGTTAGCTAACCACCAGCACGGATTTTGGAAAGAGCATAGCACTACGACGGCCCTTAACAATATCACCACTCACATCGCGAATGGCCTCAATCAGAACCTGCCCCCTGAGCGCACAGTGATCGCTGCGATCGACCTATCTAAAGCTTTTGACACAGTGGATCACTCGGATCTGATAGGTGGTATTCTGGACTCCACATTGCCCAATATTACAAAGCGCTGGCTTTGTAATTATCTCAATGGCACACAGGCATTTGTGGAGTTTCGAGGCAAAAACTCCAAATACCGCAAGATGAAAATGGGCGTACCACAGGGAGGAGTAATATCACCACTGCTCTTCAACCTGTACCTTGCGAAGCTCCCTGCCCCACCACCGAATGTCAAGATGATATCGTCTGGCGTAGATATTGATGAGGTATGCGCCAGAATCACGACCTACCTGGCCTCCATCTTTTCATTCACGCAGGAGAGGAAATTAACCATATCGCCGTCTAAATCAACAGTTACCCTGTTTACGTCCTGGACCAAGGAGGTGAGGAGAGAATTAAAAATCACTGTCGACGGAAGAACAATACCGACGTTGCAAAACCCGAAAATACTAGTTGTTGTGTTTGACAATCTCCCCACCTTCTCAAAACACGCCCCATACATCAACACCAAAGTCCAAGCCAAAAACAAAATACTTAAGGCACTAACTGGCACCACATGGGACAAAGAAAAAGAGACGTTGATAGCGACATACAAAGCCATCAGTCGCTCCGTCTTAAGCTATGCTGCCCCAGTCTGGACTTCTTTTGTAGGCGGCACCCAATGGCGAGCATTGCCGACGACGCAAAACAGTGCTATGAGAATTGCCACCGGATGTGTCCAGATGTCGAGTGTGGACCATGTACTGGAGGAGACAAAGATGCTGTCGGTAGAACAACATAATGTGTTGCTTGCTAGACAACATCTTCCGGCCTACCATCTGCCTGGTCATCCAAACCATCACATTGTGATGCAGGATCCACCTCCACGACACATCCGGAAGGACATCAGGCGCTACGGCCCGGACATCCAAGACGTTATACCATCAGACGTCAACCGATCGTCAATCGCAGTAGGCCTGAAACAGCTGCACACGATGGCGGTAACGCAAGCCGTCGCAAGTTACAGCCTCAATAAGGTCCTTCAAAGTCATCCTCCGGCAATCTCAGATAGTGAAAAACTTTTGCCCAGATCAACGAGAACCATCTTAGCTCAACTCAGATCTGGATGGAGCAATATTCTAAACTCCTACCGAGCTAGAATAATCCCGGGCACTGAAGACCAATGCCCAAGCTGCCGACAAAGCCCACACAATACAGCACATCTGTTTGCATGCCCCAGCAAACCTACAAACCTGCGTCCTCATGACCTTTGGGTCAATCCGGTGGAAACGGCAAATTTCTTGCAACTTTCACAATCCCACATCACCTCATAACATCACACAACAACATCATCCCACACATCAACATCCATCATCCCACAAATCAACACATCCCTCATCCCACATATCTCACACACCATATAATAACAATCTATAATATCTTCCATTGGGAAAAACAGTTGGGAACAGAAGACCTGTTGCAACAACAACAACAACTAGTGCGGTGTCATCACTGTATCCACCAATGTGTGAGTTCTTCGGCATGATAAAGCGCTTCTACAGGGATCAAGATAACCAGAATTGGTTAGCCAGTTTACATCAAAGTGGCAACGAGGCACAGAAGACTACTGTCGTCTCTGTTCGGACGAAGAGGAGCTTGAAACGATCGAGCACCTTCCTTGCCAATGTTATGTTCTTTCTAGAAGAATACACTGTTACCTAGGTGACTTTACGATCGAAGATCACGAAGCTCTGTCATCGCAAAAAATCGTCAGCATCCTCAATTATATTAGCTGCCTGAAGTGGCTGGGGTGACAACCGCTCATCCATCTGCCTAAACGACATTGTCTACTGCAGGAACTTCTCTACCCTCTCCTCCCTTAATTCAACATTTCTTTTTTCCGCTCTTCTCACTTATTATTGGCGTCCCCCTCCACCCACTCTCATTTTTCAATCTATAATTTTTTCTGCTTTTTTCTCCAAATCTTCAATTATTTACAGGACTAACACAACCTAACCTACTTATCATTCTCCATATGAGTACTCCTGTACTTGTTAAGGCACTTAAAAGTATGTTTTTTATGTTCGAACGGTCCTAACGCTGCCACTCTTACCCGCCCTTCCGACCAAGGGATCCACATCCCCATAACGTAGGGATTTTGTACACACCATGATCCGAACCATGGCGGGTGGAATACCAGCTACAGAAAATATCAACAGCCGGCACATGCATATACAAATTTAATATAAATTCTCAAAATAATAGATTTTTACTAAATAAAGACATGCAGAAAAAATACATTATACTACTACACATTTAAATACGAGATAATTCGTGATTTCACTGTGTCGATTCCTATATCAAAGTCAATAATATCGTATAAAGTCTTAAAATCCACACACATTGTACGGATGGGATCTGCTGATGCATTATTAGTACGTTCAAAATCAATATGTAATAATTGGTAATATCTGGATGATCTGAATGGAATATTAAATCTAATCTTAGAAAGAATGTAATCGAAAGATACATCACCTTTTATTACCTTTAGAATCGTTGTAGAGTTCAGCATAATACGTCTGCTCCTAAGAGTAGGAAGTCTTATCAAACTCAACCTACTAGTGTATGTAGTGTGGAAGAACAAAATCACTATACCAGTGAAGGTGTAGCAAAGAAAATAATAAAAATTGCTTCTGAACAGATTCGATCTTGTCGATGTATGTCCCATATTGAGGGTCCCATACAACGGACCATAAACATTGTTCACCATTGTAATTATGTGATTATTGAAATGGAGTTTAGGATCCATCAATATACCAAGATCCACAAAGGTCTCAACAGTATCTAAATTGGAACCATTAAGACCAAATTTAAATGGGATAGTTTTCGACCTAGAGAAACATATGTGCTTACATTTCCTCAAATTAAGGTCCGTGCAATTAATATCACACCAATGACCAAAGTTATCTAAAACATTTTGAAGTGTCATAGAATCTTCAGTTGCATTATAAGAGAAAAATATCTTAACATCATCCGCATACATCAATAGTCTAGAATTAATAATTGATTCTGGTAAATCATTGATAAATAGAAGACACAGCACAGGGCCAATATGACTACCCTGGGGCACCCCAAAAGGAACCACAATCGTTATCGATTATCCAGATAAGAGGATATCCAACTCAACAAGCTGTTACTAAAACCAACGCGCTCAAGCTTATATAAAGGGTTTTCCAACATGAGGTATTATTTTTGTATTCAAAGAAAAATGCCATTTTTTGAGATAAATGGTCGGATGTTTATTTCAAAATAAAGAGGAAGGTATGCCGTTAATAATGAAAAACAACATCAGCCAAATGGCCACGCTTACAGGACCATATCCTTTTCATGAAATTTTCCATAACCAAATCGCAAAGTGGCTGCACTATGTCCTCGATAGCCTCACGAATTCTATATTTGAGGTCTTGAATGACGCTGGGCTGTTGGCGTAGACCTTATCTTTCACGTGACCCAAAAGGAAGAAGTCGCAAGGTGTTAAATCACAATATCTCGGTGGTCAATTGTGATCACCTCTTCGAGAGATAACACGCTCCGGAAACTTTTCCCGTAACAGAGCAATGGTTTCGTTGCTATTGTGGCACGTAGCGCCGTATTGTTGAAAGTAAACGTTGTCCAGATCAATACCATCCAACTCCGACCATAAAAATCATTAATCATCTCTCGATAGCGCAATCCATTCACCGTAACTGTTGATCCAACCTCATTTTCGAAAAAGTAAGGTCCAATGACCAATGATTTCGTATCGTTCGTATCGTTTTTTTGTTAGATCGTTTTTTGATCGTTTTGTATCGTTCGATGATCGTGTATCGTTCCATTTTTAGTAATGGCGTAGTTTCTACTTGTCAAATGTCAAAGAATAAAAGCTTCAAAGGTGACAGCTACCGAAATACCGGGTGATACAAAATAACACCTCTTGTTGGAAAACCCTGTAATAAGAGTTTGTGATTAACTCTAGCCTTACTAAAATCGGTATAAACTACATCTGTCTGTTTACCAAGCACGAATTCTTTAATTAGCTGGGAAGTAAATTGAACTAAACTCGTCATAGTTGAAAGTCCCTTCCGAAATCCATGCTGGAAAGGACTAAGAATAGACGATACACTATGCGATAAAATTTCAGTGACCATTTTCTCAAAAAGTTTTGTGATAATACTTAATTTCGCAATACCTCGATAATTCAACACATCTATCAAGCTTCCTGATTTATGAAGTGGACTTATGAACGAATTTCTCCAAGTAGATGGAAAATAGCCAAACCTTATTGAATTGTTAAATAATAGTGTAAGCGGGACAGCAAGATTTTGATCACAAGATTTTAAGATTATACTTGGTATACCATCAGGCCCAGCACTGTTATAGAATTTAAGCTTGCCTAAGTTTGACGATACTACTGATAAGAAACGTTGATACGAAAAGACGTGTAATTTAAGCCGGTCTTAAAAAAAATTAAATTGTTTTGAATCCCTAAATCACTAAAAAATCTCACTAACTCATTTCACTTTGCATTCTTTATCTGCATACCATATTATCATTTTAATAAATCAAAGATAAACAAATAAACAGAATTAAAATACCATTTGTGGCTGTGAAACAGTGAAGAAAATAAATAATAACAAAAAAAAGAAGAACAAGCACCTCTATTTCTCTCTCATTATGGCTGAAGTTCCCATCACAACTACTGCAACCAATACTAATACATCTCCAGGAGAGATGTTGCTCATGGCGCCACAACGCATAAGAGATGGAATAACCACGAGCGAAGGGAATGTAAACAAAACTCCGCGACTGTTAGGGTACGACTCTCCAATCCGAATAATGCAGCTCATGGACAAACGGTTTGAAAAACAGTTGGGGCAAATTAAATCTCTTATAACAGAGAGTGATTCGCGTCTCTTAACTGTCATAGACAACAGTATACGAGACATTAAAAGAGACATGCACAAACTCCATGATAAAATAGCGAGTCTCACAGAAAGAGTAGACAAAGTTGAAACACTCGCAGACAAAATTGAAGCTTTTAAGGACGATATTGATCAAGTTCAACAAATGAAAACTGATATATTAGATATTAAGGCAAATCAACGTAAATATGATAACTTACAGGTTGCATGTGATCTTCGTATAAGCGGAGTGCCTTTAATAAATGGAGAAGATTTATTCCAAATATTTAACAATATTGGGATTTCGTTGGGATTTGTCTTTTCTTTAAAAGACTGCAGGATTCGCTTTTACAGTGCATCTTTCACAAGCAAAAAACTCAGTGCGACCTTTACAAAATGTAATGAATTAACGAACTGGCATGTTGCAGTATAAAGTGAATATGGGCATTTCTAAAGAAATGTCAACCGCAGCCAAAACCTTTTTTATAGGGAATCTATGAAATTTTACTAATTTAAACAAAATTGACATTTATTCATAGCACATTTTGAAATATTCGAGTGCAATGTCAATTGCAAAATTTATTTTTTAAACATTTGTATTGCCTGTTATGTTTTGATTAATGATCTATCTTTTAAATCTCGATTAATATAGGGGTTTCAAACAAGAGGTGTTATTTTGGTATTCAAAGAAAAATGCAATTTTTTGAGATAAATGATCGGATGTTTATTTCATAATAAAGAGGAAGGTATGCCAGCCTTCAGCCAAATGGCCACCACGACCACGTTTACAGGACCATATCCTTTTCATGAAATTTTCCATAACCAAAACAAAGTGGCTGCCCTATGTCCTCGATCCAACCTCATTTTCGAACAAGGTCCAATGACCCCGCCGGACCTTAAACCGCACCAAACAGTCACACGTTGAGGATGGAGAGGCTTCTCAAGAATAACTCTTGGGTTTTCCGAGCCCCAGATGCGACAATTTTGCTTGTTGACGTAGCCACCGAGGTGTAAATGGGCCTCATGCGAACTGTGACTGCAAGATTTTCACCATTTTTGTAGTGAATTTTAATAATTTCAATGCGTTGTTGAATCGTGTATCGTTCCATTTTTAGTAATGGCGTAGTTTCTACTTGTCAAATGTCAAAGAACAAAAGTTTCAAAAGTGACAGCTTCCGAAATACCGGGTGATTCAAAATAACACCTTATGTTGGAAAACCCTATATTTAAAGAATATAAGAAAAATAATTTTAGTTGTGAAAATAAATATATTGAATATATCATAAATCATTTATTATCAACCTTTGGATGTCTAGTTGCATAAAAAGTAAACAAATAAACATAAAAAGAATGATGGAATAAAATGTCGCACGCGACATGTCACGTGCGAATGTGATTAAAATTCGCTGAAATCAGTGTTTGATTTGTTTGCTTTGAAAGCGACTTCTGTTTTTGTCGCATGCGAATGTCTTGGTTTTTTGTAATTATCTTGAAAACGAAGATTGGCCAAAATCAACCTTAGCATCAATTATAGTGCTAATCAATATTTCTGGCTGAATGTATATACACATTGTTCTGAATAATAATTTTAATACGAAACATTAGGAAATACGGCAATATCGAGGAGCATCGAAAATGTGATACTTTGTTTTGGATATAGACGAATTGTAGTCTAAGGTAAGGTTAAGGACGTGCGGTACTCCACCATTGCTGGCGTGCACCACTTCACTCGGTGACCATTTGGTCCATTGTGTTCGTCCATAGAGTTCGAAAAAAATGAAGGTGGTGATGAGTATAGATAATATAGAGGAGGCTTTTTAGGAGAGGGGGAGTACCAAGACCTCGCCTGTTGATGCAGATTAATAAGCTGATGTCAAACCATTCATCTCAAGCAATCTATGAAGCCCATGATACCATCAATATCGTGGGATGATAGAGTTTCCAGATTTTGTATCGTGTAATCACCTAGGTAGAGATGTCTTCGTCTTGATAGAGAAGGACATTGACAGAGAAGGCGTTCGATTGTCTCCAGTTCCTCCTCATTTCAGTAGTCTGCAGAATCACACTGCCAACTTGATGTTAAAGATCTACCATTACAGTGGCCAGTCAGGGTGCTTATTAAACGAACTGTGATGTTAAGAAGATCTTTGGTTATAGAGATGGCTGGCCATAGAGATTTAGTGAATTTACAGTCAGATCTGCTCGACAATTTCTGGTTTGCCAGGTCTTTGTAGAAACTCTATATGTTCCTGAAGAATATGCATAAGGGAGGAAATAGTGATGGCTTAACCCTTGCAGCGTCCATCGCTGATTTATTTCGCCCGAGTTCGTCAGCCTACTCGTTCCCCGCGATATCACAATGTCTGAATACCCAGCACAGTCTGATTATGTCTGTCAATTGCTGTAGTTCCAATCGGCACTCATTAACCACCTTTGACTTAATAGTGGTTGACTTCAGTGCCATCAGATCAGGCTGGCTGCCAACATAGACTGTTATGTGATCATCTTGCTTGAGTTTTAGTCCATTTATCAAGCTGAGGGCTTGCAGTATAGCAAAGACCTCTGCCTGGAAAACGCTGCAGGTGTCGGCTAATCTGTGAACGTATTTATGCCAAGAGATTCGCTGAAAAAGCGTGCCCCTGTGCCTACAACCATATTTGAACCGTCAGTGTATATTGCATGGCCCTCTGTTCTGTCTGTTCTGCGGGGGATCATTATGTCGAGATTTGAGTAGAATTTCTGAACTGGTGACAATAGTCAATAAAATTTTCTATCTCTAAATTCCAATCATGCTTTTATGCGCATGCAGTACCATAGTCCCGGAATTTGATTTTGAATCATCCAATTCAATTCATTCACATCAGCATTTTTTGCTGGTAAAATTGCGCGTGCGGTTAACCCATCGTAGTTACGTTAATTTTGTCTTATATTCGGATACTCATTAGTGATGAGTTCATCATTTGTTGGAGTGAATTGGCAAATGGCGGGCAATTCCGATTCTCATTAGTTCTTTGGAAAAAAACTTCTGCCGTTTTATACTGTTTGTTTATTATTGTTTTGTATTATATGTATGGTTTATATCGAATGGCGGCTCGTTCAATGTTCACTTGAATAACTTGTTGTTGCCAACGTTGTCGTTTAAAAATCGCACGCTGTCACTTTACCGAGCAATCTTCTCAATCGTTGTTCGTTGTAAGCTTCGGTAATGTCTTCTGGCTGTCTCGTCCGATATTGATCTATTCTGATTCGAGCTGATTCGCGTCCAATAGCACGTACCTTTTCCGTGCGACATTTCGGATCCGCGTTGCTTTTTGAGAACGCCGCCCAATGTTACCATGACCTCTTGGCATCGTACAAAATATCGATCAATAATATCAAGTCATACTCGTAATAATATGTGTTCAAACTTTCAGCATATTACTTCTAATAGGAGGACTACGTGGTCAATGGGGTAAATTTTCCTTGTATAATAAATAAAGAAAAATAAATAAAAAATAAGGTTTTTTCCTAAACCTTCACGTAGCATTTACGAACAAATCCGCAGAAGGACGTTTACAATTTGGCCTATTAGTTTTCAAGATTTAAGCAGTCGAACAAACCACGATCCATTTATATATATATATATATATAGAGAGAGATTTTTCCTAAACCTTCACGTAGCAATTACGAACAAATCCGCAGAAGGAAGTATCCAATTTGGCCTAGTAGTTTTCAAGTTTTAAGCAGTCGAACAAACCACGATCTATTTTTATATAAATACATATATGTATGTACGAGAATATGTATATCTATAGATATACATATTCTCGTACATATAAACTAGCAGCTGTTTGTTCTTTACCAAGGAAATTAAGTAAGAGAGAAGTGCTTAGATCTTTCCTGGCCAAATTACAGGTTCTTGGAGTACCTTCATACTTAAAGCTGCGCGTCCTGTTACCACAAACCTTTCCTCCTACTGGTGTTCTTGTATCAGGACGATGTCTACTACAATTGCGAACAGGCGCAGTTATAGAGCAGCTGCTTTGGCGTGACCGACAGATTAACTTCCATCCGTTGTATTTTATGGATTCAGTATTAAGGATCAGATTGACCTGCTGCTTTTTACCATACACCTTACAAATTTTGCTAATTCTCCAAAAAAAAATTTTTGTGTCCCAGACCTAAAAATTATTTTTTCGTGTAGATTGTGGGATACTGTTTTATAAAATCAAAACCAAAAATTTTTTTATGGCCCACTCATCTAAATTTGATGAAGTGAGGAATATTTTGTGTGGCGGACATCTTGATATGGTGGGGGTGACGGAAACCTGGCTTAAGTCGTATATAACAAATACAATTGTTGACATTCCTGGATACAAAATATTTAGAAATGATCGTTCGGAATTTAGAGGAGGCGGTGTTGCTGTGTATTAAGTATTAAGCTAGACAGTTACATAAGGTGTGTGATCCAGGTTTATGTGAAGGGATATTTCTGCAGATATGTTCCGGAAACTCGAGTTTAGTCGTAGGTGTTGTGTATATACCGAACGGTAATATTGATGTTTTAGAAAGTTATTCAGCTGATATAAGTGCAAGGTATGGAGATGTAATAGTTATGGGAGATTTTAATTATAACCTTTTGAACCCAAATAATTTACCCAATTTTAATCATTTCCTTACTCGATGTAATCTGGCTGTTTTACATAACAATATGCCTACTCATTATGACTCTTTTAGAGATTCTTATTCATTGATCGACTTTTATTTAATAAGTAATTCATCTGCCGTTTTACAAAGTAATCAATTCTATTTCTCTGCACTGAATTCTAACCATGCCTTTTTATACCCTACACCACACTGTGGTACAGGGTATTATGGCTTTGTGCATTTGTTTGTAACACCCAAAAGGAGAAGAGATAGATCCATTGTTTATTATACCGATCGACTTGCAATCACTTTCTGAGTCGATTTAGCTATGTCCGTCTGTCCGTCTGTAGATGTATTCTTGTAATCAAAGTACAGGTCGCAATTATGGCCCGATCTTACGAAACTTTACACATATCTTTTTTTTGGCCCAATTTAATTTGGTTAAAATCGGTTCAGATTTGGATATAGCCCCTATATATATGTTAGCCCCGATTTGACATGTAAGCGCTGTAAAAACTTTATTTTATATCCGATCAGTATGAAATTCAGCAGAAAGAGGTCTCTTATTATATTAAAGAACACTGTTAAATTTGGAAGAAATCGGTTCAGATTTAGATATAGCCCCCATATATACGTTATCCCCGATTTCACATGTAAGCGCCGTAAAAAATTTATTTTATAACCGATCAGTGTGAAATTCGGCAGAAAGAGGTTTCTTATTACATGAAGGAATACTGCCAAATTCGGAGAAAATCGGTTCAGATTTAGATATAGCCCCCATATATATGTTACCCCCGATTTTACATGTAAGCGCTGTAAAAAGTGTATTTTTAATCCGATCAGTACGAAATTCGGCAGAAGGAGGTTTCTTATTACATGAATTAATACTACCAAATTTGAGGGAAATCGGTTCAGATTTAGATATAGCCCCCATATATATGTTACTCCCGATTTGACATGTAAATGCTGTAGAAACTGTATTTTATATCCGATCAGTGCGAAATTCGGCAGAAAGAGATTTCTTATTACTCGAAGGAATACTGCCAAATTCGGAGAAAATCGGTTCAGATTTAGATATAGCCCCCATATATATGTTACCCCCGATTTGACATGTAAATGCTGTAGAAACTGTATTTTATATACGATCAGTGCGAAATTCGGCAGAAAGAGGTTTCTTATTACTCGAAGGAATACTGCCAAATTCGGAGAAAATCGGTTCAGATTTAGATATAGCCCCCATATATATGTTACCACCGATTTGACATGTAAGCGCTGTAGAGACTGTATTTTATATCCGATCAGTACGAAATTCTACAGAAAGAGGTCTTTTTACATGAATGAGTATTCAGGGAAAATCGGTTCAGATTTATATATAACCTCCATATATATGTTCCTCCTGATTTGGTATCAAAGCGCTATAGAAGTTGTACTTTACTTCTGATCATTAATATTTTCCGGAAAGATTTTTCTCAATTTAGGAACAAATATTGCTTAAATTAGCGATTATCGGCTCAGAATTAGATAATATGTTGCTGCCGACTTACCAATTATTCCAAATTATTATCGCAATGACCTTTATCGCATTGTTAGGGAGGTGTAGGGTATTATATAGTCGGCCCCGCCCGACTTTCTGCCTTTCCTTACTGGTTACTTGTTGAATATGACTTTGAAATTTCAGTTAGTACTCAATATGTGAAGTACCGAGATTATTCAGCGATCAATATGGAAAGCTTACTCTGTGATATTTACGAAACTGATTTATCTATACTTTACTGCACAAATGACGCAGATATTCAACTGTCGCATTTAAGCCAAATATTATTAGCACTTTTTGAAGAATATGTGCCTGAGAAGATGAAAGTTATTTCGACTAAAAAAACACCTTGGTTTAACGATATGGAGGTGAAACTAGTTATAGAAAACAGAGATCTAGCTCTGAGAGCATATACTGAGAACAAGACTGATAGAAGTAAGTGTATATATAGGCAATACAGATCTATAGCTTGCAGAGTAGTGAGACGTGCTAAACGTTCCTATGGAGAGCGTCTTTTCGGCGGAGCTTCCGACTCCCGGGAAATGTGGTCTCGAATAAGATCCACTGGTGCCATTGGCTGTGATAGTAACTGTGATATTGATTCTGATTATTTGAACAATTATTTTACTTCTGTGTCATCTAACTCTGAGTCTAATATTAGTAATGTGTTTCCCTTCAACGATCGTGATGATGATCTTAATTTTAGATATATTGATTCTTATGAATTACAAATTGCAATATTTAAGATTAAGTCAAACGCAATAGGTGTAGATGCTATTCCAATTCGGTTTTTAAAACTTGTGTTCCCCTTTGTTCATCACCATATACTACATCTATTTAACACTATAATTACAACCAGTAAATTCCCTTCTGCTTGGAAAATTGCAAGAGTGACACCGCTACATACGAAAAATACATCTGGTTGGGAACCTTCTGATTATCGCCCGATTTCGATACTACCGGCGTTATCTAAAGCCTTTGAGTACTTACTCAAGGACCAAATATGCGAACACTTGGACAGCTTCTCTTTAATTGACCAATGTCAGTCGGGGTTTCGTAAACATCATAGTACAACCTCTTTGATGCTCAGGTTAACGGATAATACTAGACGCGCTGTTGATAGGGGACAGCCGGCGATACTCGCAGTACTCGACCTGAGCAAGGCGTTTGATTCAATTGATCATAACATTCTACGTAATAAACATTTTTCTCACTTTAATTTTTCAAATGCATCTTGTAACCTAATATCATCTTTCCTGGCTGAGCGCTCTCAATTTGTGTCTAATAAATGGCGTAGTTCCAATTTAAGTGATCTTTGTTCTGGAGTTGCTCAGGGATTAATATTAGGACCTATATTATTCATGCTTTACATTAATGATCTCAGGTCATCCGTTGCTAGTTCTGAACTCTCTATTTACGCAGATGACATTCAATTATTCTGTTCGTTAGATTCAAATTCCCTTGATCAATGTGTAAGACTTTTAGATGGAGATATAGGACGTATTTGCTCTTGGGCAACAATAAATAATTTAAGAATTAGTGACGAAAAGACAAAATGTGTAATATTCCGTAGAGGGCAAATATCCATTGTAGATCACGACATAACTGTGCAGAGTAGTGTTATTACTTCAACGGATGATCTAGCGTGCCTTGGAGTTAATGTTGACTGCGACCTTAAGTTTACCAACTATATTGCTCATACTTGCTCTAAAATAAATATTATTCTCAGATAACTGTACAGTCTGAATGTAACCTGTTCGAATAAAATATCTGTTGGCCCATTCGCTTCTAATGCCTAATATAATTTACGGTATAGAAGATGTTACTGGTACTAACAGATCTAACATACGTAGACTTTCGACTTGCTTCCATGGCATTTTAAGATATGTTTATGGAGATCGTTGTAGAAGTAACTACGATCACTTTAGTAATCAACTTTTGGGCTGTTCGTTTGAGCGCTTTCTCGATATGAGATGTCTATGCTTTTTCTTTCGTGTCATTAAATCTGGCAGACCATCTTATCTTTTATCGGATTTTATCTTTTTAAATTCTAGTAGAAATTCTCAAATTCTTATTGAACACTTCAACCGAACGATTCATGAACAATCATTTGCAGGTCGTATTGCAAGACTATGGAACCGTCTTCCCTCCAATATCAAGAATTCAATAACCGCAAGAAAATTTAAGAAAATTCTACTTCGTTACTATTCTCAATTAGAGGAATAAATTCATGTTTGGAGTTCTCACTGACAATCTTTAAATATGTATAAAAGCCTGATAAATTCCATGTGGTTTATGTTTAGAAAATGTGCGTTTAAAGGGTTTTAGTATTAAGTCTAGTTTACGTTTTAAGGGTTTTAGTATTAAGTCTAGTTTACGAAATTTTTCTCAATGAATTGTATTCCTATCAATGTATAGTCCAAATATGGGCTTTAGTTGATAAATAAATGAAATAAATAATTCTGTTTTTAAATTTTTTTTTATTAAAAATACTATTATCGTCGAAGGTACCCTTAGTATTTGCACTATAACTTTTGGAGTATACGCCCGATCAGGTCGACTTATACGTTAAATTTAAGCTAATAATGTGGGCCACCAATTAGAAACAGTGGCTTAGTAACAGTCATTAAACAAATTGGAAAAAGTAGATTTTTTCAAAAAAAAATTCCTGGGACGAAAAAAAACATAAAAAATAAAAAAAAAATCGAAATAAAATATTTTATTTTATTTTCTAAATGTTTGCATCCTAGCGAGAAAATAATGCCTATTTGAAAAATATGAATAAATGTAGAAATTATAACCCTTTTGGTAAAGGTAAGAGAATTTCAAAAAATCTTTTTTTTTAGTTTCTGTTTAAATAGCGACTTTATTTGTTACTTTTATTTATATTTAAGTTTATTTACATGTACAAGTTTCATTGTGAGTTCTTTGTTGACGTTTGTAGATTTCGGAATCGGTTTCTCTAATGAGGAACCGAATATAGGGTGATCTAAGTAGAGATACTTTTTTCAATAGGCTTTTTTTTGACAGATCACGTGTGAGTCCTGTCATGCTGTCATGTTATTTTTGCTAAGTATTGTTCAGGCGTAAGTCTTTCATCATGGAAAGACTTACGCCTGAACAACGTTTACAAATTGTTCAGTTTTATTATCAAAATAATCGTTTGCCAAATGCGCTAAAGCCGTTATCGTGCCATGATAACCGACTATTTGCTTGAAATTTAAGCTCGTGATCTCGGCGACATTTGGTTTCAACAAGACGGCGCCACTTCCCACACATCGCATCAATCAATGGATTTATTGAGAGAACACTTCGGTGAGCAGATAATTTCACGTTTTGGGCCGGTCGAGATAGTGTGATATCACACCGTTAGACTTTTTCGTTTGGGGATATGTAAAGTCTAAAGTTTATGCGGACAAACCCGCTTCGGTTCAGGCCTTGTAGCAAAACATCACGCGTGTCATTTGCCAGTTACCAGTCGAAATGCTCGAACGAGTCATCGAAAATTGGACTCAACGGATGGACCATCTGAGACGTAGCCGCGGCCAACATTTGATAGACATAATCTTCAAAAAATAAATGCCAACGAATGTTTTTTCAAATGATAATAAACATTCCCATTCAATTTGAATTTTCTGTGTTTTTTTTCTTTAAAAAAGTAGGGAACCTCGAAATGGATCACCCTATATAATCTCCCATCATTCTTTCATCCCAGTGCCCTTGGTAACTCCGCTCGAAGGACTTCATTTCTTGTTGAAACCTTTCGCCATGTTCGTCACTTACGTCGCCAAGATTCTCGGGGAAAAAGTTTAAATGAGAATGCAAGAAATAAATTTTGAGGGACATAATTACACCTGGTGGAATACATAAAGCGAAAAATATACATTATATATATTCTATATTTATGTAATATACATAAATATAGAAAAATATATTTCTTACCAATTTTTTCATAATTTTTTAACAAATCATTAATCATTGTTTCGTATTGCGGGCTTTTATTGGATCCAAGGAAATTTGAAACTACAAGTTTAAAGGACCTCCATGCTGCAATTTCATCCGACGTCAAATATGATTCGAAATTTAGATCTTTCATCAGTTTCCTTATTTTAGGCCCATCAAAAAGGCTTCTTCGATTTTTTGAAAAGAAAGACTTAAAAAAACTCTTTAAACAAATTTTTTCATAATTTTTTAACAAATCATTAAACATTTTGTTTCATATTGCGGGCTTTTATTGGATCCAAGGAAATTTGAAACTACAAGTTTAAAGGACCTCCATGCTGCAATTTCAGCCGACGTCAAATATGATTCGAAATTACATCTTTCATCAGTTTCCTTATTTAAGGCCCATCAAAAAAGGCTTCTTCGATTTTTTTGAAAAGAAAGACTTTTAAAAAAACTCTTTAAATATTGAATTGCCTTCTTTCCTTAATGCTTTTACAAAATTTGTAAAAACCCCAGCTTAATATGCAGTGTTGCTAAAATAATGTTTTCTTTTTGGACGAGAGGTGTGTATTTTATGTTGTTTTCACGCATTGTAATGCGTTTTCTTGTTGGCCATTTCTTTCTTCTGTAATGATCTTTGCGAGCACGGCTAACCCAGAGCCATAAAAAACAGCAATATTTTGTATTTCCGCCGCCTTGCATTCCATATAACATCCCTACTACTTTTAAATCGCAACAAATTTTCCAGTTATGTTGTTCATGTTTTATGTATTTTATCAATTTAGCCATTGTTTCGTATGATTACTTAGTGTTGACAGCATGAGCAATGGGAATCGACGGTTTCTGATGTCCGTTGTGCAAAAGTACTGCTTTCAAACTTTCTTTACTGCTGTCAACAAATAACCGCCATTCCTTTGAATTGTATGTTTGATTAAGTTCCTCGAACAATACGGGAATGTCCTTGCAAAAGCATAAGCTATCCACAGTTGTATACAATTGTTTGACTCTATAATATTATATGTTAACATCTGGGGCCAAAATATTGTACTGTTTCATCCGAGATGCAAGTAGTTCTGCCTTAGTTCAGTTCCAAATCTCTTACTATATCATTGATTGAAACTGAGTTAAAACCGATGACTTTTGACTCAAACTTGAATCGCTCAGATTTGAGTACACAGTTGAACTTGATGATGTTTCCGTAATTAGGCTGTTAGCTATACTTGGACACTTTGAAATTGGTATTGTTTCCGAATGTGGCAAGGTGACAGATTTTACTTCAGAGTAATTTCAGCGAATGCTCCTTCCTACTCCAATCTGTTTGCTTAGACAAAAATAGCAGTCCGTACCGTGAATGATCCAAATCATTGGCATTCCAAATTGCACGTGATGTCTAAAATTAAAACGTTTTATTCCACCAAACATTAATTGTAAAGTACTTACCGCATGGTTCCACTAGTCCATCGAGAAAGCTTTACATGGCACGAATTACACAAAATACTAGGTGTCCACGGTTCCTTCATAACTCGTATACCAAAATATTACACATATATTTCTTCTATTATTTTACTAAACGCACGTCGATTTTTTAATTACATATTTTCCCCAGATGTAGCAGAAATTGTCGGGATCATTTACACAGTGAAAAGTTTTTTGCCTTTTACTCATACTTCGAAATATAACTTTGTAATATTTTTCAGAAAATCTACTTATCTCTTTAAGGCGCTGAATTACACAAATTTATTAATAAGAAATTTCATTCATTAATTCCGGGTTTAAGGTTCATAAGTTGCAGTACCAGTAGCTGACATATAGTTTGCTTCGAACGTAGAAATCCAATATTTTTAAGACTTCCGCGTACTACTTTGTATTGCGTACATATAATTTTACTACCTGTATATACGGCAGGGATGTCCATGCCCCTAAAAGGCGTAACTGAATGGAAACCTCATAAATAAAAAACCACAAATTGTTGAATGACCCTTAAGGCGGGTCGATTTAAAAGTCGCCCATTGCTCAGGGAAAATCGTATTCTAGGGATCAAAAAAAGAAACTTTGCCGAAGGAACCATACCTCTAAAACGAATTCTGATGTCCCGGAATTTGGGTCGAACTTTTGGGTAGGGGAAAATTTTGAAAAATCCCACTTTGACCCATTTAGAGTGCTCCAATCGAGTCCAAATGTATGACCGACCCCTACTAACTTTGGAGGGCCGATCCACCCATGCCAGTGGCACACCCCCTGGAACTCACCTGGGGGGTTCCCCATACAAACATTTCAAAAAAATCACCATTTTTGGCACTTTACATGACAAAATCAGCGAAATGGCTATGTTTTTCTTTATTTTTATTTATAATAATATTTATTTATAATAATATCTATTTTTTCTCTTAAGAAATTTATTTAGTCAGAACATATGTAAATGAAAAAATTAATTTAAGTTAGTTATAGAAAAGTAAGTAAAAAAAATATTGTTTGAAGTCTTTTTTACTTTCAAGTCTGGGCAATTTCGCACGGCTCTCTAATGTCGTCGCCATAACAGCCTCTACATTTTCCGGTATAACCCGTTTGGAAATGCTAGCTAGCAATTGAACATGTCGTTCCGTTCCTTGTATGTGTGATGGCATTTTTGGATCATTAAACGGTGGATCATCTTGATTTAAATATTCTTTCAAAGTATCGTACGGAATGCTTCGCGTGAATGGTGGTTCAAATACGTTATTTATGTCATTCATATTGATCATTTCCGTGTAACTTGTGCAATTAAAGTTTATATCTGGTTTTTTATAAGCTCTAAGTTGCGTTGGGTCGTCAACATCGGTTCGATAGCGTAGAATTTTCTTGATAGCACAGTCGCGCTTTTCTTTGCTATCATCAAACAACATTGATAACAAGATATTTTCCGAATGCGCATAATATGAATTACCTTTAATTACTTGATTGACAATTTTGCGTAAACGAGGTTCTAGAAATCGTGACCAACTAATGAACTTGAAAAATAATGCACTGCCGTACACGACAGAGCTGTAATACTTGATATTGAAGTTCATTGGCACATAACATTTAATTATAAATTCAACAAGAATTCTTAAATTTGCATCTGGATTTTCCGTTGTCACGTATAATCGTAATAATCTAGCGGCCTTGGTGTGCCACCGAGAATGTACAATTTTCCCTGGTTTGATGTTAGCCAGATCCACCGAAACCACGCCGCTAGAAATTGCATGGGCCATGTCGTATAAGTACTTCGAATCGGTGGAAAATTCAATTTTTTTCTGGAGCAGGGGGCATATTTTGCAACTCAATTTTCTGGAAGCCGTCCACCACCTGAAAATATATAATAATAAAATAATTAAAAATGGTTGACAATTATAATAAATGAGTGATAGCAATAACTTACCGGAAGAGTTTCACAAGTTTCGATTTGACTGCTCAGTTTTCCGGTTGCCGATCTTGGTCCAGTGCTGGTTGATTTATCCAAAGCTTCAAACAAATGCCGAAACGGAAGTTCGTTGAAGTGTAGAAGGCAAACGAACCAATGCAATGGTATTTTTAACAACAATTCGAATCGTCGTATAATTCCACCGTGTGGGCCAGTGTTTGTTGGCTCACCGTCAGTGCATATTCCAATTAATGCATCCAGTGATATATTTTTATCGTTAAAAAATCATTTAATTTGGTTGTTTTGTATTCAGCAGTTTCATGTTCCAGTCTTACGTAACCAATCAATTCAGAATTGGGTTCTCTCAAAATAACAAGATGAGGTTCTTTTACCATCCTAGTATGATACTTCTCATCAATTGTATCTATCGTGAAAGTATCATCTTTTCTGTCATCGAATGAAAACGCTAACAAATTGGTATCATCTAACCGTTTGCGAAGCACTTCTTGTCTACATTTCTCTTTTTCTCTGCGAACTTTCGATTTATCCATGGTGAAAGTTTTCCCATGCTTATCTTTAATTTTAAAATCTTGCAAAAGAGCGGTTCCCAATGCTGACGCTACTCTATCAGGCAGACCAAATCTGTCACATACCAAGGCAAAGTTAAAGCAATCGTATCTCTCTGTGTATTGTGAACTTGTGCTTCTATCCATATTTTCTTAAACCGGTGGGATCTTGGTATGTCGGCATTGATGACATAGACGTTGCTCCTTGCTCTTCAATTTCCATCACAAATGCATCCATTGTTAGTCTTCTCTGATTATGTTGATCGTGCATAAACTCTTTGAGGCGTTCGGGAACCAAGCCGCATGCACATGGAGCTTCCTTCAAATCGCATTTACATGTTCCAATGTAAAAAATTGTTTCCAGAGATTTTACATACTCTGTAAATTGTTGGGTTTTGTTTCTTCTCTTGATTTGGTCTTGATATTTGTCAAGCAATCTATTCAATTTATTAAATACACTTTTTTTCAGCATTATTTCCATACCAAGTTTTTCCCAAATTCCAATCAACTTATCTTGTACTTGAATAGTGAATGATTTATAGGAAAACTTTTTTTGTTCTGTTTTAGCACGTTCGCTTAAGTAAAAATAATATCTCAAGATATCCAGATGGGTTGGTAAATTAAGATCAGTCAAATCAGTAGACACACCAAATACAGTAACATCATGCTTGGGTATATGACTCATTGGGTTTTCGATAGTTGTTGATGTTGTTGTTGCTTCATCTTGCGGTGTAGAGGATGGTGGATTCATTGTAAACTTTTTGATTGGGAATGGTCACTTCACTTATTATTCTTTTTTAAATATTTTTTTATCTGAAATTAGCACTTCACACTTTGAGTTCTTCACAACGACTTAATGCATTCACAAACACTGTTGCGTTATATATGGTCTACGAGACGAGGTAATAAGAATGAAATGGTAATTTCAATTCTACCTGCTGTGTCTTGTGGTGGCTTAAAAACCCACACAAGCAATTTTACAGTGATACATTCATTTTGAAAAGGGTTGCGGTGCATCACAGTGATACCTTAATTGTTAAAATGGTTGCACAAAAACGCGCATTTCTTAAGAAGGTGCCATAAAAAACCCACAAAAGGGTTGTAATAACAAACTTCATTTCTTAAGTAGGTGCTATAAAAAACTCACACAAGCAATTTTACGACCTGCAATTGTGTCACAGTGATACCTTCATTTTTTAAAAGGGTTGAATAAAAACCCACACAACTAAGTTTACGACATGCAAATGCATCACAGTGATGCCTCGGTTTTAAAAGGGTTGTAAAAAACGCTAATTTCTAATAATTTTTTTTAATTTCTTTTCTATTACTAAGTTAAATTAATTTTTTCATTTACATATCGCTCACTCACTTCAAGAGTGACATAACTCAAAATTGAAAATTGCTAAGATGTGTAACTTTATGTCCGTATAGAAAGATAAGTAACTTGAAATAAGATGTTTAAATACGCTTGAATAATCGGAAATATGGTTGTTTACTTATAGACCAAATTTCGCTGCGATTAATTTATGAACATTTGCAAAATTCGGATTTTTGTAAGGCAACCACAAAAATTTTAAATTTTGAGTTATGTCACTCTTGAAGTGAGTGAGCGATATGTTCTGACTAAATAAATTTCTAAAGAGAAAAATAAACTCCAACAAGAAAAAACATAGGCATTTCGCTGATTTTTTCATGTAAAGTGCCAAAACTGGCGATTTTTTTAAATGTTTGTATGGTGAACCCCCAGGGGGTTCCAGGGGGTGTGCCACTGGCATGGGTGGGTCGGGCCTCCAAAGTTAGTGGGGGTCGGTCATACATTTGGACTCGATTGGAGCATTTTTCAAGGATTTTTCAAAATTTGCCCCTACCCAAAAGTTGGACCCAAATTCCGGGACATCAGAATTCGTTTTAGAGGTATGGTTCCTTCGGCAAAGTTTCTTATTTTGATCCCTAGAATACGATTTTCACTGAGCAATGGCAACTTTCTTTGCCTCCCCACAAATCGACCCGGCCTAATGACCCTCTACCTGAGCGGATCTCATCCAATATAGCTCTCACATTGCGTATAATGTTTTTGGAGGGTTACGAACGGCCATAATACCTCATCCTCTCTATAATTTTATAATGTCTGACATCAATCCTCATAAAATAAAATGCAAGTGCAATGTCTCTTATATGTCTCTGTGACATATGGCGAATTTAATATAAGCAAAAAAACATCATTTAAAAACGAAGAAATATGAAACAAGATTTTTTTTGGATTTCCCTAACATTTACAAAATGGCTCATAACTTTTACATCTATCCATAGATTTTTTTTCAAATAGACAGTATTTTCATCGTTAGCATGCTGGCTTTTAAAAAAATTTTCCGACTTTTTTTTCTATTTTTTTATGGTTTTTTTGTACAAGGAAAAAATATTTTTTTCTCATATTTTTGACGACTGTTACTAAACTAAAGATTCTACGTGATATTTGCAGCATATGTAGCCCTCATAATTCCCTTTAATTTAACGCATAACAAGGCTCAATCAGGCTTATACTTGGAAAGTTACTAAACCAAATACTAAATGCATTTTTCATGAAAGTTTGTATTAAAAAAAATTAATATTTTTTTCGTGTTTGTAACACTAAATTACACCAGAAACTGTTATCCACATCCCTTGGACAAAAGTTTTTGTTGCATAGTGTTATGTGTCGGCGGACCAGGATTTGATTTTCTTATTATCGCAAGTATATCAGCCGTGTTGGATGGTTCTTCTGTAACCCAGGTAAGGGCTCTGGTGTGACTAGGGATGATTTTTTCGACAACATCCAACTGGGAGCCAGGCCAAACCTAACTCACTCTACTCAGAGCAGCTATATAAAGGTCTACTGATCTGGCATCACCGAAAGCTATGAGCTTTATTCTCTCCTGATACAATCCTGCATTGTTGCAGATTGATGGTGTGCCCTGCATCTCACTGAGTTCAGAGAGTTATTGAGATACCCTGACTGCAAACCATAAGCGATCTACCATTACACCCCAATTTAACGGGAAAGGACCACAGGATAACAAAGTCAAATATGCCCTTGTGATTGATCATTCCCTTTAATACTAGAACAACAATTGTTCGCATATGAAAGGCGGTCCAACAATAATGTACAATGTTATATGTGAGTCACACCTTAACGTCAAGTTTTTTTGCCCAACTTAATTTGACATTTCTTTGTTTCAGTGTTTGACAAATTCAACCATGGAGAGGTGCACAATTGAGCGGCACGTTAAGATTGTTGAAGCCTTTTACGAAATGGGCGTTCAAATCAAAATTCATTTCGTGCACTTCGTAATTTTTTTGGTCCGCATAATTGACCGAATATGTCTACAATCGGGACAATTGTGCGCAAATTTCAGCTAACTGGGTATGTAGGAGATGTGAAAACACATGTGCATGCTCTCCCAGTACGTTCTGCGGAAAACATTGATGCTGTTCGCGTTAGTGTGACAGAAGAGCCGTCAACCTCGACTCGTCGTCGTGTCCAACAATCGCGAGATGATAACGGACTTCTTGTGGCCAGAAATTGAGGATGGACCTGGACGATATGTGGTTCCATCAGGATGGAGCCACTTGCCACACAGCCAACGAAACAATGGCTCTTTTGCGCGAGAAATTCAATGGCCGTGTTATCTCACGTCGTGCCAAAGTTAATTGGACGCCACGATCATGTGATTTGACACCGTTGGACTTCTTTCTTTCTTTAAAAGAAAAAGTGTACGTCAATAAGCCAAGAACTAAAGTATGAGATTAACGACATTAAACTTCAATTATGTCTCAGTCATTAAAAATATGGACCATCGGATAGAGGTATGCCTTCGAAGCAGTGGCCAGCTTTTGGCCGATATTTTGTGTCCAATATAATTGTCATAGATCCTTCTATCATAATATATAATATTAAGATAATTCTCTGAAACCTCACAAAGATTGGCCATATACACGCAAAGAAAAAATTCGTTTCTGCGAAACGAAATATTAGACAACTACAATTCTCGTTTGCCGGAACTGAAATTTCGTTTGTTGTGACAGAAACATATTCTGACCAAAAGAAATTTCAGTCGTTGTAAACGAGAATTGTAGTTGTCTAATATTTCGTTTCGCAGAAACGAATTTTTTCTTTGCGTGTACTCATAGCTCAAATTAATCTACGAGAAATTTGTTGTGTGGAAGAATTAAGATGTCATGGTGGTGAGCATTGTGTGGAAACCAGAAAATATTTTGGTGGCAGCAATGATGGTTCCAATGAAGATCACTGCTACAGTTTTGGTAAGTATTGTTTGAAAGAAAAGGAAAAGAAAGACTTCCCTTATTTTTATAAATAAGCTATATTCCCAATTTTAGACAAATCTATTAGCATAACTTGAATGGAGGTATTCATATATGATAAGAATATGTAAGTTCCAGTGTAATACCGATATGAGCATGTCCACAAGTTGGACAGACAAAATTTTTTTGCAAGGATAGTTCAGACGAACATGAGAAATGTGGGAAATTTTCCAACAGAAAAATAAGTCAGTACACTTCAATTATGTAAACGTCTTTCAAATGACTAGAGTCAAAACAAAGTACGTATTGTAACGCAATGCTCACTGGGGAAGGGTTCACCACCGAAATTTATGTATAGTTGTAATGACAGAGAGAAGACAAGTGGTTAAAGTTTTAGTAAGATGAAATTCAGTTTATGAAGTTTTTTCGCAGGTACAATTCATATGTTGGTTATAAATTAAACTTAGTTCTCTATCACACGAGTCCTGAGTTGTCTCGTGTGATGCAGGTCTTAGAAACGCTAGATGATCGGCTAGGCGGCGGACGGCTCGGTCGATTGTTGCACTGACTTCGGGGAGTCCTAGGGCGGTACACCGTTTTCTCTACCTGTGTCAGTACTCTAGGCACGCGATTAGATAGACAGGGAACTGCAAAGACCTACGTCAGTACTCTGGCGGCACTCGATTGGGCACACAGGGGAACGGTAGACCTGGGTCATTTCTCTGGGCGGGCGATTAGACAGACATGCAACGGCAGAGACCTACGTCAGTAATCTGGCGGCACACGGTTGGACTGACCTGCGTCACACCTCTGGCGACAGACAGGGGAAAGGCAGAGAATGACATCGAATCTAAGTCATGACTGCCTGACTGCCTGACATCGAATCTAAGTCATGTGCTCCTTTTATAGCCAGCCTCCAAAAGAACATCAAGCCACCGTCGCTTCTCTACGCGATGCTGCTGCTTTTTCTTTTGCTACACTAACAAACGGAGTGCGTGCGAATGTTTATTGTTGCTGCTGGATGGACAGCCAACGAACATCATATTTTTATCGATCTAATGGTAGGGCCGCGTATGCGGGAACACAGACAGACGCCAGTGACATTCGTCCTCACAGCATACTTACATATTTAAGTAAATAAATCAAATCAGCATTAGTGTACATATAAACTAATTTTAAAAAACTAGTGTTTTTATACCCGGCTTTGTCCGCATTGTATTGTATTATCGCTATAATACCATACCATGAATGCGAAGAAAGAAAGCCATCTACGCTAATAACAAATAAGAAGTATTGGAATACTCCAGTAATCCAAAGAATTATTATCACTGACTAATTGCTTACGTTCAGATATGGTAAGGTTGTTTATTGTTCGTCAGTGCACAATGAGAGGGACGTGTGAGAGAGAGAAAGAAATGAGAGTCTGGCTTCAGCTCAGCTGACTTTTTTGGTCACCGCTAGTGTAAAGAGTACAGAGGTGTATTCGCTCAGGTCGACAATACAAAATGTGTGCTTTTTTAAACCGGAAGTTGTGAAATTATTGATCAGGCAATTAAATTATTTTCCAATTGGTAAATTGCTAATGTCATTGACGTAAGGCCAGACGAACGAACCAACGAACCTTAGGGAAACCAAATTCCTGACGAAAGTGAGTGACTGGTTTTCGTTCGCAGTGACTTTCGTTAGAAATACAGAAACAGGCCGTTGGCCTCTAAACCATTTTTGATATAAGCCTTTTTAGAGAAAAAATTTTAATGTGAATATATGGCTAAAGCAAACTAAATTGAAATCTATCAGCTTTTATTATTGGATCGTACCCAAGGCAACGATGACTAAAAGACCCTCTCGAAAACGAGTAAAAAGTCTTGAAAAAAAAAAAAAAGAAATAATTTCTCCGGTCAGTTTTTCAGAATGGGCGGCTCTAATCGTAGTCGTAAAGAAAGCATCAGGTGGTATAAATATATGTGGATTATAGATAGATTCTCTTCTCAAAACAGTCAAGTTTGAAAAGTGCACATTTTTTCAAACTTCGTGCACATACACTTTGTATCACGTGGATAAAAATGGGTTGGGTCCAGATAAAAACAAAATTCAGAAATTTTTGGACCTACCAGCACCTAAAAATGTAAGTGTATTGAGAGCTTTCCTAGTGCGATAAATTATTGTGCGTAATTTATATTCTAAATGCGAAAGCTACGAGATCCGTTAGACGACTTGTTGAAGAAAGATTCTAGATCGGCTTGGAATTCCAAGTGTCAACGTATTATTAACTCACTACGATCCAAAATTACCAATAAAAATAGCTGCCGACGCATCGAATGTCGGTTTAGGTGCTTATAACGGGTTTTCCAAAAGGGATGATATGATTTTGAAGTGACGTTTCGGCCATTTGTGATATGTCATTTGTTTTTCATTGTATTCAGTAGTGTTTACAATTTCATCATGGAGAGATATACGCAAGAACAACGTTTACAAATTATTCTGTTTTATTATCAAAATAATCATTCTCCAATTGCAACTTTTCGTGCGCTAAGTCCATTTTTTCATTTTTAAAATAAAAAAACACTTTCCAGTCGACCTTTACCGATTGTGGCTACGTGCCACACAGCAAATGAAACAAATTGAATTGTTGCGAGAAAAGTTTGGAGATTCGATTATTTCAAGAAATTGTGATATTGAATGGCCTGCAAGAAGACTATTTATTGTGGGGTTATTTGAAGTCATTGGTCTTTCAAAATAAACCAGACTCTCTTCAAGCTTTACAAGTCAATATTGAACGTGCTATTCATGACATACGACCAGAGAATGAAGCCGAGCCAAAATTGGCGGCGGCGGCTGCCATTGAAAATTATAGATCGGCGGCGGCGGCTAGGCGGCTAAGCCGACATAAAATTGACATACGGCGGCTATATGATAGACACTTTAACATTTAAAATAATGGTTGAAAAGTTAAGCTCTGGTATTTATTCTTAAATAATAGATGTTTTTAAGTTAATTGTAAGTTATTGTGAGGTAAAAAAATCATCGATTCCATGACGCTAGGTGACTCTATGATATACTCTATTTTCAAAGTATGCTAAAGCTATGTATAAACGATTGTCAGATCGGACAACTTTATCAACCCTGTTAAAGTGCCGCAAATGTACGGACAATGACAGATTGTTAGCCAAAGGTGAAGACGATTGCAAGAAACCCTTACAATTTCATATATTTAAAATATATTTTGTAAATATTTATATGCAGGATTGCCAATAAAAATATTTTATAGACAGTGGCCAATAAAATGTTTTTCTGACAATGGCGCCGTTGCCACATGCATAAACTTCGCACATATTACAATCTGTAAATGATCTCACAATGACTTTTCTGCCAACATTGCAAGACAAAAATTGTATGTTCACACGGTTGTGCGTTCACAGGGTTGCATTTTTCCGCCATTCGTCTATACATAGCTTAAGTCGAAACAGGTTGTTTCCAGGAGAGGTGAATCGACGTTTTAGTGAAATTTTAAATTTGTGTGGAATTACCTTGTGGTTTAAATAGAATGACCTCTACTGTTTTGAGCTTAACTTGATTGATTCTTTAGAATGAAGGTATTAATGTATATGTTATACTATTCTTTAATATTCCATTGATTTTTTTCCGAAAATATTTTTATCTCTATATGTACATAATCTAATAATAAATAAAAAATCTTATTATTTACTTTAAAAAAGAATTTTTATAATTATTTTTCTATTAATATGAATTTGAAAAATTATGATTTTTAAGACGTAGATTCTTAGAATGCAATTAAAAATAATAGTGTTTATGCGTACACATTATTCTTCTATTAAGGGGAAGATATATCTGCTATATAGCTATATGCTTATCAGAAATGTAAATTGTATCTATTCATATTTTAAACATTTTCTATGGAACGGCGGCTGTGTTTCAGCCGATTTTAGCCGCAAAGATCGGCGGCTGCTTCGGCTAGTGAAAAAAGGTCGGCGGCGGCTCGGCTCGGCGGCTTCATACTCTGCATACGACTTGATTTAGTGGAAAAAATGCTCGAAAATTGGGTTTATCGAATTCGTTCCTGCAGAAGAAGTCGTGGAGGCCATTTGAACGACGTTTTATTTAGAACTTATTGTGTCGATTGTACTTCACATTAAATAAAAAACTTTTGAATTTCCTTAAGAATAAGTGTGTTTTTTTTTCAAAGAAATCATATCGCTCTCATTGGAAAACTCTGTATTTGCCATATATACCCTGATGGTAGTGAAAATAATATATATCACACCAGCGGAAAAAAATTATGCACAGATAGAAAAAGAAGGGTTAGCTTTAGTGTTCGCGGTTGTAAAATTTGATAAGTTTTTGTATGGCAGAAAATTTATTTTAGCTTAGTTTAATGTCATACAACTTCGATTTAGAATACATTTCAACAAATAATTTTGGAGCTGCTGACATTTTATCACGTCTAATTGGGAATACTGTAAAGTCTAATGAAGAAACCGTCATAGCATGCGTTAAGGTAGATGCTGAAGTTCGACAAGTAGTTAACGAATTAACAAGAAGCCTGCCAATAACGTTTAATATGGTTAGAGCAGCAACGAAAAATGATTCACTGTTGTAAGATGTCGTCCGCTATGTGCAAACTGGTAATTGGCCAAATGAAAAATCCGATGAACCAAACAAATAATTTTGGAGCTGATGACATTTTATCACGTCTAATTGGGAATACTGTAAAGTCTAACGAAGACACCGTCAAAGCATGAGTTAAGATAGATGCTGAAATTAGACAAGTAGTTGACGAATTAACAAGAAGCCTGCCAATAACTTTTAATATGGTTAGAGCAGCAACCAAAAATGATTCACTGTTGCAAGATGTCGTCCGCTATGTGCAAACTGGTAATTGGCCAAGTGAAAAATTCTAGGAGCTAAATTTTTTTTTGCTAGGAAAGATGACCAAACCGTTGAAGATGATTGTATATCGTACTCAGGACGTCTTATCATACCCAAATGTTTCCGAAAACGCATTTGAAGGAATTGCACAAAGGTCATGATGGTATAGAACGACCCAAAGCATTAGCACGAAGCTCTATTTACTGGCCCCGTTTAGATGATGAAATTAAGCAATTAGTACAATCATGTGGCAAATGTTCCGCTGTGGCGAAAACTCTACCAAAAACAACGCTATCATCTTGCCCTCAAACGACGTATCCCATGGCCTAAAATTTACCAAATACGGGGGTTGCTATTTATATTTCGGTCCTGGCAATGCTGGTGTTGCCAGATGAAAACTGGAACTTCCATTGGAAAGTATGCCATTTTCTAGCATAACTTCACTCAGACCGTTTTGTCATTTGAGCGCAAATTGTTTTGGTTACAGTGTGTTGAAAATTCACCTCCAAACCATGGTTTTTGAACGCTTCAACAGCTGCTTCAGGCGTCGAAAAACGTTGACCAAGCAGTTTTTTCTTGATGTGAGTGAATAAGAAGAAGTCATTGGATGTCAAATCAGGGCTGTACGGCGGATGACCCATCAATTCGATGTTTTGGCCGGTCAAAAAGGCGCTGGTTTGAGCTGATGTGTGATAGCTCGCATTGTCATGGTACACAATGATTCGTCTTCTCTTATTCGTTTTTCGAATTTCTCCGAAGACTTCAGGCAAACAAATTGTGGTGTACCACTCAGAATTGACCGTCCTACGTTGCTCAAGCGGTACAGTCGCCACATGACCAGTTTTGCCGAAGAAACAGGCGACCATTTGCTTCGAAGTGTTTCTTCCACGAACAACTTTCGTTGGATTTGGCTCGTCATCGAAGACCCACACGGTCGATTGCTGTTTTGTTTCGGGCTCATACGCATAGATCCAAGATTCGTCACCTGTGACGATCTTATAAACGTCTTTTGAAGCACCGCGATCGTATTTTTTCAAAATTTCTTTACACTAATCGACACGAGCCTTTTTTGAGCCATTGTCAAATTGTGCGGGATCCAACGAGAACAAACCTTTTTTACGGCCAGGTATTCATGCAATATCGAATGTATGCTGGTGGAAGAAATGCCCAAGGATGCCTCTATCTCACGGTATGTCACATGACGATATTGCATTATCAGTTCACGCACGGCATCAATGTTCTCTGGCACAACGGCCGTTTTTGGACGACCTTCGTCTTTGAGCGAGCGTCGGCCACGATTGAATTCATTAAACCAGTTTTTCACAGTGCTATAGGTTGGTGCTTCATCGCCATACAAAGATTTAAGTTCATCGATGCACTCTTGTCGTGATAATCGACGTCGAAAGTTGTGAAAAATGATTGCACGAAAATGTTCAGTTAATTCAATTTTTTTGCCAAATTGATTTTTTCAAGTCGTACGTCAAAACGTTCTGAGTACGTTTATGCTAAAAATGTCAAACTTTCCAATGGAAATGTCAGATGTATATTTAGCAACCCTCGTAAAATCAATTTGTACATCAGCAATTTTAGATTGTTTAAAGGATTTCATTTCACAATTCGGAAATCCTGATTTAATTGTAAGCGACAATGGTACGCAGTTTTCCTGTAAACATTTCTCAGAATTTTGATCATAAAAAAGGTATAAAAAGATCATAAATAAGGAGCGCACAACAAAACTAACCACAGGCTTAAGTGTATGTCCATGGACATGGGACGTTTATACTTCTCTCTTCCTAACCTAACGGGGTGATATGGATTAGCAGCGAGATTTGTGGATACACTCAAACGTGCATTAAAGAAATATGTGAATATTTGAATGTATACTAGTAAGGGTCGGTCCCCATACAAAAAATAAGTTGCACCAGTCACCCCGAAGTTTTGAAGATTATCTAGAGACAATTCCGGGGCAGCAAACCAAATTTTTTTCTGTGCACCCTACTTGCCGCCCTTTTAATTTTATTATCCTGCGTTGGCATTTGATGTCCGATCGTAACGGGATGCATATCGTTGTTCGAGTTTTGTCAAGGGCTATATTTTGTCCATAGGTCAGTTTTGACTCCGAAGTCAAATTCGATAAGTGACCTCTGTCATTTCGTTTTCTATCCCCCTTAAACGGGAATATTTTGAAACGGTAATAAAGGCCTTTAGAAATAATAAATCTTTTGCTTTTGAAGTACCCACTTTCATTCATAAACAAAAAAGTTACATAGGTTTCAAAATACGTACAGAGATCAAATTCGAAAATCTTCTTTGACGCCGTGTTCTATCTTTCCTGCATATGCACTAGCACAGTTTGGCCCAGTATGAACGATATAAATTTGCATGATTTGTCACCAAATGTTAAGGCTCTCAAAGGCAGATTTTCCTAATAAAATCAATTTGTTTTCCCATGCACCCTACGCTACAACAAAAAAGTATTTTTGTCACTGTTTGCTTATTTATAATGCGATCTTAAAGAATTATACGTCGTTGATGATCTCTCGACAAAGGCTACACTTCTTCCATAAGTTAGTTTTAAACCCATGGTCAATTTGAACTTGTGACTTTAGTTATCCGATTTTCTGCCCCTGGTACTTATTTTGCAATACAAGAAAAGTCATTTGAAAATTGGTATTACTCCTTTTACTATTTAAATTTTTCCTAAAAATATAATATACATTATTATTAATAAAAATAATAAAGATAATCCTGACGCAAATCCAGTTTGCTCTACTTCTTATTTTGGAAAATATATACCTCATCCGATTTTCATCTATAACCTTACATACATGATTCATATACAGTCTGCACAAAACGTTCTGTATTATCTGAATGGCGCTGAAAAACTATAAAATAATCATAATATTGCAATTTGAATAAACATCATTTTATGTTTAATGTGTTATGGTAAACAACACGATTTACAGGCTATGAAGCCATACGAGCAGCTCGGACAGAACTATCCCTAAAAATATGCGAATTTTATGTTTCAAAACATAGATAATATTAATTACGAATGTGCCAATTTCACCGAATAATTAATTGGGATAATCTATTAATAACCGAATCACCATGGCTGCTTTCCTATACGAATGAGCAATTAGTACACGGTGCAAAATTGCCTTTTTTGATATTTTTTAATCGAATAAAAATATACTTGGAACACAAATTTTTAAATATTATATACTTTTGAGTAAATAAATTTTATTTGAAAATCAATAAAATGTATTCGGATCGCATATGTTATTAGAACAAAATATATTTCCGAACTAATTTTTAAGGAGACGTTTCACAGAATCTGTTAGAGAAAATCCGAAGCCAAATTATGAATTGGTGTGGCTCTCCGATTTGGACCTTTTTTTTTACATAAATTTCAAAAGTTTGATCGATTTTCTCCAAACGCAAAGCTAAATTGTTAATTTTTTTTATTTATTTGTATTAGGGTGTAACAAAATCGACTGCAAAGGGAATCCCGAGCGCGGCTTTTCATATCGAAGATATAGGACTACAAGTAAAAATCCAATTGTTGGGGATTTTTGATGTATTTTTTGGGAATTGAGGGATTTTCCATTACAAATTTCCACATGTTGCGTTTGATTATTAGGTTAGGTTAGGGTGGCAGCCGTATTTTTTTACAAGCTCACATAGACCAGTTTAGGTCCCTAGTGTTACCACGGGCTGAAATGCCCCTCATCGAAACCAACCTGTTTGATATATAAATTTATCGATAGTACGAATATCAGTACTGGAAAGATCTGTTAGGCTGCCTAAAAAGGCCGACCCCAGTATGTCCAGTCGTCGTTTACTCAAAGCGGGACAGTCGCAAAGCAAGTGTTCAATGCTCTCCACTTCTTCCTCATCTCCACAGCTTCGGCAGAAGTCATTGGAGTCAATACCCAATCTTTTGGCGTGTTCGCCGATCAAGCAGTGTCCCGCCAGAACCTGTACTAACGTAGACAATCGTTTCCTCTCTAGTGCGAGGAGATATTTTGACTTTCTCAGGTCATACCTTGGCCAGATTTGTCTAGCTACCCTGCAGGTGCCGATTTCTGCCCATCTTTCGTTGGACTGCCTGATTGCCTCTTGCCTAAGCCAAAGCTTGCACGTGGATAGTGGCGCAACAATATATGCAAATTCTTCGAGAATTTGTAATGTCGTCCCTTTCCTAGCAAGTTCATCGGCTTTGCAGTTCCCCGGGATTTCCCTATGCCCAGGCACCCATATGAGGTGTATATTAAACTGCTCGGCCATCTCGTAAAGAGATCTGCGGCAGTCGAGGGCTGTTTGTGAATTTAGGGATGTTGCCTACAGAGAATTGATGGCAGCCTGGCTATCCGAGTAAATGACAACGCCAGTGCAGGTATCTGGTAGTCTGTGAGCTATATCCAGACTAAGTTCTTCACAGTGTACTCCGAAGCCAACCTTTTCATCAAGCTTCGAACCATCCGTGTAAAAGTGGAGATGGTTTCTATTACCTGGTATTCTGCCGACCCATTCATCTCTGGCGGGAATCATAGTGATGTAATTTCTCTCGAAGGTGTACACAGTTGGTATATAGTCCACTCGGTCGGTTACCATAGCACTACACTTTGATATCCTCATGTGACCATAGTTCTTGTACATCCACATTGATAGGCAGTTTAATCTTATTGCCGCTTTGGTTGCAACTTCTCTCGCCACAATATTAATCGGCAGTATATGGAGTAGGGCTTGTAGAGACTCGGTCGCTGTAGTCCTTAAGGCTCCGCTTATGCTCAGGCAGGCAGTTCTCTGAACCTTTGTTAGTAGGTTGGTTATGGTTAGTTTGTCAGTTGCCGTCCACCATACCACAATACCGTATAACAGTATTGGACGAACTACTGCTATATATATCCAGTGGATATATATAGCGACCCTACAGCCTTTTTGCAGGAATATAAGGCGACGTTGGCCTTCCTTACACTTTCCAATACGTTAAGTCTAAATAACATTTTCCTATCTAGAATTATTCCTGAAAATTTTGCACTTTCAGAAAAGACTAGATCTGTTCCATTTATCCGAGGTGGAGGGTCCACATGTGGGACATTATTCATCCTTGTAAATTCTGTCTTGTTGGGGTTAACGCCCAAACCGCTGCTTCTGGCCCATCTAGCCAACTTGTTCAGAGCCACCTGTAGGATGTCTCTGAGGACGTTTACGAATTTGCCACTCACTGCGATTGCCACGTCGTTCGCATATGCCACGACCTTGCAGCCACAACGTTCTAGATCCAGCAGGATTTCATTCACCGCTAGGTTCCAAATTAGTGGAGACAGTACTCCTCCTTGCGGGGTCCCTCTGTTTACAAACCTTGTTAGAGTTGTGGACCCTAGACATGCTGTTATGCGTCTTCTGGTGAGCAGACTTTGTATTAGTCTAATGAAACTAGTGTAAAAGCCCCTTCTATGTCAAGAAATGCCACCATGGTGAATTCCTTGAAATGCAGGGACGATTCGATAGTGCTCACAAGATTCGTGCAGGGCTGATTCTGTAGACTTGCCCTTATTGTAAGCATGTTGGTTCCCCGACAGGAGTTTTGTATCCAGGTTTTCCCTAATGAAATGATCTAAAAGTCTTTCCAGACCTTTCAATAGGAAGGAGGATAGGCTAATTAGTCTGAAGCCTAGTGTGCGATATATTTCCCGCTTTAGGTATGAATGCCACTTTGGTAGCCCTCCATCGATTCGGGACGTATGAAAGCCTGATACAGCCTACATAAATTTTCTCCAGCCAGGGGATAATGTACTTTAACATTTTCTGCATTTCTGCTGGAGTGATGCCATCTGGTCCAGGTGACTTGAAGGGCTCAAAGCTATTAATAGCCCAGCTTATTCTGGATCTCTCAGTCAAGAAGCTAGCGACGCTCGCAGTCCACTCGCACTCTTGTTGGCCTCGGGTTCTGTTACAGAGTTCCCCGGGAATTGTGTGTCGAGCAGTACATTGAGCGACTGTTCGCTGTTTTTGGTCCAGTTATTTAGGTTTAGGTTTAGGTTAGGGTGGCAGCCGTATTTTTATACAAGCTCACATAGACCAGTTTAGGTCCCTAGTGTTACCACGGGCTGAAATGCCCCTCATCGAAACCAACCTGTTTGATATATAAATTTATCGATAGTACGAATATCAGTACTGGAAAGATCTGTTAGGCTGCCTAAAAAGGCCGACCCCAGTATATCCAGTCGTCGTTTACTCAAAGCGGGACAGTCGCAAAGCAAGTGCTCAATGCTCTCCACTTCTTCCTCATCTCCACAGCTTCGGCAGAAGTCATTGGAGTCAATACCCAATCTTTTGGCGTGTTCGCCGATCAAGCAATGTCCCGTCAGAACCTGTACTAACGTAGACAATCGTTTCCTCTCTAGTGCGAGGAGATATTTTGACCTTCTCAGGTCATACCTTGGCCAGATTTGTCTAGCTACCCTGCAGGTGCCGATTTCTGTCCATCTCTCGTTGGACTGCCTGATTGCCTCTTGCCTAAGCCAAAGCTTGCACGTGGATAGTGGCGCACCAATATATGCAAATTCTTCGAGAATTTGTAATGTCGTCCCTTTCCTAGCAAGTTCATCGGCTTTGCAGTTCCCCGGGATATCCCTATGCCCAGGCACCCATATGAGGTGTATATTAAACTGCTCAGCCATCTCGTTAAGAGATCTGCTGCAGTCGAGGGCTGTTTGTGAATTTAGGGATGTTGCCTCCAGAGAATTGATGGCAGCCTGGCTGTCCGAGTAAATGACAACGCCATTGTTGGTTACTATGTTGCGACTCAGCCACTTGGCGACTTCCCATATTGCCATTATTTCGGCTTGATAGACACTGCAGGTATCTGGTAGTCTGTGAGCTATATCCAGACTAAGTTCTTCACAGTGTACTCCGAAGCCAACCTTTTCATCAAGCTTCGAACCATCCGTGTAAAAGTGGAGATGGTTTATATTACCTGGTATTCTGCCGACCCATTCATCTCTGGCGGGAATCATAGTGATGTAATTTCTCTCGAAGGTGTACACAGTTGGTATATAGTCCACTCGGTCGGTTACCATAGCACTACACTTTGATATCCTCATGTGACCATAGTTTTTGTACCTCCACATTGATAGGCAGTTTAATCTTATTGCCGCTTTGGTTGCAACTTCTCTCGCCACAATATTAATCGGCAGTATATGGAGTAGGGCTTGTAGAGACTCGGTCGCTGTAGTCCTTAAGGCTCCGCTTATGCTCAGGCAGGCAGTTCTCTGAACCTTTGTTAGTAGGTTGGTAATGGTTAGTTTGTCAGTTGCCGTCCACCATACCACAATACCGTATAACAGTATTGGACGAACTACTGCTATATATATCCAGTGGACGATTTTAGGAGAGAGTCCCCACCGCGACCCTACAGCCTTTTTGCAGGAATATAAGGCGACGTTGGCCTTCCTTACACGTTCCAATACGTTAAGTCTAAATAACATTTTCCTATCTAGAATTATTCCTAAAAATTTTGCACTTTCAGAAAAGACTAGATCTGTTCCATTTATCCGAGGTGGAGGGTCCACATGTGGGACATTATTCATCCTAGTAAAGAGAACCAATTCTGTCTTGTTGGGGTTAACGCCCAAACCGCTGCTTCTGGCCCATCTAGCCAACTTGTTCAGAGCCACCTGTAGGATGTCTCTGAGGACGTTTACGAATTTGCCACTCACTGCGATTGCCACGTCGTCCGCATATGCCACGACCTTGCAGCCACAACGTTCTAGATCTAGCAGGATTTCATTCACCGCTAGGTTCCAAATTAGTGGAGACAGTACTCCTCCTTGCGGGGTCCCTCTGTTTACATACCTTGTTAGAGTTGTGGACCCTAGACATGCTGTTATGCGTCTTCTGGTGAGCAGACTTTGAATTAGTCTAATCAAACTAGTGTTAACTTTTAGATGTGAGAGTGCCGCAATTACCGCATCGGAGTGAATGTTGTTAAAAGCCCCTTCTATGTCAAGAAATGCCACCATGGTGAATTCCTTGAAATGCAGGGACGATTCGATAGTGCTCACAAGTTCGTGCAGGGCTGATTCAGTAGACTTGCCCTTGTTGTAAGCATGTTGGTTCCCCGACAGGAGTTTTGTATCCAGGTTTTCCCTAATGAAATGATCTAAAAGTCTTTCCAGACCTTTCAATAGGAACGAGGATAGGCTAATTGGTCTGAAGTCTTTTGGCCTAGTGTGTGATATCTTTCCCGCTTTAGGTATGAATACCACTTTGGTATCCCTCCATCGATTCGGGACGTATGAAAGCCTGATACAGCCTACATAAATTTTCTCCAGCCAGGGGATAATGTACTTTAACATTTTCTGCATTTCTGCTGGAGTGATGCCATCTGGTCCAGGTGACTTGAAGGGCTCAAAGCTGTTAATAGCCCAGCTTATTCTGGATCTCTCAGTCAAGAAGCTAGCGACGCTCGCAGTCCACTCGCACTCTTGTTGGTCCTGCTGATCCTCGGGTTCTGTTACAGAGTTCCCCGGGAAATGTGTGTCGAGCAGTACATTGAGCGACTGCTCGCTGTTTTTGGTCCAGTTATTTGCCTCATCCTGTAAATATCCCACTGTACAGGGTGAAGCAGATAATATCTTTCTCAGCCTAGCGGCGTCGGAGACCTTTTCCACTTCACCACAGAAGGTATACCAAGAGCGCCTTTGCGCCTTTCTAAGCTCCTTCTTATAGATCTTGAGTTGCTCTTTATAGGCATCCCAATCATTAGCGACCCCAGTAGATTTAGCCTTATTGAATAGCTTGTTGCAGGTCTTTTTCATAGCCGTTAGCTCAGAAGTCCACCATTGGGGTTTAGCTTTACCCTTGTACCTTGTTTTTGGACAGGCTTCTTCAAGGGATCTATTGAATGATATGGTGATATGATCGACCAGATCATCCAGACCGGCTTTGTCATTCGGTTCGTACGGAAATTTAGAGTTGAGGACTTTCTTGAAATTCTTCTCATACAGATGCCACTTTGTCTTCCTTACATTTCTGTGGACGGCGGGCTTAGGCGCTTTTTCCGCGAGTTTGAACTCAATATAATGGTGATCTGAGAATGAGTGGTCGTCCAGTACATTCCACCCAATAATTTTGTCTGACAGCCGGTCAGTAGCAAACGTTACGTCGAGTACTTCTTGTCTGTCTTTAATTGTGAAGGTCGGTTTATTACCTATGTTACAAATACTAAGATTGGTAGTTAGAATAAAGTCAAGAAGCGAATCACCCCTATTGTTTATATCCGTACTACCCCAGATAGTATGATGAGCGTTCGTGTCTGCGCCAATAATCAGCTCGAGCTCGTCAGACGTTGCTTCTTCTACTACTTCCCTGAATAGAGCAGTCGGTACTACAGATTCATAAGGCAAGTAGCTGGAGACCACCCAATATATGCGATTACCGATCTCCAGGCTAGCAGCTGTTTGGTCTTTACCACTTAAATTAGTCAGGAGAAAGATACTTAGATCTTTCCTGGCCAAAATGCAGGTTCTTGGAGTGCCTTCACAGTTGGCCACAAGCAGTTTAAAGTTGGGTGTCCTAATACCGCACACCCTTCCTCCCACTACGTAGGGCTCCTGTATCAGGACGATGTCTACTGCGCCTGTGGACAGGCGCAGCAATAGAGCCGCTGAGGCTGCTTTAGCGTGATGGAGGTTAATCTGTAGAATTCTTACCATCATTGGTAATTGACAGATTAACATCCACCCCGACAAGGGTGTTATCGAACTCTTCGTCCGTATCGTCGAGAAGCATGTCCCCGCCAGATGCGTCAAAGAGTCCGGAGACTCCCCTCAGCCCCTCTGTGTCAGAAGTAGAGCTTTCGTCCTCAGAGTAGGACGTTACAGATCTTCTATTAGAGTTGGAGTCACCAGAAATAATTGGCGTGGCTACCTCCGCACTTACAGAAAGTGCCACGGTGGACGACTCACCTTCTGCAGTGGGAGCTATATCCTGCTTGTATATCTTCAAGACTATAGTCTCGAAGCCATATTGTAGGGTTGCACTCGCCCTTTGTATATGGGAGGTGGATTCAGCGTTTAGGATAAGATTGACCTGCCGCTTTTTACCATCCGCCTCACCCACCTTGCTGATTCTCCAATTATGGGCCGGCAGACCAGGATTGGAATCTTTTATTATTTCTAAGATGTCAGCCGGGTTGGAGGGCTCTTCTGTAACCCAGGTGATGGCTCTAGGGTGACTAGGGATGTTGTTTTTTTCGACAACATCCAACTGGGCACCCGGCCACACCTCACCCGCTCGACTCAGAGCAGCCTTATAAAGGTCTACTGATCTGGCATCACCGAAATATAAGAGCTTTACTCTCCCCTGATGCCATCCTGCATCGTTGCAGATTGGTGGTTTGCCCGGCATTTCTCTACGGACATCGAGGTAATGAGCCATAATGGCTGATTGTACATGACTCCATTTGTCCTTGAGGATGGATCCATCCTCACTACTTCTGTCTATAACAGCCATCACTAGACTCTCCTTCGCCACTTCATTGAAGGGCTTGGTGAGTGTCCTGTTGATGGTGACATTAGGGCCTCTTGCCTTTTTCGAAGGCAGGGGTTCATCAGGTGATCTGATTCGTTTTACTTTATTAGCCGTTAACACAGCTGAATTTGTGGCTCTTTCAGCCGACTCATTGGCCTTAGAAGCATCTATGACGCCTTTAGCCCAGGTAAGTGACTCTTTTTGTTTTTCGGTAAGAGCCGAAACCTCAACAGCCTCCAACTTCGTCAAAACTCTGAGCGCTACACGATGCTCATTGTGCTTCCGTTTTGACGGTCGGACATGACGTTTTCCCCTCACCGCACCACCTGTTGTGAGTACTTGGGGGAGATTTTCACCATTTTTGGTGTGGTCGGCTTTGGCCAAGACCAACGGACGGACAGTCGGACGATTGGGGAACCGCGCTCCATCGGAACACGAAGGCATCCCCGTCAAGAGAATTTATTTTAATTTTGTCTGTATTAGACCGTAATAGGTACTACGATGTAGGCCTTACAGACTTTGTACAGATTTTTGCTATTGCGTAATAGGTACTGGTAACTATCCGCTATGTGATAAACACGTCCGTTCACTGCGAATGATCAGTATGTATCGGTCCAGTTATTTGCTCTTTCCTGTAAATATCCCACTGTACAGGGTGAAGCAGATAATATCTTCCTCAGCCTAGCGGCGTCGGAGACCTTTTCCACTTCACCACAGAAGGTATACCAAGAGCGCCTTTGCGCCTTTCTAAGCTCCTTCTTATAGATCTTGAGTTGCTCTTTATAGGCATCCCAATCATTAGCGACCCCAGTTGATTATTAGGTTAGGTTAGGTTGAAGAGAGGAGACGTTTAAACGTCTCATGTCCATGGACATACACTTATGCCAGTGGTTCGGCCTGTTGTGCGCTCCTTATTTATGATCTTTTTTATACCACACGAGTTACAGAAAATCGGTACTAGATACGAATTTTCTTTGTATCTTCCAGTCATATTCTCTGAGAAGAGTCAAGTCTGGTAATATGTTGGACCCGAAATGTTGGTATCTTGCATGTGTGAAAGCCGGCCATTGACACAGAAAATGTTCCATCGTTTCGATATTTTCCCTGCATGCCCTTCATTCGTCGTTTCCTGCTAGTCCTATGCGATGAAGATGTGCTTGTAAGCTTGAGTGTCCCGTTAGAACACTCATCATCTTACCAATATCGATCTTGTGTAGTTTCAGAAGACTTCTTGTTTTCTTTTCATTTGGGTCACCCCACAGTATCTTTGCAGTTGCTCCTACTGTTGCGCTATTCCACACAGTTTTGTGAGCCATCACTGCCCAGTGCTTCAACTCATTTTTCGTAGCTTCGAAAGGTTTCCAATTTTCCAAGTTTATTACTAGTTCTCTGCCCTTTGAAGCTAAGATGTATGCCCGTTCATTTCCAATCACTCCGTTGTGTCCTGGTACCCAGCAAATACGCAATTGACCATGGGCTGAGTAATCATTTATCGTTCTTTTACAGTCCACCACAGTTCTGGATTTGACCCTTTCCGATGTTATTGCTTTAATCGCCATTTGACTATCTGTGATGATGTTGGCATATTTAGGCTTTGTGGAGTTACTGAGCCAATTCACACACTCCGTGATTGCTCGAACTTCTGCTTGAAATGCCGATTTATGGTCAGGGAGGCAGAAGTGAAGTTCGGCTTCTGGTTCATCAATAAAAAGTGCCAGACCCGTCCTTCCTCCTCGCTTGGACCCATCCGTGTAGCATCTGGTTCCCACTGGCACATGGGCCAAAGTTCCATTTTCTCAGGAGCGTCTGTCTGGCACAAACGTATCACAGGTAGCTGTAAGCCGCACTTCAGGAATGCGGCCGGAGATTTCTGGCGTTTGAATCTGACCAACTAGAGATTCTAAAATCTTTTGATGGTACGACTTGTGGTCTCGATTTATCCATTCACCCATCACTTGTAGACGTCTTGCTGTGAGGGCTGCCTCATACTTTATACGGATGTCTATTGGTTGGATGTGCAGCATAGTCTCCAACGCTTTTGTTGGTGCAGTTCTAAATGCCCCGCTTATGCCTAGACAGCACATACGTTGAATTTTTTGCAAAGGTATTACGTTGCACTTCTTGTCAATTGATGTCCACCACACTACACAGGCGTAGGTGATTATTGGTCTAATCACGCTCATGTAAAGCCAGTGAATCATATTTGGACGTAGTCCCCATTTTGAACCTATAGCTCTTCTGCACAACGACCAACATCTGCGGAAAGATCATCTTTCTTCAAGATGATCTTTCCAGTACAGTTTCTGATCCAAGATTACTCCCAAGTATTTTACTTTTTTAGTTATAGCAATTGTCTTATTCAGGAATCGAGGCCGGGTAAAACGTGGGATCTTCGTTTTCCTTGTAAATAGACATATTTCTGTTTTGTCTGGGTTAACATTTAATCCCCTTGGTTGTGCCCAGTTATATTCTATGCTAAGTGCCTCTTCAGCTCTTCTGCATAATAGTTTTGGATGAAAGCCCCTTAGAAGTATTACGACGTCGCCTGCATAACCGGTGAGGGCTTTTAGGAGAGTGTGTATTAGGGCGGGTCGATTTAAAAATCGCCCATTGCTCAGTGAAAATCGTATTCTAGGGATCAAAATAAGAAACTTTGCCGAAGGAACCATACCTCTAAAACGAATTCTGATGTCCCGGAAAAGATCCCACTTTGACCCATTTAGAGTGCTCCAATCGAGTCCAAATGTATGACCGACCCCCACTCAGTGAAAATCCCGTACCTCTAAAACGAATTCTGATGTCCCGGAAAAAATCCCACTTTGACCCATTTAGAGAGCTCCAATTGAGTCCAAATTTATGGAACCCCCAGGGGATGTGCCACTGGCATGGGTGGGTCGGGCCTCCAAAGTTAGTGGGGGTCGGTCATACATTTTGACTCGATTGGAGCACTCTAAATGGGTCAAAGTGGGATTTTTCAAAATTTGCCCCCACCCAAAAGTTCGACCCAGTTCCGGGACATCAGAATTCGTTTTAGAGGTATGGTTCCTTCGGCAAAGTTTCTTAGTTTGATCCCTAGAGTACGATTTTCACTGAGCAATGGCGACTTTTTTTGCCTCCCCACAAATCGACCCGGCCTAGTGTGTATCGTCGTAACCCATAGAAGAGGCGATAAAATGCCCCCCTGAGGTATACCACGATTTACCTTGTCTCTAATTTTTATGTCATATGACCCACAAATAATCCACCTATTCCTTAGCATATTGTTGATCCAGTTTTTCAACGCCCGGTCAACCTGAAACTCGTCTAAGGGCTGGATAAGTGTATGGGTCTGTACATTTTCATTTTAGACATGCTGTTAACGCTGTCTACCTCTTCACAGAAAAGCCTCCAGGAGTTACGTTTCGCCGATCTAATGATTTTATTGTATTCTTCTGTGGTAGTCGTCCCAATATACTGATTGTTTTTTACGTCGAGCTCTGTTGTAAAGTCTGCGGACATCTTTGCCAATCGAGCGGATTTGTCCTGTCATCCAGGGTTTCTCATAGGCAGATTTCCTTTCTCGAAGTGGGCAACTATCTTCGAATGATTTTACAAGAGCCTCGGCAATCTTCTTCACATTGATATCAATGTCTTCTGCACATATATAATCGCGTGTAGGCTGCCCCAATCGATTTCTAAGTAGATTTCCGAAATTAGTCTCTCCACTCATGGATCTCATCAATACGATTTTCTGAACATATCGTTATATCTAATACTTCTTCCCTAATTTTGTTAACAAAGGTTGCAGTATTTCCTATGTTAAGAGTTATGAGGTCATTTGTATTAAAAAATTCTATAAGGGCGTGTCCCCTTTTATTGGTGTTAGTACTACCCCAAGCGATATGATGGGAGTTGTCGTCATACCCAGCTAATAACTCATTACTTGTGTGTTTGGATTCCATCACCAGACGTTGCAATTCCGACGTAGGTGGCAATGTCGGCGCATCGAATGGCAGATATATTGACGCCAGGTACATATTTCCATTACCTTGCCTCAACACCGTTGCGTCCGATGTTGACAACTCTGGAGAGAAAAGAAAACATAAGTTTTTATGGCACAAAATACAAGTCCTTGGACCTGTACCTGTGTTAGCGTAGAAAAGGTTATAGTTCACATGGTTTAATCCAGTAACCTTGTTGCTAGTTGTCCATGGTTCCTGGATCAAAGCAATATGAACCCTGCCTTTATTTATAATGTCCATCAGAGCGTTGGATGCTGTCTCGCTCCGGTGGAGGTTTATCTGGATGACCTCAATCATTGTCTTTCCAGTAAAAGTTTCTTTTGGGAGTCTATCCTATCTGGTGGTACTCCCTCATTATTTGGTAGTGGGTCATTCTCCTCCTTTCGTTCACTACCTATTACACCATCTTCCAGTCGACAATTTTGGGAGGCGGTGTTATTTTTTGGCGCTCCCTCATTGTTTTGAATCGTTTTGTGGCTCTTTTTATGTTGATCACCACTTTTGCTGGGAACTTCCTGCAAAAGTGGCGGTACTATTGGTGAGCTGGTGGTGTTATTGACTACTTCCACATCAGTTTTTGGCAGTGGCTCACTTGTCTGCGTCCGTTCACTACCAGTGTTTGCCTCTTCAGACAGTACATTTGGACTCGATTCATCTGTCCTGCCAATCGGGACCTTTCCAATTTTGAAAAAGACTGTCCAGATCAAGAAGTACGCCATGCCCTTCGCCATGACAAGATTTTTCTTGGATTCTGGGTCTATGCCCAACACGAGGAGAGTACCCTCGGTATCATCCTTCCTATAGAAGACTTCCCACTTTCTCACGGAAAGTTTTGAATTCTGTTTACCAATGATGTCGAGTATGTACTCTGATGAGAACTTACTGGGACATCCCTTAACATATAGGATCGTTTTTATGAGTTCGCTTTTCCTCGCCAATTTTAGCTTTGCGCCGTCCCAAGGTGAAGGGAAGCTATCCACAAGTTTTACGAGGACACCAGCGCAGCGTTGTGATGCCAGCCTTAGCATCAAAACACCCCTCTCAAACTTGCAACTCATTACTTCGATTGGTGGTTCATCCTTAGATTCGAGGACGTACTCCACTACCCTCGTATAGACCAAATCTTCGAAGTTACTCTTTTGGTCTTCGGGGATTCTGTCAGATGCACTACTGCTATCAATTATGGCATAGCATAGATCGTCTCGAAAATGAGGTAGAATTGTCAGGTTCATCCCGTAGTAGGTTCTGTAGGTTCAACTTATTCAGCTTCCTTCTTTGTGCCCCTGACAGTCTCTTTGAGTTAGCAACAATAGTGATATTGTTTTCATTTGATGATTCAGAGTCAGAGTCCCCACTGGCTTTTAAAGGCTGGGGTTGCTTAGAGCCCCAGCTGGGTTCTGCTTCATCTGTCTTATCATTTGTTTTGCCTGCGGCTGGATGTGCTCTTGTTTCATTTTCGACTACGGGATCCAAGGCACCAAAGCTCGTAGAAGTTGCTTGCGTTTGATTATTAAATTAAAGAACTTTAAAAAAATTCATCGAAATATATACATTTTAAGAATTTTATGCCGTATTCACGTTTCTGTCTATATGCTAAATATTTTTTTAATTTTTCCCTACCTTTTCGTACTTATTGATTATTATTAGTCAATATGCACTGATTTCTTGAAGATCACATGTTTTTATCAAACAATAATAAAATTTAGTAAGAACAACAATCATAAAATTGAGTAAGAAGGATAAAGGATGTCGGCCTTTATAATATGTTGGTGTGACTCTTGTTGCCTTAAATTTGTGTATACCCATTTTGTAAGCGAAAGACCAACTTCTTGAGAAAAATAATTTATAATCTTATTTTATTTCTGTAATATATATTTTATTATTTTATTTCTGTAATATATATTTCTCTAAAATAATCTGAATAATCCATGTCTAGGAGATAAAGAAAACCCTTGTATTCCTCAGGATTGTCACATGTCAGAGATCGGTAACATATCCATCTTTTTCTTATTAAAGATAGAACAGGATCGGAAGATAGGAGAAGATTTACAAATATAACTTCATTTTGAAATTCTCTTGAACTTTTTCGGGAGTGAAATTGCTGAACATTGCGAAAATTGCGATTTCGTGCCTCCTGGGCTTCTTCCGTAAGCTCACCCAAAGGGAGAATATGAAATGCAATAATTATATCTCCATGACGCAGTGTTACCATCATTTGTATTTCCATACCCCACTAGTGGTTTGTCGACATTTAATCCAGTCTGTTCCCAAAATCCTCTTGAATCCTTTTTCCTGGAACTCTCTCGATGCTTTTAATTCCTTTTTGTCCGTTTTGTTTGCATTCTCTGGATTACTATAATAATGCAAATCGTATGCTATGTGTAGGAAAAGTTCTAAAAGCCGTATGCGAGCATGTAATGGGGAAATTCCAAATTTTAGAGCATATGTGTTAATTTTTGGGTTCTTCGATAAGTCCGAAAATTCATTCTTTTCCTCCACATAGTGTACGTCTCCACGTAGATGATGTTCCCGTAACAGCATTGCAAACTTTCCCATCGACCATAGTGACATTTAGGATGAAGGAGATTGTGAAGCTGTAGTCCAATATTTTGATTGATATGGGTTCCAGCTCCTTAATTTCCTTCTCAATATGATCAACCAGGTTTTGAGTGTTGGTAGCCGACTCTTTTGTATACTCAAACCATATTGGTCTACAAAAGTTTTTTGATCCTGAAGTCGAATTTATCCAAATGTCATCAAAACTAGTTGAGGGACAATCCGTGTCTTCTCTCTTTCTTAATCTGAGGGGAACTAATGATGCCGTGAACACACTTCTATAATCTGTCCCGCTCGGACTTGTTGATACCTGTTTGTATTCAGGAAGGGTTGATATGCCATCATATCCATTGTACTCTGCTGTTCTGTAGTAAGAGTGGAAACTATTCTCGATGCTGTATTTTCCAGAAGGTTAGGAAGACCAATACTGACTCCACTTGGTGAAACTTGTAGCGGAGAAGGAATAATAGACTTCTTTTTGTCCTTTATTTTGTTATATGAACGTAAAACATCGACTCCTTTTTCGGACAATGCCTTCCTAAGTGTGTTGTAGTTGTCTTTGCTGAGTCCCAGTTGTAGCATAAGAGCAAGTGCTTCTTCAGCCGTAAAAACTGACTTAGATGATGGTGTCGGAATCCTCTCAACAATTCTCCTTAGACGTTTCGGTGATGCTGTTTGAAGAACACCGGCAATTTCTAAAGCATCAATTGGTTGTTTCTCTTTTTTCAACATTGCCTTCAGTAGTCATTGCCGAAAGATTATTGGGCAAACGCATCTATTAGTTCTTGTCGATACATCTTCGTAAGGTTTATGGGGTGGACCAACAGATGAAGTACAAACAGTTAAATCTATGTTGTTCTCGAGCCAATCTGAATATTTTTCAAGAAATTTTGAACGCGATTTTGCTGTTGTCAATTTTACATCAAAAGTTTTAACAATTTTTTGTATTTTTGTGATTTCGCTTTTTAATACTTTAATTTTATAGGTTCCTTCGATAAATTCTACTATTCTACTGAATTTTTCCTCAAAAGTGTGAAATGGGATTTCACACAAAATAAAAAATAGTGACGAGTTCTTAAATGTTAACGCCATACTTGCAAAATTGGTAATGATATACATTCTCGAAGATGCTATATTTATATAAAAACAATAATAGACCTGACATTTCTACCTGATACATGTAATATGGGAAATTACAAAAATCATATATGAATGAATATTATTAACTATATGAATGAACATGACAACAAATATTTTTATACCTGTCAATGATTAAAGGTTTCCTAGATATAGTGCCATAAAACGATATTTTCTGAAATGTAAATCTTACTAAATTTTATTATTGTTTGATAAAAACATGTGATCTACAATAAATCAGTGCTTATTGACTGATATAATAACCAATAAATACAAGAAGGTAGGGAAAAATTAAAAAAATATTTTGCATATAGACAGAAACGTAAACGGCATAAAATTCTTAAAAATACATATATTTCGATGATTTTTTTTAAAGTTCTTTATTTTGATATTAGAAATAATAATCAAACGCAACATGTGGAAATTTCTAATGGAAAATCCTCAATTCCCAAAAATACATCAAAAATCCCCAAAAATGGGATTTTTACTTTTAGTCCTATATTTTTTTGTTACACCCTAATACAAATAAATAAATACAAAAAATTAAAATTTCAGCTTAGCGATTGGAGAACATCGAACAAACTTTTGAAATTTATGTAAAAAAAGGTCCAAATCGGAGAAGGGTGGCAATCACACCAATTAAAATGTTGGAGTATCCACAGAAAAAAACGCCACTCAAATCGAACACTCCATTCAAAAGTTAGAAGCCGATGAAAATTTTGTATACCCGAGGTGGTCAACTTTAGGGCCCTGTAGCTACGCCCGTGTATGAGATAGGGGGCCCAAGTTCCGAACTTAAACTCTCTAACACCTCTTGTACAAATGGTTTGAAATGGCAGAATTATGTCCATTTTAGCCCACTGTGCGACGTCAAAAGTAGAGTGTCGAATTTGATATCTGTATGTATTTTGTAATTTTGAAACCTTTGTAACTTTTTTGTTTATGAATGAAAGTGGGTACTTTTAAAGCAAAATTATTAAATTATTTTTAAAGGCCTTTATTAGCGTTTCAAAATATTACCCGTTTAGGGGGGTAGAAAACGAGATGACAGAGGTCACTTATCGAATTTGACTTCGGAGTCAAAACTGACCTTTGGACGAAATATAGCCCTTGCCAAACAATGATATGCATCCCGTTACGATCGGACATCAAATGTTGACGCGGGATAATCAAATTAAAAGCGTGTCATGTAGGGTGCACAGAAAAAAAAACAAATTTTGTTGCCCCGAAATTGCCTCTATATAATCTTCAAAACTAGGGGGTGACCGGTGCAACTTTTTTTGCGACCCACTTGAATGTATACTGCTGTCACAGAGTTCTTGGCAGCACGAAAAGAAAAATCTTTCCTTAAAAACGAAATTATAGACAAATGTGAACTTCTGGTAATTTTGTTTGAGAAAATTAATTTTCGCATTTAATAAAAAACATTTCGTTTACCGCAAAACCGGTGTGTACTGTCCACAGTTATATATATACGAATATACAACGCTCGAGTCTGTTCATATGCAAAATTACAGCTTTCCCGCTCTTACAGTAGCCGCAGCGGCCAGCGGTAAGAACGAACTCGACATGGTCACTGCGACCATCTGAGAATTCAATTTGACCACGTTATACTTTATCGGAGTATGATGAATGTACATATACATTTTTTATACATAAATTCTTAGCTCTTAAGGAACTTTTAAAATCAGTGAAATATTGAAAATTGTTTTGGTCACTGCTACATTGACCACAGCCAGAGAATACAATTTTTTTTAGCTCGTATTTTTGTCGTATATTGTATTTTATATTTACAAAGTTTTAGTTTTGTATGTTATATCAGGCTTCGAAAAGAACAATAATGGTACTCAAGTTTTTGATAGCCCCAGAACTGCCCACAGGCCAATAAAAGACGTGAGTAGTCCGTCAAGTGGTCGGAATCAGGGATGTAACGAAAGTGGATTTAGCGAAAGCGAATATTGAATTTTTTTCTTGCGAATGCGAAGGCTATAGCGAATATTGAGAAATGCATTTTTGCGAAAGCGAATATTATTTTTAACGAATACGAAGCGAATATCAAAAACTGATTTCCGGAAGAGAAACATTTACGTAGAATCATTCCTACATACTGTCAGTTAAATTCAATATACTCGTATGAATTGCAGTTGATTTATTAAATATAAAATATTTAATTAATCCTATAACAAAAACAAACAGATTTGAAAATCAAGTACGTAATGGCTAATATCTGGCGGAACTTATTATTTTATGGACGGACGGACATGGTTAAATTGATCCAGCACGCTCCTTTTGAGCGTTCATAGGAATTATATAAAATAGTATTCCTTAACTTTGGAAAAATTTAGTATTCAAAGTTTAGTTGAGACAAGTTATATTTAACAAAAAGTAGCTTCACTGTTTTTTCACTATTCAAGCTTTCATTATCGTAGAGGTTCATAAATAAGTCCGGCTCCGCTAAATAACTCTTTCCTGGGGACATTTCCCGGCGGTGTAGTTTAAACTGGCGTACAAAATCTTTTTTTGTTTAAACATTTATACTATCTATTTTTTTGATTGAGGAAGCGAATACTGAAATATATTTTTGCGAAAGCGAATGCGAATAATCCAAATTTGGTTTTTGCGAATGCGAATGTTCAAAATGAAGCAAATAATTCGCATTAAAAACAAAAGGTTTTCAGTATTTTAAATAAAAAAGGGGATCCTTATTTATTCAAATCAAACGGGGGGTTTGGACACCAAGGTGCGCTCAACAGCAGGGTGTGAAAGCTAGGCGCATGTTTTGGCACCACATCAGTGAGAGAACGAGTAATGGGGAACTCCACAGCTTTTTCACCACCTCGACTTCATGCTCTTTGTCTGATAACATTACCTCATCAAAATCGGACAAGACGACCTCCGGGAAGATTTCAGTGACAGATTCCATTTGAAAATTTCAAATTTAATTATCATAACCCTGTTCAGCCCGAATATCGACAACGCGCACGCTACCCTAAGGTGACCTAAACTCCATGATGTTGGCGGTAATTGTTCATGGCGAATCACGACAAGATCATCGACCTGGATATTAGGCTGCAAAAAATGTTCATTTATACCGTGTGCTCAAACTAGGAAATTATTCAAATTCCATTCGATTTCTCGCGAGGCGTCAACGAAATTGGTACCATTGTCATACTTATAACAAGTGCGGCTGTGTATGAAACGTTGAAAGGCAGCTAAGAAAGTGGCAGAAGACAGATCTGAAGTGTCCTTCAAATGAATCGCCTTCGTCGAAAGGTGAACACAAACATAGCCTTTCGTTCTACGACATGCTCGCCCAGTAAAAGACTTAATACAAATCTACCCCAGTAGTGGTATAGACTATAGAAACGCAGCCCTGATTTCAGTACATGACCGTTTCTTTTCGAGGATAAAAATTTAGCAACGATTGATAACTGCACGCATCAGAGTGTTAATACAAGGAAACCAAAAATTCAATTCGAATTAGACATAGCGTACCATTGTGGATCGTGTCACAAAATAGACAAATGTGACAGTTCTAAGCGGATAACCAGGCGATCACCCATATCAGCAGGATCACGTTCTGCTGAATTCAACACACAGGTGTCCACGTGGAGTTTTACATGACTAAGAAGGAACAATCGTGGTGTCAGTCCAAGAATACACCTCATGAATCGGGATGTTGATCTCACTCAGGACTGCCTTAAGGAGCTCTGAAGCCAAATCTGCTCCACAAAGTTCCAAAGGGGAAACGAGGTCGATTTATGTGGGGATACCTTCGTCTTAGACGACAAAAGGTTAACGTGAACTACGCCTAGTGGGGTTTGGCTTCGTTTATAAATTACCCCCGCGTATGCCTTTTCCGAGACATCAAGAAAACGTGTAGTTCAGCCAAGGTACTGAAATCAAATCGGGCCCATTATGGAATAATGATTGAATTCACGCTGGGATAGCTATCAACAAAGGCCAACCAAGAAACATTTGTCGCGTCAAGAAGAAAATCGCCCCAATTAATATTATCGAGCCTTCTTCTGCATGAAAATTTTCGCCACAACAACCAACCCACGGGGTTTAACCAATAAAAAACCCACGGGGTTTAAAAGTTTGACGAGGTTTAAAAGTTTGGGTGGACAAAACTTCCCATTTCAAAAAATGGGTATTTTCGGGAATGATGTCAACCCAGAAATAAAATGAGTCTAGGGTAGCGTTGCAGCTAATGTCCAATATGCCGGGTCAAAAAATATATCGCCGTTGTCCAAATCTAAAATGAAAGCTTGTTTTGTTTAGTGAATATCCTCAAAATATTTCGGCTATATCTTAATTTAGTGAGCTAGAGCGATATTACATAGCCTTTAAAATTCATGTTTTTCTTGCAAATATTGAACAATTTACACTAAAGCGCGACACATTTCGTATTTTCAGCTAGAATTCGTCATTCTGCTTAAAACATTACATATTGTGATTCTCGCTCTGATAGAACCGAAGTTATTCACGATTTGAGGCCGTAATTTTACGATTTTTTTACATCTTTATAAATGCCCTTTATTTAAGAACAGAATATCATTAATAAATGTTGATTATTGGATAGGTACATTTTCACATGTCTAAGCTGTTCGCGATGCAATGTTAGGTTAGGTTATAAGAGGATGAAGCGGGTTTGTCCGCATAAACTTTACATATCCCCACAGCAAAAAGCCTAACGGTGTGATATCACACGATCTTGGTGGCCAATCGATCGGCCCAAAACGTGAAATTATCTGCTCATCGAAGTGTTCTCTCAATAAATCCATTGATTGATGCGATGTGTGGGAAGTGGCGCCGTCTTGTTGAAACCAAATGTCGCCGAGATCATGAGCTTCAATTTCAGGCATCAAATATTCGGTGATCATGGCACGATAACGGTCGCCATTGACGGTTACGTTCTCACCGGCATCATTTTTGAAGAAATATGGACCGATGATTCCACCGGCCCACAAACCACACCAAAACGTTATTTTTTCTGGATGAAGTGGCAGCTCTTGAATCTCTTCAGGTTGCTCTTCGTCCCAAATGCGGCAATTTTGCTTGTTTGCATCCGAGTTGCTGCGAACGGCGCCGAATCGACTCTCCACGGTCTTCGTCTACACTCTCAGCTACGGCCGCTACATTTTCTTCACTGCGTGCTGGACGTGGTCTATTCGGTCGAATATTATCCAATAATGAATTATGTTGACCATAAGTTGAGCGAAGTGCAACACATTCCTCACAGAACGTGAATTTTCGTAATAAAGTTGAACGATTTGTAAACGTTGTTCAGGCGTAAGTCTTTCCTTGATGAAATGCCAAACAATACTTAACAAAAATAACATGACAGCATGACACGACTCACACGTGATCTGTCAAAAAAGGCTATTCAAAAAAGTATCTCTACTTGGATCACCCGTTATTAATAACTATGCATGAAAGAAGCTGTGGTCGGGGATTGTGTACATCCCTATTAGGCATTTTAAAATATAATATCTTACGTATGTCCACAATCTCTTGACCACACCTACTTTCATGCAAAATTACGTCCCCAAATCGTGAATAACTTCGGTTCTATTATAGTGAGAATCATAATATTGGTACTGTTTTAAACAGAATTCCGAGTTCTAGCTGTACATAGTCGTGGAAGGGAATCCACAACGCCGTTCTTTATGATAGCCGGTCCTAACGGGACGTGTCGATTTTGTGATGTATTAAATACCTCGTGGGATTAGTTCCGGTAGAAGTGAAAGTTACATTATCCTTCCATTACCCATTACAGATATGAGTGCTGGGGCAGTCGTTAACGGCATGACCCCGTGAAAGACAATTAAGCCATCCACCTTGTTTCTTAACTTCAGCAAATTTTCTATAAAGCTTCTTGAACAGAGGGCACGACATTATGGGGTTTGTTTCATTGGGGCAAAACTACAAACATTTTTGGAAGAAGATTTAGAATTTCCCGAAAAGATCGTATTTGCAGAATGCATCGATACTTTTATATAGCGAAGACACCCGAAAGTTTGAATTATTTCTGCAAGGAAAGAAGCTAAGTCCCTAGGAGGATATGTAGGATTTGACTCTGATGCTTTGTTCGCATGACTCTGATGCTATTCACCAGTATCATGAGTATCCGTCAAAGCTTTCGAATCGAGAGCAAAGCTTCGACGTGTGAAGGGAAATTTCTCAAAAATGTATCTGACCTCTCCGCTCGTTTTCTATATTAATAACTTCCGCTGACACGAGAGTTATTAATATAGACCGCCGCGAATAAATCTCGAAACGTGGACCGAAATAAAATCGCCATCAAAAACATCTTGTCACATTGTGGGAGCGAAATATTGTATGTGATGTCACTGATTGGCTGAACCACGCCAGAGTCGCTAGTACAATTTGCAACATTTAAGATAGTCGAAGAGCACTGATTTGACGAGACGCGTGTGTTAGTGGATCTGTATTGTAATTGTCCCCAATAGGTTGTTGTGCTAAAGAAACAACTGAAGCACTCATAGTTTAATTCAGTCACGAATTGAATATGGACAACTTCCAAGTACGCGAAGTCTAAGTCTTTCTTCGCGTCTGAAGAATATTGCAAATAGTCCAGACATTTTTCAAACACTTCTCGCGTTTTAGCCCACAAGTTATTCAACTCTGTCCTACGAACCTCTAGACCATAAACACCAAAGTCATCTTCCTTCATTACACGAAAAGATGCATCAAATTTCACTATGGACTCCGATGTTCTGATGATAAGATTTATCACTGACAGACGATAAAAATAGCAAAAATGTGACGAAAATCACTCGATGAAAGTTATTTTGTTAAATCGAAATTTATAAGATTTTTTGTTTGAATGTTGTTGTTGTAGAAATATATGTGTTTTGTTATCCAAAAGGTGTTGTTTTTATTCGCCTTGTGTAGTGGGTTCTGCTGTATTCGTTTCCAGACCAAGGAAGGTGTCTGCTTCCACTGGTTGGGTCCAAAGAGACCTGCAAACAAGTTGAGTAGGTTTGGCAGGGCAGTTGAAAAGGTGTAGTGTGCCGTGTGGTCCCTAGTCACAAGCGGGACATGTGTTCTACGTGGTGTCATCAATCCTTGCCCACTATGAATTGAGGCAACTACACCAGCCTGATCTTTCTCCGAGGCCCCTTGTCGAGGGTGATCTGATTTGCCAAAGTTCTTTATCAGTGCTTCTTTTACCCCAGCGCATTGCGTCTTGTTCGTAGGAGGACTAAATACACTGTCCAACAAATTAGGCCAGTTAGTGGAAGTCGGTTGTTTTCGTTGCAAAGTGCTGGCTTGGAACGAAAACATGCCTATTATTTACTTAATTCAGTTCATCTCAAGATATCAATGTTTCTATATACACTGAAAATTTTCGCATTCTAGTTTTATTAACTCTCTTTTTCTAATGGTGAATCGAGTAAAGTAGAATGACGTTTACGCCACTTTCAAAATAAACAGTTCAAATTTACACTATATTATTTATTTGTATGAGTTGGAGTGTAACTTTGCTAAATACGCGTAAAGAGCTAAATTTACAACTTTGGTGTCGTTTGGCCCTTCGATAAAAAATTTAAAACTTTGACCCACTGTAAAAAAATACTCAGACCAGCTGGACCATAAGTTTATTCTACAAAAATGATCTACTCAACATGCCCTTTCAAAATTAAAGGGTCGCTACTCTGTTCCAAAAATGCTGTTGGACAGTGATATTATATGCGAAATATACTCGCAGACCATATTTGCGATTACATGCTGAAACTTGGTCTCATCGTCATCATTGTTAGGGCCACGCTCTAACCTCCGGCACCACGATTTACCCGGAATCTTACCACTGGCTCACGCACTCAGACACTCCAGTGACGTCACGTTTGGCTGTCTAACTCGGCCGGCTCGATCAGCGACGGGGAACACACACCAAGCCTGTTCTTGTTGTTGTTGCTTATGCGGCAGCAGCCTCCCTCAGAGACACGAAAGAATAACACACAAATGAATTCACACACCGCACTGTTATTGTTGCGTCTCCCTGAGGCACGAAAAAAAGTCACCTGCAAGTTGGCACAGTTTTTGTTGTTGGGCGATGTATGCCACGGTCGGTGGCAGAGCAAAAAAGAAACACCGTTTAACCGAGGCACGGCTATGTATGGGTTTGAAATCCCTTCTTTTTATAGGCACCACAAAAGAAACACGGCACTAGTTAAGCTTTTTATATGGTTTGCTTTCTTTTATTAGTGAATTCAACAGACTATATTTCTTTTACGTTTTGTTGTATAATTTTATTTGACACAAGAATTCAAAAACTCAAATTTTATTTTCCTTTGACTGTCTGTCCTTCGTTCCGCTTGTTGCTCTTTCGGTAGTTACATTAGAATGAGAAAAAGGGCAAGGACCCAACCATGAAGACTTTCGGAGTTAGAAAAAAAGGAGAGTGAACAGCTGACTGATGACAGACAGCCGTCAGGGTTGTGATATTTGGGACGATCGGTTCACGCATGCAGGGATGGGATATTTGTTTTACATGACGAAAACCTTGCCCAGACTGGACAAGACATACAATCAACTATTTGTTACAAAGAAAAAAAAATTAAATTGAAGGTATAAATGTTTTCTTATAGAAAGATGCAAAAATAAAGATGTATGTTGTCCTTACATTCGATAAATAAAAAAAAGAAAATGAATGAAAAAATACTTAACTTATAATACTAGCCCATCCAGGGGCATGCAATAAGGAATTCAATATTTTTCTTAGAGCTATGATCTTAGATTCAAGAAAAAACAAAAAGTGAGATATATTTACGCCCAGCTGGGCCAGAGGTACATGTTGATTCAGTCCTTGAGACCGAGGTATTTTGCATTCCAATCATCCCAAGATTGGTCAACTTGAATATTTCCAAAAAATTTCCATCCAAATATGGTATTTTGGATACATGGCAATCCTTTAACTTCCTCGTGGATACCGAGGTATATGTATTTCGCCACGTCATTTCCGAGTACGACGGAACAGGCCGCTGGAAGGTAAAAGTAGCAGTCGGCGACGTCCTCCAGCCCAAATCCCTTCCAGAGCGGTGCGGGCACCCAATCCCGATGTGGAGTGAACGGAGCAGGAGCAACTTTCGGGCGCAGCGTCACAGTTAGGGTGCGCACTTGATTGTGGCGGTCGGTCAGTTGGAAAGTCACCGGCTTTTTGTAATCCTCTATCTTGAAGGGGAAGAAGGATTGGAACGGTAGGAAGTAGCTATCCGGGGTGTTGGGGTCTAACAGCACGCATACGATGCACTTCTCCAGATCGATGTTGGGGCGATGGATGAACACTATGGCCGTCATCTGCAGCCATTCAAAAGATTTGTCATCGAACGGGTGAAGGAGCGTGTGATGACCGAGCCAGCACGTACGGCAATGTCCGCTTCGACAGTCGGGTAACTCGTGAGACAACCCGAGACAGTCTCGAAAATTTTGTGCTGGTGAACAAATCTCACTCGCTCTGCAGGATGCATTACTAGAAACCGTCTACAGTAACGGAAGTAGTGACGAGTTTCGCAAATAAGGCAACGGAAGTCCTCCTGATAGTGACCTTGATAATACGCCATGTCTAGGGAGAAACAAAAAAAAATGATGTAACAAAAACAGAAACAGATAGTTTTATGGCGTGAGGTTTCGAAATGCTGGCTGGGACAGAGATAGAGAAATTTTAAGCGGATCGTGGTAGTAAGACAAGCTTATGCACAGGGCGAGTAATCGGGCCCGCCTGTGTTCGTAAATCGACCACCCTAACGTTACCATCGGTACCAGTATAAACTTTGGTAACGCGACCAAGCCTCAAATCATTTGATAGTCCAGTATCTACATGGAGGACTACCAGGTCGTTTAGCTGGATATTTTCGCAAGGTTGTTTCCACTTATTACGCTTGTGTAACTCCTTTAGATATCCTTAGCCTACGCCACCGATTTAGCAAGACCGTTTTAGAGGTTATCTCTTCAGGCTCAGCAGGGGACAGAATAGGTGAACCAATTTGGAAGTGCTCGGGTGTCAGGGCAGTGAGGTTGTCGATATTTTCGGACATCGGGGTCAGAGGTCTCGAGTTCAAACACGACTCGATAGCAGAGAGAATTGTACTAAACTCCTTAAAGGTGTGACGAATTTGTCCCGAAATCTTTTTTAAGTGCAACTTGCAACTTTTAACACCTGCTTCCCACAATCCGCCCATGTGAGGGGCAACAGCCGGTATGAAATGCCATTCTTTTTTTGTTGGCCATATCGTGAGACAGTTTCACCTGGCAGATCGGCTAAAACCTTGGCAAAGTTTGCTTTAATTTCTCGGGCAGCATAAAATTCCGACTATTATCGGAATAGATTTTACTGGGACAGCACCTTCGGGATACGAAACGAGTTAAGGCCGCTAGAAAAGCTGGGGTAGATAGGTCGCTTACGGCCTCTAAGTGAATCGCTCTAGTTGCGAAACAGACAAACAAGCAAATATAGCCTTTTATAATGCGACATCCACGTCCAGAGAATGTCTTGAGGTCAAACGGACCTGCATAATCAATGCCTGTATTGGAAAATTGGTCTACTGAAAGTGGTTCTCTCTAGGGGTAAGGTGGCCATAACCTGACTTTGAAGACGCCTACGGGACAGAATACAATTTTTACAACTCCGAACGTGAGATTTTATTAGATTTTTGGCTCTAATGATCCACCATTCTAATCGGACGGTAGCCAGCATAAGCTGGGGTCCTCCATGCAGAGTCAGCTGGTGGATAAACCCGACATATAATCTTGCAAAGCGACTTTGAGAGACAGAACAACAGGATGGCTTTCACTATATGACAGTGACAGAGTGGATCCTAGGCGACCATTCGCCCGAATAAGCTGTTCATTGTCCATAAACGGAGTCAGAGTAAGAAGAGAACTTTTCGAATCGATCGCTTTCTTCTGGGAAAGAGCTGTATATTCCATTGGAAAATAGATCTTTTGAGACAGAGCCATAAGAAGATTCCGTTTAGCTACTAATTCCTGTGAAGCCAGTCGTACGCTACAGAGCTTGAATTTTTCCCTGGAGACAGGATGAGTGGCTTTGATAAAACGCACCATATATGCAACCACGTGGATTGCCTTCGAGAGACAGGAAAAACTGTCTAAAATGTCCTCAAGCTGATCTAGATAAATGAGTATTTGAGGGTTTTTCTTCAAGATTCGTATCCGGGATATCTATGTTTGAGGGCCAAAAAGCTGCATCCTCTTGCAGCCAGGATGGTCCCAACCACCACAAGCTGTAAAGGAGTCACCCCCGGGTTGCTAGATCAGCGGGATTGTCATAAGTGGAAACATGCTTCCAATTGGGACCAACTTTATCTTGAATTTTTGCAACTCTATTTGCCACAAAAGTGGTCCAGGTATGCGAAGGCTTTCTGAGCCATGCAAGGACGATAGTTGAGTCGGACCATAAATGAAGAGATTTATTGTCAACCCTGAGCTGGGGCAGATACGCATTAACCAATTCCGCTAACAGTAAAGCTCCACACAGTTCTAGTCGGGACAGAGAAACTTTTTTAATCGGGGCTACTTTCGACTTCGACACAAGAATATTAGTGCAAATACGACTTTCTACACTAATTCGTATATATAAAACGGCTGCATATGCTAACTCTGAGGAATCGCAAAACCCGTGAAAATCCACGAGACAGTTTGGGGAATAATTAACCCATCTGGGAATACTAATTGAGTCTATTTCGGAATATTTCTGGATAAATGATTTCCATTTTAACAGAGACAGTGTGTAAAGGAATAAAACAAGACCTTTACTGTGGGAGTAAATATTTCAACTCTACCGTTGAGTATTTGTAAGATACTCCTCGTTTGAGCATTCGTATTATACTAATTTATTTTGAATTATCTTAATCTATAAGTTCAAACTATGAGATTTTAAAACTAGGTACTTAAACTAAGAAGAAACGATTCGTTCTATTTCTGTTACGAAATAGAACGAATCGTTTGTCGCATTCCACCTAATTCCTAAGGTTTTAGCGGTACTCTTGTCGTCGAAAGTTAAGAACTCTTCATTCAATAAATGCTCCCGAGGCAGATCTTTAAGAATATCTACGTTATTTGACGTCCATTTTCGAAGATGGAATCCTGCCGCCATCAATATGTTTGTTAATTGATTCCTAGAAACAATGGCTTCAGAGATAGAATGAGCGCCCACTAACGCATCATCAACGTACATGCTCTCTCTGAGAATTTTCGATCCTTTTGCAAACCTGTGCTGCTCATCTTCTGCCAACTGCAGAGGCGTCCGTAACGCCAAATACGGAGCACAATTCACCCCAAAGGTGACAGTTTTCAATTGAAAATCTTTTATTTCCTCATCAGAGGCAGATCGAAACAATATTCTTTGAAATGGCGTGTGTCTTGGATTTACCAGAATATGCCTATACATCTTCGTGATATCCGCGTTGAATACGAACTGATACAGGCGCCAACTCAAAATTAAAGAAACAATGTCCTTCTGTAGGACTGGGCCAACATATAACAAGTCATTTAGACTTTTTCCATTCGCTGAGGAGCACGAAGCGTTAAAAACAACCCTCAATTTTGTTGTGGGGCTTTCTGGCTTAAACACCCCATGGTGAGGCAGATAAAAAATGATTCTGTATTATTTGGTGGCTTGACTAATTCCATAAGTCACAGGGACAGATGAATATCTGAATATTTTCTTAAGCTTTGGTTTCCGGGCCAGAGACTGTTCGTTACGCAGAAATTAGCTCAGAGCCACGTACCTATTCGAACTAATCACGGAGTTGGACGTCGAATCCGATTTAAACGGCAAATTGGGCCAGTCACGATCCACCCAAAGACCGTCTCCTGGGCTACCAGCGTCCCGAGAATTCCGTATTCTACTCCTTTGAGTAGAATCAGTGGGTACAAGTTTCCTCCAATGAGGATGTCCACAGAACCACTTTTGTAAAATTCTGAGTCAGCGAACTTCAAATTTGGCAGTTGAGCCTGAGAAATACTCTGAAATGAGTGTGTTGGGACCTTTCCCGTAACATCAGGGACAACTAAAAAAAGAAATCGTAATTTTGTGAGGTATTCCCCACCTAGTCCCGTAATTTCCGCAGAAACAGATTTTTTGGGTAGTTTTAAAAATTTTTGTACTCTTTCTGAGACAAATGAATCACCCGAACTTGGATCTATTAAGGCTCGAATCCTATGAGACAGACCAGCTTTTCTAATTGTTATCCAAGCAGTTGCCAACATTACATTGTTTGACACCGAAGTATGATACGCCCTGACATTCTGAGATGTAGACGGATGTTAAACGGACTGTATATTTGAATTTTGCGACGACTGGGACATATCTTTGGTTTCAATTGTCGTATTGTTTCCCTGCTGGGGCAGTTTTGCTCTGTGCAAAAGCGTATAATGCTTCGAATTGCATTCCGAACAAGTATTCTGTATTGTGCATTCTGACACCATGTGGCCAGGAGCCAAACAATACATACAATGTCTATCTCGCTTCACTACCGACATTCTATTCTTAAAATTCATACTCATGAATTTGGGACAGGACCGTAAAATATGATTTCCTCTGCACAGATTGCACTTTTGATTATTTACTTTTGTGTGGTGTACCTTAAAACATTTCGACTAATCGAAATTGTTGTATTTCTGACGCTGGGTCAGAGAAGAAGTAGTCCCCTGTGGACCATACATATCAGTTACACTTTCAAGTGCATGAAATCTTTCCGTTAGAAAATTATTTAATTCATCCCATTGGGGCATCTCGGTTTTCTTGGAAATCGAGTGTTCCCACAGAGACAGTGTTAACTTGTGCAATTTCGACGAACACTGGAAGACAAAAATTGGATCCCACGACCCTATGTCTATCTTGTACAACTTCAATACAGATATCCCATTAGTTATATCCCTTTGTACAAGAACTATGGTTACATGAGGATATCAAAGTGTAGTGCTATGGTAACAGACCGAGTGGACTACATACCAACTGTGTACACCTTCGAGAGAAATTACATCACTATGATTCCCGCCAGAGATGAATGGGTCGGCAGAATACCAGGTAATAGAAACCATCTCCACTTTTACACGGATGGTTCGAAGCTTGATGAAAAGGTTGGCTTCGGAGTACACTGTGAAGAACTTAGTCTGGATATAGCTCACAGACTACCAGATACCTGCAGTGTCTATCAAGCCGAAATAATGGCAATATGGGAAATCGCCAAGTGGCTGAGTCGCAACATAGTAACCAACACTGGCGTTGTCATTTACTCGGACAGCCAGGCTGCCATCAATTCTCTGGAGGCAACATCCCTAAATTCACAAACAGCCCTCGACTGCCGCAGATCTCTTAACGAGATGGCTGAGCAGTTTAATTTACACCTCATATGGGTGCCTGGGCATAGGGATATCCCGGGAAACTGCAAAGCCGATGAACTTGCTAGGAAAGGGACATTACAAATTCTCGAAGAATTTGCATATATTGGTGCGCCACTATCCACGTGCAAGCTTTGGCTTAGGCAAGAGGCAATCAGGCAGTCCAACGAAAGATGGACAGAAATCGGCACCTGCTGGGTAGCTAGACAAATCTGGCCAAGGTATGACCTGAGAAGGTCAAAATATCTCCTCGCACGATTGTCTACGTTAGTACAGGTTCTGACGGGACACTGCTTGATCGGCGAACACGCCAAAAGATTGGGTATTGACTTCAATAACTTCTGCCGTAGCTGTGGGGATGAGGAAGAAGTGGAGAGCATTGAGCACTTGCTTTGAGACTGTCCCGCTTTGAGTAAACGACGACTGGACATACTGGGGTCGGCCTTTTTAGGCAGCCTAACAGATACTGGGGTCGGCCTTTTTAGGCAGCCTAACAGATCTTTCCAGTACTGATATTCGCACTATCGATAAATTTATATATCAAACAGGTTGGTTTCGATGAGGGGCATTTCAGCCCGTGGTAACACTAGGGACCTAAACTGGTCTATGTGAGCTTGTAAAAAAAATACGGCTGCCACCCTAACCTAAACCTAAACCTATATCCCTTTGAAGTTTAAGAGGTAGATTAAATATAGTTCGCAATTGACTATTAATGAGAATTCTCTTGTTCTCATAGCGAGCCTTAAGGTTTCCCCAAGCTATATCAAATCCCTCAGCTGTCAAAGGAATGTGACGATTTATTTCTCTAGCTTCCCCGCTAGTCTTTTGAAATAAGTGATACAGCTTCTCCACCGAGCTAAGTTTTTTGTTGTTCACGTATATGGCCGTGTACAAATCCCTGAAGCTGGGCCAATTTAAATAATATATAATATTTAATTTTTCAAAAAAATAATTCCGATAACCGAGACAGTAAACAAATCAAGTGGTAAAGGCAACCACCGATAATATCCCGGTTAGGAACAAAAACAAATATGGTGTGCGGACTGAGATGTTGATGACCTACACAACAATGCAACACACAGAAGCAACGAGTAACGGATTTATGTATTTTCCGTTTACCAAAAACTCGGTTTGAAATTATGCAACAACGTTTACAAGAAATAACCTTCAAACGCCATGGGACAGTATTATGCAGAATTTTTTGAGATAGTGATATGACCAGCGTATGTACGAGTATGTATGTATTCTCATGCACTTTTTTCTAATAAAATACACCGTACATATCTTTATCTTCCGGTAAATTTCGCCTGACAATTTTTTGGGTCGCTCGTTCTTCTCTTAGATGGCTTCTGAAGGACCATATGTTAGGGCCACGCTCTAACCTCCGGCACCACGATTTACCCGGAATCTTACCACTGGCTCACGCACTCAGACACTCCAGTGACGTCACGTTTGGCTGTTGTCAGCATGAGACCTCACTGTTTGTCTGCTAACTCGATCAGCGACGGGGAACACACAACAAAGCTGTTCTTGTTGTTGTTGCTTATGCGGCAGCAGCCTCCCTGAGAGACACGAAAGAATAACACACAAATGAATTCGCACACCGCAGTGGTTGTTGTTGTTGCGTCTCCCTGAGACACGAAAAAAAGGCACTTGCAAGTTGGCACAGTTATTGTTGTTGGGCGATGTATGCCACGGTCGGGGGCAGAGAAAAAAAGAAACACCGTTTAACCGAGGCACGGCTATGTATGGAGTTGAAATCCCTTCTTTTTATAGGCACCACAAAAGAAACACGGCACTAGTTAAAATTTTTATATGGTTTGCTTTATTTTATTAGTGAATTCAACACACTATATTTCTTTTACGTTTTGTTATATAATTTTATTTGACACAAGAATTCAAAAACTCAAATTTTCTTTTCCTTAAACTGTCTGTCCTTCCGCCGGCTTGTTGCTCTTTCGGTAGTTATATTAGAATGAGAAAAAGCGCAAAAAACCCAACAATCAGGACTTTCAGAGTTAGAAAAAAAGGAGAGTGAACAGCTGATTGATGACAGACAGCCGTCAGGGTTGTGATATTTGGGACGATCGGTTCACGCATGCAGGGATGGGATATTTGTTTTACGCATTACTTACGCCGGCGTATGACGTAAACCCTGGGCGCGTGAACATACCTCCCCCCTTGCCCAGACTGGGCAAGACATATACAATCAACTATTGGTTACAAAGAAAAAAATAATTAAATTGAAGGTATACATTTTTTCTTATAGAAAGATACAAAAATAAAGATATATGTTGTCTTTACATTCGATAAACAAAAAAAAGAATATAAAGAAAAATACCTAACTTATAATACTAGCCCATCCAGGGGCATGCAATAAGGAATTCAATATTTTTCTTAGAGCTATGATCTTAAATGTCCACCCAAATATGGCATTTTGGATTCATGGCAATCATTTAACTTCCTCGTGGATACCGAGGTATATGTATTTCGCCACGTCATTTCCGAGTACGATGGAACAGGCCGCTGGAAGGTAAAAGGAGCAGTCGGCGACGTCCTCCAGCCCAAATCGCTTCCAGACCGGTGCGGGCACCACATTCCGATGTGGAGTGAACGGAGCGGGAGCAAATTTTGGGCGCAGCGTCACAGTGAGGGTGCACACTTGATTGTGGCGGTCGGTCAGTTGGAAAGTCACCGGCTTTTTGTAATCCTCTATCTTGAAGGGGAAGAAGGATTGGAACGGTAGGAAGTAGCTCTCCGGGGTGTTGGGGTCTAAAGGCCCATACAGATAGAATTCTTTCCTTCGATTCTTTGCTTCATTCATATGTGTCAAAAAGTTAAATGTGTGTTCTCATATGAAAGTACACAGATAAGAAACATGCTTTGAAGAAAAAAAACCGATGCAAAGCAAACATTTGTTCAACTTTTAACTTTTTGATTTTTTTCGTATATTGACAATGTTTTTGTTTACATTTCAAAATTATTTTCATTTGATAGTTTCGCAAATAAGGCAATGGAAGTCTTCCTGATAGTGTTCTTGATAATACGCCATGTCTAGGGAGAAACAAAAAAAAAGATGTAACAGAAAGAGATAGTTTTATGGCGTGAGGTTTCGAAATGTTGGCTGGGACAAAGATAGAGAAATTTTAAGCGGATCGAGGTAGTAAGACAAGCTTATGCACAGGGCGAGTAATCGAGCCCGCCTGTGTTCGTAAATCGACCACCCTAACGTTACCGTCGGTACCAGTATAAACTTTGGTAACTCGACCAAGCCTCCAATCATTTGATAGTCCAGTATCTACATGGAGGACTACCAGGTCGTTAAGCTGGATATTTTCGCAAGGTTGTTTCCACTTATCACGCTTGTGTAACTCCTTTAGATAATCTGACTTCCACAAAACTCTTGTTGAACTATCCGTAGCCTACGCCACCGATTTAGCAAGGCCGTGTTAGAGGTTATCTCTTCAGGCTCAGCAGGCGACAGAATAGGTGAACCAATTTGTCGATATGTCGATATTTTCGGACATCGGGGTCAGAGGTCTCGAGTTCAAACACGACTCGATAGCAGAGAGAATTGTACTAATTTCCTCAAAGGTGTTACGAATTTGTCCCGAAATCTTTTTTAAGTGCAACTTGCAACTTTTAGCAGTTCGGCTAAAACCTTGGAAAAGTTTGCTTTAATTTCTCGGGCAGCACCGTTGAAATTCCGACCATTATCGGAATAGATTTCACTGGGACAGCCCCTTCGGGACATGAAACGAGTTAAGGCCGCTAGAAAAGCTGGGGTAGATAGGTCGCTTACGGCCTCTAAGTGAATCGCTCTAGTTGCGAAACAGACAAACAAGCAAATATAGCCTTTTATAATGCGACATCCACGTCCAGAGAATGTCTTGAGGTCAAACGGACCTGCATAATCAATGCCTGTATTGGCAAAGGGTCTACTGAAAGTGGTTCTCTCTGGGGGTAAGGTGGCCATAACCTGACTTTGAAGACGCCTACGGGACAGAATACAATTTTTACAACTCCGAAGTGAGATTTTATTAGATTTTTGGCTCTAATGATCCAGCATTCTAATCGGACGGTAGCCAGCATAAGCTGGGGTCCTCCATGTAGAGTCAGCTGGTGGATAAACCCGACATATAATCTTGCAAAGCGACTTTGAGGAGACAGAATAACAGGATGTCTTTCACTATATGACAGTGACAGAGATCCTAGGCGACCATTCGCCCGAATAAGCTGTTCATTGTCCATAAACGGAGTCAGAGTAAGAAGAGAACTTTTCGATTCCTTTGGAAAATAGATCTTTTTAGACAGAGCCGTTTAGCTACTAATTCCAGTGAAGCCAGTCGTACGCTACAGAACTTGAATTTTTCCCTGGAGACAGAATGAGTGGCTTTGATAAAACGCACCATATATGCAACCACGTGGATTGCCTTCGAGAGACAGGAAAAACGGTCTAAAATGTCCTCCAGCTGATCTAGATAAATGAGCCTTTGAGGGTTTTTCTTCAAGATTCGTATCCGGGATATCTATGTTTGAGGGACAGAAAGCTGCATCCTCTTGCAGCCAGGATGGTCCCAACCACTACAAGGTGTTCTCCTTTAGCTGTAAAGGAGTCACCCCCGGGTTGCTAGATCAGCGGGATTGTCATAAGTGGAAACATGCTTCCAATTGGGACCAACTTTATCTTGAATGTTTGCAACTCTATTTGCCAAAAAAGGTGGTCCAGGTATGCGAAGGCTTTCTGAGCCATGTAAGGATGATAGTTGAGTCGGACCATAAATGAAGAGATTTATTGTCAACCCTGAGCTGGGGCAGATACGCATTAACCAATTCCGCTAACAGTAAAGCTCCACACAGTTCTAGTCGGGACAGAGAAACTTTTTTAATCGGGGCTACTTTCGACTTCGACACAAGAATATTAGTGCAAATACGACTTTCTACACTAATTCGTATATATAAAACGGCTGCATATGCTAACTCTGAGGAATGGCAAAACCCGTGAAAATCCACGAGACAGTTTGGGGAATAATTAACCCATCTGGGAATAATAATTGAGTCTATTTCGGAATATTTCTGGATAAATGATTTCCATTTTAACAGAGACAGTGGTTTTAAAGGATCATCCCATTTTATGTCGTCCAGCCAGAGCTGTTGCATAACTTTAGCCGTAATAATTACCGGAGACAACCATCCCAACGGGTCAAAAAGTCATGCAATAACAGATACAACTTCTCTTTTCGTAAACGAAATCTTATCTTTTATTTTTTCTGTTACGAAATAGAACGAATCTTTTGTCGCATTCCACTTAATTTCTAAGGTTTTAGCAGTACTCTTGTCGTCGAATGTTAAGAACTCTTCATTCAATAAATGCTCCCGGGGCATATCTTTAAGAATATCTATGTTATTTGACGTCCATTTTCGAAGATGGAATCCTGCCGCCATCAATATGTTTGTTAATTGATTCCTAGAATCAATGGCTTCAGAGATAGAATGAGCGCCCACTAACGCGTCATCAACGTACATGCTCTCCCTAAGAATTTTCGATCCTTTTGGAAACCTGTGCTGCTCATCTTCTGACAACTGCAGAAGCGTCCGTAACGCCAAATACGGAGCACAATTCACCCCAAAGGTGACAGTTTTCAATTGAAAATCTTTTATTTCCTCATCAGAGGCAGATCGAAACAATATTCTATGAAATGGCGTGTGTCTTGGATTTACCAGAATATGCCTATACATCTTCGTGATATCCGCGTTGAATACGAACTGATATAGGCGCCAACTAAAAATTAAAGAAGGACTGGGCCAACATATAACAAGTCATTTAGACTTAAAAACAACCCTCAATTTTGTTGTGGCGCTTTCTGGCTTAAACACCCCATGGTGAGGCAGATAAAAACATGATCCTGTATTATTTGGTGGCTTGACTAATTCCATATGTCCCAGGGACAGATATTCATTGATTACCTCGTCATACATTTTCTTAAGCTCTTGTTTCCGGGCCAGAGACTGTTCGTTACGCAGAAATTGGCTCAGAGCCACGTACCTATTCGAACTAATCATGGTCGTATTGTTCGTTGGGCCAGTCACGATCCACCCAAAGACCGTCTCCTGGACTACCAGCGTCCCGAGAATTCCGTGTTCTACTCCTTTGAGTAGAATCAGTGGGTACAAGTTTCCTCCAATGAGGATATCCACAGAACACCTTTTGTAAAACTCTGAGTCAGATTGCAATTTTGATTATTTACTTTTGTGTGGTGTACCTTAAAACTTTTCGACTTATCGAAGTAGTCCCCTGTGGACCATACATATCAGTTACACTTTCAAGTGCATGAAATCTTTCCGTTAGAAAATTATTTAATTCATCCCTTTGGGGCATCTCGGTTTTCTCGGAAATCGACTGTTCCCACAGAGACAGTGTTAACTTGTGCAATTTCGACGAACACAGGAAGAAAAAAATTGGATCCCACGACCCTATGTCTATTTGTACAACTTCAATACAGATATCGCATTAGTTATATCCCTTTGAAGTTTTTTCAGTCCACTTGCGGACTCCTGTGCACACTGAGGCAGATTAAATATAGTTCGCAATTGACTATTAACGAAAATTCTCTTGTTCTCATATTGAGCCTTAAGGTTTCCCCAAACTATATCAAATCCCTCAGCTGTCAAAGGAATGTGACGATTTATTTCTCTAGCTTCCCCGCTAGTCTTTTGAAATAAGTGATACAGCTTCTCCACCGAGCTAAGTTTTTTGTTGTTCACGTATATGGCCGTGAAAAAATCCCTGAAGGGCCAATTTAAATAATCTCCATGAAATTCGAGATTCGGTATCACACGGTGGGACAGAAATAGAACTACTAACTTTTTGGTTTGTGGAGTGGGTAGTCTCCTTAAAGGATTCCTTGACTGCGTCTATCAGAGTCATTATTCTAATATAAGAGGCATGAACTTCTGCCTTTTTACTCCTGAAAGTAGACTTGTCCTTTTTCACACATTCAGGGTCACTTATACATCTTTTGTAACACTCCTTAGATTCCGCCCACAAACTATGGATTTCTTGATCTTCTGCCTCTAGAGATAGCTCGTTATAATTTTTTGTATCCATGCCCTTTAATTGTTGTTCGAATGCGATTATTTCCTCGCAATGTACAAAATACTCCTCTAGTAGACTCATTCTCGTCAGAGACAGTAAAAAGCAAAAAACCAACATATTTTTTTTTAATTTTTCAAAAAATAATTCTTGCGTCGATGCAAAACAAATAAGAGACAGACAGAAATGCCGATAACGCCACCGAGACAGTAAACAAATCAAGTGGCAAAGGCAACCACCGATAATATCCCGGTTAGGAACAAAAACAAAGTAAGTATGCGCAAAGAGACAGCAGATATGGTGTGCGGACTGAGATGTTGATGACCTACACCAACAATACAACACACAGAATCAACGAGTAACGGAGTTATGTATTTACCAAAAACTCGGTTTGAAATTATGCAACAATGTTTTTTTTTTGTTACAAGAAATAACCTTCGAACGACATGGGACAGTATTATGTTAAAATATTTGATACAGTGATATGGCCAACGAGTATGTATTTACTCTCATGTACTTTTTTCTAATAAAATACACCGTACATACCTTTAACTTCCGGTAAATTTCGTCTGACAATTTATTGGGTCGCTCGTTTTCTCTTAGACGGCTTCTGAAGGACCATATGTTAGGGCCACGCTCTAACCTCCGGCACCACGATTTACCCGGAATCTTACCACTGGCTCACGCACTCAGACACTCCAGTGACGTCACGTTTGGCTGTTGTCAGTATGAGCCCTCGCTATTTGTCTGCTAACTCGGCTGGCTCGATCAGCGACGGGGAACACACACCAAAGCTGTTCTTGTTGTTGTTGCTTATACGGCAGCAGCCTCTCTGAGAGACACGAAAGAATAACACACAAATGAATTCGCACACCGCAGTGGTTGTTGTTGTTGCGTCTCCCTGAGACACGAAAAAAAGGCACTTGCAAGTTGGCACAGTTATTGTTGTTGGGCGATGTATGCCACGATCGGGGGCAGAGAAAAAAAGAAACACCGTTTAACCGAGGCACGGCTATGCATGGGGTTGAAATCCCTTCTTTTTATAGGCACCACAAAAGATACACGGCACTAGTTAAGCTTTTTATATAGTTTGCTTTCTTTTATTAGTGAATTCAACACACTATATTTCTTTTACGTTTTGTTGTATAATTTTATTTGACACAAGAATTCAAAAACTCAAATTTTCTTTTCCTTTGACTGTCTGTCCTTCGTTCGGCTTGTTGCTCTTTCGGTAGTTATATTAGAATGAGAAAAAGGGCAAAAAAACCCAACCATGAGGACTTTCGGAGTTAAAGGAGAGTGAACAGCTGATTGATGACACAGCCGTCAGGGTTGTGATATTTGGGACGATCGGTTCACGTAGGCAGGAATGGGATATTTGTTTTACGCATTACTTACGCCGGCGTATGACGTAGACCCTGCGCGCGTGAACAATCATGTCAATCAGACTCATAGTGAGCAAACCATAACTGTGGATTCTCCGACCAAAAGAGAGGAAGTTTGTGAGGAGCTGAAACATTGATATCGTGGCTTTTTGATAATTGATTTTGTATTCCGAAACCTTGGAATTGCAGTTGAGGAATATTCGGTGGCTGTTGTTGTTGTAGCAGTATATGTGTTTTGTTGTCCATTACGTGTTGTTTTTATTCGCCTTGGGTAGTGGGACAGGACAAAGAAGGTGGCTGCTTCCACTGGTTGGGTCCAAAGAGACCTGGGAACGAGTTGAGTAGGTTTGGCAGGGCAGTTCAAAAGGTTTAGTGTGTCGTGTGGAACTGCTTACAAACGGGACATGTGTTCTACGTGGTGCCATCAATGCTTACCCAGTATGAATTGAGGCGGATACACAGTCTGATCTTCCTCCGAGGACAGTGGTGGAGGGTGATCCCCTAGCAAGGCATTGACCCTGTAATTATTCACGGCTTCAGCGACTGCGTCAGAGTATATATCAGCCAGGCCTGCCTGGTAAGCTAGTCCTCTACTAGCTTACTCTCTCTTGTATCGTTGGACCTTGCGCTCTAGATCCATAAGCGTAAGAAGGGGGTGGCTGGGGTGGTCCCCACCCCAGAAGTTTTTTAGCCCCCCCCCCCCCACAGATATTTCAGCTGGATGTTTTAATTTGATCAACGCCAATCATCTATCAATTTTACTGTTACCAATGCCAGAAATAATATAAATTTTTGCAAATGCTGTAATGAATCTCAAAACTCAAGGGTTTGCAATCAATTTGGATGTAAAGGGTTTTCCAACAAGAGGTGTTAATTTGGTATTCAAAGAAAAATTCAATTTTTTGAGACTTATTCAGCGAGAAGAATTATTCACGGCTTCAGAGACTGCGTCAGAGTATATATCAGCCAGACCTGCCTGGTAAGCTAGTCCTCTACTAGCTTACTCTCTCTTGTATCGTTGGACCTTGCGCTCTAGATCCATAAGCGTAAGAAGGGGGTGGCTGGGGTGGTCCCCACCCCAGAAGTTTTTTAGCCCCCCCCACAGATATTTCAGCTGGATGTTTTAATTTGATCAACGCCAATCATCTATCAATTTTACTGTTACCAATGCCAGAAATAATATAAATTTTTGCAAATGCTGTAATGAATCTCAAAACTCAAGGGTTTGCAATCAATTTGGATGTAAAGGGTTTTCCAACAAGAGGTGTTAATTTGGTATTCAAAGAAAAATTCAATTTTTTGAGACAAATTATCGGATGTTTATTTCATAATAAAGAGGAAGGTATGCCTTTAGTAATGAAAAACAACATCAACCAAATGGGCACCACGACCACGCTTACAGGACCATATCCTTTTCATGAAATTTTCCATAACCAAATTGCAAAGTGGCTGCCCTATGACGCTGGGCTGTTGGCGTAGACCTTATCTTTCACGTGGCCCCAAAGGAAGAAGTCGCAAGGTGTTAAAACACAAGATCTCGGTGGCCAATTGTGATCACCTCTTCGAGAGATAACACGGTCCGGAAAGTTTTCCCGTAACAGAGCAATGGTTTCGTTGCTTGTGTGGCACGTAGCGCCGTCTTGTTGAAAGTAAACGTTGTCCAGATCAATACCATCCAACTCCGACCATAAAAAATCATTAATCATCTCTCGATAACGCAATCCATTCACCGTAACTCATTTTCGAAAAAGTAAGGTCCAATCAACATCAGTCAAGATGACTTTTCGATGATTTTCGATTTTTCGAATTTTAATAATTTCAATGCGTTGTTGAATCGTGTATCGTTCCATTTTTGTAATGGCGTAGTTTCTACTTTCAAATGTCAAAGAATAAAAGCTTCAAAAGTGACAGCTACCGAAATACCGGTTGATGCAAAATAACAACTCTCGTTGGTAAACCCTGTATAAGAACGATTCTTAGGCGTCGTAAATTGTTCTGCATCTACTTGCAATGCCAATTCTTTTCATACATTTTTTCTGGATTTTTTGTGGACGAATAAAATGGAAAATATTTCAATAATTGAAAGTCTTATAATGGTGCAAATGTAATTTGAGATAAAACATGAACATGACATAAAACCGATTGCGTTTAACTTTTGAATGCATAGATGATAATAGAAGTATCGTGCAAATTGATATGGGATCACTAACTGCAGAAATTATTGTGCTAAAAATATCTTCAAGACTCGTTATGACAATAAGCTAATCAGAGAAAGAAAAGGTTGATAAAAATACATAAATTGTAGATTCAAAAAAAGATAGTATAAAAACAAAATCTTTTTAAATATTTATCCAAATGCATGTTGCAACTAAGATCTTCTGGCTGTAAAAGACATCGTTGCGATGCATCGAATTAAAACATGACTAAGATCTACATCGAAACTAAGATTTATATCGAAAACTATGTAGTAAAATTGTTAGTGAAATTAAAAAATTCGTAAAATTGTAAGACGATTTAGTCATTTCTCCGATTTGACTGCTTAACGCTACAAATTTCAACTGATCGGTCTGAAAATTGGTAACTGGGGTCCATGTTTGGTTATAGCCCCCATACAAAAGTCCCTCTAGATTTTAATTTTTAACTCAACAAAAACCACAAATTTCAACGATTCGGGCTGAAATTTGGCAATACGAATTTATTTGTGCCCGAAACCATTCACATGCTATGCATGGTGGAGGTTATATGTACGAGTATAAGATTCGGCATGGCCGAACTTAACGCTTTTACTTGTTTTTTCTTTAAACATTTAAAAGACCGAATTATTCTTAATGCAATATATTAATTTCTCATAGAAAGGTTGTAAGAAATTATATTTCAATATGATCTAATTTCCTAATTTTTGCTGACAATTTCATTTGTGAATAATTTTAAACCATAAAAACAAACTTTTATTCTGGGGGCTATAGCCCTCCCCAGCATAAATCCATTGCTACGCCAATGTCTAGATCATGAATGTCTTTCTTGATCTGTCTTGGAGATGAAAGCCTATCCACAAGATGGTTGTTGTTGTAACAGTTCTGCTGTTGGCGAAAGTTCTTTCCTGAAGAATATAAAGATATTAAGATTAATTTTGGGACAAATTGGATGTTGGAAGGCGGAGAAATTGTGTGACCTCAGTTGGACGTGCCCACAAATCTATAGGTCCTAAGGAAGTTTGGACTTTGTTGCATCTATAGCCGTTAATGGCTTCGGAGACCGCCAGTTGATGCATGGTTTTCAAGGCCTCCAATATTGACAATCGGTGGACGTCCGATGGAGTGACGTCTTGGATGTCATCACGATAGCACCTGAAGTCCTTACGGATGTGTCGAGGAAGTAGATCTGCCATCAAGATCTGATGGTTAGGATGACTTGCCAGCAGGAACTGTCTAGTTAGCAACACATTATGTTCTCTGACTGACAGCATTCTGGTCTCCTCCTGGAGATGATCCACATTCGTCATTTGGACACAACCAGTAGCAATTCGGAGTGCATTGTTCTGCGTCGATTGCAAGTTTCTCCATTGCGTGTCGCTAAGGAATGACGTCCATACTGGAGCGACATAATTATGGATGGATCGACCGATGGATTTATATTGTCGCTACCAAGGTTTCCTTGCCTTTACCCCAGAAGGTGCCTGCCAATGCCTTGCGGACCTTACTCCTTTCACTTTGTGGAAAGGAGGCGTGTGACGAGAAGTGGAGAAGGTTGTCAAAGACTACCCCAAGGATCTTTGGATTGTGTGCTGTGGGGATACGCCTACCTTCGACAACAATGTCAAGTTCCATACTCACTTATCGGTTCCCGGAAGTGATGAGGGACACTGTGGACTTTGCGGTGGATAATTGGAGATTACGCTCCCAAAAGAAGTTTGTGATGGTGGCTAAATAGTTGGAAATTTTAGCACTTACATCGTCCACATTAACGCATGAGGAAATGATGGAACAATCATAGGCGTACGAAACCACCGAAGAAATCGGGCGGTACGATTCCCCAATGGTAGCGGCTTTGTCTGGTTTAAAATGGGAATTATGCGGGAAACTTTCCAAATATCTGGAATCAACAGTTGACCAACTAATAGTTCTAGGATTTTGGTCAGATAGCCCAAACATATTTCTCCAATTTCCTTTAACATCAGCATTGAGATGCCGTCTGGACCAAGAGCTTTGGATGATTTGAAGATTATTCTCTCGACTTCAGTATACGTGATGGAGATTGGTTGCCGATCTCGCTTGAGATTCTTGCATTTCCGGATTGTAGCTCGCTAAGTCCTGTTCTGCGATGTTGGATGCTCAATGAATTGGCGGCAGAATGCTGTATGTCATTGAAGGCGATAGAAGGGAGATTTTTTCTCTTATTGGAACCAGATACACTTTTAATGGTAGACCAGAGCTGGAATTGATTGAGCAATGGTCAAGGTGTTCTAACCATTTGGTGCGTCTGTGCTCTCGGACTAGAGCCTCTATTTCTGCACTCAATTGCTCAATTTTGCACTTAATTGCTCAAGCATTCCGTTAGCCGGGTCATTGGCACGTAGTTGGTCGCGTTGTTGTGCCAATCTGGAAGGAGAGGGATTCTGCCTGCTGGAATAAAGCGCCTTGCCGCCTTAAGAACAGTTTCTCTGAATTTCTTCTAACCCTTTCTGTCACATGTGGGTGGCGGCAAGTGACGTAAGGAGTCATCTATGAAGTTCGTGAAGCCAAGCCAGTTGTCTTTATTATAATTCACGAATGTGCGCTTATCAGGCTCAACGAAATCGCTTGGTTTCTCTACCGTGACCATGATTGGAGTCTGAAGTTAAGGCGACCAGTATGCCAGTATGTGTACGGAAGGAGCGACTGGGGACGATGGATATGTCTGGAGAGCTCGAACACCTGGCAGTAACTCTGGCAGGGAATTCCTCATTGATGGTGGCGAAGTCGGATTCCTCTATCTGGTTCGCAAAAAGGATACCACGTGGATCGTTCGGAAGTTGGGAATACCAAATCTTGTGATGAGCGTTGAAGTTGCCAAGTATAATTTTGTTATCACCTTACAGTAGGTGGTTAATGCTAGGGTGATAACTGGTACCTATGCTGTTGACGGAGTGTCCGTATCGGCGTGTGGATACTCCTAGACCAGACCTACAATAAACATTTTATAGCTTGAAAATATCTTGAATAGTTTCCGAGATATGTGGATTTTAAATTTGAATTTTTAATTTTTTCGCCGCTTTGCCTTGGAGTTTTGCCAATATCTTTTTTTTTTATTTTTTCGCTATCTTTTTGTACTTATTGGTTATTATATCAGTCAATATGCACTGATTTCTTGTAGATCACATGTTTTTATCAAACAATAATAAAATTTAGTAAGAAGAACAATCATAAAATTGAGTAAGAAGGATAAAAGATGTCTGCCTTTATAATATGTTGGTGTGACTCTTGTTGCCTTAAATTTGTGTATACCCATTTTGTAAGCGAAAGACCCACTTCTTGAGAAAAATAATTTATAATCTCATTTTATTTCTGTAATATATATTTTATTCCTGTAATATATATTTTATTATTTTATTTCTGTAAAATAATCTGAATAATCCATGTCTAGGAGATAAAGCAAATCCTCGTATTCCTCAGGATTGTCACATGTCAAAGATCGGTAACATATCCATATTTTTCTTATTAAAGATAAAACAGAATCGGAAGATAGGAGACGATTTACAAATATATCTTCATTTTGAAATTATCTTGAACTTTTTCGGGAGTGAAATTGCTGACAGTATTTTCCAAATTTTTCTGCATTCACTTTGTTCTTGCTGTTGATTGCCATTAGAATTATATTGATTTTTCTCAATAATTCCATATCAATTCCTGTAATCTTAGATGTGATTTCATAATCCTTGAAGAAACCCCTTGCAGTATTGCCATCATTTGTATTTCCATATCCCACTAGTGGTTTGTCGACATTTAATCCAGTCTCTTTCCAACATTCCTCTTGAATTCTTCTTTTCAGGAACTCGCTGGATGATGTTCCCGTAACAGCATTGCAAACTTTCCCATCGACCATAGTGAAATTTAGGATGAAGGAGATTGCGAATATGATTAACCAGGTTTTGTGTGTTGGTAACCGACTCTTTTGTATACTCAAACCATATTGGTCTACAAAAGTTTTTTGATCCTGGAGTCGAATTTATCCAAATGTCATCAAAACTAGTTGAGGGACAATCCGTGTCTTTTCTTTTTCTTAAGCTGAGGGGAACTAATGATGCCGTGAATACACTTCTATAATCTGTCCCGCTCGGACTTGTTGATACTTGTTTGTATTCAGGAAGGGTTGATAAGCCATCACATCCCCACTTGTACATAAGTTGCTAGTCACAATTATCCATTGTACTCAGCTGTTCTGTAGTAAGAGTGGAAACTATTGCTGTATATCGATGCTGTATTTTCCAGAAGGTTAGGAAGACCAATACTGACTCCACTTGGTGAAACTTGTAGCGGTGAAGGAATAATAGACTTCTTTTTGTCCTTTACTTTGTTATATGAAGGTAAGACATCGACTCATTTGTCGGACAATGCCTTCCTAAGTGTGTTGTAGTTGTCTTTGCTGAGTCCCAGTTGTAGCATAAGAGCAAGTGCTACTTTATCCGTAAAAACTGACGTAGATGATGGTGTCGGAATACTCTTAACAATTCTCCTTAGACGTTTCGGTGATGCTGTTTGAAGAACACCGTAAATTTTTAAAGCATCAGTTGCTTGTTTCTCTTTTTTAAACGTTGCCTTAAAAGTATCCGTAACTTCTTCAGTAGTCATTGCCGAAAGATTATTGGACAAACACCTCTGCTTAGTTCTTGTCGACACATCTTCGTAAGGTTTATGGGGTGGACCAACAGATGAAGTACAAACTGTTAAATCTATGTTGTTCTCGAGCCAATCTACATATTTTTCAAGAAATTTTGAACGCGATTTTGCTGTTGTCCACTTTACATCAAATGTTTTAACAAATTTTTGTATTTTTGTGATATCGCTTTATTCGATTCTACTATTGTACTGACTTTTTCTTCAAAAGTGTGAAATGGGATTTCACACAAAAATAATTGTGACGAGTTCTTAAATGTTAAGGCCATACTTGCAAAATTGGTAATGATATACATTCTCGAAGATGCTTTATTTATATAAAAACAATAATATACCTACATTTCTACCTGGTACATGTAATACGGGAAATTACAAAAGTCATATATGAATGAATATTATTTACTATATGAATGAACATTACAACAAATATTTTTATACCTGTCAATGATTAAGGGTTTCCTAGAAATAGTGCCTTAAAACAATATTTTCTGAAATGGTAAATTTACTAAATTTTATTATTGTTTTATAAAAACATGTGATATACAAGAAATCAGTGCATATTGACTGATATAATAACCAACAAGAACAAGAAGGTAGGGAAATATTAAAAAAATATTTTGCATATAGACATAAAATTCTTAAAAATGTATATATTTCGATGATTTAGTTCTTTATTAGTTCTTTATTTTGATATTAAAAATAATAACCAAACGCAACATGTGGAAATTTCTAATGGAAAATCTCTCAATTCCCAAAAAATACATCAAAAATCCACAAAAATGTGGTTTTTTACTTTTAGTCCTATATCTTCGATATGAAAAGCCGCGCTCGGGATTCCCTTTGCAGTCGATTTTGTTACACCCTAATACAAATAAATAAAAAAATTTAACAATTTAGCTTTGCGTTTGGAGAAAATCGATCAAACTTCTGAAATTTATGTAAAAAAAGGTCCAAATCGGAGAACGGTGGCAACCACACTAATTAAAAATTTGGCTTCGAATTTTCTCTAACAGATTCTGTGAAACGTCTCCTTTAAAATGATCATAAATTTGATATACTTTGTGTAACAAACTTTTTCTACAAGACCTAATTACGAATTGGACTTTTTTCTCCAAAAAATCTCTAAAAATGACATTTTTCAAAAATTTGACTTTATAGGGCCAAAGCTTTCTTATTTCTTGACATATCTTATCGATTCTTTTTTTTCATGATATTGTAAATTTTATTGGCAATCCATAAAAAAACTCGAGAACTAAATCGGTAAACTTTTGACTGAGATATTGGCTAAACACCAAGGCAAAGTCGGCGAAAAATGAAAAATTAAAATTTAAAATCCACATATCTCGAAAACTATTCAAGATATCTTCAAGCTATAAAATGTTTATTGTAGGTCTGGAGTATCCACAGAAAAAACGCCACTCCATTCAAAAGTTAGAAGTCGATGAAAATTTTGTATGCCCGAGGTGGTCAACTTTAGGGCCCTGTAGCTCCGCCCCTGTATGAGATAGGGGGCCCAAGTTCCGAACATAAACTCTAACACCTCTTGTATTACCACCTAAAATTTCATCGCCATACGATAAGTGGTTTTGAAATGGCAGAATTATGTCAATTTTTTTTTCATGTTAGCCCACTGTGCGATGTAAGCCGCTAAACTCGGCGGCGACTACGGATGGAAAAAAATATCAGGCGATTGCTCCGATTTGCTCCGCGTTGGCTTTATTGAAGGCACCCTGTCGCAGTTCTTAGTGCGGCATATTGGCATGTCCCACTGCTTCTAGCTTACATTCTGTGACCACGCTGGTGCAGCATAGTTTACCACAGACCGACCTATCGCTTTGTAAGGGGTCAACAAGGTTTCTTTGTCTGTTCCCCAAGCGCTGCCGGCTAGCGACTTGAGGACCTTGTTCCTACTTCTCATTTTATACATTTTATTGCAGATACCTGTGACATGCGCGTTAGACCTGAAGAGACTATCAAATGTGACACCAAGATCCTTAGGGTAATTGTGGAATTCTTGTGTCATCGACAATCACATTGAGTTGCTCCTTCACTGGCGCTGTCCATGCAGTAAAAAGTATGGCCGATGATTTGGTTGCGGATATTTTCAGGTTCCTCGCAGCGAAGAAACAATTTTAGCCAGATAGACATTCAGCCTTCCATGTATGTTCCAATCAAGGGGCCTGACGTAGAATCGTACAGTCATTATATGATACGATTTCAACGCCGAGAGGGACGTGTTGACGATGTCCTCAACAAGCGTGGCGTGGCTGATAGTATCGAAGGCCTTCGATAGGTCAAGCGCCACGAGGTCGTTCTGTCACCGGGCTTGTTCTGGTTAAGACCGCGGCTTATTGGAAAATGTCCAATCAGGCTCGGGAGGATTAACGCCTCTTTGCCACTGGCGAGAGAAGGGAGATAGGCCTGTACGATTCTCCCTTAATCGCATCTTTACCCGGTTTCATAACTGGACCACTCTGTCCATTTTCCAGGCTTCGGGTATTATCAGAGTGGCCAAGGACAGATTGAGAACATTATTCAGATACTCAACTCTCAGAATGTCCAACTGCTTCAACATCTGCATAGAAATTCCGTCGGGGCCAAGCGCTTTGGATGACTTAGTGCTACCGATGACATCTGCAACTTCTCCAACTGTAAATTGTGGTGGTACTTCTTCGCATGAATGCGACGCATTACTCTTATTTTAGCCCTGTCACTCACGGGGTGCTCTATATGTAAATTGACGGTTAAAATAGCGTGCGCACCTCTTCGCGTCAATCACAGTGGTGGCACCAAATGTTACTGCCGTCCGGTCGTCTCTCCTGCCGGGATTCGAGAATGACTTAACCGTTGCCCACAATTAACCAAGAAAATCGTTCAGCCTTTTAGGCGTGATGGTGTAACAAAGAAACAAACGATTTTATAATATTAATAGGATAGAATGATTGTCATATGCTAATAGTAATGCATATAACGAACACATTTGTAATTATGTTTTTCAATGTTTGTTTCACACATAGGTATTTATTTTATTAATTAATTTATATATATTTTCAGATAACGCGTTTGCCAATTTGGAGTCGAATTGAAAGGAGTCATGAGACATAAGAATACTTCGCAATATAAGGACGGAATAGTTCCATTGTGGGATCCTTATTATACACTTTTTATTATACACTATTATTATACACTTCATAAATAAATGGCAAATCTAAAAAGGATATTTGTTTTATTGAAATAAACAGAACATTGGAAACCAAAGACTCTTTTGTACCACTCAAAAGGAGAAGAAATTGTCAATCGTTTGTTATACCAATCAACTTAGAATCACTTTCTGAGTATATTTAGCATTTATGACCCGATCTCAACGAAACTTTGCACATATCTTTCTTATGACCCATTGAATTTGGTTAAAACCTGTTCAGATTTACATATGTATAGCCCCCATCCGATTTGGCATATATGCACTGTATAAACAAAATTTTTCAACCGATTTGTATAAACATTTACAAAGAGAAGTCTCTTGATGCACTTAGAGACAATACTAAATTTTAGGAAAATCGGTTTAATTAAATGATCTATACAAAAATAACTATTTGGCAGAATGGGATGACATAACTTCTGAAGTGCGCCAAATATTGTTGTCTTCCTTAGGTATCAGCCCAATCATGGATCAGCTTATAGATATTGGAATGTTGGACAATTTAGTAAGACCAACTCCAAAAAAAAATATTTTGAGTTGTAACCTTCTTTTTCTAAATGAGCGATATGTATGTTACCCCCGATTTGACATGTAAGCGCTGTAGGAACTGTATTTTATATCTGTATTTTCTTATTACATGAATTAACACTGCCTAATTTGGGGAAAATCGGCTCAAATTTAGATATATCCCATATATATATGTTACACCCGATTTGACAGGTAAGCGCTGTAGAAACTGGGTAAGAATATTTAATATCGACCTATGTAGTTTATTTTTGGCTAAAATTTTTATAAACAGTTACAATTTGGTCAAATAGGATCTCGCTAACATTTTTTTTTAAATAATTTGTATGGGCGTTTGAAATTTTGAAAAAATGAAAAAAAAAATAGTTTTTAGGTTTTACGAAATTTGTAATTGCTCTCCAACGGCTGAACCAATTTTTGCAAAGTTTTGCAAGTTTTTATTTGGTCCCCCTATGTTAGACAGGGGCGGAGCTAGAGGAAATTATGGGAAATGTTATTGCCCATCCAGACATGTTGATACGGATGAAATCGGTGAATATTGCGCTCTGATATTTACAAAGTACTAGCGCACGGCAAGTGAAAAATTCAATTTGCAATTGCAGATATCTCGGTAACTATACGAGATAATTCTTAGGTGTAAAAAGTTTTTGTAGAATCGAGGGGGAGCAATTTTTTCTACAAAGTTTTTTTCAAAAAAAAAAACCGAGGTAATTTTTTTTTTTGTTATTGGTTAACAATTGTTTTTGGAAGATTTTGGAGAAGTGTGGTTTCACAAAGATTTCTCATTTGCTTGCGTGTTGAAGTCAACCATATAGAGCTCCGTATCTCCCATACAATTGCAGCAGAACTGTTGATAACGAGTGTCACGGCTCAGAAATCATGATCCAGTATGTGTGCTGCCAATTTTTAATACATATTTATACACCGCCATGTATAAAATACTTGTTTCTATAGTAATATAGAAACAAAATGGTCTTGAAGCCGGGAGAATATCCTAGTTAGAATCATAAAAAAAACATTTACAAAAAAATGTGAATTTTGTCCTGTTTAAAACAAAGTAAACTTTGCAAAAATTGGTTCAGCCGTCTGCGAGCAATTACAAATTTCGTAAAATGTAAAAACTGATTTTTTTAAAAACTTCAAACGCCCATAAATTTTGTTTAAAAAAAATTTTTGAAAAAAAAATTATAGCGAGATCTTATTTGACCTACTGTTACTGCTTATAAACATTTTAGCCAAAAATAAACTACATAGGTCGATATAAAATATTCTTACCCAACTGTATTTTACATCCGATCAGTACAAAATTCGGCACAATGAGGTTTCTTATTACATGAATTATCAATGCCAAATTCGAGGCAAATGGGTTCAGATTTAGATATGCCCCATACATATGTTCCTCCCGATTTGGTATCACAGCACTATAGAAGTTGTACTTTACGTCCGATCTTTATAAAATTTGTGAAAGAAGTTTCTTAATTTAGGAACGAATACTGCTTAATTTGGGTATAATAACACTATGCAACAAATGAACACTTTTTGAAAAATACACGGACTTGACTGTATATGTCCGATTCTACTACCAAAGGTTAGTATAAGCCTATACTCGGTTTGGCGAAATTTGTGACCAATTTTTTTTCCAATTGCTTTTGTCCAACAACTAATTCAGACTGAATGATACCGCTTAACTATATTTGGCAATAATGTAGCTAAGAATATGCTCAACAAAGTTTCTTATAATCTGATGCGAAAAAAATTTTGTCCTGCACTTTTTTTTCAAAAAGTGAAGGAAAATAATTTTTTTTCCTTTTTTCAGCATAACATACACGACTTGTAATTTTACACTAACAATATTTCGAAAAATTGTATATAAATCTGAATAACTGTTGTGAACATATCAATAGAATCTTTAGGGTATGTTCACTAACATTATTGACCTAACACCCCTTATAAGGGGGAGGTCGGGGATAAAATGTTCTACACAAATGTTGGACATAAAATTTTACTATATGTGTCAGAACACAAAAGCCCAAAACTTAACACAAAAACAAAAACAAAATAAAATGCCAGTCAGAAACGCTCTTTACTGGTATCGTTATTGCTTCGAACACCAGTACGTATGACTAACATTGCTGCACGAACAGGCCAAGGAGGGTTTTTGACTGAAATTTTACATTTTTTTGGTGCGAGTAGTCTACTATTCATTCGCAACCTATGCGCAGCTGTTTTGCTTTTATTAATAATTGTATGATTTCTTTTTAATATCATTCTTCTTATTGTTAAATAAAAGCATAAGAAAATGTGTTGGAATAAAAATAAATATTTATAATAAAAAAATAAATAATTAATATAAAAAAATTAAAAAAAAATAAATCAAAAAATTAAAAAAATATTAAAATTAGTAAAATAAAAATATAAAGAACTAGACAAAGTTAATTTGGTTAATTTTTCCTCACTAGCTAGACATATATTAATATTATATATCTTTATGTATATAATTATGACTATATATGTACTGGTGGTGACATTATTACTTTATAAATTTAATTTATTCCAATTCGTGTAATTTTAATTCAGCAGAGTAGTAAAAAATGCATATAATTAAGTCCATTTGAAGTTCGGATGTCTTCCTATTTTAATTATAATTTAAATCGTATAAATTCCTATTAATTAATTTTATTTAATGTAACAGAGTAGTCTCTAATTCATGTTATGAAGTGTTTATAGTAAGTTTTCTTTATCCCAGAACGTTTATTAATTGCCATATGATGTTAGTTATTGTTATTCCGGCCTACGGCTCGGTTTATTTTTGAATAAAATAAAAAATATTAAAAATGTAACAAAAATATTTTTGTTACAAAATAGTGAAATATAGGGCGATCCGAGATACTTTTTTCAATAGCCTTTTATTGACAGATCACGTGTGAGTCGTGTCATGCTGTCATGTTATTTTTGTTAAAACAACTAGCATTGTTGAGGTACAATGTGGTCTTTTTGAACTATTTAGGGTGCCTAGACACGTTCAGATTGTATTGATATATTCACAAAAGTTGTTCAGATTTATAGTGGCTACAATTTTTCCAAATATTGTTAGTGAAAAATTACGAGTCCCTGTAAGCTCAGAAAAATGAAAAAATATTTTTTCCTTCACTTTTCCAAAAAAAAGTGCAGGGAAATTTGTTAACACAAAATGTTAAGAAACTTTGTTCAGCATATTTTTAGCTATATTATTGCCAAATATAGTTAAGCGGTATCATAGTCTGAATTAGTTGGTGGACAACGGGACACTCAAGCTTACAGGCACATTTCATCGCATAGGACTAGCAGAAAACGACGAGTGCAGGGCATGCAGGGAAAACATCGAAACGATGGAACATTTTCTGTGTCACTGCCCAGCTTTCACACATGCAAGATCCCGATATTTCGGTTCCGACAAATTGCCAGACTTGACTCATCTCAGAGGATATGACTGGAAGATACTGAGAAAATACGTGTCTAGTACCGATTTTCTGTAATCCGTGGGGTATAAAAATCATAAATAACAACAGGCCGAACCACTGGCTTAAGTGTATGTCCAAGGACATGAGACGTTTTAAACGTCTCCTCTATTCAACCTAACCTAACCTAGTTGTTGGACAAAAGCTGATGATACCACCAATTTCGCCACACCGAGTATAGGGTTATTGTACCCTTTCGTAGTACAATCGAACCTATACTGTCAAGTCCGTGTATTTTTTTCACTTTTGCAGAGTGTATTTTGTTCAGATTTAGATGTAGCTGCAAATATATGTTCCTGTCTATTTGGTATTTAATCACTATTGAACTGTATTTTACGTCCGATCATTATATAATTTGGCAGAAATGAAGTTTTTGATCCAAGTTGATGAAAATCTGTTTAGATTCTTGATAGAATACTGTGAATTTAAGGTTATCGTCTCAGATCTAGTTTATAATGACCAACATCTTCAACTTCTCCTTGAAATAAGCCTTCATAAGGAGATGGAGCTAAGTACTTTGTTAACTGAAACGAAACCAAATATTCCAAATTATTATCACAATTCCCCTTTTCGCATTGTTGGGGAGGTGTAGGGTATTAAATAGTCTTCACCGCCCGACTTCCTGTCTTTCCTTGGGTTTAGATTAAATAGCAGAAAAAGACGTGTAAATGTTCGATGATTGTTCTTTCTTCGAAAACGACATTTTTAAGCAATACAATAAGCCTTCAAAGCCAATGATAGCGTATTGCAATTCATATTAAATATATTCAAAAGTGTTATCAGATTTAAAATATGTAACATTTTATTGTGTTTGCATAGTGTAATCATAAAGTGACCATCCATCCCGCTTTCTGCAGGTCGCGCCTAAATTTAAGCCAGTTCGCATTTTCCACATTTTTGAATTGTCTTATAATGACGTTGAAACATTGAATGAAATCTATTATAATTTTGATTTTATATATGATCTCAACTGTTATTTTGTATCGTTCAATATGAAATAAGGAATCTTTTTCATTTATTTGTTTTTCACTGAAAACAAATATTTATTTTTGTCTTGTTATTCGTTATTTTTTATGAAATAAATATACATATATATTTTAGCTTTGTTTAAAGAACCTATCAATACAGAATTTATTTCAATGATTTAGAAAAAAGTCCCGCTTTTTGTTACAAAATTCCGCTTTTTTAGAAAGGAATTCCCGTACTTGGACAATCATGAGCATGTTAGTTTTTTAGATTTTTTGGAGAGATACTTTGCTGTAAACCAATTTAGTAATGAAATTTCTGAATCCATAAATATTATATATATTTCCCATTATCATTTGTTAATATTTAAATATAGCACGTGTTGAACAAAATGTCGGAGAGGCAGCCGTTATTGCAAACGGATAACACACAAATGGAAGGATGTATCTTACCACGCCCTGACATAAGAAACTCTCCAGATAACATATTGGTTAATGTACAGAGTGACGAGTTTCAAGGTAAAACATTAGAAGAATAACTTTTACAATGTAATATATCCAATTTAATTTCAATTACAGGGGGTCATCCTACGGAACCTTTAGTTAAATCTGATTATAATCCTTCGATGCATCGAAGTTTGGAGCACCCGACATCAAATTTAGATACGATGATACATCTATTAAAGGGTAATATTGGAACAGGTATTCTGGCTATGCCTGATGCATTCAAAAATGCTGGTCTTTACGTGGGATTATTTGGTACCTTAATAATGGGAGCAATATGTACACATTGTATGCACATGCTGGTTAGATGTTCGCATGAGTTAAGCCGCAGAATACAACAACCTTCGCTAAACTTTTCAGATGTGGGGTATTGGTGTTTTGAAACGGGTCCCGTTTCATTGAGGCGATATGGAAGTTTGGCAAGGTAAGTATTACAATCATGGTGTTATAAGTGAAGTGATCAATTCGGCACATAAACAATCAATAGAGGCTACATAAACTATTTACTTTCTATGCATTTTCAAAAATTAAATCCCAATCCCCATATTTATTGAAGTATTTACACCACTCTCTAAATATATTTTGTTAACTATTAAATAGTTTTGAAAATGGCAAAAAATGAGTTTATTGCAGCTAAAATCGAAAGCACTAAGTTTTCAGTTTCATATTTATTTTCCAAATCAGTTTTTTATAGTATAACATACAAATGCAATCCATTATATTTAAATATTCCCTTAGCGTATCTAAATATTTATTCTAGGGTTATAACAATTATATAAAAAAAATTAAATACGCCGGCAGGCTAGCCCATATGACCATTAAATAGTAGATCTCCCTTATACTCTAAACATCATATATCCCTAGCAAAAAGGAAAGAAAAAGCGAGGCTCAGTAAACGCACTAAGGGCCTTATTCATAAAAAGTTAAAGAAGGTTTGAGGAACGCTTTAGCAGTGTTAAAGCGTTCTTCAAACCTTCATTAAATTTTTATGAATAAGGGCCTAAGTCTTTTGTAGGTACTTTTATTGCATTTTAGTTCGTTATAGACAAAGTTTGCTATATCCGGGGTATAAAAAACAAAACTAAAACAGGCATTGCATTTACATTAAAATATAATTTTAAATCCTAAAGTGAATTAATAGAAATAAAACAATAAACGTAAGTATGTATAGATTTATGTACGAAATCTTGGAGAATGCTGAGCGGAATGTTGCTCTATTACGGTAATTTCAAAGCGACAACCACCCGAAAAATTCCGCGATATGATTTAATGATTGCGTTAGAAAGGAAGGGGTTAACGTTATGGAGTGGACAGCTCAACCGTAGAGTATAATGCCATTGAAAATCTTTGAGAAATTGTCAACAAAGAGATAAATCGTGAAAGCGTGGGTGGAGATAAAAATAAGCTATTTCAGGCTATTGCAGATGCTTGGAACTCCATAGAAGACAACAAGCAATCTTATTGATTCCATTCAAGAAGAAGAAACGCCGTCCTTGATAATAAATGTTTTTTCCACAAAATCTTAGTAGAAATGCATAATCTAATGTGTTTTATTGTGTGAATTTTCGACCTTTTTGTTTTTTGTGAAATAAATTTCAAATAATTTAAGCAGATAAATAATTTTGGTAAATTGATCAAATAATTTGGTAAATTGATGCAATTTCTTAGATAATAGGTAACATTTTTGGAATATATCATATATAGTTTTCAGATTTTGGCGATTGAGCAGATGTATGAAGTTAGTTTCAATATGTATTGTCCGATGCTGTAAGTACCATTTGAACGATTTTAAGATCCTCTCTAAGAATTATAAATTAAGTAACCCATTTTTTGTATTAAGGACATCAAAAGTACGAAAAATCCCCTTAGTCCTTGATTATCCTGAAAAGTATCATACATTTTTCTTAGTTTTATTTTAAAAATTACCCACGTATTTTCCCAAAAAAATTAAAAAAAAACTAATTTTTGGGCATGTTAAAACTCTTATAACTTCTATACTACTCATGGGAATTCTATAAGCTGGACAAAAAAAGAACGAAAATGCCACGCCCCTTTTGATACCCCCACACAATGTGACCAATTGGAACAAAAAGTTAACAGCTTATAACATTATTACCAGTGCATACAAATGCTTGAAATTTTGTGCAGTGTAATGTTTTTATAGTACCTACTGTCCAGTACAAAGTGCCACGCGTCTTCTAGTACAAGAAACAATTTTGTGAAATGTAAAAATTGAGAAACTCATTGAAGTAAAAAATATATAAATAAAGAGTTTTAACATTTGACAAAATTGTTACCATTTGTGTGTGTAATTTCTCTCACATAAATGGAAACAATTTTGTGAAATGTTAAAAATGAGAATCTCATTGAAGTAAATATATAAATAACGAGTTTTAACATTTCACAAAATTGTAACCATTTCTGTGAGAGGTACTAGAATTGGCGAGGTTAAACGTCCACTTTGTACTGTACTATAAAAACATTACTCTGCACAAAATTTCAAGTATTTGAATGCACTGGTATCGCGCTGCGAATACTTCATGCTGACAAATAGGAAAATTTTGGAGTGGGCACAACATTGGGTCAGAAGTTACATTATAATAACTGAAAATAATTTTAAAGGTCATAAATTCTTTTTTCAAAGCTGGGATTTATTTTCGCGTCGTTAACGTTTTTGAGTGCCTCCGATGCATCTGCAAATTTAATTTGTATTTTACACTTCAATGACACCAAATTAAAATTCTGCGAAAAATATAGTTATGTACCCCATATATTCTAAACTCATGCCCCGTTTTTTTTAATATTTATTAAGGAATTCCGCGTTTGTAGATTTATACAAATTAGAGCTCTTCTTGAAGGTCTTCACTAGGACATCCTCGATATATGCCATAATTATCATAATTAAAAGAAATGACAATAATTTGTGTTTTATTCAAAATCAGTATCGGCCCTTAAAATTTAACCACCCGTTACATGGATGATTTTGGAAATCAACCATATTTAATTTTTGTGACATGAGTTTTTAAATCTTACTAGCGGACCCGGCGAACTTCGACTCGCCCCAATTTAACGCCTTCAGATAAACTCCAGAGTGATAATAAAACACAGATAGTTAAAATTTTAATGCGATTTGTTTAAAAGGAATCGAAATCAGTAGAGAGCGATGTGATAAACAACAAACAACGAAGACAGAAGACAGGCAACGTACAGATGACCGTGCGAAAAACAGGGAAATTCGAGATTAATTCCACAGACTTCCTACGATTGGTTTTGAGATTTATTGATTGTCATCGCAAAAGCCAATCGTACAGGGAACTGAATCCGCTTGAATTGGAATGAAAGATCAGTTGGAATAATCGGAATTCGTGGGATAAGGACTTCCTCTCCTTTGAATTTTCCCTTGATGATCGTCGCCTGAATCACATTGTCCATCAGTTTCATAATGGACAACCGCGAACTATGCACAATTTCGGATGATTCAGATTCCGCAACATGATTATGATCGATTCCACCTTCAGCTGTAAATTATGCGGCGGAGCTCCTGGCACATCAAGCGAGTTCGATTTTACTTTGAATAATAAAATTCATGCTATTGACGTCCTTATTCTTCGCTGCTAATATTGCCCGTTCACTAATCTAATCGAGATTTGGAAACACTTTGGTGATGAGTTCCTCGTTCGACGATGTGAACTCGCAAAAATTTGCCGGGAACAATATCAATGCAGTGGAAACATCAACAGTAATTTGGCCATTGCCAAGCGCCAACAGTTGTTTCGAGAATTCAAGAGCCGATGAGTCGTTCTGCAGCGCGACTCTCATGTTCGTGGTCAATTTCAACTTCTTGACATTCCGCCACAAAGACCACGATTTCAGGCATGCTTTAATTTCATCGGCAGTAGATTTCGGGATGACGGGAAGCGTTTGACGAAAATCTCTGGAGAGCAATATCATAGACTCACCAAATTGTCTCAAATCACGTCGTAAATCCTTCATCGTTCGGTCAACTGCCTCCAGAGCTCGTTTATGCGCCATCGTGCATTCATCCGAAATTATGATTTTGCAATGCCCGCAATCCAATAAGATAACCTTACCTCTTATACTCAAACTTATTATCTGAAAAAATGTTCGAATTGATAAATATCGCGTTGAATTTTAATTGATCGTAATGCTTGTACCGTTTGCCGATGTGATACGCGAAATCAGTGTAACAATACGCAAAACTCGAATGAATTGCAGCAAGAAAAATAGCACATACTCGTACATATGTTTAATAGAAAACTTTTTTGTTTAATAGAAAATTAATAAAAAAATTTGGACTGAAAAAGAGAGCAGTAGATAGGAACAGTAGGAATCTCGCAAGAAATAGCAATTTTCGATTTTCCCAATTTTCCGACTTTTCCGGAGGGTTTTCCCAAAATTTTCTTTCGTAAAAACCTTCTCCAGGCAAATACGAACAACTAAAAAAAAATTGAGCCAAATCGGTCCAGCCGTTCTCAATTGATGAGAGCAGTAGATAGGAACAGTAGGAATCTCGCAAGAAATAGCAATTTTCGATTTTCCCAATTTTCCGGAGTGTTTTCCCAAAATTTTCTTTCGTAAAAACCTTCTCCAGGCAAATACGAACAACTGAAAAAAAATTGAGCCAAATCGGTCCATCCGTTCTCAATTGATGAATTACTATACATTTTTCACACCATTTTTATATACATATATAGATATATATAGATTGACATATCCTTTTCATATTTTGCATTTTTGATATATATATCGCCATTTTTTTTTGCATATTTTTGCATACTTTTTGCATATTTCTGATATGCACTCAAATTATTTAAATTTTAATGACGAAACATCTAAAAACAAATTTTGGTTCAAATCGGATGAAAATTTAAAGATATGCAAATATCCGAGGTCTAGTTATAACCGGTGTTTGGTGTACATTTAAGCCAGCGGTTCGGATTGTTGAGCGCTTCATATTTATCGTCTTTTTAAACCTCATGATTTACAGAAAATCGGAACTAGACGCGAATTTTCTCAATATCTTCCAGCCATATCCTCTGAGATTAGTCAGGTCTGGTAATTTGTCGGACCAGAAATATTCGTCGTTATCTGCTAGTTCTGTGCGATACAGATGTGCTTGCAAGCTTAAGTGTCCCGTTAGAACACTCACGATCTTACTAATTGTATCTTGTTTAGTTTTAGAAAACTTATTCTTTTCTTCACATTTGGTTCACTGGGATGTATATTTTCAGTTCAGACATCACTGCCCAGTGCTTTAACTCTTCCTTCGTGGTAAAGAAAGGGTGAGCATTTTCTAAGTTTTCTACCTATAGTTCTCTACCCTTTGAGCCAAGTTGTTTGCCGTCCATTTCCAATCGCTCCGCTGTGTCCTTGTAACCAAAAGATACGCAATTGTCTCAGTTTTGTCTGGGTTAACATTTAACCCTATGTTAACTATGTTAAGTGCCTCCTCATCTTTTCTGCATTAATGGTTTAGAATCCAACCCCTTAGAAGTATTAAAACGTCGTCTGTATGACAGACTGGTATAAGTCCTTCCCTTATGATGATTCTTAGGAGACTGTGTATCATCGTAACCCATAAAAGAGGCGACCAGGGATCATTACAAACCATTTATTTGATATGTTCACTAGGACCGGTGTTTTCACCGCAACACAGGTCGCTTTCAGCTACTGAAATAAATAATATTAACAATATTTAGTTTACCGATTCCTTTGCGACTACATCACATTAGGCATGTTTTCGTTACATCATAGCTGCTTAATTTGTATGGGGCAGGCCCGTGCAAAAATAATTGACTACGAAGATGTCTCATCGTACAGCGAGTAGCTGTCATTACGAACGAATAGGAATTTGATTTCAACGAGTAAGATTTTTCAAGTATTTTCAGACCGATATTCCCGACTTTTTTTTTATTATTATCACGTTTAGAAAATTAATATCAATCAAAATTCGAGAAAATGAAAATAAACCTACGATGAGACATCTATGTAATTGAGAGTCTAGGGGCGCGTGCGCAGGGGGGATTACGGGTTTAACCAACCCCCCCCCCCAAATGATTTGGAATTAAACATGTTTACTAGTTTTAATGGTTAAAATGTGTTCCTTGTTCCAAAATCTAAAACGAAAAATTTTACCGTTGGGATCTAAACTAGGTAAGCAAGCCACAGCGTCCATCGATAAACAATTACAAATTCATGAAAAGCAGTTCGTAAACGCAAATAGAAAGCATTTGGAAGCTATAGTTCATACAGTCGTCCCTTGTGGTCGACAAGGCTTAGTACTAAGAGGAAGTTGTGATACAGGCAGAATGGATTCAAATGAAACTGATGTAAATTTTAGAGCCATGCTAAGGTATTGGGCGATATTCAAATTTTAAAAAAGAAAAGTACAGCTTAGCACTATATTTACATTGTGCAGCTCACAGCTTCAACTTGGTTGTAAGCTACGCATGCAAAGTAGTCCCAGTTAGAAATTGTCTCGCACTATCCAAACCATATACCACTTTTTTCAATATCCTAAAAGGCAAATAGCTCTTAATAAAGCAATTTCTAATAACAGGAATCTCCGTGATGACAAAAAGCTAAAATTAAAGCGGTATTGCGCAACTCGATGGGTAGAACAACATGAGTCTAAATGAAGAAAGTAGTAAACAATTATTTGAAAAATATTCATCAATTTTGCCTGACAGTTCTTTTAAAGTGTGGATTATTGAAGTGAAGTTTTGGAGAAGAAGAATTGAAGCGGAGAATGTCAGGAAATCCATGGAAGCTCATGATTTATGTAATATAGATACATTTCCAACCGTAAACAAAATATTGACGGTGCACAGCGGTTCAGAATCCTTTTTTACTGGCCAAAGCTCTGTAACTTTTGAACCGATAGAGATATTTTAGTAATTTTTTGTTCTACAGGTAACTCCTTAAGCTTTTCGACAGTTTTTATTTCAATAAAATCGGGTCAGCAGTTATTGAGGAATTCAAGGTCAAAGTTGAACTTTTGATCTTTTTTAATATTTATCATGGAGCTGTGCTTTCATCTTCTTTATTTATTAAAAGAATGTCACACGTTGAAAAATAAACCATTTTAATAATAAATTTTGTAAAACTAAATAAATTTTTATTTTCGGCGAAAAAATTTCCTCGATATTTAAAAAAACACCTTGCATAGCAAACTTTTTTTATATTTTGTATTTGGACAACATTAAGGGAAAGCATTTATTTTTTACTTATATATGTATCAAAAACAGTAAATTATAATTTGTATTCGTTCGGTTGAAAAGTTGCCTGCAAATATTCCATAATTTGATCCGTATTATTTCTGTTCTCTAGCAGCCCTCTTGCATCTTCATCTAAGTCCCGATGTTCTACTTTTCATTGATTTCGAATGCTGGAGATGAGGGGATCTGACGTTGCCAACAAAATATTAAATAGATCTTCGTTTGAACAATTTCGAGATATTTTTCTGGTATTGTGCTCTCTATAAAGCCTGTAATCATTTTTTCTTTTTCCTGGGCTTCCTCTGATAGATCTCCGATTGGTACCAAATGATGCTTAATGACATCTCCTCCATGATAAAGAATTTTGTGAACTGTTGCAGACACATTTCTCCATGAATATTTGGTATTAAATATTCGTGCAGTTTCCTTGGTATATTCATTAAATATTTTAGCATCAATTTGTTTATGGCACGCAAGTACATCGATAATTGTTTTAAATCTTAAATAAGATTTATATCAACACCAGGTTTTTCAGATGCTTTTTCGGGATCAGAAAAGAACCTTCTTGCTGTATTCCCATCATTGTTTTTGCCTGATCCTTGTGTTGGTTGGTCTATAATCAACCCACATTTGCGAAATTCATCCTGAACATGTTTCTTTTTTAAGTTTCTTAAATCCTTGGTGGTGTCATTGTTTCTAATTGATCCTGTAGGTCCAAAATCCAAATCATAACTGATTTTAAGTATGTGTTCCATAAATCGTATTCTTGTATGTAGTGACGATAATCCAAATTCATATGCATCAGTATTATTTACTGATTTTTCCGGATAATCCAAATTCATATGCATCAGTATTATTTACTGATTTTTCCGGGACTTGGTTTAATTTGCTTGATGTAGATTGACATATAACGCAGCTGGATGAAGCCTTTGTGTCAGTCAAAGCCTGGCCAACATTTCCATCTATCATCGTTAGCACTAATTGGTAGTTAACTTGAATTGTCTGGCCTTCAATTTATACTTCTAATGGTTGCAGTATTGTAATTTGGGTTCTTATATATAGATGTGAACTCGCAAAAATTTGCCGGGAACAATATCAATGCAGTGGAAACATCAACAGTAATTTGGCCATTGCCGAGCGCCAACAGTTGTTTCGAGAATTCAAGAGCCGATGAGTCGTTCTGCAGCGCGACTCTCATGTTCGTGGTCAATTTCAACTTCTTGACATTCCGCCACAAAGACCACGATTTCAGGCATGCTTTAATTTCATCGGCAGTAGATTTCGGGATGACGGGAAGCGTTTGACGAAAATCTCTGGAGAGCAATATCATAGACTCACCAAATTGTCTCAAATCACGTCGTAAATCCTTCATCGTTCGGTCAACTGCCTCCAGAGCTCGTTTATGCGCCATCGTGCATTCATCCGAAATTATGATTTTGCAATGCCCGCAATCCAATAAGATAACCATACCTCTTATACTCAAACTTATTATCTGAAAAAATGTTCGAATTGATAAATATCGCGTTGAATTTTAATTGATCGTAATGCTTGTACCGTTTGCCGATGTGATACGCGAAATCAGTGTAACAATACGCAAAACTCGAATGAATTGCAGCAAGAAAAATAGCACATACACTGAGCCAAAAATTAACCTTATATAAGGTTAACTTAACCATAAATAAACATGATTTGGAGTCTACGTTATATAAGGTTAATTTGAACATTTTCTTGTTGACTGGTATTTAACAATAATAATATTTAATTTAACTATTCCATGGTTGAATTTTTTAACCATGAAAATTGTTAATATTATAATAATAATTGTTACTTTAACAATGCATTTTTGAATTTTTTAACCATGAAAATTGTTAATATTAACATTTCATAGTTAATTTATTGAAACAATGAATTTTCAATTTAACAATGAAATTGTTAATATTATTAACTATGAAGATTGTTATTGAAACCTTTTTTATTGTTAATTTCACTATTTAGTGGTTACTTCATGTAACCAGAAACATAGTTGTTTCAATAATTTTTAATATTTATATCAAATAAAACAAGAAAAATTTAACTTTCGCATTTTTATTTTTTATTTTATTTACAAAATATATGTTAATATATATATGTATAAGAAACACCTGAAAAGAAAAAAACAAAAAGGTTAGAAAATATAAGTATAAATGTAAAAAAGGGTGCAATTCTAAGATCTTTTGACTTTTTACCTAAATTCTGTAGTTCAAAGAGCATAAGCTTTTACCGATGGGCTGATCTGATGGAAAAATCTGCTCTGTGACTATAAGTTAAGTGCCTACGTTTCTGTGCTTGACCAACATGTGATCAGTCCCCGCTCAAAAGGTGCCGTCCACGTAAACTCCCTGAATCTTTCGATTATTAAGGGCCCAGGACGGTTAGGCACTTAGTTTGGGGTACTGAGCTTAGTCCGATCTTACGGCAAACTTATATAAGAGAGGAGATTAATAACAAAGGCAATCTGATAGAAAGCCGATGTCCCACCAAAATTATAATCGGAATAGATATAAAAATCAAGGATTGGGTAAGTCAATGGATGATACTTCAAGGAAGTGCACTGAATTGTATATTAAAAACAAGTAGGAAAGTTTCAGTCGGGTAAACCGACCAAGGTATAGTTGTTATTAAAGAATCAATATTTCACTAAATGTTACCCTTTGTGTGGGAGGTACCAGAAGGAATGGACCAATATGGCCCATCTTTGAACTTAACAGGAGATAGAAAAAAATATTACCGTATACCAAATTTGAAGTAAATCGGTTACTCTTTTCGAGAGTTATCGTGCGCACTAGCCAGCAGACAGACGGACGGACATATCTCATTCGACTTAAAATGACCCAAAACTAATATGCGCTGAACATACTTATGGTCTTAGATCACTCCTTCAATGTGTTACACTTTTGGCCCGTTGTAAATGATATATACCCTCGTATTACTAAAGTGAGGGTATAAAAAAACAAATGTATGCATGCATACCACTTTTCCTGCAATTACTTCGCCCACTACAACTAGTACTGATACAGCTTATCAACAGTTTCTAGTATTGGCACAACTTACCAACAGATTCAAGGCCGGACTCCCAGCACAAGCAGCCGCAAGCCACAGAAAAAGAAACAACTGAAAAGAAAAAAACAAAAACATCGTTTATATGTATGTATGTAGGTATTACGAAAGCACTTCTAACAACATATGTATGTATGTACATTTAACAGTATCAACATCGCACAACAAAAAAAACTAACGTATGTATGTACGGCGTAGCAGCCACAAGTGCTCAAACGAAAAGGCAAGATGAACACATACCCACACGTACACATCACTTCTCTCCGTATGTTTGCTTGCTGCTGCATATACTTACGTACATGCATTGTTGTTTTTTCATGCTCAGTTAATGCGACAGCGTGTACATATTTTATTCCACTCTTAACCACTGAATTTCACAATTGTAATGGCATAATCACAAAAAATAATATTAATATTACATTCGCCTTTACTATAATTAAACAGGCACAAAACACTATTAACATTTTTAACACACATATTTTATTATTTCACTTTTTAAATACACATATGTACATACATACTTATGAATGTAGTTCTTTACAAAATGTTTTACTACTTACCTCTATACCAACAGCTTCCGACAACAGCACTAGTCCCATCGACTATTCAACACCAACTGAACTCCCGCACTCGATCAAGCACCGAAGCTGGCATTTGGTGGTGTTTTCAATGAGCGAGATAAATTCTCTTATGACGACAGTCGCATTCGTTTCAACTTCGTTTAACTTAATACTCAACTTCGTCTAACACAAAGCAGTTGAAAAACGTCGACCACAACAGAGCCGAATTGTTGTTTATCTCGCACATTTTTCTGCCTCTCTTTCAAAAAAACCAACCATATATAATGTTAACTTAACCATTTTTCATGTACATTTGAACTTATATAAGGTTATTTTTGTCTTCGTAATCAAACATTTACCATGAAAAATTTAACCAGACACATGGTTAAAAAAATCATTGTATTTTCGGCTCTGTGTACTCGTACATATGTTTAATAGAAAACTTTTTTGTTTAATAGAAAATTAATAAAAAAATTTGGATTGAAAAAGAGAGCAGTAGATAGGAACAGTAGGAATCTCGCAAGAAATAGCAATTTTCGATTTTCCCAATTTTCCGACTTTTCCGGAGGGTTTTCCCAAAATTTTCTTTCGTAAAAACCTTCTCCAGGCAAATACGAACAACTAAAAAAAAATTGAGCCAAATCGGTCCAGCCGTTCTCAATTGATGAGAGCAGTAGATAGGAACAGTAGGAATCTCGCAAGAAATAGCAATTTTCGATTTTCCCAATTTTCCCAAAAAAAAAATTGAGCCAAATCGGTCCAGCCGTTCTCAATTGATGAATTACTATACATTTTTCACACCATTTTTATATATATACTAGCGGACCCGGCGAACTTCGCCTCGCCGCAATTTAACGCCTTCAGATAAACTCCAGAGTGATAATAAAACACAGATAGTTAAAATTTTAATGCGATTTGTTTAAAAGGAATCGAAATCAGTAGAGAGCGATGTGATAAACAACAAACAACGAAGACAGAAGACAGGCAACGTACAGATGACCGTGCGAAAAACAGGGAAATTCGAGATTAATTCCACAGACTTCCTACGATTTGTCTTGAGATTTATTGATTGTCATCGTAAAAGCCAATCGTACAGGGAACTGAATCCGCTTGAATTGGAATGAAAGATCAGTTGGAATAATCGGAATTCGTGGGATAAGGACTTCCTCTCCTTTGCCAAATCGGTCCAGCCGTTCTCAATTGATGAATTACTATACATTTTTCACAGAGTTAAAATTTTAACAGATAGTTAAAATTTTAATGCGATTTGTTTAAAAGGAATCGAAATCAGTAGAGAGCGATGTGATAAACAACAAACAACGAAGACAGAAGACAGGCAACGTACAGATGACCGTGCGAAAAACAGGGAAATTCGAGATTAATTCCACAGACTTCCTACGATTTGTCTTGAGATTTATTGATTGTCATCGTAAAAGCCAATCGTACAGGGAACTGAATCCGCTTGAATTGGAATGAAAGATCAGTTGGAATAATCGGAATTCGTGGGATAAGGACTTCCTCTCCTTTGAATTTTCCCTTGATGATCGTCGCCTGAATCACATTGTCCATCAGTTTCATAATGGACAACCGCGAACTATGCACAATTTCGGATGATTCAGATTCCGCAACATGATTATGATCGATTCCACCTTCAGCTGTAAATTATGCGGCGGAGCTCCTGGCACATCAAGCGAGTTCGATTTTACTTTGAATAATAATATTCATGCTATCGACGTCCTTATTCTTCGCTGCTAATATTGCCCGTTCACTAATCTAATCGAGATTTGGAAACACTTTGGTGATGAGTTCCTCGTTCGACGATGTGAACTCGCAAAAATTTGCCGGGAACAATATCAATGCAGTGGAAACATCAACAGTAATTTGGCCATTGCCAAGCGCCAACAGTTGTTTCGAGAATTCAAGAGCCGATGAGTCGTTCTGCAGCGCGACTCTCATGTTCGTGGTCAATTTCAACTTCTTGACATTCCGCCACAAAGACCACGATTTCAGGCATGCTTTAATTTCATCGGCAGTAGATTTCGGGATGACGGGAAGCGTTTGACGAAAATCTCCGGAGAGCAATATCATAGACTCACCAAATTGTCTCAAATCACGTCGTAAATCCTTCATCGTTCGGTCAACTGCCTCCAGAGCTGCCTCCATTCATCCGAAATTATGATTTTGCAATGCCCGCAATCCAATAAGATAACCTTACCTCTTATACTCAAACTTATTATCTGAAAAAATGTTCGAATTGATAAATATCGCGTTGAATTTTAATTGATCGTAATGCTTGTACCGTTTGCCGATGTGATACGCGAAATCAGTGTAACAATACGCAAAACTCGAATGAATTGCAGCAAGAAAAATAGCACATACTCGTACATATGTTTAATAGAAAACTTTTTTGTTTAATAGAAAATTAATAAAAAAATTTGGATTGAAAAAGAGAGCAGTAGATATGAACAGTAGGAATCTCGCAAGAAATAGCAATTTTCGATTTTCCCAATTTTCCGACTTTTCCGGAGGGTTTTCCCAAAATTTTCTTTCGTAAAAACCTTCTCCAGGCAAATACGAACAACTAAAAAAAAATTGAGCCAAATCGGTCCAGCCGTTCTCAATTGATGAGAGCAGTAGATAGGAACAGTAGGAATCTCGCAAGAAATAGCAATTTTCGATTTTCCCAATTTTCCGACTTTTCCGGAGTGTTTTCCCAAAATTTTCTTTCGTAAAAACCTTCTCCAGGCAAATACGAACAACTGAAAAAAAAATTGAGCCAAATCGGTCCAGCCGTTCTCAATTGATGAATTACTATACATTTTTCACACCATTTTTATATATAGATATATATAGATTGACATATCCTTTTCATATTTTGCATTTTTGATATATATATCGCCATTTTTTTTGCATATTTTTGCATACTTTTTGCATATTTCTGATATGCACTCAAATTATTTAAATTTGAATGACGAAACATCTAAAAACAAATTTTGGTTCAAATCGGATGAAAATTTAAAGATATGCAAATATCCGAGGTCTAGTTATAACCGGTGTTTGGTGTACATTTAAGCCAGCGGTTCGGATTGTTGAGCGCTTCATATTTATCGTCTTTTTAAACCTCATGATTTACAGAAAATCGGAACTAGACGCGAATTTTCTCAATATCTTCCAGCCATATCCTCTGAGATTAGTCAGGTCTGGTAATTTGTCGGACCAGAAATATTCGTCGTTATCTGCTAGTTCTGTGCGATACAGATGTGCTTGCAAGCTTAAGTGTCCCGTTAGAACACTCACGATCTTACTAATTGTATCTTGTTTAGTTTTAGAAAACTTATTCTTTTCTTCACATTTGGTTCACTGGGATGTATATTTTCAGTTCAGACATCACTGCCCAGTGCTTTAACTCTTCCTTCGTGGTAAAGAAAGGGTGAGCATTTTCTAAGTTTTCTACCTATAGTTCCCTACCCTTTGAGCCAAGTTGTTTGCCGTCCATTTCCAATCGCTCCGCTGTGTCCTTGTAACCAAAAGATACGCAATTGTCTCAGTTTTGTCTGGGTTAACATTTAACCCTATGTTAACTATGTTAAGTGCCTCCTCATCTTTTCTGCATTAATGGTTTAGAATCCTACCCCTTAGAAGTATTAAAACGTCGTCTGTATGACAGACTGGTATAAGTCCTTCCCTTATGATGATTCTTAGGAGACTGTGTATCATCGTAACCCATAAAAGAGGCGACCAGGGATCATTACAAACCATTTATTTGATATGTTCACTAGGACCGGTGTTTTCACCGCAACACAGGTCGCTTTCAGCTACTGAAATAAATAATATTAACAATATTTAGTTTACCGATTCCTTTGCGACTACATCACATTAGGCATGTTTTCGTTACATCATAGCTGCTTAATTTGTATGGGGCAGGCCCGTGCAAAAATAATTGACTACGAAGATGTCTCATCGTACAGCGAGTAGCTGTCATTACGAACGAATAGGAATTTGATTTCAACGAGTAAGATTTTTCAAGTATTTTCAGACCGATATTCCCGACTTTTTTTTATTATTATCACGTTTAGAAAATTAATATCAATCAAAATTCGAGAAAATGAAAATAAACCTACGATGAGACATCTATGTAATTGAGAGTCTAGGGGCGCGTGCGCAGGGGGATTACGGGTTTAACCACCCCCCCCCCCCAAATGATTTGGAATTAAACATGTTTACTAGTTTTAATGGTTAAAATGTGTTCCTTGTTCCAAAATCTAAAACGAAAAATTTTACCGTTGGGATCTAAACTAGATAAGCAAGCCACAGCGTCCATCGATAAACAATTACAAATTCATGAAAAGCAGTTCGTAAACGCAAATAGAAAGCATTTGGAAGCTATAGTTCATACAGTCGTCCCTTGTGGTCGACAAGGCTTAGTACTAAGAGGAAGTTGTGATACAGGCAGAATGGATTCAAATGAAACTGATGTAAATTTTAGAGCCATGCTAAGGTATTGGGCGATATTCAAATTTGAAAAAAGAAAAGTACAGCTTAGCACTATATTTACATTGTGCAGCTCACAGCTTCAACTTGGTTGTAAGCTACGCATGCAAAGTAGTCCCAGTTAGAAATTGTCTCGCACTATCCAAACCATATACCACTTTTTTCAATATCCTAAAAGGCAAATAGCTCTTAATAAAGCAATTTCTAATAACAGGAATCTCCGTGATGACAAAAAGCTAAAATTAAAGCGGTATTGCGCAACTCGATGGGTAGAACAACATGAGTCTAAATGAAGAAAGTAGTAAACAATTATTTGAAAAATATTCATCAATTTTGCCTGACAGTTCTTTTAAAGTGTGGATTATTGAAGTGAAGTTTTGGAGAAGAAGAATTGAAGCGGAGAATGTCAGGAAATCCATGGAAGCTCATGATTTATGTAATATAGATACATTTCCAACCGTAAACAAAATATTGACGGTGCACAGCGGTTCAGAATCCTTTTTTACTGGCCAAAGCTCTGTAACTTTGGAACCGATAGAGATATTTTAGTAATTTTTTGTTCAACAGGTAACTCCTTAAGCTTTTCGACAGTTTTTATTTCAATAAAATCGGGTCAGCAGTTATTGAGGAATTCAAGGTCAAAGTTGAACTTTTGATCTTTTTTAATATTTAGCATGGAGCTGTGCTTTCATCTTCTTTATTTATTAAAAGAACGTCACACGTTGAAAAATAAACCATTTTAATAATAAATTTTGTAAAACTAAATAAATTTTTATTTTCGGCGAAAAAATTTCCTCGATATTTAAAAAAACACCTTGCATAGCAAACTTTTTTTATATTTTGTATTTGGACAACATTAAGGGAAAGCATTTATTTTTTACTTATATATGTATCAAAAACAGTAAATTATAATTTGTATTCGTTCGGTTGAAAAGTTGCCTGCAAATATTCGATAATTTGTTCCGTATTATTTCTGTCCTCTAGCAGCCCTCTTGCATCTTCATCTAAGTCCCGATGTTCTACTTTTCATTGATTTCGAATGCTGGAGATGAGGGGATCTGACGTTGCCAACAAAATATTAAATAGATCTTCGTTTGTACAATTTCGAGATATTTTGCTGGTATTGTGCTCTCTATAAAACCTGTAATCCTTTTTTCTTTTTCCTGGGCTTCCTCTGATAGATCTCCGATTGGTACCAAATGATGCTTAATGACATCTCCTCCATGATAAAGAATTTTGTGAACTGTTGCAGACACATTTCTCCATGAATATTTGGTATTAAATATTCGTGCAGTTTCCTTGGTATATTCATTAAATATTTTAGCATCAATTTGTTTATGGCACGCAAGTACATCGATAATTGTTTTAAATCTTAAATAAGATTTATATCAATACCAGGTTTTTCAGATGCTTTTTCGGGATCAGAAAAGAACCTTCTTGCTGTATTCCCATCATTGTTTTTGCCTGATCCTTGTGTTGGTTGGTCTATAATCAACCCACATTTGCGAAATTCATCCTGAACATGTTTCTTTTTTAAGTTTCTTAAATCCTTGATGGTGTCATTGTTTCTAATTGATCCTGTAGGTCCAAAATCCAAATCATAACTGATTTTAAGTATGTGTTCCATAAATCGTATTCTTGTATGTAGTGACGATAATCCAAATTCATATGCATCAGTATTATTTACTGATTTTTCCGGGACTTGGTTTAATTTGCTTGATGTAGATTGACATATAACGCAGCTGGATGAAGCCTTTGTGTCAGTCAAAGCCTGGCCAACATTTCCATCTATCATCGTTAGCACTAATTGGTAGTTAACTTGAATTGTCTGGCCTTCAATTTATACTTCTAATGGTTGCAGTATTGTAATTTGGGTTCTTATATATAGATGTGAACCCGCAAAAATTTGCCGGGAACAATATCAATGCAGTGGAAACATCAACAGTAATTTGGCCATTGCCAAGCGCCAACAGTTGTTTCGAGAATTCAAGAGCCGATGAGTCGTTCTGCAGCGCGACTCTCATGTTCGTGGTCAATTTCAACTTCTTGACATTCCGCCACAAAGACCACGATTTCAGGCATGCTTTAATTTCATCGGCAGTAGATTTCGGGATGACGGGAAGCGTTTGACGAAAATCTCTGGAGAGCAATATCATAGACTCACCAAATTGTCTCAAATCACGTCGTAAATCCTTCATCGTTCGGTCAACTGCCTCCAGAGCTCGTTTATGCGCCATCGTGCATTCATCCGAAATTATGATTTTGCAATGCCCGCAATCCAATAAGATAACCTTACCTCTTATACTCAAACTTATTATCTGAAAAAATGTTCGAATTGATAAATATCGCGTTGAATTTTAATTGATCGTAATGCTTGTACCGTTTGCCGATGTGATACGCGAAATCAGTGTAACAATACGCAAAACTCGAATGAATTGCTTCAAGAAAAATAGCACATACTCGTACATATGTTTAATAGAAAACTTTTTTGTTTAATAGAAAATTAATAAAAAAATTTGGATTGAAAAAGAGAGCAGTAGATAGGAACAGTAGGAATCTCGCAAGAAATAGCAATTTTCGGTTTTCCCAATTTTCCGACTTTTCCGGAGGGTTTTCCCAAAATTTTCTTTCGTAAAAACCTTCTCCAGGCAAATACGAACAACTAAAAAAAAATTGAGCCAAATCGGTCCAGCCGTTCTCAATTGATGAGAGCAGTAGATAGGAACAGTAGGAATCTCGCAAGAAATAGCAATTTTCGATTTTCCCAATTTTCCGACTTTTCCGGAGGGTTTTCCCAAAATTTTCTTTCGTAAAAACCTTCTCCAGGCAAATACGAACAACTAGAAAAAAATTGAGCCAAATCGGTCCAGCCGTTCTCAATTGATGAGAGCAGTAGATAGGAACAGTAGGAATCTCGCAAGAAATAGCAATTTTCGATTTTCCCAATTTTCCGACTTTTCCGGAGGGTTTTCCCAAAATTTTCTTTCGTAAAAACCTTCTCCAGGCAAATACGAACAACTAAAAAAAAATTGAGCCAAATCGGTCCAGCCGTTCTCAATTGATGAGAGCAGTAGATAGGAACAGTAGGAATCTCGCAAGAAATAGCAATTTTCGATTTTCCCAATTTTCCGACTTTTCCGGAGGGTTTTCCCAAAATTTTCGTTCGTAACAACCTTCTCCAGGCAAATACGAAGAACTGAAAAAAAATTGAGCCAAATCGGTCCAGCCGTTCTCAATTGATGAATTACTATACATTTTTCACACCATTTTTATATATATAGATATATATAGATTGACATATCCTTTTCATATTTTGCATTTTTGATATATATATCGCCATTTTTTTTTTGCATATTTTTGCATACTTTTTGCTTATTTCTGATATGCACTCAAATTATTTAAATTTGAATGACGAAACATCTAAAAACAAATTTTGGTTCAAATCGGATGAAAATTTAAAGATATGCAAATATCCGAGGTCTAGTTATAACCGGTGTTTGGTGTACATTTAAGCCAGCGGTTCGGATTGTTGAGCGCTTCATATTTATCGTCTTTTTAAACCTCATGATTTACAGAAAATCGGAACTAGACGCGAATTTTCTCAATATCTTCCAGCCATATCCTCTGAGATTAGTCAGGTCTGGTAATTTGTCGGACCAGAAATATTCGTCGTTATCTGCTAGTTCTGTGCGATGCAGATGTGCTTGCAAGCTTAAGTGTCCCGTTAGAACACTCACGATCTTACTAATTGTATCTTGTTTAGTTTTAGAAAACTTATTCTTTTCTTCACATTTGGTTCACTGGGATGTATATTTTCAGTTCAGACATCACTGCCCAGTGCTTTAACTCTTCCTTCGTGGTAAAGAAAGGGTGAGCATTTTCTAAGTTTTCTACCTATAGTTCTCTACCCTTTGAGCCAAGTTGTTTGCCGTCCATTTCCAATCGCTCCGATGTGTCCTTGTAACCAAAAGATACGCAATTGTCTCAGTTTTGTCTTGGTTAACATTTAACCCTATGTTAACTATGTTAAGTGCCTCCTCATCTTTTCTGCATAATTGGTTTAGAATCCTACCCCTTAGAAGTATTAAAACGTCGTCTGTATGACAGACTGGTATAAGTCCTTCCCTTATGATGATTCTTAGGAGACTGTGTATCATCGTAACCCATAAAAGAGGCGACCAGGGATCATTACAAACCATTTATTTGATATGTTCACTAGGTCCGGTGTTTTCACCGCAACACAGGTCGCTTTCAGCTACTGAAATAAATAATATTAACAATATTTAGTTTACCGATTCCTTTGCGACTACATCACATTAGGCATGTTTTCGTTACATCATAGCTGCTTAATTTGTATGGGGCAGGCCCGTGCATAAATAATTGACTACGAAGATGTCTCATCGTACAGCGAGTAGCTGTCATTACGAACGAATAGGAATTTGATTTCAACGAGTAAGATTTTTCAAGTATTTTCAGACCGATATTCCCGACTTTTTTTTTATTATTATCACGTTTAGAAAATTAATATCAATCAAAATTCGAGAAAATGAAAATAAACCTACGATGAGACATCTATGTAATTGAGAGTCTAGGGGCGCGTGCGCAGGGGGATTACGGGTTTAACCACCCCCCCCCCAAATGATTTGGAATTAAACATGTTTACTAGTTTTAATGGTTAAAATGTGTTCCTTGTTCCAAAATCTAAAACGAAAAATTTTACCGTTGGGATCTAAACTAGATAAGCAAGCCACAGCGTCCATCGATAAACAATTACAAATTCATGAAAAGCAGTTCGTAAACGCAAATAGAAAGCATTTGGAAGCTATAGTTCATACAGTCGTCCCTTGTGGTCGACAAGGCTTAGTACTAAGAGGAAGTTGTGATACAGGCAGAATGGATTCAAATGAAACTGATGTAAATTTTAGAGCCATGCTAAGGTATTGGGCGATATTCAAATTTGAAAAAAGAAAAGTACAGCTTAGCACTATATTTACATTGTGCAGCTCACAGCTTCAACTTGGTTGTAAGCTACGCATGCAAAGTAGTCCCAGTTAGAAATTGTCTCGCACTATCCAAACCATATACCACTTTTTTCAATATCCTAAAAGGCAAATAGCTCTTAATAAAGCAATTTCTAATAACAGGAATCTCCGTGATGACAAAAAGCTAAAATTAAAGCGGTATTGCGCAACTCGATGGGTAGAACAACATGAGTCTAAATGAAGAAAGTAGTAAACAATTATTTGAAAAATATTCATCAATTTTGCCTGACAGTTCTTTTAAAGTGTGGATTATTGAAGTGAAGTTTTGGAGAAGAAGAATTGAAGCGGAGAATGTCAGGAAATCCATGGAAGCTCATGATTTATGTAATATAGATACATTTCCAACCGTAAACAAAATATTGACGGTGCACAGCGGTTCAGAATCCTTTTTTACTGGCCAAAGCTCTGTAACTTTGGAACCGATAGAGATATTTTAGTAATTTTTTGTTCAACAGGTAACTCCTTAAGCTTTTCGACAGTTTTTATTTCAATAAAATCGGGTCAGCAGTTATTGAGGAATTCAAGGTCAAAGTTGAACTTTTGATCTTTTTTAATATTTATCATGGAGCTGTGCTTTCATCTTCTTTATTTATTAAAAGAATGTCACACGTTGAAAAATAAACCATTTTAATAATAAATTTTGTAAAACTAAATAAATTTTTATTTTCGGCGAAAAAATTTCCTCGATATTTAAAAAAAACACCTTGCATAGCAAACTTTTTTTATATTTTGTATTTGGACAACATTAAGGGAAAGCATTTATTTTTTACTTATATATGCATCAAAAACAGTAAATTATAATTTGTATTCGTTCGGTTGAAAAGTTGCCTGCAAATATTCCATAATTTGTTCCGTATTATTTCTGTCCTCTAGCAGCCCTCTTGCATCTTCATCTAAGTCCCGATGTTCTACTTTTCATTGATTTCGAATGCTGGAGATGAGGGGATCTGATGTTGCCAACAAAATATTAAATAGATCTTCGTTTGTACAATTTCGAGATATTTTTCTGGTATTGTGCTCTCTATAAAACCTGTAATCCTTTTTTCTTTTTCCTGGGCTTCCTCTGATAGATCTCCGATTGGTACCAAATGATGCTTAATGACATCTCCTCCATGATAAAGAATTTTGTGAACTGTTGCAGACACATTTCTCCATGAATATTTGGTATTAAATATTCGTGCAGTTTCCTTGGTATATTCATTAAATATTTTAGCATCAATTTGTTTATGGCACGCAAGTACATCGATAATTGTTTTAAATCTTAAATAAGATTTATATCAACACCAGGTTTTTCAGATGCTTTTTCGGGATCAGAAAAGAACCTTCTTGCTGTATTCCCATCATTGTTTTTGCCTGATCCTTGTGTTGGTTGGTCTATAATCAACCCACATTTGCGAAATTCATCCTGAACATGTTTCTTTTTTAAGTTTCTTAAATCCTTGATGGTGTCATTGTTTCTAATTGATCCTGTAGGTCCAAAATCCAAATCATAACTGATTTTAAGTATGTGTTCCATAAATCGTATTCTTGTATGTAGTGACGATAATCCAAATTCATATGCATCAGTATTATTTACTGATTTTTCCGGGACTTGGTTTAATTTGCTTGATGTAGATTGACATATAACGCAGCGGATGAAGCCTTTGTGTCAGTCAAAGCCTGGCCAACATTTCCATCTATCATCGTTAGCACTAATTGGTAGTTAACTTGAATTGTCTGGCCTTCAATTTATACTTCTAATGGTTGCAGTATTGTAATTTGGGTTCTTATATCATTGACTTCTTTTTTAATGGTATCATGAGTTTCTTTTTTAAATTCAAATTTGATTGGTCTGCAGTATTTCGTAGAAGATGGTGTTTGATTTTTCCAAATATCCTTTGTCTGCACCGTACTGGTCGAAGGTTCCGAGTCTTCCAAATTCTTTAACAATCGCAATGGCACAAATGACACCATGAACATATCTGCGTCTGAAGTATTTTCACATACAGATTGCTTGTATTGTTTTTGTTCAAAAGAACCATCACATCCCCATTTGCAAAAGAGAGTTAACTTGCAGTTCCCATATTTCTTCAAATCATGTCCTTTAAATGATTGTAGCAAGCGTTGAGCTGTATGATTAAGTAGGTCTTGAAGTGTTACCTCTGCCCAACTCGATGTGATTTTAATAGTGTCCGTTGGTGGCAAGCAGTCCTTTTTAGCAGCAAGTATGTTATGATGATATGATGGATACAGATTTGAGCCTTTTTCAATCGCACGCAACCTGAGCTGTGTATATTGGTGTTTTGTTAACTTCAAATCCAAAAATAGTACTAATGCCTCTTCATTTGAGAACTGTTTTTCATCGCCTGGAGTTGGAATACTCTTAATAATCAGTTTTGTTCTCAGAGGATTAGCGTTTAAAACTTTTTCAACAATTTCGGCTTTTGTGCGTTGTTTTTGTGATCGCAATTGATGTAACAAGCTCTCTGCAATATTTTCACATCCGATTTCTTCATTGACATCCTTAAGTTTCCGCCTTTTAGATCTATCGCTACAGTTGCCGAGTGATTTTGGTGGTCTCCCATAATTGTTTTGATTTTTACTTTCTGAAGATACTTGGACACTATGTTCGCCCTCTAACCATATTGCAAAGATCTTATAAAATTTATGTTTATTCCAACCAACTTGTTTGTAGCACTTAGTTAAGTTGTTGATGAAAATATTTACTTTATTTTGCAGTTCCAATTGTATTTCGATGCTTGAGGAATTTACTTTGCTTTGAACGTAACTTAAAACATCTTCCTTCTTTTTGTTTCTAAAATACTCTTCGGATAATTCTTTATAGCTGAAGTTCTCCATTTTTTAATATTCTAAAATTTGATTGTTTCTGCTTGAATATAATTTTGCAACTGAATTTGTATTCTAGTACAACTGGATTTGATAATTTTCTTACATTTATAGTGCCATACTCTGTTCATAAGTAGCATAAACATTGGTAAAATAAAAAACGACCAAAAAACTAGAAAGGGTTAAGATGCCATAAATATGGTAAATATTTCATAAAACACACACAACTTGGCTTGGTGTACCTACAACATAACATAGTCATATTAACAGGTAAAATAAAAAGAACAATCAATTTTTCCCGAGTAAATTCATTAAAATTAAAAAAGTGTTCTACAGGCTGGTCGGGGCAGGTACAAAAGTATATGTATATAGTCTTAAAGAGGACGCCTTTCTTTTGGTACCAAAATCTTCTTCAAGTCTCTTGATGCTAAAAAGTTGCATTACACTAAGATTCCAATTTGACAAAAATATAGAACATACCTTTGGAAATATGTTATAACAAACCACGTTTAAACAGTACAGTAATACTGATGGCAATTTATCAAAGAGTACTATCCTACCTACGTAACAAATTAACCCTCTATCGATAATAGTTTCCGAGAAATGAAAATTTCCTTCTACAAAAATACACAAATATTAGGTTTTTTTTTTTAAATTACATAAAATATTTGTTTTCAGCAGCACACCACGCCCACAATAATAAATATTTTGAGCTAATTTTTTGGCTACCCTAGTCTCAATATGTTTGCTATCGAATGGCATTAACATTTTAGAAATCGGCGATGACAATTATGAACCACAGTGCGGTGATGGCGGTGTCGGACCTTCTATTTCAACATTGCGTCGGCTGAAATATTACATGCGGTCAACCATGACCGAAAATCGTTTAAATGAATATTCATCTAGACATTCCAGTAGATGTTTACGGAGTATTGGCAAATTTTGTATTTCGTTAAATACAGAAACGTTAAAATTAGTTAAAGATGTGTCAAACATTTTTGTTCGGATTATCTTAACATACAATTTAAGGTAAACATTAATTTTCGGAATTAAAATTGTTTTTACTCAAAAACTCACAGGGTAGGCAATATAGTTTTGTCTTTGATTATTTCTCATTGAAAATATTGCCTAAGTATTTTTTAATGCTAACGACTATAGATATATGTATATGCATTAAAAATGTCAACCATAGATTTTTAATAAAAAAATGGGTACCATAAATTAACCACCCCCCCCCCCCTTCAAAACAATATCCTGCGCACGGCCCTGGTATGTGGAGCCAAGTGATTTTAAGCATTATTAGTTCGCGATAGAGTTTGGTGCTTGTGTTCCGGTCTTAATCATTTTTGGAGAGATTGTTGTCATTATTGTGAATTACGGGAAAAAATAGAACAAAAATGGAAAATTATTTTAATATTTTAAAAAAGAGTGTAAACAATTGAACATAAAATAGTAAATTTATGTTTCGCACTGTTCTGTCTTCGCAACTCATGGTACAATTGCTACCAGATAGTGGAAATCAGCCACCTGCTTAGGCGCAAGTTAGTGGAAGTCAGTTGTTTTCGTTGCAAAGTGCTAAACTAAAATCGCTACCATGTAACGAAAACATGCCGATTATGACCTATTAGTTCGAATAGTTCTTAGAACTGGGTTAGGCAAGCGTAACCCTAACGCCCCCGTATAACGATTAGCCAACGAAAACGAAACTTAAACGGACGGCTGACTCTGCTGATATTTGATTTGGACGGTACAAATTTAAATAATTTGAGTGCGAATCAAAAATATGCAAAATAAATGCAAAAAAATATGCAAAATTTTTTGGAGATATATGAATCAAAAATGCAAAATATCAGAAGGATAGGTTTAGGTTAGGGTGGCAGCCGTATTTTATATACAAGCTCACATAGACCAGTTTAGGTCCCTAGTGTTACCACGGGCTGAAATGCCCCTCATCGAAACCAACCTGTTTGATATACAAATTTATCAATAGTACGAATATCGGTACTGGAAAGATCTGTTAGGCTGCCTAGAAAGGCCGACCCCAGTATGTCCAGTCGTCGTTTACTCAGAGCGGGGCAGTCGCATAGCAAGTGCTCAATACTCTCCACTTCTTCCTCATCTCCTCATCTTCACAACTTCTACAGAAGTCATTGGCGTCAATACCCAATCTTTTGGTGTGTTCGCCGATCAAGCAGTGTCCCGTAGACAATCTTTGCCTATCTAGTGCGAGGAGATATTTTGATCTTCTCAGGCCATACCTTGGCTAGATTTGTCTAGCTACCCTGCAGGTGCCGATTTCTGTCCATCTTTCGTTGGACTGCCTGATTGTCTCTTGCCTAAGCCAAAGCTTGCACGTGGATAGTGGCGCACCAATATATGCAAATTCTTCGAGAATTTGTAATGTCGTCTCTTTCCTAGCAAGTTCATCGACTTCGCAGTTCCCCAGGATATCCCTATGTCCAGGCAACCATATGAGGTGTATATTAAAATGCTCAGCCATCTCGTTAAGAGATCTGCGGCAGTCGAGGGCTGTTTGTGAATTTAGGGATGTTGCCTCCAGAGAATTGATGGCAGCCTGGCTGTTTGAGAAAATGACAACGCAAGTGTTGGTTACTATCCAAAGCTTGCACGTGGATAGTGGCGCACCAATATATGCAAATTCTTCGAGAATTTGTAATGTCGTCTCTTTCCTAGCAAGTTAATCGACTTTGCAGTTCCCCAGGATATCCCTATGTCCAGGCAACCATATGAGGTGTATATTAAAATGCTCAGCCATCTCGTTAAGAGATCTGCGGCAGTCGAGGGCTGTTTGTGAATTTAGGGATGTTGCCTCCAGAGAATTGATGGCAGCCTGGCTGTTTGAGAAAATGACAACGCAAGTGTTGGTTACTATGTTGCGACTCATCCACTTGGCTACTTCCCATATTGCCATTATTTCGGCTTGATAGACACTGCAGGTATCTGATAGTCTGTGAGCTATATCCAAACTAATCTCTGCACAGTGTACTCCGAAGCCAACTTTTCCATCAAGCTTCGAACCATCCATGTAAAAGTGAATTTCCTGGTATTCTTCTAACCCATTTATCTCTGACGGGAATCATGTGATCTAATTTCTCTCGAAGGTGTACACAGTTGGTATATAGTCCAGTCGGCCGGTTACCATAGCACTACACTTTGTTATCCTCATGTGACCGTAGTTTTTGTACCTCCACATTGATAGACAGTTTAATCTTATTGCCGCTTTGGTTGCAACTTCTCTCGCCAAAATATTAATCAGCAGTATATGGAGTAGGGCTTGTAGAGACTCGGTAGCTGTAGTCCTTAAGGCTCCGCTTATGCTTAGGTAGGCTGTTCTCTGAACCTTTGTTAGTAGGTTGGTGATGGTTAGTTTGTCAGTTGCCGTCAACCAGTGGACGATTTTAGGAGAGAGGCCCCACCGCGACCCTACAGCCTTTTTGCAGGAATATAAGGCGACGTTGGCCTTCCTTACACGTTCCAATACGTTAAGTCTAAATAACAGTTTTCTATCTAGAATTATTCCTAAAAATTTTGCACTTTTAGAAAAGACTAGATCTGTTCCATTTATCCGAGGTGGGGGGTCCACATGTGGGACTTTATTCATCCTAGTAAAGATAACCAGTTCTGTCTTGTTTGGGTTTACGCCCAAACCTCTGCTTCTGGCCCATCTAGCCAATTTGTTCAGACCCACCTGTAGAATGTCTCGGAGGAAGTTTTTGAATTTGCCACTCACTGCGATTGCCACGTCGTCCGCATATGCCTCCTTGCAGCCACAAAGTTCTAGATCTAGCAGGATTTCATTCACCGCTAGGTTCCAAATTAGTGGAGACAGTACTCCTCCTTGCGGGGTCCCTCTGTTTACAAACCTTGTTAGAGTTGTGGACCCAAGACATGCTTCTGTTGAGCAGACTTTGAATTAGTCTAATCAAACTAGAATTAACTTTTAGATGTGACAGTGCCGCAATTACTGCATCCGAGTGAATGTTGTTAAAAGCCCCTTCTATGTCAAGAAATGCCACCATTGTGAATTCCTTGAAATGCAGGGACGATTCGATAGTGCTCACAAGTTCGTACAGGGCTGATTCTGTAGACTTCCCCTTATTGTAAGCATGTTGGTTCACCGACAGGGGTCATGTATCCTGGGTTTCCCTAAAGAAATAATCTAAAAGTCTTTCCAGACCTTTTAATAGGAAGGAGGATAGGCTAATTGGTCTGAACTCTTTTGGCCTAGTGTGTGATATCTTCCCCGCTTTAGGTATGAATACCACTTTGGTATCCCTCCATCGATTCGGGATGTATGAAAGCCTGATACAGCCTACCTACATCTTCTCCAGCAATTTTCTGCATTTCTGCTGGAGTGATGCCGTCTGGTCCAGGTGACTTGAAGGGCCCAAAGCTATTAATAGCCCAGATTATTCTGGATCTCTCAGTCATCAAGCTAGCGACGCTCGCAGTCCACTCGCACTCTTGTTGGTTCGCTGATCCTCTGGTTCTGTTCCCTCTGGTTCTGAGTTCCCCGGGAAATGTGTGTCGAGCAGACATTGAGCGACTGCTCGCTGTTGTTGGTCCAATTATTTGCCTCATCTTGCAAGTAACCCACTGTACAGGGTGAAGCTGATAGTATTTTCCTCAGCCTTGCGGCGTCGGAGACCTTTTCCACTTCGCCACAAAAGGTATACCAAGAGCGTCTTTGCGCCTTCCTAAGCTCCTTCGTATAGATCTTGAGTTGCTCTTTATATGCATCCCAAACATTAGCGACCCCAGTAGATTTAGCCTTGTTGAATAGCTTGTTGCAGGTCTTTTTCATATCCGTTAGCTCAGAAGTCCACCATTGGGGTTTAGTTTTTGGACGGGCTTCTTCAACGGAACTATTGAATGATGTGGTGATATGCTCGACCAGATTACCCAGACCGGATTTGTCACTCGGTTCGCACAGAAGTTTGGAGTTGAGGACTTTCTTGAAATTCTTCTCATAGAGGTGCCACTTTGTCTTTCTCACATTTATGTGGACGGCAGGTTCAGGCGCTTTTTCAGCGAGTTTGAACTCAATATAATGGTGATCTGAGAATGAGTGGTCCTCCAGTACATTCCACCTAATAATTTTGTCTGACAGCCGGTCAGTAGCAAACGTTACGTCTAGTACTTCTTGTCTGTCTTTAATTGTAAAGGTCGGTTTATTACCTATGTTACAGATACATGCAAGATCCCAACATTTCGGATCCGACATATTACCAGACTTGACTCATCTCATAGAATATGACTGGAAGATACTGAGAAAATTCGTGTCTAGTACCAATTTTCTGTAACTCGTGAGGTATAAAAAGATCATAAATAAGGAGCGCACAATAGGCCGAACCACTGGCTTAAGTGTAGGTCCATGGACATGAGACGTTTAAACGTCTCCTCTCTTCAACCAAACCTAACCTAACCTACCCTACCGATACTTAGGTTGGTAGTTAGAACAAAGTCAAGAAGCGAATCACCCCTATTGTTTATATCCGTTCTACCCCTGCTTGTATACCTTCAAGACTATAGTCTTGAAGCCATATTGTAGGGTTGCACTTCCACGTTGTATATGGGAGGATTTAGCGTTATGGATCAAATTGACCTGCCGCTTTTTACCATCCGCCTCACCCACCTTGCTGATTCTCCAATTATGGGCGGGCAGACCAGGATTGGAATCTTTTATTATTTCTAATATGTCAGCCGGGTTGGAGGGCTCTTCTGTAACCCAGGTAATGGCTCTAGGGAGACTAGGGATGTTGTTTTTTCGACTACATCCAACTGGGCACCCGGCCACACCTCATCCGCTCGACTCAGAGCAGCCTTATACATATATGATATGGCATCACCGAAACATAAGAGCTTTACTCTCCCCTGGCCATCCTGCATCGTTGCAGATTGGTGGTTTGCCCGGCATTTCTCTACGGACATCGAGGTAATGAGCCATAATTGCTGATTGCACATGGCTCCATTTGTTCTTGAGGATGGATCCATCCTCACTACTTCTGTCTATAACGGCCATCACTAGACTCTCCTTCGCCACTTCATTGAAGGGCTTGGTGAGTATCCTGTAGAGTTGGGCACTTTAGTTCATCTAAGTGATCGCTCTTTTTAGTTCAGTTCAATTGAGGGAACTAGTTCGTTCATTTAGTTCAATAGTTCACTTCAGCTCTTTAGCTCACCGGCTCTTTAGCTTAGCTCACCAGCTCACTTTACTTAAACAGATCGTTAGTTCAGCAGTTGTTTCGTTCAGATCACCAGTCCAGTTTAAATCAGCCGCTATTAAAGGAATCTGATTGGAACATGAATAGAATGAATTGAATATAACAGGTGGTGCAAAAGTAACCTTTCGATGTTATGTTAGACGCGATTGGGGGTCAGCAGCTAACAGCTGATGCACCGTCTGGACTTTGTACCGAAACATCTTCAAATCTTGTACCCGTCGACTTCCATGACATCCTCGGCTACAGCAGCAATATTCTCTGCAGAACGGCTACTCCGGGGTCTGCCACGCCTGGCAGCATCTAGTGTTGTGCCAGTCTCTTCGAGGCGAGCGGCTAAACGTCGCAGTGTTTCACCAGTAGGCGTTGGACGGCCAGGAAATCTGTGCCAAAGTCACCGACCGATTATTGGTCAAATAAATAGTCAGCAATATTCCGCGTTCTGGAGCAGTGTAGCGTAACATTGTTTATTAACGTGTATTTCGCATGTGTTTACTACACAAATGTCAAAACAGAACTGACATTAGGGGCCAATCGCAAAATTTATAGCATTTTCTGATAGGAGGATTAGTTTTGCGCCACCTGTTACAAACGCATTTGTATACACGCTGAAAAAAAATCGCTTCTGTAATATATTGTCCCAAGCATATTCGGCTTGAAATATACATATGTTTAGGGTACACTCCAAATATATAATATTTGACACACACAAATAATAAATGTTTGGGAGGATGTTGCAAAAAATATAAGAAGGGGAACAAAAATATGTTCCCCTTCTTATATTTTTTTATTTGGAACTAGTATTTCCGGAATAAAGATTTATTTGTATTTATGTATTTTGGCAATGTATCAATGCCTTAATTTAAAGGCAGGTTTTCTGTTTTTGAGATGTCAAATCAAATCACATTTTTTTAATAAATTTTATATGTTTGTAAAATTTAATTAAAACTTAAAGAGAATAATCTTTCGAAATATAAATTGCGTTGATGGATTGACAAAAAGTGATGAATTGGAACATTTAAAAATTAAAAGACATTTTTAGGTATAAAGTATAACACAAAACTAGGAAAAACTAACTAAAATTAGAATTAGTCAGCAAAGTTTTAAAAATCTTTTTTAAATAAAATATATTTGGAAAACCTCTTAAAGAATAACTTTGTTTGTATGTAAACACATATTATATTCTGCAAAATGTGCAACATTTTCATTGCTCTTTTTCCGAAAACGGCACTTTTTTGATACTTTTTTGAAATTTGGTAATTAAGTTACTCGAATTTAGCACAACTAAAATTTCAAAATTTCAAAAAAGCGATATAATAGTGCAGTTTTCGGAAAAAGGGCAATGCAAGTGTTGCACTTTTTTGCAGAAAAGAATTCAATCGCCAAAATCTGAAAACTATCAATGATATATTCCAAAAATTTTACCTATTATCTAAGAAATTGAATGAATTTACCAAAAATGGCAATTTGGCTGCTTAAATTATTTGAAATTAAAAATTTATTTCACAAAAAACAAAAAGGTCGAAAAATCGCACGACAAAACATATTGGACTATGCATTTCTACTAAGATTTTGTGGAAAAACATTTATTATCAAGGACGGCGTTGATGCTTCTTCTTGCATGGAATCAATAAGTTGCTTGTTATCTTTGTATCTATGGAATTCCAAGCATCTGCAATATCCGAAATGGCTTAGTTTTATCTCCACCTACGCTTTTTCGATTTATCTCTTTGTTGACAATTTCCCAAAGATAGGATTCAAGTCTACGGTTGACCTGGCCACTCCATAACGTTAACCCCTTTCTTTCTAACTCATTCCTTGAATCATTTCGCGGTATTATTCGAGTGGTTGTCGTATTGAAATTGCCGTAATAGAGCAACATTCCTCTCAGCATAGGGAAACATGACATTCTTCAATATTTCGCGGTACATCATTCCGTTTATTGTATAGAAGGGTCCAACCACGTTACCGGAAAAGCATCCACAGACCATTATATTTCCGCCTCCATGATTTACAGACCCTTTACAGTATAAAGGGTCCAATATTTTATTATCTGGTATATACTGTACATCATTCAAATCTGATATTCCTTTAAGAGTTATATCTACTTCAAAATAGCTTAATTTGTAAACAAAATGTTTAGATGACCAATTTAGCACCCTATAAAATCTAATCTACTTTGAATTTGTATTGTATTGTCTTGTAGTATACGCTTGCAAAATTTCATACAAATCTAAATTCATAAATATTCAGAGTGGGTCGGTTTCCTTTGGAATTACCCTATACTTTCCATATATTTAGGCACTTTTTTAAAGATTTTTGAAATCATCCATTTTTGTGTCATGATTTTTGAAATAGTATTGACATATTATTCTAAAAATTCGCATTTTTGATTCATATATCGCAAAATTTGTTGGCATCTTTTTTGTATATTTTGCAAATATTTATATATCACAAATATGTACAAAAAATGAAAAATATGCACCTGTTTTTCGATTCCTTTTTCTTTGAAACGAATTTTGGTCCAATAAGAATTTTTCTATCAATCTGCGAAAAAAATATGCAATTGCATATAATCCGAGGTCTAGTGATATGGCACGTTTTTTAAATTTTGGGCAATTGCTCCATTGGGCAACGTTACGACATCGCTAAAGTTAAGTTACGATTTCGTTTGCCTAACCCGGCCTTTATTCCTACACTACCCACTGCCGAACTCCGCTCCCGAGATTATGATCATCCCTTTTATTCCATTTGTTTCGACACACACACTCATTCTAACTCTACCATGTACAGCGATGGTTATTTTAGGAGGGATTGTCATTGTTGCCATTTATTCATTGCTTATCTACGTTAACGTTCGCAGAATAAGTAGCCGTTACATTTAAATGTTTAAATTAATTGCAAATGTTTATCTTCATTGTGTAGGGTAGGAATTCATTAAAATATTTGTATACGAATTTTATTTTAGGAAGGAATGTCATTATTGCTGTTTATTCGTTGCTTATCTACGTTATAGTTCGCAGAAAAAGTAGCAGTTAAATTTAAATTAATTAGGAATTCATTAAAATATTAATATACGAATATTCAATTCAAGTATAAAAGCAACTATTTAAAAAATAACTTGAATAAATAATAGATAAAAATAGATAGATAAAAAATAAACAAATAAATTTAGATTAATACACAGTTAACTATATAAAATAACAAAATTCAACTACCACCAATAATTCAAGCTGGGCATTTTTTTGGTCTTTTGTCACATAACTTTCCCTCGATCGGTAAGCGATGGTGCGTATCATTCCAGTTCGTTCAATCTGGATGCGATAGTTCGTACCTTCCACCGTAACATTGGTACGAAAACGGTTTCCCATCGTCCACTTCTTTGTAAGATTCTGTATCAAAGGTGAAATTAATGGGGGTAAGAGGTTCTCTCCATAGGCTTGTCCACAGACAATTTCTGAATTAACTTCGGCTGTCATTGGAGAAGTCGGGCTAACTTCGTTTGATTCGGAGTGTGGCGGAGTTGGTGATGTAGCCGACCCAATCATTATACGACCTGCTATTGAAGTCTTACGACCATATATTGGGCTTATTATTATTTTACGGTCGTCACGTCTGACTGGCTCAGTGGAATAGATACTATTAAATTCGTCGTCTTCTCAAAGCGTCAGTAAGAGATTGATATTGCATCTCTGTGACCTTTATGATCCCAAATCCGTTTATTCGAGGCTTTGCGATTTCAGTGACGGTTTGCGCAATCCGACTTTTCGATCTGTGCTCCATAAAAGGCCCCTTTTGGTTTCTTCGTCGACATCCTGCAGGCCAGCGAAACCCCAGTCGGAGAACAGTTCTTCCGAGAGAGAAATGTTTGGTATATTTTGAATCAATGTTTTATCATCATCGGCAGCAAGATTCGTGGGTTCGAACTCCTTCGGAAGCATTGCCCATATTGATGCGTTTATACTAGGCGGCTCACTGTGGGCGAAATGGTCGATCTAGCGTTTAAATTAAATTTCGAAGTGTTTAATTGCGCCAAAATCTCTATCCATTACTAATATCCCACTGAACTTATATATCGTTTCTATTTTTATTGACATGATCTTTGCATTGTCAAATCTTCTCCAAAGTTGTATTTGTCTTAATTAGGTGGAAGAAAGATGGTTTAATTTATAGTTAGAGGTATGTATTAACTATGACATCAACGACAGGGGCAAATTACTTATCGATTATATTATAAGAAGTAACCTTCTGATTTGAAATAGAGGGCATGAACCTACCTTTATTCAGGTGCTCGATATCAACTTTGTGTCCAAGAATTTAATTGGAAGGATTTCTGACTGGAAAGTTTTAAACACTCACAGCCCAACACCTTGTACTATTTTTTTTTTTTTTTTTTTTTTTTTTTTTTTTTTATTATTATTAGTCTATAGACTTATATCCTTACAGACTATTTACAATATATACACTATTCTATTTAAATTCATTTTAGCTTATATGTTATGATGATTTCATTAACGAGTTTATATACAATTGCAAGGAACTAAGAATTCAATAGTATGGTTATTTTTCTTTTTAAAGTAGATTTAGTCTCGCACAGTTCTATTAAGTGGTAGTATTTGTTAAAGGTAACACATAGGCGACGATACGGATCATTATTAGCATAATTAGTTCTTAAGTAGGTCAGGTGTAGCAGTTCAAAGTTTCTAGTTGGTCTAGATGGAACATTCAGTTTAATTTTATTAATCAGGAATTCAGAGGTAATATTTCCTTGTAATATATTTAATACAAAACAAATATTCAGCATTACGCGTCTGCTCTTTAGCGAAGGTAACTTAATAAGATCCAGTCTGTACTCATATGAAGGCAGATTTTGTTGAGACCAACCATTTCGACGTAGACAGAATAGTAGGAATTGTTTCTGAACAGATTCTATGCGATTGCAGTGAATTGTATAACACGGATCCCATATTACGTATCCATATTCAAGAATAGGTCGTACTAGCGAAGTATAGGTCGTACTATTGGGTAACATCAAGAAAGATGATAGTTCCTGGACACCGTCCAGTGGGGAATCGCTGGGAGTGCTTCTGGATACACATTTCCCGGGCAACTCTGAAGAGGCATTCAATACTTCAGTTGAGAATTCCCCTGCAGTGCAGCCATCAGAGGTTGCCAACGAGATTGTAACCGAATCTAGAATTTTTTGGGCTATCAAAAGCTTTAAACATTTTAAGTCGCCAGGACCAGACAAAGTCTCCCCGTCGGAGGTAAAGGCAGTGGCTGATACAATTGCTCCATGTCCCAGAGGATTGATACACATGTTGTATCAATCAGGCATACACACCAACAAAATGGAGATAAATCAAGGTTGTTTTCGTCCCAAAAGCAGGAAAGCCGTCCCACACTGGAGCTAAGGATTTCCTGCCAATTAGTCTATCGTCATTTCTCCTTAAAACTCTGGTGAGATTAATAGATAGTTACCTTAGGACTAAAATTTATCACAGTCTATTGTCAACTCAACAGCATGCCTACAGCAAGGGCAAGTCCAGCGAACCGCCCTGCATGATCAGTTTTATTGAAGGTTGCCTCTCTGTTATGGAATATACTATGGTAGCTTTCTTAGATATAGAGGGGGCCTTCAATAACATAAATCCAGCCGCTATAATTAATAAATCCAGTCGAATTGCATACATTCCAGCCCTAGACCCAAAACACACCAAAGCACTGCTGTCGCTGTCGAGAACGAATGTCTCGCTTATCGTGTCTGCCATGACAGGTCACTGTATTATTGAACGGCACCAGAGAGATTAAAGGTCTTGCATAATGACACCTTCTGTGTCCCGCCCTCTCTAATGAATTTTGCAGAAGCTGTGGAGACGAAGAGGAGGAGGAGTCAATAGAACACCTTCTGTGTCTGCGTCCCGCCCTCTCTAGAAGGCGGCAAACAACCTTGGGCTGTTATCCTTTGAGGAGTTAGCTACCTTAACTGATGTGGGAATCCGCCAATTGTTGGGCACTTTAGTTAATTTAAGTGATCGCTCTTTTTAGTTCAGTTCAATTGAGGGAACTAGTTCGTTCATTTAGTTCAATAGTTCACTTCAGCTCTTTAGCTCACCGGCTCTTTAGCTTAGCTCACCAGTTCACTTTACTTAAACAGATCGTTAGTTCAGCAGTTGTTTCGTTCAGATCACCAGTCCAGTTTAAATCAGCCGCTATTAAAGGAATCTGATTGGAACATGAATAGAATGAATTGAATATAACAGGTGGTGCAAAAGTAACCTTTCGATGTTATGTTAGACGCGATTGGGGGTCAGCAGCTAACAGCTGATGCACCGTCTGGACTTTGTACGGAAACATCTTCAAATCTTGTACCCGTCGACTTCCATGACATCCTCGGCTACAGCAGCAATATTCTCTGCAGAACGGCTACTCCGGGGTCTGCCACGCCTGGCAGCATCTAGTGTTGTGCCAGTCTCTTCGAGGCGAGCGGCTAAACGTCGCAGTGTTTCACCAGTAGGCGTTGGACGGCCAGGAAATCTGTGCCAAAGTCACCGACCGATTATTGGTCAAATAAATAGTCAGCAATATTCCGCGTTCTGGAGCAGTGTAGCGTAACATTGTTTATTAACGTGTATTTCGCATGTGTTTACTACACAAATGTCAAAACAGAACTGACATTAGGGGCCAATCGCAAAATTTATAGCATTTTCTGATAGGAGGATTAGTTTGCGCCACCTGTTACAAACGCATTTGTATACACGCTGAAAAAAAATCGCTTCTGTAATATATTGTCCCAAGCATATTCGGCTTGAAATATACATATGTTTAGGGTACACTCCAAATATATAATATTTGACACACACAAATAATAAATGTTTGGGAGGATGTTGCTCTAAACAAAAATATGTTCACCTTCTTATATTTTTTTATTTGGAACTAGTATTTCCGGAATAAAGATTTATTTGTATTTATGTATTTTGGCAATGTATCAATTAATTTAAAGGCAAGTTTTCTGTTTTTGAGATGTCAAATCAAATCACATTTTTTTAATAAATTTTATATGTTTGTAAAATTTAATTAAAACTTAAAGAGAATAATCTTTCGTAAATATAAATTGCGTTGATGGATTGACAAAAAGTGATGAATTGGAACATTTAAAAATTAAAAGACATTTTTAGGTATAAGTTTAACACAAAACTAGGAAAAACTAACTAAAATTAGAATTAGTCAGCAAAGTTTTAAAAATCTTTTTTAAATAAAATATATTTGGAAAACCTCTTAAAGAATAACTTTGTTTGTGTGTAAACACATGTTATATTTGTGAAAGTCAGTTTGCAAATAAATTATGTTATAATATATTAATATATGCGTTCCAAACTAAATTTCTTGATTTTCAAATAAAATACGAGTATATTTGTTAACAAATATATAATATTTAAAAAAATGGTTTCCATGTATATTTTCTTTCAATTCAAACATATAAAAAAGGCGATTTTGCCCCGTGTAGGAAGAAACCTACATTCATGATGACATAAAAATGGAAACAACACCTAACAGCTGAGCGAAATGAGAAGAGAGATCGAAATGACAAGGTTGAACTGCTGAGCTGAAATGAACAAGTTGTGTGAACTAGTTCATACCGTTCGGTAAGTGACCCGTTCAATTGAACTAGTTCGTTCACGAACTACACAACTCTGGTATCCTGTTGATGGTGACATTAGGGCCTCTTGCCTTTTTCGAAGGCAGGGGTTCATCAGGTGATCTGATTCTTTTGACTTTATTAGCCGTTAACACAGCTGAATATGTGGCTCTTTCAGCCGGCTGATTGGCCTTAGAGGCATCTATGACGCCCAGGTAAGTGACTATTTTTGTTTTTCGGTAAGAGCCGAAACCTCAACAGCCTCCAACTTCGTTTTAGAGGTATGGTTCCTTCGGCAAAGTTTCTTATTTTGATCCCTAGAATACGATTTTCACTGAGCAATGGGCGACTTTTTTGCCTCCCCCCAAATCGACCCGGCCTAGTATACATAAATAAGTTTAGCTTTAATACTCACCATGAACAATTAATAAAAGAAAGAAATTAGTCTTTGGATAACATCGCAACTGTTAAGTGTTTTATTTCGCTACAACTTCGGTTCCGGGATACACTTAGAATAAATTGGTTTCAACTCATGATATAAGTTAATCAATTTAATCCAAAATTATATGGACAATTTTTTATAAAAAATCTAAGGAAAAAATGTTGATCGATTCTGAGATATTTCAATTTATATTTTTATTTCTGTGAAAAGTGACCAAAATAAACCGTTTTAGATAAAATTTGTATTTATATTTTCTATTTTTAATTTCTTATGCTTTGTGGCATAAGTTGTTGGCAACCCTGCGTGCAATAGTTGTGTTGTGATTTGTGCTCCCTTTGAACTTTTGTGCAGTGTAATGTTTTCATAGTGCTTACAGTACAGTACAAAGTGGACGTTATTGCCACGTCCCTTCTAGTACCTCTCACACAAATAGTAACAATTTTGTGAAATGTTAAAACTCTTTATTAATATATTTACTTCAATGAGTTACTCATTTTTAACATTTCACAAAATTGTTACCATTTGTGTGAGGGTACTGGAAGGGGCAATAACGCCCACTTTGTACTGGACTAGGTACTGCACAAAATTTCAAGTATTTGTATGTACTGGTAATAATGTTATAAGCTGTTAACTTTTTGTACCAATTAATCACTTTGTGAGGGGGTATCAAAAGGGGCGTGTCATTTTCGTTCTTTTTTTGTCCAGCTTATAGAGACGGTAAAATGATTACTATGTATGAAATTGTACAGAAATCCCATGAGTAGTATATGAGTTATAATATATACATAAACTGGGTTTGAATAAAATATTACCACGTACGAATTTTGAAGTCATTCGGTCACCCCTTTCCAGGGTTATCGTTAGCGCCATTCAGTCGAACTGACAGACGGACGTTAATTAATTCATATTTTTTTAACCCATGGAGAGCCAATGCTGAATTTTTTACATATGTGGGTAATATGTGGGTAATTTTTAAAAATAAAACGAAAAAAAAATTATGATTCGCTTTTCACGATAATCAAGGATGAGGGACATTTTCGTCCTTTTGATGTCCTTAGTACACAAAAATTGGTTACTTAATTTATAATTCTTAGAGAGGATGTTAAAATCTTTCAAATATACATATTAGACTAATGGCGAATTCTTTTCTGCAAAATGTGCAACATTTTCATTGCCCTTTTTCCGAAAACGGCACTTTTTTGATACTTTTTTGAAATTTGGTAATTAAGTTACTCGAATTTAGCACAACTAAAATTTCAAAATTTCAAAAAAGCGATATAATAGTGCAGTTTTCGGAAAAAGGGCAATGCAAGTGTTGCACTTTTTGGCAGAAAAGAATTCAATCGCCAAAATCTGAAAACTATCAATGATATATTCCAAAAATTTTACCTATTATCTAAGAAATTGAACCAAAAATTGCAATTTGGCTGCTTAAATTATTTGAAATTAAAAATTTATTTCACAAAAAACAAAAAGGTCGAAAAATCGCACGACAAAACATATTGGACTATGCATTTCTACTAAGATTTTGTGGAAAAACATTTATTATCAAGGACGGCGTTGATGCTTCTTCTTGCATGGAATCAATAAGTTGCTTGTTATCTTTGTATCTATGGAATTCCAAGCATCTGCAATATCCGGAAATGGCTTAGTTTTATCTCCACCTACGCTTTTTCGATTTATCTCTTTGTTGACAATTTCCCAAAGATTTTCAATAGGATTCAAGTCTACGGTTGACCTGGCCACTCCATAACGTTAACCCCTTTCTTTCTAACTCATTCCTTGAATCATTTCGCGGTATTATTCGAGTGGTTGTCGTATTGAAATTGCCGTAATAGAGCAACATTCCTCTCAGCATAGGGAAACATGACATTCTTCAATATTTCGCGGTACATCATTCCGTTTATTGTATAGAAGGGTCCAACCACGTTACCGGAAAAGCATCCACAGACCATTATATTTCCGCCTCCATGATTTACAGACCCTTTACAGTATAAAGGGTCCAATATTTTATTATCTGGTATATACTGTATATCATTCAAATCTGATATTCCTTTAAGAGTTATATCTACTTCAAAATAGCTTAATTCGTAAACAAAATGTTTAGATGACCAATTTAGCACCCTATAAAATCTAATCTACTTTGAATTTGTATTGTATTGTCTTGTAGTATACGCTTGCAAAATTTCATACAAATCTAAATTCATAAATATTCAGAGTGGGTCGGTTTCCTTTGGAATTACCCTATACTTTCCATATATTTAGGCACTTTTTTAAAGATTTTTGAAATCATCCATTTTTGTGTCATGATTTTTGAAATAGTATTGACATATTATTCTAAAAATTCGCATTTTTGATTCATATATCGCAAAATTTGTTGGCATCTTTTTTGTATATTTTGCAAATATTTATATATCACAAATATGTACAAAAAATGAAAAATATGCACCTGTTTTTCGATTCCTTTTTCTTTGAAACGAATTTTGGTCCAATAAGAATTTTTCTATCAATCTGCGAAAAAAATATGCAATTGCATATAATCCGAGGTCTAGTGATATGGCACGTTTTTCAAGTTTTGGGCAATTGCTCCATTGGGCAACGTTACGACATCGCTAAAGTTAAGTTACGATTTCGTTTGCCTAACCCGGGCTTTATTCCTACACTACCCACTGCCGAACTCCGCTCCCGAGATTATGATCATCTCTTTTATTCCATTTGTTTCGACACACACACTCATTCTAACTCTACCATGTACAGCGATGATTATTTTAGGAGGGATTGTCATTGTTGCCATTTATTCATTGCTTATCTACGTTAACGTTCGCAGAATAAGTAGCCGTTACATTTAAATGTTTAAATTAATTGCAAATGTTTATCTTCATTGTGTAGGGTAGGAATTCATTAAAATATTTGTATACGAATTTTATTTTAGGAAGGAATGTCATTATTGCTGTTTATTCGTTGCTTATCTACGTTATAGTTCGCAGAAAAAGTAGCAGTTAAATTTAAATTAATTAGGAATTCATTAAAATATTAATATACGAATATTAAATTCAAGTATAAAAGCAACTATTTAAAAAATAACTTGAATAAATAATAGATAAAAATAGATAGATAAAAAATAAACAAATAAATTTAGATTAATACAAAGTTAACTATATAAAATAACAAAATTCAACTACCACCAATAATTCAAGCTGGGCATTTTTTTTGGTCTTTTGTCACATAACTTTCCCTCGATCGGTAAGCGATGGTGCGTATCATTCCAGTTCGTTCAATCTGGATGCGATAGTTCGTACCTTCCACCGTAACATTGGTACGAAAACGGTTTCCCATCGTCCACTTCTTTGTAAGATTCTGTATCAAAGGTGAAATTCATGGGGGTAAGAGGTTCTCTCCATAGGCTTGTCCACAGACAATTTCTGAATTAACTTCGGCTGTCATTGGAGAAGTCGGGCTAACTTCGTTTGATTCGGAGTGTGGCGGAGTTGGTGATGTAGCCGACCCAATCATTATACCACCAGCTATTGAAGTCTTACGACCATATATTGGGCTTATTATTATTTTACGGTCGTCACGTCTGACTGGCTCAGTGGAATAGATACTATTAAATTCGTCGTCTTCTCAAAGCGTCAGTAAGAGATTGATATTGCATCTCTGTGACCTTTATGATCCCAAATCCGTTTATTCGAGGCTTTGCGATTTCAGTGACGGTTTGCGCAATCCGACTTTTCGATCTGTGCTTCATAAAAGGCCCCTTTTGGTTTCTTCGTCGACATCCTGCAGGCCAGCGAAACCCCAGTCGGAGAACAGTTCTTCCGAGAGAGAAATGTTTGGTATATTTTGAATCAATGTTTTATCATCATCGGCAGCAAGATTCGTGGGTTCGAACTCCTTCGGAAGCATTGCCCATATTGATGCGTTTATACTAGGCGGCTCACTGTGGTCGAAATGGTCGATCTAGCGTCGTTTAAATTAAATTTCGAAGTGTTTAATTGCGCCAAAATCTCTATCCATTACTAATATCCCACTGAACTTATATATCGTTTCTATTTTTATTGACATGATCTTTGCATTGTCAAATCTTCTCCAAAGTTGTATTTGTCTAAATTAGGTGGAAGAAAGATGGCTTAATTTATAGTTAGAGGTATGTATTAACTATGACATCAACGACAGGGGCAAATTACTTATCGATTATATTATAAGAAGTAACCTTCTGATTTGTAATAGAGGGCATGAACCTACCTTTATTCAGGTGCTCGATATCAACTTTGTGTCCAAGAATTTAATTGGAAGGATTTCTGACTGGAAAGTTTTAAACACTCACAGCCCAACACCTTGTACTATTGGGTAACATCAAGAAAGATGATAGTTCCTGGACACCGTCCAGTGGGGAATCGCTGGGAGTGCTTCTGGATACATATTTCCCGGGCAACTCTGAAGAGGCATTCAATACTTCAGTTGAGAATTCCCCTGCAGTGCAGCCATCAGAGGTTGCCAACGAGATTGTAACCGAATCTAGAATTTTTTGGGCTATCAAAAGCTTTAAACATTTTAAGTCGCCAGGACCAGACAAAGTCTCCCCGGCGGAGGTAAAGGCAGTGGCTGATACAATTGCTCCATGTCCCAGAGGATTGATACACACCAACAAAATGGAGATAAATCAAGGTTGTTTTCGTCCCAAAAGCAGGAAAGCCGTCCCACACTGGAGCTAAGGATTTCCTGCCAATTAGTCTATCGTCATTTCTCCTTAAAACTCTGGTGAGATTAATAGATAGTTACCTTAGGACTAAAATTTATCACAGTCTACTGTCAAAAAAGCGATATAATAGTGCAAAATTTATTTCACAAAAAACAAAAAGGTCGAAAAATCGCACGACAAAACATATTGGACTATGCATTTCTACTAAGATTTTGTGGAAAAACATTTATTATCAAGGACGGCGTTGATGCTTCTTCTTGCATGGAATCAATAAGTTGCTTGTTATCTTTGTATCTATGGAATTCCTAGCATCTGCAATATCCGGAAATGGCTTATTTTTATCTCCACCTACGCTTTTTCGATTTATCTCTTTGTTGACAATTTCCCAAAGATTTTCAATAGGATTCAAGTCTACGGTTGACCTGGCCACTCCATAACGTTAACCCCTTTCTTTCTAACTCATTCCTTGAATCATTTCGCGGTATTATTCGAGTGGTTGTCGTATTGAAATTGCCGTAATAGAGCAACATTCCTCTCAGCATAGGGAAACATGACATTCTTCAATATTTCGCGGTACATCATTCCGTTTATTGTATAGAAGGGTCCAACCACGTTACCGGAAAAGCATCCACAGACCATTATATTTCCGCCTCCATGATTTACAGACCCTTTGCAGTATAAAGGGTCCAATATTTTATTATCTGGTATATACTGTATATCATTCAAATCTGATATTCCTTTAAGAGTTATATCTACTTCAAAATAGCTTAATTTGTAAACAAAATGTTTAGATGACCAATTTAGCACCCTATAAAATCTAATCTACTTTGAATTTGTATTGTATTGTCTTGTAGTATACGCTTGCAAAATTTCATACAAATCTAAATTCATAAATATTCAGAGTGGGTCGGTTTCCTTTGGAATTACCCTATACTTTCCATATATTTAGGCACTTTTTTTTAAAGATTTTTGAAATCATCCATTTTTGTGTCATGATTTTTGAAATAGTATTGACATATTATTCTAAAAATTCGCATTTTTGATTCATATATCGCAAAATTTGTTGGCATCTTTTTTATATATTTTGTAAATATTTATATATCACAAATATGTACAAGAAATGAAAAATATGCACCTGTTTTTCGATTCCTTTTTCTTTGAAACGAATTTTGGTCCAATAAGAATTTTTCTATCAATCTGCGAAAAAAAATATGCAATTGCATATAATCCGAGGTCTAGTGATATGGCACGTTTTTCAAGTTTTGGGCAATTGCTCCATTGGGCAACGTTACGACATCGCTAAAGTTAAGTTACGATTTCGTTTGCCTAACCCGGCCTTTATTCCTACACTACCCACTGCCGAACTCCGCTCCCGAGATTATGATCATCCCTTTTATTCCATTTGTTTCGACACACACACTCATTCTAACTCTACCATGTACAGCGATGATTATTTTAGGAGGGATTGTCATTGTTGCCATTTATTCATTGCTTATCTACGTTAACGTTCGCAGAATAAGTAGCCGTTACATTTAAATGTTTAAATTAATTGCAAATGTTTATCTTCATTGTGTAGGGTAGGAATTCATTAAAATATTTGTATACGAATTTTATTTTAGGAAGGAATGTCATTATTGCCGTTTATTCGTTGCTTATCTACGTTATAGTTCGCAGAAAAAGTAGCAGTTAAATTAAAATTAATTAGGAATTCATTAAAATATTAATATACGAATATTCAATTCAAGTATAAAAGCAACTATTTAAAAAATAACTTGAATAAATAATAGATAAAAATAGATAGATAAAAAATAAACAAATAAATTTAGATTTATACAAAGTTAACTATATAAAATAACAAAATTCAACTACCACCAATAATTCAAGCTGGGCATTTTTTTTTTGGTCTTTTGTCACATAACTTTCCCTCGATCGGTAAGCGATGGTGCGTATCATTCCAGTTCGTTCAATCTGGATGCGATAGTTCGTACCTTCCACCGTAACATTGGTACGAAAACTGTTTCCCATGGTCCACTTCTTTGTAAGATTCTGTATCAAAGGTGAAATTCATGGGGGTAAGAGGTTCTCTCCATAGGCTTGTCCACAGACAATTTCTGAATTAACTTCGGCTGTCATTGGAGAAGTCGGGCTAACTTCGTTTGATTCGGAGTGTGGTGGAGTTGGTGATGTAGCCGACCCAATCATTATACGACCAGCTATTGAAGTCTTACGACCATATATTGGGCTTATTATTATTTTACGGTCGTCACGTCTGACTGGCTCAGTGGAATAGATACTATTAAATTCGTCGTCTTCTCAAAGCGTCAGTAAGAGATTGATATTGCATCTCTGTGACCTTTATGATCCCAAATCCGTTTATTCGAGGCTTTGCGATTTCAGTGACGGTTTGCGCAATCCGACTTTTCGATCTGTGCTCCATAAAAGGCCCCTTTTGGTTTCTTCGTCGACATCCTGCAGGCCAGCGAAACCCCAGTCGGAGAACAGTTCTTCCGAGAGAGAAATGTTTGGTATATTTTGAATCAATGTTTTATCATCATCGGCAGCAAGATTCGTGGGTTCAAACTCCTTCGGAAGCATTCCCCATATTGATGCGTTTATACTAGGCGGCTCACTGTGGTCGATCTAGCGTCGTTTAAATTAAATTTCGAAGTGTTTAATTGCGCCAAAATCTCTATCCATTACTAATATCCCACTGAACTTATATATCGTTTCTATTTTTATTGACATGATCTTTGCATTGTCAAATCTTCTCCAAAGTTGTATTTGTCTTAATTAGGTGGAAGAAAGATGGTTTAATTTATAGTTAGAGGTATGTATTAACTATGACATCAACGACAGGGGCAAATTACTTATCGATTATATTATAAGAAGTAACCTTCTGATTTGTAATAGAGGGCATGAACCTACCTTTATTCAGGTGCTCGATATCAACTTTGTGTCCAAGAATTTAATTGGAAGGATTTCTGACTGGAAAGTTTTAAACACTCACAGCCCAACACCTTGTACTATTGGGTAACATCAAGAAAGATGATAGTTCCTGGACACCGTCCAGTGGGGAATCGCTGGGAGTGCTTCTGGATACACATTTCCCGGGCAACTCTGAAGAGGCATTCAATACTTCAGTTGAGAATTCCCCTGCAGTGCAGCCATCAGAGGTTGCCAACGAGATTGTAACCGAATCTAGAATTTTTTGGGCTATCAAAAGCTTTAAACATTTTAAGTCGTCAGGACCAGACAAAGTCTCCCCGGCGGAGGTAAAGGCAGTGGCTGATACAATTGCTCCATGTCCCAGAGGATTGATACACATGTTGTATCAATCAGGCATACACACCAACAAAATGGAGATAAATCAAGGTTGTTTTCGTCCCAAAAGCAGGAAAGCCGTCCCACACTGGAGCTAAGGATTTCCTGCCAATTAGTCTATCGTCATTTCTCCTTAAAACTCTGGTGAGATTAATAGATAGTTACCTTAGGACTAAAATTTATCACAGTCTACTGTCAACTCAACAGCATGCCTACAGCAAGGGCAAGTCCAGCGAACCGCCCTGCATGATCAGTTTTATTGAAGGTTGCCTCTCTGTTATGGAATATACTATGGTAGCTTTCTTAGATATAGAGGGGGCCTTCAATAACATAAATCCAGCCGCTATAATTAATAAATCCAGCCGAATTGCATACATTCCAGGCCTAGACCCAAAACACACCAAAGCACTGCTGTCGCTGTCGAGAACGAATGTCTCACTTATCGTGTCTGCCATGACAGGTCACTGTATTATTGAACGGCACCAGAGAGATTAAAGGTATGCATAATGAATTTTGCAGAAGCTGTGGAGACGAAGAGGAGGAGGAGTCAATAGAACACCTTCTGTGTCCCGCCCTCTCTAATGAATTTTGCAGAAGCTGTGGAGACGAAGAGGAGGAGGAGTCAATAGAACACCTTCTGTGTCTGTGTCCCGCCCTCTCTAGAAGGCGGCAAACAACCTTGGGCTGTTATCCTTTGAGGAGTTAGCTACCTTAACTGATGTGGGAATCCGCCAATAAAATTGGTTTAACGGGAGGGGTTAGAGATAACTTAATTTTTCCCTTACGTCCCACTCTTAATATAACTTAACCTAACCTTGTATTAACTAAAAAAATTGTTTTTGACGTGTGCTTAAGTGTTGCAGAAACAAATATAGTAAAAGTTGACTATACCACTAACTGCTTGAAAAAAGGCAAAATAAGAATTCCGTGGACCGGAACTTCTGATATTCATGGGTATTCATGCTAGAATATTTTTTAATTACTATGTTGTCTTGTTATTATAAAATGTTCAAATCATCTGCAGCCACCTGCAACTTTACATGATATTACCCATGTCTACTAAAAATTTTCTGCCGTTGAAATTCACATATTTAATAATATAATTAAATGCAAATGCAAAACAAATTAAAAAAAACAACAATGAGTGGTTAGACGGACAACTTATGTAACGACGAGTTTCCTCCGTTGCTTGGATATACTCGCGGGAATGGGTTCGTCACAGAATTTTATATTTGCAGTGACAGTAGTTTACAATATTCCAATTTCGGTGTTCTTTTTGTTTAAAAACTATCCTCGACGATTTTTACTTAAACTAGTTACACTACTTATGTATGTCAGGATATTATCGAATAACGGGATCTTCTGCGTCTCCGTGTTTGGTCGTTGGTGGAGGAGTCGTTAAATTGGTTTATCTGCTCCCGTTGGCTTTTTTCTTCTATTCCCACGTCGAACGGTGACTTATCGATTATCTCCACGGCTCTTCGGTATCTCGCGTTATATTTAATAGTGGAGGTCAGGATGACCCTCCAATATCCACTCGCGGTGTTATTTATTTGTAGTTATTGGAGATCGCGGTGACCTCTCCTCTTTCAGTCACTACACGATTTATAAATAATAAGTGGAGATCAGAATAACCCTCCATTTTCACTCAAGACGCTGTTTATTCTTTGTTTGTTTCTGGAGATCGTAGAGACCCTCCAATCTTCCTTAAGACACGATTAATATGTATTTATTACAGATCATGATAACCCTCCAAAATATATATAGATAATTGTTGGATATCAGCGTGACCCTCCAATGTCACTCGCGGAACGATTTATAAATAATTATTGGAGATAAATGATCCGCCCGTTTCACTCACGGCACTATTTATCATTAATTATTGGAGATCGCGATGATCCTTCAGTTTCACTCGCAACACGATTTATAATTAATTATTTGAAGATCAGAATGTTCCTTCGATTTCACTTACGGCACTAATTATTGGAGATTGCGGTGATCCTCCAGTTTCACTCTCGACACAAGATTTATTTAATTTGGTGAGATCACGACCCTCCCCTTTCTCCTACGTCGCCACGATAAACACGTGGGCTAGCCGCATCCTAACGGGACCTTTTTACAACTTATGATACCCACGTGTTCGATGTTTTTGCGCAGACTGTACTTGTGTACTTACTATCCAACGGTACTTTGTTTACCATTTTGGTCGTCCGCGCGGTTAGGTGTTTTGGCGAGAATAATAAGGTGTTTTATCCAGGCTATACTTATTTCCCAAGTTCTAAACTCAACATAATTATCGTTTTTTTTCGGAAAATAAATTTTAATTCACTACTAAAACTTAAATTTACAAAATTCAAAATAATATAATACTAAAGCAAAATTAACAAAAAATATTCAAAATAGCAAAATAAACTTCATATATAAACATTCTCTCCTCATCCCAGCGGGATGACGATCGTCCTCGGAAGAGGTATATATGGCTCCGAAAGCCTCTGCTTCTTCCCCAAAGGCGCTGACATTATCAGGGGCGACGATGACTTGGATGATGTTGAAAATAAGAAGGGGCACTAGAGAACGGGACAGGGAAAGGGAAGTCGTGCCCATCTCTGTGGACGAGGTTGAAGCCTGGGTGGATGTGGACGGGTTCTGTGGCGAGGAGTCCATTGTGACCAACGAAGCTGGCCTCCACGGTGACACCATCGGGGACGGGGTGTCACTGAACTTATTTTCGATCATTTCATGCTCGTAGTCTGATAGGGGGAGGTGATCGGAATCTAAAGTTGGCGCTTTTGCGGGATTGTTAGCCGTTCCAACCGTACATAGAATTTCGGTAAACTATCAATAGGGTTGGAAGGCAGCGGTGGGGATCTTGCCGACGGCAGGCGTGTTAGCCGGACGCGGGGTTCGAAGACCTCAAACATCTGCCACTACTCTTTGGAAAAGGCTTTGGTGCGTACTTGTCCCTCCATTGGGTTTGTATTGATCTGAGAAAGATAAAGAGAAAATAGATAGGGTAGGGTCAGATTGCAGTGTGTCGGATGATAGAGGGTCAATAAAGGTTTAAATTTCGCTGAGGTGCGCGTTTCGATATTCGGCAGATCCGCGGCGTTGGGCGCGTACTATTACAGGAGACGAACAAGAACTAAATCACCGATTTTAGGTTTACAGGGTCGACGGCGAAGGTTGTAGTGTCATCTTTGGTCTCCTTCAGTTCTGACAATCGCGGTGACTCTCTATTCTTCAGAGGTCTACCGTAACTATGATGTCGTCTAAATAGGCGAATGGCTCTAACTCAGGGCCAATTACACTGTCGAGTGCTCTTTGAAAAGTAGCTGGTACCAAATGTTATCCAAATGGCATCAGCCGTCAATGGTACAGGCCCTGTCCGGCGAAGGTGAATGCGTGTACTTCTTACGTTTAGGTTTAGGTTAGGGTGGCAGCCGTATTTTTTTACCAGTTCACATAGTATAGATATAGTTCACATCTATAGTACGAATATCGGTACTGGAAAGATCTACTAGGCTGCCTAGAAAGGCCGACCCCAGTATGTCCAGTCGTCGTTTTCTCAGAGCGGGGCAGTCGCATAGCAAGTGCTCAATGCTCTCCACTTCTTCCTCATCTCCACAGCTTCTACAGAAGTCATTGGAGTCAATACCCAATCTTTTGGTGTGTTCGCCGATCAAGCAGTGTCCCGTCAGAACTGATATTAATGTAGACAATATTTGCCTCTCTATAGCGAATGGTTTTTTTGATCTTCTCAGGTCATACCTTGGCCAGATTTGTCTAGCTACCCTGCAGGTGCCGATTTCTGTCCATATTTCGTTGGACTGCCTGATTGCCTCTTGCCTAAGCCAAAGCTTGCACGTGGATAGTGGTGCACCAATATATGCAAATTCTTCGAGAATTTGTAATGTCGTCCCTTTCCTAGCAAGTTCATCGGTTTTGCAGTTTCCCGGGATATCCCTATGCCCAGGCACCCATATGAGGTGTATATTAAACTGCTCAGCCATCTCGTTAAGAGATGTACGGCATTCGAGGGCTGTTTGTGAATTTAGGGAGAATTGATGGAAGCCTGGCTGTCCGAGTCAATGACAACGCCAGTGTTGGTTACTATGTTGCATCTTTCCATAATTTTATTCACTAGGTTCCAAATTAGTGGAGACAGTACTTCTCCTTATGGGGTCCCTCTGTTTACAAACCTTGTAAGAGTTGTGGACCCAAGACATGCTGTTATGCGTCTTCTGTTGAGCAGACTTTGAATTAGTCTAATCACACTAGAGTTAACTTTTAGATGTGACAGTGCCGCAATTACTGCATCTGAGTGAATGTTGTTAAAAGCCCATTCTATGTCAAGAAATGCCACCATGGTGAATTTCTCGAAATGCAGAGACGATTCGATAGTGCTCACAAGTTCGTGCAGGGCTGATTCTGTAGACTTCCCCTTATTGTAAGCATGTTGGTTCCCCGACAGGAGTTTTGTATCCATGTTTTCCTTAATGAAATAATCTTAAAGTCTTTCCAGACCTTTCAATAGGAAGAAGGATAGGCTAATTGGGCTGAAGTCTTTCGGCCTAGTGTGTGATATCTTCCCCGCTTTGGGTATGAATACCATTTTGGTATCCCTCCATCGATTCGGGATGTATGAAAGCCTGATAGAGCCTACATATATTTTCTCCAGCCAGGGGATAAAGTTATCTGGAGTGATGCCGTCTGGTCCAGGTGACTTAAAGGGCTCAAAGCTATTAATATCCCAGCTTATACTGGATCTCTCAGTCAACAAGCTAGCGACGCTCGCAGTCCACTCCCCCTCTTGTTGGTCCTGTTGATCCTCTTGTTCTGTTAGAGAGTTCCCCGGGAGATGTGTGTCGAGCAGTACATTGAGCGACTGCTCGCTGTTTTTGGTCCAGTTATTTGCCTCATCCTGTAAATATCCCACTGTACAGGGTGAAGCAGATAATATCTTCCTCAGCCTTGGGGCGTCGGAGACATTTTTCACTTCGCGACAGAAGGTATACCAAGAGCGTCTTTGCGCCATCCTAAGCTCCTTCTTATAGATCTTGAGTTGCTCTTTATAGGCATCCCAAACATTAGCGACCCCAGTAGATTTAGCCTTGTTGAATAGCATGTTGCAGGTCTTTTTCATAGCCGTTGCTCAGAAGTCCACCATTGGGGTTTAGTTTTGCCCTTGTACCTTGTTGTTGGACAGGCTTCTTCAAGGGAACTATTGAATGATATGGTGATTTGCTCGACCAGATTATCCAGACCGGCTTTGTCATTCGGTTCGTACAGAAGTTGGAGTTGAGGACTTTCTTGAAATTCTTCTCATACATGTACCATTTTGTCTTCCTCACATTGCTGTGGACGGCTTGTTTAGGCGCTTTTTCAGCGAGTTTGAACTCAATATAATGGTGATTTCAGAATGAGTGGTCGTCCGGTACATTCCACTCAATAATTTTGTCTGACAGCCGGTCAGTAGCAAACGTTACGTCGAGTACTTCTTGTCTGTCTGTAATTGTAATGGTCGGTTTATTACCTATGTTACAAATACTTAGGTTGGTAGTTAGAATAAAGTCAAGAAGCGCTTTTTCAGCGTGTAATCAGCGTAATGGTGATCTGAGAATGAGTGGTCGTCCAGTACATTACACCCAATAATGTGGAATGACCCCTATTGTTTATATCCGTACTACCCCAGATAGCATGATGTGCGTTCGTGTCTGCGCCAATAATCAGCTCGACCTGGTCAGGCGTTGCTTCTTCTACTACTTCCCTGAATAGAGCAGTCGGTACTACAGCTTCATAAGGCAAGTAACTGGAGACCAATATATTCGATTACCGATCTCCAGACTGGCAGCTGTTTGGTCTTTACCACTTAAATTAGCCAGGAGAAAGATAATTAGATATTTCCTGGCCAAAATTCAGGTTCTTGGAGTGCATTCACAGTTGGCCACAAGCAGTTTAAAGTTGGGTGTCGTTATACCGCACACCCTTCCTCCCACTGCGTAGGGCTCCTGTCTACTGCACCTGTGGACAGGCGCAGCAATAGAGCCGCTGAGGCTGCTTTAGCGTGATGGAGGTTAATCTGTAGAATTCTTACCATCATTGGTAATTGACAGATTTACATCCATTTGATATTTTGTGAATATTTTGAACGCACATATTTTATTTTATGAAATAAGCTGTCTTAATTTTATTTTGTCAATTAGCCAAAACTAATTGAACTTAACAATTATTAAACATTAAACATTATTAACATTTTTTTGAATCATTGAGAATGAGAGAAATAGAGAGCGATTACCGTAAATAAGCTCTCCAGGATATGACAAAAGTAATAAATAAAGGCGTAGCGTAATATCGCCCAAAAAAGTGTTGTTGTAGAAAATTTTGGTTTTTGGGCAATATGACATCGACATTGGGCAATATGTCATTTTAAAACAATAGGTAGTTTTTTATTTTTTTCGCTCAAAAAAAGGTTTTGTCATAACGCCTAAAGTATGCAAACACATTTATTTGCAAATGTCCATTATGCTTGTCAAAATAAAATGTATCATGAGCATTGTTTGTAAAACAACTTTCGAATCGTCAAATACTACGCCTACCGCAGATCATCTTGGAGAAAATCTTTAACCCTAAGGCCTGCCACGAAAATGCACTTTGTTACATGTAGCCGTCTTTGCTGAGGCAAATCAGTATGTGTTACCGCTACATGATGAATTGTATTATTACAGTTCTTTTGAACGCTATGCTTTGCAACATTTTATATTTATTGGAATGTCATATTGCCCAAAAACAAACTTTGGGCTTTATGACATTGCATTTGGGCGATATGACATTTCCAGGTAATTAATTTGGGCGATATGTCGCTTTTTGAGCGCAATGACATACATGGTTTTGGGCGATATGACACTACGCCATAAATAAATAATATGCTCACTTACCTGTAACCACAATCTAACGTTGAAAGGCCTTTCTTGGTGAGATGGTGGCAGTGAAGCCAAGTCGATGTTATTCTGGGCTGCAGTTCTCAATTAAATGTTATCACTTTTGTTTACTTTAATTAGTGTTTTTTTTATATATTTTGTATTTAGAACAGTCTTATTTCACAGATTTTTCTGAGAATTTTCTTTTTTCCATTTTGAAAAAATTTTTTTTTTTCATAATGACATAAAAATAATTTGTGTACCTGACACATACAAGAAGACATAATAACCAGGGATGTAACGAATATTCGCATATGCGAACGCGAATTATTCGCATCATTTTTACATTCGCTTTCGCATTCGCAAAAAATCTTTGGATTATTCGCTTTCCCAAAAATATATTTCAGTATATTTCCCTTCACACAATTTGAAGATATTAATACCAATAAAAACCTCTGCCACTTCTCTTCAAAACAGTTGAAAAATATGTTTGTCCTTGTGGTAACAGGAGGTTAAAATATGGAAAACATTCTTAATACTTGAATATCCTGGAAAAGAATCAATTCAGTTCCTTAAATTTGTTGGTACTAAAGGGTCAAAATAAAATTCATATTTTACTACGTATTCGCTTTCGCAGTCGCAAGAAATATATTTCAATATTTGCATTCGCTTTCCTAATAATAACTATATGACCCGCACACTTATTGATTGCATTAAATGAACCATTTCACTTCACTCTCTTAGCTTATTTTACGAACTGAATATTCTTTATAAAGATTATATTATTTCTAGATAAACGAGTTTTGAAAATAAGGTTGTTTCAAATGAAAAAATCAATCATTTTAAATAAATAAAACAAGTAAGAAAGTTCAGTCGGGTAAACCGACTTATGAATCCCCTCACCTTGAGTCCCAAAAAATATTAGTAGATTTATTTATTTTTTTGTTTTAATTAAATAATTACCAATTTAAATTGCATTTAATAACTTTAAAGTATGTACTGGTATTAAAGTTGTAGGCTATTAACTTTTGGTCTAAAATGGTCCATATGTGTGGGGGTACCAAAAGTGGTGTGCAAATAACGGCCACTTTTCTCTAGACTCTAGGTACTATAACAGCGTTGCACTGTACGAAATTACAAGTATTTGTATGCATTAATATTAAAGTTAAAAGCTGTTAACTTTTGGTACAAAAAGGTCCATTTGTGTGGGAGGTACCAAAAGGAGCGGGGCAACAATGCCCATTTTTTCCTGTGTTGTAGGTGCTATTAAACCATTACACTGTACAAAATTTCAGGTCTTTGTAGGCACTGGTAATAAAGTTATAAGTTGGTAATTTTTGGTACAAAATGGTCCATTTGTTTGGGAGGTACCAAAAGGAGCGCGGCAATAATGCACATTTTTCATTGCATTGTAGGTACTTTTAAACCATTACACTGTACAAAATTTCAGGTCTTTGTATGCACTTGTAATAAAGTTATAAGCTATTAACTTTTGGTTCAAAATTGTCCATTTGTGTGGGAGGTACCAAAAGGGGCGTGGCATCTTCGCCCGTTTCTCTCGAGGTAATAGTGACTAATAAACTAATACTATGTGTAGAATTTCAGAGGATTCAAATAAGAAGTATAGAAGATATTAAATAATCAATATTTCACTAAATGTTAACAGTTTGTGGGGGAGGTACTAGAAGGAGTGGACCAATATGGCCCATCTTCGAACTTAGCCGGAGATAGAAGAAAATATTACCACATACCAAATTTGAAGGCAATCGGTTACTCCTTTCGAGAGTTATCGCGCGCACCAGCCAGCAGACAGACAGACAGACGGACGGACATTGCTCATTCGACTTAAAATGACCCAAAACGGATATCCGCAGAACATACTTAGGGTCTTAGGTCACTCCTTCATGTGTTACACTTTGGCTCGTAGCAAATGATATATACCCTCCTCTCTAAGGTGAGGGGATAAAAAGTTATGAGGTTTAGATTCTTTAATTTTGTTAACAGAAAACCGTAATTTAACTAATCGTGAAGGTTTACACCAACGATGTAATTCCTACGAAAATAATTGCAGATTTTTTTTGAATATTATGTTAACCAATCTTCTACACTATGATTTTATGATCTACGGCAAATGAGGGCACTCAGCTGAGATGTGAGATTTTGGAATCCACTGGCTGGCCTGGAAACACATCGAATACCGTAAGGAAGATTTCGTAGGCATATTGTCTATAGTCTTACCATTCATATGAGAAATCACAAAGGGAGTAACTAAAAATATCCAAACGAGATGAAGATAATCCCAAACTTTCTAAGGGCTTTCAAACTTTCATACCGAGAAGAACACAAACCAACTGAAACCAGTTTCCATAAACACACAAGTGCACACACTATCGCTCATATGTGTAAGTCGCAAGGATTCCTGTTAAAAATAGGAAACCATGCACGGATTGAAAAAATTTAAGTGCACACACTATTCCTAAAAATAGGAAACCATGCACGGAATGAAAAAAAAAATTAATTTTCCTGTGGGTAATAAGGGAACATATAATTTCCTTTACCTTCATCATTTTGTTAAGTAAATTATAGGAAACTTACAAGTGTATGTAAATTTTCGAAACAAAAAAAATCGTCCACTTCTTGCAATGGTATAGCCACAGGTTAAAAAATTACTATTTTTCTGACCAAAAACTATGGACGGAATGGAGTCATGTCATTTTCCTTACTACTATTTATTGGCTCGGGTATTTCAATATGGCTGCAATTTAGTTGCGGGATAAGTTGCTAGATATTTAATAAATACATAGAGAAAGACGCCTCTAAATGTATGGTTAATACTCCTTTCCCCTACACATTTTCTATTTTCTTATAATATTCCTGAGCTGACTGAGTGATTTAGTATTTCTCTTAAAGACTTCGACGAAAATCAATGTAATATGAAATACTAACACCCAGTTACAAACCGGATGTTAGAGTGTTCCCACTTTAATCTTTCATCATTTGTTGATCTTGTAACCATGTTACTGCATACTTTATGGTTTACAACACATTGACAAATAAAAACGAGAAGGAGAGGAAATAATGCACACAAATACAAGCGCCACTACACCTGAAAGCTGATAACGCTTGTATATGCAAATTGTTGACGTATGTGTTTTGCATGGTAATTACCAATTGCTTTACCTTGCATATATTCCAGCTCGTAATATGATTTTCCTAATTTAAGATGAATTCGAGCTTTGAGCAGTGTTGGGGCCAACTTGGAATTATAGCCTTGTTGGAAGTTGCTTAACCGAAAATTCCTTCCGTATATCTCTTGTCCCTCTTCGTAAGAAAACTTCACGCGACCTGAGTTTGTATGCTTTTTCATTGCGCTCGAATTATTTACGAATGAACTCAGCAGCCGTGGTACGTACAACATCCAACGAATCGTCACGGTTGAATTGTATGGACCTATAAACCAGCATATTTAACGTTCTTAATAAACGATAAGTTGAACCGTGTGTTACCATGTGCTGTCCAAAAGTTATACGATAAGGAGAGGTACCTATAGACGAATGCAAACTGGACCTAGGAGAACACGCGATTTTGCCTAGTTGAACATCATAGTCCTTCTGGCCAGTTTTCACATATGCTTTTATTGCGCTAATCACAGACCGATTCACCCGTTCCGAGGCATTCGCCTGTGGTGAATGTACGGCGGTATAAACATGAGAAACTGCATATTGTCTCAAAAGCTCATTAAACTTATGGGCATTGAACTGCACTTCCTAACAGGATGTATAAAGGGAAATTTAAAAAATGGTCTAGAACGACGAATATTCCTACTTTGCCTAGGTTTAGGTAAGGGTGGCAGCAATATTTTTTTTACCAGCTCACATAGACCAGTTATCAACCAACCTGTTTGATATACAAAGTTCTCGATAGTACGAATATCGGTACCGGAAAGATCTGTTAGACTGACTGGGGCCAAACCCAGTATGTCCAGTCGTCGTTTACTCAAAGCGGGACAGTCGCATAGCAAGTGCTCAATGCTCTCCACTTCTTCCTCATCTCCACAGCTTCTGCAGAGTCAATACTAAATCTTTTGGCGTGTGCGAGGAGATATTTTGACCTTCTCAGGTGTCAATTTCTGTCCATCTTTTGTTGGACTGACTGATTGCCTAAGCCAAAGCTGCAAAAAATCGCGCGATTTTTTAAAAAACCTACAGATAAGTAATTAATTTATCTAAGATGAAACGATTTGTAGACGATATACAATTTTAAAATTTTTTAATAGCGCGATTTAAAAAATATTCATTGAATTTAATGCAGAATTTTCCCTCTATCAAAAATCGCGCGATTTTTTAAAAAAATTTCGCATTTTGTCCTAAATTCAATGATATCTTTTTTAATCTATATTTTTTTTATATGTATGTATATTAGAAATTTGTATACTTACATGTCTATCTTGGGAAATATAGATTATTTATAATTGCATCCACTGCTTGGGACCAACGAAAAAGTCGCATCCATGATATAGTGACGATCATTAGGATCAATATTCGTTCAGATTAATTTGGTGATGGATGGAAACAAAAATAATGTGTAGGAAATATCTTCTTCGATATTGTTTGATAAAATTGCTGTTACTTTGGCACATCAAAAGTCTGTCATAAATGAGTCATTTTTAAATAAATTTATGAAGTTGCTTTTTTAGAAATCAACCAATTGAGCTCCATTTTCATCACTTTGGGTGTTATGACCGCGGTTTGTTAAGGAGGTAAGTCCCAATATACATTGGGTGTTATGTCCGATCGAAGTTGTACACAGTTGATATATAGTCCACTTAGAGACTCAGGCCCCACCGCGACCCCACAGCCTTTTTGCAGGAATATAATTCGACGTTGGCCTTCCTTACACGTTCAAATACCATAAGTCTAAATAACAGTTTCCTATCTAGAATTATTCCTAACAATTTTTCACTTTCAGAAAAGACTAGATCTGTTCCATTTATCCGAGGTGGAGGCTCCACATGAGGGACAATATTCATCTTAGTAAAGAGAACCAATTCTGTCTCGTTTGGCTTAATGCCCAAACCGCTGCTTTTGGCCCATCTATCCAACTTGTTCAGAGCCACCTTTAGGATGTCTCTGAGGACGTTTTCGAATTTGCCACTCACTGCGATTACCACGTCGTCCGCATATGCCACGACCTTGCAGCCACAACGTTCTAGATCTAGCAGGATTTCATTCACCGCTAGGTTCCAAATTAGTGAAGACAGTATTCCTCCTTGTGGGGTCACTCTGGTTACAAACCTTGTTACATTTGTGGACCCCAGACATGCTGTTATGCGTCTTCGGTTGAGCATGCTTTGAATTAGTCTAATCAAACTAGAGTTAACTTTTAGATTTACCGCATTTGAGTAAATGTTGTTAACAGAAGGTATACCAAAAGCGCCTTTGCGCCTTCCTAAGCTCCTTCTGTTTAGGAGCTTTTTCATCGAGCTTCAACTCTATATAATGGTGACCTGAGAACGAGTGGTCGTCCAGTACATTCCACCCAATAATTTTGTCTGACAGGCGGTCAGTAACAAACGTTACCTGGAGTACTTCTTGTCTGTCTTTAATTGTAAAGGTCGGCTTATTACCTATGTTATAGTTAGGTTGGTAGTTAGAATAAAGTCAAGAAACGAATCACCCCTATTGTTTATATCCGTACTACCCCAGATAGTATGATGAGCGTTCGTGACTGCTCCAATAATCAGCTCGAGCTCGTCAGACGTTGCTTCTTCTACTACTTCCCTGAAGTAAGCTGTCGGCACTACAGCTTCATAAGGCAAGTAACTGGAGACCACCCAATATATGCGATTACCGATCACAAGACTAGCAGGTGTTTGGTCTTTACCACTTAATTAGTCAGGAGAAAGATCTTTTCTTACAAAATGCGGGTTCTTGGAGTGCCTTCACAGATGGCCACAAGTAGTTTAAAATTGGGTGTCCTGATTCCGCATACCCTTCCTCCCATTGCGTAGGGCTCCTGTATCAGGACGATGTCTACTGCACCTGTGGACAGGCGCTGCAAAAGAGCCGCTGAGGCTGCTTTAGCGTGATGGAGGTTAATGTGCAGAATTCTTTCCATCATTTCTAATCGACGGATTAACATCCACCCCGACATGGGTGTTATTCAACTCTTGATCCATATCATAGAGAAGCATGTACCCGCCAGATGCGTCAAAGAGTCCGTAGACTCCCCTCAGCTCCTCACTGGCCGATGTAGAGCTTTCGTCCTCAGAGAAGGGCGTTACAGATCTTCTGTTAGAGTTGGGATCACCAGAAATAATGGGCGTGGGTACCTCCGCACTTCCAGAAAGCCATGTATCAATCACAGTGAACGACTCACCTTCTACAGTGGAAGATATGTCCTGCTTGTATACCTTCAAGACTATAGTCTCGAAACCATATTGCAGGGTTCGCACTTGCACGTTGTATATGGGAAGTGGATTCAGCGATAAGGATCAAATTGACCTGTCGCTTTTTACCATCCACCTCACCCACCTTGCTTATTCTCCAATTATGGGTGGGCCAGGATTGAAATCTTTTATTATATCTAATATGTCAGCCGGGTTGGAGGGCTCTTCTGTAACCCAGGTAATGGCTCTAGGTTGACTATGGATGTTGTTTTTTCGACAACATCCAACTGGGCGCTCGGCTCGACTCAGACCAGCCTTATATAGGTCTACTGATCTGGCACCACCGAAATAGCAGAGCTTTACTCTTCCCTGATTGTTGCAGATTAGTGGTTTGCGAGGCATTTCCCTACGGACATCGAGGTAATGAGCCATAATGGCTGATTGCACATAGCTCCATTTGTCCTTGAGGATGGATCCATCCTCACTACTTCTGTTTATAACAGCCATCACTAGACTCTCCTTCGCCACTTAATTCAAGGGCTTGGTGAGTGTCGTGTTGGTGGTGACATTGGGACATCTTGCCTTTTTCGAAGGCAGGGGTTCATCTGGTGATCTGATTCTTTTGACTTTATTAGCCGTTAACACAGCTGAATTTGTGGCTCTTTCAGCCGACTCATTGGCTTTAGAAGCATATATGACGCCTTTAGCCCAGGTAAGTGACTCTTTTTGTTTTTCGGTAAGAGCCGAAACCTCAACAGCCTCCAACTTCGTCAAAACTGTGAGCGCTATCCGGTGCTCATTGTGCGTCCGTTTTGACGGTCGGACATGACGTTTTCCCCTCACCGTACCACCTGTTGTGAGTACTGGGAGAAATTTTCACCATTTTTGGTGTGGTCGGCTTTGGCAAAGACCAACGGACGGACAGTCGGACGATTGGGGAACCCCGCTCCATCGGAACATTTCTTTGCCTTCCAGACTTTGTACAGATTTTTTTTTGCGATTGCGTAATAGGTTTTTACTATCCGCTCTGTGATAAACACGTCCGTTCACTACGACTGATCAGCAACGACTCTGTTGCCTAACTTGGACCTTGGGTATGGGCCTGAGAAATCAGCAAGAAGTTTCTGAGGACATTTATGGGTTTCTCCCGTACTTCCCATGGGTGGCCTCATTGTTTGATTTGGGTGTTTGGTGGCTTTACAAACCTCGCACGAATTTATATAACTTTTTACATCGTTTACCAAATTAGGCCAGAAATAAAACCTGATTCTTTCTGTCTAAAAGTCTGATTCTTTCTAACGTTTCGTCATCATGATTCCTTTTAAGGAGCTCCAGAACCAATCACTTAGGAATCGACAACTTCCATCCGCTGTCTTCTCACCTACCGCATGCTCAGTCCGCCTATATAAAAACCCATCAATAATCTTTATGTCGAGAGTATGATTGACATACTTTTCAACCCTTCTAATCAAGTTTCGGTAGTCGTCAGTATGAAAGTTTGTTGACTTTTAATCTACAAAAAACCCTCTGTCAGTCCCTACGTGAGACAGACAAACGACCTCAGACAAGTCTTCACAGTTCGTACGAGAAAGTGCATCAGGAACCACATTCTGCGATCCTTTTCGATGTTCGATTTTAAAACGATAGCTCTGAAGTTTTAAAGCCAATCTTGCCAGCCTGGTACTTAAGTCGTTTCGGAACATGAGCGACTTCAAAGAGGCCTGAGCAGTAATCACAGTAAATTCATGACCCTCAACGTAAGCCCTAAATTATTTAATGCTCAGCGTTGCTGCTAAGTACTCTTGTTCGGTGACACTGTAGTTGCGTTGGGCTTGGTTAAGTGTCTTAGACATAAATGCTATAGGAAACTCATCACCCTCCGCATTCTTTTGCACCAATACTGCTCCTATTCCTGTTTTGCTTGCATCACAGTGTATATAAAAGGCAGACGATTTAGAATACCGTCTATCTGAGGAAGTGGATAGGCTTCCTACTGTCCATACACAGTCTGTTTTTCCCTGGCTTTCGGTACAAGACAACGGGTGACGACCAATCACCATTCGAATCCTCTATCACACCTATAGCTAACTAGTTCCTCGTATATCAACTTTTCTATAGCGGGAGATACTGGAAAATATATCTCTTTTAAGGGACGAGCATCACCTGTGTCAATGACGTGGCATAATAAGTTTGTTCTACCAAGTATCTCTTTTAAAAAAGGCGGAAATAAATCGATAAAACGATCTGAAATTTCGTTGATATACAAAGAACAGACAGGAGAATAAGAAGATGAAATAAAATTAGGAGGATGCAGATCGATCAATTTCCAATAGTCCATTACACGAATACAATTTTGGGACAAACTAGGAACAATAAACAAGGTAAAGGATAACTCATTTTCTTGAAACGAGATATCAACATTCTGGGGTTTATCATCTGCGGTGTTAACAGTGATACCAATTTTTTAAACGACACATCCGAACTTAAAAGACTCTATGGCGGCCTTGTATCCAAGACAGGAAACGGATGCTCCAACAAACCAATACTACTTCCGCGTATGGGCGAACATCGCCTGGCTTATCAAAAACGGAAAATCTACAGGAATTGATATTTCTCCAAAACTTCCATATACGCTGCTTGATTTTTAGGTTCTAATTTGTCTCGAAAAATTCTGGCTCGCACCTCATTGTAGTTTCGTAAACGTTAGTGAAACGGTATCAAGGGATGTGTGTACAATTTTGCCTATCGGTGGGGTTTTGTCTAACTGTTGGTGACTGCCGGTCTGCCCTAAATCAGAATCGTTACCAGTATCAACATTCAAAAGAAAATGGGATAAGGATTTATCAATCTTATTTCAGAGTGTTGAAGTATTGTTGTATAATTACTCTGAACTATTGGGATATTTTTTGTTGCTACCTGTGGTGCAGTCGCCTGGAAGTTTTTTTGATTTGAACTGCATTTCCGGCAATTTGGTTTATAAATTTGTGGCGCGACACACCCATAGCAAAATATAGTACGCTCTGCAACACAGTCTTGGTAACGATGGTCCAAGTTTCTGCAGTCCCAACATACTAATCCAGTTTTAGAACGTCATCGTCAAATTGAAGAACTTCAGGTTCAACGTCAAGTTCCACCTCTGACAAACGTTTGTGGAATTGACTACTCTTACTACTAGCAAAATTAACACCATGCTTTCTACGCTTATCCTAAAGAAAAAATCACGTCGCCGGCAAATTCCACGAAGCTGACTTAACTGAATCTACATTCATATTCAAAATATCGTGTTGTATTTCCTGTTGTAAATTCCGCCTATCAACCAAAAATATGACCGACTCATAAATAATATAATGGCTCATTTACCTTTTGTTCCCTGTCCCTTATCATTTCTCTGATAACAATGTCCTTCGGTGAGTCCGTATACTGCTGTCTTAAAGAGCGGCATAAATGCGACAATTGAAAGATTGCGTTAGATTCATGAAATCGCCAAAACCAATCATTAAGCTGTCTTAATTTGATTTTGTCAATTAGCCAAAAGTAATTGAACTTTACAATTATTAAAAAAAATGTTTTTGGAACTTTCTCACTTATTAAGAGAGAATGAGAGAGATAGAAATGCCGATTACGGTAAATAGGCTCTCACTGTATTCCGCCGCATATGAACCGACCATACATCTCGAAGTGAGGAAGTTCCAGCATATGACAAAAGTAATAAATAAATAAGATGCCCACTTGTAATCACGATCCAACGTTGAAAGGCCTTTCATGGTTAGATGGTGGCAGTGAAGCCAAATCGATGTTATTCTGGGCTGCAGTTCTCAATTAAATGATATCACTTTTGTATTTGTATGTAATGTATACGTAGTATGTTAAAAATAAAATTTGCGAATTTTGTATTTTTTCAAAAATTATTTATTTATTCATGAAAATCTATTTTTTCCCCTTCAAAGAAATTCCTCTCGGATATAATACACTTCTGCCAAAAGTTATTTCCAATCATCGAAGCACTTCAAATAATCATTTTTTGTGATCTTGTTCAGCTCCTCCTTCGATGCCGTCTTTATCTCCTCAATCGTGGCGTAGCGTCGTGCTTTCATGGGCCTTTTCAGTTTTGGGAACAAATAGTCACAGGGGGCTAGGTCAGGGGAATACGGTGGCTGCGGCACCATTACAGTGTTGTTTTTGGCCAAATATTCGCGCACAAGCAACGATGTGTGTGCAGGGGCGTTATCATGGTGCAAAATCCAGTTTTTGTTCTTCCACAAATCCGGGCGTTTTTGACGGATTGCTTCGCGCAATTTGCGCATAACTTGCAGGCAATATTCTTTATTGACCGTACTACCCTGTGGCAAGAACTCATAATGCACCACGCCCCTGCAATCAAAGTACAGCTCGGGCGTCCGGCACGCTGTTCGTCCTTCTCATTTTCTCGAGCCTCTAAGAACAATAACGTTTTTTTTATATTTTCTATTCAAAACAGTCTTATTTCACAGATTTGTCAGAAAAAATATGAAAAAAAATAATTTTTATAATGATATAAAAATAATAGTAAAAAAAATTATGAGGACAAACATTATTTTCTTTAGATCCTTTAATTTTTCTTATAAAAAACCGTGATTTAACTACTCGTGAAGGTTAACTCCAATATGAATGTAAACGATGCAAACTTGGGGGAAATAATTGCAGTATTTTTTGTAAATTATATTAAGCAAACTTTTGCACTATGGTTTTATGATCTACGTTTTACGGATCTGGCGGCGCGAACGGTACTGGCAATGAGGGAATGCGAACATAGGCACTCCAGTACTGACGTCAAGTGAGGGCACTCAGCTGAGATTTGAGATTTTGGTAATCCACTGGCATGCCTGGACAGACATAGAATACCGTTAGGGAGATTTCAAAAGCAGACGCATATTGTCTATAGCTGGGATGGAAAATTCAATTTTTTAAAAAGTACTAAAATTTTATTTTTTTAAGCTTGAAAGGTACTTCAATTTTTTATATTTTTCAGGTAAAATAAATATAAAGAAAAAAATTGCTCCATTTTTCAAAAAAAATCGATAACGATATATTAAATGATGGCTTAAGTATTTGGCCATGGACACGAGACATTAAAACGGCTACTCTCTTTCAACCTACCTAACATAAAATATTAAATGATTTTGCCTATATATATTATAATTTGGGCACTCCGCTAAAACTTCATTAGAACGGTAAAACAATACTTTTAAAAAATGCGATAATAAATACCATTAACGGTCGCATCTAATACATACCGTCGACATATATTTTTTCCAAGCGATTTTAAAACTGCCTATCCCCGAGGAGGAAACCAGCTAAAATTTGCATGGATTGGTTAATTTATTGGCATATTAAGAGCAAGTTGACTGAAATTCAGAAAATATATGCGTTTTGTCGTGGGAATAATTTATATGTATGATTTGACCAGAGTTGCAAATCTTATATGTTTTTTTAAAGCGAAATTTGTATGTCAAGAATTTTGATAGAAATCTTAACTCGAGTGTTGTCAGAATAAATCGATAAAAGAAAATAGGACTGAAACGGCCGCAGGGGTACTTCTGTACTTTTGATAGTGGAAAAGTACTGAAAAAGTACTAATGTATTAACTTTTTCATCCCTGCTCTATAGTATTACCATTTATATGAGAAATCAGAAAGGGAGTAATTAAAAATATCCAAACAAGATGAAGATAATCCCAAACTTTCATAGCGAGAAGAACGCAAAACAAATGAAACCAGTTTCCATACACAAGAAAGTGCCCACAGATGTAAGTCGCAAGGACTCCAGTTAAAAATAGGAAACCATGCACGGATTGAAAAAATGTAATTTTCCTGTGGGTGAGGAACATATAATTTCCTTTGCCTTCATCATTTTGTTAAGTAAATAAAGGATCTTACAAGTGTATGTACATTTTTGAAACAAACAAAAAATTTCCACTTCTGGCAATGGTATAGCCACATGTTACAAAATTACGATTTCTCTGACCATAAACTATGGACGGAATGGAGTCATGTCATTCTACTTACCACTATTTATTTTCTCGGATATTTCAATGTGGCTGCACTTTACCTGCGGGATTTAAGTATGTAATAAATACATAGAGAAAGATGCCTCTAAATTTATGGTTAAATACTTCTTTCCTTTCCTTTATAATATTCCTGAGCTGACAGAGTGATTTAGTATTACTCTTAAAGACATCGACGAAAATCAATGTAATATGAAATACTAACACCCAGTTTCAAACCAGATGTTAGAGTGTTTACTCTTTCATCATTGGTTGATCCTGTAACAATGTTACTGCATACTTTATAAGGCCTTTCGTTTACAACACATTGACAAATAAAAACGGAAAAGAGAGGAAATAATGTACACAAATACAGGCGCCACTACATTTACCACCAGGGAAAAATCAGATTTCCAGGTGGAAAACACATCAAAGCTGATAACGCTTGTATATGGGCAAATTCTGCGTGACGAACGCTACTTTCGTACGTGTTTTCGGATTAAAATATAACAATTGTTTGGTATTTCAAAAGAGATACCTTCAACTTATACATAGTGTTTAGTGGAATATGAGTGTTCTTTCGAATGCCATAAAAAATTTTTGTAACAGGTATAAATTGCGAAAAAATGTATCACAAATTATTGTGCTCGTAATATGATATTCCTAATTTACGACGAATCCGAGCTTTAAGGAATGTTGGAATTATAGCCTTTTTCGAAGTTGCTTAAGCGAAAATTCCTTCCGTATATCTCTTGTCCCTCTTTGTAAGAAACATCACGTGACCTGAGGTTTCATTGCGCTCGAATTGTTTACTCATGAATTCAGCAGCCGTGGTTCGTACAACATCCAACGAATCGTCACGATTGAATTGTATGGACCTATTAGGTTAGGTTAGGTTGAAAAGAGGAGACGTTTAAACGTCTCATGTCCATGGACATACACTTAAGCCAGTGGTTCGGCCTGTTGTGCGCTCCTTATTTATGATCTTTTTATACCTCACGAGTTACAGAAAATCGGTACTAGACACGAATTTTCCAGTCATATTCTCTGAGATGAGTCAAGGCTGGTAACATGTCAGTCCCGAAATGTTGGGATCTTGCATGTGTTAAAGCCGGGCAGTGACACTGAAAATGTTCCATCGTTTCGATGTTTTCTCTGCGTGCCCTGCATTCGTCGTTTCCTGCTAGTCCTATGCGATAAAGATGTGCTTGTAAGCTTGAGTGTCCCGTTAAACACTCATCATCTTACTAATATCGATCTTGTTTAGTTTCAGAAGACTTCTTGTTTTCTTTTCATTTGGGTCACCCCACAGGATCTTTGCAGTTGCTCCTACTGTTGCGCTATTCCACACAGTTTTGTGAGCCTTCACTGCCCAGTGCTTCAACTCATTTTTCGTGGCTTCGAAAGGTTTACAATTTTCCAAGTTTATTACTCGAAGTTCTCTGCCCTTTGAAGCCAAGCTGTTTGCCCGTTACTTCACGCAAAGAAAAAAACGTTTGGGCGTCGTTTATCGTAAACGTAGTTTCTCTTGCTGTAAGCGAACATTCTTTCATTCCAAGATTTTCGTAATTTACTTTTATGGTAAACGAAAAACGTTTACGAAACCATATTGTATTTAAACATGATTGTATATATTAAAGAGAGTTGAGAGAACCAAGAGCTAAACTTGTTTTCATTTTGTGAGAGTGCGGTTTTATAACTATTTTATTATTTATATGACGGAATAATATGTGCAGATGTATGTGCACAGAACTCAAAAGATGCAGATGTGTGTGTATACAACACAAAAAGCGACGTTGCAACGTTTCTGCAAAAACATGGAGATGTGTGTGTACAAAACACAAAAAGAAACGTTGCATACATGTTTGTCCGCGTTGCTTTATTAACCGACGGTGGTGGAAATTTATTTATCTGCATCCCTCCCTCCGTAGTGTTATACAATTTCATAACATTTGCAATCGTACTCTGCATGCGTAGAGTCGTATGCTGGTGGGCCTTTAGTTTTGTACTGGCGCTTGTGGTGCTCGGTATTTGTGCGCGTGTGTGGCAAAATGAAAAATATTTTTATCAGTGAACTCAAAATTATTTCATTCAAAGAATTAATTAAAGCAAAGAATCCAAATTATCGGAGGTGCGATATCTCGCAAATATACTGCGGACTCCTATTTAATGTTATAGGTAAATGGTAAATGAAGTGAAGTGAGGTCATGTGGGAAATAACCAGATAGTTAATAGCAAACAAATGGATCGATCACTGCATGTTATTCCATCACTGGAATAAAAAAAACAATAGATTTTAACAGAAACTGAGACCATCTATAGCTTTTGTTAACGACTAACTGGTTATTTTTCCACACGCCTTAAATTGCACACATAGAAAAAAAATATTAGACAACTACAATTCTCGTTTGCCGGAACTAAAATTTCGTTTGTTGTAACAGAAACGTATTTCGCGTAAGCAATTGTTTGTTCTGACCAAACGAATTTCAGTCGTCGTGAACGAAAATTGTAGTTATCTAATATTTCGCTTCGCAGAAACGAATTTTTTCTTTGCGTGTGTGAATAAGCAAATTAATATCATTAACAATCAATCATCACACGTGAAATAAATTTATTCAGGCACCATACAACTGGATACTTCTGGAAACTGCTGATATTTTCAACACTAAACAGTTAAACTTTGTTTTTTAATGACACTATGCCACACGATTTTTCACCCGAAGTTTTTCATGTTATTTTCTGATGTAGTTTAGTATTCTGTTCATGGACGTGGAAACTTTTAAGTTGTCATTTGGGCCAGAATATTGACCTATAAAATTCAATTTTGACTAAAAAGTTTGATATATGGTAAGGTAACATCTCGCTTTGATCCATACAATGGACTACTAAATTTTTAATATGTTCTAACATACATGCTTTCTTATTTACAGTTTGTCTACAACTGAATTAGAAGATAGCAGCCAAATAATAGCAGAGGTGCTTTTCGGGGAGCTCCCGGGTACATTTTATTAACAATTGTGACATTTTTGATTATAAACATAATTTTATAAAACATATCATAATTTAATCAAATATCATAATTTAATCAAATTATTCTTTTGCGAAAATCGTTTTCCCATTTATTATTAAAATGACATTGCTTGTGACAAACGCAATAAATATAAATCACTAGCTGGACCCGGTCTACTTCGTTGCCCCGTCTTTTAGATTTCCGATCCCGTCCATTTTTGTAAAAATTTCGTGGAATGCCACCGGATGCATATACACAAAATTACAGCACTCTCCCTAATAATTTGTTCACGATATCTCAATTTAAAAACTTGGCTCACGTGGGCTAGGCCACACACATCGGCCTGATCCCGCCCATTTTGGAACCAATCACGTAGACTGCCACCAGATACATAAACACAAAATTATAGCACTCTCGCTAAAATATCGTGCAAGATATCTCAATTTAAAAACTTGGTGTGATGACACAAGGTTTTATCAAATAACCGTAGCTAGCGAGAATGTATTTGAAAAATGAAATATGTTTGTTTTGTCACTTTTTTAATTGAAAAAGGCTTCCGAATAATTGTGTTCGATTGCGATATAAATAAAATACAGAATAAACCATTCCCAACCAAACGTCTCGGCAAATCAATTATCAGGCTATTACATTGGCGACGAGGAGCAAATATCTGGATAGCGCAAAAAGAAGTTTGGAGAAAATTCGAATTGAACTGAAACGGGAGAGATCATATCTAACATTGTCTGGTAAAATCACATTAAATTGTGTAACGGAATAGCATTAAATTGCGAATCTACCATTAAATTGGAGAGGTAGCCCATTAAATTGTGCTGGACGCGCATTCAATTGTGCAGGGCGCACATTCAATTGTGCAGGACGCACATTCAATTGTGCAGGACTTACATTAAATTGTGACATTAGTAAGATACATTAAATTGTGCGGTTCGCAGCAGGTTAAATTGCGTAAGTGATAGCACATTCGATTGTGCATGGATTGATAAATCACATTAAATTGTACAATACCTGTTTTGTAGAACGATTCTTTTTTGAGCAGGTATCTTGAGAAAAAAAAACTATGCCCGACATAAAACCATTTCTTTGTGATGCAATTGACAAGGCATTATTGCGTGGAGAATGGGAGAAATGGTTCCGCTCATTTTCGTTATATTTGGCATCGGATGAAATAGTGGATCCTGTCAAAAAGAAGAATAAGTTGCTTCATTTGGGAAGTCAACAGCTACAAGAAGTGGCGTACAATATACCTGGAGCTATTGTTGAACGTGATTCAAATTTAAGTAAGGACGTGTACACAATATTGGTTGAAAAGTTAGACGAATATTTTTCGCCTAAGAGAAATTCGACATTTGAGAGGCACCTGTACAGAACTACAATACCGTCTGATGGAGAATCTTTCAGCAAATTTCTTTTGCGCTTACGTCAGCAGGTTGCAAAATGTGACTTTGGAACAATCAGAAAAGAGATAGAAGAAATATGCATTAAGGACAAAATCATTCGTCAAAAGTTCGGTGTATACAAAATCAAGAGGAGAATGTGGATGGCACCGACGATTTGCAGGAATTTAGCTGTTTCAAAATTGATAATAGTTGCGAAAACGATGAAGTCGTAGAATGCAATGTGGGAGGCCAAGCGTTGATAATGGTAATTGACTCTGGTTCTAAATTTAACATTGTAAGCGAGAAAGATTGAATGTTTTTGAGAAATAATGGATCCATAATATGGAACATTCGTTCAAATACATCAAACCAGTTCAAGGCATATGCCTCAGACCATGTTCTCAATGTTATCTGCGTGTTCGATGCTCCGATTGCTGTAAATAATAACTCTGAGATTGTTTGCACATTTTATGTAATTGAAAAGGGGAACCAGTCATTGTTAGGTCGTGAAACAGCAGTGAAACTTAATGTGCTTCGGCTGGGACTAGATGTGAATCATTCCCCAAAATGAAAAATGTGCAAATCAGGTTATCCATTGACCCATCTGTGAAACCAGTTCAGCAACCACTTCGAAGGGTACCTATTGCACTTGAAGAAAAGGTAGCGACAAAGTTGGAGGAGGCAATCGGTCTTGACATTATCGAACCAGTTATTGGTCCAAGCCCGTGGATTTCACCAGTGGTTATAGTATTTAAAAGTAATGGCGAAATGAGATTATGCATTGATATGCGCCGAGCAAATAAAGCCATTTTGAGAGAAAATCACCCATTGCCAACATTTGACTCCTTCATGACGAAACTAAGAGGCGCCAAGTACTTTTCAAGACTAGACCTTAAGAGTGCATACCACCAAATCTAGTTACATGAATCCAGTCGAGAAATAACGACTTTCATTACACACAAGGGGTTATTTAGGTACAAGAGACTAATGTTCGGCGTGAATTCGGCCCCTGAAATTTTTCAGCGTATACTTGAAGGGTTGTTGGCGACTTGCAGTAATTGTCTTAATTATATAGACGATATTATCATATTTGGCAATACGGAAGAAGAACATGATAAATTCGTTAAGGAAGTGCTCAAGGTACTTATGGAAAACTGTCTTGTACTCAATGAAGACAAATGCATCTGGAAAACCAGAAAACTGAAGTTTTTAGGTCACATCCTCTCTGACAAGGGCTTCACAGCAGATCCAGAAAAACTTAAGGTGATTACAGAATTTCGAGCACCTGTTACCAAGGAAGAGGTCAGAAGTCCAACGAAAGATGGCTCGATGCTCTCCACTTCTTCCTCATCTCCAAAGCTTCTGCAGAAGTCATTAGAGTCAATACCCAATCTTTTGGTGTGTTCGCCGATCAAGCAGTGTCCCGTCAGAACTGATACTAACGTAGACAATCTTTGCCTCTCTAGTGCGACGAGATATTTTGATCTTCTCAGGTCATACCTTGGCCAGATTTGTCTAGCTAACCTGCTGTGCCGATTTCTGTCCATCTTTCGTTGGATTGCCTCTTGCCTAAGCCAAAGCTTGCACGTGGACAGTGGCGCACCAATATATGCAAATTATTCGAGAATTTGTAATGTCGTCCCTTTCCTAGCAAGTTCATCGGCTTTGCAGTTCCCCGGGATATCCCTATGCCCAGGCAATGTGTTTACAATGGGTATTGTGAGATGCGTAATACTCTTACTAATGATTATTGCTACTCCTCTCCCTCTTGTTGACACTCTATCGTTTCTATATACATAAAACTCTTTGTGGATTAGTGATAAATTTAGGTTTAGGTTTAGGTTTATACTATGATTTAGCAGAAAGTGAAATAATTCAATACTTTTATTTTTTGTGGCTCTTGAATTCCATGTAACGATATTTAGTTAAGATATCATTATGAGAAAAATTTGCAAGCGAGGTTTGTTATCACCTCAAATTGGTCTAATATACATTTACAATTTCTTAAATATGTTAATAATTCAAATGAAAGTGCTTGTAATTCTTGAATAGAGCCATGACCGTACATCTGGGAATTGTGTTATTGAGCAATACGCGTATTTTGGAAGTTTGAAAATCCCACTTGACTTTGACATAGTCCATCACCGATCGATTTTGTCTTAATTCTGCCATAGTTATTGTCTTGCGTTTAAAATATACAACGTAGATAACGAAATTTGCAGATTTTGTTCGTAATTTTCACGTTACGCTGGGTCCTCTGTTTCCGGCCCAATGTTTGTAAAACTCATATTTATCTTTGAGGGAATTACACTTTACATTATATGAACTCATTGAATGAGCAAAAAATATAAGCCCAATTGAAATTTTTAAAATAATATTTTTATTTATTTTACAGATTTCAAGTATTTCTTCAATTTTACATTTTAGATTTGTTATAGGTGGAATATATGTTTTGGTTTCACTTGTTACATTAGTTAATACATTCTCATCTGGCACCTGTAATTAAACGTTTAATTACAGGTGCACCATGGTATATAATAAACGCTAACATCCATAAGGATCTCAACATGCCAACAGTAAAAGAGGAAATTGAAAAATATTACCGGTGTTACGTGGGTAAACTATTCAATCATCCAAACATCCTGGCTCGAGAACTATTAAATTTTGAAGGTCATGACCGCCTTAGAAGGAGAGATACGCTGGACATGATATAAATTAAAACAAATCCTAATCAAAATCAAAAACAAAAAAATGAAATGAAATTATGAATTCCTAAATTTGAAATGTTAAATTTGAAATGTTTTGTTTAAGTAAAAAATCGTGTAAAGTCTCAATGGTTTATTCGCAATGGCAATAACCCACTAATCTCTGGGTTTTTAGGTTAAGATTTGTCCACTTATTGTTATTTTCATTGTATAATAATGAAAGATTCAATAAAAAATGTAATGAATTGGAAAAAAAAAAAATTCTCATCTGGCAACATAGTTGCGTACAGACGTGTTTATAGTGGCTCTCACAATATTTCTATTAAAAAATTATTTTCTTTGGGATTAACCCTGCTAAAGCATATAAAGCGAGTTGGACGCTATTAACAAGTGATTTGGTTATAATTCTGTGTTAAAGTTTATTGCTAAAGTGTAACTTTTTGCAAGAAAAATAATCAAGTTAAAAATCATAGTGCTTGCTGTGTTGGTTGTTCATAAATAAACAAAGGAAATTTACAAAAACAAATATTCGTGCATGTCTCTCACTCCCTCCATTGAGAGGCGGTTAAGCCTTAATGGGAGAAATGCGTACATTTCTGTGACAACTACAGAAAGGAACGCAACAACAACGCCTAGAAGAGATGACAGCCTCTTTTTAACCGCCAAAACCCCAAACAATGCGCGCTCTCTCTCACCGGAGTTGTCAAGTAGTGAAACAAATCAAACAGAAATTCTAACAAATACAATGCAAAATAACGTAGTGCCTAAAAGTATGCTTTCAAGTTCAGTAGCTAATCCGAGTGGAAATAGTGTTGCCACAGCAACAGGAACAATCCCCAAAGGTACAAATCCAAACAGTACAACGGGCAAAGATGATAAAATACAAACTGGTATAGATAGATATATTTTAGTGACAAAACGAAAGGCAAGTGCAAGGTCTCCTCATAAGGAACCAGATCCCAAAGTTCCCAAAGGAATGAATGCGGTAATTTCGAACCGATTTGAGCTCTTCAGCTCTGAGGATAATAATGAAGAAACAAATGAAACTATAAGAGAACCCAAACCACCTCCGCTTTTCTTGCGGGAACAAACAACTAACGCGTTGGTAAATAAGCTGTCCCAGCTACTAGGCAAAGAAAACTTCTATGTTGCTTCACTTCGTAGAGGCAATGTATACGAAACAAAAATTCAGACATACACCGAAGTGTCTTATAGAAAGGTGGTTGAGTTGCTCGATCTCGAGAAAAAGAATTACTACACTTACCAGCTTAAAAGTTCAAAAGGTCTTGTGGTAGTAATTAAGGGTATTGATAGTACAGTTTCAACTGCTGAAATAATCGATGCACTTGCTAAAGAGGGTTACGAAGTTAAATCCATAATAAACATTATAAATAAAAAGAAAATTCTTCAGCCCATGTTTAAGGTTGAACTAACATTTGATTCTTCAAGAATAAAGAAAAAAGGCGCACCTCATCCTATTTACGACCTAAGATATTTGTGCAACCGTAGAATTCGAGTCGAGGAACCTTTAAAACGAGCCGATCCTCCCCAATGTACAAATTGTCAGGAATTTGGACACACCAAGGCATACTGTAAATTACCGGCCGTTTGTGTCAGATGTGGCGATGTGCACAAGTCCGTTGACTGTCCCCATCCTAGAACAGATACTGGCGTAAAAAAATGTAGCAACTGCGGTGAGAACCATACAGCAAACTACAGGGGTTGCCCTGTATGTAAGCACATGAAAAAATCAAACAATGTTAATAAAACTCCAACATATGCAAGCTATATTCCATCGCCTTTCCCAGGCTTAAGAACTGTATCTCCTACGGAAAATGCTAGTTCTAGCGACCCAAACGTAAACCGAATCCCAAAGAATACAATTCATCCAAATATGTCATACGCCCGTATGACAAGAAATGGTAATTCGTTACCCCCTCAATTTCCCCTCGAAAACTCAATAGAAAAATTAATAGAAACTATGAATTCATTCATGTTGAATATGCAAAGCATGATGCAAAAAATGATGAGAAATCAAAGTATGCTTATGCAACTCGTGTTAAATCAAAAATAAATCCAATGAGAATTTGTTATTTGAATGCAAACGGCCTGAGCCAACACAGAAATGAGGTAGAAAATTTTTTCCGAAACCACTGTATAGATATTTTATTAGTCTCTGAGACACATTTTTCAACCAGAAATTGTTTTAGGATACGTGGTTATTCCACATACGATACTAAACATCCTAGCGGGAGAGCCTGTGGTGGTACAGCTCTTATTGTCCAAAATAAAATCAAACATTATCCTATGCCCGAATATAGGACTGAGCATATACAAGCAACTTCTATCGCTATCACAGGCACAAATCTGGTGATATCGTCGATATATTGTCCCCCTAGGCACAATATTAACAAAGACCAATTCATGGAGTTCTTCTCCACTCTTGGCACAAAGTTTTTGGTAGCAGGTGACTACAATGCCAAGCACACATATTGGGGCTCTCGCCTCACTACTCCAAAAGGTAGACAACTACTTAAATCCATAACATCTGCTAAACTAGATGTAGCTTCGAGCGGTCACCCAACATATTGGCCCTCAGATCTGAACAAAACGCCTGACCTTATTGATTTCGCTATAATAAAAAATATAAGGCGTGAACAATTATCTCTATGTCCATCACTTGATCTATCATCGGATCATTCGCCTACCATTTTGACACTGCTTTACAACAATCATGAAAATGGGTGTGACAGTTTGCCCAATAAGTATACCAACTGGCTAAAATATAAAAAATACGTTAGCTCACACCTATCCGATGGTGTATCGTTACGTACAACGGATGAAATTGAAGCCGCGGTAAACCTATTCACAGACGTTGTAAACAGTGCTGTTAAAGTGGCTACTCGAAAAAGCGCATTCAAAAGAGATAACTCCAATAACCCAATAGGCATCCAAGCGTTAATCAATGAAAAAAGAAGCGTAAGAAGAGAGTGGCAACAATATCGCTCCCCAGCACTGAGAAAAAAACTAAAAAATTGCCAGAAGAGATTGAAATCAGCCCTAAAATCAGCCGAGGAAAGTGATCTAAAAATATATTTGCAATCTCTGGATCCAACCCAGAAAACAGATTATAGTCTCTGGAAGGCCACAAAAAATATGCGAGGTCCTGTTGCGCATGAATCCCCAATTCGCCTTGAAAATGGGAACTGGGCAAAAAGCACAGAAGAGAAAGTAAATTCATTCGCAAACTACCTCGAGTCCGTTTTTACACCCAACAGTGATACATCTGAAATCTATCCGCCCGTGATAGATATAATTCCTCGCCCACACTATCCGCCCGTGATAAACGACACAATTCCTCGCCCAATCTATCCGCCCGTGATAGATGATACAATTTCTCACACAATCTATCCGCCCGGGATAAATGACTCAATTCCTCTCCCAATCTATCAGCCCGTGATAGACGACATAACTTCTCGCCCAATCTATCCGCCGGTGATAGACGATATAACTCCACGCCCAATCTATCCGCCGTGATAGATGATTTAATTCGTCGTCCAATCTATCAGCCTGTGATAGATGATATAATTCCTGGCCCAATCAAGCTTAGAATAAAGGATGTTGAAAAATCTGTCAAAGAACTAAAATTAAAGAAATCGCCCTTTTCAGCCTTGAAAATTGTGTTATTTTTATACAATGCAATTCTCCGTGTAGGTTACTTCCCCCTATCTTCCAACTCAAGTCAAATCCTATCGCCCTATAAGCTTACTATCGATACTTTCAAAAATGTTTGAGTCCATTCTCATGAAGAAAATCACACCTCATATAATTTCTCACAATATTATACCTGACCATCAATTTGGTTGTAGAAAAAGTCATAATACTATAGAACAGGTACACCGTATCGTAACCTGCATCAAAAGAGCTTTTGAGAATAAAGAATACTGTTCGGCGTTATTCATAGATATTTCCCAAGCATTTGACAAAGTCTGGCACGAAGGACTTTTGTACAAAATATGCGACCTTCTGCCAATCAACACGCATAAACTGGAGTTATTTGACTAACCGGTCTTTTCAAGTTAAATCAAATGGCATTTTTTCTAGCCCTAAGAAAATAAATGCCGGTGTCCCACAGGGGAGCATTCTTGGCCATATACTGTACGTTATTTTTACGGCAGATATGCCCATAACCAACTTTACGCTCACGTCTACTTTTGCGGACGATACTGCTTTCGTCAGTACTCACAAAAACCCTTCAGTTGCGTCCGATCAACTGCAGTCTCATGTCCGAATCCTAGAAGAATGGTTAAAAAATGGAGAATAATGGAGAATAATGGTGAATGCCTCAAAGTGTACTCATGTTACTTTTACCCTGCGAAGGGATGCAAGTCCTCCAATTTCTATTTTCAATTCACAGATTCCCCAAAAGGATCATGTGAAATACCTTGGAATCCACTTAGATCGGCGTTTGACGTGGTCGCGCCACATAGACTCTAAAGTAACTCAAATAAAACTCAAAACTAATCAACTTCAGTGGCTTATCAGCCAAAGATCTGCCCTAGATCCAGAGTATAAAGTTCTTTTATACAAAACGGTATTGAAGCCAATTTGGACATATGGTATCCAGCTCTGGGGTACAGCGTGCGCTTCAAATGGATGCAAATTACAAAGAAGACAATCGAATATTCTTCGTTTAATTACAGGTGCACCATGGTATATAAGAAACGCTAACATCCATAAGGATCTCAACATGCCAACAGTAAAAGAGGAAATTGAAAAATATTGCCGGTGTTACGTGGGTAAACTATTAAATCATCCAAACATCCTGGCTCGAGAACTACTAAATTTTGAAGGGCATAACCGCCTTAGAAGGTGCTATACGCTGGACATGATTTAAATTAAAACTAATCAAAAATGAAATGAACTTATGAATTCTTAAATTTGAAATGTTAACCTTTTTGTTAAAGTAAAAAATCGTGTAAAGTCTCAATGGTTTATTCGCAATGGCAATAACCCAGAGAATAGTATTTTAGGTTAAGATTTGTCCACTTATTGTTATTTTCATTGTATAATAATGAAAGATTCAATAAAAAAATGTAATGAATTGGAAAAAAAATTGTTTCATTATTATCATTGATAGCATCATCTACCGTTTGTAGGGGGCATAGTAATTGCTGCTGTTCACATTATCTGCGGAGTTATTATTTTTGGGGTCTTTTCCCTTTCATTTTCACAAGATGTGCATTCACATCATCACTTTAGTTTAATATTCGTTTATTGTTGTTGTTATAACGGTTTTTATTGTTTTCTTATTTTTAAATTGTTGTTACACAAAATGGTTATGATGTTTGGGTCTGCTTGAATAATCCCATTCCCCACATCATGGCCAAGATATCGGACCTCTGTCACATACAATTTACTCTTCTCTGCTTTAATTGTAAGTTACTCTTACTCTTCTCTGCTTTAATTGTAACACTTCGCCACTTCCAGTATCTGCTTATGAATTCAGCCCTAGGCAGACGACTCAGAATGCCGTCTATTTGAGGAAGTGGATAGCCTTCGCCTATCGTTACAGAATGTAGCTTCTACTCTCTAAACACAGTCTGTTTTTCCCTGGCTTTCGGTGTAAGACAACGGTTGACGACAAAGCACTATTCGACTCCTCTATCACACCCATACTTAACATCCGGTCTAGTTCCTCGTATTTCAACTTTTCTATGGCGGTAGATACTGGAAATATATCTCTGTCTGTTATCCTAGATAGGAAACGGATGTGTCTAACAAACCAATAAACTTTTTCCCCATCACAACTATTTCCGCATATGGGCGAACATCGCCTGGAAACGGAATAACTCCTTTTACAGGATTTGACATTTCTCCAAAACTTCCGTATACGCTGGCTTGATCTTTTAGGTTCGGATTTGTCTCAAAAATTCTGGCTTGTACCTCATTGTAGTTTCGTTCTGGAAACGGTATCAAGGGATTTTGGCCCTTATTCACGATACAATTTTGCCTATCGGTGGTATTTTGGTTTTTATTAATGTGTTGGTTACTTTGGGTTTTGGCCAATAACGGTTTTTGTCTAAATGTGTGTGGTGCGCCACACCCACAGCAAAATATAGTACGCTCATCAACACAGTCTTGGTTCCAACAAACTAGGCCAATTTCAAAAACGGCACCATGACTACTCTTACTACCAGCAATATTTACTCCATGCTTTCTACGCATATCCTGAAGAAAAAATGCACGTCGCGGGAAATTCCACGAAGCTGACTAACTGAATCGACAGAATTATTCAGAATCTCGTGTTGTATTTCCGGTAGTGAATTCCGCCGTAAAATTTCGACTAACGTCTTGTCACTCAAGAGTTTATGTAGCCTATCAACCAAATCTATGACCGACCCATAAACAAGTAAGAAGTTTCAGTCGGTTAAACCGACCAAGGTATACCCTTACTTTGTGAGTTATGTAATATGGAATATTACACGAATTATTCTGTCAATACATTACATTGTGCTGAATTATAAGCGTTTATCTGTACTAATATTTAAACGCAATTAGCTATTCAATTTTGGTATAATTTGACCAGTTTGTGTGAGAGGTACAAAAAGGGGCGTGGTGATAACGCCAATTTTTCACAGGTCTATAGGTATTTTAAAAGCGTTACACTGTGCACAATTTTGTAGTATTTTCGTGCATTGGTACTCACACTATAACCATTTAACTTTTTGTACAAAATGCTACCTTTGTGTGGGGGTACCAAAAGGGTCAATAACGCCCAATTTTTACTGGACTGTAGGCACTATAAAAGCATTAAACTGTAAAAAATGTCAAGCATTTTTATGTCCTGGTATTAATGTTACAAGCTGTTAACATTTTGTACAAAATGGTTCCTTTGTGGTACCTTTGGGAGGTACCAAAAGGGGCGTGACAACTTCACCCATTTTTCTCAAGTTGATAGGGACAGATAAACTATTACTATGTGTGGAACTACAGAGGATTCGAATAATTGGTATAGAAGTTATTAGTGAATCAATATTTCAATACATTTTAACCCTTTGTGAGGGAGGTAATAGAAGTTATATATATTTATTCCCGTTGTTCCAGTGTGGAGCGTAGGGCCATTACAAATACATTCCATTCAGATCTATTATAGGCTAATAATTTAATTTTATTCCAAGATTTATTGTATTTCTCAACTTCCCAGTCTAGCTGCCTCTTCCATGTGTGGGAGGGCCTTCCCCTACTTCTGCTGCCCTGAGGGTTCCACTCAATTCCTATCCGCGTTAGTTCATCAGATGGTTTTCTTAACGTATGACCAAGCCAGTTCTACTTTCTTCTCGTAATTTCAGTATGTAAAGGGCTTTGATTTGTGGCTGCATATAAGTCAGCGTTGGTTATGGTATTGGGCCAAAATATGCTCATTATTCTTCTCAGACAGCGGTTTACAAAAACTTGCAAAACGACGCACAGTGGGCTAAAATGGAAAAAAATTTACATAATTTGCCATTTCAAAACCAATTATCGTATGTCGATGAGAGTTTAAGTTCGGAACTTGGGCCCCCTATCTCATACAGGGGCGGAGCTACAGGGCCCTAAATTTGACCACCTCGGGTATACAAAATTTTCATCGGCTTCTAACTTTTGAATGGAATGTCCGATTTGCGTGGCGTGTCTGTGGATACTCCTAGACCCGACCTACAATAAACATTTTATAGCTTGAAGATATCTTGAATAGTTTCCGAGATATGTGAATTTTAAATTTGAATTTTTAATTTTTTCGCCGACGTTGCCTTGGAGTTTACCCAATATCATAGTCAAAAGTTTACCGATTTTGTTCGCGTGTTTTGTTATGGATTGCCAATAAAATTTACAATATCATGAAAAAAGAATCGATAAGATATGCCGAGAAATAAGAAAGTTATGGACCTATAAAGTCAAATTTTTGAAACAATTTCATTTTTGGAGATTTTTTGGCGAAAAAAGTCCAATTCGTATTTAGGTCTTGTAGAAAAAGTTTGTTACACAAAGTATATCATTTTAAAGGAGACATTTCACAGAATCTGTTAGAGAAAATTCGATCCTGTTCTATCTTTAATAAGAAAAAGATGGATATGTTACCGATCTTTGACATGTGACAATCCTGAGGAATCCTGAGGATTAGCATTATCTCCTAGACATGGATTATTCAGATTATTTTACAGAAATCAAATAATAAAATATATATTACAGAAATAAAATAAGAAAATAAATTATTTTTCTCAAGAAGTTGGACTTTCGCTTACAAAATGGGCATACACAAATTTAAGGCAACAAGAGTCACACCAACATATTATAAAGGCCGACATCTTTTATCCTTCTTACTCAATTTTATGATTGTTCATCTTACTAAATTTTATTATTGTTTGATAAAAACATGTGATCTACAAGGATGGTAGGGAAAAATTAAAAAAAAAATATTTTTCATATAGGCAGAAACGTAAGCGAAATAAAATTCTTAAAAATGTATATATTTCGATGAATTTTTTTTAAAAGTTTTGTATTTTAGAAATTTAGAATTAGAATTAGAATTTTAGAAATTAGAAAAAGGAACATGCGGAAATTTCCTAATTCCCAAAAAATACATCAAAAATCCCCAAAAATGGGATTTTTTACTTTTAGTCCTATATCTTCGATATGAAAAGCCGCGCTCGGGATTCCCTTTGCAGTCGATTTTGTTACACCCTAAAACAAATAAATAATAAAAACATTTTAAAATTTAGCTTTGCGATTGGACAAAATCGATAAAATTTTTGAAATTTATGTAAAAAAAAGGTCCAAATCAAAAGGCAACCACCCTTCTCTGACACCTCTTGTTAAAAACTCCTTAAACCAAAAGGATCGATAGGCCGAGCTTTTGCTGTCCCTGTGTGTAATGAACACCGAGATTTTGGCTTCGTATTTTCTCTAACAGATTCTGTAAAACGTCTCCTTTAAAATGAGTATAAATTTGATATACTTTGTGTAACAAACGTTTTCTACAATGCCTAAATGCGAATTGGACTTTTTTCGCAAAAAAATTTCATTTTTATTTTTTCAAAAATGTGACTTTATAGGGCCGTAACTTTCTTATTTCTCGACATATCTTATCGATTCTTTTTTCATGATATTGCAAATTTTATTGGCAATCCATAATAAATAAAATCGGTAAACTTTTCACTGAGATATTGGCTAAACTCCAAGGCAAAGTCGGCGAAAAAATGAAAATTTAAAATTCACATATCTCGGAAACTATTCAAGATATCAAATGTTTATTGTAGGTCGGGTCTAGGAGTATCCACAGAAAAAACGCCACGCAAATCGGACACTCCATTCAAATTCCGATGAAAATTTTGTATACCCGAGGTGGTCAATTTGTCCACTGACAAAGTATTTGGAGTACCAGTAAATTTGAGCCTCCAGTTCAACATGATTTGGCTAACCTTGTCTGGACGAAAAACCAAATCAGTAACTGTATTACAAACAGCTGTATGGGAGCGATTTAACAAATTTCCTGCCTAAGAAAAATCTAATCCTTGGCTTGTGCTATGACGGCTTTCAGCGGCTGCCGGTAAACCTATTGCCTTTTGAGTTGATGTACATGGTGAAAAATCCTTCGCAACATTGGTACCACAAATTGGGTACGTAGATATAGTTCGGATGTAATTTATTATTCATAGCTTGTGAATAAAAAATAGTTCAGTTTCCGCTGAACTAAGATATTCCGTGCTACGTCGGACAGACATGATGTGAACCAAATGTATAAGTACGGCAATGAAAAAACTATATCTGTCTCTCGCGAATGAAATGAATCGAAAGAAATTCAAATAAAAACTCAATAATATTTTTAATCTGCAAACACCGGTATGAAATTAGGAGATAACAAAAATATATAAAATATTTTTGGATAAAAGCAGAAGAAAAAATAAATGAAACAGAAAGAATAGAAATCAATAAGAGAATTTACACTGGATAAGAATATCATCTTTAACAATCTTATATTCCAATTGCAAAATCCGAAGGGCAAACAATTCAGGTTTCTAATATTGTCATGGCACGATGACACCAAAATTCTGAATTCTCATAACTACGAAGAAACCAAATATCATTCCGCAAAGACAAGGTTGGACGTATATTACTCTAACCGGTTATATTCGAAAGCACTACTGCTTCTATCGAATTATAAATTGTAATGAAATCATAACATACAAGGAAATAGAAAGGACAATTTAAAGATGTTAAAATAAAAAAGGAGGTTGAAGCCGAACAGGAAATTTAAAATATATGTCACAATTAAAACATAATATGTCCTTTCCATCCTGTTCGGGCCCCATGTTGGGCACCATTAAAATGTAGCATGCAACTTGAGTTTACTCGAAGAATTATTCAACTGGAACCTGGTAGTCGGTAATCAGTCCGGAAAATTTAATTTAATTAATTTAAAAATCAATCCCTCGTGCCAGTAAAACCAAGCCGGTGGACTTTTGTTGCTCAAAATTTGATTTGACAATATTTCTTATTCTAACTAAGGGATGTATCGTGTTAAGTTCCCTGCGAAACCCAAACTGTTAGGGAGGCAAAATGTTATTATCGTCTACGAAGTCTGTATTTTTTCCTTTATTACTTTCTGTAGCACCTTGCTACAGACAATAAGCTAATGGTATGGTATGAGGATGGGGAATCTGAGGGTTTATTGGGTTTCTTAATTGCAATGATTTTCGCTTCTTTAAATTGGTCAGGGAAATTACCTTACTTAAGACAGCTATTTATAAAAATTGTCAAAAAAAAGTATACCCTTTTTCGGAAGGGATTTGAGGCAAATATTATTATATATTATTATTCTGGCTTTTAGTGACTGAATTATAGAAGCCATATTGTCATAAGTTGTTAATCCCTGATATCGTTCCAAGTTGAATTTAAATGCGCAAATAGTGTCTGTTATTTGAATCTCTGTTGTCGGGTCTGTTAAACCCGCAGATTAGGTGTGGTTATTTGAAAAGGTTTCGCCTAATATTGGGAACTTTTTCCTAAGGATTTTCGTTAAATTCCAGAAGGGACAAGATCCTTTGTCTAAAGAAGATAGCAATTGGTTCCATGACGAATTTCTGAATTTTTCGATCTGCCATTTTATTACAGAATTCCAAGTCTTGAATTCGTAGTAGTCACTTGTGTTCATATACCGGATCCAATTTCGCCGATGGTAGTTGCGTCTTTAATAATTCTTGGCAACTGTTTGTTGAAATTTCTCCTTCGTTTTAAAGATACGCTATCAGCAATTGCTTGATTTAGTGTTGTAATAAAATGTTCCCAAGCTGAGTCTATGTGCTCAGTTTTAGAAATTGTGTCGTCTAAAGGAAGGACAAGATGTCTATTTATATATCTTGCGAAACGATGCCAATTTTCATTTTTAAAATCTAAACGCTGAAATTTTGTATTTTTACATCGACTTTTCATGGATATTCTAACGGGTAGGTGGAACATAGCTCGTTTATTACTTCAGCCGAGGAAAAATTGCCCGCACTGTTCTTGATGAAAATATCCAAGGATGAACTTTGCCGATTTTGCTTTGAGCTGTTTCCAAAAACGTTCGTCCTCAGGATGATCACATTTCATCCCTACGATGAATCAAATTTTATGATTATATTTTATATAATTTCCAATTTTTTTATTATACATCTCACCTTCTTCAGCCCAGTAATTATTTAAAAAAAATACAACCTCCTTCACTTTCTCGTCGCAAATATGTTTTCGGGTTGTTAAATATTCACAAATTTTCTCCCACTTTTCATCGCATTGCAACATTGTAGAGGCAGTGCTATGACTGACTCTGAGGTCATGATCGATCTGTAAAACATTTATTAATATTGAAACAGAATTAGAAGTAGTTTAAATAATAATTTTGAGATATATACATTCAATTTAAATCCATTTGAACCTTTCTACTTGGGCCACATCTTTAGCATTAAATCGTTCACTAATTGGTTTAGCCTGTATTTGAGCTAATATATTCCCCTCCGTTTCTGGAAATAGAATAGAAATGCTAGGTATAAATAAAAACGGAATGCTTGGGGAAAAAATGATACTTTATAAGTTATTAAAATGGTCTTGAGCGCCCCAGTAGGTGAGTTGGTAGCGTACTCGCCTATGAGTTTGGGGGTCGTGGGTTCGATTCCTACCAGAGGCTCTGGTCTGTCGCTGCAAACATTTAGCCATATGGTCTTTGTAACTCGGCATTTCCCTGGACCTTAAAATTAGAATATAAATTTACTTTGTATTGTAATTCATATAAATAAATAAATAAATAAATAAATAAAATGGTCTTTGTCTTTATTATGTGCCAACATTCTTTGCACATCCACCACCTCATCCTCAAGGTCTACCAACACAGTTAAAGCTGTCGCAATGTTCAAATCAGAAGGGGTGTGTTAAATATACATATGCCTGTTAAAAGACGAGCCATTCATCCTGGTTCGTAAGTAAATGATAGCGTTTACAATTTTTAAAACATTCATATTTTTTTTCAAACACTAATGTAAACAAGTAGCATTTCATTATCACTAACTGTTTTATTTTCTAAAATTTTCTCTTTTCAACTCAAACACTTCTTGCAGCACAACACGTCGCACAGTGGAATATTTTCACACAAGACGCAACAAAAATTAGAAGGAATTGAGCTAGAGCTTTGGTACATATCACTCATTTCGCCTAATTAGCTAAAAACCAATTTTTCGCTTAAATCCGCCCATAACCACGGCTACTTCCCACATAACCTAAAATTAAAAATCTTGGTATTTTTCTCTATTTAGCATTTATATTATTACAAATCACTTGTAGAGATTGTATTTGAGTCCTCAATTATATAAAAATTACAAGTGCCACGCCCAACGCCCATATATTAATTTAAATTTTATACGATGTTGGAAATTACAGGAATTTTTTTATAAAACGCTTTGTATCTTTTGTTCGATGTAAATCAGTACATAGAACAAAGTATATACCTAAAGCGCAATATATTAGCTCAACATTTGCAAAAAAATCATGATGAAATAGTTTACAGTTTTTTGTTAATTAATCAATCATTCCAACTATCCAGAAAAAATCATCATTGATTTAGCAATGTGTTCATTAATAATACGTCATTTTTAAAGCATACTTTTAGGAATATGTTGAAAGGGCACACAAAGAATGAGACATGTACATATATATACATAGTAGATTGGCAAACAAATGTTCGCTTATATGAATATTTACCTCGTTCATGTCGGTTGCCGTTTAATTCGGTCTGTAATCGTTGATGTAAACTGAGATACTCTTTCGGCTCAAGACCAACTTGCTTTTATACATGCTTTATATGCTTTTTGTCAATTTAACATTTAACATTTGCCCCTTAAGGTATGCTTTGGTAATGTTGTTCAATACATAGCAACATGGACTAAAAATAACGAATTTTGGATTGTTTTTTGCCGAGTAGGTTTAACCATTTCGTTAAATAAATCAACATAGGCAGGTATAGGCAGAATTTTCTTTTCGCAATGGTTAACTAAGTCCCTAGTTTATAAATTTTTGTTAATGACAAGACCTCGGTCGGCCTCGGAAGTATAGTTTTATCCTGGAGAAAATGAAACACCCTGATTTTTGGCAACTTGCAAGTAAACCACAGATTAAATAGGAAAATGACAACACAATTATATTTTTTTTAACACAAAAAACTCTTCAAAAGGTTCTGTATAGTATGACTTAAACGAAGTTCCAATGCGTTTCATAGTTTCGGAGATATGGGCTTACAAAATACTCTCTTAAATGATAAACTTTGGAACCATTGTACCATTTATGAATTTCAAATGCTTGTACCGCGACATTTCGCCAAGATATCGGCAAAACCTTTAAAGATTTAGTTACTTGGAATGTTCTTTACAGATTGGAATCAAACATTTTGAGATTGGGCCTCATGAAAATTGGGAGTTTTTGCCGCTCATAATACACTGTGCGTCGTCGTTCTCAACTTCAAACCTATTAAGATGACAAATAAAGAAATATCATGATCAACCCTCCAATACGAAAGACAAAAAAGTACTGTCAAACGACGAACAACCACATTGCTCACACTTTGTTTCTCCTACTCTTCTTAAACCAGTCGCATTTCTCGCTCCTCACACTCACCTTCCACTTCTTGTTGCTGCGTACATGTTAAAAACAAAACATGTCGTTAAGCTTAATGCAAGCAAGAGTAAGACAGAGCAAGAGCATATTCATACATATGAATGACATATTAATTATGTATTTTGTAACGTCTGCATTGCTTTGTTGTCTCATGTCTTACGGTGTTTTGCGTAAGACGTTGCTGTTGCCATAAAGGGTAAATAACTCGATCATTCTCATGATGAATTAATAATCTTATCGACGAACAGTGTTCGTCTCTAATTATGACATTTTTAAATTAAACTTTTACACCAAATTATTTAACTAAAGTAGTCAAAACACATATAGAACAGCACAAACTTTAAATGTATTGCTTCGTTTTATCATATTTTCATCAAAATGGTGAAATAAATCTTTTCGACGAGGGTATAAAACCTTATCGTTCCCTCGACGAGCTTCGAAATCTCCAAAAACATGGGTTGATGAACGTGTTCATTCTGTTGACGTACAAAAACATCGCATGTACGAAACTTTTCGTCACCGATATGAAGATATATTGCCGAAAGTGATTCGTCGTGGTGACGAACGGGTTTTCTTTCAGTGTATATTTGCCACTTCTGCTAAGTTTGTGGATATCTGACGCAAACATTTTTTTTCGTGTGCTATAAATGCCAACCCGGTCACCTGGAAAATAGCAAGAAAATATGTTTATATCCCGTCTGTTTATTGCCGTCACAATTTGCACAGAAAGTCTTCACATTGCATCGACTTGAGCCATGACCGTACATCTGGGAATTATGTTATTGGGTAATACGCGTTTTTTTGGAAGTTTGAAAATCCCACTTGACTTTGAAATAGTCCATCACCGACTGATTTTGTCTTAATTCTGCCATGGTCATTGTCTTGCGTTTAAAATATACAGCGTAGATGCTGGGTCATGTGTTTCCGGCCCAAATAGCAATGCTTTGTAAAACTCATATTTATCTTTGAGGGAATAACTCATTACATTATATAAATTCATTGATTGAGGAAAATATATAAGCCCAATTGAAATTTTTAAAATAATGATTTTATTTATTTACAGATTTCAAGTATTTCTTCAATTTTACAATTAAGAATTGTTATAGGTGGAATATATGTTTTGGTTTCACTTGTTACATTATTATAATTGATATCATCATCTACCGTTTGTAGAGGAACAAAGTAGTTGCTGCTGTTCGCATTTTCTGCGGAGTTATTATTTTTGGGTCTTTTCCCTTTCAGTTTCACAATATGTGCATTCACATCATCACTTTGGTTTAATGTTCGTTTTATGTTGTTGTTGTAAAGCTATTTATTGTTTTCTTATTTTTAAATTGTTGTTACACAAAATGTTTATGGTGCTTTGAAGAAAATTTACAAAACGATACAGTTTGTAGTAATAATAGCAAACACGTCTAGCGATAGCGAACGCTGATCATTGACTGACTTAGAAGTTAAATTAATTTAAAATGTAAATTTAAAAAAGTCAAAAAGTTCAGTGCTAAACAATTGACATTTAAAAAACATTGAATATGTTTAAAATGTAAACCATTTTTAAATTACCTTTTTAATGGTATATTACCTTTTTAATGACTGTAGAAACGTGGACAAATATTTTAAACTATTACTAAAGTTGTCCTTTTTTTATTTTCAGGCAGATGATCACAACATTCCTTTTCATTACTCAAATTGGATTTTGTTGCGTTTACTTTTTGTTTGTAGCTCTGAATGTTAAAGAAGTTATAGATCACTATTTCATAAAGTTGGATGTTCGTATTTATTTAATGATAGTATTAATTCCCATGATACCTTTGAATTTGGTCAGGAATCTGAAATATTTAACTCCAGTGTCCCTGTTCGCAGCAATTTTGACGGTAACTGGTTTGGCGATATCATTTTTTTACATGTTACATGACTTGCCAAGTACGGATTCAGTCAAGCCTTTAGCTTCATGGTCAACGCTACCACTGTATTTTGGAACAGCTATATACGCCTTTGAAGGCATAGGAGTTGTCTTACCACTAGAAAATAATATGAAAACACCTGAAGATTTCAGGGGAACTACTGGGGTCCTTAATACGGGTATGGTTATTGTAGCTTGTTTGTATACATCGGTCGGATTTTTTGGGTACTTAAAATATGGAGACGGTGTTAAAGGCAGTATTACATTGAATTTGCCCCAGGATGAAATGTATGAAAACTGTTATATAATATTATTGAAGTACTCTCTGATTAAATGTTTTTGGTATATAGATTGTCGCAATTGGTACGCATAGCTATGGCTGTAGCAATTTTTTTGTCATATTCCTTGCAATTTTATGTGCCTGTGAATGTTGTGGAACCAATTGTCCAGAATCACTTTGAAACGACTAGAGCAAAAGAAATGGCGGGAACAGCAACACGCGTAACATTAGTTACCTTCACATGTAAATTATTGAAATAAATATTTGCAATATATACGTTTAATTTGTTATATTTTTTAGTTGTTTTGGCAGCATGTATTCCAAATTTAGGTCCTATTATTTCTCTTGTTGGCGCAGTAAGCAGTTCTACCTTAGCGCTCATTGCTCCACCACTTCTTGAAATAATCACTTTTTGGCCTGTCGGTTTTGGACGCTGCAACTGGATACTGTGGAAGGATATTGCTATATTACTATTTGGTTTATGTGGATTTTTCTTTGGCACATATGCAAGTGTTGCACAGATTTTGAACCCAAGCGTGAACTGAAGTCGATGTCGGTTATTTGAATGAACTGTGCTAGAATAAAATAAAACCAAAGGTAAACATCTGGTAATTTTAATTATATGATTAACGTTTTAACAAATTGAAGATAATGTTGTATTTGTACTGATGTGATAAAACATATTAAACTAAGTTAATGGTTACATAAGGCACAGAAATCGAGAAAGGTCTAAACCACAATGCCGATATATGTCAATGTGCGATTCTGTCGTTTTAAAAATGATTTCAATCAATTCATTTATAGCTGAAATCAAAAAATCAACAAATAATAGTCACCTAAATATAAAACTGAATTATATACACGTTAGGGTTAGGCCGTTCTTTTTCTTATGTCGAAACCTTCATTCCAAAACATGCTAAATCGACCTAGAATGTTGTAAGGGACATTGCATTTTTAAATACTAAATATCAACTGAATTATAAGTTATGCGCAAACAAACAAGGTCATTCAGTTTGCATTATAAAGGAATTCCAAATAAATTTAATAATTTCATAAAACATTTATCGCCTCTCCTGAAAAACTACCTGTTTCGACTTATCATTGTTTGGAATGGACGTATCGATAAATAAACTTGTATACTGTAGTATTTTAATGAAATAATTATCAAAGAAAAATTCCAAAGCAATGCATACATTTATACAAATATAACATACTATAATTTTAATGCCCGGGTTGTCTTTAAACACCGTGATCCAAACTTGGTAAACTTGAAGATATTCTAATAAAAACTCCGTTTAAAACACAATATCAAAACAGTACAATTTGAAGGTAATACAAATTCTAGTATGAAAATCGTTAGCTCTGATAACCACAAACTTATCTATGTAGTGTTCCTTATTATAAGTTAAGTTAAGCCCTACAGCAAAAAAATATACAACTTTTTATTTGCTGTAGGACTTAACGCCGACTTGTCAAATAATAGAAATTTTCAACTAAAAGCCATGAAGGTTCATATTTTATTTGATCACATCTGCACCGACTGTTAATTACAAACCCCGTCTAATATATTTACATATGACAGATAAGTATTAGTAATGTAGTTTGTAAGTGAATATCAGTTACTTCAATTGTTAGTACATGATACATCCTCCCTGTGGGTGGTAACGTTTATAAACTTATTTCTTTGCATTTTTTTTAATTTTTTTCTGAATAGAGAACCTTCAAGAATATTGTGTGCAAATTTGAGGTGAATCGGAGCAAAACTGACAAAGATACAGCAGTCTAAGCAACCGCGCCTCATACGTGACTCAATACATCAGAAAAACTTGAAAGCGTTTTCCCACAACCCATGTTTTCAAAGACGGTGCCCCTCATAACTCAAATACTACTTAACCGATTCTTTTGAAATTTTTTGCACTATTTCTTTGCACAATTTTCGAGGTAACGCTGTCGATTTTTTTTTAATCTGCTTTTTTTTTTTATTTAACAATAATCAATTAGTCGATTTTTTCTCGCAAAAATTTCATTTTTCACTTCAGTGTTCCAAAAATTAAAAAATTTTAATTTATGCACTATTTCTTTGCATAATTTACGAGGTAACGCTGTCGATTTTTTTTAATTTGTTTTTTTTTTTATTTAACAATAATCAATTAGTCGATTTTTTCTCGCAAAAATCTCATTTTTCACTCCAAAGTGTTCCAAAAATTAAAAAATTTAAATTTCGAAAAAAACTCGACAGCGTTTCCTGGCTATAACGATTATCTAACTAACTAAACTTAGTTTTTTAATTTCTGATGATCCGGTATCGAGATATGAGGGGCACCGCAATTCAACTTTTTTTCGAGGCGCTACCGCATAAATGCTGTGGTTGCAATATTTTTTAATTTTTTTTATGAAAATTTTACACAATAAACTTTGAAAGTTATACTTTAATGAACCATTGGTTTCAATGAAAAAATTTAAACCGTTTCGTCACAAAATAATCATCAAAATTTGCCTTTTTTGCACGTACAAATATATACATACGTGGTATTTTCAACAAGTGTATAGAAATAAAACCAAGTAAAAGAAGTTCAATCTTGTGTAACATAAAGAAGATTGTGGAGGACCACATAGAAAGGGAATTGAGTCCCACAGAAGGCTGCATTGGAAGCTGGAAATCTTCCAGAAAAATTGGACAAAGCATTCGCGGGTAAGGCGCAAGTTTGAAAACGCATTAAGCATCTGCCTGAATTATGAGATTTTCGTTGAGAATATCTGAGGACTTTTTATCATATCATTATTTTGGGGTAGCCTTGGTACATTGAGCAAATTATTCCTTCAGTTATAAACCCTAAGAAAAAGTAATTTCTCTTGTATATTTTTGGAAAAATAACTATCAAAAAATAATCTTCCGAAAACAAATAATATTGACAATGGGATATTCCAATTACCAATATTTTCGGGTCGTGGGTTCGATTCCCACCAGAGGCTCTGGTCTGTCGCTGCAAACATTTAGCCATATGGCCTTTGTAACCCGGCCTTTCCCTGGACCTTAAAATTAGAATATAAATTTACTTTGTATTGTAGTTCAAATAAATAAATAAATAATAAAAATATAAAAAATGTGCACAAAAACGATTTTTCGTATTTTTTGTTTAATTTTTTCTCCGTGAATAAAATTTTCTAATTTCTTCGTCTTACAAAAGAGTATCCTTTGAAAAAATTTCCTGATATAATTCACGAAAAATTACTACTTTCATATTTTGTCAAATTCTGGCAACAATTTAAAAAATATATTTTTTGGTTTCAGGATATATGGGAGGTGTGCGTATCCCTTGAAATAATGCCCTGAAATTTTTCATAAAATACAACTATACATCAAAAATTCATAAAATTCAAAAATTGTCCAATTCTGGCAACAATTTCAAAAAATATGCAAGTTTTTGTTTCAGGATATATGGCGTTGCAACCCGTTGGACCTATCCTTTGAGATAATTTCCTGAAATTCTACAGAACTATTTCTTATACACAGTTCACAAATCGTACCGAGTTTGGTTCAGATCCGACAATAATTTAAAAACATTATGCAATATTTTCATTTCAGGATGAGAGGGCGGTATGCGTGTCCTATATTTTTTTCTTACTCACAAAAATCACTTGTACCAATTTTCATTCGCCTACGACAGTGCTTCTTACCAAGTTTTTCGTCAGGGCGCATTTCCAAGATACTGAAGATTCCGTGCACCACCAGATAACCAAAATTTGTTAAAATATTATCATATCAAAAATTTCATTAGCAACATTGTTGATTTTAGACTTTAAAAAATGTACGCATTTCAAAATGAAAAGAATTTGGACCTAACTGACTACTACTATATACGAGTATTTTCTAAAAAAAAGCGAATTTCAAATTTTTTTACGTTTTATGTTAAGTTGGTCCAAACGTCCATCAATGTTGACATTATGATTTTTTTGTTTATATTTTAACATTTATAAATGTTAGACGTCTTTTTGTGTGCTTGGCGACTTTTAGCCGCCGGAAAATTAATCAATGAAGCTGTATTGTATTTTGAGTGAAAGTTAAATGAAGATTCATAATTATGGCGAGTATACTTTGAGCAAAAAATTGTATAAGTTGTACTTCCTTACAGAAGGAAGTTCGTGCTCTAGGCGGCTCAGAACATCAATAACCGATGGAAACGTTGAAGCGGTGAAGATAGTGTAGAATTGTCTTTTGGAAAAGTTTCGGTTGGCTCATTTTCAGAAGTTTTGGATATAAAAGTTGTAGCAACTTAGTTGGTTCAGAAATAGCTACATTTTGACCACAACAAAAACTGTTCATGAGCACGATAGGTTGGTTAATAACTACTTCGTACGACTTATTTCTGTTCCAAAAATTCTAAATGCAAATGAAAGGAGGGAGCTTTGCCACGCTTTGGGAGATAAAGACCGCTAGAATACCTTACCAGAATAGTAATTTTTCGCGAGAAATATTTTTCTCAACGACACCAACTAAATATGTCGGTGATGTCTTTGACGTTTGGCATATGATAATTTTTGATTAAAATTGTTTAGGGGCAAGTGGTTGAGAAGCCTGTACGACTAATTTGAGAGAATATGTATCCAATGTTTCCCTTTGTTTCGTTCCTTGGACTGAAGCGTGTATTCCGAAGTCTTACACTTCAAAATCCCCATCGAGAAGACTAACCTCTCTGATTTTCCTGCAAACTTTGTGGTCGAATACTCGTATTACGAAAAAAAATCCTAAACAAAAAACGGATACCACACACCTGGATTCAGCATGGTCGAAAAAGGTATATCCATAGGGATTTATTCCCCGTTACATTTTTAAAGGGCCCATTTCGAGCACAGTGTGTTTAACCAAAATAAGAATGAAACCTAAACCCTATTTCGGTATTTGGCAATTCCGATACGAAACAAAATTTTCCAATTTGTTTCCTGACTATGAATCGAACTTGAAAATGTTAATGTGGACGTCACGGCCCCCCTGATATGCCGCTACGGACCCCCAGTGGGCCGCGGACCACCATTCGAGAAGCTCTGGCCTACGGTAACTCCTTCTATTTTTGGCCAACGTGAAATCACGACACTGTGCGGCGCACTGTGGTTCAGAACTGAATTTTACTGGCCAAAAGTCGAATTTTTTGTCATCGCCGATTTCTAAAATTTTAATGTCATGCAATAGCAAACATATTGAGACTAGGGTAGCCAACAAATTAGATCAAAATATTTATTATTGTGGGCGTGGTGTGCTGCTGAAAACAAATATTTTATGTAATTTTGAAAAAACGTATTTTTTGTGGAAGAAAATAGACATTTTTCGCAAACTATTATCGATAGAGGGTTAATTTTTTGTTACGTAGGTAGGATAGTATTCTCTGAGAAATTGTCAAAAGTATTACTGTATTGTTTACACGTGGTTTGTTATAACATATTTCCACAGGTACTATATTTTTGTCAAATTGGAATTTTAGTGGAATGAAACTTTTTAGCATCAAGAGACTTCATGAAGATTTTGGTACCAGAAGAAAGGTGAAAGTGTCCTCTTTAAGCCAACATATACTTTTGTAGAACAATTTTTTAATTTTAATGAAATTACTCGGGAAAAAATGTATTGCTCTTTTTATTTTGTGTTGTGTTTTTTACGACATATTTACCAAATTTATGACATCTTAACCCTTTAGTTTTTTGGGTCGTTTTTTATTTTACCTATGTTTATACTACTTATGAACAGAGTATGACACTATACATACATGAAAGAAAAGGATAAAATCCAGTGGTATTCGAATACAAACTCAGTTGCAAAATTATATCCAAGCAGAAACAATCAAATTTTAGAATATTAAAAAATTGCAGAACTTCAGCTATAAAGAATTATCCGATCACAAAAACAATGCACAAAAGCCGAAATTGTTGAAAAGTTTTAAAGTCCTCTGAGAACAAAACGGATTATTAAGACTATTCCAACTCCAAGCGATGAAAAACAGGCTCAGGTTGCGTGCGATTGAAAAAGGCTCAAATCTGTATTCATCATATCATCACATACTTGCTGCTAAAAAGGACTGTTTGCCACCAACGGACACTATTAAAATCAGCTCAACGCTTGGTACAATCATTTAAAGGACGTGATTTGAAGAAATATGGGAACTGCAAGTTAACTCTCTTTTGCAAATGGGGATGTGATGGTTCTTCTAGACAAAAACAATACAAACAATCTGTATGTGAAAATACTTCAGACGCAGATATGTTCATGTTGTCATTTGTGCCATTGCGATTGATAAAGTATTTGGAAGACTCGGAACCTTCGACCAGTACGATGCAGACAAAGGATATTTGGAAAAATCAAACACCATCTTCTACGAAATACTGCAGACCAATCAAATTTGAATTTAAAAAAGAAACGCATGATACCATTAAAGAAGAAGTCAATGATATAAGAACCCAAATTACAAGACTGCAGCCATTAGAAGTATACATTGAAGGCCAGACAATTCAAGTTAACTACCAATTAGTGCTAACGATTATAGATGGAAATGTTGGCCAGGATTTGACTGACACAAAGGCTTCATCCAGCTGCATTATATGTCAATATACATCAAGCAAATTAAACCAAGTCCCGGAAAAATCAGTAGATAATACTGATGCATATGAATTTGGATTATCGCCACTACATACAAGAATACGATTTATGGAACCCATACTTAAAATCTGTTATGATTTGGATTTTGGGCCTACAGGATCAATAAGAAACAATGACACCAACAAGGATTTAAGAAATTTAAAAGTTGATTCTAGACCAACCGAAACAAGGATCAGGCAATATCAATGATGGGAATACAGCAAGAAGGTTATTTTCTGATCCCGAAAAAGCATCTGAAATAACTGGTGTTGATATAAATCTCATTTCAAGATTTAAAACAAATATCGATGTACTTGAGTGCCATAAACAAATTGATGCTTAAAAAATTTTATGAATATACCAAGGAAACTGCACGAATATATAATACCAAATATTCATGGAGAAATATGTCTGCAACAGCTCACAAAATTATTTATCATGGAGGAGATGTCATTAAGCATCATTTGGTACCAATCGGAGATCTATCAGAGGAAGCCCAGTAAAAAAGAAATAAGGATTACAGGTTTTATAGAGAGCACAATACTAGAAAAATATCTCGAAATTGTACAAACGAAGATCTATTTAATATTTTGTTGGCAACCTCAGATCCCCTCATCCCCAGCATTCGAAGTCAATGGAAAGTGGAACATTGGGACTTAGATGAAGATGCAAGAGGGCTGCTAGAAATAATACGGAACAAAATATGGTATATTTGCAGGCAATTTTTCAACCGAACAAATAAAAAAATATAATTTACTGTTTTTTTTTACATATATAAGCAAAAAATAAATGATTTCCCTTAATGTTGTTCAAATACAAAATATAAAAAAAGTTTGCTATGCAAGGTGTACCGAGGAAATTTTTTTTGTCAAAAATTTTTTTTTTTTAGTTTTGCAAAATTTATTATTAAAATGGTTTATTTATCAACGTATGACATTCTCTTAATAACTAAAGAAGATGAAAACAAAAAAACCCCCCATTTCCATGCTAAATATTAAAATTCAATTCAAAAGTTCAACTTTGACCTTGAATTCCTCAAAAACTGCTGACCCGATTTTATTGAAATAAAATCTGGGGAAAAGCTTAAGAAGTTACCCGTCGAACAAAAAAATTACTAAAATATCTCTATCGGTTCCAAAGATACAGAGTTTTGGCCAGTAAAAAACGATTCTGAACCGCTGTGCCGCGCATAATAGCTCCGTCATCTCGTCGGACTATTACGACCTTTTTGTGATCGGTTCCATTATCTTTTCAGTGTACAATAAACCATCGTCTGTATTATAGATCATGACTTTTTCACCCGTAGCGTATGTTCTTGATTCTTTGGCTTCCTTGTCGGCACGATGTTTTTGCTTTTAGATGTTTTTGCATTTATAACGAAATACTTCCGAAACTGGCGTTTCTTTACCTTTTTAAGCGCATCTTCTAGTTCGTTGCACCAAACCCATTCTACATCCTTCTTCAGTAGAACTCTAAGGGGTTCCGTTAGTTGCGAGAGGTTTGGTATAAATTTGCCTATATATGTGACCATTCCAAGTATACGTGATAACTCTTTTTTATTTCAAAGAGTCTTGGTTCTATATGGTCTCGACTTTGGTTTTGTCCACTTCAAGTCCATTGCTCGTGAGTATATGACCCAAAAACTTAACACGTTTTGCGTTGAAATGTATTTCGCTATTAACAGTCTTTGATAATTTGCAGTACCTTTTCCGTAAGCTGTGTGTTCTTTTCCTTTGTATTTGCGTAAATCAGTTTGTCGCCCATTGCCACTTCGACGCCTGATTTTTCCTTTGTTTGACCACTACCATGGGCGATACTACTGGTGTTGGTTTAAATGTTTGTTTTATTATATCATCACTGAGCATTTTCCTTAGTTCGGCCTTCACATGCTTTCTTAAAGTCAATGGTATTGATCTTGCTGGGTATATTTGAAATTTAGGTATTGCAACAATGTCAATATCGTTCGTATTCATAGTCTTTCAGGCAACCGATACCTTTGAATACATCGTTGTACTTAAATTTTACAAGAGAATGCATGTCTTTAATTTCTATCACCCTTATAATCAAGTTTTCTTTTTCACAGGATGATTTGCCCAGCTCTGGTGAGACTTTTTCATTTTTTACTAAGAATTTTACACATGTCTTTCTATCCTTTATTTTGCAATTTAATGTCAGTTTTCCACATGAGAAATCGCTATAAGAAATTATTTTTGACACATTCGATGTTTTCATTGCATATTTTATCTGTTCAACAATACTGTAGGGTGAAATATTACACTGTGCTCCGGTGTCCAATTTTACTTTGAATTGTTTATCACCCACTTTTATAATTTCTGTCCACTCGCTGTCTATTTAATTCGCATTGATGCTCTCCTTTTCTTTTGATAAGCTGGGCAACTTCTTCTTGCATGTGCCATTCTGCAACATTGAAATTTTTCACTCTCGATTGTTCCCGTGTTATCACTTTAAAATTGTTTGTGCGGTTTATTCTAGCTTACTGCTACATCCTTTTGAGCGTTTATTTTGCATATTTGTCGCCTGCAGTGTTGCTATCTCGCTCGCCTTAGATATTCTGGCGGCTTTGTCGAATGTGTAGGAATAAAATTAATGACGACACATTCTTAAATTAAGTATGCGACCTCGGCATTAATTCAATTACAATTTTCATTAAAATAATGAACATTCACATGTTTTTTACGAAATTTTCTTTAATGTAAATTTTTTTGAATTTGAATTAATGACAATCTAATCATTAGTTTTGTGTACGCCCTTCTTTAAATGTGACAATCCGCATTATTTTAAGTAATATTTCAATACTTTTAGGGATTTTCTATATTAAAACAATGACGTAGGTATGTCATAGTTTTAATGCCGAATCGGACTTAATTGACAGCATGAGATATTTGAGTAAGTAATTTAAGGCTATGCTCCCCTTAAAGGAAAGGTTGTCTTGGTAATAAATTGTATGACTCTTGCCATTATTTTTAAGAATACATACTTTTGAATTACATACATTTCTCTCTTGGAGAATTAGAGTTGTTTGTTAATGTGTGAGTCTATAATTGTTATGGAATGTCTTCTAGCTCCTCGCTCTCTGAAACAGAAAATAACTCTGTTGTTCGTTTTCTTTTAAATTGTCAGTTATTTAGAAGCGATAGAGGAAATATGTAAGTATACGTGCATACAAAAGTGTAATTTTATTTACGTATGTATTTTACTTTTCCATATTGTACCGAAAATAATTTTATTATGGTCTGTTAGAGGTTATTTTAATGAAAACATTGTTAAAAATATATATCTGAAACAAATAAAAGTAATGTGTGGACATAAATAGATTGGCAAATCTCTTAGCAACAACAACAAAGGATATAAAAAAGGCATACATATATGTAGGGGTTTCGTGTGTATTGATTACATATGTGTGTGTGTATGTATGTGGTTGTGGCTTGATGATAACCCTGTAGGAAATGCCATTAGTAAAATTTTAGTGATTTACTTGTGACATTGTCAGTAGTACTACAGACAAAATGTGCCCCTGCCCATGTAATCTCCTATAGACATTTAACATTAGCTGTCGTTGAAAAACCACCAGTAGACATTTGAACCAAAGATTCAGCAGTAAATGTTAAATGTCAAAGTAAACCATATGTAGACATTTGCACCAAAGATTAACTAGTAAATGTTAAATGTCAAAGTTAACCATATGTTGACATTTGGAACAAAGTTTCACTAGTACATGTTAAATGTCAAAGTAATTCATATAGAGACATTTGTACCAAAGATTCAATAGTAAACTTTAGTGACCCTGGTCTACATCTGGATACTGTGGAAGGATATTGCTATATTACTATTTGGTTTATGTGGATTTTTCTTTGGCACATATGCAAGTGTTGCACAGATTTTGAACCCAAGCGTGAACTGAAGTCGATGTCGGTTATTTGAATGAACTGTGCTAGAATAAAATAAAACCAAAGGTAAACATCTGGTAATTTTAATTATATGATTAACGTTTTAACAAATTGAAGATAATGTTGTATTTGTACTGATGTGATAAAACATATTAAACTAAGTTAATGGTTACATAAGGCACAGAAATCGAGAAAGGTCTAAACAACAATGCCGATATATGTCAATGTGCGATTCTGTCGTTTTAAAAATGATTTCAATCAATTCATTTATAGCTGAAATCAAAAAATCAACAAATAATAGTCACCTAAATATAAAACTGAATTATATACACGTTAGGGTTAGGCCGTTCTTTTTCTTATGTCGAAACCTTCATTCCAAAACATGCTAAATCGACCTAGAATGTTGTAAGGGACATTGCATTTTTAAATACTAAATATCAACTGAATTATAAGTTATGCGCAAACAAACAAGGTCATTCAGTTTGCATTATAAAGGAATTCCAAATAAATTTAATAATTTCATAAAACATTTATCGCCTCTCCTGAAAAACTACCTGTTTCGACTTATCATTGTTTGGAATGGACGTATCGATAAATAAACTTGTATACTGTAGTATTTTAATGAAATAATTATCAAAGAAAAATTCCAAAGCAATGCATACATTTATACAAATATAACATACTATCATTTTAATGCCCGGGTTGTCTTTAAACACCGTGATCCAAACTTGGTAAACTTGAAGATATTCTAATAAAAACTCCGTTTAAAACACAATATCAAAACAGTACAATTTGAAGGTAATACAAATTCTAGTATGAAAATCGTTAGCTCTGATAACCACAAACTTATCTATGTAGTGTTCCTTATTATAAGTTAAGTTAAGCCCTACAGCAAAAAAATATACAACTTTTTATTTGCTGTAGGACTTAACGCCGACTTGTCAAATAATAGAAATTTTCAACTAAAAGCCATGAAGGTTCATATTTTATTTGATCACATCTGCACCGACTGTTAATTACAAACCCCGTCTAATATATTTACATATGACAGATAAGTATTAGTAATGTAGTTTGTAAGTGAATATCAGTTACTTCAATTGTTAGTACATGATACATCCTCCCTGTGGGTGGTAACGTTTATAAACTTCTTTCTTTGCATTTTTTTTAATTTTTTTCTGAATAGAGAACCTTCAAGAATATTGTGTGCAAATTTGAGGTGAATCGGAGCAAAACTGACAAAGATACAGCAGTCTAAGCAACCGCGCCTCATACGTGACTCAATACATCAGAAAAACTTGAAAGCGTTTTCCCACAACCCATGTTTTCAAAGACGGTGCCCCTCATAACTCAAATACTACTTAACCGATTCTTTTGAAATTTTTTGCACTATTTCTTTGCATAATTTTCGAGGTAACGCTGTCGATTTTTTTTTAATCTGCTTTTTTTTTTTTATTTAACAATAATCAATTAGTCGATTTTTTCTCGCAAAAATTTCATTTTTCACTTCAGTGTTCCAAAAATTAAAAAATTTTAATTTATGCACTATTTCTTTGCATAATTTACGAGGTAACGCTGTCGATTTTTTTTAATTTGTTTTTTTTATTTAACAATAATCAATTAGTCGATTTTTTCTCGCAAAAATCTCATTTTTCACTCCAAAGTGTTCCAAAAATTAAAAAATTTAAATTTCGAAAAAAACTCGACAGCGTTTCCTGGCTATAACGATTATCTAACTAACTAAACTTAGTTTTTTAATTTCTGATGATCCGGTATCGAGATATGAGGGGCACCGCAATTCAACTTTTTTTCGAGGCGCTACCGCATAAATGCTGTGGTTGCAATATTTTTTAATTTTTTTTATGAAAATTTTACACAATAAACTTTGAAAGTTATACTTTAATGAACCATTGGTTTCAATGAAAAAATTTAAACCGTTTCGTCACAAAATAATCATAAAAATTTGCCTTTTTTGCACGTACAAATATATACATACGTGGTATTTTCAACAAGTGTATAGAAATAAAACCAAGTAAAAGAAGTTCAATCTTGTGTAACATAAAGAAGATTGTGGAGGACCACATAGAAAGGGAATTGAGTCCCACAGAAGGCTGCATTGGAAGCTGGAAATCTTCCAGAAAAATTGGACAAAGCATTCGCGGGTAAGGCGCAAGTTTGAAAACGCATTAAGCATCTGCCTGAATTATGAGATTTTCGTTGAGAATATCTGAGGACTTTTTATCATATCATTATTTTGGGGTAGCCTTGGTACATTGAGCAAATTATTCCTTCAGTTATAAACCCTAAGAAAAAGTAATTTCTCTTGTATATTTTTGGAAAAATAACTATCAAAAAATAATCTTCCGAAAACAAATAATATTGACAATGGGATATTCCAATTACCAATATTTTCGGGTCGTGGGTTCGATTCCCACCAGAGGCTCTGGTCTGTCGCTGCAAACATTTAGCCATATGGCCTTTGTAACCCGGCCTTTCCCTGGACCTTAAAATTAGAATATAAATTTACTTTGTATTGTAGTTCAAATAAATAAATAAATAATAAAAATATAAAAAATGTGCACAAAAACGATTTTTCGTATTTTTTGTTTAATTTTTTCTCCGTGAATAAAATTTTCTAATTTCTTCGTCTTACAAAAGAGTATCCTTTGAAAAAATTTCCTGATATAATTCACGAAAAATTACTACTTTCATATTTTGTCAAATTCTGGCAACAATTTAAAAAATATATTTTTTGGTTTCAGGATATATGGGAGGTGTGCGTATCCCTTGAAATAATGCCCTGAAATTTTTCATAAAATACAACTATACATCAAAAATTCATAAAATTCAAAAATTGTCCAATTCTGGCAACAATTTCAAAAAATATGCAAGTTTTTGTTTCAGGATATATGGCGTTGCAACCCGTTGGACCTATCCTTTGAGATAATTTCCTGAAATTCTACAGAACTATTTCTTATACACAGTTCACAAATCGTACCGAGTTTGGTTCAGATCCGACAATAATTTAAAAACATTATGCAATATTTTCATTTCAGGATGAGAGGGCGGTATGCGTGTCCTATATTTTTTTCTTACTCACAAAAATCACTTGTACCAATTTTCATTCGCCTACGACAGTGCTTCTTACCAAGTTTTTCGTCAGAGCGCATTTCCAAGATACTGAAGATTCCGTGCACCACCAGATAACCAAAATTTGTTAAAATATTATCATATCAAAAATTTCATTAGCAACATTGTTGATTTTAGACTTTAAAAAATGTACGCATTTCAAAATGAAAAGAATTTGGACCTAACTGACTACTACTATATACGAGTATTTTCTAAAAAAAAGCGAATTTCAAATTTTTTTACGTTTTATGTTAAGTTGGTCCAAACGTCCATCAATGTTGACATTATGATTTTTTGTTTATATTTTAACATTTATAAATGTTAGACGTCTTTTTGTGTGCTTGGCGACTTTTAGCCACCGGAAAATTAATCAATGAAGCTGTATTGTATTTTGAGTGAAAGTTAAATGAAGATTCATAATTATGGCGAGTATACTTTGAGCAAAAAATTGTATAAGTTGTACTTCCTTACAGAAGGAAGTTCGTGCTCTAGGCGGCTCAGAACATCAATAACCGATGGAAACGTTGAAGCGGTGAAGATAGTGTAGAATTGTCTTTTGGAAAAGTTTCGGTTGGCTCATTTTCAGAAGTTTTGGATATAAAAGTTGTAGCAACTTAGTTGGTTCAGAAATAGCTACATTTTGACCACAACAAAAACTGTTCATGAGCACGATAGGTTGGTTAATAACTACTTCGTACGACTTATTTCTGTTCCAAAAATTCTAAATGCAAATGAAAGGAGGGAGCTTTGCCACGCTTTGGGAGATAAAGACCGCTAGAATACCTTACCAGAATAGTAATTTTTCGCGAGAAATATTTTTCTCAACGACACCAACTAAATATGTCGGTGATGTCTTTGACGTTTGGCATATGATAATTTTTGATTAAAATTGTTTAGGGGCAAGTGGTTGAGAAGCCTGTACGACTAATTTGAGAGAATATGTATCCAATGTTTCCCTTTGTTTCGTTCCTTGGACTGAAGCGTGTATTCCGAAGTCTTACACTTCAAAATCCCCATCGAGAAGACTAACCTCTCTGATTTTCCTGCAAACTTTGTGGTCGAATACTCGTATTACGAAAAAAAATCCTAAACAAAAAACGGATACCACCCACCTGGATTCAGCATGGTCGAAAAAGGTATATCCATAGGGATTTATTCCCCGTTACATTTTTAAAGGGCCCATTTCGAGCACAGTGTGTTTAACCAAAATAAGAATGAAACCTAAACCCTATTTCGGTATTTGGCAATTCCGATACGAAAGAAAATTTTCCAATTTGTTTCCTGACTATGAATCGAACTTGAAAATGTTAATGTGGACGTCACGGCCCCCCTGATATGCCGCTACGGACCCCCAGTGGGCCGCGGACCACCATTCGAGAAGCTCTGGCCTACGGTAACTCCTTCTATTTTTGGCCAACGTGAAATCACGACACTGTGCGGCGCACTGTGGTTCAGAACTGACTTTTACTGGCCAAAAGTCGAATTTTTTGTCATCGCCGATTTCTAAAATTTTAATGTCATGCAATAGCAAACATATTGAGACTAGGGTAGCCAACAAATTAGATCAAAATATTTATTATTGTGGGCGTGGTGTGCTGCTGAAAACAAATATTTTATGTAATTTTGAAAAAACGTATTTTTTGTGGAAGAAAATAGACATTTTTCGCAAACTATTATCGATAGAGGGTTAATTTTTTGTTACGTAGGTAGGATAGTATTCTCTGAGAAATTGTCAAAAGTATTACTGTATTGTTTACACGTGGTTTGTTATAACATATTTCCACAGGTACTATATTTTTGTCAAATTGGAATTTTAGTGGAATGAAACTTTTTAGCATCAAGAGACTTCATGAAGATTTTGGTACCAGAAGAAAGGTGAAAGTGTCCTCTTTAAGCCAACATATACTTTTGTAGAACAATTTTTTAATTTTAATGAAATTACTCGGGAAAAAATGTATTGCTCTTTTTATTTTGTGTTGTGTTTTTTACGACATATTTACCAAATTTATGACATCTTAACCCTTTAGTTTTTTGGGTCGTTTTTTATTTTACCTATGTTTATACTACTTATGAACAGAGTATGACACTATACATACATGAAAGAAAAGGATAAAATCCAGTGGTATTCGAATACAAACTCAGTTGCAAAATTATATCCAAGCAGAAACAATCAAATTTTAGAATATTAAAAAATTGCAGAACTTCAGCTATAAAGAATTATCCGATCACAAAAACAATGCACAAAAGCCGAAATTGTTGAAAAGTTTTAAAGTCCTCTGAGAACAAAACGGATTATTAAGACTATTCCAACTCCAAGCGATGAAAAACAGGCTCAGGTTGCGTGCGATTGAAAAAGGCTCAAATCTGTATTCATCATATCATCACATACTTGCTGCTAAAAAGGACTGTTTGCCACCAACGGACACTATTAAAATCAGCTCAACGCTTGGTACAATCATTTAAAGGACGTGATTTGAAGAAATATGGGAACTGCAAGTTAACTCTCTTTTGCAAATGGGGATGTGATGGTTCTTCTAGACAAAAACAATACAAACAATCTGTATGTGAAAATACTTCAGACGCAGATATGTTCATGTTGTCATTTGTGCCATTGCGATTGATAAAGTATTTGGAAGACTCGGAACCTTCGACCAGTACGATGCAGACAAAGGATATTTGGAAAAATCAAACACCATCTTCTACGAAATACTGCAGACCAATCAAATTTGAATTTAAAAAAGAAACGCATGATACCATTAAAGAAGAAGTCAATGATATAAGAACCCAAATTACAAGACTGCAGCCATTAGAAGTATACATTGAAGGCCAGACAATTCAAGTTAACTACCAATTAGTGCTAACGATTATAGATGGAAATGTTGGCCAGGATTTGACTGACACAAAGGCTTCATCCAGCTGCATTATATGTCAATATACATCAAGCAAATTAAACCAAGTCCCGGAAAAATCAGTAGATAATACTGATGCATATGAATTTGGATTATCGCCACTACATACAAGAATACGATTTATGGAACCCATACTTAAAATCTGTTATGATTTGGATTTTGGGCCTACAGGATCAATAAGAAACAATGACACCAACAAGGATTTAAGAAATTTAAAAGTTGATTCTAGACCAACCGAAACAAGGATCAGGCAATATCAATGATGGGAATACAGCAAGAAGGTTATTTTCTGATCCCGAAAAAGCATCTGAAATAACTGGTGTTGATATAAATCTCATTTCAAGATTTAAAACAAATATCGATGTACTTGAGTGCCATAAACAAATTGATGCTTAAAAAATTTTATGAATATACCAAGGAAACTGCACGAATATATAATACCAAATATTCATGGAGAAATATGTCTGCAACAGCTCACAAAATTATTTATCATGGAGGAGATGTCATTAAGCATCATTTGGTACCAATCGGAGATCTATCAGAGGAAGCCCAGTAAAAAAGAAATAAGGATTACAGGTTTTATAGAGAGCACAATACTAGAAAAATATCTCGAAATTGTACAAACGAAGATCTATTTAATATTTTGTTGGCAACGTCAGATCCCCTCATCCCCAGCATTCGAAGTCAATGGAAAGTGGAACATTGGGACTTAGATGAAGATGCAAGAGGGCTGCTAGAAATAATACGGAACAAAATATGGTATATTTGCAGGCAATTTTTCAACCGAACAAATAAAAAAATATAATTTACTGTTTTTTTTTACATATATAAGCAAAAAATAAATGATTTCCCTTAATGTTGTTCAAATACAAAATATAAAAAAAGTTTGCTATGCAAGGTGTACCGAGGAAATTTTTTTTGTCAAAAATTTTTTTTTTTTAGTTTTGCAAAATTTATTATTAAAATGGTTTATTTATCAACGTATGACATTCTCTTAATAACTAAAGAAGATGAAAACAAAAAAACCCCCCATTTCCATGCTAAATATTAAAATTCAATTCAAAATAAAATCTGGGGAAAAGCTTAAGAAGTTACCCGTCGAACAAAAAAATTACTAAAATATCTCTATCGGTTCCAAAGATACAGAGTTTTGGCCAGTAAAAAACGATTCTGAACCGCTGTGCCGCGCATAATAGCTCCGTCATCTCGTCGGACTATTACGACCTTTTTGTGATCGGTTCCATTATCTTTTCAGTGTACAATAAACCATCGTCTGTATTATAGATCATGACTTTTTCACCCGTAGCGTATGTTCTTGATTCTTTGGCTTCCTTGTCGGCACGATGTTTTTGCTTTTAGATGTTTTTGCATTTATAACGAAATACTTCCGAAACTGGCGTTTCTTTACCTTTTTAAGCGCATCTTCTAGTTCGTTGCACCAAACCCATTCTACATCCTTCTTCAGTAGAACTCTAAGGGGTTCCGTTAGTTGCGAGAGGTTTGGTATAAATTTGCCTATATATGTGACCATTCCAAGTATACGTGATAACTCTTTTTTATTTCAAAGAGTCTTGGTTCTATATGGTCTCGACTTTGGTTTTGTCCACTTCAAGTCCATTGCTCGTGAGTATATGACCCAAAAACTTAACACGTTTTGCGTTGAAATGTATTTCGCTATTAACAGTCTTTGATAATTTGCAGTACCTTTTCCGTAAGCTGTGTGTTCTTTTCCTTTGTATTTGCGTAAATCAGTTTGTCGCCCATTGCCACTTCGACGCCTGATTTTTCCTTTGTTTGACCACTACCATGGGCGATACTACTGGTGTTGGTTTAAATGTTTGTTTTATTATATCATCACTGAGCATTTTCCTTAGTTCGGCCTTCACATGCTTTCTTAAAGTCAATGGTATTGATCTTGCTGGGTATATTTTAAATTTAGGTATTGCAACAATGTCAATATCGTTCGTATTCATAGTCTTTCAGGCAACCGATACCTTTGAATACATCGTTGTACTTAAATTTTACAAGAGAATGCATGTCTTTAATTTCTATCACCCTTATAATCAAGTTTTCTTTTTCACAGGATGATTTGCCCAGCTCTGGTGAGACTTTTTCATTTTTTACTAAGAATTTTACACATGTCTTTCTATCCTTTATTTTGCAATTTAATGTCAGTTTTCCACATGAGAAATCGCTATAAGAAATTATTTTTGACACATTCGATTTTTTCATTGCATATTTTATCTGTTCAACAATACTGTAGGGTGAAATATTACACTGTGCTCCGGTGTCCAATTTTACTTTGAATTGTTTATCACCCACTTTTATAATTTCTGTCCACTCGCTGTCTATTTAATTCGCATTGATGCTCTCCTTTTCTTTTGATAAGCTGGGCAACTTCTTCTTGCATGTGCCATTCTGCAACATTGAAATTTTTCACTCTCGATTGTTCCCGTGTTATCACTTTAAAATTGTTTGTGCGGTTTATTCTAGCTTACTGCTACATCCTTTTGAGCGTTTATTTTGCATATTTGTCGCCTGCAGTGTTGCTATCTCGCTCGCCTTAGATATTCTGGCGGCTTTGTCGAATGCGTAGGAATAAAATTAATGACGACACATTCTTAAATTAAGTATGCGACCTCGGCATTAATTCAATTACAATTTTCATTGAAATAATGAACATTTACATGTTTTTTACGAAATTTTCTTTAATGTAAATTTTTTTGAATTTGAATTAATGACAATCTAATCATTAGTTTTGTGTACGCCCTTCTTTAAATGTGACAATCCGCATTATTTTAAGTAATATTTCAATACTTTTAGGGATTTTCTATATTAAAACAATGACGTAGGTATGTCATAGTTTTAATGCCGAATCGGACTTAATTGACAGCATGAGATATTTGAGTAAGTAATTTAAGGCTATGCTCCCCTTAAAGGAAAGGTTGTCTTGGTAATAAATTGTATGACTCTTGCCATTATTTTTAAGAATACATACTTTTGAATTACATACATTTCTCTCTTGGAGAATTAGAGTTGTTTGTTAATGTGTGAGTCTATAATTGTTATGGAATGTCTTCTAGCTCCTCGCTCTCTGAAACAGAAAATAACTCTGTTGTTCGTTTTCTTTTAAATTGTCAGTTATTTAGAAGCGATAGAGGAAATATGTAAGTATACGTGCATACAAAAGTGTAATTTTATTTACGTATGTATTTTACTTTTCCATATTGTACCGAAAATAATTTTATTATGGTCTGTTAGAGGTTATTTTAATGAAAACATTGTTAAAAATATATATCTGAAACAAATAAAAGTAATGTGTGGACATAAATAGATTGGCAAATCTCTTAGCAACAACAACAAAGGATATAAAAAAGGCATACATATATGTAGGGGTTTCGTGTGTATTGATTACATATGTGTGTGTGTATGTATGTGGTTGTGGCTTGATGATAACCCTGTAGGAAATGCCATTAGTAAAATTTTAGTGATTTACTTGTGACATTGTCAGTAGTACTACAGACAAAATGTGCCCCTGCCCATGTAATCTCCTATAGACATTTAACATTAGCTGTCGTTGAAAAACCACCAGTAGACATTTGAACCAAAGATTCAGCAGTAAATGTTAAATGTCAAAGTAAACCATATGTAGACATTTGCACCAAAGATTAACTAGTAAATGTTAAATGTCAAAGTTAACCATATGTTGACATTTGGAACAAAGTTTCACTAGTACATGTTAAATGTCAAAGTAATTCATATAGAGACATTTGTACCAAAGATTCAATAGTAAACTTTAGTGACCCTGGTCTACATCTTTATAAAGGTGGGCGCAGTACACTTAAACACATATATTTATATGCTCACTTTCTTCGAGGCTGGCCAAACCTTTTATTCATTTAATTAACAAAAAATAATAAATACTGGAATGTACATAAAATTAAATGCATTTAGTTTTGACAATAGTTTTGACAATAGTTTCTCCAACACTTCTCCCGCAACGTCAATTTCGGAACGCCAAAATCTTCAAATTCTCCACAAAATCTTCACTTTCTCCCACAATATGCATTTCGCTGTTTTCTTGCTCACATTGCTAACTTCTATTTTTATATGATTGTTTGTTTTTTTACAAGTCTTTTATAATTTCTTTTACTAATTTTTTATTTTTATAAAATAATTGTTATCATCTTTTTAACACACAAAAATTATTTTCACAAAACGAACGTAAAGTATTTCTACTCGCGCATAAAAGTAAAGTTTACCTTGTTCAATTGTCACTATAGAACAAGTGGTGACATAGAGACATATTACCCTGGCTGACTGCAGGGTAAGGGAAAGAAATAGAGGTTGTGGATCTTAGTTATTTTGGTTGTATGTCTCACAGTTATGAAGGAGATATTCTCGTTAGTAAGTTCTGTTAAAAGATTTATGCGCGAACACTAAAAAACGAAATGGACGAACAAAATAACATTTACATGTTTTGTAATACTGGAAGAGAAAATAAGCTAAATTTTTAGAAACTTAACAATTTTATATTATAAACCTGAAGTAGAAATTATTGCCAAATTATGAAATTAGGAAAACACATTTGTTTTAAATAAGAGTAAATATTTATTAAATATAACTGCCAACAGCGCATAAATGATACAAAATGTAAAATTATTTGTGGAAATACGGAATTGTATATAATACAGTTCTAAGCCTAAAAGGTAGTATTTTTGAATTAGATCTAGTTTTCGCGATACATCGCTATTTGCAAAAATAGAGAGGTTGCGACACATATTATTGCATAACTCGAGAATATTTTATACGAACTATTTCGGGAAATAATCCAAAATTAAGTAGCCTTCAACTTCTTCTAATACCAATTTTTCATCTGTTCAGCGGTTTCGACGATATCTTACAAGATTGAGGTAAACCCCTATTTTTGTGAAAATTTTAATAATTTGTAAATAAACGCGTAATAAAAATATAGAAAAATTCTCAATTATTACTTTTTTTATAATTTTATCGTAAAGCACGATGAAATGAAACCATTCCGAAGGAAATCGGTGCACAACTTCAAAAGTTATAGCTATATTAAAAAGAAAAGAGAAGCGTTTTTTATTGGGATTTTCTGTGAAATTTGTTACCGGGACATTGTCTTTAATACCACTTAAGGTGAAATAAATTTCGGGGTAGATTTGATAAATTCGCTACAACTTTTTAGGTTAGGTTGAAGAGAGGAGACGTTTAAACGTCTCATGTCCATGAACATACACTTAAGCCAGTGGTTCGGCCTGTTGTGCGCTCCTTATTTACGATCTGTTTATACCTCACGAGTTACAGAAAATCGGTACTAGACACGAATTTTCTCAGTATCTTCCAGTCATATCCTCTGAGATGAGTCAAGTCTGGTAATATGTCGGACCCGAAATGTTGGGATCTTGCATGTGTGAAAGCCGGGCAGTGACACAGAAAATGTTCCATCGTTTCGATGTTTGACTTGCATGCCCTGCATTCGTCGTTTCCTGCAAGTCATATGCGATGAAGATGTGCTTGTAAGCCTGAGTGTCCCGTTAGAACACTCATCATACTAATATGATTTCTTGTTTTCTTTTCAGTTGGGTCACCCATAGTATCTTTGCAGTTGCTCCTACTGTTGCGCTATTCCACACAGTTTTGTGAGCCATCACTGCCCAGTGCTTCAACTCTTTCTTCGTGGCTTCGAAAGGTTTCCAATTATCCAAGTTCTCTGCCCTTTGAAGCCAAAATGTTTGCCCGTTCATTTCCAATCAATCCGTTGTGTCCTGGTACCCAGCATATACGCAATTGACCATGGTCTGAGTAATCATTTATCGTTCTTTTACAGTCCAACACAGTTCTGGATTTGACCCTTTCCGACGTTATTGCTTTAATCGCCATTTAGCTATCTGTGAAGATGTTGGCATATTTAGGCTTTGTGGTGTTACTGAGCCAGTTCACACAAAAAAGTCCCAGACCCGTCTTTCCTCCTCGCTTGGACCCATCCGTGTAGCAGCTGGTTCCCACTGGCACATGGGCCAAAGTTCCATTTCCCCAGGAGCGTCTGTCTGGCACAAACGAATCACAGGTAAGCCGCACTTCAGGAATGCGGTCGGAGATTTCTGGCGTTTGAATGTGACCAACTAGAGATTCTAAAATCTTCTGATGGTACGACTTGTGGTCTCGATTTATCCATTCACCCATCACTTGTAGACGTCTTGCTGTGAGGGCTGCCTCTTTATACGGATGTCTATTGGATGGATGTGCAGTATAGTCTCCAACGCTTTTGTTGGTGCAGTTCTAAATGCCCCACTTATGCCTAGACAGCACATACGTTGATTTTTTTGCAAAGGTATTACGTTGCACTTCTAGTCCATTGATGACCACCACATTACACAGGCGTAGGTGATTACGCTCATGTAAAGCCAGTGAGTCATATTTGGACGTAGTCCCCATTTTGAACATATAGCTCTTCTGCACAACGACCAACATATGTGGGCCTTTGTAACTCTTTCTTCAAGATGATCTTTCCAGTACAGTTTCTGATCCAAGATTACTCCCAAGTATTGTCTTATTCAGGAATCGAGGCCGGGTAAAACGTGGAATCTTCGTTTTTCTGCATAATAGATTTGGATGAAAGCCCCTTAGAAGTATTACAACGTCGTCTGCATAACAGACTGGTTTACGTCCTTCATTGGTGAGGGATTTTAGGAGACTGTGTATCGTCGTAATCCATAGAAGAGGCGATAAAATGCCCCCTGAGGTATACCACGATTTACCTTGTCTCTAATTTTTACGTCATATGACCCACAAATAATCCAGCCATTCCTTAGCATATTGTTGATCCAGTTTTTCAGCGTCCGGTCAACCTGAAACTCGTCTAAGGACTGGATAAGTGTATCGGTCTGTACATTGTTAAATGCGTCCTCAATGTCTATGCAAACAGCAGGTGTATACATTTCTTTACTGAAGGACTCTTCTATGTGGTGCACTACCTCATGCAGAGCTGTTTCCACTGATCTTCCTTTGACATAGGCGTGTTGTTTGAATTTTAGCCTGTCATCCTCTAATTTACTTTTGACCATGTCATCAATTATTCGCCCCCAATTAGTGCCCCGATAGAAGTTAGGCTAATGGGTCGATAAGCCTTTGGGGTCGTATAACTCGCCTTGCCAGGCTTTGGTATGAAGACCATGATTCCTACCAGTTTTTTGGGGTATAAGAATGGGTTAGGCATGCAGTGAACACTCCAGCCAGATGAGTTGACACCAGATCCACCTCATTCTGGAAATATTCCATCCCGTCCCGCAGCCTTATAGGGAGAGAAAATGTTTATCGCTTCTTGAACCATACCACCTGTTATATCCGTCATAGGTACTTTACTTCTGTAACTGTTCCCCTGCTGGTCCAGCATTACCAGTCGGAAAATGAGTTTTCATCAAGAGCCTTACGGTATCCTCTATAGCTTCCATCCTTTTACCCGTGTCATCCACCAGTGTTTGGACATGAGTTTTTGAGATTAACTTTTTTATTTTAGACATGCTTTTAACGCTGTTTACCTGCTCACAGAAAAGCCTCCAGGAGTTACGTTTCGCCGATCTAATGATTTATTTTATTCTTTGAGTCTTCTGTGGTAGTCGTCCCAATATACTGATTATTTTTACGTCGAGCTCTGTTGTGAAGTCTGCCGACATCCTTGCCAACCGAGCGAATTTGTCCTGTCATCCAGGGTTTCTCATAGGCAGATCTCCTTTCTCGATGTGGGCAACTATCTTCGAATGATTTTACAAAATCTTCTTCATATTGGTATTAATGTCTTCTGAACATAGATAATCGCGTGTAGGCTGGACCAATCGATTTCTAACTAGATTTTCGAAATTAGTCCAGTCGGTCTTAGTCTTATTACGGAAACTTATTAGGTTTGGCGGTGGCCTAAATAGGGTTTCGGATGAACAACTTAATAGGAGTGTTCATCCGAAACCCTCCACTCATGGATCTCATATCGTTATGTCTAAGACATATCGTTATGTCTAATACTTCTTCCCTAATTTCGTTAACAAAGATTGCAGTGTTTCCTATGTTAAGAGTTATGAGGTCATTTGTATTCAAAAATTCTACAAGGGAGTGTCCCCTTTTATTGGCGTCACACCCAGCTAATAACTCATTACATGTGTGTTTGGTATCCCCCATCAGATGTTGTAATTCCGACGTAGGTGCAATGTCGGCGCATCGAATGACAGATATATTGACGCCAGGTACATATTTCCATTACCTTGCCCCAGCACCGTTGCGTCCGATTTTGACAACTCTGGAGAGAAAAGAAAACATAAGTTTTTATGGCACAAAATACAAGTCCTTGGACGAGTACCTGTGTTAGCATAGAAAAGGTTATAGTTCACATGGTTTAATCCAGTAACCTTGTTGCTAGTTGTCCATGGTTCCTGGATCAAAGCAATATGAACCCTGCCTTTATTTGTGATGTCCATCAGAGCGTTGGATGCTGTCTCGCTCCGGTGGAGGTTTATCTGGATGACCTCAATCATTGTCTTTCCAGCAAACGTTTCTTTTGGGAGTCTATCCTATCTGGTGGCACTCCCTTATTATTTGGTAGTGGGTCATTCTCCTCCTTTCGATCACTACCTATTACACCATCTTCCAGTCGACAATTTTGGGAGGCGGTGTTATTTTTTGTCGCTCCCTCATTGTTTTGAATCGTTTTGTGGCTCTTTTTATTTTGATCACCACCTTTGCTGGGAACTTCCTGGGTCTATGCCCAACACGAGGAGAGTACCCTCGGTATCATCCTTCCTATAGAAGACTTCCCACTTTCTCATGGAAAGTTTTGAATTCTGTTTGCCAATGATGTCGAGTATGTACTCTGATGAGAACTTACTGGGACATCCCTTAACATATAGGTTCGTTTTTATGAGTTCAGCAATGTCGCTTTTCCTTACCAATTTCAGCTTAGCGCCGTCCCAAGGTGAGGGAAGCTATCCACAAGTTTTACGAGGACACCAGCGCAGCGTTGTGATGACAGCCTTAGCATCAAAACAACCGTCTCAAATTACTTCGATTGGTGTTGGAGGACGTACTCCGCTATCCTCGTATAGACCAAATCTTCGAAGTTACTCTTTTGGTTTTCGGGGATTCTGCCAGATGCACTACTGCTATCAATTATGGCATAGCATAAATCGTCGCGAAAATGTTGTTTAGCTATATTAGAATAAGATGGTGGTTTCTTACCCTTCTTTATGGCCAATTGATTTTTCCGTATGTGTAGATTTTTTTGTTTAAAGCCTCATTCTAAACAGATGATTTGGTTGACTTGATCTGCGTTACGATACTGAATCAACTTTACAACGATCGAAGGACCCCGACTAGAGACTTCCTTTTGTGTGGTTACGTTAGGCTTCTCCGAATTACGAGCGAGGCGAGCCCTTTTTCTTCTTAGTCACTTTCACAGAGCTATGTTCTTCGGGAGACCTGACTCTTTTATCGGCCTCCATGTATGTGTTGGAGGTAGAATTGTCAGGTACATCCCGTAATAGATTCTGTCGGTTCAACTTATTCAGTTTCCTTCTTTGTGCCCCTGACAGTCTCTTTGAGTTAGCAACAATAGTGATATTGTTTTCAATTGATGATTCAGAGTCCCCGCTGGCTCGTAAAGGCTTGGGCTGCTTAGAGCCCCAGCTGGGGCTCTTCCTACGGCTGGATGTGCTCTTGTTTCATTTTCGACTACGGGATCCAAGGCACCAAAGCTCGTAGAAGTTGCCTGCTCACGATTGTTCGATAACGACGACACATGACTCGTGAGTGAATCAACGCTTGTCGCCGGCACTGGGTTTTCCCTCCCCTGCGCCGTAATCTCCTTCGTCTTTTTTGATTTAATCATAAATTGGTTGGGGGAGACACCCTCATAGCCAGTATAAGCCCGTAATAGGTACGTCGATATAGGCCTTCCAGACTAAGCTCAGAAATTTCTGTCCAGAGACCGATGCATCCAATTCAACCTACGCTTTAAAAACAAAAAACCACGTGGTTGCGTAGTAGGTAGGTGAATAGGTATTGCGTAATAGGTAAAAAACTATCCGCTCTGCGATAACACGTCCGTTCGCTACGACTGACCACAACTTTTTAAGTTATGCATTGATTTTTTTCGTAATGGTCTCATTTTATTCATGACCGGTCAGACGTTATGATAAAATAATAATTTTTTTGTAATTGAGCATATGTCGATGTTTTTATTACGCGTTTTTTTTAAATTATTAAAATTTTCAAAAAAATACGAATTTTTAGCACTATCTTGTAAGATGTTGTCGAAACCGCTGAACAGATGAAAAATTGTTATTACAAGAAGTTGAAGGCTACTTAATTTTGGATTATTTCCCGAAAAAAACCTATAAATGATTCTCGAGTTATGCTATAGTATGTGTCGCAACCTCTCTATTTTTGCAAATCTCGATTTATTGTGAGAACTAGAGCTAATTCAAAGAAACTACCTTTAAGAACTGTATTATCTTATAAATGCAAATCATATGTGAAATCCTGTGCCGCAAAAAAAAACAAGATTTTTTTGTTGAGCTGTGTAATTAATAATTTGTTATATAAATATATTTTTGAATTTTTTTTAAACAAAACATTTTTTGAATGGGTCTATTGTCGTAGAAGAGTCACAAATTGTAACAAATATTTCAACGTAAGTATTATATGTGAAAGATTGAAATATATCTCTTATTTTCCAACATATTCTTACTGTGATATTTATATGAATACGTTTTCGTATATAAATCATTCTGTTCGATTTATATTCTGATTATTATAATTTTAGATCGCGCAAAGAACTTTGCGCAATGAAAAATGCAGTGAGAAATTAAATTTACAAAGTGCAGCAAATAAGTGAGCGTACAAACTATATGATATGTAAAACTAATTATATAATAATTACTTTATACAATTTCTATTTAAATTCCAGTCAAATTCCATGTTAAAAAATCATTAATGTCGGTTCCGATTAAAATTGTTCATGGACAACAAATAGAGAAACGAATCCCACTACAGATTTACAAATCGATACATACAAATAAGTAATAATAATACAATATTCGAAGAAGGTCAATTTTCAAATATTACAATAGTGTGTTAGCCGGTTTGTCTTCTAAAACTAAAATACATATGGGTTTAAATTGTAAAATGTTCAAAATTATTCGTAATATGTATTATAATTTTTTGTATTTTCCAATATAAAATATAACAAATCCAATCTTTAGAAAGATAAAGCGTTGTGTTTTGAATTTTGACAAATTATTCATTAATACGAGTAACATTATAATAAATACAATGTAATTAGAGTTTTTTATTTCCCGGACTTTTTCAATTCCCGAAAAAGCGGGAATTTTTAAAACGTTCCCGGGATCCCGCTTAATGAAAATTGCGAAATGTGTATTTGTATATAAAATTACTGAAAGACATATATTCAAAACAAACTTAAAATACAGATGAAAATTGCGAAATGTGTATTTGTATATAAAATTACTGAAAGACATATATTCAAAACAAACATAAAATACAGATTAAATCTATTTACTTTTTATTTAAATAGATATACATGTCAACAATTTAACACCTTTTTTAAAATTTTTAATTCTATTCCGTTGAGATGAAAAACGTATGTATGTAAATGAGACATAAAGGAAAAAAATTAAAATAAAGTAGGTTAGGTTAGGTTAGGTTGAAGAGAGGAGACGTTTAAACGTCTCATGTCCATGGACATACACTTAAGCCAGTGGTTCGGCCTGTTGTGCGCTCCTTATTTATGATATTTTTATACCTCACGAGTTACAGAAAATCGGTACTAGACACGAATTTTCTCAGTGTCTTCCAGTCATATTCTCTGAGATGAGTCAAGTCTGGTAATATGTCGGACCCGAAATGTTGGGATCTTGCATGTGTGAAAGCCGGGCAGTGACACAGAAAATGTTCCATCGTTTCGATGTTTTCTCTGCATGCCCTGCATTCGTCGTTTCCTGCTAGTCCTATGCGATGAAGATGTGCTTGTAAGCTTGAGTGTCCCGTTAGAACACTCATCATCTTACTAATATCGATCTTGTTTAGTTTCAGAAGACTTCTTGTTTTCTTTTCATTTGGGTCACCCCACAGTATTTTTGCAGTTGCTCCTACTGTTGCGCTATTCCACACAGTTTTATGAGCCATCACTGCCCAGTGCTTCAACTCATTCAAATAAAGTAGCCTTCTTCAACTTCTTCTAATATAATTTTTCAGCTGTTTCGAAGATATTTTGCAAGGCATTGCGAAAAAATCCTATTTCTTGAGATAATTTTAATAATTTTTAAATAAAATATCGAAAAATGCAGAATTATAAATAAATAACACAATTAAATATATTTATTATTTTATCGTTAAGTCTGGTCGGTCATGAATAAAATAAGACCATTCCGAAGAAAATCGATAAATAATTTAAAAAGTTATAGCTAATTTAGTAAGTTTAAACACATAGAATATTTGGTTTAGTAGCATAGAAGTTTAAATACCTTCGCTATTATGTTTTGGTAATTTTTGGGGGTGATAAAGTTGGTTGAATTTGAGAAATTATCTACATATTTTAAAATTATGCAAATATTTTCTTCGGATTGGTCTTATTTTATTCATGACCGATCAGACTTTACGATAAAATTATAAATGAAGATTTTAGTTAAAAACTATTAAAATGTTCAAAGAGACCACCTTATAGGCTGATAAGTGTATTATCCCATATATCCAAATCGAGCGCAAAAACCAGCGCCGCAGAAAAAACATTTTTGAGCTTATTAATATTTAACAAAAGTAGCAAATATTAAAAATGTACCACTTTTCTGAATTTTTCAATGAAAAATTCAAAATATTGTAACAAAATTGACTACGCCAAAACATACAGCCGAAAAGTTAGAATAAAAACTATTGTTTTGTCAACATACGAAGGAAAAGTATATGTATTTGGTTATTGTTGGGATTACCTATAAATTAATCTCGTGGTGTGTATGATTTAATTCAGCATGTAATTTTATTAAATAAAAACTTAGGTTTAACAAATAATAAGAAAGAGAGAACTAGGCGCGCCTTACTATGTGTATTTGTGGAGATCAAAATTAAGAAGAATTCTAGAAGAGAATGTTGTAACAAACGTCATATTTGTTTATGATCATAACAATGTTGCTTACAAACTAAAAGAAAACATAATAACAAAAGACTGGGTGCCACAATACTCCCCCGGTAGAGAAAAGCTACCGGAATATTTGTGGAAAAGTTACACGTCTGCCACAGCGGGTAGATTTCGTCGGAACTGCGGAAGAATCGTGATGAAGTGGATTCGTTGAATTCAGGCTTTAGTCTGGTTCAGATGAAGTTTCACTTTGACCAAGTTCGTTTGAAACGACATCTTCCGTGTTGGAATTCAAAGCGTGATGATGAACTGCTGTTGTTTGGATTGGTGCGCCAGAAATGTTCAAATCTGCATTTGTGGAAAAAGCGGTTTTTAGTCGGTCCACACTGATGTTGACTGAACGGCCTCGAATGTTGATTTTGAAAAACTTTGTGGATAGCTCTATAATTTGATATAGGCCATCGAATGGATGTGTAAATGACGGGCGAATCGTTTCGTACGAAGACATGAGTTGAAGAATTTAATGCTGGACGTACGAAAGTTTTTGCTTCGGAATGATGTGACGTGTCGGTCGGTCGTAATCGTTGCATCACTGTCCGAAATGATGAGACGACTTCGCTTCTGGGCTCAGATGGTTTGCTGGTGTTGAAAAATTCGCCAGGGATTCACAGGGTTGTCCCGTAGACAAGTTAGGCTGGAGAAAATTTATGTCAGGCTTTAAAACCACTCTTAGCCCAACCACTCTTAGGAAGCGCATATAGTCCTGGTCAATTCGGAAAATACGGCACATTCGAATTGCCTACCACGATCGGGCGTTATTCTTGCTGGAACACCAAACCTCGCAATCCAATGAAAGAGGATGACTTTGGCGACTGTTTCATGTCCGGCATAGGCACAGCTTCGGGCCAACGTGTGTAACGGTCGATTATTGTTAAACAATACCGCTGCCCTTCACATAATGGAAACGGGATAACGATGTCGATGTTGATGTGCGAGAAGCGTTCGTTTGGAGGCACTACCTTGATACTGGTGACTTCGTATGGCGTTGGACTTTTGACCGTTGACATGCGACACAATTGCGAACGAAGTTTGAAGTGCCTCTTCTAATCGATGGCCAAATGGAGCGACATGTCAAAAGTTTTGTCGTTTTACGAACTCCAGGGTGAGCGAGACCATGGACAATGGTCAATATTTGATCTAGAAATGCTTTCGGTATAAAGGGACGAATATTGTTTGTCGATGTGTCACAAACTAGCTCAAGGTCGGTGCCTGTAATAGTAAAAAAAATTAGTACCAGTGAATTTGAGCGGATACCTGTTTTAAATCCACGAATCTCATCGTCATTTTGTTGTGCTGCGGCTATTTTCGGGTAGTCGATGATTTGACTAAGCGACTGGATCCGTGATAAAAAATCAGCTGTCACATTCTCTTCACCCGGTGTATGACGTATGTCGGTGGTGAATTGGCCGATGAAGTCAAGCTGTCGTGCTCTAAGGGGCGAGGCTTTCACAATCTTTTGACGACAAGAGGTCGATGATTGGTGACAATGTGATAGTTTCTTCCCTCAGTCATGTACCGGAAGTAACACACGTCTTGGTACATGGCGGTCAACTCCGGATCATATGTACTGTAGATTCGCTGGGAACTGGTTAAAAGCTTCGAGTAAAATCCGATTGGTTGTAGGAGCCCATCAACACATTGGTGAAGTGCAGCGCCAACTGCTATGTCAGATGCGTCGACATATAAGGACAATTTCGCTTTCTTAACTGGATGGACTAATTGCGTTGCATTTACCAGTTCCTTTTTGCATTTGCCGAAAGCAGCTTCAGTTTCAGGAGTCCAAGAAACTGGTGTGATGTCGTTTTTGACGTTACCATTAATTAATGCCTGCAGCTTCGACTAATGTTTCACGACTTGTGGCAAGAACTTTCTATAGAAATTTATCATGCCGATAAATCTCTTTAGATCTTTATCCCTTGTAGGTCTCGGAAAGTCTCGGACTGTTTATATTTTCTCGAGTAAAGGTCGAATTCCTTGTGAGTCTACGAGACGACCAAGAAACTTTGACTACGCTTTGCCAAGTTCGCATTTTGCCGGATTAATTGACAAATTGTTTTCTCGCAATCGTAGAAAAATTGCCTTGAGATGCGATCGGTGTTGCTCGAGAGATGTTGATGCGATGCAAATGTCATCGATATATGGGAAAATATATGCAAAATCCAAACCACGCAAAACTTCATTTATGAGCCTTCGGAAAGTCTGTGCGGCGTTGCAGAGCCCAAAGGTCATAAATTTGAATTCATACAGGCCGAAAGGTGTTGTTATGGCAGTTTATACGACGTCATCGTTGACGTTACCATTAATTAATGCCTGCAGCTTCGACTAATGTTTCACAACTTGTGGCAAGAACTTTCTATAGAAATTTATCATGCCGATAAATCTCTTTAGATCTTTATCCCTTGTAGGTCTCGGAAAGTCTCGGACTGTTTATATTTTCTCGAGTAAAGGTCGAATTCCTTGTGAGTCTACGAGACGGCCAAGAAACTTTGACTACGCTTTGCCAAGTTCGCATTTTGCCGGATTAATTGACAAATTGTTTTCTCGCAATCGTAGAAAAATTGCCTTGAGATGCGATCGGTGTTGCTCGAGAGATGTTGATGCGATGCAAATGTCATCGATATATGGGAAAATATATGCAAAATCCAAACCACGCAAAACTTCATTTATGAGCCTTCGGAAAGTCTGTGCGGCGTTGCAGAGCCCAAAGGTCATAAATTTGAATTCATACAGGCCGAAAGGTGTTGTTATGGCAGTTTATGTGACGTCATCGGGGTGAATAGGTACTTGGTGGAGAGCCTTTTGTAAGTAGATTTTGGAAAAGACGCTCTTTCCACTTAAATTGCTGGAAAGTCGGTTAAATAAAGTAGAGGGTGCCGGTCAGGCAGCGTCTGGGCATTTAGCGCCCGATAGTCCCCGCATGGCCTCCACGAATCATACTTTTTCGGACCATGTGTAACGGACTGGACCAATTGCTGCTAGACGGCCGACAGATACCTGCTTTCATCAGAGACTCGAATTCAACTCGTGCTGCAGCCAGTTTTCGGGTGACAATCGACTCGGCCGGGAATGAACCGGCTGACCTTCGGTTTCGATGTGGTGCAAAATTTTAGATTTTGTGAGGGAGCCGAGCGGTGACATTTTCGTAATGTCGGAAAACTCGTTAAGGATGTCAGAAACTTATTTTACTTCGGCGGCGTTATTTCGGGAAAGCGTAATCGGCATTGAACGGTTAGGGTTTGTTATCGATGAGTCGATTTCGGCGCATATCAATCAGTAGATCACAAAATCTTAAAAAATCGTCACTATAGAGTCGGCGATCTTCGTAAATCCACGTGAAGCAGCAACAACGGGTTGTATGACGTCTGGGAAGCGTTTTATCCACAAACCTTTTAAAGCAGCTTCTCCAAGGGTGCTCCCAGCAACCCGCTTCATCTCGTAATAAAGCTCGGGTGGCTTTTAGTCCCCAAGTGGCAATTCGGATAAAAGGCGATTGAGTCGGCGTTGCTCGCTGTCAGCAAAATGCTCGATTATTTTTGTTTTCACAAACTCATACCGATCGGTCGAAGGCATTGCTGCAATAACATCTGTAAGCTGTGATATAACGCTCGGATCCAACGCTGCCAAGTTACCTATAAATGAATCTCGTGGTGGGTACACGCTGAAAAAAAACGCTTCTGTAGTATATTGTCTCAAACACATTCGGCTTGAAACATATATATGACAAATAATAAGATAGAGAGAACTAGGCGCGCCTAACGATGTGTAGTAGTGGAAATCAAAATTAAGAAGAATTCTAGAAAAGAATGTTGTAACAAAAGTCATATTTGTTTATGATAATAACAATGTTGCTTACAAACTAAACGAAAACAATAACAAAAGGCTGGGTGCCACATTTATGTATAAGCACAAAATTCCCGCACAGATTTCACGGGATTGCGGGATTGAAAAATATTAACTTTTCCCGGGATCACGTTCCCGTGCAAAAAAAAACTCTAAATGTATGGAAAATTGCTTACATTGTATTTATTATAATGTTACTCTTATTAATGAATCATTTTATTTGAACCATTGAAATCATTTAATATTCATTGAAAATATGCTTTATGCAATTTATAGTGATAACTTATAAATTCAAAACACAACGCTTTATCTTTCTAAAGAATGGATTTGTTTTATTTTATATTGGAAAACACAAAAAAATTATAATACATATTACGTATAACTTTGAACATTTTATAATTTAAAACACTATTTTAGTTGTATAAAGATAAACTTGGTCAAATCTTGTATTGTTATTACTTATAGGTATGTATCGATTTGTAAATCTATAGTGTGATTAGTTTCTCTATTTGTTGTCCATGAACTATTTTCATCGGAACCGACATTAATGATTTTTAACATGAAATTTGGCTGGAATTTAAATAGAAATTGTATAAAATAGTTATTTTATAATTAGTTTTTCATATCATATAGTTTGTATGCTCACTTATTTGCTGTACTTTGTAAATTTCATTTTTCATGCATTTTTCATATATCTTAGCGCGATCTAAAATTAAAATAATCTGAATAGAAATCGAACAGAACGAAAAAAAATTATAATTTTATCATAAAGTAAAAAATCAATGCGTAACTTACAAGTTGTAGCGAATTTATGAAATGTACCCCGAAATTTATTTCACCCTAACTGGTATCAAAGGCAATGTCCCGATATAAAATTTCACAGAAAATTCCAATAAAAACGCTACTCTTTTCATTTTAATATGGCTATAACTTTTGAAGTCGATCGATTTCCTTCGGAATGGTTTCATTTTATCGTGCTTTACGATAAAAGAGCTTTGCTAATATATGTCCACACTTTATTTTATTTGTTTCAGATATATATTTTTAACAATGTTTTCATTAAAATAACTGTCCAGGCCATAATAATTTATTTTCGGTACAATATGGAAAAGTAAAATATATACGTAAATAAAACTACACTTTTGTATGCACGTATACAATCCGCGACCCAAAAGCACAAAACAATTTCCCTCTATCGATTCTAAATAACTGACGATTTAAAAGAAATCGAACAACAGAATTATTCTCTATTTCAGAGAGCTCATCTAGTAGTCCACAACAATTATTGACTCACACATTAACAAAGAACTCTGATCCTCCGAGAGATATAGAGCGAGAATAATTCTCCATCAGGACGAGCTAATTCAACAGTATGTATTCTTAAAAATAATCGAAAGAGTTATAAAATGTATTACCAAGACAACCTTTCCTTTAAGGGGAGCATAGCCTTAACTTTATTACTCAAATATCTCATACTGTCAATTAAGTCCGATTCGGCAATAAAACTATGCTTTTTTTTCTAGAAAATCCCTAAAAGTATTGAAATATTACTTAAAATAATGCGGATTGTCACAAAAATAATGATTTTTTCTTTAATTTAAAGGGGTACATTTAAAGAAGGGCGTACACAAAACTAATGGTTAGATAGTTCTTGATTCAAATTCAAAAAACTTTAGATAAAGAAAACTTTCGTAAAAATAATGTAAATTTTCATTATTTTAATAAAAATTGTGATTGAATTAATGCCGAGGTCGCATACTTAATTTAAGAATGTGTGGTCATTAATTTTATTACTATTTTTGTCAGTGTAAATAGTAAGTGAATATCAGTTACTTCAATTGTTAGTACATGATACAGACACCATTTATTCATAAAACAATATTATGTCGTTCATTGCGACTGTAACACCGCAATATCATCATTATGATTTGAATGCATGCGGTTGTGTTTTTGCGATGGTTTGCTTTGTTTATATTCTCCTCAATCATTTACACATAACATCACATTGACCGAAGTCGATATATTGCAAGCGGTAGTACACGAAGCATTGAGCAGTGTTGCCGCTGGAAATATCTTTTTTCTGTCAAACATTTTCCCAGAAACTGCCCAAAATCGACTTCATCTGCCCAAATAAAAAAAATATAAAGACGGATGTAGTTCGGCCATGTCGAATCTTATATACCTTCCACCATGGATTGCATGTGAATGGTGTCAGTTATAAATAAACTAATTATACCATATTTCAGCCCTATTCGTTGAAATTTTAGTTTTTTGTGGCGTTACGAAGTCTATCTAGAGGGACCTTTGTATGGGGGCTACTTCATAGAAGAAGACGAATTCCGGGTATAAATAAACCCCAGTTACCAATTTTCAGGCCGGAAAAAAGGAAATTATAAATCATAAATGATATATGTATATGTACTAGCTGGCCCGGCGAACTTCTTTCCGCACAAATTCCTCAATGTAATGAAACTAATAATACGATTAACTTTTAATTAAAATTCTTTGTATTTAATTATTAGTTTTTGTTTGGCTGATTGGTCATTTAAACAAAAAGGCGTTTTTATTTGTTTTAGTAATTTTTAGGTATGTATTTTTGTTCCGATATTTCGAAAACTAATAAATAAACCTAGTAACGGTCAACAATATATCTAAAGAATTCTTTGTATTGTATTAAATACAATGGGAATAACTGAAGTTTAACAATGTTTCGTTGTCCAATACCAAATAACGTGCTTAGCGTGGCGTATAAAAATTTGTTGATTACATATTCGTACAAAGTATGTTGGCTATGACTTTAAACTATTAAATAAGTACAACTGTTCTTGTATGAATTTTATTTGGGTAAAGCGGCTTTTCTTTAAGTCTCTGTGGTCAAAACCCACCGTTGGAGACCTGCATATATGTATGCACATCAGTTTGTAAGCTCATAGTTCTTAAAAGACTTATGTACTGAAAGAGTGACAATTGCTTTGGTCACTGCAGTTTGACCTCAGGCTGGACATTGAATAGTTGTTTTCGAATACCCATTGAGATATGTATCTACATTTCCATTTTTAGATTCTTATCTCTTAACTAACTTTTAAACTTTTGAAATAATGAAAATAAATGCCGTTACTGCTACACTGACCACAGTCAGAGAATTCACTTTTTCCACTAAATCAAGTCGTATGTCATGAATGGCACGTTCAATATTGACTTGTAAAGCTCGAAGAGCGTCTGGGTTATATCAAAAGACCAATGACTTCAAATAACCCCACAAGAAATAGTCTAATGGTGTTAATCACAACTTCTTGGAGGCCATTTCATATCAAAATTTCTTGAAATAATCGAATCTCCAAACTTTTCTCGCAACAATTCATTTGCTGTGTGGCACGTAGCCACAATCGGTTAATGCCAAAAAGATAGCTCTTAAGGAGAGCTAAAAATTTATCATAGCTGTGAAGGTCGTACGTCGACTGGAAAGTGTTTTCATTTTGGATTTAAAAAAAATGGACTTAGCGCACGAAAAGTTGCAATTAGATAACAATAATTTGTTTTAATAATTTGTAAACGTTGTACTTGCATATATCTCCATGATGAAATCTAAACACTACTGAATACAATGAAAAACAAATGACAGATCATGACATTTTACAAATAGCCGAAACGTCACTTCAAAATCATATCATCTCTATTGGAAACCCCGTTATTAGTTTGTTAGTCGCTAACACGTCAAGAAAAATGGGCGAAGTCGCCACTCCCTTTTTGATACCTTCCACACGAATGGAGGAATGGATATAAATACTTGAAATTTTGTACGGTGTATTGACACGCCCCTTTTTGTGCTTCCCTCACAAATGGACCATTTTGTACCAAAAGTAAACAGCTTTTGGTCCTTATTCATAAAAATTAGTCCAGTAAGTAACTTTAATAATTATACCTGTAAATACTTTAAAATTATTAAATGCAATTTAAATTGATAATAATTTAATTAAAACAAAAAAAAAATTACGAATATTTTTGGGACTCAATGTTAGGGGATTCATAAATCGGTTTACCCGACCGTACTTTCTTACTTGTTTTTTAGTCAATGTCTATGATCCCGTTCTTTTTTTATGAAATTGCTTAATTTTAGAAGAAAATTATATTTTCTGCTTGTATATAGGTAGCGCAAACGTGAACTTTCCGCTAGAATTTCCTAGTTAATAGCATTTAACCCTGCTTGTCATTTCTTCTTCAATGCCACCAGCACAAATTCCTTGTACTTCATAGTAACACGAAATGAAAAACAGTTTTAAACAATCACATTGCCCAAAAATTCTTGAAATAACACCCTCGAGCGAAAGCCACCATTGCTTATATCCAACATTTTATGTAAAATAATTCTTGTTTTTTTCAAAAGAGTCCTACAACTACACCAGAACCTGTTGCTAAACCAATCAAATTTTTCACGACCCAAAATATTCCTTAATTTTTCTTGGCGGAAAAAATCGGTCCAAAATCTGTCTAAACTACAAATTTTTAATTTTTTCTGCCCAAATCGGCAACACTGGGAATAAGTGCAAAATGTTAATATGACTCTGGGTAGTGTGATGGACACATCAACGCTTAGATTGCGATGAATTCGAGTCGAGGAACCTTTTAAACGAGCCGATCCTCCCCAATGTACAAATTGTCAAGAATTTGGACACCTCAAGGCATACTGTAAATTACCGGTCGTTTGTGTCAGATGTGGCGATGTGCACAAGTCCGTCGACTGTCCCCAACCTAGAACAGATACTGGCGTAAAAAATGTAGCAACTGCGGTGAGAACCATACAGCAAACTACAGGGGTTGCCCTGTCTATAAGCACATGAAAAAACAAACAATGTTAATAAAACTCCAATATATGCAAGCTATATTCCATCGCCTTTCCCAGCCTTAAGAACCGTATCTCCTACGAAAATGCTAGTTCTAGCGACCCAAACGTAAACCGAATCCCAAAGAACAAAATTCATCCAAATATGTCATACGCCCGTATGACAAGAAATGGTAATTCGTTACCCCCTCAATTTCCCCTGGAAAACTCAATAGAAAAATTAATAGAAACTATGAATTCATGCATGTTGAATATGCAAAGCATGATGCAAGAAATGATGAGAAATCAAAGTATGCTTATGCAAATCGTGTTAAATCAAAAATAAATCCTCTGATAATTTGTTATTGGAATGCAAACGGCTTGAGCCAACACAGAAATGAGGTAGAAAATTTTCTCCGAAACCACTGTATAGATATTTTATTAGTCTCTGAGACACGTTTTTCAACCAGAAATTGTTTTAGGATACGTGGTTATTCCACATACGATACTAAACACCCTAGCGGGAGAGCCTGTGGTGGTACAGCTCTTATTGTCCAAAATAAAATCAAACATTATCCTATGCCCGATATAGGACTGAGCATATACAAGCAACTTCTATTGCTATCACAGGCACAAATCTGGTGATATCGTCGATATATTGTCCCCTAGGCATAATATTAACAAAGATCAATTCATGTAGTTCTTCTCCACTCTTGGCACAAAGTTTTTGGTAGCAGGTGACTACAATGCCAAGCACACATTTTGGGGCTCTCGCCTCACTACACCAAAAGGTAGACAACTACTTAAAGCCATAACATCTGCTATGGCTTTAAGTAGCTAGCTTCGAGCGGTCACCCAACATATTGGCCCTCAGATCTGAATAAAACGCCAGATCTTATTGATTTCGCTATAATAAAAAATATAAGGCGTGAACAATTATCACAATTATCTCCATGTCCATCACTTGATCTATCATCGGATCATTCGCCTACCATTTTGACACTGCTTTACAACAATCATGAAAATGGGTGTGACAATTTGCCCAATAAGTATACCAACTGGCTAAAATATAAAAAATACGTTAGCTCACACCTATCCGATGGTGTATCGTTACGTACAACGGATGAAATTGAAGCCGCGGTAAACCTATTCACAGACGTTGTAAACAGTGCTGTTAAAGTGGCTACTCGAAAAAGCGCATTCAAAAGAGATAACTCAAATAACCCAACAGGCATCCAAGCGTTAATCAATGAAAAAAGAAGCGTAAGAAGAGAGTGGCAACAATATCGCTCCCCAGCACTGAGAAAAAAACTAAAAAGTTGCCAGAAGAGATTGAAATCAGCCCTAAAATCAGCCGAGGAAAGTGATCTAAAAATATATTTGAAATCTCTGGATCCAAACCAGAAAACAGATTGTAGTCTCTGGAAGGCCACAAAAAATATGCGACGCCCTGTTGCGCATGAATCCCCAATTCGCCTTGAAAATGGGAACTGGGCAAAAAGCACAGAAGAGAAAGTAAATGTATTCGCAAACTACCTCGAGTCCGTTTTTACACCCAAAAATGATACATCTGAAATCAATCAGCCCGTGATAGATATAATTCCTCGCACACACTATCCGCCCGTGATAAACGACATAATTCCTCGCACAATCTATCCGCCGGTGATAGATGATATAATTTCTCACCCAATCTATCCGCCCGGGATAAATGACTCAATTCCTCTCCCAATCTATCAGCCCGTGATAGATGACAAAACTTCTCGCCCAATCTATCCGCCCGTGATAGACGACATAACTCCACGACCAATCTATCCGCCCGTGATAGATGATTTAATTCCTCGCCAAATCTATCAGCCCGTGATAGATGATATAATTCCTGGCCCAATCAAGCTTAGAATAAAGGATGTTGAAAAATCTGTCAAAGAACTAAAATGAAAGAAATCGCCCGGAGGAGATTGTATAACAGCGAAAATGATTAAAAAACTTCCCTTTTCAGCCTTGAAAATTGTGTTATTTTTATTCAATGCAATTCTCCGTGTAGGTTACTTCCCCCTATCTTGGAAGAGGTCAGAAATCGTGATGATATCGAAACCAGGCAAAGATCCAACTCAAGTCAAATCCTATCGCCCTATAAGCTTACTATCGATACTTTCAAAAATGTTTGAGTTCATTCTCATGAAGAAAATCACACCTCATATAATTTCTCACAATATTATACCTGACCATCAATTTGGTTTTAGAAAAAGTCATAATACTATAGAACAGGTACACCGTATCGTAACCTGCATCAAAAGAGCTTTTGAGAATAAAAAATACTGTTCGGCGTTATTCATAGATATTTCCCAAGCATTTGACAAAGTCTGGCACGAAGGACTTTTGTACAAAATATGCCAATTAACACGCATAAACTGTTCAGGAGTTATTTGACTAACCGGTCTTTTCAAGTTAAATCAAATGACATTTTTTCTAGCCCTAAGAAAATAAATGCCGGTGTCCCACAGGGGAGCATTCTTGGCTCTATACTGTACGTTATTTTTACGGCAGATATGCCCATAACCAACTTTACGCACACGTCTACTTTTGCGGACGATACAGCTTTCGTCGGTACTCACAAAAACCCTTCAGTTGCGTCCGATCAACTGCAGTCTCATGTCCGAATCCTAGAAGAATGGTTAAAAAATGGAGAATAATGGTGAATGCCTCAAAGTGTACTCATGTTACTTTTACCCTGCGAAGGGATACAATTCCTCCAATTTCTATTTTCAATTCACAGACTTCTCAAAAGGGTCATGTAAAATACCTTGGAATCCATTTAGATCGGCGTTTGACGTGGTCGCGCCACATAGACTCTAAAGTAACTCAAATAAAACTCAAAACTAATCAACTTCAGTGGCTTATCAGCCAAAGATCTGCCCTAGATCCAGAGTATAAAGTTCTTTTATACAAAACGGTATTGAAGCCCATTTGGACATATGGTATCCAGCTCTGGGATACAGCGTGCGCTTCAAATGTATGCAAATTACAAAGAAGACAATCGAATATTCTTCATTTAATTACAGGTGCACCATGGTATATAAGAAACGCTAACATCCATAAGGATCTCAACATGCCAGCAGTAAAAGAGGAAATTGAAAAATATTGCCGGTGTTACGTGGGTAAACTATTAAATCATCCAAACATCCTGGCTCGAGAACTACTAAATTTTGAAGGTCATAACCGCCTTAGAAGGAGAGATACGCTGGACATGATTTTAATTAAAACTAATCAAAAATGAAATGAAGTTATGATAATATTGAGAACCCTAAGGAGTAACAGATTGACTTCAAATTTGGTACGTGGTAATATTTTTTTCTATCTCCGGCTAAGTTCGAAGATGGGCCATATTGGTCCACTCCTTCTAGTACCTTCCCCACAAGGGGTTAATATGTTGTGAAATATTGAATCTTTAAGAAATGCTATTCTACTTATTCGAATCTTTTGAAATTCCACACATAGTATTAGTATTAGACTAGTAAAGTCGCTATCAACTCGAGGAAAATGGGCCAGGTTGCTACGCCCCTTTTGGCACCTCCCACACAAATGCACCATTTTGCAACAAAAGTTAACAGCTTATAACATTAATACCAGTGTATACAAACTCTTGAAATGTTGTACAGTGTAATGCCTTTATAGGGTCTATAGCCCTGTGAAAAATGGACGTTATTGCAACGCCCCTTTTTATACCTCCCACACAAAGGTACCATTTTGCACAAAAAGTTAACAGCATTGTAACATTAATGACATTGTATAAAAATACTTGAATTTTGGTACAGTGTAATGCTTTTATAGTCTCTATAGCCCTGTGAAAAATGGGCGTTATCACTATGCCCCTTTTTGTACCCCCCACACAAAATTGCCAAATCATACCCAACGTTATCATAACGTTAATATACCAGTGCACATAAACGCTTATAATTCGGCACAGTGCAATGTATTTAAAGTATCTACTGTTCAGGGGAAAATGGGTGTATTTGTTAAACCTCTTCTGGTACCTCCCACACAAATAACAATACTCACAAAGTGAGGGTATACCTTAGTCGGTTTACCCGACTGAAACTTTCTTACTTGTTAGCCTATCCTCCTTCCTATTGAAAGTTCTGGAAAGACTTTTAGATCATTTCATTAGGGAAAACCTGGATACAAAACGGGGAACCAACATGCTTACAATAAGGGCAAGTCTACAGAATCAGCCCTGTAGGAACTTGTGAGCACTATCGAATCGTCCCTGCATTTCAAGGAATTCACCATGGTGACATTTCTTGACATAGAAGGGGCTTTTAACAACATTCACTCAAATGCGGTAATTGCGGCACTCTCACATCTAAAAGTTAACACTAGTTTGATTAGACTAATTCAAAGTCTGCTCACCAGAAGACGCATAACAGCATGTCTAGGGTCCACAACTCTAACAAGGTTTGTAAACAGAGGGACCCCACAAGGAGGAGTACTGTCTCCACTAATTTGGAACATAGCGGTGAATTAAATGCTGCTAGATCTAGAACGTTGAGGCTGCAAGGTCGTGGCATATGCGGACGACGTGGCAATCGCAGTGAGTGGCACGTCGTCGTAAACGTCCTCAGAGACATCCTACAGGTGGCTCTGAACAAGTTGGCTAGATGGGCCAGAAGCAGCGGTTTGGGCGTTAACCCCAACAAGACAGAATTGGTTCTCTTTACTAGGATGAATAATGTCCCACATGTGGACCCTCCACCTAGGATAAATGGAACAGATCTAGTCTTTTCTGAAAGTGCAAAATTTTTAGGAATAATTCTAGATAGGAAAATGTTATTTAGACTTAACGTATTGGAACGTGTAAGGAAGGACAACGTCGCCTTATATTCCTGCAAAAAGGCTGTAGGGTCGCGGTGGGGACTCTCTCCTAAAATCGTCCACTGGATATATATAGCAGTAGTTCGTCCAATACTGTTATACGGTATTGTGGTATGGTGGACGGCAACTGACAAACTAACCATCACCAACCTACTAACAAAGGTTCAGAGAACTGCCTGCCTGAGCATAAGCGGAGCCTTAAGGACGACAGCGACCGAGGCTCTACCAGCCCTACTCCATATACTGCCGATTAATATTGTGGCGAGAGAAGTTGCAACCAAAGCGGCAATAAGATTAAAATGCCTATCAATGTGGAGGTACAAGAACTATGGTCACATGAGGATATCAAAGTGTAGTGCTATGGTAACGGACCGAGTGGACTATATACCATCTGTGTACACCTTCGAGAGAAATTACATCACTATGATTCCCGCCAGAGATAAATGGGTCGGCAGAATACCAGGTAATAGAAACCATCTCCACTTTTACACGGATGGTTCGAAGCTTGATGAAAAGGTTGGCTTCGGAGTACACTGTGCAGAGCTTAGATTGGATATAGCTCACAGACTACCAGATACCTGCAGTGTCTATCAAGCCGAAATAATGGCAATATGGGAAGTCGCCAAGTGGCTGAGTCGCAACATAGTAACCAACACTGGCGTTGTCATTTACTCGGACAGCCAGGCTGCCATCAATTCTCTGGAGGCAACATCCCTAAATTCACAAACAGCCCTCGACTGCCGCAGATCACTTAACGAGATGGCTGAGCAGTTTAATATACACCTCATATGGGTGTCTGAGCATAGGGATATCCCGGGGAACTGCAAAGCCGAAGAACTTGCTAGGAAAGGGACGACATTACAAATTCTCGAAGAATTTGCATATATTGGTGCGCCACTATCCACGTGCAAGCTTTGGCTTAGGCAAGAGGCAATCAGGCAGTCCAACGAAAGATGGACAGAAATCGGCACCTGCAGGGTAGGTAGACAAACCTGGCCAAGGTCTGACCTGAGAAGGTCAAAATATCTCCTCGCACTAGAGAGGAAACGATTGTCTACGTTAGTACAGGTTCTGACGGGACACTGCTTGATCGGCGAACACGCCAAAAGATTGGGTATTGACTCCAATGACTTCTGCCGAAGCTGTGGAGATGAGGAAGAAGTGGAGAGCATTGAGCACTTGCTTTGCGACTGTCCCGCTTTGAGTAAACGACGACTGGACATCTTTCCAGTACTGATATTCGTACTATCGATACATTTATATATCAAACAGGTTGGTTTCGATGAGGCGCATTTCAGCCCGTGGTAACACTAGGGACCTAAACTAGTCTATGTGACTAGTAATAAATACGGCTGCCACCCTAACCTAAACCTACTTGTTTCTTTTTAATATAGCTATACGAATTATATAGGCCAATTCTTTAAATCAAAAAAATTGTTAAATCGTTAAATTTATTTATAAAAATTCCCTAAATTGCAGCATTTCCATTGTTTTCTTGTAATTTCAAAAATCAATAATAAAGATATGGTCGCTTTCCATGCATCGGTGAAGTATTTTGGGGTTTTGAAACTTTTGTTAAAATAAATTTTAGACACAAATTGCATTTTGCAGCATAAAACGTATTAGTCGTTTGATTTACGTAAAAATGTACTGATAATTTTACTATCAGCATTTAAAAGGAATTTAACAAGACGAAGATATAATGATCGCCATTGAGTTATTATTGTAACAGAAATAAAGACATTAAATTTAAAAAAGCCTAAGGGGAAAAATATCAAATACGGTCTACACCACTTAAAAAGAACAAGATTTCCAAAATAACCAATACTTATGTAATCCAATAAATATCAAGAGTAATATGCCAACTCATATTTTAAGCAATGTACTGCGTTCACTTATAGAAAAGTACAAATATTATGCTATAAAAAATCATTCTGTTAACTCATGTAAGAAAAAAAAAATAATTTCTTATCACATACAAACGACTTCTTATTATCTTCATAATTGTTTTGTTAAAGTAAAGTGTTTATAAAAAGTGAGACCCTTTTTTATGCAATAACGACTTCTTTGTGCGACTTCATTTTTTTTGAAAACGACTTTTTTTGCAACCTTTTTAAATTTGTCAACGGTAACCCTGTCCACAACAATTATTGACTCACACATTAACAAACAACTCTGATTCTCCGAGAGAGAGAGAGAGCGAGAATGAGAATAATTCTCTATCAGGGAGAGTTAATTTAAAAGTATGTATTTCAGTGATTGCCAAAATTGTTTTGCTTGTGTATTAGTGAGTAAGGGAGAGTAAACAAATTGTAAGAATTTATTTTTTTACAGTCATAGCAAAATTTTAGTAACAGGAAATGATAAAGATAATCAAATACAACTGGTTAGAAATGGTTTAAAATTTAAGCCTTTTCTAACAAGGTGTATTTGACAGTCAATTCGATAATTCAATTTATTACCTTAACTTAGATTCGTTGCTGATCATTCGCAGTGAACGGACGTGTTTATCACATAGCGGATAGTTACCAGTACCTATTACGCAATAGCAAAAATCTGTACAAAGTCTGTAAGGCCTACATCGTAGTACCTATTACGGTCTAATACAGACAAAATAAAAATAAATTCTTTTGACGGGGATGCCTTCGTGTTCCGATGGAGCGCGGTTCCCCAATCGTCCGACTGTCCGTCCATTGGTCTTGACCAAAGCCGACCACACCAAAAATGGTGAAAATCTCCCCCAAGTACTCACAACAGGTGGTGCGGTGAGGGGTAAACGTCATGTCCGACCGTCAAAACGGAAGCACAATGAGCATCGTGTAGCGCTCAGAGTTTTGACGAAGTTGGAGGCTGTTGAGGTTTCGGCTCTTACCAAAAAACAAAAAGAGTCACTTACCTGGGCTAAAGGCGTCATAGATGCTTCTAAGGCCAATGAGTCGGCTGAAAGAGCCACAAATTCAGCTGTGTTAACGGCTAATAAAGTAAAACGAATCAGATCACCTGATGAACCCCTGCCTTCGAAAAAGGCAAGAGGCCCTAATGTCACCATCAACAGGACACTCACCAAGTCCTTCAATGAAGTGGCGAAGGAGAGTCTAGTGATGGCTGTTATAGACAGAAGTAGTGAGGATGGATCCATCCTCAAGGACAAATGGAGTCATGTACAATCAGCCATTATGGCTCACTACCTCGATGTCCGTAGAGAAATGCCGGGCAAACCACCAATCTGCAACGATGCAGGATGGCATCAGGGGAGAGTAAAGCTCTTATATTTCGGTGATGCCAGATCAGTAGACCTGTATAAGGCTGCTCTGAGTCGAGCGGTTGAGGTGTGGCCGGGTGCCCAGTTGGATGTTGTCGAAAAAAACAACATCCCTAGTCACCCTAGAGCCATCACCTGGGTTACAGAAGAGCCCTCCAACCCGGCTGACATCTTAGAAATAATAAAAGATTCCAATCCTGGTCTGCCGGCCCATAATTGGAGAATCAGCAAGGTGGGTGAGGCGGATGGTAAAAAGCGGCAGGTCAATCTTATCCTAAACGCTGAATCCACCTCCCATATACAAGGTGCGAGTGCAACCCTACAATATGGCTTCGAGACTATAGTCTTGAAAATATACAAGCAGGATATAGCTCCCACTGCAGAAGGTGAGTCGTCCACCGTGGCACTTCCTGGAAGTGCGGAGGTACCCACGCCTATTATTTCTGGTGACCCCAACTCTTACAGAAGATCTGTAACGTCCTTCTCTGAGGACAAAAGCTCTACTTCGGACACAGAGAGGCTGAGGGGAGTCTCCGGACTCTTTGACGCATCTGGCGGGGACATGCTTCTCGACGATACGGACGAAGAGTTCGATAACACCCTTGTCGGGGTGGATGTTAATCTGTCAATTACCAAAGATGGTAAGAATTCTACAGATTAACCTCCATCACGCTAAAGCAGCCTCAGCGGCTCCATTGCTGCGCCTGTCCACAGGCGCAGTAGACATTGTCCTGATACAGGAGCCCTACGTAGTGGGAGGAAGGGTGTGCGGTATTAGAACACCCAACTTTAAACTGCTTGTGGCCAACTGTGAAGGCACTCCAAGAACCTGCATTTTGGCCAGGAAAGATCTAAGTATCTTTCTCCTGACTAATTTAAGTGGTAGTGGTAAAGACCAAACAGCTGCTAGCCTGGAGATCGGTAATCGCATATATTGGGTGGTCTCCAGCTACTTGCCTTATGAATCTGTAGTACCGACTGCTCTATTCAGGGAAGTAGTGGAAGAAGCAACGTCTGACGAGATCGAGCTGATTATTGGCGCAGACACGAACGCTCATCATACTATCTGGGGTAGTACGGATATAAACAATAGGGGTGATTCGCTTCTTGACTTTATTCTAACTACCAACCTTAGTATTTGTAACATGGGTAATAAACCGACCTTTACAATTAAAGACAGACAGGAGGTACTCGACGTAACGTTTGCTACTGACCGGCTGTCAGACAAAATTATTGGGTGGAATGTACTGGACGACCACTCATTCTCAGATCACCATTATATTGAGTTCAAACTCGCGGAAAAAGCGCCTAAACCTGCCGTCCACAGAAATGTAAGGAAGACAAAGTGGCACCTGTATGAGAAGAATTTCAACAAAGTCCTCAACTCTAAACTTCTGTACGAACCGAATGACAAAGCCGGTCTGGATAATCTGGTCGATCATATCACCACATCATTCAATAGTTCCCTTGAAGAAGCCTGTCCGAAAACAAGGTACAAGGGTAAAACTAAACCCCAATGGTGGACTTCTGAGCTAACGGCTATGAAAAAGACCTGCAACAAGCTATTCAATAAGGCTAAATCTACTGGGGTCGCTAATGATTGGGATGCCTATAAAGAACAACTCAAGATCTATAAGAAGGAGCTTAGAAAGGCGCAAAGGCGCTCTTGGTATACCTTCTGTGGTGAAGTGGAAAAGGTCTCCGACGCCGCTAGGCTGAGGAAGATATTATCTGCTTCACCCTGTACAGTGGGATATTTACAGGATGAGGCAAATAACTGGACCAAAAACAGCGAGCAGTCGCTCAATGTACTGCTCGACACACATTTCCCGGGCAACTCTGTAACAGAACCCGAGGATCAGCAGGACCAACAAGAGTGCGAGTGGACTGCGAGCGTCGCTAGCTTTTTGACTGAGAGATCCAGAATAAGCTGGGCTATTAACAGCTTTGAGCCCTTCAAGTCACCTGGACCAGATGGCATCACTCCAGCAGAAATGCAGAAAATGTTAAAGTACATTATCCCCTGGCTGGAGAAAATTTATGTAGGCTGTATCAGGCTTTCATACGTCCCTAATCGGTGGAGGGATACCAAAGTGGTATAGGTATGAATAGCGGGAAAGATATCACACACTAGGCCAAAAGACTTCAGACCAATAAGCCTATCCTCCTTCCTATTGAAAGGTCTGGAAAGACTGTTAGATCATTTCATTAGGGAAAACCTGGATACAAAACTCCTGTCGGGGAACCAACATGCCTACAATAAGGGCAAGTCTACAGAATCAGCCCTGCACGAACTTGTGAGCACTATCGAATCGTCCCTGCATTTCAAGGAATTCACCATGGTGGCATTTCTTGACATAGAAGGGGCTTTTAACAACATTCACTCAGATGCGGTAATTGCGGCACTCTCACATCTAAAAGTTAACACTAGTTTGATTAGACTAATTCAAAGTCTGCTCACCAGAAGACGCATAACAGCATGTCTAGGGTCCACAACTCTAACAAGGTATGTAAACAGAGGGACCCCGCAAGGAGGAGTACTGTCTCCACTAATTTGGAACCTAGCGGTGAATGAAATCCTGCTAGATCTAGAACGTTGTGGCTGCAAGGTCGTGGCAATCGCAGTGAGTGGCAAATTCGTAAACGTCCTCAGAGACATCCTACAGGTGGCTCTGAACAAGTTGGTTAGATGGGCCAGAAGCAGCGGTTTGGGCGTTAACCCCAACAAGACAGAATTGGTTCTCTTTACTAGGATGAATAATGTCCCACATGTGGACCCTCCACCTCGGATAAATGGAACAGATCTAGTCTTTTCTGAAAGTGCAAAATTTTTAGGAATAATTCTAGATAGGAAAATGTTATTTAGACTTAACGCATTGGAACGTGTAAGGAAGGCCAACGTCGCCTTATATTCCTGCAAAAAGGCTGTAGGGTCGCTGTGGGGACTCTCTCCTAAAATCGTCCACTGGATATATATAGCAGTAGTTCGTCCAATACTGTTATACGGTATTGTGGTATGGTGGACGGCAACTGACAAACTAACCATTACCAACCTACTAACAAAGGTTCAGAGAATTGCCTGCCTGAGCATAAGCGGAGCCTTAAGGACTACAGCGACCGAGTCTCTACAAGCCCTACTCCATATACTGCCGATTAATATTGTGGCGAGAGAAGTTGCAACCAAAGCGGCAATAAGATTAAACTGCCTATCACTGTGGAGGTACAAGAACTATGGTCACATGAGGATATCAAAGTGTAGTGCTATGGTAACCGACCGAGTGGACTATATACCAACTGTGTACACCTTCGAGAGAAATTACATCACTATGATTCCCGCCAGAGACGAATGGGTCGGCAGAATACCAGGTAATAGAAACCATCTCCACTTTTACACGGATGGTTCGAAGCTTGATGAAAAGGTTGGCTTCGGAGTACACTGTGAAGAACTTAGTCTGGATATAGCTCACAGACTACCAGATACCTGCAGTGTCTATCAGGCCGAAATAATGGCAATATGGGAAGTCGCCAAGTGGCTGAGTCGCAACATAGTAACCAACACTGGCGTTGTCATTTACTCGGACAGCCAGGCTGCCATCAATTCTCTGGAGGCAACATCCCTAAATTCACAAACAGCCCTCGACTGCCGCAGATCTCTTAACGAGATGGCTGAGCAGTTTAATATACACCTCATATGGGTGCCTGGGCATAGGGATATCCCGGGGAACTGCAAAGCCGATGAACTTGCTAGGAAAGGGACGACATTACAAATTCTCGAAGAATTTGCATATATTGGTGCGCCACTATCCACGTGCAAGCTTTTGCTTAGGCAAGAGGCAATCAGGCAGTCCAACGAAAGATGGACAGAAATCGGCACCTGCAGGGTAGCTAGACAAATCTGGCCAAGGTATGACCTGATAAGGTCAAAATATCTTCTCGCACTAGAGAGGAAACGATTGTCTACGTTAGTACAGGTTCTGACGGGACACTGCTTGATCGGCGAACACGCCAAAAGATTGGGTATTGACTCCAATGACTTCTGCCGAAGCTGTGGAGATGAGGAAGAAGTGGAGAGCATTGAGCACTTGCTTTGCGACTGTCCCGCTTTGAGTAAACGACGACTGGACATACTGGGGTCGGCCTTTTTAGGCAGCCTAACAGATCTTTCTAGTACTGATATTCGTACTATCGATAAATTTATATATCAAACAGGTTGGTTTCGATGAGGGGCATTTCAGCCCGTGGTAACACTAGGGACCTAAACTGGTCTATGTGAGCTTGTAAAAAAAATACGGCTGCCACCCTAACCTAAATCTAAACTTAAGTCCAAAAGTCGCTGGATTTATTTTTTAAATAACACATTTTATTCCATTTTATACTAAAATAACATTAAGTAAATGTTGTATAACATATAAGGCATTGGATGTTACCAAAAGCATTTTTGACCACACAATATTTTGAGTGTCATCATTAAGTTTTTTCTGTTAACCTGAAAAAAATATCATGGCATCCGCTGGACATGTATGCTTGTCGAAGTCTCAGCGACGACTAAATGAAAGAGCATAAGAATATGTGTGAGGTGGTGGATGCACAATTGTGCAAAGAAGTTGCAATCCCTGATATAGATATACCTATACCGACTCACACAAACCGCAGTATGTGTGTACCAACAACCACGCCGTCAAATAATGTTTGTTTTGCAAAATGGTGGCAATGTAATGACGAGGGTTGTACTTTTTTAAACGCGGAAAAAGTACCTTAACTGTGTATATATATAAAATATAACCACGTAAGGATGCAAAAGGTTTGCTCTGGATATGGGTGATCACGTCGACCTCCCAAGTTTATACACACACGGTTGCTCTGGATATTAGTGATCACGCCGACCATCCAATAATACTCACTCACGGTTTGCTCTGGATATGGGTGATCACGTCGACTCCCAATTTTATTCACGCACGTATTGTTGTTCACTGTTGTAGATCACGCCGACCTGCAAATTTTGTTCGCGACACATTAATTCCGAAGAAATAATATTTTTTTGGATTAATAATGATCCACTCGCGCCCGATTTTTTATCCACTGTGTCCGTTCTAATTTTCGTAATCCTGGGGCCCGATACTTACTTGTTGCTACTAACCAAATGCTCGAGTTTCTGCATGGGCGCCCTTTTATATCCACTGCCGCTTCGCCGCGGTCTACACATATGCTGGGGTGACGCCGCACAGTGTCGTGATTTCATATAAGAGGTGGTCAAAAATAGAAGGAGCCGTCGCAGGTGAATGAAATTTTGCATAAGTCGTTGTTTTCGGTCGGAAAGAATAAAAACGAAGTTTTGGAAAAATTGACTAAAGGACAGATATATCCCCATATATATGTTTTGTCCGATTTGTCTCTTTAGCCCTATAGAAGCTGTACTTTACATCCAATTGTTTTGAAATTTAGCATGGAAGAGTTTCTTGACCCATAGACCAGTATTGCCGAATTTCAAGAAAATCGGGTCAGATCTAGATAAAGCTCCCATATATATGTTTAGTCCGATTTGGCTACAGAATGTAAAGAAAACAGGCTCAAATTTTTAAGTTCACCTTCATTTTCAATTTTGATTTGTTTTTTAATTTTCGTTTATTTTTTGGATTTTTATCACATATGCATTTTGGACATAATAGTAAATGTTCAAAAAACGATTTAGTTTTCGATAATATATTTACAGCAAATCATAATACGTAATTTATTTGAGATAATATGTAATAAATACAGATATACTCGTAAGTACGAACAAATATACATACTACTCACTATGCTGTTAACTTTTGGTCTAAAAAGGTCCATTTGTGTGGGAGATACCAAAAAGAGAGTGGCCACTTCTCCCATTTTTCTTAGCGTGTTAGCGACTAGCAAACTAATACTATGTGTAAAATTTCAGAAGATTCGAGTAAGTAGTATAGAAGTTATTAAAGAATCAATATTTTACTTAAAGTTAACCCTTTGTGGGGGATGAACTAGAAGGAGTGGACCAATATAGCCCATCTTGGATCTTAGCCGGATAAAGAGAAAAATATTACCGCACACCAAATTTGAAGTCAATCGGTTACTCCTTTCAAGAGTTATCGTGCGCACCAGCCAGCAGACAGACAGACAAACAGACACACTGACGGACATTGCTCAAATGACTTAAAATGACCCAAAACGGATATCCGCCGAACATACTTAGGGTCTAAGGTCACTCCTTCGATATGTTACACTTTTGGCTCGTAGCAAATGATATATACCCTCCTCTCTAAGGTGAGGGGATAAAAAGATTCACTAACAAAATTTGTGCAGAGCTGTGCAGCTGAGACTTATATATGCTAAAATACATACTTATAGCTAAAAAATATCAAAAAATTGGAGAGATGTTTTTTGATGTTTTTTTTTAATTGTCTACGCAAGTTTGTGTATATTGTCAAAACCTGACTTCACACAAGACCTGTCTTCTTTCTAACGGTACATCACATATGATCAATATTTGTAAACTATAACAGTGTTGCAATTGTAGCAATATGTATCACACTTGCATTTCAATGGCATTTTGTACCAACCGTTAACAAAAAATTTGAATTTAACCTCTTGTTACTGGATACGAAATTTCATTGTGTTTCTTAACAATTATCATTTTGCAAACAAACCATAACTTTGAGCCACAATAACTCAAAAACTGCTCAATATTTGTGGAAAATATTTTACACTTTTTTTAGTTGTTGTGTTTTTCATAAAATTGTGTAAAAATAAATCAACAATTCCAACATCAGCTCTTACCATTTTTGGCCACGCTCGTGACACTGTGCGCCGCATCATAACGGGACCTTGTTTACTACTAAGAACTTTCGTCATCACATTGCCTCTCCTCCTCCCAGCGGAATGACGATCGCCTTGCACTGGCGGTTTACAAGGAGGCGGTACGGTCTTCTATTGCGTTTGTATTGATCTGGGAAAGATAAAGAGAAAATAATTAGTTCTTCAGATGGGTCGGGTCAGATTGCAATGTGTCGGAAGAGTCAGGGTCAACAAACGGTTTGATTTCGCTGAGGTGCGCGTTAGGAATTTCGTTGGTTCCGCGACGACGAACGTGTACGATTACCGGAGACGGTAAATTCAGTACCTAGTAGGGTCCGTCGTATTTTGGAGCTAATTTCGCGGCGAAATTATCTATTACTTTAGACAACGGATGTTGACGTACGAGAACTAAGTCACCAATCTTAGGTTTCCAGGGTCGGCGACGGAGTTTATAGTTTCGTCTTTGGTCTACTGCAGCTTTACCAAGCTGGTTACGAACGATTCGAAAAATATCATGTAGTTCCTTTGCTTTTCCTTCAGGGGTGTGGGTGAGAGCGTCTGTTCCGGTTACGAGCTCATCATAGAGGGCCGTAGGCAATCGGGGCTCTCGACCTTGTGTCAGGAAAGCTGGGCTATATCCTTTGGACTCGGTTGTGCTAGTGTTCATAGCCAGCGTTATCTCTTGTAAATGATCATCCCACTTGTTGTGTTGGTTTTGTGCGATTTGCGCTATCATCGTCTTAACCGTTCGATTGACTCGTTCTGTCGGATTCTCCTATGGAGTGTATGGCGCGGTAAACTGATGATGTTTCCAATGTCTTGCATGTACTTCTGTAATATTCGACTTGTAAATTGACTCCCATTGTCGGTTATGAAAACTTTTGGTGTTCCAAACCTGCACAAGATGCGTTCCCGGAAAGATTTCACTACGCTATCCGCTGTTGCTTTCCGCAGCGGTATTAGCTCCACCCACTTGGAGAACCGGTCGAAGAATACCAGCAGCATCGTATTTCCATGATTAGTTCGGGGTAAGGGTCCTACAAAATCCGCACAGACACCATTCTTCGGGAATAGTGATAAGCATTTCTCCAGCGGGAGCAACTTGACTCGGCTTATATTGCTGGCATGACTGACAACTTCGTACGTATTTAGCCACGTCGCGGATCATTCCCGGCCAGTAGTACCTATCGCATACTCGATTAACCGTTTTCCTAATCCCTAAGTGTCCAGCTGAGGGTTGACTGTGATTCTCGTGCAATGACTCTTTCTCCGTCCTCAAGCTCCTGAGTTAGAACCGCTCCTAATCCGTGGTCACTGGCATCGGTCTGAAGTATGAATGTTTTGGTGAAGTCAGGGCAGGCCAAAACTGGAGCATGCGTTAGTCTCATCTCTAATATTTCAAAAACGGTTTGCTGATTCTCTGCCCACTTCCAATGTTTTCCTTTCTTCAGCTGCGAAGTAAGAGGATACGCCAGCGTGGCGAACTCGGGAACAAAGCGGCGGTACCAGGATACAACCCCAAGAAAGCGGCGTAGATCTTTCAGATTGCCTGGGGCCGACATTTCCTGGATTGCTGCAATTTTATCCGGGTCGGTATGAATACCTTCGGCACTGACAACATGTCCCAAGTACTTGGTCTCACGTTTGAAGAATTCGCATTTCTCGGGGTTAATTTTTAGGTTAGCTGCCCGTAGTCTTCGGAAGACTTCCCCGAGGTGCACTAAGTGCTCATCCAGAGTTCTTCCTGTGACTATAATGTCGTCTAAGTAAGCGAAGGCGAAGGGCTCCAACTCGGGTCCAATGACGCTGTCGAGGGCTCTCAGGCATCACCCGCCATTGATATAGGCCGCGTCCAGCGACGGTGAATGCAGTATATTTCTTATATTCCTCTTCCAGAGGAATTTGCCAGTCCAGACCATCTTTCAAGCCAACACTACTAACGTACGTTGCTTCCCTCAGGCAGTCCAGTATCGAATTTATTCGAGGCAAGGGATAGGCGTCTGGGTCAGATCTGCTATTTAGGTTCCGAAAATCCATGCAATCTCCAGGTTCCATTCTTTTTCTGTGCTAGTGTAATTGGGGTGCAATATGCACTCCGGTAGGTTCGATGTATCCGGCGGCCAGAAGGTCGTTGATTTTACCATCTATGATAGCTTGCATTGCGGGATTACGAGGGGCATATCGGAGCTTGAACGGGCGGTCGTCAGTCATTACAATCCTGTGGGTGGCGACTGTTGATATTCCATGTAATTTCCGAAACTTTTGCATCTCAGTTTTTAAGAAGGAGTTGATCTTTTCTTGATCCGTTGGACTATGGTCCTGGAATTGTAGATTCTTGCGGTGGGTTTCCGAACTCTCAGGCATATTTTCAGTAGTTGTTCCGATGACTTCCGTTGGTTTAGGCTGCGGTGAACTTGAGGTTGTCTGAAGATGGAGGTTGCGTTCGGGTGGTCTATTGGTCGAGTCATCGCGGGCTTGAAATTGGCATGTGAGACCTGCGCAGGTTAGTTGCGCATCACATTTGGTTAGGAAATTGAGGCCAAGTGTTATATCCTCAGTGGCATCGGACATGATGAGTAATCTTTCGCGAATCCATCAGCCAGTGTGACCATAGAGTTACAGCGATGTCGAGTACTGATGTCTGCTATGGTTTGGGCAAACTCTTCGCTGATAAAACAGCGGGTTGCTCCAGTGTCGACTGTAGCGTGGGCCAAGATCTCACCGATGAGAATCGTCGCCACTAGTCTGCTAGGATCGAGGTGTATTGATGTATTTACTGCTGGGTTTCGTTCTGGGGACCCATACCTGCTCGTTCGGTTCCGTTTCCCGGCCGGCGGCGACGGCATTGGATGATCCGCACCACGCGACGTCCGCAAAGCCAGCAGAACAGTACGGGTTCACGCTGGCATTGTGACGCGAAATGTTCATCCTGTGCACAACGTCGGCACGCCGTACGTGGATTTATACGGGGTTACTGATTCCTCGGGGTTCATCCGTCGGTGCTGTTCTCTGGGCGGAGTTGGCTGGCTGGGAATGCCTTCCATGTCCTCTGCCATTCCGATTAGATCCGCAAGGCTCAGGAAATCGCGTCTGCGGATATACCATTGGTACTCCGGTAAAGCGTTCCGGAAGATTCTCTCCAGCTTCTGTTCCTCTGTGTGTTCACCGTGTCTCATTAGAATCTGTATGTGGAGTGTATAATTTTTGAAAGTTTCACGGGTTCTCTGTTTCCGCTTGCGAATTTCGTCGTCCAAATTCTCGAAATACCGTGCTGGCAAGAAGAATTTGAGAAAATCCTGTTTAAACCCAGCCCACGATTTTCAGTGTAGATTATTATTCCGATACCACACCAATGCTTTCCCTGTGTGTATTTTAAGCATAACGGTGGGTATTCGATCCGTAGGGATTTCGTACATCTGGGATAGTTACTCCAACCTTTCTAGGAATTCCCCGGGATCGTGTTCCCCGTTAAAGCTTATATTCCACTTCCGGATTTGGTCTGCTACACCTCTAGCATTCTGCGCTTTGTTGGTATGGTAACTCGATATTTCCGGTCGCGTAACTTGGTTTAGTCTCGAGGTTTCCTCTCTCGGAGGCACTAGCAGTAGCGTTTGCGTCGTGGATTTTAAATTCATTGAATCACTTTGCGTGTGCGCGTCCTTATACGCGGGCTTCTTCTCGCCGCTAGCTCGCTCATGAATGGCTGGAAGCTCAAGTAGCCTAGGCAGGCGCTCCTCTTCATGGTGGCCATTCAGGAACATTGCGAATCGCTTCCGCTGCTCCTCGATGGTTCCACCTACTTCACAGTCGAATTCCGCCAGATATCGGGTCAGTTCTTCTTTCCTTAGGCTGCACGCCCAAGTGACTAGTAATCCTGTAGTCGACATCTTGTCGCTGTGGGGCAGTGTGTTGTACGTCGATTTCTAACTTCTATACCGCTTAATTAATCTGGATTTTTTTATTGCCGTAATAAGTTCTCTACTCTCAATGTCCCTGCTCGGGCACCACTGTAACGACGAGTTTCCTCCGGTTGCTGGGATATGCTCACGGGGATGGGTTCGTCACAGAAATTTATATTTACAGCGACAGAGAGTAATAAGGCGGTAGATTTTCTTTACAGATAGTTCCAGATCCGGAATATTTATTGAAATTTTTTCTTAAAGCTTATGTTACTTATTTTACTGCTTATGCTATTCCTGGTTCTTCGGTTCAAATGGGGATCTTACGCGGGGTCCGCTGGGTCTCCGTGGTTACTGCTGGTTCTCGGTTGATGGTTAAGCTGGCGTATCGGGTATCTGCTCTCGTAGTACGGCTATGCTATGGGGTGACTTGGATGTCCACCGACGCTCCAAGTCTCGCGACTACAAAATATCTTTCTACGTAGTAAAATATCTTTACTAAAAAATGGTTTTAAGTAAATTGTTTTAAGTAATAAAAAATATTACGAGTATTCTCCGGTTTCACTCGCGTCTGATTTACTCTCTGACTATTGGTGATCACGACGACCTCCTAATTTTGACTCGCACGTAGTTTATTCTAAATATTGGTGATCACGACGACCTTCCTATTATATTCATATACACAGATTCTTCCGAATATTGGTGATCACGGCGACCTTCCAATTGTACTCACACACGGTTTGTCTTGTGTATTGGTGGTCACGACGACCTTCCAAAATTTATTCACACACGATTTGGTTCTGAGTATTGGTGATCACGACGACCTTCCAAATTGCTACCCACGCGGTTCATTCTGAATATTGGTGATCACGACGACCTTCCAATGGTACTCTCACACGGTTTGTCCTGTGTATTGGTGGTCACGACAACAGTCAAAAACTTATTCACTCACGATTTGGGTCTGGATATGGGTGATCACGTCGACCTCCCAAGTTTATACACACACGGTTGCTCTGGATATTGGTGATCACGCCGACCATCCAATAATACTCACTCACGGTTTGCTCTGGATATTGGTGATCACGTCGACCTCCCAATATTATTCACGCACGTATTGTTGTTCACTGTTGTAGATCACGCCGACCTGCAAATTTTGTTCGCGACACATTACTTCCGAAGAAATATTATTTTTTGGATTAATAATGATCACGATGATCTACTCGCGCCCGATTTGTTATCCACTGTGTCTGTTCTAATTTTCGTAATTCTAACCAACTGCCCGAGTTTCTGCATGTGCTCCCTTTTATATCTTCTGCCGCGTCGCCGCGGTCTACACATATGCTGGGGTGACGCCGCATCCTAACGGGACCTTGTTTACTACTCATGGTATCCACGTGGTGTGATGTTTTGTATAGACTGTACTTGTGTCCAACGGTACCTTGTTTACCACTTAGAGCTTCCACGTGGTTCGGTGTTTTGGCGAGACTGTACTTATGTACTAAGGTAGTTTATGCAAGCTGTACTTATTTCATATGTTCTTAACTCAGAATAATAATTCATTTGTACTTAAAATTACCAAAATTAAAACAATATAAAACTACTATGGTAAAATTAACAAAGGAAATATTCAAAAATAACAAAATACACTTTATATATAAACATTAGTGTGGACGAAATATATATCTCAAATTCAAAATTTGGCTTATATGGGCGGGGCCACGCCCACTTGATATATCGAAAATTCAAGTACCCTATTTTCACCACGCCTTACACATGTACATTCTGTGAAAATTTCAAGTAAGGTGCCTGTGGTCTATACAAATTTTGAATTTCCTTCCAAAAAGGTACGAACGGAAATATTTTACAGCCCAAATTATAGCAAGCAACTCTTTCCCTATTGTGGAGTAATTGCACTAATTTTGTGAGAGTGTGCGACTCGCAAAACAGATTGGTTTGTCACTTCCTATATGGCCTTGGGACAGGACTGATCCCAATGCGATATTACTTGCATCAGTTGTAAGGATGAAGGGTTTAGTAAAATCGGGGTGTTGGAGGATAGGGTCGTTCATTAGTAAACTTTTACTGGTTTCGAATGCTTCAATGTAATCCGTGTCCATTGTAATGATTGCGCCCTTTTTTAGGCATTGAGTAAGGGGTTTGGCCAAATCTGTTATAAAGTTACGGTTATAACCAACAAGTCCGTGGTAGGCTTTGATTTCCGTTCGGGTGTTGGGCAAAGGGATGGGCAAATGTTAAATTTTCGCGGGGTTCGGTTGTATTCCCTCTGAGTTTATGATATGGCCCAAAAAGGATATTTCCTTTCTGAGGAACTCGCACTTATCTGTTTGAATTTTAAAATTAGCATCTCTAAGTTTTTGGAATACTTGAGTTATGCTTTCTAAATGTTCCTGTAGAGAGGTAAACGAGGCATACTTTCCCTACGAGGTCTTTTAAGATGTTGTCCATTAGCCTCTGGAATGTGCTTGAGGCGTTTTTCAACCCAAAAGGCATACTAGTAAATTCGTTGTGACCATTTTCCACTGTAAACGTCGTTTTCTGGATGTGTTTAGGGTCCACCTCAATTTGGTGGAACCCGCTGCCTAGATCCAGAGTAGTAAAGTACAGGGCCGTGCGCAGGATTTTGTTTTGGGGGGTGGGGGTGTTGTTTCACATATGGTACCCATTTTTTTTTATTAAAAATTAATGGTTGGCATTTTTAATGCAACAATATATTTATAGTGATTAACATTAAAAAATACTTAGGTAATATTTTCATTAAGAATTTTATTAATTTAAATCATATATTAATTGTATTAATGTTTTAATAAATTGACACGTCGAGCCGAATACTGCGTTAACATCTACTGGAATGCCTCGATGAGGCCGCAAACCTAGGTTTCTTGATTTGAATGTCTTGTTCTTCACAAAATATTGTAATAGACGAAAAAATCGCTCCAAAATGGTGAGTACAAATTTTGCGCATGTCCATCAATTCCTTTTTCGTATTTTCTGCCAGATGGACGGCTTCTGCTACATCTTTATTTTCACTTTGAAGAACGCGACTTAATGATAATACCAAGCAGTGAACTGAATGAACTACGTGGGCTGAAACTCGAAAATCCAACGTTTTTATAGCCATCAACAACTAAAATGCATATGTGGTAGTTTTCTGATCAGACCAGATGGAGTAAATGCATTCCAAAGCCTCGATAACGGCTTCTTGTAGGTGAAGATATATTTCAACAGACTCATGTTGTTCTTTCTACCCATCGAGTTGCGCATTACCGCTTTAATTTTCGCTTTTTACCATCACGGAGATTGCTGTTGTTAGATATTGCTTCTTGAAGAGCTAATTCCCTTTTAGGATATTGAAAAATGTGGTTTGTATGGTATGTATGTATAGTGCCGAGACAATTTCTAATTGGGACTACTTTTCATGCGTAACCTACAACCAAGTTGAAGCTGTGAACTGCGCAATGTGAATACAGTGCTAATCTTTTATTTTCTTGGATACAAGCTTGCGCCCCATGAAATATTCCGTTCATTGCTCTTGCGCAGTCATAACATTGCCCAAATAAATACAATCAATACAAGAAGTTTCGAGGAAATTTAGAATAACATCAGCCAAACCTTTTCCATCGAACTGTTTTGTTGGGACGATACTAAAAAAATCTTCGCAAATTTTATATCGCCCATCGTTTTTGTTAAGGTACCGGATATACATTGAAACTTGCTCAACCCCTGAAATAAGAGTCTGACAAATACTTATAATTTCATTTTGAACACGATTGCTTGTATACATTGCGTTTCGTGGTGAATTTGTCAAGTGATTTTTAAAATTTGAATCCGCTGTCGCCCGATACCTTAGCAAGGCTCTAAAATTACCATCATTTTGTATAGTTTCATTTGAATCGATTCTACCTGTATTACATCTTCCTCTTAGTGCTAAGCATTGTCGACCACTAAGGACCACTGTTTGAACTATTGCTTCCGAATGTTTTCTATTTTCGTTTACGACCTGCTTTTCCTGAGTTTGTAATTGTTTATCGATGGACTCTGTGGCTTGCTGTTCTACATTAGACCTCATTTCAGCTTTCAGTACACTGTTTCTATGGTATTCGAGTGATGAGTGGTGGCGTAATACGTCCAGTGCTTTTTTCCAATTATTAAATGGTCTTGCTACCAAGTTTCCTAGTTTTTGGTTATGCACTTCTGTATCCCTAGGACCATTTTCCACTGTAAACTCCGTTTCCTGGATGTGTTTAGGGTCCATCAATTTGGTGGAACCCGCAGTCTAGATCCAGAGTAGTAAAGTACATACATCTGCCAAGCTTATCCAATATTTCGGTTATATTCGGTATTGGGTACCTATCGGATATGGTTTTGCCATTGCCCTTCCTATCGTCGATTACCAATCTCCATTTTTTATTACCGTGTATGTCGGTTTGCTTGGGAACTATCCATACTGGGGAGCTCCAAGGTGAGTAGCTATGTCGAATGATGTTTTGTTCCAACATTTTGCTAATCTGTGTTTGTATTTCCCGTTTAAGTACGTACGTATCTATGTATGATTTCGTATATGGGCATTTCCGCCGAATGGTCAACCAGCGCCGAAAAATAAAATGTTGGTAATCACCGTATTTTATTGTGAATAATTATAAAAAAATGGATACAAAATGTCAAAATTTTTAAAATATAATGGTTTCATAGCATATCTCTGTTGTTTTCATGAGAAAATTTGCCTAAAAACTGAAAAATTGCATTTTTTTTTCATTTTAAGCTACTTTTACAGACAATTTTATATTTAATTATTTTACGTATAAAAGCATATGTTATGCTTGCACTTGCACTTTCTTAAAATGTCTCTATTACAATCAATTAAGAAGAGAAAAATGCAAGGAGACCAAAAAAAAGTTCGATTAGCGATTAATTTAACGGTTAAAACAGATGGAAAAATCGTACGTTCGCGACCGGCACCTAAGCCAATTAGAAAATAAAACAATAGAGATAATTTATTGTGTAAATACTCGATAGAAAGCTACAATAATCCTCTTTTAAAATAAATTAATAGCTTTAGAATATTCCGTTCCTTTTCGCAGATTTTTGCATGTTACTAGATTCAGCCAAAGTTGACTTCTATTTCGCGTACGTTCGTGACCACATGTTTATTGCTATCATTATGAAAACTAAAACTCGGAGAAACCCATCTTTTGCACCTAACATAGAGCTACCAATATGCTATCAAATCACCAAAAAAAATGCGGGCAAAATTTTTGTTTTCTATATTTTTTGTACATCAAAAGCGTACGTACGTTCGTGACCCGCGGAAATGCCCATATGTATATGGGATGTCATCGGTGCTAGTTATTTTATGTTTTATCTTGTCACAGTTTTACAATTTACTTTCGTTCCTCGTTATTGAGATGATCTGTTCTCAATAGATCTTTAAGATTTGATGAAAATGGTTGATCATCTGCGACTTCGGTATTATTACCTTGCAAGTTAAATTGTTTAGCTCGATGTAGTTCATCGTATCGTTTTGTTCCTCGGCTAATGGGGTTTCCATTAAAAATGTTTGGTCTTCATGTGAGAAGTTAGTTATCTCGACAGAGCTACATCCGTATTAACGCTGTACAAACCATTTCAGTTATCAGGGTTCTATGTATTAACGAGGTAAATTTTGGCATTAAGCAAAAGTAGTGCGCCTATGCCTAAAAGGCCATTGAAAAAGGTGTGGAATTTGAAGAGGAGGAATTTGAGGGATCCTACTTGTTTAAATTCCGAAAAGATTGGTAAGATTATTTGTTTGTCTATTTGATAACATTTGAAATCCGTTGCAATAGCGCACTTAATCCGATCCACAGATTTGAAGAAACTTTGGAGGCCCATAAAAAAATCGATCATCAATTTCGTCAAACCGAGTATAGTGTTATACTACCATTTGGTAGTATAATCGAACCTATACTAGGCGTGTTTTCGTTACACCATAAGTGCTTAATTTGTATGGGGAGCTAAGCACTATTAGTTCCCGACGAAGTTTGGTGCTTGTGTTCGTGTCTTAATCGAGTATGATGTTGCCAGATTGGGCACCCTATATTTAGCAATATGGCATCCCATTTTTGGAGAGATTGTTATCAATTATTGTGAATTAACGGGAAGAAGAGGATCAAAAATGGGAAATTATTTTAATATTTGCAAAAAGAGTGTACACAATTGAACATAGAATAGTAAATATGTGTTTTATAAATACTTTTCACGAATTTTTCGTCTGTTTCGCACTGTTCTTTCTTCGTAACTCATGACACCATTGCTACCAGATAGTGAAAATCCGCCACTTATTGCTTATGTGCCAGTTAGTGGAAGTCAGTTGTTTTCGTTGCAAATTGCTAAACTAAAATTGCTAGCTTGTAACGAAAATATGCCTACTGTCAAGTCCTTTTGCTTAGTGTAATTGTTATCAGAACTACGTGTCCCGTTCAAGTGTGGGTCACCGTTTAATTCTTTCCACTGTTGAGGACTTGGGGTGTTATTGAAATTATTAGGGTCATTAATTATATATTTATCCAGTTGTTGGTAATTGTCAGAAGTGGTTGTTTCATGGATATTTAAATTCGTGTTTCTACCCAATCTGGCCTGTTGACTTAGGCTTGCCTTTATCTGTGGTACATTTTGGTTCGGTTGGCTAGGTTCGGATGTTTTATGTCTAAAATTGTTTGGAGGATATTGGCTCCTAAAATTGTGGTTAGGCTGTTGGGGTTGCTGTCGACCATCTCTTGGAGGTTGGAATCTTTGGTTTCCGCGATCGGAATTTTGCCGCCAATAATGGTTCTGATTAGGGTTGTTGTTCCTGTTTTGTTGAAAACGGTTTTCATATGGTTTGTATTGGGAGTATTGACATATCCTATTCGCTTGTGGTGTTCTCTGGTATGAAATGTTTTGCTCCTTTATGCAACAGGATAATGCTGTGAAAAGTAAAGTCGGTTACATCGCTCTTACTATTGATCCTAGTGGAATTCGTTGCTGATCATTCGCAGTGAACGGACGTGTTTATCACATAGCGGATAGTTACCAGTACCTATTACGCAATAGCAAAAATCTGTACAAAGTCTGTAAGGCCTACATCGTAGTACCTATTACGGTCTAATACAGACAAAATAAAAATAAATTCTCTTGACGGGGATGCCTTCGTGTTCCGATGGAGCGCGGTTCCCCAATCGTCCGACTGTCCGTCCTTTGGTCTTGGCCGACCACACCAAAAATGGTGAAAATCTCCCCCAAGTACTCACAACAGGTGATGCGGTGAGGGGAAAACGTCATGTCCGACCGTCAAAACGGAAGCACAGTGAGCATCGTGTAGCGCTCAGAGTTTCGACGAAGTTGGAGGCTGTTGAGGTTTCGGCTCTTACCGAAAAACAAAAAGAGTCACTTACCTGGGCTAAAGGCGTCATAGATGCTTCTAAGGCCAATGAGTCGGCTGAAAGAGCCACAAATTCAGCTGTGTTAACGGCTAATAAAGTAAAATGAATCAGATCACCTGATGAACCCCTGCCTTCGAAAAAGGCAAGAGGCCCTAATGTCACCATCAACAGGACACTCACCAAGCCCTTCAATGAAGTGGCGAAGGAGAGTCTAGTGATGGCTGTTATAGACAGAAGTAGTGAGGATGGATCCATCCTCAAGGAGAAATGGAGTCATGTACAATCAGCCATTATGGCTCATTACCTCGATGTCCGTAGAGAAATGCCGGGCAAACCACCAATCTGCAACGATGCAGGATGGCATCAGGGGAGAGTAAAGCTCTTATATTTCGGTGATGCCAGATCAGTAGACCTGTATAAGGCTGCTCTGAGTCGAGCGGGTGAGGTGTGGCCGGGTGCCCAGTTGGATGTTGTCGAAAAAAACAACATCCCCAGTCACCCTAGAGCCATCACCTGGGTTACAGAAGAGTCCTCCAACCCGGCTGACATCTTAGAAATAATAAAAGATTCCAATCCTGGTCTGCCGGCCCATAATTGGAGAATCAGCAAGGTGGGTGAGGCGGATGGTAAAAAGCGGCAGGTCAATCTTATCCTAAACGCTGAATCCACCTCCCATATACAAAGTGCGAGTGAAACCCTACAATATGGCTTCGAGACTATAGTCTTGAAGATATACAAGCAGGATATAGCTCCCACTGCAGAATGTGAGTCGTCCACCGTGGCACTTTCTGAAAGTGCGGAGGTACCCACGCCTATTATTTCTGGTGACTCCAACTCTAACAGAAGATCTGTATCGTCTTTCTCTGAGGACAAAAGCTCTACTTCGGACACAGAGAGGCTGAGGGGAGTCTCCGGACTCTTTGACGCATCTGGCGGGGACATGCTTCTCGACGATACGGACGAAGAGTTCGATAACACCCTTGTCGGGGTGGATGTTAATCTGTCAATTACCAAAGATGGTAAGAATTCTACAGATTAACCTCCATCACGCTAAAGCAGCCTCAGCGGCTCCATTGCTGCGCCTGTCCACAGGCGCAGTAGACATCGTCCTGATACAGGAGCCCTACGTAGTGGGAGGAAGGGTGTGTGGTATTAGGACACCCAACTTTAAACTGCTTGTGGCCAACTGTGAAGGCACTCCAAGAACCTGCATTTTGGCCAGGAAAGATCTAAGTATCTTTCTCCTGACTAATTTAAGTGGTAAAGACCAAACAGCTGCTAGCCTGGAGATCGGTAATCGCATATATTGGGTGGTTTCCAGCTGCTTGCCTTATGAATCTGTAGTACCGACTGCTCTATTCAGGGAAGTAGTAGAAGAAGCAACGTCTGACGAGCTCGAGCTGACTAATTTAAGTGGTAAAGACCAAACAGCTGCTAGCCTGGAGATCGGTAATCGCATATATTGGGTGGTTTCCAGCTGCTTGCCTTATGAATCTGTAGTACCGACTGCTCTATTCAGGGAAGTAGTAGAAGAAGCAACGTCTGACGAGCTCGAGCCTGGCGCAGACACGAACGCTCATCATACTATCTGGGGTAGTACGGATATAAACAATAGGGGTGATTCGCTTCTTGACTTTATTCTAACTACCAACCTTAGTATTTGTAACACAGGTAATAAACCGACCTTCACAATTAAAGACAGACAAGAAGTACTCGACATAACGTTTGCTACTGACCGGCTGTCAGACAAAATTATTGGGTGGAATGTACTGGACGACCACTCATTCTCACATCACCATTATATTGAGTTCAAACTCGCGGAAAAAGCGCCTAAACCCGCCGTCCACAGAAATGTAAGGAAGACAAAGTGGCATCTGTATGAGAAGAATTTCAAGAAAGTCCTCAACTCTAAACTTCTGTACGAACCGAATGACAAAGCCGGTCTGGATAATCTGGTCGATCATATCACCATATCATTCAATAGATCCCTTGAAGAAGCCTGTCCAAAAACAAGGTACAAGGGTAAAACTAAACCCCAATGGTGGACTTCTGAGCTAACGGCTATGAAAAAGACCTGCAACAAGCTATTCAATAAGGCTAAATCTACTGGGGTCGCTAATGATTGGGATGCTTATAAAGAGCAACTCATGATCTATAAGAAGGAGCTTAGAAAGGCGCAAAGGCGCTCTTGGTATACCTTCTGTGGTGAAGTGGAAAAGGTCTCCGACGCCGCTAGGCTGAGGAAGATATTATCTGCTTCACCCTGTACAGTGGGATATTTACAGGATGAGGCAAATAACTGGACCAAAAACAGCGAGCAGTCGCTCAATGTACTGCTCGACACACATTTCCCGGGGAACTCTGTAACAGAACCCGAGGATCAGCAGGACCAACAAGAGTGCGAGTGGACTGCGAGCGTAGTAGCTTCTTGACTGAGAGATCCAGAATAAGCTGGGCTATTAACAGCTTTGAGCCCTTCAAGTCACCTGGACCAGATGGCATCACTCCAACAGAAATGCAGAAAATGTTAAAGTACATTATCCCGTGGCTGGAGAAAATTTATGTAGGCTGTATCAGGCTTTCATACGTCCCGAATCGATGGAGGGATACGAAAGTGGTATTCATACCTAAAGCGGGAAAGATATCACACACTAGGCCAAAAGACTTCAGACCAATTAGCCTATCCTCCTTCCTATTGAAAGGTCTGGAAAGACTTTTAGATCATTTCATTAGGGAAAACCTGGATACAAAACTCCTGTCGGGGAACCAACATGCTTACAATAAGGGCAAGTCTACAGAATCAGCCCTGCACGAACTTGTGAGCACTATCGAATCGTCCCTGCATTTCAAGGAATTCACCATGATGGCATTTCTTGACATTCACTCAGATGCGGTAATTGCGGCACTCTCACATCTAAAAGTTAACACTAGTTTGATTAGACTAATTCAAAGTCTGCTCACCAGAAGACGCATAACAGCATGTCTAGGGTCCACAACTCTAACAAGGTATGTAAACAGAGGGACCCCGCAAGGAGGAGTACTGTCTCCACTAATTTGGAACCTAGCGGTGAATGAAATCCTGCTAGATCTAGAACGTTGTGGCTGCAAGGTCGTGGCATATGCGTGGCAATCGCAGTGAGTGGCAAATTCGTAAACGTCCTCAGAGACATCCTACAGGTGGCTCTGAACAAGTTGGCTAGATGGGCCAGAAGCAGCGGTTTGGGCGTTAACCCCAACAAGACAGAATTGGTTCTCTTTACTAGGATGAATAATGTCCCACATGTGGACCCTCCACCTCGGATAAATGGAACAGATCTAGTCTTTTCTGAAAGTGCAAAATTTTTAGGAATAATTCTAGATAGGAAAATGTTATTTAGACTTAACGTATTGGAACGTGTAAGGAAGGCCAACGTCGCCTTATATTCCTGCAAAAAGGCTGTAGGGTCGCGGTGGGGACTCTCTCCTAAAATCTTCCACTGGATATATATAGCAGTAGTTCGTCCAATACTGTTATACGGTATTTTGGTATGGTGGACGGCAACTGACAAACTAACCATTACCAACTTACTAACAAAGGTTCAGAGAACTGCCTGCCTGAGCATAAGCGGAGCCTTAAGGACTACAGCGACCGAGTCTCTACAGGCCCTACTCCATATACTGCCGATTAATATTGTGGCGAGAGAAGTTGCAACCAAAGCGGAGAACTATGGTCACATGAGGATATCAAAGTGTAGTGCTATGGTAACCGACCGAGTGGACTATATACCAACTGTGTACCCCTTCGAGAGAAATTACATCACTATGATTCCCGCCAGAGATGAATGGGTCGGCAGAATACCAGGTAATAGAGACCATCTCCACTTTTACACGGATGGTTCGGAGTGAGTGAAGTGGAAAAGGTCTCCGACGCCGCTAGGCTGAGGAAGATATTATCTGCTTCACCCTGTACAGTGGGATATTTACAGGATGAGGCAAATAACTGGACCAAAAACAGCGAGCAGTCGCTCAATGTACTGCTCGACACACATTTCCCGGGGAACTCTAACAGAACCCGAGGATCAGCAGGACCAACAAGAGTGCGAGTGGACTGCGAGCGTAGTAGCTTCTTGACTGAGAGATCCAGAATAAGCTGGGCTATTAACAGCTTTGAGCCCTTCAAGTCACCTGGACCAGATGGCATCACTCCAACAGAAATGCAGAAAATGTTAAAGTACATTATCCCGTGGCTGGAGAAAATTTATGTAGGCTGTATCAGGCTTTCATACGTCCCGAATCGATGGAGGGATACGAAAGTGGTATTCATACCTAAAGCGGGAAAGATATCACACACTAGGCCAAAAGACTTCAGACCAATTAGCCTATCCTCCTTCCTATTGAAAGGTCTGGAAAGACTTTTAGATCATTTCATTAGGGAAAACCTGGATACAAAACTCCTGTCGGGGAACCAACATGCTTACAATAAGGGCAAGTCTACAGAATCAGCCCTGCACGAACTTGTGAGCACTATCGAATCGTCCCTGCATTTCAAGGAATTCACCATGATGGCATTTCTTGACATTCACTCAGATGCGGTAATTGCGGCACTCTCACATCTAAAAGTTAACACTAGTTTGATTAGTCTAATTCAAAGTCTGCTCACCAGAAGACGCATAACAGCATGTCTAGGGTCCACAACTCTAACAAGTATGTAAACAGAGGGACCCCGCAAGGAGGAGTACTGTCTCCACTAATTTGGAACCTAGCGGTGAATGAAATCCTGCTAGATCTAGAACGTTGTGGCTACAAGGTCGTGGCATATGCGGACGACGTGGCAATCGCAGTGAGTGGCAAATTCGTAAACGTCCTCAGAGACATCCTACAGGTGGCTCTGAACAAGTTGGCTAGATGGGCCAGAAGCAGCGGTTTGGGCGTTAACCCCAACAAGACAGAATTGGTTCTCTTTACTAGGATGAATAATGTCCCACATGTGGACCCTCCACCTCGGATAAATGGAACAGATCTAGTCTTTTCTGAAAGTGCAAAATTTTTAGGAATAATTCTAGATAGGAAAATTTTATTTAGACTTAACGTATTGGAACGTGTAAGGAAGGCCAACGTCGCCTTATATTCCTGCAAAAAGGCTGTAGGGTCGCGGTGGGGACTCTCTCCTAAAATCTTCCACTGGATATATATAGCAGTAGTTCGTCCAATACTGTTATACGGTATTTTGGTATGGTGGACGGCAACTGACAAACTAACCATTACCAACTTACTAACAAAGGTTCAGAGAACTGCCTGCCTGAGCATAAGCGGAGCCTTAAGGACTACAGCGACCGAGTCTCTACAGGCCCTACTCCTGTATTGTGGTATGGTGGACGGCAACTGACAAACTAACCATTACCAACTTACTAACAAAGGTTCAGAGAACTGCCTGCCTGAGCATAAGCGGAGCCTTAAGGACTACAGCGACCGAGTCTCTACAGGCCCTACTCCATATACTGCCGATTAATATTGTGGCGAGAGAAGTTGCAACCAAAGCGGAGAACTATGGTCACATGAGGATATCAAAATGTAGTGCTATGGTAACCGACCGAGTGGACTATATACCAACTGTGTACCCCTTCGAGAGAAATTACATCACTATGATTCCCGCCAGAGATGAATGGGTCGGCAGAATACCAGGTAATAGAGACCATCTCCACTTTTACACGGATGGTTCGAAGCTTGATGAAAAGGTTGGTTACGGAGTACACTGTGAAGAACTTAGTCTGGATATAGCTCACAGACTACCAGATACCTGCAGTGTCTATCAAGCCGAAATAATGGCAATATGGGAAGTCGCCAAGTGGCTGAGTCGCAACATAGTAACCAACACTGGCGTTGTCATTTACTCGGACAGCCAGGCTGCCATCAATTCTCTGGAGGCAACATCCCTAAATTCACAAACAGCACTCGACTGCCGCAGATCTCTTAACGAGATGGCTGAGCAGTTTAATATACACCTCATATGGGTGCCTGGGAATAGGGATATCCCGGGGAACTGCAAAGCCGATGAACTTGATAGGAAAGGGACGACATTACAAATTCTCGAAGAATTTGCATATATTGGTGCGCCACTATCCACGTGCAAGCTTTGGCTTAGGCAAGAGGCAATCAGGCAGTCCAACAGAAATCGGCACCTGCAGGGTAGCTAGACAAATCTGGCCGAGGTATGACCTGAGAAGGTCAAAATATCTCCTCGCACTAGAGAGGAAACGATTGTCTACGTTAGTACAATTTATATATCAAACAGGTTGGTTTCGATGAGGGGCATTTCAGCCCGTGGTAACACTAGGGACCTAAACTGGTCTATGTGAGCTTGTAAAAAAATACGGCTGCCACCCTAACCTAAACCTAAATTGATCCTAGTGGTTCATTAAGGCCACTAAGGAAAGAGTTTAAGCACATTTCGGAGTAAAGACACTTCTTGGCGTTTATGACGCTATGATCTTTTTCATGAATAATAATTTTGTTGCTAACGGAGGATTGTAGCTCAATGATTTCTCCGTAGAATGATTCGGTGGTCTTGCTGAATTGTTTAACTTTGTGTAGTAGGTCTCTTATTAAAGAAGTTTCTGTCTGTTTATCAGTGTAATGCAGTATGATATCGTTCTTTATAGCGTCCCAAATGAGCGGGGTGCCATACATGCTAAGGACTTCGTTGGCCTGTCCTTCGATTTTGTTCCGTATAGCTCTTAACTTACATGCACCCGATCAAGAAAGGTATGATGATCCACATGGTATGCTGATGGTGTTGTTGCAGTTGTTGTTGGGAGTGGGGTTCCAGTGAATAAAGAGTCAACACTCACGGTCTCGATGTCGTCCTTGGAGGTTGATTGTCATTCGTTTCAGAAGGAGGGTACAACATTTGATAGTCTTTATTTGGAGGAATGTTCTTTCTCTTATTTTCCTTTTTAAGGACACCTTTGTTTTCTTTTCAAATTGATAGTTTTGTTTCCGGGAGTATCTTTTATTTTATTTAATTTTCAAGAATAAAAGGACACTTTTTTTCTTAAAGAACACCGAAACCGTTCGCTGAACTTTCGACTGCGCCAGTTATGATAAGTGGACACCCGGGATGAAAAATAAAACACGACTTATTCCTTTCACTGCTTGTAACTATCTGTATTTTATTTCTGATGATAATCTTAAACTAACTTAGTTTAACAAAGTAAAGTATACTTAAGGCCGTTTTCAGGTAGCTCCGTTAGTTATATTTATTGAAAAAGTTAGCTAACAGACAGTTAGTCTAACGAACATTTTAAACGGCCCGTTAAAAAATATCGTTTTAGGAAGGTTCCGTAAGATAACTTGAAGTTTATTAGTATTGTGAATAAATTCTAAAATATTTTGACATTTCTATATGTTTGGTTTTTAAAATCGTGCGCAATGTTTATATTTTAAATTTCAAGAAATCGTATAATTGCATTCATTTCTATTAGTTATTCTGTTGTATCATGATTTGACTCCTTTGTGTGGAAGGTACCAGCAGGGACAGGACAATTTCGCAAATTTCTTTGGAGAAAGGATATACGTATTTCGTATGCTATGGACCAAAAGTATAACACATCGAGGGAATGGCCAAGGTACATATATCAATGTATGTCCCCAGTGTTCCACGGCCTCAAGAGCCCCTCATCGACACCAACCATTATGATAGACAAAGCTATCAATAGCACGAACATCGGTACCGGAAAAATATGTCAGAGTTCCGACAGTAACAAAGCAAGTGGTCAATGCTCTCCACTACTTCCGCATCACCACATATCCTGCAGAAGTCATTGGACGCAATACCCAACCTTGTAGCGTGTTCGCCGATTAGACAGTGTCCCGTCAGAACTGATACAAGCGTAAACAGTATTTTCCACTGCCGCGCGGGGAGATACTTTGATCTTCTTGGGTCATATCTTGTCCAGATTTGTCTAGCTAGCCTACAGGTGCCGATTTCTGCAAATGTTTCTGTCTGTCTGAGTGTCTAATCGCCTCCTGCGTAAACCAAAGCTTACATGTGGGCAGTGGTGCACCAATATATGCAAATTCTTCGAGAATTTGTAATGCCATCCCATTCCTATCAAGATTATCAGCTTTGCAGTTCCCCGGGATATCCCCATGCCCAGGCACCCATATGAGGCGTATGTTAAACTGCTCAGCCATCTCGCTAAGAGATCTGCGACAGTCGAGGGCTGTTTTTGTATTGGGAATGACCTACACTGATAGAAAAAGCTTCGTCATGACGACGAATTTGTACATCATCACTATTATTTTTTCGTCAAAAGTCATGAATTTGTTCGACACCATGACGCATTTCTGTTTCCAAAAACTTTCGTCCTCAGGATGATCCATTCATCACCACGACGAACCCCATTCATCATCATGACGAACCCCATTCATCATCACGACGAATAGCATTCATCACCTCGACGAACTCTATTCATCACCACGACGAATTCCATTCGTCACCACGACGAATACCACTCATCATCACGACGAATCCCATTCATCATCACGAGGAATTCCATTCGTCACCACGACGAATCCCATTCATTATCACGGCGAATCCCATTCATCACCACGACGAATTCATGCCCACGACTATTTAAATTTTAAAAATTCCAATAAATGTTCTTTCAGTTTAAACCATTTAAAATGGTATGGAAAATAAAATTATTTGACTGCATTGCTAGGTTTAGTTGTGAATATTCGTTTCGAGACGCAGTTCTTATCAGGTAAGGCTGAAATCAAACAAACGAGAAGTATTCATTACTTCTGCTATTTTCAATCAAAAATAATCACATTAAGTAATGTATTTGCCAACAGACCACTAGCACAAATGTTTCACACTTATACACATGCATACTCTTACATGCAGCTCGACACTGCATGTAAGAGTATGCATGTGTTTGAAGTTTTGTTAAACAAACATCAGCTACGCCGTGCCAGTGCGGTTTGTTTGAACCAATCGGTGCTGCGTGGAACACACACGTGGGCGAACATAACAACGTCGCATGTCTTACTTTGTTTTGCTGTAGGAGTTGACGTTGCCGTAAAGGGCGAATAAGTCGATCGTTCTCATGATGAATTGATAATCTTATTGACGAACGGCGTTCGTCATTAATTATTAGATTTTTTAAATTGATCTTTTACAACAAATTATTTAACTAAGGTAATCAGAACAAAGCAGAAACTATAATTTGATTGCTTCGTTTGATCATATTTTCAGCAAAATGGCCAAATAAATCTTTTCGTCGTGGGAATGAAACCTTATCGTTCTCTAGACGAATTTCGAAATCACCAAAAACATGACATGATGATCGTGTTCGTTCTATTGACGTACAAAAACATCGCATGTACGAAACTTTTCGTCACCAGTACGAGGATATATTGACGAAACTGATTTTATTGTGGTTAAATGCTTCCTAGGAAAATATGAATGCGGATATAAGAATATGTTAAAGATAAAATAAAGTGAATTTGGTATCTTGGAATTGGTTAGTCCATACTTATTACTTCAATGTATTGATTGATATGGGTTAGTACTAATGAGTTAAAATGTATGCTTAAAGAATGTGTTATAGATATGGGTTAGTATTTAAGAGTGAACTGTATGTTTAAAGAATTTGTTATTGCTCAGCTATGCCCTATGATATCGTATCAAAGAACATATCGATACCTCCATTCTAAACTATGCTAAGTGCAAAAAAGTAGTTTTTCAGGAGATCAAAGTTGAATGCATTTTTTAAATTTTTGTGGAATTCCTTTGTAATGGAAATCGAATGACCTGTAATGTTTTGTAAATAACTTTTGATTGGGTTGACGGATATACACCAAATTTTGACTGAATATAACTTGGAATATTTAGAAGTTAAAAATGCAATCGCCCTAAAAACATGCTAAGGCGGCCTAGCAAATATGGCAAGTAAAAAAAAAAATTTTTGTATTTTCCGCCAACGTTGAAAAATTCTGAAAAAATTTATAGTTTTTAAATAGTGATTTACCTGGAGAAACACAAAGCAAACATTAAATTTTTTATTATTATACATTTAATAAATACATCAATCAATAGAAACAAAAAAGGACAATTCGTTACCTAGTTTTCGTGATATTACACCTGAAAGCGGACTAAATTACCTAAAAATGTTGTTTTTAAAAAACGGAAATCGGTAAAATTTGAACGGTTATATCTTCTAAACTAAAAATCTGATAAAGCATATTTGAAATGGTTGAAAAATTTCCTATAAGTTGTTTTTTTTTTTAAAATACCGTTTTTACAGTTATGTGCCTCATCCTGCGAATATCCCACTGTACATTGTGCAGTGGATGATATCTTACGCAGCCTTGCGGCATCCGAGACCTTTTCCATTTCTCCACAGAAGGTTTGCCAAGAACGCCTTTGCTCTTTTCTAAGCTCCTTCTTATAGATCTTGAATAGCTTGTTGCAGATGTTTAGAGTTGAGGACTTTTTTTCTTATACAGATGCCACTTCAAGAAGTGACTCACCCCTACTGTTTATATCCGTACTGCCCCAGATAGTATGATGAGCGTTAGTGTCAGCGCCAATAATCAGATCGCGCCGTCAGACGTTGCTTCTTCGACTAATTCCCTAAAGAGAGCTTTCGGTACTACAGCTCCATAAGGCAAATAACTGGAGACCACCCAATATATGTTGTTACCGATCTCCAGACTAGCAGCTGTTTGGTCTTTACCACATAAATTTGTCAGGCTTAGATCTTTATAGTTTCGAAACCATTTTGCAGATTTACACTAGTACCTTGTATATGGGAGGTGGATTCAGCGTTATGGATTAAATTGACGTGCCGCTTTTTACCCACCGCTTCACCCACCTTGCTAATTCTCCAATTATGGGTCGACAGACCAGGATTGGAATCATTTATTATTTCTAATATGTCTGTATTTGTGACTGTTTCAGCCGACTCATTGGCTTTAGAAGCTTCTATGACGCCCTTAGCCCAGGTAAGTAATTCTTTTTGTTTTTCGGTAAGAGCCGAAAAATCAACAGCCCCCAACTTCGTTCAAACTCTGAGCGCTATCCGGTGCTCATTGTGCTTCCGTTTTCACTGTCGAACATGACGTTTCCCTACCATATCACCTGTATTGTGTGGTCGGCTTTGGCCAAGACCAACGGAATGAAAGTCGGATGATTGGAGAACCCCGCTCCTCCACAACATGAAGACAACCGCGTCAAGCGGTGGTGTAAAAAGCCAAGTACGGCGTTTGTTTATGTATTTTTTGTCTGTATTAGCCCGCAATGGGTATTACGATGTAAGTCTTCCAGACATCGTACAGAATTTTTTGTGATACTGTCCGCTCTGTGACAAACACGTCCGTTCACTACGACAGATCAGCAACGACATCCACCAAAGGGTGTGATTTATTGCTCTCTATAAGTTCAATAGAATTATAATTCCATTTTCTTAAATTAAAACCTCCGTATTTTCAAAGGTAAGAACGTCGATTTTGTAACTGTAATGCTTCGGGAAAGTGTGTGTGTTGTATTCTCTCTCAGAGTACGCCATGATGTGGACATAAATATGCATTTCGTGGTATTACGTGAGGGTACTCACCAAATTTAACATATGATGTAGCTTTCCATATTACAGCATGATTTTTTTATAATCTTTGACAAAATGTTTGTGTTGAAATGATGATTCTAAAATTCGTGGGAAAATTCCGGTAGCTCTTGACCCTGCAGTAGCAGGTTGTTGGAATGTTTGATTTACAGTTAGGGTATGTAATTCAGTTGGTGGAGAATAATTCTTCGCTAGTTCATTATGTAATATTGTATGATGAGGTTCACGACAAATATGACATCTGGTATTAAGTCTGCCCTTGGCAAAAGGGGCTCAAAGCAACCCCAGCTTTTAAAGCAGTGCACAGTGGTTGCGCCCATAGGCCAAAATTCAAAAAAATCATAACAACAAAAATTTGCGAAAAGTAACCAAATTGTCTCTAAAATGTCCAAGTTCTTTTATGGCAAACCGTTTTTTTCTGGAAATCTAACTGGACATTCTAAAAATAGAATTTAAGATGTGAACACGAGTTGATTGGCAAAGGGCAACTGCACGCATCACGAATATTTCACAACACAAGCGAAATTCAAAGTGGTCAGTCAATTAATTAAGTCTCCGAATTTAAATTATTTGAAATGGATTTTGAAGTTAAAGGTATTTATTTTAAGTTGCAATATTAATAAAAACTAACTTGTGTTGTAGTTATCTTGAAATTAATGCTTTAGTTTATTCATTTTTTTTGTACATTTTGTGTGAGTCTTTATTATGTTTACTTAAAGTTTTAGCTGCTTTCCCCCAAGATCCCCCGATTATTTTTTATTTCAGTATATTTGTGAATGTCTTAAGGTAATAAAAAAGTTAAAATTAGCTGCAGATATTTGCAGATGTGCGCATAATCAAGGACATACTAAGACCATCTTTTTTCTTCAAAGTCAAATTTGCCTTGCAAAGCAGCTGTTTCGCATTGTGTTGTGCTATGTTTTTGTGTTCTTAATAAGTTCAAATTTTAATTTTGATTGCGTTATTTTTTTTTTTAATTTAATTTTGGTAGATGACTCCTATCAGTGTGTGTTTACTCGCTTGTACATATTCAATTGTTGGTGTACAGAAATCGGCACCAATGCAGAAAAATTACAAAAGGCCATCAATGCTGTGTGAAGCAATATTGAAAATATCGGCTACACGCCCGAGATGGCCGAGCTAACGAAATGTATTGACTATATATGCAAAAAGTTACTGCATTGTGGATTCAGTATAAACGCAAGAAGGCTTCAGTTCAGAAATAGTTAAAGGTGCTCAAGATGGACGTCCGAAAGTAGATTTTAATGAGTCATTAAAGAGAACAAAGCGACGAAGAATTGCAGAGCTTTCAAACCCCGTCTAAAGTCTAAAAAAAGGGTATTAAAATGTTTAGGAGGCAGAACAAGCGAAAGACCTCTCGGATTGAGCTCATATCCATTTATTACTGGCAAAAGAAAGCTCCCACGTTCAAAAAAGTCAGTATTATCAACATTATCATATCGGTCACTCACTTCAAGACTGACATAACTCAAAATTAAAATTTTTGAGGTTGCCTTACAAAATGCGAATTTTGCAAATGTCCACAAAGTAATCTCAGCGAAATTTGGTATATAAGTAAACAACCATATTTCGGATTATTGAAGAGTTTTTTTACATCTTATTTCATATTACTTATCATTTTATACGGACTTAAAGTTAAACATTTTGGCAGTTTTCAATTTTAAGTTACGTCACTCTTGAAGTGAGTGAGCGATATGACCTACTACATGACATAAATTTAAAATATTTTGTAATTATTTTTCACTAAAAATATTATTTCAAGAGTGACATAACTCAAAATTTAAATTTTTGAGGTTGCCTTACAAAAATGCGAATTTTGCAAATGTCCACAAAGTAATCTCAGCGAAATTTGGAATATAAGTAAACAACCATATTTCGGATTATTGAAGAGTTTTTTTACATCTTATTTCATATTACTTATCATTTTATACGGACTTAAAGTTAAACATTTTGGCAGTTTTCAATTTTAAGTTACGTCACTCTTGAAGTGAGTGAGCGATATGACCTACTACATGACATAAATTTAAAATATTTTGTAATTATTTTTCCCTAAAAATATTATTTTAATTGTGATAATTATGAAATATAAAAGTTTCAAACCGAAAAAACAAAGTTATTCAAATTTGGTCCGATATTTGCTATGGAAGCTATAGGATATAGTCGTGCGATATGGCCAATTTTTTTATTATAAATTTAAAATATTTTTCTACATATTTGGTGAAAATTTCATAACGATATAACAACTAGAAGTATTTATGGCCGCGGCTCCATACAAGCCCAACCACTGTGCAGTGGTGCCCAAACACTTGTTAGAACAACGAAGATTAATCGGCTTTTTCATATACACAGCCCGAGCGTCAACGAAAATAAAAACAGAGAGCGTAAAAACAAAACAAAATTGTTCAGTTGATTGTTAGTAGTCAGCGAAGAAGGTCTATGTCGCTTTGTTTAATAAAATATGTACACTGAAAATATTTTACAACAACGAATGATATTTTTTTATTGTATTTATTTTCAATTTAATATAAAATAATTTTGATTTTTTTACTTTTTGTTATTTATTAGTTTCTCAATATATAAAATTATTTATATATATTTTTTTTGCCCAATAAATTATTGGCAAAGAATACATGTACCTATTTTCTTGAAGAAAATTTTTTTGTTACATATGCATTGTTATTATTTTTATTTCTTTTTTTATTGGCTTCATTGCTAAAATTGAACACACAAAAATATAAATAGTAAAACAATATAACAACGCAAACAAACAAAACCAAATGATTTTGTTCAGTGCAATTGTACCACTACAATCTCATTTTTGTGTAACCTAACTAACACATTCTCATTTCTCTTTGTGGGCAACACTTTTTTAAACCTAGTGGGAACTCCGACTGAGTCATCAAGTGATAAAAATATTACTATTGTTGTAATTGGAAAAACCTCGAAAAACTAGTAGAGAGCATCACATCACCTTGGGACGGCGCAAAGCTGAGACTGGTAAAGAAAAGCGTCATCCCTGCACTCATAAAAACACCTTTCTATGTCAGAGGATAAGCCAGTAAGGTACCATCAATGCGCATACTTAGCGTCATTGGCAAACAAGATTCGAACCTTGAAGTGGGCAGTCCTGATTCCGATGGTTCTCTCCTGGTGGTTGGCATAGACCCGTATTGCAAGGATAGCCTTTTCAAGACAAATGGCATGGCATGGATTTAGAAAAACTTTTTTAACCCCGATTGGCAGGGCAGTTAAATTGAGCCAAACACGAAGGTACCACCTGCAGTGATAAACGAAGGTAGTGAACTGAAAGAAACGAGTGAGACACTACCAAAAAGTGGTCGATAACATGATAACAGTGTAATGGATGACAGTGGCAAGGATGTCCGCAGACTTTACAACAGAGCTCGACAATAGATTGGCAAACGTAACTCCTGTAGGCTTTTATGTGAACAGGTAGACAGCGTTAACAACGTGTCTAAAAAAAGTTCCTGCCAAAAAATCATATCCAAACCGAAACACTTGTGGATATAGAGGATACCGTAAAGCTCTTCGTGAAAACTCATTTTCCGACCGGTAATGCTGGGCCAACAAAGGAACAGTTACAGAACGAAAAAAAATTAGATTTTTTGCAATATCTTGAAAACGCTGAACGGAAGTAAACATTATATAGAAGTAGTTGAAGGCTATTCTGGATTCTTTAAAACTTCCCTGAACCAATACGTATCAATGTTTCTCGAGTTATGCTAAAATACGTGGTTCAACCTGTGTATTTTGGATATCGCGGATTATCGCAAGAGTAAGAGTCAATTCAAAAAAACCACTTTTAAGGATGAGAACTGTATAATCGCATATATCCAAGTCGATAGCAAAACCCAGCGCCGCAGCAAGAAAAAAAAATTTGTTGAGCTGAGCATCGCTAATAATTGTTAGGAAATAAAGACTGGAAATTTTCGTCATAAATTCGTTTGTAAATTTACAAACAAATTTTAATTCCTTAAAAATCCCATACCTCAAAATCAAAACCTCGTCGATGAGAACAATTCTAAAACTGTCCACAATGCTAAACGTAACACAAAATGGTTCTCTTGTATCTCTTATTCTCTTGTTCATCTGGCAAAGATTGCATGTCGTCATAATTTTTTTTACCATGCTATTAATGTTCTTTCATACATACCTTTGCATTATTCTTTCCCAACTTCTAAATGACACATGATGTGTTGTGGTACAACTTTATTAGCCCTTTCTATTGTTCTTCATCTATTACTTTTTATGGATCATTATAAATCAGTATCTCGACATTTCCCAGGCTGCTTCTATTTATCCTTATCTTTATGCCGTCGTGGTAATTGAAGGACGCCACAGTGTGGTTTGAGAGATGCCCAATTCTTGCGCTGGGCAAAATCGCCTTTTTTGATATGTTTGAATCGAAAGAAAATATATTTGGAACACAAATTTTTAAATATTATATATTTGTGGACAAATTAATTTTATTTGAAAGCCAATACAATTTATTTGGGACCTATATATTAATATATTAGAACAAAATATATTTGCAAACTAAATTTCTTAAATACAAAAATGTGTTTAAATACAAATAAATTTATTGTTTACAAATTTCTCTAAATATATTTTATTTAAAAAGATTTTCAAAACTTTGCTGACTTTTTCAAATTTCAGTTTTAATTTTTTCTTTAATTCGAATTGTACCTCCCAGTCATAACACCATATGCAGCATTAACATCTATTTTAAATCGATCATTTTAAATTTATGCATATTCCAAGTCATCATTTCTTGTCAATCCTCCTTATGTATATCCAACATTATACGATTTAAATTATCAATATTTATTATTTTTAAGAACAAAAAAAAAACTGTAAAATTAATTTTGAATTGCTGAAAATTTAACACTTAAATGCAAATAAATCATCGTTTCGGAAATAATAGTCTCAAATAACAAAATATTAGGATAGAACCAAAGATTTGTTTAAAACAACAAAATATTTCCAAAAATATAATTTTTGTGTTTACCAAATAATATATGTTAAGAGTATACGCTAAACATATATATGTTTCAAGCCGAATATGTTTGGGAGAATATACTACAGAAGCGATTTTTTTCAGCGTGTGAGAACGACGTGGAACCGACTGATTTGGCTCATTTTGAACGGATACACTTACGGCTGCGATATTTTCGAGCGGTACGGCGTCTCTTTGGCGCCGGAACATCCTAAATTGAAAGTTTGGATTCAAATGTATCCACTATAGCACGCACAGCCTGCCGGGTGGGACGATTATTACGGCCGGAAATTGGAATAGGAGCTCTTAAAGTTGCGGCCACCGACTTTAATTTTTAATGATTTCCAAACGAACTTTACCATGATGAAAATGTTGACTTCGACTAACGTTTTGACACTGAAAGATCATTAAACAGTTTTGGGGGTGCTTTGAAACAAAGACACGTTCCATCTTAATACTTTTTTTATTTGGAACTAATATTTCCGAAACAAATTTTAATTTGCATTTAAGTATTTTGGCATTGTATCAATGGCTTAATTTAAAGGCAAGTTTTATGTGTTCTTAAAATTCAATTAAAATTTAAATCATATAATAAATAAAAAGTGATGAATGGGAATACATATTTATAAAATAAAAATTAGTGCTGTAAAGCAAAAGCTTATGCTGCTTATGATTTTTTAAACTATAAAGTATAACACGAAATCTAGGAAAAACTAACTAAACTTCGAAAAAGTAAGCAAATTTTTAAAAATCTTTTTAAATAAAATTATTTTTTGAAAACTTCTAAACAACAACTTTGTTTGTGCGTAAACACATATTTTATTTGTGAAAGTCAGTTCGCAAATATATTTTGTTGTAATATATTAATATATGCGTTCCAAATAAATTTAATTGATTTTCAAATAAAATTTATTTGCTCAGAAATATATAATATTTAAAAATTTAGTTTCCAAATATATTTTCTTTCATTTCAAACATATCAAAATTGACGACTTTCCCCCTTGCTGGAATCAATTAGTAATCTAGAAAGTGCACCCGCGTTGTTATTATTCGAACCTTATATATAATTTCAAAGTCAGAATCAGAAAACTCTAGTCGAATTCTTTTTAATGTTGAACTCGGGTTCTTGTGCGAATATAGTACTACCAGTGGCGTATGGTCAGTTACGACAACATATTTTCTACCATTTAAATAAGGTTAAAATAATCGTTGTATATTTCCAACTGCTTCTTCTCGATGACCGGTTTATTCCTTTCATTAAAAATATCTCCACTAATTTCCTTAACTTGTTTTTTCTCCGTTAAGGATTCCCTATGGATTTCTTAGATTCGATAAAAGTGTCTTTAGTGCAAGACACTTCTTATTTTTAAATATTTTTTAATTTAAACATGTTAATTAAACTTAACATGTTCTTTGCTGAGTTCAGTGTTCTCTGTTTTTTAGATTTTCTACTTAATAATTTTATATTTCACATAATACATACGTGGGGCACAACGTTCTTAAATGTTGGTTAATTACACCTTTTCCAAGAATAGAGAAATTCGAAGAACAGTTGTGTTCCCTTTTCTCTTTCGGTTTGTGAATTTGAATCTTGGATTTGCTTTAATGATAGTTTGTTGTTATTGACCAGATTCAATACACACGTCGATAATGAAATAGATTTCCTTTTTGTGATTGGGATTTTTGACTGTCGTCAAACCAGCACAATGGGAAACCTCATTCATGAGTGACTGTAATGATTATGATGCCTTTAACGCGAAGTCCAAGTGCGGTGATTTTAGTTAATGTTGGTAATGATACCAGCATAAAGGAAGTGGATCCGCAAGATATTATAAGAAGGAGAACGAATACCGTATCTCAGGATAGAACCCGGTCACATACTCAAAGGGAGACAGAAATTAATGCTAGGTTTCAGGACGAACAGCCTAGCACTTCGAGAAATAACTCTGTGAACGAACAACAAGAAGGAATATCATTGTTGAGTCTATCGAGAATTTTCGGATGGAAATGTCGAGTACTATTGGTACTGAACTGCGAAATGTTTTATCCAGTTTAAATATTGCACTGAGGGTAGGTAAAGTGAACGTCAGGATGAGCCTGGGCGTCTTCGACAAGAGTTGCCTACAACTAATAACGCATCCCTTCATGCTACAAGCGAAAATATTCCAGTATCTAGTGAGAAGATTAATAATTGGCATGTAACATTTAAAGGTTTGTTAGGAGAGGTATCGATAGATGATTTTATATACCGTGTTAGGACCTTATCCACCTTACACTTGAATGGGAACTTTGTTTTTTTGTGTCAACATGCCCATAAATTATTCGAGGGAAGGACAAGACAATGGTATTAGCGTTATCACCGTGAGACGGATGGGACATTCTCTTGGTTCGATTTGTGTCAGGCCTTGAAGATGCAATTTAAGGACACCACGACGGATTATGATATTAAGGAGTATATGTGAGGCGTAAACAAAGACCAAAGGAGAACTTTGAGGATTACCTTGAATTGATGACTGGGATGAACGATCGTTTACAAAACCCACTAGAGGAAAAGGAGTTGGTGGAGATGGTGCTTCGTAATCTTCGAGATGATTTGAGATATGAATTGCTACATACTACAAATACACCAAATATAGCTGTTCTGCGTACTGAAGTTCTAAAGCACGAAAAATTTCATGAAGAGATAGGATGGTGGCGCCCCAACCCTGGCATTCGAAGAAAAATTTGTGAAATAGAAAATGAAATGGATGATGTTAGGGAAGAGGATATTGAGGTGTTATGTTCATCTGTCCCCAGGTGTTGGAACTGTGAGGCTGTAGGTCATAGGTATCAGGACTGCTTGAAATCGTGACGCACTTACAGGCCAAACTGTAAGACTTGTCAATATAAAATTAAATTTTTAAACTAGCGGAAGGATGTGTATCCGGCAACGGACAATTTATATCACAATAGACTAAACTTAAATATGAGATTTGTGAACCTAAATAACTATCAAAAAAAAGGCACGTTCTTCAAATATGATTAAATCATTTTGGAAAAATAGAAGGAATTTACGAAAGCATTGCATTTCAGCCGTAATTGTAAGGGATATTGATACTCGTCCTTATGTCCAAGTACAAATTTTAGGAAGGACATTTGTATCGCTTTTAGATAGCGGGGCTACTATAAGTTGGTAACGTGAAAACAGCGGACGGACAGAAGCAGAAGGTAGTAGGTACTATGATGGTCAGTATTTAATTTGGAGGACAGACTAAATCTCTAAAGGTATTAGTAATACCCGACTTGAAACAGAATATGATCTGTGGGATGGACTTTTGGCAACTATTCGATTTGAAGATTTTGGGAACAGTTTCTGAATTGTCTTTGGAGGAAGTGAACTCGGATAGTTGTGATCTAACCTCGATTCAGCATCAGAAATTATAAGCCGTTATTTCACTATTTCCTTTATCTGAGAAAGAGGGTTTAGGAAGAACTACGTTGATTGAACATGTTATTTATACGGGTGATGCCAGACCGATCAAACAAAGGTTTCATCCCATTTCTCCTATGCGAGGAGATCGATAGGATGTTAAGACTTGGGGTCATAGAGGAGGCGAAGAATTCTGCATGGTCTTCACCAGGAGCGTTGGTTGTAAAACCTGGCAAAGTTCGATTTTGTTTAGATTCCAGAAAGTTAAATGAAGTGACGTAGAAGGACGTTTACCCGATGCCAAATATTGATGGCCTTATTTCTCGTTTGCCGGCAATTCATATAATTTCAAAAATAGATCTGAAGGATGCCTTCTGGCAAGTGAGTTTATCTGAGGAATGTAGACCCAAAACTGCATTCTCTATTCCTAATCGACCTTTATACCAATTTTGCCGAATGCCGTTTGGGCTCTGCAACGCCCCTCAGACCACTTGCGATTAATGGATAAGGTTATAACGTATAAGTTGCAAGGACATGTTTTTGTATACTTGGATGATTTATTGGTAGTATCCAAAACGTTTGATGAACATATATCCATATTATATATTTACATATATAAAATTAATGTTGGCTACGGCTTCACTTACGAATTATGAGAAATGGTTCATAGCGCAGTGTGACGCCAGCAAAACGGTTGTAGGTGCAGTGTTGGCTCAAGAGGATGATCATGGTATTGAAAGACCTATAGCATACATGTCGCAGAAACATAATCGCTCACAACGAAATTATACGGTCACGGAATTAGAGTGTCTGGCGGTGGTGTTAGCCATTAAGAAGTTCCGAATATATTTATATCGAGGGACATGACTTTCCTGTGGTGACCGATCATGTCATCCTTAAATGGCTGATGCGTCAAAAGGACTTGAATGGTAGGCTGGTCAGATGAGCGCTCAAACTTCAGGGCTTCCATTTTAATATCGAGCACAGAAGGGGCCGGGATAATATGATACCAGATGCACTGTCGAAAACTTCAGGCTATTGATTTAGAATCCGAGGCTTTCGATTCCGTGGAGTATAGATTATTACGGGAGGATTGTTAAGTCTGGGTTACCAGACTACAACGTAGTTGATAAGTTCATCTACTGATAGCGAGAACGTTGATATTTTTATTGGCCACGGATGGTTGTAGATGTGAAGGGATATATACAGGATTGTGAGTTATGTCAGACTTCGAAGACCCCAAATAAGAATTTTTGTCCTTTAATGGGAAGCATGGCAAACTCTGAACGTCCATTTCATCGTTTATACATTGATTTGATTGGTCCATTTCCAAGGAGCAAGCAAGGAAATGTAGGCATTTCTATTATTTTAGATCACTTTTCCAAATTTACCTTCTTGAAACCGATTAGCAATTGTGTGCGAAACAGATTATCAAAATTTTGAAAGAAGACGTTTTCCATTGTCTTGGTGTACCTGAGGTAATAATGGGAGTCAATTTAAAAGTAAGAATTTCCAGGAGCTTTTATCGGAATTTGGAGTGAGACATATGTACACTCCAATATACGCTCCACAGTCAAATGCAAGTGAAAGGGTGAACCGTTGCATAAATGAGGCATTAAGAACGTATATTCGAGGAGATCAGAGAGAATATGACATACACATAAGTGCTATAAATAGTTCCTTAAGAAATAGATTTCACCAGTCTATCGGAAAATCTCCATATTATGTGGTATTCGGACAGAATATGGTTAGTCATACATGAAGACATACAATTTACGAATTACTGGAAGAACATTCGACATAGGTCAAAAAGTGACACGGCGCAATTTTACACAAAGTAGTTTATTAAATCATTTTAATGCGAAATTGGTACCCGTACACGAGGCAAAATAGCCTTTTTTGATATGTTTGAATCGAAAGAAAATAATTTTGGAACACAAATTTTTAAATATTATGTATTTCCTAGCAAATAAATTTTATTTGAAAATCAACAAAATATATTTGGAATGCATATATTAATATATTACAACAAAATATATTTGCAAACTAAAATATGTGTTTAAATACAAATATAATTATTATTTAAGAATTTCTCTAAATATATTTTATTTAAAAAAAAAATTTCAAAACGTTTGTTGACTTTTTCGAATTTCAGATTTAATTTTTCCTTGGTTCCGAGTTGTACCTCCCAGCATTAGCATCTGTTCTTAATCAATAATTTAAATTTCTGAGTATTCTAAGCCATCATTAGTTGCCAATTCTCTAAGTAATTTATATTGATCCAAGATTATACGATTTCAATAATTATTTTACAAACATTAACAATTTATAAAAAATTAACATTGAATTACTAAAAAATGTAACATAACTTAGGTATTTTCTTAAATGCAAATAAATATTTGTTTCGGAAATAATGGTCCCAAATAAAAATATATTGAAATGTAAACAAAGATTTGTTTAGAACAACATCTTCCCAAATATATAATTTTGGTGTGTATCAAATAAAGGGTCCGCCATCTAACGTTTTTTTCAACTAGTGCTTATTTCGTGAATGGTAACACTTAGCTCATGTCTGATTTGACAGATAATTAGTTTTATCCTTCCGCTGAACGAATATGGTTGTGTGTACGCTTGAACAACGCTGGGAGCGATCGACGTACAGAAGATGCCGATTTTGCCAAAAAATCATCTTTTCATGATGAAGCTCATTTTGATCTTGGCGGGTATGTAAACAAGCAAAATTGTCGCATTTGGGGCACAGAAACCCGCACGCATACATTGAAAAGCCGATACACCCAAAACGAGTCCCTGTTTGGTGCGGATTTTGGTCCAGAGGCATAATTGGGCCATTTTTCTTCGAAAATGAGCAAGTGGCCGTTACAGTCAATGGCGATCCTTACCGGGCCATGTTGAACGAATTTTTGTTCACAAAAATTGAAGAGGAGGTTATTGGCAACATTTGGTTTCAACAGGACGGCTCTACGTGCCACACAGCCGAAGCTAAACTCGATGTTTTGCGCAATTTGAAAAAAAAAACGTTATTTGGCGGACCCTTTATAATATGTTTAGAGTGTACCATAAACATATACATATGTGTTTCAAGCCGAATATTGGAAGATATAAATTCGGGGAACATAGCTATACATATATCATGCTAAGGACATTTGGTGATGAATAATATTTAAAAAAAAAATTTTTTTAACTGTGGTGTATTTTTGTGGGCTTCCTATTTCATTTCTACTGTATGTATGTAGATTCTAGGTGCTTAGATTCTAACTGTAAAAATTCATCGAAGAGTTTTTGAAATCAAAATTTGAGTAGAACAGTTTCTGAAAACGAAAAATCATAGGAATTGATTTTTACAAATTTGTGAAAGGAAGACGTACAAAAAACAATTCTTTGAATAATTTTTGAATAGTTAAACTGTTTGTGGAGTCCGACTTACAATTCGCCGAAAATTACATACAAACAAAGGACATCCTGCGGATCCTTTTCATGTATAGCAAATATAAATAAGCAACAAAGAAAAAGGATGAACATCTAATCCGCCATAAATCTGATAATTATAATCACATTGAGGAAAATCAAATGAAAGCAAAATTAAAATCAAGCGAACTATATACATATACATTTTGGAAATCCTTGTCAACTCCTTTGTCATCTTGAAAGAAACCTGTCCATTTTGTTTGTTACCAATATTTCAAGATTATATTATGGGATTGATTACATTACCTCATCCGTTCATCTGTTGGGAAAGATCTTATCTGGAGACGATCTTATAAGTAATCTTTATATTGGACAAAATTTAACATCATCCTTTAATATTTATTGGTCATGCCGTTAATTATAAGTATTACATATCTACTATTCATCATTGATTCTAATTAACTTTGAAGACCAACAATTATTATCAAATCGACGCAGCGATCGTTTCGTGGAACAGGATATAATGTAAGTTATTTTAATCTCTATAAAAATCTCATTAATATACCAATTAGTTTGTAATCAACTTCTTTGAGTTATTTGTACCCTAATACTCTTTACATTCACACGTTCATTTCTAAGATCACTTCTAATATACCTACCAGCTATATTCAAATATTTAATATTATATTTTTGTTAATAAATAATTACACTGTCACTTTGATCAATTAATTACCGCTTTCTAAATGATGAAACATAGGGCCATTCAGATAAGCAATACTTCGAAACTCATAGAATGATCCACCAATTCCTTTAATTTCCTCTCTATCCCCTCTTTTTAAATTGGCTGGCTGTCCAAGGATCCCCCCATGTACCCTGAGCATGTACCCCCCATGTACCCGAGCAGTAATATATTGAGGGCTTATATTTAAAATTTTAATTTTTTGAAAACAATGTTTTGATGTCAATGTCTTTTATATAAGGTCATATATGGTGTTATTTTAGATTAAAAAAATTCTATGACCTTTTTTAGCGCTTTTGTTTTTTTTGGGTGTCTTATTTTAATGATTTTTTGATGACAAACCCGGCAATCTTCCCACTTTTTTCAAATTCTCACAAGATCAAAAGCCTCCAAATTGTATGCAATTTCTATTCATTTTCACATTTTCGGTAAATTTTGACCCGCTAAATCTGATCATTTCTGATCATTTCTGATCATTTTGTGATGCTAATAATAAGATAAGATTGTGCATCGTAAAATAACTTGCTAGGTTAGGTTAGGTTAGGTTAAAGAGAGGAGACGATTAAACGTCTCATGTCCATGGATATACACTTAAGCCAGTGGTTCGGCCTGTTGTGCGCTCCTTATTTATGATCTTTTTATACCTCACGAGTTACAGAAAATCGGTACTAGACACGAATTTTCTCAGTATCTTCCAGTCATATTCTCTGAGATGAGTCAAGTCTGGTAATATGTCGGACCCGAAATGTTGGGATCTTGCATGTGTGAAAGCCGGGCAGTGACACAGAAAATGTTCCATCGTTTCGATGTTTTCTCTGCATACCCTGCATTCGTCGTTTTCTGCTAGTCCTATGCGATGAAGATGTGCTTGTAAGCTTGAGTGTCCCGTTAGAACACTCATCATCTTATTAATATCGATCTTGTTTAGTTTCAGAAGACTTCTTGTTTTCTTTTCATTTGGGTCACCCCACAGTATCTTTGCAGTTGCTCCTACTGTTGCGCTATTCCACACAGTTTTGTGAGCCATCTCTGCCCAGTGCTTCAACTCATTCTTCGTGGCTTCGAAAGGTTTCCAAAGGGCAGTTCTCTGCCCTTTGAAACCAAGCTGTTTGCCCGTTCATTTCCAATCACTCCGTTGTGTCCTGGTACCCAGCAAATACACAATTGACCATGGGCTGAGTAATCATTTATCGTTCTTTTACAGTCCAACACAGTTCTGGATTTGACCCTTTCCGATGTTATTGCTTTAATCGCCATTTGGCTATCTGTGAAGATGTTGGCATATTTAGGCTTTGTCGTGTTACTGAGCCAGTTCACACACTCCGTGATTGCTCGAATTTCTGCTTGAAATACCGTGTTATGGTCAGGGAGGCGGAAGTGAAGTTCGACTTCTGGTTCATCAATAAAAAGTCCCAGACCCGTCCGTCCTCCTCGCTTGGACCCATCCGTGTAGCAGCTGGTTCCCACTGGCACATGGGCCAAAGATCCATTTTCCCAGGAGCGTCTGTCTGGCACAAACGTATCACAGGTAGCTGTAAGCCGCACTTCAGGAATGCGGTCCGAGATTTCTGGCGTTTGAATGTGACCAACTAGATATTCTAAAATCTTCTGATGGTACGTAGACGTCTTGCTGTGAGGGCTGCCTCATACTTTATACGGATGTCTATTGGTTGGATGTGCAGTATAGTCTCCAACGCTGTTGTTGGTGCAGTTCTAAATGCCCCGCTTATGCCTAGACAGCACATACGTTGAATTTTTTGCAAAGGTATTACGTTGCACTTCTTGTCCATTGATGTCCACCACACTACACAGGCGTAGGTGATTATTGGTCTAATCACGCTCACGTAAAGTCAGTGAGTCATATTTGGACGTAGTCCCCATTTTAAACATATAGCTCTTCTGCACAACGACCAACATCTGTGTGCCTTTGTAACTCTTTCTTCAAGATGATATTTCCAGTACAGGTTCTGATCCAAGATTACTCCCAAGTATTTTACCTTTTTAGTTATAGCAATTGTCTTATTCAGGAATCGAGGCGGGGTAAAACGTGGGATCTTCGTTTTCCTTGTAAATAGACATATTTCTGTTTTGTCTGGGTTAACATTTAATCCCCTTGGTTGTGCACAGTTATATGCTATGTTAAGTGCCTCTTCAGCTCTTCTGCATAATAGATTTGGATGAAAGCCCCTTAGAAGTATTACAACGTCGTCTGCATATCAGACTGGTTTAAGTCCTTCATTGGTGAGGGCTTTTAGGAGACTGTGTATCGTCGTAACCCATAGAAGAGGCGATAAAATGCCCCCCTGAGATATAACACGATTTACCTTGTCTCTAGTTTTTACGTCATATGACCCACAAATAATCCACCTATTCCTTAGCATATTGTTGATCCAGTTTTTCAGCTCCCGGTCAACCTGAAACTCGTCTAAGGACTGGATAAGTGTATCGGTCTGTACATTGTTAAATGCGCCCTCAATGTCTATGCAAACAGCAAGTGTATACATTTCTTTACTGAAGGACTCTTTATGTGGTGCACTACCTCATGCAGAGCTGTTTCCACTGATCTTCCTTTGACATAGGCGTGTTGTTTGAATTTTAGCCTGTCATCCGCTATTTTACCTTTGACCATGTTATCAATTATTCGCTCCATTGCTAAACTTGCTAAATAATTTAAAATTGTTACAGGTTTATGCGAAAGCTTGAGGTTTTGGAATGCAGATTCGGAAAAAAATATACTAACTAATAGTCACAAATACTAGCTTTTCTAAGGAGAAGCCTAAATAGGTTTGTGGATTTTATTTCAAAATGCCTTGTGTTCAATGTATTCACAATGAACTTAAGAGATATGGGTATCAAAGAAACTGGCGAAGTTCGATTATTGGAATTACTAAATATTTTTCTTTGAAAATATTGCAAGATGTCTGGAAGTGCAAAATGTATTATGTACATAAACAAAATAATGATTGAAATATTTTGTTTTAAATATGTAATACCACCTCATTTTAGTAATTTGGATATGATATATTTCTTCAATGTATGTGTACTTGGGATGTTTGTATCGAAAAATTTAATCGTTAAGTTCACTAATCTTCATATTTCGTGAAAACGACTCTCAATATTTAATGTCATGACTGTATTTACTAATATATAACTTCCTCTGAAGCACTTCTTTCGCCTAAACGGCTCAAAATCTATATGTGAATGGGATATTTTTGCAATGACGATTTGTTGACGATTTCGAAAAGTGATTTTGACGATTTGACGATTTTTGTGCCCTCGTTTTGACGATTTTGACCAAAATTTGTCTGGCAACACTGATTCAGACATAATCCTGGAGCAACGTCCCATCAGAATGTTGTTAACTTCACCTTCTTAATTTTGTTTTGTTCTCAATTTGTTTCCTTCTTTTTAGACTTAATATTTTTCTTTTTTCTTTGTTAATGTTTTGTAGTCAATCGGAAGACTGTCTTTATTTCTAAAATTTGTCTTCTTACTTAACATGAGAATCTATAGTAGAGACTCTATCTTTCTCTAGGCTGCGGTGCGGTTATACCGTGTCACTTCCACCCGTCTTTCTCATTGGTTGTTTTTTCTTTAAGGTTTTATCCCTTTATCAAATCCTACCTTCTACATTAGTATATTACTCCATAAAATATATTGTAAATGTCTATAGACCAGTACCAAAAGTAGAACAAGTATTAAAAATTTCCCCTACTTTTGGTTGAAGACAAATGTTTGTATTTTAGATAATCTGATGGAAAGGCAGAAATTTTAACAAAGAAAATGAGATTTCGAGAAAATTGAGAATTAGACCCTTTCAGCATTAATAAGGTAACGACGATTAGATTAAATTCCAGAATGGATCGATTTCATTTACTTTCTTCATTTCATGTACTTAGAAGCCATTATTGAAAAAATAAAATTTGAATGACTAAGAAAATCAAAAATCTAACTAAGAAAATCTAAATCGACATTTGATTAATTATTGTATATTTGACGAAACAACATGTTTGTTGTTAGCGATTTATTAAAGAAATCCAAAGACCCTAAATACATGAGTGATTAATTGATAAATACAAACTGTCCAAACTACTCACAGCACAAAGAGAAGCCAAGTACTTCCAAAAGAATAACATTATAAGTATGTACTTCCAAATTCGGCATTTAATGAAAATTTCGGCATTTAATGAAGTTCTCCTAAATTGCCGATTGCCAGATCGGACAATATTGTCAGAAAAATGCAACCCTGTGAACGTACAACTGTGTGAACATACAATTTTTGTCTTGTAACGTTGGCAGAAAAGTCATTGTGAGATAATTTGCAGACACTTTTGATTGTCAGATATGTGAAGTTTATGCATGTGTCAATGGCGCCATTGTCACAGAAACATTTTATTGGCAACACTGTCTATAAAATATTAGGTTAGGTTAGGTTGAGAAGAGGAGGCGGTGAAATTCCACCTCATGTCCTTGGACATACACGTAAGCCAGTATTCGGCCTGTTGTGCTCTCTAATTGTTATTATTTAGAAAGGTCATTGGAAAGTTATTTTAGGAACTCTGTACTGTCGACATAGTCCTTGATCTTCTTCCAGTCTATGCCCCTAAGTTGGGTCAAGTCTGGTATAGTATCATTTCCTAAGAAACGTGATCTATTATTCGCGAACGCTGGGCAATGGCAGAGGAAATGCTCCAACGTCTCGTCATCTTCCCCGCATGCCCTACATATGCTGTCATCTACAACTCCTATCCTATGTAGGTGTGCTTGTAAGCGTGTGTCCTGTAAGGACACCCATGATCTTACTAGTTTCTACCTTGCTCAATCTCAGTAAGGTCTTGGTCTTGTCCTCGTTTGGGTCACCCCACAAGACCTTCATTGTCTTCCCAACGTTTTCACCATTCCATAGCGTGATATGGGCGTTCTTCGCCCATATTTTTAATTCAGAACGCGTAACTTCGAAAGGTTTTGCGTTCTCTAAAGTTGTTGTTTGCAAGAGTCTGGCTCTAGATGCCAAGGCGTTTGCTTTCTCGTTACCCCTTACTCCGCAATGGCCAGGCGCCCATATGATGCATATAGTGCCGTATTCGGAGTAGGCGTTAATCGCCATTTTACAATCTAAAACTGTCCTCGACCTCACCGTTCTAGACGTTATCGCCCTGATAGCCATTTGGCTATCTGTGAAAATATTCACTTTTGTTGGTCTTGTGTTAGCCCCAAGCCAGATCACACATTCTGTAATTGCTCGGACTTCCGCCTGCAGGACTGTGTTATGGTCTGGCAGACGGAATAAGAGTTCGGTTTCCGGTTCCTCGATGTAAAGTCCTAGCCCCGTTCTCTCCCCTAATTTCGATCCATCTGTATAACAGCAATTTCCAGATGTTGTCTGTTGGAAACTGGAATTGTTTTGTTTAGGAAATGTGGGTCATCATATTGACCAATCTTCGTTTTCCTTGTGAACAGACATATCTCTGTCTTTTCTGGGTTTACATTTAGGCCTCTCGGTCGAGCCCAGTCATATGCAACTTTTAGAGCCGTTTCGGCCCTTCTACAAAGTTGATTAGGATTCTTCCCCCTCAGAAGTATTATAACGTCGTCTGCGTAACAGACTGGTTTAAGTCCTTCATCCGTTAGTATCCTTAGGAGACTATTAATAGTCGTGACCCACAGGAGTGGTGATAATATACCGCCCTGTGGTGTTCCCTGTGCTACTCTGTCTCTTATTTTTATGTCGTGGGACCCGCAATTTATCCATCTATTCCTTAGCATGTGGCTTACCCAGTCTCGGAGAGCCCGGTCCACCTGAAACTGGTCTAAGGATTGGATGAGTGTGTCGGTCCGTACATTATTGAACGCCCCTTCAATGTCTATACATACCGCAAGTGTATACATCTTTCCATTGAAGGATTCTTCTATATTGTGTACTGCATCGTGTAGGGCGGTGTCCACCGATCGCCCTTTAACATAGGCATGTTGTCTAAATTTTAGCATTTCGCCTGGTATCTTACTTTTAATCATGGTATCCACTATACGCTCCATGGTTTTGAGTAAGAACGATGTTAGGCTTATTGGTCTATAAGCCTTAGGTGTTGCATAACTTGCCTTGCCGGGTTTAGGTATGAAAACTACTCTTGCCTCCTGCCAGGCTTTCGGTGTGTATGCGAATTTTAGACATGCTGTATAGCGGCTAGATGAGTTGATATGTAATCCACCTCCATCTGTCGTAGTGCCGGAAATATTCCATCAGGTCCTGGTGCCTTAAATGGTGAAAAGCTTCTTACGGCTTCCTTGACCATATGGTCTGTAATGATATAAGTTAATTGTTTCTCATTTTCACTGTAGTTCGGTATCTCAGTCTGGCCCGTCGTACCTTGCGGAAAATTGGTGTTCATCAAAAGCCTTACCATCTCCTCGGTTGAGTCCACTCTTCTGCCCATATCGTCTACCATTGTTTCGGTTTGGGTATGGGTTTTTGAGAGGAACTTTTTAATTTTAGAAACATCGTTAACGCTATCGACCTGTTCGCAGAATAGCTTCCAGGAGTTTCGTTTTGCTGTTCTTGTGATTTTGTTATATTCTCTGAGTCTTCTATGGTAGTCGTCCCAGTATACTGGAGATTTTTTTGCGGCGTGCCCTATTGTAAAGTCTACGGACCTCTTTCCCAATGTTGCGAATCTCCCCGGTCATCCAAGGCTTCTCTTGGGCTGATTTCCTTTCTCGAAGCGGACAGCTGTCTTCGAAGGACCTTACTAATATATCCGTAATGTAATCAACATTAGTGTCAATATCCTCAACACTTAGGCACTCAAAAAGTCCATGCCCTAGTCTTTCTCTAATTAGCTTCCCGAATTTTGTCCATTTAGTTTTGGCCTTATTTCTGAAACTTATTGGGTTCGGCGATGGCCGTGCTATCTTAAACCTTATGTAACGATGATCAGAAAAAGAGTGTTCTTCAGAGACCCTCCACTCCTGTATCACGTCTATTAGATTTTCTGAACATATTGTTATATCTAATACTTCTTCCCTTATTCTATTAACGAAGGTAGCCGTGTTACCTATGTTAAGTGTTATTAGGTCGTTAGTATTCAAGAATTCTACTAGGGCCTGACCCCGTTTATTAATGTTAGTACTACCCCACGCGACGTGGTGAGAGTTAGCATCGCAACCTACTAGTACTTCGTTACCTGTTTGTTTGACTTTCGTCACCAAGCGTTGTAGTTCCGACGTAGGTGGTAATGTCGGTGAATCGAAAGGCAGATATACTGATGCTAGGTATACACTTTCATTCCCTTGTTTCAGTACTGTAGCATCCGATGTTGACAACTCTGTAGAAAAAAGATAACATAAATTTTTGTGACATATAATACAATTGCTTGGTCTAGTTCCTGTATTTGCATAAAACAGTTGGTAATTAACGTGGTTTAAACCAGTAACCTTGTTTCGAATCGTCCATGGTTCTTGGATTAAAGCAATATGAGTCTTACCTTTTTTTATTATTTCCATCAAAGCGTTGGTTGCCACCTCGCTCCGATGGAGGTTTATCTGGATGACTTCAATCATTGGTCCTCCAGTAACCGGGCTTCTTGGGAGTCAGAAATTGTAGATTCGGCTCCCTCATCATTTTTTGGCTGCAGTGGTCGCTTGTCTTCATCGCTGCCTTTATTATTTATTGGCTCATTTTTCCGGTTTTCAGCGCCAACCAAAGCCTTACCAATTTTGAAGAAGACTGCTTTGTTCACATAGAACGCCATACCCTTCGTCTTGACCAGGCTGGCCATGGAGAGCCGATCCAAACCCACCACAAGGAGAGTGCCATCACGATCATTCTCTCTGTGGAAGACTTCCCACCTCTTCACGTCCAGTCATTTGTTTTGCTGGCCAAAGAGTTTGAGCATGCGTTCTGATGTGAAATTGCTGCCCCATCCTTTGACGTGTACTGTTGTTTTTATGAGTTGAGGGATGTCCCTCCTCCTTACCAGTTTCAGCTTAGCGTCTTCCCAGGGAGAGGGGATGCTATCCACAAGCTCTTTGAGGGTCTCTATACATTCTGGTGACGCGAAATTCATCCTCAGTGTGTCCCCTTTGAGCTCGCTGCTTATTATTTGAATTGGGGGCCCGTCGTCGGAGTTGAGAGCGTGCTCCACAATTTTATTATTCACCAAGTCTTCAACGTTGTTGTGTTGGTCAGTGGGGATTTTGCCAGATGCTCTGCTGATATCGATCACTGCGTAGCAGAGCTCGTCTCTGTATTGCTTTATGGCTACTTTGGCATAAGATGGTGGCTTCTTACCTTTTTCATCAACCAACTTCCTCTTCCGTAAAGATCGTGACATCTTTTTAGATGTACCAAGCTTTCCGGAGGATTCCGTGGTTGCGCTCGCTTCCTTTGTAGTTGAATCGACTTTGTCGCCGCCCTCTCCACCAGGATACAGACTAGAGTCTCCTTCGTGAGGGGCTTGACTTGTTCTCTCCAATTTACTTGAAAGCGGGGAGCTCTTTTTCTTCTTCGGCGGTATCGCAGTGCTCTGATCTTCTGGAAATCTGATCCTCTTTCCTGCTTCCGCAGAGGTGGATGGAGTTTCAGATAGCTCCTTTGGATCATCCTGCACTATGGCCTGTTTGCTGCTTCGGTTCATCTTCTTCAACTTTCGTCGTTGTGCCCCTGATAGCTTCTTCTTTTTTGTCGTGAGCTGTGCCATGCACGCGTTGACTTCTTCTACCATCTTGCTGACCTCGACGTCTTTGGAGTTAGCTAAGACAGTAATGTTAACGTGTTCGTTTGAGTCGGAATCGGATTCCCTACCTGTACTAGAAGGCTGGGTCCAGTTTATACTCTCCCGTGGTTCCTCCTCTTCCTTCTCCGTATTTTTGCCAATGGCTATATGTGCGCTTGTTGCATTGTCTGCGACTACAGGCGCCAAGGCACCCACACCTGTAGGAGGATTGGTTGCGCTTGTTACACTTACTACGACCATAGGTGCCAAGGCAGCCACACCTGTAGGAGAAAATATTTTTGGCTCGCTATTCTGGGATAACGACGACACGTGACTAGGGAGCACATCAACAATTGCCGCCGGTACTGGGGTTATTACTTCCTGCACCGTAACTTTATTTCCACTTTTTCTGCTTTCCATGGTGTTTTTTTGTTTTAGGGGAAACACCCCCATAGTCAGTTGTGGTCCGCGGGGAATGCAATATTCCATAAGGTGGTGGACACACTGTTCCATCCCCCCCAGGGGCGCCTCAGTAAGGATAGAAAAAAATCCATCCTCCCTGAGGCATCCCTAGTTGAGATGAAACAGTGTGTCCATCCCCCTCCCCCTATCCGCCACCTGGGGACGCGCCCGTTAGGAGACTGACAACTCCAGCGGGTATAAAATATTAAAAAAAAAATATATAAAATATTAACAAATTTTATTGTACAAATTTATGAAATTGTAAGGTTTTCTTGCAATCTTCTGAACTGTCAATTCATCTTTATCTAACAATCTGTCATTGTCCGTACATTTGCAGCACTTTAACAGAATTGATAACGTTGTCCGATCTGACAATCGTCTGTACTTAGCTTTACCAAAATGTAATTTTTGTCAATAAATTAACTCTACAATCAAAATGATTGGATGTAAAATAAAGCTTCTGGAGTGATAAAAACTTGGCAATGCTAAATTTCAAAATGATTGAATGTGAAATACACCTTCTTAAGTTTCAAATCGGAAGAAATATACATATATGGCGGCTATATCTCAAACGATTTTTTTTTAATTTAGTATTGTCAACTTGCACATCAAGAACTTCTTTCTGCCAAATGCTATGTATAAGCAAAAATATTGCTTATACATTGTATAGATGCCAAATCGGAGCTGTATATATATTTTTTTTTACCAATTTGAACAGGGATTGTCATTGGACCAAAATAAAGATTTGTGCAAAATTTCTTTGAGATCGGACTATATTTGCGACCTGTACTTTGATTGCAAGAATACATGTACAGACGGCCACAGCTAAATCGACGCAGAAAGTGATTCTAAGTCGATCGGTATAAGCCACCAAGGCGGGTATATCTTCTCCAAATGCATAAAGTTATAATACCTTGTACCACAGTGTGGTGTAGGTTATAATTAAATATTTTAACAGAAATTATGGGAATTAATTATTACATACCACAGGGTATTATAACATTGGGCATTTGTTTGTAACACCCACATGTTCACATGTAGGTAGAGGGGAGTTCCATCATTATTTATTTTAGATCAAGATCAAAAATATATATTTTTTTGGTGTAGGGTATCATATAGTCGGCTCCACCCAACATTTGGCTTTCCTATAAATTTGTGTGTGAGATACCGGAAGATGTTGACAAATACTTCAATTATTCTCTGAACCGGGACACCAAAGTGTTATGTATTACAGTCTACATATAAAATACTTTTTTAGTTCACAGAATGTTGACTATTTGAGAAAATGTTACTATAATTTACACTGTGGGGTCATTCGGTCATATAAGAGCCAGCCATACCATACTGATTACAAAAAAATCATATATAAATGTCCTGGAACGGATTTCCTCTAACTTTGTCACTTTGGTCAATAGAAAATGATTTATACACCCCCTTCACTATGTAAGGTTTATAAAAATACGTGGCCAGCCTCTTGTTATGAATTTTTTATAAGTTGCAAGAGATATTTTTTCTTACGTTCAAGTCGTGAAGCGACCTGCAATAATATTGTTCAGTTCTCTGAACTGCATTGTATGGAGTCGGGTAGATTTAGGTATGAATTTACAACATGTTTGTGTATGAGATGTGAGGGAATTCAATGAAATTCCCATTTTTTAGTTATTCTAACATCGACGTTGTTTGTTGAATCGTTATCCGTGATGCATAGTTGACATTTCAGTGAAAGATATGGAAACGTAAGTGGTTTAAATAAAGGGTGATTTTTAAGCGTTTCGTTTAAGTGATCATCGAACGGTTTTCAGAGTTCATTGGCAGTTCTTGGACAGCCTCTGGCTTCTCTTCGTAACAAATCCGGCAACTCTGTTTATTGACGTACCCATTGAACCAAAAATGAACTTCATCGCTGAAGACAAGTTTTCGATAAACAAATAACAAATAGGGTCCGCCAAATAACTTTTTTTTGAAAATGCTATAAAAAAACTACTGAATATTTTCTGAAATTTCTTTTTTTATTTGAAAGCACAATCCTTCCGGTTAATAATGGAAAATAATTTCATTCAAATGGCTGCCTCGGCTGGCCATCGATCGGTCCAATTTTTAATCACATTATCGATTGTGTGCAGCTGTATTTCACCAATGGCTTCACGAATATTGTCCTTTAAAGCGTCAATTGTCTCTGGCTTGTGAGCGTAACACTTATCTTTGAGGGCATCCCACAAATAATAGCCCAACGGTGTCAAATCGCAGCCCCGAGGTGGCCAAACGACATCAGCTCTGCGGCTGATAATGCGATCTTCAAAAACAGGGCGCAAAACATCGTGGCTGTGTGGCACGTAGCGCCGTCCTGTTGAAACCAAATGTTGCCAATATCCTCCTCTTAAATTTTTGTGAACAAAAATTCCTTCAACATGGCCCGATAACGATCGCCATTGACTGTAACGGCCACTATTTGCTCATTTTCGAAGAAAAATGGCCCAATTATGCCTCTATACCAAAATCCGCAACAAACAGTGACTTGTTTTGGTTGTATCGGCTTTTCAATGTATGCGTGCGGGTTTTCTGTGCCCCAAATGCGACAATTTTGCTTGTTTACTTACATACCCGCCAAGATCAAAATGAGCTTCATCTGAAAAGATGGTTTTTTTTGGCAAAATCGACATCTTCTGTAAGTCGATCGCAGGCCCACTTGTTCAAGCGTATACACAACCATATTCGTTCAGCGGAAGGATAAAACTAATTATCTGTCAAATCAGACATGAGCTAAGTGTTACCATTCACGAAATAAGCACTAGTTGAAAAAAAGTTAGATAGCGGACACTTTACTTTTTCGCAGAGCATGAGTTTGATAACAAAACACAAAAATTTGGAACCGTTGTTCGTTTGTAAGACTGGACATTATTGAATTTGACACATGGCACGAATCATACTTGAACAGGCAAAAAACTTAACACTGAAAATCTGAATAGCAAGAACCACCCTTTAGTCTTGAAAGTGTCAAAAATTGTTTACAAAAAATATATTATTAATATTTATTGTGAAAATAAGTCTAAAGAAAACTGGAGATTCAACAATCAGAAAAGTAGTATGGAGGGTCAGACTTATCATGGTTTGTCCAGAGAGGAAGCCCAAAGAAATGAAGTAGCTATTATAAAACGGACATAAATTAGAATTATGCGCAGCTTCCACAAGAAATTGTAAACACGTTTGCGGTTGTTGGAACATCCCAAAAGAATGAGTACAGATTACCAATTTCTAATAAGAAATTGCATCATCTTCAGGAACTAAACAAGCAATACAAGCCGACTTTCATTATTCATTACCTTCGAAAATTAATTATAATAAAGATTTTTAAATAGTTAAAATACCTATTAAATACAATTTTTCAAAAATTAAATTATTTTTTTTTCAAAATTTTCTAATAAATTAATTTAAATTATTTTTCTTTTATTTATTTCAATGAAACAATGATTTTATTCAAAATAAACGTATTAAATCTTAAAAAAATTAATGAACACCAAAATACAAGTATTAAACATCTCTTTTTTTTGTATCATTCTTGATGTTTGGTTTTGGTATTAGACATTTTTATACCCTACACCACACTGTGGTACAGGATATTATGACTTTGTGCATTTGTTTGTAACACCCAAAAGGAGAGGATATAGACCCATTGTTTATTATACCGATCGACTTGTAATCATTTATTATTCTCGTGATACACTTCGAGACAATACCAAATTTGGGGAAAATGGGTTCAGATTTAAATATAGCCCCCATATATATGTTACCCCCGATTTGACATGTAAACGCTGTAGAATCTGTATTTTACATCCGATCAGTACGAAATTCGGCAAGTTTGGAGAAAATCGGTTCAGATTTACATAGATATAGCTCCCATACATATGTTACCCCCGATTTGAAATTTAAGCGCTGTAAAAACTGTATTTTATATCCGATAACAGCGAAATTCGGCAGAAAGAGGTTTCTTATTACATGAAGGAATACTGCAAAATTCGGAGAAAATCGGCTCAGATCTAGATATAGCGCCCATATATATGTTAGCCCCGATTTGACGTCTAAGCGCTGTAGAATCTGTATGTTACAACCGATCAGTACGAAATTCGGCAGAAAGAGGTTTCTTATTACATGAAGGAATACTGCCAAGTTGGAGAAAATCGGTTCAGATTTAGATATAGCTCCCATATATATGTTACCCCCGATTTGAAATTTAAGCGCTGTAAAAACTGTATTTTATATCCGAACACATCGAAATTCGGCAGAAAGAGGTTTCTTATTACATGAAGGAATACTGCAAAATTCGGAGAATATCGGCTCAGATCTAGATATAGCGCCCATATATATGTTAGCCCCGATTTGACGTCTAAGCGCTGTAGAGACTGTATTTTATATCCGATCAGTATGAAATTCGACAGAAAGAGGTTTCTATTTTACATGAATGAGTATTCTTGGAAAATCGGTTCAGATTTATATATAACCACCATATATATGTTTCTCCTGATTTGGTTACAAAGCGCTATAGAAGTTGTACTTTACTTCCGATCATTACAAAATTTTCCAGAAAGATGTTTCTCAATTTGGGAACAAATATTGCTTAATTTAGCGATTATCGGTTCAGAATTAGATATATCCACATATATATGTTCTTACCCATTTACCAATTATTCGAAATTATTATCGCAATGGCCCTTATCGCATTGTTAGGGAGGTGTAGGGTATTATATAGTCGGCCCCGCCCGACTTTCTGCCTTTCCTTACTGGTTCTTACGTGTTTTGGTTCCATCATCTGTTTGTTATTGCACGTCATATTTTTCCGATAAGAAAGCGGTAGCTCAGTGTCGCTCTTGTAGTTCATTCTGGTTTTTGTGTTGATAATGTGAAGCATCTCTAACGTTAGTCTTTTGTTGTAGTTATTTTCGCATTGCAGTACACTCAGTTTGTCGAGCTCAGGGTGGTGGTTTACTGCTGCACAGTGGTTCGTGAGTGCTGTTTTGTTTGTTTTTTGGTGTCTTAATTTTATATCTGCCTGTGTCCAGTCAGTTGCGTGTTTAGTTTGTTCTTTGTGGTTCCGATGTACGAGTATACCATGTTACACTCTATAGTGTTGTTACCGTTACATTGAATCTTATATATTACATCCTATTTTTCCATGTTCTTAATATTTTGTATTTTTATGTTGTAAATAAATGTTGATACAACAATAAAGTTTGAATTTGTAAACCAATCTATCTTTGACCGAACTACAAAAACGTCACTGAGAACTGCGCGCAGGTCTACCGCTTTCTTATTGGAAACATATGATGTGCAATAACAAACAGATGATGGGCAGTGTAATGACAATAGTGATAGTTTATGAGTTATTTATTTTATTTATTTGTAAGTTGTGAAGTGTCATATCTATATGTTTGCAATAACTTTAATTTATATAAAATTATTCAAGTTTTTCAATAAAATTTTAGAATTCCTAAAAAATATCTTCAAAGAATATCGAAATATCGAATAAAATAATAAATAAATAAACAAAACAACAAAAACCTCGAGCTTGATTTTTAAAAATAAGAACAAAAACAACACACATATACAAGAAAAGGTCTATTAAAAATTGTATTTAAATATATCAATTCAGTAAAATAACACTGTTTCATTGCGATACTTTTGTTGCAAAAACAGATGTAAAATAACAGCTAACGATATTCATTAGGTCAAAGGACAACATTATTTTTTTGTAGTGTGATTATTTTTGCGTTTCCTACCCTTTCATATAGCTTAATAACTTTTATTGATAAATAATATCGAATAATCTTGCACTTAATTCAGATTTACATAGATATAGCTCCCATACATATGTTACCCCCGATTTGAAATTTAAGCGCTGTAAAAACTGTATTTTATATCCGATCACAGCGAAATTCGGCAGAAAGAGGTTTCTTATTACATGAAGGAATACTGCAAAATTCGGAGAAAATCGGCTCAGATCTAGATATAGCGCCCATATATATGTTAGCCCCGATTTGACGTCTAAGCGCTGTAGAATCTGTATGTTACAACCGATCAGTACGAAATTCGGCAGAAAGAGGTTTCTTATTACATGAAGGAATACTGCCAAGTTGGAGAAAATCGGTTCAGATTTAGATATAGCTCCCATATATATGTTACCCCCGATTTGAAATTTAAGCGCTGTAAAAACTGTATTTTATATCCGAACACATCGAAATTCGGCAGAAAGAGGTTTCTTATTACATGAAGGAATACTGCAAAATTCGGAGAATATCGGCTCAGATCTAGATATAGCGCCCATATATATGTTAGCCCCGATTTGACGTCTAAGCGCTGTAGAGACTGTATTTTATATCCGATCAGTATGAAATTCGACAGAAAGAGGTTTCTATTTTACATGAATGAGTATTCTTGGAAAATCGGTTCAGATTTATATATAACCACCATATATATGTTTCTCCTGATTTGGTTACAAAGCGCTATAGAAGTTGTACTTTACTTCCGATCATTACAAAATTTTCCAGAAAGATGTTTCTCAATTTGGGAACAAATATTGCTTAATTTAGCGATTATCGGTTCAGAATTAGATATATCCACATATATATGTTCTTACCCATTTACCAATTATTCGAAATTATTATCGCAATGGCCCTTATCGCATTGTTAGGGAGGTGTAGGGTATTATATAGTCGGCCCCGCCCGACTTTCTGCCTTTCCTTACTGGTTCTTACGTGTTTTGGTTCCATCATCTGTTTGTTATTGCACGTCATATTTTTCCGATAAGAAAGCGGTAGCTCAGTGTCGCTCTTGTAGTTCATTCTGGTTTTTGTGTTGATAATGTGAAGCATCTCTAACGTTAGTCTTTTGTTGTAGTTATTTTCGCATTGCAGTACACTCAGTTTGTCGAGCTCAGGGTGGTGGTTTACTGCTGCACAGTGGTTCGTGAGTGCTGTTTTGTTTGTTTTTTGGTGTCTTAATTTTATATCTGCCTGTGTCCAGTCAGTTGCGTGTTTAGTTTGTTCTTTGTGGTTCCGATGTACGAGTATACCATGTTACACTCTATAGTGTTGTTACCGTTACATTGAATCTTATATATTACATCCTATTTTTCCATGTTCTTAATATTTTGTATTTTTATGTTGTAAATAAATGTTGATACAACAATAAAGTTTGAATTTGTAAACCAATCTATCTTTGACCGAACTACAAAAACGTCACTGAGAACTGCGCGCAGGTCTACCGCTTTCTTATTGGAAACATATGATGTGCAATAACAAACAGATGATGGGCAGTGTAATGACAATAGTGATAGTTTATGAGTTATTTATTTTATTTATTTGTAAGTTGTGAAGTGTCATATCTATATGTTTGCAATAACTTTAATTTATATAAAATTATTCAAGTTTTTCAATAAAATTTTAGAATTCCTAAAAAATATCTTCAAAGAATATCGAAATATCGAATAAAATAATAAATAAATAAACAAAACAACAAAAACCTCGAGCTTGATTTTTAAAAATAAGAACAAAAACAACACACATATACAAGAAAAGGTCTATTAAAAATTGTATTTAAATATATCAATTCAGTAAAATAACACTGTTTCATTGCGATACTTTTGTTGCAAAAACAGATGTAAAATAACAGCTAACGATATTCATTAGGTCAAAGGACAACATTATTTTTTTGTAGTGTGATTATTTTTGCGTTTCCTACCCTTTCATATAGCTTAATAACTTTTATTGATAAATAATATCGAATAATCTTGCACTTAATTCAGATTTACATAGATATAGCTCCCATACATATGTTACCCCCGATTTGAAATTTAAGCGCTGTAAAAACTGTATTTTATATCCGATCACAGCGAAATTCGGCAGAAAGAGGTTTCTTATTACATGAAGGAATACTGCAAAATTCGGAGAAAATCGGCTCAGATCTAGATATAGCGCCCATATATATGTTAGCCCCGATTTGACGTCTAAGCGCTGTAGAATCTGTATGTTACAACCGATCAGTACGAAATTCGGCAGAAAGAGGTTTCTTATTACATGAAGGAATACTGCCAAGTTGGAGAAAATCGGTTCAGATTTAGATATAGCTCCCATATATATGTTACCCCCGATTTGAAATTTAAGCGCTGTAAAAACTGTATTTTATATCCGAACACATCGAAATTCGGCAGAAAGAGGTTTCTTATTACATGAAGGAATACTGCAAAATTCGGAGAATATCGGCTCAGATCTAGATATAGCGCCCATATATATGTTAGCCCCGATTTGACGTCTAAGCGCTGTAGAGACTGTATTTTATATCCGATCAGTATGAAATTCGACAGAAAGAGGTTTCTATTTTACATGAATGAGTATTCTTGGAAAATCGGTTCAGATTTATATATAACCACCATATATATGTTTCTCCCGATTTGGTTACAAAGCGCTATAGAAGTTGTACTTTACTTCCGATCATTACAAAATTTTCCAGAAAGATGTTTCTCAATTTGGGAACAAATATTGCTTAATTTAGCGATTATCGGTTCAGAATTAGATATATCCACATATATATGTTCTTACCCATTTACCAATTATTCGAAATTATTATCGCAATGGCCCTTATCGCATTGTTAGGGAGGTGTAGGGTATTATATAGTCGGCCCCGCCCGACTTTCTGCCTTTCCTTACTGGTTCTTACGTGTTTTGGTTCCATCATCTGTTTGTTATTGCACGTCATATTTTTCCGATAAGAAAGCGGTAGCTCAGTGTCGCTCTTGTAGTTCATTCTGGTTTTTGTGTTGATAATGTGAAGCATCTCTAACGTTAGTCTTTTGTTGTAGTTATTTTCGCATTGCAGTACACTCAGTTTGTCGAGCTCAGGGTGGTGGTTTACTGCTGCACAGTGGTTCGTGAGTGCTGTTTTGTTTGTTTTTTGGTGTCTTAATTTTATATCTGCCTGTGTCCAGTCAGTTGCGTGTTTAGTTTGTTCTTTGTGGTTCCGATGTACGAGTATACCATGTTACACTCTGTAGTGTTGTTACCGTTACATTGAATCTTATATATTACATCCTATTTTTCCATGTTCTTAATATTTTGTATTTTTTATGTTGTAAATAAATGTTGATACAACAATAAAGTTTGAATTTGTAAACCAATCTATCTTTGACCGAACTACAAAAACGTCACTAAGAACTGCGCGCAGGTCTACCGCTTTCTTATTGGAAACATATGATGTGCAATAACAAACAGATGATGGGCAGTGTAATGACAATAGTGATAGTTTATGAGTTATTTATTTGTAAGTTGTGAAGTGTCCTATATGTTTGCAATAACTTTAATTTATATAAAATTATTCAAGTTTTTCAATAAAATTTTAGAATTCCTAAAAAATATCTTCAAAGAATATCGAAATATCGAATAAAATAATAAATAAATAAACAAAACAACAAAAACCTCGAGCTTGATTTTTAAAAATAAGAACAAAAACAACACACATAGACAAGAAAAGGTCTATTAAAAATTTTATTTAAATATATCAATTCAGTAAAATAACACTGTTTCATTGCGATACTTTTGTTGCAAAAACAGATGTAAAATAACAGCCAACGATATTCATTAGGTATTTTTGCGTTTCCTACCCTTTCATATAGCTTAATACCTTTTATTGATAAATAATATCGAATAATCTTGCACTTAATTCCATCAAGAAGAACAGGCAACGAATTAATTCAACTTATTTACAAATAAATTGCCACAATACTCAAATAAGCTTATGACAGTCTATTCTACGTAACTTATTAATTACGGTGTTCGTACAATTTTTTAAAGTATGTGCAGCTAATCCTTCGAGTACTTTGCATTGTCCAGAGCTGCTACTAAGCAATGTGTTATAATCGATGTCGTTGTGCAATGCTGGAACGTAGGCCATTGTATCGAGATCATCACTCAAAGTAGATTAATTATTTTATAGATACTATAAGTAGTATGTGCAGATAATCCATCGAGTACTTTGCATTGTCCAAAGCTGCTACAAAGCAATGTTTTATAATCGATGTCGTTGTGCAATTGCTGGAACATAGGTCATTGTATCGAGATCATCACTTAAAGTAGATTAATTATTTTATAGATAAAATTTAATTTTTTTCCTAATTATATAGTTAAAAAGAGGTACGAGTAATAACAGAAAAAAAACAAAAAATGTATCTACTGAAACAATTTTACACTCAAAAAAGCGACGACAATAGTATTTGTTCGAGGGGCTCAATTTTGTCAATATAAAATATTTGAATTGTTATTCCAAACGTACACCATTATCTTCAATCTATTGTCTATAAAACAAAATCTTTGCGTTAACTATTTCGATTTAATCCAAGTGATTTTATAGTTTATGTCTCTATAGTTTATGGTTTAAAATAACTATGTATTGCACGATTACCAATGTAATTATTTGATTTTTAAACGAATACCAGAACAATAAGTTAGCATACTAACATATATATTTACATATGTATGTATGCCTATATAATAAATATGTAATCTATGTTCTACGTATTGTATATTATTCGCGTAGCTATAATGTTATATTAGTATATTTACTGTTAGTTATAAATAAATATTTGACAATACGAGTATGTACAAATAATAAATATTCCTTGTTCAACTTAACAATTTCGTTCAGTAGTATTTTATGCCAACGAAACACTATGGTAATCATAAAATGTCCACATAATTTGGAGAATTACTATACATGAATCCTCAAATTGATGAGTGGTAGTAAATTTGTATTAAGGGCTTATATTCAGAAGCGGCTATCCCAAAATCTTATATTTGATGGTGTAAATTTGGAATCAAAAAATGGCCCTTTTTAGCGTTTTTATTTTTTGGTAAATTATCACATGTTCAACAACCGACAAATTGGACGCTTTTTCGATATATTTCCAACATTTAAACTTTTGCGTATTTTTAGTTTAAACTTGCAGTTGTTGTCTGCAGATTCCGAAAAACTGTAATTTATCTTAAAGTTGTCGTAAAATCCTAAAATATGGGAATTCGAAAATGTTTTACATCGTAAAATATTCAGACAAGCCTTAACAAGAATTGTAGGTTTTATTAGAAAATGCAGTGTGTTAAACGTACAATGCACTTACGAGCATTATGTTATTATTTCTTAAATCCATAAAATCTCTATACATTGGACCGTAATATTGGTAAAGTGGTGTCCTTTTATTAGAATTCCATAAATATATTTGCTTAAAACATTAAAAATGTCTGTAAAAGCTTTTATGATAGACGCATTAGGATAAGACCGCGATATATTGTTTTATTATTAATTTTATTTACTTACTTTTATAGACGTCGGTTTTAAAAATCACCTAAAATCCAAAATTTCTGTCAATATAAAATCTATGAAATCTTATTATTCCAAACATATACAATTATTCTCAATCGGTTGTCTACAAAGCAAAATCCTTGCGGAAACTATTTTGAATAACCCTGTTGATTTTGGACGAATTATCTATATATTTTCCTAAAACATCATAGTATTGAACAGTTACCAATGTAATTAATAAATTTATAAACGAATACCAGGACAATAAATTAGCATAATTAAATAATTATTTACATATATGTATGTATGTCAATATAATTAAACTCTTCATCTATTTATTATATAGTGTATGTATATTATTATTAGCGTACCTATAATGTTATATTAGTATATTTATAATGTTATATTAGTATATTTACTGCAATAAATAAATATTTAACAATAGAAATAATAAAAATTCCTTGTTCAACTTAACAATTACATTCGATTTAATTTATTTTAACGTACAGTGAGGTCAATTGCTGTCCATTACGATATCCTTGGTAGTAGAAATTAAGGATTCAAAAAAAGCAATGGTTGTAATATATGAGTTCGAGCTAAATGTAAGTGTTATTATTTTTGTTAAAAAATAATTTTTAATTGTTTTTTCAAAAAAAATCGAGCAAAAATTACGAGTCAAAAGCAATTTGAGGAGTTAATGTAAAATAATTCACATTTGACGAGGGGTAAAACAAGATTTGCAAAAACTTAAGATCCGTGGTTTTCAAACAACAACACATCTCAAAAAGTAAAAATGTTCAGGAGAGCCAAAATACTTTTCCTCTCGCAGTACATTATGTACTAAATGTGCATAGTTGAGTGTTCGAAAAAGTCAACAAAAATTTAACATACCTAGGAGTGTCATATCGATCGATAGATATACATATGAGCTGAATACATTTGTACTAAAACCGCGAAATTGAAAATTTCCGACATAGGCTGTTATTCCAGAAAACCACAGATATTACACGCTGAAAAAATATCGCTTCTGTTTAGGGTACACTCTAAATATATAATATTTGACATACACAAATATTATATGTTTGGGAGGATATTGTTCCAAACAAAAATATGTTCCCATTCTAATATTTTTTATTTGGAACTAGTATTTTGTAAAAAACTAACTAAAATTCGAAAAATTCTGCAAAGTCATCATTTTTAAATAAAATATATTTAGAAAACATCTTAAACAATAACTTTGTTTGTGGGTGAACACACATTTTATTTGTGAAAGTCAGTGCGCAAATATATATTGTTGTAATATATTAATATATGCGTTCCAAACAAAGTTTAATGATTTTTAAATAAAATTTGTTTGTTAACAAATATATAATACTTAACAAATTCGTTTCCAAATATATTTTCTTTCAATACAAACATATCAAAAATGGCGATTTTCCTCCGTGTAGCACCGCGTGGAATAAAATTGGTAAAGCTGTAAATATATTAGGGGCTCCGCTACGCAATGGCAAAGGTTGTCTGTAGGTTTGGTTTGACAAGTTTAAATTGAAGAAAAATCGTATTCAGAATAAGTCAGACTACTGTGTTAACTGAGGAGGATTTTGATACCAATGGAGGAAGCTGCCGCCAACATATTGTGATTGAATTCCGCAACTGATCCCGAAAAAAGGATATTTTGTACAGAAAGAAGATTAAGTGGCACAAGAGAATCGGGAGATCACAAAACAGATGCTTATTTAAACTGTAACGACCCGACTCGTGTCCTATCTTCACGGAACTTTTTTCTACCTTTTATAACCGGCCGATCTCAGGGAAATGGGGTGGTGATCTTTGTTCGAAGAAGGTAGTAGAGTACGTTACAACCCTGAAAAGTGGTGAATGGAAAAGAAAATAGTAGATAGGAAAGAAGAGAGTATAAGTTCAGAAACAGGAAACGAATTGCACCGAGATAGAGATGCCTCTTTTTATCACTACCCACACTACCTATGTTATCCTTTGATATTTTATTGGATAACCCATGTTCGATGTGCTAACATCTCTCTAAGCGGTTCGTGGGAATAATAAATTCACTAAACACATACTTATGTTCAATAAATAAACAATATATTACCCATGAATTCTGGTGGAGTTTTAAAAACTACAATAATTAACAATATATTGAAATATTACGTATTAGCGCTAATAGCAGATTATTTAAAAAAATTATATAGTGAATTGTTTTATATGTTGATGTTTGCAATTCTTATAAACTCACCTTAATGAAAGGTTCCACGTCGACATCATGCCGGTTGTCATTACAAATGATCAAATGTTAATCTAATTCGTTATTCTTTCCAATATTTTAATTTGCGTTATATTCAGGATATAATTTTTTTGACATATTTGCTGTTAGGTTTGATTGATCCTTTGACTCATTGAATAATTAGCCAATGCATAGTAAGAGGGCGATGAAAGTTCGGAGAATGTCTCATATAAACGATAATAATCTTCGGAAAATTTAATTTTTCATTCGGCTAGAGGATAATCGATTATTGGTAACAATTTTTGAAAGAACTTTAGAAATATAAGGAGGAATGAGAAATATATTCCCCCTTTCCGTCTGTCCGCCCCTCTGTCATCTAGCTGGTGCGCACTATAGCTCTCCAAAGGAGTAACCGATTGACTTCAAATTTAGTATTCGGTAATATTTTTCTCCATCTCAGCCTATGTTCGATGATGGGCCATATTGGTCTACTCCTTCTAGTACCTCCCCCCACAAAGGGTTAACTTTTAGTGAAATATTTATTATTTAATTATTTCTATACTACTTATTCGAATCTTCTGAAATTCCACACATGGTATTAGTTAAATAGTAGCTATCACCTCGAGAAAAAAAGGCGAAGTTGTCACGCCCGTTTGTCCACACAAATGGACAATTTGCACCAAAAGTTAACTGCTTATATCTTTAATATCAGTTCACACAGATACTCGGAATTTTGTACAGTGTAATGCTTTATTCATTCAAGGACTTATTCTACGTTTGTGTGGACGAAAACGAGGCCCCGACTTTCGTCACAGTACCGAGAGACCAGTGAAGAGTGGGCGTTATCGGCACGCCCCTTGTGGTACCTCCCACACAAATTGACCATTTTGTACCAAAAGTTAACAGCTTATAACTTTAATACCAGTGCGTACAAATACTTGATATTTTGTTTGTTTTTGGTACTTTTATATATTAATAATGGGGGATCTTTATTGTTGTTTTTTTTTTCAAATCAAAGGTAGGGTTATTACCGTATGTTAGGTTGGCGTCAAAACCTGTGTGGGCGAGCGTAGTGCAAAACGACAAGTGGTGAACGCAGAGGCTCGTACAAGTATTCGACTACCATAGATTTAGCGAAAAGGGGGAGAAAGAAAGAACCGAAGATGAGCAAGGCAATAAACAACCACCACCCATAGGCAATCCACCCTACACATCAGTGATAAACGAAATAGGTCTCCGAAGAGAAGTGTAGAAGAGATTCCAGTTGCAGCAACCGGTATTGATCAGGATCGAAATGAGACAATGCTGCGTACGTGAACATTGCCAGCCACCTTGCAACATCCGACGATGTTGTAATATTAATGAAATAATCTACAACTACAATTAATATTGCACAATTTCGGGGCCTTTTCTGCGACTGTATTTTACTTTCGATAAAACTCCCAAAGATGCAATGATTTTGGTCGTTTTTTGGAGAGCTCAGGTCTTACCGCTTTCGTTGATGCTGCACAACGAAAAAACGTCGGAGATGCAGTTCAAGGTTTTAGGGAAATTCAGCAACACAGTAACTGAAATCAGAAAATAAGATGGAAACTCTTTATCCAATGAGTGAATGCTTTTCAAAAGAAGCAATCATTGCATAAAAAGTTGTAATAGGTACAGACTAGACTAAAACTAAAAAGGAATTAAAATATTGATGGTCACAATGACCGTTACTTCAGCGTATAATTCAATAGGCTATCCTAAAATCGTATATTTAATGGTGTAAATTTGGAATCAAAAAATATGATATGGCCCTTTTTAGCGTTTTTATTTTTTGCTAAATTATCACATGTTCAACAAACGCCAAAATTAACGCTTTTACGATTTATTTCCAACATTGAAACTTTTGCGTATTTTTAGAAGCTTGTACAATACGCGTAAACCATTTGAGTACTTATTTACTTATAATATATATTGCAAAACAATTTAAATAGTTACGCGCTCATAGCGATTCCAAAAAAACTGTAATTTATCTAAGAGTTGTCGAAAAATCCTAAAATATGGGAATTCGAAAATGTTTTACATCGTAAAATATTCAGTGGACAAGCCTTAACAAGAATTGCAGATTTGATTAGAAAATGCAGTGTGTTAAACGTACAATGCACTTAAGAGCATTATGTTATTATTTCTTAAATCCATGAAATCTCTAAACATTGGACCGTAATATTCGTAAAGTGGTGTCCTCTTATTAGAATTCCATAAATATATTTGCTTAAAACATTAAAAAATGTCTGTAAAAGCATTTATGATAGACGAATTAGGATAAGACCGCGATATATTGTTTTATTATTAATTTTATTTACTTACTTTTTATAGACGTCGGTTTTAAAAATCACCTAAAATCCAAAATTTCTTCCAATATAAAATCTATGAAATCTTATTCATCCGAACATACACAATTATTCTCAATCTTGTTGTCTACAAAGTAAAATCTTTGCGGAAACTATTTTCAATAACCCTGTTGATTTTGGACGATTTCTCTATATATTTTCCTAAAACATCATAGTATTGAACAGTTACCAATGTAATTAATAAATTTATAAACGATTACCAGGACAATAAATTAGCATAATTAAATAATTGTTTACATATATGTACGCATGTCAATATAATTAAACTATTCATATATTTATTATGTTATATTAGTATATTTACTGCAATAATACTGCTATAAATAAATATTTAACAATAGAAATAATAAATATTCCTTGTTCAACTTAACAATTACATTCGATTTAATTTATTTTAACATACAGTGAGGGCAATTGCTGTCCATTACGATATCCTTGGTAGTAGAAATTAAGGATTCAAAAAAAGCAATGGTTGTAATATATGAGTTCGAGCTAAATGTAAGTGATATTATTTTTGATAAAAAATAATTTTTAATTGTTTTTTCCAAAAAAATTGAGTAAAAATTACGAGCCAAAAGCAATTTGAGGAGTTAATGTAAAATAAACAAGGTTTGCAGAATCTTAATATCCGTGGTTTTCAAACATAACAACACATCTCAAAAAGTAAAAATGTTCAGGAGAGCCAAAATACTTTTTCTCTCGCAGTACATTATGTACTAAATGTGCATAGTTGAGTGTTCGAAAAATATTGAACACACCTAGCAGTGTCATATATCGATCGATAGATATATGAGCTGAATACATTTCTGCTAAAACCCCGAAATCGAAATGATCCTCCCCATTTCGATTTCCAATGTTTGATACCAATGGAGGAAGCTGCCGCCAACATATTGTTATTGAATTCCGCAATTGATCCCGAAAAAAGAGAATCGGGAGGTCACAAAACAGGTGCTTATTTAAACTGTAACTATCCGACTCGTGTCCTATCTTCACGGAACCTTTTTCTACCTTTTAAAACTAGCCGATCTCAGGGAAATGGGGTGGTGATCTTGGTTCGAAGAAGGTAGTTTAGAGTACGTTACAAAAATATAAAAAAATAGGTAGCTACAACCCTGAATGGTGATGACCAATTTCAATAACGGAAAAGAAAATAGTAGATAGGAAAGAAAAGAGTATAAGTTCGGAAACAGGAAACGAATTGGACCGAGATAGAGATGCCTCTTTTTATCACTACCCACACTACCTATGTTATCCTTTGATATTTTGTTGGATAACCCATGTTCGATGTGCTAACCTCTCTCTAAGCGGTTCGTGGGAATAATCAATTCACTAAACACATGCTTATGTTCAATAAATAAACAATATATTACCCATGAATTCTGGCGGAGTTCTAAAAACTACAATAATTAGCAATATATTGAAATATTACGTATTAGCGCTAATAGACAGATTATTTAAAAAAATTATATAGTGAATTGTTTTACATGTTGATGTTTGCAATTCTTACAAACTCATCTTAATGCAAAATCCCACGTCGACATTACAAATGATCAAATGTTAATCTAATTCGTTATTCTTTCCAATATTTTAATTTGCGTTAAATTCAGGATATAATTTTTTTGACATATTTGCTGTTAGGTTTGATTGATCCTTTGACTCAATGAATAATTAGCCAATGCATAGTAAGAGGGCGATGAAAGTTCGGAGAATGTCTCATATAAATGATAAAAATCTTCGGAAAATTTAATTTAACATTCGGCTAGAAGATAATCGATTATTGGTAACAATTTTTGAAAGGACTTTATAAATATGGGAAGGAACGACAAATATATTCCACCTTTCCGCCTGTCCGCCCCTCTGTCTGCTAGCTGGTGCGCACCATAGCTCTCCAAAGGAGTAACTGATTGACGTCAAATTTGGTATTCGGTAAAATTTTTCTCCATCTCAGTCTATGTTCGATGATATATATATTGGTCTACTCCTCCTAGTACCTCCCCCCACAAAGGATTAACTTTTAGTGAAATATTTATTATTTAATTATTTCTGTACCACTTATTCGAATCTTCTGAAATTGCACACATATTATTAGTTAAATAGTAGCTAACACCTAAAGAAAAAAAGGCAAAGTTGTCATGCCCGTTTTGGTACCTCCCACACAAATGCACATTTTGCACCAAAAGTTAACTGCTTATATCTTTAATATCAGTTCATGCAGATACTTGGAATTGTGTACAGTTCATTAATTCAAGGACTTATTCTACGTTTGTGTGGGCGAAAACGAGGCCCCGACTTTCGTCATCACGGTACCTAGAGACCAGTGAAGAGTGGACGTTATCGGCACGCCCCTTTTGGTACTCCCACACAAATTGACCATTGTGTAACAAAAGTTAACAGCTTATAACTTTAATACCAGTGCTTACAAATACTTGAAATTTTGTTTGTTTTTTGGTATTTTTATATATAAATAATGGGGGATCTTAATTGTTGTTTTTTTTTCAAATCATAGGTAGGGTTATTACCGTATGTTAGGTTGACGACAAAACCTGTGTTAGGTTGGCGACAAAACCTGTGTGCGCGAGCGTAGTGCAAAACGGCAAGTGGTGAACGCAGAGGCTCGTTACAAGTGTTCGACTACCATAGATTTTGCGAAAAGAGAGAGAAAGAAAGAACCGAAGCAAGAGCAAGACCACACAACAACCACCCTACTCATCAGTGAAAAGCGAAATAGGTCTCCGAAGAGATGTGTAGAAGATATTCCAGTTCCAGCAACATCCGACGATGCACAGTGGGCTAAAATGGAAAAAAATGACATAATTCTGCCATTTCAAAACCACTTATCATGGCGATGAAATTTTGGTATGTATACAAGAGATGTTAGAGAGTTTAAGTTCGGAACTTGGGCCTCCTATCTCATACAGGGGCGGAGCTACAGGGCTCTAAAGTTGACCACCTCGGGTATACAAAATTTTCATCGGCTTCTAACTTTTGAATGGAGTGTCCGGTTTTACTGGACACTGCCTATAAAGTCAATTTTTTGAAAAAATTAAGTTTTTGGAGATTTTTTGGCGAAAAAATTCCAATTCGTATTTAGGTCTTGTAAAAAAAGTTTGTTACACAAAGTATATACAATTTATACTTATTTTAAAGGAGACGTTTCATAGAATCTGCTAGAGAAAATCCGAAAATTTTAATTGGTGTGGTTGTCACCCTACTCAGATTTGGACCTTTTTTTACATAAATTTCAAAAGTTTGATCGATTTTCTCCAATCGCAAAGCTAAATTGTTAAATTTTTCTTTTTATTTATTTGTATTAGGGTGTAACAAAATCGACTGCAAAGGGTATCCCGAGCGCGGCTTTTCATATCGAAGATATAGGACTAAAAGTAAAAAATCAAATTTTTGGGGATTTTTGATGTATTTTTTGGGAATTGAGGGATTTTCCATTAGAAATTTCCACATGTTGCGTTTGATTATTATTTCTAATATCATAATAAAGAACTTTAAAAAAAATTCATCGAAATATATACATTTTTAAGAATTTTATGCCGTATTTGCGTTTCTGTCTGTATGCAAAATATTTTTTTTAATTATACCCTACACCACACTGTGGTACAGGGTATTATAACTTTGTGCTTTTGTGTTTGTAACACCCAAAAGGAGCCGAAATAGACCCATCGTTTATTATACCGATCGACTCAGAATCATTTTCTGAGTTGATTTAGCTATGTCCGTCGTCTGTCTGTCCGTCCGTCTGTGCATGTATTCTTGTAATCAAAGTCAGATCGCAATTATGGTCCAATCTCGACGAAACTTTACACATATTTTTTTTTGGCCCAAGGACGATCCTTATTGAGTTTGGCTAAAATCGGTTCAGATTTAGATATAGCCCCCATATATATGTTAGCCCCGATTTGACATGTAAGCGCTGTAAAAACTTTATTTTATATCCGATCAGTATGAAATTCGGCGGAAAGAGGTTTCTTATTGTATGAATGCACACTGTTAAATTCGGAGAAAATCGGTTCAGATTTAGATATAGCTTCCATATACCCTCGTATATGTTACCCGCGATTTGATATGTAAGCGCTGTAAACATTTTATTTTATATCCGATCAGTGCGAAATTCGGCAGAAAGAGGTTTCTTATTACTCGAAGGAATACTGCCAAATTCTGCAAAAAGAGGTTTCTTTCTACATGAAGGAATACTGCCAAATTCGGAGAAAATCGGTTCAGAATTAGATATAGCCCCCATATATAAGTTACCCCGATTTAACATGTATGCGCTGTAGAAACTGTATTTTATATCCGATCAGTGCGAAATTCGGCAGAAAGAGGTTTCTTATTACTCGAAGGAATACTGCCAAATTCGGAGCAAATCGGTTCAGATTTAGATATAGCCCCCATATATCGTCGCTTGGATGACCAACCGACGTAACTGACCATTTTTCAGAAATTGAGTTAAGGCCGCCATTCGATTTGTCTAGTCAAAGTACAACGTGTGTATAAATTTTATGCATATATATATTACCGTTTTTTCAAAAAACGGTAAATGATTTTAGACGTAGCTGACACAATGCCAAAAAAAATTTCACCGAGACGTAAGTGCAATATGTCACTTAATATTTCGTTTTCCCGAAATGTTTGTTCATTATTGCAAAATGTTATGGAGTACTTGCTGGACCCAGCCCACTCGTTGCCCATTTTTGGACCGATTGCGTTTGAAACGGGATCACGGTCCAGTCCCAATCATCACATAACGACAGTAGGAATCTCTATAATCCATTCGTAGGTAGGAACAGTAGGAATCACTAAGAAAATAATAACTCCAAATTGGCTTATTTGCGCGGGGCCACGCCTACTCAATAAATAACGAATATAGCCTATGTCACCCGTTAGGCTAATCTGACGATTACAGTATTTACCCTATTCCGTTATATGCCTCTAAATGCCATTAAATCACAACTGTACACCATTTAATCGTTTTTCATCACAGTGCCACTACAAGTATGTATTAAGAGAAAAACATTCTGTATATTCCAAAAGCTAAATTCGCACCCTTAGCCCTACTCTACCATATTTAACCCTTTTTGCCATATCGTACCATATTTTACCTTTTTTGCACTACATTACCATATTTAACCCTTTTTGCCCCACTGTGCCATATTTAACACATTTTTGACCCACTGCACAAATTTAATTTTTTCCCCCCACTGTACCATATTTAACACTTTTTGCCCCACTGTACCATATTAAATACAGTTTTTTCCAACTGCACAATTTTTAATTTTTCCATCACTGTACCATACGTAACCTTAATCTTAACCATATTTAACCTATGTTGCCCCGCAATATTAAACACATTTTTGACCCACTGTGCCGTATTTAACACATTTTTGTCCCACTGCACAAATTTAAAATATTTCCCCAACTGTACCATATTTAACCCTTTTTGCCCCACTGTGCCATATTTAACACATTTTTGACCTACTGCACAAATTTAAATTTTTTCCCTCACTGTACCATATCCAACATAGTTTTGTCCCACTGCACAATATTTATCATTTTTCCTCCATTTTTGCCTAAAAAACTCCTTGTGTCTAGTCTACGTTCCAATGGTTACCCTCAAGCCAAATTAGGCGATTCAAGCTCTTGCCATTTGGACTTGGCTTTGGTGCCATATTTATGCCTTTTTGTCCCAATGTGCGCGTAAATTTTTTAATTCCGAAAAATTTTGATTCATACCGAATCTTCGCCCTAGGCGCTACCCTCACACGAAATGTTGCAATTCTAGCTCCAGCCGTTTGGATTTGGCTGTGATACCATATTTTTTGCTTTTTTAACCCATTGTGCACCCAAAATTTCGAAAAACCCTTCCATATTGCACGTCTATATAGCAAGGACTACCATCCTACCAAATTTCATCACTCTAGCTTTAGCCGTTTGGGCTGGGCGGTGATCAGTCGTAACTGACATTAAGTATAATTTTTTCCCACAAAGTGACGTATCTGCATTGTTTATGAAAAACATGCATTATAATTAAATTTTTTTATTTTTTTGTTTATAATATTGAAAAAGATGGAGTTAAGTACGCAATAAGAAAAGCAAACTGGAAATATAATAAATATTACGCCGTGGGGAAGAATGGACATTGTCTCGAAAACAGAAAAACTGCTCTCCTGAACAATTTTGAAAATGTCAGTTACTGCAGTTGGGCATCCAAGCTACGATATATGTTACCCCCGATTTGACATGTAAGCGCTGTGGAGACTGTATTTTATATCCGATCAGAACGAAATTCGACGGAAAAGGTCTTTTTACATGAATGAGTATTCAGGCAAAATCGGTTCAGATTTATATATAACCTCCATATATATGTTCCTCCTGATTTGGTTACAATGCGCTATAGAAGTTGTACTTTACTTCCGATAATTAAAATTTTTCAGAAAGATGTCTCAATTTAGGAACGAATATTGCTTAATTTAGCAATTATCGTTTCAGAATTATATAATATGTTCCTACCCATTTACCAATTATTACAAATTATTATCGCAATGACCCTTATCGCATTGTAAGGGAGGTGTAGGGTATTATATAGTCGGCCCCGTCGACTTTCTGCCTTTCCTTACTGGTTATACCTGTCAATGATTAAGGGTTTCCTAGAAATAGTGCCACAAAACAATATTTTCTGAAAGGTAAATCTTACTAAATTGTATTATTGTTTGATAAAAACATGTGATCTACAAGAAATCAGTGCATATTGACTGATATAATAACTAATAAGTACAAGAAGGTAGGGAAAAATTAAAAAAAATTGCATATAGTCAGACTCGTAAATACGGCATAAAATTCTTAAAAATTTATATATTTCGATGAACTTTTTTTTAAAGTTCTTTATTTTGATATTAGAAATAATAATCAAACGCAACATGTGGATATTTCTAATGGAAAATCCCTCAATTCTCAAAAAATACATCAAAATCCCCAAAAATGGGATTTTTACTTTTAGTCATATATCTTCGATATGAAAAGCCGCGCTCGGGATTCCCTTTGCAGTCGATTTTGTAACACACTAACACAAATAAATAAAAAGAAAAATTTAACAAATTAGCTTTGCGATTGGAGAAAATCGATCAAACTTTTGAAATTTATGTAAAAAAAGGTCCAAATCGGAGAAGGGTGGCAACCACACCAATTAAAATTTTGGCTTCGGATTTTCTCTAGCATATTCTGTGAAACGTCTCCTTTAAAATGAGTATAAATTTGATATACTTTGTGTTACAAACTTTTTCTACAAGACCTAAATACGAATTGGACTTTTTTCGCCAAAAATCTCCAAAAATGAAATTTTTTCAAAAATTTGACTTTATAGTGATATAACATTCTTATTTCTTCACATATCTTATCGATTCTTTTTTCATATAATTGTAAATTTTATTGGCAATCCATAAAAATACACGCGAATTTTTTGACTGAAATATTGGCTAAACTCCAAGGCAAAGTCGGCGAAAAAATGAAAAATTCAAATTTAAAATCCACATATCTCGGAAACTATTCGAGATATCTTCAACCTATAAAATGTTTATTGTAGGTCTGGTCTAGGAGTATCCACAAAAAACGCCACTAAAACCGGACACTCCATTCAAAAGTTAGAAGCCGATGAAAATTTTATATACCCGAGGTGGTCAACTTTAGGGCCCTGTAGCTCCGCCCCTGTATGAGATAGGGGGCCCATGTTCCGAACTTAAACTCTTTAACACCTCTTGTACACACACCTAAAATTTGAAATGGCAGAATTATGTCAATTTTTTTTCATTTTAGCCCACTGTGCGATGTTGTAATATTAATGAAATAATCTACAACTACAATTAATATTGTACGATTTCGGGGCTTCTTCTGCAAGTGGACTGTATTTTACTTTCGATAAAACTCCCAAAGTTGCAATGATTTTGGCCGTTTTATAAATACATGAAAATACAGACAAAATAAAAAGACAAAGAGATGCAGTTTCAGTGAGAATTCAGTTCAGTTTTTAGAGAGATCAGGTCTTACTGCTTTCGTTGATGCTGCACAAGTAGGATTCGTTGCTGATCATTCGCAGTGAACGGACATGTTTATCACATAGCGGATAGTTACCATTACCTATTACGCAATAGCAAAAATCTGTACAAAGTCTGTAAGGCCTACATCGTAGTACCTATTACGGTCTAATACAGACAAAATAAAAATAAATTCTCTTGACGGGGATGCCTTCGTGTTCCGATGGAGCGCGGTTCCCCAATCGTCCGACTGTCCGTCCGTTGGTCTTGGCCAAAGCCGACCACACCAAAAATGGTGAAAATCTCCCCCAAGTACTCACAACAGGTGGTGCGGTGAGGGGAAAACGTCATGTCCGACCGTCAAAACGGAAGCACAATGAGCATCGTGTAGCGCTCAGAGTTTTGACGAAGTTGGAGGCTGTTGAGGTTTCGGCTCTTACCGAAAAACAAAAAGAGTCACTTACCTGGGCTAAAGGCTTATGAGAGTTCCAAGAAATCATTGCGGAAACAAAAACTGCAGTTCTCACAAAATGAATTTATGCCTCCCAATGATGATTTCAATGTGCAAGATGCCGCTTTACTGACGATCCTCCTCCCTTCCTAAGGCATACCAAAAACAAGGTGGAACTTTCGAAACCCGAAGCTTCCAAGAAGAATGAAGAACCTCAAAGTCCCCCCACAATGTCGTCGCAAACGGGTAAAAATAAGAAACCCAATTATGCCAATATCCAAGCTATAGCGGGTCAACGTATTAGTTTGGGTGAAGGAGAGCAGACCCCGAAATCATTAATGCAGCAAAATGGTCCTGGAGCGAGCAGCGGTAGCACTGCCTCATATGAAAGTATTTCGGTTAAGGGCATAGATGCTTCTCAAGCCAATGAGTCGGCTGAAAGAGCCACAAATTCAGCTGTGTTAACGGCTAATAAAGTAAAACGAATCACCTGATGAACCCCTGCCTTCGAAAAAGGCAAGAGGCCCTAATGTCACCATCAACAGGACGCTCACCAAGCCCTTCAATGCAGTGGCGAAGGAGAGTCTAGTGATGGCTGTTATAGACAGAAGTAGTGAGGAGTCATGTACAATCAGACATTATGGCTCATTACCTCGATGTCCGTAGAGAAATGCCGGCCAAACCACCAATCTGCAACGATGCAGGATGGAATCAGGGGAGAGTAAAGCTCTTATATTTCGGTGATGCCAGATCAGTAGATCTGTATAAGGCTGCTCTGAGTCGAGCGGGTGAGGTGTGGCCGGGTGCCCAGTTGGATGTTGTCGAAAAAAACAACATCCCTAGTCACCCTAGAGCCATCACCTGGGTTACAGAAGAGCCCTCCAACCCGGCTGACATCTTAGAAATAATAAAAGATTCCAATCCTGGTCTGCCGGCCCATAATTGGAGAATCAGCAAGGTGGGTGAGGCGGATGGTAAAAAGCGGCAGGTCAATCTTATCCTAAACGCTGAATCCACCTCCCATATACAAAGTGCGAGTGCAACCCTACAATATGGCTTCGAGACTATGGTCTTGAAGATATACAAGCAGGATATAGCTCCCACTGCAGAAGGTGAGTCGTCCACCGTGGCACTTTCTGGAAGTGCGAAGGTACCCACGCCTATTATTTCTGGTGACTCCAACTCTAACAGAAGATCTGTAACGTCCTTCTCTGAGGACAAAAGCTCTACTTCGGACACAGAGAGGCTGAGGGGAGTCTCCGGACTCTTTGACGCATCTGGCGGGGACATGCTTCTCGACGATACGGACGAAGAGTTCGATAACACCCTTGTCGGGGTGGATGTTAATCTGTCAATTACCAATGATGGTAAGAATTCTACAGATTAACCTCCATCACGCTAAAGCAGCCTCAGCGGCTCTATTGCTGCGCCTGTCCACACGTGCAGTAGACATCGTCCTGATCCAGGAGCCCTATGTAGTAGGAGGAAGGGTGTGCGGTATCGAGACACCAAACTTTAAACTGCTTGTGGCCAACTGTGAAGGCACTCCAAGAACCTGCATTTTGGCCAGGCATTTTGGCCAGAAGTATCTTTCTCCTCACTAATTTAAGTGGTAAAGACCAAACAGCTGCTAGCCTGGAGATCGGTAATCGCATATATTGGGTGGTCTCCAGCTACTTGCCTTATGAATCTGTAGTACCGACTGCTCTATTCAGGGAAGTAGTAGAATAAGCAACGTCTGACGAGCTCGAGCTGATTATTGGCGCAGACACGAACGATCATCATACTATCTGGGGTAGTACGGATATAAACAATAGGGGTGATTCACTTCTTGACTTTATTCTAACTACCAACCTTAGTATTTGTAACATAGGTAATAAACCGACCTTCACAATTAAAGACAGACAAGAAGTACTCGACGTAACGTTTGCTACTGACCGGCTGTCAGACAAAATTATTGGGTGGAATGTACTGGACGACCACTCATTCTCAGATCACCATTATATTGAGTTCAAACTCGCGGAAAAAGCGCCTAAACCCGCCGTCCACAGAAATGTAAGGAAGACAAAGTGGCATCTGTATGAGAAGAATTTCAAGAAAGTCCTCAACTCTAAACTTCTGTACGAACCGAATGACAAAGCCGGTCTGGATAATCTGGTCGATCATATCACCATATCATTCAATAGATCCCTTGAAGAAGCCTGTCCAAAAACAAGGTACAAGGGTAAAACTAAACCCCAATGGTGGACTTCTGAGCTAACGGCTATGAAAAAGACCTGCAACAAGCTATTCAATAAGGCTAAATCTACTGGGGTCGCTAATGATAGGGATGCCTATAAAGAGCAACTCAAGATCTATAAGAAGGAGCTTAGAAAGGCGCAAAGGCGCTCTTGGTATACCTTCTGTGGTGAAGTGGAAAAGGTCTCCGACGCCGCTAGGCTGAGGAAGATATTATCTGCTTCACCCTGTACAGTGGGATATTTACAGGATGAGGCAAATAACTGGACCAAAAACAGCGAGCAGTCGTTCAATGTACTGCTCGACACACATTTCCCGGGGAACTCTGTAACAGAACCCGAGGATCAGCAGGACCAACAAGAGTGCGAGTGGACTGCGAGCGTCGCTAGCTTCTTGACTGAGAGATCCAGAATAAGCTGGGCTATTAACAGCTTTGAGCCCTTCAAGTCACCTGGACCAGATGGCATCACTTCAGCAGAAATGCAGAAAATGTTAAAGTACATTATCCCCTGGCTGGAGAAAATTTATGTAGGCTGTATCAGGCTTTCATACGTCCCGAATCGATGGAGGGATACCAAAGTGGTATTCATACCTAAAGCGGAAAAGATATCACACACTAGGCCAAAAGACTTCAGACCAATTAGCCTATCCTCCTTCCTATTGAAAGGTCTGGAAAGACTTTTAGATCATTTCATTAGGGAAAACCTGGATACAAAACTCCTGTCGGGGAACCAACATGCTTACAATAAGGGCAAGTCTACAGAATCAGCCCTGCACGAACTTGTGAGCACTATCGAATCGTCCCTGCATTTCAAGGAATTCACCATGGTGGCATTTCTTGACATAGAAGGGGCTTTTAACAACATTCACTCAGATGCGGTAATTGCGGCACTCTCACATCTAAAAGTTAACACTAGTTTGATTAGACTAATTCAAAGTCTGCTCACCAGAAGACGCATAACAGCATGTCTAGGGTCCACAACTCTAACAAGGTATGTAAACAGAGGGACCCCGCAAGGAGGAGTACTGTCTCCACTAATTTGGAACCTAGCGGTGAATGAAATCCTGCTAGATCTAGAACGTTGTGGCTGCAAGGTCGTGGCAATCGCAGTGAGTGGCAAATTCGTAAACGTCCTCAGAGACATCCTTCAGGTGGCTCTGAACAAGTTGGCTAGATGGGCCAGAAGCAGCGGTTTGGGCGTTAACCCCAACAAGACAGAATTGGTTCTCTTTACTAGGATGAATAATGTCCCACATGTGGACCCTCCACCTCGGATAAATGGAACAGATCTAGTCTTTTCTGAAAGTGCAAAATTTTTAGGAATAATTCTAGATAGGAAAATGTTATTTAGACTTAACGTATTGGAACGTGTAAGGAAGGCCAACGTCGCCTTATATTCCTGCAAAAAGGCTGTAGGGTCGCGGTGGGGACTCTCTCCTAAAATCGTCCACTGGATATATATAGCAGTAGTTCGTCCAATACTGTTATACGGTATTGCGGTATGGTGGACGGCAACTGACAAACTAACCATTACCAACCTACTAACAAAGGTTCAGAGAAGTGCCTGCCTGAGCATAAGCGGATCCTTAAGGACTACAGCGACCGAGTCTCTACAAGCCCTACTCCATATACTGCCTATTAATATTGTGGCGAGAGAAGTTGCAACCAAAGCGGCAATAAGATTAAACTGCCTATCAATGTGGAGGTACAAGAACTATGGACACATGAGTATATAAAAGTGTAGTGCTATGGTAACCGACCGAGTGGACTATATACCAACTGTGTACACCTTCAAGAGAAATTACATCACTATGATTCCCGCCAGAGCTGAATGGGTCGGCAGAATACCAGGTAATAGAAACCATCTCCACTTTTACACGGATGGTTCGAAGCTTGATGAAAAGGTTGGCTTCGGAGTACACTGTGAAGAACTTAGTCTGGATATAACTCACAGCCTACCATATACCTGCAGTGTCTATCAAGCCGAAATAATGGCAATATGGGAAGTCGCCAAGTGGCTGAGTCGCAACATAGTAACCAACACTGGCGTTGTCATTTACTCGGACAGCCAGGCTGCCATCAATTCTCTGGAGGCAAAATCCCTAAATTCACAAACAGCCCTCGACTGCCGCAGATCTCTTAACGAGATGGCTGAGCAGTTTAATATACACCTCATATGGGGGCCTGGGAATAGGGATATCCCGGGGAACTGCAAAGCCGATGAACTTGATAGGAAAGGGACGACATTACAAATTCTCGAAGAATTTGCATATATTGGTGCGCCACTATCCACGTGCAAGCTTTGGCTTAGGCAAGAGGCAATCAGGCAGTACAACGAAAGATGGACAGAAACCGGCACCTGCAGGGTAGCTAGGCAAATCTGGCCAAGGTATGACCTGAGAAGGTCAAACTAGAGAGGAAACGATTGTCTACGTTAGTACAGGTTCTGACGGGACACTGCTTGATCGGCGAACACGCCTAAAGATTGGGTATTGACTCCAATGACTTCTGCCGAAGCTGTGGAGATGAGGAAGAAGTGGAGAGCATTGAGCACTTGCTTTGCGACTGTCCCGCTTTGAGTAAACGACGACTGGACATACTGGGGTCGGCCTTTTTAGGCAGCCTAACAGATCTTTCCAGTACTGATATTCGTACTATCGATAAATTTATATATCAAACAGGTTGGTTTCGATGAGGGGCATTTCAGCCCGTGGTAACACTAGGGACCTTAACTGGTCTATGTGAGCTTGTAAAAAAATACGGCTGCCACCCTAACCTAACCTAAACCTAAACCTGCACAAGTAGTGTTGCGCTGCCCAACGAAAAACCGACGGAGATGTAGTTCAAGGTTTTAGGGAAATTCAGCAACACAGTAACTAGAATCAGACGCCTCTGTAGTGTGGTGGACATCAATGGACAAAAAGTACAACGTAATACCATTGCAAAAAGTGCAACGTATGTGCTGTCTAGGCATAAGCGGGGCAATTAGAACCGCACCAACAAGAGCGTTGGAAACTATACTGCACATCCAACCAATAGCTATCCGTATAAAGTATGAGGCAGCCCTCACAGCAAGACGTCTGCAAGTAATGGGTGAATTGATAAATCGAGACCACAAGTCGTACCATCAGAAGATATTACAATCACTGGTCGGTCATATTCAAACAACGGAAATCTCCGACCGCATTCCTGAAGTGCGGCTTACAGCTACCTGTGATTCGTTCGTGCCAGACAGACTGGGACTTTTTATTGATGAACCAGAAGTCGAAATTTACTTCCGCCTCCCAGACCATAACACAGTATTTCAAGCAGAAGTTCGAGCAATCACGGAGTGTGTTAACTGGCTCAGTAATACCACAAAGCCTAAATATGCCAACATATTCGTAGATAGCCAAATGGCGATCAAAGCAACAACATCGGAAACGGTCAAATCCAGAACAGTGTTAGACTGTAAAAGAACGATAAATAATTACTCAGTCCATGGTCAACTGCGTATCTTCTGGGTACCGGGACACAACGGAGTGATTGGAAATGAACGAGCAAACAGCTTGGCTTCAAAGGGCAGAGAACTTCGAGTAATAATCCTGGAAAATTGGAAACCTTTCGAAGCCACGAAGGATGAGTTGAAGCACTGGGCAGTGATGGCTCACAAAACTGTGTGGTGACCCAAATGAGAAGAAAACCAGTAGTTTTCTGAAACTAAACAAGATCGAGATTAGTAAGATGATGAGTGTTCTAACGGGACACTCAAGCTTACAGGCACAACTTTTTCGCATAGGAGTAGCAGAAAACGACGAGTGCAGGGCATGCAGGGAAAACATCGAAACGATGGAACATTTTCTGTGTCACTGCCCAGCTTTCACACATGCAAGATTCCAATATTTCGGTTCCGACATATTGCCAGACTTGACTCATCTCAGAGGATATGACTGGAAGATACTGAGAAAATACGTGTCTAGTACCGATTTTCTGTAACCCGTGGGGTATAAAAATAAATAAGGAGCGCACAACAGGCCGAACCACTGGCTCCATGGACATGAGACGTTTAAACGTCTCCTCCTAACTAGAATCAGAAAATATGATGAAAACTCTTTATCCAATGAGTGAAAGCTTTTCAGAAGAAGCAATCATTGGATAAAAGATTGCCATAAGTACAGACTAGACTAAAACTAAAAGGGAATTAAAATATTGATGGTCACAATGACCGTTACTTTAGCGTATAATTCAACAAAATATATTTTGTAATTCAGGTCAAAATTCAGTTAAACTTAAAAATAAATGCAGAATTGAACACGGTTCAACATGCCGCCTCCCTTGCAGTATTGCAACGTTAATAGTGGCAAGTCCCGGAGATGATCCATCCAAAGAGAGTGCTTTGGGCTATCACCATGATCGAAGATGTTTGTATGAGGCCGGCTCGCAGAACACGGCATATTTGATCATTACCCAACATGACCTCAATGTCGGCAGGCTGGAAAAAATGTGGATCGGTCAGGTCGTCGAGGTGACTATAGACGGATTCGAGCTATTTCTTCGTGGTGACCGCCGGTAACGTAGAGTTTAGCTGAGTTGTCACCATCCCTGTGATCTGTATTTTTCCGTTCTGGGGCTGCGGACGTGGTGGGAGGAGAGTGGTGATGTTGGTAAAAGATCGGACTTGGCTCTGGCGAAGGTTCCTTCTTACCGTGGGTGGCTTCATGGGTGCCTTGCACTTATGATCATCAATGTGAAGTTAGGTGTGATGGTTGTTGTTGCAAACTATGCAAGTCTTCCGGGATGGTCACCAATTTCGATAGTTGGAAGCGCACAAGCAGTTGAAGCAGTACCCCTTTTATTTTGTTGCATCCCGGCGTTCTTGGACCGACATATTTTTATACCCTCCACCATAGGATGGGGGGTATATTCATTTTGTCACTCCGTTTGTAACACCTCTAAATATTGATCTGAGACCCCATAAAGTATATATATTCTTAATCGTCGTAAAATTCTAAGACGATTTAGCCATGTCCGTCTGTGGTAATCACGCTACAGTCCGCAATAATAGGTTGATAAAATTTGGTACAAATACTTCTTATAGTTGCAGGTTGTTTGGGATTGCAAAAGGGCCATATCGGTCCATATTTAGATATAGCTCCCATAGATTCCTACTGTCCTCATCTACTATATTTTTTGTGTTTTTCGGTGTTATTTTCTTTAGGTTTGAGTTATTTTTATACCCTCCACCATAGGATGGGATTTTGTCACTCCGTTTGTAACACCTATAAATATTGGTCTGAGACCCCATAAAGTATATATATTCTTAATCGTCGTAAAATTCTAAGACGATTTAGCCATGTCCGTCCGTCCGTCTGTGGTATTCACGCTACAGTCCGCAATAATAGAGCTAGGTTGGTCAAATTTGGTATAAATATTTCTTATAGCTGCAGGCTGTTTGGGATTGCAAATGGGCCATATCGGTCAATGTTTTGATATAGCCCCTATATATAGCATCTAAATTGATGTGATTCCTACTGTTCTCATCTACTATATGTTTCCTACTGTTCTCATCTACTATATTTTTTTGTTTTTCGGTGTTATTTTATTCAGTTTTAAGTTATTTTGTGAGGTCATATGCTATCCATGGTGGAGAGTATATAAGATTCGGCATGGCCGAACTTAACGCTTTTACTTGTTTGAGGTCACATGCTATCCATGGTGGAGGGTATATAAGATTCGGCATGGCCGAACTTAACGCTTTTACTTGTTGAATTTGGAGCAGTTGCTCAGGAAGTGCCTTTCATGGCATACACGGCACTTGGGGAGGCTAGGAGAGTTGCTAGTAAGTTTTATTAAATATGTGAACGGTAAGTATGAAAAAGCGATTATGCGTTCGGAAGAATAAAAAGGTTAACGAGAGGCCTAATTATTGTACCGTTCTGAGTTCGGACTTCAACAACACGAAATCGAGAATCAGTACCAGAGAAAACTTTAATAACCCGACCTAGTAGACATTCTGTTGGAGGCAAGTTGTCCTCCCGTACAATGATAAAATCGTCTTCCTTCAGATTTTGTTGTGCAGATTTCCATTTATATCTTCTTTGAAGTTCACAGATATATTCCGATTTCCATCGTTTGGCGAAATTAAATTGGATTAACTTCAGTCGTTGCCGTCTATTAATCAGCGAAAGATTGTCCGAGAATTCTTCAGGTATGCTGACTGATTCTAAAGCAGCTCCATTCAACAGATGTCCTGGGGTTAACGGGTTTAATTCTGTGGGATCTTCGCTCATGTGAGAAATAGGTCGAGAGCTAAGCCCACTTTCGATTAGGTTGAAAACTCTTCAAATGTAAATTTAAGGTTACTAGCGACATTCTGCAGATGAGTCTTCATGCTTTTGAAACCAGCTTCCCATATGCCACCCAAGTGTGGAGCATTCGGTGGAATGAAATGCCAAGTGAAGTGTAAAAAAATACCGATGGAATAAATTAAAACATGAATATTGTTTTGTATTATTTAATAACATGTATGTATGTAAAGTATTTAGAAAAATAGTATAGAAGTTATTTTTAAGTTACATTCAATAAAATTAAAAGTTTAATTAAAAACATTGTTTTTAGGTTAAAAATGCAGCGTTTTATTTAATTTTACGAGCAAAAATGAAAACAATTAATTAATTTGTTACGTACATAGTTACATCTGCCCAAAAACACACGTATAACATTATAACACAATGTATAACATATAGAACATAATAAATGTTCTATTAGGCTTGAATAAACACACACAAACATTCAACTCTCGCTGTTCTCAATGCAGTGTGTGATTGGTAATTGTGGTTCGCTTGTTTTGTAGTTTTGGGTTCTCTTTTTGTTGAAGTTGTACGTTCTACTTCCAAATCGTTTCTCTGCAGTCACTACTTTAACGTTTTGTTGTGAATGTTTTGCACTGCTTGAAATAGCAGCAAGTCATTGATAGTTTCTGACTTTTCTTTATGAAACAAAACATGTAGCATAGAACTCGTAACCCACGATCTAATGACGAGAATCGGTTTAGAATGTGTTCCAGAGGAAGCTGAGTCTGAAAAGTGGAAACCTTTTTCTCCATCGAAGGATTCATGATAATCGATTGATTGGGCAAGAATTCATCAGATTTTACAAGCCATTTCGGTCCATGCCACCAGAGGTCACTCGTCCAGTTCTGATGCTGTACATTCTACTGTTCCGATATCAGCCGGGTTATCAGCAGTTGAAACGTGTTTCCAGTCAACGTTACCTAAATTGTCCAATATTTCAGAAACTTTATTGGCTACGAAGGTTTTTCAGAGAAATGGTGGTTTGCATAGCCATGACAAGGTTATATTGGAATCCGACCACAAACAAATTTCCGAAACAACCAAACTCAGATTCTGACAAACAAATTTTAATAAGCGTGATAGTAATGCTGCCACACTCAACTCCAATCTGGGTATACTTACAGTTTTCAATGGAGCTACTTTACTTTTGGATACCAGTAAGTATGAAGAAGTGACATTTTCCGGAGAAGTTGAGCGAATGTACAGACAAGCGCAATAAGCCCCCACCGAGGCGTCGCAAGGTACTCCAAAATTGAATTTTACTGGCCAAAACCCCAAATTTTTTCATCACCGATTTCTAAAATGTTAATGTCATTCAATAGTAAACATATTAAAACTAAGGCGGCCAAAATACTAGATCAAAATATTTGTAATTGGCTTGCTGCTGAAAACACATATTTTATGTTTTTAATTTTTGCTTGAAAAAGACTAATTTGTTACTGAAAGCTTACAATGGTGTGAATATATGTCCATTTGGGGCGTGCGATTTGAATGTGGTGTATAAAAAAATACAAAGAAAAATGGTATTTGTTGTGATTAAAAATGGCGACCGTTACTGGGTAGGAACTTTTTAAAAATGTTTGGAATTGAGTTCGCAGATTTAAATTATGCATCGGACAAAATGGAGATTGGGAAAAAAGAAATTGTGAATAAATTTGGTGCGTTATTCAGTGGTAGTTGACGCCTTTTCAGAAACAGTCAGGCCAGTTTAAAGTTAAAAGAAGGGACTAGACCAATTTTTTTTAGACCACGACCGGTACCCTTGGCTATTAAAGAGAAAATAGAGGCAGAAATTGATTGAATTGAATCTGGTGGCAATGAAAGTTCTGGAACCAGTTGCGTTTTCCGATTGGGGCACACCGATTGTGCCAATATTGAAGAAAAATTGTGGCATCCGCATATGTGGAGATTTTAAAGTCACCTTAAATCAGCATATGTATGTAGAGAAGTATCCGTTGCCTCGTATTGAGGAAATTTTTTTAAAATTACTTGGTGGGGAGGATTTTACCAAACTCGACATTAGTATGGCTTATCAGCAGATATCACTTGATCAGGACTCCAGAAAATATACAACAATTTAAACATCAAAAGGACTTTTCCAGTATACTCGATTAATTTACGGGTTGGCTTCGGCGCCCGCTATTTTTCAAAAGATACTGGATTCTTTGTTAACCGGCTTGGACTGTGTTGTAGTTTTTCTTGACGACATCCTAATCAGCGCACCAAATAGGGAATTACACGTCCAACGATTGGAAAAAGTGCTTCGATTATTGTCAGATGTAGGTTTCAAATTAGCTGCTGATAAGTGTGAATTTTTCTGTAGGAAAATTAAGTACCTCGGACATATCATAGATAAAGACGAGTTACATATGGACCCCGAAAAAGTACGAGGAATTAATGAAATACCATATCCTACTTCTGTTAAGGAGCTGCAGGCTTTTCTGGGGGTAATTAACTTTTATAGACGCTTCTTACCTGATGTGTCTACATTACTTTACCCTCTACATTGCATATTAAAAGCAGATGCAAAATTTGTTTGGTCAAACTCTTGCTCAAAAGCCGTAGATGAGCTAAAACAGCTCATGATTTCTGAAAACTGTTTAGCACATTTTAATCCTGAGCTAAAGACAAAGTTGACCGTGGACGCAAGCCCTGTGGGTGTTGGTGCGGTATTGTCTCAAATAAATTCAGAAGTGGTGGAAAAACCAATTATTGAGAAAAGAGATATTCTCGATTAGACCGTGAAGCTGTGGCGATTCTTTTTGGTGTGAAAAGATTTCACCAATATTTGTACGGTCGAAATTTTATTTTGTAGACAGACAATAAGCCACTTCAGCATATTTTTAGCCCCAAGAAAGGTATTTCTACAATGGCTTCCAATAGATTGCAACGTATTGCTTTGACCTTGTCTGGTTATCAATTTAAATAAAATAATGTAATAAATAAATGTAAAATCTATTAGCAACGTGGCAGATTTCTTTTCTAGGGTGCCCCAACTAATTTATACAAAAGATGATCATTTTCCAAGTGACATATATTTTAATTATGTACAGCATTTTACCCATGGTGGAAAAATTCTAAATTTTGAAGCAAATAAGATGAGCATGAGATTTTTAAATCGTTGGTGCCTAGTGGTGGTGGATAGCTCAAGTATGTTGTATTCTTTGCATTGACATGGCAAAGAATACAACAAGCCGAGCAGTAATTGCAGTTTTGAAAGATTTATTTGCCCGGTTTGGCTTGCCAAAATGTATTGTATCTGACAATGGTACATCTTTTGTATCAAAAGAATTTAAGGAATTCTGTTAGATTACAGAAATACTATACATGCTAGTACTGGAGTTTCTCCAGCATATTTAATGTTTAACACAAGGAAATTAAGAACTAGGTTAGATTTAATTAATCCTAAACGAAATGTAAAAGAAGAAGAAGTGAATTATGAGAAAATTGAAAAAAATGTGGAAAATATCCAATGTAATCAAAAAAGGAATCACAAAGGGAACAGAAAAAATGTTTTTTATAATAATTATATTGTGATGGTAAAAGATTATTCTGTACCGGGAAAAGTATCTTGGGTAAAAGTAAAAATTTTTCAAACTATTGGAAAACAAACCTATCTCGTGGAAACATTCGGTAACAAAATATGGAAAAGACATTCTAACCAAATGTTTTTATGCACATCAACAAGTGAACAAAATATTCCAAGTATACTTCTCGATCCATTACAAAAACTTTCCACTAATATTGATGAAGATTTTACTGAAATCGTACAGAATAATGATTTACCAAGGAATGGTAATGTAAACAGATATAATTTAAGACCAAGGAAATAAATTTAAGTAACATGATTGTACAGTTAAAATAACATATTCAAATATTGTGAACATTTATGTGGGGGGTATTGTGGCATACTTCTACGGAATGGTACTGTACAATCCAAACCAAGTACTCGTATGTAACTACATTACCCATATTTATATGATATTAGGCATATTTATTGTAACTTAACATACTCATAGTACTTACAGTGCCGGACAATATTATTGGCACACTGCTATTTTTGGATTATAACATCAAATTTTACTTAAGGGGAATATAATATTTATTAAACTTCAATGTAAACTTATACACACAGTTCCACTTCGTTGCTTTGAAGCTTAAAACTAAAGTAGCATTAGCGTATTTAAATGAAAAAAAGTTAAAATAATGTTGCAGGTCTTTTTTGGATGGACATAATTATTGGCATACCAAACCAAAATATTATTATTCTCTGGACCTGGCAACGCTGATCTTCTGAGAAGTGCCGTTATTTCTCAATACCGCTATTCCAACATGCCCACTTCATTTTCATTAGCTTTATGTCGCAAATTGTGTTCTGTATTGCAAACATGGTTCGAAAACAAAAAGAAACGACAGAAGCTGAGCGTAAAACTATTTTACGCCTGCATAAACAAAACAAGTCGTATGCAGAAATTGGTGAAATTATGGAGCGAAGTCGATATACCATTCGCAGCACTGTAAAACGTTTTGAAGGTTCGACAAACTTCTCAAGTAGGAAACATACCGGGAGACCTCGAGCCCTCAGTACGAGAGAAGATGCACAAATCGTCCGAAAAGTTAAGAGAAATTCTAAAATAACATCAACACAGATTGCAGCAGAAGTAAAGGAAGAAATTAATAAAGACTTCCATCCGAAAACAGTGCGTAGAACTTTGCACCATGCTGGGTACAAATCCAGAGTAGCAAGGCGTAAACCCCCTATAAGCGATGTGAATCGAAAAAAGAGATTAGAGTACGCAAAGGACTACAAAAACAAAACTGAAGACTTTTGGAGTAATGTTCTGTTTTCTGATGAAAGCAAATTCAATATTTTCCGGTCCGAGGGTAAAATGACAGTGTGGAGAAAACAGAATACCAAGTTCGATAAAAACAACACACACTGAAAACAAAATAGTAATAAAATTAATGACGACACATTCTTAAATTAAGTATGCGACCTCGGCATAAATTCAATCACAATTTTCATTAAAATAATGAAAATTTACATGTTTTTTACGAAATTTTCCTTAATCCAAAGTTTTTTGAATTTGAATTAATGACTATATAATCATTAGTTTTGTGTACGTCCATCTTTAAATGAACGCCTTTAAATTAAAGAAAAAAAATCATTATTTTTGTGACAATCCGCATTATTTTATGTAATATTTCAACACTTTTAAGGATTTTCTACATTAAAACTATGACGTAGACATGTCATAGTTTTAATGTCGAATCGGACTTAATTGACAGTATGATATATTTGAGTAATAAATTTAAGGCTATGTTCCCCTTTAAGGAAAAGTTGTCTTAGTAATAAAGTTTATTATTATTGCCATTATTTTTAAGAATACATACGAGAGAATTATGCTATCTCTCCCTCTCTTTCGGAGAATTAGAGTTGTTTGTTAATGTGTGAATAAATAATTGTTATGGAATGTTCGAAGAGCTCTCTGAGTATAGAAAATATTTTGTTGTTCGTTTTCTTTTAAATCAGTTACTTGGAAGCGATGGAGGGAAGTGGTTGTGTGTTTTTAGACGCGGATTGTAATAAAAATAATATTGCGATGAATATGTAAGTATACGCGCATGTTGCTTGGCACCATACCATAGCAACAATAACAACTGAAACTCAAAATAACGGCAGCAGTGAATCAGGCGGATTCTCGTACATGTGTGTATGTATGTGGTTATGCCGTCGGCGTCTCCATCGATCTCGGTGATAAGGGAGTGCGTGCATCGTAGTTATTTTTGCTGTATGTTATTTATGGTGATGTATATAAATTTATGAAGTGATCTTGTCAGAAAGTCTTGTGAAGAGATTTATCCGAGCATTAAAAATGGACAATAAAAATGTGGGTAATAGGTTTTGAAGAGGCAATAGGAAAATGTTTAGATGAGTGAAATATAATATATAATTCTGAAATAAACAACCTATTGGTAATTACAAAATTAAAAAAACACATTTTAATTGGAAATTATATATTTATTAAAAATAACTGCTAACAGCGCATAAAGCAGAAATGTAAAATTATTTCTGGCAATATAGAAATTTGTTATTAATAGTATGTTATACAACTATCTTTTTATTTTTTAGTAAAACAATTTTAGAATGTTTCTTTTAGGAGTATTTCTGTCGTAGACAAATTCTACCAAATATTTTAGCGTAAGTATTATATATGAACGATTGAAATATTTCTCTTAGTTTTCAGCGTTTTCCTATCGTGATATGATGAAATTTATTTGTATTTTTTAATCATTATATTTGATTTCTTTTCAGAACAATTATAATTTTAGATCGCGAAATATTTGAAGATAAAAGATAAATGTAATTATTTGTTGTAAATTACATCTAATAATTCATAAATTCACACATCACCCTACACAGGGGAACGAAAATAAGATTGGAAACAAAATGTGTAAGTACTATGTATTTGTGAACAAATACATTTTATTTAAAAATCAAGAAACTTAGTTTGGAACGCATATATTAATAGATTACAACGTAATACATTTCCGAACTGACTTTCACAAATAAAATATGCGAAATCATACAAACAATGTTTTTGTTCAAAAAGATTTCCGAATATATACTCTTTAAAAAGAGTTAAAACTTTTGACTTTTTGGAATTTTAATTTAAATACATACACAAACGAAATACAAAAACAAACGAAAATACAAATTTTTTTTTAGATTTCGTGTTATACTTTATAGTTAAACCTGCTGTCCAAATTGGTCCAATTTTTGTATCGTTTCCTTTATGAACGGTAATATATATTACCTTATAATTTAATGCAAGGGATATTTCTGTTATACTGAAATCAAAATAATAAGCCGTTTTGCTTAAAAATAATTTGTAAATAAGCTGCTTTCTTATCGCGATGTTTTGAATAAAAATAAATATAAATTATTGGGTTAAAGATTTATTTTGTATGAAAAATGTAATATGGACCAAATAGTATCTTAATCTAGGATTCGTACATATTTGATAATCTAACAGCAGAGTTAAGAATGTCATAAGCAGCATTAGTTTCTGTTTTACAGAGCTAATTTTTAATTAATTAATATTCCTATTCATCGCATCTTTTCTTTTCGTTTAAAAATCTGTGTGAATAATAGAATTTAAATATTTATATACAGCTCACCGCAAGACTTCAAAGTTCTGTATGGTGTTCTATTAACTCGTTCTTTTCAATGGTAAATGTAATTAAGCCACATTTAAAACAAATTTTTAAATTAAATGTTCCTGGTGGATTGTTTCCGCTTTTAATAAAATGTTCTTACATAAGATAAATATGCATTACCTACCTAAGAATGATCTTTAATAAGCAACCTCATGGTCTAGTATAATATTATGATGTTTTCTTTTCTAAAAAATTATTTTGCCCTGTCAGAGGGCAGCATTTTAAAACCCTTTCGGCGTGCAGTACTTTCTCATAAACGAAAACAAAAAATCGTTTTAAGGCGAAAGGCAGAAACAATTTACCATTTTTTGCCACAAAAGAAAAGACCATTAATTTTTATTTAAATTCATGTTTTTGAAGAAAATTTAAATACAATTCAATTTCAAATGAAAAACCTTTTTTTTAATTTTCGTTGCAGTTATATTTTTAAGACGAAGTTGCATTTTAATTAAGCTGAATAATAATCAACAGTGCATACGTTTTAGTATATTAACAATATTTTAATAATAAATTACAAGTTCTGCAAAACAAACCACTTTTTTTTAAATATTTTAAATATTCACCGTACTTAAAAAAAACGTGTTTGTAGTTTTATTTGCTAACAAAACTTAAGATTTTAAAATCTAAGTCACGTTTAACTTTTTTGAGAAAATTATTTTTGATAAAATTATATGCGGCTAATCTGATGCCGAGTCCATCTTTAACTCAATTTATATGTAAAAATTTCGCTGACTTTCAAAACACACAGTCCAAATAATTAATAATATATTAATAAATATATTTTTTAAATTATTAGTAAAGCAATTTTGAATGGATCTATTATGAGTATTTGTGTCGTAGAAGAGTGACCAATTGTACCAAATATTTCAATGTAAGTATAACATTTAAATACATCTCTTATTTTTTAACATTTTGTTACTGTGATATGATAAAATTTATTTTTATTCTTTTTCGTATATCATTCCGTTTGATTTCTTTTTAGATTATTTTAATTTTAATCGTGTAATACATTTTATTTGGATATATGAAAAATTTAGTGGGGAATGAAATTTACAAATTGCAGCAAATAAGTGTGCATACAAACTATATGATTTGTAAAACTAATTATATAACAATTATTTTATACAATTTCTATTTAAATTCTAGCCAAATTCCATGTTAAATATTAATGTCAGTTCCAATGAAAATTTTTCTTGGTCAACAAATGAAGAACGAATCCCACTATAGATTTACAAATCGATACATTCCAATAATAACGATATTACGATAATGTGTTCGCCGGTTTGTCTTTATACAACTAAAATACTGTTTAAAATTGTAAAATATGCAATGTTATCCGTAATACGTATTACATATTTTTTGTATTTTCCAATATAACATATAATAAATCCAATCTTTAGAAAGAGAAAGCGTTGTGTTTTGAATTTATAAGTTAACACTATAACTTGCACGAAGCATATTTTTTATGAATATTAAATGATTTCAAAGAAAATAATTCATTATTGAGAGTAACATTATATAAATACAATGTAACGAATTTTCCATACATATTTTAAAAACCTACATATAAATCCATGTATGCCTTAATTTAATTACCAGTATATTATTATATCAAGGACAGACATTTTAAATTTTATTACGATAATGTTTTAAATTATATGATATTTTACTACAAATAAGCACGCGGCAAACTTAAATTTACGCCAAAATGGGCTTATTTTAAGACTAAACATAATTATTTTTATGGTAATGGTGTGGGGCTGTATGGCTGCGTCTGGTGTTGGAGAGTTGGTATTTATTGATGTGATCATGGACAAGACGGTATATCTGAATATACTAAAGGAAAATGTAAAAAAAAAGTGCAGACAAATTGAACTTGGGACGTCAATATTATTTTCAACATGACAATGACCCCAAATACGCGGCTCATGATGTCCGCATGTGGGTTATTCATAACATCCCTCATGTTCTACCCCATCCTCCATAATCTCCTGATTTAAATCCGATAGAACATTTGTGGGAAGAGCTGGAAAGGCGGATCAGAAAACACAATATTACAAATAAAAAACAATTGAAGGATGTCCTCTTACAAGAATGGCGAAATATCGGAACAGAAATCACTAAAACATTAACTAATTCTATGCCAAGAAGATTAGAGGAGGTATAAAAGAGAAAAGGCTACGCTACTAAGTATTAATTATGTTTAATATTAAAATTTTTATAAACCTTATATAGATGTGCCAATAATTTTGTCCACGTAAAAAACAGCTATGAAATAAAAGTATATATTTTTCTTTTAAGTTTTTTATATAATATAATATTTTTTTTCCATAAATTAGCTACAAACGTGTGAATAAGTTTACGTCAAAAATTAATAAATTTTGTATTTATTTTACACGGAATTTATTGTTTTAATCGACAATTCTTACTGTGCCAATAATACCTATTGTCATATGTTTGTATACATATCTAGTTATAAGTAAATACTTCATGTATGTATATACAAAAGTCTTCTTTTGTACTTATGAATATTGTAAAGCTCAGTTGTCAAATAAATAGCGCTAAATAATTTGTGTTTTATTCAAAATCAATTTGACCACACTGAAAAAAAAATAGTAATAAAACTAATGATGACACATTCTTATATTAAGTATGCTACCTCGGCATCAATTCAATGACAATTTTCATTAAAATAATGAAAATTTACACGTTTTTTACGAAATTTTCCTTAATATAAAGTTTTTTGAATTTGAATTAATGTCTATCTAATCATTAGTTTTGTGTACGCGCTTCTTTAAATGTACGCATTTAAATCAAAGAAAAAAATCATTATTTTTTTGACAATCCGCATTATTTTAAGTAATATTTCAATACTTTTAAGGATTTTCTACATTAACACTACGACGTAGACATGTCATAGTTTTAATGCCGAATCGGACTTAATTAACAGTATGAGATATTTGAGTAATAAATTTAAGGCTATGCTCCCCTTAAAGGAAAGGCTGTCTTGGTAATAAATTTTATGACTATTGTCATTATTTTTAAGAATACATACGAGAGAATTATATAATCTCTCCCTCCCTCTCTCGCTCGGAGAATCAGTTTTGTTTGGTAATGTGTGAATCAATAATTGTTATGGAATGCTAGAAGAGAAAATAGAGAACAGTTCTATTGTTCGTTTTCTTTTAAATCGTCAGTTATTTACAAGCGATGGAAGGAAACGGTTGTCTGTTTTCGGGACTCGGATTGTGAAAAAATTTGATTGCTGTGAATATGTAAGTATACGTGCATACATACGTGCATATTGCACCAAAAATAATTTTAATATGGGCTGTTAACAGTTATTTTTGCTAATGCATAGCAACAGCAACAAATGAAACCGTCGCGTACATGTGTGTATGCATGTGGTTATGCCGTCGGCGTCACCATCGATCTCTGTGATAAGGGAGTGTGTGTGTCATAGTTATTTTTGCTGTATGTTATTTATGGCGATGTACATGCGTTTTTGAAGGAGATCTTGTTTGTAAGTCCTGTGAAGAGATTTGTGCCAAATGGATGACAAAAATGTGTAATAGATTTTGTAATACTGAAAGAGACAATGGGAAAATGTTTAGGTACGTGAAAAATAATATTATTATCCTGAAATAAACATCTTATTGGCAATTACAAAATTAACAAAACACATTTTAATTGAAAGTATTTATTTATTAAAAATACCAGCGCATAATGCAGAAATGTAATATTATTTGTGGCAATATAGAAATTTATTATTAATAATATGTTATACATATAACTATCTTTTTTAATTTTTTAGTAAAACAATTTTGGAATGGGTCTTTTGTGAGATGAGTGGCAAATTTTACAAAATATTTCAACGTAAGTATTATATATGAACGGTTGAAATATTTCTCTTAGTTTTCAGCGTTTTCGAATTGTGTTATGATAAAATTTATTTGCTTTTTTTTTGTTTATAGATAATTTTATTTGATTTATTTTCAGAAAAACTTTAATTATTTTAATTTTAGATCACGCAATATTTGAAAATAAATGTGATGGATATATGAAAAATGCAGTGCTGAATGCCATTTATAACTTGCAGAAAATAAGTGAGCATACACCTACATGAGAATGTTTGAATTGGAAGAAAATATATTTGGAAACAATATTTGTAAGTATTATGTATTTCTGAACAAATATATTTTATTTGAAAATCAAGAAATTTAATTTGGAACGCATATATTAATGTATTAGAACAAAATATATTTGCGAACTGACGTTCACATATAAAATACGTGTTTTCACACAAACAAAGTTATTGTTAAAAAGTTTTCCAAATATAATTTATTTAAAAAGATTTTTTCCTTTTTTGAATTTTAGTTTAAATTTTTCCTTGATTTCGTGTTTATAATTGCTTTATAAGTACTTCATAATTAAACCTGCTGTTAGATTAGGCCCATTTGGTCCAATTTTTGTATCGTTTCCTTTATAAACGGTAATATATGTATGTATATATATTGCCTTATAATTTGGTACAAGGGATAGTTTTGTTTTACTAAAATCAAAATAATAAGCGTTTTTGCTCAAAAATAAATGTAAATAAGCTGCTTTCTTTTCACGAAGTATTGAATAAAAATAAATATAAAATATTGTCTTCCATATTCATTTTATATGAAAAATGTAATGTTAACCAAATGGACTCTTAATCTAGGATTCGTACAGATTCGCTAATCTAACACCAGGGTTAAGAATATCATAAGCAGCATTAGCTTTTGTTTTACAGAAGTAATTTTTAATAAGTTTTTGTAGTTTTGTTTCCTAACAAAACTTAAGATTTTAAAATCTAAGTCACGATTGATTTTTTTGAGAAAATTATTTTTGATAACTCAATTTATATGAAAAATATATTATATAATAAAATATATAAATATATTAATAATATCTTACATAAATATTTTTTTAACTTTTAGTACAGCAAATTTTGTATGGATCTATTATGAGAATTTGTGTCGTAGAAGAATGACTAAATATTTCAGTGTAAGTAAGTATAGTCCAAAGATTTTAATATATCTCTTATCTTTCAACATTTTTTGACAGTTATATGATAAAATTTATTTTAATACTTTATCGTATATAAATCATTCTGTTTGATTTCTATTAAAATTATTTTTATTTTAGTTCGCGCAATTGAACTTTATTTGGATATAAGAAAAAAGCAGTGGGGAATTAAAAATTTACAAATTGCAAGAACTGAGTGAGCATCCAAACTATATGATATAATAATATAATATTTGTTTTATATTATTTCTATTTAAATTCCAGCCAAATTCTAGGTTAAAAATCATTAAGGTCGGTTCCGATAAAAATCATTCATGGGCAACAAATAGAGAAACGAATCCCGCTATAGAATCGATACTTAACAATACAATATTCGAATAATAGTCAAACTTCATAGTGTGTTGGCGATTTGTCTATATACAATTACATATTGTTTTAAATTATAAAATGTTCAAGGTTATCCGTAATATGTATTATATTTTTTTTGTATTTTCCAATATAAAATATTTATTTAGAAAGATAAATTGTTGTGTTATTGAATTTTCTATGAATAGTAACTGATTTCAAAGAAAATGATTCATTTAAAAGAGTAACATTATAATCAATATAATGTAAAGAATTTTCCATACATATTTAAAAAAACTGTATTTAAATTCATGTATGCCTTAAATTAATTACCAGTATATTCTTATATCAAGGACAAACATTTTAAATTTTATTACAATAATGTTTTAAATCATATGATATTTTACTAAAAATAAGCACGCGCCATACTTAAATTTACGCAAAAATGTGCTTATTTTAAGACCAAACTTAATTAGTTTTATTACCCAAATTTCTTAATTCTATGAAATGCATCCTCAAAACAAGTACTATTCACGTCTTTAAATTAACTATAAAACCTTCTTATTTTTATAGCGATTGTCTTTGGCTCGAAATCATTGCCAAAATCTTAAAATTTACGAAAAATTCATTGATTTTCAGTACGCTTTTTTTTAGTGCACCCTTTGTGTTTCCACATGTACTATAATTTAGTCAAATTTGAATTTTAGAGGAATAGATCTTCTGAAGGTCAACAGTGGTCAAAGAGATTTGATTCCAGTAGAAAGGTGAATGTGTCCTCTTTAAGCCAATATATACTTTTGTACCTGTCTTGGCCTGTCTGTAGAACACTTTTTTAATTTGAATGAAATTACTCGGGAAAAAATTGGGTTTCTCTTTTTATTTTACCTGATCATATGATTTTTAAATTTCGAGAAAAAATTTTTTTTGGGGAATTTTTTTTTAATTTTTCAATATTTGTTATTAAAATGGTTTATTTATCCACGTATGACCTTCTGTTAATAAATAAGGATGATAAAAAACCCACAATTCTATACAAAATATTAAAAAAATTAAAAACATCAACTTTGACCTTGAATTCCTCAAAGCTGCTGAACCCATTTTATTAAAATTGAAACTGGAGAAAAGCTTGATGAGTTATCTGTCGTATAAAAAAATTAAAATATCTCTATCGGTTCAAAAGTTACAGAGTTTTGGTCAGTAAACAACGATTCTGGACCGCTGTGCGCCGCAAAAGCCATACGCGAACTTTGGTGGATTTACTCTCTGGTTTTATCACCGCATGGCGAGGCAAGTCGAACGAGATAAAACGGTTTAGTTTTTGCAATGGGCTCCATATGTTCTAGTTTCAAATATTCGGACAGCACATTTGAGTATTCCGAAGCTAATTCCGTACTATTCCGTAGGGTTTTCTCCATCCTGAGAAATTGACCAAGAGCAAAACTTCGTGATAGAAGTTCCCTGTTCCCAAAATTTTCTCACATCATCGTTTAGCGAATCAGGAGTTGCAACCCAAGACGTGAAAGAGTTTACGGAACGAACCGAAGGTGGGCCACTGATCAGCCACCCGAATTCAGTCTCTTGAGCCAAAAGACTTCCTTTTGAACTCCAGATTTCAGAATCAGCGGCAGTACATCACTCCCCAAGAGCATGTCGATTTGTTCAGGTTTGAAAAATTTCGGGTCAGCTAGATCCAGATGATCTAGATTCGACCAGTCTGAAATATTTGTAGGAAATGCAGGCATCAGGTGATTAAGGCTTAAGAATGCGATCGAATTCATATCCCATCAGATTTTCTAGATTTCAGAGTGAGCTGACAGGTTCTTGTAACATTCTCCTGTACGGTACCACCAAGTCGCGAAATCCTCGTGAAGGTTTTTGTCGTTGAAATAGAAAATTGATTTTTTATCCTATTCGATATGAATGACTCTTTGGATCCCTGATCAATGAAAACTCGAATGGTGAAAGCGACCATGTTCTGAATTTATGGCAATTCCGTAATGCATGGTATTGCCGACAGACTTTGCACGGTCTAAAATTGGCTTCAGACTTAGCATGATAATTTTGTGACTTCTGAGGGGGAGTAGAGGCGGATTGTTTTCTCATATCGGATATGGATTCCAACATGTTCAGCCTTTTCGATATAAAATCGTCCAGTTGATCCCAAGTCGGCAACTGTTTGTGATCATCCAATGCATTTTCCCAGGCAGTTAATGTCTCTTCTGGCAACTTTGAAGAAGCCCAATATACCAAGAATGGATCGCAGGCGATAACAGCGATGTTGTACGTCCACAGCACCGACAGTTGTTAACGGTATATTGCAAGTTTCTCAAATATTTCCCTCTCTCCGCAGATACGTTCTCAATTTCGAACAGTTTCCTCAGCTGACGGTTTATTAGAATACGTCTATTCTCATAGCGCTGGCGTATGGATTCCCAGGCTAGTTGAAATTTGTCGTCAGTCAAAGCAAATTGTTTAACAATTTGACTTGCTTCCCTTCGGGGTTTCGCCCTTAGATGGAACTGTTTCTGGGCAGGTGGAAATTTTGGATGTGTAGCAGAGAACATGTCTAAAACTTGGCCATTTATCATAACCACCAATGAAGAGTTCGGTATCACAAGGCGGAACCTTTAACGCAAACCCTTCATTACTATTTGTAGCCTCTGGTTTCTTCTTTGTGGTGGATCTCTCAGACTTTCCTTTCTCGATTTGCACCAAATCAAGAATTGCGGCCTTGCAATTCTTGTAAGATTTGCAGCATTCGGAGCATATGCTACGAACTGACCTGCGTGACTCTTCAGTACTCACCACGTCATCAGATGTCATCTCAGCTTCATAGATATTTACAAGTTGGTGCCAACGCCTTTCCAAATCATCAAGCTCAACTTGCAAGCTTGATGCAGTATGCTCTTGAATTGAAATTTCATTGAAGTCCGAGCAGAGCTGAACAACTTGATTTGAGAAAAATACAAACTTTTTGGAACTCATATCGATTTGTTATGAAGAAGCCACCAGAAACAAAGACTACATAAGTCGATTTCTTAGATATTCCCACGAAAAAGAAGCAGAAGAAATTATCTAAAAAGTACCAAAATATTCGCAGAGGAATATATCGGACTTAGAATTCTTTGCCGTACCAATTGAATGCAGATTTTGTGAAAAAACGTGATGTAGATCTTCACGGGAGGGAAGTATAAACCTTTCTGGAATTACTCTCTGTTCCAATATTGTGACAGCCCTGCTGCAGTATTGTGAGATAACCCAGAAAGGAAAGAAATCGAAAAGACAAAGTAACTTTTACCGGTAGTGGAGCAAGATTGAAGTCTTGAAGTGGTGCAATGACCCAACTAGACGAAGATTCTCTAAAATTTTAATCCGTTTGGTGACACGAGAAAGAAATAACAATAATGATATAAAATACTGTTTAACAGAATTCCTGGTGGTGAGAATAAAATGTTAAATATTTCCAGTAGTACAGAACCAGACGACCATCATAACCACTGGAAATAGTCGTGCAGATTTGATTTTCTAGGTATATCGAAGAGTTCTCTTTATGTTCTCAGTCAACCAGGGATGCCTATTGATTTTAATACGTTGTAATTGAAGTGATTTTTCATCCAAGTACTCTCTACTTTGGTACAGACCAATTTTGTTTACAAATTAATAGTCGCTTGTTTGGGTTTGCTTGCAATGAACATTACAGCACCGGAATAAATTCTATTAACACCGAATTGGAATTAAATATTAATAAAGAACTAGTAACGATGATTCAATCCGAAAAAACCATGAACACCAACATTAATCTCACACTATAAGCGAGCCCTCTAAACAAATAAAATGTGTATGCAAACAAGTTCCTTATAAATAGGTCGTGGTACATATCCATTCTATAGTAAATTTGCGATTTCTTCTTCCCTTTGTTTTCTCAAATTGCCATTGGCAGTTGGTTCCTGCACTTTTCCAGTAGAAAATCCAGCAGAAGATAAATAATTCAATATAGAATCAACAATCAAAAAACCGAATAAAAAACGCTTCTGACTGAAGTTCGTTTGTGCAAGTCAGAATGCATATAATATATGTATCTAATATATAATACTCGTATACACGACCGTATATGGGTAGTTCTTTCTCAAGTGTCACAGGTCAAAAATTAGATCTTTCTCAAATTCTCAGAAATAAAAATATAAATTTCGATATCTCAGGATCGATATTTCACAGAAGAGAAATTATTGAATTCTCTCCTGAAACTCTTCACCAAATTACAAAGAACAAAAATTTTTACATGCTTTCAATTATATTTTGTTTGTTGATTTTTTTTCAAATATTTTTTCTTTGTAATTTGGAGAAGATTTTCGGTTATTATTATGTAACTTCTGAACCAAAGTCGGTCCTACTCCATAATTTACAGCATCGGTAGAGTACATATGGACCATTTTTTATAAAAAATTTAAGGAAAAAAAATAGATTGATTCTGAGATATCGAAATTTATATTTTTATTTCCGCGAAAAGTTACCGAAATAAATTATTTAAGATAAAATTAATACTTTTTATGAAAAGTGCACGGAAAATCCATTAAGAATCATATATTTTTTATTATATATTTTCTATTTTCTATTTCTTATGATTTGTAGCATTAAAATGAACTTCAAAAGTTCATACAGAAGAAAAAATAAATTTTTCTGAACTTTGACCTCGTCCCCTGCCTCCAATTTTCATTTAATTTGTTTAATATTGTGGGTCATTACTCCCACATACTAGGGCAACGTTTTCTGAGAATTTGAGAAAGATCTAATTTTTGACCTATGACACTTGAGAAAGAACTACCCATATACGGTCCTGTATATTACGAACTTCAGTCAGAAGGGTTTTTTATTCCGTTTTTTTGATTGCTGATTCTACCAGAACGGAAGTTCCCGCACGGGTTATTGGTTATTCAGAGAAAATATTGAATTATTTCTCTTCTGCTGGATTTTCTACTGGAAAAGTGCAGGAATCAATCTTAATTTTAGCTCATTCTTGGCTCCTAGAACTGCTTTTCTGTATGTGCCAATGACAAAAATTTGAGAAAACAAAGGGAAGAACAAACACCAAATTTACTATAGAATAGATCTGTACCACGAGTCTACAAATACAAGATATGTATCCTACAAATATTTCGGACTGTCGAATCTAGATCGTCAGGATCTAGCTGACCCGAAATTGTTCAAACCCGCACAAATCGACATGCTCTTTGGGAGTGATGTACTGCCGCTGATTCTGAAATCTGGAGTTCAAAAGAAAGTCTGCGGAAATCTTTTGGCTTAAGAGACTGAATTCGGGTCGCTGATCAGTGGCCCACCTTCTGTTCGTTACGCAAACTCTATCGCGTCTTGGGTTGCAACTCCTGATTCGCTAAACGATGATGTGAGAAAATTTTGGGAACTTCCATCACGAAGTTTTGCTTATGGTAAATTTCTCCGGATGGAAAAAACCCTACGGAATAGTACCGAATTAGCTTCGGAATACTCAAATGTCCTGTCCGAGTATTTGAAACTAGAACATATGGAGCCCACTACACAAACTAAACTTGTTGAAGATTCCCGTTTTATCTCGTTCTACTTGCCTCGCCATGCGGTGATAGAACCAGAGAGTAAATCCACCAAAGTTCGCGTAGTTTTCAACGCCTCAAAGAAAACTAAAACTGGTTTCCCTTTGAATGATGTTCTGTACACTGGACAAACCATGCAAAATGATTTTTGTCTGAAAACTGTAACATTATTGGTGAATTGTGGATCAAATTGGAAGATGAGAGTGAAACGAAGACATTAGGGATTCGCCGGAATGCGATGATTGATACTTTTTTTCTATAAGGTGACCAATATTTCAGTACCATCCACACCACTAACAAAACGGAAAATTCTGTCAATAGTTGCAAAGATATTCGACTCAGCGGGCTGTCTAGCTCCAATTATAGTTGTGGCGAAGGTCTTATTGCAACATCTTTGCATATATGGTACTGACTGGGATGAAGAAATTAAACCTCACGCGCTCAAAAAATTTACCTTTTTTATTTCCCATTTCCATGAAATCGAAAATATAAAAATTCCACGTTGGGTACAGTACGCGTCTGAGGTTCATATTCATGGCTTTTGCGACGTACAGTGGTCCAGAATCGTTTTTTACTGGCCAAAGCTCGGTAACTTTTGAACCGATAGAGATATTTTAGTAATTGTTTTTATTCGGCAGATAACTCCCCAAGCTTTTCTCCAGTTTCAATTTTAATAAAATCGGTTCAGCAGCTTTGAGGAATTCAAGTTCAAAGATGAAGTTATGAATTTTTTTAATATTTTGCATAGAATTGTGGGTTTTTTTATCGTCTTTATTTATTTAAAGAGGGTCAAACGTGGATAAATAAACCATTTTAATAATAAATTTTGAAAAATTTAAAAAAAAAATCCCAAAAAATGTTTTTCCTCGAAATTAAAAAAAATAAATTTAAATATTAATAACAATACGATATATAAATATATTGATAATTATATGATGTAACACACACAACTTGGTGTGCACACATACAAAGTCACATGGACAGGTAAAATAAAAAGAAACCTATTTTTTTCCCGAGCAATGTAAAAAAGTTTTTGGGTTTTTGCAAGTAAAATGCAATGCTGGACCACCGTGCGACGCTTCGGAGAGGGCTTATTGCGCTTGTTTGTACATGCGCTCAACTTCTCTGGAAAATGTCTTCATACTTACTGGTATCCAAAAGTAAAGTAGCTCCATTGGAAACTGAAAGTCTACCCAGATTGTGTGGGGCAGAATTACTATCACGATTATTAAAATTTGTTTGTCAGAATCTGAGTTTGGTTGTTTCGGAAATTTGTTTGTGGTCGGATTCCACAATAACCTTGTCAGGGCTAAGCAAACCACCATTTCACTGGAAAACCTTCGAAGCCAATAAAGGTTCAAGAAATCGCAAATGTGCTACACTTCAGAAAATTGCTGTAACAGATTTGTAGTATGATGACGAATATCGTTTACGGCAAAATATTATAATTTATCTTACAGACAAATTTATATGTGGATTCCATTACGAGTTCATCCTGTGAATATGTTTTATAAAAATTATATAATAATAATAAAATTATTTAATTATATATAAATATATTTTTCAGACAAAAGTAATCAGAAAATTTTTAATAGTTTTTTAATGAACAAGACATTTTAGTCGAAAATAGCACAAAACTATTAAATCATTGAATAAAATTATAATATTTTAAATTTATTATTCGTGCCAATTATTGTTAAGAATTTTCCAGTTTGTAGTAAACATACAATTAGAGCAGCGCACAGTGGGCTAAAATGGAAAAAATTGACATAATTCTGCCATTTCAAAACCACTTATCGTATGGAGATGAAATATTAGGTGTGTATACAAGAGGTGTTAGAGAGTTTAAGTTCGGAACTTGGGCCCCCTGTCTCATACATGGGCGGAGCTACAAGGCCATAAAGTTGACCACCTCGGGTATACAAAATTTCATCGGCTTCTATCTTTTGAATGGTCCGATTTGAGATGCGTCATGAAAAAAATCGATAAGATATGTCAAGAAATAAGAAAGTTATGGCCCTATAAAGTCAAATTTTTGAAAAAATGCAATTTTTGGAGATTTTTTGGCGAAAAAAGTCCAATTTGTATTTAGGTCTTGTAGAAAAAGTTTGTTACAAAAAGTTTATCAAATTTATACTCAATTTAAAGGAGACGTTTCACAGAATCGGTTAGAGAAAATCCGCAGCCAAAACTTTAATTGGTGTGGTTGCCACCCTTCTCCGATTTGGACCTTTTTTTACATAAATTTCAAAAGTTTGATCGACTTTCCCCAATCGCAAAGCTAAATTGTTAAATTTTTTTTATTTATTTGTATTAGGGTGTAACAAACTCGACTGCAAAGGGAATCCCGAGCGCGGCTTTTCATATCGAAGATATAGAACTAAAAGTAAAAAAATCCCATTTTTGGGGATTTTTGATGTATTTTTTGGGAACTGAGGGATTTTCCATTAGAAATTTCCACATGTTGCGTTTGATTATTATTTCTAATATCAAAATATAGAACTTTAAAAAAAATTATCGAAATATATACATTTTTAAGAATTTTATGCCGTATTTACGTTTCTCAGTCAGTCAGTCGCCGCCTGTCGTAGCGAACGGACGTGTTATCGCAGAGCGGATAGTTTTTAACCTATTACGCAATACCTATTCACCTACCTACTACGCAACCAGGAGGTTTGTTGTTTATAAAGCGTAGGTTGAATTGGATGCATCGGTCTCTGGACAGATATTTCTGAGCTCAGTCTGGAAGGCCTATACCGACGTACCTATTACGGGCTAATACTGGCTATGGGGGTGTCTCCCCCAACCAATTTATGATTAAACCAAAAAAGACGAAGGAGATTACGGCGCAGGGGAGGGAAAACCCAGTGCCGGCGACAAGCGTTGATTCACTCACGAGTCATGTGTCGTCGTTATCTAACAATCGTGAGCAAGCAACTTCTACGAGCTTTGGTGCCTTGGATCCCGTAGTCGAAAATGAAACAAGAGCACATCCAGCCGCAGGCAAAACAAATGATAAGACAGATGAAGCAGAACCCAGCCGGGGCTTTAAGCAACCCCAGTCTTTAAAAGCCATTGGGGACTCTGACTCTGAATCATCAAATGAAAACAATATCACTATTGTTGCTAACTCAAAGAGACTGTCAGGGGCACAAAGAAGGAAACTGAATAAGTTGACCTATTACGGGATGAACCTGACAATTCTACCTCCAATACAAACATGGAGGCCGCTAAAAGAGTCAGGTCTCCCGAAGAACATAGCGCTGTGAAAGTGAAGAAGAAAAAGAAGAAAAGGGCTCGCCGTCTTCCAGTAATTCGGATAAGCCTAACGTAACCACACAAAAGGAGGTCTCTAGTCTGGGTCCTTCGATTGTGGGCGGTAAAGTTGACCCAAAAACGCAGTTCAAGTCAACCAAATCATCCGTTAAGGATGAGGCTTTAACCAAAAAGACTCTACAGACACGGAAAAATCAATTGGCCATAAAGAAGGGTAAGAAGCCACCGTCTTATTCTAATATAGCTAAACAACATTTTCGAGACGATCTATGCTACGCTATAATTGATAGCAGTAGTGCATCTGGCAGAATCCCCGAAGATCAAAAGAGTAACTTCGAAGATTTGGTCTATACGAGGGTAGCGGAATACGTCCTCGAATCTAAGGATGAACCACCAATCGAAGTAATGAGTTGCAAGTTTGAGAGGGGTGTTTTGATGCTAAGGCTGGCATCACAACAACGCTGGTGTCCTCGTAAAACTTGTGGATAGCTTCCCCTCACCTTGGGACGGCGCAAAGCTAAAATTGGTAAGGAAAAGCGACATTCCTGAACTCATAAAAACGACCCTATATGTTAAGGGATGTCCCAGTAAGTTCTCATCAGAGTACATACTCGACATCATTGGCAAACAGAATTCAAAACTTTCCGTGAGAATGTGGGAAGTCTTCTATAGGAAGGATGATACCTAGGGTACTCTCCTCGTGTTAGGCATAGACCCAGAATCCAAGAACAATCTTTTCATGGCGTACTTCTTGATCTGGACAGTCTTTTTCAAAACTGGAAAGGTCCCGATTGGCAGGACAAATGAATCGAGTCCAAATATACTGTCTGAAGAGGCAAACACTGGTATTGAACGGATGGAGACAAGTGAGACACTGCCAAAAACTGATGTGGAAGTAGTCAATAACACCACCAGTTCACCAATAGTACCGCAACTTTTGCAGGAAGTTCCCAGCAAAGGTGGTGATAAAAATAAAAAGAGCCACAAAACGATTCAAACCAATGAGGGAGCGACAAAAAATAACACCGCCTCCCAAAATTGTCGACTGGAAGATGGTGTAATAGGTAGTGAACGAAAGGAGGAGAATGACCCACTACCAAATAAAGAGGGGGTGCCACCAGATAGGATAGACTCCCAAAAGAAACTTTTACTGGAAGGACAATGATTGAGGTCATCCAGATAAACCTCCACCGGAGCGAGACAGCATCTAACGCTCTGATGGACATCATAAATAAAGGCAGGGTTCATATTGCTTTGATCCAGGAACCATGGACAACTAGCAACAAGGTTACTGGATTAAACCATGTGAACTATAACCTTTTCTACGCTAACACAGGTACTCGTCCAAGGACTTGTATTCTGTGCCATAAAAACTTATGTTTTATTTTCTCTCCAGAGTTGTCAACATTGGACGCAACGGTGCTGAGGCAAGGTAATGGAAATATGTACCTGGCGTCAATATATCTGCCATTCGATGCGCCGACATTGCCACCTACGTCGGAATTACAACGTCTGGTGAGGGAATCCAAACACACAAGTAATGAGTTATTAGCTGGATGTGACGCCAACTCCCATCATATCGCTTGGGGTAGTACTAACACCAATAAAAGGGGACACGCCCTTATCGAATTTTTGAATACAAATGACCTCATAACTCTTAACATAGGAAACACTGCAACCTTTGTTAACAAAATTAGGGAAGAAGTATTAGATATAACGATATGTTCAGAAAATCTTATTGATGATATTCATGAGTGGAGGGTTTCGGATGAACACTCCTATTCAGACCACCGTTATATAAGGTTTAAAATTGCACGGCCACCGCCAAACCCCATAAGTTTCCGTAATAAGGCTAAGACCGACTGGACTAAATTCGGAAATCTACTTAGAAATCGATTGGGGCAGCCTACACGCGATTATCTATGTGCAGAAGACATTGATATCAATGTTAAGAAGATTACCGAGGCTCTTGTAAAATCATTCGAAGATAGTTGCCCACTTCGAGAAAGGAAATCTGCCATTGAGAAACCCTGGATGACAGGACAAATTCGCTCGATTGGCAAAGATGTCCGCAGACTTTACAATAGAGCTCGACGTAAAAAACAATCAGTATATTGGGACGACTACCACAGAAGACTCAAAGAATACAATAAAATCTTTAGATCGGCGAAACGTAACTCCTGGAGGCTTTTCTGTGAACAGGTAGACAGCGTTAACAGCATGTCTAAAATTAAAAAGTTCCTCTCAAAAACTCAGGTCCAAACCGAAACACTGGTGGATGAAACGGGTAAAAGGATGGAAACTATAGAGAATACCGTAAAGCTCTTGATGAAAACTCATTTTCCGACTGGTAATGCTAGACCAACAGAGGAACATTTACAGAATGAACATTCATACCAAAGCCTGGCAAGGCGAGTTACACGACCCCAAAGGCTTATCGACCCATTAGCCTTACTTCTTTCCTGTTAAAAACAATGGAGCGAATAATTGATGACATGGCCAAAGGTAAAAAAGCGGATGACAGGCTAAAATTCAAACAACACGCCTATGTCAAAGGAAGATCAGTGGAAACAGCTCTGCATGCGGTAGTGCACCACATAGAAGAGTCCTTCAGTAAAGAAATGTATACACTTGCTGTATACACACTTATCCAGTCCTTAGACGAGTTTCAGGTTGACCGGGCGCTGAAAAACTGGATCAACAATATGCTAAGGAATAGGTGGATTATTTGTGGGTCATATGACGTAAAAATTAGAGACAAGGTAAATCGTGGTATACCTCAGGGGGGCATTTTATCGCCTCTTCTATGGGTTACGACGATACACAGTCTCCTAAAAGCCCTCACCAATGAAGGATTTAAACCAGTCTGTTATGCAGACGACGTTGTAATACTTCTAAGGGGCTTTCATCCAAATCTATTATGCAGAAGAGCTGAAGAGGCACTTAACATAGCATATAACTGGGCACAACCAAGGGGATTAAATGTTAACCCAGACAAAACAGAAATATGTCTATTTACAAGGAAAACGAAGATCCCACGTTTTACCCCGCCTCGATTCCTGAATCAGACAATTGCTATAACTAAAAAGGTAAAATACTTGGGAGTAATCTTGGATCAGAAACTGTACTGGAAAGATCATCTTGAAGAAAAAGTTACAAAGGCACACAGATGTTGGTCGTTGTGCAGAAGAGCTATAGGTTTAAAATGGGGACTACGTCCAAATATGACTCACTGGCTTTACATGAGCGTGATTAGACCAATAATCACCTACGCCTCTGTAGTGTGGTGGACATCAATGGACAAGAAGTGCAACGTAATACCTTTGCAAAAAATTCAACGTATGTGCTGTCTAGGCAAAAGCGGGGCATTTAGAACTGCACCAACAAAAGCGTTGGAGACTATACTGCACATCCAACCAATAGACAGACATCCGTATAAAGTATGAGGCAGCCCTCACAGCAAGACGTCTACAAGTGATGAGTGAATGGATAAATCGAGACCACAAGTCGTACCATCAGAAGATTTTAGAATATCTAGTTGGTCACATTCAAACGCTAGAAATCTCGGACCGCATTCCTGAAGTGCGGCTTACAGCTACCTGTGATACGTTTGTGCCAGACAGACGCTCCTGGGAAAATGGAACTTTGGCCCATGTGCCAGTGGGAACCAGCTGCTACACGGATGGGTCCAAGCGAGGAGGAAGGACGGGTCTGGGACTTTTTATTGATGAACCAGAAGTCGAACTTCACTTCCGCCTCCCTGACCATAACACGGTATTTCAAGCAGAAGTTCGAGCAATCACGGAGTGTGTGAACTGGCTCAGTAACACGACAAAGCCTAAATATGCCAACATCTTCACAGATAGCCAAATGGCGATTCAAGCAATAACATCGGAAAGGGTCAAATCCAGAACTGTGTTGGACTGTAAAAGAACGATAAATGATTACTCAGCCCATGGTCAATTGCGTATTTGCTGTGTACCAGGACACAACGGAGTGATTGGAAATGAACGGGCAAACAACTTGGCTTCAAAGGGCAGAGAACTTCGAATAATAAACTTGAAAAATTGGAAACCTTTCGAAGCCACGAAAAATGAGTTGAAGCACTGGGCAGTGATGGCTCATAAAACTGTGTGGAATAGCGCAACAGTAGGAGCAACTGCAAAGATACTGTGGGGTGACCCAAATGAAAAGAAAACAAGAAGTCTTCTGAAACTAAACAAGATCGATATTAGTAAGATGATGAGTGTTCTAACGGGACACTCAAGCTTACAAGCACATCTTCATCGCATAGGACTAGCAGGAAACGACGAATGCAGGGCATGCAGAGAAAACATCGAAACGATGGAACATTTTCTGTGTCACTGCCCGGCTTTCACACATGCAAGATCCCAACATTTCGGGTCCGACATATTACCAGACTTGACTCATCTCAGAGAATATGACTGGAAGATACTGAGAAAATTCGTGTCTAGTACCGATTTTCTGTAACTCGTGAGGTATAAAAAGATCATAAATAAGGAGCGCACAACAGGCCGAACCACTGGCTTAAGTGTATGTCCATGGACATGAGACGTTTAAACGTCTCCTCTCTTCAACCTAACCTAACTACGTTTCTGTCTATATGCAAACTATTTTTTTTATTTTTCCCTACCTTCTTGTACTTATTGGTTATTATATCAGTCAATATGCACTGAATTTTTGTAGATCACATGTTTTTATCAAACAATAATAAAATTTAGTAAGATTTACCTTTCAGAAAATATTGTTTTACGGCACTATTTCTAGGAAGCCCTTAATCATTGACAGGTATAAAAATATTCATTCATATTGTTTTTATATAAATATGGCATCTTCGGGAATGTATATCATTACCAATTTTGCAAGTATGGCGTTAATATTTAAGAACTCGTCACTTTTTTTATTTTGTGTGAAATCCCATTTCACACTTTTGAGTAAAAATCCGTAGAATAGTAGAATTTATCGAAGGAACCTGTAAAATTAAAGTATTAAAAAGCGAAATCACAAAAATACAAAAATTTGTTAAAACATTTGATGTAAAGTGGACAACAGCAAAATCGCGTTCAAAATGTCGTGAAAAATATTCAGATTGGCTCGAGAACAACATAGATTTAACAGTTTGTACTTCATATGTTGGTCCACCCCATAAACCTTACAAAGATGTATCGACAAGAACTAAGAAGAGGCGTTTGTCCAATAATCTTTCGGCAATGACTACTGAAGAAGTTACGGATACTTTTAAGGCAATGTTGAAAAAAGAGAAACAACAAACTGATGCTTTAAAAATTGCCGGTGTTCTTCATACAGCATCGCCGAAACGTCTAAGGAGAATTGTTGAGAGTATTCCGACACCATCATCTAAGCCAGTTTTAACGGATAAAGAAGCACTTGCTCTTATGCTACAACTGGGCCTCAGCAAAGACCACTACAATACACTTAGGAAGGCATTGTCCGAAAAAGGAGTCGATGTCTTACCTTCATATAACAAAATAAAGGACAAAAAGAGTCTATTATTCCTTCACCGCTACAAGTTTCACCAAGTGGAGGTCTTCCTAAGGTCTTTCCACTCTTACTACTGAACAGCTGAGTACAATGGATAATTGTGACTTGCAACTTATGTGCAAGTGGGGATGTGATGGCTTATCAACCCTTCCTGAATACAAACAAGTCCGCGCGGGTCAGATTATAAAAGTGTGTTCACGGCATCATTAGTTTCCCTCAGATTAAGAAAGAGAGAAGACACGGATTGTTCCTCAACTAGTTTTGATGACATTTGGATAAATTCGACTCCATGATCAAAAAACTTTTGTTTGAGTATACCAATATGGTTTGAGTATACAAAAGAGTCGGCTACCAACACACAAAACCTGGTTGATCATATTGAGAAGGAAATTAAGGAGCTGGAACCCATATCAATCAAACTATTGGACTACAGCTTCACAATCTCCTTCATCCTAAATTTCACTATGGTCGATGGGAAAGTTTGCAATGCTGTTACGGGGACATCATCTAGGTGGAGATGTACACTATTTGGAGGAAAAAAATGAATTTTCGAATTTATCGAAGAACCCAACAATTAACACATATGCTCTAAAATTTGGAATTTCCCCATTACATGCTCGCATACGGGTTTTAGAGCATTTTCTACACATTGCATACGATTTGAAAAGCATCGGGAGAGTTCCAGAAAAAATGAATTCAAGAGGAATTTTGGAAAGAGACTGGATTAAATGTCGACAAACCACTAGTGGGATATGGAAATACAAATGATGGTAACACTGCAAGGCGTTTCTTCAAGGATTATGAAATCACATCTAAGATCACAGGAATTGATATGGAATTACTGAGAAAAATCAACATAATTCTAATGGCAATCAACAGCAAGAACAAAGTGTATGCAGAAAAATTTGGAAAATACTGTCTAGGTATTTCGAAACATCTAATAGAACTGTATCCATGGAAAGATATAACCCCAACAATACATAAAGTATTGCGTGCATGGATTTATAATTATTGCATTTCATATTCTCCCTTTGGGCGAGCTTACGGAAGAATCCCAGGAGGCACGAAATCGCGATTTTCTCAATGTTCATCAATTTCACTCCCGAAAACGTTCAAGAGAACTTCAAAATTAAGATATATTTGAAAATCTTCTCCTATCTTCCGATCCTGTTCTATCTTTAATAAGAAAAAGATGGATATGTTACCGATCTTTGACATGTGACAATCCTGAGGAAAAAAAAGGATTTGCTTTATCTCCTAGACATGGATTATTCAGATTATTTTACAGAAATAAAATAATAAAAAAAATATATTACAGGAATAAAAAAAGAAAATAAATAATTTTTCTCAAGTGGGTCTTTCGCTTACAAAATGGGTATACACAAATTTAAGGCAACAAGAGTCACACCAACATATTATGCTTCTTACTCAATTTTATGATTGTTCTTCTTAATAAATTTTATTATTGTTTGATAAAAACATGTGATCTACAAGAAATCAGTGCATATTGACTTATATAATAACCAATAAGTACAAGAAGGTAGGGAAAAATTAAAAAAAATATTTTGCATATCGTCAGAGACGTAAATACGGCATAAAGTTCATAAAAATGTATATATTTCGATGAATTTTTTTAAAGCTCTTTATTTTGATATTTGAAATAATAATCAAACGCAACATGTCGAAATTTCTAATGGAAAATCCCTCAATTCCCAAAAAATACATCAAAAATCCCCAAAAATTTGATTTTTACTTTTAGTCCTATATCTTCGATATGAAAAGCCGCGCTCGGAATTCCCTTTGCAGTCGATTTTGAAATTTATGTAAAAAAAGGTCCAAATCGGAAAAGGGTGTCAACCACACCAATTAAAATTTTGGCTTCGGATTTTCTCTAACAGATTCTGTGAAACGACTCCTTCAAAATGGATATACATTTGATATACTTTGTGTAACAAACCTTTTCTACAAGACCTAAATACGAATTCACAGATTCTGTGAAACGACTCCTTTAAAATGGGTATACATTTGATATACTTTGTGTAACAAACCTTTTCTACAAGACCTAAATACGAATTGGACTTTTTTCGCCAAAAAATCTAAAAAAATGATTTTTTTAAAAAAAATTGACTTTATAGGGCCTAAACTTTCTTATTTCTTGACATATCTTATCGATTCTTTTTTTCATGATATTGTAATACAAATAAATAAAAAAAATTTACAATTTAGCTTTGCGATCGGAAAAAATCGATCAAACTTTTCAAACTTATGTAAAAAAAAGGTCCAAATCGAAGAAGGGTGGGAACCACACCAATAAAAATTTTGGCTTCGGATTTTCTCTAACAGATTCTGTGAAACGTCTCCTTTAAAATTAGTATACATTTGATATACTTTGTGTAACAAACTTTTTCTACAAGACCTTAATACGAATTGGACTTTTTTCGCCAAAAAATCTCCAAAAATGAAATTTTTTCAAAAATTTTACTTTATAGGGCCAAAACTTTCTTATTTCTTGACATATCTGACCGATTCTTTTTTTCATGATATTGAATTTTATTGGCAATCCATAAAAAAACACGCAAACAAAATCTGTAAACTTTTGACTGAGATATTGGCTAAACTCCAAGGCAAAGTCGCGAAAAAATTAAAAATTCTAATTTAAAATCCACATATCTCGGAAACTCCATTCAAAAGTTAGAAGCAGATGAAAATTTTGTATTCCCGAGGTGATAAACTTTAAGGCCCTGTAGCTCCGCCCCTGAATGAGATAGGGGGCCCAGGTTCCGAACGTAAACTCTCTAACACCTCTTGTATACACACCTAAAATTGCATCGCCATACGATAAGTGGTTTTGAAATGGCAGAATTACCTCCATTTTTTCCATTTTAGCCCACTGTGCACCGCCCAAGCAGCCAATCAAATTTTTTAGCCAATTCGGACAATAAAAAATTGTAGGCAGGAAATTTTGAAAAATACGATCGCGGTGCTTCAAAAAACGTTTATAAGATCGGCACAGGTGACGAATGCGTATGAGCCCGAAACAAAACAGCAATCGACCGTGTGGGTCTTCGAAGACGAGAAAAATCCAACGAAAGTTGTTCGTGAAAGAAGCACTTCGAAGCAAATGGTCGCCTGGCGACTGTTCCACTAGAGCAACGTAGGACGGTCAATTCTGGGTGGTACACCATAATTTGTTTGCCTGAAGTCTTCGGAGAAATTCGAAAAACGAACAAGAGAAGACGAATCATTGTGCACCATGATAATGCGGGCTCTCACACATCTGCTCAAACCAGCGCCTTTTTGACCGGCCAAAACGTCGAATTGATGGGTCATCCGCAGTACAGCCCTGACTTGGCACCCAATACTTCTTTTTATTCCCGCACATCAAGAAAAAATGCGTGGTCAACGATTTTCGTCGCCAGAAGATGCTGTTGAAGCGTTCAAAAACCATGTTTTGGAGGTGTCTCAATCGGAGTGGAAAAAGTGATTCGACAATTGGTTTGAGTGCATGCAAAAGTGTATAAATCATGCTGGAGAATACTTTGAAACACAATTAAACCATTTTTGATGATAAATATTCGCATTCATTATTAGGCCAGAAATATATATAGCAGCCCTCGTATGATTTTTCCAAATCAGTTTCTGATGCAAGATTACTCCCAAGTATTTTACCTTTTTAGATATGACAATATTCTTATCCAGGAAACGAGGCACGGTAAAAGGATGAATCTCACTTTTCCTTGTAAAAAGACATATTTATGTTTTGTCTGGGTTGACATTTAATCCCCTTGGTTGTGCCCAGTTATATGCTATGTTAAGTGCCTCCTCAGCTCTTCTGCATAGTTGGTTTGGATGTGTGCCCCTTTTAGGGTAGCCGTCACCAATGAAGGACTGGTTTAAGTCTTTCATTGGTGAGGGCTTTAAGAAGACTGTGTATTAGGGCGGTTTGATTTTTTTTATTAAAATCGTATAGCAAAAACTTAAACTACATAAAATTTAAGAAAATTATCCGAAGAAACCATGTATCTAAAATAAAATCCTAATCCGCGCCTCTCGACTTGAAAATGTATATGCCCGCCTTTGCCAAAAAAATAAATGTTAGAAAAATATCTTTTTCCAAAAAGAAATCGAATTTTCTGAATAAAATTGTTTAGTAAGGTAGTTCTTTTGCACTTTATATCTTTTCTACACTCAACATTTTTTTCATTAAAAAAAATATTCACCCCAGTAAAAAATTATTTAAAAAAATTATAAAATGATTTGTCCATTTTGTGTGGGAGGTACCAAAAGGGGCGTGGCAACATCGCCCATTTTTCACTGGATTGTAGGTACTATGAAACCATTACACTGTACAAAATTTCAAGTCTTTTTGTGCATAGGTATTCAAGTTATAAGCTGTTAACATTTGGAGCAAAATGGTCCATTTGTGTGGAGGGTATCAAAAGGGGCGAGGTAACTTCGCCTATTTTCTTGAGGTGATAGTGACTAATAAAATATTAATATGTGTATAATTTCAGAGGATTCAAATAAGTAGTAAAGAAGTTATTAAATAATCAATAATTCACTTAATATTAACACTTTGTGGGGGAGGTACTAGAAGTGGTGGGCCAATATGGCCCATTTTCAGCTAGCAGACAGGCAGACAGACGGACGGACATTGCTCATTCGACTTAAAACGGATATCCGCTAAACATACTTAAAATCGTATGTCACTCCTTCGATGTGTTACACTTTTGGCCTGTAGCAAATGATATATACCCTCGTATCACTAAAGTGAGTGTATAATAAAACATAATATATTTCAAAAAAAGAAAATAATTTAAGCGAAAGAAGAGGAAACAATTTTCAAGTCTTTTGACCATGTCGTCAATTATTCGCTCCATTGTTTCTAACAGGAAGAAGTTAGGCTAATAGGTCGATAAGCCTTTGGGATCGTATAACTCGCCTTGCCAGGCTTGAGTATGAAGACCACCCTTGATTCCTGCCATTTTTTTGGGGTATATGCATGAGTTAGGCATGCAGTGAAAACTCCAACCAGATGAGTTGATACCAGATCCACCTCATTCTGAAGAAGCGCTAGAAATATTTCGTCTGGCCCCGCAGCCTTGAAAGGAGAGAAGCTTTTTATTGCTTCTTTAACCATAGCATCCGTAATAGGTACTTGGTGCATCACATTTTCGTTCTGTAACTGTTCCTCTGTTGGCCCAGCATTACCACTCGGAAAATGAGTTTTCATCAAAAGCCTTGCGGTATCATCTATAGTTTCCATCCTTTTACCCGTTTCATCCACCAGTGTTTCGTTTTGGATATGAGTTTTTCGGAGGAACTTTTTTATTTTAGACATGCTGTTAACCAGGGCTGTGGAGTCGAGCCAAAACTACTCGATAACTCATGTTATTGAAAATAAGATATAGCTTTGTTAAAAAAACACAAAAAGTAGGTATTCAATAGCAGTAATTAAATAAAATTGTATTATTTATTTATCGACGCTGGACTTGCCAGTTGCAACTAATATGACAATTCTTTCAACATAAAATCATGATAGAATTTCCACCAATCACTGCTTCAGGCAAACAGTTTATTCGTTAGTTATTACATCCTACGCCGCACTATGGTACAGGACGTTATAAATTTGTTTTTTTTTTTTGCAGATTTGTAAAATATGCTAGAGTTAGACACACCTTACAATACACCGATACTATACTATTCAGAATCACTAGCTGTCCGTCTGTCCATCTTAAGTTGTTCGTTAAGTACAGGTCGAAATTTCACTACGATCCTGGTAAAATTTGACAATAAGACCTTTTTCGCGCAAGGGAGGTAACCTATTGGAACTGGTGAAAATCGGTTGAAATGAATTTCGATATTGCTCCCAGATATAAATGTTTCTTTACCACCCCGGGCAAATTTCCCAGACTCCGACGCCGACTCCACAGCCCTGCTGTTAACGCTGTCTACCTGCTCACAGAAAACCCTCCAGTAGTTACGTTTCGCCAGTCTAATGATTTTATTGCATTCTTTGAGTCTTATGTGGTAGTCATCCCAATATACTGATATCTTTTTACGTCGAGCTCTGTTGTAAAGTCTGTGGACACCCTTGCTAATCGAGCGAATTTTCCCTGTCATCCAGGGTTTCTCATAGGCAGATTTCCTTTCTCGAAGCGAGCAACTATCTTCGAATGATTTTACAAGAGCCTCCGTAATCCTCCTCACATTGATATCAATGTCATCTGTACTTCGATAATCGTGTTTAGGCTGGCCCAATCGATTTCTAAGTATATTGCCGAATTTGGTCCAGTCGGTTTTAGCCTTACTACGGAAACTTATTGGGTCAGGCGGTGGCCGTGCAATTTTAAACCTTATATAACGGTGTTCCGAATAGGAGTGTTCATCCGAAACCCTCCACTCATGGATCTCATCAACGAGGTTTTCTGAGCTTGTTGTTATATCTAATACTTCTTCCCTAATTTTGTTAACAAAGGTCGCCTTGTTCCCTATGTTGAGAGTTAGGAGATCGTTAGTATTCAAAAATTATATAAGGATTTGTCCCCTTTTATTGGTGTCAGTACTACCCCAGGTATACTGACGCCAGGTACATACTTCCATTACCTTGCATCAGCACAGTTGCGTCCGATGTTGACAACTCTGGAGAGAAAAGATAGCATACGTTGTTATGGCACAGAATACAAGTCCTTGGACGAGTACCTGTGTTAGCGTAGAAAAGATTGTAGTTCACATCGTTTAATCCAGTAACCTTGTTGCTAGTAGTCCACGGTTCCTGGACCAAAGCGACATGAACCCTTGAGGTTTATCTGGATGTCATTGTCTTCCCAGTAAAATATTCCTTTGGGAGTCGTCTATCCTATCTGGTTGCACTCCCTCATTATTTGGAAGTGGGTCTTTATCCTCCTTTCGTTTACTACCTATTACACACTCTTCAAGTAGACCTCTTTGGGAGGCGGTGTTACTTTTTGTCGTTCCCTCTTTGTTTTAATTCTCTACGTACCTATTCCTATCACCATTATTGCTGGGAACATTCTGCAAAATTGGTGATATTATCGGCAATTTGGTAATGTTATCGACCACTTCTTGGAAGGCGGTGTTGTTTTTTGTCGCTCCCTCTTTCTTTTGAGTTTTTGTGTCCCTCTGTTCTGTTCACTATTTTCGTTTGCCACTGCAGGCGGTACGTTCGTGTTTGGGCTCGATTTAACTGTGGGGTTTTTCCAATCTTAAAAAAGATATTCCAAATCCCGAAAAATGCCATGCCTTTCGTCCAGACAAGGCTATCCTTGGAATACGGGTCTATGCCTACCACCAGGAGAGAACCATCGAGATAATTTTTCCTGTGGAAGACTTCCCACTTCCCCACTTTAAGGTTCGAATCTTGTTTGCCAATGACGCTAAGTAAGCGCTCTGACGGTACCTTACTTGTCCATCCTCTGACATAGAAAGACGTTTTTATGAGTACAGGATGTCGCTTTTCCTTATCAGTTTCAGCTTTGCGCCGTCCTCCACTCCAGTTGTTGTTCGAGAACATCTCCACTAGTTGTTCGAGAACATCGACACATCATTGTGTTGCCAGTTTCAGCATCAAAACTCCCCTCTCAAACGTGCAACTCATTACTTGGATTGTTGGTCCATCATTAGATTCGAGAATGTGGTCCAATACCTTTGTGTAGAACAAATCTTCGAAGATATTCTTTTGCTCTTCGGGAATTCTGCCAGACGCAGTATTGCTATCAATTATAGCATAGTGTAGTTCTTCCTGGATATGTTTTTTGGCTATTTGGGAATAAGACGGTGCTTCCTTACCCATTTTTATAGCCACCTTGCTTTTTCCTTTAGGATGGGTCTTTTTGTTTGAGGCCCTCTCATTTATGGATGGTTTGGTGGACTTGATCACCTTCTCCACAACAGGATTAACTTCACCTCCCACCATTAACGGATTCTGACTAGATTCTCCATTTTTAGTAGATTGCATAGGTTTCTCCGAAGTGCTGGGTGTCGGTGAGCTTTTTTTCTTCTTAATTGATTTCGCATCGCTATGCTCTTCGGGAGATCTGACTCTTTTAGTAGATGTAGAAGAGTCAGATTCATCCTGTAATATCTTCTGCCGGTTCATATTATTCAGTTTTCTTCTTTGTGCCCCTGACAGTCTTTTCCGATTTTCAACAATAGTAATATTTGTATCACTTGATGGCTCAGAGTCTGAGTTCCCACTAGCTTTTACAAGCTGGGGTTGCTTAGAACCCCGCCTTGGGTTTTCTTTATCTTCCTCATCGTTTCTTTTGCCAAAGGCTAGATGTGCTCTTGTATCTGTTTCGACTACGGGATCAGAGGCACCCAACCCCGTAGAAGTTACTTGCTCAATATTGTTTGATAACGACGACACGTGACTCGTGAGTAAATCAACACTTTCCGCCGGTACTGGGATTATATTTCCCTGCACCGTAATATCATTTACTTCATCTGGGTTAATAATACATTTTTGGGAGAGACCCCCATAGCCAGTATTTTTTTCGTTCCTGTTCAGTTTTCCAATGCAGACAGAAATGTAATAACGCCATAGAATATTTAAAAACGATTAATTTTTTACAGAATTTTTTCATTTAATATAATGATCCCTACGACGAAAATATGAAAACTTTGCTGGACCATGAGTTTATTCTACAAACATGATGTACTCTACATGCCCTTTCAGAATTATGGAGTCGCTCTTCTGCTCCAATAGTTCCACAGATATCACGGCTTTAAATTTACATTATAGTATTTCTTGTATAAGTTGGCATGTAATTTTGCTAATTAAACGAAAAGAGCTATATTTACAACTATAGTGTCTTTAGTGGCCCCCAGTGGAAGTATCCGCCAAAAATTTTCGTACAATATTATAATGCCTTAATGTCCATTTTGAAAGGGCTTTTTTCGATATTTTCGAATAAAGGGCCAAAGTGACCCATTAAGAGGAAAGCTAGAGGGTTAAGATCTTCTACAACAATGATCCTCATAAAATTCCACTGTGTAACTTTGACAATAAGAAATCTCTCAGACATTAACTTACAGCATTTTTTTCATTTAGTATAATGCTCCATTCGACAAAAATATGAAAACTTTGACTCACTGTTAAAAAACCACAGGCCAGCTTGACCATAAGTTTATTTTACAAAAACGATCTACTCAACACGCCCTTTCATAATTATAGGGTCGCTATTCTGTTCCAAAAATGCTGTTGGATAGTGTCCAAAAAATGATTTCAACATTTTTCGAACAATAATACTCACAAACGCAGTAATTAAAACGCAACAGCTTAACCAACTGAGACATCGATTTGTTTGATAACCGAGTGTCAAAATTATAAGTCCTATCATCCGTCTTCAATCAACATACTTTATTCTACGTCAATTCATTGTTGATGTTTTGCTCATCTTATGGCGTTGATTGTGGAATGAACAGACACAGGGGTACTGACAAGAATATGTGCTGTACATTTAGGCGGAACATGTTGAAAAATTATGTAGCTAGAGTTCGTGGTTCGTAAAATTGGAAAATTTGTTCATGATTCAAACCCAATTCATTTACGATAGGAAATGTGCTATTGTCGATCAGGGTAAGTTTTTTATTATCATCTTTAAATGCTCTATCACATGTTTTTATTAAATTATTATTTTTTAGTTATTTGCTAGACCATTACAAATGTACATTTCTTTAGATTCTTCGTATGTTTTTTCTGCATAATTTTCTCTGAAAAATACTTATTTTCTCCATTTCTTTCCAAAAATCTACAAATTTTTTTTCTTTGGATCTAATATTGAAGCTGCAATCTCCATGTCCAGTTAATGGTCCATCTAATAAGGCTAATAGCTTAGGTTAAAAGTGGCAGCCTGTAAAACAGACTCACTTACACTATACAGTCCATTGTGTTACCACAGGGACGTAAGGGAATATATAAGTTATCCCTACACGCTGAAAAAATATGGCTGAAAACATACACATGTTTAGGGTACACTCCAAGTATATAATATTTGACCCGCATACATATTATATATTTGGGAGGATGTTGTTCCAAACAAAATTATGTTGTCATCCAAAATTTTTTTTGGAAATAATATTTCTGATACTATGATTAATTTGTTTTTAAGTTTTTTAGCAATGTTTCGATGCCTTAATTTAAAGGAAAGTTTTCCGATTTTTTTAGAAATTTAAGGTTTAATTTTTTAGAAATTTTATGTTCGTAAAATTCTATTAAAAATCGTATAATCTTTGGTAACGACAAATATCATTGATGGATTGACAATTGGACTATTAATAAATTAAAAATTAGTACTGTAAAACAAAAGAAAATGCTGTTTACGACATTTGTAGCTATAAATTATAACACGAAATCTAGGAAAAAATAAAATAATCATCGACGAAGTCAGCAAAGTTTTAAAATTTTTTTAAATATAATGTACTTGTGTAAATTCTTAAACAATATCTCTGTTTGTTTGTGAATGCATATTTTATTTGTGACAGTCAGTTCGCATGTATATTTTGCTGTAATATATTAATATGTATATGCGTTCCAAACAAAATTTCTTGTTTTTCAAATAAAATATATTTGTTTAAAAATATAAAATATTTAAAAATTTTGATTTCAAATATATTTTTTGTATTCAAACATATCGAAAATGATTATTTTCCCCCGTGTAGCCGCTCACGTTGAACCAATTTAATTGCTTTAAAAAGCTCAAAAGTTGGCGGATTCCTAATGCTGTATGCCTGTTCTATCAGGTATAAGAGTCAGATACTTCTTGTCAAAGAGTGATTCAGTCATAGTGTAATCAACAGTGCCCGGAAGGTCAGGCATTTTGTCTAGAATGATAGTATGTCCGTAGCCATTTCGCGATCATAGTGACAGTTCCCTGAGTCTAATCGCAATACATGCGGCATATTGCATATTAAATTCATCATAATATTTAGTGCCTCAGTTGGTTTCATTCTCAGCGCACCAGAGATACATATAGCAGCCATTCACTGAACCTTGTTCACACAAAAAGACAAAATCGTACAATTGTCGGCCTGATTACTGCCGTATACAACCAATAAACTATGCCAGGGATCAGACCCCAGCGTTTTTATATTGCCATTTACATTACAGGTATATAGTGCTACCACAGTCTTCCTTGCTCTTTTCAAAATATTGTCCAGTTAAATATCTAAGTACTTTGCTCATTCAGAGAAGAGAATATTACTATCCCCCAAGGAGACAGGTGTACCTCGTGGTACCTTATTTCTCCTTATTAAAAGGAAGTAGTTCCGTCTTAATCGGGTTGACACCAAGACCATTACCGAAAGCCCGTTTTGCGATTGTATGAAGGACCTGCTGTAGGATATCCTGAAAGTGTCCAGAAACTTCCCTCTAACAGCTATTGCCACGTCATCTGCATAGGCAACAACTCTGACACCCATCATCTCGAGAGAAAGCAAAATATTGTTTAAGGTGAGATTCCTAAGCAGAAGAGACATAACTCCCCTTGGGCCGTTCCCCTGCTGACAAATCTATGAAGGTCAGTTGACCATAATCTAGCTGAAACACGTCTCTTAATTATAAGGTTATGAATGAACCCAGGGTTTCGAAAGCCTGTAATGAATTTATGTTATTGAAGGCCCGCTCTATATCTAAGAAAGCTACCATGGTATATTCCGTAACGGTATGCTTCAATAAAGCTGACTACATCATGCAGGGCAGTTTCGGTGGACTTTCTATTAATCTCTCTAGAGTTTCCAGTGTGGGACGGCTTTCCCATTTTGTTGCTATATAGGACTCATTGATACAACATGTGTATATCTCTCTGAGCCAGGGAGCAATTGTATCATCCACTGCCTGTAGCTCCGCCGGCGAGACTTTTTCCAGTCCTGGTGACATCGAAGAAAACAGAGCACAGAGCTTGCTCTATCTCATTCCACTTTCCATCGGGGATGTTGCCGTCTTCCTTCCCCGGTTTATGACCGCCAGTATCAAGCTGTCCTTAGTAACGTCAGCGAAGGCCCGAGGAACAGATTTACCATTAAACGCTTTGGTCCTTTTGGATCCGGCGGTTCATCTGGAGAGCGCATCCTTTTAATTGGCTGCTGCCATACGAAAGTCTCTCAAAGATCCTGAGAGCAATGCGCCGATCATTAAACATCCTATTTGAAGAACGGGTATGCTTGAAGTGGTCTTTGGATCAGTTGGCTTGTTTGCACGCCAAGGTTTAGATCCTCGTGTATTTGTCGCGGTCGTCGTATTTGTAGTCGTATCGTTTGGATGTTGTAGTGTGTCAGTTTTTGTTAGTTTAGAGGGTTTCATATATGTCCCTCGGGTGTAGAGGCTACTCTACCCTCTATCGTGTCCATCATGTCATAGTCCCCAAAAATGTGACAAGGACTTAGTCGTTGTTGAGGCGTCCAGGTACCGACGTGCACGGTACGCATAACACTTAGGGGAGTTTGTTTTAAGTACAACAACCCCCGGCACTCTGGCAAGGATTGGGTGGACAATATCTTTAACTTGCCGAGCCGCCTTAAACTTACGATGTTTTGGTAAATTAATGTTTAATCAAAAAAAATCAAAATGTTAATATATGGGGGATTTCTTATCAAGTGAGTGAATTTTTAAAATCGATGTCTTCTGATTGGGATGAAACTTGCACCAACTTTAGTCATGTTGGATAGTAGTTATGACACAAATTTTAAACCAAATCGGTTAAGTACTGTCCGAGTTGGAGGGTCTTGAATTTTGATATTTTGGTCAAACGGCCCTTTTGTCCCATCCAAATAACTTTTTACCTATTGCATTTTGAAAATTTTGCCCAAAGTGTTTCCGACAGCTTTTTCTTCAATCTTTAAAAAAAAAAATAAAAAATTCGCAAAAATATTTTTTGGCATATTTTTTTGCGAAATTAAGAATTGTTGTTGCATTTTTGTCAAATACTACTTTTTTATTTTAATTTTTTTTTGCTCAAGCTTTGACAGGCTAAAAGGAATTTATGGGATGGGACCTGCAAATATATCAAACTAAAGGTTTGGTATCTCGAAATCACTTTTTTTAATTATTAAATTGAAACTCATACCCAAAAAACTAGATAAATTTACCTTTCCAACGGTATATCACATGGCTAACTAAATTACATATACTCGGTACTATAATACGCACAATATGTACCCCTCAAAAATAAAATCACTGTTTTTCTACATAAATGGTGAAATTTTTATTTTTCTAATTTATTTGTAATTATAATTAATTAAATATATATTAATAGATAAAATATTAACAGAAAGTAGTAAGTAATAATAATTAAATAAATAATATAACATTCGTTTATCCGCTTATTTTTCGTTTTTTGTGTTTTTTGTCAATCGTTTGTTAGCGTTTGTTAGCGTTTCTAGGTTCTGCTGTTGTATTCACTTTGCCATTTTTTGTCATATTTGAAGGTAGTTTCAAGCGCACAGTTTATGAAAGTGATTATTATTGTTGTGGCTTATATATCGAGTCTTTCGTTTTGGCTTATATATCGAGTCTTCCGTTTGTTGTCAAGCGCTAATTTTTTGTAATTTGTCGGTAACCCACATCTAAGCCATTCAAGCGCACATTTTATGAATGTAATTTTTATTGTTGAACTATGGGAAGTCCAAGAGACAAGTTCCTGAATCAGGTATTATGACACCTGACTTCAAAAAATGTGTGGCGAGGTAGGTTTTTCGGTCAACCCACATCTAAGCCCTTGTTGACCCTAATAAAAATTTAAAACTCATTCGTTAAATGCATATATATATAATAATATGGAAATCAGTTTTATAGAAACAGTGTTATATTAAAGACGTGCGTTATTCATGCATTTAATCTTCACAATGGATATGACTCCTAAAGAAACAAAGCTTGATAATCAAAATTACAATGTGTTTTGTTTTAATCCTTTCAACAAAAAGTACCACAAATCTTCAAATACACCACATATTTCTGACGGATTTATAACAAAATTCCCTACGCTATCTAAACGTTTGCTAATTTGTGGATCGTGTAGAAAAAATCTTAACAAATTCGAAGAACTACCGAGTTTGCAAAGTAATGATCCCTGCTATGACGTTATTCAAGAATTGCGCAAAAACAATGACTGAGTTTGGAACATCTATGCGAAAAGCCACATTGCTAAAAAAATTAGCTGCAGAGCATGGAATTCTCGCACTCCCAAACACAAAGAAAGGAAACTCCATAGATTGCAGATTGAAACTGAAGCTCTTGTGACTCAGTTTTACCAGCGCGATGTTATGAGTCGACTGATGCCAGGGATGAAAGTCTATGCGTCAGTACGAGTTGGTGGTAATAAAGTTCAAATGCAGAAGAGAATAATCCTGTAAAACTTGAGTGAGTTATACGCAACATTTCGATCCGAACATGAAAATGTCAAAATTGGATTCACAAAATTTACCCAACTTAGGCCAAAACATTGTGTTTTGGCAGGAAACAGCGGAACTCACACAGTATGCGTTTGTATATATCATGAACATGTGAAGCTGATGTTGAAAGAAATAGACTTGAAGTATTTTACAAATGATTCGCCAGAACAAAAGTTGAACAATTACCGAGATTGCCTTAAATTGACTATGTGTTCTAATCCAACAATTTCTTGCCACTTAGGCGAACCTGATCGAGTACGTATTAAGGATGTTAAATATGAATCCTGGCTGCAGTCTGAAAGATGCACTTTGAAAACATTGATCTTAAATGTGGATGAAATGTGTACCGAACTATTTAACATGATAATCCACGACTTTCTAGTCAGAGAGCAATGGTCATTCTTCAAAGACTTGAAAAAACATTAGAAGACAGGTGAATTCGTTATTTCTTACGATTTCTCGGAGAACTATAGGTATGTTTTACAGGATGCAATGCAAGCTTTTCATTTCAATAACGACCAAGCAACTGTATTCACAATAGTAATCTACTACATGCACATAGTAATCTACTATGGCAATCATTTCGGACGATTTAAAGCGTTTCAGTTTACGAGTACCAGAAGATAATACTAAATTATCTCACACAGAAATTCACAGTAGAGAAATTATATTACGTCTCGGACGGAGCTCGTCAATATTTTAAAAACAAGAATAGTTTCGCAAATATAATTGCTCATGAAACTGATTTTGCAGTACCAGCTGAGTGGCATTTTCATCTTACTGCTCATGGTAAAGGTGCTTGTGATGGTATAGGAGCGAACCTCAAAAGAAATGCAGCAAAGTATAGCCTCTAATGCTCTCAGCAAGATCGGATCTTGGATGCGAGAGCTTTATTCCAGAAGGATCATGAGGAAACTGCGAAACCTTTGATAACCAGATTTGATACTGCTGTAACAATCGTTGGCGCCTCTCAGTATCATGCGTTCATACCAATTGGCGATGGAATACTCAAAATGAAGAGGTTTTCTGCCTCTACTCAAAGTAATATAAAATAGATATAAAACATAAATTAAGTAATAATGCAAAACCCAAAGCAAAATCAGCAGCAGAACCTAATAACGCTAACAAACGATTGACAAAAAAAAACAAAAATCGAAAAAAAACGGATATTCGAATATAATATAGCATAACCCATTTCGAGGTTCCCTACTTTTTTAAAGAAAAAAACACAGAAAATTCAAATTGAATGGGGAATGTTTATTATCATTTGAAAGAACATTCTTTGGAATTTATTTTTTGAAGATTATGTCTATCAAATGTTGGCCGCGGCTACGTCTCAGATGTTCAATCCGTTGAGTCCAATTTTCGATGACTCGTTCGAGCATTTCGACTGGAAACTGGCGAATGACACGCGTGATGTTTTGCTCCAAAGCCTGGATCGAAGCGGGTTTGTCCGCATAAACTTTAGACTTTACATATCCCCACAGGAAAAAGTCGAACGGTGTGATATCACACGATCTTGGTGGCCAATCGACCGGCCCAAAACGTGAAATTCTCTGCTCACCGAAGTGTTCTCTCAATAAATCCATTGATTGATGCGATGTGTGGGAAGTGGCGCCGTCTTGTTGAAACCAAATGTCGCCGAGATCACGAGCTTCAATTCAGGCATCAAATAGTCGGTTATCAACGGTCGCCATTGACGGTTACGTTCTCACCGGCATCATTTTTGAAGAAATATGGATCGATGATTCCACCGGCCCACAAACCACACCAAACCGTTGTTTTTTCTGGATGAAGTGGCAGCTCTTGAATCTCTTCAGGTTGCTCTTCGTTCCAAATGTGGCAATTTTGCTTGTTTACATAGCCATTGAGCCAGAAATGGGCCTCATCGCTGAACAAAATTTGGCTCGAAAACGTCGGATCTTCTTGGAACTTTTCAAGAGCCCGTAGAGCGATGCGATGTCGCTTGGGAATGTCGGGCGTTCCATACGTCAGTCCGAGTTGCTGCGAACGGCGCAGAATCGAGTCTCCACGGTCTTCGTGTACACTCTCAGCTACGGCCGCTACATTTTCTTCACTGCGTGCTGGACGTGGTCTATTCGGTCGAATATTATCCAACAACGAATGCTGGGTCTCAATATGGGTGATGGTGTTGCGAATAGTACGCTCAGTAGGCCGATTATGTTGACCATAAGTCGAGCCAAGTGCACGAAACACATTCCTCACACAACGTGAATGTTCGTAGTAAAGTTGAACGATTTGTAAACGTTGTTCAGGCCTAAGTCTCTCCATGATGAAATGCCGAAGAATACGTAACAAAAATAACATGACAGCATGACACGACCCACACGTGATCTGTCAAAAAAGGCTGTTGAAAAAAGTATATCTACTTGGATCACCCGTTATTATTATATTATTTTTTTTATTATTTACTACTTTCTGTTAATATTTCACCTATTATTATATATTTAAATAATTATAATTACAAATAAATTAGAAAAATACATATGTGTTGTTGTTATTTATTGTTGGTCTGTGCTTTTGTTATTCAGTCAGAATTTATTTTTGGTTTGAGAACATATGTTCCAGTTACTTTCTGTCTATTGCAAAAAAGTAATAGAAACAAATGCAAAAATTCGTAGAGAGTTTTAATTGCTTGGTAGAATTGGCTGCAGTTTTGATAGACACCACTCTATCATCTTCAGAATTCAGTAGCAATAGTGCATGACTGTAACTTAAATCAGCTGAAATACTTATGGAAGCAGTAAATTGAATTTAACAAGAACTGCTAACCAAACCCGTATTTTGCCGAACTAAGTCAACATACTAAAACTCTCATTCCAATACACTTTTGTTTTTTGCTTGGGTTCGCATAGCGAACCACGAAAACAAATGTAGTTTTGTCAATGGCTAATGCCGACGTCATCGTACCTCATGTGTTTGAATGTTTTGTTGTTATTTATTGTTGGTCTGTGCTTTTGTTATTCAGTCAGAATTTATTTTTGGTTTGGGACCAAATGTTCCAGTTACTTTCTGTCTATTGCAAAAAGTAATAGAAACAAATACAAAAATTGGTAGAGAGTTTTAATTGCTTGGTAGAATTGACTGCAGTTTCGATAGACACCACTCTATCATCTTCAGAATTCAGTAGCAATAGTGCATGTCTTTAACTTAAATCAGCTGAAATACTTATGGAAGCAGTAAATTGAATTTAACAAGAACTGCTAACCAAATCCGTATTTTGCCGAACTAAGTCAACATACTAAAACTCTCATACCAATACACTTTTGGTTTTTGCTTGAAACAAATGTAGTTTTGTCAATGGCTAATGTCGACGTCATCGTACCTCATGTGTTAGTATGTGTTGTTGTTATTTATTGTTGGTCTGTGCTTTTGTTATTCAGTCAGAATTAATTTTTAGTTTGAGACCATATGTTCCAGTTACTTTCTGTCTATTGCAAAAAGTAATAGAAACAAATACACAAATTGGTAGAGAGTTTTAATTGCTTGGTAGAATTGACTGCAGTTTCGATAGACACCACTCTCTTTAACTTAAATCAGCTGAAATACTTATAGAAGCAGTAAATTGAATTTGACAAGAACATTTGTTTTCGTGCTAACCAAACCCGTATTTTGCCGAACTAATGGCGAATTCTTTTCTGCAAAAAAGTGCAACACTTGCATTGCCCTTTTTCCGAAAACTGCACTATTATATCGCTTTTTTTATATTTTGAAAGTTTAGTTGTGCTAAATTCGAGTAACTTAATTACCAAATTTCAAAAAAGTATCACAAAAGTGCCGTTTTCGGAAAAATGTTGCACTTTTTTGCAGAAAAGAATTCGCCATAAGTCAACTTACTAAAACTCTCATACCAATACACTTTTGTTTTTTGCTTCGGTTCGCATCGCGAACCACGAAAACAAATGTAGTTTTGTCAAAGTGTATTGGTATGAGAGTTTTAGTATGTTGACTTAGTTCGGCAAAATACGGGTTTGGTTAGCAGTTCTTGTTAAATTCAATTTACTGCTTCCATAAGTATTTCAGCTGATTTAAGTTAAAGACATACACTATTGCTACTGAATTCTGAAGATGATAGAGTGGTGTCTATCGAAACTGCAGTCAATTCTACCAAGCATTTAAAACTCTCTACCAATTTTTTATTTGTTTCTATTACTTTTTTGCAATAGACAGAAAGTAACTGGAACATATCGCTCACTCACTTCAAGACTGTCATAACTCAAAATTAAAAATTTTTGAGGTTGCTTTATAGAAACTAATTTTGCAAATATTCATAAATAAATCTCAATGAAATTTAGTTTATAAGTTAACAATCATATTTCGGATTATTCCACCTTTTTTAAACGTCTTATTTCATGTTATTTATTTTTTTATACGGACTTAAAGTACACATCCTGACAATTTTCAATTTTGAGTTATGACACTCTTGAAGTGAGTGAGCGATAAAATAAATTCTGACTGAATAACAAAAGCACAGACCAACAATAAATAGCAACAACGCATGAGGTATGGTTTAGGTTTAGGTTAGGGTGGCAGCCGTATTTTTTTACAAGCACACATAGACCAGTTTAGGTCCCTAGTGTTACCACGGGCTGAAATGCCCCTCATCGAAACCAACCTGTTTGATATATAAATTTATCGATAGTACGAATATCAGTACTGGAAAGATCTGTTAGGCTGCCTAAAAAGGCCGACCCCAGTATATCCAGTCGTCGTTTACTCAAAGCGGGACAGTCGCAAAGCAAGTGCTCAATGCTCTCCACTTCTTCCTCATCTCCACAGCTTCGGCAGAAGTCATTGGACTCAATACCCAATCTTTTGGCGTGTTCGCCGATCAAGCAGTGTCCCGTCAGAACCTGTACTAACGTAGACAATCGTTTCCTCTCTAGTGCGAGGAGATATTTTGACCTTCTCAGGTCATACCTTGGCCAGATTTGTCTAGCTACCCTGCAGGTGCCGATTTCTGTCCATCTGTCGTTGGACTGCCTGATTGCCTCTTGCCTAAGCCAAAGCTTGCACGTGGATAGTGGCGCACCAATATATGCAAATTCTTCGAGAATTTGTAATGTCGTCCCTTTCCTAGCAAGTTCATCGGCTTTGCAGTTCCCCGGGATATCCCTATGCCCAGGCACCCATATGAGGTGTATATTAAACTGCTCAGCCATCTCGTTAAGAGATCTGCGGCAGTCGAGGGCTGTTTGTGAATTTAGGGATGTTGCCTCCAGAGAATTGATGGCAGCCTGGCTGTCCGAGTAAATGACAACGCCATTGTTGGTTACTATGTTGCGACTCAGCCACTTGGCGACTTCCCATATTGCCATTATTTCGGCTTGATAGACACTGCAGGTATCTGGTAGTCTGTGAGCTATATCCAGACTAAGTTCTTCACAGTGTACTCCGAAGCCAACCTTTTCATCAAGCTTCGAACCATCCGTGTAAAAGTGGAGATGGTTTATATTACCTGGTATTCTGCCGACCCATTCATCTCTGGCGGGAATCATAGTGATGTAATTTCTCTCGAAGGTGTACACAGTTGGTATATAGTCCACTCGGTCGGTTACCATAGCACTACACTTTGATATCCTCATGTGACCATAGTTCTTGTACCTCCACATTGATAGGCAGTTTAATCTTATTGCCGCTTTGGTTGCATCTTCTCTCGCCACAATATTAATCGGCAGTATATGGAGTAGGGCTTGTAGAGACTCGGTCGCTGTAGTCCTTAAGGCTCCGCTTATGCTCAGGCAGGCAGTTCTCTGAACCTTTGTTAGTAAGTTGGTAATGGTTAGTTTGTCAGTTGCCGTCCACCATACCACAATACCGTATAACAGTATTGGACGAACTACTGCTATATATATCCAGTGGACGATTTTAGGAGAGAGTCCCCACCGCGACCCTACAGCCTTTTTGCAGGAGTATAAGGCGACGTTGGCCTTCCTTACACGTTCCAATACGTTAAGTCTAAATAACATTTTCCTATCTAGAATTATTCCTAAAAATTTTGCACTTTCAGAAAAGACTAGATCTGTTCCATTTATCCGAGGTGGAGGGTCCACATGTGGGACATTATTCATCCTAGTAAAGAGAACCAATTCTGTCTTGTTGGGGTTAACGCCCAAACCGCTGCTTCTGGCCCATCTAGCCAACTTGTTCAGAGCCACCTGTAGGATGTCTCTGAGGACGTTTACGAATTTGCCACTCACTGCGATAGCCACGTCGTCCGCATATGCCACGACCTTGCAGCCACAACGTTCTAGATCTAGCAGGATTTCATTCACCGCTAGGTTCGAAATTAGTGGAGACAGTACTCCTCCTTGCGGGGTCCCTCTGTTTACATACCTTGTTAGAGTTGTGGACCCTAGACATGCTGTTATGCGTCTTCTGGTGAGCAGACTTTGAATTAGTCTAATCAAACTAGTGTTAACCTTTAGATGTGAGAGTGCCGCAATTACCGCATCGGAGTGAATGTTGTTATGTCAAGAAATGCCACCATGGTGAATTCCTTGAAATGCAGGGACGATTCGATAGTGCTCACAAGTTCGTGCAGGGCTGATTCAGTAGACTTGCCCTTGTTGTAAGCATGTTGGTTCCCCGACAGGAGTTTTGTATCCAGGTTTTCCCTAATGAAATGATCTAAAAGTCTTTCCAGACCTTTCAATAGGAAGGAGGATAGGCTAATTGGTCTGAAGTCTTTTGGCCTAGTGTGTGATATCTTTCCCGCTTTAGGTATGAATACCACTTTGGTATCCCTCCATCGATTCGGGACGTATGAAAGCCTGATACAGCCTACATAAATTTTCTCCAGCCAGGGGATAATGTACTTTAACATTTTCTGCATTTCTGCTGGAGTGATGCCATCTGGTCCAGCTGACTTGAAGGGCTCAAAGCTGTTAATAGCCCAGCTTATTCTGGATCTCTCAGTCAAGAAGCTAGCGACGCTCGCAGTCCACTCGCACTCTTGTTGGTCCTGCTGATCCTCGGGTTCTGTTACAGAGTTCCCCGGGAAATGTGTGTCGAGCAGTACATTGAGCGACTGCTCGCTGTTTTTGGTCCAGTTATTTGCCTCATCCTGTAAATATCCCACTGTACAGGGTGAAGCAGATAATATCTTCCTCAGCCTAGCGTCGTCGGAGACCTTTTCCACTTCACCACAGAAGGTATACCAAGAGCGCCTTTGCGCCTTTCTAAGCTCCTTCTTATAGATCTTGAGTTGCTCTTTATAGGCATCCCAATCATTAGCGACCCCAGTAGATTTAGCCTTATTGAATAGCTTGTTGCAGGTCTTTTTCATAGCCGTTAGCTCAGAAGTCCACCATTGGGGTTTAGTTTTACCCTTGTACCTTGTTTTTGGACAGGCTTCTTCAAGGGATCTATTGAATGATATGGTGATATGATCGACCAGATTATCCAGACCGGCTTTGTCATTCGGTTCGTACGGAAGTTTAGAGTTGAGGACTTTCTTGAAATTCTTCTCACGCATGAGGTACGATGACGTCGGCATTAGCCGTTGACAAAACTACATTTGTTTTCGTGGTTAGCGATGCGAACCAAGAAAAAACAAAAGTGTATTGGTATGAGAGTTTTAGTATGTTGACTTAGTTCGGCAAAATACGGGTTTGGTTAGCAGTTCTTGTTAAATTCAATTTACTGCTTCCATAAGTATTTCAGCTGATTTAAGTTAAAGACATGCACTATTGCTACTGAATTCTGAAGATGATATTATTTACATGAATTGGATAGAGTGGTGTCTATCGAAACTGCAGTCATTTCTACGAAGCAATTAAAGCTCTCTACCAATTTTTGTATTTGTTTTTATTTTTTTTGCAATAGACAGAAAGTAACTGGAACATATGGTCTCAAACCAAAAATAAATTCTGACTGAATAAAAATACATGTTTTCACCATTTCCTTAGGAAAACAGTGATTTTATTTTTGAGGGGTACATACTGTGGGTATTATAGTATAGAGTATATGTAACTTTAGTTAGCTATGTTATATACCGTTGGAAAGGTAAATTTATCTTGTTTTGGGTATGAGTTTCAATTTAAAATTTCACAAACACGTTACCAAATAAATTGCAAAAAAAAATAAAAAGAATCGTGATTTCGAGAGACCAAACTTTTATTTTGATATATTTGCAGGTCCCATCCCATAAATTCCTTTTAGGCAGTCAAAGAAAATGCCATAAGCTTTCGCTTGAGCAAAAAAATTAAAAATAAAAAGTAGTTTTCACAAAATTAAAAATGCAAAAACAGTTTAATTTATTTTTGCGATTTTTTTATTTTTTATAAGAAGATTGAAGAAAAAGCTATCGAAAACACGTTGGGCAAAATTTTCAAAATGCAATAGGTAAAAAGTTATTTGGATGTGACAAAAGGGCCGTTTGACGAAATTGTCAAAATTCAACACCCTCCAACTCGGACAGTCCTTAGCCGACCTGGTTTAAAATGTGTATTATAACTACTATCCAATAGGACTAAAGTTGGTGGAAGTTTCAACCCAATCAGGAGACAGATTATAAAAATTCACTCACTTAATATGAAATCCCCCATATGTATTAATAAACTTTATAATTATAAAAAAATATACATATAAAAAATAATAGATGAAGTATTTAATGAGAATAACTATTTAAAATATAAAACGTTCTAAGAGAAATGGAAGTAAATCATTTAAATGATAAAAAAAAACCTTTGTTTCACCGTGACTGAGGGTTTTATGAAAATATAAAAATAAAACAAGAAAGAAAGTTGCAGTCGGGTACACCGACTAAGGTATACCTCACTTTGTGAGTAATGTAATATTGAATATTCCACGAATTAAACTGTCAGTTTGTATGGGAGGTACCAGAAAAATACAATAATTTTTCGCTGAACAGTAGATACTTTAAATACATTGCACTGTCCCGAATAATAAGCGTTTATGTGCTCTAGTATATTAACGCTATGAGATAGTAAATTGTGGCATTATTTGGCCATTTTTTGTGGGAGGTACAAAAAGGGGCAAGGTGATAACGTCCATTTTTCACAGGGCTATAGGCACCATAAAAGCATTACACTGTACCAAATTTCAAGTATTTTTATACACTGGTATGAATGTTATAGGATGTTAACTTTTGGTGCAAAATGGTACCTTTGTGTGGGATGTACCAAAAGGGACATGGCAATAACGCTAATTTTTCACTGGAATGTAGGCACTATAAAAACATTACACTGTACAATGTTATAGGCTGTTAACTTTTGGTGCAAAATGATGCATTTGTGTGGGAGGCACCAAACGGGTCTTGGCAACTTCGCCCATTTTTCTCGAGTTGATAGCGACTAATAAACTAATACTATGTGTGGAATTTCAGAAGATTCGAGTAAGTAGTATAGCAGTTATTAAAGAATCAATATTTCACAACATTCTAACCCTTTGTGGGGAAGGTACGCCAGTATCAAGCTGTCCTTATTAACGTCAGCGAAGGCCCGAGGTACAGCTTTACCGTTAAACCCTTTGGTCCTTTTGGATCCGGCGCACAGTGGTTCAGAATCGATTTTTACTGGCCAAAACTCTGTAACTTTGGAACCGATAGAGATATTTTAGTAATTTTTTTTTGATCGAATTCAAGATCAATGTTGAACTTTTGAATTTTTTTAATATTTAGAATGGAAATGTTGGGTTGTGTTTTGATCTTCTTTATTTATTAAAAGAATGTCATACGTTGCACAGTGGGCTAAAATGGAAACAAAATGGACATAATTCTGCCATTTCAAAACCACTTATTGTATGGCGACGACATTGTAGGTGTGTATGCAAGAGGTGTTAGAGAGTTTAAGTTCGGTACTTGGGCCTCCTATCTCATACAGGGGCGGAGCTACATTGCCATAAGTTGACTACCTCGGGTATACAAAATTCTCATCGGATTCTAACTTTTGAATGGAGTGCCCGATTTGAGTGGATTTTTTTCTGTGGATACTCCTAGACCAGACCTACTATAAACATTTTATAGCTTGAAGATATCTTGAATAGTTATAGGATATGTTTACATAAAAATAATCTATAAGATATGTCAAGAAATAAGAAAGTTATGGCCCTATAAAGTAAAATTTTTGAAAAAAATGCATTTTTGGCGCAAAAAGTCCAATTCGTATTTAGGTCTTGTAGGAAAAGTTTATTACACAAAGTATATCAAATGTATACCCATTTTAAAGGAGTCGTTTCACAGAATCTGTTAGAGAAAATCCGAAGCCAAAATTTTAATTGGTGTGGTTGCCACCCTTTTCCGATTTGGACCTTTTTTTACATAAATTTCAAAAGTTTGATCTATTTTCTCCAATCGCAAAGCTAAATTGTTAAATTTTTTTCATTTATTTGTATTAGGGTGTAGCAAAATCGACTGCAAAGGGAATCCTGAGCGTGGCTTTTCATATCGAAGATATAGGACTAAAAGTAAAAAATCCCATTTTTGGGGATTTTTGATGTATTTTTTGGGAATTGAGGGATTTTCCATTAGAAATGTCCACATGTTGCGTTTGATTATTATTTCTTTTATCAAAATAAAGAACTTTAAAAAAAATTCATCGAAATATATACATTATTAACAATTTTATGCCGTATTTACGTTTCTGTCGATATGCAAAATATTTTTTTTTAACTTTTCCCTACCTTCTTGTACTTATTGGTTAATATATCAGTTTCTTGTAGATCACATGTTTTTATCAAACAATAATAAAATTAAGTAAGATTTACCTTTCAGAAAATATTGTTTTATGGCACTATTTCTATGAAACCCTTAATCATTGACAGGTATAAAAATATTTGTTGTAATTTTCATTCATATAGTTAATAATAATCATTCATATATGATTTTTGTAATTTCCCATATTACATGTATTAGGTAGAAATGTCAGGTATATTATTGTTTTTATATAAATATGTATAGCATCTTCGAGAATGTATATCATTACCAATTTTGCAAGTATGGCGTTAACATTTAAGAACTCGTCACTATTTTTTATTTTGTGTGAAATCCCATTTCACACTTTTGAAGAAAAAGTCCGTAGAATAGTAGAATTTATCGAAGGAACCTATAAAATTAAAGTATTAAAAAGCGAAATCACAAACATTTTTTAAAATATTTGGTGTAAAGTGGACAATAGCAAAATCGAGTTCAAAATTTCTTGAAAAATATTCAGATTTGCTCGAGAACAACATAGATTTAACAGTTTGTACTTCATCTGTTGGTCCACCCCATAAGCCTTACGAAGATGTATCGACAAGAACTAAGAAGAGGCGTTTGTCCAATAATCTTTCGGCAATGACTACTGAAGAAGTTACGGATACTTTTAAGCCAATGTTGAAAAAAGAGAAACAACCAAATGATGCTTTACAAATTGCCGGTGTTCTTCAAACAGCATCACCGAAACGTCTAAGCAGAATTGTTGGGAGTATTCCGACACCATCATCTAAGTCAGTTTTTACGGATGAAGAAGCACATGCTCTTATGCTACAACTGGGACTCAGCAAAGACAACTACAACACACATTGTCCGAAAAAGGAGTCGATGTCTTACCTTCATATAACAAAATGAAGGACAAAAAGAAGTATATTATTCCTTCACCGCTACAAGTTTCACCAAGTGGAGTCAGTATTGGTCTTCCTAACCTTCTGGAAAATACAGCATCGAGAATAGTTTCCACTCTTACTACAGAACAGCTGAATACAATGGATAATTGTGACTTGCAACTTATGTGCAAGTGGGGATGTGATGGCTTATCAACCCTTCCTGAAATTTCAGTTTGGTCGATGGGAAAGTTTGCAATGCTGTTACGGGAACATCATCTACGTGGAAATGTACACTATGTGGAGGAAAAAAATGAATTTTCGGATTTATCGAAGAACCCAACAATTAACACATTTTTTTCGCAATGTTCAGCAATTTCACTCCCGAAAAAGTTCAAGAGAATTTAAAAATGAAGATATATTTGTAAATCTTCTCCTATCTTCCGATCCTGTTCTATCTTTAATAAGAAAAAGATGGATATGTTACCGATCATGACATGTGACAATCCTGAGGAATACAAAGATTTGCTTTATCTCCTAGACATGGATTATTCAGATTATTCTACAGAAATAAAATAATAAAATATATATTACAGAAATAAAAAAAGAAAATAAATTATTTTTCTCAGGAAGTAGATCTTTCGCTTACAAAATGGGTATACACAAATGCAAGGCAACAAGAGTCACACCAACATATTATAAAGGCCGACATCTTTTATCCTTCTTACTCAATTTTATGATTGTTCTTCCTACTAAATGTTATTATTGTTGGATAAAAACATGTGATCTACAAGAAATCAGTGCATATTGACTGATATAATAACCAATAAGTACAAGAAGGTAGGGAAAAATTAAAAAAAAATATTTTGCATATAGACAGAAACGTAAATACGGCATAAATCTTAAAAATTTATATATTTCGATGAATTTTTTTTAAGTTCTTTATTTTGATATTAGAAATAATAATCAAACGCAACATGTGAAAATTTCTAATGGGAAATCCCTCAATTCCCAAAAAATACATCAAAAATCCCCAAAAATTCTATTTTTTACTTTTAGTCCTATATCTTCGATATGAAAAGCCGCGCTCGGGATTCCCTTTTTTGTTACACCCTGATCAGGGACGGGCCCGGCCCCCCACCGAAATGTTTTAAACATAGGCATAAACTGTTTACAATTTTCAAAATCACTCAAAAAAAATACGAAAAATATTTGGAAGACCGTTAAAAAAACAATACAAAACCGTAAAAAATGGTAACAGTAAAAGTAATAACAACTAAAAATAAGAAAAGTGTATGGTTTCCTCGCTAAAACTTTTTAAACTATGCATCGATTTTCTTCGGAATTGTCTCAATTTATTCATAACCTTTCAGAGTTTACGATAAAATCACAAAATTATGCGTTTCTAGATGTTTTTATGAGGCTTTTATTTAAAAATTATTAAAATTTTCTCAAAAAATATGATTTTTTGCAATACTTTGTAAGATATCGTCGAAACCGCTGAACGGATGGAAAATTGTATTGTGCGAAGTTGAAGGCTACTTAATTCTGAAGTTTGTAAAGCTTACCTGAACCAATTCGGATGAATGGTTCTCTAGTTATGTCATAATATGTGGTTCAACCTCTCTTTTTTCTTAGCCTAAAGGGTTGTCTCTTTAAATTCTCGCGATAAGCTGTTATATGGAAAGAAATTAGTGGTTGAACCACATATAGAGGCATAACTCGAGAACCATTTATCCGATTTGGTTGAGGAAAGTTTTAAAGAATTAAATATTAAGTAGCCTTCAACTTCATATAATACCATTTTCCATCCGTTCAGCGGTTTCGACGATATACGAGTATTACAAAATATTGCAAAAAATGTGATTTTTTGATAAAATTTTAATATTTTTTAAATAAAACTCCCATAAAACAATCTAAAAATTAACAAATGTTATATTTTTATGATTTTATCGTAAAGTCTGTTCGGTCATTAAACGAGCCCATTCCGAAGAAAATCGATGCATAATTTAAAAAGTTATAGCTAAATTAGTAAGGTTTTAACTTTAAAACTTTCTTATCGATGTAAAATTTACAAAAACTAACTTTAAAAGCTAAGATTGGATATTTTGACGTTTTTTGACGTCTAGAATCAGAATCTATGCATTAAAACAGAAACCCAAGAAAAAATGTTGTTTTTTGTCGACCGGTGTAATTATTGGTTAGCTTTAAATTTATGATAACCAGATATGGCGAAAATTAAGTTAAAATTACATTTATGATTTCTTATCTATCTACCTTTTTAACATGTAGGTTGCAGTGATGGAATGAGTTTGCACAACCGTGTATGTAAATTTGACTTTATATTGGGTGTGGTAATAAGTAGTACGGTTTTGGCCATTACACAGAACTTATCACGGTATTTGCAAACGATTAACCTAGATATAATAAAGGCTTACGAAATCATAAAATTGGCAACTAAATTAAGTGACATGCGTAGAAATTCAGATGTGGAGTTTGATAAACTGTTTGAAGAATCCACACAACTTGCAAGAAGTTTTGGAATAGAAGCTACACTACCTAGAAGAGTAGGCACTTAAAAATATAGGGCTAATATTCCTGGTTCAGATGCCAAGGCGTATTTTAGGACAACATTCTTCATACCATATCTGGACGAAGTAATATCACACTTAAATAATAGATTTTCCGAACATGAACCTATAATTACAAGTCTGTTTAATGTCGTTCCGATACGAGTTATAAATCTAATAAAGGAAGATTTCGAAGAAGTCACACTTTTTTACAAAAACGATTTAAAAAATTCAGCAAAATCTGTTTTAGCTGAAATAAGTATATGGATTGATTATTGGAAGTAGAAGAATGATAAGCCATCAAATGCATTAGATGCTATTTCAGTTTGTGATTCCCAAGCGTTTTTACCCTTTTGCAGATACTGGCCACAATACCTGTGACAACGGCATCTGCTGAGCGAAGTTTCTCGACGTTCTCCGGAACAGAATGGAAGGAGAAAGGCTGTCTTATCTGGCTTTGATGTCTATATACAAAGATGAAGTCAAAATCGATGAAATAATTGATATATTTCTTTCAAAAAATCGAAGATTACATTTTTAACTCTTACGTATTTTATTATAAAAAGTTTTACTGATCTCGTACTAACGTACACATTTATATTTAGGAATAAAATTCGAATAAAAAACTAAGGAACTAAACTTCCATTACCTACACAATAAACGCAATTTTTTAATTGTTTATCTTTGTTATGAAAAAAATGGTTGAAGCCCTCTCCGAAGCGTCGCACGGTGGTCCAGAATTGAATTTTACTGGCAAAAAACAAAATTTTTTTCATCACCGATTTCTAAAATGTTGATGCCATTCAATAGTAAACATATTAAAACTAAGGCAGCCAAAATATTAGATCAAAATATTTGTAAATGCGGACGTGGTGTGCTGCTGAAAACACATATTTTATGCTATTTTTAAAAAAACTTTATTTTTGTAGATGGAAATTGCCATTTCTCGCAAATTATTATCGATAGCGGGTTCTTTTTTTGGTAGGTAGGATAGTCGTCATAAAGAAATGGTATACTGTATTACTGTACTGTTTAAACGTGGTGTGTTAGTATACGTTTCCACAGGTTCTATAATTTAGGCAAATTTAAATTTTAGAGGAATAGATCTTCTGAAGGTCAAAAGTGGTCAAAGAGATTTTGATATCAGTAGAAAGGTGAAAGTGTCCTCTTTAAGCCCATATATACTTCTGTACCTGTCTTGGCCTGTCTGTAGTACACTTTTTTAATTTGAATGAAATTACTAGGGAACAAATTGGTTTTCTCTTTTTATTTTACCTGTTCATATTACTTTGTATGTGTGCACACCAAGTTGTGTGTGTTACATCATATAATTATCAATATATTTATATATCGTATAGTTATCAATATTTAAAAAAATTTTGTTTTTTTAAATTTCGAGGAAAAAAAAATTATTATTAAAATGGTTTATTTATCCACGTTTGACCTTCTTTTAATAAATAAAGACGATAAAAAACCCACAATTCTATGCAAATTATTATAAAATTCAAAACTTCAACTTTGACCTTGAATTCCTCAAAGCTGCTGAACCGATTTTATTAAAATTGAAACTGGAGAAAAGCTTGAGGAGTTATCTGTAGAATAAAAACAATTACTAAAATACCTCTATCGGTCCAAAAGTTACAGAGCTATGGCCTGTAAAACACGATTCTGGACCACTGTGCGTCGCAAAAGCCATGAATATGAACCTCAGACGCGTACTGTACCCAACATGGATTTTTTATATTTTCGATTTCATGGAAATGGGAAATAAAAAAGGTAAATTTTTCGAGAGCGTGAGGTGTAATTTCTTCTTCCCAGTCTGTGCCATCTATCCAGAGTTGTTGCATTAAGACCTTCGCCACAACTGTAATTGGAGCTAGCCAGCCCACTGGGTCGAATATCTTTGCAATTATTGACAGAATTTTACGTTTTGTTAGTGGTGTGGATAACACTGAAATATTGGTCACCTTAAAAAAAGTATCAATCATCGCATTCCAGCGAATCCCTAATGTCTTCGTTTCACTCTCATCTCCCAATTTGATCCACAATTCACCCCAAATGTTACAGTTTTCAGACAAAAATCATTTTGCAAGGTTTGTCCAATGTACAGAACATCATTCAAAGGGAAACCAGTATCAGTTTTCTTTGAGACGTTGAATTTATCACCGCATGCCGAGGCAAGTAGAACGAGATAAACGGGAATATTCAACAAGTATAGTTTGTGTAGTGGGCTCCATATGTTCTAGTTTCAAATACTCGGACAGCACATTTGAGTATTCCGAAGCTAATTCGGTACTATTCCGTAGGGTTTTCTCCATCCGGAGAAATTGACCATAAGCAAAACTTCGTGAACGAAGTTCCCAGTTCGCAAAATTGTCCCACATCATCGTTTAGCAAATCAGGAGTTGCAACCCAAGACGCGAAAGAGTTTACGGAACGAACAGAAGGTGGACCACTGATCAGCGACCCGAATCCAGTCTCTTGAGCCAAAAGATTTCCGCAGACTTTCTTTTGAACTCCAGATTTCAGAATCAGCGGCAGTACATCACTCCCTAAGAGCATGTCGATTTGTGCAGATTTGAAAAATTTGGGGTCAGCTAGATCCAGACGATTTAGATTCGACCAGTCCGAAATATTTGTAGGATACAGATCTTGTATTTGTAGATTCGTGGTACAGATCTATTCTATAGTAAATTTGGGATTTGTTCTTCCCTTTGTTTTCTCAAATTTTTGTCATTGGCACATACAGAAAAGCAGTTCTGGGAGCCAAGAATGAGCTAAAATTAAGATTAATTCCTGAACTTTTGCAGTAGAAAATCCAGCAGAAGAGAAATAATTCAATATTTTCTCTGAATAACCAGATTTTTAAAAACGTGCGGGAACTTCCGTTCTGGTTGGAATCAGCAATCAAAAAAACGGAATAAAAAACCCTTCTGACTGAAGTTCGTGTGTGCAAGTCAGAATATATGTATCTAATATATAATATAGAGGACCGTATATGGGTAGTTCTTTCTCAAGTGTCACAGGTCAAAAATTAAATCTTTCAAGCAACTTCTACGAGCTTTGGTGCCTTGGATCCCGTAGTCGAAAATGAAACAAGAGCACATCCAGCCGCAGACAAAACAAATGATAAGACAGATGAAGCAGAACCCAGCCGGGGCTTTAAGCAACCCCAGCCTTTAAAAGCCATTGGGGACTCTGACTCTGAATCATCAAATGAAAACAATATCACTATTGTTGCTAACTCAAAGAGACTGTCAGGGGCACAAAGAAGGAAACTGAATAAGTTGAACCGACAGAACTTATTACGGGATGAACCTGACAATTCTACCTCCAATACAAACATGGAGGCCGCTAAAAGAGTCAGGTCTCCCGAAGAACATAGCGCTGTGAAAGTGACTAAGAAGAAAAAGGGCTCGCCGTCTTCCAGTAATTCGGATAAGCCTAACGTAACCACACAAAAGGAGGTCTCTAGTCTGGGTCCTTCGATTGTGAGTTGACCCAAAAACGCAGTTCAAGTCAACCAAATCATCCGTTAAGGATGTGGCTTTAACCAAAAAGACTCTACAGACACGGAAAAATCAATTGGCCATAAAGAAGGGTAAGAAGCCACCGTCTTATTCTAATATAGCTAAACAACATTTTCGAGACGATCTATGCTACGCCATAATTGATAGCAGTAGTGCATCTGGCAGAATCCCCGAAGATCAAAAGAGTAACTTCGAAGATTTGGTCTATACGAGGGTAGCGGAATACGTCCTCGAATCTAAGGATGAACCACCAATCGAAGTAATGAGTTGCAAGTTTGAGAGGGGTGTTTTGATGCTAAGGCTGGCATCACAACGCTGCGCTGGTGTCCTCGTAAAACTTGTGGATAGCTTCCCCTCACCTTGGGACGGCGCAAAGCTAAAATTGGTAAGGAAAAGCGACATTCCTGAACTCATAAAAACGACCCTATATGTTAAGGGATGTCCCAGTAAGTTCTCATCAGAGTACATACTCGACATCATTGGCAAACAGAATTCAAAACTTTCCGTGAGAAAGTGGGAAGTCTTCTATAGGAAGGATGATACCGAGGGTACTCTCCTCGTGTTAGGAATAGACCCAGAATCCAAGAACAATCTTGTCATGGCGAAGGGCATGGCGTACTTCTTGATCTGGACAGTCTTTTTCAAAATTGGAAAGGTCCCGATTGGCAGGACAAATGAATCGAGTCCAAATATACTGTCTGAAGAGGCAAACACTGGTATTGAACGGATGGAGACAAGTGAGACACTGCCAAAAACTGATGTGGAAGTAGTCAATAACACCACCAGTTCACCAATAGTACCGCCACTTTTGCAGGAAGTTCCCAGCAAAGGTGGTGATAAAAATAAAAAGAGCCACAAAACGATTCAAACCAATGAGGGAGCGACAAAAAATAACACCGCCTCCCAAAATTGTCGACTGGAAGATGGTGTAATAGGTAGTGAACGAAAGGAGGAGAATGACCCACTACCAAATAAAGAGGGGGTGCCACCAGATAGGATAGACTCCCAAAAGAAACTTTTACTGGAAGGACAATGATTGAGGTCATCCAGATAAACCTCCACCGGAGCGAGACAGCATCTAACGCTCTGATGGACATCATAAATAAAGGCAGGGTTCATATTGCTTTGATCCAGGAACCATGGACAACTAGCAACAAGGTTACTGGATTAAACCATGTGAACTATAACCTTTTCTACGCTAACACAGGTACTCGTCCAAGGACTTGTATTCTGTGCCATACAAACTTATGTTTTATTTTCTCTCCAGAGTTGTCAACATTGGACGCAACGGTGCTGAGGCAAGGTAATGGAAATATGTACCTGGCGTCAATATATCTGCCATTCGATGCGCCGACATTGCCACCTACGTCGGAATTACAACGTCTGGTGAGGGAATCCAAACACACAAGTAATGAGTTATTAGCTGGATGTGACGCCAACTCCCATCATATCGCTTGGGGTAGTACTAACACCAATAAAAGGGGACACGCCCTTATCGAATTTTTGAATACAAATGACCTCATAACTCTTAACATAGGAAACACTGCAACCTTTGTTAACAAAATTAGGGAAGAAGTATTAGATATAACGATATGTTCAGAAAATCTTATTGATGATATTCATGAGTGGAGGGTTTCGGATGAACACTCCTATTCAAACCACCGTTATATAAGGTTTAAAATTGCACGGCCACCGCCAAACCCCATAAGTTTCCGTAATAAGGCTAAGACCGACTGGACTAAATTCGGAAATCTACTTAGAAATCGATTGGGGCAGCCTACACGCGATTATCTATGTGCAGAAGACATTGATATCAATGTTAAGAAGATTACCGAGGCTCTTGTAAAATCATTCGAAGATAGTTGCCCACTTCGAGAAAGGAAATCTGCCATTGAGAAACCCTGGATGACAGGACAAATTCGCTCGATTGGCAAAGATGTCCGCAGACTTTACAATAGAGCTCGACGTAAAAAACAATCAGTATATAGGGACGACTACCACAGAAGACTCAAAGAATACAATAAAATCGTTAGATCGGCGAAACGTAACTCCTGGAGGCTTTTCTGTGAACAGGTAGACAGCGTTAACAGCATGTCTAAAATGAAAAAGTTCCTCTCAAAAACTCAGGTCCAAACCGAAACACTGGTGGATGAAACGGGTAAAAGGATGGAAACTATAGAGGATACCGTAAGGCTCTTGATGAAAACTCTTTTTCCGACTGGTAATGCTAGACCAACAGAGGAACATTTACAGAATGAACCTTCATACCAAAGCCTGGCAAGGCGAGTTACACGACCCCAAAGTCTTATCGACCCATTAGCCTTACTTCTTTCCTGTTAAAAACAATGGAGCGAATAATTGATGACATGGTCAAAGGTAAAAAAGCGGATGACAGGCTAAAATTCAAACAACACGCCTATGTCAAAGGAAGATCAGTGGAAACAGCTCTGCATGAGGTAGTGCACCACATAGAAGAGTCCTTCAGTAAAGAAATGTATACACTTGCTGTATACACACTTATCCAGTCCTTAGACGAGTTTCAGGTTGACCGGGCGCTGAAAAACTGGATCAACAATATGCTAAGGAATAGGTGGATTATTTGTGGGTCATATGACGTAAAAATTAGAGACAAGGTAAATCGTGGTATACCTCAGGGGGGCATTTTATCGCCTCTTCTATGGGTTACGACGATACACAGTCTCCTAAAAGCCCTCACCAATGAAGGACTTAAACCAGTCTGTTATGCAGACGACGTTGTAATACTTCTAAGGGGCTTTCATCCAAATCTATTATGCAGAAGAGCTGAAGAGGCACTTAACATAGCATATAACTGGGCACAACCAAGGGGATTAAATGTTAACCCAGACAAAACAGAAATATGTCTATTTACAAGGAAAACGAAGATCCCACGTTTTACCCCGCCTCGATTCCTGAATCAGACAATTGCTATAACTAAAAAGGTAAAATACTTGGGAGTAATCTTGGATCAGAAACTGTACTGGAAAGATCATCTTGAAGAAAAAGTTACAAAGGCACACAGATGTTGGTCGTTGTGCAGAAGAGCTATAGGTTTAAAATGGGGACTACGTCCAAATATGACTCACTGGCTTTACATGAGCGTGATTAGACCAATAATCACCTACGCCTCTGTAGTGTGGTGGACATCAATGGACAAGAAGTGCAACGTAATACCTTTGCAAAAAATTCAACGTATGTGCTGTCTAGGCAAAAGCGGGGCATTTAGAACTGCACCAACAAAAGCGTTGGAGACTATACTGCACATCCAACCAATAGACAGACATCCGTATAAAGTATGAGGCAGCCCTCACAGCAAGACGTCTACAAGTGATGGGTGAATGGATAAATCGAGATCACAAGTCGTACCATCAGAAGATTTTAGAATATCTAGTTGGTCACATTCAAACGCCAGAAATCTCGGACCGCATTCCTGAAGTGCGGCTTACAGCTAACTGTGATACGTTTGTGCCAGACAGACGCTCCTGGGAAAATGGAACTTTGGCCCATGTGCCAGTGGGAACCAGCTGCTACACGGATGGGTCCAAGCGAGGAGGAAGGACGGGTCTGGGACTTTTTATTGATGAACCAGAAGTCGAACTTCACTTCCGCCTCCCTGACCATAACACGGTATTTCAAGCAGAAGTTCGAGCAATCACGGAGTGTGTGAACTGGCTCAGTAACACGACAAAGCCTAAATATGCCAACATCTTCACAGATAGCCAAATGGCGATTAAAGCAATAACATCGGAAAGGGTCAAATCCAGAGCTGTGTTGGACTGTAAAAGAACGATAAATGATTACTCATTTGTCAATTGCGTATTTGCGTATTTGCTGGGTACCAGGACACAACGGAGTGATTGGAAATGAACGGGCAAACAACTTGGCTTCAAAGGGCAGAGAACTTCGAGTAATAAACTTGAAAAATTGGAAACCTTTCGAAGCCACGAAAAATGAGTTGAAGCACTGGGCAGTGATGGCTCATAAAACTATGTGGAATAGCGCAACAGTAGGAGCAACTGCAAAGATACTGTGGGGTGACCCAAATGAAAAGAAACAAGAAGTCTTCTGAAACTAAACAAGATCGATATTAGTAAGATGATGAGTGTTCTAACGGGACACTCAAGCTTACAAGCACATCTTCATCGCATAGGACTAGCAGGAAACGACGAATGCAGGGCATGCAGAGAAAACATCGAAACGATGGAACATTTTCTGTGTCACTCCCCGGCTTTCACACATGCAAGATCCCAACATTTCGGGTCCGACATATTACCAGACTTGACTCATCTCAGAGAATATGACTGGAAGATACTGAGAAAATTCGTGTCTAGTACCGATTTTCTGTAATTCGTGAGGTATAAAAAGATCATAAATAAGGAGCGCACAACAGGCCGAACCACTGGCTTAAGTGTATGTCCATGGACATGAGACGTTTAAACGTCTCCTCTCTTCAACCTAACCTAACCTAAATCTTTCTCAAATTCTCAGAAAACGTTGCCCTAGTATGTGGGAATTATGACCCACAATATTAAAAAAAATAAATGAAAATTGGAGGCAGGGGACGAGGTCAAAGTTCAGAAAAATTGATTTTTTTCTTCTGTAATGAACTTTTGAAGTTCATTGTAATGCTACAAATCATAAGAAATTGAAAATAGAAAATATTGATTCTTAACGGATTTTCCGTTTACTTTTCATCAAAAGTATTAATTTTATCTTAAGAAATTTATTTCGATGACTTTTCGCGGAAAAAAAATATAAATTTCGATATCTCAGAATCGATCTAATTTTTTTTCCTTAAATTTTTTATAAAAAATGGTCCATATGTACTCTACCGATGCTGTAAATTTTGGAGTGGGACCGACTTTGGTTCAGAAGTTACATTATAATAACCGAAAATCTTCTCCAAATTACAAAGAAAAAATATTTGAAAAAAATAAACAAACAAAATATAATTGAATGCACATACAAATATTTGTTCTTTGTAACTTGGTGAAGATTTTCAGGAGAGAATTGAATAATAAATATCGATTGTGAAATATCGATTCTGAGATATCGAAATTTATATTTTTATTTCCCCGAAAAGTGATCGAAAGAACAAATCCATTTTTAGGGAAGAACATATTATTTTTATTTATTTTGCCTCCAATTTTCATTATTTGTTTAATATTGTGGGTCATTACTCGCACATACTAGGCCAACGTTTTCTGAGAATTTGAGAAAGATCTAATTTTTGACCTGTGACACTTGGGAAAGAACTAACCATATACGGTCGTGTATACGATTATTATATATTAGATACATATATTATATGTATTCTGACTTGCACACACGAACTTCAGTCAGAAGGGGTTTTGATTCCGTTTTTGATTGCTGATTCTATATTGAATTATTTCTCTTCTGCTGGATTTTCTACTGGAAAAGTGCAGGAACCAATCTTAATTTTACCTCATTCTTGGCTCCCAGAACTGCTTTTCTGTATGTGCCAATGGCAATTTGAGAAAACAAAATGATGAACAAATCGCAAATTTACTATAGAATAGATCTGTGCCACGACCTATTCATGAGGAACTTGTTTGCATAAACATTTTATTAAAAAGTACAATCAATTTTTTCCCGAGTAATTTCATTAAAATTAAAAAACTGTTTTACAGGCTGGTCGGGGCAGGTATAGGCTTAAAGAGGACACTTTCACCTTTCTTCTGGTACCAAAATCTTCTTGAAGTCTCTTGATGCTAAAAAGTTTCTTTCCACTAAAATTCCAATTTGACAAAAATATAGTACCTGTGGAAATATGTTGTAACAAACCACGTGTAAACATCACAGTAATACTTTTTGGCAAACCCTCTATCGATAATAATTTGCGAGAAATTACAATTTCCTTCTACAAAAATATACAAAAATTACGTTTTTTTTTTCAAAATTACATAAAATATTTGTTTTTAGCAGCACACCACGCCCACAATAATAAATATTTTGATCTAATTTTTTGGCTACCCTAGTCTGAATATATTTGCTATTGAATGGAATTAAAATTTGGAAATCCGCGATGACAAAAAATTTGACTTTTGGGCAGTAAAATTCAGTTCTGAACCACAGTGTGGCGGTTAATAGCAAGATACGCCACTGTGGGCTGTATTGCTACTATGGTGCCGTTTTGACATGTAGGTACTCCGAATATCCTAAGCAGTTCCAGAGGTTGTTGATCAACGAGCGGTAAATTAATTTCAAATATGATATTGTCTTTTGTAACCGCTGCTCTTGCCCGCATAATCTTGTAGAATAAAATAATACTGCTTTCATCAATGGGTAGTACTCGCGACATCGGTAGATGAGCTCAAATCACGCTTATCTCTCTCTCTCTGCAGTTGATCCGGCGCTAATAGGGACGCGCTAATTTTGCCATGACGAGAGTCCCGCAGAACGTCGACGATCTCATTTTCAATTTGACGTAGTCGGATTGCTGCAAGAGTTAGGTCGCTCGCAAGAAGAGTCATCAAGTGCCCTACCTTCAATTGGTTTTGATCCTGAATAACTTCGTTCTGCAGCATTCTAATGTCATTTTCAATTCCACTCATCCTTGATTTTAAGGAATATTCATTTTCTTTCATTTTATTTATCGTTGAGTCTATAACTTACGGGGTCGACTTGACATGATAACATCCCTATTGAATCAAGTGTGTCTGAATCTGCTTTAAGTGGGATACGAAGTCATTACACATCGTTAATTGTGTTGATGACTCGCAAAGATTAGCAAACATATTTATTCCGGATGCAAATGTGTCAATGTCCGACTAGAAAGGAGTTAGATTGTAGTATACCATCAACTTCCACTCTGCTGTAATAATTCGTGCAGTACCAATTCCATCGAAATATAGCACTGGGTCTGTGCCGACAACTTGCGGGTGTATCACATCGTCAACGACAGCTGGTATTAGTAAGAGAGCCAATAATGTTGTGTATAAAAAGTTCATGCTGACTGTTTTACATCGCTTCGATGGTTGCAGTTCCTGCTCCTGTGTACGTTTTAATTTGGTAGACTCAGCTCCTTCTGTATGATCTTCATTCAGCAGTGGTGTTAGACGATGGATCGGTCGCTTAACAACACCCGATGATGTCTTCACATCAACCACCCGTATCATTTCGTCCAGACCCGTGTACGTCTTCCTTCCCAAATGCCACTGCATAATAGGCACGTTATCCTCCTTGATTATGACAAGATGGTCTGGTTTTATGTTTGTGGACGATTCCTTCCATTTGTGTCTCTGTTGAAGATAGGGTCCCTTGACCACCGATTCCAGGAGACATGCCTGCGCTCTGTTACAAGTTTCCACCGTGAGGACAGCGACACTGCTAATTGTGTTGCTCTTGCGTCAATTTGAGCTGTTAGTGGGTCGCCTACCAGGAAATGACCTGGTGTCAGTGCCATTAGGTCAGTCGGATTCGAAGATATGGTGTTAATGGTCTTGAATTCAAAATCTTTTCGATGACGCGGTACATACTGTGTGAAGGAGCAATTGTTTGGCCGATTTCACTGCAGCCTTCCAAAGACCACCAAAATGCAGAGCTCTAGGAGGAATGAACTTGAATTCGATGCCTTCTTCGCTACATACCTTGCTAATCCTCTCCCTTGATTGCTTAGCGAAGATGGCCTGCTCTAGCTCTTCCATATGATTTGGCACCGCCCACGACGCGAAATAAATCTTTTCAAGGCTCCAATGAACGCGTCCGTCGCCAATTCAGCCACTACCTCCATGTGGACTGCCTTAGTCGAAAAACAGCAAAAAAGTTCAATGTACTCCTTTTGGGGACGTTTCCCTCTAAGTTTGTAATGTTCCGAAAACCGACCGCAATAATCAACACCCGTTTTCAGAAAGCGCCGGCATGGAGTAACACGATTTTCAGGTAAGTTACCCATAATCTGTTGAAACATTCGCGTTTTGGCATTTGTGCAACAAATACATTTGTGCACAATGTTCCTTGCCATTGATTTTCCCTTAACAATCCAGACCCTCCGCCTTGCTGTAGCCAATAACTGCTGTGGTCCACAATGATGATTCTCATTATGAATCTTCAGAAGAATAAGCTTTGCGATGTGGTCATTATAAGGCAGAAGAATTGGATGTTTTGCATCATACGCTAGTTCTGAATCTTCAAGACGTCCACCCACTCTTATGATCCCGTCTGAGTCTAAAAATGGACATAAGGTACTTCAAAGTCTTCAGCTCCTCCGCTAAATCATCACTCTGTATCGCGCGGACGATGCACATTGGGTTAAAACATAAGTATGAGGAGGATTAATTAAGATATCACTCAAATTAATTGTAAATCTTTAATTTTTGGCAAAATAAAATAAGCCATATTTAACAATATCTTATGGATAAAAGTAGCGAAAAAAGATATTCATGTGTTTCTTGTGTTGAAAATTTTTTATAACTCATTAAAAAGTATTAAAAAAATCGATAAATGAAAAAATTAAACGACACAAATATAGATTTTTCGATAGCAATTTTTTAGAAAAATAGCCATTATTAGAAAAGGAGCAAAAACGAGCAAAGGGTTTCTTTTGGAATTTGAAGCCTATAATTCGCCACATTAAAATGTGCGATCATTTTCGCTTAATATTGCTTAATAATATACAAAAGATCTACATTTTCTTTGAAACATTACATATTTTGGAGTAATTTTAACCGCATTTTAAAAAGCATTTACCTTTATAGGTAAATACCTGTAGTTTGTGGATCCATTGTAATATGTTGTAATTTTTAAGAGTTTGATGGAGAAATTCGCGGAAAAATATTTGAGTTTTAACTTTTTTCAACTTCTATAAAAATGTACAAAATTTATTGCACTTTGACAGGTAATGACAGCTAAACCAAAGACCGCAGAAAAATGGTTTTTTCATCAAATGAAGCAGAATTTTGGGCTCTTTATGTGGGTACCAAAAATAATACCATGGGATAATTTTGATTTTTTAATTAATCCTTCGTATTGATGGTATCGAACCCTATGGTGATGGTGTAAAGTGTGTCGTCTATTTCCTTCGGAGTGAGAACTTTGTCATTTGAAACTATCTGTTTCTTAGCTCCTATTACGAATCTCAAAACGTATGCTACTGGGCGTTACGAACGAGTTTCTATGGTTGATCTTATAAATAATGTTGGCGATACTGAACGGAACTGCTGCAACCAGAGTCGGACTCTTCTGCTTAAATTCCAAATTCGTTGCATTTGAAATTTTTTTAAATGGTTCTCGCTGACGCATCAAATACATCTCTGAGTTTCGTTGCATTATTTTCAGGACGCAAAACACAATGGTGGGGAATGTAATAGCGAGGTCCACTGATCATTGTTGGATCTAAAGCAGTTATATGACCCAAATCTTCATAGAGTTTCATAAAATCTTTATATTCCTTCTCAAGGGGGCAAGGGGTTTTCTTGAAGCGCCGTTTCAAAGATAGAAGTCTAGAGCGTGCCATCGACTCTGACTCACCAAGTGCCTTGCTATCTTCAGATAGTGGCAACCGAACAACAAAACGGCCGTCTAAATTCCTTGTGATTGTTTGTGAGAAATGCGTTTCACAGGCTTGCTCCGCTACTGTCAGATTGTTATCGGCGGGAACAACTTCAAGTTTCCAAAATCTTTCTACAAGCTCGTTCGTCGTTATGTCCGCTTCGTTAAGTACTACCATCTTCTGGAGTACTACCTTCATGACTTCCACTGGTAATCCATCCCAGCCGTGTATTCCTCAGGATGGGTAAATTGTCTGCCAATCTAATTTCTCCTGATGTTATCAGTTGAAAATAAAATTCTGCTCCCAGCAAGACATCAATCTTCGCTGAGCTGTTCTCGGGTATGGACCATGTGGATTTATTGCGTTGGTTTGGTATGATGTTTGAAAGAACATGTGCTTCCAACCTGGATGAATAACCGCATGTTATTGATTCGAACATTACGTTTATCCGTCGCTTTTGCTTGTTTAGACCTTCCACCAACGCCTTGGATCGACAGACTTGCTGGTTCTAGTTGAATTGATAACCTTCTCGTAAGTCGTTCTGTCACAATGTTAATTTTCGATCCTGAGTCCAAAAGTGCTCTACACTCTCCACATCGTCCGTTGTTCGCTGTTACTTTAATCATTGCGGTACCTAGATGTATACTTACGGGTATCCCCGTCCTGGAACTGTGGGCAGACGCCACAGTTAGAGGCGAAGTCGATACTGAATTAATATTTGATGCTTGTTGTGGTTGATTGGTGGAATTTGAATGTTTTCCATGGTGCAACAAAGAGTTGTGTTTTGAGAAGCACCTAGTACAAGACTTGGAAGTGCATTCCTTCGATTGATGATTTGCCTTGAAACAGTTGACACATAGCTTCTTTCTCTGGACCCATTTCAGTCGGTCCGATAAACTCATTGCAAGGAACTGCTTGCAGTAGAATAGAGGGGACCGGCCTAGCACTTGGTCATCCGTTTAGATGTCGCAGCTGACGAAACTTGCTTCGCCTTCTCCTTGCCGCCAACGGCCTCAAGCGCGAGAAATCTTTTCTGCAAGATCTTTAACAGTTGGTCTATAGTTTGCATTTCTCTAGGATTCTGAAGAGATTGTTCGTATAATATGTGTGTTTGTCTATGTAGTTTTTTGATCAACACATACAACATACAGGAGGATCGGGATCCCAGTTGTCCGTACTGATTCCGATTTTCTTTAATGCAGACAAGCTTTCATTGAGGCCGTCATGGAAATCCCTCAATGATTTTGCATCTGGTGTCAGATTTCCCCAGTTGAATATTCTGTAGAGTATTGCTGACATCAGTACTCTTTTGTTGTCATATCTCTCCTTCAGAGTCTCCCAGGCTGTCGTAAAACTGCTTTCCGTTAACTCTAAGTGGCGGATCAGCCATTCAGCTTCTACGCTGACGTTGGCCTTTAGATATCACATTTTTGTATTGCAGGTAAATACTGCTCGTGGATCATTTTTGATCATTTTCGGGAGTTGTAAATTTGTTTGATTTTGCCGACTTGATTCCTGACCTCCAGATGTGGTCAACATTGCCTTTTTCTTTATCACGTCAAATTCCAGTGACAGATAGTCCTTGCAATCGTAGCCTTCAGCTTCCGGACACTCACACAACTCCCATATTATGAGGTGTGCTTCTTCTACGTTTCTCCAGAGTCTTTCAATTGCAGCCAAAGATTGCTCAAGTGCTTCCGTTGCTGATTCGCTCCTTAGAAGTCTCTTGAGCGACGCCTTCAATGCTCCTTGACGCCTTATAAGCCCTTTAACGTTCCCGTTCCCACCTGAAGTAGACGCTAGAGTTTCTTCTGAAGAGGATCGACCTCTCATTCTATCAGTTGGGAATGGTTTTAATGAGCTTATTTTCGCCTTCAATCTCTTAATGATTTCGTCAACGTCTGACATTGCGGCGCCTAACATTTCTCCAACTGCTTTGTGTAGATTTTATTCTACGTACTCGCCGTTCCCTCCAACGTTGGATTGCTGCGGATAACGTTCTCCGTTTTGTTGAGGGTTTCCCAAAGAGCGTTTAATTCTTGAGATTTGTTCTCGTAGAACTCCAGTGTTCTTTGGTCTTGTGGAGACTTTTTGATGCTGCTGATGGTTCTCTCAATTTCACTTGCCTTCAGCTCTTGCTCAGACTTAAGAGATTGCAAATCTGCCATTATTGAATTATTTTGCTTGGAAAACCTTGGAACCCAAAATTCCACAATAACTTATTACGTCAAATTCCAGTGACAGATAGTCCTTGCAATCGTAGCCTTCAGCTTCCGGACACTCACACAATCATGAGGTGTGCTTCTTCTACGTTTCTCTAGAGTCTTTCAATTGCAGCCAAAGATTGCTCAAGTGCTTCCGTTGCTGATTCGCTCCTTAGAAGTCTCTTGAGCGACGCCTTCAATGCTCCATGACGCCTTATAATCCCTTTAACGTTCCCGTTCCCACCTGAAGTAGACGCTAGAGTTTCTTCTGAAGAGGATCGACCTCTCGTTCTATCAGTTGGGAATGGTTTTAATAAGCCTATTTTCGCCTTCAATCTCTTAATGATTTCGTCAACGTCTGACATTGCGGCGCCGAACATTTCTCCAACTGCTTTGTGTAGATTTTCTTCTACGTACTCGCCGTTCCCTCCAACGCACAGTGGCGCCCGTAGAGCAAACGAGGTTGCAAAAATCAAAATTTTCATGTGCGCCGACGAAGTTTTGAATAAACCCATGTTATAGGAAACTTTTCAACGATTTCAAATATGGTACTCTTAATAATATCACATTTTTAGTATAGAAGATATAACCGTTCAAAGTTGACCGACTTTCGGTTTTCAAAAAACACACAATTTTTAGTCAATTTGTTGCGATTTCAGCTGTAATATCACGAAAAATAGGTAACGAATCGCCTTATTTTTTGTTTGTATTTATTGATGTATTTATTAAATGTATAATGATAAAAAAAAAAATTAACTGTTTGCTTTGTGTTTCTCCTGGTAAAACACTATTTAAAAACTATCCGTTTTTCACTATTTTTCAACTTTGACGGAAAATAAAAAAATCTATATTTTTCTATATTTGCCATATTTTCAAAATATGTTATTTGATTATTCCTTTACATAATCCCAAAGGTTTTATTTGCCTCTAGGCGCCCCTTTGGCTTCTAGAGGTGAAAAAGGTAAAAAAGACGTGGTTCTTGATTGGTAAAAATCAAATCATTAACCCTTCGTCATATACATGTTTCTATAGTCGTAACACATGGGTCAGGCCAGACCAACTGTGTATTCATTTTGTAAAACAATAAAAACAACTCGCGTAAACTTCTGTAACTGGCACTCATGATAGAATTATTGGGAAAATTTGCTGTACGGACAGCATGGGATGCCATCATTTCCAACGTGAAAACCCTTATTTGTCTGAATTCGTGGAAAGAACTAACAATTCTTGGAAAAACAAAATTACGTGATAAAATGCAACAATTGTCATCCAGTCCACACGCATTCGTATTTTTAGAACAAAACATACCTTAGGGAGATGCTTCGTGTACCTGTACACGATGTAATTGGTCACCTGCCCTGCACTTAGGCAGGTAGGCCAGCACTCCACCACACCACGCACAGTCCAACCCCGTTAAGACTCCGCCCACAAGAACCCAAGCGCACACTGGAAAATTCGACCTAATTTACCTGTGACCAAAAAACTTGCGTCATGCACAGCTACTATATAAGTGTAAACAAACCTGATTGTGCTATTATTGACCAACCATCTAACCGCGAGTTATTGAAAACATGGCGTTGAACAATTTAAAATTATTTGAACTGTTTAGAAAGTCAACCACACCAAAGTTTTTCACGGAAGCTGCTTTAGAAGAACTTGATAGCTTATACGGAAATATTGAGAGAAGCGAAATTATAAAAAATAATGTTTATCTGATATATGCAAATATTAAGGCAAAATGGGTGAAATCTAATCGAACCATTCAGAAATTCAACTCCAAATACGAGGACTGGCTTAATGAAGACACCATCCTGGATATATTGGCAGTAGATAAACCCACCACATCAACCAGAGGAGCAAAAGGAAGGCCAAAAAAAGTATTGAGGAGTGTTCAATTTTCACAAGAAAGAGGAAACTTGCCGATGCCACCAATGACTTGACCACGAAGCATTTATCGGAGGCGCTGTCTATTAAATATACAAAGGATAGTGAAAGAGTGAGGTTGCAGATTACAAAATCTGTTGCTGATGCAAGCCCACTGCGACTAAAAAGGATTAAGGAAAGCATTCCCACGCCCACAAACGCACACATTAAAAAGTATGGTTCCGAAGAAGCCTTGGCCTTGTTTATGGACTTACAACTTTCCAAAGAAAAATATGAGATACTACGGGCATCCTTGATGCGACACGGGGCTGACGTTTTACCAGGATACAAGCATATCTTCCCTGCGGTATGTGAAGTCACGAATAGAGTTAGAAAATAATTATAGTTTAGAAATGATTAGTCTTTTAGATATACCTTCTCCTACGAATTGTGACGAATATTTTACAGAAAATTGAAAAATAAATTTAAAAAAGAAGTATTTTTTTTTAATTTGTTGTGTAATAATTTAAAACATAAAACCCTAAAGAAAAAAATAAAAACAATCTAAAAATGTAAAAATAATTTTTTTTAGTTACCATAAAATTGATTTTTCTACAAATTTTAACTTTGATAACCCATAAGTAGGAGCCTACAAAGCGTAGCACCCTTTCCAAACGCTCATTTCATAGGCTGAACAGTTATCTATCATATGCTGTTTAAACTGTTCAATTATCTTATTCGGTTCAAAAGATATGATTTTTGCAACGAAAAAACTCAAATGGCGCCACTGTGCAACGTTGGATTGCTGCGGATAACGTTCTCCGTTTTGTTTAGGGTTCCCAAAGAGCGTTTAATTCTTGAGATTTGTTTTCGTAGAACTCCAGTGTTCTTTGGTCTTGTGGAGACTTTTTGATGCTGCTGATGGTTCTCTCAATTTCACTTGCCTTCAGCTCTTGCTCAGACCTAAGAGATTGCAAATCAGCCATTATTGAATTATTTTGCTTGAAAACCCTTGGAACCCAAAATTTCACAATAACGACTCGAAGAACCCTTTCGGAATGATTGACTTCACGAACACAGGATTAGAAGGACGAAGGACCTCTCGAACACAGGATTTCAAAGACGAAGGGCTTAAGGACGAGTACTTCAAGGACGAAGGACCTTCCAGGACTTCAAGACGAAGGAACACAGGACTTCAAGGACGGAGGACCTCTCGAAACCGGATTTCAAGGACGGAGGACATCTCGAACACAGGCATACGAAGGACTTCTCGAACGCAGGATTTGATGGACGAAGGACTTCAAGAACAGAGGACCTTAAGGACGCAGGACCTCTCGAACACTGGATTTCAAGGAAGAAGGACCTCTCGAACACCGGACTTCAAAGACGAATTAAATTTTCGTTTAAAATTTAATTGTATCTGCATTTTTTTCATAAACATTAATTAAAATAAAATAATGCTGTTTTCTTTTGTGCCATAAAATGTTAAATTTTTCTGTCCTTCGCCCCAAAAACGTCTTTTTGTTTCGTTTGTGAAAAAATGCTGCACTGCGAATGGGTTTCGTTTTCTTTTGTAGAAAATGTCGCACTCGCACTGTGCAAAAATGGTACATTTTCAGCCCAGTATTAAATCAAAGGGGAGCGCTGCCTACAGAACAGATGTTTTTGCAGCACCAATAAAATAACATAAATGTTCCGAAAACCGACCGCAATAATCAACACCCGTTTTCAGAAAGCGCCGGCATGGAGTAACACGATTTTCAGGTAAGTTACCCATAATCTGTTGAAACATTCGCGTTTTGGCATTTGTGCAACAAATACATTTGTGCACAATGTTCCTTGCCATTGATTTTCCCTTAACAATCCAGACCCTCCGCCTTGCTGTAGCCAATAACTGCTGTGGTCCACAATGATGATTCTCATTATGAATCTTCAGAAGAATAAGCTTTGCGATGTGGTCATTATAAGGCAGAAGAATTGGATGTTTTGCATCATACGCTAGTTCTGAATCTTCAAGACGTCCACCCACTCTTATGATCCCGTCTGAGTCTAAAAATGGACATAAGGTACTTCCTCCGCTAAATCATCACTCTGTATCGCGCGGACGATGCACATTGGGTTAAAACATAAGTATGAGGAGGATTAATTAAGATATCACTCAAATTAATTGTAAATCTTTAATTTTTGGCAAAATAAAATAAGCCATATTTAACAATATCTTATGGATAAAAGTAGCGAAAAAGATATTCATGTGTTTCTTGTGTTGAAAATTTTTTATAACTCATTAAAAAGTATTAAAAAAATCGATAAATGAAAAAATTAAACGACACAAATATAGATTTTTCGATAGCAATTTTTTAGAAAAATAGCCATTATTAGAAAAGGAGCAAAAACGAGCAAAGGGTTTCTTTTGGAATTTGAAGCCTATAATTCGCCACATTAAAATGTGCGATCATTTTCGCTTAATATTGCTTAATAATATACAAAAGATCTACATTTTCTTTGAAACATTACATATTTTGGAGTAATTTTAACCGCATTTTAAAAAGCATTTACCTTTATAGGTAAATACCTGTAGTTTGTGGATCCATTGTAATATGTTGTAATTTTTAAGAGTTTGATGGAGAAATTCGCGGAAAAATATTTGAGTTTTAACTTTTTTCAACTTCTATAAAAATGTACAAAATTTATTGCACTTTGACAGGTAATGACAGCTAAACCAAAGACCGCAGAAAAATGGTTTTTTCATCAAATGAAGCAGAATTTTGGGCTCTTTATGTGGGTACCAAAAATAATACCATGGGATAATTTTGATTTTTTAATTAATCCTTCGTATTGATGGTATCGAACCCTATGGTGATGGTGTAAAGTGTGTCGTCTATTTCCTTCGGAGTGAGAACTTTGTCATTTGAAACTATCTGTTTCTTAGCTCCTATTACGAATCTCAAAACGTATGCTACTGGGCGTTACGAACGAGTTTCTATGGTTGATCTTATAAATAATGTTGGCGATACTGAACGGAACTGCTGCAACCAGAGTCGGACTCTTCTGCTTAAATTCCAAATTCGTTGCATTTGAAATTTTTTTAAATGGTTCTCGCTGACGCATCAAATACATCTCTGAGTTTCGTTGCATTATTTTCAGGACGCAAAACACAATGGTGGGGAATGTAATAGCGATGTCCACTGATCATTTTTGGATCTAAAGCAGTTATATGACCCAAATCTTCATAGAGTTTCATAAAATCTTTATATTCCTTCTCAAGGGGGCAAGGGGTTTTCTTGAAGCGCCGTTTCAAAGATAGAAGTCTAGAGCGTGCCATCGACTCTGACTCACCAAGTGCCTTGCTATCTTCAGATAGTGGCAACCGAACAACAAAACGGCCGTCTAAATTCCTTGTGATTGTTTGTGAGAAATGCGTTTCACAGGCTTGCTCCGCTACTGTCAGATTGTTATCGGCGGGAACAACTTCAAGTTTCCAAAATCTTTCTACAAGCTCGTTCGTCGTTATGTCCGCTTCGTTAAGTACTACCATCTTCTGGAGTACTACCTTCATGACTTCCACTGGTAATCCATCCCAGCCGTGTATTCCTCAGGATGGGTAAATTGTCTGCCAATCTAATTTCTCCTGATGTTATCAGTTGAAAATAAAATTCTGCTCCCAGCAAGACATCAATCTTCGCTGAGCTGTTCTCGGGTATGGACCATGTGGATTTATTGCGTTGGTTTGGTATGATGTTTGAAAGAACATGTGCTTCCAACCTGGATGAATAACCGCATGTTATTGATTCGAACATTACGTTTATCCGTCGCTTTTGCTTGTTTAGACCTTCCACCAACGCCTTGGATCGACAGACTTGCTGGTTCTAGTTGAATTGATAACCTTCTCGTAAGTCGTTCTGTCACAATGTTAATTTTCGATCCTGAGTCCAAAAGTGCTCTACACTCTCCACATCGTCCGTTGTTCGCTGTTACTTTAATCATTGCGGTACCTAGATGTATACTTACGGGTATCCCCGTCCTGGAACTGTGGGCAGACGCCACAGTTAGAGGCGAAGTCGATACTGAATTAATATTTGATGCTTGTTGTGGTTGATTGGTGGAATTTGAATGTTTTCCATGGTGCAACAAAGAGTTGTGTTTTGAGAAGCACCTAGTACAAGACTTGGAAGTGCATTCCTTCGATTGATGATTTGCCTTGAAACAGTTGACACATAGCTTCTTTCTCTGGACCCATTTCAGTCGGTCCGATAAACTCATTGCAAGGAACTGCTTGCAGTAGAATAGAGGGGACCGGCCTAGCACTTGGTCATCCGTTTAGATGTCGCAGCTGACGAAACTTGCTTCGCCTTCTCCTTGCCGCCAACGGCCTCAAGCGCGAGAAATCTTTTCTGCAAGATCTTTAACAGTTGGTCTATAGTTTGCATTTCTCTAGGATTCTGAAGAGATTGTTCGTATAATATGTGTGTTTGTCTATGTAGTTTTTTGATCAACACATACAGGAGGATCGGGATCCCAGTTGTCCGTACTGATTCCGATTTTCTTTAATGCAGACAAGCTTTCATTGAGGCCGTCATGGAAATCCCTCAATGATTTTGCATCTGGTGTCAGATTTCCCCAGTTGAATATTCTGTAGAGTATTGCTGACATCAGTACTCTTTTGTTGTCATATCTCTCCTTCAGAGTCTCCCAGGCTGTCGTAAAACTGCTTTCCGTTAACTCTAAGTGGCGGATCAGCCATTCAGCTTCTACGCTGACGTTGGCCTTTAGATATCACATTTTTGTATTGCAGGTAAATACTGCTCGTGGATCATTTTTGATCATTTTCGGGAGTTGTAAATTTGTTTGATTTTGCCGACTTGATTCCTGACCTCCAGATGTGGTCAACATTGCCTTTTTCTTTATCACGTCAAATTCCAGTGACAGATAGTCCTTGCAATCGTAGCCTTCAGCTTCCGGACACTCACACAACTCCCATATTATGAGGTGTGCTTCTTCTACGTTTCTCCAGAGTCTTTCAATTGCAGCCAAAGATTGCTCAAGTGCTTCCGTTGCTGATTCGCTCCTTAGAAGTCTCTTGAGCGACGCCTTCAATGCTCCTTGACGCCTTATAAGCCCTTTAACGTTCCCGTTCCCACCTGAAGTAGACGCTAGAGTTTCTTCTGAAGAGGATCGACCTCTCATTCTATCAGTTGGGAATGGTTTTAATGAGCTTATTTTCGCCTTCAATCTCTTAATGATTTCGTCAACGTCTGACATTGCGGCGCCTAACATTTCTCCAACTGCTTTGTGTAGATTTTATTCTACGTACTCGCCGTTCCCTCCAACGTTGGATTGCTGCGGATAACGTTCTCCGTTTTGTTGAGGGTTTCCCAAAGAGCGTTTAATTCTTGAGATTTGTTCTCGTAGAACTCCAGTGTTCTTTGGTCTTGTGGAGACTTTTTGATGCTGCTGATGGTTCTCTCAATTTCACTTGCCTTCAGCTCTTGCTCAGACTTAAGAGATTGCAAATCTGCCATTATTGAATTATTTTGCTTGGAAAACCTTGGAACCCAAAATTCCACAATAACTTATTACGTCAAATTCCAGTGACAGATAGTCCTTGCAATCGTAGCCTTCAGCTTCCGGACACTCACACAATCATGAGGTGTGCTTCTTCTACGTTTCTCTAGAGTCTTTCAATTGCAGCCAAAGATTGCTCAAGTGCTTCCGTTGCTGATTCGCTCCTTAGAAGTCTCTTGAGCGACGCCTTCAATGCTCCATGACGCCTTATAATCCCTTTAACGTTCCCGTTCCCACCTGAAGTAGACGCTAGAGTTTCTTCTGAAGAGGATCGACCTCTCGTTCTATCAGTTGGGAATGGTTTTAATAAGCCTATTTTCGCCTTCAATCTCTTAATGATTTCGTCAACGTCTGACATTGCGGCGCCGAACATTTCTCCAACTGCTTTGTGTAGATTTTCTTCTACGTACTCGCCGTTCCCTCCAACGCACAGTGGCGCCCGTAGAGCAAACGAGGTTGCAAAAATCAAAATTTTCATGTGCGCCGACGAAGTTTTGAATAAACCCATGTTATAGGAAACTTTTCAACGATTTCAAATATGGTACTCTTAATAATATCACATTTTTAGTTTAGAAGATATAACCGTTCAAAGTTGACCGACTTTCGGTTTTCAAAAAACACACAATTTTTAGTCAATTTGTTGCGATTTCAGCTGTAATATCACGAAAAATAGGTAACGAATCGCCTTATTTTTTGTTTGTATTTATTGATGTATTTATTAAATGTATAATGATAAAAAAAAAATTAACTGTTTGCTTTGTGTTTCTCCTGGTAAAACACTATTTAAAAACTATCCTATTTCACTATTTTTCAACTTTGACGGAAAATAAAAAAAATCTATATTTTTCTATATTTGCCATATTTTCAAAATATGTTATTTGATTATTCCTTTACATAATCCCAAAGGTTTTATTTGCCTCTAGGCGCCCCTTTGGCTTCTAGAGGTGAAAAAGGTAAAAAAAGACGTGGTTCTTGATTGGCAAAAATCAAATCATTAACCCTTCGTCATATACATGTTTCTATAGTCGTAACACATGGGTCAGGCCAGACCAACTGTGTATTCATTTTGTAAAACAATAAAAACAACTCGCGTAAACTTCTGTAACTGGCACTCATGATAGAATTATTGGGAAAATTTGCTGTACGGACAGCATGGGATGCCATCATTTCCAACGTGAAAACCCTTATTTGTCTGAATTCGTGGAAAGAACTAACAATTCTTGGAAAAACAAAATTACGTGATAAAATGCAACAATTGTCATCCAGTCCACACGCATTCGTATTTTTAGAACAAAACATACCTTAGGGAGATGCTTCGTGTACCTGTACACGATGTAATTGGTCACCTGCCCTGCACTTAGGCAGGTAGGCCAGCACTCCACCACACCACGCACAGTCCAACCCCGTTAAGACTCCGCCCACAAGAACCCAAGCGCACACTGGAAAATTCGACCTAATTTACCTGTGACCAAAAAACTTGCGTCATGCACAGCTACTATATAAGTGTAAACAAACCTGATTGTGCTATTATTGACCAACCATCTAACCGCGAGTTATTGAAAACATGGCGTTGAACAATTTAAAATTATTTGAACTGTTTAGAAAGTCAACCACACCAAAGTTTTTCACGGAAGCTGCTTTAGAAGAACTTGATAGCTTATACGGAAATATTGAGAGAAGCGAAATTATAAAAAATAATTTTTATCTGATATATGCAAATATTAAGGCAAAATGGGTGAAATCTAATCGAACCATTCAGAAATTCAACTCCAAATACGAGGACTGGCTTAATGAAGACACCATCCTGGATATATTGGCAGTAGATAAACCCACCACATCAACCAGAGGAGCAAAAGGAAGGCCAAAAAAAGTATTGAGGAGTGTTCAATTTTCACAAGAAAGAGGAAACTTGCCGATGCCACCAATGACTTGACCACGAAGCATTTATCGGAGGCGCTGTCTATTAAATATACAAAGGATAGTGAAAGAGTGAGGTTGCAGATTACAAAATCTGTTGCTGATGCAAGCCCACTGCGACTAAAAAGGATTAAGGAAAGCATTCCCACGCCCACAAACGCACACATTAAAAAGTATGGTTCCGAAGAAGCCTTGGCCTTGTTTATGGACTTACAACTTTCCAAAGAAAAATATGAGATACTACGGGCATCCTTGATGCGACACGGGGCTGACGTTTTACCAGGATACAAGCATATCTTCCCTGCGGTATGTGAAGTCACGAATAGAGTTAGAAAATAATTATAGTTTAGAAATGATTAGTCTTTTAGATATACCTTCTCCTACGAATTGTGACGAATATTTTACAGAAAATTGAAAAATAAATTTAAAAAAGAAGTATTTTTTTTTAATTTGTTGTGTAATAATTTAAAACATAAAACCCTAAAGAAAAAAATAAAAACAATCTAAAAATGTAAAAATAATTTTTTTTAGTTACCATAAAATTGATTTTTCTACAAATTTTAACTTTGATAACCCATAAGTAGGAGCCTACAAAGCGTAGCACCCTTTCCAAACGCTCATTTCATAGGCTGAACAGTTATCTATCATATGCTGTTTAAACTGTTCAATTATCTTATTCGGTTCAAAAGATATGATTTTTGCAACGAAAAAACTCAAATGGCGCCACTGTGCAACGTTGGATTGCTGCGGATAACGTTCTCCGTTTTGTTTAGGGTTCCCAAAGAGCGTTTAATTCTTGAGATTTGTTTTCGTAGAACTCCAGTGTTCTTTGGTCTTGTGGAGACTTTTTGATGCTGCTGATGGTTCTCTCAATTTCACTTGCCTTCAGCTCTTGCTCAGACCTAAGAGATTGCAAATCAGCCATTATTGAATTATTTTGCTTGAAAACCCTTGGAACCCAAAATTTCACAATAACGACTCGAAGAACCCTTTCGGAATGATTGACTTCACGAACACAGGATTAGAAGGACGAAGGACCTCTCGAACACAGGATTTCAAAGACGAAGGGCTTAAGGACGAGTACTTCAAGGACGAAGGACCTTCCAGGACTTCAAGACGAAGGAACACAGGACTTCAAGGACGGAGGACCTCTCGAACGCAGGATTTGATGGACGAAGGACTTCAAGAACAGAGGACCTTAAGGACGCAGGACCTCTCGAACACTGGATTTCAAGGAAGAAGGACCTCTCGAACACCGGACTTCAAAGACGAATTAAATTTTCGTTTAAAATTTAATTGTATCTGCATTTTTTTCATAAACATTAATTAAAATAAAATAATGCTGTTTTCTTTTGTGCCATAAAATGTTAAATTTTTCTGTCCTTCGCCCCAAAAACGTCTTTTTGTTTCGTTTGTGAAAAAATGCTGCACTGCGAATGGGTTTCGTTTTCTTTTGTAGAAAATGTCGCACTCGCACTGTGCAAAAATGGTACATTTTCAGCCCAGTATTAAATCAAAGGGGAGCGCTGCCTACAGAACAGATGTTTTTGCAGCACCAATAAAATAACCTAAATAGCAGTGTAAAAGCAGAGTTAGGAGACGAAGCGGCGCAAATGGGCGGCGCGCTGCCGCCGACCTTTTTAATTATTGCGCCGCCGCAGATACAATTGGTGCAAATCGGCTTGAACTCAGCCACCAATAAAAGATACTCTCTAATCGACAAAGAATATTCTTCCAATTATCGAAATCACTCACTTTGACACTTAAAGAAATTTTAGAATTCTCTGAAATACTACAATTTACAATTTCATTACTTAACAATGACGCAAAAGAACATGACCAATTTCTTTACCAAGAGTAATGATGAAATTATGATTGATGACACGGTTGACGGTTGGTAGCAATCTACCAAGGTTTATTGTCCAAGAAAAATCTGGCATTGAAGCAGCTAAAATAGCTATTTCTTGCGGAACTGAAAGTGAATACTGGGATAACTTTCGACATTTGTACAATTCTGATAAATGTAATATTTAATCAGATTAATTAAATATAAAACGTTATCTACAAAGGGTCAAAGCATAATCACAAAGCTAATGCCAAATTTCCTCCATTTGGCCCTCTTTCGGACTTTCTTACTTTAACTAATTGAACTTCCTTTTCGTTAAATTGAATGCATACGAGTATAACGTTTTCTAAAAAGATACATCTCAACAAAACTATGTAGCAGCAAATCAAAATTATGAATAATACAATCAATCTCATCCAAGTTCGAAGAAAACAAAACGAAATGCCAGCGCCGCCGTTTTTGCTGTTTGGTCAGCTTAGCCGATCGCCGCCGATAACCAAAAAACTTCCGCCGCGCCGATCATTTTGTCTGGGCTTCAAAATCTGTGTCAAAGTATTTTTCCCAATGAAGATGTTTTATTTAGGAATTAAAAGGTTGCTTTTTTGTGTTCGGTTCTGGCCAGTAAAAATGCAACAGTACAAGAGGGTGTTGGCGACATTTTTAAAATGTTGCCCTCTGACAGGGTAACATCGTTTTTAAGAAAAATAGGCCGTGAGGGTGTTTATTAAAGGTCATTCTTAAGAAGATAATGCATATTTATCTTATGTAAGAGTATTTTATTAAATGCGCAAAAACTATTCATCAGGAAAATTTCCTAAGTTACTGCAAATGATTCAATGAAATATTCAATTTAAACAATTTTATTTAAAAAGTTTGTTTGGAAAGCGGCTTAATTACATTGACCATTGAAAAAACGGGTTAATACACTGAGCCAAAAATCCTTATAAAGGGTCCGCCAAATAACTTTTTTTTTGAAAATGCTATAAAAAAACTACTGAATATTTTCTCAAATTTCTTTTTTTATTTGAAAGTACAATCCTTCCGGTTAATAATGAAAAATAATTTCATTCAAATGGCTGCCTCGGCTGGCCATGCAGTAGCCTACACGATCGGTCCAATTTTTAAGCACATTATCGATTGTGTGCAGCTGTATTTCACCAATGGCTTCACGAATATTGTCCTTTAAAGCGTCAATTGTCTCTGGCTTGTCGGCGTAACACTTATCTTTGAGGGCACCCCACAAATAAAAGTCCAACGGTGTCAAATCGCAGCCCCGAGGTGGCCAAACGACATCAGCTCTGCGGCTGATAATGCGATCTTCAAGAACAGGGCGCAAAACATTGAGTGTAGCTTCGGCTGTGAGGCACGTAGCGCCGTCCTGTTGAAAACAAATGTTGCCAATATCCTCCTCTTCAATTTTTGTGAACAAAAATTCCTTCAACATGGCCCGATAACGATCGCCATTGACTGTAACGACCACTCCTTGCTCATTTTCGAAGAAAAATGGCCCAATTATGCCTCTGGACCAAAATCCGCACCAGCAGTGACTCGTTTTGGGTGTATCGGCTTTTCAATGTATGCGTGCGGGTTTTCTGTGCCCCAAATGCGACAATTTTGCTTGTTTACATACCCGCCAAGATCAAAATAAAAAAATCTAAATCAAATTAAAATCCAAAATGAAAAAAAAAATTTAAAATCAAAATTTTCAAAGTTTCAGCGTTGTTCAAGCGTATACACAAACATATTCGTTCAGCGGAAAGATAACACTAATTATCTGTCAAATCAGACATGAGCTAAGTGTTACCATTCACAAAATAAGCACTAGTTGAAAAAAACGTTAGATGGCGGACCCTTTATAAGGTTAACTTAACAATATATAAAAATTATTTGGAGTCTACGTTATAACATTTCATAGTTAATTTATTGAAACAATGCATGTTCAATTTAACAATGAAATTGTTAATATTATTAACAACTCGTATGAAGATTGTTATTGAAACCTTTTTTATTGTTTATTTAACTATTTAGTGGTTACTTCCTGTAACCAGAAGCATAGTTGTTTTAATATTAAATAAAACAAGAAAAATTTAACTTTTCGCAAGTTTATTTTTTATTTTATGTACGAGAATATATGTACATATATATATGTATAAGAAACACCTGAAAAGAAAAAAACAAAAATATCAGAACATATAAGTATAAATGTAAAAAAAATGGTGCACTTCTAAGAAGATCTTTTGACTTTTTACCTAAAATCTTTGGTTCAAAGGACATAACCATTTACCGATGGGCTGATCTGATGGAAAAATCTGCTCTGTGACTATAAGTTAAATGCCTACGTTTCTGTGCTTGACCAACATGTGATCAGTCCCCGCTCAAGTCCCCGTCCACGTAAACTCCCTGAATCTTTCGATTATTAAGGGCCCAGGATGGTTAGTCACTGGGTACTGAGCTTAGTCCGATCTTACGGCAAACTTATAGGAGAGAGGAGATTAATAACAAAGGCAATCAGATAGAAAGCCGATGTCCCACCAAAATCATAATCGGAACAGATACTCGTATAAAAATCAAGGATTGGCCAAGTCAAAGGAAGATTTCTTCCCCGAACGAACAGCCAACGAAATAGAAACAACTGGGAAGAAAAAGACAAAAACATTAGAAACTATTCGTTTATATGTATGTATGTAGGTATTTAGATAGCACTTCTAACAAAATATGTATGTATGTATGTACATTTTACAGTGTCAACTTCGCACAACAAAAACTACTAACATATGTATGTACGGCGTAGCAGCCACAAGTGTGCAAACGAAAAGACGAGATGAACACATACCCACACGCACATATCCACACGCATACATCACTTCTCTCCGTATGTTTGCTTGCCGCTGCATATACTTGTGTACATACATTGTTGTTGGTTGTTTTTTTCATGCACCGTTAATGCGACAGCGTGTACATATTTTTTCCACTTTTAACCGCGGAATTCCACAATGTTATGGCACAATCACAAAAATAATAGTAATATTACTATATAAATAAACTATTTTATTATTTCATTTTTTAAATACACATATGTACATACATAATTACTTATGAATGTAGTTCTTTAAAAAATGTTTTTTTACTTACCGTTATACCAAGAGCTTCGGAAGCTTCCGACACTAGCACTAGTCCCATCGACTATTCAACACCAACTGAACTCCCGCGCTCCATCAAGCACCGAAGCTAGCATTTGGTGGTGTTTTGAATGAGCGAGATAAATTCTCTTATGACGACAGTCGCATTCGTTTCAACTTCGTGTAACTTAAGGCCGGGTTAGGCATACGTAACCGTAATTTATCTTTACCGTTGCCGTAACGTTGCCCGTTTGAGCGATTAGCCAACGTTGAGATAACGAGTCATATGTTCTGACAACAACAACACATAAGTAAACAAAAAAGCCGCGATTTCTTTTTGTTTAGGTTTATTAAAAATGAAGTTAAAAAGAATATTTATAAATTTGCGTTTTTTAAATCTGTGCAGAATTTACAATAAAAGTAAATCAATAAAATATCGTCCGATAAAAAGATGGGGTGGACGTCCTATAAACAATGACTTGACGAAAGCCGGATACTAGAATGCCTATGGCAGTTTTTAGTTTGTTATTAACATTAATAAAAGAGAGAGACTAGCAATAACACCACTGTATGTCAAATATTGCTTTATCCTATGATTCCAAGTTGAGAAATATTAACATTCTATTCTTTAAAATTGTAGATATTTGGGTCACGGTTGTTTCATACAATCGATTGCATGGAGTCACAAGCTGGGGAAAACAACAATTCGAAATATTATTTTAGAACGCAGTGAAGTTTTGTGGCGCTTGCTTTCGCCGATTTATTTAAGTGAACAAACTACACAGCAGTATAAACACATTGCCAATGATTTTCAACGAATGTGGGATATGCCGAATTGTGTGGGAATCTGCGATGCTAACTATACATTCATATCAGTTAATGTAGGAAGTTATGGCAGCCAACACGATGGGGGTATGTCCATTAAACTTTTATTTAATTATAATCTATTTTAATACAAACAATTTCCATTTCTTAATCTAATTTAAATACAGCTATATTCCAGTACTCTCCGTTTGGCCAATCAGTTATTTTAGGTACAGTACCTGTACCTCCTAGTAAACCATTATCGTCAGCATCCTCTAAAGCCTTTCATCATTTTTTATTGGCGATGGGGCGTTTCCCCTGAGGAATATCCTTGGTCAAAGTCAACAACTATAGACGAGCTCAGATACAACACCCAACGCGAAATTGTCAACGTTCCGGTCGAAATGTCGCTGTTGACGGGCTCGTGGTGGTCATATGACCGAAATTGAATTTCATTCTTAAAATATAACATTTGCACTACACCTGGAATAAATTTGAACTCAATATCTTAAATATTCTGTGTTTTATTAATACTTTACTTTCCATTGAAGAGGGACTCAGCCAAATCCAATCTAATCTCTATCTATAAATAAGTCCACGTTTGTAAAGACGCTTATATTGCTGTCAAATTCACCCACAATGAAGAAGATTGGCGCAATGGTCTCGTACTGTCGCCAAAAGAATCCTGAAGCAGATTATAAATTTAATTTTTAATGAAGTCAGCCGCGATCTTCATTATCCTATATGCTGGATTATATTTATTGTATAAATACTCGTGCAACTGCACCAATGAAATCAAATATTCGTCTTTCATGTTTATTTGCACTTTTAAACAATAAATAATTAATAAATTATTTTCTTTACTTTTCTCGGTGAACATACAATTGTAATTGTAAACAACATGTGTATCAGCTGTTGTCAAATTGTACGTAAACGGAACGTCCAATTCTGATTTCAACAGATTCAGCCGTCCGTTTACGTTTCGTTTCCGTTGGCTAATCGTTTACATCGACTGCCATACGACAGATTGAATCAGCTGATACGTTACGCTACGGGGTCGTTACGGTTAAGTTTGCCTAACTGGGCCTTTAATACTGAACTTCGTCAAACACAAAGCAGTTGAAAAACGTCGACCACAACAGAGCAGAATGATCTTTGAATTGTTGTTTATCTCGCACATTTTTCTGCCTCTGTCTCAAAAAAACTATAATGTTAACTAACCATTTGTCATGTACATTTCTCCTTATGTAAGGTTATTCTGTCTTCGTAATGAAACATTTACCATTTAAAAATATAACCAGACACATGGCTAAACAATCATTGTATTTTCGGCTCTGTGTAGGACTTAAAACCGAACAACTTTACACCATACATAACCTTTAAAGTCTTGTTGTGAGCTGTATATTAATATTGTAATTCTATTATTCACACAGATTTTTGAACGAAAAGAAACACAAAAGCCTTTATATCTCGTTTTAACAATAAATGGATTTACGCCACTTTCAAAAACAATCCCTTAATTTCCAGAAATAATTTTACATTTTATGTTATTTATACTCTGTTAGCAGTTATTTTTAATAAATATTTACTTTTAATTAAAATAAATGTGTTTTCCTAATTCCACAATTTGGCAATAATTTTTATTACATGTTTATAATATTAAATGTTAACGTTTCTAAAAATTGTTATTTATTGTCTCTTCCAGTGTTATAAAAACTGTTAATCTTACTTTGTTCGTCCACTTTTTTTTGCGTTCGCGCATAAATCCTTCATAATTGTGTGTGGTATCAAAAAAAGGATATGGTACAAACTTTATATAAAACCAGTAAGGAAAGGCTAAAGTCGGACGGGACCGACTATATAATACCCTACACCACTCTCGTAACATTGAATAACTCTGAAATATAAATTTTGTAATTCATGTATAAATTGTTTACATAAATTTACTTTTGGGACATTTTATACTTAAATAATACCCTGTACCACAGTGTGGTGTAGGGTATAAAAACGATTGTAAAATACAGCTTCTACAGGAGTAAAGAGCCAAATCGGATGAAACATATATATGGGAGCTATAGCTAAATCTTAACCGATTTTCTTCAAATTCGGCAATGTTAGTCCATGGATCAAGAAACTCTACCATTCTAAATTTCAAAATGATTGGATGTAAAATACAGCTTCTACAGGTCTAAAGAGCAAAATCGGACGAAACATATATATGGGAGCTATATCTAAATCTGAACCGATTTCAACCAAATTCAATATGGATCTTTACAGCTGCGAAATACTCTAAACTGCAATATTTCAGAACGATCGGTGTGAAATTGCGACCTGTAGTCGACGAACAACTTTACATGGACAGACGGACGGACAGACATGGTTAAATCGACTCAGCTAGTGATTCTGAGTCGATCGGTATACTTTAAGGTGGGTCTTGCTGTGTTATTTTCAGGTGTTACAAACATCTGCCGTGAAACAAACTTATAATACCCTGTACCACAGTGTGGTGTAGGGTATAAATAGTACTTTTCGCAACCAAATGGTACTAAATTTTTATTTTATTAAAAAGCTATAAAAATATAAAGTTATAAAATAAATCACATTTAATTCTAGTTTCATAAAAATAGTAAGCAAACAATAAACATTTGAATAACAATATTATTATAAGTTATATTTTACTGCATAAAAACATTTTAAAGTCACTGAGGACCGGAAATTCAAATTATTTCTAACTTATGAGATCATTAGATATATTTGTAAATATAAAGATGCATTTCACTAGACCTTAATAAGTCATTTACTTTTATTATGTTTGAAACCATTTTGAACATTAAGGCTATTTCTAGTTTTGGTCTTTATTATATTTTGCACAGAAAATATTCTTTCAACATTAACTCTCTCCTCATCCAAAATCTAGCATCCTCAAATCGCACCTCTGAATGAATTTATATTATTCATAATTTGTAAAAAGAATGACAAGAAAAGAAATATGTCAACATTTCTGGATCTAAAATTGAATTGATTTTTTTTTCGTTTTTTTGTCAATTAAACTAAAAAAGTACTTTAAAGGTTCCCATTGCTCAAAAAATCTATCCACAACCTCCTGTCACGAAAGCCACATAGTTGAAGCATACTTAAAAATGACATGAGAAGCAGTTCCAAAATATTCCTAAAATTGAATTAACTTTTTTCTTCGATTGGAGCTGTTGCAAAAATAGTATTCAATTTCTTTTATGAATTTTTCTATATTTGTTGGCATACAAGAATATGCTGAAATCAAAACTATGGCACCAACAGCTTTAATCTCGCCTTTACATCACTTATAAGACCCATCATTACGTTACAATATCCAGCTGCAAAGCCTAACATATTTTTACGGTATATCGTTAGCGATCAATACTCCTAGATTTAGGCAGGGCTGCGGAGTCGAGCTAAAACTACTCGACTCCCGGTGTCGGATTTTAAAATGATTCGACTCCGACTCCGGCAGTTAAATAACATTAATTTCTGAAATAATATTTCAACTAAGGTGTGAGTTCGTTTTATTGAAAATAAGATATAGCTTCGTTAAAACCCCACAAAAACAGTATGTATTCAATACCTGTAATTAAATAAAATTGTATTATTTATTTATCGACGCTTGACTTGCAATTAATAAGACAATTCTTTCAAAATGGAATCATGATAAAAAATTCAACAATCACTGAATTTGTTTTAATATACCGCAATTTTTGGAAATTAGATTCTCTTCAGGAGAGCCCGGACTTAAGTCCTACGGACATTACGCCCAAAACCATTTTGGGACTTATGTACTTCAGTATAAGTGGACATAATTCCCAAAAATGGTTGGGCGTAATGTCCGCAGAGCGTTTTCGGACATAACACCCAAAAAACGCGGACATAACACCCAATGTATATTGGGACTTATATCCTTAATAAATAGCGGTCATAACACCCAAAGTAACGGAAATGCAACTCAATTAGTTGTTTATAATAACATACAATCGTCGTTAAATATCGTTAAATAAATCGTCACTATATGATGGTTGCGATATTTCCGGTAGTCCCAAGCTTTGGATCTATATTTCTCAAAATAGACATGTAAGCTTTCAAATTTTTAACATATAAAATAAATCATAGATTAAAAAAGAAATCATTGAAATTAAAAAAGAAATCATTGTCCTAATTTCAATGAATAGTTTTTTAAATAGCACGATTCAAAAAATATTCTTCTGCGGCGTTTTCTATGTTCTTCAAATTTTATATCGTTTCATCTGTGATAAAAACATTGATGTTAATTACTTATTCCTAGGTTTTCCCTTTTGCGTTCATACTCATGGCCAATACAAAACATAAATCTTATGAGCATATCCTACATTTTTAGACTCAAATATTTTTAAAATTAAACCAAAAACTTTTATCTATGAGTAGAGAAAATAGAATTTTGAAACCACGCAGACGTGGAAAAATTTGTTGTCGGTGTTTTGACGAAATTAATTAAAAATGTTAAGAACCTGATATATATAATCACATTAAGTCCATTCTGCAGGTAGATTGTAGGAAGCGCTGAAGAATTTTTCATTTAAATTAATTTATGATGATATAGAGCAATATACATATATTGTCAAATGTATTATTTTCATATTAAAAATATATATTCCTTTACTTAAACTAAATTATACTTTTGGAATAAAATTGTATTTCCCTAAAAAATATGAAACAAAATATTTATGTAAATTAGTAAAAAGGACATAACACCCATTGGGCGTTAGTCCTATCGATAAGGACATAACCAAAAACCCAAAATCGTTTTGGGAGTTATGTCCGTTGGTAGTTATGTCACGGCGCCCTCTTCCGTCAACCAGTTTGTTCATTAGTTATTATACCTACCTACCGAAGGTGGGTCACCTTAAAATGTATCGTACTCGATATCGAATGCCGTGATTTAAAATTTTGCGTAAAATTTTCGATGCACCGGAGTCTAAACAGAATCAGAAACAATGGCGGCGCTAAAAAATGATAATACAAATTATATGCCAGTGTCAAGCCGAAAAAAGGACTTAATTCCTAGTGGGGGTACCAAAGTATTTTTAGAGATGAAAACGTACTGAAAAAAGTAACAAGTACTAACTTTTTCATCCCTGCTTCACCATAAATGGCATACAGCCAAAATAACTAAGGCACACAATCCCCATTTCTTTCCCTTAACATCAAGCCATAGCCACATACATACATACACAAATATGAAATCTATACACACAAAATCTATATATTTAGGAATGTTTTTTTTTTTAATTCCTTTGTTGCGGTTGCTAAGATATTTACCAATCAATTTATGTCCACATTTTACTTTTATTTGTTTCAGATATGTATTTCCAACAATGTTTTCATTTAGCAAAAATAACTGTTAACAGGCTACAATAATAAAATTATTTTCGGTACAATATGGAAAGTACAATATATTCGCAAAAAAAATTACACTTTTTTATGCACGTATACTTACATATTTCCAGCAATTTCGGTTTATCACAATCCGCGTCCCAAAAACACACAACAGTTTCCCTCTATCGCTTCTAAATAACTGACGATTTAAAAGAAAACGAACAACAGAATTATTCTCTATTTTCAGAGAGCTCTTCTAGCATTCCATGACAATTATTGGCTTACACATTAACAAACAATTCTGATTGTCCGAGAGAGAGAATAATTCTACATCAGGAAGAGTTAATTTATGTTAAGTTAAGTATGTATTCTTAAAAATAATGACAAGTCATAAAACCTTTAATTTAAGGGAAGCATTGCATTAAATTTATTACTCAAATATTTCATACCGTCATTCGGCATTCGTCATTGTTTTAATGTAGAAAATCCTTAATAGTAGTGAAATACTACTTAAAAAATGCGGATTGTCAAAAAAATTACGATTTTTTCTTTAATTTAAAGGCGTACATTTAAAGAAGGAGGAACACAAAACTAATGATTAGATAGCCTTAATTCAAATTCAAGAAGCTTTAGATTAAGGAAAATTTCGTAAAAAACTAGTAAATTTTCATTATTTTAATGAAAATTGTGATTGAATTAATGCCGATGGCGCATACTTAATTTAAGAATTAGTGTATATACAAAACTGTTATTAGGCCAGTAATGCTTTACAGCTTCTGTGTCTGGGGAAAAGCTGCCAACCCACATACTAAGAAAAAACAAGTGCTTCAAAACAGGATACTTAAAACTATGTGGGCATTTCCTGCGTTGTGGGCGGCAGGAATTTCATTGGTTTTTTCCCCATAACTTCCTTGACAATTAACTTAGGAATATTATTGTTATTAGCATATACATATATAACCATAACATTTGCTCGTTCAAATAGAGGAATGTTACTCATTCTACCGAGTTATGACTCTGTAGTAACTAAAAGAAACTTCTTTATACCCTGTATACATCTCTGGAACAACCTCCCGCACAACATACAATGCATAAGCAATGCCAATACATTCAAAAATGAGCTTTTTGATCTATTTAAATAAATGTAATGTTATTTCTTTTAGTAAAATAGTAATAAGAATTATCAAACCTGTTACCTATACATTCATGAAACCAGCACTAACACTTATACGATATAATCTTGTTATGCCTGGTATAACAAATAAATAAATCTAAATCTAAAATCTAATTTGTAAAGTCTGTCGATCTTAATAACACTGAATTTGTAGAATTTTTAAAACTTATTTACTTAGCATAAAATTCTGCAAATGGACAGCGTGACGAACGGCACGAAAAAAAACAAGATTCTTGATGTATATTGAGTAATGTAAAAATCTCAACGAAACTTCTTATACAGGGTGGCGCAGAATGAGCTATATGGTTTAAATGGTTTATAACTTTTTATTTATGCGATTATTATAATTATTATTTTTTTAAATAAAGAATATAATTGGGGAATTCTTTGCGATTAGCTTTGCAAAATGATATCCTGTAAGTTACGTCCATTTTCTGCTTGGCACGTACGTGCTCTTTTTAGCATATTTTCCATAACTTTTCGTAAAATTTCGCAAAAATTCAATTATTATACCCTCACTTTAGTGTGACGAGGGTATATATCATTTGCTACGGAAAAAAGTGTAACACGTCGAAGGAGTGACCAAGTATGTTCGGAGGAAATCCGCTTTGGGTCATTTTAAGTCGAATGAGCAATGTCCGTCCGTCTGTCTGTCTGTCTGTCTGTCTGCTGGCTGGTGCGCACGATAACTCTCTAAAGGAGTAACCGATTGACCTCAAATTTGGTATGTGGTAATCCTTCTAGTACCTCCCCCACAAAGGGTTAACATGTTGTGAAATATTGATTCTTTAATAACTGCTATACTACTTATTCGAATCTTTTGAAATTTTCAATTCAATTCAATTCAATTTATTGTTTTCATAATATATAAATTTTGCTTATGATTAAAGGAGAGACAATTCAAAGAGTTTAAGGATATTTCCTTCTTCTACTTAGATTTAACAATTTGTTTCATAAAATAATATTCATAACTTTAATATAACTAATGGAGGCAAAAATTTTCAAAAAAACCTGTTTGATATTTTTGGTATAAGATAAAACATTATATACTACTTAAAACTACATAATACGCTAAACTGAGACCAGCTCTACAATATGATTATATTCTGAATAAGAACATCTAGTGTAAAAATTTCTAGAGAGTGTTTCTATCTTGACAACCACAAGATCGACATTTGCGATCTGGTGGAGCCGTTCAGTGGAGTATGATCTTGGGAGATTAAAAATTAACTTTAAAAGTTTATTCTGGATCTTTTGAAATTCCACACATAGTATTAGCTCATTAGTCGTTATCAACTCGAGAAAAATGGGCAAAGTCTCCACGTCCCTTTTGGTACTTCCCACACAAAAGCACCATTTTGCACCAAAAGCTTATAACATTAATAACAGTGTATAAAAATACTTGAAATTTTGTACAGTATTATGCTTTTATATTGCCTACAGTCCAGGGAAAAATGGGTGTTGTTGCCACGCTCCTTTTGGTACCTCCCACACAAAGGTACCTTTTTGTACCAAAAGTTAACAGCTTATAACATTAAAACCAGTGTATAAAAATACTTGAAATTTTGTACAGTGTAATGTTTTTATAGTGTCTATAGCCCTGTGAAAAATGGGCGTTATTGCCACGCCCTCTTTGTACCTCCCACACAAAATGCCCAAATCATACCACAATTTAATGTCTCATAACGTTTATACCAGTGCACATAAATGCTTATAAGTCGGCACAGTGCAATGAATTTAAAGTATCTAATGTTCAGCAAAAAAAAGGTGTATTTGATAAACCCCTTCTGGTACCTCCCACACAAATTGACAGAATAGTTCGAGTAATATTCAATATTACATTACTCACAAAGTGAGGGTATACCTTAGTCGGTTTACCCGACTGAAACTTTCTTACTTGTTTTTGTACGTTGTTCGATTCATAATTAATTCCCCAAGTCTCCTTCACAAAATGCTGAAAAAAAACAAAGAAAGAAAAGTTATAAAGAATTCAAACCATATAGCACATTCTGCGCCACCCTGTATAAATAATACCTAACTTTGTGCTTGCATATACTAGGGGCAATGCTTCATAAGTATGTATGTATTTACCAATTACTCTAAAAATGCGAAAATGTTGAGATATTTAGATTGAGATATTTAGAAATTCATATAGAAAAGGGGTTATTAAAATATGATTTTTAATGTCAATATTATACAATATTTATCAAATTTGTTCATGTTAAGATTGTTAATTTTTTTATTTAATGCGTAAATGTGGCGCAGAAACTTTGAGTACATTGCTAAAAAAATAAATAAATAAAAATACTCAAGAAAGAGTTGCAAAATTGTAAGGCATTTTTTTGAGTAGCCCAGGGAAATGCCCATATTTAATTTACATCGCTTATATTCGTACTCTGGAACTACACACTAGATACGCTGAGTAGACAATTAAAGATTTCATTGATGTTCTGAATATAGCATTTACAAATAAATTCAGGAACTCTGACTACGATCTCATTAGAAGCTTATCCGAAGACACTTTTTAGTTTATATCCACGTAAACAAAACTACTGTTGTTCTTACGATATGGGAACCAGATACCACCACATTACCATTATTTTTGATAATATACAAAGCTTTTTACTATCACTTTTCCTTTAATATTTTATTCTAGCAATTTATGTATTCTAAGTAATTTTAAAGTTCCATATGTTGAAATATCTTTAGGATAGTATCTCATAAGTTAGTTTATTATAATAAATGTACATAATTACAGACAATTAAATAAAATAAGTAAAAAAAATCATCAAATAAATTTTATTATTTTCCCCGAAAGACGTGAGGGATTTAAGATGACAGTTTATTGTTCTATCTACCAGCAAAATGTTTTTTCATTAATTACTTTCGAAAAGAGGCTTTTGCCTATGCATCTGAAATGTAGAAAAAAAATATGTTAATACGCACGGATAAAAATAGAGTTTTTTAATAAAATTAATTCTTATAAATAGTATTAAATTAACATTAAGTAAACTAAATTTGCAGTTAATATGTTTACTGACGCACTCAACAATGTCCACTTCGAAATGTTCCAAGAACGCAGTTATAAATAACTTCAAATTATCCATGTAACATTGAAAACTTCATTAGAGGGAAAAGACATCTTAGAAGAGAATGACAAAAGCATCGCTCCCAAATCCTGTCGCTTTATCGGACGTAATTTTTGCATCGATTCTCAAATAAAAAGATCACTGAGAGCAAATCAAATTCTCTCTTTATAACGCGTTTTCCAATAGGGATGGTATGATTTTGAAGTGACGTTTCTGACATTTGTAATATGTCATGATCTGTAATTTGTTTCTCATTGTATTCAGTAGTGTTTACAATTTCATCATGGAGAGATATACGCAAGAACAACATTTACAAATTATTGTTCTCCAATTGCAACTTTTCGTGCGCTAAATCAATTTTTTTAAATTCCAAAAAAAAAACACTTTCCAGTCGACCTACCGTTAAGGAGCTAGAGCAAAAATAAACTTTCCGTTCACATTTGAAAATGATGCTAAGTCAATTTTTTTTTAAATCTAAAAAAACACTTTCCAGTTGACCTACGATCTTCACACCCAAGATCAATATTTTAGCTCTCGTTAAGGGATATCTTTTTGCCATTGACCGATTGTTGCTACGTGCCACACAGCAAATAAATCTATTGAATTGTTGCGAGAAAAGTTTGGAGATTCGATTATTTCAAGAAATTGTGATATTGAATGGCCTCCAAGAAGTTATGATTTAACACCATTAGACTATTTCTTGTGGGGTTATTTGAAGTCATTGGACTTCAAATAACCCCACGGACTCTCTTCAAGCTTTCCAAGTCAATATTGAACGTGCCATTCATGACATACGACTTGATTTAGTGGAAAAAGTGCTCGAAAATTGGGTTCATCGAATTCGTTCCTGTAGAAGAAGTCGTGGAGGCCATTTGAATGACGTTTTATTTAGAACTTAATTGTAGCGATTGTACTTCACATTAAATAAAAAACTTTTGAATTTCCTTAACAATTTTTTTAAAGAAATCATATAACTCTTCTTGGAAAACCCTTTACAAAAAATCGTGCAATCTATAAGTGACACTATTTAAACACACAAAAGTTTAAATAAAAACCAAATCATTCGTTAGCAGTTTAAAACCTTAGTTGATGAAGAATTCCGAGTGGAAAACTCTCCACTCTCTTTGCAGCAAGCTAACCAAAAGGGAAAACGATATACTATTAAACAACCCAGAATTGGAACCAAAAGAGAGTGTTTTTGTTTATTTAAATGATTTTACAGATATCAGAGCGACATTAAATAGCTGGATGAGATAAAAGAGACAATGTATTTTATGTCATCGCAATACGATGCTATATTGAAAAACAACAAAGAAATAAAGATTATAAAAAAGGAGTCGGTCGCCGCCAATCGTAGCGAACGGACCTGTTATCGCAAATCGCATAGTTTAAACCCATTACGAAGTGCATATCCAGCCGTATGCAAAACAAAAGATAAGATAGAATGAAATCGAACCCAGCGGTGCTCTAAGCAACTTATGCATTTAAAAGCCAGTGGGGGCTCTGACTCAATAAATGAAAACAATATCACTATTGTTGCAAACTCAAAAAGACTATCAGGGACACAATGAAGGAAACTGAATAAGTTGAACCGACAGAACATACAATATTGAGGCCGGTAAAAAAGTCTGATCTCCCATCACAACGCTGCGCAAACTACTGGATAGGTGCAAAGCTGAATTGGAAAATATTGATACCGACTTTGGTTAGCACATTAATTTTCAGCTATTCCTCTTTAATAGCTAATATTTCTGTCCGGTAAACTCAGGCAGTGTTTTTGCAAGTGGTAACTCAGGTTCCTCAGTTTGAGTTATTGAGTTTGAAACCGACTGTTTGAAACCGAAATTCCTATGTCCTAGAATATGACCATTCCATTCTGATCTATCAGGTATAAGAGTGAGTTACCAAGAGTGATTGAATCATAGTGTAATCAACAGTGCCCGGAAGGTCAGGACATTTCCTGACCATATTGACAGTTCCCTGAGGTATAGTCTCGAAACATATTGCAGGGTTGCACGTTGTATATGGGAGGTGGATTCCGCGTTAAGGATCAAATTGACCTGCCGCGTTTTACCATCCGCCTCACCAACCTTGCTAATTCTCCAATTATGGGTCGGCATACCAGGATTGGAATCACTTATAATTTCTAATATGTCAACCGAGTTGGAGGGCTCTTCTGTAACACAGGTAATGGCTCTAGGGCAGGGTTACCATAACCTTTTTTCGGAAAGGAAGACTTTTGTGCCAGAAAAAGAGGACCTTTGTTTAACATTTACAAAGAGAGTTTGGACCTTTCGGAGGACATTTAAAGAAGACAGTATTTGAAAAGAATGAGCATTTTATGATCAACAATTAAACTTTTAAACGGTAAGGAATGTATAAAGTCGGGCAGAGTCGACGAAGTGATACCGAACACCACCCTATCGGAGCAGAATAAGGAATGTAATCAATAATGTAATTTATAAATGTTATTTTTCAAATGATAATGATGTGTCCAATTTGTACTTTATAGCGCTTAGATGCCAAATCGGAGGTACAATATATGAGGGATAAATCTAAATCTGCACAAATTTTCTTAAAATTTGGCAATGTTTTTACTTGGGTGCTACATTTAAATCTAAACCGATTTACACCAAATTCAACAATGTGGGTCCTTGGATCAAGAAACTCCATCCTGTTTGATTTCAAAGCGATTAATAATAATAAACAAGTGAAAGCAGCGTTAAGTTCGAATTATATATACTATTGTTGTTGTATTATCTTTGTGCTAAAATTAGTTGCGAGTATAATTCATGTGGAGGTTTACTGTTTGTGAAAAAGTTGAATTTGTAACAAAAGGAGGACAAATCCAACATTTTTGAAAAAAGGAGGAAGGACGCTGTTTAAAAAGGAGGACATGTCCTCCGAAAGGAGGACGTATGGTAACCCTGCTCTAGGGTGACTAGGGAAGTTTTTTTCGCCGATATATAAGAGTTTTACTCTCCCCTGATACCAACTTCCATCGTTGTAGATTGGTGGATTGCCCGGTATTTCTCTACAGACATCGAGGTAATGAGCCATAATGACTGATTGCACATGGCTCCATTTGTCCTTGAGGACGGATCCATACGCACTACTTCTGTCTAAAACAGCCATCACTAGACCCTCCATTGCCACTTCATTGAAGGGCTTGGTGAGTGTCCTGTTGATGGTGACATTAGGTTGTCTTGCCTTTTTCAAAGGCAGGGGTTCGCCAGGTGATCTGATTCTTTTGTGCTTCCGTTTTGACGCTCGGACAAGACGTTTTCCCCCACGCCGTAACCACCTGTTGTGAGTACCGGCTTTGGCCAAGATCAACGGACGGACAGCAGGACGATCCGCTCTATCGGAACATGAAGGCATCCCCGTCAAGCGAATTTATTTTTTTTGTCTGCGTTAGCCCTTAATAGTTACTACGATGTAGGCCTTCCCGACTTTGTACATTTTTTAGATTGCGTAATGATACCGCGTAATAGGTTTTAACTATCCTCTCACTACCTTTCTTTCGGATGCCAGCGGTTCAGCTGAAGAGCGCAGCCTTTTAATTGGCTGCTGTTGATGCGGTATTCTCTTCTTCAGAATTACTTCGTGTCCACTTCAGGGATTCTCTCTGCTTGTTAGTCAGAGATGCTAGATGCGCTTTCTCGGGGTTCCTGAGAGCCATACGCCGATCATTAAACTTCCTCTTCTAAGAAGGGGTATGCTGCCATAGGAAACCAAAGAGTCAGGTAATTCTGCCGCCCTGGAAGAGGTATTTGTTATCAGTTCTAGTATTCGCAGTCGTATCGGTTGGTTGTAGTAGTGTGTCCGTTTTCGTTAGTTTAAAGGGTTCCAAATAGGTCCCACGAATGTGGGTGGTAGGTTAGGCCTATCACGTCACGTTCGAAAAGACCGATGAGCACGGAACCCATAACACTGCTGGCTTAGGGGAGTTTGTTTTAAGTATAATCACTACTGTAGGGGAAAAACATGTCCACAACAGCATAGCCCCCGGTACTATGGCAACGACTGAGTGGCACAACACCTATTTCTTGCTGAGGCGCCCAGGTATCAGCAAGGTTCCGTACAAATACAGTCGATTACCCTTGACTGCAATCCATACACCAATGGGCACTAGATCGCATTACAACCAGGTTTTTAGGGAGTTTTTTAAGTAAAACCACTAAAAATGAAATTTCCTTTTTTCAACAAATAAAAAAATAATTATTCTTTTTTATTGTAATAGCACACAGCGCACTGTGGTTCAGAATTAAATTTTACTGGCCAAAAGTCAAAATTTTTGTCATCGCAGATTTCTAAAATTTTAATGCCATTCAATAGCAAACATATTGAGACTAGGGTAGCCAAAAAATATCAAAATATTTATTATTGTGGGCGTGGAGTGCTGCTGAAAACAAATATTGTAGAAGAAAATTGTCATTTCTCGCATATTATTACACTATGCAAAAAAAAATTTGTGTGTCCTAGACCTACAAATTATTTTTTTGTATAGATTGTGGCATACTGTTATATAAAATCAAAACCAAACATTTTTTTATGGGTCCTTTTTTTAATTTTTTTTTATTAAAAATACTATTATCGTCCCTTCGTATTTGCACTATAATTTTTGGAGCATATTCCCGAGTCAGTCGCCGCCAGTGGTAGCGAACGGACGTGTTATTGCATAGCGGATAGTTTTTTCAACCTATTACGCAATACTTATTCACCTACCTACTACGCAACCACAAGGTGTTGTTCTAAAAGTGGGGGTTGAATTTGTTGCCAGCCCCAGCTTTTAAAAGCTAGTGGAAGCTCCGACTCTGAGTCATCAAGTGATAACAATATTACTATTGTTGAAAATCGGATAAGACTGTCAGGGGCACAGAGAAGGAAACTGAATAAGATGAAGCGGCAGAAGACATTACAGGATGAATCTGACTCTTCTACATCTACTAAAAGAGTCAGATCTCCCGAAGAGCATAGCGATGCGAAATCAATTAAGAAGAAAAAAAGCTCACCGACACCCAGCACTTCGGAGAAACCTATTCAATCTACCAAAAAAGGAGTTTCTAGTCAGATTCCGTTAATGGTAGGAGGTGAAGTTGATCCTGTTGCACCATCTTATTCCCAAATAGCCAAAAAACATATTCAGGACGAACTACACTATGCCATAATTGATAGCAGTAGTGCGTCTGGCAGAATTCCCGAAGAGCAAAAGAGCATCTTCGAAGATTTGTTCTACACAAAGGTATTGGACCACAATCTCGAATCTAATGATGGACCAACAATCCATGTAATGAGTTGCACGTTTGAGAGGGGCGTTTTGATGCTGAAACTGGCATCACAATGCTGTGTCGATGTCATCGGAAAACTTGTGGAGAGCATCCCCTCACCTTGGGACGGCGCAAAGCTGAAACTGGTAAGGAAGCATCCCCTCACCTTGGGACGGCGCAAAGCTGAAACTGGTAAGGAAAAACGACATCCCTGTACTCATAAAAACATCTTTCTATGTCAGAGGATGGGCAAGTAAGGTACCGTCAGAGCGCATACTCAGCGTCATTGGCAAACAAGATTCGAACCTTAAAGTGGGGAAGTCTTCCACAGGAAAAATGATCCCGATAGTTCTCTCCTGGTGGTAGGCATAGACCCGTATTCCAGGGATAGCCTTGTCAAGACAAAAGGCATGGCATTTTTCAGGATTTGGAAAATATTCTTTAAGATTGGAAAAACCCTCATTGGCAGGTCAGTTAAGTGGAGCCCAAACACGAACGTACCGCCTGCAGTGGCAAACGAAAATAGTGAACAGAAAGAAGCGAGTGAGACAATTCCAAAAAGTGAAGTGGAAGATAACATCGCCAATTTGGCGATAACATCATCAATTTTGCAGAAAGTTCACAGCAAAGGTGGTGATAAGGATATGAAGAGGGGCACAACAACTCAAAACAAAGAGGGAGCGACAAAAAACAACACCGCCTTCCAAAAAGTGGTCGATAACATTACCAAATTGCCGATAATATCACCAATTTTGCAGAATGTTCCCAGCAATAGTGGTGATAGGAATAGGTACATAAAGAATCAAAACAAAGAAGGAACGACAAAAAGTAACACCGCCCCCCAAAGAGGTCTACTTGAAGAGTGTGTAATAGGTAGTAAACGAAAGGAGGAGAAAGACTCACTACCAAATAAGGAGGGAGTGCAACCAGATAGGATAGACGACTCCGAAAGGAAACTTTTACTGGAAAGACAATGATTGAGGTCTTCCAGATAAACCTCCACCGAAGCGAAACGGCATCCATTGCTCTGATGGACATAATAAATAAAGGCAGGGTTCATGTTGCTTTGGTTCATGTTGCAGGAACCTTGGACTACTAGTAACAAAGTTACTGGATTAAACCATATGAACTACAATCTTTTCTACGCTAACACAGGTACTCATGCAAGGACTTGTATTCTGTGCCATAAAAACGAATGCTATCTTTTCTCTCCAGAGTTGTCAACATCGGACGCAACTGTGCTGATGCAAGGTAATGGAAGTATGTACCTGGCGTCAGTATACCTGCCATTCGATGCGCCGACATTGCCACCTACGTCGGAATTACAACGTCTGGTAAGGGAATCCAAAAATACAAGTAATGTGTTACTAGCTGGTTGTGATGCCAACTCACACTATATTGCTTGGGGTAGTTCTGACACCAATAAAAGGGGACAAGCCCTTATAGAATTTTTGAATACTAACGATCTCCTAACTCTCAACATAGGAAACAAGGCGACCTTTGTTAACAAAATTAGGGAAGAAGTATTAGATATGACGATATGCTCGGAAAACCTCAGTGATGAGGTCCATGAGTGGAGGGTTTCGGATGAACACTCCTATTTGGACCACCGTTATATAAGGTTTAAAATTGTACGGCCACCGCCTAACCCAATAAGTTTCCGTAATAAGGCTAAAACCGACTGGACCAAATTCGGCAATCTACTTAGAAATCGATTGGGCCAGCCTAAACACGATTATCCAAGTACAGAAGACATTGATATCAATGTGAGGAGGATTACGGAGGCTCTTGTAAAATCATTCGAAGATAGTTGCCCGCTTCGAGAAAGGAAATCTGCCTATGAGAAACCCTGGATGAAAGGGCAAATTCGCTCGATTGGCAAAGATGTCCGCAGACTTTACAACAGAGCTCGACGTAAAAGCTATCAGTATATTGGGATGACTACCACAGAAGGCTCAAAGAATACAATAAAATCATTAGACTGGCGAAACGTAACTCCTGGGGGCTTTTTTGTGAACAGTCAGACTGCGTTAACAGCATGTCTAAAATAAAAAGTTCCTCTCAAAAACCCATATCCAAACCGAAACACTGGTGGATGAAACGGGTAAAAGGATGGAAACTATAGATGATACCGTAAGCCTTTTGATGAAAACTCATTTTTCGAGTGGTAATGCTGGGCCAACAGAGGAACAGTTACAGACCGAAAATGTGATGCACCAAGTACCTATTACGGATGCTATGGTTCAAGAAGCAATAAAAAGCTTCTCTCCTTTTAAGGCTGCGGGACCGGACGGAATATTTCCAGCGCTTCTTCAGAATGAGGAGTTTTCACTGCATGCCTAACTCATGCATATACCCCACAAAATTGGCAGGAATCAAGGGTGGTCTTCATACCTAAGCCTGGCAAGGCGAGTTATACGATCCCAAAGGCTTATTGACCTATTAGCCTAACTTATTTCCTGTTAAAAACAATGGAGCGAATAATTGACGACATGATCAAAAGTAAGATAGCCGATGACAGACTCTGTACTGAAAATATCATATTGAAGAAAGAGTTATAAAGGCCTACAGATGTTGGCCGTTGTGCAGAAGAGCTATAGGTTCAAAATGGGGACTACGTCCAAATATGACACACTGGCTTTACATGAGCGTGATTAGACCAATAATAAGCTACGCCTCTGTAGTGTGGTGGACATCAATGGACAAAAAGTACAACGTAACACCATTGCAAAAAGTGCAACGTATGTGCTGTCTAGGCATAAGCGGAGCAATTAGAACCGCACCAACAAGAGCGTTGGAGACTATACTGCACATCCAACCAATAGATATCCGTATAAAGTATGAATGGAAAAATCGAGACCACAAGTCGTACCATCAGAAGATATTACAATCACTGGTCGGTCATATTCAAACAACGGAAATCTCCGACCGCATTCCTGAAGTGCGGCTTACAGCTACCTGTGATTCATTCGTGCCAGACAGACGCTCCTGGGAAAACGGAACACTAGCTCATGTGCCAGTGGGAACCAGCTGCTACACTGATGGGTGCAGGCAAGGAGGAAGGACGGGTCTGGGACTTTTTATTGATGAACCAGTATTCGAACTTTACTTTCGCCTCCCAGACCATAACACAGTATTTCAAGCAGAAGTTCGAGCAATCACGGAGTGTGTTAACTGGCTCAGTAATACCACAAAGCCTAAATATGCCAACATATTCACAGATAGCCAAATGGCGATCAAAGCAATAACATCGGAAAAGGTCAAATCCAGAACAGTGTTAGACTGTAAAAGAACGATAAATAATTATTCAGTCCATGGTCAACTGCGTATTTTCTGGATACCGGGACACAACGGAGTGATTGGAAATGAACGAGCAAACAGCTTGGCTTCAAAGGGCAGAGAACTTCGAGTAATAAACTTGGAAAATTGGAAACCTTTCGAAGCCACGAAGGATGAGTTGAAGCACTGGGCAGTGATGGTGTGGAATAGAGCAATTGCAAAGATACTGTGGGGTGACCCAATTGAGAAGAAAACAAGTAGTTTTCTGAAACTAAACAAGATCGAGATTAGTAAGATGATAAGTGTTCTAACGGGACACACAACAGGCCGAACCACTGGCTTAAGTGTATGTCCATGGACATGAGACGTTTAAACGTCTCCTCTATTCAACCTAACCTAACCTAATATGCCCGATCAGGTCGACTTTTACGTTAAATAGAAGCTATTACTGTGGGTTACCAATGTTGGAAATATCTCTTTCACTTAGAAAAAGTGGTTTAGTAACAGCCAATAAACAAATTGGAAAAAATCGATTTAAAAAAAAAAAAAAATCCTGGGACAAAAAAAAAACATAAAAAATAGAAAAAAATCGAAAAAAAATATTTTATTTTATTTTTTAAAAGTTAGGATGCAAAAAGCGAAGAATATAATGTCTATTTGAAGTAAGAGAATTTAAATTTTTTTTTTTATTTTCTGTTTAAATAATATTATATTATGTACATTTGAGTTTATTTACATGTACACGTTCATTAGAAGTAATTGTGAGTTCTTTGTTGACGTTTGTAGATTTCGGAATCGGTTTCTCTAATGAGGAACCAAATATAATCTCCCATCATTCTTTCATCGCAGTGCCCCTGGTAACGCCGCTCAATGGACTTCAATTCTTGGTGAAACCTTTCGCCATGTTCGTCACTTACGTCGCCAAGATTCTCGGGAAAAAGTTTAAATGAGAATGCAAGAAATGAATTTTGAGGGACATATTTACACCTGTTGGAATACATAAAGCGAAAAATAAGTTGGAAGAATACATACATATGTGTTATATACATAAATATAAAAAAATATATTTCTAACCAATTTTTTCATAATTTTTTAACAAATCATTAGTCATTGTTTCATATTGCGGGCTTTTATTGGATCAAAGGAAATTTGGAACTACAAGCTTAAACGACATCCATGCTGCAATTTCATCCGACGTCAAATATGATTCGAAATTCACATCTTTCATCATTAGGCCCATCAAAACCTCCTTCTTCGATTTTTTGAAAAGAAAGACTTTTAAATAAACTTTTTAAATATGAGAGTGAATTGCCATCTTTCCTTAAGGCTTTTACAAAAATTTTAAAGAGCCCCAGCTTAATATGCAATGGGAATCGGCGGTTTCTAATTTCCATTGTGTAAAAGTACTGCTTTCAAACATTCATTACTGCTGTCAACAAATAACCGCCATTCCTTTGAATTATAGGTTTGATTAAGTTCCTCCAAAAATCCGGGAATGTCCTTGCAAAAGAATTTGTTATCCACAGTTGTATAAAATTGTTTGTAAGGTATATCACGGACTCTATAATATGATATGTTAACATTTGGGGCCAAAATATTGTACTGTTTCATCCCAGATGCAAGTAGTTCTGCCTTATCTTTGGTCAGTTCCAAATCTCTCACTGGATCAATGAGTTGAAACTGAGTTAAAACCGATGACTTCTGACTCAAACTTTAATCGCTCAGAGTTGAGTACGCAGTTGAATTTGATGATGTTTCCGTTATTAGGCTGTTAGCTATACTTGGACACTTCCTACTCCAATCTATTAACTTAGACAAAAACAGCAATCCGTATCGTGAATGAATGGTTGTCTCCAAATCATTGGCATTCCAAATTGCACGTGAAGTCTAAAATTAAAACGTTTTATTCCACAAAACATTGTAATACATTAATTTTAAAGTACTTACCGCATTGTTCCACTAGTCCATCGAGTAAAATTTACATGGCACGAATTACACAAAATACTAGGTGTCCACAGTTCGTTCATATTTTTAACTCGTAAACCAAAATATTACACATATATTTCTTCTATTATTTTACTAAACGCACGTCGATTTTTTTAATTACATGTTTTCCGCAGATGTAGCAGAAATTGTCGGGATTATTTACACACTGAAAAGTTATTTGCCTTTTACTCATACTTCGAAATATAACATTGTAATATTTTTCAGAAAGTCGACTTATCTCTTTAAGGCGCTGAATTACACTAATTTATTAATAAGAATTTTCATTCATAAATTCCGGGTTTAAGGTTCATAATTTGCAGTACCTGTAGCTGACATATAGTTTGCTTCGAAAGTAGACCCCCAATATTTTCAAGACTGCCGCGTACTACTTTGTACTGCGTACATATAATTTTACTACCTGTATATACGACTGGGATGTCCATGCCCCTAAAAGGCGTAACTGAATGGAAACCTCATAAATAAAAAACCACAAATATTGTTGAATGACCCTCTATCTGAGCGGATCTCATCCAATATAAGTAGTAGGGGGATGGGGATTCTCACTCAGCGCGGCAGAGGAGCAGCAGAGCGCACAAGAGCGGGCGGTTTCTTGGATGTAGCGTGGGAATTTTCGCTCAAGAGGAGCTGCGCACAAATGAGTTGTTATTTTAGCGCGCTAAAATAATAAGGTATTTGTGCGCGCTTCTTGATGGGGAATCTCCGTATGAGTTGGCGCTTTGTTTATTGGGGGTGTCAAATTACAAAGATGTGTTTATTTGGGAGTTTTGTATGGAAGGTATATTTGTTTGTGTGTATGTGTGTGTAGATTTGGGTTGTATAATGTATTAAGAGAACGGGAGAATAGAGTGGGGCAAGTACTGTAGATATGTGATTATGAAAGGGCATGTACATTGTTTTCATTAATATGATGTGTTCGACATATATGTTTGGCATGCAGAGTTTTGCTTATAGGCATGAAACGACGTACACTTTGTTTTTAGAGCGGTGAGTGTTTATGGAAAAGTCGACATGCTGGTTTTTGCTTATAGACATGAACCGACATGCAATTTGTTTTTAGTGCGACGAGTGTTTATATAAAAGTCGTCATGCAGAGTTTTGTTCGTCCATATAAAGCAGGGGACGTCACACGCATATAGCCTTAATTGTGTTTGTGTGGGTGAGCGAAGCTGTCCCTCTCTCAATGCACGTAAATTATACGAGAATGAATTATTTTTATTGTGATTGCTCTCGCACCTATATACTTGAGAGCCGCCCATGAGTGCTGTTTTGTCGATATCTGATATAAAGTGTCATTTGGTGTACTGAAAGTGTACTGAAAACATGTATAAATACTCGTCCGATTCAGTGAAGAGCGTCAATATCGATGAAATCTTTATAAAAACCGCAATGAGTATACAAATAATCTCCACGTTCAACTCGCTAAATGCTAAGAAGGTACTTGGTATCAAGGATATGGAGCTAAATAAAATATACATACATACCCGATCGAAGGTGCCCATAGGCCACCAACGAAGAATGGTGAATGTATAGTACTTGTTTCGGGGATGAAGGACTCAAAATGGAAAACTGGTGATTTGGCTTCCTAGAAGAAACGTCTTTGTTGAGAGAACTCAACGGAATTAATTTCCATTCAATTGCGAAATATGGAACGGAAGGATATTAGAATTGGAATCGGAATATTCGGTAGTATGTGTAATCTTACCAAAAGGATGTTATTTTATTTAACATATAACAAAACCCAAGTCGATTTAAGTATGTATTTAACGGAGATAATACAACTTTATTGTTTCACTGGTGCTAAGAGAATGAACGAACATATTTCATTGTACTTGAAAGCAAAGTGAGAGACTATTTCAATGGGTACTTAATATAACTTAACGCAACTACTTAAACATTTCCGCTCCCTTTTGCAGTATTGCAAGTTTTATTGGTATTAATTTGGAACGTAATTTCAATTCAATTTTATAGGTTTAGAATTCATGTGGTTTTACTTAGATAGTATAGTAAAATAAGTCAAACTAGCTTAGATAATTTAGTTTTGGCGTAGATAATTCACATTTTTATGATAGGATTTAGATGGAGCACGATCCGGATAATACCCAACCAAAGATGGTATTCATAGCCACGGGAGCCCAGGTTGGATGATCTTGGCGTACAAATCGGCTCCAAAGACTATGGCAAATGGTCCACTTTTGTAAAAATTCGGATCAGCTAAGACGATATTTGGAAACTTTGAGGCAGTGGAGGATGGATGGGAGGGACTTTTTGGGACTGTCCATAGAAAAACGATCGTTGACTTTCATCATCGTTTCGATAGATGTATGTGGAGCATGACCGAATTGGAATACGACCTAACAGATATTTTCGGAACTGCAAGGATCGATGACAACCCTTACAAGGTGTTTTTTGTTTTCACTCACGATTTCTAGTACAGCAGTCGGGAAAAGTGTTATTGAATTCGGGGCGGTGATAGATTCCAAACTAAACTCTTGGATTTGTGAATGTGTAGACTGGAATGGTGGCTACCTCCGCAATGTTTGCATCCTTGTGAAGAAAAACATGATCCCGAAGAATGTTTGTGGGCCAAGCAATTTGGACAATAATTTTTGGATATGACTACTTCCAGTCTTTTTTCTACGGTCATCTTTTGAAAGTCCTGGCAGTAACGAAGACCGTGTTTTCCTTTACAAATCTTGCATATGAACTTATTTTCGCGATGGACCTTGGACACTCGACTTTTTATCGGTGACATACTGTAATGAAAGTAACGATTAAATATTTAACTAAAATTTAACATTGTGGGAGGAGGACTATTTTCACAACAGGGCGAGTGATGACGCCCTTAGCTGTGAAAACATCTGCCACTCGCACTAAGTTATCCTTTCCCGGATATATTTTAGAAACTCGTCCTAGTCGCCATTCGTTTGGAGGTAAACAATCATCTCGTATAACTACCATTGCACCGATTTCTTTCTATATTTGGTTGTGGTGTTTGCCACTTTATGCGCTTATGCATTTCTTTGATGTATTCATGTTTCCATCGGATACTGAATTGTTGTGTTAACGCCTTTACTTTCCGCCATCGATTGATAATGGAAAGATTTAATTCTGTCTCGCACGGCTCTGCTACGGAAAGGATTGGACCTCCGGTTAGAAAATGACCTGGAGTTAGAGCTAAAAGATCGTTTGGATTTTCGGAAATGGGGGATATTGGCCTGGAATTTAAGCATACTTCTATTCGAGCTAATAGGGTAGCGAATTCTTCAAATGTAAATCGATGGTTTCCTGCCATCTTTCGGAAGTGTAGTTTGAAGCTTTTTACTCCAGCTTCCCAAAGTCCCCCCATATGAGAGGATCCAGGTGGAATAAAATGCCATTTCAGATCTAGGTAGGAAACCTCGGAGTTCAAAGCTTCGCGAGTGCTTTGAATGAAATATCTGGCTAATTCTTTGGATGCTCCTACGAAATTTTTGCCGTTATCGGAATACACGTTTCTAGGACATCCACGCCTGGATATGAATCGGTGAAAGGCCGCTAGAAATGGTGGTGTGGAAAGAGATGTTGTCAATTCAAGGTGAATTGCTCGAGTGGCAAAACAAACAAAGATATAAACATACATATCCTTTGGAAGTGGCACAAGAGCGTCCTGTGTATGCCTTTATGTCGAACGGTCCGGCAAAGTCTACACCGGTATTCGTGAAGGGTCTAGAGAGAGTAGTGCGTTCAGGAGGGAGAGCGCCCATTAATTGCTGCTGTAGTTTGTGTTTGAAAATAAGACAAACTTTGCAGTTATGAATGGTAGTTTTGATTAAATTCTTAACCTTTGGGATCCAGAACTGAAGCCTCACCACACGAAGCATTACCTCCATGTAATGTTATAGAATGAATGAAACGTAATAAGAGTCTAGAAAATGTACAGTTATACGGAATAATAATCGGATATTGCTCGTTGTAGGTGAGAGATTCAGATCCGGATATGCGACTACATACTCTCATAAGCCCTTTGGAATGGAAAGGATTTAGATTGGAAATGGAACTTGACGATGGAATCAACTCTTTTTGGAATAGATTTTTATATTGCTTTGGATAAACGAACTTTTGTGCTAATATTATTAAGGCGTTTCGTGTTTCCTCGATATCGTTTTTGTGTATATCAGTAGAAATTTGACCTTGGGACCTTCGTGCATTTTTAACGTTAGAAATAAAACGATAGACATAAGACATCACACGAAGGGCTCTTCCGAATGATGAAAAACGAAGTAAAGGATCATCATATTCTTGGAAGTAAGAGGAATTATTTTGAATATTTTTGATCTCTAAAATAGATTCATCGATTCGGACAGGTGTCTGAATGGGCCACAAACTAGGAGGTAGTTGTAGCCAAGATGGACCAATCCACCAGAGATTGTTATCGAGCAGTTCACTTGGAAAAGCTCCCCGGGAAGCAATATCGGCCGGATTATATCTGGACTCCACGTGAGATCAGTTTTCCACACTGACAACTTCGGATATTTTGGAAACCCTATTTGCCACGAATGTTTTCCATAGAAATGCGGGCTTCTTTAGCCATGACAGCACAATCATGGAATCTGTCCAGCAGTATATTTTCATATTTGGTATGGGGAATATTTGAAGCATGGATTCTATTGTTTCGGAGAGTAAAAGCGCACCACAAAGTTCGAGTCTGGGAATTGAAATAGTTTTTAGAGGAGAAACTCTGGATTTTGCTGTACGGAGATGAGTGCTGATTCGCCCGGTAGAAGTTATCAATCGTAGATAGATGGCTGTTGCATATGCCTTTTCGGATGCATCACAATCCGGAGTATAACCTACCCAGCGTGGAATTGGTGGGGATTGGACTATCCCAGTCAGTATTGGCGGCCCATATATCACGCATTAGAAGTTTTGCAACCACAATGAAAGGACATAACCAACCAGCAGGATCGAATAATTTCGAAATTTCGGAGAGAATCTCTCTTTTTGTCGGTGTTTCAGAGGTTTTTATAGATTTGGCAGTGAAATAAAAATTTAATGCGGAAATTAGCTGTTTTGGGCTTTAACTGCGGATGCTATATCGTGACTTCCTGCCATGACGTCGTCTACGTACATACAGGACATAAGAATATGACTGACCAATGGATATATATCTTTGACGTCAATTGCTAACTGCTGTATGGTACGTAGTGCGAGATATGGAGCGCAGTTCAATCCAAATGTAACTGTTTGCAGTTCATACTCTCGAAGTTCATCTTGCGGATGATTTCGATACAGTATTTTTTGGAATGGGGTGTGGTTGGCATAACGAGGATTTGGCGATACATTTTCTCGATATCGCTGTTAAAAACGATTTTGAAGAACCGCCATTGGAGAAGTAGACTGGTTAAATCCAGTTGTAATGAAGGTCCGCAGTGAAGTATATCATTCAAACTAACATTGTTGGAAGATGGGTTGGAAGCGTTAAATACTACCCGGACTTTTGTCGTTACACTATCTGGGCGAATTACTGCATGATGGGGCAAGTAGTATGTGTAGGTATGATGGGAATCATCGGATTGAGTGGATTTTCTTTCCTTCATATGTCCAAGCGTTAAATATTCTTTAAGGACATTATCGTATTGTATTTTCAGTTCAGGATTACTTAGGAGCCGGTTTTCATTTCGATAATATTGTGCCATAACATTTTTTCTTGAAGTACCAAGTTTCAATGCCTTCCCGTATTCCTCCTTGAATGGCAGAGTAACAATATATCGTCCTGTTGGATCTCTATTTTGTGAAGTTTTCAGACATATGTTTCCGTTTAGGAAGGTCTTCCGCCTCGAAGAATTTGGAAAGTTGTTTGTCCAAATCAATTTCATTGAAATATGACACGAAGGTTCTGTAGGAGGATATAGTTTCGGTCGGAATGGGGCCGGTGATCCGGATATGCGACTACATACTCTCATAAGCCCTTTGGAATGGAAAGGATTTAGATTGGAAATGGAACTTGACGATGGAATCAACTCTTTTTGGAATAGATTTTTATATTGCTTTGGATAAACGAACTTTTGTGCTAATATTATTAAGGCGTTTCGTGTTTCCTCGATATCGTTTTTGTGTATATCAGTAGAAATTTGACCTTGGGACCTTCGTGCATTTTTAACGTTAGAAATAAAACGATAGACATAAGACATCACACGAAGGGCTCTTCCGAATGATGAAAAACGAAGTAAAGGATCATCATATTCTTGGAAGTAAGAGGAATTATTTTGAATATTTTTGATCTCTAAAATAGATTCATCGATTCGGACAGGTGTCTGAATGGGCCACAAACTAGGAGGTAGTTGTAGCCAAGATGGACCAATCCACCAGAGATTGTTATCGAGCAGTTCACTTGGAAAAGCTCCCCGGGAAGCAATATCGGCCGGATTATATCTGGACTCCACGTGAGATCAGTTTTCCACACTGACAACTTCGGATATTTTGGAAACCCTATTTGCCACGAATGTTTTCCATAGAAATGCGGGCTTCTTTAGCCATGACAGCACAATCATGGAATCTGTCCAGCAGTATATTTTCATATTTGGTATGGGGAATATTTGAAGCATGGATTCTATTGTTTCGGAGAGTAAAAGCGCACCACAAAGTTCGAGTCTGGGAATTGAAATAGTTTTTAGAGGAGAAACTCTGGATTTTGCTGTACGGAGATGAGTGCTGATTCGCCCGGTAGAAGTTATCAATCGTAGATAGATGGCTGTTGCATATGCCTTTTCGGATGCATCACAATCCGGAGTATAACCTACCCAGCGTGGAATTGGTGGGGATTGGACTATCCCAGTCAGTATTGGCGGCCCATATATCACGCATTAGAAGTTTTGCAACCACAATGAAAGGACATAACCAACCAGCAGGATCGAATAATTTCGAAATTTCGGAGAGAATCTCTCTTTTTGTCGGTGTTTCAGAGGTTTTTATAGATTTGGCAGTGAAATAAAAATTTAATGCGGAAATTAGCTGTTTTGGGCTTTAACTGCGGATGCTATATCGTGACTTCCTGCCATGACGTCGTCTACGTACATACAGGACATAAGAATATGACTGACCAATGGATATATATCTTTGACGTCAATTGCTAACTGCTGTATGGTACGTAGTGCGAGATATGGAGCGCAGTTCAATCCAAATGTAACTGTTTGCAGTTCATACTCTCGAAGTTCATCTTGCGGATGATTTCGATACAGTATTTTTTGGAATGGGGTGTGGTTGGCATAACGAGGATTTGGCGATACATTTTCTCGATATCGCTGTTAAAAACGATTTTGAAGAACCGCCATTGGAGAAGTAGACTGGTTAAATCCAGTTGTAATGAAGGTCCGCAGTGAAGTATATCATTCAAACTAACATTGTTGGAAGATGGGTTGGAAGCGTTAAATACTACCCGGACTTTTGTCGTTACACTATCTGGGCGAATTACTGCATGATGGGGCAAGTAGTATGTGTAGGTATGATGGGAATCATCGGATTGAGTGGATTTTCTTTCCTTCATATGTCCAAGCGTTAAATATTCTTTAAGGACATTATCGTATTGTATTTTCAGTTCAGGATTACTTAGGAGCCGGTTTTCATTTCGATAATATTGTGCCATAACATTTTTTCTTGAAGTACCAAGTTTCAATGCCTTCCCGTATTCCTCCTTGAATGGCAGAGTAACAATATATCGTCCTGTTGGATCTCTATTTTGTGAAGTTTTCAGACATATGTTTCCGTTTAGGAAGGTCTTCCGCCTCGAAGAATTTGGAAAGTTGTTTGTCCAAATCAATTTCATTGAAATATGACACGAAGGTTCTGTAGGAGGATATAGTTTCGGTCGGAATGGGGCCGGTGAGAATCCAGTCGAATATTGTTTCTTGTGCCATGAGAGCATTAGCTGAGGAAATAGATCAGCGCCGATTAAGATGTCAATATAATTCGTCTGATAGAACTCCGGGTCGGCAAGTTGAAGTTTGGGAAGATGCGAAAATGTTTCCACGCTTGCGGAAAAAGTTGGTAATGCGGAGGTGAGTTGAGGGAGTACTATCGCCGCTGCATTTATCTTTAGATTAGAGTTTATTGGGGAACTTATGCAGAGATTGCACATTTTTTGTGGTCGTGCGGATACCTTTCCGTTAAGGCCAGAAATTTGGGCTAAAATTTTATTTGCGCTGAGTTTAAGCAAATTAAACAAATGTTCTGAAATGAAAGAAGCTTCAGATCCAGAATCGAAAAGAGCTCTAGCCTTAAAAATTTCGCCTCGGTGAAGGATGTTTATAAGGGCCGTACCTAGAAGAATCTTTTTGGAACTAGTTGTTGCCAAAGCTTGAATAGAATCAATATTGGAATCTGGAGGATTTGTTTGAATGGGAGTTCTATTGGGATTACTTGCTGCGTTGCAGAGAAGTGTATTATGTCTACTTTGGCATGTCATGCAATTGAAAGCAATTTTACAATCTTTGACAGCATGCCCCTTTGCGAAACAATTTAAACAAAGTTTGAGCTTCTTTATGAACTCAACTTTATCGGAATAACACATATTGACGAATTTGGGACAAAGACGGATGGTATGAGATTGATTTGGACAAAGTTTACAATCGGGAGGAGAGTAACTGTTTTGGTACGAATTAACACGGTTTGGCTTTGGTATTTTGGAAATGGCGTTGAAATTGCTGTTTGGTTTGGAAGTGGAAGGTTGAAAACTGAGATCGGATACAGTTTCTAAAGTCTGATATCGACTTGTGAGGTTTCTAGATCATTTTTTGGTTAGAGGAGCTTTACGGACTACCTCGCGAGCTTCATTGCGAGTTTTGTTGTTGAGGTGAAATAGTTTTTCGACAGGAGAAAGGCGTGTATTATTAATATAGATGGCCGTAAACAAGTCTCGAAAACTTGGCCATGAGAGATAATCACCATGGAAAGGTTCGGTATCACATGGAGGAAGATGTAGCGAATAATGATCGTGTCGGACTAGATTGGGAGTGGGATTTACGTTGGGGATAGATGTTGGACTGGATACACAGTACAACACAAAAAAAATAACAGGGTTCTGTCAATGGATTATGGTAGAGGAGACCAAAAAAATAGATACGTATATCACATCGGAATTTTATTTTAGGGGGGGTTAATGTTTTCCCCCCTTTGCTAGTTCGTGCAGAATATCGGTATATAAAACTATGTGTTCTGCTCATCTGAGGTATAGGGTATCTTCAGCAACTTTGTAGCAAATGTTAAGGCCTATATTTTAACCCTCTAGCTTCCCCCCATAACGGTGATTTTAACAAATCGTAAAAAATTCCCCTAAAAATGGGTGGGGCGGGGTTGAAATGTTCTACAAAAATGATGGCCATAAAATTTTACTATATATGTCACAACACACCAAAGCCCAAAACTTAACACAAACACCAAAAAGCCGGCCAAATTCAAGATTTCCTGTTAAGGGTTAATTTAGATATTATACAAGGTGGCGCAAAAGTAACCTTTCGATGTTTTTTGGCTGTAATTTAAAAAAAGAATGAAAAACTTTGATTCTTCTTGTGGATTATTTTTATTTGGTCTTTTAATTTTTTTTACATCAAGTCGAGAATATGATGTCATGTAAGTGGCCGCCGCCACAGTTGATTGTCATTTGAGCCCTTTTTATGGCATTTTCCATCACTTTGGCCAAAACTTCCGGCGATAGGTCCTCACATTCTTGACGGATATTTTCTTTAAGAGCTGCAAGAGTCTGAGGCTTGTTGACATAAACCCGCGACTTCAAAAAGCCCCACAAAAAGAAGTATGGAGCGGTCAAATCAGGCGATCTTGCTGGCCAGTGCAAATCGCCAAAACGGGAGATTAGGCGCCCGGGAAATGCATCCTTCAGCATATCGGTTGTGGCACGTGCAGTGTGTGCCGCTGCACCGTCCTGTTGGAACCACATGTTTTCCAATCCCAATTCATCAAGTTGCGGCAAAAAGAACTCGTTGATCATTGCTCTGTAGCGCTCACCATTCACAATAACCGTTTGGCCCGCGACGTCTTCGAAGAAAAAAGGTCCGATGACTCCTCCAGCGAAAACAGCACACCATACAGTGACTTTGAGCGGGTGTAATGGCTCTTCGTGGGTTACACGCGGATTTTCAGTGCCCCAGAAGCGTAAATTTTGCTTATTTACGTACCCGCTAAGATGGAAATGAGCCTCATCACTCATGATTATTTTTGATGAAAAATCATCTTCCTCTTGGTGGTGATTAAGGATGGCTTGAGCGTATGTTAGACGCGATTGGCGGTCAGCAGCTAACAGCTGATGCACCGTCTGGACTTTGTACGGAAACATCTTCAAATCTTGTACCAAAATTCGCTGTAGAGACCGTCGACTGATACCCATTTGCGTGGCACGTCGTCTGGTCGATGTCGACGGCGCTTCCATGACATCCTCGGCTACAGCAGCAATATTCTCTGCAGAACGGCTACTCCGGGGTCTGCCACGCCTGGCAGCATCTCGTGTTGTGCCAGTCTCATCGAGGCGAGCGGCTAAACGTCGCAGTGTTTCACCACTGCGACGGCCAGGAAATTTGCGACGAAATTCACGTTGTGCCAAAGTCACCGACCGATTATTGGTCAAATAAATAGTCAGCAATATTCCGCGTTCTGGAGCAGTGTAGCGTAACATTGTTTATTAACGTGTATTTCGCATGTGTTTACTACACAAATGTCAAAACAGAACTGACATTAGGGGCCAATCGCAAAATTTATAGCATTTTCTGATAGGAGGATTACTTTTGCGCCACCTTGTATAGTGTTAGTACCAAAAAGGTCTTTAAAAATTTGATTTTTCGGGTTGATGTGAGAGATGCAAAAAAATAATGATTTTATTTTACAATTAAATAATATTTATTTTATATTAAATTATATTTCAGGACTATAAACAAAAAATCTATTAATAACGCATATACAAGGAGAAATACTTATTAAATACATAAGTTCATTTATTTTTAATTCACTTTTTTTCACTCTTGGCAATTCGACGCCATTATCAAACAATGTCCAACATAAATCTGCTATAAGTGACAAAATGCTCTTGTCTTTATAGCTTTTTTCAATAGGAAGACATATCTGATGGAACCGTTCGCCATGCTCATCAGTTTCAGTTGAAAACTGAAAATCTAAATATAAATATATATGTATAATCAAATATAAATCAAAACTTGTATTACCTTTAGACCACAGCATCAAACCGATATAGCAATTTCGGCATATATGTTTTGGCACCCATGGCTCATCTGGAAAAACTTCCAGTTCAAAATAAACTTAATGTATATCCTCCACTTTGCTCGTAAAAAATTAAACCCTATGTTCCATAAGGGTATGCTTGCCACAGACGTAGCAAAACCAGTCAAGTTTTCCCAAACAGTCAGTCATTATTATTCTTACAAATTCCCATGTAGTCTATTGTAAGAAAATAAAAAGATTAACTGGTTGACCCACGATGTCAAACGTTAACGTTCATAAGTAACGTGCCACTCAAAAGTTCCGTTATGGTAATTTTGAGTGACAAAAATATAATGACAGAAATAATGAAGAAGAACAAAAGTACTCTTGGAAATTGTTGAATAACAACCTTCTCTTCAGAGCTGGGAGAACCTACATATGCGAGGAATAACAAATTAACCCTTAACAGGCTATCTTAAATTTGGGCGTTTTTTTTGGAGTTTGTGTTAAGTTTTGGGCTTTGTTGTGTTCTGACACTTATAGTAAAATGGCCGACATTTTTGTAGAATATTTCAACCCCGCTCCACCCATTTTTAGGGGAGTTTTTTACGATTTGTTAAAATATAGGCAAAAATCACCGTTATGGGGGGAAGCTAGAGGGTTAATATATTCCACAAAAATATAGGCCTTAACATTTGCTACAAAGTTGCTGACGATACCCTACACCTCAGATAAACAGAACACATAGTTTTATATACCGATATTCTGCACGAACAATCAAAGGGGGGAAAACTTTAACCCCCCCTAAAATAAAATTCCGATGTGATCTTTCAAAACGCCGATACACGTATATATTTTTTTGGTCTCCTCTACCAGAATCCACTGACAGAACCCTGTTATTTTGAAAAAAGTTTGAAATTGTTGTACAGTGATATTGGTGCTCGCTTGGATTCAATATATCCACTTATTTTAGCAACAGAATCGACATAAGTGGCGTATGTCGTGTGATACCGAGCTCTGACGGTTAAAATTTAAAATTTAAAATTTAAAATTTAAAATTTAAAATTTAAAATTTAAAATTTAAATTTTAAAATTTAAAATTTAAAATTTAAAATTTAAAATTTAAAATTTAAAATTTAAAATTTAAAATTTAAAATTTAAAATTTAAAATCTAACATCTATCCCCAACGTAAATCCCACTCCCAATCTATTCCGACACGATCATTATTCGCTACATCTTCCTCCATGTGATACCGAACCTTTCCATGGTGATTATCTCTCATGGCCAAGTTTTCGAGACTTGTTTACGGCCATCTATATTAATAATACACGCCTTTCTCCTGTCGAAAAACTATTTCACCTCAACAACAAAACTCGCCATGAAGCTCGCGAGGTAGTCCGTAAAGCTCCTCTAACCAATGAACGGTTTGATATCGCCTGGAAAACTTTACAATTGCGATACGATAACAAGAGGTTGTTGATAAACAGCCAGTTGAAGGTCTTATTCAACCTGCAAAAAATATCGGTCGAAACTGGAGACTCCATAAAAGGTATCCAAAGTACGATCAATAGCGTAATATCCGCATTGCAACTTTACAAAATCGAAATTGAAAGTTGGGACCCAATTTTTGTATATCTATGTTGCACAAGACTTCCAGGAAATACTCTCTCCTTATGGGAACAGTCTGTCAGTAATAAGACAGAATGTCCAGCCTGGAAAGAGCTCGATTCATTCCTCACAAGTCGATATCAGACTTTAGAAACTGTATCCGATCTCAGTTTTCAACCTTCCACTTCCAAACCAAACAGCAGTTTCAACGCCATTTCCAAAATACCAAAGCCAAACCGTGTTAATTCGTACCAAAACAGTTACTCTCCTCCCGATTGTAAACTTTGTCCAAATCAATCTCATACCATCCGTCTTTGTCCCAAATTCGTCAATATGTGTTATTCCGATAAAGTTGAGTTCATAAAGAAGCTCAAACTTTGTTTAAATTGTTTCGCAAAGGGGCATGCTGTCAAAGATTGTAAAATTGCTTTCAATTGCATGACATGCCAAAGTAGACATAATACACTTCTCTGCAACGCAGCAAGTAATCCCAATAGAACTCCCATTCAAACAAATCCTCCAGATTCCAATATTGATTCTATTCAAGCTTTGGCAACAACTAGTTCCAAAATGATTCTTCTAGGTACGGCCCTTATAAACATCCTTCACCGAGGCGACATTTTTAAGGCTAGAGCTCTTTTCGATTCTGGATCTGAAGCTTCTTTCATTTCAGAACATTTGTTTAATTTGCTTAAACTCAGCGCAAATAAAATTTTAGCCCAAATTTCTGGCCTTAACGGAAAGGTATCCGCACGACCACAAAAAATGTGCAATCTCTGCATAAGTTCCCCAATAAACTCTAATCTAAAGATAAATGCAGCGGCGATAGTACTCCCTCAACTCACCTCCGCATTACCAACTTTTTCCGCAAGCGTGGAAACATTTTCGCATCTTCCCAAACTTCAACTTGCCGACCCGGAGTTCTATCAGACGAATTATATTGACATCTTAATCGGCGCTGATCTATTTCCTCAGCTAATGCTTGAGGGTGTCAAACGTCAAGTTTGTGGCTCTCTCATGGCACAAGAAACAATATTCGGCTGGATTCTCACCGGCCCCATTCCGACAGAAACTATATCCTCCTACAGAACCTTCGTGTCATATTTCAATGAAATTGATTTGGACAAACAACTTTCCAAATTCTTCGAGGCGGAAGACCTTCCTAAACGGAAACATATGTCTGAAAACTTCACAAAATAGAGATCCAACAGGACGATATATTGTTACTCTGCCATTCAAGGAGGAATACGGGAAGGCATTGAAACTTGGTACTTCAAGAAAAAATGTTATGGCACAATATTATCGAAATGAAAACCGGCTCCTAAGTAATCCTGAACTGAAAATACAATACGATAATGTCCTTAAAGAATATTTAACGCTTGGACATATGAAGGAAAGAAAATCCACTCAATCCGATGATTCCCATCATACCTACACATACTACTTGCCCCATCATGCAGTAATTCGCCCAGATAGTGTAACGACAAAAGTCCGGGTAGTATTTAACGCTTCCAACCCATCTTCCAACAATGTTAGTTTGAATGATATACTTCACTGCGGACCTTCATTACAACTGGATTTAACCAGTTTACTTCTCCAATGGCGGTTCTTCAAAATCGCTTTTAACAGCGATATCGAGAAAATGTATCGCCAAATCCTCGTTATGCCAACCACACCCCATTCCAAAAAATACTGTATCGAAATCATCCGCAAGATGAACTTCGAGAGTATGAACTGCAAACAGTTACATTTGGATTGAACTGCGCTCCATATCTCGCACTACGTACCATACAGCAGTTAGCAATTGACGTCAAAGATATATATCCATTGGTCAGTCATATTCTTATGTCCTGTATGTACGTAGACGACGTCATGGCAGGAAGTCACGATATAGCATCCGCAGTTAAAGCCCAAAACAGCTAACATCCGCATTAAATTCAGCTGGGTTTTCATTAAGAAAGTGGACATCCAACTCGACCCAATTTTTAAAATCCATTCCTAAAGAACACTTACTTAATGAAGACTTTCTGCAGTTTGATGACAGTAGCATGGCAAAAATCCTAGGTGTAAGGTGGAATGCCAAGCTCGATCATTTTTATTTCACTGCCAAATCTATAAAAACCTCTGAAACACCGACAAAAACAGAGATTCTCTCCGAAATTTCGAAATTATTCGATCCTGCTGGTTGGTTATGTCCTTTCATTGTGGTTGCAAAACTTCTAATGCGTGATATATGGGCCGCCAATACTGACTGGGATAGTCCAATCCCCACCAATCTGCTAGAAACCTGGCAAAGATTCTTACATAATTATTCCGACATTGAAAAAATTCGAATTCCACGCTGGGTAGGTTATACTCCGGATTGTGAAGTACAATTGCACGGTTTTTGCGATGCATCCGAAAAGGCATATGCAACAGCCATCTATCTACGATTGATAACTTCTACCGGGCGAATCAGCACTCATCTCCGTACAGCAAAATCCAGAGTTTCTCCTCTAAAAACTATTTCAATTCCCAGACTCGAACTTTGTGGTGCGCTTTTACTCTCCGAAACAATAGAATCCATGCTTTAAATATTCCCCATACCAAATATGAAAATATACTGCTGGACAGATTCCATGATTGTGCTGTCATGGCTAAAGAAGCCCGCATTTCTATGGAAAACATTCGTGGCAAATAGGGTTTCCAAAATATCCGAAGTTGTCAGTGTGGAAAACTGGTCTCACGTGGAGTCCAGATATAATCCGGCCGATATTGCTTCCCGGGGAGCTTCTCCAAGTGAACTGCTCGATAACAATCTCTGGTGGATTGGTCCATCTTGGCTACAACTACCTCCTAGTTTGTGGCCCATTCAGACACCTGTCCGAATCGATGAATCTATTTTAGAGATCAAAAATATTCAAAATAATTTATCTTACTTCCAAGAATATCATATTCCTTCCTTTACTTCGTTTTTCATCATTCGGAAGAGCTCTTCGTGTGATGTCTTATGTCTATCGTTTTATTTCTAACGTTAAAAATGCACGAAGGTCCCAAGGTCAAATTTCTACTGATATACACAAAAACGATATCGAGGAAACACGAAACGCCTTAATAATATTAGCACAAAAGTTCGTTTATCCAAAGCAATATAAAAATCTATCCCAAAAAGAGTTGATTCCATCGTCAAGTTCCATTTCCAATCTAAATCCTTTCTTAGATTCCAAAGGGCTTATGAGAGTATGTAGTCGCATATCCGGATCTGAATCTCTCACCTACAACGAGCAATATCCGATTATTCTTCCGTATAACTGTACATTTTCTAGACTCTTATTACGTTTCATTCATTCTATAACATTACATGGAGGTAATGCTTTAATGCTTCGTGTGGTGAGGCTTCAGTTCTGGATTCCAAAGGTTAAGGGCCTTATTCATAAAAAGTTAAAGAAGGTTTGAGGAACGCTTTAGCAGTGTTAAAGCGTTTTTCAAACCTTCATTAAATTTTTATGAATAAGGGCCTAAGAATTTAATCAAAACTACCATTCATAACTGCAAAGTTTGTCTTATTTTCAAACACAAACTACAGCAGCAATTAATGGGCACTCTCCCTCCTGAACGCACTACTCTCTCTAGACACTTCACGAATACCGGTGTAGACTTTACCGGACCGTTCGACATAAAGGCATACACAGGACGCTCTTGTGCCACTTCCAAAGGATATGTATGTATCTTTGTTTGTTTTGCCACTCGAGCAATTCACCTTGAATTGACAACATCTCTTTCCACACCAGCATTTCTAGCGGCCTTTCACCGATTCATATCCAGGCGTGGATGTCCTAGAAACGTGTATTCCGATAACGGCAAAAATTGCGTAGGAGCATCAAGAATTAGCCAGAAATTTCATTCAAAGCACTCGCGAAGCTTTGAACTCCTAGGTTTCCTACCAAGATCTGAAATGGCATTTTATTCCACCTGGAGCCCCTCATATGGGGGGACTTTGGGAAGCTGGAGTAAAAAGCTTCAAACTACACTTCCGAAAGATGGCAGGAAACCATCGATTTACATTTGAAGAATTCGCTACCCTATTAGCTCGAATAGAAGTATGCTTAAATTCCAGGCCAATATCCCCCATTTCCGAAAATCCAAACGATCTTTTAGCTCTAATCCCAGGTCATTTTCTAACCGGAGGTCCAAGCCTTTCCGTAGCAGAGCCGTGCGAGACAGAATTAAATCTTTCCATTATCAATCGATGGCGGAAAGTAAAGGCGTTAACACAACAATTCAGTATCCGATGGAAACATGAATACATCAAAGAAATGCATAAGCGCATAAAGTGGCAAACACCACAACCAAATATAGAAATCGGTGCAATGGTAGTTATACGAGATGATTGTTTACCTCCAAACGAATGGTGACTAGGACGAGTTTCTAAAATATATCCGGGAAAGGATAACTTAGTGCGTGTGGCAGATGTTTTCACAGCTAAGGGCGTCATCACTCGCCCTGTTGTGAAAATAGTCCTCCTCCCACAATGTTAAATTTTAGTTAAATATTTAATCGTTACTTTCATTACAGTATGTCATCGATAAAAAGTCGAGTGTCCAAGGTCCATCGCGAAAATAAGTTCATATGCAAGATTTGTAAAGGAAAACACGGTCTTCGTTACTGCCAGGACTTTCAAAAGATGACCGTAGAAAAAAGACTGGAAGTAGTCATATCCAAAAATTATTGTCCAAATTGCTTTTGTGGGCCAAGCAATTTGGACAATAATTTTTGGATATGACTATGACTATTCTTCGGGATCATGATTTTCTTCACAAGGATGCAAACATTGCGGAGGTAGCCACCATTCCAGTCTACACATTCACAAATCCAAAAAAGGAAAAGATGAATCCAAGTCAGCTCTCGAAAAAACTTCACTCACTCAGTCCAGAGTAAAAGATATCTCCGCTAAGTTTCCCAAAAGTGTTAGTTTGGAATCTATCACCGCCCCGAATTCAATAACACTTTTCCCGACTGCTGTACTAGAAATCGTGAGTGAAAACAAAAAACACCTTGTAAGGGCTGTCATCGATCCTTGCAGTTCCATTAGTAAGATATCTCATCATTTGGTCAAGGAACTGAATCTCCCAACAACTCTCCTTGGCACCGAAAAAATCTGTTAGGTCGTAGTCCAATTCGGTCATGCTCCACATACATCTATCGAAACGATGATGAAAGTCAACGATCGTATTTCTATGGACAGTCCAAAAAAGTCCCCCCATCCTCCACTGCCTCAAAGTTTCCAAATATCGTCTTAGCTGATCCGAATTTTTACAAAAGTGGACCATTTGCCATAGTCGTTGGAGCCGATTTGTACCCCAAGATCATCCAACCTGGGCTCCTTCCCAGCAATGCTGGACTTCCCGTGGCTATGAATACCATCTTTGGTTGGGTATTATCCGGATCGTGCTCCATCTAAATCCTATCATAAAAATGTGAATTATCTACGCCAAAACTAAATTATCTAAGCTAGTTTGACTTATTTTACTATACTATCTAAGTAAAACCACATGAATTCTAAACCTATAAAATTGAATTGAAATTACATTCCAAATTAATACCAATAAAACTTGCAATACTGCAAATGGGGGCGGAAATGTTTACGTCTAATACTTTCCCAAATGAAATTTTAAATTTTAAATTTTAAATTTTAAATTTTAAATTTTAAATTTTAAATTTTAAATTTTAAATTTTAAATTTTAAATTTTAAATTTTAAATTTTAAATTTTAAATTTTAAATTTTAAATTTTAAATTTTAAATTTTAAATTTTAAATTTTAAATTTTAAATTTTAAATTTTAAATTTTAAATTTTAAATTTTAAATTTTAAATTTTAAATTTTAAATTTTAAATTTTAAATTTTAAATTTTAAATTTTAAATTTTAAATTTTAAATTTTAAATTTAAAATTTAAAATTTAAAATTTTAAATTTTAAATTTTAAATTTTAAATTTTAAATTTTAAATTTTAAATTTTAAATTTTAAATTTTAAATTTTAAATTTTAATCCAAATTTCAAATCTCAAATTTTGAAATTCCAAGTTTCAAATCTCAAATTAAAAATTTTTAATTTTAAATTCTAAAATTCAAATTTTAAATTTCAAATTTCTATTTTTAAATTCCGAATTTTAAACTTAAAATTCTAAATTCCAAATTTTAAATCTCAAATTTTAAATTTCAAATTCTAAATTTTAAATTCCAAATTTTAAAATTTTAAACATCAAATTCTAAATTTCAAATCTCAAATTTTAAATTCCAAGTTCCAAATCTCAAATTTAAAATTTTTAATTCTAAATTTTAAATCTTAAATTTCAAATTCCAAATTATAAATTCCGAATTTTAGATTCCAGATTTTAAATTTTAAATTCCAAATTTCAAGTCTCAAATTTTATTCTTTTCTTCTTTTTTTTTTTGACCAATTTTTGTTAAAATAATATTAAATTTTTAAAAACTATAATCGTCGAAGGAAATAATATGTATGTATATTGGTACCAATGTTTTGTTTAGTACGTATCTGTTTGACACTAATATTTGGAGCCCTCTTAAATGTTGGGCTTCTTAAATTTGGATATTGATGGTTTGTTTGCTTATTACGTCTTTGTTTGGAATAATTAATGGACAGATGATAACTCACCAACGTTAAAACCTTTTGCAATTTCCCAGGATTTTGAATATTTCCATTCATTTTTAAAAACTTTAATGTAGTTTCACAATTGATATTTCATAAATGTGTTTTGTTCTTTGTTTTTTGTTTATTTAATTATTCTTTTTTTTATAAACCAAATATTAATATCTGAGAAGCAATGTGGTTGACGTTGAAATGAAACCACGTTGCTATTTGCAGCCACGCCGATGTAACAAGAGAATTATTTTTTTCTTATTAAATGAACGGTGAATTAATAGTGTTATACACACGTGAAATGGAGGGGAATTTTGTATCACAAAATTGTCTCTCTTGTGTGCTTTAAGAGAGGAATAGAGAGGAATATTAAGAGAGCATATCACACTTTCTCAACTCTCACAAGTGTGGTGACCAGCGTTGCCAGGTATTTTTTTAAAAAAACTTAAAATTTTCAAAGAAAAACTTATTTTGCAACAAAAAAATTTATATCTATTTTATGAAAATAAAATTGGAAAATAGTTGCAATTCAAATAGTACAAGAAATACAGGGGTTTCCAATAAGAGTGATATGCTTTCTTTGAAAAAAAAAACACACTTATTGTTAAGGAAATTCAAAAGTTTTTTATTAAGTACAATCGATACAATTAAGTTCTAAATAAAACGTCATTCAAATGGCCTCCACAACTTCTTCTGCAGGAACGAATTCGACGAACCCAATTTTCCAGCACTTTTTCCACTAAATCAAGTCGTATGTCATGAATGGCACGTTCAATATTGACTTGTAAAGCTTGAAGAGTCTGGTTTATTTCGAAAGACCAATGACTTCAAATAAACCCACAAGAAATAGTCTAATGGTGTTAAATCACAACTTCTTGGAGGCCATTCAATATCACAATTTCTTGAAATAATCGAATCTCCAAACTTTTCTCGCAACAATTCAATTGTTTCACTTGTTGTGTGGCCACAATCGGTCAATGGCAAAAAGATAGCTCTTAACGAGAGCTAAAGTATTACTCATGGATGTCAAGGTCTAAGGTAGACAGGAAAGTGTTTTTTTTTTTTTTTTGATTTAAAAAATGGACTTCATTTTCAAATGTGACCGGAAAGTTTATTTTTGCTCTAGCTCCTTAAAGGTACGTCGGATCGGAAATCGGTCAATGACAAAATGATTATGCGTGGCAAGGTCGTAGGTCGACTGGAAAGTGTTTTTTTTTTATTTAAAAAAAATGGAATTAGCGCACGAAAAGTTGCAATGGAGAACGATTATTTTGATAATAAAACTGAATAATTTGTAAACGTTGTTCTTGCGTGTATCTCTCCATGATGAAATTGTAAACACTACTGAATACAATGAAAAACAAATGACAGATCATGACATATTACAAATGGCCGAAACGTCACTTAAAAATCATATCATCCCTATTGGAAAACCCGTTATAAATTAAATAATTTGCGTTGGGCCATATTTCTCAAATCATGATAAAATGTAGTCGACAAAGGTATAAATATACAAAACAATTATTGTATAATTTTCAAAATAAAGGGATGATCCAAAATAGAAATTTTTTTGCTGTAACTCCATGGTGCATTCCGCCCTTTACCCCGCTAAATTGCAAGTTTGAAACACCTAAATTGGAAAATGTGATTTCTGAAAATTCTTAAATTTAGTGTTTCTTATTAAGCCCTTTTATTTTCTTGTTCTTTAAAAATGTGAATTTCATTTTACAGTAAATTTTGTCGTATTCTTCCACCTAAGTGATTTATTATATTTTCAAAATTTAATATTAATTTAAAATTAAACCTAAAATTAACTTGTTTGGGAAAGGTTTTGTGTTTTTCTGAGATAATAATATAATATTACATTTTTACAGAATTTAAAAAAAACTTATTTGTGGAAGAAAAAACTTAAAAGTTATATTTTTTACTCGAAAAAACTTGAAAAATAAGTTTAAACTTATCATCTGGTGGTGACTATCCATTAAGGGGAATCGTTATACCGCTACTTTAGTGGTGAAATTAAGTAGAGAGTAGCACTCTCTGTCATAGAAGTGGTGAGTGATTAGGTTTATATATCAAGAGAAATGTTATACGCAGATATTGCAAGAGATCAATAATATCACTTTTTTGTAAATATTAAGGGGAATGCTATTTGAGTAATAGAGCGCACAATCAAATTGTAAAGTAGCAGTGCTTAATTGTATTGCACAGTTATACATGCAAAGAATATTCAGGAGAATATTGATGTGTGTGAAGATAAATACGTATTTAACTAGCGAAGACACAAACCCTAATATGAAAATTAAAAGTCGGGGTATTTGAGGAAAATTAGGTTTTTCTCGAAAACTAGAGCGTATTTTAAAGTGAAATTAAGTTACCATGGTAAAAACATATCATTTTGTTTAAAAAAAATTACCATCTGACCTAGAGGGCATATAGAATAGATTTGATAACTAGGGAACCTCGGAAGAAAATATATGACCATATCTGGAAGATGGGACTATGTACCGACAAGACCTGCATACTGAAAGAAGCCCTAGGAAGGCTCTATCGACCCACATATAGCGGTTTTCCCAAATCAATTTCAGGCTCCCAAAAACGTCATTCCAAAATGGCCCATTTTGATTGTAATTTCTGGAGAGGAGCAGTGGCCGCAACTGGAAGATGGGACTATGTACCGACAAGGCCTGCATACTGAAAGAAGCCCTAGGAAGGCTCTATCGACCCACATATAGCGTTTTTCCGAAATCAATTTCAGGCTTCCAAAAACGTCATTCCAAAATGGCCCATTTTGATGGGAATTTCTGGAGAGGAGCAGTGGCCACAACTGGAAGATGGGACTATGTACCGACAAGGCCTGCATACTGAAAGAAGCCCTAGGAAGGCTCTATCGACCCATATATAGCGCTTTTCCCAAATCAATTTCAGGCTTCCAAAAACGTCAATCCGAAATGGCATATTTTGACGGGAATTTCTGGAGAGGAGCAGTGGACACAACTGGAAGATGGGACTATGTACCGACAAGGCCTGCATACTGAAAGAAGCCCTAGGAAGGCTCTATCGACCCATATATAGCGTTTTTCCCAAATCAATTTCAGGCTCCCAAAAACGTCAATCCGAAATGGCATATTTTGACGGGAATTTCTGGAGAGGAGCAGTGGACACAACTGGAAGATGGGACTATGTACCGACAAGCCCTAGGAAGGCTCTATCGACCCACATATAGTGTTTTTCCCAAATCAATTTCAGGCTCCCAAAAACGTCATTCCAAAATGGCCCATTTTTATGGGAATTTCTGGAGAGGAGCAGTGGCCACAACTGGAAGATGGGACTATGTACCGACAAGGCCTGCATACTGAAAGAAGCCCTACGAAGGCTCTATCGATCCATATACAGCGTTTTTCCCAAATCAATTTCAGGCTCCCAAAAACGTCATTCCAAAATGGCCCATTTTTATGGGAATTTCTGGAGAGGAGCAGTGGCCACAACTGGAAGATGGGACTATGTACCGACAAGGCCTGCATATTGAAAGAAGCTCTAGGGAGGCTATATCGACCCATATATAGCGTTTTTCCCAAATCAATTTCAGGCTCCCAAAAACGTCATTCCAAAATGGCCCATTTTTATGGGAATTTCTGGAGAGGAGCAGTGGCCACAACTGGAAGATGGGACTATGTACCGACAAGGCCTGCATACTGAAAGAAGCCCAAGGAAGGCTCTATCGACCCATATATAACGTTTTTCCCAAATCCATTTCAGGCTCCCAAAAACGTCATTCCAAAATGGCCCATTTTTATGGGAATTTCTGGAGAGGAGCAGTGGCCACAACTGGAAGATGGGACTATGTACCGACAAGGACTTCGTTCTGATCATTCGCAGTGAACGGACGTGTTTATCACATAGCGGATAGTTACCAGTACCTATTACGCAATAGCAAAAATCTGTACAAAGTCTGTAAGGCCTACATCGTAGTACCTATTACGGTCTAATACAGACAAAATTAAAATAAATTCTCTTGACGGGGATGCCTTCGTGTTCCGATGGAGTGCGGTTCCCCAATCGTCCGACTGTCCGTCCGTTGGTCTTGGCCAAAGCCGACCACACCAAGAATGGTGAAAATCTCCCCCAAGTACTCACAACAGGTGGTGCGGTGAGGGGAAAACGTCATGTCCGACCGTCAAAACGGAAGCACAATGAGCATCGTGTAGCGCTCAGAGTTTTGACGAAGTTGGAGGCTGTTGAGGTTTCGGCTCTTACCGAAAAACAAAAAGAGTCACTTACCTGGGCTAAAGGCGTCATAGATGCTTCTAAGGCCAATGAGTCGGCTGAAAGAGCCACAAATTCAGCTGTGTTAACGGCTAATAAAGTAAAACGAATCAGATCACCTGATGAACCCCTGCCTTCGAAAAAGGCAAGAGGCCCTAATGTCACCATCAACAGGACACTCACCAAGCCCTTCAATGAAGTGGCGAAGGAGAGTCTAGTGATGGCTGTTATAGACAGAAGTAGTGAGGATGGATCCATCCTCAAGGACAAATGGAGTCATGTACAATCAGCCATTATGGCTCATTACCTCGATGTCCGTAGAGAAATGCCGGGCAAACCACCAATCTGCAACGATGCAGGATGGCATCAGGGGAGAGTAAAGCTCTTATATTTCGGTGATGCCAGATCAGTAGACCTTTATAAGGCTGCTCTGAGTCGAGCGGGTGAGGTGTGGCCGGGTGCCCAGTTGGATGTTGTCGAAAAAAACAACATCCCTAGTCACCCTAGAGCCATCACCTGGGTTACAGAAGAGCCCTCCAACCCGGCTGACATCTTAGAAATAATAAAAGATTCCAATCCTGGTCTGCCGGCCCATAATTGGAGAATCAGCAAGGTGGGTGAGGCGGATGGTAAAAAGCGGCAGGTCAATCTTATCCTAAACGCTGAATCCACCTCCCATATACAAAGTGCGAGTGCAACCCTACAATATGGCTTCGAGACTATAGTCTTGAAGATATACAAGCAGGATATAGCTCCCACTGCAGAAGGTGAGTCGTCCACCGTGGCACTTTCTGTAAGTGCGGAGGTAGCCACGCCTATTATTTCTGGTGACTCCAACTCTAACAGAAGATCTGTAACGTCCTACTCTGAGGACGAAAGCTCTACTTCTGACACAGAGGGGCTGAGGGGAGTCTCCGGACTCTTTGACGCATCTGGCGGGGACATGCTTCTCGACGATACGGACGAAGAGTTCGATAACACCCTTGTTGGGGTGGATGTTAATCTGTCAATTACCAATGATGGTAAGAATTCTACAGATTAACCTCCATCACGCTAAAGCAGCCTCAGCGGCTCTATTGCTGCGCCTGTCCACAGGCGCAGTAGACATCGTCCTGATACAGGAGCCCTACGTAGTGGGAGGAAGGGTGTGCGGTATTAGGACACCCAACTTTAAACTGCTTGTGGCCAACTGTGAAGGCACTCCAAGAACCTGCATTTTGGCCAGGAAAGATCTAAGTATCTTTCTCCTGACTAATTTAAGTGGTAAAGACCAAACAGCTGCTAGCCTGGAGATCGGTAATCGCATATATTGGGTGGTCTCCAGCTACTTGCCTTATGAATCTGTAGTACCGACTGCTCTATTCAGGGAAGTAGTAGAAGAAGCAACGTCTGACGAGCTCGAGCTGATTATTGGCGCAGACACGAACGCTCATCATACTATCTGGGGTAGTACGGATATAAACAATAGGGGTGATTCGCTTCTTGACTTTATTCTAACTACCAATCTTAGTATTTGTAACATAGGTAATAAACCGACCTTCACAATTAAAGACAGACAAGAGGTACTCGACGTAACGTTTCCTACTGACCGGCTGTCAGACAAAATTATTGGGTGGAATGTACTGGACGACCACTCATTCTCAGATCATCATTATATTGAGTTCAAACTCGCGGAAAAAGCGCCTAAACCCGCCGTCCACAGAAATGTAAGGAAGACAAAGTGGCATCTGTATGAGAAGAATTTCAAGAAAGTCCTCAACTCTAAACTTCCGTACGAACCGAATGACAAAGCCGGTTTGGATAATCTGGTCGATCATATCACCATATCATTCAATAGATCCCTTGAAGAAGTCTGTCCAAAAACAAGGTACAAGGGTAAAACTAAACCCCAATGGTGGACTTCTGAGCTAACGGCTATGAAAAAGACCTGCAACAAGCTATTCAATAAGGCTAAATCTACTGGGATCGCTAATGATTGGGATGCCTATAAAGAGCAACTCAAGATCTATAAGAAGGAGCTTAGAAAGGCGCAAAGGCGCTCTTGGTATACCTTCTGTGGTGAAGTGGAAAAGGTCTCCGACGCCGCTAGGCTGAGGAAGATATTATCTGCTTCACCCTGTACAGTGGAATATTTACAGGATGAGGCAAATAACTGGACCAAAAACAGCGAGCAGTCGCTCAATGTACTGCTCGACACACATTTCCCGGGGAACTCTATAACAGAACCCGAGGATCAGCAGGACCAACAAGAGTGCGAGTGGACTGCGAGCGTCGCTAGCTTCTTGACTGAGAGATCCAGAATAAGCTGGGCTATTAACAGCTTTGAGCCCTTCAAGTCACCTGGACCAGATGGCATCACTCCAGCAGAAATGCAGAAAATGTTAAAGTACATTATCCCCTGGCTGGAGAAAATTTATGTAGGGTGTATCAGGCTTTCATACGTCCCGAATCGATGGAGGGATACCAAAGTGGTATTCATACCTAAAGCGGGAAAGATATCACACACTAGGCCAAAAGACTTCAGACCAATTAGCCTATCCTCGTTCTTATTGAAAGGTCTGGAAAGACTTTTAGATCATTTCATTAGGGAAAACCTGGATACAAAACTCCTGTCGGGGAACCAACATGCTTACAACAAGGGCAAGTCTACTGAATCAGCCCTGCACGAACTTGTGAGCACTATCGAATCGTCCCTGCATTTCAAGGAATTCACCATGGTGGCATTTCTTGACATAGAAGGGGCTTTTAACAACATTCATTCCGATGCGGTAATTGCGGCACTCTCACATCTAAAAGTTAACACTAGTTTGATTAGACTAATTCAAAGTCTGCTCACCAGAAGACGCATAACAGCATGTCTAGGGTCCACAACTCTAACAAGGTATGTAAACAGAGGGACCCCGCAAGGAGGAGTACTGTCTCCACTAATTTGGAACCTAGCGGTGAATGAAATCCTGCTAGATCTAGAACGTTGTGGCTGCAAGGTCGTGGCATATGCGGACGACGTGGCAATCGCAGTGAGTGGCAAATTCGTAAACGTCCTCAGAGACATCCTACAGGTGGCTCTGAACAAGTTGGCTAGATGGGCCAGAAGCAGCGGTTTGGGCGTTAACCCCAACAAGACAGAATTGGTTCTCTTTACTAGGATGAATAATGTCCCACATGTGGACCCTCCACCTCGGATAAATGGAACAGATCTAGTCTTTTCTGAAAGTGCAAAATTTTTAGGAATAATTCTAGATAGGAAAATGTTATTTAGACTTAACGTATTGGAACGTGTAAGGAAGGCCAACGTCGCCTTATATTCCTGCAAAAAGGCTGTAGGGTCGCGGTGGGGACTCTCTCCTAAAATCGTCCACTGGATATATATAGCAGTAGTTCGTCCAATACTGTTATACGGTATTGTGGTATGGTGGACGGCAACTGACAAACTAACCATTACCAACCTACTAACAAAGGTTCAGAGAACTGCCTGCCTGAGCATAAGCGGAGCCTTAAGGACTACAGCGACCGAGTCTCTACAAGCCCTACTCCATATACTGCCGATTAATATTGTGGCGAGAGAAGTTGCAACCAAAGCGGCAATAAGATTAAACTGCCTATCAATGTGGAGGTACAAGAACTATGGTCACATGAGGATATCAAAGTGTAGTGCTATGGTAACCGACCGAGTGGACTATATACCAACAGTGTACACCTTCGAGAGAAATTACATCACTATGATTCCCGCCAGAGATGAATAGGTCGGCAGAATACCAGGTAATATAAACCATCTCCACTTTTACACGGATGGTTCGAAGCTTGATGAAAAGGTTGGCTTCGGAGTACACTGTGAAGAACTTAGTCTGGATATAGCTCACAGACTACCAGATACCTGCAGTGTCTATCAAGCCGAAATAATGGCAATATGGGAAGTCGCCAAGTGGCTGAGTCGCAACATAGTAACCAACAATGGCGTTGTCATTTACTCGGACAGCCAGGCTGCCATCAATTCTCTGGAGGCAACATCCCTAAATTCACAAACAGCCCTCGACTGCCGCAGATCTCTTAACGAGATGGCTGAGCAGTTTAATATACACCTCATATGGGTGCCTGGGCATAGGGATATCCCGGGGAACTGCAAAGCCGATGAACTTGCTAGGAAAGGGACGACATTACAAATTCTCGAAGAATTTGCATATATTGGTGCGCCACTATCCACGTGCAAGCTTTGGCTTAGGCAAGAGGCAATCAGGCAGTCCAACGATAGATGGACAGAAATCGGCACCTGCAGGGTAGCTAGACAAATCTGGCCAAGGTATGACCTGAGAAGGTCAAAATATCTCCTCGCACTAGAGAGGAAACGATTGTCTACGTTAGTACAGGTTCTGGCGGGACACTGCTTGATCGGCGAACACGCCAAAAGATTGGGTATTGACTCCAATGACTTCTGCCGAAGCTGTGGAGATGAGGAAGAAGTGGAGAGCATTGAGCACTTGCTTTGCGACTGTACCGCTTTGAGTAAACGACGACTGGATATACTGGGGTCGGCCTTTTTAGGCAGCCTAACAGATCTTTCCAGTACTGATATTCGTACTATCGATAAATTTATATATCAAACAGGTTGGTTTCGATGAGGGGCATTTCAGCCCGTGGTAACACTAGGGACCTAAACTGGTCTATGTGAGCTTGTAAAAAAATACGGCTGCCACCCTAACCTAAACCTAATGTACCGACAAGGCCTGCATATTGAAAGAAGCTCTAGGGAGGCTATATCGACCCATATATAGCGTTTTTCCCAAATCAATTTCAGGCTCCCAAAAACGTCATTCCAAAATGGCCCATTTTGATGGGAATTTCTGGAGAGGAGCAGTGACCACAGCTGGAAGATGGGACTATGTACCGACAAGGCCTGCATACTGAAAGAAGCCCTAGAGAGGCTCTATCGACCCATATATAGCGTTTTTCCAAACCAATTTCAGGCTTCCAAATACGTCATTCCAAAAATGGCCCATTTTGATGGGAATTTCTGGAGAGGAGCAGTGGCCACAACTGGAAGATGGGACTATGTACCGACAAGGCCTGCATACTGAAAGAAGCCCTAGGAAGGCTCTATCGACCCATATATAGCGTTTTTCCCAAATCAAATTCAGGCTCCCAAAAACGTCATTCGAAAATGATAAAATTATGTTGTATGGAGAATAGGGCCACAATGTAACTAGTTTGGTTAAAAATCTGGATATGATAAAAAATAGAAGACCTGACCCGAAGTGAGGATCGAACCAACATTTCTTACTTCATTGAATTGTTTGGCTACATTTGTTTATATATTTTTCAACATGTCTATAAGTTTATAGAACAAATTAAAAAAAATAAAAGACCAATTTTTACAGCGACCGGGAGTTGAACTCGGAATCCCGAAGTTTACTGCGTGTTGGTGCAAGCTGCCTAGGCCACGCACGCATTAACCGGCCGTTGCGCTTTATGACGTATGAAACAAACTTTATATAAAACAATATGACAAAATGTATACACAATTATAGTTTACAGATCAAATTAAAAGATAGAGAAAAAACAATTTTTGCACCGACCGGGATTTGGACTCGGAATCCCGACGTTTACTGCGTGTCGGTGCTAGCTTCCTGAGCCAGGCGCGCCTTACACGGCGGTTGTGCTTTATTACGCTTTATCAAATAAACTTTATATAAAACAATATGATGATAATATGACAATAACATAGAGATTTTATATAAAGAGTAGGTTTAGGTTTAGGTTAGGGTGGCAGCCGTATTTTTTATACAAGCTCACATAGACCAGTATAGGTCCCTAGTGTTACCACGGGCTGAAATGCCCCTCATCGAAACCAACCTGTTTGATATATAAATTTGTCGATATTACGAATATCGGTACTGGAAAGATCTGTTAGGCTGCCTAGAACAGCCGACCCCAGTATGTCCAGTCGTCGTTTACTCAAAGCGGGACAGTCGCAAAGCAAGTGCTCAATGCTCTCCACTTCTTCCTCATCTCCACAGCTTCGGCAGAAGTCATTGGAGTCAATACCCAATCTTTTGGCGTGTTCGCCGATCAAGCAGTGTCCCGTCAGAACCTGTACTAACGTAGACAATCGTTTCCTCTCTAGTGCGAGAAGATATTTTGACCTTCTCAGGTCATACCTTGGCCAGATTTGTCTAGCTACCCTGCAGGTGCCGATTTCTGTCCATCTTTCGTTGGACTGCCTGATTGCCTCTTGCCTAAGCCAAAGCTTGCACGTGGATAGTGGCGCACCAATATATGCAAATTCTTCGAGAATTTGTAATGTCGTCCCTTTCCTAGCAAGTTCATCGGCTTTGCAGTTCCCCGGGATATCCCTATGCCCAGGCACCCATATGAGGTGTATGTTAAACTGCTCAGCCATCTCGTTAAGAGATCTGCGGCAGTCGAGGGCTGTTTGTGAATTTAGGGATGTTGCCTCCAGAGAATTGATGGCAGCCTGGCTGTCCGAGTAAATGACAACGCCAGTGTTGGTTACTATGTTGCGACTCAGCCACTTGGCTACTTCCCATATTGCCATTATTTCGGCTTGATAGACACTGCAGGTATCTGGTAGTCTGTGAGCTATATCCAATCTAAGCTCTGCACAGTGTACTCCGAAGCCAACCTTTTCATCAAGCTTCGAACCATCCGTGTAAAAGTGGAGATGGTTTCTATTACCTGGTTTTCTTCCAACCCATTCATCTCTCGCGGGAATCATAGTGATGTAATTTCTCTCGAAGGTGTACACCGTTGGTATATAGTCCACTCGGTCGGTTACCATAGCACTACACTTTGATATTCTCATGTGCAGTCGAGGGCTGTTTGTGAATTTAGGGATGTTGCCTCCAGAGAATTGATGGCAGCCTGGCTGTCCGAGTAAATGACAACGCCAGTGTTGGTTACTATGTTGCGACTCAGCCACTTGGCTACTTCCCATATTGCCATTATTTCGGCTTGATAGACACTGCAGGTATCTGGTAGTCTGTGAGCTATATCCAATCTAAGCTCTGCACAGTGTACTCCGAAGCCAACCTTTTCATCAAGCTTCGAACCATCCGTGTAAAAGTGGAGATGGTTTCTATTACCTGGTTTTCTTCCAACCCATTCATCTCTCGCGGGAATCATAGTGATGTAATTTCTCTCGAAGGTGTACACCGTTGGTATATAGTCCACTCGGTCGGTTACCATAGCACTACACTTTGATATTCTCATGTGACCGTAGTTTTTGTACCTCCACATTGATAAGCAGTTTAATCTTATTGCCGCTTTGGTTGCAACTTCTCTCGCCACAATATTAATCGGCAGTATATGGAGTAGGGCTTGTAGAGACTCGGTCGCTGTAGTCCTTAAGGCTCCGCTTATGCTCAGGCAGGCAGTTCTCTGAACCTTTGTTAGTAGGTTGGTGATGGTTAGTTTGTCAGTTGCCGTCCACCATACCACAATGCCGTATAGCAGTATAGGACGAACTACTGCTATATATATCTAGTGGACGATTTTAGGAGAGAGGCCCCACCGCGACCCTACAGCCTTTTTGCAGGAATATAAGGCGACGTTAGCCTTCCTTACACGTTCCAATACATTAAGTCTAAATAACAGTTTTCTATCTAGAATTATTCCTAAAAATTTTACACTTTCAGAAAAGACTAGATCTGTTCCATTTATCCGAGGTGGAGGGTGCACATGTGGAACTTTATTCATCCTAGTAAAGAGAACCAATTCTGTCTTGTTTGGGTTTATACCCAAACCGCTGCTTCTGGCCCATCTAGCCAATTTGTTCAGAGCCACCTGTAGAATGTCTCGGAGGACGTTTTCGAATTTGCCACTCACTGTGATTGCAACGTCGTCCGCATATGCCACGACCTTGCAGCCACAACGTTCTAGATCTAGCAGAATTTCATTCACCGCTAGGTTCCAAATTAGTGGAGACAGTACTCCTCCTTGTGGGGTCCCTCTGTTTACAAACCTTGTTAGAGTTGTGGACCCAAGACATGCTGTTATGCGTCTTCTGTTGAGCAGACTTTGAATTAGTCTAATCAAACTAAAGTTAACATTAAGATGTGACAGTGCCGCAATTACTGCATCTGAGTGAATGTTGTTAAAAGCCCCTTCTATGTCAAGAAATGCCACCATGGTGAATTCCTTGAAATGCAGGGACGATTCGATAGTGCTCACAAGTTCGTGCAGGGCTGATTCTGTAGACTTCCCCTTATTATAAGCATGTTGGTTCACTGATAGGAGTTTTGTATCCAGGTTTTCCCTAATGAAATAATCTAAAAGTCTTTCCAGACCTTTCAATAGGAAGGAGGATAGGCTAATTGGTCTGAAGTCTTTTGGCCTAGTGTGTGATATCTTCCCCGCTTTTGGTATGAATACCACTTTGGTATCCCTCCATCGATTCGGGATGTATGAAAGCCTGATACAGCCTACATAAATTTTCTCCAGCCAGGGGATAATGTATTTCTGCTGCTATATAAAGAGTAACCACGGCAAAAATTCATTTATGGAGTTGAGTTTTTCTGTCGAAGTGGTGGACATAAAAGGAAATTTAAATTGATTAAAAAATTCCTTTTTTCTGTGTTTTCTTTGTTAAGAATGTTAATAGGGATTTTTTTGTATGTTTATTGAAATGCATGCGAAAAAGTGGAAGAAAAACACGAAAATGCAAGTTATTAAAACTAAATTATTCATGAACTTAATGAATGGTATCTCTTCTTATATTGAATCTCTTTCTTATATAATATCTGTTGAATAATGACAAAACGACTTATGTGGAAAGTTTTCTAAAATATTGAACCAAAAATTAGTATGTTACGATAATTTAAATCTCACAAAATAGCTTATTTCAAAATACTGAAGTAAACTATTTTTCAAATCAAATATCGAAATTGTGCTAACAAATTAAATTAGATTTGTCCCTATACTTTTTTGATAGTATGTCTATCAAACGGTAAATAATTTTAAACTCTCTGTGAGTAAAAATGTTATAAAAAATTTGAAACGAAAATATGGTAAAAATAGCAGGCTCAGATAAATTTCTTCTATTTGAAGTTTTTGTTATTTGACTTTCAATGTACATACATATTTTGAAAGTTACTACGTTTACTCGTAAAATTTGTCAAGTAAAAAATTAGTTAAAGAGAACGACATGTTGAAAGTTCCCACTTATTTTACATAAAAATCTCTAAAATACATATAAAAGTATGTTTATAACAATACATACTTTTTTATATATTTAGATGTTTACCGAAGATGATTTTCTAATCAATTATGCAGTATTTTCAAGTCTTTTTACAGTTTCTTGCAGGCCCATTCTTCCGATTTGGGTTACTTGTATGATATAAAATAATTGCTATTAGGGTTAATTTGGTGCATGTCAAAACACTTTCATTACATAACACATGTACATACATTCATATTGTATGCGTATTTATTTTTCCTTAACTAATTTATCTACATTACGAATGTATTTTCAAAACTATATACGAACACATATATCTTATACATGTATCTTTTATAAACCACACACACACAATTAATATATTTTCTATGTAAATAGCATTAGTGTTTCAATAGACAATTTTCCAATTATTTTCCCGATTATAAAGTTGTAATAAACCTCATTATTCTGCTTCATATCACCGTTGGCATCCCTGATTTAAGGGGTCATTTTATTTATGTGCATCTCCTTCAATCAGTTGAAGTAACGTTTCGTATTCACACATACACATGTACTATCCCACAAAACACACTACAATTGTGCTAGGCAAATAAGAATATCGGTACACATACACAACTATGCAAATAGGAAATTAGCAAACACGTAGTTTAGCCAAGATCGCTAACGTGTCTTTGGTGGCTGAGTCGGTAAGCGTGTCTGTGTAGTAAAGAGTGTGGTTTGTTGGTTCGAACCCTAGTGCAATTTTTTTCTATATTCTTACGTTTTACTTAATAGCTAAATTAATGATAAAAAAATTGTGTTATTTTCGTGTACACAAAAATCGACCCCATATGTAAGTATATTTCATTTGAATTTTTTAAATTAAATTATGCAGCTGACAAGTTATACAGCAGAATAGCATCAACATTTTTCAATAAACGTACTGCAGGTGGGCCTGTTAAAAAAGTGTAAAAAGACTTTCTTGACACTAGCTTTTTGGTTAATTTTTTTGATAAAAATAATCAATTTTTTACTAATATTGAAAGAAAATATTTTTACAAATAATGAAATATTTTGCTTTTCCAAAAAAGTGCATCAGAAGTTAAATTTTTTGCGATGTAAAAATACTTACTTGACATACTGTACATACATTTGTATGTACAAAAAGTGTTCTTGAATTAAAAACATTATAGTATTGACAATAATAATATTTTGTTAAAGTTCTTATCGTTCGGCAGATCCTCATACGACGTAGAATAATTATTTCAAAGCTATTTTGTTTCATAAAACGACTTGAAAATAATAAATTTAAAAATCACATAAATTGTTTTACAGAAAATTAAAAACGAAAATTATTTGGGGCATGCCGGGATTTGAACCTCCGCATCACCAAAAGACCGATACCATAAACCCACTCGCATCAACCAACGCAACCACTTCGTAAACGGATAGCTGGTGGGTTTCATAGCGACATTTCCTTTGCGCAACTGCATATTCTTGACGCGGTGTTCTTAAAGATTACACAGAATTTATTAATACGTATAAGGGTGAATGGCGAACTCTTTAATTGAAAAGCTTTACCAAGAGTTTGCCTTTATCGATTCGGAATATGACACTGATTGCCATACACTGAGAAATACATTTACTAAAAATAAGATCATAACATTTTTTCAACTCTTACTTAAATTGTCCTCGTGTAAAACAATAGTGACAAAAAATCAACAAATTATAATTGCTTATAAGAATTTTTTTTTGTAGGGTTCGAACCGACAAACCACACTCTTTACTACACACACACCCTTACCGACTCAGCCACCAAAGACACGTTAGCGTTCTTGGCTAAAATACATGTTTGCTAATTTCCTATTTGCATAGTTGTGTATTTGTACCGATATTTTTATTTGCCTAGCACAATTGTAGTGTGTTTTGTGGGAGAGTACATGTGTATGTGTGAATACGAAACGTTACTTCTACTGATTGAAGGAGATGCACACAAATAAAATGACCCGTTAAATCAGGGATGCCAACGGTGATATGAAGCAGAATAATGAGGTTTATTACAACTTTATAAAATCGGGAAAATAATAGGAAAATTGTCTATTGAAACACTAATGCTATTTACATAGAAAATATATTAATTGTGTGTGTGTGGTTTATAAAAGATACATGTATAAGATATATGTGTTCGTATATAGTTTTGAAAATACATTCGTAATGTAGATAAATTAGTTAAGGAAAAATAAATACGCATACAATATGAATGTATGTACATGTGTTATGTAATGAAAGTGTTTTGACATGCACCAAATTAACCCTAATAGCAATTATTTTATATCATACAAGTAACCCAAATCGGAAGAATGGGCCTGCAAGAAACTGTAAAAAGACTTGAAAATACTGCATAATTGATTAGAAAATCATCTTCGGTAAACATCTAAATATATAAAAAAGTATGTATTGTTATAAACATACTTTTATATGTATTTTAGAGATTTTTATGTAAAATAAGTGGGAACTTTCAACATGTCGTTCTCTTTAACTAATTTTTTACTTGACAAATTTTCCGAGTAAACGTAGTAACTTTCAAAATATGTATGTACATTGAAAGCCAAATAACAAAAACTTCAAATAGAAGAAATTTATCTGAGCTTGCTATTTTTACCATATTTCCGTTTCATATTTTTTATAACATTTTTACTCACAGAGAGTTTAAAATTATTTACCGTTTGATAGACATACTATCAAAAAAGTATAGGGACAAATCTAATTTAATTTGTTAGCACAATTTCGATATTTGATTTGAATAATAGTTTACTTCAGTATTTTGAAATAAGCTATTTTGTGAGATTTAAATTATCGTAACATACTAATTTTTGGTTCAATATTTTAGAAAACTTTCCACATAAGTCGTTTTGTCATTATTCAACAGATATTATATAAGAAAGAGATTCAATATAAGAAGAGATACCATTCATTAAGTTCATGAATAATTTAGTTTTAATAACTTGCATTTTCGTGTTTTTCTTGCACTTTTTCGCATGCATTTCAATAAACATACAAAAAAAATCCCTATTAACATTCTTAACAAAGAAAACACAGAAAAAAGGCATTTTTTAATCAATTTAAATTTCCTTTTATGTCCGCCACTTCGATAGAAAAACTCAACTCCATAAATGAATTTTTGCCGTGGTTACTCTTTATATAAAATCTCTATGTTATTGTCATATTATCATCATATTGTTTTATATAAAGTTTATTTGATAAAGCGTAATAAAGCACAACCGCCGTGTAAGGCGCGCCTGGCCCAGGAAGCTAGCACCGACACGCAGTAAACATCGGGATTCCGAGTTCAAATCCCGGTCGGTGCAAAAATTGTTTTTTCTCTATCTTTTAATTTGATCTGTAAACTATAATTGTGTATACATTTTGTCATATTGTTTTATATAAAGTTTGTTTCATACGTCATGAAGCATAATAAAGCGCAACGGCCGGTTAATGCGTGCGTGGCCTAGGCAGCTTGCACCAACACGCAGTAAACTTCGGGATTCCGAGTTCAACTCCCGGTCGCTGTAAAAATTGGTCTTTTATTTTTTTTAATTTGTTCTATAAACTTATAGACATGTTGAAAAATATATAAACAAATGTAGCCAAACAATTCAATGAAGTAAGAAATGTTGGTTCGATCCTCACTTCGGGTCAGGTCTTCTACTTTTTATCATATCCAGATTTTTAACCAAACTAGGTACATTGTAGCCCTATTCTCCATACAAAATAATTTTATCATTTTCGAATGACGTTTTTGGGAGCCTGAATTTGATTTGGGAAAAACGCTATATATGGGTCGATAGAGCCTTCCTAGGGCTTCTTTCAGTATGCAGGCCTTGTCGGTACATAGTCCCATCTTCCAGTTGTGGCCACTGCTCCTCTCCAGAAATTCCCATCAAAATGGGCCATTTTGGAATGACGTTTTTGGGAGCCTGAAATTGATTTGGGAAAAACGCTATATATGGGTCGATATAGCCTCCCTAGAGCTTCTTTCAATATGCAGGCCTTGTCGGTACATAGTCCCATCTTCCAGTTGTGGCCACTGCTCCTCTCCAGAAATTCCCATAAAAATGGGCCATTTTGGAATGACGTTTTTGGGACCCTGAAATTGATTTGGGAAAAACGCTATATATGGATCGATAGAGCCTTCGTAGGGCTTCTTTCAGTATGCAGGCCTTGTCGGTACATAGTCCCATCTTCCAGTTGTGGCCACTACTCCTCTCCAGAAATTCCCATCAAAATGGGCCATTTTTGGAAGGACGTATTTGGAAGCCTGAAATTGATTTGGGAAAAACGCTATATATGGGTCGATAGAGCCTCTCTAGGGCTTCTTTCAGTATGCAGGCCTTGTCGGTACATAGTTCCATCTTCCAGCTGTGGTCACTGCTCCTCTCCAGAAATTCCCATCAAAATGGGCCATTTTGGAATGACGTTTTTGGGAGCCTGAAATTGATTTGGGAAAAACGCTATATATGGATCGATAGAGCCTTTGTAGGGCTTCTTTCAGTATGCAGGCCTTGTCGGTACATAGTCCCATCTTCCAGCTGTGGTCACTGCTCCTCTCCAGAAATTCCCATCAAAATGGGCCATTTTGGAATGACGTTTTTGGGAGCCTGAAATTGATTTGGGAAAAACGCTATATATGGGTCGATATAGCCTCCCTAGAGCTTCTTTCAATATGCAGGCCTTGTCGGTACATAGTCCCATCTTCCAGTTGTGGCCACTGCTCCTCTCCAGAAATTCCCATAAAAATGGGCCTTTTTGGAATGACGTTTTTGGGAGCCTGAAATTGATTTGGGAAAAACGTTATATATGGGTCGATAGAGCCTTCCTAGGGCTTCTTTCAGTATGCAGGCCTTGCCGGTACATAGTCCCATCTTCCAGTTGTGGCCACTGCTCCTCTCCAGAAATTCCCATAAAAATGGGCCATTTCGGATTGACGTTTTTGGGAGCCTGAAATTGATTTGGGAAAAACGCTATATATGGGTCGATAGAGCCTTCCTAGGGCTTCTTTCAGTATGCAGGCCTTGTCGGTACATAGTCCCATCTTCCAGTTGTGTCCACTGCTCCTCTCCAGAAATTCCCGTCAAAATATGCCATTTCGGATTGACGTTTTTGGGAGCCTGAAATTGATTTGGGAAAAGCGCTATATATGGGTCGATAGAGCCTTCCTAGGGCTTCTTTCAGTATGCAGGCCTTGTCGGTACATAGTCCCATCTTCCAGTTGTGGCCACTGCTCCTCTCCAGAAATTCCCATCAAAATGGGCCATTTTGGAATGACGTTTTTGGGAGCCTGAAATTGATTTGGGAAAAACGCTATATGTGGGTCGATAGAGCCTTCCTAGGGCTTCTTTCAGTATGCAGGCCTTGTCGGTACATAGTCCCATCTTCCAGTTGCGGCCACTGCTCCTCTCCAGAAATTACCATCAAAATGGGCCATTTTGGAATGACGTTTTTGGGAGCCAGAAATTGATTTGGGAAAACCGCTATATGTGGGTCGATAGAACCTTCCTAGGGCTTCTTTCAGTATGCAGGTCTTGTCGGTACATAGTCCCATCTTCCAGTTGTGGCCACTACTCCTCTCCAGAAATTCCCATCAAAATGGGCCATTTTTGGAAGGACGTATTTGGAAGCCTGAAATTGATTTGGGAAAAACGCTATATATGGGTCGATAGAGCCTCTCTAGGGCTTCTTTCAGTATGCAGGCCTTGTCGGTACATAGTTCCATCTTCCAGCTGTGGTCACTGCTCCGCTCCAGAAATTCCCATCAAAATGGGCCATTTTGGAATGACGTTTTTGGGAGCCTGAAATTGATTTGGGAAAAACGCTATATATGGATCGATAGAGCCTTTGTAGGGCTTCTTTCAGTATGCAGGCCTTGTCGGTACATAGTCCCATCTTCCAGCTGTGGTCACTGCTCCTCTCCAGAAATTCCCATCAAAATGGGCCATTTTGGAATGACGTTTTTGGGAGCCTGAAATTGATTTGGGAAAAACGCTATATATGGGTCGATATAGCCTCCCTAGAGCTTCTTTCAATATGCAGGCCTTGTCGGTACATAGTCCCATCTTCCAGTTGTGGCCACTGCTCCTCTCCAGAAATTGCCATAAAAGTGGGCCATTTTGGAATGACGTTTTTGGGAGCCTGAAATTGATTTGGGAAAAACGTTATGTATGGGTCGATAGAGCCTTCCTAGGGCTTCTTTCAGTATGCAGGCCTTGCCGGTACATAGTCTCATCTTCCAGTTGTGGCCACTGCTCCTCTCCAGAAATTCCCATAAAAATGGGCCATTTCGGATTGACGTTTTTGGGAGCCTGAAATTGATTTGGGAAAAACGCTATATATGGGTCGATAGAGCCTTCCTAGGGCTTCTTTCAGTATGCAGGCCTTGTCGGTACATAGTCCCATCTTCCAGTTGTGTCCACTGCTCCTCTCCAGAAATTCCCGTCAAAATATGCCATTTCGGATTGACGTTTTTGGGAGCCTGAAATTGATTTGGGAAAAGCGCTATATATGGGTCGATAGAGCCTTCCTAGGGCTTCTTTCAGTATGCAGGCCTTGTCGGTACATAGTCCCATCTTCCAGTTGTGGCCACTGCTCCTCTCCAGAAATTCCCATCAAAATGAGCCATTTTGGAATGACGTTTTTGGGAGCCTGAAATTGATTTGGGAAAAACGCTATATGTGGGTCGATAGAGCCTTCCTAGGGCTTCTTTCAGTATGCAGGCCTTGTCGGTACATAGTCCAATCTTCCAGTTGCGGCCACTGCTCCTCTCCAGAAATTACCATCAAAATGGGCCATTTTGGAATGACGTTTTTGGGAGCCAGAAATTGATTTGGGAAAACCGCTATATGTGGGTCGATAGAACCTTCCTAGGGCTTCTTTCAGTATGCAGGTCTTGTCGGTACATAGTCCCATCTTCCAGATATGGTCATATATTTTCTTCCGAGGTTCCCTAGTTATCAAATCTATTCTATATGCCCTCTAGGTCAGATGGTAATTTTTTTAAACAAAATGATATGTTTTTACCATGGTAACTTAATTGCACTTTAAAATACGCTCTAGTTTTCGAGAAAACCCTAATTTTCCTCAAATACCCCGACTTTTAATTTTCATATTAGGGTTTGTGTCTTCGCTATTTAAATACGTATTTATCTTCACACACATGTTTTAAACTTCTGGAAAGTTGAGCTATGTAACGATGTTGATAAACTTGCCATATGGATGTAGTAATGTCGTTCATTTAGGAGAAAATGTATTTGGATTTGAATTTTAACAAAATAACATCTCTTAGATACGCATTTGTAAGTAAGAGAAATTCATTTGAACAATTACCGGAGAATAAGATTCTGATGGAAGTGTTGATGACGTATATGTAATTAAAAACGCAAAAAGGCTTATTTTTGGATTTTAAATCACTTGACCTTTTAATTGTTTAGTTTAGCCATAATATAAACTATAACTTTTATCTTTTAATAAAACTCGAAATTGATGATTGTTATCTCCATAGAATTTTTGCACGAGGTTATTACGTAATTTTCGACTAGGTTAGACGTTTTTTTACTTACGGATTACCGGTATATATATGTATACCTTAAGGGACTAACACTGCTTCAAAGGATATAATTAAATGGAATAACGAACGCTCCTTTTAGTTTTTTATTTTCCAAATCCGGTTCGAAGGACCTTGTTTCGGGGATGAAGGACTCAAAATGGAAAACTGGTGATTTGGCTTCCAAGAAGAAACGTCTTTGTTAAGAGAACTCAACGGAATTAATTTCCATTCAATTGCGAAATATGGAACGAAATTAAGCAGATAAAAGCCACGGAAGGATATTAGAAGTGGAATCGGAATATTCGGTAGTATGTGTAATCTTACCAAAAGGATGTTATTTTATTTAACATATAACAAAACCCAAGTCGATTTAAGTATGTATTTAACGGAGATAATACAACTTTATTGTTTCACTGGTGCTAAGAGAATGAACAAACATATTTCATTGTACTTGAAAGCAAAGTGGGAGACTATTTCAATGGGTACTTAATATAACTTAACGCAACTACTTAATCTACGATCCACACAGTTTAGAGACATCTGGATGTGAAACTTAAATCTATAGTTCAGGGATTGGGAAAGTATTAGACGTTAACAGTACTACAGTTAGAAAATCAAATCATTCCTTGTGATTGAGAAAAGATCACGTAAACAAAAATGCATTTCATTAAAGACAATGCGAATTTTATAATCTGAAGTTGAATTCAAAATGTGTTTATGTTTCTGATTTTTGCAGTGAGCCGCGACATGTATGTTTATTGTAAATATTAGCTGATTTCTCGTTGGATACGCGACAAAGGCAAATCAGTTGGGTATATGTAGAGTGGGGTAAATACTGTAGTTTTGTGTTTACGTTATTCAATGGAGATTTAAGTGAGCTGTGATTGACCAGTCTGTCATACGTCACAGGATTTCAATCTAGTATGATGGATATTTCACAAAACGGAAACTTCAATACTAATATCGCTATGAGTGACGGTCTACATAATGAAGTCGTGCGACTAAGGACGTTTGATAATTGGCCGCTCGAATTTATCGATGTCAAAGAATTGGCCATGACGGGGAGGTATTATACAGGCGATCAGGATAAAACAGCGCGTTATTTCTGTGGAGTAGAGATATTTAATTGGGAAGATGGGGATTTTCCAGTAATCGAACATTTGCGTTGGTCTCCGAGCTGTTTGCTGATGAGACGTCGCATCACTTGCAGTATCCCTATATACCACGTCCGTTTGGATAAATTACTACCACCACCCTCGTATGATGTGTGCGGTAAAGGACATTAGTATAATACATAATAAACTTTGTATACTCACCATTTTACATTGCAAATAAATATATGAAATGAAAAAATTTTGGTTTTTATTTTCAATCATTTATTTTATTATATATTAAATTCTCAATTGTACAGTAATTTTGTTTAAAAAATAAAAATTTTAAATACGTTATTAAGAGCACATCTATATCTCAAATCGTAATGATTAGGGCAGCCAGTAAAATAATTTGTTCGATTTTTCAGACTCATTTGATTCTCCAAATTGATAATATTTGGATTATTATATTTTGTTAAGAAATCCTTTTTAGCTCCACCAACAACAAAGATATACTTAAAATTATCAAGTGGTGAAAGAATATCTCCAACAGTAGAATAATCCAAATTTCTATCCGTCCAATCCAGCCCATTTATAAATTTTTTACAATACATGTTGGTTTTGTATGCAGCTCTTGTGAGTTTTCTGACATCAAAGGGGGTCGAAAGAAAAAGTTATTTGGTACAACCGATGTGCCACACATATAGGATAGCTCCTTGATATAAATGAATTGGAACTCGAGCACCACAAAATCCGCTCTATCAAGTTCAAACATTTTATTTGTGTTATCGCAAGCAACTGATGGAAAATAATTAGAGTTTCACCCTTTTATCTAAATTCTGTTTTTCAATTTTCTATTCATGTTTATCAAAAAATTTAAACATAGATGGCCACTGTTGAAGGTATTGAATTTTTGCTCTCTTTTACAATTGTACGCTACATTATATCCTAAATAACGTAATACTTCTAATGGAGGTTGTAGATTTTCAAAACTATCATAATATTCAACATGATTATTATTTTTATAGTAAGCTACCCAATGTGTACCAGGTCCACTGTAGGTATCCAAGTTTATGACCCCACATTCTTTACGATTAAGTTTTTTCGGTAATTTATCCCTCATGTAAACACCTCTAAAATGTGGAATAGCTGCTTTATTAGGTTTTTATTTTTATAGCACTATTTATGTCCTGTAGTTTCTCCTTCTTTAAAACAACGGTAGCATTTTTAATGGCAGTATTAAAAATCTTTTTACCACACATTTTCCTTGTCTTCGTCTTAGCATTCTCCATACCCAAACCGAATTTAGTCTTAGCTTTCATAGCGTTTCTAACAAGGTAGGCGTTAACTTTTTCTCCAACGGAACTATCTTTGGCTTTCACTATTTTCCAACCTCTTTCTGTAAGCTCTCTATCAGCTTGATGGCGATGATTAATGTCTTTCTTTTTTTTGTGAATAAACAATATCATGTACTCTGCAAGCTGCATCTTGTTAGATATTCAAAGACTTCATGAAGAAAATGGATAATTTTATAGTTTAATTTATTGGTTATTAATTTATTATTTAGGAAAGACATATTGTCCAAAGATATAATATATAAGAATAAAACGTACATGTTTAGCTATAAGTTTCCTTTGAAAAAATAAATAAAACCAATATTTTTAAATTTTAAAATAATTTTATTGACTTTTTAATTTCAAAATGGAAAGCATAAGGGTAAGTATGATTATTTCTCTTATTTTAAATAATTTTGCGCACAATTCCAGTCAAGGGAGTATATTCCACCAATCGATCGTGAATCATTAGACAGTAAGCTGATGTGTTTTGAGGTATGGTTGTGCCAGTCTCAAAATGAATCTTTAAATCAATCGGACCACTCTTGACAGCTTCATTTTGGTTACTGATATCGATTACAGCAATAGGATTTTCTTTAAAATTTTTAAAGAAGAGTAGTGGTTGAGGTTCCTTCATATAAAAGTTTTGTTGAAACTTTGCATACATGTCGTATAAAATAGCATAACGGCTTTCTCCAAATTTCAGATTTAAGTCGTCGTAGGGGTAAGTATCAGAATTCAAGTGTTCCTTAATGTTTATCAGATCGCAGTGTACAATTTTATTATCGTCAACGAAAACAAACACAACATAGCGAGGTCTTTCTCGGTTTGCAGAAAGTTTAACGTTCCAACTATGTTTCATTCCACCTGCAAATGTAGGATTAAAATAGCTGTCCCAACTACAGAATGCTATTGGAAGCGATTTTCCGTCCTTAATAGTCTTCAAGAAATTAATTTTTCTATAGTCTGATAAATTAATGTGTTGTACTTTCCAGGCAATGTTTGTGATTGTTAAACGAATATCTTCTTCTGTGTCAGTAGAGTAGCAAGCGTTGATATCAATACCACTCCTTAGTAGAATTAAGTCATGTTTGCTATTGCATAATATTTTATGAAAGTCCTCAGCAAATCCAAGTAAACGGTTAAGCGGCACACAGAAATTAAATGTAGAGCTCGATATATCACCATCTGTAGTCCATCCAGCATTACTCATCATATTGCTCTCAGATGCATTCAGGGAAATGTAATTTTTGATTTTGCTTGTGATACCCAGATATCGAGTACGATCAATTTCAATACCATTTAATTCATAACGAATTTCATCAAAAATATATCCCACAAAATTATTTCGTAATCTGGCATTATTGCTGAATTCACCATTTGCTTTCTTTAAATTCCGCTCAATATACAAGTAGCTTTCTGATGGTAAGATATAGAGATCTTGGTTTTGAATGCTTATTCTTATTTCATCATTGTTTTTAAAAGATTGAATGTATGGTACATAGCTCGCTTTAGTCTCGCTTTACAATATCCTCGTCTGAGAGTGGCTTCTCAGTGACGTTTAAAATTTCAAAATGATTCTTTACTTTCAATTTAAGTAGCTTTAAAAAATTTATATTTTCTTTAGTTAGAGGTGGTCTTGTTGCTTTGGCAGGCTGCGCAGGAATGTTTACAACATTTCTTTTATATTTATTATAAATAATCATTTTTTTCTCGGTCTCAGATGAATTCGAAGAGTGATTTCTTCTCCACGAAAATTTATTAAACGCCCTTCTTGATCCAAAATCCTGATCTCAAGGCGACTGATTTCTCTAACGTTTACAGGCAAATAGATAAGATTTCTAGGTCTTTCCGCTAATTTATAGCCTAGAGGAACATCTAATGCACACTCGTGAAGTGTGTGTGCTGGAGAGTCATTCATGAATAAACCCGTTATGATGTTGCAGTGAAGTTGAAGCACATTGATCTTTAGAATGTTTGCTGGGAGATTTGAAATGTGTTTTTTGCCAGGTTCTAAAATTCTTTTACCAAAGCCTAAGAGTTTGGCAATTGATCGATTTTTATTGAAAAATATAGAAGCATGAGTAGACGTAATCTCAATTTGTAGTGTATTGTTGTTTGCTACAATTTCAACTAATTTATTAGAACTTAGTAATTTATATTATATTGTTAAAAAATCAACAATGTCTTGAAGTTCATATGACCCAATAGGTATTTCTATTACAACATCTCCAATGTGAAATAGATTATCGTCAGAGTCGACATTTGGAATTGAATTATACGACTGAAAGTCAATTAGACAACACTCGTAGTCATCATCACCCAATTCGATGGGTGGAGAGTAATTTGAAGTCAAAATAGAATTTTTACCACTTAATGTTAAAGTTCTCAACATTTTGAAAGTCTATATACGAATAAATGAAAACACGTAATTGATTGTATATACGAAATTTACAATACATCATTTTTTCTTATCCAAGAATTTTGCTGATTTGAGAACCCCAACCATTTCACCAAAACCTTCTCGCCTTTCGTTCTCAAAACCTGTTCCACCAGATAGACATTAGGGTATCTCGTGCGTAAAATTTCCTCCTTATAAAATCCACCTTGTATTGGATGTCCTTCATAGTCTTCCAACAAGTAAGTTATAGGGTTAGTTAGTTGTAAATCGCGTATTTTGAATAATTCTGTAGTCCAGTTTGGAGTGTATCCCTTTTCAAATATATTTTTATATTTACTGATACGGACGTAGTCACCAACATGAGGGTTTGAACATTTTTAGATGACTGTACACAGTTTTCAGCAGGGTTGCCTCATTTGAAGAGTTGACTTTACAGGGGGGCATTTTGATTGTTCGATGAGTCTTATTATTATATATTTTAATTAAAATTTTATAAATATCAAGCCAATGATATGTACCATTATGACTAAATTATTTCCACATCATTCCTTTTAGAGATCTATTAAAGCGCTCGACAATAGAAGCTTTCATTACACTATAAGTAGAATAGTGATTAATTTCATATTTTTTCATAAGCTTTTCAAATTCTTTATTGAAAAATTCTTTTCCATCATCAGTTTGCAAGTTTTTTGGTGTTCGACCTGATTTTAAATTTTTTTTAAATGCCTGCGACACATCATTAGCATTTTTCGTTTTAGTAGCTTCAGCCCAGGCGTATTTGGAAAATGTATCGATAACAGTGAGTAAAAATCTGTAGCCATTATTGAGTGTTGAATAATTCCCCATTTCAACTAAATCTGCTTGCCATATATCATCGATCCCTTTCATAATAACTCTTCGTCGTTTAAAGTTTTTACGGGCTTGTGTATGAAGTTCGTGACTATCCCCCTCTTTTCCATTGTTTAGCGTGGAGTTTTTTCGTTTCTGTTGTTGTAGATTATAGTTGGCGTTTGTGGCATTGACGATAAAACTACATAAACGCCTTTAAGTTTTTTGTTTAGCTCAGATATTTCACTTCTAATACTATTAAATTCTAAATTCAAATCGTGTTTTAATATTTCTTGTATGTGTTTGATTTGCGAATATAGATATGCTTTGTTGGCTGCATCTGCACCTTTCGTTGGGGGCGCGATGTTTCTGATTTTTTTATTTTGGATGTTAATGTTATAATCTTCATCCACAGTGATGCCCAAAGTTTTCGAAACATTTTTCTTTAATGTTTCAGAGTTGTATTTTTGATTATAATAATGCCCAAATTTGTCAACCGTCATGAAGTCATATATATTTTAATAATTTTAGTCTATAATATTAGCTTCTCGCAATTCTTCAATAATTGAAACAATTTCATTAGTTTGATTATTATTTCCAGCTTGTTGTGACGCTATCAAAAGCTTTAATCGTTCTACCAATTCATTAGGATCGTCCCAGTATATATAGTTTGGATTTTGAAAATTCACTCTCATTAGACCTTTACCCGTGTGAGTATTATCAATTAACGTTTTTATAATTTTCTTGTACTTGTTTCCTCTATTTGCTTTAATGCGTTCATTTGGAGCATAGTTAACTTTGTGAGCATTTGTGTTTAGTAGAATCTTTTTATATATTTCCAGTTCATATTTATCGTAGTTTTATGGGTTTTTATAAAAAAGCAGTTCAAATAATCCAGGCGTATAAGCCCAGTGTTGCTTTCCAATAATTATTTTCTCATCATTAACTTTCAAGTTTTCGCTTCCACATTTCCATTCACATCTTTATGAGGTCCAAATGCAGAATCTAGTTTTTATTAGTTTTCAAATAAGATAGATAAAGTATATCATCATCTATTTGAGAATAAAATGTATCGTCCTTGGCATTATTTTCTCCATCATTAAAAGTTTCTTCATCATACTCTTGCAGACTATCAAGATTCTTTTTAAGAATACTTTTAGCCAAAAATTCCTGTTTAATAATTCTTTTGTTAGGAGTACTCGTAATTAATGACTCGTGAAAGGATTTTTTGGGGGAAAACGTGTTTTCATCCTTTGGTATGATGGAATTAAGAGTATTATCGTTTGATAATTTAACAAGATTCTGTAGTGGCTCTGTTAAAGACTTAAAAGTATTTTGTAACTCTTGTGATGTGACTTCTTCACCCATTTTTATACTTCGAAACATTTTCTTTAAAATATTTTTTGATTTCACTAATTGTTTTAGCATTTGCTCGTCCATGATGATGCAGAATACTGAAAATAACGTCCCTTATATTTAAATGTATAAATACAACTAAACATGGATATGTTAAACAATGAATATCGTCATCTTTACTAATAATTAGAAATCCATATCTATCCTTCCAACATTCTCGACATATGTCTCGAAAATTCTCCATACTCATATCGCTCCCCACATTATCGTTGAAAATGTTTCGCAAATTCAATTCATCTTGTTTAAACATGATAATCATATTTGCATTATCGCGAATCAGGTGTTTTGGTTTGCGTGTGTACGTTTGACACAAGTAAAATGAATCTACATTTTTATGACGACCCATACAAAAATATGACCGAATGTTGTTTTGTTTGAGAAACCACAGGACATAAATAGTGCTATAAAAATTGCAAGAAAAGCAATTCAAAAGTCTTTTCGAGGAAAAAAGTCTAAAGTTGTTATTCCAAAAGTAATTAATGTACCAAAGACGGGTGGATTACTACCCCTTATACCCATTTTGACTGGACTTGGAGCTTTAGGGGCCTTAGCTTCCGGCGGCTCATCGATTTCGAGAGCTGTTACCTCTACCAGTAATGCCAAGAAAGAAATGGAAGAAAAAGTCAGACACAATAAAACCATGGAATCTATAGCAATTGGGAAAGGTCTTTTCCTCAAACCTTACAAGAAGGGATATGGAATATTTGCCAATAAAACTCCAAAAAAACAGCTACCCAGGCGGCCCCTAACCGATGTAGATTTATTCCATTTCGGGCAAAAATATATTCCACATTTTAGAGGTGTTTACATGAGGGATAAATTACCGAAAAAACTTAATCGTAAAGAATGTGAGGTCATAAACTTGGATACCTACAGTGGACCTGGTACACATTGGGTAGCTTACTATAAAAATAATAATCATGTTGAGTATTATGATAGTTTTGGAAATCTACAACCTCCACTAGAAGTATTACGTTATTTAGGATATAATGTAGCGTAAAATTATAAAAGAGAGCAAAAATTCAATACCTTCAACAGTGGCCATCTATGTTTAAATTTTTTGATAAACATGAATAGAAAATTGAAAAACAGAATTAAGATAAGAGGGTGAAACTCCAATTATTTTCCATCAGTTGCTTGCGATAACACAAATAAAATGTTTGAACTGGATAGAGCGGATTTTGTGGTGCTCGATTTCCAATTCTGTAATGGAAATGATAAAAAAATTTATATCAAGGAGCTATCCTATATGGTGGCACATCGGTTGTACCAAATAACTTTTTCTTTTGACCCCCTTTGATGTCAGAAAACTCACAAGAGCTGCATACAAAACAAACATGTATTGTAAAAAATTTATAAATGGGCTGGATTGGACGGATGGACATTTGGATTACTCTACTGTTGGAGATATTCTTTCACCACTTGATAATTTTAAGTATATCTTTGTTGTTGATGGAGCTAAAAAGGATTTCTTAACAAAATATAATAAGCCAAATATTATCAATTTGGAGAATCAAATGAGTCTGAAAAATCGAACAAATTATTTTACTGGCTGCCCTAATCATTACGATTTGAGATATAGATGTGCTCTTAATAACGTATTTAAAATTTTTATTTTTATAGAACAAAATTACTGTACAATTGAGAATTTAATATATAATAAAATAAATGATTGAAAATAAAAAGCAAAATTTTTTCATTTCTTATATTTATTTGCAATGTAATGTGGTGAGTATACAAAGTTTATTATGTATTATACTAATGTCCTTTACCGCACACATCATACGAGGGTGGTGGTAGTAATTTATCCAAGCGGACGTGGTTTATAGGGATATTGCAAGTGATGCGACGTCTCATCAGCAACCAGCTCGGAGACCAGCGCAATTGTTCGATTACTGGAAAATCCCCATCTTCCCAATTAAATATCTCTACTCCACAGAAATAACATGATCGCCTGTATAATACATCCCCGTCATGGCCATCGAAAAAGTCGATTATCAATTGTTCTTAGTCGCACGACTTCATTATGTAGACCGTCACTCATAGCGATATTAGTATTGAAGTTTCCGTTTTGTGAAGTATCCATCATACTAGATTGAAATCCTGTGACGTATGACAGACTGGTCAATCACAGCTCACTTGAATAACGTAAACACAAAACTACAGTATTTACCCCACTCTACCATATACCCAACTGATTTGCCTTTGTCACTTACCATATACCCAACTGATTTGCCTTTGTCACTTACTCCAACGAGAAATCAGCTAATATTTACAATAAAATCACTGCAAAAATCAGAAACATAAACACATTTTGAATTCAACTTCAGATTATAAAATTCGCATTGTCTTTAATGAAATGCATTTTTGTTTACGTGACCTTTTCTCAATCACAAGGAATGATTTGATTTTCTAACTGTAGTACTATACATTCACCATACTTCGTTGGTGACCTACGAGCACCTTCGATCGGGTATATCTTATTTAGCTCCATCTCCTTGATACCAAGTACCTTCTTAGCATTTAGCGAGGTGAACGTGGAGATTATTTCTATACTCATTGCGGTTTTTATAAAGATTTCATCGATATTGACACTCTTCACTGAATCGGACGAGTATTTATACATGTTTTCAATACACTTTCAGTACACCAAATGACACTTTATACCAGATATCGACAAAACAGCACTCATGGGCGGCTCTCAAGTATATAGGTGCGAGAGCAATCACAATAAAAATAATTCATTCTCGTATAATTTACGTGCATTGAGAGAGGGACAGCTTCGCTCACCCACACAAACACAATTAAGGCTGTATGCGTGTGACGTCCCCTGCTTTATATGGACGAACAAAACTCTAAATGACGACTTTTATATAAACACTCGTCGCACTAAAAACAAATTGCATGTCGGTTCGTGCCTATAAGCAAAAATCTGCATGACGACTTTTCTATAAACACTCACCGCTCTAAGAACAAAGTGCACGTCGTTTCATGCCTATAAGCAAAACTCTGCATGCCAGACATATATGTCGAACACATCATATTAATGAAAACAATGTACATGCCCTTTCATAGAAGACAGGCGCGGACGGACAGACGGGTGAATCACATATCTACAGTACTTGCCCCACTCTATTCTCCTGTTCTCTTAATACATTATACAACCCAAATCTACCCACACATACACACAAACAAATATACCTTCCATACAAAACTCCCAGCATCCACCAAGTACAGCTCAAACTTTGAATAAACACATCTTTGTAATTTGACACCCCCAATAAACAAAGCGCCAACTCATACGGAGATTCCAAATCAAGAAGCGCGCACAAATACCTTATTATTTTAGCGCGCTAAAATAACAACCCAGTAAACAATTATTTCCGACGTGTCGGACGTCGGCAAATTCTCGTAAGTTTCATTAGACATTCAGCCGAATTGTCTAAATTTCCTTTAGACATTTAAACGCTTTTCTGTACAATATCGGTCAGACAATTCTGCACATTCTCTAAAATTCCATACGAGATTTACATGACATTTCTGCACATTCTCGGAAGGGATTTTTTGTTTCGTTTTCTTAATCGAGAATTATGCGACGTTTCTGTACATTCTCGAAAGGGATTTTATATTTTTTTCTTGATCGAGAATTATTCGACGTTTTTGCACATTATCGAAAGTGTTTATTGTTTTTTTTTCTTGATCGAGAATTATACGACGTCTCTGCACATTCTCGAATGGCGTTTTTTCTTTTCGGAAGGGAATTTTTGTCTTGTTTTATTTCAGTAACCATGTGACAATAATGCAATTCCCTCAAATAGCTAACAGTTAATTTTCACGGAATAGCATGAACTGGTTCTTTTGTTGTTTTTTTGCATACATTCTTTTGTTTGTTTTCTTACATCACCTCTCATTTTCAATTGTGCCACAAAACAATCAACACGTCGCGGATAAGCATTTATTTTTATTTATTATTATAATTATTTTATTTATTTATTCAGAAAGTCGAACCATTAGTCAGAAACCGGTCGGACAAATTGGACCAAATTCGGATGTTTGGTTAGACTTCATTCCGAAATTGGTCCGACAAATCGGACAGATAGTCAACATAATGTAGGAGAAGTCGGACCAAATTCGGGTGTTTTGTTAGACTTTCTTCCGAAATTGGACCGAAAAATCGAACAGATAGTCAGAAAAATGTCGGAGAAGTCGGACCAAATTCGGATGTTTGGTTAGACATCTTTCGGAAATTGATACGACAAATCGGACAAATTTACAGAAACCGGTCGGATATTCGGAGCATTTTGGACTATTTTATTAGACTTAAAGCCGACTTAATTGAAACTTGTCGAAAAATCCTTCCGAATTTCCCTCCGATTTTTCTTCAGATTTCAGACAGAGATGTGTCCGAAAACTCTGCACAATCACCCGAATTTCCCAAGACAAAGTTACCGAAGTCGTGTCAACCGCTCACACGGTTTTCTGAACAATTTCGAAACAAAGTCGGCATCAGAATCGGCTACTTGTGCAGAGTTTCTGACCGACTTCGGACGGAATTCGGAAGAAATTGTTTGCTGGGAACTCATTTGTGCGCAGCTACTCTTGAGCAGGGTTACCATAAACTTTTTTCGGAAAGGAGGACTTTTGTGCCAGAAAAGGAGGACATTTGTGACATATACAAAGAGAGTTTGGTATCTTCGGAGGACATTTTAAAAACCCAGTAATTGGAAAGAAATTTGTTTATTTGGTCTACAATTAAACTTTAAACCCGTAAGGAAGGTCCGTACACCACCCAATAAGAAGAAATATTGTCAAGTTTTACAAATATATTTTTCCAATGATCGACAATTTATATTTTAGAGCGCTTATATGCCAAATCGGAGCAAATATTTATATATGTGGGCTATCTAAATACGAACAGATTTTATTCACACTTTTTTTTTACTTGGGTGCTACATCTAAATCTAAAGCCGATTTACACGAAATTCGACAATGTGGTATTTGGATCAAGGTACTCCATCCTGCTTAATTTCAAAGTGATTAGATATAAAAAATAGCTTCTGTACCGCTAAAAGACTGGAAAGGAAATATTTATATATCTAAATCTCAGCCGATTTTGATCAATTGCTTCCCAGGTGTGAAAAGTTTTTATTGCCAAATTTAGCAAGATCGGTGTGAAAATGCGACCTTTACTTAACGAACAACTTTGAATGGACGGACGGACATGTTTAAATCAACTCATCTAGCGATACTGAGTCGATCGGTGTACTTTAAAGTGGGTCTAGCTCCAGTAGTTTTAGGCGTTACAAACATCTGTCTCGAAACATATTTAAGGTGATTTCGATTCTGAAAGAAATGTTACCCCGTCGACGTGAAATGCTTAAAAATATTGTTCCCTTATAATGTCGAACTGGTGTTGTCCCTCGAATTAAACATAGCTCATTTTTTAAAATTACTAAATGTGTTATAAGTCCAGTTTTAGGGAAAACGGCAACGAAAATGTTGAATTTTTTTGCAGGAAGAGTTTCTGTACCACATTTCAGTCATCTAGCTCAATTATTGTAGATTGTAGCGTGATTACAACGGACGGACGGACATGACTAAATCGTATAAGAGTTTTACGACGATTAAGAATATATACACTTTATGAGGTCTCACATCAATATTTATAGGTGTTTCAAACGGAGTGACAAAATTTATATCCTCCCTTCCTATTGTGGAGAGTATAAAAAGGGGCAAACTCACTAACTTTGTACTAAAAGTTGTTGTGAGAATTAAAATATTAAATATAAGCAAAAACATCATTTAAAAACGAAAAAATATGAAACAAGATTTTTTTGAATTTCCCTAACATTTACAAAATGCCTCATAACTTTTACATCTATCTATAGATTAAATAGACAGTGTTTTCTTCGTTAGCATGCTGGCTTTTTAAAATTGTGATAAAATATTTTTTTTCTCATCAAACATCATTTAAAAACGAAAAAATATGAAACAAGATTTTTTTGAATTTCCCTAACATTTACAAAATGCCTCATAACTTTTACACATATCTATAGATTAAATAGACAGTGTTTTCTTCGTTAGCATGCTGGCTTTTTAAAATTGTGATAAAATATTTTTTTTCTCATATTTTTGACGACTGTTACTAAACCAAAGATTCTACGTGAAAGCGATATTTGCAGCATATGTAGCCCTCATAATTCCCTTTAATTTGGCATAACACGGCTCAATCAGGCTTATATAAATACTCCAAATACTGAATGTAATTTCCATGAAAGCTGGAATTAAAAAAAAAATTACCATAAAATTTTTTTTAATATTTTTTCGTGTTTGAGACTCCTAATTGCACCAGAATCTGTTATCCACATTTCTTGGACAAACATTTTGTTGCATAGTGTTATCGATAGAGGGTTGATTATTTTTGTTACGTAGGTAGGATAGTACTCTTTGAGAAATTACCAAAAGTATTACTGTACTGTTTACACGTGGTTTGTTATAACATATTTCCACAGGTACTATATTTTTGTCAAATTGGAATTTTAGTGGAATGCATTTTTGTACCAGAAGAAAGGTGAAAGTGTCCTTCCTAAGCCTATATATATGTACTTTTGTACCTGCCCCGACCAGCCTGTAGAACACTTTTTTAATTATAATGAAATTACTCGGGAAAAAATGTATTGCTCTTTTTATTTTACCTTTTCATATGAGTATGTTGTAGGTACATCAATCCAAGTTTTTTTTTATATTCATATTTATTTATTGAATCTTTCAGTAAATGAAAATAACAATAAATAATCAAATCTTATCCTAATTTATTCTAAGGGGAATTACCAGTGCAATGAACCCTGCGAGATTGCACCTTAATTTTATTCAAAGTGCTAAAATTAAGTTATTTGCATTTACATATAATAATAAAACAAGTAAGAAAGTTTCAGTCGGGTAAACCGACTAAGGTATACCCTCACTTTGTGAGTAATGTAATACTGAATATTACTCGAATTATTCTGTCAATTTGTGTGGGAGGTACCAGAAGGGGTTTATCAAATACACCTTTTTATCGCTGAACATTAGATACTTTAAATTCATTGCACTGTGCCGACTTATAAGCGTTTATGTGCACTGGTATAAACGTTATGAGACCTTAAATTGTGGTATGATTTGGGCATTTTTTGTGGGAGGTACAAAGAGGGGCGTGGCAATAACGCCCATTTTTCACAGGTCTATAGACACTATAAAAACATTACACTGTACAAAATTTCAAGTATTTTTATACACTGGTTTTAATGTTATAAGCTGTTAACTTTTGGTGCAAAAAGGTACCTTTGTGTGGGAGGTACCAAAAGGGGCGTGAAAACAACACCCATTTTTCCCTGGACTGTAGGCAATATAAAAGCATAATACTGTACAAAATTTCAAGTGTTTTTATACACTGTTATTAATGTTATAAGCTGTTAACTTTTGGTGCAAAATGGTGCATTTGTGTGGGAGGTACCAAAAGGGACGTGGCGACTTCGCCCATTTTTCTCGAGTTGATAGCGACTAATAAGCTAATACTATGTGTGGAATTTCAAAAGATTCAAAAAAGTAGTATAGCAGTTATTAAAGAATCAATATTTCACAACATTTTAACCCTTTGTGGGGGAGGTACTAGAAGGAGCGGACCAATATGGCCCATCTTCGAACTTAGCCGGAGATAGAAAAAAATATTACCACATACCAAATTTGAGGTCAATCGGTTACTCCTTTCGAGAGTTATCGTGCGCACCAGCCAGCAGACACACAGACAGACAGACAGACAGACGGACGGACATTGCTCATTCGACTTAAAATGACCCAAAACGGATTTCCTCCGAACATACTTGGGGTCTTAGGTCACTCCTTCGACGTGTTACACTTTTTTCCGTAGCAAATGATATATACCCTCGTCACACTAAAGTGAGGGTATAAATATAGTATTCAAATTATGAACTAAGGAAGTTGGTGGCAAATAGTTCTCAAGCTATTTCTATATCAGGTCTAAAGTGTTTCTTCTTCTGAGGCGTGTATGTCCTTGGAAGTTTAAAAGTTCTCTGGCGAAAATTTTTGGATGAGAGTTTAATCTGTTTATATAGCTTCGGAAAAGATATCCAATTTATTTATAATTAAGGTCTTTATGAATATTTGCGTTCCTAATATACCAAGGGGCATTAACGATTTTTCGCAGAATGGTATATTGTCTTCTTTGTAACTTATTGATATTGGTTGCACATGCGGTTCCCCAGAGTTAAATGCCGTACGTCCATATTGGTTTTATAATTGTTTTGTACAACAAGACTTTGTATTCTAAGTGTAGAGTTGACCTGGGACTGATAAGCCATTGCTGCTGATTTGAATTCAGCTTTGTTTGGGTTAATTTTGGGTTTATATGGTGTGTCCAAGTCAGACGACGGTCCAAGTGGATTCCTGGATACTTTACGTTATCTTTTTGAGGTACCATAGAGTTTAAGATTTTCACAGCAGGGCATGTATCCCTCTTGAGGGTAAACGTGACGTGAGTACACTACTATTCTCCATTCTTGCAGCCATTTTTCTAGCTCACGGACTTGTGTTTGTAGTTGGTTGGATGCAGTTGTAGGATCATTATGGATGCTGACGATAGCTGTAACATCCGCAAAAGTGGACATGTGTGTCGAAGGTGTAGTGGGCATATCGGCAGTATATATAACATACAGTATTGGCCCAAGGATGCTTCCTTGTGGAACACCGGCAGAAGTTTGTTTGGTGCCGGAAAGTGTGCCTTTTGACATTACGTTGAATAACCAATTTGATAGGTAGCTCGCCATAAGTTTGTGCGTATTATCTGGTAACAATCTACATATTTTTATCATTAGGCCTTCATGCCATACCTTGTCAAAGGCTTGGGAGATATCTATGAAGAGTGATGAGCAGTACTGTTTATTTTCGAAGACAGTTCTTATTGAAGTTGTTATTCGATGTATCTGTTCAATGGTACTGTGCTTCTCTGAAATCCAAATTGGTGATCGGGAATCACACCGTTTGACGATATGTGTGGTACTTTCTTTTTTAAGAAGTTCTGCTCAAACATTTTTGACAGGATTGATAACAAGCTTATCGGTCGATACGATTTTATTTGAGTAGGTATTGATTCAGATTACGAACTCGTGGTTGCTTATGTGAAGCTCAAACTAAAGTCCCACAAACCAAACATCTCGCGCACACGTCGGAAGCAATTTAATCTGGACAATCTAAAGGATCAAGAAGTCCAAGAACGAATAAAACATTTGTACACCGAAAGAATAATTAATAATGAAGTGCGATCATGGGAAAATACGTGCAGGATAATTAAACAAACAGTGGATGAACAATTAGGACCAATCCAAAACCCCAAAAGAAAATCGTGGATTACAGATAGAACATGGAATCTCATTGAATATCGTAACCAACTGAAATTGATAGCGGCCAACGACCCCCAGTTTAAACAACAGTACGCAATTGTCGCCAAAAATTTGAAGAGAGTTGCGAGAAGTGACAAGCGTTTGTATATAGAATCACTGGCAGATGAAGCAGAAAAGGCAGCAGGATCAAATAACATAAGAGAATTACACCCAAGGTTACCATACGTCCTCCTTTCGGAGGACATGTCCTCCTTTTTCACCGTTGTCCTCCCGTCCTCCCTCCTTTTTGAAAAATGTGGGATTTGTCCTCCTATTGTTACAGCTTGTATCAAATGTATTTTTATAGTTCCACCAATCGTGGTATTGGGTGGACTTTTTCAACAATAATGAACCTCAAGCTGAAATATACTTTCAACCATTGAATGTTTGTTAGTTTTTTTGATTTTACCAGCACAAACAGCAGTGATTAACGCTCAATTGACATATGAATGGAACCGTCTACAAATTGATTTCACTAAAACTGTAATTTGCACTAAATTTTATTTCAAGAACTAGACTGCCCTGCTAAGAAAGAAAGACACATCTCCATTTTAGTTGTTTTGAGATATTTAGCTTTAACGTGTTTAACTTTCGCGCCTTCAGTTGTATGTTATGGTGTCAGCTTGTTTTATCCGCTCACATAGTCCAATTTTGGTTCCTAACCTAAACCTATTAGTAAAAGGCTTGAAATTTAAAAAACGTAAAAGCTAAATATCTCAAGACTACTAAAATGGTGTATGTATGGTCTTAGGAGGGCAGTACTCCTCTTTAGAATTTTATAAGTATTTGGCGGCGGCCGGAAGTTGGACTCCAAGGAAATGCAGCCAAATTGAAAAATAAAAGTGCGCCCCAAATTTGGGGCCTGTTTTCGTTACAAACCGAGCTTTAGGAAATTACATACCCATTCAAGGAAACAGAAAAGACACATTCTCTTTTTTGCGCGGTCGGCCTGCTCCTTTTGTTACATTTGCAAATTTATTGTAAAAATTCTTAAAAAAATTTTTTTTTGATCAAAACAAAATGTATATTTTTTCAAATTACTGCTATTTTTACTTTAAAAAAATGTTTTACTAAAAAAAATGGTTAGCTCTAATTGAAAAGGGAGTGCCAAACAAAATAATTAAAATTATCAAAGCTATGTACACCAACGCCGAACTGCAGCTACTACATAATGGGTCAGTCAGTGAAACTTTCACGACTAACAGTATTTCGCGGCTGTTAAGATCGCTATTGAATTTGGTTGAAATCGGTTCAGATTTAGATATAGCTCCCATATATATCTTTCGTCCGATTTGGCCCTTTAGTCCTATAGAAGCTGTATTTTACATCCAATCGTTTTGAAATTTAGAATGGTAGAGTTTCTTGATCCATGAACCAACATTGCCGAATTTGAAGAAAATCGGTTAAGATTTAGCTATAGCTCCCATATATATGTTTCGTCCGATTTGGCCCTTTAGTCCTATAGAAGCTGTATTTTACATCCGATCGTTTTGAAATTTAGCATGGTAGAGTTTCTTGATCCATGAACCAACATTGCCGAATTTGAAGAAAATCGGTTAAGATTTAGCTATAGCTCCCATATATATGTTTCGTCCGATTTGGCCCTTTAGTTCTATAGAAGCTGTATTTTACATCCAATCGTTTTGAAATTTAGAATGGTGGAGTTTATTGATCCATGAACCAACACTACCGAATTTGAAGAAAATCGGTTAAGATTTAGCTATAGCTCCCATATACATGTTTCGTCCGATTTGGCCCTTTAGTCCTGTAGAAGCTGTATTTTACATCCAATATTTTGAAATTTAGAATGGTAGAGTTTCTTGATCCATGAACAAACATTGCCGAATTTGAAGAAAATCGGTTAAGATTTAGCAATAGCTCCCATATATATGTTTCGTCCGATTTGGCCCTTTAGTCCTATAAAAGCTGTATTTTACATCCAATCGTTTTGAAATTTAGAATGGTAGAGTTTCTTGATCCATGAACAAACACTACCGAAGTTGAAGAAAATCGGTTAAGATTTAGCTATAGCTCCCATATATATGTTTCGTCAGATTTGGCCCTTTAGTTCTATAGAAGCAATATTTTACATCCAATCGTTTTGAAATTTAGAATGGTAGAGTTTCTTGATTCATGAACCAACTATGCATGCAGAAAAGGGGTATAGTATGGAGTTTCCAAAGACACCTTGAAGACTTAGATTACGCAGACGATATATGTCTCCTATCGCATAAACTTTCAGACATGCAAGCTAAAGCGAGCGATCTTGGGAAGTTAGCCAAAAGAATTGGTTTAGAAATTAATATAAAAAAGTCCTATGCAATGCGCCTTAATGACAATAACAACGGTCATATTTCTATCGAAAACCAGCAAATAGAATACGTTGAAAGCTTCTGCTACTTCGGAAGCACAATGTCTGTGAACGGCGGGGTTAATGAGGATGTCGCAAAAAGGCTTAATAAGACTAGAAGTGCTTTCGGCAGACTCAAAAATATGTGGCGCGCACCACATATCACGGGGAATACCAAAATGCGCATTTTATGTTTCGTCCGATTTGGCCCTTTAGTCCTATAGAAGCTGTATTTTACATCCGATCGTTTTGAAATTTAGCATGGTAGAGTTTCTTGATCCATCAACCAACATTGCCGAATTTGAAGAAAATCGGTTAAGATTTAGCTATAGCTCCCATATATATGTTTCGTCCGATTTGGCCTTTAGTTCTATAGAAGCTGTATTTTACATCCAATCGTTTTGAAATTTAGAATGGTGGAGTTTATTGATCCATGAACCAACACTACCGAATTTGAAGAAAATCGGTTAAGATTTAGCTATAGCTCCCATATACATGTTTCGTCCGATTTGGCCCTTTAGTCCTGTAGAAGCTGTATTTTACATCCAATCATTTTGAAATTTAGAATGGTAGAGTTTCTTGATCCATGAACAAACATTGCCGAATTTAAAGAAAATCGGTTAAGATTTAGCAATAGCTCCCATATATATGTTTCGTCCGATTTGGCCCTTTAGTCCTATAAAAGCTGTATTTTACATCCAATCGTTTTGAAATTTAAAATGGTAGAGTTTCTTGATCCATGAACAAACACTACCGAATTTGAAGAAAATCGGTTAAGATTTAGCTATAGCTCCCATATATATGTTTCGTCAGATTTGGCCCTTTAGTTCTATAGAAGCAATATTTTACATCCAATCGTTTTGAAATTTAGAATGGTAGAGTTTCTTGATTCATGAACCAACATTGCCGAATTTGAAGAAAATTGTTTCATGAAAAAACTATGCATGCAGAAAAGGGGTATAGTATGGAGTTTCCAAAGACACCTTGAAGACTTAGATTACGCAGACGATATATGTCTCCTATCGCATAAACTTTCAGACATGCAAGCTAAAGCGAGCGATCTTGGGAAGTTAGCCAAAAGAATTGGTTTAGAAGGGGTATAGTATGGAGTTTCCAAAGACACCTTGAAGACTTAGATTACGCAGACGATATATGTCTCCTATCGCATAAACTTTCAGACATGCAAGCTAAAGCGAGCGATCTTGGGAAGTTAGCCAAAAGAATTGGTTTAGAAATTAATATAAAAAAGTCCTATGCAATGCGCCTTAATAACAATAACAACGGTCATATTTCTATCGAAAACCAGCGAATAGAATACGTTGAAAGCTTCTGCTACTTAGGAAGCACAATGTCTGTGAACGGCGGGGTTAATGAGGATGTCGCAAAAAGGCTTAATAAGACTAGAAGTGCTTTCGGCAGACTCAAAAATATGTGGCGCGCACCACATATCACGGGGAATACCAAAATGCGCATTTTATGTTTCGTCCGATTTGGCCCTTTAGTCCTATAGAAGCTGTATTTTACATCCGATCGTTTTGAAATTTAGCATGGTAGAGTTTCTTGATCCATCAACCAACATTGCCGAATTTGAAGAAAATCGGTTAAGATTTAGCTATAGCTCCCATATATATGTTTCGTCCGATTTGGCCTTTAGTTCTATAGAAGCTGTATTTTACATCCAATCGTTTTGAAATTTAGAATGGTGGAGTTTATTGATCCATGAACCAACACTACCGAATTTGAAGAAAATCGGTTAAGATTTAGCTATAGCTCCCATATACATGTTTCGTCCGATTTGGCCCTTTAGTCCTGTAGAAGCTGTATTTTACATCCAATCATTTTGAAATTTAGAATGGTAGAGTTTCTTGATCCATGAACAAACATTGCGGAATTTAAAGAAAATCGGTTAAGATTTAGCAATAGCTCCCATATATATGTTTCGTCCGATTTGGCCCTTTAGTCCTATAAAAGCTGTATTTTACATCCAATCGTTTTGAAATTTAGAATGGTAGAGTTTCTTGATTCATGAACCAACATTGCCGAATTTGAAGAAAATTGTTTCATGAAAAAACTATGCATGCAGAAAAGGGGTATAGTATGGAGTTTCCAAAGACACCTTGAAGACTTAGATTACGCAGACGATATATGTCTCCTATCGCATAAACTTTCAGACATGCAAGCTAAAGCGAGCGATCTTGGGAAGTTAGCCAAAAGAATTGGTTTAGAAATTAATATAAAAAAGTCCTATGCAATGCGCCTTAATAACAATAACAACGGTCATATTTCTATCGAAAACCAGCGAATAGAATACGTTGAAAGCTTCTGCTACTTAGGAAGCACAATGTCTGTGAACGGCGGGGTTAATGAGGATGTCGCAAAAATGCTTAATAAGACTAGAAGTGCTTTCGGCAGACTCAAAAATATGTGGCGCGCACCACATATCACGGGGAATACCAAAATGCGCATTTTTAACGCATGCGTTAAATCTACTCTTTTGTACAGAAGTGAGACATGGTTGACTAACGAGTCGATAAAACAACGACTACAAGTTTTTATAAATAAAAGTCTACGGATAATATGTGGAATATTTTGGCCTAACACCATAACAAATGAAAATCTCTAGACCTTGACCCGGGAGGAACCCATCCGCATACAAATAAAACACAGAAAGTGGAAATGGATAGGGCATACCTTGAGAAAGCCAGTTGAAAGCGTAACCAGGATGGCCTTGGAATGGAACCCCCAAGGAAGTAGACAACGAGGAAGACCCAAAAATACTTGGCGCAGAACAGTAAGAAAAGAGCTAGCAGCAATAGACAAATCATGGGAAGAAGCTAAAATTATTTCATGTAATAGAATAAGTTGGAAATATCTTGTTGAAGCCCTATGTTTCTTCGAGGAATAAATAAAGGAAACAAGGGTCTGTGCCAGGCTTAGGAATCTTTAATATTTCAGATCGTTTCCATGATCTAGGGAAACAGCCGAGGCGTAAAATGCTGTTGAAGATAAATAATATTGTTCTGACGGCTGAGTGAGGAAGTTCCTTTAGCATTTTTGCGTTTATCCCATCTCCTCAATGTCTTTAAGCTTAATCGTAGGGGGTCTGAGACTTCTTTGATGATTGTGTGTGGATTTCCACCGTACATACCGTTGTAGGCTGATCCTGTTCTATTTTAGCATTAGGTGTGAGTACTGTTTCTAGGTAGGTTGCAAATGCATTAACTTTCTCTTCTGTATTCTTTGCCCAGAAGCCACATTCTAGACGAAGTGGTGATTCGTGTGCAATCGCCCTTCTCATATTTTTTGTGGCATTCCAGAGGTTATAGTCTGTTCCTTTTGATGGTTCCAAATTCCGTAGGTAATCCTTGAGAGTAGATTCCTCGATTGACTTTAATGCAGCGTTTAGTTGTCTTTGGCAAATTAATTCGCGACTTAAATTTTTCACAACGGCGAAGTCATTAAATCGGGTGTTTTGTTTAAATCTGAAGGCCAGTAGGTTGGTTGACCGCTAGAAACAGTATCTAGATTGGTAGATGTTATTGTATTGTACAATTGTCTGCCTCTTGGTTTAGTAAGGCGTGAGCCCCAGAATGTGTGTTTGGCGTTATAATCCCCAGCCGCAACGAACTTCGACCCCAATGTCGAGAAAACGTCTATAAATTGATCTTTGTCGTTGGAGGACAATAAATTGATGATATAGTAGTCTTGATGTCAGTGATATTAATTGTAGTCTCTTGTAAGTGGTTCGTCTATATATTCGGGCATATGACAGTGTTTAATCGTTTTACGTATAATAATTACTGTGCCACCACAGGCCCTGCCGCTTGGATGTTTGGTGTCATATGTACAATAACCATTGATTCTAAAGCAATTTCTTATAGTAAAGTGCGTCTCAGAGACTGGTAGTACATCTATTTTTTCATTTTGAAGAAAATGTTCCACTTCATCCTTGTGTTGGCTAAGGCCGTTTGCGTTCGAATAACAAATTGTTAGAATTAGAACAGTTTGAATTAATATACTTTGATTTCTCATCATTTCCTGTATCATGTTTTGCATATTCGCCATGAATGAAACCATAGTTTGAATTAATTTTTCGATACAGTTTTCGAGAGTTTGTTTGGACGGGACAGGTTCAGAATTTTTGAGCATATAGGCGTATGATGAGTTTGGAGGTATCGGGTTTTTTGGGATACTACTTGGATTATTGTTATTTGAGCTAGGATTTGTCATGTTGGGGTATGGTGTTTGTTGGTATTGTCCAAGTTGTGTGTGTTTTATGACATATTTACCATATTTATGACATCTTAACCCTTTTTTAGTTTTTTGGGTAGTTTTTATACCCTACACCACACTGTGGTACAGGGTATTTGTTTCACGGCAGATGTTTGTAACACCTGAAAATAACACAGCTAGACCCACCTTAAAGTATACCGATCGACTCAGAATCACTAGCTGAGACGATTTAACCATGTCTGTCCGTCCGTCCGTCCGTCTGTCCATGTAAAGTTGTTCGTCGACTACAGGTCGCAATTTCAGTTTAGAGTATTTCGCAGCTGTAAAGATCCCTATTGAATTTGGTTGAAATCGGTTCAGACTTAGATATAGCTCCCATATATATCTTTCGTCCGATTTGGCCCTTTAGTCCTATAGAAGCTGTATTTTACATCCCATCGTTTTGAAATTTAGAATGGTAGAGTTTCTTGATCCATGAACCAACACTACCGAATTTGAAGAAAATCGGTTAAGATTTAGCTATAGCTCCCATATATATCGTCGGCTCAATGCTATTTTGTTCCATACGCCATTTTCTATGATCGGAGAAAAACGCAATTTATTGTTTGAGTAAAAACGGGACTGAAGAGTTACACACTTTTTATTTCATAGGGTTCCTAACAGTGTTTGTATGATTCTCATGCATTTCTATGCCATTACATCCAAAAATAAGCAAGTTATAACAATTTCTGTACTTGGCATTTTGGTCCATATCCACTTTTATTTTAATATTTTTTGGTATTTGTATTACATGGACCACAAAAAGGTTCGGTATGGAAGGACACTAATTTACATATTGTGATCGAAAGAACGTAAAATACTGAGTGAAAAATATAGGGCGATAGAAAAATTGAGACATAGAACACAAATATCGAAATTATTTATCGTTATTCAGAGTAAAACAAATTTACCCTACCAATATCTCGAAAACTAGGCGAGATAGGAAAAAAATGATTGCAGATTCTGAAAGAGCATGCTTGGAACCCCTATTATCAACTACTAACTCGAAAAACACAAAAATGGCGTATGGACCAAAATAGCATTAAGCCGACGATATGTTTCGTCCAATTTGGCCCTTTAGTTCTATAGAAGCTGTATTTTACATCCAATCGTTTTGAAATTTAGAATGGTAGAGTTTCTTGATCCATGAACCAACATTGCCGAATTTGAAGAAAATCGGTTAAGATTTAGCTATAGCTCCCATATATATGTTTCATCCGATTTGGCTCTTTAGATCCAATCGTTTTTATACCGTACACCACACTGTGGTACAGGTGGTGTATTTGAAGTTAACAAAACACCAATATACGCAGCTCAGGTTGCGTGCGATTGTAAATGGCTCAAATCTCTATCCATCATATCAGCACATACTTGCTGCTTAAACGGACTGTTTGCCACCAACGGACACTATTAAAATCACATCGAGTTCGGCAGAGGTAAAACTTCAAGACCTACTTAATCATACAGATCAACGTTTGCTACAATCATTTAAAGGACTTGATTTGACGAAATATGGGAACTGCAAGTTAACTCTCTTTTGCAAATGGGGATGTGATGGTTCTTCTGGACAAAAACAATACCAGGGTTGCTATTTATATTTCGGTTCCTGACAATACTAGTATTGCCAGATGAGAACTGGAACTTCCATTGGAAAGTATGACATTTTTTAGCATAACTTCACTCAGAACGCTATGTCATTTGAGCGCGAATTGTTTTGTTTCTAGTGTGTGTGAAATTCACCTCTAAAACATGGTTTTTGAACGCTTTAACAGCTGCTTCGGGCGTTGAAAAACGTTGACCAAGCAGCTTTTTCTTTATGTGAGCGAATAAGAAGAAGTCGTTGGGTTTCAAATCAGGGCTGTACGGCGGATGACCGATCAATTCGACATCTTGAGTGCTCAAATAGCCCATTGCTTCAACTGATGTGTGAGAGCTCACATTGTCGTGATGCAAAATTATCCGTCATCTCTTATAATTTTTCCTTATTTCGAACACTGTTGGCAAACACATAGTTGTGTACCACTCATAATTGACCGCCCTACGTTCCTCTAAAGGCACTGTGGCCACATGACCGGTTATACCGAAAAAACGGTATAACCGGTCATGTGGCCATTTGCTTCGAAGTGCTTCTTCCACGAACAATTTTCGTTGGATTTGGCTCGTCTTTGAAGACCCACACGGTCGATTGCTGTTTTGTTTAGGGCTCATACGCATAGATCCAAGATTCGTCACCTGTGACGATCTATAAACGTTTTTAGAAGCACCGAAGAAGCTATTAATGTGGGCTACCAATGTTGGAAATATCTCTTTTACTTTGAAACAGTGGTTTAGTAACAGTCATTAAACAAAGAGGAAAAAGTAGATTTTTTCCAAAAAAAAAAAAATCCTGGGACGAAAAAAAACATAAAAAAAAGTCGAAAAAAATAGTTTATTTTATTTTTTAATAGTTTGCATTCTAGCGAAGAAAATAATGCCTATTTGATGCCCTTTTGGTAGAGGTAAGAGAATTTAATTTTTTTTTTAATTTCTGTTTAAATAGCGATTTTATTTGTTACTTTTATTTATATTATGTACATTTGAGTTTATTTACATGTACACGTTTCATAAGAAGTAATTGTGAGTTCTTTGTTGACGTTTGTAGATTTCGGAATCGGTTTCTCTAATGAGGAACCAAATATAATCTCCCATCATTATTTCATCCCAGTCCGGGTTTAAGGTACATAAGTTGCAATACCTTTAGCTGACATATAGTTAGCTTCGAACGTAGAAACCCAATATTTTCAAGACTGCTGCGTACTACTTTGTATTGCGTACATATAATTTTACTACCTGTATATACGACTGGGATGTCCATGCCCCTAAAAGGCGTAATTCAATGGAAACCTCATAAATAAAAACACAAATATTGTTGAATGACCCTCTACCTGAGCGGATCTCATAAAGCTCTCACATTGCATATAATGTTTTCTGGAGGGATATGAACGGCCATAAAACTTCGTCCTCTCCATAATTTTATAATGTCTGACATCAATCTTCATAAAATAAAACGCAAGTGCAATGTCTCTTATATGACTCTCTCACATATGGCGAATTCAATATAAGCAAAAACATCATTTAAAAACGGAAAAATATGAAACAAGATTTTTTTGAATTTCCCTAACATTTACTAAATGGCTCATAGACAGTGTTTGCTTCGTTAGCGTGCTGGCTTTTTAAAAATGTGTTTTTATAATTTTTTCGACTATTTATTCTATTTTTTATGATTTTTTTTTTGTACCAGGAAAAAGTGTTTTTTCAAAAAAATCATTTTTTCTCATATTTTTTACGACTGTTACTAAACCAAAGACTCTATGTGAACCCTCTATGACTCTATGTAGCCATAATTCCCTTTAATTTAACGCATAACAAGACTCAATCAGACTTATACTTGATGAACTATGGTCCAAATACTAAATGTACTAAATGTCAGCGAGGTTGGAGGTCTCTTCTGAAACCCAGGTGATGGCTCTAGGGTGACTAGGGATGTTGTTTTTTCGACAATATCCAGCCACACCTCACCCGTTCGACTCAGAGCAGTCTTATACAGGTCTACTGATCTGGCATCACCGAAAAATAAGATCTTTACTCTCCCTTGATGCCATCCTACCTCGTTGCAGATTGGTAGTTTGCCCGGCATTTATCTACGGACATCGAGGTAATGAGGCATAATGGCTGATTGCGCATGGCTCCATTTGCCCTTGAGGATGGATCCATCCTCACTACTTCTGTCATTGATTCATTGAAGGGCGTGGTAGTGTCCAGTTGAAGGCAGGGGTTCATCAGGCGATCTGATTCTTTTGTCGGTAACACAGCTGAATTTGTGGCTCTTTCAGCCGACTCATTGGCTTTAGAAGCATCTATGACGTCCTTAGCCCAGATAAGTGATTTTTTTTTGTGTTTCGGTAAGAGCCGATAAGGTGAGTCTAGCTGTGGTATGTCTAGGTATTACAAACATCTTCCACAAAACAAACTTATAATACCCTGTACCGGAGTGTGGTGTATGGTATAATAAAACATAAAAAGAGATGCTTCACATTCTAAACAAAAAAGAACTACGTGCAGAGCTACCAGATACGAGATTGACGCAAGTATTTTTGTTATTTCAAGATACAGGTAATGGAAGACGGGAGAGCACGCATGATTGGGAAAAACAACCTTAATATATATCTTCTTCTTTCTTTTAGTAGTGAAGACATAATTGCACCAGTCTTGAGTTAGAAAACTCCCTTTTCGTTTGCCTCCGTTTATATGGCTAATGACACTGAGATGCCACCTTGTGTTTTTAAATTACTGGTAGGAGCGGCACAAAAACAAGTACCTAGTTGTGTGTAGTGATGTCAATGCACACCATCATGTGTGAGGAATTATTGAAATTAACGAATGAGGCGAATTACTTATCGAATATCTGTATTATAAGTAGTAACCTTGTGATTTGTAATAGAGGTCATTAACCTACATTCAATACTAGAAACAGACATGAGATGCTTGAGGGGGTTGATAGCAGTATACGTACGTTCATTCATAACATTCTGACCAAGCGACGCATTTCAGCTAGATTAGGGTTTGTCAGCAGGAGATCGCACCAAGGGGATGATCTGTCTCCCCTACTATGGAATCTATCCATGAACAATACTCGGCTTTCTCTGGAGATGATGAGTGTAATGGTTTTGCCTATGCAGATGACGTGGCAATATCTGTTAGAGGATAGTTTGAGAGTACACGCTGAAAAAAATTCGCTTCTGTAGTATATTGTCCCAAACATATTCTGCTGGAAACATACATATGTTTAGGGAACACTCCAAATATCTAGTATTTGACACATACAAAATATTTAATGTTTGGGAGGATGTTGTTTTAAACAAAACTACGTTTTCATCCAAATATTTTTTATTTGGAACTAATATTTTCGAAACAAAGATTGATTTGTATTTAAGTATATTGGCAATGTATGAATGCCTTCATATAAATGCAAGTTTTCTGTTTTTCAGAAGTTCAAAGTCGAGGGCTGCTGTATATATTCCTGGCCTAATAATGAAAATTCTAATATTTATCATCAAAAATGGTTTTATTGTTTTTCAAAGTATTCTCCAGCATGAGTTCTACTCCGATTGAGACACCTCCAAAACATGGTTTTTGAACGCTTCAACAGCATCTTCTGGCGACGAAAATCGTTGACCACGGGCTGCACGGCGGATGATTCATCAATTCGACGTTTTTACCCGGTCAAAAAGGCACTGGTTTGAACCGTTGTGTCATGGTGCACAATGATTCAGGCTAACAAATTGTGGTGTACCTCTCAGAATTGACCGTCCTACGTTCCTCAAGCGGACCATGACTAGTTTTGCCGAAGAAACAAGCGACCATTTGCTTCGAAGTGCTTCTTCCACGAACAACTTTCGTTGGATTTGGCTCGTCTTTGAAGACCCACACGGTCGATTGCTGTTTTGTTTCGGTCTCATACGCATAGATCCAAGATTCGTGACCTGTGACAATCTTATAAACGTCTTTTGAAGCACCGCGATCGTATTTTTTCAAAATTTCTTTGCACCTTTTTTGAGCGATTGTCAAATTGTGCGGGATCCAACGAGAACAAACCGTTTTTACGGCAGGTGTTCATGCAATATCGAATGTATGCTGGTGGAAGAAATGCCCAAGGATGCCTCTATCTCACGGTATGTCACATGACGATCAATGTTCTCTGGCACAACGGCCGTTTTTGGACGACCTTCGCCTTTGAGCGAGCGTCGGCCACGATTGAATTCATTAAACCAGTTTTTCAGAGTGCTATAGGATGGTGCTTACCGCCATACAAAAATTTAGGTTCATCGATGCTCTCTTGTCGTGATAATCCACGTCGAAAGATGTGAAAAATTATCGCACGAAAATGTTCACGAGTTTAATCGTATAATCTGTCGTAACTATAAATTTCATTGGTAGATTGACAAAGAGTTATAAATTGGAATATTTATAAATTAAAAATTTGTTCTGCAAAACCAAATATAATGCTGTTATGACATTTTGAACCATAAAGTATAACACGAAATCTAGGAAAAAATTTAACTAAAATTTGAAAGTCTGCAAAGTTTAAAAAACTTTTTTAAATAAGAAATATTTGGACAACTTCTTAAACAATAACTTAGTTTGTGGGTAAACACATATTTTATTTGTGAATGTCAGTTCGCAAATATATTTTGTTGTAATGTATTAATATATGCGTTCCAAATAAAATTTCTTGATTTTCAAATAAAATTTATTTTTTCACAAATATATAATATTTAAAAATGTTGGTTCCAAATATATTTTCTTTATATTCAAACATATGAAAAATGACAATTTCCCAGCTGATTGTTGTCAACTTCTTAGTTTATTTGATCCCGGTGACAAAAGTGAAGACATGTTGCGTTTTCCAAAAAATGAATTATTCCGTAGGTCCTTGGTTTTCGAGAATTTGAAGTACAAAGTTTAGTCGAGCTCACTTTTTATTATCATACCCGAAGATCCCGTAACTTACCCGCTGAAAAAAAACTCGGTTCTGTAGTATATTGTCCCAAACATATTCGGCTTGAAATATACATATGTTTAGGGTACACACCAAATATATAATATTTTACACATACAAATATTATATGTTTGGGAGGATATTGTTCAAAAATATGCTCCCATTCAACTATTTTTTTATTTGGAACTAGTATTTCCGAAACAAAGATTAATTTGTAATTATTTATTTTGGCAATGTATCAATGACTTAACTTAAAGACAAGTTTTCAGTTTTTCAGATGTTCAAAGAGCATTTTTTTATTAATTGTATATGTTTGTAAAATTTAATCAAAACTTAAATCGAATAATCTTTCGTAAATATAAATTGCATTGATACACGCTGAAAAAAAATCGCTTCTGTAGTATATTGTCCCAAACATATTCTGCTGGAAACATACATATGTTTAGAACACACTTCAAATATATAATATTTGACACGCATAAATATTAAATGTTTGGGAGGTTGTTGTTCCAAACAAAAGTATGTTTTCATTCGCATATTTTGTTATTTGGAACTAATATTGTCGAAACAACGATTTATTTGTATTTAAGTATCAAGGCCGTAATTTAAAGACAAGTTTTCTGTTTTTCAGAAGTTCAAAGATAATTTTTTTAGAAATGTCATACACGGGGCAAAATCGCCTTTTTTGATATGTTTGGATCGAAAGAAAATATACTTGGAACACAAATTTTTAAATATTATATATTTTCAAGCAAATAAATTTTATTTGAAAATCAATAAAATGTGTTTAGAACTCATATGTTAATATATTAGAATAAAATATATTTGCGAACTAATTTTCTCAAATAAAATATGTATTTAAATACAAGTAAAATTATTGTTTATGAATATTTCCAAATATATTTTATTAAAAAAAAAAATTTCAAAACTTTGCTGAATTTTTCGAATTTTAATTTTAATTTTTTCCTTGTTTTCGAATTAGGCATTCCTATTAAAAATGGCATACTTAGCATTATGGTTTCTTCTGAAACCACTTATTTTTATTTTCTAACTATTCCATGTCATTGTTTTCAGTTATAAAGAAATTTTAGTAACATTAAACACTTCTAAAAATTACCTTTCAATTGCTAAAAACTTAAAACAAATAAAGAATAGATATATATTCACGCAAATAGATCTTTGTTTGGGAAATAACATATCCAAATAAAAAATATTAGGATGTAAACATAGTAAACATATAATATTTGTATGTGTCAAATATTATATATTTGGAGTGCACCCTAAACATATATATGTTTCAAGCAGAATATGTTTGGGACAGTATACTAGAGAGACGATTTTTTTCCAGCGTGTATGTTTGTAAAATTAGATTAAAATTTAAATCGTATACTCTTTTTAACTATTAATTGAATTGATGGATTGTCAAAAAGTGATGAATTGGAATATTTATAAAATAAAAATTAGTGCTGCAAAACCAAATATAAAGCTGCTTATGACATTTTTAACTATAAGTATAAAATATACCACGAACAAATGTAAACTATAATTTCTGACAGCAAAGTTTTAATAATCTTTTTTAAATAAAATATATTTGGGAAACTTCTTAAACCATAACTTTGTTTGTGTGTAAACACATATTTTAATTGTGATAGTTAGTTCGCAAATATATTTTGTTCTAATATATTAATATATGCGTTCCAAATAAAATTTCTTGATTTCCAAATATAATTTATTTCTTCACAAATATATAATATTGTTTCCAATTATATTTTCTTTCGATTCAAACATATCAAAAATGGTGATTTCCCCCCGTGTAGATCGACAAAAAGTGATGAATTGGAATATTTATAAATTAAAAGACATTTTAGGCTATAAAGTTTAACACGAAAACTAGGAAAAACTAACTAATTTTCGAATAAGTCAGCAAAGTTTTAAAAATCTTTTTAAATAAAATATATTTGGAAAAATTCTTAAACCATAACTTTGTTTGTGTGTAAGCACATATTTTATTTGTGAAATTCAGTTTGCAAATAAATTATGTTCCAATATATTAATAAATGCGTTCCAAACAAAATTTCTTGATTTTCAAATAAAATTTATTTGTTAACAAATATATAATATTAAAAAAAATCGTTTCCAAGTATATTTTCTTTCAATACAAACATATTAAAAATTACAATTTTCCTCCGTGTACTCTTAGAAATATCCAACAGCAGGCTCTTCATACAACCGCAAGATGGGCTTCCGATAATGGTCTTCATGTTAATATTATAGCAACGCAACATACCGCTTGTACTGCTATTAAATTTAGGGAACTGTCACTATAGTCAGGAAATGGCTACGGACATTGTGTCATTCTAGACACATTGCTGATTGCACTACTTTTTGACAAGAAGTATCTCACTGGTATATCTATCAGAATGCAATAATCGTATCCCAAGTCATAGGAGATTCGTTAACTTCTATACAGACGGTTCCAAACTCAACAACCAAGTGGGCTTTGATGTCTTTTCTAAGGAACTTGAGTGTGATCGATGATATTGCATAATGACTTTTGCAGAACCTGTGGGAGGACGAGGAGGAGGAATTAATATAACACCTTCCGTGTATGTGCGCAGCTAGCTCTAGAAGTAGGGGAGATAACTAACTTGGCCGATGTAGGAATCCGGCAGCTTTTGATCTTTTTAAAGCAATCAAATTGGTGCAACGGGAGCAGCTAGGGCTGACTTATATTTTCCCTTAAGTCCCTGTTGTAACACAATGGGCTGTATAGTCTAAGTGAGTCTTGTTTTCAGGCTACAACTCCTAACCTAACATACATATATTTTTTTCAGTTATATTCTGTCTATTGCAAAAATGTAATAGACAGAATGTAACCGAAACATATGGTCTCGAACCAAAATAAATGTTGACTGAATAAACAGACAACAGACCAACAATAAACAACAACAACAAAATATTTGGATTGCTTGAAGATGGCCTTCAAAGTTCCAAATATCAAATATTATAAATAATAAATAAATCAACAACACAAACCTCTAATGGACGGACGTGTTTATCACAGACCAGATACTTAAAACCTACAACGTAGTACCTATTATGCAATCGCCAAAAATCTGTACAAGGTCAGGTCAAGACAAATAAATAAATAAATTCGCTTCGCGTGGATGCCTTAATGTTCCGATGGAGCGGGGTTCCCTAATCGTCGGCCAAAGCCGACCACACCGAAAATGGTGAAAATTTCTCCCCAGGTCTCACAACGGGTGGTACGGTGAAGGGAAAAAGTCGCGGTGAAGGGATAACAGGAAAACGAGTGCACCGGCTAGCCCTCAGAGTTTTGAAGAAGTTGGAGGCTGTTGAGGTTTTGGCTCTTACCGGAAAACAAAAAGGATCACTTACCTGGGCTAAAGACGTCTTAGATGTTTCTAAAGCCTGTAAGAGCCACAAATTCAGCTATGTTAACGGCTAATTAAGTCAAAAGAATCAGATCACCTGATGAACCCCTGCCTTCGAAACAGGCAAGAGGCCACAATGTCACCATCACTACACCGGATAGCCCTCAGAGTTTTGACGAAGTTGGAGGCTTTTGAGTAAGTTGAAAGAGCCACAAATTCAGCTATGTTACGGGCTAATAAAGTCAAAAGAATCAGATCACCTGATGAACCCCTGCTTTCGAAAAAGGCAAGAGGCCATAATGTCACCATCAACAGGGTGACAATTCCGGGCCAACCACCAATCTGCAACGAAGCAAGATGGCATCTGGGGAGAGTAAAGCTCTTATATTTTTTTTGTTAGTTGTAGAATATTTCTAAATGGGCTTTCAAGGTCATTGTTTTTATGCAAATAATATACTTTATTTCACATTTTACATCCTACGTTTCGTTGGAATTTTTCCAACATCTTCAGGGATGAATTTTATTGAAATCTGGCAACGACATATTTATAAAACAGAAAGAGGAATTCAATAGTAGCCATGATACGTTTTAACACTATAAGAATACTTCACTTACATTTAATCTTTTGTCATATTATTTTAATTATTTATAAAAATTTATATTTAACGACGCAGTACAACATTAAACATAAAATTAATAAATAATTGCAAAAATAATTACTAAAGTATTAAAATATCACAGAGAAATTCCTTATAGCTACGATCACAGTTGAAATTAAACTAAAAACTAAACTATTGCTATGGTGTAGATTGCATTGGTGTTGTCTTTGTCCTCCTTTCTGTTTATTGCACTTTTTAGCTTTTGGTGTATTCTCATATTTTGGTGATGCCAGATTATATTTTGGTGATGCCAGATTAGTAGACCTGTATAAGGCTGCTATGAGTCAAGCGGGTGAGGTGAGGCAGTGCGCCCAGTTGAATGTTGTCGAAAAAATAACATCCCTAGACACCCTAGAAGAGCCCTCCAACCAGGCTGACATATTGGAGACAAAAAATATTCCAATCCTGGTCTGTCGACCCATAATTGGAGCATGTGCAACCCTTATAGCTACGATCACAGTTGAAATTGATTGGTGTTGTTTATTGCACTTTTTAGCTTTTGTTGTATTCTCATATTTTGTTGATGCCAGATTATATTTTGGTGATGCCAGATTAGTAGACCTGTATAAGGCTGCTATGAGTCAAGCGGGTGAGGTGAGGCAGGACGCCCAGTTGAATGTTGTCGAAAACATAACATCCCTAGACACCCTAGAAGAGCCCTCCAACCAGGCTGACATATTGGAGACAAAAAATATTCCAATCCTGGTCTGTCGACCCATAATTGGAGAATAAGCAAAGTGGGTGGTAAATCCCATATACAAGGAGCAAGTGCAATATGCTTATATACCTTCGATACTATAGTCTTGAAGGTATACAAGCAGGATATAGCTCCAACTGCGGAAGATGAGTCACCCACCGTGGTCTATAAATGGCTTTCTGGAAGTGCGGAGGTACCCATGCCCATTATTTCTGGTGACTCTAACTCCAAGAAAATCTGTAGCGTCCTTCTTTGAGGACGAAAGGTTCTGCTCTGAGGACGAAAGGTCCTTCTCTGAGGACAAAAGCTCAACATCGACTAGGATAGGTTTAGGATTAGGTTAGGGTGGCAGCCGTAATTTTTTTCACAAGCTCACATAGACCAGTTTAGGTCCATAGTATTGCTACGGGCTGAAATGCCTCTCATTGAAACCAACCTGTTTGATATACAAATTTATCGATAGTACGAATATCGGTACTAGAAAGATCTGTAAAGGCTGTCTAGAAAGGCCGACACCAGTATGTCCAGTCGTCGTTTACTCAGAGCGTGACAATCGCATAGCAAGTGCTCAATGCTCTCCACTTTTTCCTCATCAACACAGCTTCTGCAGAAGTCTTTATAGTCAATACCCAATCTTTTGGCGTGTTCGCCGATCAAGCAGTGTCCCGTCAGAACTGATACTAACATAGATAATATTTGCCTATCTAGTGCGAGAAGGTATTTTGATCTTTTCAGGTCATACCTTGGCCAGATTGTCTAGCTACCCTACAGGTGCCGATTTCTGTCCATCTTTCGTTGGACTGCCTGATTGCCTCTTGCCTAAGCCAAAGCTTGCACGTGGAAAGTGGCGCACCAATACATGCAAATTCTTCGAGAATTTGTAATGTCGTCCCTTTCGTAGCAAGTTCATCGGCTTTGCAGTTCCCCGGAATATCCCTATGCCCAGGCACCCATATGAGGTGTATATGAAGGCCGGGTTAGGCATACGTAACCGTAATTTATCTTTACCGTTGTCGTAACGTTGCCCGTTTGAGCGATTAGCCAACGTTGAGAAAACGAGTCATATGTTCTGACAACAACAACACATAAGTAAACAAAAAAGCCGCGATTTCTTTTTGTTTAGGTTTATTAAAAATGAAGTTAAAAAGAATGTTTATAAATTTGTGTTTTTTTAAATCTATGCAGAATTTACAATAAAAGTAATCAAGAAAATATCGTCGGATAAGAAGATGGGGTGGACGTCCTATAAACAATGACTGGCGAAAGCCGGATACTAGAATGCCTATGAAAGTTTTTAATTTGTTATTAACATTAATAAAATATGAGTTAACTACACCAAAGCAACGGATTAGACCGGCAGAGAGACTAGCAATAACACCACTGTATGTCAAATATTGCTTTATCCTATGATTCCAAGTTGGGAAATATTAACATTATATTCTTTAAAATTGTAGATATTTGGGTCACGGTTGTTCCATACAATCGATTGCATGGAGTCACAAGCTGGGGAAGACAACAATTCGAAATATTATTTTAGAATGCAGTGAAGTTTTGTGGCGCTTACTTTCGCCGATTTATTTAAGTGAACAAACTACACAGCAGTACAAACACATTGCCAATGATTTTCAACGAGTGTGGGATATGACGAATTGTGTGGGAATCTTCGATGCTAACTATACATTCATATCAGTTAATGTTGGAAGTTATGGCAGCCAACACGATGGGGGTATGTCCATTAAACTTCAATTTATTTATAATCTATATTATTAAATTAAATACAGTAAACCATTATCGTCAGCATCCTCTGAAGGCTTTCCTCATTTTTTATTGGCGATGCTGCGTTTCCCCTGAGGAATATCCTTGGTCTAAGTCAACAACTTTAGACGAGCTCAGAGACAACATCCAACGCGAAATTGCCAACGTTCCGGTCGAAATGTGTCCAAGAGTGGTGGAAAATTGGATCCAAAGAATAGATCGCTGTTGACGGGCTCGTGGTGGTCATATGACCGAAATTGAATTTCATTCTTTAAATGTAACATTTGCACTTAGCCTGGAATAAATTTGAAATCTATATCTTAAATATTCTGTGTTTTATTAATATATAAAATTCTTATGTCCTTAATGGAAAACCCTTTACTTATGTCTATTTCCATTGAAGAGGGACTCAGCCAAATCCAATCTCTTCTCTATCTATAAATAAGTCCTCGTTTGTAGAGACGCTGAAGCAGATTATAAATTTATTTTTAATGGAGTCAGACGCGATCTTCATAAAACTCACCTGTATCGCCCAGCTCCTTGCCAATTTGCTTCCAAGCTTCTCGCTTTTTTTTTCAGATATCCTATATGCTGGATTATATTTATTGTATAAATACTAGTGCGACTGCAACAATGAAATCAAATATTCGTCTCTCATGTTCATTTGCACTTTTAAACAAATAACAAATAAATTATTTTCTTTACTTTTCTCGGTGAACATACAATTGTAATTGTAAACAACATGTAGTATCAGCTGTTGTCAAATTGTACGTAAACGGAACGTCCAATTCTGATTTCAACAGATTCAGCCGTCCGTTTACGTTTCGTTTCCGTTGGCTAATCGTTTACACTGATTTCCATATGACAGATTGAATCAGCTGATTCGTTACGCTACGGGGGCGTTACGGTTAAGTTTGCCTAACTGGGCCTTTAAACTGCTCAGCCATCTCGTTAAGAGATCTGCGGCAGTCGAGGGCTGTTTGTGAATTTAGGGATGTTGCCTCCAGAGAATTGATGGCAGCCTGGCTGTCCGAGTAAATGACAAGGACAGTGTTGGTTACAATGTTGCGACTCAGCCACTTGGCTACTTCCCATATTGCCATTATTTCGGCTTGATAGACACTGCAGGTATCTGGTAGTCTGTGAGCTATATCCAATCTAAGCTCTGCACAGTGTACTCCGAAGCCAACTTTTTCATCAAGCTTCGAACCATCCGTGTAAAAGTGGAGATGGTTTCTATTACCTGGTATTCTTCCAACACATTCATCTCTGGCGGGAATCATGGTGATGTAATTTCTCTCGAAGGTGTACACAGTTGGTATATAGTCCACTCGGTCGGTTACCATAGCACTACACTTTGATATCCTCATGTGACCATAGTTCTTGTACCTCCACATTGATAGGCGGTTTAATCTTATTGCCGCTTTGGTTGCAACTTCTCTCGCCACAATATTAATCGGCAGTATATGGAGTAGGGCTTGTAGAGACTCGGTCGCTGTAGTCCTTAAGGCTCCGCTTATGCTCAGGCAGGCTGTTCTCTGAACCTTTGTTAGTAGGTTGGTGATGGTTAGTTTGTCAGTTGCCGTCCACCATACCACAATGCCGTATAGCACTATATAGGACGAACTACTGCTATATATATCCAGTGCACGATTTTAAGAGAGAAGCCCCACCGCGACCCTACAGCCTTTTTGCAGGAATATAAGGCGACGTTGGCCTTCCTTACACGTTTCAATACGTTAAGTCTAAATAACATTTTCCTATCTAGAACTATTCCTAAAAATTGTGCACTTTCAGAAAAGGCTAGATCTGTTCCATTTATCCGAGGTGGAGGGTCCACATGTGGGACATTATTCATCCAAACCACTGCTTCTGGCCCATCTAGCTAACTTGTTCAGAGCCACCTGTAGGATGTCTCTGAGGACGTTTACGAATTTGCCATTCACTGCGATTGCCACGTCGTCCGCATATGCCACGACCTTGCAGCCACAACGTTCTAGATCTAGCAGGATTTCATTCACCGCTAGGTTCCAAATTAGTGGAGACAGTACTCCTCTTGCGGGGTCCCTCTGTTTACAAACCTTGTTAGAGTTGTGGACCCTAGACATGCTGTTATGCGTCTTCTGTTGAGCAGACTTTGAATTAGTCTAATCAAACTAGAGTTAACATTAAGATGTGACAGTGCCGCAATTACTGCATTTGAGTGAATGTTGTTAAAAGCCCCTTCTATGTCAAGAAATGCCACCTGGTGAATTCCTTGAAATGCAGGGACGATTCGATAGTGCTCACATGTTCGTGCAGGGATGATTCTGTAGACTTCCCCATATTGTTAGCATGTTGGTTCACCGACAGGAGCTTTGTATCCAGGTTTTCCCTAATGAAATAATCTAAAAGTCTTTCCTGACCTTTCAATAGGAAGGAGGATAGGCTAATTGGTCTGAAGTCTTTTGGCCTAGTGTGTGATATCTTTCCCGCTTTAGGTATGAATACCACTTTGGTATCCCTCCATCGATTCGTGACGTATGGAAGCCTGATACAGCCTAAATAAATTTTCTCCAGCCAGGGAATAATGTACTTTAACATTTTCTGCATTTCTCCTGGAGTGATGCCATCTGGTCCAGGTGACTTGAAGGGCTCAAAGCTATTAATAGCTTAGCTTATTCTGGATCTCTCATGTCAAGAAGCTAGCGACGTCACAGTCCACTCGCACTCTTGTTGGTCCTGCTGATCCTCGGGTTCTGTTACAGAGTTCCCAGGGAAATGTGTGTCGAGCAGTACATTGAGCGACTGCTCGCTGTTTTTGGTCCAGTTATTTGCCTCATCCTGTAAATATCCCACTGTACAGGGTGAAGCAGATAATATCTTCCTCAGTCTAGCGGCGTCGGAGACCTTTTCCACTTCACCACAGAAGGTATACCAAGAGCGCCTTTGCGCCTTTCTAAGCTCCTTCTTATAGATCTTGAGTTGCTCTTTATAGGCATCCCAATCATAAGCGACCCCAGTAGATTTAGCCTTATACAGGCTTCTTCAAGGGATCTATTGAATGATATGGTGATATGATCGACCAGATTATCCAGACCGGCTTTGTCATTCGGTTCGTACAGAAGTTTAGAGTTGAGGACTTTCTTGAAATTCTTCTCATACAGGTGCCACTTTGTCTTCCTTACATTTCTGTGGACGGCAGGTTTAGGCGCTTTTTCCGCGAGTTTGAACTCAATATAATGGTGATCTGGGAATGAGCGGTCGTCCAGTACATTCCACCCAATAATTTTGTCTGACAGCCGGTCAGTAGCAAACGTTACGTCGAGTACTTCTTGTCTGTCTTTAATTGTAAAAGTCGGTTTATTACCTATGTTACAAATACTTAGGTTGGTGGTTAGAATAAAGTCAAGAAGCGAATCACCCCTATTGTTTATATCCGTACTACCCCAGATAGTATGACGAGCGTTCGTGTCTGCGCCAATAATCAGCTCGAGCTCGTCAGACGTTGCTTCTTCTACTACTTCCCTGAATAGAGCAGTCGGTACTACAGATTAATAAGGCAAGTAGCTGGGCAAGTAGCCGACCTCCAGACTAGCAGCTGTTTGGTCTTTACCACTTAAATTAGTCAGGAGAAAGATACTTAGATCTTTCCTGGCCAAAATGCAGGTTCTTGGAGTGCCTTCACAGTTGGCCACAAGCAGTTTAAAGTTGGGTGTCCTCATACCGCACACCCTTCCCCCCACTACTTGGGGCTCCTGTATCAGGACGATGTGTACTGCGCCTGTGGACAGGCGCAGCAATAGAGCCGCTGAGGCTGCTTTAGCGTGATGGAGGTTAATCTGTAGAATTCTTACCATCATTGGTAATTGACAGATTAACATCCACCCCGACAAGGGTGTTATCGAACTCTTCGTCCGTATCGTCGAGAAGCATGTCCCCGCCAGATGCGTCAAAGAGTCCGGAGACTCCCCTCAGCCTCTCTGTGTCCGAAGTAGAGCTTTTGTCCTAAGAGAAGGACGTTACAGATCTTCTGTTAGAGTTGGAGTCACCAGAAATAATAGGCGTGGGTACCTCCGCATTTCCAGAAAGTGCCACGGTGGACGACTCACCTTCTGCAGTAGGAGCTATATCCTGCTTGTATATCTTCAAGACTATAGTCTCAAAGCCATATTGTAGGGTTGCACTCGCACTTTGTATATGGGAGGTGGATTCAGCGTTTAGGATAAGATTGACCTGCCGCTTTTTACTATCCGCCTCACCCACCTTGCTGATTCTCCAATTATGGGCCGGCAGACCAGGATTGGAATCTTTTATTATTTCTAAGATGTCAGCCGGGTTGGAGGGCTCTTCTGACCTCGGCAATAATTCAATCATAATTTTCATTAAAATAATGAAAATTTACATGTTTTTTACGAAATTTTCTTTAATCTACAGTTTTTTGAATTTGAATTAATGACTATGTAATCATTAGTTTTGTGTATGCCCTTCTTTAAATGTAAGCCTTTATATTAAAGAAAAAAACATTATTTTTCTGACAATCCGCATTATTTTAAGTAATATTTCAATACATTTTATGATTACTGATTCTAACTAGGACACTCTCCCGGCTTCAAGACCAGTTTGTTTCTATATTATTATAGAAACAAGCATTTTATACATGGCGGAGTATAAATATGTATTAAAAATTGGCAGCACACATACTGGATCATAATTTCTGAGCCGTGACACTTGTTATCAACAGTTCTGCTGCAGTTGTATGGGAGATACGGAGCTTTATAAGGCTGATTTCTACACACAAGCGAATGAGAAATCTTTGTGAAACCTCACTTCTCCAAAATCTTCCAAAAACAATTGTTAACCAAAGTTAATACAAAATACTAGCCATGTCCAATGAGAATCAAATTTTGCTCCATCAAATGGAAAATTACCACACTATGCAGAAAAGCTTTTATGGTTTTTGACTGCACTAAGTGTAGTTATGGCGAGTCAGAAGACTCACCATGTTTTGTCGAGCCATGCGTTTATTGTGTGGCTTACTTGCTTTTATTCGGTCTGCAAATCTTTGTGATTCTAACTAGGATACTCTCCCGGCTTCAAGACCATTTTTTCTATATTATTATAGAAACAAGTATTTTATACATGGTGGTGTATAAATATGTATTAAAAATTGGCAGCACACATACTGGATCATGATTTCTGAGCCGTGACTCTCGTCATCAACAGTTCTGCTGCAGTTGTATGGGAGATACGGAGCTCTATAAGGTTGAATTCTACACACAAGCGAATGAGAAATCTTTGTGAAACCTCACTTCTCCAAAATCTTCCAAAAACAATTGTTAACCAAAGTTAATACAAAACACCAGCCATGTCCAATGTGAAGCAAATTTTGCTCCATCAAATGGAAAATTACCACACTATGCAGAAAAGCTTTTATGGTTTTTGACTGCACTAAGTGTAGTTATGGTGAGTCAGAAGACTCAACATGTTTTGCCGAGCTATGCATTTATTATGTTGCTTGCTTCCTTTTATTCGGTCTGCAAATCTTTGTGATTCTAACTAGGATACTCTCCCGGCTTCAAGACCATTTTGTTTCTATATTATATAGAAACAAGTATTTTATACATGGCGGTGTGTAAATATGTATTAAAAATTGGCAGCACACATACTGGATCATGATTTCTGAGCCGTGACACTCGTTATCAACAGTTCTGCTGCAGTTGTATGGGAGATACGGAGCTCTATAAGGTTGATTTCTACACACAAGCGAATGAGAAATCTTTGCGAAACCTCACTTCTCCAAAATCTTCCAAAAACAATTGTTAACCAAAGTTAATACAAAACACCAGCCATGTCCAATGAGAAGCAAATTTTGCTCCATCAAAATGGAAAATTACCACCCTATGCAGAAAAGCTGTTATGGTTTTTGACAGCACTAAGTGAGTCAGAAAACTCACCATATTTTGCGAGCCATGCATTTATTATGTTGCTTGCTTGCTTTTATTCGGTCTGCAAATCTTCAAAAGGTTGGCTTCGGAGTACACTGTATCAAACTTAGCTTGGATAAATCTCACAACCTACCAGAAAACTGCAGTGTCTATCAAGCCGAAATAATGGCAATATGGGAAGTCGCTGAGTCGCAACATACTTGGGGGGAAATCGTCTTTTTAATATGTTTGAGTGCAAAGAACATTTGGAACAGAAAATTTTAAATATTATATATTTATGAACAAATAAATTTTATTTGAAATTCAAGAAACTTTATTTAGAGCGCATATATTAATATATTACAACAAAATATATTTGGGAACTGATTTTCTCAAATAACTACAAATACAATTATTATTTAGGAATTTCCCCAAAATTATTTTATTTATGATAGATTTTCAAAACTTAGTTGACTTTCTAATAATTCGGATTTCGAATTATATGATACAATTAAAAATGTCATACGTCGCATTAACGTTTGCTCAAAGGACCCATTTCCAAATTCAAACATTCTAAATCAACATTTGTTGTCAATTTATCGCTATTCAAGATTATACGATTTACATTATAAAGGACTTTTATGAAAATTTCTTAAAAGTGAACTTTGAATTACTGAAAAACTTAAAACAAACAAAGAAATTTTACTACCATTTAAAATTTCTAATTAAATTACTGAAAAACTTTAAACTTGGCATTCAATCGACACACGGGTATTTTCAGAATTCGCATATTTTCTGATTAATGCAAATAAATCTTTGTTTCGGAAATAATAGTCCCAAAAAAAATTAGGGCGGAAACAAGAATTTTCTTAGAGCACCATCTTCCCAAATATTTAATATTTGTGGGTTCCAAATATTATATGTTTCGCGTGTACCCTAAACATACACTGGCGTTGTCATTTACTCGGACAGCCAGGCTGCCATCAAATCTCTGGAGGCCGCATTCCTAAATTCACAAACAGCCCTCGACTTCCGCAGATCTCTCGAGATGGCTGAGCAGTCTAATATACACCTCATATGCGTGCCTGGGCATAGGGATATCCCGGGGAACGGCAAAGCTGATGAACTTGCTAGGGAAGGGACGACATTACAAATTCTCGAATAATTTGCATATATTGGTACGCCAATATCCACGTGCAAGCTTTGGCTTAGGCAAGAGGCAATCAGACAGTCTAACGAAGATTGGGTATTGACTCCAATGACTTCTGCAGAAGCTGTGGAGATAAGGAAGAAGTATGAGAAGAGCATTGAGCACTTGCTATGCGACTGTCCCGCTTTGAGTAAACGACGACTGGACATACTGTGGTCGACCTTTCTATGCAGCCTAACAGAACTTTCCGGTACCGATATTCGTACTATCGATAAATGTGTATATCAAACAGGTGGGATTCGATGAGCGGTATTTCAGCCCGTGGTACCAGTAGGGACCTAAACTGGTCTATGTGAGCTGGCAAAAAAACGACTGCCACCCTAACCTAAACCTAAAACCTCGAGTTTTATTTTTTTATTTAGAACGTAGTTATTTCTTATTTATTGTTTTACGTTTCTATCATCTTTTAAAAACGTTAAAAAAAATGTGTGTCACTTGGGACCTACACTGTAAAAAGTGCATTTAAAATTACTATGAAAAAGTGTGTATTTTTAGTGTAAATTTAAAAATTTTGTTGATGTATACGCGTTGGATGTATAAAAAAGTGATTTAGACAATTATTGTATATTATCGAATTCAGTTACATGTACAAATACTCTATTTTTGTAATTCTAAACGTTTATTGTGTCACATCAAACGCAATTTTTTCATTTCTACATCATTTGCTTAATATTACGAGAGCATTGTCAATATTAAAGACATCTTGTTCAAAATTGTGACAATTGTTCTTAATCTTACACGCAAAATGCAGTAATGCAAATAACGCCAAGACACACTCATTCTCAGTAAACAATGCGTGCAGTGAAGTGGTACAAACATTAAATATAACAAAGAGTAAACAACAAGCAGTAAAGAAATTATAATAAATATTTTAAAATTTAATTAATGATGTATAAGTGTAATATTTGTGGAAACATATTAAAATCACTACTTTGCTATCAAAGACATATATGCAAACTTAGATTTAAACAAGATGTTAGTTTTATGTGTCTACAGCCAACGTGTTTAAAAATGTATTTTAGTTATTATTTATATAAAAGCATCAATAGTATCAGTAATTACTGAAGGTCAATAATTAATTAAATAAAGATGTAAAATTATATTAATATATTTTTGATTTGTAGCTACATATATCATTAGGGCTTAATAGATCCACATAAGTCTTGAGTGTGATGGTTCAGAGATTTGTTGTGATATGGTTCTCCAATATTATTTAAAATCGAACAGTATTATGATTCTGATAAAGAATGACGAATGGACAGAAAGAAACACACCATCCCATTCTTTATGCATTGGGACCGTGGAAACTAGTTACAATGCCAAGCGGAGCTCTGTTAACATACATACACTGCCGAATCGGCCAAGCAGTTTTTTAAACATTTCCAAGTTCCATGACAAAACGTTTCTTCAGATATCCTAAGTCTGCTCTCATACCATTAAGAAAACGTTCCAAACGCTTTTGCTTATTTAATCATTGATAGATTGAGGATTTCATCCTTATATACTAATGGGTCTTTAAGATCAGTAACGCAACAAGCAATTACAAAGTATCCTGATTATTTGTTGGATTTTCGGAGAAAGATAGTAAGAGGAATGTAACATCCAGCCCAACTGAACCCTCATGGCATTTCTCCGTAAGTATATTCTTAAATACACACTAGGATGGCCTTAGAAAAGTTTGGAAAGTAAAAAGTTACAACTTCCACCTCAAATCTTTTTTCAAAGGCCATAAAAAGGATCTGTGCAAAAAAATCAATTTAATCGTGTCATTCCTTGGCAACCAGTGCTAGCGAAATTTGCGAAATTTAAAAAAATCCTCCAAAGGTAATATCTTATATATCGTCCTAGAAATGCAGTACATTTATTGTTTGTTTTGATTTATGTATTATTTTGCCAATAGCTTTATTGTAAAATTTTTATATTAAATCAGTGCATTCATTTCTGAACAATTATCAGTTTTAGGAAAAACAAACAACAGATTTGGGTATTGCTAAGTTGAAGCGATTTGGTCAAAACCAAAAGGTAAATCAGAACAAAACATAAATGTAATGAATGAAAAGGGGTAAGAGGTGGATGCCGCACATTTCCAATTTTGCAAAATAAGGACCAGGCTAATACACAAATTCTGTGTAAAAAAGTATTAAAAAAAGAATTTTATTTTATTTCAGAGCGTGCTATTGAGCAGAAAAAGGAGATAACATTCATTTCCGTTGAAAAAGTTTTTGTGGCTCATTTTGTTGAAAAAAGGACAATTATTTATGTATATTAATTAACTTACTTAATGAATTTTTTTATGCTTTTAATACAATGTTTTACTGTCAGCTCTCACAGTCCATGGAGTTTTTGGTTCGATTTTTTTATAAACATTATCCCAACACGACAAAAAATGTAAACAGTTTACCAGAGCTAATTAATTAATTTCACTAATAATAAAATCTTAGCATTACACCTTATACTGAATATTATAATTATTTGTATTGTGGTACTGTACGAGTGTATTGTGTATTTAATACACAAATTTGAATTACTATTTGTCTTATTACATATTCAATTACTTCTTTTTTTAATATACATATCATTATGAATTTCATAACAAAATATTCTTTTTCTAATACTATAACATTCTTCTTCATTTTTAGGCAGTAACTGGAATAGCTGTGAACATTTATGTATGTACATATAGTTCAGATTTCGAAATAAAATCAATTTTGCTTGCTATATAACTTATTAAGAAAAACAAGCAAAATCGATTTATACTTTTAAATTTAAAAATATGTATTTTACAATTTTGTTTTCAGAACAAAATTATCCTTAGAATTTTCAATAATGCACCCAATGTGCAAATTTAAAATTAGACATTCAAAAGTTACAATTAATTTAAATTTACACATTTAATGATTTAGCATTAATCATTTAATGTTGAAATGTTACGTATTATGTGCCGGAATAATCAGCAGCAAAATGTTTAATATTACACTAAAATATTGATTTTTTGTTTAAATTTACACATTTATTAAATATTTAATGTTTAAATTTAAACATAATATATAAACATTTATATGTTTAATTTTACACATCTGATGTTCAAACTATTTGTTTAAATTTAGACATAAAAGATTTAATTCTATTGTGTGTCTAAAAATGCGACTATAAATGTAGGCAACTAGTTGCCTACCATTAAGATAGCGAAATTACTCTAAAAAATTTTTGTGTGTAATATTGGAACAAAAAATTCAAAGACTAGTAGATTTCTTATGTCGAATCTCATGTGAATCGAGGATAGGTATTTAAAATACCTTATTATAGGTATTTATAATATATGGGGGCCACACACATATACAATATCCTAATGTAAAAATAGTGTAATTGGTTTTGTGATAATTGATATATTGGATTTAATAAATAATAAAGTACTTACTTCATAGTATGAGTCGGAATGGAAGAAACGAATAAAAGGCACAACACGTTATTAAATTCATCATTTTGAGCATACATACAATTTAAATTTACACATTTAATGATTTAGCATTAATCATTTAATGTTGAAATGTTACGTATTATGTGCCGGAATAATCAGCAGCAAAATGTTTAATATTACACTAAAATATTGATTTTTTGTTTAAATTTACACATTTATTAAATATTTAATGTTTAAATTTAAACATAATATATAAACATTTATATGTTTAATTTTACACATCTGATGTTCAAACTATTTGTTTAAATTTAGACATAAAAGATTAAATCTATTGTGTGTCTAAAAATGCGACTATAAATGTAGGCAACTAGTTGCCTACCATTAAGATAGCGAAATTACTCTAAAAAATTTTTGTGTGTAATATTGGAACAAAAAATTCAAAGACTAGTAGATTTCTTATGTCGAATCTCATGTGAATCGAGGATAGGTATTTAAAATACCTTATTATAGGTATTTATAATATATGGGGGCCACACACATATACAATATCCTAATGTAAAAATAGTGTAATTGGTTTTGTGATAATTGATATATTGGATTTAATAAATAATAAAGTACTTACTTCATAGTATGAGTCGGAATGGAAGAAACGAATAAAAGGCACAACACGTTATTAAATTCATCATTTTGAGCATACATTTTATAACTATCCGAAGACCAATATTGATCAGTTACATCGCTGACAAGGTTTGATGATAAATTGTTGTTTAAAAATGTTGAGTTGAAGAGTGTTTGACCAAATAAGGTTCTTAATGCATCCATACTTTGAAAATCGCCCATGCACCGTTTGTTCGAAGTCCTGTGGTGAATATTTGATGAAAAGGCGCATTTGCGAGTTGCTGTGTTTGTGATAATTATTGCTATGATGCTGGAATCTAACTCAATACTTATCGATAGTCCAGAAGGAATATACCTCTCCAGTTTTTGCAAAATAGTTGAATCGTTTCTAAATACAGTTTCTGCTAAGTCTAGAAGTTGTTTCATTGATGGCTCTGCGCCGCAAATGACAGTTAATACATTATTGGAAGATACAGGAATGGTTATAAAACGATATGCCACCTATAATAAAATATATGAATTAATAAAAAGATAAATACATTATTGTGCTTAGTCTTACTAAAGAGTTAATCTATACACTATAATAAAATAGCCGTAAAGTTAAAGACAACTTGTGATAAAGGGCCCCTTACATTGTGGATTTGTTGTCAAGCATCATGTTCTCTCAGATGTTGTGTTCGACGACTGTTTGCCCTTAGATTACTCGAGCAATCTCTACAACATCATTTCATCAACGACAGCAACGTGGTCGGTTGTGCGTGTGCAGCGAAGAAAAAGATCAAAATGCCGTCGGCAAAATGAAAATATGCGACAATAAAAATTTGGGTATTTTTCTTCAACATTTTTTTAATGAATAATTAGGGAATTTTTGGAAGAACTTGTTTATACCCACATTCCATATGAGTGTGCATCATGCGTTATATGTATTTATTAATGTGATATACAAATGTACATGATACAAATTTTACCTGACTTTTTCAACACATTTGTTTCATGTTTTCATACAAAATAATATGTGCAGAAACAGAGGAGAAAAGTAAAATAAATGTCATGCCAATATCGTTGTTTCTTATTTACTTTTACAAATATTACCTTCCAAAAAGTATGTTTGGGAGAGACAGACACAAATTTTGTATAATTTTGAAGGAAATTAAAGGAAAGTGTTCTTTAAATTAAAATGCTTAAAAAATCTACGAAAAATATTTATGTCCATATTAATCTTCCACAAGAAATTGTATATTGCCTTCTAACATAAATAAAAAAATAAATTTAGTTTTTAAAATAAATTTTTAACAAGCCGGTCATTCAAAGAAAATTAAGCGAAATTTATTTTTTTTTAATTTAAAATTAGCGTAAATTTTAAAATATTTTTGAAAGAAAAATAATAACAATTCTTATGGTCTTCACTTTTAATTTCCCATAAAGGCCCGCTTACACACATCAGTTTTCTCCTACAACTTGTGTGATCCCTGGATTTATCCACAGTTTAAGGAGCTGCATGATGAGTGTTCATGGATGTTGGACGAAAATCAAAACGATTTTGATATTTTCATGTTGGCTCATGCAAATCCACAGTGTAATGGCAGGTATGACAACATTTCGTCAGTTCAAAAGAAACATTGTGGTGGAAATACGAAAAGAGAACAAAGTGCCGTCGGCAAAAATACATTTGATTAAGTAAAGACGCGTAAAAGTAAAATGGAAAGAGATCGGCAATTTTTATTTTCTGAATCTATATATATAAAAATGGAAAAATGTTTGTATGTATGTATGTATGTGTTTTATAGACGCTTAAACCACTGGACCGATTTTAAAATTTTTTCTTTTGTTTGAAAGCTATTTGGTCTGAGATGGTTTTGGGAAAAAAAATTTTGCAAATAGTGGGCGGGGAAAATGTGGGCGTTGCAAATCGTTTGTTTGTGGGTTTGTTTGTTTGTTCCGTATAGACGTCTAAACGGCTAGACCGATCATCTTGAAATTTTCACAGAATGTACTTGTGTAGGGGGTGCTGAAAATAGGGTACTTGAATTTTCGATATATCAAGTGGGCGTGGACCCGCCCATATGGGTCCAATTTTGATATTGAGAAAAAATTTTAGCTAGAGTGCTGAAATTTTGTGTGTATGCATGTAGTGGCATATTATGTGAATTTTCCAAAAATGGGCGGAATCGGACCAATGGGCGTGGCCCCGCCCATATAAGCCAAATTTTGAAATTGAGATATGTTGCACAATTTATTAGCGAGAGTGCTGAAATTTTATGTATATGGTGGCAGTCTACGTGATTGGTCCAAAAATGGGCGGGATCGACCCAATGGGCGTGGCCCCGCCCACATAGACCAAATTTTGAAATGTTGATATCTTGCACCATTTGCTAGCGGGAGTGCTGCAATGTTGCGTATATGTATCTGGTGGCATTCTACGTAATTGGTCAAAAAATGGGCGGGATCGGACCAATAGGCGTGGCCCCGCCCATACAAGTTCGTATGTATCTGGTAGCAGTCCACGTGATTTTTCCAAAAATGTGCGGGATCGGACCAATGGGAGTGGCACCGCTCATATAAGCCAAATTTAAAAAATGTGATATCTTGCACAATTTGTTACCGAGAGACCTGGAATTTTGTACATATATATATCCGTTGGCGACCTACATGATTGGTCCAAAAATGGGCGGGTTCGGACCAATAGGCGTGGCCCCGCCCATATAAGCCAAATTTTGAAATTGAGATATTTTGCACAATTTGATAGCGAGAGTGCTGCAATTTTGTGTATATGTATATAGTGGCAGTCTACGTGATTGGTCCAAAAATGGGCGGGATCAGAACAATGGGCGTGCCCACCCCCCCATATAAGCCAAATTTTGAAATTGAGATATATTGCACAATTTTGTACCGAGAGTGCTGTAATTTCGTGTATAAATATCTGGTGATAGTCTACGTGATTGGTCCAAAAATGAGCGGCATCGAACCAATGGGTGTGGTCACGTCCATATAAGCCAAATTTTGAAATTAAAATATCTTGCACAATTTATTATCGAGAGTGCTGCAGTTTTGGACATATGTATCTGATGACTGTCTTAGCGATTCGCCCAAAAATTGGCGGGATCAGACCAATGGACGTGGCTCCGCCTATATAAGCCAAATTTTGAAATTGAGACACATATCTTGCACAATTTTTAGCGAGAGTGATGTCTGGTGGTAGTCTACGTTATTGGTCCAAAAAGGGTCGGGATCGGATCAATGGCCGTGGCCCTGCCCATATAAACTAAATTTTGAAATTGAGATGTCTTACACAATTGTTTAGCGATAGTTCTGTAATTTTGTGCATATGTATCTGATGATAGCCTACGTGAATGTTCTAAAAAGTGGCGGGATCGGATCAATGGGCCTCGCCCCGCCCATATAAACCAAATTTTGAAATTGAGATATCATGCACAATTTGTTAGCGAGAGTGCTGTGATTTTGTGCATCTCACGCAGTCTACGTGATTACACAAAAAAGGGCGGCACCGCCAATAGGAGCCTAATTTTTAAATTGAGATATCTTGCACAATTTGTTTAAGTGAGCGCTGCAGTTTTGGGTATATGTATCTGATGACAGTCTACGTGATTCGACCAAAAATAGGCGGGATCAGAACAATGGACGTTGCCCTGCCTATGCGAGTATAAGTCAAATTTTGAAATTGAGAGTCATATCTTGCACAATTTTTTACCGAGAGTGCTGTAATTTCGTGTATATATATCTGGTGATAGTCTACGTGAATGGCCCAAAAGGGTTGGGATCGGACCAATGAGCGTGGCCCCACCCTTATAAGCAAATTTCTGAAATTGAAATACCTTGAACAATTTGTTAGCGAGAGTGTTGTAATTTAGTAAATATGCATTTGATGGCAGTCTACGTAATTGGTTCAAAAATGGACGGGATCGGAAATCTCAATCTGGGGCAACGAAGTGGACCGGGTCCAGCTAGTTATAAATAAAATTAATTTCGCTTAATTTTCCTTGAATAAATTTATTTTTTATGTTGGTTTAAAGACAATAGGCCATTTCTTGAGGAAGATAAATATGTACATAAACATTTTTTCGTAGATTTTTAAGCATTTTAATTTAAAGAACACTTTCCTTCCATTTCCTTCAAAATTATACAGAATTTGTTTCTGTCTTTCTCAAAAATACTTTTTGTAAAAGTAATTAAGAAACAACGATATTGGCATGACATTTATTTTACTTTTCTCCTCTGTTTCGGCACATATTATTTTGTATGAAAACATGAAACAAATGTATTGAAAAAGTCAGGTAAAATTTGTATCAGGTACATTTGTATATCACATTAAAAATATAACGCACGATGCACACTCATATGGAATGTGACTATAAACAAATTCTTTCAAAAATTCCCTAATTATTCATTAAAAAAGGTTGAAGGAAAATACCAAATTTTTATGGTCGCATATTTTAATTTTGCCGACGGCATTTTGATCTTTTTCTTCGCTGCACACGCACAACCGACCACGTTGCCGTCGTAGATGAAATGATGTTGTAGAGATTGCATGAGTAAAGGCCCGCTTACACACATCAGTTTTCTCCTACAACTTGTGTGATCATGGATTTATCAAGAGTTTAAGGAGCTGCATGATGTGTGTTCATGCAGACTGGACGAATATCAAAACGATTTTGATATTTTTCATGTTGGCTCATGCAAATCCATAGTGTATGGGCATGAACATAATGAGATTTTCACAATCCAATAGCAAAGACACGAAAGGAAAGCGCATGGATGGCTTACACCAGCCACATCGACGTCAAAAGTAGATTGTTTAATTTGATCTCTGCATGTATTTTGTAATTTTAAAACCAATATAAAATTTTTGTTCATGAATATTAGTAATAGCGTTTCAAAATATTCTCAACATAGGGGTTAGAAAACGAGATGACAGAGGCCACTTATCGAATTTGGCTTCGGAGTCAAAACTGACATATGGACGAAATATAGCCCTTGCCAAAACTCGAACAACGACATGCATCCCGTTACGATCGGACATCAAATGCCAACGCCGGATAATACAATTAAAAGGGCGTCATGTAGTGTAATTTTTTGTTGCCCCGGAATTGTCACTATATACGGGTAATCTTCAAAACTAGGGGGTGACTGGCGCAACATGTTTTTTGTATGGGGACCGACCCTTACTATTGTGCATTTTAATATTGTTTCTACCCTACTTTAAAGTGACATTTGTTCAATTTTGCAAAACAGGTTTATGTAATTTTTTAATTAAAGCCAAGAAAAGTAAATGAGATTAGATAAATAAAAAATGTGATTTTATTTTTGTTTTATTTGTAATACAAACTATCGCCCAAAATGTCCAACCATCATCAACCGAAAATTTACGAAAATAACACATTTTTCCCCAATTGAGACGCATTCGCGACGAGGGGTGGTAGTTGGTGGGTTGCTGTCCATAATCATTGATTCTTTTGGTTAACGTTATGTTTGATACAGGTTGGTACTTGGTATGATGAATCCGTTTACAAACTTTGCACAAGGATAAATTGGTTTGTCGTACCTTCAAGGAATTGGAAAAAAAAGAAGGAATCTATAATCAACAGATAACACAGATAGACATGCTAAAAGTGCCAAACAAAACAGAAATCATTTTATGCAAAAATAAAGAAGCACTGCTCGGGCGCATTCCAAAATTAAACGTCTGTAATGACGCATTAAACGTCTGCAATGACCCCATCCTTGAAGAAGCAAAAATACTCGGAGATGATGCGATTATTTTGATAAATTATATAATGCAGAAACCGGTAATAACAATAATGGAGAAGATGAAACTGATTGGTAAACTGCGGAAATGTTCGTGGAACCTCTCACATCAGAAGAAGTGATAAATGCTAATAAACTGAAAAGCGGAAAATCAAGCGGAGAATATACAACAACAGCAGAATTGCTGAAGTACGTAGGCCCTGGCACACCGGAATTAATACATCAGCTCACGAATTCCATATGTAAAAGCGCGATATGCGCAATTGCAACAACTACAGAGGAATACCTCTTCTCAATGCTGCATATAAAGAATTCATATATATAATAGGAGAATATCAATCTGGATTTAGAGTACACAAATCAACAACAGATCAATGTTTTGTAATATCTCAAATATTCGAGAAATTCTACGAACACAATTACCACATACATGGGATATTTATAGTCTTCCAAAAAGCGTTCGACTCGATCAGCAGAAGTAAAATGAATTATGTGCTAATGAGACAAGGAATGCCCGGTAAACTTTCAGATTTAGTCAGTTTAACGCTTAAAGAAACTACCTCAAAAATCCTTATACAAGGAAAAACAGCCGAATTGTTTTGTGTCAGAACAAGCGTTAAACAATGGGATGCACTATCAGTCCTAGTCTTTAATCTACTATTAAATTCTATAATAGAGAAAACTGATCCGGCAGCTACACTATTTACCAAAAGTGTACAAATATGCTGGTATGCCAACGATCTGGCAATATTGTCATGCAACATAAAAGACTTAGAGGACACATTTATAAACTTAAATATCAGAGCCCAATCACTTGGCCTAAAAATTAATGAGGATAAAACCAAATACAGGGTGGAGCGCAGTAATTTGCTTATTTGGGAATGAAATAAAAAAGTTATGAATCTTAGAAAAATTTATTTTATATTTTAATTATATTGAACAGTGAGGGAATTTATAAATTACATGGTTTTAAAAAGTGTAGCTGGCAAATGTCGACCTTCGCTATCCACACACTGCTGCATACGTATTCTGAAGTTTTCATGAACTCTAACAAGCATGTCGACTGGTATTCTGTCAATTTCAGCCTCAATATTGTTAATTAGGTCTTGCAAGGTGTTGGGACGGTTGATATACACCTTGGACTACATATACTGCATGTCAACCGTCCCAACAACTTGGAAGACCTCTTCCACTGGTAAACACTACAGGGATCAGTCATATCTTTTGCAAGTGATAGCTGACGTTCCTCAGAAAAGACATCAAAGCCCACTTGGTTATCGAGTTTGGAACCGTCTGTATAGAAGGTAATGAATCTCTTCTGTCCTGGGATATGATCATTGCATTCTGATCTATCAAAGTCATTCTGATCTATCAGAATGACTTTGACTCTGATCAAAGAATGGTTCAGTCATTGTGTAATCAACAGTGCCCGGAAAGTCAGGTATTCTGTCTAGAATGACACAGTTCCCTGAGTCTAATCGCAGTACATGCGGCATATTGCACTGCTATAATATCTAGTGGCATTAAATGTAGTATGGATAGTAGCCTGTGATTAGTTTTAGTCCTAATCTATTAATCTCTCCAGAGTTTTAAGGAGAAATTACGATAGACTAATTGACCGGAAATCCTTAGCTCCAATGTGGGACGGCTTTCCCGCTTTGGGGATGAAAACAACCTTGGTTTCACTCCATTGTGTTGGTATGTATGCCTGATTGTTACAACATGTGTATATCTCTATGAGCCAGGCACAATTGTATAAACCACTGCCTGTAGCCCCGCCGGCGAGACTTGGTCTGGTGTTTTGATAGCCCAAAGAATTCTAGATTCGTTTACAATTTCGTTGGCGACCTGAAGTATTCAATGCCTCTTCAGAGTTGCCCTGGAAGTGTTTATCCAGGAGCTTTCCCAGCTTTCTTGATGTACCCAATAGTACAAGGTGTTGAGGCTAAAATTTTCCGCAACCTTGAGGCTTCGGATGAGCTTTCTACGCCACTACAGAAATCTATCCAGGATTTATTTTGAGCCTTTCTCAACTCTTTTATGTACCGTTTGAGTTCTTCTTTGTATGTGTCCCAGTCCTGTGGGGCTCTGGTGGCACTTGAAGAGCTTCCTACAGCACTTCCTTAGCATAACTAATTGTGACGACCACCATTGCTGTCGTTGTTTGTCCCTTGACTTCTGTTTGGGACATGCGACTTGTAACGAGTCGTTAAGAGTTGCAGTGACTCGTTCCACCGTTTCTTCTATATCCCGGATAGTTTGCATTTTCATTTTTGGAAGAGACCTGTTTCTAATATTGGGTGGGAAGACGGTATCAGGAGGCCTCACATTCATGCAGAAGCTAATGGGTCGATTATGGATAGCAACTAACGTTTCATGATGGTTAAAATCACCAAAAACAACAATTTGTGATGTAAATAGTGAAAATGGAATCTAACCCAAATCTAGCTAGCGGTGCATTTTGTTGAAACCAAAGTCACTACGGATGAAGTGTGGCCGTGATGATTTGGAGAGAGCGAGTTTGCAGAATGCCAATACAATGGGTCACTGCCACTCTGGGGTCCGGACCGCCATGCTAGCTACATACAAGAGAGCACCCAACGCTGTGACATTTCCTACTACTTTTGCATTTCACCTGGAAACGTAGATTCCATGAAGATACCGGTGGTGGCGGTGCCCAATCGAATACGTATTTCGTTCCATACTTGATCTTCTACGCTGTGTATCTGTTGCTTTCCTCACACTCCGCTGCATGGGACAACAAAACACTTATCACCTATCTCACGGCTCCCCGCCATAAAAAAAATTGGCAAGAGAGTGCCTTCGAAGTAGACATGTCAACCGTGTCTCTGGGTTTGCACTCTAATGAAATATTGACCATCGTATTTCCCATTTGAAATGTTTGATCACTGTGGCCAATGTCCGCCAGGCATCTCCTTGGGCCATATTTTTCGCCATTGCAGCAGGCGGCAGCAGACCTATTGCATATTGATTTGGCTCTAAATCCAATTTCGTTTCATCATAAAAAATAGTCCCACTGAGCATATCATTAAAAACAGATTTTTAGTAGTTGAAATTTACTTTTTTTTTGTTAAATTCTTTGTTTGTTTACAATATTTTCAGTTAACGAAGTATCAAAGACTATTATCGACGGCAACTGAAAACAAGTTGTCATACATAATACCATTTTTTATTTCAGTTGCATTGCCAGTAGACAATTCAACTGAAGTTGGGTTGCAATCCATAATCGACCCATAATATATCTATGGTCGGAAAAGCTATGAGTATCCAAAACTTTTCAATCAGAAAGCCTTCCACTTAACTTCTCGGAAACAAAGGTGACATCGAGCACCTCCTGCCAGTTTCTAGTAATATAGGTAGGTTCAATCCCCTTTATTACAAATCACAAGATTACTATTTATAATATATTCGATATGTAATTCGCCCCTATCATTGATGTCAGTACTACCCCACATATGAGGGTGTGCATTAACATCACTACACACAATTAGGTAATTGTCTACTGTAGGGGAGAAACATGTCCACCACAGCATAGCCCCGGTACGGTGTCACGGCCGTGGCCATAAATGGTATAAGTCAACCAGCAAATTTTGAGACAACATTAAATTAGTTTTATAGTAAACACTCCAATTAGATAAAATATAAAGTTTTACTTTGATACGCCATCCAGTTTGGCAATGTCATATTTTCGCTGAAAAGTGCTGAAATTTTTAGTTTTGGTTCTTGGTGTGAATTCAAATACTTAAAGTAACTGTCGGTAAAAATTGTAGTAGAATTATAGGTTTCGGTTAGGGTGGCAGCCGTTTTTTCTTGTCAGCTCACATAGACCAGTTTATGTCCCTAGTGTTACCACGGGCTATTATGCCCCTCATCGAAACCAACCTGTTTGATATACAAATTTATCGATAGTATCCCCCGTCGCGGGTAACAATCTTAACGCGCTGCGGGGGCTTACGGGTTGCATAGGGTTGTTGATATCTCCAGTTAGCAGTGATAAAGCTAAAGCTAATCGCTAAAGCCTAACCACTCCTATCTGTAGACACTGACAATCATATGTAACCTTAACTAAAGGTTAACAACACCCTCCCTTTATGATGAGAAAAAATATTAAATTTAACTCTGCAGGTGGTCTCCAGGCGGGAACTGGTAATCCACCCAATTCATCATCTGTTGATGATGCTTTGGCAGGGGCAGAATATCTGCAGGCCCCAAACTCATCTTACCCAACAACAACAAACAAAAACGAACAAAAAACAACAACAATCACTCAAAACGCTACAGATACAAAAACAAATCTAACGAGACAAGACAGTAGGCATGTTTTCGTTACAAGCTAGCACTTTTAGTTTAGCACTTTGCAACGAAAACAACTGACTTCCACTAACTGGCACATAAGCAATAAGTGGCGGATTTTCACTATCTGGTAGCAATGGTGTCATGAGTTGCGAAGAAAGAACAGTGCGAAACAGACAAAAAATTCGCGAAAAGTATTTATAAAACATATATTGACTATTCTATGTTCAATTGTTTACACTCTTTTGCAAATATTAAAATAATTTCCCATTTTTGTTCTTCTTTTTCCCGTTAATTCACAATAATTGATAAAATCTCTCCAAAAATGGGATGCCACATTGCTAAATATAGGGTTCCCAATCTGGCAACATCATACACGATTAAGACATGAACACAAGCACCAAACTTCATCGGGAACTAATAGTGCTTAAAAGTGCTTAGCTCCCCATACAAATTAAGCACTTATGGTGTAACGAAAACACGCCTAGTATAGAACTCTACCTCAGCGACGATACAAATGACGGACTTTCTGCACTTGGCAAAATCCAGCTAACTGAAACCGAAAGATGGATGATAGTGGAAGAAGGCATTCTGCTGAAGATGCACGAAGCCCTTGCTACGGACGAGGATGATGCGTTCACCGAGTTCGACGGGGCCAAATGGCATAAGGGCGTGAAGATTGTTGGATGCGGCAATCCTAGAGCTCTCGAGTTCTTAACGGCATGCGTCAACAATCTGAGCGGACTCTGGCTAGATATGGACATCAGCATTGTGCCAATCGACAAAATCCCTAGGTGGACCACCATAAAAGTATGGTGGTCCTGGAGGATAAGGTTATTCTGGACCTCGTTAAAAGGATAAGAATAAGAGCCTACAAGCTCGGGATTGGAAGATAGTCCGAGGACGAGCGAGAGACAAGGGAGATGGAAAGGACCTGTGGATCAAGATAGGTCCAGAGTCCCTAAATCTCCTGCGGCTCTCGAACGGAACCATCAAGTTCGGACTAAACCGACTCCGGACGTCCGTCCCCGACGTGGAAGAAAACATCAGCAACCCCGGGCGGCATGAAAGTGGTGCAGATAAACCTACACCACTCTGAAGCAGCGTCGGACGAGCTGTTGAGAGTAATGGGGAAAGAGAAGATAGATGTGACCCTTATACAGGAACCTTGGTTGCGAGCAACAAAGTCCGCGGTCTCAGGTCACGTAATCTCACGCTCATTTCCCCGAAGACAGAAGGTTAGATTCGTAGCTGTATCGTAGCCTGTAGAAACATAACTCTGACAATGATCTCCCGCTACAATGATCTTCTCGCATCCTTGTACCTGCCTTATGAATCCGTCGATCCCCTCTCAGATAAGTTACGTTCTCTGGTAAGATGGTGTAGAAGTAAAGGGCAGGACCTAATCATCGGAGGAGATGTAAACGCGCACCATACCATATGGGGCAGCGCAGATATAAACAAACGAGGTGAGTCACTACTTGAATACTTATTATCCACTGATCTAGTTATCTGCAATAAAGGCAATAGGCCAACATTCTTTAATAAAATCAGGGAACAGGTTATAGAGTTAACTTTAGTATCAAATAGCGATTCAATAAGAATATCCAGGTGGAGAGTATCAAATGAATGTTCCTTCTCGGATCACCTTATGATACACTTCAAAATAGAGCATGAAACTACTAAAGGGAAACCATATCGTAACCCCAGGAAAACCAGCTAGGATAAGTTCAGACAACTTATGCAATCTTATCCAACGCCTAATACGGAGATACATGACTTGCAAGGTCTGGAATGTGAAGTTGACCACATGACGAGCAATCTTGTCGGTGGACACCGGAACTGAAGCAACTCAGGAAAGAAAGTAGAAAGCTATTCAACAAAGCCAAAAAAGAGGAAACACCGGAATGCTGGGAGGAATATCAAACAGCTACCAGAACTTTTAAAGGAGAGTCGAGAAAGGCAAAAAGGAAGTCCTGGACGAATTTCTGTGAAGATCTGGAAGACATTAGCGAAGCCTCTATACTCCGCAAAGTCCTGTCCAAAGACCCCAGCACACCAGACTTCCTCATGGGACCAGACGGACTGCTCACGGAAAACAGCCAAGAGACTCTAGAACTTCTGATGGACACCCATTTTCCGGGTTGTAGCGAAGTTTCAGATGAAGATGCAGTGGTAGTGAACGCGGACACTCCCACGGCCAACATGGATGAACTTATCAGAACTGTTATAGACGACGAGCAAATATGCTGGGCGGTGAGGTCCTTCAAGTCTTTCAAATCGGCAGGCCCGGATGGCATCATTCCAGCTCTCTTACAAGAATCTTTGGGACTTATTCTACCCTGGCTATGAGCAATTTTTTCTGCAAGTTTGCAATGGTCACATATACACAAGGCATGGAGATAACTCAAAGTGGTATTTATCCCCAAGGCGGGAAAAATAAAGCACAGTACGACAAAGGACTATAGATCTATCATCGTTTCTGTTGAAAACCATGGAAAGACTAGTTGATCTAAATGTGAGGGGAAAACTGACACCACACACCATTCAGTACGACACAACACGCCTACCTAAAAGGTAAATCTGTGGTAGTGGTAGGATTTATCGAGGACTCCCTTCATTACAAATATTACACCATGGCGGCGTTCCTAGATGTAGAAGGCGCCTTCAATAATGTTAAGATAACATCAATACTCAACGCACTTGACAGCATGGGCTCACACCCAGGCATAACCAAGTGGGCAGGTAACATGCTCAAAAGCAGAATCATAAAATCAACTATGGGCAATGGTTCGGCAAGAAAGCGAGTTACGAGAGGTACTCCGCAAGTAGATTCCATAACATCTCACCGATGTTATGGAATATAGTGATAAACGAAATCCTAATGGATCTCGGCAAGACAGGAATAAAAATCATAGCGTATGCAGACGACGTCGTGATTCTAATTAGAGGCAACTTTATGCCTACGGTAAGCGAGATCATGGAAAGGTCACTAAAAGAACTATCACGTTGGACAGGGAAAAATGGACTAGGAGTTAACCCAGCGAAGACGGAGCTAGTCCTCTTTACTAGAAGGAATAAAATTCCGAATTATCAACTCCCTACAATACAGGGAAAGATACATGAACTATCGAAAGAAGCTAAGTACTTAGGCATCACCCTTGACTCCAAGCTGTCCTGGAAAAGGAATTTGGAGGAAAGGGCAAAAAAAGCATTATGCGCCTTCTATGCCTGCAAGAAAATGTTTGGACGCAAATGGGGTTTGCAACCGAATATGATACACTGGATGTATACATCGATTATTAGACCGATACTCACTTACGGATCAGTTGTATGGTGGAAATCGGTTATGAAGAAATCACATCTCTTACACCTAGCCAAAGTGCAAAGACTAATTTGCGTCGGGATAACTGGCGCACTTAGATCTGCGCCACAAGTGGCACTAGAGACGATGCTGAACCTTCAACCAATCGACATATACATAAAATGCACCGCAGCGAAAGTGACCCTTCGACTAAGGGAATCAGGAATAGCCATCAACGCTACGCGTGGACATGGTCCAATCCTGGAAAGCATAGGCATGACAGACAAAATCAATAAGCCAACGGACTACTTGGCACCAAGAACAATTCGAGATAAAAATTGTAATGGAATGATTCCCAGCCGTGAAGACTGGGATTTTTCTCCGAAAAAATTCAAGATCTACGTCGACAGTATGGCAGCACTCAAGGCCTTGGAACTATCAAGAACCACCAAATCACGTTGCACAATGGACTGCTTTCTTCCCTTAACCCATATTCAGGCGCACGAAATCACGCTCTGCTGGGTGCCAGGACACAGCAACATACAGGGCAACGAATTAACAGACGAATGTGCCAGGATAGGATCCGGTGCGAGAAATGAAACCGCGACCCTGGACGTACAAATTCCGTTTGTGGAACTTAAAAACCAAATCGACGAACGGGGAGCAGCACTAACCCGATCGAGGTGAACACTTTGGCCATCCATTGATGTGACCCGTACCAAAGAACTGCTGTCCTTCAGGAAGAACACACTTAGCATCCTCACAGGAGTCATCACAGGGCACTGCGTGATAGGCAATATGGCTGCACGCGTGAACCTTCCCTACGAAGACTTCTGCAGAAGCTGCTTGGATAAAGAAGAGGAGGAGTCAGTACATCACTTGCTATGCTCATGCAAAGGACTGCAAGAGTACCGTTTGGCCTATTTAGGGTACAGGCTCTTCGAAAACCTAGACGACCTAGCAGATGCTCCGCTCAAACCCCTTCTCAATTTCATCAGAAAATCTCTCTGGTTTAGTAAAGCCACAAAGACAAATGAGAACACGATTAACTAAACCTTCCCTCCCTCTTCCTAAACATGCTTTCCCTCTTCCTAGCCTACCAACCTTCAACCATCTTCTCCCTACTTCTATTCTGCTCACGGGAAACATAATGGACCGAATCGTCGGCCCCGAGTGAACTCGTCAGTTGTATTCTTATCGATAGTACGAATATCGATACTGGAAAGATCTGTTAGACTGCCTAGAAAGGCCGACCCCAGTATGTCCAGTCGTCGTTTACTCAAAGCTGGACAATCGCATAGCAAGTGCTCAATGCTCTCCACTTCTTCCTCATCTCCACAGCTTCTGCAGAAGTCAATGGAGTCAATACCCAATTTTCTGGCGTGCCGAACAGGCAGTGTCCCGTCAAAACTGATACTAACGTAGACAATCTTTGCCTCTCTAGTGCGAGGAGATATTTTGACATTCTCAGGTCATACCTTGGCTTGTAGCTACCCTACAAGTGCCGGTTTCTGTCCATCTTTCGTTGGACTGCCTGATTGCCTCTTGCATAAGCCAAAGCTTGCACGTGGATAGTGGCGCACCAATACATGCAAATTCTTCGAGAATTTGTAACGCCGCCCTTTCCTAGCAAGTTCATCGGCTTTTCAGTTCCCCGGGATATCCCTATGCCCAAGCACACATATGAGGTGTATATTAAACTGCACCGCCATCTCGTTAAGACATCTGCGGCAGTCGAGGGCTGTTTGTGAATTTAGGGATGTAGCCTCCAGAGAATTGATGGGAGCCTGGCTGTCCGAGTAATTTTAGAGGAGAGGCCCCACCGCGACCCTACAACCTTCCTGCAGGAATATAAGGCGACATTGGCCTTCCATACACGTTCCACTGCGTTAAGTCTGAATAACAGTTTCCTATCTAGAATTATTCCTACAAATTTTCTCCAGCCAGTGGATAAAGTACTTTGACATTTTCTGCATTTCTGCTGGAGTGATGCCGTCTGGTCCAGGTGACTTGAAGGACTCAAAGCTGTTAATTGCCCAGCTTATTCTGGATCTCTCAGTCAACAAGCCCTGCTGATCTACGGGTTCTGTCGGTGAGTTCCCCGGGAAATGTGTGTCGAGCAGTATATCTTGAGTTGATCTTTATAGACATCCCAATCATTAGTGACCGCAGTAGATTTCGCCCTGTTGAATACCTTGTTGCGGGTCTTTTTTGTAGTCGTTAGCTCAGAAGTCCACCATTGAGGTTTAGTTTTACCCTTGTACCTTGTTTTTGGACAGGCGTCTTCAAGGGAACTATTGAATGATGTGGTTATATGCTCGACCAGATTATGCAGAGCGGTTTTGTCATTCGGTTCATACAGAAGCTTAGAGTGCCACTTTGTCTTCCTCAGATTTCTGTGAACTGCAGGTTTAGGCGCTTTTTCAGCGAGTTTGAACTCTATTTAATTGTGATCTGACAATGAGTGGTCGTCCAGTACATTCCACTCAATAGTTTTGTCTGACAGCTGGTCAGTAGCAATCGTTACGTCCGGTTTATTGCCTACGTTAGAAATAGTTAGGTTGGTAGTTAGCATAAAGTCAAGAAGCGAATCACCCCTGTTGTTTATATCCGTACTACCCCAGATAGTATGATGAGCGTTCGTGTCTGCGCCAATAATTAGCTCGAGCTCGTCAGACGTTGCTTCTTCTACCACTTCCCTGAAGTGAGCTTTCGGTACTACAGCATCAAACGGCAAGTAACTGGAGATCACCCAATAAATGCGATTACCGATCTCCAGACTAGCAGCTGTTTGGTCTTCACCACTTAAATTAGCCAGGAGAAATAAACCTAGATCTTTCCTGGCCAAAATGCAGGATCTTAGAGTGCCCTCACAGTTGGCCACAAGTAGTTAAAAGTTGGGTTGGGAGTCTGCTTTAGCGTGATGGAGGTTAAGCTGTAGAATTCTTACCATCATTGGTAATTGAGAGATTAACATCCACCCCGACAAGGGTGTTATCAAACTCCTCGTCCGAATCATCGAGGAGCATGTCCCCGCCAGATGCGTCAAAGAGTCCGGAGATACTCCTCAGCCCCTCACATGTCCGAAGTAGTGCTGACTAAGTTCGCACTTCCAGAAAGCCGTGTATCAACCACCGTGGACGACTCGCCTTCCGCAGTGGGAGCTATATCCAGTAAACCTTCAAGACTATAGTCTCTAAACCATAATGTAGGGTTGCACTTGCACGTTGTATATGGGAGGTGGATTCAGCGTTAAGGATCAAATTGATCCTAGAATTATAAGTTCGGTGAGTATTTAATCCGGCAACACGGTTTTTGTTCATAAAACGGTTTCTGTTCGTATGATAAGTACCGTTAGGAAATAAATAAAAAGAAAACAAAGTGTGTACTGTGCACTGGTCAATTTGAATTATCATTATTTGGGTCCTCTTCGTCGGCGTTGCCGGTATGCTGGCGTTCGCGCTGCTATGACTCGTCGGCTTGGGGTGGTGTTCTTGCCGGCGTTGTGGACGTTGACACAGAGACAAAAATTAAATGAATGACTGAAGGGCTCTAACTTTATTTACATCATCCTCCGTAAAAGAATATGCAAATTTAAAAGCAATAGGCGTAGCATTATAAAAAAAAACTCCAAAAAGAAAATATTAATAAACAAAAACTAAGGCGTTTATATAAATTTTTCCTAATAACGCCAATTCCAAAAAATAATATTATTAATAATTTCTAATTTTTTTCTGTGTATCTTTCCAGGAATGACAAAGCGTATATTGGCCCAGGATTATGGGGATACCAAAGTGGCGGACATCGGCCACTGAATGAATATGAAAGGAAGTCAGGAAATGTCAGATTCCCCGGCGGTAAGGATGAAAATTCGGCAAGATTATTTGTTTTCAATTCACGTGGGGTTTCTTCTTCTCAATGTAATAATTTTCTTCTTCTTTGCAGGAAATTGATGATGTGGATGATGTCGGGAACAGGCTGACGATTCGCGCTGGATTTTTGACCCCCAAATGGTGTCGTCCGTATAAATCCGTCTGTCCGAATAGTATGTAAGTATTCTTTCTTTTGTCTCAAGTATATTAATATATATTTGTAATTTTGTTAACAGTTTATTATTATTATTATTTTCTTCAAATGGTGGTCATTAATGTTTTTTTTACTTTCCTTCCAGGCGGAACAACCAATTGGGTTTCTTTTACGGGCCTAAAAATCACCCTAGCAATCTTCTACGGAACTCTACCCTGGCCTGAGCTCAACCCCGAGTACACACGCGCACTTTCTCCACTAATTCTGAAAAAGGTCTGTATGAAAAAACTGATGACCAGAATTGGTTCTACCTCCTAACCACTTTCTTTTCTTTTTAATTTTCAGCACTCAAATATATACACATATATTTGTCCGTCCGACCGTACGTGTGTCTGTCCGAGTGTGAACGGTGATGTTTGGTCTAGTTGTTTGGGGATACCATGCATGCCAGGATTGGCTATGCGAAACAGCTCCTCCCTCGTTGGACTGGATCCGGTGTTGCAGTGGCTCCCGCTGGTGTAGTATTTAGTGTTAAGATTTTTTTTTTAAATTTCAGATTTATTTGTGTGTAAGTACAATATATAATTTAGTTATTTTCACTTTGCTACTTTCAAAGTGGATAAATAAAAACGAATTTAAAGCCGGAATACTTCTTTTATTTGGATGGAAATCTCTTCGTAAGTATATAATGGGGGAGCCACACATCCAATCGTTCTTCTCGGTAAATCAAAAAAGGGTCGACATTTTCCCATTTTCCACCGTCCAAACCTTCGCTTTCCTACTTTCCCTATTTCTTCCTGCTTTCACCTGTCATTATCCCTATGTGTTTATAGCAAAACAGCTGTTCATAGGAAAACCTTCTTCTTCTTCTTTTTACGCTATCAATTCAACTGTTGCATTTTATTTGAATTTTTAACCCCTTTAAGGGCGCACACTACAAACCCAACCATCCTGTAGGCTTCATGCCAAAGGATGGGAGGGAAAAAAGGCGTTCTTAAGTAACTTTTACTAATTCTACCCAAAAATTTCGTTCCGTGTACTCAACGGTCTTTAAGATTGTTGTACGAATTAGGTCGTCCAACAAATCTCCCATTATTTGAAAATTTTCAAAATTTTATAACGGACTCAAGTTAGTTGTACGATCCGAAAAGAAATCGTCCGGTAAATCGCGACGACCTTAAATGACGTGTCAACTTCGAGAAATCTCCTTGCTAGACAATTGGGCATACAAATTTTCCATGTACAGACTCTATAGGTCCTTTCGGTACAACTCGTAAGGTGATTTTCCCACTTTAAAAATTGCCAAGCGGATTGCCTAGTGTGAATCCGTCCTAGTGCTACCTTGTTTTTGAGGAACCTGGTCGGGCGTACTGAACGCTTTTATTTAGGCATGCTGACATTGAGCCGCTGCAAACGAAACTGGACGGCGTTGAAATCAAATGGCGCGGGAGCGTTAATTAGATGAAATAAACGACGGACGGATAAGCGGACGATGGAGCGGGGCAGCAAATAATTTATTTAATGAAATGGTAAGTATGGTGTAAACGGACTATAAATAAAGAATTTAAAATGTGTAAATGTGAAGTGAGAGTGTGTGTTAAAATGAACATCAATAACTAGCCGGTTAAAAGGAAAAATGGACAGGTATATGTGCGTGAGTGTGTGCGTGAAAAAAGCAAATGAATGACGCCGGGTCATTCATTAATAAAATGAAAATTACTCGAAATAAAAACTGAGGAAAGAAAGTAATGAAAAAAAATGAATAGTAAACAAACTGAAACTAACAAAATAAAGGGTATTGTCAACCAAAATGTAATGCGTAGATATGTGACCGGCATTGTGTGTGTCGTTGAATGTGTGTGTGGCTATCATTGCTATATGATTGTACATACGTACAAATTACACTCACTCAAAGAACGCGTGGTTTTGGCGGAAATTTGCCATTTTCGGTGATGAAAGAAATTAACAACTCATTCTCAAATTCGAAGGATGATGGACATAGAAGGAGTGATAACCAGTGAAATGAACTAACGTGATAAAAAGATGGAAAGAAAACAAGTGACAGTTATTTAGAAAAATAACTTATCAAAACAAACGCAGACGGACAAAAGTGTAAATCGAAAGTAAATAAGAAGTGATTGATGTGAATTAACTTAGATAATTGACAGAAAGTGAAGTAAAATTGATTGCAAGAAAAATAAACTGAACCAACTGTGAATTAAGTTTTGAAAAACAAAATATACTTATTTTTTTTGAAGATCGGATAGTGATAACGAGAACCTGGAAAATAGTGAAAACGCATATATATGCCTTATGGAATCCGAATTAAGATGACTTTTGTAATCTAAATAATTTCGTTAATAAAAAGAGACGGATTTTCCTTTTTTTTAACAAAAATTTAGGATTATTAAATGAAGGTGGTTTCTTTCCTTTTTTTATAAATATTTGAAAGTGCAGTAATTAAAAAAAAATCATTCAGGGTGGCTGGGTGAATCAAAAATATTTGATGATAAAAAGGATTCTAAACATTTTGGACGTTGAGATACGCCTGAAAGAAGTGTTTTTTTGTTTTCGCAAAACTTTCGGTTTTCCTGTTTACCATCATTCCTTCATTACGTTATTTTTTCCCTCTTCACACCATCCTGTTGTATTATATCTATATTTAGTATTTCTCTTCACCATTCTTCCAACACAAAACTTTTTACTAACATTTTTTTCCCTCTTTTCAACCTTTTTTCTATTTCCAGATTTGATTTGTGTAAATTGGAGTTTGCCGTTGATCCGGGACCTGTGGAATCGAATTAAAGTATTTCAAGGTACGTGCAAACCATTCTACCATTTCGGGAATCATAAATACTCCCTTTGTTTCTCTTTTCCGGCAGACCCGTACTGACACTTTTCTACTGCCGTCTAGCATGCCCTTGAGCCAATATAAACGCAGGACAAGGTCATCTCCAGCAAAAAGGTTCAGCGGGTAAACTACTCTGGCTAACATTGATAAAAACTATATCTAAATGAATTTTCTTGCTTTCCAATAGATTTCATCGGACTTGGGACGCCAACTGAAAATTGGACGCGGGCATTGGAACATTGAGTGAGTGAAAAAAAATTTTTTTGTTTACCTTTTTTTTATAAAAAGAAAGAATTCTCCTGTGGTTTGCGAACTTGCAAAAACTAACAATTAAATTTCAAATAAACTTCTCCTGTCTCACTGGGCTTTGTACTTCCGCTTCACATTCTATCTTGGAAACAAAACTAGTAACCCTACTAACCTAGGCCCAAAATAAAGTAGTAATTCAATGCCAACTAATGTAATTCAATAATAAAAAAAATAATACTAATACTTAAACCTAGCTTCTAGTAATTCAAAACATAATTCAAGTTATCTAAAATAAATCTAACAAACTAAATTTATATCCTAGTACTTCAATAGTTTTAATTAAGATTAAATTTTCTGGAACGAAATTCAGATTCTGGCAGATCCTTCTGGCTGCTATAGAATAAAATTTCTTAAAATTCTATTTGCCGGTTTACGGCTTTCTTACGGTTGCTTTTTTTTACAAATTTCCAAAATCGGGATTAGTATGGTAGGTCTTGATAGTTTACCTAGTCAAGTCTAGCGGGGGTCCTCAAAATAAAATATTTTGATCAGACCTCAACATACTTAGTTAGGGGATAGGTTACCGGCCATTTATGACGGGATACACGCCAAAGCAAGCGATGCGATACCCCATCGGGTTCACTGCGGTGATTCCGAATGGTGCCCTCCCTAATCTCTGACTCAGCTTGCATCAATCATATCCTGGTGGTTCCGCGGCCTACTCTACCACATGCCTCTGTCCTGTGACATAGCTTCGTATGGAAATTTAAGGGGGTATGGAGCATGCGCCAAGGACAGACATACATTGTCTCTCCACAACATGTAGCCTTTCAGCTAGAGTCAGACAGGGAGGCTTACATCGTACTCTTGCTTCGATGGTTCAGTTGGATGTCCCAAGTGACCAGCAAAAAGGTAACCCATCTAGTCGCGAATATGAAGGGGGCTGGGGAACACTGAGAATTCCCCTTGATTGAAACTACTGCTTCAGGTCTTTACCGTGGAAGATTCCTAGGGGTTTCCCCTGGAGGTCTTCCACCTCATAAAGACAATTTCCTACGGGTCTAACGATTCTACACTTGAAGAACTTTTTGTCTAGTTTCGCATTATAGCTATCTTTAAAGGAGTTTTGTTGGAAGCTTCTTCTGTAGACTTCTTGTCCTGGGATAAATTTCACCTTTCTACAGCGTAGGTTATAAGATTTCTCATTCTTTTGATGGGCTTTATGTAGATTTTCTCTAATCCTCTCCCTCACTAGTTCCATTTTTGTATTGTTTGGCAAAATCTCGGACTCAGAGTCGGCTAAAATTTTCAATTTTCGGGCTATCTGATATACGCTAGCGTGGTTGATCATATTAACCCCAAACAACGCATAGTAGGGAGTGACACCAGTGGAGCTGTGCACTGAGGATCGCAGCGAACATTCTACTTCGGACAAATGCTTGTCCCAGTCGCGATGATCCTCCTGTAAATAGTTTCGTATGGCTGCCAATATCGACTGGTTCACTCTCTCTGATGCGTTGGCTTGGGGAGAATGGGTAGCGGTCCTCATATGCGTTATCCCAAAGTTTTTCAACATATCGGCGAACTCCTGACTGACGAATTGCTTCCCATTGTCAGAGACTACGGTCTCAGGAGTGCCGAATTTGTGGAAAACTTCGGATATTAGAAACCTGACGACATTTTTTGAATTCGCTTTCGGCATAGCTTTCAAAAGAACGTATTTGGACAAATGATCCAACACAATAAAAATAAATGTGTTTCCCGTCTTCGACCGGGGATAGGGTCCAAGAAAGTCGACAAAAATTCTCTGAAAGGGCCTCACTGTCACGCACTCGTTCCCCATGGGAGGGCGAAGAATCATATTGGCGGGTTTGGATTCTTTGCAAATATCGCAAGTTTCCACAAATTTTCGAACTTGAACGCTTTGATTCGGCCAGTAGAAGTATTCTCGAATTCTCTTCAAGGTCTTATGAAAACCTCCACGAGCAACTTGCGGTGGACAGTGAGCCTTTATAATAATCTCATCGGTTAGTTCCATTGGAACCCAGAGCTTTCATGCGAAGTCCTCGTCGAGTGGAATACCGTTGTAGGGTCGAGTTCGCTTGTAGACCAAGCCATCAACTACTCGGGTGTCCGGTAATAGGGACTCGTTTTCCTTTACTCTATCTATGAGGTATAGATAGTCCTCAGACTTGAACGCCGGAGAATCGAAATCCACCAGAAGACCTACTTCTGCTGAAACCTCCTCCAAATCGTATCGGGAAAGGGTATCTGGTACTATATTCTGGGTGCCTTTCCTGTGCTCGATTTCAAATGTGTATGACTGCAGATGGAGGCTCCACCTCGCCAACCTACCGCTTAAGTCCCTCTGCGACATAAGCCATTTGAGACTGCTATGGTCTGTAATTACCAAAAAAGGCAGCTCAATGTAGGGGCGGAATTTCTTTATTGCCATCACCACGGCCAAACATTCTCTTTCTGTGACAGAATAATTCCGTTGGGCGGAAGTCAGTTTCTGAGAAAAGTAGGCTATGGGATGTTCTCCATCTGCTTCGTCTCTTTGAAAGAGCACGGCACCTATACCCACGTCCGACGCGTCGCACTGAATGTAGAAGTGCTTAGAAAAATCCGGGTGAACCAGCACTGGACTGGATACCAAAGCTAACTTCAACTTGTCAAACGCCTTCTTGGCCTCCTCTGAAAAGCTGAATTGTTTGCCTTTTTTAAGGGTCTCGAAGATGGGGGCGGCGATGGTAGCGTATTCGGCGATGAAGCGCCTATACCAACCGGTCGTCCCCATAAAACTTCTCACCTGTTTCTGTGTCTTGGGGTAGGAAAATCTCACGATGGTTTCAACTTTAGCCGGGTCAGTCTTTAGTTTTCCTCCGCCAACAATATAACCCAAATAACGCAACTCTTTGAAGCAGAACTTCGATTTCGTTACGTTAATGGTTAACCCTGCTTCAGCCAAACAACCGGCAACTCGTTTCAGCAGCTCTAGATGTGTGTCAAAATCAGGGGATACCACCAATAGATCATCCAAGTAGACGAAAACCCTTTCACAAAGTGCCGCTGGGATCACTTTATCCATTAGACGGCATAACCTTTGGGCTGCGTTACACAACCCAAAAGGCATGACCGTAAAATGGTAAAGTGGTCTTCCTGGCACCGTGAAAGCGGTTTTCTCTCTACTTGCATGATCTAGGGGTATTTGCCAGAAGGCATCCTTAAGGTCGACACTGGATATATAATATGTGTCTCCCAAGCGGCTAAGAAGACCCTCTATATGCGGAAGTGGATAGGCATCCTTGACCGTGAGAGCATTGAGTTTGCGAGCGTCCAGGCACAGCCGGTTTTTCTCGCCCTTTCGGACGAGCGTCACCGGATGACTCCATGGACTTTCGCTTTCCTCAATTACTCCCAGATCAAGCATTCTATCCAACTCCGCATACATGAGTTTCTGAACCGCTGGAGAGTGTCTATCCTTCACCGGAGCTGCTTCACGAGTGTCGATTGTGTGGACCTCAAGCCCAGTTTTACCAAGACCAAACTTGGTAAAACATGGGAACATCTCCTTCACCACATTCAAGCGTTGCCGCTGCTGGTCTGATAAGGACTGCATTGTCACTTCATCATTAGCCTTCTCAGCTTCATCACAGAGACTTATATTGTTGGTGGTTAGGCTATCGACTTTGGCAAAAAGTTGAAAACTTCGCATGAAGTCCACCCCAAGAAACAATTCACGATTCAGGGAAGGCACAAGATAAAACGTTATCTCGTGGGACAAGTTATTAAATGCGAGGCTCGCCTTCACTTTCCCTAGAATCTTGTGGGGGCTACCGTCAGCTGTCTTGATAAAAGACTGAAACCGCATGACTTCCAAACCAGCTCTCTCCACAAACTCTACACAATTCTTCCCTAAACAGGACACAGTGGCTCCACTGTCTATCACACCCGTTAATGACAATTTTGGTATAAAAGCGCAGGTCCTCTCCCTCATAAAGAGTAGATGCCGCGATCTCCTGCCTAATCTTTTTCCTCCTCTTATAACGCTCCCTCGCCTTCCTGACTTTATTTGAAACCTCCCCGAAGATTCTCGTCCTTGCTTCTTTATATTCCTATACACGTATGTGTAAAGGCTTCAATTGTCTAACCCTGTCCTCGTCTCTCTCTTCCCCTTTTTCTCTCCCCGGGTTAGATAATATGGTAATCTTCCTTCGTGGTATAGAAACGGGACCTAAACTGGCGTGGACCTCACCTCCCCGTTCTGAGGTGGGTTCCTCGACCGGTTTCCCTGACAATTAGGACACTTTAAAACGGTCACTCCATCATGGCCGCACTTATAGCAAAAGTACTTCCTCGGCGCAGCACAATCGACCCAACTATGACCTTCCTGACCACAATTCCAACACTTAAAACGCGTCTGCTCTCTTATGGCATCCACTTCCAAGTCACGCTGGGGCCAGTCATCCTCGTATTCCAACTCATTTACTCTATGGGTTGTATTTTGCCTCTGATACTGTTGTCGGTGACTCATAAAAAGGCTCTCAGCTCTCTTGACCTCCCTGCAAAATTCACCCAGGGACCTGATTTTGGCCGAAAAGATCATCTGGGCCAACGACGGCTTTAGATTCCCTCTCATTATCTCTACCATCTCTGCCTCTCCATACGGTGTTCTCTGCTGGTTACGTAACTGTACCATCGCGTTATAGTAGTCCTCGAACGACTCATGCGGCAACTGACGGCGGTTGAGGATTTGCATCTGTACCTGAAACTCGTTCTCAAACTGCTGGTATTGGGCTACCAGAGCTCTCTCTAGATCGGTCCAAGAACGAATTTGGGCAAACTTTCGGTGGTTCCAATACCAATCCAGTGCGGGCCTCTCCAGGAGTTGGTGGAACTTTGTTAAAAACTCGTCCTCCGGGCAGTCGTAGTCTCTTTTCAGCTCGCCCACTCTAAAGATGAATTCCTGCACATTCATCGTCTTGCTGGTGCCGTCAAACTTTACCCCCCACTTAGCCAAGTTTAATTTCCCCGCCGATTCTGTGTGCTGGCTAGGTGCTTGTCTGTCAAAGCTCGCTCCTTGCGGCTGAACATTGTCGTAAGGCTGGGGAACAGGTGGTGGGATAAAATGATTCTGTTGCGGTTGACGGAATGGAATCTCTTGTTCTGCAGAGCGAGGTGGCATCTGGAAACCCGAGTGGTGAGAGGCTGTCGTTGGTCCGAACACATTGGACTGTCGTGCAATTGGTGGCGGTGGTGCAAAACTCCTCTGTGATGGAGGCGGCACAAAGCTGCTGGACCTCGGAGCTGGAAACACTGGTGGCGGTTGCGGATACAACGGTGCTGCCGGATTTGCTGGTTCCGTGGCGACAGCAGGCGCCATAGACTGCCGGAATCCAGGTGGCGGAATAAAAGGTGCTTGAGTATACTGAGGAATTGATGCAGAGGGTAGGCGAACTTCTGATGTTGTGGTTAACGCAGGCACCACTGAAGCCAATACATTGGACGGCGCTTCTCCCATTCGTAATGAGCGACATGTGGCTTCAACTATTGTTGGTATTAGACGTTGTAAGCGCTCTTGCTGCTCTCTCTCAAATTCAATTCGGGCCAAACCAACCGCAGAATTTATAATCTCGCGCATGGCGATGCTTATTGCTGGATCACTGGGTACAGCTGGAGCATTTAACCCGGTCAAAGGGCTGAAACTTGGCGAATTAATGGAACCCTGTGACTGAAAGGAACTGCTTAACAGGCGTGAAAAGTCCTCTAAGCCGGGAATATTGGATGGAGCAATCGATGAGATTGGGGCCGATGCAGCGGATGTGGTCGTAGTAGTGGTGCTGGTGGTCTGTGTGGTCAAAGCTGTGGTAGAAGCTGGCTGAGTTGCACTTGCGGTAGAAACTGGGTTTTCACCTGCCTGAGTTGAGGATCTAGTATTCACCATGATGAAACTCAAAAATCAAGAAAACTAGCAGAGAAAACTGATAAAAATTTGGTAGGTAATAAAAAAAATCAAAGGTATGGGTATCTAATTCACCTCCCACACACACTTTCTAAATAAAATCAAACTATGTATCTTCTAGAATAAAGGAAACGCAGAAAACTCTTTCTTCCCAAGTAATATTGTCTACTTAGGAGCAAAAGTATCTGTGGAAAAGAAAATCTATGGCAAAATTCGGTGGCAGGATTATGGGGTAAAAGTCGAGGCAAGTAAAGGTAAAGAAAACAACATAGCTTTTTGCTAAGTTTACTTCATTATTTATTAATATTTCTACTTATCTTTCAGGGTTCGTGAGTACATATAAAGGACGAAGAAATACAATGATGGGAGAAAGGAAAGGTAGCGAGGACGGACACACACAAAGAACTTCCAGCTAACACTACAACACATGAGCTGAGGTCACGATTGCTGTATGACAGAGGGAAGCCCTTGCATGGACTGCAAAAACACAAACCGCAAATCGTAAGTCCGCATCCTAATCTAAATATTATCTATCTACCTTTTTTACTATTTTACTATTGCAAACGGACGGACTCATGGGCAGTCTTCCACTTCTTCCAAACTGTAGACATTGGGCAAACTATGTATGTCGACACTTTGTTTTCCCAAGACTAAGTTCGGTCAAAGTGGAAGCTTTGACACTTTCCTAGACCTGCAAGCAATCGTCGTTCTCGTTCAAAGCAGCTTCACGTCTCTAAGCGAAATACCACTCGAATAGACGGGCCTGCCATGGACGACAACAACTCCTACCTGACGGTCAAGGAAAATGTAGGACGGACAACTAACTCTAATGGGCTATTGTATCTAAACTTGTAAGGGAATTTGCAGGTTTTTCTGCTGGATAGCAATCAGACGGACTTAAGTGACGGACGACTGAGACTTCTAGCTTAGGAAACTTGCAAATTCTACTCTAATGTATAAAAAACCTACCCTACATGTGTCTCTAATGTAGCAAAAACGCGCTAGGGACTCTAATTTAACCTAAGCGGGACTCATCTTCGACGGACAAATAGGGACTGGTTTTACATACACGAAAGATGGGATATTGACACTAAAAAGGACTTATTTCGGGCCCCACGTTGGGCGCTATTTTGTACTGTGCACTGGTCAATTTGAATTATCATTATTTGGGTCCACTTCGTCGGCGTTGCCGGTATGCTGGCGTTCGCGCGGCTATGGCTCGTCGGCTTGGGGTGGTGTTCTTGCCGGCGTTGTGGACGTTGACACAGAGACAAAAATTAAATCATACCGGGCTTTCACGAAAGGACAAACATTACAGAAAAGGGGGTACCCGAAATAAGTCAGAAAAAAGGGGACAGAAGCGAAAGGAAAGGATGACAGGCAAAGACACTCACGAACACTTCGACAAATAGAAACACTTTCCCTGGCTGATGTAGTGCCAAGGTTGGCCCTCCCACAGAAACCACAATGGGTCTCACCATGATGCCTCTGTTACTTTTTTTTTGGCATCCCAAATTCGACCCTTTACTTACCCCTCCTTTACCCTTTCCCTACCACCATTCAAAAGGCTTTAAGCCAAACACATTTTCTAAATGTCGTTTAAAACGTTACAATATTCCATTCTTTATTAAACGTTTGGTCTGACTGAAGGGCTCTAACTTTATTTACATCATCCTCCGTAAAAGAATATGCAAATTTAAAAGCAATAGGCGTAGCATTATAAAAAAAACTCCAAAAAGAAAATATTAACAAGCAAAAACTAAGGCGTTTATATAAATTTTTCCTAATAACGCCAATTCCAAAAAATAATATTATTAATAATTTCTAATTTTTTCTGTGTATCTTTCCAGGAATGACAAAGCGTATATTGGCCCAGGATTATGGGGATACCAAAGTGGCGGACATCGGCCACTGAATGAATATGAAAGGAAGTCAGGAAATGTCAGATTCCCCGGCGGTAAGGATGAAAATTCGGCAAGATTATTTGTTTTCAATTCACGTGGGTTATTTGGTTAAATTCTGGCAACAATTTTAAAAAATATGCGATTTTTGTTTCAGGATATATGGGCGCTGGACGTATCCTTTGAGATAATTTTCTGAAATTCTGCAGAATTATTTATTATACACAGTACACAAATCGTGCCATAGGAAATTATGCAATATTTTCATTTCAGGATGAAAGGGAGGTATGCGTGTCCTTGAACCAATTTTCACAGAACTTTATATATTTTCTTTCTTACTCACAAAAATGACTTGTACCAATTTTCATTCGCCTACGACAATTTTTGGCCAACGTTTACATGAAATCACGACACTGTGCGGTACCGAGGCAAGGACTGGTTGGCACAACACCAATTACTTGCTGAAGCGCCCAGGTATCAGCAAGACTCCGCACCGATGAGCACGAGGTCGCATAGAGGAGTTTTTTAAGCGGAACCACCACGTGGTAGATCATTTGGCGTTACCCAGGGTGCACTACGATCTACCAATACACCCCCTTCATTAAGACAAAGGCAAAAGTTCACTTTACGTCCCACAACCCCGATTTTTTTGAAATTTTGCGCACCCCCCCTCTAAATGACCCCCAAATCACGAAAATTTTGTCGAAAATTGGGGCTTGGACCCATGGGGCCCTCAAAACCCAAAAAAATGGACCCGGTCCCCCACATAGACAATATTATACTCAAACGAAAGGAAATGGCGAGGAGAACCTAAAAGTGAAAAAATTTTGAAAAGTTTGCTCTGAAGGGTCCTGGGGTCCCCAAAACCCTCAAAAATGGACCCGGTACCCCACATAAAATGGAAAAGTTTACTCTGAAGGGTCCTGGGGGCCTTCAAACCCCCCAAAAATGGACCCGGTCTCACACATAGTCAATATTATACTCAAACGAAAGGAAATGTCGAGGAGAACCGAAATATGGGAAAGATAATACAGAGTTGTCCCAAAAGGACCCTATGATACCATTAATTAGGTGTCCTGGACCATATTTAAAATATATATAGTCAATATACATATTATTTTATTGCTATCGTTGGCGTTACCCAGGGATTACCGCGTGGTGGTGATAGTCAAATTTTAATCCCCATCGGGAGTTTTTTTACGTGAGTTCCCTTGACTCTCAGGGATCGGGCGTATTTTTTTACGTGAGTTCCCGCCTCTCAAAGCTTCCGAAGATGATTCACTACGCAGAATCACTCTCTTCGGAGCTCTCCGACTCTTCCTTTGGAGCGAGCCCCTCTTCCTCTACGGGAGGGCGTGCATTTAGAGGATCATAAAGACGACCGGCTATCCTGGCAAATTCAACAAAAGGGTCGAGCTTTTGGGCTCTACACCTTTTGGTAAACATGAATTTAGCAAGATAGCCGGGCATGTTTACTTTCCTCTGACCACCTTTGGGTATTTTTTGGTATATTTTGTATATATTTGTATATATTTTGTAAAATTTTTTTTTGTTTATTTTGTTTAGTTTCGAAAAATAGAGTTTTAAAATTGTTTTGTCCAAAATAAGGCGAGTGAGGCGGTCTCTATCGCAGATACCCAGAAGTATCTTCGACGACACAAGTTCAGATCCTCGCCTCGGCAAAATCTAGAATTTTTAAGATAGTATAATTTAAAGCAAGCCTAAGTATCGCTCATATTTAACATTTAAATTTGTCCTATTACCATATGCAAAATTTTTAATTATTTCGTTCTTTCACCATATATGTAGTAGCAACTTACCAGACCAGGAAAAGTAAAAGCATGTTCATCGAGGCCTCGGGAGGTTCATCATCAAATTAACCTGGTCAAGAGCAATTTGGCTCTAACAAATGTAAGTGGTAAGAGTAAAGAGAATATAAAATATAATTCCAATTTTGGTAGTAACCTAAAAATTTTGCATATGAGAACTTTTGACCCAAAATTTCCGTAGTTTTCCATTCTCGTTATTTTGAGTATCCTTAAATTTAACATTTCATTTGATATTAAACCAGTAACAATGAACGTTCAATCATAATTTTGTTTAAGTCTGAGATTTCAAAAGTTATTTAACATCTTTGTTGTTTTTTTAACAAAATTGAACTTTCAATGTTGGGTCTAATTAGAAACCTAACTTATTTTTATTTCCTTGTGTTACATAATGGATTGAAGATCCACCCTAGTATATCTGTTCACAAGGCTTAGAAAATGAATTTCGTTAATTATAAACCTTCCTTTGAAAACATGAATCTTTAAAATATTAGCTTTTTCTTACGATGGTGATGTAAAGATAGGGTAAGTGATTTGCTATCGGGGTATTAGTAACATAAGGCCACTAACACCAAGGTTGGGAAGGGTTCAGAGGCATAGGGTCCAATAACAACAGGAACCTCCTCAATAATTTGACGACAAATACCGTTCACACTTTCCGTAAATATAAATGATTTCGTAAGAAATCTCTAGCCATAATGGGGCATTTTTTTGTATTGTTTTTTGTATAGGGAGTCTATAACAATTTTTGTTTATGTCCAGGATTGTGGGAATTAGAGTTTCAGGAGAACAGAACCCCCCGCCCGACTGTTAGCTAGCATTCAATGGCTCCCTGTCTCCCTGGTTCTCTCTAACATTTATTCTTTTTTTGTCATCTTTCCCCTCATCCTCCGTTCCATTACTGGTTACAACAGCTGATGAGGATAATGAGTCTGTCCCTGAAGATTTATCGAAAATCAAGAAATAGATCGCTTTTAACGTTATATAAATAAATGGTGTTTTGGTCGTTTCTTAAATGTATGGCGATTTTGTCATCACATAAATAAATCCCTTATTGCTCATTGCATAGAATTAAATTGGATCTCTGTCAGTAAATATATAAATCACCTTTGGACTTTACATAAATAAAATGGCGCCCAATGTGGGGCCTAGAGTAAATCCATTTGGAATTGCGTTCGCTCCAAATTTAAGACAGTTACATTTTTGTTAGAGTTCACATTGAAAGGGATTATAGAAAGGATTTTGGCAGGATGATTATGCACAGGCGAATACTTAAGGAGCCTCTCAGGATTTTCATTTAACTGATAGTGTCGGATAACATGACTGAGAGATAACTCTTTGATATTTTCTCTGTGATTTTCATATTGACAAAATACTTACTGGAGTTCCTGGTGAAGGATTTCCTATCTATTTTATAAGTAGGTGAGGCTAGATAGCATACTGCACTCTGTATACTGTACTCTACAGGATATACTTTGACTTCGCTATAGGCATTTCAAAGTCCATGTAGTACAGTTTGAATCACCAAGAACATTATGCTAGTTTGCTTCTCTTTTACAACATGGTTTAGAAAAAATTCACACCATAGACCATTTTTGTTTCCATATTAGTCGTTAATTTATACCTTGCCCTATTCTTTTGTATCACCAATTATCGCAAGGAAGATTTCGTGCATACAATTTCAACTACCAACTTTTTATCCATCATATGAACCAATTATTTTTTGGTTTATAAAATTTTGTTTCTACATATCCTCGTACATCTTGAATGATAAGTATTCACTTATCTTCTGACTGAATGCAAATTTTAAAATATAATATAATAATTTCTCAACAAATGTTCTCACAGATTCTCTGCGAGATAGAAATATCGTGAAACTTTAAAATTTATTGAACTCAATCCTCCTCCTTCAGTTGCTCCTACTGTAAACACAGAGACATCTGAATTAAAATGTCACATTTGTAATGGAGTGATGCTTTTCGAGATCCAAGAATGTTACAAAATACTGACTTGTGGTCACATTTTTCATAGAAACTGCATTGAGCCGCATTTGGCGACATCTGCTAACTGCCCCAATTGCAAATTAGTATGTGAGCTTTCTGACCTTAGGAAATATACTTCTGAACCCTTAATTGAACCGGACAATTTAGACCTATCTGAGTCAGTTAAGAAAAGTAGAGGAAAACCGAGAGATGCAATAGGAAAACGCCCACAAACTCGAAGTTTGAATAAGCCGTTATTTCAAGACATGAATCATGGTTTAGACTTTAGCCCACGTCCGCCGAACAATACAAATGGAATTTCGAATCCATTCTCACCCGACCATAGTTCGCAACCACCAAATCGGGATAGCCAAAACTTTTTAATTGCCAATGACACTCAAAGGTTTCCCATTCCACCGCGGAATGACCCTGTTGAAGTGGACTATAACCGAATAGGTAGAATGATCGAATCTAGTTTATGCCAGATGTTACAAAATCTGAATTTACCGCCTACTCAGGTACCAATACGACAACCACCTCTTTCACATACTCCGTCTATGGCACATGCCACATATTCACGACAGGGACATTCCAATGGGAGTTTTCGTAGGAACGAACCTTTTTACAGACCACCCAACAACTCAGTTCAGATCCCAAACGCCGAAAAAGTGACATCTGTTATCCAAAATTGGAACGCGAAGTTTGATGGTTCACGGAACGGTCTTACAGTGGACGAATTTCTGTATCGGATAAATTCCCTAATCGCAGAGCATTTCAATAATAACTTTGATATTATCTGCAAGAACTTGAATATCCTGCTAACCCTTAAAGCACACGAGTGGTTGGAATGAGTTTTGTGTCGCTCTTAAAGCACAATATAAGGATATGCGTTCCACATATGACCGAAAAGAAGAAGTCCGAAATCGGAAAATGCAACCAGGAGAATCTTTCGAGTACCATTATGGATAAACTTGAACATCCCATGCAAGAGACAGATGTTGGAGATACTCGTAAGGAATGTGTGTCCAGATATTCGCCACGTGCTTCTATATGTCCCAATATACTCTATAGCTCATTTGCGTAAGCTCGTTCAAATGCGCGAGAATTTACTGAGCGACTATAATTATCGAAAAACTATTCCTACGAAAGTTAATGTATCATCTCAAATGTCTTCTCGACGAAATGTAGCTGAGGTTCATTGCGAAAAAGAAGATATTACTGCTGACGGCCCTGCCTATGTCGATGCAATTCATCAAAATTCCCATATATATAAATGCTGGAATTGTGATGAAACTGGGCATTTCTGGGATGATTGTGTTCGCGAAAGACAAATTTTCTGTTACAGTTGTGGCACTCAAAATATTTACAAGCGGCAGTGCGTAAAGTGTTCAACTAGGAAATTGTCGAATACAAACAAGTAAAAGTTAAGTTCGGCCATGCCGAATCTTATATACCCTCCACCATGGATAGCATGTGACCTCACAAAATAACTCGAACCTAAAGAAAATAACACCGAAAAACACAAAAAATATAGTAGAATCACAACAAGTTAGATGCTATATATGGGAGCTATATCTAAATATGGACCGATATTGCCCATTTGCAATCCCAAACAACCTGCAACTATAAGAAGTATTTGTACCAAATTTGATCAACCTAGCTCTATTATTGCGGACTGTAGCGTGATTACCACAGACGGACGGACGGACGGACATGGCTAATTCGTCTTAGAATTTTACGACGATTAAGAATATATATACTTTATGGGGTCTCAGATCAATATTTAGAGGTGTTACAAACGGAGGGTGTTACATCCTATGGTGGAGGGTATAAAAACTTCCAGGGCCTGAAACCACCATCTCATCTTCCGCAATAAATTCCGCCCAAATTTCCACAAATTCCTACCCAATAAAAGACGTTCCATTTTTTTAAAACGAGACTATTTTGTCATCGAACCAGTAAAGAAAAATGTATACCCTATTCGACCATATCATCAGAGATATCTTGAGTATATTGTGAAACGAAATCAAATATTCTTTGTTGATATACATAGTTACCAATACTAATAATCTAAAACTAATCTCCTTCGCTTTGCTCATGACAAGACACCGATATTCGTAGTTATATTTCTTTGTTTTGAGGTAAAGAAAGGCCAACAAATCCTGAAACTAATTTCAAATAGTTTTTGAATATAACATTTCCTACAAATGGGAGCTGGAGCATGGGGACGGATGACCATAGAGTTCGACGTAGCACCCTCTTAAAGTGCCTAATATTGTTGTTTATATTGTCGCTTGTATGACCAACAGACGGAACTCACATTTTCATAATTGTTCAAGAGAACAGATGTTCCGTTTTTAAGAGAATGTTCCTTCTTGCCCATCACTTAATTCCAGTTTATATAAATACTTGACATTTTATGTTTCCATGGTATATTAAAAAATAGGCACTCTATTCGTTAGGATATTAAAATGCCATTCCAAGAGACGAAAAACCATCTATCAGTCGAAAATACATCACGTTTTCAATATATATTTATAATCGGGATATAATTAATTATACTTTTACATTCATCCTAATAATTTATTTTTTAATCATTAGTATACGGACTCTATATATATATATAAATGGATGTGTTTGTTGTTACGTATGGACTCCAAAATAGCTGGATCGATATTGATGAAGATTTAGGGAATCTTCAGATTATCCTAGCGGGTGACATAGGCTATATTAGTTATTGATTGAGGAGGCGTGGCCCCGCCCAAATAAGCCAATTTGTAGTTATTATTTTCTTAGTGATTCCTACTGTTCCTACCTACGAATGGATTATCGAGATTACTATCGTCGTTATCTGATGATCGGGACTGGACCGTGATCCCGTTTCGACCGCAATCGGTCCAAAAATGGGCAACGAGTGGGCTGGGTCCAGCAAGCACTCCATAACTTTTTGCAATAATGAACAAACATTTCGGGAAAACGAAATGTTAAGTGACATATTGCACTTACGTCTCTTGGTGAAAACATTTTTTGGCATTGTGTCAGATACGTCTAAAATCATTTACCGTTTTTTGAGAATACGGTTATATATACAAGGTGGCGCAAAAGTAATCCTCCTATCAGAAAATGCTATAAATTTTGCGATTGGCCCCTAATGCCTAATGTTGACATTTGTGTAGTAAACACATGCGAAATACACGTTAATAAACAATGTTACGCTACACTGCTCCAGAACGTAGAATATTGCTGACTATTTATTTGACCAATAATCGGTCGGTGACTTTGGCACAAAAAACATCGAAAGGTTACTTTTGCGCCACCTTGTATATGCACAAAATGTATACACACGTTGTACTTTGACTAGACAAATCGAATGGTGCCCTTAACTCAATTTCTGAAAAATGGTCAGTTACGTCGTTTGGTCATCCAAGCGACGAATTGTCTCCGAAGATTTTAAAAGCCACTTCGTATTAGTCCGAATAGCAGAAGAGTTTAGGAAGGCAAAAATAAATTTGAATATTGAAAAGAGTCATTTCTGCGTGACCCAAGTTAAGTATCTAGGGTATATCACCGGGCATGGTGGTATCAAAACCGATCCCGAAAAGATGGAGGCGATAAGAAAATGGCCAATACCAAAGACAATCAAACAAGTTCGAGGTTTCTTATACTTGCCGGCTGGTACAGGCGCTTTAATGAAAATTTCTCCGCATTAACTTTTCCCATTACGGAAACGCTATCAACCAAGCGAAAGTTCAAATGGACTTTTGAGGCCAATGAGGCTTCCAACTTGGTAAAAAATCGTCTTACCACTGCACCAGTCTTATCAAACCCCGACTTCGACAAAAAGTTCTTTGTCCATTGCGATGCCTCCGACTACGGTATAGGGGCAGTTTAAGTTCAGTAAGACCACAATGGAGATGAGAGACCAATAGCTTACATGTCGAAAAAACTAAATACTGCCCAACGGAACTATAGCATTACCGAGAAGGAGTGCTTGGCCGCGGTAGAATCTGTGAAACGATTTCGATGCTACCTGGAAATGCAAGAGTTTGAAATCATAACAGATCACTCATCATTGCTTTGGTTAATGAATCAGTCTGATTTATCCGGAAGATTAGCCCAATGGGTATTTAAACTACAATCGTTCAAATTCACAATCAGTCATCGCAAGGGAAAATATCATATAGTACCAGACGCATTATCCAGGATATATACCGATGAATTATCAGGTATTGAACTTTCAGATCCTGAAATAGACCTAAACTTCCCTTGCTTTGATGACTGCGAATATGAAGAATTACGATCTAGAGTACAAAATGATGCGTAAAAGTATCCAAATTTAAAAATTTTAGATAAATTTGTTTATATTCGGAGCGAATTTTATCGCGGTGATGAGGACCAACAGAATAACTCCTGGAAATTGTGGATTCCTAAAGGTTTGAGACCCTCAGTTATATACAGATTTCACGACTATGCTATAACTGCCCATGGTGGCATGTTCAAAACTTTAGAACTTATTCGGCGAAATTTTTATTGGCCAGGAATGGTTACAGATGTAAGGAACAATGTTCGAGATTGTCATGTCTAAAAAAGTACAAAGTACCCCAATGTAATACTTAGGACGGAAATGGGAAAGCCGATAACAACGATACGTCCCTTCCAAAGGCTATATACAGAGATTTTAGGTCCGTACCCACGTTCAAAAAATGGATATATTGGGATTTTAATTGTTCTTGACCATCTCACAAAGTTCCACTGGCTCTGTCCCTTAAAGAAGTTTACTTCCGGAGTTATACAGGAATTCCTTTTAAAACAAATATTCCATACCTACGGGGTGCCCGTGTTTATTGTAAGTGATAATGGATCCCAGTTTAAGGCGAACGAGTTTAATGCTTTTCTGACTAAATTCGGTGTTAAACACATTTATACTGCCTTATACTCCCCTCAAGCAAACGCTTCTGAAAGGGTGAACCGCTCCATTATTGCTGGGATCCGCGCTTATTTAAAAGACGATCAGCGTATGTGGGATGTACATCTCAGTTCAATAAGCTGTGCGTCAAGGAACTCGTTCCACCAAGCGACAAAGTGTTCCCCATACTTCGCCACTTTCGGGTTCAATATTATTACCCATGGAAATTCATTTGAGTTGCTGGAAAAAGTAAACATGTTGGACGAATCAAATTCTCCATTGAGTTGAGGAGATCAACTTGCTCTTTTACGCCGAGAATTACGCAAGAACATAACTGAAGCCCATGTAACCAATCGCGACCAATATAATCTACGAACACGACCCATTTCGTATAACGTAGGGCAAATCGTATACCGGAGAAACTTTTCTCAGAGCAATGCTGAGAAACGTTTCAATGCCAAATTGGCACCTGTTTTTCTTAAAGCTATTGTAAAATCAAAGATTGTATCTAACTATTACGTCTTAGAGGACGTTGAGAGGAAATCTGTTTGGACATCCGGTTAATCTCCTGATCAATTGATCGATATTACCCGGTTTGTGGTGAACACTGTTCATGTTATCTATGTTTTTGAACAATCTGCAGCATTAGGTTCTTTGTAGAAAAGATATTGCGATTAAAGCTACCTCTGCCTACAATCTTAAAATTCGCTTCATAAATTATTGCATAAGCATCTCCAACAATCTCATAAATAGCGTTGGTTCATTTAGGCCTGACGTGGTACGGTGGAAGCACGTCCGCTTCTTGTCCGGGTAAAAATTTTTTTTTCCAGTTTTCTTCCTTTTTTGGTTGTCTTAATAAATATTTAGATTTAAAGAAAATTAATTATTTTAGGGTTTTCCTCTTTAAGGGCCATTACCAAAAACTACGTTTTAAAGCTAATTATGGGTTATAGCTGTCAACTTCTATACTATTTCGTTAGCTCTAACGCTCGATTATTTAGCTTTGCCTTAATGGGGGCAAATGAATTTACCCAAGAGAAAATAGTATTGCCAACTAGTGCAACCTCTTTTTGGGTTGTCCAAGAACTAAAGCTTCATATAATTCAACCAGTTACCTCCCTTTGTATTATACTAAAAATTACGTGATGCCACTGACCAATCAGCATCCAGGCTTATTCTATTTATACCCTACACCACACTGTGGTACAGGGTTTTATAACTTTGTGCATTTGTTTGTAACACCCAAAAGGAGAAGAAATAGACCCATCGTTTATTATACCGATCGACTTAGAATCACTTTCTGAGTCGATTTAGCTATGTCCGTCTGTCTGTCTGTCCGTCTGTCTGTCTGTCTGTCCGTCTGTGCATGTATTCTTGTAATCAAAGTACAGGTCGCAATTATGGTCCGATCTGGACGAAACTTTACACATATCTTTTTTTGGCCCAAGGACGATCCCTATTGAATTTGGTTAAAATCGGTTCAGATTTAGATATAGCCCCCATATATATGTTAGCCCCGATTTGACATGTAAGCGCTGTAAAAACTTTATTTTATATCCGATCAGTATGAAATTCGGCAGGAAAAGGTTTTTTATTACATGAATGAACTCTGTTAAATTTGGAAGAAATCGGTTCAGATTTAGATATAGCCCCCATATATACGTTACCCCCGATTTGACATGTAGGCGCTGTAGAGACTGTATTTTATATGCGACCAGTACGAAATTCGACAGAAGGAGGTCTTTTTACATGAATGAGTATTCAGGGAAGATCGGTTCAGATTTATATTGATTGTTCCTCCTGATTTGGTATCAAACCGCTATAGAAGTTGTATTTTACTTCCGATCATTAAAATTTTCCAGAAAGATGTTTCTCAATTTAGGAACGAATATTGCTTAATTTAGCGATTATCGTTTCAGCATTAGATAATATGTTTCTACCCATTTACCAATTATTCCAAATTATTATGGCAATGACCCTTATCGCATTGTTAGCCCGACTTTCTGCCTTTCCTTACTGGTTTTAGACTGGATCTTTGACTCTCCCACGCATCGGCTTTCGTCAAATCTTTTCCAATGCCCAATGCTAGTGGTGAGAAACGACGTTTTTGGTTGACAACAGCTTAGCTGCTGTTACTTCAACCACTGGTCTTCCTTTTGCTGCTGATACAATAGAGACAATCACATCCGCACACGGTAAAGGAACAAGTGAAGTTTTGTTAATTCAATGAAATTATACCGCGGAACGTTCACTCGATTTCTGAATGATAAAATCCCACAATATCGTATTCATCATTTAATATAAGTGAAACAAATTGGGTTAATGGTCCTGAAGAGTTTTATAAATACAGCTTCGTGGTAGTGGTATCAACAATCCTTTTGGTTTGGAGTCTCAATTAAACCACACTAGCTTTTGGGAGGTAAGATCTTGAGGTAATATATGTAAGTTATAACACCTGTGTAAACACCCCACTCTTCCTCGCATAGATTTTTCCGTGTTAAAAAAGTGGTATCAAAATCTCCAAAATCGATGTTTCCTCAATTACGGGAAGAACTACTCGTGAATGAGGAGTATTTTTTTTTCACCCCGTGTACTATTGAATTTTTGTTACCAGCGGAAGACATTCCCCCTTGTCAGAACAAAAGAGAGTAGAGATCTTGGTGCTGGTATTATACTTCTTGGTCCTAAGCTTCTCGGTGTACCTAAACAACATCATGGGAGTGTGCGAATGAGGCTGCCAATGTGCAGTGCGGCTATCAACCACTACTCAGCATTCGAATAATCCATACATGGGTAATAGACTCGAGCCAGACTCGCAAATCTATTAATAGCACGGCTTTGCTATGATTGGGGAAAGCTCAACCACCAACGTCAACGCATAACTACACATTACCTCAAGCCAGGCAGACGAATCTATTCATAGTAGGTCTAAGCTATGATTACAGGCCCAGCATTAACATCCACACAACATACCCGTACAATATACCATCTCCATTAGTCTCTGTCTGACCAAGAACGGCCGTGGCCCAGCGAGTAAGGCGGTCTCTATCACAGATACCCACGACGACACAAGATCGAATCCTCGCCTCGGCAAAATCTAGAATTTTTAAGATAGTATAATTTAAAGCAAGCCCAAGTATCGCTCATATTTAACATTTAAATTTGTCCTATTACCATATCGTCGGCTTAATGCTAGTTTGTTCCATATGCCATTTTGTATGATCGGAGAAAAATGCACTTTATTGTTTGAGTAAAAACGCGACTGAAGAGGTAAACAATTTTTATCCCATAGGTTTCCAAACAGTGTTTGTATGATTCAAATGCATTTCTATACAATTACATTCAAAATTAAGCAACTTACGACAATTTTTGTATGTGGCATTTTGGTTCATGTCCACTTTTGTTTTAATTTTTTTTCGTATTTGTATTGCATGGACCACAAAGAGGGTCGGTATGGAAGGAGAGTAATTTCCATATTGTGCTCGAAAGAACGTAAATTAGTGAGTAAAAAATATAGGGCGATAAAGAACAGGAGACATTGAATAAAAATATCAAAAAGATTCCCGTAAATCAGAGTTAAATCGATTTACCCTACCAATATCTCGAAAACTAGACGAGATTGGAAAGAAATTATTGCAGATTCTGAAAGAGCATGATTGAAACCCATATTATCAACTCCTAACTCAAAAAACGCAAAAATGGCGTATGGACCAAAATAGCATTAAGCCGACGATATGCAAAATTATTAATTATTTCGTTCTTTCACCGTATAGTAGCAAGTTACCAGACAACAGGAAAAGTAAAAGCATGTTCATCGAGGCCTCGACACGTTCATCATCAAATTAACCTGGTCAAGAGCAATATGGCTCTAACAAATGTAAGTGGTAAGAGTAAAGAGAGTATAAAATATAATTCCAATTTTGGTAGTAACCTAAAAATTTTGAATATGAGAACTTTTGACCCAAAATTTATCCTTAGTATCCTTAAATTTAACTTTTCTTTTAATATTAAACCAGTAACAATGAACGATCAATCATAATTTTGTTTAAGTCTGAGATTTCAAAAGTTATTTAACATCTTTGTTGTTTTTTTAACAAAATTGAACTTTCACGGCCTGTTTCTGTATTTCTAACAAAAGTCTTTGCGAACGAAAACCAGTCACTCACTTTCGTCAGGAATTTGGTTTCTCTAACGTTCTATCGTTCGTTCGCTTGGCCTTACGTCAATGACGTTAGCAATTTACCAATTGGATAATAATGTAATTGCCAGATCAATAATTTAACAACTTCCGGTCTAAAAAAGGACCAATGTTTGTATGGTCGACCTTACAAAATACATCTCTGTACTATTTACACTAGTTGTGGCCAAAAAAGCAACCCTGGGTGGTCAGCTGAGCTGCACCAAGACTCTCATTTCTTTCTCTCTCTCTCACGTATCTCTCATTGTGAACTGATAATTTTTTTCCATCTTAGCGAGCAGTTAATATTGACTTTTTTATGCTTAAATATGTACACATATGTACACAATTTTATTATTACATATGTGTTTTTACCATAATTATATTAATATCTACTTATTTTTTGCATTTAATAATGTTTATATTGTTCCTATCAGTCGACAAATAAAATAATGTGACTCCATCTGACATTTGTGTTCGCCGAGATGACAGCATAGAGAAATAGAGAAACCAAAATTTGCACTGAAATGATTACGTTTTCGTACGACTTCTCGTTGTGATGGTAGTTAGTGAAACCCAAATCAGCTGTTTGTCGTCTGGCAGGCGAACGAAAGCAAATTTTTAAGTTATAGAAACAGGCTGTCAATGTTTGCTCTAATTAGAAACCTAAGTTATTTTTATTTCCTTGTGTTACATAATGGATTGAAGATCCACCCTAGTATATCTGTTCATAAGGCTTAGAAAATGAATTTCGTTAATTATAAACCCTCCTTTGAAAACATGAATTTTTAAACTATTAGCTTTTTCTTGCGATGGTGATGTAAAGATAGGGTAAGTGATCTTCTATCGGGGTCTTAGTAACATAAGGCCACTAATACCAAGGTTGGGAAGGGTCCAGAGGCCTAGGGTCCAATAACAGCAGGAACCTCCTCAATAATTTGACGACAAATACCGTTCGCACTTTCCGTAAATATATATGATTTCGTAAGAAATCTCTAGCCATCATGGGGCATTGTTTTTTTTTGTATGGTTAGTCCGGCCCATATGGAATTTTAGAGTTTAACCTTTTATGCATATTATGTCATTATAGTTAGTCTACAACAATTATTGTTTATGTCCAGGATTGTGGGAATTAAAGTTTCAGGTAGAAGCGAACCCCCGCCCGACTATTAGATAGCATTCAATGGCTCCCTGTCTCCCTGGTTCTCTATAACATTTATTCTTTTTTTTCATATTTCCCCACATCCTCCGTTCCATTACTGGTTACAACAGCTGATGAAGATAATGAGTCTGTCCCTGAAGATTTATCGAAAATCAAGAAATAGATCGCTTTTAACATTATATAAATTAATGGTGTTTTGGTCGTTTCTTAAAGTATGGCGATGTTGTCATCACATAAATAAATCCCTTATTGCTCATTGCATAGAATTAAATTGGGTCTCTGTCAGTAAATAAATAAATCACCTTTGAACTTTACACCTTGTGAAATTTGTGGACCCAAGACATGGTGTTATGCGTCTTCTGTTGAGCAGACTTTGAATTAGTCTAATCAAACTAGAGTTAACTTTTAGTGAATGTTGTTAAAAGCCCCTTCTATGTCAAGAAATGCCACAATGGTGAATTCCTTGAAATGCAGGGACGATTCGATAGTGCTCACAAGACTTTCCCTTATTGTAAGCATGTTGGTTCACCGACAGGAGTTTTGTATCCAGGTTTTCCCTAATGAAATAATCTAAAAGTCTTTCCAGACCTTTCAATAGGAAGGAGAATAGGCTAATTGGTCTGAAGTCTTTTGGCCTACTGTGTGATATCTTCCCCGCTTTAGGTAGGAATACCACTTTGGTATCCCTCCATCGATTCGGGATGTATGAAAGCCTGATACAGCTTACATAAATTTTCTCCAGCCAGGGGATAATGTACTTCAACATTTTCTACATTTCTGCTGTAGTGATGCCGTCTGGTCCAGGTGACTTGAAGGGCTCAAAGCTATTGATAGCCCAGCATATTCTGGATCTCTCAGTCAACAAGCTAGCGACGCTCGCAGTCTCGCACTCTTGTTGGTCCTGCTGATCCTCTGGTTCTGTTAGAAAATTTCCCCGGGAAATGTGTGTCGAGCAGTACATTGAGCGACTGCTCGCTGTTTTTGGTCCAATTATTTGCCTCATCCTGCAAGTAACCCACTGTACAGGGTGAAGCTGATAGTATTTTCCTCAGCCTTGCGGCGTCGGAGACCTTTTCCACTTCGCCACAGAAGGTATACCAACAGCGTCTTTGCGCCTTTCTAAGCTCCTTCTTATAGATCTTGAGTTGCTATTTATAGTCATCCCAAACATTAGCGACCCCAGTAGATTTAGCCTTGTTGAATAGCTTGTTGCAGGCCTTTTTCATAGCCGTTAGCTCAGAAGTCCACCAATGGGTTTTAGTTTTACCCTTGTACCTTGTTTTGGGACAGGCTTCTTCAAGGGAACTATTGAATGATGTGGTGATATGCCGTATCATCGAGAAGCGTGTCCTCGCCAGATGCGTCAAAGAGTCTGGAGACTCCCCTCAGACCCTCTGTGTCAGAAGTAGAGCTTTCGTCCTCAGAGAAGGACGTTACATATCTTCTGTTAGAGTTGGAGCCACCAGAAATAATGGGCGTGGGTACCTCCGCACTTCCAGAAAGCCGTGTATCAACCACGGTGGACGGCACACCTTCCGTAGTGGGAGCTATATCCTGCTTGTATACCTTCAAGACTATAGTCTCGAAGCCATATTGTAGGGTTGCACTTGTACGTTGTATATGGGAGATGGATTCAGCGTTAAGGATCAAATTGACCTGCCGCTTTTTACCATCCGCCTCACCCACCTTGCTGATTCTCCAATTATGGGCGGGCTGTCTTGATAGAATTAGAAAAATTCTTCTTCGACATATGTCTCGATTTTCATCGAAATTGTTTTACTGTATCTGCCCCCATCTCTGAAAAACTGGGTATTGTTGTTAAATTGCAATAATTTTTTGCCAATCAAACTTGTTTTCAATACAAACCAGTCGGCCCTGTGTTAGAATTTAGACATTTTAAAATAAACTTATGAGAGCGACAATTGGTGGTAGGTCAGTGCAATAAGTGGAAGAGAGAGTGGAAAGATAATTTGGTAGTCTTTTGTTTTTATCTTCATGCAGTCGTGCATGACTATAGTCTCGAAGCCATATTGTAGGGTTGCACTTGCACGTTGTATATGGGAGATGGATTCAGCGTTAAGGATCAAATTGACCTGCCGCTTTTTACCATCCGCCTCACCCACCTTGCTGATTCTCCAATAATCGGCGGGCAGTCGGCAGACCTTGATAGAATTAGAAAAATTCTTCTTCGACATTTGTCTCGATTTTCATCGAAATTGTTTTACTGTATCTGCCCCCATCTCGGAAAAACTGGGTAGTGTTGTTAAATTGCAATCATTTTTTGCCAATCAAACTTGTTTTCAATACAAACTCAGTCGGCCCCTGTTTTAGAATTTAGACATTTTAAAATAAACTTGTGATATCGACAATTGGTGGTAGGTCAGTGCAATAAGTATAAGAGAGAGTGGAAAAATAATTTGGTAGTCTTTTGTTTTTATCTTCATGAAGTCGTGCATGGGTAAATGCATCCTGCTGCGGTTGATTTTTTGTCCGTTGTCTCAAACGCAGCAACGGAGAATTTGAATGTCGGTGTTATTGCGAAGCAATGTTTGCTGTTTTGAAGAATATTTTTGTTTTCTTTTGTGTCAGTAGAGCAATCAACAGCAGAGAATTTGGATCAACGTTGCTACGAAGCAATAGTTGCAGCTTTGAAGAATTTTAACACAAGTTATTGGGCGAAAATGATAGAAGTGGATAATATGACAACACAAATATTGAATGAAATTGCTACACATTGTTTCAAAAGATTTTTTTACAAAATAAAATTAGTTGTCTCCACGTAAAAAATCTACATATCGATACCTCCATTCTAAAACATGGTAAGTCGACTTAGCATGTTTTTAAGGAGATTCCATTTTGAATTTTTAAAAATTCTAAGTTATATCCAGCCAAAATTTGGTGTTTATCCGTCAACCCAATCAAAAGTTATTCAAAAAACAGTACAGGTTCTTCGACTTCGATCATAAAGGAATTCCATACAAATTTAAAAAAATTATCAAACTTTGATAGCCTTTCCTGAAAAACTCCCTTTTTGCACTTAGTATAGTTTAGAATAGAGGTATCGATATATATATTTACGTGAAACCAAATGTAAACTACTCATAGTTTGACTCAGTTATTATGAACAAGAAAGTCAATCGATGATTTTCCAGATATTTCGATATTTATGTGAAATAAAACATAATTGTGCTCCTCTGTCCGATCTTTTGGGTGACCAAATTATTAAGGGATAGTGTCCACTTCGTTGCACAGAATTTCAGTTTAGTGAATATCAGACTTAGTCTAGAGTCCTACATATTGCTGTCAAATACACACATATTGGTGTCAAATACAAATATACCACATCTAAAGACAATTGCGACAATGATTTTCCAGATATTTCGAGTTCAATAATATAGTCATATACACGGAGGAAAATCACCATTTTTGATATGTTTGAATTGTTTGAATTGTAAAATTATATATTTGGAACCAAACTTTTTAAATACTATATATTTAATTGAAAATCATGATATTTTGTTTGGAAAACATATATGAATATATTAGAACAAAATATATTTGCGAACTGACTTTCATAAATACAATATGTGTTTACTCACAAATAAAGTTATTGTTTAAGAAGTTTTCCAAGTATATTTCATAAAAAAAGGTTTTTAAAACTTTGCTGCTTTTTCGTTTTTAGTTTAAAAATTTCCTAGATTTCGTGTTATACTTTATATAAGTAGTTAAAAGTCATAATCATCATTATCTTTTTTATTTATAAATATTTCAATTCATCGCTCTTTGCCAATCCATCAATGCAAATTATAGTTACGAAAGATTATATGATTTAAATTTTAATCGAATTTTAAAACCATATACAACTTCTAAAAAAATTGCCCTTTAAACTTCTGAAAAACAGAAAACTTTAAATAGGTTAGGTTAGGTTGAATAGAGGAGACGTTTAAACGTCTCATGTCCATGGACATTCACTTAAGCCAGTGGTTCGGCCTGTTGTGCGCTCCTTATGTACCCCACGGATTACAGAAAATCGGTACTAGACACGTATTTTCTCAGTATCCTCTGAGATGAGTCATGTCTGGCAATATGTCGAAACCGAAATATCGGGATCTTGCATGTGTGAAAGCTGGGCAGTGACACAGAAAATGTTCCATCGTTTCGATGTTTTCCCTGCATGCTCTGCACACGTCGTTTTCTGCTAGTCCTATGCGATGAAGATGTGCCTGTAAGCTTGAGTGTCCCGTTAGAACACTCATCATCTTACTAATCTCGAGCTTGTTTAGTTTCAGAAAACTACTTGTTTTCTTCTCATTTGGGTCACCCCCATAGAATGAAGCCGAGGCAAAATTGGCGGCTGCCATTGAAAATTATAGATCGGCGGCGGCGGCTTGATGGCTTAGCCGACATAAAATTGACATACGGCGGCTCTATGATAGTAATTTTTACATTTAAAATAATAGTTGAAAAGTTAAGCTCTGGTATATATTCATAAATAATGGATGTTTTTATGTTAATAGTAAGATATTGTGAAACAAGTTACAGCGTTAAGTTCGGCCTTGTCGAATCTTATATACCCTCCAGCATGAATTGCATTTATTTCTATTACTGAAAGATTTTTGGATATGGAGCAAGTCATGGAACGATCTTTTTGTTTAAGCAATTTATTGAAAAAACGAACGCTACTGTTTTTTGCCAAATTTTAGGCCTCTTTAGCCAAAATCTTAATCTAAAAAAATGGTATTCATGGCTTAAATTAGCGTATTTGAGGGCTACCTCTACACGGGGAATACAACAAAATATAAACTGATTTGTATAAATTTCATTGACATGAATTCTTGTCAAAATATAAGTAAAATACAAACTGAAAAGTTTCAGCAAAATTGCTTTAAATATGTGGTGTTTATAGCTTAAGCAAGCCTTTTTGGGAGCGACATCTATAGGCGGAATACAACAAAATATGAACCGATTTAAAAAAATTTGTATGTTAATGGTGTATCGACCTTTGTGTAATTGTTATATAATTTTAATTAAAACGGGCTTTTAAGGTCTACGTTTTAATGCAAATAAAAGATTATTTATTTCATTGTTTGCATCCGACGTTTCGCTGGGATTTTTCCAGCATCTTCAGGGATGATTATTTTATTGGATCTGGCAACAACATAATATGACAACATAGTTAGAAAAGCGAATAACAATAAGTTTAGTGAACATAGAAATTGCACTTACATTTAATCTTTAACCTTTGTTTAGATTTACATTAATAAATTAGTGTCTTAGTAACACAAAAACTGCACAACATAAAACACAAAATTTAAAAATAATTGCAAAAATAATCAAAAACTTAAAAACTAATATCACAGAGCAATTGCCTACGTTCTATATCACATTTGAAATTCGACTAACTTAAACTAATGCTATGGTGTAAATTGCATTCGTGTTGTCTTTGTCTTCTTTGTGGTTTATTGCACTTTTTAGTTGTTGTTGTATGCGCAAGCTCTCCAGAGTAAATCTCTTATTCTCATGTTTCTCTCTATCTAATATTTTGACGTTCTGTGTGTTTGTTGTATGCCCATGTTCAATGCAATGTTGCGCAAGGGCCGTTGTTGTTTTTCGTTTTCGTATGTCTGTCTCATGTTCGTTTACTCTCGTACCTAAGCTCCTTTTTGTTGTTCCAATGTATACTTTGCCGCATGTTTCGTTGTCATTTCCTATGCATGTTATTTCGTAAACAACATTACTCTGCTCCATTTTCTCTATTTTTGTTTTCGTTTGTGTGAATAAGTTGGAGATGGTTTTGTTTGGTTTGTGTGCAAGTGTTATTTCTTTATCGTTGATTATTTCTTGTAGTTTGTTGTTGTCTGTCAGTTTAGGTATGTATGGAACACTGAAGAATTTGGTGTTGCCAGATGTTGATTTAGAGTCACTTTCGTCGGATCGTAATCTTATTGCATTTTCTATAAGTTTTGAAGTTATATATTTGGGGAAACTGTTGTTTGTGAGTATTTGTTTAATTTTGTCAATGTTCTTAGGAATAAATTTGTTGTGACTTAGAGTTAATATTTTCATTATTAAATTGTTCGCGGTATTGAGCTTTTGTTTCATCGGCTGTGTAGAGTGAAAATTTATTAGGCGACCAGATGCAATGCTTTTTGAATACCAGTCTGTTAAAATTTCTCCGTTGTCCCTGTGTATCATAATATCCAAGTATGGTAGGCAATTATTTTCTTCTTTTTCTATTGTAAATTTAAGTTTATTATGGTAATTGTTGAATGTTTTCAGAATAATCTCCTCGTCTTTTTTCTTTATTATGGCGAAAAGGTCATCTACATACTTGGTGATAAATTTTATTTTAATTCCGTCTTTCTCGAGTTCCTGTATGGTATGTTCCAGTAAAGTGTCCAGTATTATATCAGCAATAGTGGGGGATAACGGGTTTCCCATAGGCATTCCGTACGTTTGATGGTAGAAAGTTTTTCCGTAAACGAAATAATTGTTGTCGTTGAGACAAAATTGAAGTAATTTCAGGAATTGAGATTTAGGTACTTTCGTGAATTTTTGTAAGGAATTCCACCATGTCATAATGTTCTTAATCGCTAAGTGTATAGGTATGTTTGTAAATAACGATACCACGTCCAAAGAAATTAATACGTCATCGTCGTCCAAAGATACTTCTTCCAACCTGTTTTTCAATTGTAGTGAATTTTTAATGTTATATTTTTCCAATATAATATTTTGTAGTACGTTCCCGATATGTTTGACCAAATTGTAGCATGGGACCTGGAATGATGATGATATAGGCCGTAGAGGCATATTTGGTTTATGAATTTTGGGTAAACCGTACAGTCTTGGTGCTGTTGCTGCATTAGACGTCAATTTTAATTTCTCATATTTTGTGATGTAGTTCAATTTAAATAGATCTGTTATCATTTTGTTATTTGTTCGTTGAAGTTTCTGTGTCTGTTTGACAGTTTCTTTGACTGTGATGAATTTTTGCCAAAGTAAAATAAAAACTGCAAGGATTTAGTTAAAATGCTTAGAAAATGTGGTATTTATGGGTTAAATACGTATATTTTGGAGCGGCCTCTATAGGGTGACTATAACAAATATGAAATATGAATGTAAAATTTTTGTTGTGATGAATTTTTGTCATTGCTTTAAAAATGTGGTATCTTTGGCTCAAAACCGATAATTTGGAGCGACCTCCAATATGGCACATTTGCAATCCCAAAAGACGAAGAATTTATATCAAATTTGATTAACCTAGCTCTATTATTACGGACTGTAGCGTAATTTTAACAGATAGACAGACAGACGGACATTGCTAAATCGTCTTAGAATTTTAAAAATCATCGATTTCCACACAATGATAAGTCATGAAATTGACGCGGTGGCTCTATGATGTACTCGATTTTCAAAGTATGCTAAGTCGAAACTGGTTGTTTTCAGGAGAGGCGAATCGTCGTCTTAGTTAAATTTTAGATTTGTGTAGAATTACCTTGTAATTTGTTTTGAGCTTAAATTCATTGAATTAATGGATTTGACTGAAGACAATTTAGAATTTAGAAATGCAATCTGCAGTATAACGTACCAAATCGACTTAGCATTCTTTACAATGGAAGTATTAATTTATATGCAGTATTAAAATTCTGTAATACTCCATTGTTTTTTTCCGAAAATATTTGTTTCTCTATGTGTACGTAATCTAACAAATAAAATAAAAATCTTATTATTTCCTTTAAAAAATAATTTTTATAATTATTTTTCTATTACTATCAATATTCTCATTTTTAATACATGTTAAGCTCCCTCTTGTGACAATAAGCGAATCAAAACGAAAATCACTTTCCATATTGTTCCCATTAATAAATGAATAGGGTATAATTTATTTGTCGTTTCGAGAAAATCATATTTGAAGTTTTTGTGATATTGAAACTCGATATCGGATCGTAGGCTTTTATTAATGAACAATCAATTTCAAACACCCAATAACCCAATTTGTGGAAGTAGAATTTCCCCAAATTTTTTCTAGATATATATACAACCAATTGCGTAGATTATTAAAATGCAAATCAAAATAATAGTGTTTATGTGTATACACTATTCTTCTATTGAGGGGACGATATATGTTTCTGTTATATGGTTATTTGCTTATCAAAAATATAAATTGTATATCCATATTTTAAAGTTTTTCTATGGAACGGTGGCTGTGTTTCAGCCGATTTTAGCCGCAAAGATCGGCGGCGGTTTCGGCTGGTGAAAAAAGGTCGGCGGCGGCTAAAATCGGCGGCTCGGTTCGGCTGCTTCATACTCTGGTCACCCCACAGTATCTTTGCAGTTGCTCTATTACACACAGTTTTGTGAGCCATCACTGCCCAGTGCTTCAACTCATCCTTCGTAGCTTCGAAAGGTTTCCAATTTTCCAAGTTTATTACTCGAAGTTCTCTGCCCTTTGAAGCCAAGCTGTTTGCTCGTTCATTTCCAATCACTCAGTTGTGTCCCGGTACCCAGAAAATACGCAGTTGACCATGGACTGAGTAATTATTTATCGTTCTTTAACAGTCTAACACTGTTCTGCATTTGACCTTTTCCGATGTTATTGCTTTGATCGCCATTTGGCTATCTGTGAATATGTTGGCATATTTAGGTTTGAGGTATTACTGAGCCAGTTAACACACTCCGTGATTGCTCGAATTTTGCTTGAAATACTGTGTTATGGTCTGGGAGGCGGAGGTTAGGTTTAGGTTTAGGTTAGGGTGGCAGCCGAATTTTTTTATACAAGCTCACATAGACCAGTTTAGGTCCCTAGTGTTACCACGGGCTGAAATGCCCCTCATCGAAACCAACCTGTTTGATATACAAATTTGTCGATAGTACGAATATCGGTACTGGAAAGATCTGTTAGGCTGCCTAGAAAAGCCGACCCAGTATGTCCAGTCGTCGTTTACTCAGAACATGTGGGACTTCATTCATCCTAGTAAAGAGAACCAATTATATCTTGTTTGGGTTTACGCCCAAACCGCTGCTTCTGGCCCATCTAGCAAATTTGTTCAGAGCCACCTGTAGAATGTCGCGGAGGACGTTTTCGAATTTGCCACTCACTGCGGTTGCAACATCGTCCGCATATGCCACGACCTTGCAGCCACAACTTTCTAGATCATTCACCGCTAGGTTCCAAATTAGTGGAGACAGTACTCCTCCTTGTGGGGTTCCTCTGTTTACAAACCTTGTTAGAGTTGTTGACCCAAGACATGCTGTTATGCGTCTTCTGTTGAGCAGACTTTGAATTAGTCTAATCAAACTAGAGTTAACTTTTAGATGTGACAGTGCCTCAATTACTGCATCTGAGTGAATGTTGTTAAAAGCCCCTTCTATGTCATGAAATGCCACCATTGTGAATTCCTTGAAATGCAGGGACGATTCGATAGTGCTCACAATTTCGTGCAGGGCTGATTCTGTAGACTTCCCCTTATTGTAAGCATGTTGGTTCACCGACAGAAGTTTTGTATCCAGGTTTTCCCTAATGAAATAATCTAAAAGTCTTTCCAGACCTTGCAATAGGAAGGAAATAGGCTAATTGGTCGGAAGTCTTTTGGCCTACTGTGTGATATCTTCCCCGCTTTTGGTATGAATACCACTTTGGTATCCCTCCATCGATTCGGGATGTATGAAAGCCTGATACAGCCTACATAAATTTTCTCCAGCCAGGGGATAATGTATTTCAACATTTTCTGCATTTCTGTTGGAGTGATGCCGCCTGGTCCAGGTGACTTGAATAGCTCAAAGCTATTAATAGCCCAGCTTATTCTGGATCTCTCAGTCAACAAGCTAGCTACGCTCGCAATCCACTCGCACTCTTGTTGGTCCTGCTGATCCTCTGGTTCTGTTAGAGAGTTCCACGGGAAATGTGTGTCGAGCAGTACATTGAGCGACTACTCGCTGTTTTTGGTCCAATTATTTGCCTCATCCTGCAAGTAACCCACTGTACAGGGTGAAGCTGATAATATTTTCCTCAGCCTTGCGGCGTCGGAGACCTTTTCCACTTCGCCACAGAAGATATACCAAGAGCGTCTTTCCGCCTTTCTAAGCTCCTTCTTATAGATCTTGAGTTGCTCTTTATAGGCATCCCAAACATTAGCGACCCCTGTAGATTTAGCCTTGTTGAATAGCTTGTTGCAGGTCTTTTTCATAGCCGTTAGGTCAGAAGTCCACCATTGGGGTTTAGATTGACCCTTGTACCTTGTTTTTGGACAGGCTTCTTCAAGGGACCTATTGAATGATGTGGTGATATGCTCGACCAGATTATCCAGACCGGCTTTGTCATTCGGTTCGTACAGAAGTTTGGAGTTGAGGACTTTCTTGAAATTCTTTTTATACAGGTCAGTAGCAAACGTTGCGTCTAGTACTTCTTGTCTGTCTTTAATTGTAATGGTCGGTTTATTACCTATGTTATAAATACTTAGGTTGGTAGTTAGAATAAAGTCAAGAAGCGAATCACCCCTATTGTTTATATCAGTACTACCCCAGATAGTATGATGAGCGTTCGTGTCTGCGCCAACAATCAGCTCGACCTCGTCACACGTTGCTTCTTCTACTACTTCCCTGAATAGAGCAGTCGGTACTACAGCTTCATAAGGCAAGTAACTGGAGACCACCCAATATATGCGATTACCGATCTCCAGACTAGCAGATGTTTGGTCTTTACCACTTAAATTAGCCAGGAGAAAGATACATAGATCTTTCCTGGCCAAAATGCAGGTTCTTGGAGTGCCTTCACGTTTGGCCACAAGCAGTTTAAAGTTGGGTGTCCTGATACCGCACACCCTTCCTCCCACTGCGTAGGGCTCCTGTATCAGGACGATGTGTACTGCACCTGTGGACAGGCGCAGCAATAGAGCCGCTGAGGCTGCTTTAGCGTGATGGAGGTTAATCTGTAAAATTCTTACCATCATTGGTAATTGACAGATTAACATCCACCCCGAAAAGGGTGTTATCGAACTCTTCGTCCGTATCATCGAGAAGCGTGTCCCCGCCAGATGCGTCAAAGAGTCCGGAGACTCCCCTCAGCCCCTCTGTGTCAGAAGTAGAGCTAGAGAGTTGGAGTCACCCGATTACCGATCTCTAGACTAGCAGATGTTTGGTCTTTACCACTTAAATTAGCCAGGAGAAAGATACATAGATCTTTCCTGGCCAAAATGCAGGTTCTTGGAGTGCCTTCACAGTTGGCCACAAGCAGTTTAAAGTTGGGTGTCCTGATACCGCACACCCTTCCTCCCACTACGTAGGGCTCCTGTATCAGGACGATGTGTACTGCACCTGTGGACAGGCGCAGCAATAGAGCCGCTGAGGCTGCTTTAGCGTGATGGAGGTTAATCTGTAAAATTCTTACCATCATTGGTAATTGACAGATTAACATCCACCCCGAAAAGGGTGTTATCGAACTCTTCGTCCGTATCATCGAGAAGCGTGTCCCCGCCAGATGCGTCAAAGAGTCCGGAGACTCCCCTCAGCCCCACTGTGTCAGAAGTAGAGCTTTCGTCCTCAGAGTAGGACGTTACAGATCTTCTGTTAGAGTTGGAGTCACCCGAAATAATGCGCGTGGATACCTCCGCACTTCCAGAAAGCTGTGTATCAACCACGGTGGACGACTCACCTTCCTATATCCTGCTTGTATACCTTCAAGACTATAGTCTCGAAGCCATACTGTAGGGTTGCGGCATTTCTCTACGGACATCTAGGTAATGAGCCATAATGGCTGATTGCACATGGCTCCATTTGTCCTTGAGGATGGATCCATCCTCACTACTTCTGTCTATAACGGCCATCACTAGACTCTCCTTCGCCTACTTTTTCGAAGGGTTATCAGGTGATCTGATTCTTTTGACTTTGTTAGCCGTTAACACATCTGAATTTGTGGCTCTTTCAGCCGCCTGATTGGCCTTAGAAGCATCTACGACGCCTTTAGCCCAGGTAAGTGAATCTTTTTGTTTTTCGGTAAGAGCCGAAACCTCAACAGCCTCCAACTTCGTCAAAACTCTGAGCGCTATCCGATGCTCATTGTGCTTCCGTTTTGACGGTCGGACATGACGTTTTCCCCTCACCGTACCACCTGTTGTGAGTACTGGGGGGAAATTTTCACCATGTTTGGTGTGGTCGGATTTGGCCAATACCGACGGACGGACAGTAGGACGATTGGGGAACCCCGCTCCTTCGGAACTCGAAGGCATCCCCGTCAATGATTTTTGTCTGTATTAGCCCGTAATAGGTACTACTTGTTTTGTTTTTGCGATTGCGTAATAGGTACTGCGTAATAGATTTTAAGTATCCGCTCTGTGCTAAACACGTCCGTTCAGTACGGAGGGAGGCGGAAGTATAGTTCGACTTCTGGTTCATCAATTAAAAGTCCCAGACCCGTCCTTCCTCCTAGCCTGGACCCAGCAGTGTAGCAGCTGATTCCCACTGGCGCATAAGCTAGTGTTCCGTTTTCCCAGGAGCGTCTGTTTGGCACGAACGAATCACAGGTAGCTGTAAGCTGTTCTTCAGGAATGCGGTCGGAGATTTCCGTTGTTTGAATATGACCGACCAGTGATTGTAATATCTTCTGATGGTACGATTTGTGGTCGCGATTTATCCAGTCACCCATCACTTGTAGACGCCTTGCTGTGAAGGCTGCCTCATACTTTATACAGATATCTATTGGTTGGATGTGCAGTATAGTCTCCAACGCTCTTGTTGGTGCGGTTCTAATTGCCCCGCTTATACCTAGACAGCACATACGTTGCACTTTTTGCAATAGTATTGTTGTACTTTTTGTAAATTGATGTCCACCACACTACAGAGGCGTAGGTTATTATTGGTCTAATCACGCTCATGTAAAGCCAGTGTGTCATATTTGGACGTAGTCCCCATTTTGAACCTATAGCTCTTCTGCACAACGACCAACATCTGTGGGCCTTTGTAACTCTTTCTTCAATATGATCTTTCCATTACAAGTTTCTGATCCAAGATTACTCCCAGGTATTTTACCTTTTTAGATATGGCAATATTCTTATCCAGGAATCGTGGCACGGTAAAAGGATGAATCTTCCTTTTCCTTGTAACTAGACATATTTCTGTTTTGTCTGGGTTGACATTTAATCCCCTTGGTTGTGCCCAGTTATATGCTATGTTAAGTGCCTCCTCAGCTCTTCTGCATAGTTGGTTTGGATGTGTGCCCCTTAGAAGTATTATACTGTCGTCTGCATAACAGACGACAGTATAAGTCCTTCATTAGTGAGGGCTTTAAGGAGACTGTGTATCGTCGTAAACCATAGGAGAGACGATAAAATGCCCCTGAGGTATACCACGTATTACCTTGTCTCTGATTTTTACGTCATACGACCCACAAATAATCCACCTATTCCTTAGCATATTGTTGATCCAGTTTATCAACGCCCGGTCCACCTGAAACTCGTCTAAGGACTGTATAAGTGTATCGATCTGAACGTTGTTAAAGCGCCCTCAATGTCTATACAAACGGCAAGTGTGTACATTTCTTCACTGAAGGACTCTTCTATGTGGTGCACTACCTCATGTAAAGCTATTTCTACTGATCTTCCTTTAACATATGCGTGTTGCTTGAATTTTAGCTTGTCATCGGCTATCTTACATTTGACCATGTCAATTATTCGCTCCATTGTTTTTAACTGGAAAGAAGTTAGGCTAATAGGTCGATAAGCCTTTGGGATCGTATAACTCGCCTTGCCAGGCTTGGGTATGTAGACCACCTTTGAGTCCTGCCAATTTTTTGGGGTATATGCATGAGTTAGGCATGCAGTGAAAACTTCAACCAGACGAGTTGATACCAGATCCACCTCATTCTGAAGAAGCGCTGGAAATATTCCATCCGGTCCCGCAGCATTGAAAGGAGAGAAGATTTGTATTGCTTCTTTAACCATAGCATCCGTAATAGGTACTTGGTGCATCACATTTTCGGTCTGTAACTGTTCCTCTGTTGGCCCAGCATTACCACTCGAAAAATGAGTTTTCATCAAAAGGCTTACGGTATCATCTATAGTTTCCATCCTTTTACCCGTTTCATCCACCAGTGTTTCGGTTTGGATATGGGTTTTTGAGAGGAACTTTTTTATTTTAGACATGCTGTTAACGCAGTCTGACTGTTCACAAAAAAGCCCCCAGGAGTTACGTTTCGCCAGTATAATGATTTTATACTGGCGAAACGATAATGATGTATTCTTTTAGTCTTCTGTGGTAGTCATCCCAATATACTGATAGCTTTTTACGTCGAGCTCTGTTGTAAAGTCTGCGGACATCCTTGCCAATCGATCGAATTTGCCCTGTCATCCAGGGTTTCTAATAGGCACATTTCCTTTCTCGAAGCGGGCAACTATCTTCGAATGATTTTACAAGAGCCTCCGTAATCCTCCTCACATTGATATCAATGTCTTCTGTACTTGGATAATCGTGTTTAGGCTGGCCCAATCGATATCTAAGTAGATTGCCGAATTTGGTCCAGCCGGTTTTAGCCTTATTACGGAATCTTATTGGGTCAGGCGGTGGCCGTGCAATTTTAAACCTTATATAACGGTGGTCCGAATAGGAGTGTTCATCGGAAACCCTCCACTCATGGATCTCAACAATGAGGTTTTCTGAGCATATCGTTATATCTAATACTTCTTCCCTAATTTTGTTAACAAAGGTCGCCTTGTTCCCTATGTTGACAGTTAGGAGATCGTTAGTATTCAAAAATTCTATAAAGGCTAGTCCTCTTTTATTGGTGTCAGTACTACCCCAAGCAATATGGTGTGAGTTGGCATCACAACCAGCTAGAAACACATTACTTGTATTTTATTAGTGAGTCTTTCCCCTCCTTTCGTTTACTACCTATTACACACTCTTCAAGTAGACCTTTTTGGGAGGCGGTGTTACTTTTTGTCGTTCTCTCTTTTTTTTGATTCTTCGCTCCCTCTTTGTTTTGAGTTTTTGTGCCCCTCTTCATATCCTTATCACCACCTTTGCTGGGAACTTTCTGCAAAATTGATGATGTTATCGGCAATTTGGCGATGTTATCTTCCACTTCACTTTTTGGAATTGTCTCACTCGCTTCTTTCTGTTCACTATTTTCGTTTGCCACTGCAGGCGTTACGTTCGTGTTTGGGCTCGATTTACTGTCCTGCCAATGGGGGTTTTCCAATCTTAAAGAAGATTTTTCAAATCCCGAAAAATGTCATGCCTTTTGTCTTGACAAGGCTATCCCCGGGATACGGGTCTATGCCTACCACCAGGAGAGAACCATCGGGATCATTTTTCCTGTGGAAGACTTCCCACTTCCCCACCTTAAGGTTCGAATCTTGTTTGCCAATGACGCTGAGTATGCACTCTGACGGTACCTTACTTGCCCATCCTCTGACATAGAAATATGTTTTTATAAGTACAGGGATGTCGCTTTTCCTTACCAGTTTCAGCTTTGCGCCGTCCCAAGGTGAGGGGATGCTCTCCACTAGTTTTTCGAGGATATCGACACAGCATTGTGATGCCAGTTTCAGCATCAAAACGCCCCTCTTGGATTGTTGGTCCATCATTAGATTCGAGAACGTGGTTCAATACCTTTATGTAGAACAAATCTTCGAAGATACTCATTTGCTCTTCGGGAATTCTGCCAGACGCACTACTGCTATCAATTATGGCATAGTGTGGTTTGTCCTGGATATGTTTTTTTGGCTATTTGGGAATAAGATGGTGCTTCCTTACTTTTTTTATAGCAACCTCGCTTTTTCATTTAGAATGGGTCTTTTTGTTTGAGTGCCCTCCTTTATGGATGGTTTGGTGGACTTGCTCACCATCTCAGCAACAGGATCAACTTGACCACCTACCATTAACGGATTCTGACTACAAACTCCTTTTTTGGTAGATTGAATAGGTTTCTCCGAAGTGCTGGGTGTCGGTGAGCATTTTTTCTTCTTAATTGATTTCGCATCGCTGTGCTCTTCGGGGGATCTGACTCTTTTAGTAGATGTAGAAGAGTCAGATTCATCCTGTAATGTCTTCTGCCTGTTCATCTTATTCAATTTCCTTCTTTGTGCCCCTGACAGTCTTTTCCGATTTTCAACAATAGTAATATTGTTATCGTTTCTTTTGCCAAAGGCTAGATGTGCTCTTGTATCTGTTTCGACTACGGGATCCGAGGCAGAAGAAGTTACTTGCTCACGATTGTTTGATAACGACGACACGTGACTCGCGAGTAAATCAATGCTTTCTGCCGCTACTGGGTTTATTTTTCCCTGCACCGTAATATCATTTACTTCATCAGGGTTAAGCATAACTTTTGAGGAGAGACCCCCATAGACAGTATTTGCCCGTAATAAGTACGTTGATGTTGGCCTTCCAGACTACTTCCAAAATATCTGTCCTGAGACCGAAGCAACAAATTCAACCCCCACTTTAAGAACAACACACCTTGTGGTTGCGTAGTAGGTAGGTGAATAGGTTCTGCGTTGAAAAAACTATCCGCTCTGCACATCACTAATGATTTTAAATAAATCATTGATACATTTCCAAGATTCTTAAATACAAATTAATTTTTGTTTCGGAAATATGATAAATATACAATAAAAAAATATTCAGATTAAAAAATATTTTTGTTTAGAACAACACTCTTATTTTTTAAAATTTTTGTATGGATACATTTTTATTAAAAATGCTATTATTGTCGAAGGTACCCTTAGTATTTGCACTATAATTATTGGAGTATATGCCCGAACAGGTCGACTTATACGTTAGATTGAAGCTATTAATGTGGGCTACCAATGTTGGAAATATCTCTTTCACCTAGAAACAGTAGTTTAGTAACAGTCATTAAACAAATTGGAAAAAGTCGATTTTTTTCAAAAAAAAAATCCTGGGACAAAAAACATAAAAATAGAAAAAAATCGAAAAAAAATATTATATTTTATTTTTTAACAACATCCGAGCGAAGAAAATAATGCCTATTTGAAAAAAATCTATGGATAAATGTAGGAATTATAGCCCTTTTGGTTGAGGTAAGAAAATTTCAAGAAATCTTTTTTTTTTAATTTCTGTTTAAATAGCGATTTTATTTATATTGTGTACATTTGAGTTTATTTACATGAACAAGTCTCATTAGAAGTATGTAATTGTGAGTTCTTTGTTGACGTTTGTAGATTTCGGAATCGGTTTCTCTAATGAGGAACCAAATATAATCTCCCATTATACTTTCATCCCTGTGCCCTTGGTAACGCCGCTAGATGGACTTCAATTCTTGGTGAAACCTTTCGCCATGTTCGTCACATAGGTTAGGTTAGGTTGAGAAGAGGAGGCGGTGAAATTCCGCCTCATGTCCTTGGACATACACATAAGCCAGTATTCGGCCTGTTGTGCGCTCTAATTGTTATTATTAAGAAAGGTCATTGGAAAGTTATTTTAGGAACTCTGTACTGTCGACATAGTCCTTAATCTTCTTCCAGTCTACGCCCCTAAGTTGGGTCAAGTCGGGTATAGTATCATTTCCTAACAAACGGGATCTATTGTTCGCGAACGCTGGGCAATGGCAGAGGAAATGCTCCAACGTTTCGTCATCCTCCCCGCGTGCCCTACATACGCTGTCATCTACAACTCCTATCCTATGTAGGTGTGCCTGTAAGCATGTGTGTCCTGTAAGGACACCCATGATCTTACTAGTTTCTACCTTGCTCAATCTCAGTAAGGTCTTGGTCTTGTTCTCGTTTGGGTCACCCCACAAGACCATCGTTGTCTTCCCAACGTTTTCACCATTCCATAGCGTGATATGGGCGTTCTTTGCCCATATTTTTAGTTCAAAACGCGTAACCCCGAAGGGTTTTGCGTTCTCTAGTGTTGTTGTTTGCAAGTCTCTGGCTCTAGATGCCAAGGCGTTTGCATTCTCGTTACTCCTTACTCCGCAATGACCAGGCGCCCATATGATGCATATAGTGCCGTGTTCGGAGTAGGCGTTAATTCGCCATTTTACAATCTAAAACTGTCCTCGAATTCACCGTTCTAGACATTATTGCCCTGATAGCCATTTGGCTATCTGTGAAAATATTCACATTTGTTGGTCTTGTGTTAGCCCCAAGTCAGCTCACACATTCTGTAATTGCTCGGACTTCCGCCTGCAGGACTGTGTTATGGTCTGGCAGACGGAAAAAGAGTTCGGTTTCCGGTTCCTCGATATAAAGTCCTAGCCCCGTTCTCTCCCCTAGTTTCGATCCATCTGTATAACAGCAATTTCCAGATGTTGTCTGTACTACGGTTCCATCAATCCAGGATTGTCTGTCTGGTATCATGGTCTCACACTCAGCAACAATTGATCTTTTAGGTATTCTGTCGGATACTGATGATATGTCAGTTAAATCCACCGTCACTACCTCAGCTATCTTTTGATGATATGACTTGTGATCGCTTTCGATCCATTCGCCCATCACTTTGAGCCTCGTCGCCGTGAGGGCAGCTTCATATCTAATCTGTATTTCTATTGGTTGGATATTCAAGATCGTCTCCAATGCCCTACTGGATGTGGTCCTCATTGTCCCGCTTACGCCGAGACAACACATTCGTTGGACCTTTTTTATTGTCATTATGTTGCACTTATTCTTCATTGATGTCCACCACACTACTGATGCGTAAGTCAAAATAGGTCTGATTACGCTCTTGTAGAGCCAGTGTGTCATACTTGGATTAAGGCCCCATTTTGAGCTAATGGCTCTTCTACATAGTGCCCAGCATATGTGAGCTTTGTTCGCTCGTTCTTCTATGTGGCACTTCCAATTTAGTTCCCTGTCCAGGATTACACCTAAGTATTTAACCCTGTTGGATACTGGAATTGTTTTGTTTAGGAAATGTGGGTCATCATATTGACCAATCCTCGTTTTCCTTGTGAACAGACATATCTCTGTCTTTTCTGGGTTTACATTTAGACCTCTCGGTCGAGCCCAGTCATATGCAATTTTTAGAGCCGTTTCGGACCTTCTACAAAGTTGATTAGGATTCTTCCCCCTCAGAAGTATTATAACGTCGTCTGCGTAACAGACTGGTTTAAGTCCTTCATCCGTTAGTATCCTTAGGAGACTATTTATAGTAGTGACCCACAGGAGTGGTGATAATATACCGCCCTGTGCTACTCTGTCTCTTATTTTTATGTCGTGGGACCCGCAATTTATCCAACTATTCCTTAGCATGTGGCTTATCCAGTCTCGGAGAGCCCGGTCCACCTGAAACTGGTCTAAGGATTGGATGAGTGTGTCGGTCTGTACATTATTGAACGCCCCTTCAATGTTAATACATACCGCAAGTGTATACATCTTTCCATTGAAGGCTTCTTCTATATTGTGTACTACATCGTGTAGGGCGGTGTCCACTGATCGCCCTTTAACATAGGCATGTTGTCTAAATTTTAGCATTTCGCCTGATATCTTACTTTTAATCATGTTCGTCACTTACGTTGCCAAGATTCTCGGGGAAAAGGTTTAAATGAGAATGCAAGAAATGAATTTTGAGGGACATATTTACACCTGTTGGAATACATAAAGCTAAAAATAAGTTGGAAGAACACATCCATATGTGTTATATACATAAATATAAAAGAATATATTTCTACCCAATTTTTTCATAATTTTTTAACAAATCATTAATCATTGTTTCATATTGCGGGCTTTTATTGAATCCAAGGAAATTTGAAACTACAGGCTTAAACGACTGCAATTTCATCCGACGTAAATATGATTCGAAATTCACATCTTTAATCAGTTTCCTTCCTCTCCATTCCTTTAAATTGTATGTTTGATTAAGTTCCTCGAACAATCCGGGAATGTCCTTGCAAAAGCATCTGTTATCCACAGTTGTATAAAATTGTTTGTAAGGTATATAACGGACTCTATAATATGATATGTTAACATCTGGGGCCAAAATATTGTACTGTTTCATTCCAGATGCAAGTAGTTCTGCCTTATCCTTGGTCAGTTCCACATCTCTCACTAGATCAATCAGTTGAACTTACTTAGACAAAAACAGCAGTCCGTATCGTGAATGAAAGGTTGTCTCCAAATCATTAACATTCCAAATTGCACGTGATGTCTAAAATTAAAACGTTTTATTCCACAAAACATTGTAATACATTAATTGTAAAGTACTTACCGCATGCTCCCACTAGTCCATCGAGTGAGATTTACATGGCACGAATTACACAAAATACTAGGTATCCACGGTTTGTTCATATTTTTAACTCGTGTACCAAAATATTGCACATATATTTCTTCTATTATTTTACTAAACGCACTTAAATTTTTTTAATTACATATTTTCCGCAGATGTAGCAGAAATTGTCGGGATCATTTACACATTGAAAAGTTCTTTGCCTTTTACTCATACTTCGAAATATAACTTTGTAATATTTTTCAGAAAATCGACTTATCTCTTTAAGGCGCTGAATTACACTAACTTATTAATAAAAAATTTTATTCATAAATTCCGGGATTAAGGTTCATAAGTTGCAGTACCTGTACCTGACATATAGTTTGCTTCGAAAGTAGACACCCAATATTTTCAAGACTGTCGCGTACTACTTTGTATTGCGTACATATAATTTTACTACCTGTATATACGACTGGGATGTTCATGCCCCTAAAAGGCGTAACAGAATAGAAACCTCATAAATAAAAAAACACAAATATTGTTGAATGACCCTCTATCTGAGCGGATCTCATCCAATATAGCTCTCACATTACATATCATGTTTTATGGAGGGTTACGAACGGCCATAAAACCTCGTCCTCTCTATAATTTTATAAATTTATTAATGTGAAAGCGATATTTGCAGCATATACAGCCGTCATAATTCCCTTTAATTTGAGGCATAACACGGCTCAATCAGGCTTATACTTGAAAAATGATCCAAATACTGAATGTACTTTCCATGAGAGGTGGAAATTAAAAAAAAATTTACCATAAAGAATTTTTTTCGTGTTTGTGACACCTAATTGCACATCCCTTGGACAAAAATTTGTTGCATAGTGTTATTAAATGCCAAAGTTCGACCGTTCCAATAAAACAAGAAATTTGAAAAAATTATCAGTACTTTTTTATAGCCGATTCAAATTTAAAATGGCCCACTGAAAAAAATTCTCAATTGCCGGCCTGTCATGGTAGTCATATTAATGATATTGTGTTCCATTATTAAATGATAAAGTTGAACCTTTCCAATATAAAGAAAAATTTCAAAAAATTATGAGTACTTTTTTTGGTATTTGTCAGGAAGCCAGCTTTTTTGGTAATGAAATTTGGTGGACATGCCGGCGTATGCCTAAATAGTATTAATCTAAAATATGACTGCATTCTGGTGACCACAACTGCAGTTGTATGCATTTTAGTTTTGCCGATTTTAATAAATATGCACCTATTCTCCGCCTAATATGTCAAATTTGGTGAATTTTTATGGCCTTTTCAATGGTGATAATCATTTTTTTCAGAAACACCACTACTTGGTAGATAAGTTGGCGTTACCCGGGGTACACTACGTGGAAGCGATCTACCATCCATGCCCAAATGCCCAAATCACCTCGAAGAGATGACTCTTCTTTCTGATGATGGACAGGATATCACAGCGATTCCTGTTCACATCAAGGAGATAGTGTCATAGCCAGGGGAAGACCAGGCGTTGGAGAAACCAAACGGCCCAGAAGATACCACATAAGTTCGACAAGATGCCGTGGAAGAATTACCTGAAGTCCCAACAAAGGAGGAGAAGGCCAAAATCGGAACTAGGGGTTATGAGCTATATCTCATAAATATGTCGCAGAGGGACCCCCCGCTCCTTACAGGAAAGAAGCGGAATGTCATGGGTTAGGTTAGGTTAGGGTGGCAGCCGTATTTTTTTCTGTTTATACAAGCTCACATAGACCTGTTTAGGTCCCTAGTGATACCACGGGCTGAAATGCCCCTCATCGAAACCAACGTGTTTGATACACAAATTTATCGATAGTACGAATATCAGTACTGGAAAGATCTGTTATGCTGCCTAGAAAGGCCGACCCCAGTATGTCCCGTCGTCGTTTACTCAGAGCGGGGCAGTCGCATAGCAAGTGCTCAATGCTCTCCACTTCTTCCTCATCTCCAAAGCTTCTGCAGAAGTCATTAGAGTCAATACCCATTATTTTGACGTGTTCGCCGATCAAGCAGTGTCCCGTCAGAACTGATACTAACGTAGACAATCTTTGCCTCTCTAGTGCGAGGAGATATTTTGATCTTCTCAGGTCATACCTTGGCCAGATTTGTCTAGCTACCCTGCAGGTGCCGATTTCTGTCCATCTTTCGTTGGACTGCCTGATTGCCTCTTGCCTAAGCCAAAGCTTGCACGTGGATAGTGGCGCACCAATATATGCAAATTCTTCGAGAATTTGTAATGTCGTCCCTTTCCTAGAAAGTTCATCCCATATTGCCATTATTTCGGCTTGATAGACACTGCGGGTATCTGGTAGTCTGTGAGCTATATCCAAACTAAGCTCTGCACAGTGTACTCCGAAGCCAACCTTTTCATCAAGCTTCGAACCATCCGTGTAAAAGTGGAGATGGCTTCTATTACCTGGTATTCTCCCAAAACATTCATCTCTGGCGGGAATCATAGTGATGTAATTTCTCTCGATGGTGTACACAGTTGGTATAAAGTCCACTCGGTCGGTTACCATAGCACTACACTTTGATATCCTCATGTGACCGTAGTTTTTGTACCTCCACATTGATAGGCAGTTTTATCTTATTGCCGCTTTGGTTGCAACATCTCTCGCCACAATATTAATCGGCAGTATATGGAGTAGGGCTTGTAGAGACTCGGTCGCTGTAGTCCTTAAGGCTCCGCTTATGCTCAGGCAGGCAGTTCTCTGAACCTTTGTTAGTAGGTTGGTAATGGTTAGTTTGTCAGTTGCCGTTCACCATACCACAATACCGTATAACAGTATTGGACGAACTACTGCTATATATATCCAGTGGACGATTTTAGGAGAGAGTCCCCACAGCGACCCTACAGCCTTTTTGCAGGAATATAAGGCGACGTTGGCCTTCCTTACACGTTCCAATGCGTTAAGTCTAAATAACATTTTCCTATCTAGAATTATTCCTAAAAATTTTGCACTTTCAGAAAAGACTAGATCTGTTCCATTTATCCGAGGTGGAGGGTCCACATGTGGGACATTGTTCATCCTAGTAAAGAGAACCAATTCTGTCTTGTTTGGGTTTACGTCCTGCTTGTATACATTCAAGACTATAGTCTCGATGACATATTGTAGGGTTTCACTTGCACGTTGTATATGGGAGGTGGATTCAGCGTTAAGGATCAAATTGACCTGCCGCTTTTTTCCATCCGCCTCACCCACCTTGCTGATTCTCCAATGATGGGCGGGCAGACCAGGATTGGAATCTTTTATTATTTCTAATATGTCAGCTGGGTTGGAGGGCTCTTCTGTAATGGCTCTGTGATGACTCTGTGATGACTCTAGGGTGACTAGGGATGTTGTTTTTTCGACAACATCCAACTGGGCACCCGTCCACACCTCACCCGCTCAACTCAGAGCAGCCTTATACAGGTCTACTGATCTGACAACACCGAAATATAAGAGCTTTGCTCTCCCCTGATGCCATCCTGCATCGTTGCAGATTGGCATTTCTCTGTGGACATCGAGGTAATGAGCCATAATGGCTGATTTCACATGGCTCCATTTGTCCTTGAGGATGGATCCATCCTCACTACTTCTGTCTACAACGGCCATCACTAGACTCTCCTTCGCCACTTCATTGAAGGGCTTGGAGAGTATCCTGTTGATTGCGACATTGGGGCCTCTTGCCTTTTCAAAGGCAGGGGTTCATCAGGTGATCTGATTCTTTTGACTTTATTAGTCGTTAAGCTGAATTTGTGGCTCTTTCAGCCGGCGACATGTCATAAAAAGTCATAGGCAGACGGTAGCTAAGTTCTAACGAACTTATGGCCCCATCGAAACGAAATTTTAGGACCTACCGCCCCAAGAATAGTAGTTAGTTGAAAAGTTGTTGGAGGAGGATTGTCAATTGTGCAAGAAAATTGTGCAAAATACCTTAATTCCAAAATTGAGCTTATATGGGCGCCCATTTTTGGACCAATCACGTAGACTGCCACCAGATACATATACATAAAATTATAGAACTATCGCTAACAAATTGTGCAAGATATCTCAATTTAAAAATTTGGCTTATATAGGCGGGATCACGCCCATTGGTTCGATACCGCCATTTTTGGACCAATCACGTAGACTGACACCAAATACATATACACCAAATTACAGCACTCTCGCTAACAAATTGTGCAAGATACGAGTATATCAATTTAAAAATTTGGTTTATATGGGCTGGGCCACGCCCACATAATATATCGAAAAATCAAGTAACTCATTTTTACAACCCCCCACACATGTACATTCTGTGAAAATTTTCAGAGGATCGGTCCAGCCGTTTAGACGTCTATACGGTACAAACAAACAAAAGCAAACAAAAACACATTATCTTTTATATATATATATAGATAGAGGTGAGTCACTGTTTACACATGTAGCTACTAACCATCTTACTGCCCAGTCCACGGTGTGGAGTGTTGCACCGTCAAAAAGCAGACTTCAGAACCAAACCTCAATGAAAGTGTACATTCTTAATGCACTACCAAATGACTGCACAATAATGTAGGTATGGGTTTTACTCACCGCACGATTTTTGTTCGATTATGCGCATGCAAAATTAGCAGAGGGTGCAGGGGGAATTTTTAAAATGTAGCAACATGATGAGATGACGTTATTTTTCAGAAAATAAATTACCATTAGAATCTGTTATTTGGAAATACACCTACGTTCAGGACAAAGGATGGGAAGAATTTATAGATGTAACATAAACGAACTGTAGAAATGATTTTGTAAGGGAATGGAGTATGTAAGGACTGTCCCTTTTCCATAGCATAGCAAAATAACTCTCGAACTGAGCTTTGAGAAGGGGAAATAAATCCTAGGAGGACTAAATGCGATTTATTCAATGCGAATAGGGAATCCAAACTCTCCTCCATATCAAAGGGTTATTGTACGATCAATTATGTGAATGAAATTGCGGATGAAGTAACAGATATTGTAATAGAATATTTTGAACTACCTTGCACGATGACTTATCCAGGCAAGAGGCAGCACCCTAAATGGTGGACCACAGAATTATAGAATCAGAGGTTAACCGTGAAGAAACTGTTTGATAGAGCAAAAATCTCAAGAGATCCGGAAGATTAGCAATAATATATATAAAGTGCAGTACAATAAGTACAAGGGAGATATAAAATGAGCGAAAAGGGGCTCATGGATATCCTTCTGTGTGTCCACAAACTCCGTAAATGATTAAACTATAGGCATTTACTTTGCACTCAGTGGACGGTACAGAGCTACACAGAAAGAAAAAATTGAGTAATCCGTACTTGAATCAAGCCGTAGCGGTGTCAAAAGTACGTTAAGTACGGATTTTCTTAAACCAAGTTAAAAATACTTGAATCAAGTACGGATTTTTAAGCCCTGAATTCTTAATCTTAGCGCTTATTAAGCCTGATTAGGCTTGATTTTAAGCCGAAAAATTCTTATTTCAAGCATAAAGCGATTGATTTAAGAATTTTATCAGATTAATTTGAGTGCGAAACGGGCTTCAATGAAGAAATTTTTGATTGAATTCAGCCTGTCCAATACTTGATTTAAGCCTGATAATACTTGATTTAAGCCTGATCAGCTCTTGATTTAATCCTAACCAATACTTGATTTAGGCCAGATCAGTTCTTGATTTAAACCTATATGTATACCATTTATATTAATTATACCATTTTTGCCACTGTATTGCAAAGAATGCAATTTTTTAAAATGGTATGTCAAAATACATTTGCTTGACAGCAAAAGTAAAAGTTTGCTGCATTTATTCGATTTAAATATGAAACATATAAGGAACATATAATGTATTTGCAACCACTGCTTGAACGAGAAACGAATTGGTTATGGTCGCGCACAAATGTTTATACATATACATCTCGACAATTTATATGCATGTGTGTTTGATGTTGCGTCAGCCAAAATCAACCACTTGCATGAGAGTGGTTGTGAGGGTAATTTTATTGTGCTCTATAATGGTTCTGTCTCTCAGAGATTAAAGTAAGCTTTTTTTCTTACTTTAAGCCATATTAGGCTTAATTTTCCTTTTCAAGCAATGTTTACTTGATTTCAAGCATTAAATGCTTATTGTTAGCCTTCCAGCGCTTGATTTTTCAATTTAAGCCGATTTATACTTGTTTTAAGTAAAACTTAGTACGAACGTACTTAAATTTTTAAGTACGATTTCGGCTTAAATTGAGAATTTTTTACTTGAATTTAGTATGGCATTTTTCTTTCTGTGTAGGTTTTTTTAAAAGGCTAAATACCTAGGGGTATTCCTTATAAAAACGGTATATTAACATACTATTTAAGGTTTTTAGCCACCACGTTAACCAACCTTGGGGTATTCCTCGACACCAAACTGTACTGGAAGAGGGGCTAAAGAAAGGCCTCACCGATGTGCAGGAACTCAATAGGCAAGAACTGGGGATGAGGCCACACATACTATATTGGATCTGCAGATCAGTGGTCCGACCAGTTCTGACCTATGGATGCACCGTATGGTGGGCCGCAATTTGCACGGATAGTTATCGTAAGATATAAACTAAGGCCCAAAGGTGTGACTTGATAGGCATTACTGGTGCCACAAGCAGCACGCCGAAAGTAGCTCTGGACATCATCCTGCATCTACTACCCATCGAGAAGTATGTGATGGGAGTAGCGGCAAGGAGCCTGCTTCGACTTTCAGAGTCAGCTCTGATCAGGTCACGGCAGTATGGTCATACGTGGATTCTGAAGGAAAGTTTGTTTGACCAACACAGAGATTCCAGTTGAATCTCTGATTTCATGGCCACAAGATTGGTCTTTGATAAGATATCCCAAGGGAATCCTAGAATGATTCGAGAAACTGCATGAGCAGTGCGCAGTATTTACCGACGGATCGAAAATGGATATAGGCAGCACAGGAGCAGGTGTATACATAGAGACAACAAACTTCAGAAGATGTTCCAAACTTCCGAATGAATGCAGTGTGTTTCAAGCGGAGATTCTAGCCATCCAAAAGGAAGCAAAATCGATCACAGACGACATTATTGAAAAGGTGCAAATGTAACGATATATGTCGATAGTCAGGCGGTACTAAGACAGTCTGAAATCACTGAGTTAAATCGAGGCTTGTCTTGGATTGTAGGCAAGCCCTGTTTTTTCTACCCGTTTTTGTTAAACACTGGCTGACAAACAAAGCAAAGGCGTAAATAATAAAAAAGATTTGTGCTTTTGCAATGCAAAACAGAAATGTTGGGCAAGCCCTGTTTTTATACCCTACACCACACTGTGGTACAGGGTATTATAAGTTTGTTTCACGGCAGATGTTTGTAACACCTGAAAATAACACAGCTAGACCCACCTTAAAGTATACCGATCGACTCAGAATCACTAGCTGAGTCGATTTAATAGAAGCTGTATTTTACATCCAATCGTTTTTAAATTTAGATTGGTAGAGTTTCTTGATCCATGAACCAACATTGCCGAATTTGAAGAAAATCGGTTAAGATTTAGCTATAGCTCCCATATATATGCTTCGTCCGATTTGGCCCTTTAGTCCTATAGAAGCTGTATTTTACATCCGATCGTTTTCAAATTTAAAATGGTAGAGTTTCTTAATCCATGAACCAACATTGCCGAATTTGAAGAAAATCGGTTAAGATTTAGCTATAGCTCCCATATATATGCTTCGTCCGATTTGGCCCTTTAGTCCTATAGAAGCTGTATTTTACATCCGATCGTTTTGAAATTTAAAATGGTAGAGTTTCTTATTCCATGAACCAACATTGCCGAATTTGAAGAAAATCGGTTAAGATTTAGCTATAGCTCCCATATATATGCTTCGTCCGATTTTGCTCTTTAGTCCTGTAGAAGCTGTATTTTACATCCAATCATTTTGAAATTTAGAATGGTAGAGTTTCTTGATCCATGAACCAACACTACCGAATTTGAAGAAAATCGGTTAAGATTTAGCTATAGCTCCCATATATATGTTTCGTCCGATTTGGCCATTTAGTCCTATAAAAGCTGTATTTTACATCCAATCGTTTTGAAATTTAGAATGGTAGAGTTTCTTGATCCATGACCCAACATTGCCGAATTTAAAGAAAATCGGTTAAGATTTAGCTATAGCTCCCATATATATGTTTCGTCCGATTTTGCTCTTTAGTCCTGTAGAAGCTGTATTTTAAATCCAATCATTTTGAAATTTAGAATGGTAGAGTTTCTTGATCCATGAACCAACACTACCGAATTTAAAGAAAATCGGTTAGGATTTAGCTATAGCTCCCATATATATGTTTCGTCCGATTTTGCTCTTTGTCCTGAAGAAGCTGTATTTTACATCATTTTGAAATTTAGAATGGTAGAGTTTCTTGATCCATGAAGCAACACTACCGAATTTGAAGAAAATCAGTTAAGATTTAGCTATAGCTCCCATATATATGTTTCGTCCGATTTGGCCCTTTAGTTCTATAGAAGCTAAGAATGGTAGAGTTTCTTGATTCATGACAACATTGCCGAATTTGAAGAAAATCGGTAAAGATTTAGCTATAGCTCCCATATATATGTTTCATCCGATTTGGCTCTTTAGATCCAATCGTTTTTATACCCTACACCACACTGTGGTACAGGGTATTATTTAAGTATAAAATGTCCCAAAAGTAAATTTATGTAAACAATTAATACATGAATTACAAAATTTATATATCAGAGTTATTCAATATTATGAGAGTGGTGTAGGGTATTATATAGTCGGCACCGCCCGACTTTAGCCTTTCCTTACTGGTTTCTACCCGTTTTTGTTGAACACTGGCTGGCAAACACAGCAAAGGCGTAAATAATAAAAAAAGATTTGTGCTTTTGCAATGCACAACAGAAATGTTGGGATGTGATGATAGCGTTGAGTGTGACGTATGCAAAAAAGTCTCCATTCACAAAGCTGAACAAGGTGGAAATGGAGGAACTATGGGATGATGACTCTTTCGTTTAAATGTCATTTTTGTGTGCCGGAGATGAGAGGGACTAAGCAAACAATGAGCTTTATGTCATCTGAGTATGATGATATATTGATAGGTGTCAAGAAGAACACAAAAACTATAATCGGCAGTATATGGAGTAGGGCTTGTAGAGACTCGGTCGCTGTAGTCCTTAAGACTCCGCTTATGCTCAGGCAGGCTGTTATCTGAACCTCTGTTAGTAGGTTGGTGATGGTTTGTTTGTCAGTTGCCGTCCACCATACCACAATGCCGTATAACAGTATAGGACGAACTACTACTATATATATCTAGTGGACGATTATAGGAGAGGCCCCACCGCGACCCTACAGCCTTCCTGCAGGAATATAAGGCGACGTTGGCCTTCCTTACACGTTCCAATACGTTAAGTCTAAAATAACAGTTTTCTATCTAGAATTATTCCTAAAAATTTTTCACTTTCAGAAAAGACTAGATCTGTTCCATTTATCCGAGGTGGAGGGTCCACATGTGGGACATTGTTCATCCTAGTAAAGAGAACCAATTCTGTCTTGTTTGGGTTTACGTCCTGCTTGTATACATTCAAGACTATAGTCTCGATGACATATTGTAGGGTTTCACTTGCACGTTGTATATGGGAGGTGGATTCAGCGTTAAGGATCAAATTGACCTGCCGCTTTTTTCCATCCGCCTCACCCACCTTGCTGATTCTCCAATGATGGGCGGGCAGACCAGGATTGGAATCTTTTATTATTTCTAATATGTCAGCTGGGTTGGAGGGCTCTTCTGTAATGGCTCTGTGATGACTCTGTGATGACTCTAGGGTGACTAGGGATGTTGTTTTTTCGACAACATCCAACTGGGCACCCGTCCACACCTCACCCGCTCAACTCAGAGCAGCCTTATACAGGTCTACTGATCTGACAACACCGAAATATAAGAGCTTTGCTCTCCCCTGATGCCATCCTGCATCGTTGCAGATTGGCATTTCTCTGTGGACATCGAGGTAATGAGCCATAATGGCTGATTTCACATGGCTCCATTTGTCCTTGAGGATGGATCCATCCTCACTACTTCTGTCTACAACGGCCATCACTAGACTCTCCTTCGCCACTTCATTGAAGGGCTTGGAGAGTATCCTGTTGATTGCGACATTGGGGCCTCTTGCCTTTTCAAAGGCAGGGGTTCATCAGGTGATCTGATTCTTTTGACTTTATTAGTCGTTAAGCTGAATTTGTGGCTCTTTCAGCCGGCGACATGTCATAAAAAGTCATAGGCAGACGGTAGCTAAGTTCTAACGAACTTATGGCCCCATCGAAACGAAATTTTAGGACCTACCGCCCCAAGAATAGTAGTTAGTTGAAAAGTTGTTGGAGGAGGATTGTCAATTGTGCAAGAAAATTGTGCAAAATACCTTAATTCCAAAATTGAGCTTATATGGGCGCCCATTTTTGGACCAATCACGTAGACTGCCACCAGATACATATACATAAAATTATAGAACTATCGCTAACAAATTGTGCAAGATATCTCAATTTAAAAATTTGGCTTATATAGGCGGGATCACGCCCATTGGTTCGATACCGCCATTTTTGGACCAATCACGTAGACTGACACCAAATACATATACACCAAATTACAGCACTCTCGCAAACAAATTGTGCAAGATACGAGTATATCAATTTAAAAATTTGGTTTATATGGGCTGGGCCACGCCCACATAATATATCGAAAAATCAAGTAACTCATTTTTACAACCCCCCACACATGTACATTCTGTGAAAATTTTCAGAGGGTCGGTCCAGCCGTTTAGACGTCTATACGGTACAAACAAACAAAAGCAAACAAAAACACATTATCTTTTATATATATATATAGATAGAGGTGAGTCACTGTTTACACATGTAGCTACTAACCATCTTACTGCCCAGTCCACGGTGTGGAGTGTTGCACCGTCAAAAAGCAGACTTCAGAACCAAACCTCAATGAAAGTGTACATTCTTAATGCACTACCAAATGACTGCACAATAATGTAGGTATGGGTTTTACTCACCGCACGATTTTTGTTCGATTATGCGCATGCAAAATTAGCAGAGGGTGCAGAAGGAATTTTTAAAATGTAGCAACATGATGAGATGACGTTATTTTTCAGAAAATAAATTACCATTAGAATCTGTTATTTGGAAATACACCTACGTTCAGGACAAAGGATGGGAAGAATTTATAGATGTAACATAAACGAACTGTAGAAATGATTTTGTAAGGGAATGGAGTATGTAAGGACTGTCCCTTTTCCATAGCATAGCAAAATATCTCTCGAACTGAGCTTTGAGAAGGGGAAATAAATCCCAACAGGAATCCTAGGAGGACTAAATGCGATTTATTCAATGCGAATAGGGAATCCAAACTCTCCTCCATATCAAAGGGTTATTGTACGATCAATTATGTGAATGAAATTGCGGATGAAGTAACAGATATTGTAATAGAATATTTTGAACTACCTTGCACGATGACTTATCCAGGCAAGAGGCAGCACCCTAAATGGTGGACCACAGAATTATAGAATCAGAGGTTAACCGTGAAGAAACTGTTTGATAGAGCAAAAATCTCAAGAGATCCGGAAGATTAGCAATAATATATATAAAGTGCAGTACAATAAGTACAAGGGAGATATAAAATGAGCGAAAAGGGGCTCATGGATATCCTTCTGTGTGTCCACAAACTCCGTAAATGATTAAACTATAGGCATTTACTTTGCACTCAGTCGACGGTACAGAGCTACACAGAAAGAAAAAATTTAGTAATCCGTACTTGAATCAAGCCGTAGCGGTGTCAAAAGTACGTTAAGTACGGATTTTCTTAAACCAAGTTAAAAATACTTGAATCAAGTACGGATTTTTAAGCCCTGAATTCTTAATCTTAGCGCTTATTAAGCCTGATTAGGCTTGATTTTAAGCCGAAAAATTCTTATTTCAAGCATAAAGCGATTGATTTAAGAATTTTATCAGATTAATTTGAGTGCGAAACGTGCTTCAATGAAGAAATTTTTGCTTGAATTCAGCCTGTCCAATACTTGATTTAAGCCTGATAATACTTGATTTAAGCCTGATCAGTTCTTGATTTAATCCTAACCAATACTTGATTTAGGCCAGATCAGTTCTTGATTTAAACCTATATGTATACCATTTATATTAATTATACCATTTTTGCCACTGTATTGCAAAGAATGCAGTTTTTTAAAATGGTATGTCAAAATACATTTGCTTGACAGCAAAAGTAAAAGTTTGCTGCATTTATTCGATTTAAATATGAAACATATAAGGAACATATAATGTATTTGCAACCACTGCTTGAACGAGAAACGAATTGGTTATGGTCGCGCACAAATGTTTATACATATACATCTCGACAATTTATATGCATGTGTGTTTGATGTTGCGTCAGCCAAAATCAACCACTTGCATGAGAGTGGTTGTGAGGGTAATTTTATTGTGCTCTATAATGGTTCTGTCTCTCAGAGATTAAAGTAAGCTTTTTTTCTTACTTTAAGCCATATTAGGCTTAATTTTCCTTTTCAAGCAATGTTTACTTGATTTCAAGCATTAAATGCTTATTGTTAGCCTTCCAGCGCTTGATTTTTCAATTTAAGCCGATTTAAACTTGTTTTAAGTAAAACTTAGTACGAACGTACTTAAATTTTTAAGTACGATTTCGGCTTAAATTGAGAATTTTTTACTTGAATTTAGTATGGCATTTTTCTTTCTGTGTAGGTTTTTTTAAAAGGCTAAATACCTAGGGGTATTCCTTATAAAAACGGTATATTAACATACTATTTAAGGTTTTTAGCCACCACGTTAACCAACCTTGGGGTATTCCTCGACACCAAACTGTACTGGAAGAGGGGCTAAAGAAAGGCCTCACCGATGTGCAGGAACTCAATAGGTAAGAACTGGGGATGAGGCCACACATACTATATTGGATCTGCAGATCAGTGGTCCGACCAGTTCTGATCTATGGATGCACCGTATGGTGGGCCGCAATTTGCACGGATAGTTATCGTAAGATATAAACTAAGGCCCAAAGGTGTGACTTGATAGGCATTACTGGTGCCACAAGCAGCACGCCGAAAGTAGCTCTGGACATCATCCTGCATCTACTACCCATCGAGAAGTATGTGATGGGAGTAGCGGCAAGGAGCCTGCTTCGACTTTCAGAGTCAGCTCTGATCAGGTCACGGCAGTATGGTCATACGTGGATTCTGAAGGAAAGTTTGTTTGACCAACGCAGAGATTCCAGTTGAATCTCTGATTTCATGGTCACAAGATTGGTCTTTGATAAGATATCCCAAGGGAATCCTAGAATGATTCGAGAAACTGCATGAGCAGTGCGCAGTATTTACCGACGGATCGAAAATGGATATAGGCAGCACAGGAGCAGGTGTATACATAGAGACAACAAACTTCAGAAGATGTTCCAAACTTCCGAATGAATGCAGTGTGTTTCAAGCGGAGATTCTAGCCATCCAAAAGGAAGCAAAATCGATCACAGACGACATTATTGAAAAGGTGCAAATGTAACGATATATGTCGATAGTCAGGCGGTACTAAGACAGTCTGAAATCACTGAGTTAAATCGAGGCTTGTCTTGGATTGTAGGCAAGCCCTGTTTTTTCTACCCGTTTTTGTTAAACACTGGCTGACAAACAAAGCAAAGGCGTAAATAATAAAAAAGATTTGTGCTTTTGCAATGCAAAACAGAAATGTTGGGCAAGCCCTGTTTTTATACCCTACACCACACTGTGGTACAGGGTATTATAAGTTTGTTTCACGGATGTTTGTAACACCTGAAAATAACACAGCTAGACCCACCTTAAAGTATACCGATCGACTCAGAATCACTAGCTGAGTCGATTTAACGATGTCCGTCCGTCCGTCCGTCCGTCTGTCCATGTAAAGTTGTTCGTCGACTACAGGTCGCAATTTCACTCCGATCGTTCTGAAATTTTGCAGTTTAGAGTATTTCACAGCTGTTAAGATCGCTATTGAATTTGGTTGAAATCGGTTCAGATTAAGATATAGCTCCCATATATATCTTTCGTCCGATTTGGCCCTTTAGTCCTATAGAAGCTGTATTTTACATCCAATCGTTTTTAAATTTAGAATGGTAGAGTTTCTTGATCCATGAACCAACATTGCCGAATTTGAAGAAAATCGGTTAAGATTTAGCTATAGCTCCCATATATATGTTTCGTCCGAATTTGAAGAAAATCGGTAAAGATTTAGCTATAGCTCCCATATATATGTTTCATCCGATTTGGCTCTTTAGATCCAATCGTTTTTATACCCTACACCACACTGTGGTACAGGGTATTATTTAAGTATAAAATGTCCCAAAAGTAAATTTATGTAAACAATTAATACATGAATTACAAAATTTATATATCAGAGTTATTCAATATTACGAGAGTGGTGTAGGGTATTATATAGTCGGCACCGCCCGACTTTAGCCTTTCCTTACTGGTTTCTACCCGTTTTTGTTGAACACTGGCTGGCAAACACAGCAAAGGCGTAAATAATAAAAAAAGATTTGTGCTTTTGCAATGCACAACAGAAATGTTGGGATGTGATGATAGCGTTAAGTGTGACGTATGCAAAAAAGTCTCCATTCACAAAGCTGAACAAGGTGGAAATGGAGGAACTATGGGATGATGACTCTTTCGTTTAAATGTCATTTTTGTGTGCCGGAGATGAGAGGGACTAAGCAAACAATGAGCTTTATGTCATCTGAGTATGATGATATATTCATAGGTGTCAAGAAGAACACAAAAACTATAAAGGCCTTGCACATAGAGAATAAATACTTGAGATACGACGTTAAGAAGCTGCAGTCAACAGTAATGTTTCTAAATGAAACATAAATGGTGTGAATGTTGATAATAACACCAAAGCCATTGACGGTGTTTATACAATTAGATAAAGAATTGGAGCGGATTATAGTGAGGATGAGGTGGAGGAAGCGTAGTTTGTGAACGTAATCAACAATCATCCAAGCCGAAATCGATTGTAGTGAATTTTACGAATATGAAGAGCAAGGCAAAACTTATGAAGGAGAAGTAGAAGTTGCTAGAGAATGATGCGACAAAAACAATGTTTGTAAATGATTTTCTCCGCAAAGATGCAATGGAAGTATTCAACAATGCAAAATCATTGAAATCCGTTGGATACAAATTTGTATATACGGCTGGTGGTAAAGTTTTTGCAAAGAATGAAAATAAATCAAGGCAATTACGATTGAAGACGATGGAAGATGTTGATGATCTTTTAGCAAAATCGGTCACTAAAGGTAAAGAAAAGCGAGCCATTATACGAGTGGGAGATAGTGATGAAGATTGTGAAGATGATGATGGCGGATTTTTATCTCCAAATTAAATCTATAGTTCTTCAATGATGAATTATTGTACTTATTTAAATCTATTTTGCAAAATAAGTATTATGAATTCAATCTATTTGTACGATGTAAATATATATTATAACTTTTATATTCGAAATCAAAATAATATTTGTTTTTAATATAATTTCTGTAAACGTTAGAAGTGTTTCCTCTTTAAGTAAGTTTAACATGTTTAAAAACGAAATAAGCAAATTTAGTAAATTGCCGGATCTTGTAGAGGTTTAAGAGACGTGATTCAACAATCAATACTCAAACATTTATCATATCGACGGCTATATAGCGCTTCATTGTGAGTGAAAAGACGGTTTTGGTGGAACATAGATTTTTCTTAATTCGAACCTAAAGTATAGAACTATATTAAGTTGAAGTGAAGATAATATTCATGTTGTCGCTGTAGTGTTGCCAGATGTTATTCCTAATTATGGCAGACTGTTGTTGTAAATTCGTGCTATCGATCTCATCGGTGTAATGAGATAAGGAAAATCTTTTGTAAGGAAATTCGGAATAGTTCCACAGGAAATTGGTGATAGAACAATTATGCTGCTGGGAGATATGAATATTGACCTAAGAAGACGTAGTAAATAGCAAACAAGTAATATGATAGAACTTTTAAATGAATATGACTTGCACTCATGTCACAATCCTACAACAAGGAAATATATGCTTAGACTGGGTTTTAGCAATAATAACGATAATATTATTTTACACTGCATTGAAAATTTTTTTTCGGACCACAATATACTAAGTTGCTGCATAAATGTATGTATAAAATCGAATGAAAATACATCCCATTACATAAAAAATTATAAGTAATACTGATGTCTCTGGTTAGGTTAGGTTACGGATGTCTCCGAGTTATAGGAACGTTTTGTACATACATTATCGTCGGCCGCATCACAAAGCACAGAAATCGACATTAGTCATATTGATAAACGCTAGAACATAGCGCCATGGGCAAACGAAACCCTCAGTTCTTTAATAGAATATAGGAAAAGTCTGCTCAGAATTAGACGCAAAGACAAAAATAACCCACATATTCAAAAACGACTAGCAATATCATAAAATATTGTAATAAAAAGTTAATGGATGATTATTATGTAAATAACTTGAAAAATTGTGATGGTGATGTGAGGAAGACATGGCAGTTACTTAATGATGTCGACAAAGCAAATATTTTAAATACTCACTTTGTAGAACCTGTGTTTGTAGAGCATTGAAAGTCAATATTCAATCTTATCACGACGATAATGTGAAAATGTTTGGTACTCTGATAGCAGAAGGAAGCACTTTTTATCTTAGATAGATAAACAAGGGTGAAGTGGAGGAAATAATGAATAATTTGGAGTTAAGGAATAGGGCTCTGATAATATTACCCCCAAAATGTTGTTAGCGAGTTAATCTTTTGAAGGTGATATTTTGCATAAAATATTTAATAACATAATTATATCTTCAAGGATCCAGTGTGCTAAAGATTCATAAAGATATACTAATACCAAAACACTCGTGTTCCAGCGATGCGAATGATTTCAGACCAGTGGCAGTTTTATCAGTTATAGATAAAATCTTCGAAAAACTTTTTCATGCACAGATGGCTAAATACATGGATGAGAACAATATTCTATATGAGAATCAATTTAAAAAAAAAAAGGTTCGGGAACGGATATAGCGATTGCAAATGTTATTGAATAAGTTTGCCAAGGAATTGATTCAGAGTTTTGAGGGGGGTAACGTTAACTCGCCCAAAAAGTTAAATTTTTGTGATTTTTTTTGTAACGACGCAATAGTATAGCATAACTTTCGAAGTATATTGTGTAAAAATTTCATGAAGAAATATTAAAAAATATGGCGACGCCAGCAAATATTCTGAAGTTTCTCAGAAAATAGTTGAATTTCGGGGTTATCATATCTCGGTGATAAATTATATAAAATCAAAAAACCTAAATTATGTCGTTAGGTAATCGTTTTCCCCAGGTAACGCTGGGAGGGTTTTTCGAAATTTGTATTTCTAAATTTTTTCGAACACTTTGAAGTGAATAATGCGATTTTCGCAAAAAAATCGCCTAATTTGTTATTGTAAAATAAAAATATTAACAAATTGAAAAATCTCACCAACGTTACCTCGTAAATTATGTACAGAAATAGTGTTCAAAATTTCAAAATGATCGGTGTAGTAGTTTTGATGTTATGATAGACACCAACTTTGAAAACATGGGTTGTGGGAAAACCGTTTTAAAGTTTTTCTGATGTACTAAGTCACGTATGAGGCGCGGTGGCTTAGACTGCTGTATCTTCGTTAGTTTTGCTCCGATTCATCTCAAATTTGTACACAATATTTTTAAGAGGTTCTGCATTCAAAAAATAAAGTAAAAACTATTTCCAAAAAAATGTTTATAAAAGTTACCGGTTAAAGGTGTTGCTGGATATATGTTGACTTTTCGAAGGCGTTTGATCTGGTAAATCACATTACGTTAATAAAAATCGAAAATTCATCGGTGTAGTATTGAAACTGCATTTCTATTTGAAGATTTTTTGTGAAACCGTTCTCAGTACGTTCAATTTGATGATGATAGAACTAATACATCACCAATAAGGTAAAAAACAATAATTTTTTTGGAAAGCTTATAACGTACGCAGACAATATATCCCTATTTTACAATTATGAGGATGAAAAAGTCTTATAAACTCAGTTAGAGTATGATTCTGCTTTGCCTACTGAGTACTGCAGAGTGAATAAATGGTACTGCTGTTTATGAATCCGATACTGAGAAATCCAATACTTTGAAACAAAATTTAGTACGGAAACGAAAATGATGATTTACCAGACGTTGGTACATTCTCATTTATCTTATCTTCCCATTATTTATGGATGTAAAGAGAATGACTGCTTGAAATCACTACAACGTTCAAACAACGGAGCACCTAAAATTGTTTTTAATTTGCCGCAACGGTATTCAACTTTGAGGTTGTACAAAAAGAAAGCTAAAAATGTTCTTCCAATTTGAGGATTATATAAACTTCAATTACTTTTTTTGGGTATATGTCACATAGAAAAACCGAATCAAGATCCATTGTTTTCAATCAAAACCTTAGAAGAATGGGACGAATAACCAGGCTAGCAGGTAATATACAATTCAAAAGATGTCAATTGGAATTTACGTAGCAACGTATTGGCTATGCTGGACCAAAAGAGCTCAATGATATGGCAGATGAACTGAAGAACTCCAATTTCCATATTTAAGAAAAATTTTAAGAACTATGTACTTATTAGGAAATATAGAAACATTTCTAATGTAATATTCAAACAAACTTTCTTTTTTATGAATCATAGATAATCTTTTTTCTTAAAAAATAAGTAGTCAGTTTTTTGGTTGTCATGATTTGCCCTTATAAAGCCACTTTCTTATTGAATATTGTATATATTAAAATTGTTAATAAAGAAAACAAAAGAAACCTAATGGATCACTACAGAGTCTCATTGTGCTGGGTATAGCTCCCATATATATCTTTTAGATATAGCTCCCATATATATCTTTCGTCCGATTTGGCCCTTTAGTCCTATAGAAGCTGTATTTTACATCCAATCGTTTTTAAATTTAGAATGGTAGAGTTTCTTGATCCATGAACCAACATTGCCGAATTTGAAGAAAATCGGTTAAGATTTAGCTATAGCTCCCATATATATGCTTCGTCCGATTTGGCCCTTTAGTCCTATAGAAGCTGTATTTTACATGCGATCGTTTTGAAATTTAAAATGGTAGAGTTTCTTAATCCATGAACCAACATTGCCGAATTTGAAGAAAATCGGTTAAGATTTAGCTATAGCTCCCATATATATGCTTCGTCCGATTTGGCCCTTTAGTCCTATAGAAGCTGTATTTTACATCCGATCGTTTTGAAATTTAAAATGGTAGAGTTTCTTATTCCATGAACCAACATTGCCGAATTTGAAGAAAATCGGTTAAGATTTAGCTATAGCTCCCATATATATGCTTCGTCCGATTTTGCTCTTTAGTCCTGTAGAAGCTGTATTTTACATCCAATCATTTTGAAATTTAGAATGGTAGAGTTTCTTGATCCATGAACCAACACTACCGAATTTGAAGAAAATCGGTTAAGATTTAGCTATAGCTCCCATATATATGTTTCGTCCGATTTGGCCATTTAGTCCTATAAAAGCTGTATTTTACATCCAATCGTTTTGAAATTTAGAATGGTAGAGTTTCTTGATCCATGACCCAACATTGCCGAATTTAAAGAAAATCGGTTAAGATTTAGCTATAGCTCCCATATATATGTTTCGTCCGATTTTGCTCTTTAGTCCTGTAGAAGCTGTATTTTACATCCAATCATTTTGAAATTTAGAATGGTAGAGTTTCTTGATCCATGAACCAACACTACCGAATTTAAAGAAAATCGGTTAAGATTTAGCTATAGCTCCCATATATATGTTTCGTCCGATTTTGCTCTTTGTCCTGAAGAAGCTGTATTTTACATCATTTTGAAATTTAGAATGGTAGAGTTTCTTGATCCATGAAGCAACACTACCGAATTTGAAGAAAATCAGTTAAGATTTAGCTATAGCTCCCATATATATGTTTCGTCCGATTTGGCCCTTTAGTTCTATAGAAGCTAAGAATGGTAGAGTTTCTTGATTCATGACAACATTGCCGAATTTGAAGAAAATCGGTAAAGATTTAGCTATAGCTCCCATATATATGTTTCATCCGATTTGGCTCTTTAGATCCAATCGTTTTTATACCCTACACCACACTGTGGTACAGGGTATTATTTAAGTATAAAATGTCCCAAAAGTAAATTTATGTAAACAATTAATACATGAATTACAAAATTTATATATCAGAGTTATTCAATATTATGAGAGTGGTGTAGGGTATTATATAGTCGGCACCGCCCGACTTTAGCCTTTCCTTACTGGTTTCTACCCGTTTTTGTTGAACACTGGCTGGCAAACACAGCAAAGGCGTAAATAATAAAAAAAAGATTTGTGCTTTTGCAATGCACAACAGAAATGTTGGGATGTGATGATAGCGTTGAGTGTGACGTATGCAAAAAAGTCTCCATTCACAAAGCTGAACAAGGTGGAAATGGAGGAACTATGGGATGATGACTCTTTCGTTTAAATGTCATTTTTGTGTGCCGGAGATGAGAGGGACTAAGCAAACAATGAGCTTTATATCATCTGAGTATGATGATATATTGATAGGTGTCAAGAAGAACACAAAAACTATAATCGGCAGTATATGGAGTAGGGCTTGTAGAGACTCGGTCGCTGTAGTCCTTAAGACTCCGCTTATGCTCAGGCAGGCTGTTATCTGAACCTCTGTTAGTAGGTTGGTGATGGTTTGTTTGTCAGTTGCCGTCCACCATACCACAATGCCGTATAACAGTATAGGACGAACTACTACTATATATATCTAGTGGACGATTATAGGAGAGGCCCCACCGCGACCCTACAGCCTTCCTGCAGGAATATAAGGCGACGTTGGCCTTCCTTACACGTTCCAATACGTTAAGTCTAAAATAACAGTTTTCTATCTAGAATTATTCCTAAAAATTTTTCACTTTCAGAAAAGACTAGATCTGTTCCATTTATCCGAGGTGGAGGGTCCACATGTGGGACATTGTTCATCCTAGTAAAGAGAACCAATTCTGTCTTGTTTGGGTTTACGTCCTGCTTGTATACATTCAAGACTATAGTCTCGATGACATATTGTAGGGTTTCACTTGCACGTTGTATATGGGAGGTGGATTCAGCGTTAAGGATCAAATTGACCTGCCGCTTTTTTCCATCCGCCTCACCCACCTTGCTGATTCTCCAATGATGGGCGGGCAGACCAGGATTGGAATCTTTTATTATTTCTAATATGTCAGCTGGGTTGGAGGGCTCTTCTGTAATGGCTCTGTGATGACTCTGTGATGACTCTAGGGTGACTAGGGATGTTGTTTTTTCGACAACATCCAACTGGGCACCCGTCCACACCTCACCCGCTCAACTCAGAGCAGCCTTATACAGGTCTACTGATCTGACAACACCGAAATATAAGAGCTTTGCTCTCCCCTGATGCCATCCTGCATCGTTGCAGATTGGCATTTCTCTGTGGACATCGAGGTAATGAGCCATAATGGCTGATTTCACATGGCTCCATTTGTCCTTGAGGATGGATCCATCCTCACTACTTCTGTCTACAACGGCCATCACTAGACTCTCCTTCGCCACTTCATTGAAGGGCTTGGAGAGTATCCTGTTGATTGCGACATTGGGGCCTCTTGCCTTTTCAAAGGCAGGGGTTCATCAGGTGATCTGATTCTTTTGACTTTATTAGCCGTTAAGCTGAATTTGTGGCTCTTTCAGCCGGCGACATGTCATAAAAAGTCATAGGCAGACGGTAGCTAAGTTCTAACGAACTTATGGCCCCATCGAAACGAAATTTTAGGACCTACCGCCCCAAGAATAGTAGTTAGTTGAAAAGTTGTTGGAGGAGGATTGTCAATTGTGGCAAGAAAATTGAGCAAAATACCTTAATTCCAAAATTGAGCTTATATGGGCGCCCATTTTTGGACCAATCACGTAGACTGCCACCAGATACATATACATAAAATTATAGAACTATCGCTAACAAATTGTGCAAGATATCTCAATTTAAAAATTTGGCTTATATAGGCGGGATCACGCCCATTGGTTCGATACCGCCATTTTTGGACCAATCACGTAGACTGACACCAAATACATATACACCAAATTACAGCACTCTCGCAAACAAATTGTGCAAGATACGAGTATATCAATTTAAAAATTTGGTTTATATGGGCTGGGCCACGCCCACATAATATATCGAAAAATCAAGTAACTCATTTTTACAACCCCCCACACATGTACATTCTGTGAAAATTTTCAGAGGGTCGGTCCAGCCGTTTAGACGTCTATACGGTACAAACAAACAAAAGCAAACAAAAACACATTATCTTTTATATATATATATAGATAGAGGTGAGTCACTGTTTACACATGTAGCTACTAACCATCTTACTGCCCAGTCCACGGTGTGGAGTGTTGCACCGTCAAAAAGCAGACTTCAGAACCAAACCTCAATGAAAGTGTACATTCTTAATGCACTACCAAATGACTGCACAATAATGTAGGTATGGGTTTTACTCACCGCACGATTTTTGTTCGATTATGCGCATGCAAAATTAGCAGAGGGTGCAGAAGGAATTTTTAAAATGTAGCAACATGATGAGATGACGTTATTTTTCAGAAAATAAATTACCATTAGAATCTGTTATTTGGAAATACACCTACGTTCAGGACAAAGGATGGGAAGAATTTATAGATGTAACATAAACGAACTGTAGAAATGATTTTGTAAGGGAATGGAGTATGTAAGGACTGTCCCTTTTCCATAGCATAGCAAAATATCTCTCGAACTGAGCTTTGAGAAGGGGAAATAAATCCCAACAGGAATCCTAGGAGGACTAAATGCGATTTATTCAATGCGAATAGGGAATCCAAACTCTCCTCCATATCAAAGGGTTATTGTACGATCAATTATGTGAATGAAATTGCGGATGAAGTAACAGATATTGTAATAGAATATTTTGAACTACCTTGCACGATGACTTATCCAGGCAAGAGGCAGCACCCTAAATGGTGGACCACAGAATTATAGAATCAGAGGTTAACCGTGAAGAAACTGTTTGATAGAGCAAAAATCTCAAGAGATCCGGAAGATTAGCAATAATATATATAAAGTGCAGTACAATAAGTACAAGGGAGATATAAAATGAGCGAAAAGGGGCTCATGGATATCCTTCTGTGTGTCCACAAACTCCGTAAATGATTAAACTATAGGCATTTACTTTGCACTCAGTGGACGGTACAGAGCTACACAGAAAGAAAAAATTGAGTAATCCGTACTTGAATCAAGCCGTAGCGGTGTCAAAAGTACGTTAAGTACGGATTTTCTTAAACCAAGTTAAAAATACTTGAATCAAGTACGGATTTTTAAGCCCTGAATTCTTAATCTTAGCGCTTATTAAGCCTGATTAGGCTTGATTTTAAGCCGAAAAATTCTTATTTCAAGCATAAAGCGATTGATTTAAGAATTTTATCAGATTAATTTGAGTGCGAAACGGGCTTCAATGAAGAAATTTTTGATTGAATTCAGCCTGTCCAATACTTGATTTAAGCCTGATAATACTTGATTTAAGCCTGATCAGCTCTTGATTTAATCCTAACCAATACTTGATTTAGGCCAGATCAGTTCTTGATTTAAACCTATATGTATACCATTTATATTAATTATACCATTTTTGCCACTGTATTGCAAAGAATGCAGTTTTTTAAAATGGTATGTCAAAATACATTTGCTTGACAGCAAAAGTAAAAGTTTGCTGCATTTATTCGATTTAAATATGAAACATATAAGGAACATATAATGTATTTGCAACCACTGCTTGAACGAGAAACGAATTGGTTATGGTCGCGCACAAATGTTTATACATATACATCTCGACAATTTATATGCATGTGTGTTTGATGTTGCGTCAGCCAAAATCAACCACTTGCATGAGAGTGGTTGTGAGGGTAATTTTATTGTGCTCTATAATGGTTCCGTCTCTCAGAGATTAAAGTAAGCTTTTTTTCTTACTTTAAGCCATATTAGGCTTAATTTTCCTTTTCAAGCAATGTTTACTTGATTTCAAGCATTAAATGCTTATTGTTAGCCTTCCAGTGCTTGATTTTTCAATTTAAGCCGATTTAAACTTGTTTTAAGTAAAACTTAGTACGAACGTACTTAAATTTTTAAGTACGATTTCGGCTTAAATTGAGAATTTTTTACTTGAATTTAGTATGGCATTTTTCTTTCTGTGTAGGTTTTTTTAAAAGGCTAAATACCTAGGGGTATTCCTTATAAAAACGGTATATTAACATACTATTTAAGGTTTTTAGCCACCACGTTAACCAACCTTGGGGTATTCCTCGACACCAAACTGTACTGGAAGAGGGGCTAAAGAAAGGCCTCACCGATGTGCAGGAACTCAATAGGTAAGAACTGGGGATGAGGCCACACATACTATATTGGATCTGCAGATCAGTGGTCCGACCAGTTCTGATCTATGGATGCACCGTATGGTGGGCCGCAATTTGCACGGATAGTTATCGTAAGATATAAACTAAGGCCCAAAGGTGTGACTTGATAGGCATTACTGGTGCCACAAGCAGCACGCCGAAAGTAGCTCTGGACATCATCCTGCATCTACTACCCATCGAGAAGTATGTGATGGGAGTAGCGGCAAGGAGCCTGCTTCGACTTTCAGAGTCAGCTCTGATCAGGTCACGGCAGTATGGTCATACGTGGATTCTGAAGGAAAGTTTGTTTGACCAACGCAGAGATTCCAGTTGAATCTCTGATTTCATGGTCACAAGATTGGTCTTTGATAAGATATCCCAAGGGAATCCTAGAATGATTCGAGAAACTGCATGAGCAGTGCGCAGTATTTACCGACGGATCGAAAATGGATATAGGCAGCACAGGAGCAGGTGTATACATAGAGACAACAAACTTCAGAAGATGTTCCAAACTTCCGAATGAATGCAGTGTGTTTCAAGCGGAGATTCTAGCCATCCAAAAGGAAGCAAAATCGATCACAGACGACATTATTGAAAAGGTGCAAATGTAACGATATATGTCGATAGTCAGGCGGTACTAAGACAGTCTGAAATCACTGAGTTAAATCGAGGCTTGTCTTGGATTGTAGGCAAGCCCTGTTTTTTCTACCCGTTTTTGTTAAACACTGGCTGACAAACAAAGCAAAGGCGTAAATAATAAAAAAGATTTGTGCTTTTGCAATGCAAAACAGAAATGTTGGGCAAGCCCTGTTTTTATACCCTACACCACACTGTGGTACAGGGTATTATAAGTTTGTTTCACGGCAGATGTTTGTAACACCTGAAAATAACACAGCTAGACCCACCTTAAAGTATACCGATCGACTCAGAATCACTAGCTGAGTCGATTTAACGATGTCCGTCCGTCCGTCCGTCCGTCTGTCCATGTAAAGTTGTTCGTCGACTACAGGTCGCAATTTCACTCCGATCGTTCTGAAATTTTGCAGTTTAGAGTATTTCACAGCTGTTAAGATCGCTATTGAATTTGGTTGAAATCGGTTCAGATTTAGATATAGCTCCCATATATATCTTTCGTCCGATTTGGCCCTTTAGTCCTATAGAAGCTGTATTTTACATCCAATCGTTTTTAAATTTAGAATGGTAGAGTTTCTTGATCCATGAACCAACATTGCCGAATTTGAAGAAAATCGGTTAAGATTTAGCTATAGCTCCCATATATATGTTTCGTCCGAATTTGAAGAAAATCGGTAAAGATTTAGCTATAGCTCCCATATATATGTTTCATCCGATTTGGCTCTTTAGATCCAATCGTTTTTATACCCTACACCACACTGTGGTACAGGGTATTATTTAAGTATAAAATGTCCCAAAAGTAAATTTATGTAAACAATTAATACATGAATTACAAAATTTATATATCAGAGTTATTCAATATTACGAGAGTGGTGTAGGGTATTATATAGTCGGCACCGCCCGACTTTAGCCTTTCCTTACTGGTTTCTACCCGTTTTTGTTGAACACTGGCTGGCAAACACAGCAAAGGCGTAAATAATAAAAAAAGATTTGTGCTTTTGCAATGCACAACAGAAATGTTGGGATGTGATGATAGCGTTAAGTGTGACGTATGCAAAAAAGTCTCCATTCACAAAGCTGAACAAGGTGGAAATGGAGGAACTATGGGATGATGACTCTTTCGTTTAAATGTCATTTTTGTGTGCCGGAGATGAGAGGGACTAAGCAAACAATGAGCTTTATGTCATCTGAGTATGATGATATATTCATAAGTGTCAAGAAGAACACAAAAACTATAAAGGCCTTGCACATAGAGAATAAATACTTGAGATACGACGTTAAGAAGCTGCAGTCAACAGTAATGTTTCTAAATGAAACATAAATGGTGTGAATGTTGATAATAACACCAAAGCCATTGACGGTGTTTATACAATTAGATAAAGAATTGGAGCGGATTATAGTGAGGATGAGGTGGAGGAAGCGTAGTTTGTGAACGTAATCAACAATCATCCAAGCCGAAATCGATTGTAGTGAATTTTACGAATATGAAGAGCAAGGCAAAACTTATGAAGGAGAAGTAGAAGTTGCTAGAGAATGATGCGACAAAAACAATGTTTGTAAATGATTTTCTCCGCAAAGATGCAATGGAAGTATTCAACAATGCAAAATCATTGAAATCCGTTGGATACAAATTTGTATATACGGCTGGTGGTAAAGTTTTTGCAAAGAATGAAAATAAATCAAGGCAATTACGATTGAAGACGATGGAAGATGTTGATGATCTTTTAGCAAAATCGGTCACTAAAGGTAAAGAAAAGCGAGCTATTATACGAGTGGGAGATAGTGATGAAGATTGTGAAGATGATGATGGCGGATTTTTATCTCCAAATTAAATCTATAGTTCTTCAATGATGAATTATTGTACTTATTTAAATCTATTTTGCAAAATAAGTATTATGAATTCAATCTATTTGTACGATGTAAATATATATTATAACTTTTATATTCGAAATCAAAATAATATTTGTTTTTAATATAATTTCTGTAAACGTTAGAAGTGTTTCCTCTTTAAGTAAGTTTAACATGTTTAAAAACGAAATAAGCAAATTTAGTAAATTGCCGGATCTTGTAGAGGTTTAAGAGACGTGATTCAACAATCAATACTCAAACATTTATCATATCGACGGCTATATAGCGCTTCATTGTGAGTGAAAAGACGGTTTTGGTGGAACATAGATTTTTCTTAATTCGAACCTAAAGTATAGAACTATATTAAGTTGAAGTGAAGATAATATTCATGTTGTCGCTGTAGTGTTGCCAGATGTTATTCCTAATTATGGCAGACTGTTGTTGTAAATTCGTGCTATCGATCTCATCGGTGTAATGAGATAAGGAAAATCTTTTGTAAGGAAATTCGGAATAGTTCCACAGGAAATTGGTGATAGAACAATTATGCTGCTGGGAGATATGAATATTGACCTAAGAAGACGTAGTAAATAGCAAACAAGTAATATGATAGAACTTTTAAATGAATATGACTTGCACTCATGTCACAATCCTACAACAAGGAAATATATGCTTAGACTGGGTTTTAGCAATAATAACGATAATATTATTTTACACTGCATTGAAAATTTTTTTTCGGACCACAATATACTAAGTTGCTGCATAAATGTATGTATAAAATCGAATGAAAATACATCCCATTACATAAAAAATTATAAGTAATACTGATGTCTCTGGTTAGGTTAGGTTACGGATGTCTCCGAGTTATAGGAACGTTTTGTACATACATTATCGTCGGCCGCATCACAAAGCACAGAAATCGACATTAGTCATATTGATAAACCCTAGAACATAGCGCCATGGGCAAACGAAACCCTCAGTTCTTTAATAGAATATAGGAAAAGTCTGCTCAGAATTAGACGCAAAGACAAAAATAACCCACATATTCAAAAACGACTAGCAATATCATAAAATATTGTAATAAAAAGTTAATGGATGATTATTATGTAAATAACTTGAAAAATTGTGATGGTGATGTGAGGAAGACATGGCAGTTACTTAATGATGTCGACAAAGCAAATATTTTAAATACTCACTTTGTAGAACCTGTGTTTGTAGAGCATTGAAAGTCAATATTCAATCTTATCACGACGATAATGTGAAAATGTTTGGTACTCTGATAGCAGAAGGAAGCACTTTTTATCTTAGATAGATAAACAAGGGTGAAGTGGAGGAAATAATGAATAATTTGGAGTTAAGGAATAGGGCTCTGATAATATTACCCCCAAAATGTTGTTAGCGAGTTAATCTTTTGAAGGTGATATTTTGCATAAAATATTTAATAACATAATTATATCTTCAAGGATCCAGTGTGCTAAAGATTCATAAAGATATACCAATACCAAAACACTCGTGTTCCAGCGATGCGAATGATTTCAGACCAGTGGCAGTTTTATCAGTTATAGATAAAATCTTCGAAAAACTTTTTCATGCACAGATGGCTAAATACATGGATGAGAACAATATTCTATATGAGAATCGATTTTAAAAAAAAAAGGTTCGGGAACGGATATAGCGATTGCAAATGTTATTGAATAAGTTTGCCAAGGAATTGATTCAGAGTTTTGAGGGGGGTAACGTTAACTCGCCCAAAAAGTTAAATTTTTGTGATTTTTTTTGTAACGACGCAATAGTATAGCATAACTTTCGAAGTATATTGTGTAAAAATTTCATGAAGAAATATTAAAAAATATGGCGACGCCAGCAAATATTCTGAAGTTTCTCAGAAAATAGTTGAATTTCGGGGTTATCATATCTCGGTGATAAATTATATAAAATCAAAAAACCTAAATTATGTCGTTAGGTAATCGTTTTCCCAGGTAACGCTGGGAGGGTTTTTCGAAATTTGTATTTCTAAATTTTTTCGAACACTTTGAAGTGAATAATGCGATTTTCGCAAAAAAAAGCGCCTAATTTGTTATTGTAAAATAAAAATATTAACAAATTGAAAAATCTCACCAACGTTACCTCGTAAATTATGTACAGAAATAGTGTTCAAAATTTCAAAATGATCGGTGTAGTAGTTTTGATGTTATGATAGACACCAACTTTGAAAACATGGGTTGTGGGAAAACCGTTTTAAAGTTTTTCTGATGTACTAAGTCACGTATGAGGCGCGGTGGCTTAGACTGCTGTATCTTCGTTAGTTTTGCTCCGATTCATCTCAAATTTGTACACAATATTTTTAAGAGGTTCTGCATTCAAAAAATAAAGTAAAAACTATTTCCAAAAAAATGTTTATAAAAGTTACCGGTTAAAGGTGTTGCTGGATATATGTTGACTTTTCGAAGGCGTTTGATCTGGTAAATCACATTACGTTAATAAAAATCGAAAATTCATCGGTGTAGTATTGAAACTGCATTTCTATTTGAAGATTTTTTGTGAAACCGTTCTCAGTACGTTCAATTTGATGATGATAGAACTAATACATCACCAATAAGGTAAAAAACAATAAATTTTTTGGAAAGCTTATAACGTACGCAGACAATATATCCCTATTTTACAATTATGAGGATGAAAAAGTCTTATAAACTCAGTTAGAGTATGATTCTGCTTTGCCTACTGAGTACTGCAGAGTGAATAAATGGTACTGCTGTTTATGAATCCGATACTGAGAAATCCAATACTTTGAAACAAAATTTAGTACGGAAACGAAAATGATGATTTACCAGACGTTGGTACATTCTCATTTATCTTATCTTCCCATTATTTATGGATGTAAAGAGAATGACTGCTTGAAATCACTACAACGTTCAAACAACGGAGCACCTAAAATTGTTTTTAATTTGCCGCAACGTTATTCAACTTTGAGGTTGTACAAAAAGAAAGCTAAAAATGTTCTTCCAATTTGAGGATTATATAAACTTCAATTACTTTTTTTGGGTATATGTCACATAGAAAAACCGAATCAAGATCCATTGTTTTCAATCAAAACCTTAGAAGAATGGGACGAATAACCAGGCTAGCAGGTAATATACAATTCAAAAGATGTCAATTGGAATTGACGTAGCAACGTATTGGCTATGCTGGACCAAAAGAGCTCAATGATATGGCAGATGAACTGAAGAACTCCAATTTCCATATTTAAGAAAAATTTTAAGAACTATGTACTTATTAGGAAATATAGAAACATTTCTAATGTAATATTCAAACAAACTTTCTTTTTTATGAATCATAGATAATCTTTTTTCTTAAAAAATAAGTAGTCAGTTTTTTGGTTGTCATGATTTGCCCTTATAAAGCCACTTTCTTATTGAATATTGTATATATTAAAATTGTTAATAAAGAAAACAAAAGAAACCTAATGGATCACTACAGAGTCTCATTGTGCTGGGTATCGAGACACTGTAACATAGCGGGGAAAGAAATTGCGGACGAATTGGCAAGAGAGGGATCCGCGATGGGTATTGAAGCGGCAGAAAGAGTAGTATACCCTCCGATCAGCCACTTCTATAGAACTCAGAAAGACTGGATCTTAAGCAAAGTCAACCAGGCCTGGAGCAGTAGAGACGACTGCAGGACCTCCAGGCCCCTATGGCCCAAGCTGAGTGCCACAAACTCTGAACTTCTGCTAGGACTGCATAGGCAGAGTGAGACTCGTTATAGAAGCTATAACTGGCCATTGCTTAATTCGAGCACGGACCAGTCGCTGGGACAACACTACGCCAGATCACTGCTGTAAGTGCGGCGATGAGGACGAACTCTTGACGATAGAGTACATACTATGCAAATGTCCATGTTTAGAAAGCCAGCGGAAAAAGTGGCTTGGCGACCATTTTCTGGACGAGCTAGAGGATGTTTCGAAAGCAACCCTCGATAACATCATAAGGTTTGTAAAAAAAATTGGTGGCTAACTGAAAAAGTTAGTGGATATCAAAGAACGTAGATATCCTCAGCAATAAGAAAAATGTCTTTTTAAGACCACGGAAATATACGAATAACCATAACATATACGAATGGCCTTGGGAATGTACCTCAATGTAATGTAACATGTTGTGGCTATAAAGAAAACAGCTAGATCAAGAAAAAGCCATGTTGTCATCGGCGTATGTGCACTACGGATCGAGAAGGGAGTGAAGATAAAGTTAAAGTCAAACAGTCGAGACAACAACCCTTGTGAATAAGTGTTCTACTGGCATCCATAATCAAAGTTATAGTCAAACTGAATCTATAGTCAAAGTTATAGTCAAACTGACTCCATAGCCAAACTTATTGTATAGTCAAGCATAAATATGATAATTTTGATATGGTTCTTTCTATGAATTCAACGGTTTAAACAAATATATATATGTGAGAGATGACTAAACATTTTTTTTTGCAAAGCTATGCTGGGGTACAATAAGATTAGAATCGTTGCTGATCAGTCGTAGTGAACGGACGTGTTTAGCACAGAGCGGATAGTTAAAATCAATAGTTAAATCCAAAAAAAAAAAATAATTGACGGGGATGTCTTCGTGTTCCGATGGAGCGCGGTTCCCCAATCGTCCGACCGTTGGTCTTGGCCAAAGCCGACCACACCAAAAATGGTGAAAATCTCCCCCAAGTACTCACAACAGGTGGTGCGGTGAGGGGAAAACGTCATGTCCGACCGTCAAAACGGAAGCACAATGAGCAACGATGCAGGATGGCATCAGGGGAGAGTAAAGCTTTTATATTTCGGTGATGCCAGATCAGTAAACCTGTATAAGGCTGCTCTGAGTCGAGTGGGTGAGGTGTGGCCGGGTGCCCAGTTGGATGTTGTCGAAAAAAACAACATCCCTAGTCACCCTAGAGCCGTCACCTGGGTTACAGAAGAGCCCTCCAACCCGGCTGACATATTAGAAATAATAAAAGATTCCAATCCTGGTCTGCCCGCCCATAATTGGTGAATCAGCAAGGTGGGTGAGGCGGATGGTAAAAAGCGGCAGGTCAATTTGATCCTTAACGCTGAATCCACCTCCCATATACAATGTGCAACTGCAACCCTACAGTATGGCTTCGAGACTTGAAGGTATATAAGCAGGATATAGCTCCCACTGCGGAAGGTGTGTCGTCCACCGTGGTTGATACACAGCTTTCTGGAAGTGCGGAGGTATCCACGCCCATTATTTCGGGTGACTCCAACTCTAACAGAAGATCTGTAACGTCCTACTCTGAGGACGAAAGCTCTACTTCTGACACATAGGGGCTGAGGGGAGTCTCCGGACTCTTTGACGCATCTGGCGGGGACACGCTTCTCGATGGTACGGACGAAGAGTTCGATAACACCCTTGTCGGGGTGGATGTTAATCTGTCAATTACCAATGATGGTAAGAATTTTACAGATTAACCTCCATCACGCTAAAGCAGCCTCAGCGGCTCTATTGCTGCGCCTGTCCACAGGTGCAGTACACATCGTCCTGATACAGGAGCCGTACGCAGTCGGAGGAAGGGTGTGCGGTATCAGGACACCCAACTTTAAACTGCTTGTTGCCAACTATGAAGGCACTCCAAGAACCTGCATTTTGGCCAGGAAAGATCTAAGCATCTTTCTCCTGGCTAATTTTAGTGGTAAAGACCAAACATCTGCTAATCTGGAGATCGGTAATCGCATATATTGGGTGGTCTCCAGTTAATTGCCTTATGAAGCTGTAGTACCGACTGCTCCATTCAGGGAAGTAGTAGAAGAAGCAACGTCTGACGAGGTCGAGCTGATTGTTGGCGCAGACACGAACGCTCATCATACTATCTGGGGTTGTACGGATATAAACAATAGGGGTGATTCGCTTCTTGACTTTATTCTAACTACCAACCTAAGTATTTGTAACATAGGTAATAAACCGACCTTTACAATTAAAGACAGACAAGAAGTACTAGACGTAACGTTTGCTACTGACCGGCTGTCAGACAAAATTATTGGGTGGAATGTACTGGACGACCACTCATTCTCAGATCGCCATTATATTGAGTTCAAACTCGCTGAAAAAGCGCCTGAACCTGCCGTCCACAGTAATGTGAGACAATGTAATGTAATACAAAGTGGCACCTGTATGAAAAGCATTTCAAGAAAGTCCTCAACTCCAACCTTCTGTACGAACCGAATGACAAAGCCGGTCTGGATAATCTGGTCGAGCATATCACCACATCATTCAATAGTTCCCTTGAAGAAGCCTGTCCAAAAACAAGGTACAAGGGTAAAACTAAAACCCAATGGTGGACTTCTGAGCTAACGGCTATGAAAAAGACCTGCAACAAGCTATTCAACAAGACTATATCTACAGGGTTCGCTAATGTTTGGGATGCCTATAAAGAGCAACTCAAGGTCTATAAGAAGGAGCTTAGAAAGGCGCAACGACGCTCTTGGTATACCTTCTGTGGAGAAGTGGAAAAGGTCTCCGATGCCGCAAGGCTGAGGAAAATATTATCTGCTTCACCCTGTACAGTGGGTTACTTGCAGGATGAGGCAAATAATTTGACCAAAAACAGCGAGCAGTCGCTCAATGTACTGCTCGACACACATTTCCCGGGGAACTCTCTAACAGAACCAGAGGATCAGCAGGACCAACAAGAGTGCGAGTGGACTACGAGCGTTGCTAGCTTGTTGACTGATAGATCCAGAATAAGCTGGGCTGTTAATAGCTTTGAGCCCTTCAAGTCACCTGCAGAAATGCAGAAAATGTTGAAGTACATGCTTACAATAAGGGGAAGTCTACAGAATCAGCCCTGCACGAACTTGTGAGCACTATCGAATCGTCCCTGCATTTCAAGGAATTCACCATGGTGGCATTTCTTGACATAGAAGGGGCTTTTAACAACCTTCACTCAGATGCAGTAATTGCGGAACTGTCACATAAACAGTTAACTCTAGTTTGATTAGACTAATTCAAAGTCTGCTCAACAGAAGACGCATAACAGCATGTCTGTCAACTCTAACAAGGTTTGTAAACAGAGGGACCCCACAAGGAGGAGTACTGTCTCCACAAATTTGGAAACTAGCGGTGGATGAAATCCTGCTAGATCTAGAACGTTGTGGCTGCAAGGTCGAGGCATATGCGGACGACGTTGCAATCGCAGTGAGTGCCAAATTCTAAAACGTGCTCCGAGACATTCTACAGGTGGCTGAACAAATTGGCTAGATGGGCCAGAAGCAGCGGTTTGGGCATAAACCCAAACAAGATAGAATTGGTTCTCTTTACTAGGATGAATAAAGTCCCACATGTGCACCCTCGACCTCGGATAAATGGAACAGATCTAGTCTTTTCTGAAAGTGCAAAATTTTTAGGAATAATTCTAGATAGAAAACTGTTATTTAGACTTAACGTATTGGAACGTGTAAGGAAGGCCAACGTCGCCTTATATTCCTGCAAAAACGCTGTAGGGTCGCTGTGGGGCCTCTCTCCTAAAATCGTCCACTGGATATATATAGCAGTAGTTCGTCCTATACTGCTATACGGAATTGTGGTACGGTGGACGGCAACTGACAAACTAACCATCACCAACCTACTAACAAAGGTTCAGAGAACAGCCTGCCTGAGCATAAACGGAGCCTTAAGGACTACAGCGAGCGAGTCCCTACAAGCCCTACTCCATATACTGCCGATTAATATTGTGGCGAGAGAAGTTGCAACCAAAGCGGCAATAAGATTAAACTGCCTATCAATGTGGAGGTACAAATACTACGGTCACATGAGGATATCAAAGTGTAGTGCTATGGTAACCGACCGAGTGGACTATATACCAACGGTGTACACCTTCAAGAGAAATTACATCACTATGATTCCCGCCAGAGATGAATGGGTTGGAAGAATACCAGGTAATAGAAACCATCTCCACTTTTACACGGATGGTTCGAAGCTTGATGAAAAGGTTGGCTTCGGAGTACACCGTGAAGAACTTAGTCTGGATATAGCTCACAGACTACCAGATACCTGCAGTGTCTATCAAGCCGAAATAATGGCAATATGGGAAGTAGCCAAGTGGCTGAGTCGCAACAGAGTAACCAACACTGGCGTTGTAATTTACTCGGACAGCCAGGCTGCCATCAATTCTCTGGAGGCAGGTTTAGGTTTAGGTTAGGGTGGCAGCCGTATTTTTTTACAAGCTCACATAGACCAGTTTAGGTCCCTAGTGTTACCACGGGCTGAAATGCCCCTCATCGAAACCAACCTGTTTGATATATAAATTTATCGATAGTACGAATATCAGTACTGGAAAGATCTGTTAGGCTGCCTAAAAAGGCCGACCCCAGTATATCCAGTCGTCGTTTACTCAAAGCGGGACAGTCGCAAAGAAAGTGCTCAATGCTCTCCACTTCTTCCTCATCTCCACAGCTTCGGCAGAAGTCATTGGAGTCAATACCCAATCTTTTGGCGTGTTCGCCGATCAAGCAGTGTCCCGTCAGAACCTGTACTAACGTAGACAATCGCTTCCTCTCTAGTGCGAGGAGATATTTTGACCTTCTCAGGTCATACCTTGGCCAGATTTGTCTAGCTACCCTGCAGGTGCCGATTTCTGTCCATCTATCGTTGGACTGCCTGATTGCCTCTTGCCTAAGCCAAAGCTTGCACGTGGATAGTGGCGCACCAATATATGCAAATTCTTCGAGAATTTGTAATGTCGTCCCTTTCCTAGCAAGTTCATCGGCTTTGCAGTTCCCCGGGATATCCCTATGCCCAGGCACCCATATGAGGTGTATATTAAACTGCTCAGCCATCTCGTTAAGAGATCTGCGGCAGTCGAGGGCTGTTTGTGAATTTAGGGATGTTGCCTCCAGAGAATTGATGTCAGCCTGGCTGTCCGAGTAAATGACAACGCCATTGTTGGTTACTATGTTGCGACTCAGCCACTTGGCGACTTCCCATATTGCCATTATTTCGGCTTGATAGACACTGCAGGTATCTGGTAGTCTGTGAGCTATATCCAGACTAAGTTCTTCACAGTGTACTCCGAAGCCAACCTTTTCATCAAACTTCGAACCATCCGTGTAAAAGTGGAGATGGTTTATATTACCTGGTATTCTGCCGACCCATTCATCTCTGGCGGGAATCATAGTGATGTAATTTCTCTCGAAGGTGTACACTGTTGGTATATAGTCCACTCGGTCGGTTACCATAGCACTACACTTTGATATCCTCATGTGACCATAGTTCTTGTACCTCCACATTGATAGGCAGTTTAATCTTATTGCCGCTTTGGTTGCAACTTCTCTCGCCACAATATTAATCGGCAGTATATGGAGTAGGGCTTGTAGAGACTCGGTCGCTGTAGTCCTTAAGGCTCCGCTTATGCTCAGGCAGGCAGTCCTCTGAACCTTTGTTAGTAGGTTGGTAATGGTTAGTTTGTCAGTTGCCGTCCACCATACCACAATACCGTATAACAGTATTGGACGAACTACTGCTATATATATCCAGTGGACGATTTTAGGAGAGAGTCCCCACCGCGACCCTACAGCCTTTTTGCAGGAATATAAGGCGACGTTGGCCTTCCTTACACGTTCCAATACGTTAAGTCTAAATAACATTTTCCTATCTAGAATTATTCCTAAAAAGTTTGCACTTTCAGAAAAGACTAGATCTGTTCCATTTATCCGAGGTGGAGGGTCCACATGTGGGACATTATTCATCCTAGTAAAGAGAACCAATTCTGTCTTGTTGTTCTAGAGAGGCAAAGATTGTCTACGTTAGTATCAGTTCTGACGGGACACTGCTTGATCGGCGAACACGACAAAAGATTGGGTATTGACTCTAATGACTTCTGCAGAAGCTGTGGAGATGAGGAAGAAGTGGAGAGCATTGAGCACTTGCTATGCGACTGCCCCACTCTGACTAAACGACGACTGGACATACTGGGGTCGGCTTTTCTATGCAGCCTAACAGATCTTTCCAGTCCCGATATTCGTACTATCGACAAATTTGTATATCAAACAGGTTGGTTTCGATGAGGGGCATTTCAGCCCGTGGTAACACTAGGGACCTAAACTGGTCTATGTGAGCTTGTATAAAAAATACGGCTGCCACCCTAACCTAAACCTACAATAAGATTTAATTGCAGTACATCGGTATGTAAATTATGACAAGATTGAGATTTTTTTTGTCTTCTAAAGCTAAACTATGAAATGTGAGTGGGCACTAATCGCTTAGAGGGAGCAAAATAATACAAAAATGCAGAAATATCAAGATGTGCGTCAAAAATAAACTATGATGTGTGAATGGGGTCTAATCAGTGTTCAGGATAGCTGAGAGGGTGTACAAAAATACAAAAATCCATAAATATTACGATGTGCGTCAACAAAAAGTTAACTGAACTTGAAAATCAGTATATAATTAGTGGTCATTTTGAAATTTTGCATTGTCCCCCAAAAATAAACAATGATGTGTGAATGGGATCTAATCATTGTTCGGGATAGCTGAGAGGGTGTACAATAATACAAAAATCCAGAAATATTAGGATGTGCGTCAAAAAAAAGTTAACTAAACTTGAAAATCAGTATATAATTAGTGGTCAAACACAATGAAATACTAGCACTTGTAGAAATCACTCACACATTAAGAGTCAAGCTTTATAGTAAAAAGCTTTTTTCTTATTGCTTTAAATGTTTTGTTGTAATATTTATTTTACAACAAGGCAGCTGTGCCGTGCTTGTGTCCATGTCGGTTGCCCGTTATTATTTCGGTCTGTAATCGTTATGATTTAAACTGAGATACTCTCTCGGCTAAAGACCAAATGAGAATTGCCCCGTGATAGGCTTTGAGAGTTTGGTTATCGAATCATCAATCAAAGGCTTTTTTGAAAAGCCGGCCATGTAGACTACTGATGACGGGGGTCACGCCCCAGAAATCATGATATAGTCTGTGGGCACGCAATGAAATACTTGCAATGTAAAATACTTGCTTTCTATCACTGTATAGAAGCAGGTTGGTCTTTAGCCGAGAGAGTATCTCAGTTTAAATCATAACGATTATAGACCGAAATAATAACGGGCAACCGACATGGACAAAAGCACGGCACAGCTGACTTGTTGTAAAATAAATATTACAACAAAACACTTAAAGCAATAAGAAAAAAAGCTTTTTACTATAAAGCTTTACTCTTAATGTGTGAGTGATTTCTACAAGTAAATTCTAATTGAATTTCTTGTGGACATGGCAAAGTGCTAGTATTTCATTGTGTTTGATTGTCACGCCCCAGAAATCATGATATAGTCTGTGGGCACGCAATGAAATACTTGCAATATATTTTGCAATGTAAAATACTTGCTTTCTATCACTGTATAGAAGCAGGTTGGTCTTTAGCCGAGAGAGTATCTCAGTTTAAATCATAACGATTACAGACCGAAATAATAACGGGCAACCGACATGGACAAAAGCACGGCACAGCTGACTTGTTGTAAAATAAATATTACAACAAAACACTTAAAGCAATAAGAAAAAAAGCTTTTTACTATAAAGCTTTACTCTTAATGTGTGAGTGATTTCTACAAGTAAATTCTAATTGAATTTCTTGTGGACATGGCAAAGTGCTAGTACTTCATTGTGTTTGATTGTTTGATCGATAGCCGAAAAGTGAGTCTTTGGGTGCAATTCTCATTTGCTCGTGTGAGCCGCCCCGTGATAGGCTTTGAGAGTTTGGTTATCGAATCATCAATCAAAGGCTTTTTTGAAAAGCCGGCCATGTAGACTACTGATGACGGGGGTCACGCCCCAGAAATCATGATATAGTCTGTGGGCACGCAATGAAATACTTGCAATATATTTTGCCATGTAAAATACTTGCTTTCTATCACTGTATAGAAGCAGGTTGGTCTTTAGCCGAGAGAGTATCTCAGTTTAAATCATAACGATTACAGACCGAAATAATAACGGGCAACCGACATGGACAAAAGCACGGCACAGCTGACTTGTTGTAAAATAAATATTACAACAAAACACTTCAAGCAATAAGAAAAAAGCTTTTTACTATAAAGCTTTACTCTTAATGTGTGAGTGATTTCTACAAGTAAATTCTAATTGAATTTCTTGTGGACATGGCAAAGTGCTAGTATTTCATTGTTTGATCGATAGCCGAAAAGTGAGTCTTTGGGTGCAATTCTCATTTGCTCGTGTGAGTCGCCCCGTGATAGGCTTTGAGAGTTTGGTTATCGAATCATCAATCAAAGGCTTTTTTGAAAAGCCGGCCATGTAGACTACTGATGACGGGGGTCACGCCCCAGAAATCATGATATAGTCTGTGGGCACGCAATGAAATACTTGCAATATATTTTGCCATGTAAAATACTTGCTTTCTTTCACTGTATAGAAACAGGTTGGTCTTTAGCCGAGAGTATCTCAGTTTAAATCATGACGATTACAGACGCGAAATAATAACGGGCAACCGACACGTTTATTTTTCTCTTTAGAAATTTATTTAGTCAGAACATATGTAAATGAAAAAATGAATTTAACTTAGAAATAGAAAAGAAATTAATAAAAAAAAGTTATTAGAAATTAGCGTTTTTTACAACCCTTTTAAAACCACGGCATCACTGTGATGCATTTGCATGTCGTAAACTTAGTTGTGTGGGTTTTTATTCACCCCTTTTAAAAAATGAAGGTATCACTGTGACACAATTGCAGGTCGTAAAATTGCTTGTGTGAGTTTTTTATAGCACCTACTTAAGAAATTAAGTTTGTTTTTACAACCCTTTTGTGGGTTTTTTATGGCACCATCTTAAGAAATGCGCGTTTTTTTGCAACCATTTTATCAATTAAGGTATCACTGTGATGCACCGAAGCCCTTTTCAAAATGAACGTATCCCTGTGACACAATTGCAGGTCGTAAAATTGCTTGTGTGGGTTTTTAAGCCACCACAAGACACAACAGGTAGAATTGAAATTACCATTTCATTCTTATTACCTCGTCTCGTAGACCATATATAACGCAACAGTTTTTGAGAATGCATTAAGTCGTTGTGAAGAACTCAAAGTGTGAAGTGCTAATTTCAGATAAAAAAATATTTCAAAAAAAATAATAAGTGAAGTGACCATTCCAAATCAAAAAGTTTACAACGAATCCACCATCCTCTACACCGCAAGAACAACAACAACATCAAGAACTATCGAAAACTCAATGAGTCATATACCCAAGATGTTACTGTATTTGGTGTGTCTACTGATTTGAGTGATCTTAATTTACCAACCCATCTTGAGATATTATTTTTACTTAAGCGAACGTGCTAAAACAGAACAAAAAAAGTTTTCCTATAAATCATTCACTATTCAAGTACAAGATAAGTTGATTGGAATTTGGGAAAAACTTGGTATGGAAATAATGCTGAAAAAAAGTGTATTTAATAAATTGAATAGATTGCTTGACAAATATCAAGACCAAATCAAGAGAAGAAACAAAACCCAACAATTTACAGAGTATGTAAAATCTCTGGAAACAATTTTTTACATTGGAACATGTGAATGCGATTTGAAGGCAGCTCCATGTGCATGTGGCTTGGTTGCCGAACGCCTCAAAGAGTTTATGCACGATCAACATAATCAGAGAAGACTAACAATGGATGGATGGTTAGATGATACCAATTTATTAGCGTTTTCATTCGATGGCAGAAAAGATGATACTTTAACGATAGATAAAATTGATGAGAAGTATCATACTAGGATGGTAAAAGAACCTCATCTTGTTATTTGGAGAGAACCCAATTCTGAATTGATTGGTTACGTAAGAGTGGAACATGAAACCGCTGAATACAAAACAACCAAATTAAATTTTTTTCAACGATAAAAATTCCAATTAATGCATCCAGTGATGCATTAATTGGAATATGCACTGACGGTGAGCCAACAAACACTGGCCCACACGGTGGAATATACGACGATTCGAATTGCTGTTAAAAAGACCATTGCATTGGTTCGTTTGCCTTCTACACTTCAACGAACTTCCGTTTCGGCATTTGTTTGAAGCTTTGGATAAATCAACCAGCACTGGACCAAGATCGGCAACCGGAAAACTGAGCCGTCAAATCGAAACTTGTGAAACTCTTCCGGTAAGTTATTGCTATCACCCATTTATTATAATTGTCAACCATTTTTAATTATTTTATTATTATATATTTTCAGGTGGTGGACGGCTTCCAGAAAATTGAGTTGCAAAATATGCCCCCTGCTCCAGAAAAAATTGAATTTTCCACCGATTCGAAGTACTTATACGACATGGCCCATGCAATTTCTAGCGGCGTGGTTTCGGTGGATCTGGCTAACATCAAACCAGGGAAAATTGTACATTCTCGGTGGCACACCAAGGCCGCTAGATTATTACGATTATATGTGACAACGGAAAATCCAGATGCAAATTTAAGAATTCTGGTTGAATTTATAATTAAATGTTATGTGCCAATGAACTTCAATATCAAGTATTACAGCTCTGTCGTGTACGGCAGTGCATTATTTTTCAAGTTCATTAGTTGGTCACGATTTCTAGAACCTCGTTTACGCAAAATTGTCAATCAAGTAATTAAAGATAATTCATATTATGCGCATTCGGAAAATATCTTGTTATCAATGTTGTTTGATGATAGCAAAGAAAAGCGCGACTGTGCTATCAAGATAATTCTACGCTATCGAACCGATGTTGACGACCCAACGCAACTTAGAGCTTATAAAAAACCAGATATAAACTTTAATTGCACAAGTTACACGGAAATGATCAATATGAATGACATAAATAACGTATTTGAACCACCATTCACGCGAAGCATTCCGTACGATACATTGCAAAGAATATTTGAATCAAGATGATCCGCCGTTTAATGATCCAAAAATTCCATCACACATACAAGGAACGGAACGTCATGTTCAATTGCTAGCTAGCGTTTCCAAACCGGTTATACCGGAAAATGTAGAGGCTGTTATGGCGACGACATTAGAGAGCCGTGCGAAATTGCCCTGACTTGAAAGTAAAAAAGACTTCAAACAATAATTTTTTTTTACTTTCTTTTCTATAACTAACTTAAATTAATTTTTTCATTTACATATGTTCTGACTAAATAAATTTCTTTAGAGAACAAATAGATATTATTATAAATAAATAAATAAAAATAAAGAAAAAACATAGCCATTGGGGAACCCCCCAGGTGAGTTCCAGGGGGTGTGCCACTGGCATGGGTGGATCGGCCCTCCAAAGTTAAGTTAGTTAGGGTCGGTCATACATTTGAACTCGATTGGCGCCCTCTAAATGGGTCAAAGTGGGATTTTTCAAAATTTCTCCCTACGGGTCAAAAGTGGGGACATCAGAATTCGTTTTAGAGGTATGGTTCCTCGGGCAAAGTTTCTTATTTTGATCCCTAGAATACGATTTTCACTGAGCAATGGGCGACTTTTAAATCGACCCGCCCTATTGTACACCCTCTCAGCTATCCTGAACAATGATTAGACCCCATTCACACATCATAGTTTATTTTTGGGGAACAATGCAAACTTTAAAAATTACCACTAATTATATACGAACTTTGAAGTTCGGTTTACTTTTTTGACGCACATCTTGATATTTTTGCATTTTTGTATTATTTTGATTAAGTTCTCCGGAACAGCGATTAGTGCCCACTCACATTTCATAGTTTAGCTTTAAAAGACAAAAAATATCTCAATCTTGTCATAATTTACATACCGATGTATTGCAATTTTATATTATTGTACACCGGCATTGCTTTGCAAAAAAATGTTTAGTCATCTCTCACATATATATATTTGTTTAAACCGTTTAATTCATAGAAATAACCATATCAAAATTATCATATTTATGCTTGACTATACAATAAGTTTGACTATAGAGTCAGTTTGACTATAACTTTGACTACATATAGAGTCAGTTTGGCTTTAACTTTGACTATGGATGCCAGTATAACACTTATTCACAAGGGTTGTTGTCTCGACTGTTTGACTTTAACTTTTAACTTTATCTTCACTCCCTTGAAATAAGCGAGTAATACAATGCAAGTCCTCACCTTGTTTTCTGATGGAGGTGAGTATGTGATAAAATTTACAGTGCTCAGTCCAGTTACCTTATTCTTAGCGATATAGGGTTCCTGAATTAAATAGGGTTCCACTGAAGAATTAGAGAGGGCAATAAGAAATTCGTTGAGGCAGCTATAGAATGATGCAGATTAATCTGCACTACTCTTAGCTTACTTGAGATAATTCTCTTTTGAGGTTTGGATGCACCAGGAAAATAATTGGTTGGAATTCGATAGTAATAATAAAAAATAGTTCTAGTAACAAACAGTATATTGCATACACCGTGTGCCGGTTGTATTTATATATAAATAGTTAAAACAACAATTATAACATGGATACGATCAAATTAATATGCTTGCAACTAAATCGATGGCTGTATCAATCGATTTAAGATAGTTTTTTCATTGACACTGGGTTAGTTGTGGTAACTACTTTTAAATTTTCATTATAGCACCATATGATCGATATTTGGTTGTGACAACGAATGTTTTATTCTTGACAACAGAAATTTTATTAATAGGCCAAAGATTATTATTGCAACGAATAATTGGTTACTATAACAGAAGAAAATATTAATAAATAATCGTTTTTTTGGTTATCCCAATTATTTCCCAAATTTAGAACAATTAAACATTTTGTTCAAGAACGCTATATGTAGTCAAATATAATTTCGTGTGGATAATAATGTGTGGAATGCAGAATATGTTGTGCAAAATGTTTTACATAAATAAAAAATAAAAGCAACAATCATGAAATTGAAAGCACAATATTTAACGATATTTTCATAAAAGTTTTTTATGCATTGTACTCAAATTTGTGGTACATATTTCCACATCTCATAATAGTGATGAATTTGTAACATGACATTTTTAATTTTGTTATGAATTGTAAGTTTTTTTTGTTCAATAAATAAAATAAAAATTAATGAAAATGTTTTTAATTAAATATCAACAGTACATGACTGAAAAATTGTCAGAACAACCAATTTTTAAAAAAAATTGTGGTGTCAAATACAAAAGATAATATTGGCTACCATTTTCGTAGTTGGCGCATCCAAATCAACATGGAAGCAGAAGTATACCACAACCAAAATGTTGGTTGTCCTAATGGAATCGCATGATAGTAGTAGTTCCGTCTACATTCTAAAATTCGGTTAGCAAATAATTCGGTTAAGGCAACCAAACTATTTTCTGTGCGTGCGGAAGTGGCAGTAGCCAAATACCCATCTTATCTTGCCCGCCATATCTCTTAGTATTCTTCTGATTTTTTGTCGATGGAAGCTTTAAAGATCAGACCATCACTCCTAAAACACTTCTTAGTCGATTGGATCGTCCAAAGGGCTGTGCTGAGACCGGCATTCTGCTTCACGAGCAGTTTCCGTGGATCAATCTGACCTGGTTCAGTAGGGATCCACGCTGTCGCTCGAAGAGGTATAGCAGTAGGAGGGGGTTTCGACGTTCTCAACGGCCCACCGGAGAAAGTCCAAGGACTCGTTGTTGGCACTTTTTACACCCTCATTCCATTGCGCTCCATCAAAGATTACATCACTGTTGCTCCACCTATCAGAAAGCATCAAATTGAGCAGCTTCGGTTCTAGTAGCTTCCAGTTGGAAGGGTTAATCGGCCATGTCTACTATCACCACCTGCTGGTCAAGGATTTCTGGGAAGAGTTGACTGGTTTCCTACCAGTTTGTTCTTTGTTGGTCTAGAACCAGAGGGTGTTTTACCACCTAACCTAAGTAGGTCATATAGAGGCCGCAGCTTGCTGTGAGTTTGAGGGACCATCGAAAAGAGGCACCAGATTAATTCCAGTACCTGATTATGCTGTTTAAGTCGTTTTTATGAAAAGACTATAATCTTCACTTTTGGCGAGGTTTCAACAGGGATTTCAACAGAACTGATCTCTTCATTATGGCGGGATAACGTCGCTCATGACGAACGATCGTTTTCCAGTTTAATGAAACCTCTACCTCCAACCGTTACGTCTGACTCACTCCTTCCTTCAAACTTACGAAGATAAGAGCAAGCCCTATGATAGGCATCGCAAGCCCTTTTAGTCGTAGACTTTTTCTTTCGGTGCTTACGCTTCTTGACGCGTCAGAGTCAAGCCACCGACGTTAGAGGGTTCGCTTGCTAAGGATAGTAGAGTCGGTGGAATCACATTGGCATTCGTCACGACTACGGCCTTGTTGACTACCGGCGTTCACATTGGGAAAAAAGGGGTAAATACGCGCGCATAACAGTATTTTCTATCTCATGACTATACCGTTAGAGATAGAGTCATACGGTTTGGACCTTTTTCAAGAGAATTCTTTGGAGAATAAAATGGTGTATCCAGTGTATCACACAGTGGGGCTACAAAAACGACCTTGTGGAAATTAATGTAAAAGCCAGAATATCGTACCAGCTTCAGTGATCTTGATTTTAAATTAAAGCTGACAAAATTTCATACAAAATCTATTTGAGTTACTTGATTGTGTGTTCCTGCGTTTTAAATATATTGACCACTGAAGTTCAAAAATACTTTTGTCAACATTGCATTAAAAATCTACAAAACCGTGCAATGTTTTTTAAAATGAAAACAAAACAACTTAAATAGGATAAAATCGTAGTGTGCAATATTTTTTAATGCTGTATTTTTGCACAATGCACTAATGCATTTACATAATATATATATATATATATATGTCCTTTATTTACAGCTGAGTTAAATTACATAAAACAATTGTAAATGGTTCAAAGTGAACATAGGGCATCGACAAGCTCTCTCCATCTTACTCTATCGTTGGCCAGTGTTTTTGCATGGTTCCAGGGTATTTGGGCTGATTCCAATTCTCTCTTTACATAATGGCTGTTAATAAAGAAAAGTTAAATTAAAAACAAAATCGGTGCACCCTAATGTACATAAACTGCAGAAGCGTTAAACTAAATTTTTATAGATTTCTAGAAGAAGTAAACTATAAAAATTACACATATAATCCTAATAATATTAACAAGATCGCTATTTTTGATCGTAGAAAACTACAAACTTGCAGCCGGTCTTGTACCGGTCGTATTTATTATCTGATTTTGCCGAAATTTCGTAAAAGTTATTATTTTGGACCAAGAAAATAGGTCCATATGTTTTGGGAAAATCGTACACAAAGTACACAAATCTGCCATAATCGCAAAAAATCGCAGATAGACTAGGTACTTTTGTGATCCGGGCGCATTTCACCAACAAACGCGAATTCTACAAGCATTTTAGTATATACATTTTATCATCGCAATGTCGTTTGCATTTATTAGTAAAAAAGACAAACTTTGAATGGTCATAACTCGAAATCGTCTGGAGATATTTTCATAAAATTTGAAGGTATTTTCATTAAATGATATCCGCAATAATACAACATTCCCAAATAACAGATTTTTGAAAGCTCTTTCCAAAGTCCTATGCGCGCATATTTCATCATATTTTCCCAGCGCGCGTTGCTTTGACGGGCCTACCTTTCTCGAAAGTCGGGGCATAGATCATTGTAATTTCTCCATCCTCATCCGTCAAAGAAAGGTCATACATCATTTCCGCTGGCACGCTCTCCTCACTGAGTCCGATGAGTGAACCATCATCCACCATCACTGACAGTTGCTGATACAGCTCACCATACTGAGCGGCTATCTCTCTGTTCAACGTGACGATGTCCCTGAGTTCTGTTTGAGATTCAGGGGTGGCGGATTTGTGTCATTCTGACGGACTTCATTTTGACGGACTATAGAACTATTTAGGAGCGGACTAAAACAATTTGAAGCGGATATCGCATTTAAACGATGACTTTCCGTAGACATTGTTCGGAATGAAGCCTCAATGCTACTTTTTATAATTGTAGTTGTTATTCTTATGTTTATTGTTGTTTTGGTCTTGGAAGAATTCATATTTTGGTCCCACGAGTGTAGGGTAAGAGGGATCAAACCATAGCATAGCCTCCACTGCTATAGTAAGGACTTAGGTTAGGTTAGGTTGAATAGAGGAGACGTTTAAACGTCTCATGTCCATGGACATACACTTAAGCCAGTGGTTCGGCCTGTTGTGCGCTCCTTATTTATGATTTTTATACCCCACGGATTACAGAAAATCGGTACTAGACACGTATTTTCTCAGTATCTTCCAGTCATATCCTCTGAGATGAGTCAAGTCTGGCAACATGTCGGAACCGAAATATCGGGATCTTGCATGTGTGGAACCTGGGCAGTGACACAGAAAATGTTCCATCGTTTCGATGTTTTCCCTGCATGCCCTGCACTCGTCGTTTTCTGCTAGTCCTAGGCGATGAAGATGTGCCTGTAAGCTTGAGTGTCCCGTTAGTACACTTATCATCTTACTAATCTCGATCTTGTTTAGTTTCAGAAAACTACTGGTTTTCTTCTCATTTGGGTCACCCCACAGTATCTTTGCAGTTGCTCTATTCCACACAGTTTTGTGAGCCATCACTGCCCAGTGCTTCAACTCATCCTTCTTGGCTTCGAAAGGTTTCCAATTTTTCAAGTTTATTACTCAAAGTTCTCTGCCCTTTGAAGCCAAGCTGTTTGCTCGTTCATTTCTTATCACTCTGCTGTGTCCCGGTATCCAGAAAATACGCAGTTGACCATGGACTGAGTAATTATTTATCGTTCTTTTACAGTCTAACACTGTTCTGGATTTGACCTTTTCCGATGTTATTGCTTTGATCGCCATTTGGCTATCTGTGAATATGTTGGCATATTTAGGCTTTGTGGTATTACTGAGCCAGTTAACACACTCCGTGATTGCTCGAACTTCTCCTTGAAATACTGTGTTATGGTCTGGGAGGCGGAAGTAAAGTTCGACTTCTGGTTCATCAATAAAAAGTCCCAGACCCGTCCTTCCTCCTAGCCTGGACCCATCAGTGTAGTAGCTGGTTTCCACTGGGCATGAGCTAATGTTCCGTTATCCCAGGAGCGTCTGTCTGGCACGAACGAATCACAGGTAGCTGTAAGCCGCACTTCAGGAATGCGGTCGGAGATTTCCGTTGTTTGAATATGACCGACCAGTGATTGTAATATCTTCTGACAGTACGACTTGTGGTCTCGATTTATCCATTCACCTATCACTTATAGACGTCTTGCTGTGAGGGCTGCCTCATACTTTATACGGATATGTATTGGTTGGATGTGCAGTATAGTCCCCAACGCTCTTGTTGGTGCGGTTCTAATTGCCCCGCTTATGCCTAGAGAGCACATACGTTGCACTTTTTGCAATGGTATTACGTTGTACTTTTTTGTCCATTGATGTCCACCACACTACAGAGGCGTAGATTATTATTGGTCTAATCACGCTCATGTAAAGCCAGTGGGTCATATTTGGACGTAGTACCCATTTTGAACATATAGCTCTTCTGCACAACGACCAACATCTGTGGGCCTTTGTAACTTTTTCTTCAATATGATCTTTCCAGTACAGTTTCTGATCCAAGATTACTCCCAGGTATTTGGCTTTTTAGATATGGCAATATTCTTATCCAGGAATCGAGGCACGGTAAAAGGATGAATCTTCCTTTTCCTTGTAAACATATTTATGTTTTGTCTGGGTTGACATTTAGTCCCCTTGGTTGTGCCCACTGTTAAGTGCCTCCTCAGCTCTTCTGCATAGTTGGTTTGGATGTGTGCCCCTTAGAAGTATTATAACGTCGTCTGCATAACAGAGTGGTTTAAGTCCTTCATTGGTGAGGGCTTTAAGGAGACTGTATATCGTCGTAACCCATAGGAGAGGCGATAAAATGCCCCCCTGAGGTATACCACGTTTTGTTTTTGAGAGGAACTTTTTTATTTTAAACATGCTGTTAACGCTGTCTACCTGCTCACAGAAAAGCCTCCAGCAGTTACGTTTCGCCAGTCTAATGATTTTATCGTATTCTTTGAGACTTCTGTGGTAGTCATCCCAATATACTGATAGCTTTTACGTCGGGCTCTGTTGTAAAGTCTGCGGACATCCTTGCCAATCGAGCGAATTTGCCCTGTCATCCAGGGTTTCTCATAGGCAGATTTCCTTTATGGAAGCGGACAACTACATATCTTCGAATGATTTTACAAGAGCCTCCGTAATCCTCCTCACATTGATATCAATGTCTTCTGTACTTGGGTAATCGTGTTTAGGCTGGCCCAATCGATTTCTAAGTAGATTGCCGAATTTGGTCCAGTCGGTTTTAGCCTTATTACAGAAACTTATTGGGTTAGGCGGTGGCCGTGCAATTTTAAACCTTATATAACGGTGGTCCGAATAGGAGTGTTCATCCGAAACCCTCCACTCATGGATCTCATTAATGAGGTTTTCCGAGTATATCGTTATATCTAATACTTCTTCCCTTATTTTGTTAACAAAGGTCGCCTTGTTCCCTATGATGCGAGTTAAGAGATCGTTAGTATTCAAAAATTCTATAAGGGCTTGTCCCCTTTTATTGGTGTCAGTACTACCCCAAGCAATATGGTGTGAGTTGGCATCACAACCAGCTAGTAACACATTACTTGTATTTTTGGATTCCCTTACCAGACGTTGCACAGTGGGCTGAAATGGAAAACAAATGGACATAATTCTGCCATTTTAAAACCACTATGGCAATGAAATTTTAGGTGTGTATACAAGAGGTGTTAGAGAGTTTAAGTTCGGAACTTGGGCCCCCTATCTCATACAGGGGCGGAGCTACAGGGCCCTAAAGTTGACCACCTGGGGTATACAACATTTTCATCGGCTTCTAACTTTTGAATGGAGTGTCCGGTTTTAGTGGCGTTTTTTCCTGTGGATACTCCCAGACCAGACCTACAATAAACATTTTATAGGTTGAAGATATCTTGAATAGTTTCCGAGATATGTGGATTTAATTTGAATTTTTCATTTATTCGCCGACTTTGCCTTGGGATTTAGCCAATATCTCAGTGTTTTTTTATGGATTGCCAATAAAATTTACAATATCATGAAAAAAAGAATCGATAAGATATGTGAAGAAATAAGAAAGTTATGGCCCTATAAAGTCAAATTTTTGAAAAAAAATTTCATTTTTGGAGATTTTTTGCGAAAAAAGTCCAATTCGTATTTAGGTCTTGTAGAAAAAGTTTGTTACACAAAGTATATCAAATTTATACTCATTTTAAAGGAGACGTTTCACATTAGGGTGTAACAAAATCGACTGTAAAGGGAATCCCGAGCGCGGCTTTTCATATCGAAGATATAGGACTAAAAGTAAAAATCCCATTTTTGGGGATTTTTGATGTTTTTTTTGGGAATTGAGGGATTTTCCATTAGAAATTTCTACATGTTGCGTTTGATTATTATTTCTTCGAAATATATACTTTTTTAAGAATTTTATGCCGTATTAGCGTTTCTGTCTATATGCAAAATATTTTTTTTTAATTATACCCTACACCACACTGTGGTACAGGGTATTATGACTTTGTGCATTTGTTTGTAACACCCAACAGGAGCCGAAATCGACCCATCGTTTATTATACCGATCGACTCAGAATCATTTTCTGAGTTGATTTAGCTATGTCCGTCTGTCTGTCTGTCTGTGAATGTATTCTTGTAATCAGAGTACAGGTCGCAATTATGGTCCGATCTCGACGAAACTTTACAAATATTTTTTTTTTGGCCCAAGGACGATCCCTATTGAATTTGGTTAAAATCGGTTCAGATTTAGATATAGCCCCCATATATATGTTAGCCCCGAATTGACATGTAAGCGCTGTAAAAACTTTATTTTATATCCGATCAGTATGAAATTCGGAAAGAGTTTTCTTATTATGTGAATGCACACTGTTAAATTCGGAGAAAATCGGTTCAGATTTAGATATAGCCCCCATATACCCTCGTATATGTTACCCCCGATTTGATATGTAAGCGCTGTAAAAACTGTATTTTATATCCGATCAGTATGAAATTCGGCAGAAAAACGTTTCCTTTTATATGAATGAACACTTTTAAATTTGGAAGAAATCGATTCAGATTTAGATATATCCACCATATATACCTTACTCCCGATTTGACATGTAAGCGCTGTAAAAATGTTATTTTATATCCGATCAGTGCGAAATTCGGCAAAAAGAGGTTTCTTTCTACATGAAGGAATACTGCCAAATTCGGAGGAAATCGGTTAAGATTTAGATATAGCCCCCATATATATGTTACCCCCGATTTGACATGTAAGCGCTGTGGAGACTGTATTTTATATCCGATCAGTACGAAATTCGACAGAAAGAGGTCTTTTTACATGAATGAGTATTGTACAACTGTACGGCATGTATATTTTAAGATTCAAAATACAATGTCTATGTCCGTCTGTGGGACCGTTTTAGGTAGACAAATAAACACAAGAATTTACGAGCGTTTTATCACACAGAGCACAGAAAACATGTCAAGCATGTATAATCTAAGCATTGGTTGAGGGTGCATGAACTATGTGCCTAAATTTAGATTAAAATGTCTGGTGCATGCGTGCACTTATGTATGTAAGAGTATTTATGTTGTTTAGTATGACACCATATGCATTTTCTTTGTAAATAGATTTTATATATTATGTATTAGTTAGGTATGTATTTAAGGCTTCGAGTTAAGAAAATTATTAAATAAAGTTGAGTTCTCTAAAAACCTTAAATATAAACGCACGCATTTCTTTTTATTCCTCCGTCCGCGGTCTAGTTGTACAAGTATTCAGGGAAAATCGGTTCAGATTTATATATAACCTCCATACATATGTTCCTCCTGATTTGGTTTAAAAGCGCTATAGAAGTTGTACTTTACTTCCGATAATAAAAATTTTCCAGAAAGATGTCTCAATTTAGGAACGAATATTGCTTAATTTAGCGATTATCGTTTCAGAATTAGATAATATGTTCCTACCTAGTTACCAATTATTACAAAATATTATCGCAATGACCCTTATCGCTTTGTTAGGGAGGTGTAGGGTATTATATAGTCGGCCCCGCCCGACTTTCTGCCTTTCCTTACTGGTTATACCTGTCAATGATTAAGGGTTTCCTAGAAATAGTGCCACAAAACAATGTTTTCTGAATGGTAAATCTTACTAAATTTTATTATTGTTTGATAAAAACATGTGATCTACAAGAAATCAGTACATATTGACTGATATAATAACTAATAAGTACAAGAAGGTAGGGAAAAATTAAAAAAATTTTACATATAGACAGAAACGTAAATACGGCATAAAATTCTTAAAAATGTATATATTTCGATGATTTTTTTTTAAAGTTCTTTATTTTGATATTAGAAATAATAATCAAACGCTACATTTGGAAATTTCTAATGGAAAATCCCTCAATTCCCAAAAAATACATCAAAAATCCCCAAAAATGGGATTTTTACTTTTAGTCCTATATCTTCGATATGAAAAGCCGCGCTCGGGATTCCCTTTGCAGTCGATTTTGTTACACCCTAATACAATTAAATATAAAGAAAAATTTAACAATTTATCTTTGCGATTGGAGAAAATCGATCAAACTTTTGAAATTTATGTAAAAAAAAGGTCCAAATCGGGGAAGGGTGGTAACCACACCATTCTTGGAAGGCGGTTTTGTTTTTTGTCGCTCCCTCTTTGTTTTGAGTTTTTGTGCCCCTCTTCATATCCTTATCACCACCTTTGCTGGGAACTTTCTGCAAAATTGATGATGTTATCGGCAATTTGGCGATGTTATCGACCACTTCCACCTCACTTTTTGGAACTGTCTCACTCGCTTCTTTCTGTTCACTATTTTCGTTTGCAGGCGGTACGTTCGTGTTTGGACTCGATTTAACTGTCCTGCCAATGGGGGTTTTTCCAATCTTAAAGAAGATTTTCCGAATCCCGAAAAATGCCATGCCTTTTGTCTTGACAAGGCTATCCCTGGAATACGGGTCTATGCCTACCACCAGGAGAGAACCATCGGGATCATTTTTCCTGTGAAAGACTTCCCACTTTAAGGTTCGAGACTTGTTTGCCAATGACGCTGAGTATGCGCTCTGACGGTACCTTACTTGCCCATCCTCTGACATAGAAAGATGTTTTTATGAGTACAGGGATGTCGCTTTTCCTTACCAGTTTCAGCTTTGCGCCGTCCCAAGGTGAGGGGATGCTCTCCACTAGTTTTCCGAGGACATCCACACAGCATTGTGATGCCAGTTTCAGCATCAAAACGCCCCTCTCAAACGTGCAACTCATTACTTGGATTGTTGGTCCGTCATTAGATTCGAGAATGTGTTCCAATACCTTTATGTAGAACAAATCTTCGAAGATACTCTTTTGCTCTTCGGGAATTCTGCCAGACGTACTACTGCTATTATGGCATAGTGTAGTTCGTCCTGAAAATGTTTTTTGGCTATTTGGGAATAAGATGGTGCTTCCTTACCCTTTTTTATAGCCACCTTGCTTTTTCCTTTAGAATGGGTCTTTTTGTTTGAGGCCCCCTCTTTTATGGATGGTTTGGTGGACTTGCTCATCTTCTCAACAACAGGATCAACTTCACCTCCCACCATTAACTGATTCTGACTAGAAACTCCTTTTTTGGTAGATTGAATAGGTTTCTCCGAAGTGCTGGGTGTCGGTGAGCTTTTTTTCTTCTTAATAGATTTCGCATCGCTATGCTCTTCGGGAGATCTGACTCTTTTAGTAGATATGGAAGAGTCAGATTCATCCTGTAATATCTTCTGCCGGTTCATCTTATTCAGTTTCCTTCTTTGTGACCCTGACAGTCTTTTCCGATTTTCAACAATGCCAATATTGTTATCATTTGATGACTCAGAGTCCGAGTTCCCACTAGCTCTTAAAAGCTGGGGTTGCTCAGAGCCCCCCTTGGGTTTTCTTTATCTTCCTCATCGTTTCTTTTGCCAAAGGCTAGATGTGCTCTTGTATCTGTTTCGACTACGGGATCCGAGGCACCCAACCCCGTAGAAGTTACTTGATCACGATTGTTTGATAACGACGACACGTGACTCGCGAGTAAATCAACGCTTTCCGCCGGTGTTGGGTTTGTTTTTCCCTGCACCGTAATATCAGTTACTTCATCAGGGTTAATCAAAAATTTTTGGGAGAGACCATAGCCAGTATTTGCCCGTAACAGGTACGTCGATGTTGGCCTTCCAGACTACTTCGAAAATGTCTGTCCTGAGACCGATGCAACAAATTCAACCCCCACTTTAAGAACAACACCTTGTGGTTGCGTAGTAGGTAGGTGAATAAGTGCGTAATAGGTTGAAAAAACTATCCGCTCTGCAATAACGCGTCCGTTCGCTACCACTGGCGGCGACTGATAGTAAGGACTTGGCAAAGAAGTCTAAATTCTCGATGAGGCGCCCAGGTATCATCGAGGCTCCGTTTAAAAACTTGGTCGATTACCCCTGACTACGAACTTACAAAAGATAACATCGATAGGCACGAGGTCGCATACAGACAATGAAGCCGACCAAAATTTTCGGCGGATGGAAAAATATCGATCGGCGTCGGCGGTTGATCGGCTGAGCCGATCAAATTTCAACAATCGGCTGAGCCGATAAATTTCCCACGATCGAAAGTGCTCGAATACGAATGTAATTCTCCGGCAAAAGTGGCGTTTTGAGATATTTGGCGTTAGAGGAAACAACTTAAAATGAACTTTCATAACTTTGATGTTTGATGTAATATTGAAAATCCGTTTAATAAATCTTCAATGGTTGATACATTTGTTATAGAGTTGACGAGCCAAAAGGAATTGGGTCGTTCCGGATTGTTGATGCGATGGTCTTGGTCCTCAGTATTTGTAAAAGTTATGGACGAAATACTAGGGTTGGTCTATTAATTTGGACGCTTTTCTGCTATTTCTGCACATATGAATTTTAAAATCCCTTGCGTGAAATTTTAACTCTAAAATTAACTCTGTTAATATTTAGTAGTCCCTTTTTTAAATTTTCATGGTTGCATAAAACAAATTCTCTTGACTCACCAAATAAACTTCGGCGGCTGAGTTCCAGCCGATGTGAGCCGCTAAAATCGGCGCCTGCTGGAAAAAAATGACCGGCGACGGCGCGCCGCCGTTTGCGCCGCGTCGGCTTCATAGCCTGGTCGCATAACACCTCGACGTTTGGAGGATACTTTTATAGAAGAGAACCACTACTATATCTAGCTTAAGGAGTTATAGAGGAAACCCATGGTATGAAGGGATATCTCCGTATATACTTTTTGCCTGTAGGTAACCTTTGGTCGCTCGACCTCTTCATATCGAAATGACGTCAAAGTTCGCAGATTGACGATGATTCATGTCTTGTGTGTTCTTTGATGTTGTGCGTAGTTAGGTCTGTTTGTATTTATCAATTAAACCCTCATGAAGTTAGGGCCTATAGTATTTCGTTAATAATATCGCACGACTCTACAATTTTGTGTGAAGATGTAGTTTCATCAAATTCACAATACACAATCAAAAAATCGATTTTGATCTTCCTGTTAGTTTGGGCCGTTTGCATTTCTGGTGACGATATGTTCTCTGTTAAGCAAATGATTTTAACATGAAATTTGTTTTGAATTTGTTTTATGTACTATTTATTTATTTGACATATTCTCGCATTTAAAATTTTAAATTTGAACTACCGACTACTTTGACTTCTAATTTGAGCCCATTGGATTATTTTCTGTGGGGAGCCATTAAGAATAAATGGTACGTAAAGCATCCCGAGACAATTGAAGCGTTGAAACATGAAATCGAAGTTGCCATTGAAGAGATTCGACCCGAAGCAATCGAAAATGTACTGGAAAATTGGGTTGATCGGATGAGCTACTGGCGAGCCAGTCGTGGTAGACATATGAATGATATTGTGTTCCATTATTAAATGATAAAGTTCAACCTTTCCAATGAAACCAGAAATTTGAAAAAATTATCAGTACATTTTTTTAAAGACTTCAATTTTAAAATTTTAAATGGCCCTTTAGCATGTAAACCCGCCGTGTATTAGAATAAGACAAATACAGTGCTAAGTATATTTGTATAGTATATAGTATATTTGATGAGCGTATACGAATGTCGAAAGAAAAAAAATAAGTTTTCATAAAAATTACAATTACGTAAACGGTACGTTTACGTGCATTTGCAAACAAAATCAGCAAAACAACAAAAAAGAAGACATTTATGCGAAACTTTTTAATAGTATTATATTAATTATTTAATAAAATGTTAAAATGCGAGCATAGAAATATAAAATAAAATAAAGATGTCGGTTGCCCGTTATTATTCGGTCTGTAATCGTTATGATTTAAACTAAGATACTCTCTCAGCTCAAGACCAACCTGCTTTCTATCACTGTATAGAAGCAGGATGGTCTTGAGCCGAGAGAGTATCTCAGTTGAAATCATCAAAATAAAAATATTATAATTTGTATCTGAATGTCTGAGTCCGTAGGGCAACGTTACGGCAGCGCTAAAGTTAAGTAACGATTTCGTTTGCCTAACCCGGCCTTTATATTTTGCCAATTATTGACGGAGTATTTTCCCAGGAGCAGTCGGAGAGGGGAAAAACTCCCGTACTCGGGCTTTTCGGGCTCAACGTTTCGTGTTTTTAATTCGAACTTTGAAACAACAACAAAACACAATACAGAATAGCCGAAACAAATTTTCGTCGTGTAAACGCAAAGCAAGGCAAGCAAAGGCGGATAATCTGCTGAAAAAATATCCTCGTGTAAATCTGGACTGAGATTGCTTTATAATTATATTTATGGCCGTCCACCGACAGGCCACTCTTAATACATTTCGCACGTTTCTAATTCTTTTTTTCAAAGTAGTTTTGAAGTTCTGTTTACAGAAAACGAACTCGATAGTCAAAAACAAATCTATGAGAAGTCATAAAAGATCGAGTAACAAAAACAAAAAACATTAAATGGATATATTTACTTACGCTCCATTTGTTTGGGGCAATGCATCTGATGCTTCCCGCAAACTTCTGCGATGTAATTTTGTTTTATAATGCACATTTCTCTCTTCTTGCAACAATGCAGCAATTGAAATACCTGGCATTTTGTTTATTCTTTGGTTTTAATATATTTTACATATTTATTTTCTTGTAATTTGTTTAGTCACTACCGCCAATCAGAGACTGGAGTCAAACCGATATTGTCGACGGTGCACAATAGTGCCGAAAGAGCAAACAAGATGCAAAATTCTCATGTGCGCCTACGATATTTTGAAAGAACCCATCTTATAGGAAGCTTTTTTAGGATTTCAAATATGCTACCATTAATAATGTTAGATATTTGGTTTAGAAGATATAACCGTTCAAAGATAGCCGATTTTCGGTATTCAAAAAAACACAATTTTTAGGTAATTTGGTCCGATTTCAGGTGTAATATCACGAAAACTTGTTAACGAATTGTCTTTTTTTCTTTCTATTGATTGATTTGTTTATTAAATGGTAAATGATAAAAAAATTATGATTGCTTTGTGTTACTCCAGATAAATCACTATTTAAAAACTATGCATTTTTACTATTTTTCAACTTCGATGGAAAATGACAAATATCAATATTTGTCTATATTTGCCATATTTTCAAAACATGCTTTTGACATAATAATAGCAGCCGCAGAGATGGCAATATATATACATATAAAAATAACTAACATTTAAAACAAAAGGAAAAAGTAAATAAGTAAGAGGAAATAAGAATAACAAGAAATTAAAAAACAAACATAAACAAAATTTCACTGAAGCATAAATTAGAAAGGGGACAGGTAGGGTCAGGAACTAAATTAAAGTAAATAGAAGGTAAAGATGGAACAAAACGTAGCAATAATAAGGCGAAAACAGGAACAGAGCGTAGCAGGAACAGGATACAGCAGGATCAGGGGATAGCAAGACCAGAGCACAGCGGGAACAAAGTCGCGATGTTGAAGAATCAGAGTATGGCAGGAATAGAACGAGTCAAGAATAGAGCACAGCAGGAACAGAGTGTTTCAGGAAAAGAGTATAACTGGAAGAGATCACAGCAGAGAACTGGTAGTTACAGGAATAATGTATTACAGGATAGAACGTATTAGGAACAGAGCATAACAGGACATGAGTACAGCAGGGGCAGAGAGTTTCAGGAAACAGATCATCACAGGAACATGGTATTACAGGAACGTGTGTAAGGCTACGAATTTTTTGCAACATGGCAATCATGAATTGCCCACACAATGAGAGACGAAGAAGACGGTTGAGCAAGAAAGAGAGTCGTATAGTTGAAGTTGTAGCGAACGGACATGTGTGGATCATTTTGATCATTTATGTACCTTTATTCTTTTTACGTATTTTACCAATTAAATAAACTAAATAAATATCTAAGTTTTTATTAAAATCAGAAGTGACGAAACGGTTTATTCCTTATAGTTCAGAAAATGGGATTGAGAACCTCCCCTAACGACAAACGATAATGTGTGTGAAATAATGTAATGTGTGTGTGTGCTAACAAAAGAATTTTTGCAAGACCAGTGTGTGTGTGCGTGCAAGCTCAAAGATGAAAAGATTTGTTGAGTAGCACGCCTGCTCGCATAGACACAGCATCGAAGTGAACGTTAACGAACAAAACAGAAAGAAAATGCATATACATACAAGCATAACGAGATCTAATGATCATTAACGAATCCACCCAGCGGTAAAAATACCCATTATTTAATCGCTGATGTAAGCAATATTTAGTTGCAATCAGTGATGATTCTATTGCTTATATTTCTGCTTACATTTACACACGAGTGTCATGGCCCGCTTAATAAGTGCGCTCTCGCTTACAAAGTAAGGGAAGATGTCAGTAAGTGCCATTTCAATTGCGCTTAAGTTATAAGCAAGCCTGATGGCACTTCAATAAAATCGAATGTCATACTGATGTCATTGATTATAATATAGGTACTTCGTTTCATTTACCGCTGGTATGACATTCTAAGCGAGCGATTTAAGTACTTAGAATTTTATACGTGTGTAATCTAATAAATATCGTCCACTTATTACAACTCCGATTACAATATAAGTGGATAGTTAGTTCTTGTGAATATGCACAAAAAATGCAAAGAAATAAAAAATTCCGATATATCGGCTTTGGAAAAAAATACATAAATAACAAGAAATATGTATGCATCACTATTATTGATGTTAGTTCAAAGTTGATCGCACAACAAAGAGGTTGTTGACATTGTTGCGAATTGGTAAATAAAATAATTGTTTTAAGTTAATAATACTCTACATGATGCGGTTTTCGGTAAGATTGGTTTACACTTTTTACATACGTATTTATACTGATAAATTTCTATTTGGTGTTTGCAGATGCTGTCAGGGGTGTGGGTTTAACGATTGAAACATTAAAAAGATTTGCATCATTGTTTTAAAAAAATCAGAAATAGATATTTTGCAAAAAAAAAATGCAGAGATAGAAAAGCGTATTTAATATTTTTATCACAATTTTATCTCAAACCTGAAAATCTGAATTTCTGTTGTGATATTTAATGTACACTTTAGTATGTGCCTTTTGTTTTTATTGTGCAATGAATTTATCTGTTTTTATTTAAGTATTTTTTCAATCGTATTTAAGTTTCTTCCTAAATAAACAAATGATACATTTAAATGCATGTTTATTAGACTTTCAATTACAAAATCATCAGGATTAGTGGTACCATATCATAACATTGCCTTACAAGTGCAAATCTGACTTTAATCGGCGTGCATTACATTCTAATTTGCCTGCATTTATTGACGTGCCATCAGGCTTGCTTATAGCTACTAAATATTGCTTACATCATCGATCAAATAATGGGTATTTTTACCGCTGGGCACATGAGTGAGAGCGAGCGTGGTAAAGAAACAGAAGCAAACACAATCAAGGAATGAATGTGCATGAAAAGTCATTGAGAGTGCGGTGTAAAAACAACACAAATGAAGGAAGATATACATACGTATGTACGTGTAGTGACGTGTGGATATGGAGAATATAACAAGGCTCGAAAATACACACATAAAATAAACGGTCAAATGAAAACGCTTAAATTGTAACGTGACGCGACTTAACGTATATTTATATATTAACGCAACGGCTAACAACATAACGTATATTAATATAAACTAACGTACCGAAAAACGAAATCTAACGAATATTGACGTAACCGGTATTGATTGAAGGATCAGAGAACTAACGAAAAAAACGCAATTTGACGAAAAAAACGCGATCTAACATACATTAACGTAACGAGTATTAATTGAACGTCTAATAATTAATACGCAACGGATTGTGATTTTTATGCCACACTATTTTTCAGTCGCCGCCTGTCGTAGCGAACGGACGTTTTATCGCAGAGCGGATAGTTTTTAACCTATTACGCAATACCTATTCACCTACCTACTACGCAACCAGGAGGTTTGTTTTTTATAAAGCGTAGGTTGAATTGGATGCATCGGTCTCTGGACAGAAATTTCTGAGCTCAGTCTGGAAGGCCTATATTGACGTACCTATTACGGGCTAATACTGGCTATGGGGGTGTCTCCCCCAACCAATTTATGATTAAACCAAAAAAGACGAAGGAGATTACGGCGCAGGGAAGGGAAAACCCAGTGCCGGCGACAAGCGTTGATTCACTCACGAGTCATGTGTCGTCGTTATCGAACAATCGTGAGCAAGCAACTTCTACGAGCTTTGGTGCCTTGGATCCCGTAGTCGAAAATGAAACAAGAGCACATCCAGCCGCAGGCAAAACAAATGATAAGACAGATGAAGCAGAACCCAGCCGGGGCTTTAAGCAACCCCAGCCTTTAAAAGCCAGTGGGGACTCTGACTCTGAATCATCAAATGAAAACAATATCACTATTGTTGCTAACTCAAAGAGACTGTCAGGGGCACAAAGAAGTAAACTGAATAAGTTGAACCGACAGAACCTATTACGGATGAACCTGACAATTCTACCTCCAATACAAACATGGAGGCCGCTAAAAGAGTCAGGTCTCCCGAAGAACGTAGCGCTGTGAAAGTTACTAAGAAGTAAAAGGGCTCGCCGTCTTCCAGTAATTCGGATAAGCCTAACGTAACCACACAAAAGGAGGTCTCTAGTCTGGGTCCTTCGATTGTGGGCGGTAAAGTTGACCCAATAACGCAGTTCAAGTCAACCAAATCATCCGTTAAAGATGAGACTTTAACCAAAAAGACTCTACAGACACGGAAAAATCAATTTGCCATAAAGAAAGGTAAGAAGCCACCGTCTTATTCTAATATAGCTAAACAACATTTTCGAGACGATCTATGCTACGCCATAATTGATAGCAGTAGTGCATCTGGCAGAATCCCCGAAGACCAAAAGAGTAACTTCGAAGATTTGGTCTATACGAGGGTAGCGGAATACGTCCTCGAATCTAAGGATGAACCACCAATCGAAGTAATGAGTTGCAAGTTTGAGAGGGGTGTTTTGATGCTAAGGCTGGCATCACAACGCTGCGCTGGTGTCCTCGTAAAACTTGTGGATTCCTCATCTTGGGACGGCGCAAAGCTAAAATTGGTAAGGAAAAGCGACATTCCTGAACTCATAAAAACGACCCTATATGTTAAGGGATGTCCCAGTAAGTTCTCATCAGAGTACATTCTCGACATCATTGGCAAACAGAATTCAAAACTTTCCGTGAGAAAGTGGGAAGTCTTCTATAGGAAGGATGATACCGAGGGTACTCTCCTCGTGTTAGGCATAGACCCAGAATCCAAGAACAATCTTGTCAGTGGCGAAGGGCATGGCGTACTTCTTGATCTGGACAGTCTTTTTCAAAATTGGAGAGGTCCCGATTGGCAGGACAAATGAATCGAGTCCAAATATACTGTCTGAAGAGTAGTACCGCCACTTTTGCAGGAAGTTCCCAGCAAAGGTGGTGATCAAAATAAAAAGAGCCATAAAACGATTGAATCCAATGAGGGAGCGACAAAAAATAACACCGCCTCCCAAAATTGTCGACTGGAAGATGGTGTAATAGGTAGTGAACGAAAGGAGGAGAATGACCCACTACCAAATAATGAGGGGGTGCCACCAGATAGGATAGACTCCCAAAAGAAACTTTTACTGGAAGGACAATGATTGAGGTCATCCAGATAAACCTCCACCGGAGCGAGACAGCATCCAACGCTCTGATGGACATCATAAATAAAGGCAGGGTTCATATTGCTTTGATCCAGGAACCATGGACAACTAGCAACAATGTTACTGGATTAAACCATGTGAACTATAACCTTTTCTACGCTAACACAGGTACTCGTCCAAGGACTTGTATTCTGTGCCATAAAAACTTATGTTTTATTTTCTCTCCAGAGTAATGGAAATATGTACCTGGCGTCAATATATCTGCCATTCGATATATACAAGAAGTCTTCTGAAACAAAACAAGATCGATATTAGTAAGATGATGAGTGTTCTAACGGGACACTCAAGCTTACAAGCACATCTTCATCGCATAGGACTAGCAGAAAACGACGAATGCAGGGCATGCAGAGAAAACATCGAAACGATGGAAAATTTTCTGTGTCACTGCCCGGCTTTCACACATGCAAGATCCCAACATTTCGGGTCCGACATATTGCCAGACTTGGCTCATCTCAGAGAATATGACTGGAAGATACTGAGAAAATTCGTGTCTAGTACCGATTTTCTGTAACTCGTGAGGTATAAAAAGATCATAAATAAGGAGCGCACAACAGGCCGAACCACTGGCTTAAGTGTATGTCCATGGACATGAGACGTTTAAACGTCTCCTCTCTTCAACCTAACCAACCTAACCTAACCTATTTTTCAAAAGTGTAATTGCTAAATTGTAATTGAACGATAACGTGAACGCGATGGATATTGTTTTCATGAAAAAAAAAACAAAATAACGTATAAGGGAATATAATATTAGAAGAACGTAACGTAAACATTTTCAATATGCGGCGAATAGAATCATTGAAAGTGAACCAACTAAAATCATTGCTTAGTGCGCGTAAATTACCAATAAGTGTTAAAAAGCCAGAATTGGTGAAACGTCTTATTGAAGCGACTAAGAGCGAAGAAATAGACTTTGAAAGTGACAACGATTCTGATGATGTGTCCACGGTACAGACTCAAATTGAACAGCTACGTAGTATGATAGAAAGCATGCTTTTAGTCATAAAACAACAACAAATAGCGAACACAAATCGCCACGATGAGCGGAAAAATACACGGGTAAACGAAACACCAACAACGTCGCAAAATCAAGATATTCGAAATCGTAATGTACAGTGTCAAAGAAATTGCCGATACTCTTCCTGAATACGATCCAACGAAAGATTCGGTGTTTAGTGTGGATCAGTTTATCGACACGGTTGATAAGACTATGCGTGCGTATGAATGGGAAGATAAGTACGTATTATTGGTGGTATATAGCAAGCTTAAAGGGCCTGCTAAATTGTGGCTCGATGCGTCGGCAGAATTTTTCATTACTTGGCATGAGTTGGCTGAGGCTTTAAGAGGTGAGTTTGGTACGAGACCGGACGAAGCTGACGTACACTTTAAAATGACAAACGCTACACGACGTCATGGATAATCTATCACCGAGTACAGTTTCCGAATGACAGCTTTGGGTAGACGTTATGTCTTGAGCGAATCGGCGATTATGGGATATACTCTCGAGGGTTTGAGACATGCTGATTTACAAATGGCACTTCGTTTCAAGACTATGAAAGAGATGCGTAAGACTCTGGAGGATTATTTGGTGAATATGACAAGTTGCTCAGCTGGTAGGAAAACGACGTCAACAACGACAACGAAACGTACACACAACGATAACGACAACAAGGACGCTAGTAGAATCTCAGACGATAATATACGCAGAACATCAACGCAACGACAACCTATTGCTTGTTTTAATTGTTCTGAAACGAGTCACATGTCAAGTGTATGTCCAAAACCACAACGACGAGCGCGATATAAGGATTGTCAACGAGTTCATTCTAAAGGTTCACCCGAAAACTGCGGCAAGCAAAATCCACGGACTATAAACAGGGTGCAAAGAAATGTCGACGATAAACGGGTTACGATCAACGGCGAAGAATTTTATACTCTTATTGATACTGGTAGTCAATGTAGTATGATTCTTAAATCAAAGGCGACAAAAATATCCAACGAACGAGAACCTTGTTTCTTACGTATTAGCGTAGTTTGCGGAGGCAAACGTGTCCTTAACGAAATGATGAAGGTGAAATTAGATATCGACGATCATGAGCTTAATATTGATCTCTACGTTGCGGATGACGATTCGTCAGATTTAATTATCGGAAACGACATTTTCGCGAATAACAACATACGCCTAATAGTTGACAATAACGAACGACGATTTGAATTGGTAAGCGTGTCTACGACCAACATTAATGAACGAACACCTATCGAAATGTCATCAATTCAATGCGGCACAGATGATGAGGCTAGTAGCCTCTGAGTTATTCAACGAATATAAAGACGTCTGCGGTAACGAACTTAACGAAATCGGTCTAACGAATGCTGCTCAAATGAAAATCGAATTAACAACACCGAGCCAATACATTAAAGCCATATCGACTCCCAGAACAGAAAAAAGCTGCGGTGAGTAAAATGATTAAAGAGTTACTAACAAACGATATTATACAAAAGTGAACATCTGAATATGCAAGTCCTATAGTACTCGTTATAAAGAAAAATGGCAATGACAGATTATGCGTGGATTATCGACGTTTAAATCAGCGTATGGTCAAAGAGATTTTTCCAACGCCTAACATAGAGGAACGACTTCAAGATGGCACTACTACGTGAGAAAAAGCAGGATGGAGATCTGTTTCATTACATGGATGACATCGTAGTTGGTAGCAACAACGTCAGCGAAATGCTCCAGTTTTTACTGTTTTGCGCGACCTGAACCTCACGATTAACTTCAGAAAGTGTGAATTTATGAAACAGAGTATTGCATTTTTGGGCCATCAACTACATCCAACGGGTATCAGTCCAATCTTTAGAACGCTTCCGTTACTACGTTTACGGCAAACCAGTTACAATCGTCACAGATTGCAACGCTATCAGAACGACTATGCAAAAAAAAAGAATTAATCCCGAGAATCGCAAGATGGTGGCTGAGGATCCAAGATTTTGATGCTAAAATCGAACATCGATCAGGTCAGCGAATGCAACATGTGGATGCATTAAGCCGAGCACCGTATGAAGAAGCCCGAGAATTAGATACGTCATTACGAATTGCAAAAACGGTCAAAACCAAGGCGACAGGTTGTTTTCGATGCAACTACAGGACGCAAACATCTGCGCGATTGTCGAGAAATTGAAATTACGAGACAAAACTATTTGTAACGAATATGTAATCGATAACGGACGACTATTTCGGAAAGTCAAAGATAAACTTCTTTGGATGGTTCCGAAAGCATTGCGATGGCGCGTAGTAAAAGGACAACATGACGACGCGGGACATCTAGGTCTAGAGAAAACCATAGACGCTGTTCAGAGACATTTTTGGTTTCCCCGAATGCGGAATTTTGTTAAATCTCATATAAAATCATGTTTAGAATGCGCGTATAACAAAGCACCTGGCGGAAAACACGAAGGCGAGTGCCATTACGACAACGTTAACCCAGTGTCATTCCATACTATCCATATGGATCACTTGGGCCCTTTCCCGAAAAGCACCAAACGTAACGAGCACCTTTTGCTCATTGTTGATGCTTTTACGAAGTACACGATAATTCGAGCGGTGAAAAGTACGGCGACAAAACACGTAATAACTATTCTTAACGAATGCACCGAATATTTTGGAATGCCAACACGAATAATTACTGATCGCGGTGACTTTGTGTTAGTTGAGAATGAACCAACGGAGACGGGTACTTCAAGAATGTTGGAGCCACTCTACAAAGGTCCATTCATCATCACACAAGTCTTGGAAAAGGATAGGTACGTCATCAAAGATTTGCCAGGATCAACTAGAAAACAACGTCATTATACATCAGTATATTCATCCGACAAAATTAAGCCGTGGTGTTCTCTGCCACAGATAGAAGATAATGACGACGGCGAGGACGAATCTGAACCGAACCTACTTCCAATCGAGGTCGATTGTGTCGGCAGGGTGGCCGACTGTAAGGCTACGAATTTTTTGCAACATGGCAATCATGAATTGCCCACACAATGAGATACGAAGAAGACGGTTGAGCAAGAAAGAGAGTCGTATAGTTGAAGTTGTAGCGAACGAACGTGTGCGGATCATTTTGATCATTTATTTAACTTTATTCTTTTTACGTATTTTACCAATCAAATGAACTAAATAAATATCTAAGTTTTTATTAAAACCAGAAGTGAGGACGAAACGGTTTATTCCTTATAGTTCAGAAAATGGGATTGAGAACCTCCCCTAACGACAAACGATAATGTGTGAGTGTGTGCACGCTCAAAGAAGAAAAGATTTGTTGAGTAGCACGCCTGCTCGCATAGACACGACGTGAGATAACACGGCCATTGAATTTGTTGCGCAAAAGAGCCATTGGTTCTTTAGCTGTGTGTGTCCTGTTGAAACCACATATTGTCCACATCCATATTTCCAATTCGGGCCATAAAAAGTTCGTTATTATCTCACGATAGCGAACACCATTCACAGTAACTGCCTGACCGGCCTCATTTCGAAGAAGTATGGCCCGATGACGTCGCCAGCCCATGAGCCGCACCAAACGTACTGGGCGAGCAGGCACAGGTGTTTTCACATCTCCTACAGACCCGCTTTGCTGCAATTTCCACACAATTCTCCCGATTGTGGACACATTTGGTCGATTATGCTGATCAAAAAAACATCACGTAGTGCACGAAATGCATTTTGATTTGAACGCCCATTTTCGTAAAAGGCTTAAAAAACTTTAATGCGTTGCTCGGTTGTGTGTCTTCCATGGTTCAAATTGAGTTAAGGCCGGTTAGACATACGTAACCGTAACTTATCTTTACCGTTGCCGTAACGTTGCCCGTTCGAGCGATTAGCCAATGTTGAGAAAACGAGTCATATGTTCTGACAACAACACATAAGTAAACAAAAAAGCCGCGATTTCTTTTTGTTTAGGTTTATTAAAAATGAAGTTAAAAATAATGTTTATAAATTTGTGTTTTTTAAAATCTGTGCAGAATTTACAATAAAAGTAATCAAGAAAATATCGTCGGATAAGAAGATGGGGTTGACGTCCTATAAACAATGACTAGGCGAAAGCCGGACACTAGAATGCCTATGGCAGTTTTAAATTTGTTATTAACATTAATAAAATATGAGGTAACTACGCCAAAGCAACGGATTAGACCGGCAGATAGACTAGCAATAACACCACTGTATGTCAAATATTGCTTTATCCTATGATTCCAAGTTGGGAAATATTAACATTCTATTCTTTAAAATTTTAGATATTTGGGTCACGGTTGTTCCATACAATCGATTGCATGGAGTCACAAGCTGGGGAAAACAACAATTCGAAATATTATTCTAGAATGCAGTGAAGTTTTGTGGCGCTTGCTTTCGCCGATTTATTTAAGTGAACAAACTACACAGCAGTACAAACACGTTGCCAATGATTTTCAACGAATGTGGGATATGCCGAATTGTTTGGGAATCTGCGATGCTAACTATACATTCATATCAGTTAATGTTGGAAGTTATGGCAGCCAACACGATGGGGGTATGTCCATTAAACTTCAATTTATTTATAATCTATATTATTAAATTAAATACAGTAAACCATTATCGTCAGCATCCTCTGAAGGCTTTCCTCATTTTTTATTGGCGATGCTGCGTTTCCCCTGAGGAATATCCTTGGTCTAAGTCAACAACTTTAGACGAGCTCAGAGACAACATCCAACGCGAAATTGCCAACGTTCCGGTCGAAATGTGTCCAAGAGTGGTGGAAAATTGGATCCAAAGAATAGATCGCTGTTGACGGGCTCGTGGTGGTCATATGACCGAAATTGAATTTCATTCTTTAAATGTAAAATTTGCACTTAGCCTGGAATAAATTTGAAATCTATATCTTAAATATTCTGTGTTTTATTAATATATAAAATTCTTATGTCCTTAATGGAAAACCCTTTACTTATGTCTATTTCCATTGAAGAGGGACTCAGCCAAATCCAATCTCTTCTCTATCTATAAATAAGTCCTCGTTTGTAGAGACGCTTATATTGCTGTCAAATTAACCCACAATGAAGAAGATTGGCGCAATGATTGTCTCGTACTGTCGTCAAAAGAATCCTGAAGCAGATTATAAATTTATTTTTAATGGAGTCAGCCGCGATCTTCATAAAACTCACCTGTATCGCCCAGCTCCTTGCCAATTTGCTTCCAAGCTTCTCGCTTTTTTTTTCAGATATCCTATATGCTGGATTATATTTATTGTATAAATACTAGTGCGACTGCAACAATGAAATCAAATATTCGTCTCTCATGTTTATTTGCACTTTTAAACAAATAACAAATAAATTATTTTCTTTACTTTTCTCGGTGAACATACAATTGTAATTGTAAACAACATGTAGTATCAGCTGTTGTCAAATTGTACGTAAACGGAACGTCCAATTCTGATTTCAACAGATTCAGCCGTCCGTTTACGTTTCGTTTCCGTTGGCTAATCGTTTACACTGATTTCCATATGACAGATTGAATCAGCTGATTCGTTACGCTACGGGGGCGTTACGGTTATGTTTGCCTAACTGGGCCTTTAGTCTGTGTATATGTTAATTGTAAATTTTGCGTATATGTATCTGGGGGCTACCAACGTAATTAGTCCAAAAATGGGCTGGATCGGACCAATGGGCGTGGCCCCGCCATATAAGCCAAATTTTGAAATGGAGATATCTTGCACAATTTGTTAGCGAGAGTGCTGTAATTTTGTGTGTATGTATCTAGTGGGAGTCGAAATGTGTCCAAGTGGTGGAAAATTGGGTCCAAAGAAAAGATCGCTGTTGACGGGCTCGAGGTGGTCATATGACCGAAATTGAATTTCATTCTTTAAATGTAACATTTGCACTACACCTGGAATTTGAACTCTATATCTTAAATATTCTTTGTTTTATTAATATATAAAATTCTTATGTACTTAATGGAAAACCCTTTACTTATGTCTATTTCCACTGAAGAGGGACTCAGTCAAATACAACCCAATCTCAATCTATAAATAAGTCCACGTTTGTAGAGACGCTTATATTGCTGTCAAATTAACCCACAATGAAGAAGATTGGCGCAATGATTGTTTCGTACTGTCGTCAAAAGAATCCTGAAGCAGATTATAAATTTAATTTTTAATGGAGTCAGCCGCGATCTTCATAAAACTCACCTGTAACGCCCAGCTCCTTGCCAATTTGTTTCCAAGCTTCTCGCTTTTTTTCAGATATCCTATATGCTGGATTATATTTATTGTATAAATACTCGTGCGACTGCACCAATGAAATCAAATATTTGTCTTTCATGTTTATTTGCACTTTTAAACAACAAATAATTAATAAATTATTTTCTTTACTTTTCTCGGTGAACATACAATTGTAATTGTAAACAACTTGTAGTATCATCTGTTGTCAAATTGTACGTAAACGGAACGTCCAATTCTGGTTTCAACAGATTCAGCCGTCCGTTTACGTTTCGTTTCCGTTGGCTAATCGTTTACACTGATTTCCATATGACAGATTGAATCAGCTGATTCGTTACGCTACGGGGGCGTTACGGTTAAGTTTGCCTAACTGGGCCTTTAGTCTGTGTATATGTTAATTGTAAATTTTGCGTATATGTATCTGGGGGCTACCAACGTAATTAGTCCAAAAATGGGCTGGATCGGACCAATGGGCGTGGCCCCGCCATATAAGCCAAATTTTGAAATGGAGATATCTTGCACAATTTGTTAGCGAGAGTGCTGTAATTTTGTGTGTATGTATCTAGTGGGAGTCGAAATGTGTCCAAGTGGTGGAAAATTGGGTCCAAAGAAAAGATCGCTGTTGACGGGCTCGAGGTGGTCATATGACCGAAATTGAATTTCATTCTTTAAATGTAACATTTGCACTACACCTGGAATTTGAACTCTATATCTTAAATATTCTTTGTTTTATTAATATATAAAATTCTTATGTCCTTAATGGAAAACCCTTTACTTATGTCTATTTCCACTGAAGAGGGACTCAGCCAAATACAACCCAATCTCAATCTATAAATAAGTCCACGTTTGTAGAGACGCTTATATTGCTGTCAAATTAACCCACAATGAAGAAGATTGGCGCAATGATTGTTTCGTACTGTCGTCAAAAGAATCCTGAAGCAGATTATAAATTTAATTTTTAATGGAGTCAGCCGCGATCTTCATAAAACTCACCTGTAACGGCCAGCTCCTTGCCAATTTGTTTCCAAGCTTCTCGCTTTTTTTCAGATATCCTATATGCTGGATTATATTTATTGTATAAATACTCGTGCGACTGCACCAATGAAATCAAATATTTGTCTTTCATGTTTATTTGCACTTTTAAACAACAAATAATTAATAAATTATTTTCTTTACTTTTCTCGGTGAACATACAATTGTAATTGTAAACAACTTGTAGTATCATCTGTTGTCAAATTGTACGTAAACGGAACGTCCAATTCTGGTTTCAACAGATTCAGCCGTCCGTTTACGTTTCGTTTCCGTTGGCTAATCGTTTACACTGATTTCCATATGACAGATTGAATCAGCTGATTCGTTACGCTAAGGGGGCGTTACGGTTAAGTTTGCCTAACTGGGCCTTTAGTCTGTGTATATGTTAATTGTAAATTTTGCGTATATGTATCTGGGGGCTACCAACGTAATTAGTCCAAAAATGGGCTGGATCGGACCAATGGGCGTGGCCCCGCCATATAAGCCAAATTTTGAAATGGAGATATCTTGCACAATTTGTTAGCGAGAGTGCTGTAATTTTGTGTGTATGTATCTAGTGGGAGACTACGGGATGGTTCAAAAAATTCGCGAGATCGGACTAATGGGCGTGACCCCGCCTATATGAGCCATGTTGTGAATAAATATACAGTGGTACTCCGGTTTAAAGATATCGCGATTTAACGATGAAGCAATTTGTTTACATTGTGTAAAAAAAACATTTTTCTATGACCATTATTACAACATTAATTGATAGAAAAAACACAAAATACCGTTAGCATATTATAATTTTTAAGTCGATGCATACATCTTCCTTGCATTATTTACATTATTCATCAAATCGGTGTAGTGTATGCAAAAATGTCCTTCAGAAAATTTTGTACCTTATATAACGTATACATATGATTAAAATGTTGTAATCAGTACACAAAACATGATAAATACACAAGTTGATGCATATATCTTACTCGCCTTGTTTAACATTCTTCATCAAATCGTAATAGTGTAAGCAAAAGTGTCCGTCAGACACTATTTTAAATGTAGAATAGAGGTTCGATGAAATCCGGAGAATTTGCGAGAATGGAGACAAAACTATTTTCCTGGTTCCAGGCCCAACGTAAAAACATATCCCTCTCAGCGGCTCTATACTGCAGATGAAAGCTAAAGAAATTCACTAACAGTTGTACAATGGCACTTTTAACGCGAGCTATGGATGGATATGACGATGCCGATGACGACTTTTCACTATCCACCTTATTAAGTTTCTGTACTTATCACTTTTTCGCAAAAATTAATGGACTGAATTTCATATTTTAAGATATTTATAGTAATAAATACATATAATAAAAATGACAAACAAGTAAGAAAGTTTCAGTCGGGTAAACCGACTAAGGTATACCCTCACTTTGTGAGTAATGTAATATTGAATATTCCACGAATTATTCTGTTAGATTGTATGGTAGGTACCAGAACGGGTTTAACAAATACATCTATTTTTCGCTGAATAGTAGACACTTTAAATACATTGCACTGCGCCGAATTATAAGCGTTTATTTGCACTGGTTTATTAACGTTATGAGATATTAAATTTTGGTATGATTTGGACATTTTGTGTGGGAGGTACAAAAAGGGGCGTGGTGATAACGGGCATTTTTTACAGGGCTATAGACACTTCAAAAGCGTTACACTGTGCAAAATTTTGTGGCATTTACGTGCATTGGTACTCATGTTGTGAGCTCTTAACTTTTTGTGCAAAATTGTACCTTTGTGTGGGAGGTACAAAAAGGGGCGTGGCAATAGCGTCAATTTTTCACAGGGCTATAGACACTATAAAAGCATTACACTGTAGAAAATTTCAAGTATTTTTATACACTGGTATTAATGTTATAAGCTGTTAACTTTTGGTGCAAAATGTTACCTTTGTGTGGGAGCTACCAAAAGGGGCGTGAATATAACACCCATTTTTCACTGGACTGTAGGCACTATAAAAGCATTACACTGTACAAAATTTCAAGTATTTTTATACACTGGTATTAATGTTATAAGCTGATAACTTTTGCTGCAAAATGGTGCATTTGTGTGGGAGGTACCAAAAGGGGCGTAGCAACTTGGCCCATTTTTCTCGAGTTGATAGCGACTAATAAACTAATGCTATGTGTGGAATTTCAGAAGATTCGAATAAGTAGTATAGCAGTTATTAAAGATTCAATATTTTACAACATTTTAACACTTTGTGGGGGAGGTACTAGAAGGAGTGGACCAATATGGCCCATCTTCGAACTTAGCCGGAGATAGAAAAAAATATTACCACGTACCAAATTTGAAGTCAATCGGTTACTCCTTTCGAGAGTTATCGTGCGCACCAGCCAGCAGACACACAGACAGATAGACAGACAGACAGACAGACGGACGGACATTGCTCATTCGTCTTAAAATTACCCAAAACGAATATCCGCCGAACATACTTAGGGTCTTAGATCACTCCTTCGATGTGTTACACTTTTTTTCGTAGCAAATGATATATACCCTCGTCACACTAAAGTGAGGGTATAATAACTTTATTCTTCAGCTTCCATGTCCAATGGCATAACAAATATCATTCGATATATCGATATTTCCGATTTAAGGATGAGGGCTGACAATATATAGATCGTTATATCGTGATTTGACTGTATTTTGACCAATTTTTTAGCGAGAGTTCGGTAATTTTATGTATATGTATTTGATAGCAGTCTATGTGATTAGTCCAATAGTGGACGGGATCGGAAATCTGCGACAACGAAGTGGACCGGGTCCAGCTAGTATAATATAACTACAGTTTCTGATTGGAGATAGTGACTAAACAAATTAAAAGAAAATAAATAAAATATATTAAAACAAGTAAAAAAGTTAAGTCGGCTAAACCGACTTATGAATCCCCTCACCTTGAGTCCAAAAAAATATTCGTAAATTTATTTATTTTTTGTTTTAATTAAATTCTTATCAATTTACATTTCAATTAATAACTTTAAAGTATGTACTTTAAAGTTAAAAGCTGCTTACATTTGGTACAAAATGGTCCATTTGTGTGGGAGGTACCAAAATTGGCGTGCCAATAACGGTCACTTTTCTCTGGACTCTAGATACTATAAAAGAATTACAACGTACAAAATTTCAAGTATTTATATGCACTGGTATTCAAGTTATATGCTGTTTACTTTTGGTGTAAAATAGTCCATTTGTGTGGGAGGTACCAAACAGGGTGTGTCAATAACGGCCACTTTTCTCTAGACTCTAGGTACTATACGAGTAAAAGCATTTGACTGTGCGAAATTTCAAGTATTAGAATGCACTGGTATTAAAGTTAAAAGCAAAAAGGTACATTTGTGTGGGAGGTACCAATATGGGCGTGCTAATAACGCCCATTTTTCTCTGCACTCTAGATACTATAAAAGCATTATACTGTACGAAATTTCAAGTATTTGTATACACTATTATTAAAGCCATAAGCAGTTAACTTTTGGTGCAAAATGGTTCATTAGTGTGGGAGGTACCAAAAAGGGAGTGGCAACTTCGCCGATTTTTTGACGTGTTAGCGACTAATTAAAGAATCAATATTTCACTAAAAGTTAACCCTTTGTGGGGGAGGTACTAGAAGGAGTAATCCAATATGGCCAATCTTCGAACTTAGCCTGATATAGAAAAAAATATTACCGCATACCAAATTTGAAGTCAATCAGTTACTCCTTCCGTTATCGTGCGCACCAGCCAGCAGACAGACGGACGGACGGGCATTGCTCAAATGACTTAAAATGGCCCAAAACGGATTTCCGCCAAACATACTTAGGGTCTTAGGTCCCTCCTTCGATGTGTTACACTTTTGGCTCGTAGCAAATGATATATGTATACCCACCTCTCTAAGGAGAGGGGATAACAAAAAATAAATAAAATGACAGGTATTTCAATTGCTGCGTTGATGGAAGAAGAGAGAATTGTGCATTTTAAAAGAAAATTATACCGCAGAAGTTTGCGGGATGCATCAGATCCATTGTCCCAAGCAAATGGAGTGTAATGGAGCAAATATGCAATTACGTCCATTTGTATTAATTGCATATTTGCTTAATATTATTTTCTTAGTTTTATAGGCTTTCATCGTTTGAATAAAGAGCATATTGCAACTGGGAAAAAATTAACCGTCCCTGAAGAGCTCCGGTAGTGGAAAGACTCACGAGAGTGGAAGTTGGTGCATGTACGAGGGCTGATGGTTACTGAATTGTCTTTTTTTGGAGATATGCGCTTTTAGCAAACAGTTCTCGTTTAATGATACTTGGCTCTGCGTATATATTTAATAATTTCGACTGAAGTAATCGTTGTAATAAGGATATTGATAATGGGAGTTTGGTGGCTCCCGAAACAGATCTGTCTATCCAACCATTACAACCGCCCCAATACATGTCACTTACTTCTTCTTTAAGTTTTAACAAAGTTTTTTTCATATACTGAAAACAATAATAACGATCTTAAACCTGAGTGCAAAAACAAAATATGTACTATGAAAGCAGATCGAATAAAACAAAAAACAAAAACAAGAAGAAATGGTAGGGCACGACCAAATGCGTTGTTGTTGCATAGTCAACTACAGAAAAACATTTGTGTGAATTCTTTACATTGTAAAGACTCACGAGAGTGGAAGTTGGTGCATATACGAGGGCTGATGGTTACTGAATTGTCTTTTTTGGAGATATGCGCTTTTAGCAAACCGTTCTCGTTTAATGATACTTGGCTGTGCGTATATATTTAATAATTTCGGCTGAAGTAATCGTTGTAATAAGGATATTGATAATGGGAGTTTGGTGGCTCCCGAAACAGATCTGTCTATCCAACCATTACAACCGCATCCAATACATGTCACTTACTTCTTCTTTATGTTTTAACAAAGTTGTTTTTATATACTGAAAACAACAAAAACGATCTTGAGCCTGAGTGCAAAAACAAAATATGTACTATGAAAGCAGATCGAATAAAACAAAAAAACAAAAACAAGAAATATTTTTTTGTATAGATTGTGGCATACTGATATATAAAATCAAAACCAAATATTTGTTTATGGATAATTTTTTTTTTAAAAAATTGTTTCTTAAAAATGCTATTATCGTCGAAGGTACCCTTAGTATTTGCACTATAATTTTTGGAGTACGAATATATGCCCGATAAGGTCTACTTATACGTTAAATTGAAGCTCTTAGTGTGGGCTACCAATGCACAGTGGGCTAAAATGAAAAAAAATTTACATAATTCTGCCATTTCAAAACCACTTATCGTATGGCGATGAAATTTTAGGTGTGTATACAAGAGGTGTTAGAGAGTTTAAGTTCGGAACTTGGACCCCCTATCTCATACAGGGGCGGAGATACAGCGCCCTAAAGTTGACCACCTCGGGTATCCAAAATGTTCATCGGCTTCTAACTTTTGAATGGAGTCCCTGGAAAGTGGATTTTAAATTTGAATTTTTCATTTTTTGCCGACTTTGCCTTGGAGTTTAGCCAGTATCTCAGTCAAAGGTTTACCGATTTTGTTCGCGTATTTCTTTATGGATTGCCAATAAAATTTACAATATCATGAAAAAAAGAATCGATAAGATATGTGAAGAAATAAGAGAGTTATGGCCCTATAAATTCAATTTTTCGAAAAAATTTCATTTTTGGAGATTTTTTGGCGAAAAAAGTCCAATTCGTATTTAGGTCTTGTAGAAAAAGTTTGTTACACAATGTATATCAAATTTATACTCATTTTAAAGGAGACATTTCACAGAATCTGCAGGAGAAAATCCGAAGACAAAATTTTAATTGGTGTGGTTGCAACCCTTCTCCGATTTGGACCTTTTTTTTACATAAATTTCAAAAGTTTGATCGATTTTCTCCAATCGCAAAGCTAAATTGTTAATTTTTTCTTTTTATTTATTTGTATTAGGGTGTAGCAAAATCGACTGCAAAGGGAATCCCGAGCGCGGCTTTTCGTATCGAAGATATAGGACTAAAAGTAAAAAATCCCATTTTTGGGGATTTTTGATGTATTTTTTGGGAATTGGGGGATTTTCCATTTGAAATTTCCACATGTTGCGTTTGATTATTATTTCTAATATCAAAATAAAGAACTTTAAAAAAAAATCATCGAAATATATAAATTTTTAAGAATTTTATGCGTATTTACGTTTCTGTCTATATGTTAGCCCCCATTTGACATGTAAGCGCTGTAAAAACTTTATTTTATATCCGATCAGTATGAAATTCGGCAGAAAGAGGTTTCTTATTATATGAATGCACACTGTTAAATTCGGAGAAAATCGGTTCAGATTTAGATATAGCCCCCATATATACGTTACCCCCGATTTGACATGTATGCGCTGTAAAAATGTTATTTTATATCCGATCGGTGCCAAATTCGGAGAAAATCGGTTCGGAATTAGATATAGCCCCCATATATATGTTTCCCCGATTTGACATGTAAATACGGCATAAAATTCTTAAAAATGTATATATTTCGATAAATTTTCTTTAAAGTTATTTATTTTGATATTAGAAATAATAATCAAAAGCAGCATGTGGATATTTCTAATGGAAAATCCCCCAATTCCCAAAAAATACATCAAAAATCCCCAAAAATGTCCCCAAAAATAGTCCTATATACGAAAAGCCGCGCTCGAGATTCCCTTTGCAGTCGATTTTGTTACACCCTAATACAAATAAATAAAAAGAAAAATTTAACATTTTAGCTTTGCGATTGGAGAAAATCGATCAAACTTTTGAAATTTATGTAAAAAAAGGTCCAAATCGGAGAAGAGTGGCAACCACACCAATTAAAATTTTGTCTTCGGATTTTCTCCAGCAGATTCTGTGAAACGTCTGCTTTAAAATGAGTATAAATTTGATATACTTTGTGTAACAAACTTTTTCTACAAGACCTGAATACGAATTGGACTTTTTTCGCCAAAAAATCTCCAAAAATGAAATTTTTTCGAAAAATTGACTTAATAGGACCATAACTTTCTTATTTCTTCACATATAATAACGATTATTTCTTCCATGATATTGTAAATTTTATTGGCAATCCATAAAAAAACGCGAACAAAATCGGTAAACCTTTGACCGATATATTGGCTAAACTCCAAGGCAAAGTCGGCGAAAAAATGAAAAATACAAATTTAAAATCCACATATCTCGGATACTATTCAAGATATTTCAACCTATAAAATGTTTATTGTAGGTCTGGTCTAGGAGTATTCACAGAAAAAAACGCCACTAAAACCGGACACTCCATTCAGTTAGAAGCCGATGAAAATTTTGTATACCCGAGGTGGTCAACTTTAGGGCGCTGTAGCTCCGCCCCTGTATGAGATAGGGGGCCCAAGTTCCGAACTTAAACTCTCTAACACCTCTAGTATACACACATAAAATTTCATCGCCATACGATAAGTGGTTTTGAAATGGCAGAATTATGTCCATTTTTTTCCATTTTAGCCCACTGTGCAATGTTGCAATTACCTCTTTCACTTAGAAACAGTGGTTTAGTAACAGTCATTAAACAAATTGGAAAAAGTAGATTTTTAAAAAAAATAAATCCTGCGGCGAAAAAAGCATAAAAAACGAAAAAAATATATTTTATTTTTTAAAAGTTTTCATCCTAGCGAAGAAAAAAAAAAAAAAATCTATGGATAAATTTAGAAATTATAGCCCTTTTGGTAGAGGTAAGAGAATTTCAAAAAATCTTTTTTTTTTAAAGTTCAGCTTAAATAGCGATTTTATTTGTTACTTTTATTTATATTATGTACATTTGAGTTAATTTACATGTACAAGTTTCATTAGAAGTAATTGTGAGTTCTTTGTTGACGTTTGTAGATTTCGGAATCGGTTTCTCTAATGAGGATCCAAATATAACCTCCCATCATTATTTCATTCCAGTGCCCTTGGTAACGCCGCTCGATGGACTTCATTTCTTAGTGAAACCTTTCGCCATGTTCGTCACTTACGTCACCAAGATTCTCGGGGAAAAAGTTTCAATGAGAATGCAAGAAGAAATGAATTTTGAGGGACATATTTACACATGTTGGAATACACAAAGCGAAAAATAAGTGAGAAGAATACATATATATGTGTTATATACATAAATATAGAAAAATATATTTCTTACCAATTTTTTAACTAATCATTATTCATTGTTTCATATTGCGGGCTATTATTGGATCCAAAGAAATTAGAAACCACAAGCTTAAATGACTGCAATTTTATCCAACGTCAAATATGATTCGAAATTTACATCTTTCATCAGTTTCCTTATGTTAGGCCCATCAAAAACACCCCCAAAAACAACGATCTCGAACTCAATAGTCAAAAACAAAACTATGAAAAGTCATAACAGATCGAATAACAAAAACAAAAAACAATGATAAACATTTTATTATAATCAAAAATTAACTTTTTAAAGACAGTCTTACAGGGTTGCCCATATTCGACGGACCCATGTTTTTTTAAAAAAAATCAAAGAAAAAAATAAAAATTTGGCGGTTGGCAATCTTAATCATTTAATTTGTTCCAAGTAGATTTGTTTACATCAATTTTTGAATATGATATCTCTCAAATGGCCGCCTCTGGCGTTGATGGCGTATTGTGCCCTTTTTGCAGCATTTTCCATCGTTTTCGCCAACATTTCGGCCGGAATAGCGGCTATTTCTTCACGAATGTTGTCCTTGAGCTCTTCTACGGTCCTTGCCTTGTTAACGTAAACCTTTGACTTCAAATATCCCCACAAGAAGAAGTCAGGCGGCGTCAAATCGGGCGAACGCGGTGGCCAGTCCAAATCACCACTTTCGACATCAAACGGCCCGGAAACAAATTCTTCAGAAAATCGATTGTTATGCGATTTGTGTGCGGTGGAGCGCCGTCTTGTTGAAACCAGAACTGCCTCATACGCTTTCGACGAATAATTGGCATCACAAAATTGGTCATCATGTCGCGATAACGCTCCTGGTTGATGGTAACAGCATGGCCATTTTCGTTTTGGAAGAAAAACGGCCCAATGACCGTTTTCGCACTAACGCCGCACCAAACTGTGACTTTTTCGTCATGAAGAGGCAATTCTTGAATCTCCTGAGGATTTTCAGTGGCGTAAATGCGGCAATTTTGCTTATTTACGGTCCCATTCAATGTGAAATGGGCTTCATCGGACATGATAATTTTGTTTTTTTTTGTTTTTTGTTTTTTCACAATTGACTTCTTCTGTTGAATGTAAATTTCAACTATTTCAGAGCGCTCGCGTGGCGTGTATTGTTCCATGGTAAAAATCTGCTTGGACTGACGCTTCAAACGCGGTATGTCATTAAGCGATCTGACATCTCTGTCAAAAGTTATGGCGTTGCCAGATGGGTCCGTCGAATATGGGCAACCCTGTATATTATAAATCTACATGTAGTATATATTGCGAATAAGGATACAATTTTTCAAAGTTACAAAGGAACTCTTTGGATAAAAAACAAACGACTAGATTCGTTTCAAAACATACACACAAATTAATTTAAAATCAGATCAATAAATTCTATGTATATCACAAATATGTAATTATATTCACAGTGAGATCAATTAATACAGTCTACTTCTAAATATTTAGCTGAGGAAGATATATGCTATTGCAAAGACGGCTTTGTAAACTAATACTTATAAAATTCTATAGAGGAGTACTTTTTGTTAGTGCAAATTATAGATCGATTCAATTTATAGACTTTTCCTTTCATCTGTCCACACTGCTGTTTGTGCCTGGTATAGCGAAAAAAACTGTTTAAAACGATATTAACAAAAACCTATTGACGTAAGTCGTAATGAAATCCCATTACAGAAAAATAAAAAGTGAATTTTCTCGAAAGTATGATTAACTAATAAAGTTCACCTTTGCGTCACCCATTCAAATAAAACTTTGAATAATCAAAACCAAGATTGTTTCAAAACTACACACAGAATACAGTTTGGTTGCCTCAACCGAATTATTTGCCAACCAAATTTTGGTAGTTCTGTCTACTATCATGCTATTCCATCAGGACAACCAAAATTTTGGTTGTGGTATACATCTGCTTCCATGTTGACGACAATCATATTTGGTTGCGCCAACTACGAAAATGGTGGCTAAAATTATCTGTTGTATGTTGCCACAACCAACTGTTTTAAAAAATTGGTTGTTCTGACAATTTGTCAGTCATATACTACCGACAATTAATTATTGAACACCGACTATTAATTATTGAACAAAAAACCAAACAATTCATAACCAAATTAAAAATCCCATATTACAAATTCATCACTATTATGAGATGTGGAAATATTTGACACAAATTTTAGTACACGAAAAACAAAACAAAACTTGTATGCAAATATCGCTTAACCCTGTGCTTTCAATTTCATGATTGTTTCTTTTATTTTTTATTTATGTAAAACATTTTGCACAACATATTCTGCATTCCACACATTATTATCCACACGAGATTATTTTTGATTACATATACCGTTCTTGAACAAAGTGTTGAAAATTTATTTATGTCGAGTAATTTTATTTTTTGTTTGTCATGTATCAGCAAAAGAACAGCAACCAATCTTTCGTTTGTATTTCCCAAAATACATTTAATTATACATTTATTATTTATTAATATTTTTTCGGTTATAGTAACCAATTATTCGTTGCAATAATAATCTTTGGTCCATTGATACAATTTCTGTTGTCAAGAATAAAACATTGGTTGTCACAACCAAAAATCGATCATATGGTAATATAATGAAAGTTTAAAATTGGTTACCACTACTAACCGAGTGTCAATGAAAAAAACAATCATAATTCGATTGATACAACCATCGATTTAGTTGCAAGCATTTTTATTTGATCGTATCCATGTTATTATTGTTGTTTCAATTATTTATATATAAATACAACCGACACACGGTGTAGGCAATATACTTTTTGTTACTAGTACTATTGTTTTATTGTTACAATCGAAATCCAACCAATGATTTCCTATGTGTATAAAAATGCATTTGAATCAGTAACAAAAGGAGGACAAATCCCACATTTTTTGAAATAGGAGGGAGGACGGAAGGACAATGGTTAAAAAGGACGACATGTCCTCCGAAAGGAGGACGTATGGTAACCCTGGCATTGATACGAGTCCGAATGCATTTATGCTAATGCAAAAGGAATTTTGGAGGTTAAACACGTACGTTTGCTTATTTTCAAGGTAATTTGACAGGAGAGGTAGTTTGAATGAATGGTAAGAGGTAAAGAAAAATATAATTAGAAGGGAGAAAGAGAGGGGGAGGAGATTTGATCAACGTACGTGCACGTATGTAGGTCACATGCGATCCTGCTACTACCTACATAGTTGCTTGGTAGTCACGCTGACCCCCGTGTGCACATTTGGGATATAACTTTTTGCTAATTTGCAAATATCAACAAGTAAGAAAGTTCAGTCGGTAAACCGACTTATGAACCCCTCACCTTGAGTCCCAAAAAAAAATTTGTATATTTATAATTATTTTTTGTTTGTTTTAATTAAATTATTGTCAATTTAAATTGCATTTAATAACTTTAAAGTATATACCGGTATTAAAGTTATAAGATCTTAACTTTTGGCGCAAAATGGTCCATTTGGGTGGGAGGCACCAGAATGGGCGTGCCAATAACGCCCACTATTCTCTAGATTCTAGGTACTATAAAAGAATTACACTGTACATAATTGCAAGCATTTGTATGCATTGGTATTAACGTTATAAGCTATTAACATTTGGTACAAAGTGGTTCATTTGTGTGGGAGGTACCAAAAGGGGTGTGTCAATAACGCCCACTTTTCTCTGGACTTTAGGTACTATAAAAGCAGTGTACTGTAAAAATTATCAAGTATTTGTATGTACTGGTATTAAGGTTACAACCTGCAAACTTTTGGTGGAAAATGGTCCATTTGTGTGGGAAGTACTAAAGGGGGCGTGCCAATAACGCCCCCTTTGGTATATGAAGTTATAAGCTGTTAACTGTTAACATTTGTGTGGGAAGTACCATAAGGGGCGTGCCAATAACGCCCACTTTTATCTCGATTCTAGGTACTATAAAAGCATTACACAGTACACAATTTCAAGTATTTATATGAATTGCTAATAAAATTATAAGCTGTAAACTTTTGGTGAAAAATGGTCCATTTGTGTGGGAGGTGCCAAAAGGGGCGTACCAAGATCGCCCAGTTTTCTCTGGACTCTAGGTACTTTAAAAGCATTGTACTGTACAAAATATCAAGTCATCACCTGTTAACTTGTTGTGGAAAATGGTCCATTTGTGTGGGAGGTACCAAAAAGGGCGTGGCAAATTTAACCACTTTCTCGAGGTGATAGCTGCTAATAAACTAACACTATGAGTCGAATTTTAGAAGATTGGAATAAATAGTATAAAAGTTATTAAAGAATAAATTTTTCACTAAATGTTAACCCTTTGTGGGGGAGGTACTAGAAATAGTGGACCAATATTGCCCATCTTCGAAGTTAGCCGGAGATAGAGACAAATATTACCGCATACCAAATTTGAAGTCAATCGGTTACTTCTTTCGGGAGTTATCGTGTGCACCAGCCAGCAGACCCAGTCAGACGGACGGACATAGCTCAATAACTTAAAATGACCCAAAACGGATTTCCCCCAAACATACTTAGGGTCTTAGGTCACTCCTTCGATGATATATACCCTCCTCTCTAAGGTGATTGGATAAAAATACCATGAAAAAAGTATCCGCAAAAGTTTGATCACATCGCTAACAAATTTAAGAAGATATCTCAATTTCAAAAATTGGCTCGTAGCAAATGACATATGTATTTCAATTGCTGCGTTGATGGAAGAAGAGAGAATTGTGCATTTTAAAAGAAAATTATACCAGAAGTTAGCGGGATGCATCAGATCCATTGTCCCAAGCAAATGGAGTGTAATGGAGCAAATATGCAATTACGTCCATTTGTATTAATTGCATATTTGCTTAATATTCTTTTCTTAGTTTTATAGGCTTTCATCGTTTGAATAAAGAGCATATTGCAACTGGGAAAAATTTAACCGTCCCTGAAGAGCTCCCGTAACACTATGCAACAAAAAAAAAATTGTTTGTGTCCCAGACCTAAAAATAATTTTTTTGTGTAGATTGTGGCATACTGTTATATAAAATCAAAACCAAATATTTGTTTATGGATAATTTTTTTTTTTTTAATTGTTTATTAAAAACGCTATTATCGTCGAAGGTACCCTTAGTATTTGCACTATAATTTTAAGAGTACGAATATATGCCCGATAAGGTCTACTTATACGTTAAATTGAAGCTATTAGTATGGGCTACTAATGTTGCAAATACCTCTTTCACTTAGAAACAGTGGTTTAGTAACATTAAACAAATTGGAAAAAGTAGATTTTTTAAAAAAATCCAACGGCGAAAAAAACATATAAAGTCGAAAAAAATATATTTTATTTTTTAAAAGTTTTCATCCTAGCGAAGAAAATAATGTCTATTTAAAAAAAATCTATGGATAAATTTAGAAATTATAGCCCTTTTGGTAGAGGTAAGAGAATTTCAAAAAATCTTTTTTTTTTTAAAGTTCAGCTTAAATAGTGATTTTATTTGTTACTTTTATTTATATTATGTACATTTGAGTTAATTTACATGTACAAGTTTCATTAGAAGTAATTGTGAGTTCTTTGTTGACGTTTGTAGATTTCGGAATCGGTTTCTCTATTGAGGATCCAAATATAATCTCCCACCATTATTTCATTCCAGTGCCCTTGGTAACGCCGCTCGATGGACTTCATTTCTTAGTGAAACCTTTCGCCATGTTCGTCACTTACGTCACCAAGATTCTCGGGGAAAAAGTTTCAATGAGAATGCAAGAAATGAATTTTGAGGGACATATTTACACATGTTGGAATACACAAAGCGAAAAATAAGTGAGAAGAATACATATATATGTGTTATATACATAAATATAGAAAAATATATTTCTTACCAATTTTTTCATAATTTTTTAACAAATCATTATTCATTGTTTCATATTGCGGGCTATTATTGGACCCAAAGAAATTAGAAACCACAAGCTTAAATGACTGCAATTTTATCCGACGTCAAATATGATTCGAAATTTACATCTTTCATCAGTTTCCTTATGTTAGGCCCATCAAAAACGCCTTCTTCGTTTTTTTGAAAATAAAGACTTTTAAATAAACTTTTTAAATATGAGAGTGAATTGCAATCTTTCCGTAAGGGTTTTGCAAAATTTTTAAAGAGTCCCAGCTTAATATGCAGTGGTGGCAAAATAATGATTACTACTGGCGAGATGTGTGTATTTTATGTTGTTTTCACCCAATGTAATATATTTTCTTGTTAGCCATTTCTTTCTTCTGTAATGATCTTCGCGAGCACGGCTATCCCAGAGGCATAAAAACAGCTATATTTTGTATATCCGCCTTGCATTCCACATAATATACCAACTACTTTTAAATCGCAACAAATTTTTCAGTCATGTTGTTCATTTTTTATGTATTTTATCAATTTAGCCACACGGGGGAAAATCGCCATTTTTGATATGTTTGAATTGAAAGAAAATATATTTGGAAACGAATTTTTTAAATATTATATATTTGTGAACAAATAAATTTTATTTGAAAATCATAACCATTTGTTTGGAACGCATATATTAATATATTAAAACATCATATATTTGCAAACTGACGTCCACAAATAAAAGATGTGTTTACACAAAAACAAAGTTTATGTTTAAGAAATTTTCCAAGTATATTTTATTTAAACAATATTTTAAAAATTAAGCTGACTTCTTTTATCACTTTTTGTCAATCAATCAATGCAATTTATAGTTATGAAAGATTATACGATTTAAGATTTATTTAAATTTTACAAACATATAAAATTTATAAAAAAATTGCAATTTGAATACATTGCCAAAATACTTAAATACAAAATAATCTTTGTTTCGGAAATATTAGTTCCAAATAAAAAAATATTAGAATGGCAACATATTTTTGTTTAACAATATCCTCCAAAAAATATACTGTTTGCGTGTGTCAAATATAATATACATATTTCGCGTGTACCCTAAATATTTATATATTTCAAGCAGAATATGTTTAGGATAATATACTACAGAAGCGATTTTTTTCAGCGTGCATTGTTTCCTATGATTCCTTAGTGTTGACAGCATGAGCAATGGGAATCGACGGTTTCTGATTTCCGTTGTGCAAAAGTACTGCTTTCAAACTTTTTTTACTGCTGTCCACAAATAACCTCGAACAATCCGGGAATGTCCTTGCAAAAGCATATGTTTTCCACAGTTGTATAAAATTGTTTGTAAGGCATATCACTGACTCTATAATATGATATGTTAACATCTGGGGCCAAAATATTGTAGTGTTTCATCCGAGATGCAAGTACAGTATAACCTCTCTACTCCGGACAGATATAGTTTCGACCTTTGTCCGGATTACTGAATTGTCCGGACTACAGTACAAAACTCGAAAGTAGGTCATATTTTCTTATTTTATTAAGAAACGCGTTTCTTAAAAAGAAAAACGTAAATAATAAATACAATTGACTCTTTTACACTTATCTTTGTGCAGTTTTTTAGATCTGTTTTTAAATTCTTTTAGAAATATTATTACTTTTTCAGCCTATAAAATAGCTCTTGCAAAGGGTTCGGCTGCTTTCGTATTTGTCTTCAAAAAATTGTGAATTTCCTCAAGACTACAATGAAGTCTATGTTCTTTTCAATATTTTCGTTTGACATAACTGATGGAACTAACTACAACATCGTCATCATGGTTAACAAGAAATGAAAGATTTTTATGGCCCCATTTTCTTTCTGTGGAATCCTCCATATTGATTTAATTTTCTTGTGATGGAGCCTTACCCAATAACTGAAGTGCTATCAGAAACTTAGCATTTATCAGAAATTTCTTCAATCTTCAAAAACGGAAGTCGATATCCAGCCTTTTTTGGTGGACTTATATACAAAAGGAAGTTAAAATTGTTTAAACGCTCATGGATTTTCATGCTTACCTATTAAAAGGAGAGGCAACGTATGAGATCCAGGCTCGTTAATATGAAGGAAAATCTATCTGCTGCCATTTTTCTGTCAGGAGCTGAATTAAAAACATGTTGTTGTTGGAAGAGCCCTCAAAAATGGAGCAGAGTCATCAGCACTGTACATTTTTGGTACTCATCAACTCCCACTTTTTCAAAAATAATACAGCAGATTTATCACTTTATAACTATTCGCCTCATATTTCCAAGCACCAATTTCATTACAAATTTTGAACTTTAGCAACCACCGATTACTTTGAAAAAAATTATCATTGCCCAAAACCACTACATGTTTATGTTTTTAGGCTAAATGTATAATAACGATAAAAAACTTAAGAACAAGCACAAAAACATATTGATGTCCGGACTACATAGGTAAATTTTCGAAATTGTCCGAATAATTGAGATGTCCTGATTACTGGATAGTCCGGACTATCGAACTTGATGACGTTTCCGTAATTAGGCTGTTGCTATACTTGGACACTTGGGAATTGGTATTGTTTCCGAATGTGCAACTGGCAAGGTGACAGATTTTACATCAGCGTAATTCCAGCGAAGCTCCTTCCTACTCCAATCTGTTTACTTAGACAAAGATAGCAGTCCGTATCGTGAATGAAAGGTTGTCTCCAAATCATTGGCATTCCAAATTGCACGTGATGTCTAAAATTAAAACGTTTTATTCCACAAAACATTGTAATACATTAATTGTAAAGTACTTACCGCATGCTCCCACTAGTCCATCGAGTAAAATTTACCTGGCACGAATTACACAAAATACTAGGTGTCCACGGTTCGTTCATATTTTTAACTCGTATACCAAAATATTACACATATATTTCTTCTATTATTTTACTAAACGCACGTCGATTTTTTAATTACATATTTTCCGCAGATGTAGCAGAAATTTTCGGGATCATTTACACATTGAAAAGTTCTTTGCCTTTTACTCATACTTCGAAATATAACTTTGTAATATTTTTCAGAACATCGACTTATCTCTTTAAGGCGCTGCATTAGACTAATTTATTAATAAGAAATTTCATTCAAAAATTCCGGGTTTAAGGTTCACAAGTTGCAGTACCAGTAGCTGGCATATAGTTTGCTTCAAACGTAGAAACCCAATATTTTCAAGACTGTCGCGTACTACTTTGTATTGCGTACCTATAATTTTACTACCTGTATGTACGACTGGGATGTCCATGCCCCTAAAAGGCGTAACTGAATAGAAACCTCATAAATAAAAAACCACAAATATTGTTGAATGACCCTCTACCTGAGCGGATCTCATCCAATATAGCTCTCACATTGCATATACTGTTTTATGGAGGGTTACGAACGGCCATAAAACCTCGTCCTCTCTATAATTTTATATTGTCTGACATCAATCCTCATAAAATAAATTGCAAGTGCAATGTCTCTTATATTGTGATTTCAATATAAGCAAAAAACATCATTTAAAAACGGAAAAATATGAAACAAGATTTTTTTGAATTTCGCTAACATTTACAAAATGGCTCATAACTTTTACATCTATCCATAGATTTTTTTCAAATAGACAATGTTCTCTTCGTTAGCATACTGGCTTTTTAAAAATGTGATAAAATAATTTTCGACTTTTTTCTATTTATTATGTTTTTTTTTGTACCAGGAAAAAGTGTTTTTTTTTTAAATCATTTTTTTCTCATATTTTTGACGACTGTTACTAAACCAAAGACTCTACGTGAAAGCGATATTTGCAGCATATGTAGCCCTCATTATTCCCTTTAATGTATAACACGGCTCAAAAATTGTTTTAATATTTTTTCGACACCAAATTGCATCAAATTATCCACATCCCTTGGAAATTTTTTTTCCATAGTGTAATTATCCAATTGGCAACAACGTCTTCGATTTCTTTCTACAGGACACCGGACTGCAATCCTGACTATCATTTCTTGATAGTCACTGTCATCCTGTGTGTGCATGAATCAATACACTTGCGCGTACGTGAGCAATGATCAGGTTTACAATAAATATTTTTCAGAAAGGAGGACATTCGTGCCAGAAAAGGAGGACATTTGTGACAATTACAAAGAGGTAGTTTGAATGAATGGTAAGGACATTCGTGCCAGAAAAGGAGGACATTTGTGACAATTACAAAGAGGTAGTTTGAATGAATGGTATGAGGTAAAGAATAATATAATTAGATGGGAGAAAGAGAGGGGGAGGAGATTTGATCAACGTAAGTGTACGTATGTAGGTCACATGCGATCCTGACTACCTTGCTTGGTAGTCACGCTGACCCCCGTGTGCACATTTGGGATATAACTTTCTGCTAATTTGCAAATATCAACAAGTAAGAAAGTTCAGTCGGTAAACCGACTTATGAATCCCCTCACCTTGAGTTCCAAAAAATATTCGTATATTTTTAATTATTTTTCGTTTTAATTAAATTATTATCAATTTAAATTGCATTTAATAACTTTAAAGTATATACCGGTATTAAAGTTATAAGATCTTAACTTTTGGTGCAAAATGGTCCATTGGGGTGGGAGGCACCAGAATGGGCGTGCCAATAACGCCCACTATTCTCTAGATTTTTTTCTCATATTTTTGATGACTGTTACTAAACCAAAGACTCTACGTGAAAGCGATATTTGCAGCATATGTAGCCCTCATTATTCCCTTTACTGTATAACACGGCTCAAAAATTGTTTTAATATTTTTTCGACACCAAATTGCATCAAATTATCCACATCCCTTGGAAATTTTTTTTCTACAGGACACCGGACTGCAATCCTGACTATCATTTCTTGATAGTCACTGTCATCCTGTGTGTGCATGAATCAATACACTTGCGCGTACGTGAGCAATGATCAGGTTTACAATAAATATTTTTCAGAAAGGAGGACATTTGTGACAATTACAAAGAGGTAGTTTGAATGAACGGTAAGGGGTAAAGAATAATATAATTAGATGGGAGAAAGAGAGGGGGAGGAGATTTGATCAACGTAAGTGTACGTATGTAGGTCACATGCGATCCTGACTACCTTGCTTGGTAGTCACGCTCACCCCCGTGTGCACATTTGGGATATAACTTTCTGCTAATTTGCAAATATCAACAAGTAAGAAAGTTCAGTCGGTAAACCGACTTATGAATCCCCTCACCTTGAGTTCCAAAAAATATTCGTATATTTTTAATTATTTTTTTGTTTTAATTAAATTATTATCAATTTAAATTGCATTTAATAACTTTAAAGTATATACCGGTATTAAAGTTATAAGATCTTAACTTTTGGTGCAAAATGGTCTATTGGGGTGGGAGACACCAGAATGGGCGTGCCAATAACGCCCACTATTCTCTAGATTCGAGGTGCTATAAAAGCATTACACTGTACATAATTGTAAGCATTTGTATGCATTGGTATTAACGTTATAAGCTATTAACATTTGGTGGAAAATGGTCCATTTGTGTGGGAAGTACCAAAAGGGGCGTATCAATAACGCCCACTTTTATCTCGATTCTAGGTACTATAAAAGCATTACACTGTACAAAATTTCAAGCATTTATATACATTGGTAATAAAGTTATAAGCAGTTAACATTTGGTGAAAAATGGTCCATTTGTGAGGGAGGTGCCAAAAGGGCGTACCAAGAACGTCCAGTTTTCTCTGGACTCTAGGTACTTTAAAAGCATTTTACCGTACAAAATATCAAGTCATCACCTGTTAACTTGTGGTGGAAAATGGTCCATTTGTGTGGGAGGTACCAAAAAGGGCGTGGCAAATTTAACCATTTTCTCGAGGTGATAGCTGCTAATAAACTAACACTATGCGTCGAATTTTGAAGATTGAAATAAATAGTATAGAAGTTATTAAATAATAAATTGTTCACTAAATGTTAACCCTTTGTGGGGGAGGTACTAGAAATAATGGACCAATATGGCCCATCTTCGAAGTTAGCCGGAGATAGAGAAAAAAATATTACCGCATACCAAATTTGAAGTTAATCGGTTACTTCTTTCGGGAGTTATCGTACGCACCAGCCAGCAGACCGACAGTCAGACGGACGGACGGACATAGCTCAATAATTTAAAATGACCCAAACATACTTAGGGTGACCCAAACGGATTTCCCCCAAACATACTTAGATTCTTAGGTCACTCCTTCGCTAAGTTGAGGGGATAAAAATACCATGAACCAAATATCATGAATAAAGTATCCGCACCGCAAAAGTTTGATCACATCGCTAACAAATTTAAGAAGATATCTCAATTTCAAAAATTGGCTCATATGAGCGGGCCACGCCCATTGGTCGGATTCCGCCCTTTTCTGGACAAATCACATAAACCGTCAATAAATGCACACACACACAGAAATTTCAGCACACTGGCTAAAAATGGTTATCAATATCAAAACTTGGCTCATATGCAGGGCCGTGCGCAGGATTTTCTTTTGCGGGGGGATGGTTTTCACATATGGTATCCAATTATTTTTATTAGAAATCGATGGTTGGAATTTACATTAACGTGAAATAATACTTAGGTAATATTTTTAATAAGAAATATTCAAAGACAAAACTATAGTGTCTACACGGGGCATATATTTGCAACACAAATTTTTTAATATTATATATTTCTGAGCAAAAATAATTACAACAAAATATGTTTGCAAACTAAATTTCTGAAATAAAATATGTGTCTATATACAAATAAAATAATTGTTTAGGAATTTATTAAAATATATTTTATTTTAAGATTTTCCAAACTTTTGCTGACTTTTTAGAATTTCAGTTTAAATTTTTCCTAAGTTTCGAATTGTACCTCGCAGCTACAATACCATATGCAGCATTAACTTCTGTTTAAATCAATCGTTTCAAATTTCTGAGTTAGCATTCCAAATCAACATTTCTTGTCAATCCTCCAAGTAATTTATTTTGATTCATGATTATACGATTTCAATTATTATTTATTATTTTTACAAACATTAAAAATTTCTAAAAAAAAAATAACTTTGAATTAGTAAAAAATTTAACACAATTAACGTATTTTCTGAAAGCGTTTTTAGCGTGTATTAATTTAAGCAATATACTAATTGTATTAATGTTATAATAAATTGACACGGCGATGGACGTCTTCAGCTAAATATTGATTTTCACTTTGAAGAACGCGACATAATGATAATGCCAAGCAGTGAATTGTATGAACTACATGGGCCGAAACATTAAAATCCAACGTTTATATAGCCATCAACAGCTGCAGATGTTGTAGTTTCCTGATCAGACCAGGTGAAGTAAATGCATTCCAAAGCCTCGATAACGGCTACTTGTAGGTGGAGATATATTTCAACACACTTATATTGTTCTGCCCATCGAGTTGCGTAATACCGCTTTAATTTTAGCTTTTTATCATCACAGAGATTCCTGTTTTTAGAAATTGATTCTTGAAGAGCTATTTGCCTTTTAGGATATTGAAAAAAGTGGTACACAGTCAGACGGACGGACGGACATAGCTCAATAATTTAAAATGACCCAAACATACTTAGGGTGACCCAAACGGATTTCCCCCAAACATACTTAGATTCTTAGGTCACTCCTTCGCTAAGTTGAGGGGATAAAAATACCATGAACCAAATATCATGAATAAAGTATCCGCACCGCAAAAGTTTGATCACATCGCTAACAAATTTAAGAAGATATCTCAATTTCAAAAATTGGCTCATATGAGCGGGCCACGCCCATTGGTCGGATTCCGCCCTTTTCTGGACAAATCACATAAACCGTCAATAAATGCACACACACACAGAAATTTCAGCACACTGGCTAAAAATGGTTATCAATATCAAAACTTGGCTCATATGCAGGGCCGTGCGCAGGATTTTCTTTTGCGGGGGGATGGTTTTCACATATGGTATCCAATTATTTTTATTAGAAATCGATGGTTGGAATTTACATTAACGTGAAATAATACTTAGGTAATATTTTTAATAAGAAATATTCAAAGACAAAACTATAGTGTCTACACGGGGCATATATTTGCAACACAAATTTTTTAATATTATATATTTCTGAGCAAAAATAATTACAACAAAATATGTTTGCAAACTAAATTTCTGAAATAAAATATGTGTCTATATACAAATAAAATAATTGTTTAGGAATTTATTAAAATATATTTTATTTTAAGATTTTCCAAACTTTTGCTGACTTTTTAGAATTTCAGTTTAAATTTTTCCTAAGTTTCGAATTGTACCTCGCAGCTACAATACCATATGCAGCATTAACTTCTGTTTAAATCAATCGTTTCAAATTTCTGAGTTAGCATTCCAAATCAACATTTCTTGTCAATCCTCCAAGTAATTTATTTTGATTCATGATTATACGATTTCAATTATTATTTATTATTTTTACAAACATTAAAAATTTCTAAAAAAAAAATAACTTTGAATTAGTAAAAAATTTAACACAATTAACGTATTTTCTGAAAGCGTTTTTAGCGTGTATTAATTTAAGCAATATACTAATTGTATTAATGTTATAATAAATTGACACGGCGAGGCGAAATAAAAAAATCGTCTAATACTGCCTTAACTTCTACTGGAATGTATCGATGAACATTCATCGAATATTTTTTCAGCCGACGCAATCCACACTTCAAATGAACTGTCAGGCCAAATTGATGAATATTTTTCAAATAATTGTTTACAACTTTCTTCATTTAGTATTGTCCTTTTAGATGGAAAAAGACATCGGAAATTTGACAGAACTCCATGGTGTTTTAAAAAGCGATCTTCGAGATGAGTGGTGAATAAATATAGATATGGAATATATGACAAAATCGTGTAATATTCTTCAATAGTTGTTTCATAACCATTGTACCGATGATTTTTCGGGCCGAAATCCTAAGTTTCTTAATTTGAATGAAAATATTTTAACAGACGAAAAAAATTTCACTAAACTGGCGAGAACAATTTTCGCGAATGTCCACCAATTCCTTTTTCTTATTTTAGGCAGATGGACGTCTTCAGCTAAATATTGATTTTCACTTTGAAGAACGCGACATAATGATAATGCCAAGCAGTGAATTGTATGAACTACATGGACCGAAACATTAAAATCCAACGTTTATATAGCCATCAACAGCTGCAGATGTTGTAGTTTCCTGATCAGACCAGGTGAAGTAAATGCATTCCAAAGCCTCGATAACGGCTACTTGTAGGTGGAGATATATTTCAACACACTTATATTGTTCTGCCCATCGAGTTGCGTAATACCGCTTTAATTTTAGCTTTTTATCATCACAGAGATTCCTGTTTTTAGAAATTGATTCTTGAAGAGCTATTTGCCTTTTAGGATATTGAAAAAAGTGGTACATAGTTCGGATGGTGCCGAGACAATTTCTAACTGGGACTACTTTCGAGGCGTAACTTACAACCAAGTTGAAGCTGTGAGCTGCACAATGTGAATATAGTGCTAAGCTGTACTTTCCTTGGATATATGATTGGGCCCATGGAAATTCTCCGGTTTTGCTCTTGCGCCGTCATAGCATTTCCCAAATAAATACATGCAGTCAATACCTAACGTTTCGAGGAAACTTAGAATAACTTCAGCCCAACCTTTTCCATAGAACTATTTTGTTGGGACTAAACTCGAAAAAATCTTCGAAAATTTTATATCGCCCATCGTTTGTTTTAAGGTACCGAAAACACATTGAATCTTGCTCAGCCTCTAAATCAGCTAATTCGTCCGACATTATGGCGAAAACTTTGGAATTATTGATTCTCTCAATAAGCTGTCGGTGTATAAGAGTCTGACAAATACCTATAAATTCATTTTGAACACGATTGCCTATATATATTGTGTTTTGTGGTGAATTTCTCAAGTGACTATTCAAATTTAATTCCGCTATCGTCCGATACCTTAGCAAGGCTCTAAAATTGCCACCATTTTAAATAGTTTCATTTGAATCGATTCTGCCTGTATAACAGCTTCATTTTAGTGCTAAGCCTTGGCGACCACAAAGGACGACTGTTTGAACTATTGCTTCCAAGTGCTTTCTATTTGCGTTTAAGAGCAGCTTTTCATGAATTTGTAATTGTTTATCGATGAACGCTGTGAGTTGCTTACCTACTTAGATCTAATTTCAACTTTCAGTACACTGTTTCTATGGTATTCGAGTGGTGAGTGGTGGCGAAATACTTCAAGCGCTTTTTTGAACCCCTAAACCCCCCCAACCCTGCGCACGGGCATGCTCATATGGGGTGGTCCACCTCATATATCGAAAATTCGAGTACCCTATTTTCATCACCCCCTACACATTCTGTGAAAATTTCAGGAAGATCGGTTTAGCCGTTTAGGCGTCTATACGAATCAAACAAACAAACACATTACATTTTTACAGCCCTATTCGAAAAAAAAATTATTGTAGCTTTAAAGTACACAATACTTATCAAACCCATTTTGTGCAAAAAAACCTGTATTCAAAATCTCACAATAAAGGTTAAATAACTAACAGATATCTGATAGCAAATTTGTGTTTGCATCTGGCAACTTATGTGATTCTTAATTGTCATTTAATAATTAGATATGAAAAAATCCGGTTACAATTTATCCGGTAATCAATATAAAGCATATGTAAAATAAATTAACACATTTTAATAAAATTATCATTTGTTAAGATATATTGTTGCAGACGGCTCGAAAAGTATTCGAATAACGAGTTTGTTTAAATTGTTTTGACGTCGCTAACATTAATTTGCCTCAAATAATTTGTGAGCTGTAGAAATTACAATGGAATTGAAAAAATTAAAGAGAAAGTTGTACAAAAATTATCTTTTCCTGCATGAAAATGGAGGATGACATGGTAAGTGCATATACATATATACTACTCCAGCAAAATTAGACGTGGTGAAGTATTACATGGCAATGGCTCAAATCTTTCCAAAACGCTCGCCATGAGTGGAAGCTGTAGTTTCAATTCTTCACCGCTGTCTTCTATATGTTGATATTCTCTCCTTAGAGGCTTTTGTAAAAATAACACCATATATTGCAGAATATAAACGTGGATAAAAAGACAAAGACCGCTGTCGAGGCTGAACATTATGCGAAACAAACCATATCAAAGTCTGGCACTGCTACAGCTTCATTGGTACCCAGAGAACAATTGATCGAGGTATAAATGCAAGAATTAAATAAACGGACTACAATCAACCCTGGAACGCTGTGAAGAACAAAAGAAAGACCTGCATGTTAAGTCTGATAAACTAATGAAGCAACTAAAGGTTAATCGACAAACTGCAGCCTTTCGCAAAGTTTCTTCCATAGAATTCATTCCAAGGAATTCCATGTTTTGTGACCTGGATGCCGCCTGGAAGAACATAAAGTCATTGTTTAGCGTGTGTATGTACCTTACGGCTTCACCCACGGCGAATAAACGCTACGAGGGCACGCTATAATGCGACGGCCAGCGCCCCTTTGCATTAGTGAAAGAGGGTGGTAATCCTCCACAGGGCTTCACTAACACGAAGGTATACATATGGGTATGAACTTCCCCCTTGGTAAGGGGTCGAGGCCTATCTTAATACCTCAGCTAATCTATGGGTCATAGCACCCGGTTGAATGAGTGCAACTCCACACCGAGTTCAAGAACTCTTCCCGCGATTTGGGTTTAAACCACAGACACCACGAAGCTCCCAACAGGGGCCACACCAACAGCCAGGCTGGAAACAAGTTCCAGGGGCTCCTGACTCCCGTGGTACCAGAAAAGGGGTCTGGTCAGACCTCGTAGACAAGCTACTACCAGTAGCATCCCATACGATGCAGGGACTGGTCACCCTATCAGTAAATAAGGCTACGGCTGTGGGATGAGTTAGCGCAATACTGCGCAGATGGAACTGTCCGAGTGCACATAGCGTAGATGTGCATTCCTCACCGTGAAGAGTCGAGGCCCATCCCAACCTCTTCCGTTCGGAGTCGGTGGACGGCACCCAGATAAGGCCTTAGCCCTGCCGAGCCCCCTACAAGACCTAAGCCTTATAACACATGGGGAGCCATGGGACTGACTCCGGATCCACGTGTCCGTGGTACCAGAAACCTCTGGTTAGGTTCCGTAGCCAAGGCTACTCCTAGTTTCAGTTCTACGCAAAATCAACCTTAGGTATAAAACTGTGGGTGATACGACCACTAGTGGAGGTATCCCACCGATCCTGCCATCTACTCAAAATGTCTCCTTAAATCCCTTCGTGGCATGAGCTCCATGCCAGGAACAACCCATTCATCCCGGGAAACAACTATACCACGACTGGCATTAAACAGGGTACTCCTCCGGAGCACCTCCAAATCCAAAGGGGTTGCACCCATTAAAACCTGAAGGGCTTCCGTGGAGACTGTCCTGCATACTCGTAAACATCCCAGAAGTAAAATTCTCTGGCAGGAAAGAATTTTCCGCCTACCAGCCACTCTTCTCACTACATCTCCCCAAGCCGATGAGCCATAGGCAGCACAAGACAAGAACAGACCAGCATACAACTGCCTAACTGCTTTCTTCTTTAAGCCCCAATCGCACCTCATAATCCTCAGCACTTGGCCAACTAAGGGCAATCGAAACAGCAAGAACATTTGAATGAAAGTTGCCCAAGACTTGTTGACTTCGGGCAATGAACGCATGACCGAAATGAAAGTGCGCCAAGACATGGCTTACATTGGAGATACAAGATACTAGACGACGGGTATAACAATCCATTGAGTCTTTGCGTCAGAAACTATCCATGCTGGAGGAGACCACGTCGATCAACGATTTAACTCAGCTAAATAATCTTAAAATTGATCTGCAAAACCTTCAGGAATTCCACAACAATCTCCTGGACACCGACAAAAAACTTTCTTTAGATTTTCACTCTCCAGCTACCAGCTCCAACTACGCCTACCAGCTGCTTTTGTTTTTATTGTTTTCATACTACATTCCACCGTGTGGGCCAGTGTTTGTTGGCTCACCGTCAGTGCATATTGCATCCAGTGATGCATTAATTGGAATTTTTATCGTTGAAAAAATCATTTAATTTGGTTGTTTTGTATTCAGCGGTTTTATGTTCCACTCTTACGTAACCAATCAATTCAGAATTGGGTTCTCTCCAAATAACAAGATGAGGTTCTTTTACCATCCTAGTATGATACTTCTCATCAATTTTATCTATCGTTAAAGTATCATCTTTTCTGACATCGAATGAAAACGCTAATAAATTGGTATCATCTAACCGTTTGCGAAGCACTTCTTGTCTGCATTTCTCTTTTTCTCTGCGAACTTTCGATTTATCCATGATGAGAGGTTTCCCATGCTTATCTTTAATTTTAAAATCTTGCAAAAGAGCGGTTCCCAATGCTGATGCTACTCTATCAGGCACACCAAATCTGTCACATACCAAGGCAATGTTAAAACAATCGTATCTCTCTGTGTATTGTGAACTTGTGCTTCTATCCATATCTTCTTGAACCGGTGGCGGTGTGTATGTTGAATCATCGGGATCTTGTTATGTTGGCATTGATGACATAGACGTTGCTCCTTGCTCTTCAATTTCCGTCACAAATGCATCCATTGTTAGTCTTCTCTGATTATGTTGATCGTGCATAAACTCTTTGAGGCGTTCGGGAACCAAGCCGCATGCACATGGAGCTGCCTTCAAATCGCATTTACATGTTCCAATGTAAAAAATTGTTTCCAGAGATTTTACATACTCTGTAAATTGTTGGGTTTTGTTTCTTCTCTTGATTTGGTCTTGATATTTGTCAAGCAATTTATTCAATTTATTAAGTACACTTTTTTTCAGCATTATTTCCATACCAAGTTTTTCCCAAATTCCAATCAACTTATCTTGTACTTGAATAGTGAATGATTTATAGGAAACTTTTTTTGTTCTGTTTTAGCACGTTCGCTTAAGTAAAAATAATATCTCAAGATATCCAGATGGGTTGGTAAATTAAGATCAGTCATATCAGTAGACACACCAAATACAGTAACATCATGCTTGGGTATATGACTCATTGGGTTTTCGATAGTTGTTGATGTTGCTTCATCTTGCGGTGTAGAGGATGGTGGATTCATTGTAAACTTTTTCATTTGGAATGGTCACTTCACTTATTATTTTTTTTAAATATTTTTTATCTGAAATTAGCACTTCACACTTTGAGTTCTTCACAACGACTTAATGCATTCACAAAAACTGTTGCGTTATATATGGTCTACGAGACGAGGTAATAAGAATGAAATGGTAATTTCAATTCTACCTGCTGTGTCTTGTGGTGGCTTAAAAACCCACACAAGCAATTTTACGACCTGCAATTGTGTCACAGTGATACGTTCATTTTGAAAAGGGCTGCGGTGCATCACAGTGATACCTTAATTGTTAAAATGGTTGCAAAAAAAAACGCGCATTTCTTAAGAAGGTGCCATAAAAAACCCACAAAAAGGTTGTAAAAACAAACTTCATTTCTTAAGTAGGTGCTATAAAAAACTCACACAAGCAATTTTACGACCTGCAATTGTGTCACAGTGATACCTTTATTTTTTAAAAGGGTTGAATAAAAACCCACACAACTAAGTTTACGACATGCAAATGCATCACAGTGATGCCTTGGTTTTAAAAGGGTTGTAAAAAACGCTAATTTCTAATAATTTTTTTTAATTTCTTTTCTATTACTAAGTTAAATTCATTTTTTCATTTACATATGTTCTGACTAAATAAATTTCTAAAGAGAAAAATAAACTCCAAAAAGAAAAAACATAGGCATTTCCCTGATTTTTTCATGTAAAGTGCCAAAACTGGCGATTTTTTGAAATGTTTGTATGGTGAACCCCCATGGGGTTCCAGGGGGTGTGCCACTGGCATGGGTGGGTCGGGCCTCCAAAGTTAGTGGGGGTCGGTCATACATTTGTACTCGATTGGAGCACTTTAAATGGGTCAAAGTGGGATTTTTCAAAATTTGCCCCTACCCAAATTCCGGGACATCAGAATTCGTTTTAGAGGTATGGTTCCTTCGGCAAAGTTTCTTATTTTGATCCCTAGAATACGATTTTCACTGAGCAATGGGCGACTTTTTTGCCTCCCCACCAATCGACCCGGCCTAATGTATATATATTGCCATCTCTGCGGCTGCTATTTACTAAGAATAAATACATAAATTAAATAAATAAATACCTACATATACCTATATTCTTAAAAACAATAATGTAGCAGTGTGTTTCCACGAAAATACACGCTATAGAATTTCTGGAACCATGTCTTTTTTGCCTCTAGAAGCCAATGGGTCACCTAGGAGCAGATAAATCCTCTTGAATTATGTCAAGGGGTAATCAAAAAGCATATTTTGAAAATATGGCAAATATAGAAAAATCTTGATATTTGTTATTTTCCATCAAAGTTTAAAAATAGTGAAAAAATTTAGTTTTTAAAGAGTGATTTATCTGGAGAAACACAAAGCAATCATAATTTATTTTATCATTATACATTTAATAAATAAGTCAATCAATAGAAAGAAAAAAAGACAATTCGCTGAAATCGGACCAAATTACCTAAAAATTGTGTTTTTTTGAAAACCGAAAATCGGCTATCTTTGAACGGTTATATCTTCTAAACCAAATATCTAACATTATTAATGGTAGCATATTTGAAATCCTAAAAAAGCTTCCTATAAGATGGGTTCTTTCAAAATATCGTAGGCGCACATGAGAATTTTGAATCTTGTTTGCTCTTTCGGCACTATTGTGCACCGTCGACAATATCGGTTTGAATCCAGTCTCTGATTGGCGGTAGTGACTAAACAAATTACAAGAAAATAAATAAAATATATTAAAACCAAAGAATAAACTAAATGCCAGGTATTTCAATTGCTGCATTGTTGCAAGAAGAGAGAAATGTGCATTCTAAAACAAAATTACATCGCAGAAGTTTTCGGGAAGCATCAGATGCATTGCCCCAAACAAATGGAGCGTAAGTAAATATATCCATTTAATGTTTTTTGTTTTTGTTACTCGATCTTTTATGACTTCTCATAGATTTGTTTTTGACTATCGAGTTCGTTTTCTGTAAACAGAACTTCAAAACTACTTTGAAAAAGAAGAATTAGAAACGTGTGAAATGTATTAAGAGTGGCCTGTCGGTGGACGGCCATAAATATAATTATAAAGCAATCTCAGTCCAGATTTACACGAAGATATTTTTTCAGCAGATTATCCGCTTATTCTCTTATAAACTTGCCTTTGCGTTTACATGACGAAATTTTGTTTCGGCTATTCTTTGTGTTTTGTTGTTGTTTCGCGAGTGAATTATTGTTCGCTGAAAAGCCCGAGTACGGGTGTTTTTCCCCTCTCCGACTACCCCTGGTAAAATACTCCGTCAATAATTGGCACAATATAAAGGCCGGGTTAGGCAAACGAAATCGGTACTTAACTTTAGCGCTGTCATAAAGTAGCCCTACGAACTCAGACATTCAGATACAAATTATAATATTTTTATTTTATTTTATATTTTTATGCTCGTATTTTAACATTTTATTAAATAACACTATGCAACAAAATTTTTGTCCAAGGGATGTGGATAACAGTTTCTGGTGCAATTAGCTGTCACAAATACGAAAAAAAAATTTAAAAATTTTGCTATGGTAAATTTTTTTTTAGATTTTTTTTTAAATTCCAGCTTTCGTGGAAAGTACATTCAGTATTAGTGTTATGCCTCAAATTAAAGGGAATTATGAGGGCTACATATGCTGCAAATATCGCTTTCACGTAGAATCTTTGGTTTAGTAACAGTCGTCAAAAATATGAGAAAAAAATGATTTTTTTTTAAAACACTTTTTCCTGTACAAAAAAAACCATAAAAAATAGAAAAAAAAATATTTTATCACATTTTTGACAAGGCAGTATGATAACGCAGAAAACAATGTCTATTTGAAAAAATCTATGGATAGATGTAAAAGTTATGAGCCATTTTGTAAATGTTAGGGAAATTCAAAAAAATCTTGCTTCATATTTTTTCGTTTTTAAATGATGTTTTTGTTTATGTATATTGAATTCGCCATATGTGAGAGAGACATATAAGAGACATTGCACTTTCATTTTATTTTATGAGGATTGATGTCAGACATTATAAAATTATAGAGAGGACGAGGTTTTATGGCCGTTCGTTTCGATATAAAACATGATATGCAATGTGAGAGCTATGTATATTGGATGATGTCCGCTCAGATAGAGGGCAATTCAACAATATTTGTGGTTTTTTATTTATGAGGTTCCCATTCAGTTACGCCTTTTAGGGGCATGGACATCCCAGTCGTATATATCGCACAGGTAGTACAATTATATGTACGCAATACAAAGTAGTACGCAGCAGTCTTGAAAATATTGGGTGTCTACTTTTGAAGCAAACTATATGTCAGCTACAGGTACTGCAACTTATGAACCTTAAACCCGAAATTTATGAACGAAATTTCTGATTAATAAATTAGTGTAATTCAAAGCCTTAAAGAGATAAGTCGATTTTCTAAAAAATATTAAAAATTTATATTTCGAAGTATGAGTAACAGGCAAAGAAGTTTTCAATGTGTAAATGTTCCTGACAATTTCTGCTACAGCTGCGGAAAATATGTAATTAAAAAAATCGACGTGCGTTTTGGTATACGAGTTAAAAATATGAACGAACCGTGGACACCTTGTATTTTGTTTAATTTGTGCCATGTAAATTTTACTCGATGGAGTATTGGAAGCACGCGATAAGTACTTTACAATTAATGTATTACAATGTTTTGTGGAATAAAACGTTTTAATTTTAGACATCACGTGCAATTTGGAATGCCAATGATTTGGAGACAACCATTCATTTACGATACGGACTGCTATTTTTGTCTAAGTAAACAGATTGGTTTAGGAAGGATCATTCGCTGGAATTACGCTGAAGTAAAATCTGTCACTTTGCCAGTTGCACATTCGGAAACAATACCAATTTCCACGTGTCAAAGTATAGCCAACAGCCTAATTACGGAAACATCATCAAGTTCAACTGAGTACTCAACTCTGAGCGATTCAAGTTTGAGTCAGAAGTCATCGCTTTTAACTCAGTTTCAACTCATTGATCTAGTGAGAGATTTGGAACTGACCAAAGATAAGGCAGAACTACTTGCATCTGAAATGAAACAGTACACTATTTTGGCCCCAGTGTTAACATATCATATTATAGAGTCCGTGATATACCTTACGGATTGTGAGAGGGCTTTTCAGCGTCTGGTGCTCTCCTTCGACTCTCTTGGGACGAGTTCGCTCAGCACGGATCGTAGAGGGATTAAAAGAATCTCTCTACAAACTCTCCCAAGACGATATTCGCATGGCACGGATTGTAAGGAGAGACTTCCAGCGCTGTATCTCTCTCCGCCTCTCCCGGGACGATATTCGCATAGTACGGATGTAGAGAGGGACTACCCGCAAGCAGAGGCTGTTGCGGATTTTCGACCCCTTGCTTCATCTTGCTCTCGTATTGAAACTAGTCTTTGTTAGGCGATACAATCGCGCACATCACTAATTGTCGTTGTTTCGCACTCGCGCATACAAATATCTTGTCGTTTTGCTATCGGTCCGTTTGGATCTCTACGGATCCTACGCATCGCTACACGGTAAAATACGTTATCATTAATACGAAATAAAGCTCTGCTTTTATCACTACCGAAAATACTAAACTCGGTCACTACACACGCATGAATAAATGCATACGTGAACACACACACATAGTTCCTCTACTACTGAGCTATCGTTGATATTGGAGTTTGTCATAGAAGGGATTCGTCACCCCGCCTACCCTCACCTCCCTTGCTGGCAAACCCTCCACCTTAACATTTGGTCGTATTCGAGCCGTACTCCCTTAACATTTCATCCAATCGAACCTGATTTGAGCTGGCATATACATCGTCGTTTAATTGGTGATTTTGCTGCTTCAGCCACTCATCACGAATCATACTAACAAAATCGCAGGTAACGTACTCTCAGTTTTCCTAACTAGTGAGCGCCGCGAGTGTTTTTTGTTCAAAAAATAAATCACAATAAATCCAAATATACCCTACGGTATAATATTAGTCGACTTTTGAGTACGCTATCGCTATTTTCCTCAAAAAATACAGTCCACTTTGTCGTTGTTATAGTGCTAAATCACTCTAAAATATATCTGGAATAATTATATTCCAATACAAAACATTAATATTTATTTCGGTTGTTTTTATTCGCTTTAAATTAGTGCGTTGTGTATTTCCAATCTCAGTGCAGTCGTCCCTACTGCATGAGAGGCTATCTAGCTTAAATACAACAAAAACAGGAACGCTGTAACCATCGTGCATTAGAAAAGGCGCGAAGGCGGCGTCGGTTAACAAACATAAAATTTGCATCATTTCAGCTTCTATTACTTGCTCTCGGTGTCTTCGTTTATCGAATCGTTTGATTGCATTTCCCCCTACCGACAGCTTGTGCGTCTCTCACCAACAACTTCGCCTTGCATTTTGATTGCATTCGAATAGAGAGGTCGACGTGACTTGAGCTCGGCTTCATTCTGCTATTGCCCTTACCGACAGAACATACCCCCAGTAGGAAAAATAGTCGAAACAGCCAAATATAACAACTTTTGGAAAAATAAATTAAATATTTTTGTCGTGCTATTTATGGGAATAGCGTTGGGTGGTACGCTACTCGTTAATTACTTTCGGTCATATACGACACCGTACACCCTACATTCGGTCAATTGAACATAAATTGGAAATTTTCATAATAAAATTTTATTGTATTATTTTTTTCGTTCTTCTAGCATATAATTTCTTGCTGACTACTTCGTTGTTTAATATTTTCGTTGCACTCTGCAGTCGACCATAGTCACCCTACAGTCAGTCTAGTTGATCACAATAAAAATTTAATTATATTTTTGTTTATTTTTTGTCGGTTTTCTTGTGGTTTACCGCATTTTGTTTATTCGTGTACCTCCGCGTACCCTACATTCGGTTCTAATTTTATAATTTGTAGAATGTCCAATTTAGAAAATTCTGACAGTCATAATTTGACATTGACGTTTTCCATGGGGATTTCATTACTTGGCCTACATTTCGGGACCTCTTTACGGTAGTCTTTATAAACAATTCTCGTATCACGGACATTGAACGTCTGTGTTATCTGGTCCAAAAAACCAGCGGCGAGGCAAGGGAAATAGTTTCGAGATTCCCCCTCACCCACAGGAGCTTCGCCTTTGCCTGGAAAGCATTGGAAGATGCGTATGATAACAAACACCCTTCTCCTTCGTACTGTGGGATCTGCTCATATAACGACTTCGTCGCCCTCCCTCCCTCCTACAACTACAGATCCCTCCTTGGACCAGAAATTGAAAACTTCTCCCTCCACATCGTCTATCGTAAAACCCACAATTAGTAGACAGGTATTTCAACCTCCCAAGATAGAAATGTGCTCTTGGGGACCGCCACCGTGAATATCATTCACCAGGGTATTACGTACTCTGCTCGGGCTCTTATTGACCCCTCTTCCGAGACGTCTATAGTTACGGACCGCTTTCGGCAACGACAGATGCTGATTTGTATCCGAAAATTCTTTTTGGCTCAACCCCCGCGAACTGTGCTTGAGTCACTACTGGCTCATTTTCGGTTATGTTGTAACTGGACCAATTCCTTCCGCCCTTTTTAACTTTTCTACAAGCCCAGCCGCGGTCTTCACCCCTGGCAATAGAACATGTAATACGGAAGCAAGAAATATTCTGCCTTTCGGGAATTTCAATCGTTGGTCTGAGAACCGAACTTGAATTTCATCCCACCTCGTAGGTTTGATATCTGCTTCATTACTTGCTAGACTCACTTTCGTTTGTATTTTTCGTCGCACCTCTACTTGAATTTGTTTGTTGGTCACATTTTGACAACCGCCTCGCTTTATAAACGGTCACATCTTGTGAATTTATAAATTATTTGAACTCGAATTAATAGAAATTTTCTTGATCGGGTTTCTACGAACACGTATTTTCTTGAATTAATTTGAAACTTGCCTTTTGTATCTCTCGAATTTGTGTCACAAATTAATATCGCAACCCTTTATTTTTTGTCGGAGTCTGTATAAACTCAAACTAATTTTGAAATCGAAACTAACTAAGTTAGCATCACCCCGCCTATATTAATTATTTTACGAATTCTTAATATAACATTGAAATACGAATTGAATTTGTTTAATGCTCACTAGGAAACTGAATTTACGTTCCTTCCTAATTTACTAACCTAATATTCGTTATAGTTTACTTATATGATTTTGCAACAGAGCTAGATGTTGCAAGGGGGCCGGTAATGTTTAAGTTCGTAACATTGTAACGCAACTTCCCCAGCTTGTGCATCTCCTTCGTTGATTGGCAACCCTGGCGGGTTGAAGGAAAAGAAGCCTCTGCTACGACACTCCCAGGACGATATTCGCTTATACGGATTGTGAGAGGGCTTTTCAGCGTCTGGTGCTCACTTGGGACGAATTCGCTCAGCATTAGGGATTAAAAGAATCTCTACAAACTCTCCCAAGACGATATTCGCATGGCACGGATTGTAAGGAGAGACTTCCAGCGCTGTATCTCTCTTCCGGGACGATAGTACGGATGTAGAGAGGGACTTCCCGCAAGCAGAGGTTGTTGCTGTTGACACCTTGCTTCTTTTCGGCACTCGTATTTATGCACACTTGTTGTTTTATACTCAAGCCGAGCGCTGAAATTCGATTGTGTTTTTATTTCTTTTTATTTATTTCTTGCTACCCCCTTTTTTGCGCCGTACGCTAACAGATGCTTTTGCAAAAACATTCCCGGATTGTTCGAGGAACTTAATCAAACATACAATTCAAAGGAATGGCGGTTACTTATTGACAGGAGTAAAGAAAGTTTGAAAGCAGTACTTTTACACAACCGAAATCAGAAACCGTCATTTTTCATTGCTCATGCTGCCAACACTAAGGAATCATACGAAACAATGGCTAAATTGATAAAATACATAAAATATGAACATGACTGGAAAATTTGTTGCGATTTAAAAGTATTTGGTATGTTATGCCTCTGGGATAGCCGATATTTTGCATATTAAGCTGGGGCTCTTTACAAATTTTGTAAAAGCCTTAAGGAAAGATGGCAATTCACTCTCATATTTAAAAAGTTTATTTAAAAGTCTTTCTTTTCAAAAAATCGAAGAAGGAGTTTTTGATAGGCCTAAAATAAGGAAACTGATGAAAGATGTGAATTTCGAATCATATTTGACGTCGGATGAAATTGCAGCATGGAGGTCGTTAAAGCTTGTTGTTTCAAATTTCCTTGGATCCAATAAAAGCCCGCAATATGCAACAATAAATAATGATTTGTTAAAAAAATATGAAAAAATTGGTTAGAAATATATTTTTTAATATTTATGTATATAACACATATGTATGTATTCTGCCAACTTATTTTTCGCTTTATGTATTCCAACAGGTGTAAATGTGTCCCTCAAAATTCATTTCTTGCATTCTCATTTAAACTTTTTCACCGAGAATCTTGGCGACGTAAGTGACGAATATGGCGAAAGGTTTCACCAAGAATTGAAGTCCATCGAGCGGCGTTACCAAGGGCACTGGGTTGAAAGAATGATGGGAGATTATATTTGGTTCCTCATTAGAGAAACCGATTCCGATATATGCAAACGTCCACAAAGAACTCACAATTACTTCTAATGAAACTTGTTCATGTAAATAAACTCAAATGTACATAATATAAATAAAAGTAATAAATAAAATGGCTATTTAAACAGAAATTAAAAAAAAAGATTTTTTGAAATTCTCTTACCTCTACCAAAAGGGCTATAATTTCTACATTTATCCATAGATTTTTTTCAAATAGGCATTATTTTCTTCGCTAGGATGCAAACTTTTAAAAACTCTATTTTTATGTTTTTTTTGTCCCAAAAATTATAGTGCAAATACTAAGGGTACCTTCGACGATAATAGTATTTTTAATAAAAAATTGTTTATAAAAAAATTTATCCATAAAAAAAATTTTTGGTTTTGATTTTAACAAACAAAAAAAATTTTTAGGTCTAGGAAAAAAAAATTTTTTGTTGCATAGTGTAATTAATAAAATACAAATGTTTTGATGATTTTGTTTGCAAATGCACGTAAACGTACCGCTCAAATCAATTGTAATTGTGATTTTTATTAAGACTTATTTTTTTCTTTTGACACCCGTACACGCTTGATGAAAGTGTATAAGAGAATATACTTAGAACTGTATTGGTCTTATTCCATTTAAAATTTTAAATTTGAAGTCTTTGAAAGTACTGACAATTTTTTCAAATTTCTGGTTTCATTGGAAAGGTTGAACTTTGTCACTTATAATGGAAGACAATACCATTCGTATGACTACCACGACTGGCTCGGCTGTACCTCATCCGATCAACCCAATTTTCCAGTACATTTTCGATTGTTTCGGGTCGAATCTCTTCAATGGCAACTTCGATTTCATGTTTTAACGCTTCAATTGTCTCTGGATGCTTTGCGTAACATCCTTAGTGGCTCCCCACAGAAAATAATCCAAAGGGCTAAAATTAGAAGGCAAAGTAATCGGTAGTTCAAATTTAAAATTTTAAATGCGAGAATCTGTCAAATAAATAAATAGTACTTAAAGTATAGTACGCAAAATAAAAAAAATATATGTTAAAATCATTTGCTTAACAGAGAACATATCGTCACCAGAAATGCAAACGGCCCAACCAAAAAGGAAAATCAAAATCGACTTTTTGATTGTGTATTGTGAATTTGATGAAACTACATCTTCACACAAAATTTTAGAGTCGTGCGATCAAAAATAGCGATATTATTAACGAAATACCATAGGCCTTAACTACATTAGTGTTTAATTGATAAACAGCAAACAGCCCTAACTACGCACAACATCAAAGAACACACAAGACATGAATCATCGTCAATTTGCGAACTTGGTTCCCAATTCGTACTTTGACGTAATTTCGATATGAAGAGGTCGAGCGACCAAAGGTTGCCTACAGCCAAAAGGTATACGAGTATACGGAGATATCCCTTCATACCATGGGTTTCCTCTATAACTCCTTATGCTACATATAGTAGTGATACCCTTCTATAAAAGTATCCCCAAACGTTGAGGTGTTATGCGACCTCGTGCCTATCGATGTTTATTTTTTTGGAAGTTCGTAGTCAGGGGTAATCGACCAAGTTTTTAAACGGAGCCTCGATGATACCTGGGCGCCTCATCGAAAGTCCTTACTATAGCAATGGGGGCTACGTGGGACCAAAATATGAATTCTTCCAAAGACCAAAATAACAACAAACATAACAACTACAACTATAAACAGTAGCATTGAGGCTTCATTCGGAACAATGTCTAGGGAAAGTCATCGGTGAAATCCGATATCCACTTCAAATTGTTCAGTCTCCACCTAAATAGTTCTATAGTCCGTCAAAATGAAGTCCGTCAGAATGAAACAAATATATCTCCAAAAGTGCAGATTATAATCAGTTCACAAAAGACGACTTTAACAGCATAATCAGGTGCTGGAATTAACATGATGACTGCTCAACTTAATGCTTTCTGATAGGTGGAGCAGCAGTGATGTAATCGTTGATGGAGCGCATTGGAAAGAGGGTGTAAAAAGTGTCAACAACGAGTCCTTGGACTTTCTCCGGTGGGGCGTTGAGAACGTCGAAACCCCCTCCTACTGCTTTACCTCTTCGAACGACAGCGTGGATACCAGCAGAACCAGGTCATATTGATCCACTGAAACTGCTCGCGAAGCAGAATGCCGGTCTCAGCACAGCCTTTTGGACGATCCAATCAACTAAAAAATCTGAAGAATACTTAAGAGATATGGGGGGCAAGGTAAGATGGGCATTTGGCTACTGCCACTTCCGCATTCAAACCTCAAAAGAGAACTAGCTCATGTTAGCTAAGAGTAGTTCAGATTAATCTGGATCATTCTATAGCTGCCTCGAACGAACTTCTTATTGCCCTCTCTAATTCCTCAGTGGACATAGCTCTAATTCAGGAACCCTATGTCGTTAAGAATAAGGTAACTGGACTGAGCACTGTAAACTTTATCCCATACTCACCTCCAACCGAAAACAAGGTGAGGACTTGCATTGTAGGTAGGAAAAATTTTAACCTTCCTTCAATATAATTACAGTAATGGAGACCAGACAACTGTGAGGCTAGAAACAAAAAACATCCAGCCGTTACTACTCTCATGAGTCTATATACCATATGAGGAAAACAACCCGCCAAATGAGTCAGTGAGCAAGCTGGTGCATGACAAACACCGTAAAACAAGGCTGTTTGTAGGATGCGACGCCAATGCTCACCACTCCCTATGGGGAAGCTCAAATATAAACTCACGAGGTGAGTCACTTTATGATTTTATTTTAAATTCTGGACTAAGTATTTACAACGTTGTTAACGATTTTACTTTTCAAGTCAAAAATAGATCGGAGGTAATAGACATAACTTTGACAAATCTTGATGATAATGTTCTTTCAGTTTGGATAGTGTCCAAGGAGAACTCCTTCTCGGACCATAAATACATTCTCTTCGATCTGAATATGGTAACAGGTAATGAAGCACCCTTCAGAAATTCAAAGAAAACTAACTGGGCTCAGTTTAATGAACTTGTTGACAGGCAGCTCCTTTCGATGAAGCATAACTGCTATTGGTCCACCATGCAGGCTGGGACATTTTTCCCTTACGTATCCGGGAAAATGTCCCAGCCTGCATGGTGGACCAAAGAACTTCGTAGTTTACGGCAGAATACCAGAATATTGTATAATAATGCCAACAAACCCTAAGCGAGTGCAGATTGGGTGCTACAAGGAATCTTTCAATAAGTACAAAAATGAGGTCAAGCGGGCGAAACGAGCCTCCTGGATTAACTTCTGTGAAAGCATAGAAGGTGTTAATGAGTCTTCCAGATCCCGACGACTGCTATCAAAAAACCGGAGGAGCTTCGCAGCATTAAGAAGGAAGATGGAACTGAGCCGAGTCTAGCTCGGAAAGTCTGGACCTCTTGGCCACGACACACTTTCCCGTACTGGATCAAGTATACCACCGTGCGATGAACGCGCGTCTACGATTGTAAATGACCAGTAACCGACGAGAAAATACTGTGGGCTATTAAATCAACAGGACCAGACGGCATATCACCAGCAATGTTACAAAGTGCAGGGTCAATAGCAGTGAATATGCTGTAGTGGATTTTTAGACATTGCCTACATAGGAATTTTATACCTTATACCTCCTCTTCTAGTTGACTGGATTGATATAATGCTAAAAACAGGATTAAGATGATTGTGACCAGGGAAATTCCACAGCAAGGGATACTATGCCGCTCCTATGGCTTCTGTTCGTAAACGGTATACTCAGAGAAGGAAAGAGTGAAAGTTGTCGCATATGCCGATGATGTTGTTATCATGGTTGGAGGCAAATTTCTCTCAACCATTACTGATCTTACTCAAGGTGATCTTAGGAAGCTATATAGATGGGCAACGGCAAACGGGCTAGGAATAAATCCAACTAAGACAAAATTAGTACTATGCACTAGGAAGAATAAGATCCGACCTTTCCCTAGACGCATTCTTGGCGGAGTGGAATTGAAATTGTCCCCTGCGGCAAGATACCTTGGCGTCATACTTGACCAGAAACTAAACTGGAAAAGGAACACAGAGAAAGAGTCAAAAAGGGATTGAACGCAATCTACTCATCTAGAAACTCCATAGGTAAAACCTGGAGGCTCCGCCCAAGTACTATCCAATGGATGTACACAACGATTGTGCGTCCTATTCTCATCTATGGTTCAGTGGTGTGGTGGAAGCTAACTGTAACATCAGCTGAAATCTTTAGAGAAAGTTCAAAGAATCACATCTTTGTTCATAACCGGCGCGAGAAGAAGTACACCACAAGCGGCAATAAATACATTACTGAAACTTCAACCGATAGAAGGAGGTAGAGAAACGATGGGGAATTTTTGGCAGGACGAGTGCATAACGGTCTATGTTGACAGTCAGACCGCTCTGAAGTCAAACGTTACTAAGTTCAATGTAGTAAATGATTGTATACTAGAAATGCAAAATTTGTCTCATGTCCATGTACATACACTTAAGCCAGTGGTTCGGTCTGTTGTGCGCTCCTTATTTATGATCTTTTTATACCTCACGAGTTACAGAAAATCGGTACTAGACACGAATTTTCTCAGTATCTTCCAGTCATATCCTCTGAGATAAGTCAAGTCTGGTAATATGTCGGACCCGAAATGTTGGGATATTGCATGTGTGAATGCCGTACAGTGACACAGAAAATGTTCCATCGTTCCGATGATTTCCCTGCATTCGTCGTTCCCTGCTAGTCCTATGCGATGAAGATGTGCCTGTAAGCTTGAGTGTCCCGTTAGAACAATCATCATCTTACTAATATCGATCTTGTTAAGTTTCAGAAAACTTCCTGTTTTCATTTCATTTGGGTTACCCCACAGTATCTTTGCAGTTGCTCCTATTGTTGCGCTATTCCACACAGTTTTGTGAGCAATCACTGCCCAGTGCTTCAACTCATTCTTCGTGGCTTCGAAAGGTTTCCAATTTTCCAAGTTTACAGTTCACACACTCCGTGATTGCTCGAACCATCATCTGTGGGCCTTTGTAGCTCTTCTTCAATATGATCTTTCCAGTACAGTTTCTGATCCAAGATTACTCCCAAGTATTTTACCTTTTTAGTTATAGCAATTGTCTTATTCAGGAATCGAGGCCGGGTAAAACGTGGGATCTTCGTTTTTCTTGTAAATAGACATATTTCTGTTTTGTCTGGTTAACATTTAATCCCCTTGGTTGTTTCCAGTTATATGCTATGTTAAGTGCCTCCTCAGCTCTTCTGCAATAATAGAATCTGGATGACCGCCCCTTAGAAGTATTACAAGGTCGTCTGCATAACAGACAGGTTTAAGTCCTTCATTGGTGAGGGCTTTTAGGAGACTGTGTATCGTCGTAACCCATAGAAGAACATATCGTTATATCTAATACTTCTTCCCTAATGAACAAAGGTTGCAGTTTTTCCTATGTTAAGAGTTATGAGGTCATTTGTATTCAAAAATTCTATATAGGCGTGTCCCCTTTTATTAGTGTTAGTACCACCCCAAACGATATAATGGGAGTTGGCGTCACAAACCAGCTAATAACTCATTACTTGTGTGTTTGGATTCTCTCACCAGACGTTGTAATTCCGACGTAGGTGGCAATGTCGGCGCATCGAATGGCAGATATGTTAACTCCAGGTACATATTTCCATTACCTTGCCTCAGCAACGTTGCGTCCGATGTTGACAACTCTGGAGAGAAAAGAAAACATCAGTTTTTATGGCACAAAATACAAGTCCTTTGCCGAGTACCTGTGTTAGCGTAGAAAAGGTTATATGTAGTTCACATGGTTTAATCCAGTAACCTTGTTGCTAGTTGTCCATGGTTCCTGGATCAAAGCAATATGAACAATGCATTTATTTATGATGTCCATCAGGGCGTTGTATGCTGTCTCGCTCCGATAGAGGTTTATCTGGATGACCTCAATCATTGTCTTTCCAGTAAGTTTTTTTTTCGAGTCTATCCTATCTGGTGGCGCTCCCTCATTATTTGGTAGAAGGTCATTCTCCTCCTTTCGTTCACTACCTATTACACCATCTTCCAGTAGACAATTTTGGGAGGCGGTGTTATTTTTTGTCGTTCCCTCATTGTTTTGAATCGTTTTGTTTTATTTTGATCACCACATTTGCTGGGAACTTCCTGCAAAAGTGGCGGTACTATTGGTAAACTGGTGGTGTTATTGACTACTTCCACATCAGTTTTCCCATTCACTACCAGTGTTTGCCTCTTTAGACAGTATATTTGGACCCGATTCATCTGACCTGCCAATCGGGACATTTCCAATTTTGAAAAAGACTGTCCAGATGAAGAAGTTCGCCATGCCCTTCGCCATGACAATATTGTTCTTGGAATCTTGCCCAACACGAGGGGAGTGCCCTCGGTATCATCCTTTCTATAGAAGGCTTTCCACTTTCTCACGGTAAGTTCTGAATTCTGTTTGCCAATGATGTCGAGTATGTACTCTGATGAGAACTTACTGGGACATCCCTTAACATATAGGTTCGTTTTTATGAGTTCAGGAATGTTGCTTTTTCTTACCAATTTCAGCTTTGCGCCGTCCCAAGGTGAGGGAAAGCTATCCACAAGTTTTACGAGGACACCAGCGCAGCGTTGTGATGCATCAAAACACCCTCTCAATCTTGCAACTCATTACTTCGATTGGTGGTTCATCCATAGATTCGAGGACGTACTCCGCTACCCTCGTATAGACCAAATCTTCGAAGTTACTCTTTTGGTCTTCGGGAATTCTGCCAGATGCACTACTGCTATAAATTATGGCAAAGCGTAGATCGGCTCGAAAATGTTGTTTAGCTATATTAGAATAAGATGGTGGTTTCTTACCCTTCTTTATGGCCAATTGATTTTTCCGTGTCTGTAGAGTCTTTTTGTTTAAAGCCTCATCCTTAACGGATGATTTGGTTGACTTAATCTGCGTTACTGGATCAACTTTACCGCCTACGATCGAAGGACCCCGACTAGAGACTTAATTTTGTGTGGTTACGTTAGGCTTCTCCGAATTACTAGAAGACGGCGAGCCATTTTTCTTCTTAGTCACTTTCACAGCGCCATGTTCTTCGGGAGACCTGACTCTTTTAGCGGCCTCCATGTATGTGTTGGAGGTAGGTCAGGTTCATCCCGTATTAGGTTCAGTCGGTTCCACTTATTCAGTTTCCTTCTTTGTGCCCCTGACTGTCTCTTTGAGTTAGCAACAATAGTGATATTGTTTTCATTTGATGATTCAGAGTCAGAGTCCCCACTGGCTTTTAAAAGCTGGGATTGCTTAGAGCCCCAGCTGGGTTCTGCTTCATCTGTCTTATCTTTTGTTTTTTCCGGGCTGGATGTGCTCTTGCTTCATTTTCGACTACGGGATCCAAGGCACCAACGCTCTTAGAAGTTGCATGCCCACGATTGTTCGATAACGACGACACATGACTCGTGAGTGAATCAACGCTTGTAGCCGGTACTGGGTTTTCCCTCCCCAGCACCGTAATCTCCTTCATATTTTTTGGTTTAATCGTAAATTGTTTGGGGGAGACACCCCCATAGCCAGTATTAGCCCGTAATAGGTACGTCGATATAGGCCTTCCAGACTAAGCTCAGAAATTTCTGTCTAGAGACCGATGCATCCAATTCCACCTACGCTTTAAAAACAACAAACCACGTGGTTGCGTAGTAGGTAGGTGAATAGGTATTGCGTAATAGGTTAAAAACTATCCGCTCTGCGATAACACGTCCGTTCGCAACGTACTCCGTTCTTTTGCACTATTTGGTATATCGAGCCAATTTTTTTCGTCATATAGGAGATTTAATTGCCCATCCAGACATGTTGATACGGCTGAAATCGGTGCATATTGTGCTCCGATATTTACAAAATACTAGCACACGGTAAGGAAAAAAATGAAAAATTCAATTTTCAACTGCAATTGTAACTATACGAGATAATTCTTAGGTGTAAAAAGTAGACCTCAGTTAGTAGAACACACACAAAAATAATTTTTTTAAATCGGAAGAGAAACACGAGTTACACGCGCTTGAACATTTTCTTCACCCGATGTGGCCAACTTTGAGGCCCTCTAGCTCCGCCCCTGTCTGACATAGGGGGCCCAAATATAAAACTTAACTTCTCTAACACCTCTTCACCTACTATGCCAAGTTTGGTCGCAATCGGTTGTTTGGTTAAGAAACGGTCGAATTATTTCCCCTTTTTGAATTCGTACCACTGTGCAGTGTTTTGCAAAAACAGACGAAAATTGTCAGACTAGTCTTGGTATTTCGTCCATAACTTCTACAAATATTGAGTCTCCTGGATCTGTTCTGGATTTGTGAGACTGCGACGAATATTCTATGAAAATTTTAAGAAAATCGAGGGGGAGCATTTTTTTACAAAGGTTTTTTCTAAACAAAGTAAACTTTGCAATCGGTTCAGCCGTTCGAGAGCAATTACAAATTTCGTAAAACACAAAAACTCATTTTTTAATTTTATCTGACTATATCATTATAGGCTACATTTAATTTTCTTTCGTCTTCAGCAGAACAGTTTGCAAAGACTTCGCATGCATAAAGAAGAGCAGATATCAGATAGGATTTTGCTAACAGCATTTGTTGCTGATCATTCGCAGTGAACGGACGGGTTTATCACATTGCGGATAGGTACCAGTACCTATTACGCAATTACAAAAATCTGTGCAAAGTCTGTAAGGCCTACATCGTAGTACCTATTACGGTCTAATACAGACAAAATAAAAATAAATTCTCTTGACGGGGATGCCTTCGTGTTCCGATGGAGCGCGGTTCCCCAATCGTCCGACTGTCCGTCCGTTGGTCTTGGCCAAAGCCGACCACACCAAAAATGGTGAAAATCTCCCCCAAGTACTCACAACAGGTGGTGCGGTGAGGGGGAAACGTCATGTCCGACCGTCAAAACGGAAGCACAATGAGCATCGTGTAGCGCTCAGAGTTTTGACGAAGTTGGAGGCTGTTGAGGTTTCGGCTCTTACCGAAAAACAAAAAGAGTCACTTACCTGGGCTAAGGGCGTCATAGATGCTTCTAAGACCAATGAGTCGGCTGAAAGAGCCACAAATTCAGCTGTGTTAACGGCTAATAAAGTAAAACGAATCAGATCACCTGATGAACCCCTGCCTTCGAAAAAGGCAAGAGGCCCTAATGTCACCATCAACAGGACACTCACCAAGCCCTTCAATGAAGTGGCGAAGGAGAGTCTAGTGATGGCTGTTATAGACAGAAGTAGTGAGGATGGATCCATCCTCAAGGACAAATGGAGTCATGTACAATCAGCCATTACGGACATCGAGGTAATGGATGTCCGTAGAGAAATGCCGGGCAAACCACCAATCTGCAACGATGCAGGATGGCAGCAGGGGAGAGTAAAGCTCTTATATTTCGGTGATGCCAGATCAGTAGACCTGTATAAGGCTGCTCTGAGCAGAGTATGAAGCCGCCGAACCGAGCCGCCGATTTTAGCCGCCGCCGACCTTTTTTCACCAGCCGAAGCCGCCGCCGATCTTTGCGGCTAAAATCGGCTGAAACACAGTCGCCGTTCCATAGAAAAACTTTAAAATATGGATAGATACAATTTACATTTTTGATAAGCAAATAGCTGTATAGCAGATATATCGTCCCCTTAATAGAAGAATAATGTGTTCATATACACTATTATATTTTATTGCATTCTAAGAATCTACGCAATTGGTTCTATATCTGGTGAAATTCTACTTCCACAAATTGGGTTATTGCGTGTTGAAAATGTTCATTAATAAATAATAATATCGAGTTTTAATTTCACAAAAACTTCAAATATGATTTTCTCGAAACGACAAATAAATTACACACTATTCATTTATTGGGTGGACGATATGGAAGTGAGTGATTTTCGTTTTGATTCGTTTATTGTCACAAGCGGGAGCTTAATATGTCTTAAATATTATAATATTGATAGTAATAGAAAAATAATTATAAAAATTTCTTTTTTAAAGGAAATAATAAGATTTTTTATTTATTAGTAGATAATGTACATATATAGATAAAATTGTTTTCGGAAAAAAAATCAATGGAGTATTAAAGAAACGTATAACAAATAAATTAATACCTCCATTCTAAAGAATCAATCAAGTTAAGCTCAAAACAGTAGAGGTAATTCTATTTAAACCAAAAGGTAATTCCACAGAAATTTAAAATTTCACTAAAACGTCGATTCGCCTCACCTGGAAACAACCTGTTTCGACTTAAGCTATGTATAGATGAATGGCGGAAAAATGCAACCCTGTGAACGTACAACCGTGTGCACTGTCTATAAAATATTTTTATTGGCAATTCTGCATATAAATATTTACAAAATATATTTTAAATATATGAAATTGTAAGGGTTTCTTGCAATCGTCTTCACCTTTGCCTAACAATCTGTCATTGTCCGTACATTTGCGGCACTTTAACAGGGTTGATGAAGTTTTCCGATCTGACAATCGTCTATACATAGCGGCATGGAAACGATGATTTTTTCACCTCACAATATCTTACAATTAACTTAAAAACATCTATTATTTAAGAATAAATACCAGAGCTTAACTTTTCAACTATTATTTTAAACGTTAAAATGTCTATCATAGAGCCGCCGTATGTCAATGTTATGTCGGCTTAGCCGCCTAGCCGCCGCCGCCGATCTATAATTTTCAATGGCAGCCGCCGCCGCCTATTTTGGCTCGGCTTCATTCTCTGGCTCTGAGTCGAGCGGGTGAGGTGTGGCCGGGTGCCCAGTTGGATGTTGTAGAAAAAAACAACATCCCTAGTCACCCTAGAGCCAGCACCTGGGTTACAGAAGAGCCCTCCAACCCGGCTGACATCTTAGAAATAATAAAAGATTCCAATCCTGGTCTGCCGGCCCATAATTGGAGAATCAGCAAGGTGGGTGAGGCGGATGGTAAAAAGCGGCAGGTCAATCTTATCCTAAACGCTGAATCCACCTCCCATATACAACGTGCGAGTGCAACCCTACAATATGGCTTCGAGACTATAGTCTTGAAGATATACAAGCAGGATATAGCTCCCACTGCAGAAGGTGAGTCGTCCACCGTGGCACTTTCTGGAAGTGCGGAGGTACCCACGCCTATTATTTCTGGTGACTCCAACTCTAACAGAAGATCTGTAACGTCCTTCTCTGAGGACAAAAGCTCTACTTCGGTCACAGAGAGGCTGAGGGGAGTCTCCGGACTCTTTGACGCATCTGGCGGGGACATGCTTTCGACGATACGGACGAAGAGTTCGATAACACCCTTGTCGGGGTGGATGTTAATCTGTCAATTACCAATGATGGTAAGAATTCTACAGATTAACCTCCATCACGCTAAAGCAGCCTCAGCGGCTCTATTGCTGCGCCTGTCCACAGGCGCAGTAGACATCGTCCTGATACAGGAGCCCTACGTAGTGGGAGGAAGGGTGTGCGGTATTAGGACACCCAACTTTAAACTGCTTGTGGCCAACTGTGAAGGCACTCCAAGAACCTGCATTTTGGCCAGGAAAGATCTAAGTATCTTTCTCCTGACTAAATATAACACCGACAAAAAATAACACCGCCTAATTTGGGAGGCGGTGTTATTTTTTGTCGTTCCCTCATTGTTTTGAATCGTTTTGTTTTATTTTGATCACCACATTTGCTGGGAACTTCCTGCAAAAGTGGCGGTACTATTGGTAAACTGGTAGTGTTATTGACTACTTCCACATCAGTTTTCCCATTCACTACCAGTGTTTGCCTCTTTAGACAGTATATTTGGACTCGATTCATCTGACCTGCCAATCGGGACATTTCCAATTTTGAAAAAGACTGTCCAGATGAAGAAGTACGCCATGCCCTTCGCCATGACAATATTGTTCTTGGAATCTTGCCCAACACGAGGGGAGTGCCCTCGGTATCATCCTTTCTATAGAAGGCTTTCCACTTTCTCACGGTAAGTTCTGAATTCTGTTTGCCAATGATGTCGAGTATGTACTCTGATGAGAACTTACTGGGACATCCCTTAACATATAGGTTCGTTTTTATGAGTTCAGGAATGTTGCTTTTTCTTACCAATTTCAGCTTTGCGCCGTCCCAAGGTGAGGGAAAGCTATCCACAAGTTTTACGAGGACACCAGCGCAGCGTTGTGATGCATCAAAACACCCTCTCAATCTTGCAACTCATTACTTCGATTGGTGGTTCATCCATAGATTCGAGGACGTACTCCGCTACCCTTGTATAGACCAAATCTTCGAAGTTACTCTTTTGGTCTTCGGGAATTCTGCCAGATGCACTACTGCTATCAATTATGGCAAAGCGTAGATCGGCTCGAAAATGTTGTTTAGCTATATTAGAATAAGATGGTGGTTTCTTACCCTTCTTTATGGCCAATTGATTTTTCCGTGTCTGTAGAGTCTTTTTGTTTAAAGCCTCATCCTTAACGGATGATTTGGTTGACTTAATCTGCGTTACTGGATCAACTTTACCGCCTACGATCGAAGGAACCCGACTAGAGACTTAATTTTGTGTGGTTACGTTAGGCTTCTCCGAATTACTAGAAGACGGCGAGCCATTTTTCTTCTTAGTCACTTTCACAGCGCCATGTTCTTCGGGAGACCTGACTCTTTTAGCGGCCTCCATGTATGTGTTGGAGGTAGGTCAGGTTCATCCCGTATTAGGTTCAGTCGGTTCCACTTATTCAGTTTCCTTCTTTGTGCCCCTGACTGTCTCTTTGAGTTAGCAACAATAGTGATATTGTTTTCATTTGATGATTCAGAGTCAGAGTCCCCACTGGCTTTTAAAAGCTGGGATTGCTTAGAGCCCCAGCTGGGTTCTGCTTCATCTGTCTTATCTTTTGTTTTTTCCGGGCTGGATGTGCTCTTGCTTCATTTTCGACTACGGGATCCAAGGCACCAACGCTCTTAGAAGTTGCATGCCCACGATTGTTCGATAACGACGACACATGACTCGTGAGTGAATCAACGCTTGTAGCCGGTACTGGGTTTTCCCTCCCCAGCACCGTAATCTCCTTCATATTTTTTGGTTTAATCGTAAATTGTTTGGGGGAGACACCCCCATAGCCAGTATTAGCCCGTAATAGGTACGTCGATATAGGCCTTCCAGACTAAGCTCAGAAATTTCTGTCTAGAGACCGATGCATCCAATTCCACCTACGCTTTAAAAACAACAAACCACGTGGTTGCGTAGTAGGTAGGTGAATAGGTATTGCGTAATAGGTTAAAAACTATCCGCTCTGCGATAACACGTCCGTTCGCAACGTACTCCGTTCTTTTGCACTATTTGGTATATCGAGCCAATTTTTTTCGTCATATAGGAGATTTAATTGCCCATCCAGACATGTTGATACGGCTGAAATCGGTGCATATTGTGCTCCGATATTTACAAAATACTAGCACACGGTTAGGAAAAAAATGAAAAATTCAATTTTCAACTGCAATTGTAACTATACGAGATAATTCTTAGGTGTAAAAAGTAGACCTCAGTTAGTAGAACACACACAAAAATAAATTTTTTAAATCGGAAGAGAAACACGAGTTACACGCGCTTGAACATTTTCTTCACCCGATGTGGCCAACTTTGAGGCCCTCTAGCTCCGCCCCTGTCTGACATAGGGGGCCCAAATATAAAACTTAACTTCTCTAACACCTCTTCACCTACTATGCCAAGTTTGGTCGCAATCGGTTGTTTGGTTAAGAAACGGTCGAATTATTTCCCCTTTTTGAATTCGTACCACTGTGCAGTGTTTTGCAAAAACAGACGAAAATTGTCAGACTAGTCTTGGTATTTCGTCCATAACTTTTACAAATATTGAGTCTCCTGGATCTGTTCTGGATTTGTGAGAGTGCGACGAATATTCTATGAAAATTTTAAGAAAATCGAGGGGGAGCATTTTTTTACAAAGGTTTTTTCTAAACAAAGTAAACTTTGCAATCGGTTCAGCCGTTCGAGAGCAATTACAAATTTCGTAAAACACAAAAACTCATTTTTTAATTTTATCTGACTATATCATTATAGGCTACATTTAATTTTCTTTCGTCTTCAGCAGAACAGTTTGCAAAGACTTCGCATGCATAAAGAAGAGCAGATATCAGATAGGATTTTGCTAACAGCATTTGTTGCTGATCATTCGCAGTGAACGGACGGGTTTATCACATTGCGGATAGGTACCAGTACCTATTACGCAATTACAAAAATCTGTACAAAGTCTGTAAGGCCTACATCGTAGTACCTATTACGGTCTAATACAGACAAAATAAAAATAAATTCTCTTGACGGGGATGCCTTCGTGTTCCGATGGAGCGCGGTTCCCCAATCGTCCGACTGTCCGTCCGTTGGTCTTGGCCAAAGCCGACCACACCAAAAATGGTGAAAATCTCCCCCAAGTACTCACAACAGGTGGTGCGGTGAGGGGGAAACGTCATGTCCGACCGTCAAAACGGAAGCACAATGAGCATCGTGTAGCGCTCAGAGTTTTGACGAAGTTGGAGGCTGTTGAGGTTTCGGCTCTTACCGAAAAACAAAAAGAGTCACTTACCTGGGCTAAGGGCGTCATAGATGCTTCTAAGACCAATGAGTCGGCTGACAGAGCCACAAATTCAGCTGTGTTAACGGCTAATAAAGTAAAACGAATCAGATCACCTGATGAACCCCTGCCTTCGAAAAAGGCAAGAGGCCCTAATGTCACCATCAACAGGACACTCACCAAGCCCTTCAATGAAGTGTCGAAGGAGAGTCTAGTGATGGCTGTTATAGACAGAAGTAGTGAGGATGGATCCATCCTCAAGGACAAATGGAGTCATGTACAATCAGCCATTACGGACATCGAGGTAATGGATGTCCGTAGAGAAATGCCGGGCAAACCACCAATCTGCAACGATGCAGGATGGCAGCAGGGGAGAGTAAAGCTCTTATATTTCGGTGATGCCAGATCAGTAGACCTGTATAAGGCTGCTCTGAGCAGAGTATGAAGCCGCCGAGCCGAGCCGCCGATTTTAGCCGCCGCCGACCTTTTTTCACCAGCCGAAGCCGCCGCCGATCTTTGCGGCTAAAATCGGCTGAAACACAGTCGCCGTTCCATAGAAAAACTTTAAAATATGGATAGATACAATTTACATTTTTGATAAGCAAATAGCTGTATAGCAGATATATCGTCCCCTTAATAGAAGAATAATGTGTTCATATACACTATTATATTTTATTGCATTCTAAGAATCTACGCAATTGGTTCTATATCTGGTGAAATTCTACTTCCACAAATTGGGTTATTGCGTGTTTGAAAATGTTCATTAATAAATAATAATATCGAGTTTTAATTTCACAAAAACTTCAAATATGATTTTCTCGAAACGACAAATAAATTACACACTATTCATTTATTGGGTGGACGATATGGAAGTGAGTGATTTTCGTTTTGATTCGTTTATTGTCACAAGCTTAATATGTCTTAAATATTATAATATTGATAGTAATAGAAAAATAATTATAAAAATTTCTTTTTTAAAGGAAATAATAAGATTTTTTATTTATTAGTAGATAATGTACATATATAGATAAAATTGTTTTCGGAAAAAAAATCAATGGAGTATTAAAGAAACGTATAACAAATAAATTAATACCTCCATTCTAAAGAATCAATCAAGTTAAGCTCAAAACAGTAGAGGTAATTCTATTTAAACCAAAAGGTAATTCCACAGAAATTTAAAATTTCACTAAAACGTCGATTCGCCTCACCTGGAAACAACCTGTTTCGACTTAAGCTATGTATAGATGAATGGCGGAAAAATGCAACCCTGTGAACGTACAACCGTGTGCACTGTCTATAAAATATTTTTATTGGCAATTCTGCATATAAATATTTACAAAATATATTTTAAATATATGAAATTGTAAGGGTTTCTTGCAATCGTCTTCACCTTTGCCTAACAATCTGTCATTGTCCGTACATTTGCGGCACTTTAACAGGGTTGATGAAGTTTTCCGATCTGACAATCGTCTATACATAGCGGCATGGAAACGATGATTTTTTCACCTCACAATATCTTACAATTAACTTAAAAACATCTATTATTTAAGAATAAATACCAGAGCTTAACTTTTCAACTATTATTTTAAACGTTAAAATGTCTATCATAGAGCCGCCGTATGTCAATGTTATGTCGGCTTAGCCGCCTAGCCGCCGCCGCCGATCTATAATTTTCAATGGCAGCCGCCGCCGCCTATTTTGGCTCGGCTTCATTCTCTGGCTCTGAGTCGAGCGGGTGAGGTGTGGCCGGGTGCCCAGTTGGATGTTGTAGAAAAAAACAACATCCCTAGTCACCCTAGAGCCAGCACCTGGGTTACAGAAGATCCCTCCAACCCGGCTGACATCTTAGAAATAATAAAAGATTCCAATCCTGGTCTGCCGGCCCATAATTGGAGAATCAGCAAGGTGGGTGAGGCGGATGGTAAAAAGCGGCAGGTCAATCTTATCCTAAACGCTGAATCCACCTCCCATATACAACGTGCGAGTGCAACCCTACAATATGGCTTCGAGACTATAGTCTTGAAGATATACAAGCAGGATATAGCTCCCACTGCAGAAGGTGAGTCGTCCACCGTGGCACTTTCTGGAAGTGCGGAGGTACCCACGCCTATTATTTCTGGTGACTCCAACTCTAACAGAAGATCTGTAACGTCCTTCTCTGAGGACAAAAGCTCTACTTCGGTCACAGAGAGGCTGAGGGGAGTCTCCGGACTCTTTGACGCATCTGGCGGGGACATGCTTTCGACGATACGGACGAAGAGTTCGATAACACCCTTGTCGGGGTGGATGTTAATCTGTCAATTACCAATGATGGTAAGAATTCTACAGATTAACCTCCATCACGCTAAAGCAGCCTCAGCGGCTCTATTGCTGCGCCTGTCCACAGGCGCAGTAGACATCGTCCTGATACAGGAGCCCTACGTAGTGGGAGGAAGGGTGTGCGGTATTAGGACACCCAACTTTAAACTGCTTGTGGCCAACTGTGAAGGCACTCCAAGAACCTGCATTTTGGCCAGGAAAGATCTAAGTATCTTTCTCCTGACTAATTTAAGTGGCAAAGACCAAACAGCTGCTAGCCTGGAGATCGGTAATCGCATATATTGGGTGGTCTCCAGCTACTTGCCTTATGAATCTGTAATACCGACTGCTCTATTCAGGGAAGTAGTAGAAGAAGCAACTTCTGACGAGCTCGAGCTGATTATTGGCGCAGACACGAACGCTCATCATACTATCTGGGGTAGTACGGATATAAACAATAGGGGTGATTCGCTTCTTGACTTTATTCTAACTACCAACCTTAGTATTTGTAACATAGGTAATAAACCGACCTTCACAACTAAAGACAGACAAGAAGTACTCGACGTAACGTTTGCTACTGACCGGCTGTCAGACAAAATTATTGGGTGGAATGTACTGGACGACCACTCATTCTCAGATCACCATTATATTGAGTTCAAACTCGCGGAAAAAGCGCCTAAACCCGCCGTCCACAGAAATGTAAGGAAGACAAAGTGGCATCTGTATGAGAAGAATTTCAAGAAAGTCCTCAACTCTAAACTTCTGTACGAACCGAATGACAAAGCCGGTCGGTCTGGTCGATCATATCACCATATCATTCAATAGATCCCTTGAAGAAGCCTGTCCAAAAACAAGGTACAAGGGTAAAACTAAACCCCAATGGTGGACTTCTGAGCTAACGGCTATGAAAAAGACCTGCAACAAGCTATTCAATAAGGCTAAATCTACTGGGGTCGCTAATGATTGGGATGCCTATAAAGAGCAACTCAAGATCTATAAGAAGGAGCTTAGAAAGGCGCAAAGGCGCTCTTGGTATACCTTCTGTGGTGAAGTGGAAAAGGTCTCCGACGCCGCTAGGCTGAGGAAGATATTATCTGCTTCACCCTGTACAGTGGGATATTTACAGGATGAGGCAAATAACTGGACCAAAAACAGCGAGCAGTCGCTCAATGTACTGCTCGACACACATTTCCCGGGGAACTCTGTAACAGAACCCGAGGATCAGCAGGACCAACAAGAGTGCGTGTGGACAGCGAGCGACGCTAGCTTCTTGACTGAGAGATCCAGAATAAGCTGGCTATTAACAGCTTTGAGCCCTTCAAGTCACCTGGACCAGATGGCATCACTCCAGCAGAAAATGTTAAAGTTCATTATCCCCTGGCTGGAGAAAATTTATGTAGGCTGTATCAGGCTTTCATACGTCCCGAATCGATGGAGGGATACCAAAGTGGTATTCATACCTAAAGCGGGAAAGATATCACACACTAGGCCAAAAGACTTCAGACCAATTAGCCTATCCTCGTTCCTATTGAAAGGTCTGGAAAGACTTTTAGATCATTTCATTAGGGAAAACCTGGATACAAAACTCCTGTCGGGGAACCAACATGCTTACAATAAGGGCAAGTCTACAGAATCAGCCCTGCACGAACTTGTGAGCACTATCGAATCGTCCCTGCATTTCAAGGAATTCACCATGGTGGCATTTCTTGACATAGAAGGGGCTTTTAACAACATTCACTCAGATGCGGTAATTGCGGCACTCTCACATCTAAAAGTTAACACTAGTTTGATTAGACTAATTCAAAGTCTGCTCACCAGAAGACGCATAACAGCATGTCTAGGGTCCACAACTCTAACAAGGTATGTAAACAGAGGGACCCCGCAAGGAGGAGTATTGTCTCCACTAATTTGGAACCTAGCGGTGAATGAAATCCTGCTAGATCTAGAACGTTGTGGCTGCAAGGTCATGGCATATGCGGACGACGTAGCAATCGCAGTGAGTGGCAAATTCGTAAACGTCCTCAGAGACATCCTACAGGTGGCTCTGAACAAGTTGGCTAGATGGGGCAGAAGCAGCGGTTTGGGCGTTAACCCCAACAAGACAGAATTGGTTCTCTTTACTAGGATGAATAATGTCCCACATGTGGACCCTCCACCTAGGATAAATGGAACAGATCTAGTCTTTTCTGAAAGTGCAAAATTTTTAGGAATAATTCTAGATAGGAAAATGTTATTTAGACTTAACGTATTGGAACGTGTAAGGAAGGACAACGTCGCCTTATATTCCTGCAAAAAGGCTGTAGGGTCGCGGTGGGGACTCTCTCCTAAAATCGTCAACTGGATATATATAGCAGTAGTTCGTCCAATACTGTTATACGGTATTGTGGTATGGTGGACGGCAACTGACAAACTAACCATTACCAACCTACTAACAAAGGTTCAGAGAACTGCCTGCCTGAGCATAAGCGGAGCCTTAAGGACTACAGCGACCGAGTCTCTACAAGCCATACTCCATATACTGCCGATTAATATTGTGGCGAGAGAAGTTGCAACCAAAGCGGCAATAAGATTAAACTGCCTATCAATGTGGAGGTACAAGAACTATGGTCACATGAGGATATCAAAGTTTAGTGCTATGGTAACCGACCGAGTGGACTATATACCAACTGTGTACACCTTCGAGAGAAATTACATCACTATGATTCCAGCCAGAGATGAATGGGTCGGCAGAATACCAGGTAATAGAAACCATCTCCACTTTTACACGGATGGTTCGAAGCTTGATGAAAAGGTTGGCTTCGGAGTACACTGTGAAGAACTTAGTCTGGATATAGCTCACAGACTACCAGATACCTGCAGTGTCTATCAAGCCGAAATAATGGCAATATGGGAAGTCGCCAAGTGGCTGAGTCGCAACATAGTAACCAACACTGGCGTTGTCATTTACTCGGACAGCCAGGCTGCCATCAATTCTCTGGAGGCAACATCCCTAAATTCACAAACAGCCCTCGACTGCCGCAGATCTCTTAACGAGATGGCTGAGCAGTTTAATATACATCTCATATGGGTGCCTGGGCATAGGGATATCCCGGGGAACTGCAAAGCCGATGAACTTGCTAGGAAAGGGACGACATTACAAATTCTCGAAGAATTTGCATATATTGGTGCGCCACTATCCACGTGCAAGTTTTGGCTTAGGCAAGAGGCAATCAGGCAGTCCAACGAGAGATGGACAGAAATCGGCACCTGCAGGGTAGCTAGACAAATCTGGCCAAGGTATGACCTGAGAAGGTCAAAATATCTCCTCGCACTAGAGAGGAAACGATTGTCTACGTTAGTACAGGTTCTGACGGGACACTGCTTGATCGGCGAACACGCCAAAAGATTGGGTATTGACTCCAATGACTTCTGCCGAAGCTGTGGAGATGAGGAAGAAGTGGAGAGCATTGAGCACTTGCTTTGCAACTGTCCCGCTTTGAGTAAACGACGACTGGACATACTGGGGTCGGCCTTTATAGGCAGCCTAACAGATCTTTCCAGTACTGATATTCGTACTATCGATAAATTTATATATCAAACAGGTTGGTTTCGATGAGGGGCATTTCAGCCCGTGGTAATACTAGGGACCTAGACTGGTCTATGTGAGCTTGTAAAAAAATTACGGCTGCCACCCTAACCTAAACCTAAACCTAACAGCATTTTTATGTGGAACGGTGTAGAATATCGGATTGCCCATAGATTTCTTTACGTACTATGAAGCTTACTGACAGAGCAGTTTATATGGGTTTTCCAAGTAAATGCAGAATTAAACATTATACCTAAATTACATGCAGACCCACACTGTCTATAATAGCGTTTCCAACTTTCACAGTATGGGGCTCAATGATATACGTTGCTCTTTTGTGTATTGTTATTAATTTTGTCTTAGAGGGATTAAGACATAATCCATTTATTTGGGCCCAGTTATATATCAGATTCAGGTCTGTGTTAATATTCCATACGCAGGATTCAAGGTATTTTCGTTTGCTACATACATTTGAACTTGGCAGGTAACAGGCACATCATTTATGTATATGGAAACAGTAAGGGCCCAAGGATTGATCCCTGTGTGGAACGGCCTTTGATACTTCTAATATATCAGATCATTGGTTATTAGACACAACTAACCGTTAGCGTACAGATTAATGATGTAATTAAATTACAGGCAGTATATGTTGCCATTGGCAACATTGTTGAGTGCGGACGTGTTTCAATGGAATCTCTTTAAAAATTAACCAAAAATATTTATTCTCTGGAAATACAAAAAAAAAACAACGCGAGTTGGACGCCAATAAAAATATACCAAAACTGTGTAAAAAGTGCACTGCCCAAGTGTAGCTTTTGAAAATATAAAAGTAAACACATATCCAACAAAGCCCGTTTGTTGTGAAGAGTGAAGAAAAAAACAAACGTAACCTCATTTGAGAGACGACTCAGCCTAAATGGTAGAAATGCATATATTGCTGTGACATCCGCAAGTAGTGAAACAACAACCACACCAATGCGTGATGACAGTTTGTATCTTACCGCGAGATCCCTCAACCGCGCCCGCTCCTTTTCACCGCAGCTGTTAATAAGCGCAGCAAGCGAATCAAACGAAACAAATGAAAGTAAATAACGAAAAGCCGGAAAGTATGCTCCAAATACTGTCAACACTACACAGGAAGAAAAAAGTTGCCAACGCTCAACTGGTGAAATTCCCAAAAATACAAGTAACGCATTAAATAATACTGACAACAAGGGACTTGTTATAGTGCTTAAGGGTATTGATAGTTCTGTATCAATAGATTAAATAAAGGTCGATTTAGAAGGTGGAATTAACATTCGAGTCTTCTTATATTAAGAAGAAAGGTGCCACACACCCCATTTACGATTTGAGATATATATCTGCATCAATGCACAAATTGTCAAGAATTTTGACATACCAAGGCTTACTGCAAATTGCCTTCGGTCTGCGTCAGATGCGGCGACATACATAAATCTGTAGAATGTCCAGAAATGTAGCAACTGCGGTGAAAATCACACGACAATTTTTTTGGGGTTGTCCAGTTTACGTTCACGTTAAAAATGCTAACAATAATATCAGAAATCCAAGTTATGCACAATATAATCCAACGCCTTTCCAAGGCTTAAATCTATGTCTCGTATGGTAAATGCTATCCCTAGCGTAAATTGCTTACCCCAAGCAAATAATATTTCTATTGCAAATTCTATTGAGAAACTGATTGAAATGAATTCATATTCATGGTAAAAATGCAAAGTATGATGCAAGAAATGATGAGAAACCAGAGCATGCTCATGCAAATTGTGTTGAAACAAACATAAATCCATTAAAAATTTGTTATTGTAATGCAAACGGCTTAAGCCAACACAGAAACGGTACAGCAGTAATTGTACTAAACAAAGTTAAACACTATCCTATGCCCGAATATAGGACCGACCATATTCAAGCTACTTCAATAGCACTCACCGGTACAAATATCGTAATATCGTCTATTTATTGCCACCAAGGCACCATATTAGCAAAGATCAATTTATTGATTTCTTTTTCACTCTTGGAACCAATTTTTTGGTAGCAGGGGATTATAATGCAGACATATTGGGGCTCTCGACTCACCTCACCTAAATGTAACAGTTATTAAATACCATAGCATCTACGAAACCCGACGTCGTCTCTGGTGGTCACCCGACGTACGAGTATTGGCCGTCCGATTTGAACAAAACAACAGACCTAATTGATTTCGCTGTGGTTAAAAATGTAAAGTGTGAACAAATATCAGTTTTCCCTTCACTTGATCTATTTTCGGATCATTCGCCAACCATCTTAGCATTGTCCAATAATGCCCAGGAAAGTGCGCACGCCACTTTGCCTAACAGACACACAAATTGGATAAGGTATAAACAATACGTTAGCTCTCACCTGTCCGAAGGTATATCGTTACGATCGGCAAACGAGATAGGCACAGCGTCACCGCTGCTGACAGTTGTCGTAAACGATGTGGTAAAAGTTGCCACTCGAAGCCCACAAATATTAGGAATAATGTTTCAAATTATCAAACAAACATTGAAGCTCTAGTCAATGAGAAAAGAAATATAAGGAGAGAATGGCAACGTTACCAAAAGAGAAAAGACTAAAAGTTGCCCAAAAGGTAGCTGAGGTATGTGATCTAAAAAATATTTGCAATCTTTGAATCCACATGAGAGATCAGATTACAGTCTATGGAAGGCTACGCAAAATATGCGAAGACCGGTCGCACCCGAATCCTATCCGCCTTGAAACCGAAAACTGGTCTAAAAGCTCCGAAGAGAAAGTCAATGCTTTTGCAAACTACCTTGAATCTGTTTTTACACCAAATAGCGGCACGTCTACCATCTATCCTCCCGATATAGATGAAACAATTCCTCGTCCACTTAAATTTAGGTTAAAAGATATCGAAAATTCGGCCAATGACCCTAAAAAAATAAATCTCCTGGCATAGATGGTATAAATGCCGGAATGATAAAAGAACTACCATTATCTACCCTGAAAATGGTTTTATTCATTTTTAATAGCATTTTGCGTGTGAGTTACTTCCCCTTTTCCTGTAAGATATCGGAAATTGTGATGATTCCAAAACCTGGAAAGATCCGACCGAAGTAAACACATATCGTCCGATAAGTCTTCTAACGATACTCTCAAAAATGTTTGAATCAATCTTTATGAAGAAAATTGCCCCACATATAGGTTAAAATAACATAATACCTTTATCTTTATGAAGAAAATTGCCCCACATATAGGTTAAAATAACATAATACCTGATCACCAATTTGATTTTCGGTAGAGTCGCAGTCCCGCAGAAAAAGTTCATCGTGTTGTTACATACATCAGAATGGCTTTTGAAAACAAAGAATATTGTTCTGCTCTATTCATAGATATATCGCAAGCTTTTGATAAAGTCTGACACGGAGGATTGTTTAACAAAATATGTGTACTTTTACCGAGTAACACGCATAAAATGCTCAATAGCTATTTTTCAAACCGGTCGTTTGTAGTCAAATCGAATGGTATTTTTTCTAGCCCTAAGTAAATAACACTACCGGCGTTCCTCAGGGCAGCATACTGGGACCCATTCTATACATAATATATACAGCAGACATGCCCACAAACACATTTACTCATACGTTCACTTTTGCGTATGGTACTGCTTTCGGCAGAATTCATAAAAACCCCTTAGTTACGTCCGATCACAGAAAGATCACGTGAAATATCTTGGAATTCACTTAGATCCTCGTTTGATATGGACTCACCACATAGGTTCAAAGGAAACACAAATAAAACTGAAAACAAATCAACTTCAATGGCTCATTGGCAAACGGTCTGCTCTAGACCTTGAGTATATAGTCCTTTTATACAAATCTATAATAAAGCCAATTTGGACATATAGTATCCAGCTCTGGTGTACAGCGTGCGCTTCAAACATATGCAAACTACAAAGAAGACTGTCGAATATTCTTCGTTTAATTACCGGTGCACCTTGGTATATAAGAAACGTAAATATCCATAAGGATATTCTTCGTTTAATTACCGGTGCACCTTGGTATATAAGAAACGTAAATATCCATAAGGACTTCAACATGCCAACCGTCGCAGGGGAAATTCGAGAATACTGCCGAAACTATGTGGAGAAACTATTCGATCACCCAAATATCCAGGCCAGACAAATTCTAAACAATGAAAGAAACACTCGCCTTAGAAGAAGAAATTCACTTGACTATTATAACATATGTATAAAAGTATACATTGAAGATTACTTTGTAGTAGAAATTTGATAAATTCGCATGAATTCCATTGAAATCCATTATTGTTTAAACTTTTTGTGTGAAATTAATACGTTTTGGTTTCTAAAAATTGTTTTGACTAAAAGATAAGTGTGCATTTTAGTTGAAATTGTTTTGTTTGTGTGTATTTCCAGTCGAAATATTAATTTAATCGCATTAGATAACAACTGTTGTCCTGCATTTAGTGTTGTGTTATTGTTGTGCCGTTTACTCTTTTTTTCAGTTCTTTCTACTTCGTTTCTGTTTTTTGCTCAAACAGAGTTGCCATCAAACATTTTTTTGTTTTAAACATTTTTTATTTTCCTTAGTTACAATTATTACATGTTTTTTTGTATAACAGTGATTTTGTCTTGCTCTAGTGAAAATTTTAAAATTATCTCCGATACGGAAAGATCTTTCGTATCGGAGATAATTTTAAAATGCACTACCTAAGCTTTGACACGCTCTGATTCTGTTGATCAGCAAAATGTTGTTGTCGCTACAGCACCTACTGCTGATATGGTTGTCCTTGTGTGAGAGGGAAATTCAGATGTTCATTATGAAACTGAACCTAACCCCTCTGCTACTATACCATTGCGACTAGGTAGAAAGCCGAAAACACTGACTGTGGTCCCAGCCAAGAAAGTGGTTTTTGTTTCCCGCTGGGCTCCGGATACGTACTCCGATGATTTAAATATATATATTAGCTCTAAGATAGAAGGTGATTTTTATCTTAAATCATTCAAAATTCGTTCATCTTCATCCGTATCTCAGTCGTCATTCAAGATCATCATACAACCGGAGATCTTTGATAAACTGATACAACGTAATTTTTGGCCGCCTAAGGCATTTGTTAAAGAGTTTGTTGATAGGATTGATAATTTAAGGCTCGTTTCCGGTGTATGATTAAATACGAGTACTAAAAAATATGGAAAATAACAAAAATTTTGAAATTAACGACGCAAATCGGAAAATTATAACATGGCACAGCAGCAACATGAAGAAGATGTGTTATTGCTGCTTTATTGAAAGCAAGAGAAAAAAGGAAACAAATTCACGTGATATACCATCAGCGGTCCAGAGAATGCACAAACAATATCGATCGATATTTGATGGATGATTATACGAAATATAAAGAATACTTTTGATTCAGTCGTCATCTTTTTGAAATGATCAAACTGATTTGGGAGGATACCTACCATCATTTATGTATATGAAAACAGTAAGGTTCCAAGGATTGATCCCTGTGTGGAACGGCCTTTGATACTTCTAATATATCAGATCATTGTTTATTAGACACAACTAACCGTAAGCGTACAGATTAATGATGTAATTAAATTGCAGGCAGTATATGTTGCCATTGGCAACATTGTTGAGTGCGGACGTGTTTCAATGGAATCTCTTTAAAAATTAACCAAAAATATTTACTCTCTGGATATACAAAAAAAACAACGAGAATTGGACGCCAATAAAAATATATATTAAATAAAGGTCGATTTAGAAGGTGGAATTAACATTCGAGTCTTCTTATATTAAGAAGAAAGGTACCACACACACCATTTACGATTTGAGATATATATCTGCATCAATGCACAAATTGTCAAGAATTTTGACATACAAAGGCTTACTGCAAATTGCCTTCGGTCTGCGTCAGATGCGGCGACATACATAAATCTGTAGAATGTCAAGAAATGTAGCAACTGCGGTGAAAATCACACGACAAATTTTAGGGGTTGTCCAGTTTAAGTTCACGTTAAAAATGCTAACAATAATATCAGAAACCAAGTTATGCACAATATAATCCAACGCCTTTCCAAGGCTTGAAATCTATGTCTCCTATGGTAAATGCTATCCCTAGCGTAAATTGCTTACCCCAAGCAAAGAATATTTCTATTGCAAATTCTATTGAGAAACTGATTGAAACCATGAATTCATTCATGGTAAACATGCAAAGTATGATGCAAGAAATGATGAGAAACCAGAGCATGCTCATGCAAATTGTGTTGAAACAAACATAAATCCATTAAAAATTTTCTTATTGTAATGCAAACGGCTTAAGCCAACACAGAAACGAAGTTGACAATTTTCTTCGAAGTCAAAGTATAGACATACTATTAGTCTCTGAGACACATTTTACCACAAGAAATCGTTTTAGAATACATGGTTATTCCACATACGATACTAAACACCCCAGTGGGAGAGCCAGCAGTAATTGTACTAAACAAAGTTAAACACTATCCTATGCCCGAATATAGGACCGACCATATTCAAGCTACTTCAATAGCACTCACCGGTACAAATATCGTAATATCGTCTATTTATTTCCCCCAAGGCACCATATTAGCAAAGATCAATTTATTGATTTATTTTTCACTCTTGGAACCAATTTTTTGGTAGCAGGGGATTGTAATGCAGACATATTGGGGCTCTCGACTCACCTCACCTAAATGTAACAGTTATTAAATGCCATAGCATCTACGAAACCCGACGTCGTCTCTGGTGGTCACCCGACGTACGAGTATTGGCCGTCCGATTTGAACAAAACAACAGACCTAATTGATTTCGCTGTGGTTAAAAATGTAAAGTGTGAACAAATATCAGTTTTCCCTTCACTTGATCTATTTTCGGATCATTCGCCAACCATCTTAGCATTGTCCAATAATGCCCAGGAAAGTGCGCACGCCACTTTGCCTAACAGACACACAAATTGGATAAGGTATAAACAATACGTTAGCTCTCACCTGTCCGAAGGTATATCGTTACGATTGGCAAACGAGATAGGCACAGCGGTGAATCTGCTGACAGATGTCGTAAACGATGTGGTAAAAGTTGCCACTCGAAGCCCACAAATATTAGGAATAATGTTTCAAATTATCAAACAAACATTGAAGCTCTAGTCAATGAGAAAAGAAATATAAGAAGAGAATGGCAACGTTGCCAAAAGAGAAAAGACTAAAAGTTGCCCAAAAGGTAGCTGAGGAATGTGATCTAAAAAATATTTGCAATCTTTGAATCCACATGAGAGATCAGATTACAGTCTATGGAAGGCTACGCAAAATATGCGAAGACCGGTCGCACCCGAATCCAATCCAATCCGCCTTGAAACAGAAAACTGGGCTAAAAGCTCCGAAGAGAAAGTCAATGCTTTTGCAAACTACCTTGAATCTGTTTTTACACCAAATAGTGGCACGTCTACCATCTATCCTCCCGAGATAGATGAAACAATTCCTCGTCCACTTAAATTTAGGTTAAAAGATATCGAAAATTCGGCCAATGATCCTAAAAAAAGAAATCTCCTGGCAAAGATGGTATAAATGCCGGAATGATAAAAGAACTACCATTATCTACCCTGAAAATGGTTTTATTCATTTTTAATGGTATTTTGCGTGTGGGTTACTTCCCCTTTTCCTGTAAGATATCGGAAATTGTGATGATTCCAAAACCTGGAAAGATCCGACCGAAGTAAACACATATCGTCCGATAAGTCTTCTAACGATACTCTCAAAAATGTTTGAATCAATCTTTATGAAGAAAATTGCCCCACATATAGGTTAAAATAACATAATACCTGATCACCAATTTGATTTTCGGTAGAGTCCCGTAGTCCCGTAGAAAAAGTTCATCGTGTTGTTACATACATCAGAAAGGCTTTTGAAAACAAAGAATATTGTTCTGCTCTATTCATAGATATATCGCAAGCTTTTGATAAAGTCTGACACGAAGGATTGTGGAACAAAATATGTGTACTTTTACCGAGTAACACGCATAAAATGCTCAATAGCTATTTGTCAAACCGGTCGTTTGTAGTCAAATCGAATGGTATTTTTTCTAGCCCTAAGTAAATAACACTGCCGGCGCACAGTGGGATAAAATGAAAAAAAAAATGGACATAATTCTGCCATTTCCAAACCACTTATCGTATGGCGATGAAATTTTAGGTGTGTATACAAGAGGTGTTAGAGAGTTTAAGTTCGGAACTTGAGCCCCCTATCTCATACAGGGGCGGAGCTACAGGGCCCTAAAGTTGACCACCTCGGGTATATAAAATTTTCATCAGCTTCTAACTTTTGAACGGAGTGTCCGGTTTTAGTGGCGTTTTTTTCTGTGGATACTCCTAGACCAGACCTACAATAAACATTTTATAGGTTGAAGATATCTTGAATAGTTTCCGAATAGTCTTGAAATCTTGAATAGTAGATATGTGGATTATAAATTTGAATTTTTCATTTATTCGCCGACTTTGCCTTGGACTTTAGCCAATATCTCAATCAAAAGTTTACCGATTTTGTTCGCGTGTTTTTTAGGGATTGCCAATAAAATTTACAATATCATGAAAATCGATAAGATATGTGAAGAAATAAGAAAGTTATGGCCCTATAAAGTCAATTTATTGAAAAAATTTCATTTTTGGGGATATTTTGGCGAAAATAGTCCAATTCGTATTTAGGTCTTGTAGAAAAAGTTTGTTACACAAAGTATATCAAATTTATACTCATTTTAAAGGAGACGTTTCACAGAATCTGCTAGAGAAAATCCGAAGTCAAAATTTTAATTGGTGTGGTTTGGACCTTTTTTTTTACATAAATTTTAAAAGTTTGATCGATTGTCTCCAATCGCAAAGCTAAATTGTTAAATTTTTCTTTTTATTTATTTGTATTAGGGTGTAACAAAATCGACTGCAAAGGGAATCCCGAGCGCGGCTTTTCATATCGAAGATATAGGACTAAAAGTAAAAAATCCAATTTTTGGGGATTTTTGATGTATTTTGTGGGAATTGGGGGATTTTCCATTAGAAATTTACACATGTTGCGTGTAGGGAAAAATTTAAAAAAAATCTATTTTGCATATAGACAGAAATGTAAATACGGCATAAAATTCTTAAAAATGTATATATTTCGATGATTTTTTTTTAAAGTTCTTTATTTTAATACTAGAAATAATAATCAAACGCAACATGTGGAAATTTCCCAGTATGCTGCCCTGAATACTGGGACCCATTCTATACATAATATATACAGCAGACATGCCCACAAACACATTTACTCATACGTCCACTTTTGCGTATGGTACTGCTTTCGGCAGAATTCATAAAAACCCCTTAGTTACGTCCGATCACAGAAAGATCACGTGAAATATCTTGGAATTCACTTATATCCTCGTTTGATATGGACTCACCACATAGGTTCAAAGGAAACACAAATAAAACTGAAAACAAATCAACTTCAATGGCTCATTGGCAAACGGTCTGCTCTAGACCTTGAGTATATAGTCCTTTTATACAAATCTATAATAAAGCCAATTTGGACATATAGTATCCAGCTCTGGTGTACAGCGTGCGCTTCAAACATATGCAAACTACAAAGAAGACTGTCGAATATTCTTCGTTTAATTACCGGTGCACCTTGGTATATAAGAAACGTAAATATCCATAAGGATATTCTTCGTTTAATTACCGGTGCACCTTGGTATATAAGAAACGTAAATATCCATAAGGACTTCAACATGCCAACCGTCGCAGGGGAAATTCGAGAATACTGCCGAAACTATGTGGAGAAACTATTCGATCACCCAAATATCCAGGCCAGACAAATTCTAAACAATGAAAGAAACACTCGCCTTAGAAGAAGAAATTCACTTGACTATTATAACATATGTATAAAAGTATACATTGAAGATTACTTTGTAGTAGAAATTTGATAAATTCGCATGAATTCCATTGAAATCCATTATTGTTTAAACTTTTTGTGTGAAATTAATACGTTTTGGTTTCTAAAAATTGTTTTGACTAAAAGATAAGTGTGCATTTTAGTTGAAATTGTTTTGTTTGTGTGTATTTCCAGTCGAAATATTAATTTAATCGCATTAGATAACAACTGTTGTCCTGCATTTAGTGTTGTGTTATTGTTGTGCCGTTTACTCTTTTTTTCAGTTCTTTCTACTTCGTTTCTGTTTTTTGCTCAAACAGAGTTGCCATCAAACATTTTTTTGTTTTAAACATTTTTTATTTTCCTTAGTTACAATTATTACATGTTTTTTTGTATAACAGTGATTTTGTCTTGCTGTAGTGAAAATTTTAAAATTATCTCCGATACGGAAAGATCTTTCGTATCGGAGATAATTTTAAAATGCACTACCTAAGCTTTGACACGCTCTGATTCTGTTGATCAGCAAAATGTTGTTGTCGCTACAGCACCTACTGCTGATATGGTTGTCCTTATGTGAGAGGGAAATTCAGATGTTCATTATGAAACTGAACCTAACCCCTCTGCTACTATACCATTGCGACTAGGTAGAAAGCCGAAAACACTGACTGTGGTCCCAGCCAAGAAAGTGGTTTTTGTTTCCCGCTGGGCTCCGGATACGTACTCCGATGATTTAAATATATATATTAGCTCTAAGATAGAAGGTGATTTTTATCTTAAATCATTCAAAATTCGTTCATCTTCATCCGTATCTCAGTCGTCATTCAAGATCATCGTACAACCGGAGATCTTTGATAAACTGACACAACGTAATTTTTGGCCGCATAAGGCATTTGTTAAAGAGTTTGTTGATAGGGTTGATAATTTAAGGCTCGTTTCCGCATACACCGTAATCGGCGCCGAAAACTGAAAAATGTTGTTGTTCGTCACCGTCTCGTTGCTGATTGGTTTTTGTTTATGTTGGGAGCGTTGCGGCATAAAACAGAAACTGAACGGAACAGAACAGAACAGAAACTGTGAAGTGGAAAATTGTGTATCAAAAAATATTGATTAAATACGAGTACTAAAAAATATGGAAAATAACCAAAAATTATGAAATGAACGACTCAAATCGGCAAATTATAACATGGCACAGCAGCAATATGAAGAAGATTGCTGCTTTATTGAAAGCAAGAGAAAAAAGGAAACAAATTCACGTGATATACAAACAGCGGTCCAGAGAATGTACAAACTATATCGATCGATATTTGATGGATGATTATACGAAATATAAAGAATACTTTTGATTCAGTCATCATCTTTTTGAAATGATCAAACTGATTTGGGAGGATACCTACCACCTGGAATTGCGATCAATAATTCCCGAAAAATTCAAACATTATTTAAATGGAATTGGAGTGGTTGAATGGCAGGACCGATAAATTTAACAATTTTGCCTACTCTGTACAAATCTTTCACTATGCTTTATTTTAAGAAAATAAAAAAACATATCTTCTGGGTTCAATTCATCGGCCAATTGTAACCACAATCAATTCATTCCTGAATAAAATTTCATTATTTTTGACACAATCAATTATTCTTTCCTCGTCGATCAAAGAAAATTTATTCTTTTCATTCATTTTAGAACTGTATTACATTTAATAATAAAAATGCGGTATGATATTTGATTTATGTATATGTGTTAGTAACAGAAAAACTCTGGACACAATGAAATTACATGTCAAAATATTACATTTCGTTGCTACAGCACCGAAAACAACCTAGTCGTTTTCGGTTCTTTGTACCGTGGTCGACGCAAGGAATCCCTCCATGCCCAAGGACTGCAACCTCCCCAACACAGGAGCACAAGTACGTACTATCCACCTTTATTCTTCCTTTCCCATCATTTTTCTCTTCTGTCTGCTCAGTTTACTCCTCCTACGCGCCGGTGACATTGAATGCAATCCAGGTCCAAACACAGTGACCTTCTGTTGCCCAGTCTTTGGTAAGCAGGTCACGCGCAGAGGCTACTCTGTGATGTGTAGTATGTTCCACGAATGGGTACACCTGCGATGCTCTGGACTCAGGAATGTGGGCGAATACAACCAAGCCAGCTTCCTGTGTCCATCCTGCCAAACATCTGCTTCAATGCCAACACCCCAGGTAGCTACAGCACCCCCAGCAGTGGAAACCAATCCCACTCCCCCAACCTCCATCCACCCCCTCACCCACACACAAACCACACATACCCCAACCACTAATAACGATTTAGGCCTAACAAATAGTTTTTATGAAAATAACCCTGGAATCTCCCAAACCCATTGTCGCATGTGCAGGAAGAAGTTCACTAAGGCAGCAAAGACTGTGAAATGCGCCACATGAAGCCGAGACATGCATCTCCGCTGTTCAGGTTTGAGAAACTCCACTCAATTTACACCATACTTTGTTGGCCCCTGTTGCCGCCGTACGCCATCAACAGTCCCCCAACAGACAACCTTTTCGCCCCCAATACCCACAACACCTCCCACTCACCCCCTTGTAACCCCCACCTGCCTACACATTCCGCTGGAACTGTAGGCACTAACATTGCAAATATCCCGGCGAACACCCCCGGACTAAAAATACTGCAATGGAACTGCAACGGGCTTACAAGGAAGATCCCCGAAATCACTGACTTCATGGCCAGGAAGGATATCCAAATCGTGGCGATCCAAGAGACAAAAATGTCTTGCAGAAATGACCTGGTAAAATCTGCATGTTTCTCAGCCCTTAAGCAAGACAGAGGATGAGTTGCCTTCCTCATCCACGAAAACGTGAACTACCGCCCATTGTCAATCCCGACATCAGACGAACACCTAGAGATTCAGGGAATCGCTGTCATGTCCGGTGAGGTAGATATAAGAATACTTAATGTATACATCCCTCCCGACTCTGCATGCCGTACAGGATATAGGCCAACCCTAACACCATATCTTTCGGAAAGCCACACTATCCTCCTAGGCGATATAAATGCACAACATGACAGCTGGTTCTCTGAGCTCGGATGTGACGGCAGAGAAACCTTCATTGCTGAGCAGGTAGATGACTCGGACTACTGCGTCATTAACGAGGATCATCCCACTCGCATCATAGGCTCTGACATAGGCTCTGACTTTATGCCTTCAGAGGACAGGACGTTTGTAAATTTCGGTAAAGCGGACTGGGCCCCTTTTTCCACAACAACAGAGGAAGCTTTCCTCAGCGCTCCCCTGCCAACCACTGCACCAGCTGGTGAGAAAACAATCCGCCGCATCATCACAGAGGCGTGCATGCAATGCATCCCAGCTGGTCACATCCCCAACATCAGGCCAAATTTCCCTTCGGAGGCAGCCCAGTTGGCAGCGCAGAGAGACAAGATGAGAAGGACAGACCCAGCAAACCCAAGGATCCTAAGTCTCAACAAGGAGATCGACAAGCGAGTAGCCGAACACAAGCGAGACAAATGGCGAAAGCAACTGGACGAGTCAGATCTCGGATCCAAAAAGCTGTGGAACCTTGTCAGGAATCTCTCCAACCCCAGGCGGAATGATAAGGATGATTTCATTCGGGGAAAAGACGCCAAAGAACCCCCAAGGCAAATCCTCAGCCTTCTGTAAACAATTTGTGGAGCACCCACCGACAACAAGCCGTGCCAACAGAAGATTGAGTAGAAACCTCCGTGCCCTCAAGCCAGACCACAACGAGCTAATAACACTGGATAATGTGCTTACTGCAATAAAAGCCGCCAAGAGCTCTACAGCAATTGGTCCAGATGGTCTGGCAACCAAGATGCTAAAAAATATTGGACCGAACGGTGTTAAATACTTAACCCACACGTTCAATCTCTGTCTTAGCACACTTGAAGTACCTGACATGCGGAAGCTGGGAAAAGTAGTACCAGTTCCCAAGCCAGGTAAACCCGCACAGAAAGGAGAGTCATACCTGCCGATAACCCTGCTGTCCCCAGCTATCAAAATCCTGGAAGCCATCCTACTTCCACGGTTTAGCGAACATCTGAACCTGGCGAAGAACACGGCCCACCTCATGACTAACACCGATGATGATGGTATCAAAACGGCACTGAAGCAGGTCAATACGGAAATAGTACAGGAAGCAATACTAAGACAACCAGGTAGCATAGTACTTGGAGGCAGACCACCTCCCATCAACATCGAGGAGGAAACCCTACCGAGAGAGACCAGATTGGTACTATCTCAGCTCCGATCAGGACTCTCTAGGTACCTAAATAGTTACCTCACATTAATGAATCCGGAGATACCAGACACCTGCCCAAAATGCGGCCAATCGCCGCACATTACACGACACCTCTTTGCCTGTCCTACAAATACTACTGACCTGAATCACTCTGGACACATCCAATTGAGGCAGCCCGCTTCCTCAACTTGGAAGTTGATGCATAATGTCACTCATGTTTTTTTTTTTCTAAACTTTCTTTCATTTTTTCTCTTCCCTCTCCTACGTGCAAATCTTCCTGCAGGGCTTACAACAACCACCTAGTCGTTTTTTCGTTCCGTCGCTAAATGGCTAGTTTTTCGTTGCTGATCGGCGTCGCTACGTTCCTAATTATCGTCGCCGATTTCTGGAACGAACTTTTATCGTTGCAAATGTATGGAATTTCGTTTTCGGTGTATGCGAAAACGAGCCTCAAGGAAGCAAAACAGTTTGTTATCTCTTCCATTTGTTTCGCTCTGCTAAAAGAGTAACGCCTTTCACGAAGGTTCGTCTCTCTTAAAGAACAACTGATAAAAATTCATTAGCTTACGTCACGAACGGACAGCCAATCTAATAAATTTTGCGGACAAAATTTTATTTTGCAACATGCATGTTACCATATGTCATGACAAAATTTAATTGTTAACATAACACAAAATAATTACACTCCCAGGTTATAAAATACGTAACAATTGCTAAGTTAATTAGAAAAGGCAACCCCGCTTTCAACAGCGGCATAGCTCTGTGCAAAAAGTTCTGTTGGTCTCTGTCATTGAAAGAGCCTTCAACCACACTGATTGGAGCAATACTGATTCACTTTAAAAGCTCTTTGATTATTCACAACACGCATACAGTGTGTGCCTACTCTTGCGACGCTGTCTGTGTAGTCCAGCGATGGACAAAATTCAATATCGTTCGTCTGTATTTGTGAGATGTGCTAACGCTCTCTTTGTGCACTGCGAGAAATATTATGTTTAGTTTCTAGCAAATTTCATTTGATAGGTAATAAAGAAAAAAATATTTTCAAAGCAAAAAGAAAAGTTGAACATATTCATCATGTAATTTTTTTTTATTATTTATTGTATTTAAATTTTTCGAGTGTCCAACTTTTTTTGGTGCTGTGTATTTAAAAATGTTTTATATGTTATTAGCAATATTTATAGGTAAACAAAGAATGTCAGATATGCTTCTACCGCTATAAAAAAAGTTCATACAATTTTACGCGTGACAACGCATTTAACGGAAAAATACAGCAAACAAAAAACGTTGCTGCAATTTATCATACATTTTTTCTTTATGTGTACGCTAAACAACAAGCGACGACACAACTCCGTCGATCGAATGTCCAAGCGCGACTGAATGATAGTGAACTCTCATTCAATGTGTGTGCTCATGTACACGTGAGAGGAAAAACCCCGGGTAGTGCTTTTGCCCATCGCTGGTCTATACTAATCTTAACGCTCTCTTTGTGCACTGCGAGAAATATGATGTTAATTTTCCAGAAAATTTCATTTGATAGGTAATAAAGAAAAAAATAATTTCAGAAGCAAAAAGAAAAGTTGGACGGACATATTCAATATCAAATTTTTTCCTTATTTATTGTATTTAAATTTTTCGGGTGTCCAAAAATTGTATTTACCGAAAAATACAGCAAACAAAAAACGTTGCTGCAATTTATCATACATTTTTTCTTTATGTGTTTTAGGTTTAGGTTAGGGTGGCAGCCGTATTTTTTTACAAGCTCACATAGACCAGTTTAGGTCCCTAGTGTTACCACGGGCTGAAATGCCCCTCATCGAACCCAACCTGTTTGATATATAAATTTATCGATAGTACGAATATCAGTACTAGAAAGATCTGTTAGGCTGCCTAAAACGGCCGACCCCAGTATGTCCAGTCGTCGTTTACTCAAAGCGGGACAGTCGCAAAGCAAGTGCTCAATGCTCTCCACTTCTTCCTCATCTCCACAGCTTCGGCAGAAGTCATTGGAGTCAATACCCAATCTTTTGGCGTGTTCGCCGATCAAGCAGTGTCCCGTCAGAACCTTTACTAACGTAGACAATCGTTTCCTCTCTAGTGCGAGAAGATATTTTGACCTTTTCAGGTCATACCTTGGCCAGATTTGTCTAGCTACCCTGCAGGTGCCGATTTCTGTCCATCTTTCGTTGGACTGCCTGATTGCCTCTTGCCTAAGCCAAAGCTTGCACGTGGATAGTGGCGCACCAATATATGCAAATTCTTCGAGAATTTGTAATGTCGTCCCTTTCCTAGCAAGTTCATCGGCTTTGCAGTTCCCCGGGATATCCCTATGCCCAGGCACCCATATGAGGTGTATATTAAACTGCTCAGCCATCTCGTTAAGAGATCTGCGGCAGTCGAGGGCTGTTTGTGAATTTAGGGATGTTGCCTCCAGAGAATTGATGGCAGCCTGGCTGTCCGAGTAAATGACAACGCCAGTGTTGGTTACTATGTTGCGACTCAGCCACTTGGCGACTTCCCATATTGCCATTATTTCGGCTTGATAGACACTGCAGGTATCTGGTAGTCTGTGAGCTATATCCACACTAAGTTCTTCACAGTGTACTCCGAAGCCAACCTTTTCATCAAGCTTCGAACCATCCGTGTAAAAGTGGAGATGGTTTCTATTACCTGGTATTCTGCCGACCCATTCGTCTCTGGCGGGAATCATAGTGATGTAATTTCTCTCGAAGGTGTACACAGTTGGTATATAGTCCACTCGGTCGGTTACCATAGCACTACACTTTGATATCCTCATGTGACCATAGTTCTTGTACCTCCACAGTGATAGGCAGTTTAATCTTATTGCCGCTTTGGTTGCAACTTCTCTCGCCACAATATTAATCGGCAGTATATGGAGTAGGGCTTGTAGAGACTCGGTCGCTTTAGTCCTTAAGGCTCCGCTTATGCTCAGGCAGGCAGTTCTCTGAACCTTTGTTAGTAGGTTGGTAATGGTTAGTTTGTCAGTTGCCGTCCACCATACCACAATACCGTATAACAGTATTGGACGAACTACTGCTATATATATCCAGTGGACGATTTTAGGAGAGAGTCCCCACCGCGACCCTACAGCCTTTTTGCAGGAATATAAGGCGACGTTGGCCTTCCTTACACGTTCCAATACGTTAAGTCTAAATAACATTTTCCTATCTAGAATTATTCCTAAAAATTTTGCACTTTCAGAAAAGACTAGATCTGTTCCATTTATCCGAGGTGGAGGGTCCACATGTGGGACATTATTCATCCTAGTAAAGAGAACCAATTCTGTCTTGTTGGGGTTAACGCCCAAACCGCTGCTTCTGGCCCATCTAACCAACTTGTTCAGAGCCACCTGTAGGATGTCTCTGAGGACGTTTACGAATTTGCCACTCACTGCGATTGCCACGTCGTCCGCATATGCCACGACCTTGCAGCCACAACGTTCTAGCTCTAGCAGGATTTCATTCACCGCTAGGTTCCAAATTAGTGGAGACAGTACTCCTCCTTGCGGGGTCCCTCTGTTTACATACCTTGTTAGAGTTGTGGACCCTAGACATGCTGTTATGCGTCTTCTGGTGAGCAGACTTTGAATTAGTCTAATCAAACTATTGTTAACTTTTAGATGTGACAGTGCCGCAATTACCGCATCTGAGTGAATGTTGTTAAAAGCCCCTTCTATGTCAAGAAATGCCACCATGGTGAATTCCTTGAAATGCAGGGACGATTCGATAGTACTCACAAGTTCGTGCAGGGCTGATTCTGTAGACTTGCCCTTATTGTAGGCATGTTGGTTCCCCGACAGGAGTTTTGTATCCAGGTTTTCCCTAATGAAATGATCTAAAAGTCTTTCCAGACCTTTCAATAGGAAGGATGATAGGCTAATTGGTCTGAAGTCTTTTGGCCTAGTGTGTGATATCTTTCCCGCTTTAGGTATGAATACCACTTTGGTATCCCTCCACCGATTAGGGACGTATGAAAGCCTGATACAGCCTACATAAATTTTCTCCAGCCAGGGGATAATGTACTTTAACATTTTCTGCATTTCTGCTGGAGTGATGCCATCTGGTCCAGGTGACTTGAAGGGCTCAAAGCTGTTAATAGCCCAGCTTATTCTGGATCTCTCAGTCAAGAAGCTAGCGACGCTCGCAGTCCACTCGCACTCTTGTTGGTCCTGCTGATCCTCGGGTTCTGTTACAGAGTTGCCCGGGAAATGTGTGTCGAGCAGTACATTGAGCGACTGCTCGCTGTTTTTGGTCCAGTTATTTGCCTCATCCTGTAAATATCCCACTGTACAGGGTGAAGCAGATAATATCTTCCTCAGCCTAGCGGCGTCGGAGACCTTTTCCACTTCACCACAGAAGGTATACCAAGAGCGCCTTTGCGCCTTTCTAAGCTCCTTCTTATAGATCTTGAGTTGCTCTTTATAGGCATCCCAATCATTAGCGACCCCAGTAGATTTAGCATTATTGAATAGCTTGTTGCAGGTCTTTTTCATAGCCGTTAGCTCAGAAGTCCACCATTGGGGTTTAGTTTTACCCTTGTACCTTGTTTTCGGACAGGCTTCTTCAAGGGAACTATTGAATGATGTGGTGATATGATCGACCAGATTATCCAGACCGGCTTTGTCATTCGGTTCGTACAGAAGTTTAGAGTTGAGGACTTTCTTGAAATTCTTCTCATACAGGTGCCACTTTGTCTTCCTTACATTTCTGTGGACGGCAGGTTTAGGCGCTTTTTCCGCGAGTTTGAACTCAATATAATGGTGATCTGAGAATGAGTGGTCGTCCAGTACATTCCACCCAATAATTTTGTCTGACAGCCGGTCAGTAGCAAACGTTACGTCGAGTACTTCTTGTCTGTCTTTAATTGTGAAGGTCGGTTTATTACCTATGTTACAAATACTAAGGTTGGTAGTTAGAATAAAGTCAAGAAGCGAATCACCCCTATTGTTTATATCCGTACTACCCCAGATAGTATGATGAGCGTTCGTGTCTGCGCCAATAATCAGCTCGATCTCGTCAGACGTTGCTTCTTCCACTACTTCCCTGAATAGAGCAGTCGGTACTACAGATTCATAAGGCAAGTAGCTGGAGACCACCCAATATATGCGATTACCGATCTCCAGGCTAGCAGCTGTTTGGTCTTTACCACTTAAATTAGTCAGGAGAAAGATACTTAGATCTTTCCTGGCCAAAATGCAGGTTCTTGGAGTGCCTTCACAGTTGGCCACAAGCAGTTTAAAGTTGGGTGTCCTAATACCGCACACCCTTCCTCCCACTACGTAGGGCTCCTGTATCAGGACGATGTCTACTGCGCCTGTGGACAGGCGCAGCAATAGAGCCGCTGAGGCTGCTTTAGCGTGATGGAGGTTAATCTGTAGAATTATTACCATCATTGGTAATTGACAGATTAACATCCACCCCGACAAGGGTGTTATCGAACTCTTCGTCCGTATCGTCGAGAAGCATGTCCCCGCCAGATGCGTCAAAGAGTCCGGAGACTCCCCTCAGCCTCTCTGTGTCCGAAGTAGACCTTTTGTCCTCAGAGAAGGACGTTACAGATCTTCTGTTAGAGTTGGAGTCACCAGAAATAATAGGCGTGGGTACCTCCGCACTTCCAGGAAGTGCCACGGTGGACGACTCACCTTCTGCAGTGTGAGCTATATCCTGCTTGTATATCTTCAAGACTATAGTCTCGAAGCCATATTGTAGGGTTGCACTCGCACCTTGTATATGGGAGGTGGATTCAGCGTTTAGGATAAGATTGACCTGCCGCTTTTTACCATCCGCCTCACCCACCTTGCTGATTCTCCAATTATGGGCCGGCAGACCAGGATTGGAATCTTTTATTATTTCTAAGATGTCAGCCGGGTTGGAGGGCTCTTCTGTAACCCAGGTGATGGCTCTAGGGTGACTGGGGATGTTGTTTTTTTCGACAACATCCAACTGGGCACCCGGCCACACCTCACCCGCTCGACTCAGAGCAGCCTTATACAGGTCTACTGATCTGGCATCACCGAAATATAAGAGCTTTACTCTCCCCTGATGCCATCCTGCATCGTTACAGATTGGTGGTTTGCCCGGCATTTCTCTACGGACATCGAGGTAGTGAGCCATAATGGCTGATTGTACATGACTCCATTTGTCCTTGAGGATGGATCCATCCTCACTACTTCTGTCTATAACAGCCATCACTAGACTCTCCTTCGCCACTTCATTGAAGGGCTTGGTGAGTGTCCTGTTGATGGTGACATTAGGGCCTCTTGCCTTTTTCGAAGGCAAGGGTTCATCAGGTGATCTGATTCGTTTTACTTTATTAGCCGTTAACACAGCTGAATTTGTGGCTCTTTCAGCCGACTCATTGGCCTTAGAAGCATCTATGACGCCTTTAGCCCAGGTAAGTGACTCTTTTTGTTTTTCGGTAAGAGCCGAAACCTCAACAGCCTCCAACTTCGTCAAAACTCTGAGCGCTACACGATGCTCATTGTGCTTCCGTTTTGACGGTCGGACATGACGTTTACCCCTCACCGTACCACCTGTTGTGAGTACTTGGGGGAGATTTTCACCATTTTTGGTGTGGTCGGCTTTGGCCAAGACCAACGGACGGACAGTCGGACGATTGGGGAACCGCGCTCCATCGGAACACGAAGGCATCCCCGTCAAGAGAATTTATTTTTATTTTGTCTGTATTAGACAGTAATAGGTACTACGATGTAGGCCTTACAGACTTTGTACAGATTTTTGCTATTGCGTAATAGGTACTGGTAACTATCCGCTATGTGATAAACACGTCCGTTCACTGCGAATGATCAGCAACGAATTATGTGTACGCTAAACAACAAGCGACGACACAACTCCGTCGATCGAATGTCCAAGCGCGACTGAATGATAGTGATCTCTCATTCAATGTGTGTTCTCATGTACACGTGAGAAGAAAAACCCCGGGTAGTGATATTGCCCATCGCTGGTGTAGTCTATATATTCACGTCTCATTAAGCTATACCAGGGATGGAAAAGTTAGTACTTTAGTAAATTTTTCAGTACTTCTTCACTATCCAAAGTATCGAAGTACCCCGCGACCGTTTCAGTACTATTTTCTTTTATCGATTTATTCTGACAAATGGCATATTTTACACAATCGACGTACGATTTCTATCAAAATTGTATACCTACATAAAAATTTCGCTTTCAGAAAAAATCGTATATAAAAATAAGGCATAAGACCCAATTTGGCCAAGTCATACATATGAATTATTCCCTAGACAAAACGCATATATATTTGGATATTCTGTCAACTTTTTTTTAATATGCCAATAAATTGACCACTCCACCAATCTCGAAGTGAACCTATCATGTTTTACCTGGTTCCCTCCTACGGTTTCAGGGATAAGTTTAAAAACGTTTGGAAAAAATATATGTCGACGGTATGTATTAGGTGCGATCTTTAATGGTATTTATTATGGCAAAATTTTATTTTATAGTTCTAAACTGATCTTATTGCTTTTAGCGGAGTAGCCAAATTATAATATATATAGGCAAAATCATTAAATAGTTAGGTTGAAAGGGAGAACCCGTTATAATGTCTCATGTTCATGGACAAATATTTATGCCATCATTTAATATATACATAGTTAAAGATTTTTTATGAACAAATGTAGCAATTTTATTCTTTATAACTTTATTTAGCTGAAAAAATAGAGAAAAGTACCTTTCCAACTTAAAAAATACAATTTTAGTACTTTTTCAAAAATTGAATTTTCCATCCCTGAGCTATACACATCACTAAGTACAAGACGCTGTTCTCTCTCTGATCACACACAGTCGACGGCCAAAGCTTCTGTCCGCTCTAGTGATGCGGCCGATGAAATCGCTGTTTTATTCAGAGCATTCACATCACGCAGAGACTCATAGTGCCCTCCTTTCGCACTCGCACACAGAGAGTGCGCACAGCCTCTGTCCACCGAACAGAATTTAATTAGCGACTCTGTACTCGCACGAGAGTCGACGCACACACAGCCAGCCACACATGCCCAGCGAGCGAAGAGTAAATACTCTTTAACAATAAATAAGGAGAACGACTCTTTTAAAATACGGTTCTTGTCATATCGATAGTCTGCACACACTACTTGCTGCTCACTCTCTCATCTCTTCTGCTTAGAGAAAAGCATAGCTTCGACAATCGATCAGGGCGGCAACAGTTTGGCATTTGAATCAAGCAACGAAGAAGGCAACACCGACCGCATACAATTATATTTAAAGTGCTAAAATATAGAAAGTTACAAGATTCGTGCTCAGCCGTATGGACTACTAAAAGGTCCAGAACAATTACCTACCACAATATTACAATTCCTCATCAAACAGGCAAATTTTTCCGGACAAGTGGCTGAAAGAAAAAACAAAGGTATAGACGCATATATGTATGTACAGTCTAGTGCAGAGAACGAAGCCAGCCAGGTTTTAGCCGATAAGCCGCCGAAGGAGCGTTACCGTTGGGAAATTTCAAAAAGGGGCACAAAAAGGGGCAACCGATCATTAAAAAATGGGGATCAATTTTAAGATTTTTATTTAAAGAAAACAACAATAAAAAAACAAAGCTTAACATAAAAAATAAGTAGGTAACATTAAAAAAATCATTCATTTACACTAAAGCTAAACAAAAAATACAATGTTATACAAAACTTCTTATGATGTGTACTAAATATATTTTATCACATACATTTATTTATTTATAGTTACTTTTTTTGTAACTTCTTTTTTTACACTTTCTTATTAGATCTGTGCTTGGGTCAGATGTTTAGAAAAAACCTTATAATATTTATGTACATCAACCTAATGAAAAATACAAAATAAATTGGATTTTTTTATAAACACATACATATATTGTTACATTTAAGAAATCGCTCAAATTAATTGTATTGTTGCATAGACACCGAGCTATTCGCAGAATTTTCACCAATAAGATGAAACGGTGGAAATAGATTCTCATACGCATACACATACAAAAGATAAATGTAAATCGTTTTAACATATGCGTATATCCCATTAAATAACCTAAATAACTAACGTACGCGTGAGGCATTTCCGTACGTTAGTACGAAAGTGTTGTTATAAGAGTATAAAAAGCAGATTTTTTTACACAAAAGCCAAAAAATGGCACAAAAAATCGAAAAGGGGCACATTTAGTATCAAAAAATAAAAGGGGCGCAAAAGTAGCACGGCTGAAAAAAAGGGCAAATATGCCACTTTAGCCGCACAACGGTAACGCTGCGCCGAAGGCGATTTATTTTTGTTGAGCCACGCCGCCGCCGATAGGTCGGCTAAAATTGGCTTTAAATCGCCGCCGTTCTCATCGGCTCATACCGGCTTAAAATCGCCGCCGTTGTAATTTTTTAATTACGCCTTTCATTTATATACGACCAAACTCGTACATGTATATACATATGGATTAAAATTATATGTGTGCATGTACATATATGGTGTATTTGTATGTAAAACGTATCACTTCCCTGTAGGAATTTTATCAACTGGTTTAAAAAAATGTCAGTTATAAAGAAATTATTCTACAACTAACTACAAATTGGTTGAAAAATTATCTACAGCTCAACCAAATTGAACACAAAAACATTTTCGTTCCACCAAAGTGCAAAAACAAAACACATGTAATTTCGTCATCCTTATTTCCACTAAAACAAGAAACAGTTAGAATTGCATTCCATAAATAACAAAAACTTGGTTGAGCGACATAAAGAACGAAAAGAGTCATTCGCTATCCAAGTCCAAGGGATAAAGACGTGACTTTAGCATCGATGGCACTCGCATGTACAAATTCCCCAGGTATTCGTAGTTGGGAACCAAACAACATCTCCGCTGCGCTCGCATTTATGTCCTCTTTCACAGTAGTGCGTAGGCCAAGCATAACCAATGACAACGCTGCCGTCCAGTCGTCTGTGTTGTAGCACTTGATGGCAGCCTTCAACGTACGGTGGAATCGCTCGATCATGCCATTGGCTTGCGGATGATAAGCAGTGGTCTTCAGATTCTGCACTCCCAAAATATTTGTCAATTCGGAAAAAACGGATGATACAAATTGTCGTCCCAAGTCAGTGGATATACGAAGAGGTATGCCGAACAAAGATATCCATCCCCCGATCAGAGCGCTAGCAACAGTCTCTGCAGTTATGTCAGTAATTGGTACGGCCACTGGAAATCTGGAGAATCTATCAATGATCGTGAGGCAATACCGCTGGTTCTTGGAGACTGGAAGTGGTCCAATAATATCCACGTTGATATGGCTTATAATTTCCAATAGGTGTTTTCGTGTGTCTACAAATTTTGCTTCGCTGACACGGTATGCATTATCTGACGAAACGTGCTATATCCTTCATCATACCAGGCCATACATACCTTTCGTTGCTGATCAGTCGTAGTGAACGGACGTTAGACCGTTTATAGCACATGATGCAAAAAGTGAAAGTTGCTGCGATCCTTGATTTCCGGACCGAAAAAGTTTCCATTTGGCCTACAAGACTTCCATAAAAAATATTGTGCCGATCGGATAACCCTAGGGTCTGCCCAAAGTTCATTCAAAATTTAGAACACACTTTATAGGAGAAATATTTTTTTTATTCAAAAATCGTATGTTTAAGTAAGTAAAATTACATTTCTTTGTATTATTACTTAATAGATAGTTTTTAAATATTGAGATCGGTAAAAAAATAACAAAAAATACAATTATTTCAATATTATATTAGATCTGACTTGTTATGTGAGGGACATTTTCTACGATATTCTTCTATGCACTGTAATATAAATTGATTTTGTTCTTCGTCTTTCGTAAGTATTCTGTTGTAATCATTCATAAATTGTACACCGCGTTCAGCGGTGTCGTTAACAACAAACAGATTACGACAAACATCGAGAGCATGTTGATAATCTTCGTTTACTTCCCAAATGTATGGGTCATGCTTTAAAAATTCAGTACTCAATCCAAAAGCACCGAAAAAATGTTTGGTTTTGTATGAGACGAAATCGCTCAGATTATTACACAGCAATAGTTTCGGGTCGGAGAATTTTCGATCGTTTTCCATATTTACGACCGGTTCTGTTGATTGCATTTTTCGTTTCTCTTCGAGTAAAACATCCGAATCGAAAAATGCAAAAGCCATTGATTCTGGGGCCAAATACCACAAATGATTTTTCCATTTCTTCAAAACCGCTTCAGACACATCTCAGTCGATTTCTGTGCATGCGATGGAGTCTTTCAACAAGTGTATATCTTGATTTTGTGCTCGTATGGCATTTGTGCATGTAAACCACGCTTTGACATACAGCCGCACGAGAAAAATACATATATCCCGTAGCCCACTGGACTCTCGTTTTGTCAATGCAAACTGCTCTCGAAATAGGTATATTTTTAAGGCATAAATGCCTTTTCCCATGAACCTTGCGTGTGATGTTGGACCAGGTGTTCGGAAGTTATCGCCGACACCACCAAGAAACATTATTGTTAATTGTAATAGTTACTTGTAATCAGCTCGGATTTGTGTTTCATTTCGCTGTTTAATGCAGAATTTCTTAATGACTTCGCAGTCAGCATTACTTATTTTTGAGCGTACAGTTGGATCTTCGAGTCCGTTTTTAAACGATTTGTGGTCGAGACTTACCCAAACGGCAGCAAAACAATTAAAAATAGGAACTTCAGGACCACAAGTCGCCGAAAGTTTAACCTCAAACACATGTTTCAATACTATCTCCATCATGTGATGACGACATGGGAACTTGATTAATTGTCGATCTAATTTGTTCTGCAACAAAATGCACGATCCAGTGTTTTGACCTGTATTTGACGACGTGGTATCGAAAACCATGGCGGAAACTTTATTAGAAATATCCCAATTGATGAGTGTATCATGAACGACTTTGGCCATATTTTCTCCAGTACCAGCCGGGATTTTGGGAGCGCCCAAAAATTTTGATGTGCCTTCATAACTGGCGAGGATTGCTATTCTATCAACGATTTGTCTGCCTAATAGCTCCGGTAACAGTTTTCCGTCCCATTGAATAATCAGTGAATGTACGCTATTGATCTACGTATAAAAAATAAAATACAAATCGATGGATTCGTAAAGTAATAAATTATATATATGTTTAGATCTGAACTAAATTACTTTTGCAATGAATTCTGTTTGCACCTTCTCCGCTTCTCGCTTACGATTTTCTTTTCGTAGCTCATATATTGCAGATCGATTAATCACAAGCTCACCAACAGAGTTCAGAGGCGTCGCAGCATAATTCATTACAGTTATCACATCATGAGCGCATGCTATCAAAATATGTACAGCATCTGAACAGCTAACTTTGGCCTTATCAAGGACTACTGTAAGACGTGACGAGATCCTACGTTTGGTGTGATCATCGTCATCATCATCGCATGCCATATCCGTGTCCGAAGTGCTATCATCGAACTCATCTTCATCGTATCGAGTACTAAACAATAACAGTTGTTTTAAGGAATTACGAGTAAAACACTTCAATTTATTAACTTACAAGATTGATTGTTACGTTCTGAATGCTTTCTCTTTCGCCATTCTGCTTTTTGTATTCGTTGCTCGGATCGCTGTTCTCGCCCGTACAATTTCATGTCAACGCCTGCCATGCACCCTGGTCTGCCTTTCTGTCTTTACATCAACAAAAACTTCTTGTCTTCTCTATACACATCTCGTTCAGGGCGTTTGCACTAGCTATATCGAACAGATCATTCATTTTTTCCTTGAAAATGTTCACGTTTAATTTTGATTTATCCGATCTCCTGTTTGCACTTTGTTTGTGGACATTTCTCCTGTCGCCGTACAACTTTAGCAATTTATCTTGACATTTATATTTATCACGTGTTGGTATTCGCGCCTGTTGCCAAAAAATTATAGCTGCATCCACTGCTAGTGTAGTACTATCTTTGCACATTTTTTTCTGCCAACATTTACAAATCGCATATTGAAAAAAAAACTTGCAATATCTGTCTGTTTGACGGCAGTTTGGCTCCAGATATTGTATGTGATACATGCCCAACTGATTCTACGTTGCGAAATTTATCAGTGGATCTAGTAACCATTTTGGATGTGGTAGATCTGGAGACTAATAGGAATATGACTAAAATAAAATTTTGTGGAAGCTGCCCCTTCTCAATTCACTTAGGCTGGAGGCAGAGCGCGTTCTGTAAACGACCCTGCTGCATAGCCGTATAGCGCGCTGCAAAGTTCTGCTTATGTTTTCTTATTTGACCAGTAGAAAAATGTCAGACTGATGCGAAAAATCAACTATCATGCAAATCCGTCCAACATGTAGATCCAACCATTTTTGTTTGTTGTTTTTTTTCAAGCATGCACAAGCATGTTATATCAAGATCTATTTTTTATTGTGATTGCTCTTACGTCTACATATGTACATGTATGCCTGAGGCCATGTCGGTGTGCATGCATGCCCTGTCATGACGTAAAATTCAAATGAAAACTGCCGTAACTTTTTCGTTCTTCGGCCGATTTTGATTGTTTACGACTTGTAAGAAAGAAAATGTTATTCAAAGATCATTTAAAAACTGTTCATGCTAATAAAATATTTTTTAATTACTTGAACATATGACATTTGATTAAAACCCAAATTTTGTTCATGTAAAGGGAGTTTTGTGTTTTCAAACAACTTTGGGCAGACCTTAGCGTTATCCGATCGGCACCAAATTTTTTATTGGAGGTTTGTAGGTCAAATGGAAACTTTTTCGGCCCGGAAATCAGTACCGAAAAAATAATAAATGGTCTAACGGACGTGTTTAGCACAAAGCGGATAATTTAAATCTATTACGCAGTACCTATTACGCAATCGCAAAAACAAAACAACAATCTGTACAAAGTCTGGAAGGCCTACATCGTAGTACCTATTACGGGCTAATACAGACAAAAAAATCATTGACGGGGATGCCTTCGCGTTCCGATGGAGCGGGGTTCCCCAATCGTCCTACTGTCCGTCCGTTGGTCTTGGCCAAAGCCGACCACACCAAACATGGTGAAAATTTCCCCCCAGTACTCACAACAGGTGGTACGGTGTGAGGAAAACGTCAGCACCGGATAGCGCTCAGAGTTTTGACGAAGTTGGAGGCTGTTGAGGTTTCGGCTCTTACCGAAAAACAAAAAGAGTCACTTACCTGGGCTAAAGGCGTCATAGATGCTTCTAAGGCCAATGAGTAGGCTGAAAGAGCCACAAATTCAGCTGTGTTAACGGCTAATAAAGTAAAACGAATCAGATCACCTGATGAACCCCTGCCTTCGAAAAAGGCAAGAGGCCTTAATGTCACCATCAACAGGACACTCACCAAGCCCTTCAATGAAGTGGCGAAGGAGAGTCTAGTGATGGCTGTTATAGACAGCAGTAGTGAGGATGGATCCATCCTCAAGGACAAATGGAGCCATGTGCAATCCGCCATAATGGCCCATTACCTCGATGTCCGAAGAGAAATGCCGGGCACACCACCAGTCTGCAACGATGCAGGATGGCATCAGAGGAGAGTAAAGCTCTTATATTTCGGTGATGCCAGATCAGTAGATCTGTATAAGGCTGCTCTGAGTCGAGCGGGTGAGGTGTGGCCGGGTGCCCAGTTGGATGTTGTCGAAAAAAACAACATCCCTAGCCACCCTAGAGCCATCAACTGGGTTACAGAAGAGCCCTCCAACCCGGCTGACATATTAGAGATAATAAAAGATTCCAACCCTGGTCTGCCGACCCATAATTGGAGAATTAGCAAGGTGGGTGAGGCGGATGGTAAAAAGCATCAGGTCAATTTGATCCTTAACGCTGAATCCACCTCCCATATACAAGGTGCAAGTGCAACCCTGCAATATGGTTTCGAGACTATAGTCTTGAAGGTATACAAGCAGGATATAGCTCCCACTGCGGAAGGCGAGCCGTCGACCGTGGTTGATACAAGGCTTTCTGGAAGTGCGGATGTCCACACGACCATTATTTCTAGTGACTCTAACTCTAACAGAAGATCTGTAACGTCATTCTCTGAGGATGAAAACACTACTTCGGATACTGAGGGACTGGGGGAAGTCTCCGGCCTCTTTGACGCATCTGGCGGGGACATGCTCCCCGATGATACGGACGAAGAGTTCGATAACACCCTTGTCGGGGTGGATGTCAATCTGTCGATTACCAATGATGGTAAGAATTCTACTGATTAACCTCCATTACGCTAAAGCAGCCTCAGCGGCTTATTGCTGCGCATGTCCACAGGTGCAGTAGACATCGTCCTGATCCAGGAGCCATATGTAGTAGGAGGACGAGTGTGCGGTATCAAGACACCAAACTTTAAACTGCCTGTGGCCAACTGTGAAGGCACTCCAAGAACCTGCATTTTGGCCAGAAAATATCTAAGTATTTTTCTCCTGACTAAGTTAAGTGGTAAAGACCAAACAGCTGCTAGTCTGGAGATTGGTAATCGCATATACTGGGTGGTTTCCAGCTACTTTCCTTATGAAGCTGCAATACCGACAGCTCTCTTCAGGGAAGTAGTAGAAGAAGCAACGTCTGACGAGCTCGAGCTAATTATTGGCGCAGACACGAACGCTCATCATACTATCTGGGGTAGTACGGATATTTACAATAGGGGTGATTCGCTTCTTGACTTTATTCTAACTACCAACCTAACTATTTGTAACATTGGCAATAAACCGATCTTTACAATTAAAGACAGGCAAGAGGTACTAGACGTAACGTTTGCTACTAACCGGGTGTCAGACAAAATTATTGGGTGGAATGTACTGGACGACCACTCATTCTCGGATCACCATTATATAGAGTTCAAACTCGCCGAAAAAATGCCTAAACCTGCTGTCCACAGAAATGTGAGGAAGACAAAGTGGCACCTGTATGAGAAGAATTTTAAAAAGGTCCTCAACTCTAAACTTCTTTGTGAACCGAATGACAAAGCCGGTCTGGATAATCTGGTCGAGCATATCACCACATCATATAATAGTTCCCTTGAAGAAGCCTGTCCAAAAACAAGGTACAAGGGTAAAACTAAAACCCAATGGTGGACTTCTGAGCTAACGGCAAGGAAAAAGACCTGCAACAAGCTATTCAACAAGGCGAAATCTACAGGAGCCTTTAATGATTGGGATGCATATAAAGGGCAACTCAAGATCTATAAAAAGGAGCTTAGGAAGGCGCAAAGACGCCCTTGGTATTCCTTCTGTGGCGAAGTGAAAAAAGTCTCCGACGCCGCAAGGCTGAGGAATGTACTATCCGCGTCTCCTTATACAGTGGGGTATTTGCAGGATGGGGCAAACAACTGGACAAAAACAGCGAGCAATCGCTAAGTGTACTGCTCGACACACATTTCTCGGGGAACTCATCAACAGAGCCCGAGGATCAACAGGACCAACAAGAGTGCGAGTGGACTGCGAGCATCGCTAGCTTGTTGACTGAGAGATCTAGAATAAGCTGGGCTATAAACAGCTTTGAGCCCTTCAGCAGAAATGCAGAAAATTTTAAAGTACATTATCCCCTGGCCGCAGAAAATTTATGTAGGCTGTATTAGGCTTTCATACATCCCGAATCGATGGAGGGATACCAAAGTGGTATTCATACCCAAAGCGGGGAAGATATCGCACACTAGGCCAAAAGACTTCAGACCAATTAGCCTATCCTCTTTCCTATTGAAAAGTCTGGAAAGACTTTTAGATTATTTCATTAGACAAAACATGGATACAAAACTCCTGTCGGGGAACCAACATGCTTACAATAAGGGAAAGTCTACAGAATCAGCCCTGCACGAACTTGTGAGCACTATCGAATCGTCCCTACATTTCAAAGAAATCACCCTGGTGGCATTTCTTGACATAGAAGGGGCTTTTAACAACATACACCCAGATGCAGTAATCGCGGCATTGTGACATCTAAAGGTGAACTATAGCTTGATTAGACTAATTCAAAGATAACAGCATGTCTAGGGTCCACAACTCTAACAAGGTTTGTAAACAGAGGGACCCCACAAGGAGGAGTACTGTCTCCACCAATTTGGAACCTAGCTGTGAATGAAATACTGCTAGATCTAGAGCGTTGTGGCTGCAAGGTCGTGGCATATCGCAGCGGTTTGTGTGGAAGCAGCGGTTTGGGTGTTAACCCAAACAAGACAGAATTGGTTCTCTTTACCAGGATGAATAATGTCCCTCACGTGGACCCTACTCCTCATATAAATGGAACAGATCTAGTCTTTTCTGAAAGTGCAAAATTTTTAGGAATAATTTTGGACAGGAAACTGTCGTTCAGACTAAACGTACTGGAACGTGTAAAGAAGGCCAACATCGCCCTATATTCCTGCAGGAAGGCTGTAGGGTCGCGGTGGGGCCTCTCTCCTAAAATTGTCCATTGGATATATATAGCAGTGGTTCGTCCAATACTGTTATACGGCATTGTGGTATGGTGGACGGCAACTGACAAACTAACCATCACAAACCTGCTATCACGGGTTCAGAGAACTGCCTGCCTGTGCATAAGCGGAGCGCTAAGGACTACAGCGACTGAGTCTCTACAACCCCTTCTCCATATACTGCCGATTAATGTTGTGGCGAGGGAAGTTGCAACCAAAGTGGCACTAAGATTAAACTGCCTATCAAGGTGGAGGTACAAGAACTACGGTCACAGGAGGATATCAAAGTGTAGTGCTATGGTAACCGACCGAGTGGACTATATATCAACGGTGCGCACCTTTGAGAAGAACTACATCACTATGATACCAGCCAGGGATGAATGGGATGGCAGAATACCCGGAAATAGAAACCATCTCCACTTCTATACGGATGGTTCGAAGCTTGATGAAAAGGTTGGCTTCGGAGTACGCTGTGAAGAACTTAATTTGGATATTGCTCACAGACTACCAGATACCTGCAATGTCTACCAAGCCGAAATAATGCCAATATGGGAAGTCGCCAAGTGGCTGAGTCGGAACATAGTAACCAACACTGGCGTTGTCATTTACTCGGACAGCCAGGCTGCCATCAATTCTCTGGAGGCCACATCCCTAAATTCACAAATAGCCCTCGACTGCCGCAGATCTCTTAACGAGATGGCTGAGCAGTTTAATATAAACCTCATATGGGTGCCCGGGCATAGAGATATCCCGGGGAACTGCAAAGCCGATGAACTTGCTAGGAAAGGGACGACTTTACAAATTCTCGAAGAATTTGCATATATTGGTGCGCCACTATCCATGTGCAAGCTTTGGCTTAGGCAAGAGGCAATCCGGCAGTCCAACGAAAGATGGACACAAATCGGCACCTGTAGGGTAGCTAGACAAATCTGGCCAAGGTATGACCTGAGAAGGTCAAAATATCTCCTCGCAAGAAAGGAAAAGATTGTCTACGTTAGTATCCGTTCTGACTGGACACTGCCTGATCGGCGAACACGCCAGAAGATTGGGTATTGACTCCAATGACTTCTGCCGAAGCTGTGGAGATGAAGAAGAAGTGGAGAGCATTGAGCACTTGCTATGCGACTGTCCTGCTTTGAGTAAACGACGACTGGACCTACTGGGGTCGGCCTTTCTAGGCAGCCTAACAGATCTTTCCAGTACCAATATTCGTGCTATCGATACATTTGTATATCAAACAGGTTGGTTTCGATGAAGGGCATTTTAGCCCGTGGTACCACTAGGGACCTAAACTGGTCTATATGAGCTGAAGAAATAAAAATGAAAACGGCTGCCACCCTAACCTTACCCTAAACCTACCTTTCTCCAACAATTCGTTGCGTTCCCTTTCGTCCAGGGTGGGACAGGTCATGTAGTTTCGCAATTACCTGACGACGAAAAGTTCGTGGTACGACTGGTCGAATTATGTCGTTAGTGGTATCGCAATACAGCATCTCGGTCGAATTCGGAACAGCAACCTTTTTCAGTTTTAGCGTTGAACTATCAGTTTCTATAATTTGCTTCAATTCCGAATCGCGATCTTGCTCTCTCGCCAAGGCCTCAAAATCCGGGCTGTCTATCGAACTTATTCGGGACAAAAAATCGCCAACGCCATTTTCATCTCCCCGCAAGTGTCGTATGTCGGACGAAAACTGACTAATAAAGTCCAGTTGGCGCGCTCTCCAATGGTTTGTGGTCGGTCAATATCGTGAATTGTCTGCCCTCTAAAAAGTGCCGGAAATGGTCTATTGACTGATAAATCGCCAACAGCTCCCGATCGTATGTATTGTACTTTTCCTGTGCGGCTGTTAACTTCTTGAAATAAAATCCCAATGGTTGGACCTTACCATTTACAGTCTGGTGTAAAACTGCACCAACAGCTTCACTAGAGGCATTTGTATACAAAGACAATTTTGTGTTGGGCGACAGGTGACAAAGCATGGTGGCGTTTGCTAATTCCTCCTTACAGGCCTCAAATGCGTTTGTGGCTTCATCGTTCCAAACAACTGGCGTCGTGTCGTTTTTGACGTTGCCCGAAATGAGAGCCTGCAATTTTCCTTGATTGCGCGTTGCATTCCTGATAAAGGAGCGGTAAAGATTAATCATTCCCAGAAACCGCTTAAGTTCTTTCGCCAGTTTAGGTTTGGGGTAATCACGTATTGCTGTCACTTTCTCTTCGAGTGGTTTAATGCCGTTCGGTGTTATAGTGTGGCCCAAAAATTCAACTTCGGACTTGCCCAAAACACATTTGCTGCCGTTTACTGCCAAACCAGATTTACGTAGCCGATCGAAAACAATCCTCAGGTGTTTCTCGTGCTCGTCCGCACTAGCTGATGCAATGAGAATGTCATCGATGTAAGCGAATGTAAAGTCGGTGCCGTACAAAACAGAATTGGTGTGGCGCTGAAAAGTTTGTGCCGCATTCCGCAATCCAAATGTCATGTAGTTGAACTCGAACAACCCAAAGGGTGTTGTTATCGCCGTCTTAGGTATGTCGGAGGATTATATGGGTATTTGGTGGTACGCCTTTTGCAAATCTAGCACAGAAAATATATACTTGCCATGGAGCATGTGAGTACAATCATGCAAAAATGGAATAGGGTAGCGATCTGTTAAAGTTTGCGCATTAAGCGCACGGTAATCACCGAACGGCCGCCACTCCCCGTTCGTCTTTTTTACCATATGTAGGGGGCTTGTCCAATTACTTTTGGATGGCTTGCAAATACCTTGCTCCACCAAAAACTCAAACTCTTTTTTGCCAGCAGCGAATTTCTCAGGTGGCAGCCTTCGTGGTCGGGCAGACACCGCTGGGCCACCAGTAACGATGTGGTGTGTAAAGTCCGTCGTCAATGACTCTCGATCTCGGTTGCTGCTTAACACGGTGATGTCTTTATACTCAAATAGCAGTCGTGAAAATATGTTGTCGACATTGAATGTTGATATGAAGGGTGCACATGAAAATACTGTGTCACCCTTAGCGTGCAGCAAAGTCCTGCGATCGATGAGACGATTCTGCTTAATATCCACAAGTAAATCAAAGTGCTTGAGAAAATCAGAACCTATTATGGCTGTTGAAACATCTGCCACGAGAAAATTCCATTCGAAGACTCTCCTTAATGAAAGAGATAACTTAAGACGACGTTCGCCATATGTTTTAATACGGGTGCCATTAGCTGCAAATAATGTTACTGAATTCGATGTGACGTTTCTGTCACGTGAACGCGGTGGCAAAACGGAAACGTCAGCCCCCGTATCGATCAAGAACTTCACCTTTGTATCGTTGTCCACGTGCCACTGTAATTCGGCGTGGTGCGCTGGACAATGCACCAGCCACGGTAACTAGTTTTTTGGCATTGAATGGAATTCGCAAGGCTGGCGGCACTTCGTAGCGGCCTCGCCGAACTTCCAGTGGTACACTACGTTGGCTCTTCTTACGATTCGATGAGCGACTGGATGAACGAGAGCGTCCTAATTTCTCCAAACGTTCTTCCAAAACCGCAATTCTTTGCAATAAGGTGGCTTCGTTCGGTGTCGTGTATGTGGACACAGCGGCGAGTTGTCGATAATCACTCACCTCCAAAAACTTATCCGCCAGTTTCGCCAATTCGGACAGCTCCGCGTTGGAGGCTTGGAGAATGGCACCAACATTCTGTGGTAATCGTTGAAGCCACAATGATGCCAGGAAGTCATCACTTACCCTATCCTTCGCAAGACTACGGAGCTCGTTCAATAATTGTGTAGGTCGCCTGTCGCCAAGATGCATGTCGGACAGCAATTTCTGTATTTTCTTTTGTTCGCTTTCACAGAAGCGTTCGATGATGCATTTTTTAAAAAATTCGTATTTTACTGTTTCAGGTCCGAAATCTGCAGTAACACCTGTGATTCAATCGCTGCTATGACGTTGTTGTGTTTCGTTTCATCAGCCACAATGCCTGAAACGGCGAACTGAGCCTCTATTTGTGCGCACCAGATTTCAGGGTGATCAGACCAAAACGGCGGTATTTTCACTGAAACTCTGCTTACAAAATTTCCGTACATCGGGGACGTCGCCACTCCTTGTCCAGCAGTGTCCGGAGCCTGGCCTGCTCCCACTGATGTTCTTGTCTTCTCGGCGCCTGTCTCTTCGTTCATCTCATGTGTGTATTACGATCACGTCGGGGTCACCACTATAGCCGTTCGTGGTTAGTTTAATGAATGAATAAACCGGCTATATAATGTTTAATATAATAAACACTTTATTTAACTAATTCTAATAATATACATGAAATGATGATGAAATCGTGAAATCTTAGATGCAATACGATGACTGCGCAAAAAGAGAGAAGAACAAGAATGAACAGTTTACATGGTTGACAAAGTTTGTACTTTCTAACTACTTCTTAAATAATCCACAAATAAGGTAGTGAAATACCATGTCCACATATAGGCCACTACAAAATCATAAAAATGTAATATTATTAAATTTTCTTCAAATATAAGATTTTTCACAATATTTTGTTAGATATCGTCGAAAAGGCCGAACGGATGAAAAATGGAATGGAAGAAGTTGAAGGTTACTTAGTTTTGAATTCTTTAACACTTTCCTGAACCAATTCGGATCATTTTTACAATATCACGATTTATCGCGAGAAATCTAAGAAGTAATCCTTTAGGCTATGAAAGAAAAGAGGTTGAACCACATATTATGGCATAACTAGAGAATCATTTCTCCTAATTGGTTCCGGAAAAAAATCAAATTAAGTATTCAACTTCCTACAATACAATTTTCTATCCGTTCAGCGGTTTCCACAATATCTTACAAAATATTTCGAAAAAATCCTATTTTTTTTGAAAATGTTAATAATTTTTAAATAAAGGCCTCATAAAAACGCACTACTGTTATATTTTTATTATTTTATAGTAAAGTCTGATCGGTAATGAATAAAATGAGACCATTCCGAAGAAAATCGATGTATAATATAAAATGTTGTAGCGAGGAAAACAATTCCATTTTCTTGAAATTCGAAAATTTGCTCTAATTTCTACAAAATTGATTTTAGCAAACAAAACACTTTTTCCCTTTATTAGTAACAAAAAAGAAACCAAAATTTTACAAATTGTACACGTCGACCGGTGGAATGGAAAATAATCGGTATTTAATATCAAAAATATACAAATATAAATTTAATATTGTATTGCATTACAATATGTGTATATCAGCATTAAGTTTTGTGTTCAAGTTTTACTATAACAAAAAATAAATATTTTTATAAAAAAGAAAAAATTTAGAAAACTAATTTAACTTTGCGTTTACTTTTTTCGATCAATGAACTAGTAAAAGTATTAGGCAAATTTAAGAGAGAATTTACAAAATGTCTTTTCCTTTACCAGTTTTTAATCGACGAGTGAAAGTAGTAACATTCAAATATTTTGGAAGGCATATAAAATAAACTTCAAATAGAAGAAGTCTTTCAGATCTTTCTAGATTTGTCAGATATACGTTTGTACAGCAAACATGTTTAATTTCAGACATTTTTTTAATTATTTCTCTTTTGCTCGATTTAATTTTTAAGGGAAAAATCTATTTTTACACTGTGCTCATACTTCCAACTAAGTTGTACAATAAATGTGTATATGTTATGTTGCACAATAATCCGTAAGCCGAAATCAAGCCGAAAAGCCGCCGCCGCCGACAATTTTGCCTCGGCTTCGTTCTCTGGTCTAGTCACACGCCTGCTATCACTAGACTCTAGTGATACTAGGCGTGTTTTCGTTACGCCATAAGTGCTTAATTTGTATGGGGAGCTAAGCACTATTAGTTCCCGATGAAGTTTTGTGCTTGTGTTCGAGTATGATGTTGCCAGATTGGGCACCCTATATTTAGCAATATGGCATCCCATTTTTGGAGAGATTGTTATCAATTATTGTGAATTAACGGGAAGAAGAAGAACAAAAATGGGAAATTATTTTAATATTTGCAAAAAGAGTGTAAACAATTGAACATAGAATAGTAAATATATGTTTTATAAATACTTTTCACGAATTTTTTGTCTGTTTCGCACTGCTCTTTCTTCGCAACTCATGACACCATTGCTACCAGATAGTGAAAATCCGCCACATATTGCTTATGCGCCAGTTAGTGGAAGTCAATTGTTTTCGTTGCAAAGTGCTAAACTAAAATTGCTAGCTTGTAACGAAAACATGCCTACTGTTAATTTTTTTGTACATTCGAAGCGGTGCTTCGCACCAACACCACAAAGCTTGCTAGATACACACATGTTCAGCCAACCAACATAGATTGACGGAGCGGCGCTGCTAAGAGTGACAGCTTATCTTTCTGTATTCGGCTGGTCACAAAAATAAGCGAAAGATAGAAGAGGAAAACGCAAAGAAATTCAACAGCAGTCGGAATCCAGAGAATTTGACACTGGAGAGCGATAAGTGTAATTCGATAATAATTTGGAATAATTGGTAAATGGGTAGGAACATATTACCTAATTCTGAAACGATAATCGCTAAATTAAGCAATATTTGTTCATAAATTGAGCAACATCTTTCTGGAAAATTTTAGGTTTAGGTTAGGGTGGCAGCCGTATTTTTTTACAAGCTCACATAGACCAGTTTAGGTCCCTAGTGTTACCACGGACTGAAATGCCCCTCATCGAAACCAACCTGTTTGATATATAAGTTTATCGATAGTACGAATATCAGTACTGGAAAGATCTGTTAGGCTGCCTAAAAAGGCCGACCCCAGTATGTCCAGTCGTCGTTTACTCAAAGCGGGACAGTCGCAAAGCAAGTGCTCAATGCTCTCCACTTCTTCCTCATCTCCACAGCTTCGGCAGAAGTCATTGGAGTCAATACCCAATCTTTTGGCGTGTTCGCCGATCAAGCAGTGTCCCGTCAGAACCTGTACTAACGTAGACAATCGTTTCCTCTCTAGTGCGAGGAGATATTTTGACCTTCTCAGGTCATACCTTGGCCAGATTTGTCTAGCTACCCTGCAGGTGCCGATTTCTGTCCATCTTGCGTTGGACTGCCTGATTGCCTCTTGCATAAGCCAAAGCTTGCACGTGGATAGTGGCGCACCAATATATGCAAATTCTTCGAGAATTTGTAATGTCGTCCCTTTCCTAGCAAGTTCATCGGCTTTGCAGTTCCCCGGGATGTCCCTATGCCCAGGCACCCATATGAGGTGTATATTAAACTGCTCAGCCATCTCGTTAAGAGATCTGCGGCAGTCGAGGGCTGTTTGTGAATTTAGGGATGTTGCCTCCAGAGAATTGATGGCCGCCTGGCTGTCCGAGTAAATGACAGCGCCAGTGTTGGTTACTATGTTGCGACTCAGCCACTTGGCGACTTCCCATATTGCCATTATTACGGCTTGGTAGACACTGCAGGTATCTGGTAATCCGTGAGCTATATCCAGACTAAGTTCTTCACAGTGTACTCCGAAGCCAACCTTTTCGGCAAGCTTCGAACCATCCGTGTAAAAGTGGAGATGGTTTGTATTACCTGGTATTCTGCCGACCCATTCATCTCTGGCGGGAATCATAGTGATGTAATTTCTCTCGAAGGTGTACACAGTTGGTATATAGTCCACTCGGTCGGTTACCATAGCACTACACTTTGATATCCTCATGTGACCATAGTTCTTGTACCTCCACATTGATAGGCAGTTTAATCTTATTGCCGCTTTGGTTGCAACTTCTCTCGCCACAATATTAATCGGCAGTATATGGAGTAGGGCTTGTAGAGACTCGGCCGCTGTAGTCCTTAAGGCTCCGCTTATGCTCAGGCAGGCAGTTCTCTGAACCTTTGTTAGTAGGTTGGTAATGGTTAGTTTGTCAGTTGCCGTCCACAATACCGTATAACAGTATTGGACGAACTACTGCTATATATATCCAGTGAACGATTTTAGGAGAGAGTCCCCACCGCGACCCTACAGCCTTTTTGCAGGAATATAAGGCGACGTTGGCCTTCCTTACACGTTCCAATACGTTAAGTCTAAATAACATTTTCCTATCTAGAATTATTCCTAAAAATTTTGCACTTTCAGAAAAGACTAGATCTGTTCCATTTATCCGAGGTGGAGGGTCCACATGTGGGACATTATTCATCCTAGTAAAGAGAACCAATTCTGTCTTGTTGGGGTTAACGCCTAAACCGCTGCTTCTGGCCCATCTAGCCAACTTGTTCAGAGCCACCTGTAGGATGTCTCTGAGGACGTTTTCGAATTTGCCACTCACTGCGATTGCCACGTCGTCCGCATATGCCACGACCTTGCAGCCACAACGTTCTAGATCTAGCAGGATTTCATTCACCGCTAGGTTCCAAATTAGTGGAGACAGTACTCCTCCTTGCGGGGTCCCTCTGTTTACATACCTTGTTAGAGTTGTGGACCCTAGACATGCTGTTATGCGTCTTCTGGTGAGCAGGTGACTTGAAGGGCTCAAAGCTGTTAATAGCCCAGCTTATTCTGGATCTCTCAGTCAAGAAGCTAGCGACGCTCGCAGTCCACTCGCACTCTTGTTGGTCCTGCTGATCCACGGGTTCTGTTACAGAGTTCCCCGGGAAATGTGTGTCGAGCAGTACATTGAGCGACTGCTCGCTGTTTTTGGTCCAGTTATTTGCCTCATCCTGTAAATATCCCACTGTACAGGGTGAAGCAGATAATACCTTCCTCAGCCTAGCGGCGTCGGAGACCTTTTCCACTTCACCACAGAAGGTATACCAAGAGCGCCTTTGCGCCTTTCTAAGCTCCTTCTTATAGATCTTGAGTTGCTCTTTATAGGCATCCCAATCATTAGCGACCCTAGTAGATTTAGCCTTATTGAATAGCTTGTTGCAGGTCTTTTTCATAGCCGTTAGCTCAGAAGTCCACCATTGGGATTTAGTTTTACCCTTGTACCTTGTTTTTGGACAGGCTTCTTCAAGGGATCTATTGAATGATATGGTGATATGATCGACCAGATTATCCAGACCGGCTGTGTCATTCGGTTCGTACAGAAGTTTAGAGTTGAGGACTTTCTTGAAATTCTTCTCATACAGATGCCACTTTGTCTTCCTTACATTTCTATGGACGGCGGGTTTAGGCGCTTTTTCCGCGAGTTTGAACTCAATATAATGGTGATCTGAGAATGAGTGGTCGTCCAGTACATTCCACCCAATAATTTTTTCTGACAACCGGTCAGTAGCAAACGTTACGTCGAATACTTCTTGTCTGTCTTCAGTTGTGAAGGTCGGTTTATTACCTATGTTACAAATACTAAGGTTGGTAGTTAGAATAAAGTCAAGAAGCGAATCACCCCTATTGTTTATATCCGTACTACCCCAGATAGTATGATGAGCGTTCGTGTCTGCGCCAATAATCAGCTCGAGCTCGTCAGACGTTGCTTCTTCTACTACTTCCCTGAATAGAGCAGTCGGTTTTACAGATTCATAAGGCAAGTAGCTGGAGACCACCCAATATATGCGATTACCGATCTCCAGGCTAGCAGCTGTTTGGTCTTTACCAGTTAAATTAGTCAGGAGAAAGATACTTAGATCTTTCCTGGCCAAAATGCAGGTTCTTGGAGTGCCTTCACAGTTGGCCACAAGCAGTTTAAAGTTGGGTGTCCTAATACCGCACACCCTTCCTCCCACTACGTAGGGCTCCTGTATCAGGACGATGTCTACTGCGCCTGTGGACAGGCGCAGCAATAGAGCCACTGAGGCTGCTTTAGCGTGATGGAGGTTAATCTGTAGAATTCTTACCATCATTGGTAATTGACAGATTAACATCCACCCCGACAAGGGTGTTATCGAACTCTTCGTCCGTATCGTCGAGAAGCATGTCCCCGCCAGATGCGTCGAAGAGTCCGGAGACTCCCCTCGGCCTCTCTGTGTCCGAAGTAGAGCTTTTGTCCTCAGAGAAGGACGCTACAGATCTTCTGTTAGAGTTGGAGTCACCAGAAATAGTAGGCGTGGGTACCTCCGCACTTCCAGAAAGTGCCACGGTGGACGACTCACCTTCTGCAGTGGGAGCTATATCCTGCTTGTATATCTTCAAGACTATAGTCTCGAAGCCATATTGTAGGGTTGCACTCGCACTTTGTATATGGGAGGTGGATTCAGCGTTTAGGATAAGATTGACCTGCCGCTTTTTACCATCCGCTTCACCCACCTTGCTGATTCTCCAATTATGGGCCGGCAGACCAGGATTGGAATCTTTTATAATTTCTAAGATGTCAGCCGGGTTGGAGGGCTCTTCTGTAACCCAGGTGATGGCTCTAGGGTGACTAGGGATGTTGTTTTTTCGACAACATCCAACTGGGCACCCGGCCACACCTCACCCGCTCGACTCAGAGCAGCCTTATACAGGTCTACTGATCTGGCATCACCGAAATATAAGAGCTTTACTCTCCCCTGATGCCATCCTGCATCGTTGCAGATTGGTGGTTTGCCTGGCATTTCTCTACGGACATCGAGGTAATGAGCCATAATGGCTGATTGTACATGACTCCATTTGTCCTTGAGGATGGATCCATCCTCACTACTTCTGTCTATAACAGCCATCACTAGACTCTCCTTCGCCACTTCATTCAAGGGCTTGGTGAGTGTCCTGTTGATGGTGACATTAGGGCCTCTTGCCTTTTTCGAAGGCAGGGGTTCATCAGGTGATCTGATTCGTTTTACTTTATTAGCCGTTAACACAGCTGAATTTGTGGCTCTTTCAGCCGACTCATTGGCCTTAGAAGCATCTATGACGCCTTTAGCCCAGGTAAGTGTTTTTTTTTGTTTTTCGGTAAGAGCCGAAACCTCAACAGCCTCCAACTTCGTCAAAACTCTGAGCGCTACACGATGCTCATTGTGCTTCCGTTTTGACGGTCGGACATGACGTTTCCCCCTCACCGCACCACCTGTTGTGAGTATTTGGGGGAGATTTTCACCATTTTTGGTGTGGTCGGCTTTGGCCAAGACCAACGGACGGACAGTCGGACGATTGGGGAACCGCGCTCCATCGGAACACGAAGGCATCCCCGTCAAGAGAATTTATTTTTTTATTTTGTCTGTATTAGACCGTAATAGGTACTACGATGTAGGCCTTACAGATATTGTACAGATTTTTGCTATTGCGTAATAGGTACTGGTAACTATCAGCTATGTGATAAACACGTCCGTTCACTGCGAACGATCAGCAACGATTCTCGGCGGGGGTTAACGATTTTCTCCTCTAGGGTGTGTCCAAAGCCGGCTACGCAATCCACAGTATACCTGCGTGGCGGCCTTCGGCCGGTTTTACAGATTTTTTCCTCTGGGGTGTGTCCAAAGCTGGCTACGCAATCCACAGAATTCCCGCGTGGCGGCCTTCGGCCTTGGTTAAAGATTTTCTCCTCTGGGGTGTGTCCAAAGCCGGCTACGCAATCCACAGTACTCCTGCGTGGCGGCCTTCGGCCGGGGTTAAAGATTTTCTCCTCTGGGGTGTGTCCAAAGCCAGCTATGCAATCCAAAGTATTCCTGCGTGGCGGCCTTCGGCCGGGGTTAAGAATGTTCCGAAGTATTCTTACGTGGACTAAAAACTTTCTCCTCTAGTTTGTATCATGACGGCTACGCGAACCAAAGTCTTCCTGACATAACAAATTCTATATAATATATGACTGTTTTTAAAAAAATTAAAAATATTAAAAAGTCAGATTGATCTGCAATGGAATAACGCATTCGGAAACTACGTACACCTTCTGAAAGATGCTTCCACAAACTTTCCGATGAGACCCTTTTTGTTCGCATCCATCAATATTTAACCGAAATATAACGACTTTAATAATTTGAGGTTAGAATTTTTGAAGGCCCATATCTCCGGAACTTTGGGTTTATGGAGAAAAAAATTTTGGGTTTGTATAGAAATGACAAGCTTTACAAATGGTGAAAATTTGGGGGAAATCTGAGCAGTGTGGGTAAACTGCATTTAAGCCAAAAATTTAAAAACAAAATTTACCATAAACAATTTTTTAATATTTTTTTCGTGTTTGTGACACCTAGTTGCACCAGAAACTGTTATCCACTTCCCTTGGACAATAATTTTGTTGCATAGTGTTACAAAGGTAATATGGCAGGAATATGCCATTCAACGATTTAAACTGTGGTCAGTGCAGAGGCCAAATCACGGCATTCGATATCGAGAACTTTACGATCGAGATGTATTTTTTATTATCATTAAAAGAGTATAACTTCTGTTGAATTCGAGTAGATTGTTTAAATACATTCTTATATATCTTATCTGGATAGTTTTTAATTAATTCCAATCTTCATTTTTTCTTATTAACTAAAATTGAAATGGCTTTTCGATCGAAAAGTTCTCGATATCGAATGCCGTGATTTGGCCCCAGTAGTGACTAAAACAATTTTCAACTTTCAAAAGTCACTAGGAGCTAAGTATCTATTAATTAATGTATATATACTAGGGATGTAACGAAAGTGACTTTTGCGAAAGCGAATATTGAAATATATTTCTTGTTAATATAATATAATAGTAATAATAATAGTTTGACCCTTTAAATCTTTTGCTAATTAGTTCAATAAAAATATTCCTAATCCACAACAGAGATCTTTTTCAAAAAATCCTTTGATTATTGAATTTTTAAAAATTGCTGAGAAAATTTGCAACCCAGTGTCATTAGAAGACCGAATTAAAAAATGTATTGTAGATTACAAATCCATGTCGGCATCAGATGCTAAAGAAACATGCACTTCTCTTTTACATGAAATTAATGTTACTTATGGTCCGTAAAATTCTCAATTTGTTAACTTTTAATGTTAGATCTCTTATTGAAAAGAGTAGAAGATTAGAATTATTAAATTTGCTGAGAAGTAGAAATATTGACATAGCTTTTATACAAGAAACACATCTTATGGAAAATCATAGGGTTTATTTTGAAAATTACACTTTTTTAAGGGACAGCAGTACACTTGGTGTTGGAATTGTTTTCCGTAGATCATACAAATATTCAATAATTAAAATTCCAAATTTAAACTTTCCAAACATGTTCATCAGTATTAATTTTGTAATCAATGGTATTGACAAAAAATTTCTATTCGGTTCAATTTATTTTCCTAGTAACTCTACATCTATCTATATATATAAAAGAGAGTGTCTGTTTGTGGGTTTGTTTGTTCCGTATAGGCGTCTAAACGGCTGGACCGATCATCTTGAAATTTTCACAGAATGTACATGTATGGGGGTGGTGAAAATACTTGAATTTTCGATATATCAAGTGGGCGTGGACCCGCCCACATGGGTCAAATTTTGATTTTGAGAAAAATTTTTAGCTAGAGTGCTGAAATTTTGTGTGTATGCATTTAGTGGCAGATCATATGAATTTTCCAAAAATGGGCGCAATCGGACCAATGGGCGTGGCACCGCCCATATAAGCCAAATTTTAAAATTGAAATATTTTCCGCAATTTATTAGCGAAAGTTCTGTAATTTTTTGTATATGTATCTGTTAGCAGTCTGCGCAGTTGGTCCAAAAATGGGCTGGATCGGACCAATGGGGGTGGCCCCGCCCATATAAGCCAAATTTTGAAATTGAGATATCTTGCACAATTTATTAGCGAGAGTGCTGTAATTTTGTGTACATATATCTGGTAACAATCTACGTGATTGGTCCAAAAATGGGCGGGATCGGACTAATGGGCGTGACCCAGCCCATATATGCCAAATATTATAATTGTGATATCTTGAACAATTTGTTAGCGAGAGTGCTGCAATTTAGTGCATATGTATCTGGTGGCAGTCTCCGTTATTGGTCCAAAAATGGGCGGGATCGGACCTATGGGCGTGGCCCCGCCTATATAAGCCAAATTTTGAAATTGAGATATGTTGGACAATTTATTATCGAGAGTGCTGTAATTTTGTGTATATGTATCTGGTGATAGTCTACATGATTAGTCAAAAAATGGGCGTGACACGGCCCATATAAGCCAAATTGAAATATTTCACACAATTTATTGTCGAGAGTTGTGTAATTTTGTGTTTATGTATCTGGTGGCATTCCACGTTATTGGTCCAAAAATTTATGGGATCGGACCAGTGGGCGTCGCCCCGCCCATATAAGCCAAATATTTGAAATTGAGATATCTTGCACAATTTATTAGCAAGAGTGCTTTAATTTTGCGATGTATCTGGTAGAAGTCTACGTGATTGGTCCAAAAATTGACGGTATCGGACCAATGGGTGTGGCCCCGCCCATATAAGCCATATTTTTAAATTGAGATATCGGACACGATTTCTTAGCGAGAGTGCTGAAAATATGCGTATATGTATCTGGTAGTAGTCGACGTGACTGGTCCAAAAATGAGCGGGATCGGACCAATGGGCGTAGCCCCGCCCAAATGGACAACATTTTGAAATTGAGATATCTTGCACAATTTGTGAACGAGAGTGCTGTAATTCTGTGTATATGTATCTGGTGGCAGTCTACGTGATTGGTACAAAAATGGGTGGGCCCCGCCAATATTAGAAACATTTTGAAATTGAAATATCTTGCACAATTTTTTAGCGAGAGTGCTGTTGTTTTATGTGAATGTATTTGGTGGCAATATTCCTGATTGGTTCAAAACAAATGGGATCACAAATCTAAATCTGGGGCAACGAAGTGGACCGGGTCCAGCTAATATAATATAATTCATAATGGACTTTCAAGTGTATGTGATTTTTTCGATACGATGGAGATGAAAATGCCATCGAATACGATGGCATTTTCATTGGAGGAGATCTTAGTGCCAGGCATGTTTAATGGAAACATAATTTTCAACTGGTTACAATGTTTTTCACTAAATCTTTTCCGAATTACAAATTTAACTCCCATTTCCTTATAATACGTCTTATTTAGATAATTTTCTTGTAAGCACAAATGTAATAAATACTAATAATGTAAAAAATGTAATAAATAAATAGGAATTGGATTGATTTTAAATCTGATTTCCGAAATAATTTGGCCAGTATCTTTCCCAATCATAACTCGAACATATCTAATACAGAAATAGACTCTCATTAGAGTGATCAAAACCGGTTTAAAATAAACCGGCCCACCGGTTTTTTGCTTCCACCGTCCCCGGTTTTTCTCAAAATCATGAATTTCGAACAACCGGTGCAACCGGTTTTTTTCGTTTGTTTCCACCGGTTTTCCGGTTTTTTATTATCACTAAAATATTAAAAATTATTTACAACTTTATATACAAAATATCACAAATTAAGATAATAACATGAAAGATCTCCTTATATGGCCTAAAAAGACTCAGCAACTTTGCTAGAATCCGAAGCCATTCACCAATTTCTATACAAATTACAAAAATTTAAAGAAAATAAATGATTCATACGCGCAGAAGTTATGTGAAAAGTAAAGGCATTCTCCCACTTCCAAACCGAAACAAAAACAAGTAAGAACATTTCAATTGGGTAAACCAAAAATATTATACCGAATTTAATAAGATTAATATATTTGCATTCTATAATTTCTGAGGAATAGATTAATATCAGCATTTTCGCGAAAAATATCCCTCGACGAATAAATTTTGTACAAAAAAAATAGTTCGGAATTATTTTACTATATAATGCTATTATCTCGCGAATGAACAGTTCTAGGGAAAAGTAGTCAAGGGATGTTTGGAAGATAAGCGAAAAGCCTACAACTCTTTCTTTAACAAACAAAATGTATAGTGATTTGGTTAGGATTTACAGTGTGTTAAAACTTTTGTATGCTTTCCTTTTATATGAGGCATATTTTGATTTGACACATTGTAAATCCCTACCACGTTATTATAATTTTTTTTTGTTAAAGACAGACTTGTAGTCGTTCTTAATATCTCCCAAACTTTCTTTGACCACTTTTACCTAGGACTGAAGGTTCGCGTAATAATAGCATTATATAGTTAATTAATTCGGAACTTAAATGTTTTTTGTTCGAAATGTATTCGTCGCGGGATGTTTATGGGGGAGATGCTAGTACCAATCTATCCCTCAGAAATCATAGAATGTAAATATATTAATTTTAATAAATTCGCAATAATATTTTTGTAAAAATTTAGCGGTGTAAGTCGAATTTTTCGATTACAAAAATTTCGCTATAGAATAATATAGCAAATATCGCGGACATTACAAAGCGTCTTACAAATGTTCATATTTTTGGGAAATTATGTTATAGTTTTAAATTTAATTAAGATTCAATGTAATTAAGTTCGGTTTTTTGGTTAAAAATTGTTTTTATCGCGATAACTCGCGAAAGGAAGCATGTCAGATTTTGATTTCTTCTTATCTGAGTAGAGGGGATGATTCTGTACAAAACCTCATTACCCGTTTTTAGCCACAATCCAGGCCAACTTTCGTTTGCTTGAGGTACGCTGTGAACATTCAAATATCAAAACTCCTATGTGTAATTTTTTTGTTTTACAAATATTTAAAATGCTCCAAACAAAACATCCTATGTGTCGATTTTTATGAAAACCATTTACCACGTCATGGGCTTTTCACATATACGATTTTTGTTATGATATATTGGTGGTAAATAATTAAAAGAAAAATCCAAAAATCTGAGATATTAAAAATATCGCGATTTTACGAAATAGCAACGTTTTTTGTCTCTCCTGAAAACTAGTAAAAAACACATAGGAGTTTTCGTCGGCGCACCGACGATATTTATATACTCGTATATACCCATCTGCACTAAAGTGTGTATATAAAATATATATGTATAAAGATTTAGTACCTCTATTAAATATTCTATTTAATACCCCGAAATATTAATATTTTCTTGACTGAACTACATAAGGGGAATTTCATGTCAAGTTAGTTAATTTTTAAAAGAGATGTCTTCTGTCGGGATGAAAATTGCACCAAGTAGCCCTATCAGATAGTAGTTATGAGACACAATTCCAACGAGATCGGTTAAGGACTTTCCGAGTTGGAGGGTGTCAAATATTGACATTTTTGTCAAACGGTTGTTTTTCCCATCTGAAATGCTAAAATGTTTGGTTGAACGTTAATTTTTTTTTCAGAGGTTTATATTTATTTTGATAGATCAACAGGTCCCATCCCATTAATAGGTCACAAAGCTTTTAAAGGAAATTATCTATGCTTTCTTTTGAGCAAAAAAATCAAAAATTTAAACATAGGTTTTTACCAAAATTTCAAAAAGGTTTAATTTTGCAAAAAAGTAATGAAAATATATTTGCTAATTTTTTTAAAAGGTTGAAGAAAAGACTGTCGATAAGACTTTTGGAAAATGTTTCTAAATACAATAGCTAATTAGTTATAAGTATGAGATAAAAGGACCGTTTGACTCAAATGACAATGTTCATCACAATCCAACTCATAACTACTATCCAACAGGACTAAATTTTGTGCAAGATTCCTGATCAGAAGACATCGCTTTTAAAAATTTAATATTAAAAATCGCCTTTTTATTAAAAAGGAAAATGTTTTTCAAACGGCAATTTTCATACTGTTTTGTTATGCAGAAAAAAACCGGTTCAACCGGTTTCCCCGGTTTTCTTCGAAGAAAAAAACCGTCCACCGGTTTTTTATAACTTAAATAAACCATCCACCGGTTTTTTATTTTTTCAAAAAAACCGGTTTTTTGATCACTCTAACTCTCATGTTAGTAAATTCTCTGATCTACTAAATGATACTTGTGTTGACCATTCACAACAGTTGATCCGGAAAGATAGGAAAATTATTATTACTGATCATATTAAGGAATTAAGAGCGATATACCACAGAACTTTAAATAGACATAATCAGGATTATATTTTACTTTCAAAGCAAATTCAATTATTAAATATAATAATAAAAGAAAAGGTAGAACAGGAACAACGTATATTCTTTAGTAGGAAGATGAGTTTCCCTTTGTTCATCACCTATATGGTGATGAACAAACATCTATTTAACACTATAATTACAACCAGTAAATTCCCTTCTGCTTGGGAAATTGCAAGAGTGACACCGCTACAGAAGAAAAATACATCTAGGTTGGAACCTTCTGATTATCGCCCGATTTCGATACTACCGGCGTTATCTAAAGCCTTTGAGTACTTACTCAAGAACCAAATATGCGAGCACTTGGACAGCTTCTCTTTAATTGACCTTTGATGTTCAGGTTAACGGATAATATTAGACGCGCAGTTGATAGGGGACAGCCGGCGATACTCGCAGTAACAGACCTGAGCAAGACGTTTGATTCAATTGATCATAACATTCTACGTAATAAACTTTTTTCTCAATTTTATTTTTCAAATGCATCTTGTACCCTAATCTCATCTTTCCTGGCTGAGCGCTCTCAATTTGTGTCTAATAAAGGGCGTAGTTCCAATTTAAGTGATCTTTGTTCTGGAGTTCCTCAGGGATCAATATTAGGACCTACATTATTCATGCTTTACATTAATGATCTCAGGTTATCCGTTGTTAGTTCTGAACTCTCTATTTAAACAGATGACATTCAATTATTCTGTTCGTTGGATTCAAATTCCCTTGATCAATGTGTAAGACTTTTAGATGGAGATATAGGACGTATTTGTTCTTGGGCAACAATAAATAATTTAAGAATTAATATCGAAAAGGCAAAATGTGTAATATTCCGTAGAGGGCAAAGTTCCATTGTAGATCACGACATAACTGTGCAGAGTAGTGTTATTATTATTTTTCAAATGCATCTTGTACCCTAATCTCATCTTTCCTGGCTGAGCGCTCTCAATTTGTGTCTAATAAAGGGCGTAGTTCCAATTTAAGTGATCTTTGTTCTGGAGTTCCTCAGGGATCAATATTAGGACCTACATTATTCATGCTTTACATAAATGATCTCAGGTTATCCGTTGTTAGTTCTGAACTCTATTTAAACAGATGACATTCAATTATTCTGTTCGTTGGATTCAAATTCCCTTGATCAATGTGTAAGACTTTTAGATGGAGATATAGGACGTATTTGTTCTTGGGCAACAATAAATAATTTAAGAATTAATATCGAAAAGACAAAATGTGTAATATTCCGTAGAGGGCAAAGTTCCATTGTAGATCACGACATAACTGTGCAGAGTAGTGTTATTACTTCAAGGGATGTTCTAGCGTGCCTTGGTTTTAATGTTGACTGCTACCTTAAGTTTACCAACCATATTGCTCATACTTGCTCTAAAATAAATCTTATTCTCAGAAAACTGTACAGTCTGAATGTGATTTTACCTGTTCGAATAAAATATCTGTTGGCCCATTCGCTTCTAATGCCTAATATAATTTACGGTATAGAAGTTATTACTGGTACTAACAGATCTAACATACGTAGACTTTCGACTTCCTTCCATGGCATTTTAAGATATGTTTATGGATATCGTTGTAGAAGTAACTATGATCTCTTTAGTAAACAACTTTTGGGCTGTTCGTTTGAGCGCTTTCTCGATATGAGATGTCTAAGCTTTTTCTTTCGTGTCATTAAATCTGGCAGACCATCTTATCTTTTATCTGATTTTATCTTTTTAAATTCTAGTAGAAATTCTCAAATTCTTATTGAACACTTCAACCGAACGATTCATGAACAATCATTTGCAGTTCGTATTGCAAGACTATGGAACCGTCTTCCGGAAATTCTACTTCGTCTCTATTCTCAATTAGAGGAATAAATTCATGTTTGGAGTTCTCACTGACAATCTTTACATATGTATAAAAGCCTGATAAATTCCATGCGGTTTATGTTTAGAAAATGTGCGTTTTAAGGGTTTTAGTATAAAGTCTAGTTTACGAAATTTTTCTCAATGAATTGTATTTCTATCAATGTATAGTCCAAATATGGGCTTTAGTTGATAAATAAATGAAATAAGTAAAACAAAAAAAAATAAAGCCTGATCCAAATGCGCATAAGGAAATTTACAAAATTCTTGGTTATAAAAAAAATTCTTATATTTCAAAACTCGAAATTAATGGATGAACAATAAAAGATGACAATGTTTGTCTTGAAAATTTGCGAAATTTTTTTGTAACATTTTTAACAACAATACTACAATTTCGAATTTTCCACAAATTGAAAATGTTGTTTCCTCTTGTATTAATTCAATCGACATTCCAATACACTTTTTTAATTCCGAGTTTAATGCCACTAATACTCAAAACTGTTCTGATCTAGTTACAATTTCTGATGTCGTTAGAATAGCAAGCGAAATTAACAATAAAAAATCTTATGGTCTAGACAAAATTTCAAATTTAATTTTAAAAAACTTCCTATTAATGCTTACGAATTTCTTACCATAATTTTCAATAACTGTCTTTGCAACTGTTATTTTCCTAACCTCTGGAAAATTTCTAAAATTTTACCGATCCAAAAACGGGCAGGTTTAAATTCCATGAATAATTTAAGACAAATCTCGCTACTATCCAATCTAGGAAAAATATTCGAAAAAATTATCCGCGAAAAGATGGATATTGGGGTAAGTTTACCTTATATTCCTCCTGTACAATTTGGATTCAGAAAATGAAATTCCACTAATGATGCGTTGTTAAAATTTCACAATGATATAATATGCAACCTTCGCAAAATATTTTGTACATTTGCAATTTCTATAGATGTTGAAAAAGCTAGCGCCTCTCATGTACGTATACTTTTTACAATGATTAATATAGGATTTAGCCAATCTATTATTAAATTAATGCGAAATTGTTTCGACAATCGGCAATTTTGTGTACATTTTAAAAATAAATTATCCGATTTCTCTATTATAAGTCGTGGTGTTCCTCAAGGTTCCATTCTCGCCCCTCATCTTTATAATATTTTCATATATGATTTTCCCCACTTAGAAACAAATTCAACAGGTATTTTATAAGCGGATGATTCATTACTTTACGCACACGCTGAATCGCCGCAAAAGCATTAACGGCCTGTTTCTGTATTTCTAACCAAAGTCTCTGAGAACGAAAACCAGTCACTCACTTTCGTCAGGAATTTGGTTTCTCTAACGTTCTATTGTTCGTTCGCCTGGCCTTACGTCAATGACGTTAGCAATTTACCAATTGGAAAATAATGTAATTGCCAGAACAATAATTTCACAACTTCCGGTCTAAAAAAGCATACATTTTTGTATGGTCGACCTTAGCAAATACATATCTGTACTATTTACACTTGTTTAATTGTTTTTACCATAATTATATTAATATCTACTTATTTTTTTGCTTTTAATAATGTTTATTTTGTCATTGTTCCTATCAGTCGACAAATAAAATAATGTGACTCGATCTGACATTTGTGTTCGCCGAGATGACAGCAAAGAGAGATAGAGAAACCAAAATATGCACTGAAATGATTACGTTTTCGTACGAGTTCATTATCGTGCGACTTCTCGTCGTGATGGTAGTTAGTGAAACCCAAATCAGCTGTTTGTCGTCTGGCAGGCGAACGAAAGCAAATTTTTAAGTTACAGAAACAGGCTGTTAATGAAAGTTAAAGCTAAATGCTAAATGCTTTCAAGTCTCAGGCTATCTGTTTAAGAAATGCTTCTGGAAAATGTAAGAAATTCGTTGTCCCGGAAAGTAAATCGCTAGTACTTCAATTAGACGGAACTGAAATTCCAACAAGAGATACCATTAAACACCTTGGAATTAATTTTGATAAATTGATGAAGTTCAATGGACATAATATTGTTACAAATAAAGCGTCTAAATTACTAGGATTGTTTTCCAGAATTCTATGGAACAAACATCTTCCTTCCAAAACTTCTTTACAAAACTAGCATTCGGCCAATCTTTACATACGCCTTTCCAATCTGGTTTCAAATTTCACCCACAAAACTTAAGGACATAGAAATTCTGGAAATGATATATTAACGCAACGGCTAACAACATAACGTATATTTATATAAAATAACGTACCGAAAAACGAAATCTAACGAATATTGACGTAACCGATATTGATTGAACGATCAGAGAACGAAAAAAACGCGATCTAACATTCATTAACGTAACGAGTATTAATTGAACGAGTCTAATAATTAATACGCAACGGATTGTGATTTTTATGCAACTCTATTTTTCAAAAGTTAAATTGTAATTGAACGATAAGGTAAACGCGATGGAAATTGAAAAGACAAAATAACGTATAACGGAATATAATTTTAGAAGAACGTAACGTAAACATTTTCAATATGCGGCGAATAGAATCAATGAAGGTGAACCAACTAAAATTATTGCTTAGTGCGCGTGAATTACCAATAAGTGGTAATAAGCCAGAATTGGTGAAACGTCTTATTGAAGCGACTAATAGCGAAGAAATAGACTTTGAAAGTGACATGATTCTGATGAAGAGTCCAAGGTACAGACTCAAATTGATCAGCTACGTAGTATGATGGAAAGTATGCTTTTAGTCATACAACAACAACAAATAGCGAACACAAATCGCCACGATGAGCGGAAAAATACACGGGTAAACGAAACACCAACAACGTCGCAAAAGATATTGGAAATCGTAATGTACACAGTGTCAAAGATATTGCCGATACTCTTCCTGAATACGATCCAACGAAAGATTCGGTATATAGTGTGGATCAGTTTATCGACAGGGTTGATAAGACTATGCGTGCGTATGAATGGGAAGATAAGTACGTGTTATTGGCGGTGTATAGCAAGCATGAAGGGCCTGCGAAATTGTGGCTCGATGCGTCGGCAGAATTTTTCATTACTTAGCATGAGTTGGCTGAGGCTTTAAGAGGTGAGTTTGGTACGAGACCGGACGAGGCTGACGTACACTTTAAAATGAAAAACGATACACGACGACATGGAGAATCTATCACCGAGTACTGTTTCCGAATGACAGCTTTGGGTAGACGTTATAGCTTGAGCGAATCGGCGATTATAAGATACACTCGCGAGGGTTTGAAACATGCTGATTTACAAATGGCAATCGCGGTACTTCGTTTCAAGACTATGAAGGAGATGCGTGAAATTCTAGAGGATCATTTGGTGAATATGACAAGTTGCTCTGTGATATATATTGACTTAGCATATTTTACATAATTACATCCTTTAATAACAACTATGTTATTTGTTTACATATCGATCTCAAGTACTCATAATACAACTATGTTAGTTATAAGCTCATATGAAATATATGAAATAAACTAGTCTCAAAATAACTCTCAATGCGTGCACCTCACTAAAACATAACAGTGGCGACTAGTATAAAAGTGTTTGACCGGTCGTTTGTAGTGTTAGCGTCTTAGCATAAAAACCAAAAAATTTAACAAAATGCCAGACGACGCGAGTTCAAGTGACAATTTTCAAGTGCTTTTACAGCAACAACAAAATTTTGCAAGGAATCTCCTTGAACAGCAGCAGAAATGGATGCAAACTATGATGGAAAATCTTTCATCACCAACCGGCAGCATTGGTCAGAAATTAGTTCCTGCATTTCATGCGTTCAACAAAGACAATCAAAATTGGGACTCATACTTGCAGCAGTTGAATCAACATTTTTCTGCTTATGGCGTTTCTCAAGCCGAGAAACAAAAATCATTCTTTTTGTCTTGGATTGGGACAGAATTATTCGAGTTTATTAAAAACTTATTTGGTACTTCCAACTTGGATGACAAAGACTTCAGTGCACTAACGGGAAAGTTAACGGAACATTTTAAAATTTCGCATCACATTACAGCAGCAAGATATGAATTCTTCAAATGTGAAATGAAGGTCAGTCAAACATACAAAGACTGGGTTGCAGATGTCCGTGGTCTAGCAAGAGAGAGTAAGTTCGTTTGCAACTCCGACTCTTGTTCTTTTAGTTATGCTGATGAGATGATCCGCGATCATATCATTGTACATACGCCTCATGATGCAGTTCGCGCAGCAGTCCTGCAGAAGCAGCAACCGACGTTGGCAGATGTTGTGTTGATAGCAGAATCCTACGAAGCGACGACTAAAACGGTAGCAGCGATGAAAGACAATAACAACGAAAATCATGTTAACGTCAATGTAGTGCAAAAACGAAACAGTTATAAAAAATTAAAAGAAAATAACTATCAAAATAAACTGAAATCATGTTCTGGTTGCTTCCATACTCATTCTAGAGAAAATTGTAAGTTTAGAAACGCGACTTGCAACAAATGTAACAAAAAGGGACACATATCACCAGTATGCATGTCTACTCGAAACAAAGACTGTGCAAAAAGAAAAGATGATAAATCTCACAAAAAAATAAAAAGTGTTGATACAATTTTTGGAATAACTGGCACAATTACCACCAATGTTTCCAAACAATACGTCGATTTAGAAATTTTCAATAAAATAATCAAGTTTCAAATAGACTCTGGCGCATCTGTTTCAATAATTAATTTAGCAACGTATAAATTATTGAATAAACCAATTTTAAAAGAAACTAAACGAATTTTATACGGTTTCGGGAGGAAAGTAATACCCATCCTGGGCGAATTACATACCAAAATAAAATGTGGAAAACGAGAAGAAGAAGCGACATTAATTGTTGTGAATGTTGAACATGGTGAAAATCTTTTCGGCATTGATTTGTTTAATAAATTCGGGTTTCAAATTCAACAAATAAATAATATCTCAGAAAGCTACAAAACAAAAATAAATGAATTATGTGATAAATATAAAACCGTGTTTGATTCAGCCATTGGTACTGTAACCAATTTTAAAGCCAATATTCGACTTAAGCCAGATGCAAAGCCACAATTTTTTCGAAGCAGACAAATTCCTTTTGCAGAAATGCCACAATTTAAAGAAGAGATTGAAAGACTCGTAGGCTTGAACATTATAAAGCCAATCAAATACAGCCAGTGGGCATCACCCATTGTAATCGCACAAAAACCAAATAACGCAATACGCATTTGTGGTGATTTTAAAGTAGCAGTAAATCAACAAATCGAGATTGAACAATATCCTTTACCAACCCGCGATAGCTTGCTCCATGCAATACGACACGGAAAATATTTTTCAACAATTGATTTGAAGGATGCATATCTTCAAATGGAATTGGATGACGAATCCAAAGAAATCCTGGTAATTAACACTCCAATGGGACTATTCCAATATCATAGGTTACCCTATGGTATCGCTAGCGCTCCAGCTATTTTCCAGAAATATATTGAACAACTTTTAGTGGGTATTGATGGATGTGCTAATTATATCGATATAATAATATCAGCTCCAACCTTAACTGAACATTTCGAACGTTTGGAAAACGTATTATCCATTCTACAGTCCAAAGGAATTAAGTGCAAGCTAGACAAATGTCAGTTTTTGCCCGACAAGATAACCTATCTTGGTCGTCAGATTAGTTCGAGAGGAATATTGCCAGATGAGTCAGGCGTAGCCGCAGTTAAAAATATTAAGCCGCCGACGAACATTAAAGATTTAGAGGTATTTATGGGTAAAGCAAATTATTATCATAATTTCGTGCCGAATTTCTCCACTATTGCCGCACCACTTAATGCTCTTCGCAGAAAGAACACAAAATTTGTTTGGGAATCTTCGCAGCAACTTGCTTTTGAAAAACTTAAGCACCATATAGCCAACGCAGCACAGTTGTCTCATTTTAAGATGACCTACCATTAATTTTAGCAACAGACGCCTCACCTTTCGGTATCGGTGCAGTTATCTCACATCTTCATCCTGATGGCAGCGAAACTCCTATTGCTTTTGCTTCAAAAACATTGGATCAACATCAAAGAAAGTATAGCCAGATCGAGAAAGAGGGATTAAGTATTGTATTTGGTGTCCAACACTTTCACCAATATCTCTTTGGTCGGAAATTTATTCTAATTACCGATCATAAGCCTCTGGTAAGCATATTTAACCCCAATAAGCATTTACCTACAATGACAGCACACAGATTGCAACGATGGGCTATCATTCTGATGGCATATACTTTTGAGATAAAGTATAGAAAGACAACTGAACATAGCAACGCCGACGCACTGTCACGCTTACCTTGTGAAGATGATGCACATTTTGATCAAGAAGAAGCATGCTACAACATCACATTCGACTATTTTCCTATCAATCCAAATAAAATTCGAAAATGTATTGAAAGTGATAAAGTATTAAAACTTGTACGCAATTATGTCCAAAATGGTTGGCCAGAAAAACTGAAGCAACAACATCTTCATTTAAAGAAATATTTCAACAGAAGACATTCATTAACTATTCACAATGATCTACTTTGTCTTCAGACCGATTTCGTTCGCATAGTAATTCCTGAAGCTTTAAAGGACAGCACCCTGAAACTTCTTCATGATGGACACTGGGGTGTAGTAAAGATGAAGCAGCTAGCCAGACAACATGTTTGGTGGTACAATATCGACAATGACATCACACAACTTGCATCAAAATGTTCTATTTGCAAAATAGAAAACCAATCTCCTGCAAAAGAATTTAAAAGTTGGCCTAAAGTTACCAAACCTTGGCAACGGATTCATATTGATTTTGCTGGGCCAATTTTCAACTCCATGTGGCTCATTTGCGTAGACGCTTATTCTCAATTTCCGTACGTGTCTCAGATGTCTACGACTACAACAAAAGATACGACATCAGCCTTATCAGCGATTTTTTCAATTGAAGGAATTCCAGACACACTAGTCAGCGACAATGGTCCTCAACTGACTTCTGATGAATTCAAACATTTTTGTTCCAACCTGGGTATACAACATATTACAACCGCACCATTTCATCCAGCCTCAAATGGGTTAGCAGAACGTTTTGTTCGAAGTTTCAAATCAGCTGTAAGAAAGAACTTAGATGACAACTTGTCCTTAAGGGATGCCGTACATAAATATCTATCTACATATAGGTTTATGCCTAATGAAACGGGCAAATCTCCAGCCGAAATTATTCGTGGTAGACCTGATAAAACGATTTGGTCTCAACTCTTGACATATAAGGAGTCTCCAGAATCAAGCGAATTTAAGACTTCAAAATACGAAATTAATCAACCTGTATTTATTCGATTCTACGGAAGAGGAAGAAAATGGATTCCAGGGACAATCAAGAAACAACTTGGTAAAATGGTATTCGTCGTGGATACAAACATTGGTGAATGCAGACGTCACGTTAATCAAATCAAACTAAGAAACTCAACAGTTTCTCACCATGAATTACAAAATAACTTCAATCAAGATTATTCATTCCTACCAACAACAAACCAGCAGCCTGTTGTAAATCCGTCACAGCCAGAAATCGTTGATATACCAGCACAAGCCGAACAACCAACAGAAGAACCAGTGATGGAAACTCCAACAACAAGTCATTCTACTGATAGAAATCTTGAGGGTCCTAGGCGAAGCACGAGAAGAAGGAAGGAAGTATCTCGATACTCACCTGAGATTTTTCGTAAATAATAATTACATTTTAAGTTTAACTTTAATCTAATGTTAAAAATAATTATAATGTAATTTAATAGCTCCTTCTAACTTTGAATTTTTAGGGGGGAGTAATGATATATATTGACTTAGCATATTTTACATAATTACATCCTTTAATAACAACGATGTTATTTGTTTACATATCGATCTCAAGTACTCATAATTACAACTATGTTAGTTATAAGCTCATATGAAATATATGAAATAAACTAGTCTCAAAATAACTCTCAATGCGTGCACCTCACTAAAACATAACACTCTGCTAGTAGGAGAACGACATCAACAACGACAACGAAACGTACTTACAACGATAACGACAACAAAAATCTCAGACGATGATACACGCAGAACATCGACGCAACGACAACCTATTGTTTGTTTTAACTGCTCTGAAACGGGTCACATGTCAAGTGTATGTCCAAAACAACAACGACGAGCGCGATGTAAGGATTGTCAACGAGTTCATCCTAAAGGTTCACCCGAAAACTGCGGCAAGCAAAATCCACGGACTATAAACGGGGTGCAAAGAAATGTCGACTATAAAAGGGTTACGATCAACGGCGAAGAATTTTATGCTCTTATTGATACTGGTAGTCAATGTAGTATGATTCGTAAATCAAAAGCGACAAAAATATCCAACGAACGAGAACCTTGTTTCCTACGTATTAGCGGAGTTTGCGGGGCATACGTGTGCTTAACGAGATGTGTGAGGGATTCTAGTGTTAACTCGTGACATAGTAAATTGAACACTCCCACAGAAAAATCCCACTTCATTACTTTTCATGAATACGGTAACTCCTTTCAATAGCTTCTGACAACAGTGTTGCAAAAATCATTGCAATAATCTTGTCTGGTAGTTTTCTTTTTCTCTTCTGTACCTGCAATCATTCTTTCAATCAACCAGTCTTGTGGTGTTAAGTGCTATCAAGTACAGGTTATTGTTTTTTTTATTTTTACCAAATTAAAATTGCACACATTGAATTAAATGGTTAAACCGTTAAACCCATAAAAGTCATACAAGTGTATAAATATTAAATTTCATATAGCCAATCATAATATTTTGTGATTGGCTGCAAATACTAGCCCATATAACATCCACAAGACAAGGAAGATAGCAAATTCATATAGAATTGCTTGCTAAATCTATGCTAAATTAATGATACCAACTAATTTCAATAAAGAATTAAGAGGAACAGGAGTTAAGATCCAGAAGGCATCGCCAAACCTATAAATTGCTGACACCAAATTGCCAAATCTGTCATCCCAATATTTCTTTTACTAATAAAACCTGAGGACGGAGAATAGAAAACGAGAGTGCCAGTCCGACAGTTATCGTCACCTCATACGGATTTTTGGTTCTCCGACATCTTTGGGATTATACAATTATATTCCTCTCTTCTTGTTTATTTTTGTATGCCACATTAAAAAAAGCATCGAATTAACGTAAACATCTAAATCTAAGCCTTGATTTAAAACTGTAAAATTATAAAGTGGAAGTGGTAAAAGTGACGGAAATTGCAGCGAGAAAAGTAGAAGATAAAACACTTTAAAATAATACATATATACATGCGTGTGAAAATACAAAAGACTCCTTGGATCAAATTAAGCGCGTGCTTTTTATTGTAAGTTTCAATTCAGACTTAAGTGTGTTATACAAAAATAATAAGGAAGAACTTAAAAAAGGAATACAAAAGAGTAAACGTCAAAATAGGAACATAAACAAAGCTGCCATATCGAACCGCTTCGCATATTCCAACAAAAAGGTTTAAGTGTGTTTTAAAAACACACACATTTAAAACAGAAAACCAAATTATTTCATCCACAGTTGGTAGAAAGGTGCGCACTCTTCAACACAAGATATGGAAAGCTATACAAATGAAATGCAGTAAATGTCCAGCATAAAAAGGTAAAACAGAAAAAAAAAACTAAATGAATATTTCTAGAATACAATAATAACTCAAAATTAAAAAAAAAACCAACTCTCATAGTGATTAGAAATTACCGTTACACGGTATTGCTTTTTACGCCTTAATTCTTTTGTTGACTCCCTTTCTTCAAAATCATGCATAACTAATGATCATTTAAAACGTCATTACTCGCATCAGTTTCGATACCACTCGTTCCATTTTGTTTGCTCTCATACTTATTTTCTCATTCAAATCTTTCCCATTCTTTGCCTAATTATTTTATCAGTTATGTTTTAAGTATTTCTTTGTTATGAATAAACATTAAAATGAATTACTAAATAAATCTTTTCTTGAGGAATACGGCTAACATGCAATACGATCTAGACCACATATTCTCATTTAAATGAAGTGGCCGAGAGAAACCGTCGCGGTCACCTTAGGCGAATGGATGATTAAACATTTATAGAGTGACATTACATCAAGTCACACCAGCATTGGTTATTAAATATGGATTAGAGGTTTGTTACAACTGCTCTAACAGTGGCATATTTTTCCGTAAATGGCATGAACAATTTCGTTATGCTTACGCGTTTTCGAGAAGGTGGGTAAAAGAACCACGCCACAACCGACTGAGGTAATCGGTAACAGCATTCATGCCGAATTTAGCCTAACCTTCCGAATTTTTATTTTAAATTTATTTTTATAAGCAGCGCAAACATACATGGCGCCCAACGAAAGCTTTTGATAAGATTTTTGTCAAATTCACTTTATCAGACATACCTTAACGTATATCCATCTATTAATAATTAATCAATCATCCATTCGCATTTTCTGAAGTAGTGTACCATTTATGAGATAGTTACATGTAGCATTATGTACACACTTTGAGAAGTGGGAGGAGTTCTCTTACAATAACATCTCATTTTGATTGGCTGCACATGTGACGTGTGAGTCCAAATAATTTCGATAAAACTCGTATTTTTGCAGCACCAAGTTCCAGGACAGTTATATCAAAATCAGAGTAGGATGCAAGTATGCAATTAGTCCAGGCACTAGCAAAACTAGAGCTAATACCTGTAGCAGTCTACAGTCTCCTTCTCAAGGTCATTGAAAACTTTCAGTTTATAAAATATAAGTGAAGAACCCCTCAATGTAGATTTTTTTTCGTAAGAGATATTAATTTACATTTCAATAGTATGTGGTTAAACCTTACGAATTGAACGAATTAGGCAAGTATAACTTTTCAAAATAAGTTATTTGACAATTCGTTATGAATATGTGGTGATCGGAAGGCAATGTTTGCCAAATTTCCTCAATGCCAACTTAATTTCCTCAATTCCAACTTAATATTTAATTAAAGAAAAGTATTGTTCTCATATAAGCAGGAGACATATTTTTACCGTTCGCTTTATTTTTACATAAAATGATCTCTCGTAGTTGTTGTTGGGATGAATTTATTAGAAGTAATGAAACAAAATGAAATGTGTATGTACATAGAATTGCTAGAACAGAGTTGTTTATAAAGTTAGTTCTGACAGCTATATAAAACAGAGTTGTCATTAAAACATTAGGGATATTCACTACTCATAGCAATGTTAAAGTGCAATATAAATTGACTATCAACACCCATTCTCAATATTACAAATATTGTTTAAAACAAATTTATATAAACTAAAAAATTTCCGTATTACATTAAGGTTAATTACATAAGCCGATCAATTCTCGAAATTTACATATTTTAACCTTCTGTAACGGCTTGGTCAGAATGTCCGCCAACATAGAATCAGTAGGACAATAATCATACAAAACGCTTTTCGATTTACATAAGTCGCGAACAAAATAATACTTTACATCTATAATTATCTAAACAAGGTTCGGCCTTTCCCCTTCTGAATCCAGAATCAATAAGGATCTTGTTAATTCTAAGATTCCAACATCGTGCAGACTGTTTAAGTCCATATAGACTACGATTTAATTTATAAACAAGATTCTCCTTGCCGGACACAATAAATCCTTCGGGTTGCTTTAAATATATATCGGTATCCAACTCACCATACAGGAACGCCGTTTTGACATCAACGTGACGAACTTTCAATTTCTTGTAACTTGCGATAGCCAATAAACTTCGAAAAGTAGTCTGCTTTACAATAGGTGCAAAAATTTCATCATAGTTTTCCCCATACTTCTGTGAAAATCCTCTTGCGACCAATCTAGCTCTGTATTCCTTTTCACCATCAAATTTCTGTTTAACTTTGAAAACCCATTTGCAGCCAACCAATGTACCACCACGCGGCAATTCCACCAAGTCCCATGTTTTATTTTCTTGCAGTGCCTTCATTTCTTCTTCCATCGCTTCCAGACATTTCTTTCCGTCCGATCTAGACATAGCCTCTCCATAATTTATTGGATCATCTTCCACATAAACGTTGTACCCATACTTCTTAGGTGGTACACCCTTGTTAGGTCTTGAAGAAGTTCGAGGAGTGTCATCAGGATTAATTGGTACGCCATTATCCAAAGTTTCCTCATCAGATGACGATGAAAATTCCTCAACAGATTGAAACCCGCAAAACTCTTCTGTGCTTATTAAGTCACCATCATCATCTTCTTCTTCATCTACTGGAGGCGAAACATTGTTAGAATTAGTACTTAAAACATAAACATTTACCATATTTTCGTCCGAGTTATTATCATTCTCCGAAACATCAACAGCAAGAAAATCGTTTGACTCCAAAAACTTCACATTACGGCTAATCACGATTTTATTGGTTTCAGTGTTCAGCAAACGACACGCTTTAGACTCCTCAGAATACCCAACCAGATTGCATTTGACTGCCACATTGTCCAACTTTCTACGTTTCTGTTATCGTATTCGCATCGTACAACATGCACCTGGCCATCTCCATCAAACTCCGATTCTTCCTCTCTGCGACTCCATTCTGCTCAGGAGTATAAGGGGCAGTAAGCTGGTGAATAATACCCTTATCCTTGAAATATTTTTGCAATCTTTTATTTAAAAATTCTCCACCACGATCTGTTCTGAGTATTTTTAGTCTTTTTCCGAACTGGTTCTCCGATTGTTCAACAAATTCCTTTATTTTGTTGAAAGCTAAGTCCTTCGATGCGATGAAAAATATTGTGCAATAACGACTGTGATCATCGATCAGAGTCAAAAAATAACGGTTCCCACCAGGGGTAGTATTTTGCATGGGACAACACAAGTCGCAATGCACCAAATCTAAAATTTGATCGGTTCTTGATTCCGATGCCTTTGGAAATGGTATTCGTGTAAGCTTAGCCTTCAAACATACTTCACAATCAAACGCACAAGAACATCTCTTTATGTTCACACCTTGAATCAGTTCCTTAGTAACCGTTGAGTTAATTGCTTGATGACTTCTGTGACCAAATCGACGATGCCAAAGATGAATACAATCGCTCTTACAATTCGATATCATATTTGCCCTGCAACATTGATTCAGCACAAACAAATTGTTTATCAATGACGCCGTCGCATGAACATGTCAATCTAGTGAAATTGAGCAACCATTTTGATTAAACAAAACATGAAAACCATCAGCAGTTAATTTGCGAACAGATAGCAAACTTCCGTCTAACTCTGGAATAAACAGCACATTCCGAACACGAATTTCTTTGCCTTCACAAAATATTTTGCAGTCACCACAGCCACTTGCCTTCAACACTGTACCATCAGCCAAATATACCATTTCATTTATTTGCTTGTTAATGTTTGCAAAAAAATTCTTCCTTGCAACACATGTGACAAGTTGCAGCAGAATCAATGAACCAGTCGCCATTTGCTTTTACATTTGTGACACTAAAGCAAACATGCAAGTTGCCATCTTTAACAATATTGGCGCGATTGTCATTAGGCTTTTGTTGTTTTTGGTAATTCTGATTTGTACAGTTTCTTTTAATATGCCCTGGCTTTCCGCATGAAAAACATTTTGGCACAAACTTTTTCTTTTGAACCTTAAAAACGGCCTCAGTTTCGTTTTCACACACAGACTTCCTCTTGAATTCCTGTAGCAACTTTTCTTTTACCAAATCAAGGGTAAGATCGGCCTCCGAACGCATTTCCAATGACGAAATGAGGGGGTTATATTCCACCGGCAAAGTCCCCAGCAAAAATGCAACAGCTTTGTGTTCTTCCACCTCCTCGCCCAAATCACGCAAACGGTCCACAATTGATAGAAATTCATGAATGTGGTCTTCCATAGTTTGACCACTAACCAGCCTCTTCGACGACATTTGGCGAAGAAGACTCACTTTGTTGGTTATGTTTGACTTCTCGTGATATTTCTTCAAGGCATCCCAAAAAGCTTTCGCCGTCTTCAGTTGCTTTATGAGTACTTTCTGTGATTCCTCCACAGCCAACCCAATAGCAGCTCTTGCCTTCCCATCACGAGTCAACTTTGCATCTTGCACCGCAGGCACATCACCAACAACAACATCCCACAATTCCATCTCCAGCAGCAGCAATTCCATATTAAATTTCCAAACATGGTTATTACTATTTGACAATTTAGGAAATAGTGTGTAAGATGTGTTCATCGCCATGATTCTATCAATTAAATATACTTCGAAAATAAAAAAACGATTTTAAAAACGCGAGTGTAGGCCCATAACCTGTTGTTGAGATGAATTTATTAGAAGTAATGAAACAAAATGAAATGTGTATGTACATAGAATTGCTAGAACAGAGTTGTTTATAAAGTTAGTTCTGACAGCTATATAAAACAGAGTTGTCATTAAAACATTAGGGATATTCACTACTCATAGCAATGTTAAAGTGCAATATAAATTGACTATCAACAGTAGTAACTCTCGATCGTCCGACAGTAATATATTAAATACATCTAGAGGTAGAGGCAGACCAATCTTAACTACAAGTCAGTCATTAGAATGTTTGAGCCCTAACTCTTCCCGACCAAAAGTTGTCCATTCACCACCACCAAGGAGAGAGGACATTGTACTTGTGCAACAAGCAGCCTCAAATTTAATCGATACGCCATCGCAAAGTTGCGGTGACATTACAGCCGAGAATCCAGTAGTTGATAGAGAGACGAATAATAGCCAAGATATATCGTTGTTAAATTTAAATAGTAATAATAACTCAAAAAGGATGCAACCTTCGACGTCAGGATACCAGAGTTCTGGGGACATTTCAATTCAAACCCTAATGGAGGAATTGCAACGAACTATTAGATCCACTCAGAACGAAATGGGAACTGAATTGGCAGCTATAAAACAAACAATATCAAACACATCCGACCAACGAAGCCCACAAACTGTAGGTTCACCATTACTAGATCAACTTTCAATGCAATCTCAAATCCCAGCATATTCCGGAACCAAAATAGATTTGCAAAAGTCGAAGATAAATTTCAACGGCTCTGGCAGTGTGTCAGACTTCATATTCAAATTAAACACATTATGTAAAAGAACAAATTGTGGTGAAGAATATCTTAGGGACAATTTTCATATATTTCTAAGCGGCAAGGCCGAATCATGGTATTGGCTTTTTATCAAGCAGAACGAAAACGCCTCTTTCCCTTTACTTAAATTTTCTATTACGAAAGAGTTCGGTAATTTGGAAACCGACCACGATGTATTATTGCGTATCTCAACTCGAAAACAGCAGAGTAGGAAAGCTATGAGGATTTTCATGCCAGTGTTGTAGCCATGAATTCTCGCATGAAGACACCTATAGGAGAACAGACATTGATAGATATTTTGAAGCAAAATGTACACAATAACTTAAAAGTCATGTTATTCAATGCGTCTCCGAAAACTCTTCACGATTTACGTGACTTGGCAAGAGATGCAGAGAAAATTTTGCGAGAAAACAAAGTAACCATGCCTATTACAAATACGAACCGCCAAATAAATGAGATTGAAACAGCTGATAATGAAGAGATATCTAGTGATACAGAGATCGATCCCCAAATAGATGCCATTCAAATATCCAGATGTTTTGCTTAACCCGATTATTCTAAAATACAATGCTGGAATTGTCAAGCTTTTGGACATTCCTACATATACTGTCCTAACGACGTAAGAAATTTATTTTGTTTTAAATGTGGTCAACGTGGTGTAAACACTATTAGATGCACTAATTCTCATTCGGGAAACTGGAAGAGGAGCGAGATGGCTACCGGGGACACTCGTTCAAAAGGTCCAACCCCGAGTTCAACATAGACTATTCGAAAAGTCCTCCACAGGAAGCCTGTATCTTCACAGCATATAACCAATTCAATACGTCTGAAGGAAAACAAGTCCTTAGCAAAATACCCCAATAAAAAGATAACTTCTTGTAGGAATCGCTATAATAAACGGAAATTATATAGGAAACTTATATCATCCACAATAACTGACAAATTTGATGAAAGACCCTTTGCCAGCGTTATTTTACTAAATGAAACCACTTTTGGACTGTTGGACTCCGGAGCAAGCGTTTCAGTCTTAGGCAAAAACAGTAATGAGTTCACTGACCGACATCGCATTTCAATTAAAGCTTTCCGAAGTTTTGTATCCACAGCCGATGTTTCGAAACAGTGTGTAAATGGCTGTTGCGAATTACCCCTGACTTACAAGGGAGTAACAAAAAACTTGAATTTCTATATAGTTCCGTCATTATCCCAAACGCTGTACCTAGGACTAGACTTTTGGCGAGCCTTTGCAATAACACCCGATATAATACCTCCTATTGATTCAATTGAATCAGAACCATTGGAACAAAATGAATTGCATTTTCATGAATTATTTCCTGAAGAAAAACTGATGCTCGATTCGGTAGTACAAGATTTTCCTTGTTACGAAAAGTTAGGTCTCGGTTGCACCAACTTGTTGGAACATCATAAAGACACAGGGCATTCTGTGCCTATAAAATGTAAACACTACCCACTCTCACCACCTCGACAGGCCGAGATTTACAAAGAACTCGATCGTCTACTAGATATGGGTGTCATCGAAGAGTCTAACTCTCCATGGTGTTTCCCAGTCGTTAGCGTTAGGAAACCGGGTAAGATTCGTCTTTGTTTGGACTTAAGGAAGTTGAACGAAGTGACCAAAAAAGACTCTTACCCCCTCCCTCATATCAACGGATTATTAAGCCGATTGAAAGACACCTACTTTATAAGCGGTATCGACCTAAAAGACGCTTTTTTTCCAAATTCGTCTTACAGAGTCTTCCAAAGAACGAACAGCATTTGCGGTACCGGGTAGACCCCTCTACCAATATCGGGTGATGCCCTTCGGTGTCTGCAATGGTCCGCAAACAATGAGTCGTTTGATGGATAAAGTTATCCCGTCAATACTTAGGGAACATGTCTTTATATATTTGGACGACTTATTGGTTTGCAGTTCTAATTTTAAAGAGCATCTGGAGCTACTTAGGGAGGTAGGCAAATGTTTAAAAGCAGCAGGACTTACCATAAATGTCGGTAGGAGTAAGTTCTGCCAAAAAGAAATAAAATACTTAGGTTATCGCAATGGTTGCCTGAAAGTTGATCCGGACAAGGTTTCTGCGATAGTGGACTTCCCTATTCCAAAAACGTCCCGACAACTGCGCAGGTTTATTGGGATGGCAAATTGGTATAGGTCTTTTGTTAAGAATATCGCAAAACTGTCCGGACCACTAACCGATTGTTTAAGCAAGCAGAATAAACTGTTTTCAATTCCTCCTGCAGGCAAATAATCGTTTGAGAGCATTAAGGCTGCTCTTTCGTGTGCTCATGTCTTAGCTCAGCCAACTTTTTCCAAGGAATTTGTGGTACAGTGTGCTGCGTCACGAGTGGGTGTGGGCGGAGTTTTATACCAAATATATGACAACGGAAACGAGCGACCTATCTCATTCGTTTCACAAAAATTGAATCGCGCTCAACGCAATTATACTGTTGCCGAGCTTGAATGCTTTGCTGCCGTTTTTGCAGTCGGCAAGTTTAGACCGTACATAGAGGGACTTCCATTTAGGATAATAACAGACCACTCAAGTTTGAGCTGGTCAATGTCCCAAAAGGACTTGAGTGGAAGGCTTGCCCGTTGGAGCCTAAAGCTTCAGGGTTACGACTTCAAAATAGAGAGGCTCACTTAACGTTGTCCCGGATGCCCTATCGAGGTTCGATGTAGATGAGTTGAAGATAAATCATAGCTTCCCCGAAATACCATTAACATCAGCAGAATTAGAGTGCCCCGAATACAAGGATTTGGTTCGAACCGTTTCTGACAGCGGCATCAACCTTCCCGATCTGAATGTTTCAGACAATGTTTTTCTAAAAAGGGTTAAATTCCGTCAAGGTATCGATGGAGAGGAAGAAGGCCTTTGGAAAGTGTGGCTGCCAAAAGCGTTAATTTCAAAAGCAATAGAGCTAGCTCATGATGTCTGCTGTCATGGTGGCTACTTTAAGACCCTATCCCGATTAAGGGAAAAATACTTTTGGCCCTCTATGGCACGTGAGGTAAGACAATTTGTTGGCATGTGATGACTGTAAAGAGATTAAAGCTACTAACCAAATACAACGTCCGCCAATGGGGGAAGCATTTTTGACTTCGAGACCATTTCAGCGCCTCTATTGTGACTTCCTAGGCCCCTATCCGTCTTCTAAACGGAACAACACTCACTTGTTTATTTTGGTGGACCACTTTACAAAATTTGTATTTTTGAAGCCCCTAAAACCGCAACAACTGCAAGCGTTGTGGATTTTCTTCATAGTGATATATTTAACACATTTGGCGTCCCTCAGTATATCCACAGTGATAATGGGAAACAATTCGTCTCTAAAGAAATGCAAGACTTCCTATTCCAATATGGCATTACCCACATTAGAACCGGGCTTTACTCTCTTCAGGCAAACGCCTCTGAAAGAGTTAATCGTGAAATAATATCAAAAATCAGATACATTTTGAAAACAGAAACTGACCATCAAAATTGGGATCAGTGTATTACAAGAATACTAAGCGTTTTACGCAGTGATTACCACTCATCAATACAATGTACCCCATATTATGCTTTATTTAGCCAAAACATGGTTTTGCACGGTTCGTTATACCCATTGCTTGAGAAATTAGATATGCTGGAAGACGATACTATAGTTAAACATGCCGATAAATTAAATAGCCTAAAAGAAAAAATAACGCAGAATTTAGAGTTGGCTCACGAAAAGGCTACAAAAGCATATAACACCCGTACTAGACCGATCTCCTATAGAGTAGGGCAAGAGGTATTCCGAGAAAATCATGTCCAGAGCTGTTTTAAGGAAGCAATTAATTCCAAGTTTTCCCCAAAATATTTGAAGTGTAGGATTCGGGAGAAGATAGGAAATTCGCTCTACGCTATAGAGGATTTCCAAGGGAAATATATAGGAACAGTACACGCCTCTGATTTACGTCCCCAGATTTGAATACTTTGCCCGGCTTACCGTGTGTCGAGCCACACATTTAGATTCACCACCTTTAAGCATTACGAATCCTTTTTCCTGTTCTCACTTCAATTACAGATTTCGTAAGAAGCAGTTTTGTGAGGGATTCTAGTGTTAACTCGTGACATAGTAAATTGAACACTCCCACAGAAAAATCCCACTTCATTACTTTTCATGAATACGGTAACTCCTTTCAATAGCTTCTGACAACAGAGTTGCAAAAATCATTGCAATAATCTTGTCTGGTAGTTTTCTTCTTCTCTGCTGTACCTGCAATCATTCTATCAAGTACAGGCTATTATTTTTTTTTATTTTTACCGTATTAAAATTGCACACATTGAATTAAATGGTTAAACCGTTAAACCCATAAAAGTCATACAAGTGTATAAATATTAAATTTAATATAGCCAATCATAATATTGCTTTTTACGCCTTAATTCTTTTGTTGACTCCCTTTCTTCAAAATCATGCATAACTAATGATCATTTAAAACGTCATTACTCGATTCAGTTTCGATACCACTCGTTCCATTTTGTTTGCTCTCATACTTATTTTCTCATTCAAATCTTTCCCATTCTTTGCCTTATTATTTTATCAGTTATGTTTTAAGTATTTCTTTGTTATGAATAAACATTAAAATGAATTAGGTTAGGTTAGGTTGAAGAGAGGAGACGTTTAAACGTCTCATGTCCATGGACATACACTTAAGCCAGTGGTTCGGCCTGTTGTGCGCTCCTTATTTGTGATCTTTTTATACCTCACGAGTTACAGCAAATCGGTACTAGATACGAATTTATCTTCCAGTCAGTATCTTCCAGTCATATTCTCTGAGATGAGTCAAGTCTGGTAATATGTCGGACCCGAAATGTTGGGATCTTGCATGTGTGAAAGCCGGGCAGTGACACAGAAAATGTTCCATCGTTTCGATGTTTTCTCTGCATGCCCTGCATTCGTCGTTTCCTGCTAGTCCTATGCGATGAAGATGTGCTTGTAAGCTTAAGTGTCCCGTTAGAACACTCATCATCTTACTAATATCGATGTTGTTTAGTTTCAGAAGACTTCTTGTTTTCTTTTCATTTGAGTCACCCCACAGTATCTTTGCAGTTGCTCCTACTGTTGCGCTATTCCACACAGTTTTATGAGCCATCACTGCCCAGTGCTTCAACTCATTTTTCGTGGCTTCGAAAGGTTTCCAATTTTCCATGTTTATTACTCGAAGTTCTCTGCCCTTTGAAGCCAAGTTGAATGAATTATTAAATAAATCTTTTCTTGAGGAATACGGCTAACATGCAATACGATCTAGACCACATATTCTCATTTAAATGAAGTGACCGAGAGAAACCGTCGCGGTCACCTTAGGCGAATGGATGGTTAAACATTTATAGAGTGACATTACATCAAGTCACACCAGCATTGGTTATTAAATATGGATTAGAGGTTTGTTACAACTGCTCTAACAGTGGCATATTTTTCCGTAAATGGCATGAACAATTTCGTTATGCTTACGCGTTTTCGAGAAGGTGAGTAAAAGAACCACGCCACAACCGACTGAGCTAATCGGTAACAGCATTCATGCCAAATTTAGCCTAACCTTCCGAATTTTTATTTTAAATTTATTTTTATAAGCAGTGCGTAACAGATGATGAAGGTGAAATTAGATATCGACGATCATGAGCTTAATATTGATGTCTACGTTGCGGATGACGACATCTTTTCGTCAGATTTAATTATCGGAAACGACATTTTCGCGAATAACGATATACGCCTAATAGTTGACAATAACGAGCGACGATTTGAATTGGTAAGCGTGTCTACGACCAACATTAATGAACGAACACCTATCGATGATGAGGTACTAAAGGCAAATATGCATAAGCTAGCTTAAGCAACTGTGCGAACGCATGAAATCGTATGCGCCAAACTATAATGTACTTAAGTGAACTTTTCGTTAAGTTCTCTCAGCTCTCAGTTCCCATTTGCTTAAGCAGGGTGCGAAACTGAACGCACTTTCCGTATGGAATTGCTTATGCATATTATAGTTGGGCCTTAAGACAAAAATATCTGAATTACTCAACGAATATCGATACGTCTGCCGTAACGAACTTAACGAAATCGGTCTAACGAATGCTGTTCAAATGAAAATCAAAGCCATATCGACTCCCAGAACCGAAAAAACCTGCGGTGAGTAAAATGTTTAACGAGTTACTAACAAGCGATATTATACAAAAGTCAACATCTGAATATGCAAGTCCTATAGCACTCGTTAAAAAGAAAATGGCAACGACAGATTATGCGTGGATTATCGACGTTTAAATCAGCACATGGTCAAAGACATTTTTCCAACGCCTAACATAGAAGAACGACTTCAAGATATTAAACAATTTACATATTTCACGGTGTTAGACTTAAATAGCGGATACTACCAAATTCCAATTGAGGAAAATAGTAGACGATTTACGGCATTTGTAACGCCAGACGGACTTTATGAGTTCAAACGCATGCCGTTCTCAAGAACGCACCATCGGTTTTTCAACGACTGATGGCACTACTACTTGAGAAAACGCAGAATGGAGTTTTGTTTCATTACATGGATGACATTGTAGTTGGTAGCAACAACGTAGCGAAATGCTCCAGAAATTACGACGAGTTTTTACTGTTTTGCGCGAACTGAACCTCACGATTAACTTCAAAAAGTTTGAATTTATGAAACAGACTATTGAATTTGGATCATCAACTGCATCCAACGGGTATCAGTCCAGGTAAAATAAAGACAGCTGCAATCAAGGAATTTCCAACACCTACGAGCGTGACCGAAGTACGACAATTGGGTTTAAGTGGCTACTTTAGAAAATTCGTGCCCGGCTACGCAATAATCTCCGGGCCGTTACGACTTCTACTGAGAAAGGAAAGCAAATTCCAGTGGAACAACGAGCAAAAAGAAGCATTTCAAAAACTAAAGACGTGCCTTACGGCGAAACCGGTAATAGTGGGTTATCGAACTAACGCGGAACAGCAGATTCACATTGATGCCAGCGCAATCGGTCTAGCAGGGATGCTACTACAGAACGAGAAAATACGTGGAGACCAGTAGCATTCTACAGCCGATCAACAACCAACGCCGAAAGAAACTCTCATAGCTATGAATTGGAGGCGTTAGCTGTGGTAGAATCTTTAGAACGCTTCCGTTACTGCGTTTACGGCAAACCAGTTAAAATCGTCACAGATTGCAACGCTATCAGAACGACTATGCAAAAAAAAATTAATCCCGAGAATCGCAAGATGGTGACTGAGAATCCAAGATTTTGACGTTAAAATCGAACATCGATCAGGTCAGCGAATGCAACATGTGGATGCATTAAGCCGAGCACCGTATGAAGAGGCCCGATAATTAGATACAGCGTCATTACGAATGGCAAAAACGGTCATAAGCCAAGGCGAGTGGTTGTTTTCGATGCAACTACAGGACGAAAACATTTGCGCGATTGTCGACAAATTGAAAATACGAGACAAAACGATTTGTAACGAGTATGTAATCGATGACTGACGACTATTTCGGAAAGTCAAAGATAAACTTCTTTGGGTGGTTCCGAAAGCCTTGCGATGGCGCGTAGTAAAAGGACAACACGACGACGCGGGAAACGCTACAAACTCGGTGAATTGGTGTTAGTTGAGAATGAACCAACGGCGACGGGTTCAAGAAAGTTGGGTTTCAAGAAAGTTGGAGCCACTCTACAAAGGTCCATTCATCATTACACAAGTCCTGGAAAAGGATAGGTACGTCATCGAAGATTTGCCAGGATCATCTAGAAAACAACGTCATTATACATCAGTATATTCATCCGACAAAATTAAGCCGTGGTGTTCTCTGCCACAGATAGAAGATGATGACGACAGCGAGGACGAATCTGAACCGAACCTACTTCCAATCGAGGTCGATTGTGTCGACAGGGTGGCCGACTGTAAGGCTACGAATTTTTTGCAACATGGCAATCATGAATTGCCCACACAATGATGGACGAAGAAGACGGTTGAACAAGAGAGAGTCGTATAGTTGAAGTTGTAGCGAACGGACGTGTACGGATCATACTGATCATTTATTTAACTTTATTCTTTTTATGTGTTTTTACCAATTAAATGAACTAAATAAATATATAAGTTTTTATTGAAATCAGAAGTGAGGACGAAACGATTTATTCCTTATACAAGATTGGATCAACATATATGTATTTCACCTATTGGTTTTATTAATGAACCCGCGCCAAATTTTAATGTCAATGATTGTGTACGACATCCTTTTTATGACAGAGTTCTATCAGGAACTCATAGGGGGTAAATACAACTCAATTTATTTTATAAACACATCCTACTATAAAAAATTTTGTATTTTCAAATTATTTGTAATTTTCATTTAAAATCATTTCATTTAATTGTTTTTAGAATTAATTTAGTATTAAGTTAACCTTTAAGATTTTGATCTACATTTTTTTCCAGCTCCGGGAGCAAGGGCTGGCCCACACAGTCCATTTTTATACACAGTATTCAATCTATTCCATGATAAAGTAAGGTGCTTATAACTATCGGGTCTGTTCTGTAATCACGGTGATTTTAAAATCACCGGCGACTTGATATCACTTTTGGAGTTCGAAATCACCCGAACATATTTCGAACCATCATTTTTGGGAGGCTATGAATAATAAACCGGGCGATTTCGAACTCCCACAGTGATTGTAAGTCGCCGGTAATTTTCACCGTCACCATTTTCAAAGTCACCGTGATTTCAAATCACCTTGCTACGGAACAGACCCGTATTATGTTAATTAAGATAACACATTATAATCTTAAGTGATTTTCTAAATTATGCGAATGCGAAGATGGTTTTTGCAAATGCGAAAGCGAAATTAAAATGATGCGAATATTCGTTACCTCCCTGGTATATACTGATCTCCAAGTTGATTCGAAATAAACTATTTTATGTCCAACCTGGGATCAGGGATTTTCCGAGACGCGTCTTGCGACCTCTGAGATGTTTTATGCAGAAACTTGGCACACATTGTTAAGAGTGTAGCTGGATTAATACCCTACTCAGAGAGGAAACAAAACTGTAGTATAATTCTTTCTGATATTTAAAGTGCCGATTAAGAGCTAAAAACCTATATGAGATTCTGGCTAGGATACGTTCACACATTCAAATTTTCAGTTTGTGAACAGTACTGTCACGATCAAAAATATTTTCATACCAGGAGTTTGATAGACATTTAAGTAGACTGATCGTGAATATTAAACCATATTTTTATGATCGGTGTATGACCAAACAGACAAAGCTATTTGTGAACCAAAGATTTTAAATAATTATACATATCTTTTACTATAGCCATTTTTTGGGTCCTGTTTTTGATTCAATAACAAAAATAATTCTAAAGTTTCAATAGCACCAGAACTGGCTACGACCCAAAAATATAAATAACTATCTAAATCCCATCAACAATGTTATATTCTATAAATGTACAGTTATCCATCAAGTGTTTGCTAGACGAAAAACCAAAATCAAAGAACGCAACTTTCAAAATATTGGCGTACCTTTCGGCCAACTTTTAAGAAAATAGGCATTTGCGTAGTAATGGATTTCTGCTGGGGTGGGCTATAGCCCCAAGAAGAAATGTCTGTTTTTATGCTTTAAAATTATTCACGGATGATATTGTCAACGAAAAATCGAAATTAACAGCTATAACCGGTAGTTACCTCTTAACCCTAGTTTATTTATATATTGTTAATGGCACTAAGAATAAAAAATGTATGATTCTTCTCTTTAAAAAAAATAAGAATATCGCTAACAATTTTACTATTTTGTTTTCGATATTTTAAATGGTCAAATTTCAACAAGGATCTTGGTTCATTGTAGATCTTAGTCATGTTTTAATTCGACGCGCCATCGCATCGATTTCCTTCACAGCCAGAAAAATATTTCGAAAATTATTTAAAACGATTTTGTTTTTATTCGATCTTTTTTTGGATCCACATTTTATGCATTTCTATCAACCTTTTCTTTCTTTGATTGGCTTATTGTCATATGAGTTTTGAAGATATTTTTAGCACATTAGTTTCTACAATTGGCGATTCGTTGTCAATTTGCAGGTTACTTCTATATTCATCAATAAATTCAGAAGTTCGATTCAAAGCTTTACCAAATAATTTACTGCTTTCGTTAGTGAAAGACTTAAATCTGTTCTCAATATTAAAACGCTTTCGTATCATCAGGCAAATCTTCATAATGGCTTTTAACTAATGTTGAATTAACCGAAACAAATTTGGTAAGCGTTTTGTTGGCAGCTCTACTAAATATTTTCGTGTAACATGTTACTGTCAAACATGTTCAGTTTGGTATACGATTATTTAATTTTATTTCACTTTGAGGCGGCCAATTGGCGTAGATCATGCGATTTAACGCCTTTAGATTATTTGTTTGGGGCTACGTAAAGGCTCATGTCTACAGGGACAAGCCTGCAACGGTTGACGCACTGGAAGCCAATATTGAAGAATTTATTCGTGAGATACCGGCCGATATGTTGGAGAGAGTATGCCAAAATTGAACGTAAGTGTAACATTTACATGAAATCATCTAAACATTGAATTATAAAGACCGTTCTCGACTCAAACAAATATTTCATACTTTTTTCTAAATTTTATGCGTTTTTTTAAATCAAATCCGAAAGGTTTGGAAATATGTACGTACAGCATTGAAAAATGTTGATGCTGATTGTATGTTCAAATAGGCGTCGACAATTACCCAATTTTAATTATATATGCCTCGCAGTGAATTAAAACACATTACATTTGCACCATTAAAAGACTTCCAATTATTGGAACATTTCCCATCTTATTTTTTCCCAAAAAAAATAAGTTTATGTAAAGAATTGGCATATATACTTACAGAACAATCTACGAAACCAAAGAATCGTTCTTCTACTTCCAAATTGAGTGCAAACTTTTGAGTTTTTATATTCATTGCAGAATTTGCTAAAATGTATATTATTTCTGTTATTTCTAACTGTTAAATTGATATATGATTGGAATTGATAATATTAAAAAAATCCAGCTGAAATATCTGTGGGGTGGGCTAAAAAACTTCTGGGGTGGTATTAGACCACCTCAGCCACCCCCTTCCTACGCTTATGAAAATAGGTGCAGGCCTGTAGAATTCAAGCTGAAGCAAACGAATAGTAATTTTATGATCGGCCTGTAGTCAAAACGACAAAGTATTTGAGAACCAAAAACTGTTACAATTGGGTAAAATTTTTTGAAAAAAGCCTAAAAAAAACTTTTGTCGAATTTTGTGATGAAAATTGGTATGCGTGGTCCGGAGGGCAAATAAAAAATACAATTTGAGTAGTTTTGCAGAATTTTCATTTTCGCAGAAGTTATGACCTAAAATGTCCGCTCATGCCACATTTTTGTTTTTTAATTTTCTTGAGATCTACTGTACGGATTAAGCTGAATTTTTGCATATACATAAAGCGTAGATGCTACATATAACTAGTAATTTATATTTTGCAAAACGATTTCGGATGCTGCAAAAATTTGAAATTTTCACAGAGATTTGCATTTTTTGCAACTTTCTCTAGCTGCGTTTTGAAATATTTTGTATCTTAAATATTGCACATTTTGTTGTTATATATATTCAAGAATAAAATGTTTGTACTCTTGATACGGACATTTAGATTTCCGTGTTTTTCTAATAACACTTCATACCACATTTTACTTTATCGGCAGCATTATACGTAGTAAACGTCTATTATGATTGAATACATTTGTTAGATTTGATGTAAAAATGCACCCAAATTATAAGGACTAGCTTTAACAAAAACGGCCGTTAAAATTTCTAAAGAATGGACTTTAAATGACCGCTGGCTAAAATTTATCTTACTCAATATATATTAGACTCAATTTCAACTGAATTCGGTACGCTGAAGTCGAATCTCACCTCTATATTGCTAAAAAATTTCGCGTTCGGGAGTTATATAGATCCAGATTATAACTAAGAACATAGTTCATTAAAAAAGAAATAATTGTGGAACTTTAGTTCGGTAGGTTTAGTTTTATTTGGAAATATTATTTTTAGTAACAGTTACTAATATTTGGCTATTGATTCAAAAATATCTTGCAGTTAAGGGTATTTTTGGATAAAAAGCGTGATATTGACGAGTGTTTTTAATTGCTTTCACATCTTTATAGCGCAATTCCAAACTTCCTTTACATTTAATGTGAACATCCGTCGTCGAATAATCAAAATAAATTTTTACTGCGCCGCTGCAACTGCAAGATATGTTCTGAATTGACCCTTAACTGCAAGATATTTTTGAATCAATAGCCAAATATTAGTAACTGTTACTAAAAATAATATTTCCAAATAAAACTAAACCTACCGAACTAAAGTTCCACAATTATTTCTTTTTTAATGAACTATGTTCTTAGTTATAATCTGGATCTACATAACTCCCGAACGCGAAATTTTTTAGCAATATAGAGGTGAGATTCGACTTCAGCGTACCGAATTCAGTTGAAATTGAGTCTAATATATATTGAGTAAGATAAATTTTAGCCAGCGGTCATTTAAAGTCCATTCTTTAGAAATTTTAACGGCCGTTTTTGTTAAAGCTAGTCCTTATAATTTGGGTGAATTTTTACATCAAATCTAACAAATGTATTCAATCATAATAGACGTTTACTACGTATAATGCTGCCGATAAAGTAAAATGTGGTATGAAGTGTTATTAGAAAAACACGGAAATCTAAATGTCCGTATCAAGAGTACAAACTTTTTATTCTTGAATATATATAACAACAAATTGTGCAATATTTAAGATACAAAATATTTCAAAACGCAGCTAGAGAAAGTTGCAAAAAATGCAAATCTCTGTGAAAATTTCAAATTTTTGCAGCATCCGAAATCGTTTTGCAAAATATAAATTACTAGTTATATGTAGCATCTACGCTTTATGTATATGCAAAAATTCAGCGTAATCCGTACAGTAGATCTCAAGAAAATTAAAAAACAAAAATGTGGCATGAGCGGACATTTTAGGTCATAACTTCTGCGAAAATGAAAATTCTGCAAAACTACTCAAATTGTATTTTTTATTTGCCCTCCGGACCACGCATACCAATTTTCATCACAAAATTCGACAAAAGTTTTTTTTAGGCTTTTTTCAAAAAATTTTACCCAATTGCCTGAATTTTTGGTTTTGTGGAAAATTTAAAATTGCTATTCTTTCATATGTTGGCTTTTAATCCTACAGCAAATAAACATATACAACTAAATTGTACTAAGAAATATTACAAAGTTAGTTTTTGTGGTAGTCACAGCTAAAGACTTTCATACTAGAATTCTACAGTTTCATAGTTTCAAAATTGTACTGTTTTACTGTTGTCTTTTAACCGGAGTTTTTATTAGAATATCTTCAAGCTTACGAAGCTTGGATGATTGTGTTAAAAACAACCCGGGCAACGCCGGGAATTTAAATGCTATTACAACATAAAAATATACTACTAATTATTGCTGATTAATACAAATTGAAAAAGAAATGAGAATGCTAGAGTTTAATAATCGCGTTAGAATGCAGAAGCTAACTAACCCGATTACCTAATCAACCACCCATCCAGTTGAATATAATGCAGTTTGCAGTAGAGTTTTTGTTTAAATCAATAGTTGAGAATTCTAATTTACACAAATTCAACTTCAATCCACTTAAAATGATAGTTTTTCTTTCAAATATGCCTATTTGTTCTTGTATGAGGAAATTACAAGTCAGCAGTAAAGATAATACCTACTACCTATTTCAGCTTAATGGCAATTTACAGACGCAACCCACATTATCAGGTAAAAATTGTTGCAGAACCCAGAAGAAGGCAAATAAATACGAAGGTGAAATACGATTGTCATCACTTTGTCTATTATTTGCCCTTTGTTCCGAGCCCCTTTTCGAAATGCCTTAAATTATAATTGAAAAATTCTTACATTTGGACTTTTGTTCGGCAAGTACACTGCAATATCATTTTGTAGGGAAGATGATGTTTGTAGCAGGAACAGTAACAATTGTCGATCCACTATGTGCAAATCCCACCAGCCATCAGTTCCTGCAGCTATTCTTTGTCCTGCCAGTAGACAGCAAAACAGAGAACCACATTGGGTGCCGAAGTCATTGTTTAATCGCTGCAAAATTTGAACGTTCTCAGTTGAGAGGAGACAATTTGAAAAACCTAGGAATTGACTTAAACTGGCTTCTAAAATACTGTCCATTATAGGAAGATAATGCTTAGATTCTTTTTTGAGCCGCTCTGCAAAGGAAGGAAGTGCCATTTCATCCTGGCTTATAAATAAACCGAATGCACCAAAGACCATTTCTGGCAAGAGTTCTAGTACACAGCTGTCAATGCCTGTGGAACAAACAATCACAGTAATAGTGTTATTGAAGTCTTGCCATAAGTACGTCCAATTATTATCGGCATAAGTCTTGTGCAATGTAATCCCGAGAGATTTAAAGAACATGTGGAATCCATTTAATGAAGCCATTGTTGAGAACGGTAACTGTTGATTGAATATTTATTAGAAAATGATTTATTAGTATTCAATTAGTTACATTTTCGCAATCGCCCTTTTTACGGGTAAGAATGGGCAAACCACCATTTGCTGTTAAACATATGACATATATCGACATATTTTAGTATATTCCTTCAAAATGTAATTCAGTAATAGTTGAAAGCTTAGGGTTCTACTTAATGCAGGCGTCGATGTATGTCGTATGTCAAAAACAAGAGCGTTCACATTAGGGTATCTCTTAAATACCGGTGAATGCGTCCTACGTCTGTCAAAGTCGATTTCAAATGTATGAAAATGTACTACAGCTACCCAAATACGCACACGGATACGCCGGATAATTTAAAAAAATCCGAATTTGACAGTGCGCTTACAACTACAACGAAAGAAAACAAACACAAACAGATGACAAACAGCATTTCATTTTTATACCCTACACCACACTGTGGTACAGGGTATTATAAGTTTGTTTAAAAGCAGATGTTTGTAACACCTGAAAATAACACAGCTAGACCCACCTTAAAGTATACCGATCGACTCAGAATCACTAGCTGAGTCGATTTAACCATGACTGTCCGTCCGTCTGTCCATGTAAAGTCGGTTAAGATTTAGCTATAGCTCCCATATATATGTTTCGTCCGATTTGGCCATTTTGTTCTATAGAAGCTGTATTTTACATCCAATCGTTTTGAAATTTAGAATGGTAGAGTTTCTTGATCCATGAACCAACATTGCCGAATTTGAAGAAAATCGGTTAATATTTAGATATAGCTCCCACACATATCTTTCTTCCGATTTGACCCTTTAGTCCTATAGATGCTGTAGTTTACATCCAATCGTTTTGATATTTAGAATGGTCGAGTTTCTTGATCCATGGACTAACATTGACGAATTTGAAGAAAATCGGTTAAGATTTAGCTATAGCTCCCATATATATGTTTCATCCGATTTGGCTCTTTAATCCTGTAGAAGCTGTATTTTATATCCAATCGTTTTTATGCCCTAAACCACACTGTGGTACAGACACCAATTGTTCCAGATTAATACGACACTTTTATTATACCCTATACCACACTGTGGTACAGGGTATAAAGTATAAAATGTCCCAAAAGTAAATTTATGTAAACAATTTATACATGAATTACAAAATTTATATTTCAGAGTTATTCAATATTACGAGAGTGGTGTAGGGTATTATATAGTCGGCCCCGCCCGCTAGTAGCCTTTCCTTACTGGTTTATTTTGGAACAGTGCACGAAGTAGAAAAATATTAAATTTGCTGGAAATACTAAATAGAAACTGATAAGAATTTAATATTTTATTATTATAATTTATGTATATTATGTGTTTTTCAGATTAATAGCGAAGAATGATTGAAATGGCTGGGACACTGCCCACTTATGGAATACAAAGGAGCCTCTCCACAAATGCGTAAAAATCAAGAAGGGCACATGGCAGGCAATTTCTATGGAGTTGTCAACACCAAGTAAATTCCAAAACTTTAAAATATGTACCACCATTTTTTTCTTAATGTTTATTCATTCCTTGCGTGCTACTTGGACGCAAGGAATCCATTTTTAAGAACACATTTTGATTCCGGTCGTATCGAACCAAAAAAATCGTTAGTCCAGGTTTTTGTTCTTCTTACAATTGAGAATGCGACGAGAGCTTGTTCCGAACAGTTTTTATTTCCATAGCTTTACGATACTGCAACGCATTTGAATTCCATGTTCAACGAGGACATTTGCAAATATCAATTAAAACTGGCCAATAAACAATTCTCTACTTTGAAGCATGATTAAAAGATAGAATTTTATTTAATAGCGATACTGCCATGTGAAGTAAAACAGGATAGACCCAACATGGCAAGTGCCACCAGGGCAGCTTCGATAGATTTGGATGGCGTTTACAGGAGGAGAATTGCAGGCCTTTACATTTTGCACAACTAATTGAGTATAAGAAACATAATTTGACTTCGGAGGACAGAAACAACATCTTTAGATATTCCACGATTACTAATATTTTCGTATATCTCTAATGAAAAACAACATCTTGCATAACAAACAACTTAAAACATATATGTAACTACAATGCTGTGGAAATTTTGTAGTTAAAAAACGTTGTGTCATTTGGGTGTATACACAATAATACTTTTTTTTGCACGCTATCAAATTGCTTCAGTGCAGTCCGGTTTCTACAATCTTTCCGTACGAAACCATAGTTAGAAAGTTGAGATGGCGAAGAAAAATTAATTGCTCTGTCTGCAAAATCCTAAAATACGAATGCCTCCTGGTTTTGGAGTAAATTCCTATTCCCTCTTCTTTGTGGTCTGTCCAGAATATTTTCAAACATATAAATCATCCATAATATCGATATTGCTCTGAATTTGTTTGTTTACTGCGTGTTTGGGTACAGCACGCGTTAAAAATTATCCGTAGTGCGTTTTTTGACAGACGCTGATGCATTCACTGGTATTTAAGAGACACCCTAACACACATGATACAATAAAGGTAAGTACAGACGATTTGCAGATCGGACAACATTGCCAGAAAAATGCAACCCTGTGAATTTACAACCGTGTGAACATACAATTTTTGTTTTGCAACGTTAGCAGAAAAGTCATTGCGAGATAATTTGCTGATTGTTATGTGTTCGAAGTTTATGCATGTGATATTGGCAATCCTGCATATAAATATTTACAAAATATATTGTAAATATATGAAATTGTAATGTTTTCTTGCAATCGTCTGAACTGTCAATTCACCTTTGCCTAACAATCTGACATTGCCCGTATATTTGCAGCACTTTAACAGGGTTGATAACGTTTGCTGATCTGGCAATCGTCTATACTCAGCTTAAGTCTGGATTCACACATGCAATTTTTTTGTGCTGAATTGCAGTGTTTGTGGGAGAGGGACGCAGTCGGTGAGGGGGGAGAAAAAAATCTTCCGTACTCGCAATTTTTTTGCAATGCGTTTTGTGTTTTCTTTCGCTGTGAAGTGGTGATTTTTTTTTTTGACATTTCCGCATTCCTTTTTATTTAATATTCGTAGTTTTGTGCTCGGTTCAACATGAACGCAAATGCAACTTCAAAAGAGAATTGCAGACAAAAATTGCAGAAAAAAATTGCAAGTGTGAATCTAGACTTATAGAAGGAAAAATCACTTGCCCAACAACAAAACTGAGATATACACAAAACAATGTAAGTTGTTCCTTTAAGAAACTATGACATTTGAATAATTTCCTCGTTTTAATTTCGGAAGGGCAGAAGTTTGGAATATATTGCTGGATATATGATAAAGTGTCAATATCCGACATGGCACCCTGATGTTTTCGCTGGTGTAGTATTAAGTAACATTGATGATGGAGGGCATATACATACAATACTGCCCGGCCTAGCTTACCAACGATTTTAATTTTTAGGTTGCCTCTTTAGAGCTTGTCCTTACGTCCAATGGGTGGCGAGAGGCATAAGCTGAATGTAGCCAAACGTGTCACACATACTCGTATCACCCATATCAGTGAAAAGGTAGAACAGGAAAAAAAGAGCTGGGAATTCATAAAATGGAAGGACCGGCCTCTCGTGCAATGGAGTTAACTCAAAATGCCGACAAGATTCTTTACGGCAGACTGGGCCACCTGATGACTTAGAAGACTACTAGAGCTACTCATTATGTTAAAACCAATATTCAGGACGTATTTAGTTTCTAGTTAGGAAATACGTTTTTCATGTTTTATGATTAATAAAAGAAAATACATATGTATATGGACCATTTAATTAAAAAAAAGATGAACGAAGAATGTAAAAATAATTGACCATATTTTTTTTTTTTAATTTTATAACAAAGTTTGTCGTTGATGCAAATAATAAGTTGTTAGCGGCAACATTGTTCAAGCTACATCTGTTGAATTGTCCGTCATTTATTCATCAAAATGGGTGATGTCTTCGGATGTTGTCTTCCGCCTAGCTTAGTCGAGATTCACACAAGACAATTTTTTCCAAGCAAGTGTCAAAGTTTGTAGGAGAGAGAGGCAGGCGGAATGAGCTCTCTGCCTCTCTCCTACAAACTTTGACACTTGCTTGGAAAAAATTGCACGACTTACAATTTGTTGATGAGCAAAATTGAACAATTAAAATCGTCAACGTTGAGACGATTATAATCCATATGATGCTGTTGAAAATGTTGCTGTTTGATGTAGATTTGGGTCTTACCAACTTCTTTTGAGCTGAATAGGATGATATGGACATTTACATGGGGTTCCAACAGGACGGCGCCACCGCCACATAATTCATGCTACATGGAATAGTCATCTCACGAGGAGGTGATGTGAACTGGCCACCGAGATCGTGCGATGTGACCCAATTAGAATTTTTTGTGGAATTTTGTTAAGTGGCACATCTATGAGAATAATCTACAAACCATAGCATACAAATCCGGTCGCGGAAATATTGAAGGTTTGTCTTCGCGAGGGCCGAGCTGAAGGCCACCGGACGGGTCACAGGTTGCGGATAGTGAATAGTCTTTAGATATAAAGGTTAGATGCGAATAAGTGCTGTAGCTCAAATAAGCAGTCCCGGACAATCAGCGGTCGATAGCACCCTATGCTTCCTCGACATCAGGCAAAAGGTTTATACGAGGTAATTCCCTTTCACCATGGGCCTCCTCTATAGCTCCATATGCTAGATATACGCCCCTGTTCTGGTACTCACCTCACATTCATCTCAATTCTCACCTTTACTTTACGGGACAAATAGCGAGGTGTCTTGCAACTGCAGAGAATATTAGGTTAGGTTAAAGGACACGTAGTACACTACCAATTTGGCGTGCACCACTCCACTCGGAGACCTAAAGGTCCATTGTGTTAGTCCTGTAAATAATTGAAGATTTGGAGAAAACAGCAGAAAAAATTATAGATTGAAAAATGAGAGAGGGTGGAGGGGGAACCCAACAAGTGAGAAGAGTGGAAAATAGAAATGTTGAATTAAAAGAGGAGAGGGTAGAGAAGTTCCTGCAGTGGCCAATGCCGTTTAGGCAGATGGATGAGCGGTTGTCATCCCTAGCCACTTCAGGCAGCTAATATAATTGAGGATGCTGACGATGAAGAAAAGGACATTGGCAAAGAAGGTGTTCGATCGTTTCAAGCTCCTCTTCGTCCGTACAGAGACGTCAGTAGTCTTCTGTGTCCCCTTGCCACTTTGATGTAAACGCTCAAACGTTACAGTGGCCTGTGAAAACGCCCACTAACAGGCGTAAATCCCTCTTTGTGAGGTTCAGTAAGTCCCTTGTTCTCGTTTGTGACATAAGAGGCCAGATAGACCTAGCGATTTTACAGTCCGGTCTGGCTAACCAATTCTGGTTAACTTGATCCCTGTAGAAGCGCTCTATCATGTCGAAGAACTCACACAATGGTGGATACAGTGATGACACCGCACTGGTTGTTGTTGTAGCCACGGTTGCTCCTGCAAATATACTAAATTGATTAGAAAGGTTGTGGAAATTAGTTGTGGTGGCCCACATCTTCTGCCAAATCCTCTACATCTAGTTCTAGAAACCTGGCCGCACTTATGGGGTCAGTCCAAAGTAAACTCGGCTGTAGAGATGTTGGCTTTGCCGGACAGTTGAAGAGGTGGATCAGGATGGTGCAGTCGGCTTAACTCGTATAGGAGTAGGTTAGACGAATCCATTCCTATACGAGTTAAGCCGACTGCACCATCCTGATCCTAACTGCGCTAGGATAGTTCTCGTTTTCCTATATTAGGACTATATTAGTTCTGTAATTAAATGTTACACGTTGTACTAAATCCGCATGAACTTGCTTGATTCCTGCACGGTATGAGGACTCCACTGAGGGATCGGCAGAGTACTGACGAATTTGGTCCTCATATGACCAAATGAAGGTGTTGATAATTTGGGTGTTCCCTCCGATGGCATCCCAGGAGGAACTGTTTTGTGAGGAGTTCACAGTGCTCTTTCACTGGAATGATCTTCGCTTCCTCGTGAAGGTGGTCAATGGGTGTCATTTGAACGCATCCTGTGATGGTTCTTACGGCAGCGTTCTGGCATGCTTGCAGGTGCTCCCACTGTGTTCTGCTCACGTTAGGTGACCAAACTGGCGCTGCGTACTTCAACACCGACCGGCTAATTGCTTTGTACGTTGTTGACAAAGTTTCTTTGTTCATTCCCCAAGTGCTGCCGGCAAGCGACTTGAGGACTTTATTCCGGGAACGTACTTTGTTGCAAACGGTGGAAGTGTGCGCTGAGGACGAGAAGAGACTGTCCAGTGTAACACCGAGAATTTTCGGGTGGTTTGTGGTCGGAATTCTTACTCCATCGACCTCTATTGGCAGTTGAAGTGTAACTTCTCTCGTCCAAGTAGTGAAAACAGTGGCAGAGGATTTAGTTGGGGATAGTTTCAAGTTCCGAGATGTAAAAAATGCGGTACGATCTCTGAGATAATGATTGATTGACCGTGTCGAAGGCCTTTGACAGGTCAAGGGCCACAAGAACGACACGTTCGCAGGGTCTTTTCCCATTAAGACTGTGGCTGATACATGTTGTTATTGCGGTGGTGGTACTGTGCATCTTCAGGAAACCATGTTGATGTTCAGCGGCTGGCAGATTTCTGGTCAAGCTAGGTAGGAGGAGTGCTTCAAGTGTCTTTGCGACTGGTGATAATTCCATAATTGGAATTATCCATAATTGGGTTTTCTGTGAAGGTTATGGCAACCCTATTCTCCTTATTTGATGGATTCGAGAGGGATTAGACCGTATTCCACAGCTTATTTGCACCTGAACCAAGGTTGGAGCTGTTTAGATGATCCTGCCATTTGTTCCGCTTATATTCGTTAACCAACACCCTGATCTCCTGGTTTAACTGCGTTATCCTGGGATCTTCGGGGTTGGCCAGACGAATTGCGTCACGCTCATCTGCGAGTCCCACTGCTTCGGCCGGGAAGTTGGGCCTGATAACCGGGATGCGGCCGGCTGGTATGAAGCGAGCGGCTGCTCCTCTGACGATGCTACGGAATGCCTTCTCTGCGTTGCGAATATCGGAAGGCATTGGTAGGGTTCTAAATTTGCGATCAGTGAAGTCTCTGAATTGTGACCAATCTGCCTTCTTCTGGTTCACGTAAGTTCTTCTTTCAGAGATCACAAAATCATTCGGTCTGCTGAGTGTGGTGATTATGGGAAGGTGATCTGAGGCTAATGATATTACGACTCGCCAAGCCGTGTAGTTGATCAACCCTGCGCTGACGATGGTGATGTCGGGCGAGCTAGCGCAGTTTCCCGTAAACCGGGTGGGGGTATCTTCGTTTATTGTGCAGAACGTGGAGTTGTCGATTTGTTCCGCTAAGTCTGAGCCTCTGTAGTCGTTCGCGAGGTTCGAGTGCCATTGCTCATGATGAGCGTTAAAGTCTCCCATAATTATGCGGTTATCCCTGTTGAGCAGCGCTCTGATATCTGGGTGATAACCGGGTGGACAGACTGACACGGGCGAAATGTACACGTTGTACAGTTCGATAAGCGCATCTCCAGATCTGACAGCTATACCATGTAATTCAAGGTATGCGTCTTGTATGTTCTGATCTGGGCTCATCTCGCTGTATTGCACTGATCTATGTATTATAAACCCACCGTTACTCCTTGTGCGGTCCTTACGGATTATATTGTATCCATTACAATATTGAAGCTGGTGTTTAGTTTCGTCTCCTGGACTGCTGCGACCTCGATGTTGTTTCTGCCTCCATTCCATTCCACTCTCCGCCACGGGTTAGACCTGAACAGTCGTCTTTCTTGCGCATATGACACCATCGATTACAACCGTTGCATTTCACCGACGCCGAACGAATGATTCTCTGACATACAGAGCATGTATCGTCGAGTCGGTTCGGCTGCTTGGGTTGCCGATGTTGCCTGAGAGGTCGTACTTCAACACGCTGGTGTTGTTGCTGCTGAGGTATGATCTCTGGTGGCTGATGTTGTTGCCGACTACGCAAGCTATATGGATGGGATGGAAGGGGCTGATGTAGTGATGTTGCCAGCGGGGACTGCGGTATCATCGCGTCTTGTTGTTGAGAGCAGCAAGGCGCGATAAAGTCCTGGTTCCAGTCCGATCCTTTTGCTAAGGCCTGAACAATTGTTCTGCTTCCTTAAATGGCACCATCTCCCACATCCATGGCACCAGACTGATGCTGAGCGGATGGTTTTACTGCAGACAGAGCAGTTGTTATTGCTAGTCTGGTTAGTGGATGTCTGTTGATGTTCGCGCATTGGGGAGGGCCGTGGGGGAAGTTGTGGTGGTGTTGACTGTCGTTGTCGCAGATGTTGCTGTCGGGTGCGACGAGCTGAGGGTCGTGGAGGAGTTGTAGACGCTATGGAAGTCTTGTTGGCACAGCACGGGCCAACATAGCCTTCCCTTCCATCCCTAAGTTTGGACAGGCCAGAACAATTTTCCCTCACCCTGAAATGAAACCATCTATTGCATGATGTGCATCTTACAGATGCTGAGCGGATTTTCCCGTTGCATATTGCACAGGAATCTGGTCCTGGGTTGAGCTCGATGCCGGCACGGACCAGTAAAAGACGGAGCAGCAAGGCCGGCAGTTGCTGCTCCGAGATCGAAAGAATATAGCATACTTGCCTTTGCTTGTGGAGGTAGCAGTCCTTGGCCAGACTTTGGTGTCTTGGGTCTGTCCGGTACACAGAACCGACTGCTGGAGGAGAGACACCGCACTGGTGGTTTCCATCGCTGGCCCATTCCGTGCGGGCTCATCAGCCTTCTCGTTTCCAGTGATGTCACAGTATCCTGGGACCCAGCAGAGCTTGACGTTAACTGTTAATTTTTGCATTTCTAATATGCAATCATTCACCAACTGGGATTTAATGACGTTGGAGTTCAGTGCCTTCAGAGCAGTTTGACTATCAACATTGATAGTTATGTTTTCACCCTGCCTGGAAAAACCCTCGTTTATTAAACGCAAGGTAACCAGGATGGCAAAAACCTCCGCCTGAAAGACACTGCAGCAGTCTGGCAATTTGTAAGATCTGCTAATGCTAAGAGATTCACTAAAGATGGCAGCCCCCGTTCCCACATCCATCTGTGTAAATTGCGTGACCACGAAAGGGGAGATCACCATCCAGCCAATCTGATCTAGAAGGAATCGTCGTGTCCAACCTTGTGGAGAAATTCAGAACAGGAGGCAAATAATCAGTTTGTCCTGTTAAAACCCTCAGCCTGGGCCTGTTAGATGCCTCATTAAGGATCTTTGAGTGCCCACAGTTTGAGTTACGCCACATAAGTGATTCGCGGAGTCTAATAGAACACTTGTTGGCGCTACACTTAATATATTGACCTATCGTTTGAAGGTTTAGTAAAATGTCGCTCTCGCTTTGGCGCCGGTTATGAATAGAAAAGCAATTCTTTGTTGGGAGGAGCCCCCAACTTTTACCTATGGAACCTCTGCAGGAGTAGATTCCATTCAGTCCCTTTTTGACTCTTTCCTTGGTGTTGATTTTCCAGTTTAATTTCTGGTCAAGTATGACGCCAAGGTACTTAGCCTATGGGGACAGCTTCAACGCCACCCCGTCGAGAATGGGTTTGTGGAAATCTACTATCTTATTTTTCTTAGTGAATAGGACTAACTCTGTCTTTGTTGGATTGATTCCTAGCCCGTTCGCCGTTGGCCATCTAGACAGCTTCCTAAGCGCACTTTGAATAAGAAAAGTAATGGTTGAGAGGATTTTGCCTCCAACCATGATAACCACATCGTCGGCATATGCGACAATTTTCACTCTGTCTTTCTCGAATGATTTGAGTATCCCGTTTATGACTAGAAGCCACAGGAGAGGAGATAGAACCCCTCCCTGTGGTGTACCTCTAGTCACTGACTTCCTAATGGAACCCTCTGCTAGAGTTGAGTTGATGATCCTGCCTTTCATCATTGTGTCAATCCAGTCAACCAGCAGAGGTTCCAAATTCACATTAGTAAAAGCACCTTCTATATCTAAGAAGGCTGCCAAAGTGAATTCGCTTTTCTCCAGGTTGTTTTCAATGCAACCAACCACGTCGTGAAGAGCACTATCAACTGAGCGGCCTTTGATGTAGGCTTGTTGACAGTTAATGATTAATGACGGTTGTAAACTACCCCTAATATAGTTGCCAATAAGTCTTTCCAACGTTTTTAAAACAAACGCTGAGAGACTAATTGGTCTATAGTCCTTGGGCGTTGAGTGGCTGGGTTCTCCCACTTTGGGAATGAAAACCACCTTGACCGCTCGCCATTTTGAGGATATATAATTCCTAAGTAGGCATTGCCTAAAAATCAGCGACAGGATATCAGTTGCTATTGGCCCTGCATTCTGTAACATGATATGCCATTAGGTCCGGCAGACTTAAAGGGTTCGAAGGAGTTAATAGCCCACAGAATTTTCTTGTCGGTTACTAAGTCATGTACCACAATGGACGCGCTTTCATCACAATGTGGTGCACGTGATCCAGTACTGACATTGGGAAATTCCTCCTGGACTACGTTCGAACACCCGGGAAAGTGTGTCGTCGCTAAAAGGTCCAGAGTTTCTGAGCTGGACTCAGTCCAAGTCCCATCTTCCTTCTTAATGCCACCCATCGCCTTGGATCTTTTGATAGCAATCGTCGGAATCTGGAGGACTCGTTCACACCTTCTATACTTTCACAGAAGTTGATCCAAGAGACTCGCTTACCCTTTTTTACATCATTCTTGTACTGTTGGAAGATTCCTTATAGCAATCCCAATCTGCACTCAATTTGTTTTTATTGGCTTTATTATAAAGTATCCTTGAATTCTACCTCAAACTACGAAGGTCTTGGTCCACCATGAAGGTTGAGACCTCTTACCCGGGTACGTAAGTGCACATGATTTCTCAAAGTTAACTACCAAGGCTGCAGTAAAATCATCAACTGCTGCTTCCAGCTCGGTATTGTCAGTGAAGTTATGCTTCAACGACAGTAGCTGTCTGCCAACAATTTCATTATACTGAGCCCAGTTAGTCTTCCTTGGGTTTCTGAAGGAGAGTTCATTGCAAGTTACCATATTCAGGGTAAAAAGAATGTACCTGTGGTCCGAGAAGGAATTCTCCTTGGACACTCTCCATCCTGAAAGAACATTATCATCAAGGATATGGACATATATTGCCTCCGATCTATTTGTGACCTGAAAAGTGGGTTCACTACCAACGTTACAAATCTTTAGACCAGAATTTAAAATAAAATCATAAAGTGACTCACCTCGAGTGTTAATCTTAGAGCTTCCCCATAAGGAGTGGTGGGCATTGGCGTCGCATCCCAAAACCATCCTTGTTAAGCATCTATTGTCGTGCACCAGCTTGCTCACTAACTCGTTTGGCGGGTTGATTTCCTGATATGGTAAATAAACTGATGCGAGTAGTAACGGTTTGTTGTTTTTCGTTTCTAACTTCATAGTAGTCTGATCACCATTGCTGTAATTATGTAGAAGGATTAGCTTTAAATTTTTCTTACCTACAATACAAGTCCTCACCTTATCTGTAGTAGTAGGTGAGTACGTTATAAAATTTACATTGCTCATAAGTACTCTTCTTTATCATAAGTACTCTTCTGATTTTTTGTCAATAGCAACTTTGAAGATCAGACCACCACTTTCAGCACACTCCTTAGTCGATTGTATCGTCCAAAGAGCTGTACTGAGACTGGCGTTCTGCTTCGCGAGCAGTTTCAGTGGATACTAGTAGCTTCCAATTGGAAGGGCTGATCCTCCCGTCGGGGTCGGCCATGTCTACTATCGCCACCTGCTGGTCTAAGGTTTTCTGGGAAGGGATATCTAGTTTCCTAGGTTTAGGTTAGGGTGGCAGCCGTATTTTTTTGATACAAGCTCACATAGACCTGGTTCGGTCCCTAGTGTTACCACGGGGTGAAATGCCCCTCATCGCAACCAACCTGTTTGATATACAAATTTATCGATAGTACGAATGTCGGTACTGAAAAGATCTGTTAGGCTGCCTAGAAAGGCAGACTCCAGTATGTCCAGTCGTCGTTTACTCAGAGCGGGACAGTCGCACAGCAGGTGCTCAATGCTCTCCACTTCTTCCTCATCTCCACGGCTTCTGCAGAAGTCATTAGAGTAAATACCCAATCTTTTGGCGTGTTCGCCGATCAAGCAGTGTCCCGTCAGAACTGATACTAACGTAGACAATCTTTGCCTCTCTAGTGCGAGGAGATATTTTGATCTTCTCAGGTTATACCTTGGCCAGATTTGTCTAGCTACCCTGCAGGTGCCGATTATCTGGTAGTCTGTGAGCTATATCCAAACTAAGCTCTGCACAGTGTACTCCGAAGCCAACCTTTTCATCAAGCTTCGAACCATCCGTGTAAAAGTGGAGATGGTTTCTATTACCTGGTATTCTTCCAACCCATTCATCTCTGGCGAGAATCATAGTGTGGTAATTTCTTTCGAATGTGTACACAGTTGGTATATAGTTCACTCGGTCGGTTACCATAGCACTACACTTTGATATCCTCATGTGACCGAAGTTTTTGTACCTCCACATAGATAGGCTGTTTAATCTTATTGCCGCTTTGGTTGTAACTTCTCTCGTCACAATATTAATCGGCAGTATATGGAGTAGGGCTTGTAGAGACTCGGTCGCTGTAGTCCTTAAGGCTCCGCTTATGCTCAGGCAGGCTGTTCTCTGAACCTTTGTTAGTAGGTTGGTGTTGGTTAGTTTGTCAGTTGCCGTCCACCATACCACAATGCCGTATAACAGTATAGGACGAACTACTGCTATATATATCCAGTGGACGATTTTAGGAGAGAGGCCCCACCGCGACCCTACAGCCTTTTTGCAGGAATATAATGCGACGTTGGCCTTCCTTACACGTTCCAATACGTTAAGTCTAAAAAACAGTTTTCTATCTAGAATTATTCCTAAAAATTTTGCACTTTCAGAAAAGACTAGATCTGTTCCATTTATCCGAGGTGGAGGGTCCACATGTGGGACATTGTTCATCCTAGTAAAGAGAACCAATTCCGTCTTGTTTGGGTTTACGCCCAAACCGCTGCTGGCCCATCTAGCCAATTTGTTCAGAGCCACCTGTAGAATGTCTCGGAGGACGTTTTCGAATTTTCCACTCACAACGTTCTAGATCTAGCAGGATTTCATTCACCGCTAGGTTCCAAATTAGTGGAGACAGTACTCCTCCTTGTGGGGTCCCTCTGTTTACAAACCTTGTTGGAGTTGTGGACCCAAGACATGCTGTTATGCGTCTTCTGTTGAACAGACTTTGAATAAGTCTAATCAAACTAGAGTTAACATTTAGATGTGACAGTGCTGCAATTACTGCATCTGAGTGAATGTTGTTAAAAGCCCTTTCTATGTCAAGAAATGCCACCATGCTGAATTCCTTGAAATGCAGGGACGATTCGATAGTGCTCACAAGTTCGTGCAGGGCTGATTCTGTAGACTTCCCCGTATTGTAAGCATGCTGGTTCACCGACAGGAGTTTTGTATCCAGGTTTTCCCTAATGAAATAATATAAAAGTCTTTCCAGACCTTTCAATAGGAAGGAGGATAGGCTAATTGGTCTGAAGTCTTTTGGACTAGTGTGTGATATCTTCCCCGCTTTAGGTATGAATACCACTTTGGTATCCCTCCATCGATTCGGGATGTATGAAAGCCTGATACAGCCTACATACATTTTCTCCAGCCAGGGGATAATGTACTTCAACATTTTCTGCATTTCTGCTAGAGTGATGGCGTCTGGTCCAGGTGATTTGAAGGGCTCAAAGCTATTAAGAGCCCAGCTTATTCTGGATCTCTCAGTCAATAAGCTAGCGACGCTCACAGTACACTCGCCCTCTTGTTGGTCCTGCTGATTCTCTGGTTCTGTTAGAGAGTGCCCCTAGAAATGTGTGTCGAGCAGTACATTGAGCGACTGCTCGCTGTTTTTAGTCCAATTATTTGCCTCATCCTGCAAGTAACCCACTGTACAGGGTGAAGCTGATAGTATTTTCATCAGCCTTGCGGCGTCGGAGACCTTTTCCACTTCGCCACAGAAGGTATACCAAGAGCGCCTTTCTAAGCTCCTTCTTATAGATCTTGAGTTGTTCTTTATAGGCATCTTAAACATTAGCGACCCCAGTAGATTTGGCCTTGTTGAATAGCTTGTTGCAGGTCTTTTTCATAGCCGTTAGCTCAGACGTGTTTTTGGACAGGCTTATTCAAGGGAACTATTGAATGATGTAGTGATATGCTCGACCAGATTATCCAGACCGGCTTTGTCATTCGGTTCGTACAGAAGTTTGGAGTTGAGGACTTTCTTGAATTTCTTCTCATACAGGTGCCATTTTGTCTTTCTCACATTTCTGTGGACGGCAGGTTCAGGCGCTATTTCAGCGAGTTTGAACTCAATATAATGGTAATCTGAGAATGAGTGGTCGTCCAGTACATTCCACCCAATAATTTTGTCTGACAGCCGGTCAGTAGCAAACGTTACGTCTAGTACTTCTTGTCTGTCTTTAATTGTAAAGGTCGGTTTATTACCTATGTTACAAATACTTAGGTTGGTAGTTAGAATAAAGTCAAGAAGCGAATCACCCCTATTGTTAAATCCGTACTACCACAGATAGTATGATGAGCGTTTGTGTCTGCGCCAATAATCAGCTCGACCTCGTCAGACGTTGCTTCTTCTACTACCTCCCTGAATAGAGCAGTCGGTACTACAGCTTCATAAGGCAAGTAACTGGAGACCACCCAATATATGCGATTACCGATCTCCTTTGGTCTTTACAACCTAAATTAGCCAGGAGAAAGACACTAAGATCTTTCCTGGTCAAAATGCAGGTTCTTGGAGTGCCTTCACAGTTGGCCACAAGCAATTTAAAGTTGGGTGTCCTGATACCGAACACCCTTTCTCCCACTGCGTAGGGCTCCTGTATTAGGACGATGTCTGCTGCACCTGTGGACGCAGGCGCAGCAATAGAGCCACTGAGGCTGCTTTAGCGTGATGAAGTTTAATCTTTAGAATTCTTACCATCATTGGTAATTGACAGATCAACATCCACCCCGACAAGGGTGTTATCGAATTCTTCGTCCGTATCATCGGGAAGCGTGTCCCCGCGAGATGCGTCAAAGAGTTCGGATACTCCCCTCAGCCCCTCTGTGTCAGAATTAGAGCTTTCGTCCTCAGAGAAGGACGTTACAGATCTTCTGTTAGAGTTGGAGTCACCAGAAATAATGGGCGGGGGTACCTCCGCACTTCCAGAAAGCCGTGTATCAACCACGGTGGACGACTCACCTTCGGCAGTGGGAGCTATATCCTGCTTGTATACCTTCAAGACTATAGTCTCGAAGCCGTATTGTAGGGTTGCACTTGCACGTTGTATACGGGAGGTGGATTCAGCGTTAAGGATCAAATTGACCTGCCGCTATTTACCATCCGCCTCACCCACCTTGCTGATTCTCCAAGGTGGGATTGGAATCTTTTATTATTTATAATATGTCAGTCGGGTTGGAGGGCTCTTCTGTAACCCAGGTGATGGCTCTACCGTGACTAGGGATGTTGTTTTTCGACAACATCCAACTGGGCACCCTCCACACCTCACCCGCTCGACTCAGAGCAGCCTTATACAGGTCTACTGATCTGGCATCACCGAAATATAAGAGCTTTTACTCTCCCCTGATGCCATCCTTCATCGTTGCAGATTGGTGGTTTGCCCGGAAATTCTCTACGGACATCGAGGTAATGAACCATAATGGCAGATTGCACATGGCTCCATTTGTCCTTGAGGATGGATCCATTCTCACTACTTCTGTGTATAACGACCATCACTAAACTCTCCTTCGCCACTTCATTGAAGGGCTTGGTGAGTGTCCTGTTGATGGTGACATTAGGGGCTCTTGCCTTTTTCGAAGGCAGGGGTTCATCAGGTGATCTGATTCTTTTGACTTTATTAGCCGTTAACACAGCTGAATTTGTGGCACTTCCAGCCGGCTGATTGGCCTTAGAAGCATCTATGACGCCTATAGCCCAGGTAAGTGACTCTTTTTGTTTTTCGGTAAGAGCCGAAACCTCAAGAGCCTCCAACTTCGTAAAAACTCTGAGCGCCATCCGGTGCTAATTGTGCTTCCGTTTTGACGGTCGGACATGACGTTTTCCCCTCACCGTACCACCTGTTGTGAGTTCTGGTGGGAAATTTTCACCATTTTTAGTGTGGTCTGCTTTGGTCAAGACCAACGGACGGACAGTAGGACGATTGGGGAACCCCGCTCCATCGGAACTCGAAGGCATCCCCGTCAACGAATTGTTTGGACTGTATTAGCCCGTAATAGATACTACGATGTAGGCCTTCCAGACTTTGTACAGATTTTTATTTTTTGCGATTGCGTAATAGGTACTGCGTAATGGATTTTAACTATCCGCTCTGTGCTAAACACGTCCGTTCACTACGACTGCTCAGAATCGTACATTTAAAACACTGCATTATTTCAGTTGCGTCAACAACTCGACATCATTCCCATCCAATATTTATTTTCTCCACCGATATGATTTTATTATATGTTTCATTGTCAACTTTGATTTTTGCATTTATATTGTGTAGTAATTTGCAGAAACTAAACTGGAAAAGAAACACCGAGGAAAGAGTCAAATAGGGACTGAATGCAATCTACTCCTGCAGAGGTTCCATAGGTAAAAGTTGGGGGCTCCGCCCAAGTACTATCCACTGGATTTACACCGCGATTGTGCGTCCCATCCTCAGCTATGGTTCAGTAGTGTTGTGGAAAGCAACTGGATGTAGACACAGGCTAAAATCTTTATTGAGGCACCTAACAGGCCCAGGCTGAGGGTTCTAACAGGACAAACTGATTATTAGCCACCTGTTCTGAATTTCTCCACAAGGTTGGACACGACGATCCCTTCCAGATCAGATTGGCTGGATGGTGATATCCCCTTTCGTGGTCACGCGATTTACACAGATGGATCAATGATGGATGCGGGAACGAGGGCTGGCATCGTTAGTGAATCTCTTAGCATTAGCAGATCTTATAAGTTATTAGACTCCTGCAGTGTCTTTAGGCGGATGTTTTTATCATCCTGGTTACTTTGCGTTTATTTAACGAGGGTTTTTCCAGGCAGGGTGAAAACATAACTACCTATGTTGATAGTCAAGGTGCTCTGAAGGCACTGAACTCCAACGTCATTAAATCCATGTTCGTGAATGATTGCATATTAGAAATGCAAAAATTACAGTTAACGTCAAGCTCTGCTGCCTTGGCGACCAGGACACTGTGACATCAACGGAAACGAGAAGGCTGATGAGCTCGCACGGAATGGGTCGGGATGGAAAAACCACTAGTGCGGCATTATAGAGCGCTTCTACAGGGATCAAGTTAACCAGAATTGGTTAGCCAGACCGGACTGTAAAACCGCTAGGTCTCTCTGGCCTTTTATGTCACAATCCAGAACAAGAGACTTGCTGAACCTCACAAAGAGGGATTTAGGCCTGTTAGTGGGAGTTTTCACAGGCCACTGTAACGTTAGAGCACTAACATCAAAGTGGCAACGGGACACCGTTGCCACACTACTGTCGTCTCTGTACAGACGAAGAGGAATTTGAAACGAACGAGCACCTTCTTTGCCAATGTCCTTTTCTTTCTAGAAGAAGACACCGCTACCTAGGTGACTTTTTCTGCCCTCTCCTCTTTAAATCCAACATTTCTTTTTTCCGCTCTTCTCACTCCTTATTGGGGCCCCCTCCACCCACTCTCATGTTTTAATCTATTATTTTTTCTACTGTTTCTCCAAATCTTTAATTCTTTATAGGACTAACACAATGTACCTTTCGGTCTCCGAGTGGAGTAGTGCACTCCAAATTGGTAGTGCACTACGCGTCCTTTACCTAACCTATAGCAGCCAACACAATCCTTGACATCGGTAAAAATCAGCTGGTTTCATGCGCCAAAGTCATGAACAATTGGAAATTACGATTTGGCGCCCCTGCGAAGCCGTGGCGGCCGTTTGCAAGACATTCCATTTATAATGACATCAATAGGCATTTCAAACGAAATGAATAAAGTTATGTGATATCACACTTTGCTTTATTTACATTTAAATATAGGAAATGTTAAATACAATTTATATTATTTTTAATTTGCGTGAATTTCGTTCGATTGTACACTATTTTTAAAACGCTCCAAACAATAAAATGTAAACAAACAATCAAACGTCATCTATGAGTATGAGTTTAAGTCGTGGAAACGCAAAGGCAATTTTTAAAGAGATTTATCGGAGAATCTGCAGAAAAAAATATCGTCGTGTAAATCTGAAGATTCTTTTTGTGCACGATTTCACCTCTTCACGATTTCTTAGGGTATCTCTAAAATACCAGTGAATGCGTCCGGCGTTTGTCAAACTCGATTGCAAATGTATAGCTTTTTCACACTCGGCAATTTTTTCCAAGCAGGTGTGCTCTTTCCGCCTGCTTCTCTCTCCTACAAACTTTGACACTTGCTTGAAATATGGAAATGTACTACAGCTACCGAAATACGCACACGGATATGCCGATAATTTCAAACAAATCAGAATTTGACATACCGTTTACAACAACAACAAAAGAACAAAAAGGAAAGAAAACGAAACACAAACAGATCCGGCACTTAATATTTTTATTTTGGAAGAGTCGTGCACTGTAGAAAAACAAGTAGAAAAATATTAAATTTTCTGGAAATACTAAATACAAACCGGTAAGAATTTAATATTTTGCTATTGTGATTTATATTAAAGTGTGATTTTTATGTTAACAGCTGAGAATTTTTTGAAATTTGTAGCTGGGACATAGCCCACTTATGGAATATAAAGGAGCCGTTCTGCAAAGGTGTACAAATCAAGGAGGGCACATGTAATAAGATAAGAAACTGCAAATGTGTGCTTTATTTCAAAGGCTATATATACCCTCCGGAAAATTTTACTATTTTAAAGTTTTATCTCCAAAATTACTTTACTTTTAAATTAAAAAGTGGTACACCTAAGAAATCGGAAATGTGCTACACATTTGTGACTTTAACATTCAGAAAATTTCTGTAACAGATTTGTAGAAGATGCTGACAAATATCGTTTACGGCAAAATAGTAAAATTTATCTTACAGAAAAATTTATATGTGGATTCCATTACGAAGTTCATCCTGTGAATATGTTTTATAAAAATTAAATAATAATAACAAAATTATGCAATAATATATAGATATATTTTTCAGACAAAAATAATCAGAAAATTTGTAACAGTTTAGATGATGGAATTGTTAATAATGAACAAGACATTTTAGTTGAAAATAGCACAAAACTGTTAAATCATTGAATAAAATTATAATACCTAAAATGTATTATTCGTGTCAATTATTATTAAGAATTTTCCGTTTTGAAGTAAATATACAATTAGAGCAGCGTTAAAGACAGTAGGAATAGGAAGTACCAATTCGTAAAATTTTAATAAAAGGCAAAGAATTGAGGATGATGTCGTAAGTATTTTGATATGGTTAGGTTAGGTTAGGGTGGTAGCCGTATTTTTTATACAAGCTCACATAGACCAGTTTTGGTCCCTAGTGTTACCACGGGCTGAAATGCCCCTCATTGAAACCAACCTCTTTGATATACAAATTTGTCGATAGTACGAATATCGGTACTGGAAAGATCTGTTAGGCTGCCTAGAAAAGCCGACCCCAGTATGTCCAGTCTTCGTTTACTCAGAGCGGGGCAGTCGCATAGCAAGTGCTCAATGCTCTCCACTTCTTCCTCATCTCCACAGTTTCTGCAGAAGTCATTAGAGTCAATACCAAATCTTTTGGCGTGTTCGCCGATCAAGCAGTGTCCCGTCAGAACTGATACTAACGTAGACAATCTTTGCCTCTCTAGTGCGAGGAGATATTTTGATCTTCTCAGGTCATACCTTGGCCAGATTTGTCTAGCTACCCTACAGGTGCCGATTTCTGTCCATCTTTCGTTGGACTGCCTGATTGCCTCTTGCCGAAGCCAAAGCTTGCACGTGGATAGTGGAGCACCAATATATGCAAATTCTTCGAGAATTTGTAATGTCGTCCCTTTCCCAGCAAGTTCATCGGCTTTGCAGTTCCTCGGGATATCCCTATGCCCAGGCACCCATATGAGGTGTATATTAAACTGCTCAGCCATCTCGTTAAGAGATCTGCGGCAGTCGAGGGCTGTTTGTGAATTTAGGGATGTTGCCTCCAGAGAATTGATGGCAGCCTGGCTGTCCGAGTAAATTACAACGCCAGTGTTGGTTACTATGTTGCGACTCTGCCACTTGGCTACTTCCCATATTGCCATTATTTCGGCTTGATAGACACTGCAGGTATCTGGCAGTCTGTGAGCTATATCCAATCTAAGCTCTGCACAGTGTACTCCAAAGCCAACCTTTTCATCAAGCTTCGAACCATCCGTGTAAAAGTGGAGATGGTTTCTATTACCCGGTATTCTTCCAACCCATTCGTCTCTGGCGGGAATCATAGTGATGTAATTTCTCTCGAATGTGTACACAGTTTGTATATGTATAGTCCACTCGGTCGGTTACCATAGCACTACACTTTGATATCCTTATGTGACCGTAGTTTTTATACCTCCACATTGATAGGCAGTTTAATCTTATTGCCGCTTTGGTTGCAACTTCTCTCGCCACAATATTAATCGGCAGTATATGGAGTAGGGCTTGTAGAGACTCGGTCGCTGTAGTCCGTAAGGCTCCGCTTATGCTCAGGCAGGCTTGTCTCTGAACCTTTGTTAGTAGGTTGGTGATGGTTAGTTTGTCAGTTGCCATTCACCATACCACAATGCCGTATAGGACGAACTACTGCTATATATATCCAGCGGACGATTTTAGGGGAGGCCCCACCGCAACCCTACAGCCTTTTTGCAGGAATATAAGGCGACGTTGGGCTTCCTTACACGTACCTATACGTTAAGTCTAAATAACAGTTTTCTATCTAGAATTATTCCTAAAAATTTTTCACTTTCAGAAAAGACTAGATCTGTTCCGTTTATTCGAGGTGGAGGGTCCACATGTGGGACTTTATTCATCCTAGTAAAGAGAACCAATTCTGTCTTGTTTGGGTTTACGCCCAAACCGTTGCTTCTGGCCCATCTAGCCAATTTGTTCAGAGCCACCTGTAGAATGTCTCGAAGGACGTTTTCGAATTTGCCACTCACTGCGATTGCAACGTCGTCCGCATATGCCACGACCTTGCAGCCACAGATCTAGCCGTTCTAGTCTAGCAGGAAAGTATTTTAATATACTTATCTACTAAGCAGAATGTAAAAAAACACATATATGTAATTATTTTTTATAATATGTGTACGTGTGAATATCTAAATATCTACAATGAATTTTTCTGAATATTCTTCGTGATTCAGGATCCACAGAGAGGTAATTTGCCCGTCGAAACGAATGATGGCCATATGGAAAAGCCAACTACATCAAACTCTACAGCTTCCAGTAACCCAAAGGAAGTATCACCATATGATAAAGGTTTATTCGTGTACAAATCAGCTTCGAAGAGTATCGACTATATAATCTTCATGAAAAAAAAAACAAATCTAGATTCCTTCAGATAATTATAGTTTCCCAGTGACTGGGCAAAAAAAAGTTTAACGGCCTGTTTCTGTATTTCTAACGAAAGTCTCTGCGAAAGAAAACCAGTCACTCACTTTCGTCAGGAATTTGGTTTCTCTAAGGTTTTTTCGTTCCTGGCCTTACGTCAATGACGTTAGCAATTTACCAATTGGGAAATAATGTAATTGCCAGATCAATAATTTCACAACTTTCGGTTTAAAAAGCACACATTTTCGTATGGTCGACCTTAGCAAATACACCTCTGTACTCTTTACACAAAAAATCAACCCTGGGTGGGTCAGCTGAGCTGAATCAAGACTCCTTTGTTTCTCGCTCTCACACGTCCCTCTCATTGTGCACTGATGATATTTTTTTCCATCTTAGCGAGCTGCCAATGTTGACTTCTTTATGCTTAAATATGTATACATATGTATACAATTGTATTAATATTTAATAGTTTTTTCCATAATTATATTAATATCTACTCATTTTTGCTTTTAATAAAGTTTTTTGTCATTGTTCCTATCAGACGACAAATAAAACAACGTGACTCGATCTGACATTTGTGTTCGCCCAGATGACATCAAAGAGAGATAGAGAAACCAAAATTTACACTGAAATGATTACGTTTTCGTCCGAGTTCATTATCGTGCGACTTGTCGTTGTGATGGTAGTTAGTGAAACCCAAATCAGCTGTTTGTCGTCTGGCAGGCGAACGAAAGTAAATTTTTAAGTTACCGAAACAGGCTGTAAAATTCCAACTTTCTTGGTTACATAAATATAAATGATTGGCGTAATCCGCGAATCAAGTCGGTGCTTTCTGTAAAACATGTATATTATTTGGTCCTAGGGACAAAAAAGGGCAACATAGTTGCGTACAGACGTGTTTATAGTGGCTCTCACAATAATTCTATTAAAAAATTATTTGCTTTGGGATTAACCCTGCTAAAGCATATAAAGCGAGTTGGACGCTATTAACAAGTGATTTGGTTATAATTCTGTGTTAAAGTTTATTGCTAAAGTGTAACTTTTTGCAAGAAAAATAATCAAGTTAAAAATCATAGTGCTTGCTGTGTTGGTTGTTCATAAATAAACAAAGGAAATTTACAAAAACAAATATTCGTGCATGTCTCTCACTCCCTCCGTTGAGAGGCGGTTAACAGTCTGTTCAGCTAAATGTACCAAAACGCAGACGTGCGATAGCTACCCAAGCAATAATTTTCTTCTTCTTATTCTCACCCAAGCGATCATGTTTTTAATTTGGTTCATTGTCACTTATCGTTTGGGTAAGAAAGCTCTTTAATTCATCGTCTTCCTGTCAAAGACCAATATTACCTTCATGTTGTTATTGACATTTCTTAAAGCTTTTTTCACACGAAAATATCAGAAAGGGGGCAACCCTATCTAACAGCTGTTAAAGTTGCAACAGCTGTTTCTAGACGACGAGAAATAATTAAAAAACCGAAAACAAACACAATTGTTTGTTTGATAGATCATTTATGTATATATAGGGGCTATATCTAAAACGGAAACCTTCTGCACCCATTTTAGTAAGTCCTTGAGTTAAAAAGGAAGTTCTTGCTAAATTTCCTAGTGATCTGAGCATAATTGTGACCTGTACTCGGTAACAAGGATACATTTATAAACAGACGGACGGACAAAACCAAACCTATTCAGAAAGATATTCTAGGTCGATAGGTATAATAAACAATTGTTTGGGTCACCTAATTTAAGGTATTACGAAAAAATGCAAAAAGCAACAGTGTGGTTGTGAGATTTCAAAACATTTTATACAAACTAATAAAAAGAAATTTTTTGAAATTTTGGTGGATACTTCAGCAAAAGATACATGTGTATGTTGTTTGGTTCATTTATCCATTTTTTATTCATTTATCCAACAATTTTCACTTTATCATTCAAAAGGGCGGTAAACATAACCGACACGAATGAATTTTTCTGATCGTCTAATTTGACATTTCATTTTGTTCGTTGTGGTCTTATAAGAACCAAAATGTTGGCGATAATTGAAAGCTTCTTTGTTTACAATCAAAACAAAGTGTGCAAAAACCAAAAATTTCATTCGCTTGCCAATAGACGTGCGAAGTGACAAAAAATAAGTTACAAAAACAGGCCCTAAGTCTTAATGGCAGAAATGCGTACATTTCTGTGACAAATACAGAAAGTAACGCAACAACAACGCTGAGAAGAGATGACAGCCTCTCTGACCGCCAAAACCCCAAACAATGCGCGCTCTTTCTCACCGCAGTTGTCAAGTAGTGAAACAAATCAAACAGAAATGCTAACAAATACAATGCAAAATAACGTAGTGCCTAAAAGTATGCTTTCAAGTTCAGTAGCTAATCCGAATGGAAATAGTGTTGCCACAGCAACAGGAACAATCCCCAAAGGTACAAATCCAAACAGTACAACGGGCAAAGATGAGAAAATACAAACTGGTATAGATAGATATATTTTAGTGACAAAACGAAAGGCAAGTGCAAGGTCTCCTCATAAGGAACCAGATCCCAAAGTTTCCAAAGGAATGAATGCGGTAAGTTCGAACCGATTTGACCTCCTCAGCTGTGAGGATAGTAATGAAGAAACAAATGAAACTATAAGAGAACCCAAACCACCTCCGCTTTTCTTGCGGGAACAAACAACTAACGCGTTGGTAAATAAGCTGTCCCAGCTACTAGGCAAAGAAAACTTCTATGTTGCTTCACTTCGTAAAGGCAATGTATACGAAACAAAAATTCAGACATACACCGAAGTGTCATATAGAAAGGTGGTTGGGTTGCTCGATCTCGAGAAAAAGAGGGTATTGATAGTACAGTTTCAACAGCTGAAATAATCTATGAACTTGCTAAAGAGGGTTACGAAGTTAAATCCATAATAAACATTATAAATAAAAAGAAAATTCCTCAGCCCATGTTTAAGGTTGAACTAACATTTGATTCTTCAAGAATAAAGAAAAAAGGCGCACCTCATCCTATTTACGACCTAAGATATTTGTGCAACCGTAGAATTCGAGTCGAGGAACCTTTAAAACGAGCCGATCCTCCCCAATGTACAAATTGTCAAGAATTTGGACACACCAAGGCATACTGTAAATTACCGGCCGTTTGTGTCAGATGTGGCGATGTGCACTGTCCCCATCCTAGAACAGATACCGGCGTAAAAAAATTTAGTAACTGCGGTGAGAACCATACAGCAAACTACAGGGGTTGCCCTGTATGTAAGCACATGAAAAAATCAAACAATGTTAATAAAACTCCAACATATGCAAGCTATATTCCATCGCCTTTCCCAGGCTTAAGAACTGTATCTCCTACGGAAAATGCTAGTTCTAGCGACCCAAACGTAAACCGAATCCCAAAGAATACAATTCATCCAAATATGTCATACGCCCGTATGACAAGAAATGGTAATTCGTTACCCCCTCAATTTCCCCTCGAAAACTCAATAGAAAAATTAATAGAAACTATGAATTCATTCATGTTGAATATGCAAAGCATGATGCAAGAAATGATGAGAAATCAAAGTATGCAACTCGTGTTAAATCAAAAATAAATCCAATGAGAATTTGTTATTGGAATGCAAACGGCCTGAGCCAACACATATATGAGGTAGAAAATTGTCTCCGAAACCACTGTATAGATATTTTATTAGTCTCTGAGACACATTTTTCAACCAGAAATTGTTTTAGGATACGTGGTTATTCCACATACGATACTAAACATCCTAGCGGGAGAGCCTGTGGTGGTACAGCTCTTATTGTCCAAAATAAAATCAAACATTATCCTATGCCCGAATATAGGACTGAGCAACTTCTATCGCTATCACAGGCACAAATCTGGTGATATCGTCGATATATTGTCCCCCTAGGCACAATATTAACAAAGACCAATTCATGGAGTTCTTCTCCACTCTTGGCACAAAGTTTTTGGTAGCAGGTGACTACAATGCCAAGCACACATATTGGGGCTCTCGCCTCACTACTCCAAAAGGTAGACAACTACTTAAATCCATAACATCTGCTAAACTAGATGTAGCTTCGAGCGGTCACCCAACATATTGGCCCTCAGATCTGAACAAAACGCCTGACCTTATTGATTTCGCTATAATAAAAAATATAAGGCGTGAACAATTATCTCTATGTCCATCACTTGATCTATCATCGGATCATTCGCCTACCATTTTGACACTGCTTTACAACAATCATGAAAATGGGTGTGACAGTTTGCCCAATAAGTATACCAACTGGCTAAAATATAAAAAATACGTTAGCTCACACCTATCCGATGGTGTATCGTTAGTAACCCAAAGGAAGTATCACCATATGATAAAGGTTTATTCGTGTACAAATCAGCTTCGAAGAGTGTCGACTATATAATCTTCATGAAAAAAAAAATCTAGATTCCTTCAGATAATTATAGTTTCCCAGTGACTGGGCAAAAAAAAGTTTAACGGCCTGTTTCTGTATTTCTAACGAAAGTCTCTGCGAACGAAAACCAGTCACTCACTTTCGTCAGGAATTTGGTTTCTCTAAGGTTTTTTCGTTCGTTCGCCTGGCCTTACGTCAATGACGTTAGCAATTTACCAATTGGGAAATAATGTAATTGCCAGATCAATAATTTCACAACTTTCGGTTTAAAAAGCACACATTTTCGTATGGTCGACCTTAGCAAATACACCTCTGTACTCTTTACACAAAAAATCAACCCTGGGTGGGTCAGCTGAGCTGAATCAAGACTCCTTTGTTTCTCGCTCTCACACGTCCCTCTCATTGTGCACTGATGATATTTTTTTCCATCTTAGCGAGCTGCCAATGTTGACTTCTTTATGCTTAAATATGTATACATATGTATACAATTGTATTAATATTTAATAGTTTTTTCCATAATTATATTAATATCTACTCATTTTTGCTTTTAATAAAGTTTTTTGTCATTGTTCCTATCAGACGACAAATAAAACAACGTGACTCGATCTGACATTTGTGTTCGCCCAGATGACATCAAAGAGAGATAGAGAAACCAAAATTTACACTGAAATGATTACGTTTTCGTCCGAGTTCATTATCGTGCGACTTGTCGTTGTGATGGTAGTTAGTGACTCCAACTCTAACAGAAGATCTGTAACGTCCTACTCTGAGGACGAAAGCTCTACTTCTGACACAGATGGGCTGAGGAGAGTCTCCGGACTCTTTGACGCATCTGGCGGGGACACGCTTCTCGATGATACGGACGAAGAGTTCGATAACACCCTTGTCGGGGTGGAAGTTAATCTGTCAATTACCAATGATGGTAAGAATTTTACAGATTAACCTCCATCACGCTAAAGCAGCCTCAGCGGGTCTATTGCTGCGCCTGTCCACAGGTGCAGTAGACATCGTCCTGATACAGGAGCCCTACGCAGTGGGAGGAAGGGTGTGCGGTATTAGGACACCCAACTTTAAACTGCTTGTGGCCAACTGTGAAGGCACTCCAAGAACCTGCATTTTGGCCAGGAAAGATCTAAGTATCTTTCTCCTGGCTAATTTAAGTGGTAAAGACCAAACATCTGCTAGTCTGGAGATCGGTAATCGCATATATTGGGTGGTCTCCAGTTACTTGCCTTATGAAGCTGTAGTACCGACTGCTCTATTCAGGGAAGTAGTAGAAGAAGCAACATCTGACGAGGTCGAGCTGATTGTTGGCGCAGACACGAACGCTCATCATACTATATGGGGTAGTACAGATATAAACAATAGGGGTGATTCGCTTCTTGACTTTATTCTAACTACCAACCTAAGTATTTGTAACATAGGTAATAAACCGACCTTTACAATTAAAAACAGACAAGAAGTACTCGACGTAACGTTTGCTACTGACCGGCTGTCAGACAAAATTATTGGGTGGAATGTACTGGACGACCACTCATTCTCAGATCACCATTATATTGAGTTCAAACTCGCTGAAAAAGCGCCTGAACCTGCCGTCCACAGAAATGTGAGAAAGACAAAGTGGCACCTGTATGAAAAGAATTTCAAGAAAGTCCTCAACTCCAAACTTCTGTACGAACCGAATGACAAAGCCGGTCTGGATCATCTGGTCGAGCATATCACCACATCATTCAATAGTTCCCTTGAAGAAGCCTGTCCAAAAACAAGGTACAAGGGTAAAACTAAACCCCAATTGTGGACTTATGAGCTAACGGCTGTGAAAAAGACCTGCAACAAGCTATTCAACAAGGCTAAATCTACAGGGGTCGCTAATGTTTGGGATGCCTATAAAGAGCAACTCAAGATCTATAAGAAGGAGCTTAGAAAGGCGCAAAGACGCTCTTGGTATACCTTCTGTGGCGAAGTGGAAAAGGCCTCCGACGCCGCAAGGCTGAGGAAAATATTATCAGCTTCACCCTGTACAGTGGGTTAATTGCAGGATGCGGCAAATAATTGGACCAAAAACAGCGAGCAGTCGCTCAATGTACTGCTCGACACACATTTCCCGAGGAACTCTCTAACAGAACCAGAGGATCAGCAGGACCAACAAGAGTGCGAGTGGACTGCGAGCGTCGCTAGCTTGTTGACTGAGAGATCCAGAATAAGCTGGGCTATTAATAGCTTTGAGCCCTTCAAGTCACCTGGACCAGACGGCATCACTCCAGCAGAAATGCAGAAAATGTTGAAATACATTATCCCCTGGCTGGAGAAAATTTATGTAGGCTGTATCAGGCTTTCATACATCCCGAATCGATGGAGGGATACCAAAGTGGTATTCACACCAAAAGCGGGGAAGATATCACACACTAGGCCAAAAGACTTCAGACCAATTAGCCTATCCTCCTTCCTATTGAAAGGTCTGGAAAGACTTTTAGATTATTTCATTAGGGAAAACCTGGATACAAAACTCCTGTCAGTGAACCAACATGCTTACAATAAGGGGAAGTCTACAGAATCAGCCCTGCACGAACTTGTGAGCACTATCGAATCGTCACTGCATTTCAAGGAATTCACCATGGTGGCATTTCTTGACATAGAAGGGGCTTTTAACAACATTCACTCAGATGCAGTAATTGCGGCACTGTCACATCTTAATGTTAACTCTAGTTTGATTAGACTAATTCAAAGTCTGCTCAACAGAAGACGCATAACAGCATGTCTTGGGTCCACAACTCTAACAAGGTTTGTAAACAGAGGGACCCCGCAAGGAGGTGTACTGTCTCCACTAATTTGGAACCTAGCGGTGAATGAAATCCTGCTAGATCTAGAACGTTGTGGCTGCAAGTTCGTGGCATATGCGGACGACGTTGCAATCGCAGTAAGTGGCAGATTCGAAAACGTCCTCCAAGACATTCTACAGGTGGCTCTGAACAAATTGGCTAGATGGGCTAGAAGCAGCGGTTTGGGCATAAACCCAAACAAGACAGAATTGGTTCTCTTTACTAGGATGAATAAAGTTCCACATGTGCACCCTCCACCTCGGATAAATGGAACAGATCTAGTCTTTTCTGAAAGTGCAAAATTTTTAGGAATAATTCTAGATAGAAAACTGTTAGTTAGACTTAATGTATTGGAACGTGTAAGGAAGGCTAACGTCGCCTTATATTCCTCCAAAAAGGCTGTAGGGTCGCGGTGGGGCCTCTCTCCTAAAATCGTCCACTGGATATATATAGCAGTAGTTCGTCCTATACTGCTATACGGCATTGTGGTATGGTGGACGGCAACTGACAAACTAACCATCACCAACCTACTAACAAAGGTTCAGAGAACTGCCTGCCTGAGCATAAGCGGAGCCTTAAGGACTACAGCGACCGAGTCTCTACAAGCCCTACTCCATATACTGCCGATTAATATTGTGGCGAGAGAAGTTGCAACCAAAGCGGCAATAAGATTAAACTGCCTATCAATGTGGAGGTACAAAAACTACGGTCACATGAGATATCAAAGTGTAGTGCTATGGTAACCGACCGAGTGGACTATATACCAACGGTGTACACCTTCAAGAGAAATTACATCACTATGATTCCCGCGAGAGATGAATGGGTTGGAAGAAAACCAGGTAATAGAAACCATCTCCACTTTTACACGGATGGTTCGAAGCTTGATGAAAAGGTTGGCTTCGGAGTACACTGTGCAGAGCTTAGATTGGATATAGCTCACAGACTACCAGATATCTGCAGTGTCTATCAAGCCGAAATAATGGCAATATGGGAAGTAGCCAAGTGGCTGAGTCGCAACATAGTAACCAACACTGGCGTTGTCATTTACTCGGACAGCCAGGTTGCCATCAATTCTCTGGAGGCAACATCCCTAAATTCACAAACAGCCCTCGACTGCCGCAGATCTCTTAACGAGATGGCTGAGCAGTTTAACATACACCTCATATGGGTGCCTGGGCATAGGGATATCCCGGGGAACTGCAAAGCCGATGAACTTGCTAGGAAAGGGACGACATTACAAATTCTCGAAGAATTTGCATACATTGGTGCGCCACTATCCACGTGCAAGCTTTGGCTTAGGCAAGAGGCAATCAGGCAGTCCAACGAAAGATGGACAGAAATCGGCACCTGCAGAGTAGCTAGACAAATCTGGCCAAGGTATGACCTGAGAAAATCAAAATATCTCCTCGCACTAGAGAGGCAAAGATTGTCTACGTTAGTATCAGTTCTGACGGGACACTGCTTGATCGGCGAACACGCCAAAAGATTGGGTATTGACTCTAATGACTTCTGCAGAAGCTGTGGAGATGAGGAAGAAGTGGAGAGCATTGAGCACTTGCTATGCGACTGTCCCGCTCTGAGTAAACGACGACTGGAAATACTGGGGTCGGCTTTTCTAGGCAGCCTAACAGATCTTTCCAGTACCGATATTCGTAATATCGACAAATTTGTATATCAAACAGGTTGGTTTCGATGAGGGGCATTTCAGCCCGTGGTAACACTAGGGACCTAAACTGGTCTATGTGAGCGTGTATAAAAAATACGGCTGCCACCCTAACCTAACCTAACCTAAACCCAAATCAGCTGTTTGTCGTCTGGCAGGCGAACGAAAGTAAATTTTTAAGTTACAGAAACAGGCTGTAAAATTCCAACTTTCTTGGTTACATAAATATAAATGATTGGCGTAATCCGCGAATCAAGTCGGTGCTTTCTGTAAAACATGTATATTATTTGGTCCTAGGGACAAAAAAGGGCAACATAGTTGCGTACAGACGTGTTTATAGTGGCTCTCACAATAATTCTATTAAAAAATTATTTTCTTTGGGATTAACCCTGCTAAAGCATATAAAGCGAGTTGGGCGCTATTAACAAGTGATTTGGTTATAATTCTGTGTTAAAGTTTATTGCTAAAGTGTAACTTTTTGCAAGAAAAATAATCAAGTTAAAAATCATAGTGCTTGCTGTGTTGGTTGTTCATAAATAAACAAAGGAAATTTACAAAAACAAATATTCGTGCATGTCTCTCACTCCCTCCGTTGAGAGGCGGTTAAGTCTTAATGGCAGAAATGCGTACATTTCTGTGACAAATACAGAAAGTAACGCAACAACAACGCCGAGAAGAGATGACAGCCTCTCTGACCGCCAAAACCCCAAACAATGCGCGCTCTTTCTCACCGCAGTTGTCAAGTAGTGAAACAAATCAAACAGAAATGCTAACAAATACAATGCAAAATAACGTAGTGCCTAAAAGTATGCTTTCAAGTTCAGTAGCTAATCCGAATGGAAATAGTGTTGCCACAGCAACAGGAACAATCCCCAAAGGTACAAATCCAAACAGTACAACGGGCAAAGATGAGAAAATACAAACTGGTATAGATAGATATATTTTAGTGACAAAACGAAAGGCAAGTGCAAGGTCTCCTCATAAGGAACCAGATCCCAAAGTTTCCAAAGGAATGAATGCGGTAAGTTCGAACCGATTTGACCTCCTCAGCTGTGAGGATAGTAATGAAGAAACAAATGAAACTATAAGAGAACCCAAACCACCTCCGCTTTTCTTGCGGGAACAAACAACTAACGCGTTGGTAAATAAGCTGTCCCAGCTACTAGGCAAAGAAAACTTCTATGTTGCTTCACTTCGTAGAGGCAATGTATACGAAACAAAAATTCAGACATACACCGAAGTGTCTTATAGAAAGGTGGTTGGGTTGCTCGATCTCGAGAAAAAGAATTACTACACTTACCAGCTTATGAGTTCAAAAGGTCTTGTGGTAGTAATTAAGGGTATTGATAGTACAGTTTCAACAGCTGAAATAATCTATGAACTTGCTAAAGAGGGTTACGAAGTTAAATCCATAATAAACATTATAAATAAAAAGAAAATTCCTCAGCCCATGTTTAAGGTTGAACTAACATTGGATTCTTCAAGAATAAAGAAAAAAGGCGCACCTCATCCTATTTACGACCTAAGATATTTGTGCAACCGTAGAATTCGAGTCGAGGAACCTTTAAAACGAGCCGATCCTCCCCAATGTACAAATTGTCAAGAATTTGGACACACCAAGGCATACTGTAAATTACCGGCAGTTTGTGTCAGATGTGGCGATGTGCACAAGTCCGTTGACTGTCCCCATCCTAGAACAGATACCGGCGTAAAAAAATGTAGTAACTGCGGTGAGAACCATACAGCAAACTACAGGGGTTGCCCTGTATGTAAGCACATGAAAAAATCAAACAATGTTAATAAAACTCCAACATATGCAAGCTATATTCCATCGCCTTTCCCAGGCTTAAGAACTGTATCTCCTACGGAAAATGCTAGTTCTAGCGACCCAAACGTAAACCGAATCCCAAAGAATACAATTCATCCAAATATGTCATACGCCCGTATGACAATAAATGGTAATTCGTTACCCCCTCAATTTCCCCTAGAAAACTCAATAGAAAAATTAATAGAAACTATGAATTCATTCATGTTGAATATGCAAAGCATGATGCAAGAAATGATGAGAAATCAAAGTATGCTTATGCAACTCGTGTTAAATCAAAAATAAATCCAATGAGAATTTGTTATTGGAATGCAAACGGCCTGAGCCAACACAGAAATGAGGTAGAAAATTTTCTCCGAAACCACTGTATAGATATTTTATTAGTCTCTGAGACACATTTTTCAACCAGAAATTGTTTTAGGATACGTGGTCATTCCACATACGATACTAAACATCCTAGCGGGAGAGCCTGTGGTGGTACAGCTCTTATTGTCCAAAATAAAATCAAACATTATCCTATGCCCGAATATAGGACTGAGCATATACAAGCAACTTCTATCGCTATCACAGGCACAAATCTGGTGATATCGTCGATATATTGTCCCCCTAGGCACAATATTAACAAAGACCAATTCATGGAGTTCTTCTCCACTCTTGGCACAAAGTTTTTGGTAGCAGGTGACTACAATGCCAAGCACACATATTGGGGCTCTCGCCTAGAGTGATCAAAACCGGTTTAAAATAAACCGGCCCACCGGTTTTTTGCTTCCACCGTCCCCGGTTTTTCTCAAAATCATGAATTTCGAACAACCGGTGCAACCGGTTTTTTTCGTTTGTTTCCACCGGTTTTCCGGGTTTTTTATTATCACTAAAATATTAAAAATTATTTACAACTTTATATACAAAATATCACAAATTAAGATAATAATATGAAAGATCTCCTTATATGGCCTAAAAAGACTCGGCAACTTTGCTAGTATTTCTATACAAATTACAAAAATTTAAAGAAAATAAATGATTCATACGCGCAGAAGTTATGTGAAAAGTAAACGCATTCTCCCACTTCCAAACCGAAACAAAAACAAGTAAGAAAATTTCAATTGGGTAAACCAGGTGGGTATATACGAGTATATAAATATATAAGAGTATACACTAGTCTACTCTTATATATTTATATACTCGTATATACCCACCTGCACTAAAGTGTGTATATAAAATATATATGTATAAAGATTTAGTACCTCTATTAAATATTCTATTTAATACCCCGAAATATTAATATTTTCTTGACTGAACTACATAAGGGGAATTTCATGTCAAGTGGGTTCTTCTGTCTGGATGAAAATTGCACCAAGTAGCCCTATCAGATAGTAGTTATGTGACACAATTCCAACGAGATCGGTTAAGGACTTTCCGAGTTGGAGGGTGTCAAATATTGACATTTTTGTCAAACGGTTGTTTTTCCCATCTAATATGCTAAAATGTTTGGTTCAACGTTAATTTTTTTCAGAGGTTTATATTTATTTTGATAGATCAACAGGTCCCGTCCCATTAATAGGTCACAAAGCTTTTAAAGGAAATTATCTAAGCTTTCTTTTGAGCAAAAAAATCAAACATTGAAACATAGGTTTTTACCAAAATTTCAAAAAAGTTTAATTTTGCAAAAAAAGTAATGAAAATATATTTGCTAATTTTTTTAAAAGGTTGAAGAAAAGACTATCGATAACACTTTTGGAAAATGTTTTTTAATACAATAGCTAATTAGTTATAAGTATGAGATAAAAGGACCGTTTGACTCAAATGACAATATTCATCACAATCCAACTCATAACTACTATCCAACAGGACTAAATTTGGTGCAAGATTCCTGATCAGAAGACATAGCTTTTAAAAATGTAATATTAAAAAATCGCCTTTTTTGTTCTTAAAAAGGAAAATGTTTTTCAAACGGCAATTTTCATACTGTTTTGTTATGCCGAAAAAAACCGGTTCTACCGGTTTCCCCGGTTTTCTTCGAAGAAAAAAACCGTCCACCGGTTTTTTTATAACTTAAATAAACCATCCACCGGTTTTTTATTTTTTCAAAAAAAAAAACGGTTTTTTGATCACTCTACTCTCGCCTCACTACTCCAAAAGGTAGACAACTACTTAAATCCATAACATCTGCTAAACTAGATGTAGCTTCGAGCGGTCACCCAACATATTGGCCCTCAGATCTGAACAAAACGCCTGACCTTATTGATTTCGCTATAATAAAAAATATAAGGCGTGAACAATTATCTCTATGTCCATCACTTGATCTATCATCGGATCATTCGCCTACCATTTTGACACTGCTTTACAACAATCATGAAAATGGGTGTGACAGTTTGCCTAATAAGTATACCAACTGGCTAAAATATAAAAAATACGTTAGCTCACACCTATCCGATGGTGTATCGTTACGTACAACGGATGAAATTGAAGCCGCGGTAAACCTATTCACAGACGTAAGCAGTGCTGTTAAAGTGGCTACTCGAAAAAGCGCATTCAAAAGAGATAACTCCAATAACCCAATAGGCATCCAAGCGTTAATCAATGAAAAAAGAAGCGTAAGAAGAGAGTGGCAACAATATCGCTCCCCAGCACTGAGAAAAAAACTAAAAAATTGCCAGAAGAGATTGAAATCAGCCCTAAAATCAGCCGAGGAAAGTGATCTAAAAATATATTTGCAATCTCTGGATCCAACCCAGAAAACAGATTATAGTCTCTGGAAGGCCACAAAAAATATGCGAGGTCCTGTTGCGCATGAATCCCCAATTCGCCTTGAAAATGGGAACTGGGCAAAAAGCACAGAAGAGAAAGTAAATTCATTCGCAAACTACCTCGAGTCCGTTTTTACACCCAACAGTGATACATCTGAAATCTATCCGCCCGTGATAGATATAATTCCTCGCCCACACTATCCGCCCGTGATAAACGACACAATTCCTCGCCCAATCTATCCGCCCGTGATAGATGATACAATCTCTCACACAATCTATCCGCCCGGGATAAATGACTCAATTCCTCTCCCAATCTATCAGCCCGTGATAGACGACATAACTTCTCGCTCAATCTATCCGCCGGTGATAGACGATATAACTCCACGCCCAATCTATCCGCCCGTGATAGATGATTTAATTCGTCGTCCAATCTATCAGCCTGTGATAGATGATATAATTCCTGGCCCAATCAAGCTTAGAATAAAGGATGTTGAAAAATCTGTCAAAGAACTAAAATTAAAGAAATCGCCCTTTTCAGCCTTGAAAATTGTGTTATTTTTATACAATGCAATTCTCCGTGTAGGTTACTTCCCCCTATCTTCCAACTCAAGTCAAATCCTATCGCCCTATAAGCTTACTATCGATACTTTCAAAAATGTTTGAGTCCATTCTCATGAAGAAAATCACACCTCATATAATTTCTCACAATATTATACCTGACCATCAATTTGGTTTTAGAAAAAGTCATAATACTATAGAACAGGTACACCGTATCGTAACCTGCATCAAAAGAGCTTTTGAGAATAAAGAATACTGTTCGGCGTTATTCATAGATATTTCCCAAGCATTTGACAAAGTCTGGCACGAAGAACTTTTGTACAAAATATGCGACCTTCTGCCAATCAACACGCATAAACTGGAGTTATTTGACTAACCGGTCTTTTCAAGTTAAATCAAATGGCATTTTTTCTAGCCCTAAGAAAATAAATGCCGGTGTCCCACAGGGGAGCATTCTTGGCCCTATACTGTACGTTATTTTTACGGCAGATATGCCCATAACCAACTTTACGCTCACGTCTACTTTTGCGGACGATACTGCTTTCGTCAGTACTCACAAAAACCCTTCAGTTGCGTCCGATCAACTGCAGTCTCATGTCCGAATCCTAGAAGAATGGTTAAAAAAATTGAGAATAATGGTGAATGCCTCAAAGTGTACTCATGTTACTTTTACCCTGCGAAGGGATGCAAGTCCTCCAATTTCTATTTTCAATTCACAGATTCCCCAAAAGGATCATGTGAAATACCTTGGAATCCACTTAGATCGGCGTTTGACGTGGTCGCGCCACATAGACTCTAAAGTAACTCAAATAAAACTCAAAACTAATCAACTTCAGTGGCTTATCAGCCAAAGATCTGCCCTAGATCCAGAGTATAAAGTTCTTTTATACAAAACGGTATTGAAGCCAATTTGGACATATGGTATCCAGCTCTGGGGTACAGCGTGCGCTTCAAATGGATGCAAATTACAAAGAAGACAATCGAATATTCTTCGTTTAATTACAGGTGCACCATGGTATATAAGAAACGCTAACATCCATAAGGATCTCAACATGCCAACAGTAAAAGAGGAAATTGAAAAATATTGACGGTGTTACGTGGGTAAACTATTCAATCATCCAAACATCCTGGCTCGAGAACTACTAAATTTTGAAGGTCATGACCGCCTTAGAAGGAGAGATACGCTGGACATGATATAAATTAAAACAAATCCTAATCAAAATCTAAAACAAAAAAATGAAATTAAATTATGAATTCCTAAATTTGAAATGTCAACCTTATTGTTTAAGTAAAAAATCGTGTAAAGTCTCAATGGTTTATTCGCAATGGCAATAACCCAGAGAATTAGTATTTTAGGTTAAGGTTTGTCCACTTATTGTTATTTTCATTGTATAATAAAAAAAAATTCAATAAAAAAATGTAATGAATTAGAAAAAAAAACCAAAAACTAGGTATCTTTTTTTAGTTTTATTAAAAATGAAGTTAAAAAGAATGTTTATAAATTTGTGTTTTTTAAATCTGTGCAGAATTTACAATAATAGTAATCAATAAATTATCGTCGGATAAGAACATGGGGTGGACGTCCTATATACAATGACTGGGCGAAAGCCGGACAATAGAATGCCTATGACAGTTTTTAATTTGCTATTAATATTAATAAAATATGAGTTAACTACGCCAAAGCAACGGATTAAACCGGCAGAGAGACTAGCAACAACACCACTGTATGTCAAATATTGCTTTATCCTATGATTCCAAGATGGGAAATATTAACATTATATTCTTTAATATTGTAGATATTTGGGTCACAGTTGTTCCATACAATCGATTGCATGGAGTCACAAACTGGGGAAAACAACAATTCGAAATATTATTTTAGAATGCAGTGAAGTTTTGTGGCGCTTGCTTTCGCCGATTTATTTAAGTGAACAATCTACACACCAGTACAAACACATTGCCAATGATTTTCAACGAATGTGGGATATGCTCAATTGTGTGATGCTAACTATACATTCATACCAGTTAATGTTGGAAGTTATGGCAGCCAACACGATGGGGGTATGTCCATTAAACTTCAATTTATTTATAATCTATTTTGATACAAACAATTTCCATTTCTTAATTTAAATTAAATACAGCTATATTCCAGTACTCTCCGTTTGACCAACCAGTTATTTTAGGTACAGTACCTGTACCTCCTAGTAAACCATTATCGTCACATCCTCTGAAGCCTTTCCTAATTTTTTATTGGCGATGCGGCGTTTCCCCTGAGGAATATCCTTGGTCTAAGTCAACAACTTTAGACGAGCTCAGAGACAACATCCAACGCGAAATTGCCAACGTTCCGGTCGAAATGTGGCCAAGAGTGGTGGAAAATTGGGTCCAAAGAATAGATCGCCGTTGACGGGCTCGTGGTGGTCATATGACCGAAATTGAATTTCATTCTCAAAATGTAACATTTGCACTACACCTGGATTTTGAACTCTATATCTTAAATAAAATTATTATGTCCTTAATGAAAAACCCTTTACCTATGTATATTTCCACTGAAGAGGGACTCGGCCAAATCCAATCCAATCTCTATCTATAAATAAGTCAACGTTTGTAGGGACGCTTATATTGCTGTCAAATTAACCCACAATGAAGAAGATTGGCGCAATGATTGTCTCGTACTGTCGTCAAAAGAATCCTGAAGCAGATTATAGATTTAATTTTTAATGGAGTTAGCCGCGATCTTCATAAAACTCACCTGTAACGCCCAGCTCCTTGCCAATTTGCTTCCAGGCTTCTCGCTTTTTTCAGATATCCTATATGCTTATATTTATTGTATAAATACTCGTGCGACTGCACCAATGAAATCAAATATTGGCCTTTCATGTTTATTTGCACTTTTAAACAACAAATAATTAATAAATTATTTTCTTTACTTTTCTCGGTGAACATAGAATTGTAATTGTAAACAACATGTAGTATCAGCTGTTGTCAAATTGTACGTAAACGGAACGTCCAATCCTGATTTCAACAGATTCAGCCGTCCGTTTACGTTTCGTTTCCGTTGGCTAATCGTTTACACTGATTTCCATATGACAGATTGAATCAGCTGATTCGTTACGCTACGGGGGCGTTACGGTTAAGTTTGCCTAACCGGGCCTTAAGTTTTAACGTTTAAGCGGCGCTCATATTGCAGTGCATTTGTCTTACATTAGTGTGTATATTTGTCTAATGTTGTATTTTTAAGGCATATATGTCTATGAGCGCTGGCTGCGTTTATGTCGCTGTTTCGTCTCGTTCTTGCAGATGCACTCATATTCACACATACATGCATGCATATTTGCCATTCTCAGCAGAGAAAACAGATGACCGCTGTTAAGTCCTCTGTTTGGTTGTCCGCTTTATGTATGCAAGTGCGTGTGGTTATGTGCATCATTCTAAACAATTTGCATTATGTTTTTGGCGCACATATCTGGTTACGGACATTATGTGTCGTTGATATGGTTGTCCATATATATTCCTTATGCATTTTTTTGGCACCTATCTCTCTCTACGAACATAATGTATCGTTGATATGCTTGCAAAACCATGCTAATGTATAAAATCGAAAACATATTGAACTTACTTAAGAAAAAGAAGTCTAATAAAACGGTTGAATGTTTTGGAAATTGTGCTTACTGGTTCAAACAGCCGCGCTACAATTCGGTATCACACACCAAATAGCACATAGGTATTATCAATTCGGATAATAATAAATTTGACTGGATATAATGCGGTTTCGCTTTAAAAATATTATCAATTCGGATAATATTAAAGTCGACGTGGTATAATTCGGTATCACTTTTAACAATATTTTAAATTTTTTATTCGTTCGGTATAAAATCGTTCCGTGCTCTATTTCGGTAATAATTAGATCGGTTTTAAAAAAATGGCAAGTGAAAAAATCAACAACAGCAGTGATGGAGCAGAAAGTCCAAACAATCTGCACCCATACAGGACTAAAGTGGCAGCAATGATGAGGCGTCTTTCGGAGTTAAAGCTGTCTCTCACATCTGAGAAGTTAGAGGGCTACGATGACGCCGATTTGTCTGCCTGGCTCGAATACGTCGAGCAAGTTTACGCTTCATTCGACACGAGACGCAGTGGAGGTTTCCCTCCACTCCAGCACTGACACTGTACCTTGACGTAAAAGCAAGCTTACGTCGTCAATTTTGCGACAGCTTTCGATCAACAGGACGCCATTTTGCGAAGCACCATCGCCTTCGCGCAAAACCAGGCTCCCGGAAATACAGCTGCCGCAATTCCCAAATTTGCACACCCTTTTAACGCGGTGATTGACGAAAACGGCGATTTAAGAGATCTCGAGAAGTTTCATCATCCGCTCCAGCCTGACTGGCGTGGTTCTAGACGCAATATCATCGCTGGAAACACTATGCACAACCAAAAATTTTTTTGTGTCTCAGACCTAAAAATTATTTTTTTTTATAGATTGTGGCATATTGTTATATAAAATAAAAACCAAAAATTTTTGTATGGATATTTTTTTTTAAGAAAATTTGTTATTAAAAGTACTATTATCGTCGAAGGTACCCTTAGTATTTGCACTATAATCTTTGGACTATATGCCCGATCAGGTCGACTTATGCGTTAAATTGAAGCTGTTAATGTGGGCTACCAATTATTTCAAAGATTTATGGAGGAAATTTTGGCAGATATTCCCGGTTGTGCAATTTACCTCGATGTTGTTATTGTAACAGGCAGAACATATTCACAACATAACTAATGTGATTAGAAAACTGGAATATAACGGACTGAAATGTAAAGTTGAAAAATGTGTATTTGCAAAATCATCTGTGGAATACGTCGGTCACATTATTGATTGTGAGGGTATCAAACCTTCAGAAAAACGATTGGAAGCCATTCATCATATGCCGAGACCCTTGAATTTAAATGAATAGGAAGCATTCATAGGAAAAATTAATTACTACAAAAAATTCATTCCTAATTTTGCGAAGACGGCAGCGCCATTAAACGAACTACGTAAAACAAATGCAAATTTTGTTTGGGGTGATAGACAGCAATCCGCATTCAGAATATTGCAGCAAGATATTGCGAATGTTACTAAATTAGTTCATTATGATGATAAATATCCTATTATCCTTGCAACTAATGCGTCAAACCGCGGAATCGGGCCGTTTTGTCCCACAGATTTCCCGATGGTTCTGAAAAGCCAATATGTTTTGCGTCAAAGACTCCCAATCCTGCCCAAAGCTATCAAATAGAGAAAAAGGCTCTTTCTATAATTTTCGGAGTGAACGAAATTCATCAGTATCTCTATGGCAGACATTTTGAATTAGTAACAGATCACTAGGCTCTTACGACACTATTTCATCCCTTCAAAAAACTTGTAATGACATTGCACCGACTTCAACGGTGAGCCATTACTCTACAAGCTTATGAGTATTCTATAAAGTATAAAGAAACCTCTCATCATGCAAATGCTGACGCATTATCGAGATTACCAATGGGTTGCGATAATGAATTTGATAAAACTGATTTTGACGTATTATACATTAATGAAATATATAGCACAATTTTACAAGAATGTCCTATTGATGCGGAAGTTGTATCATCCTATACAAAAGAAGATAAAATACTACAAGTTGTCACTAATTATGTAATGAATGGTTGGCCTGAAAAGAACAGAGATGATTCCTTAAATCCATACTTTTATGGAAAACAATCGATATCCATTGAAAATGGTGTACTTCTTCTGCACAATGATTATTCCCGTATCATTGTTCCAAACACAGTTCGTTCAAAAGTTTTGAGTATGCTGCATGAAGGACATTGGGGCGCGTGTAGAATGAAACAGCTAGCTAAAAGGTATGTATGGTTTCCAAATATCGATCAGGAAATTGAGAAAGTTTCGAAAAATTGTACCATATGCCAAGAAAGTGGAGTGAATCCAAAACATACATTTTCGTCTTGGCCCAAAGCTGAACAGCCATGGGAATGAATTCACATAGACTTTGCAGGCCCGTTCTTCAACAAGATGTGGCTTATTGTAGTAGACTCGTATTCCAAATTTCCTTTCGCAATGCAGGTATCGGCAGCGACGTCAGCATCGACAATAATAGCGTTGCAGAATATATTTGCTATTGAGGGTTTACCACGTACCATTGTTAGCGATAATGGTACACAATTCACATCGTCTGAGTTTAAAAGGTTTTGTCAAGTAAACGCAATAGAACATTTAACAACAGCACCGTTTCATCCAGCATCGAATGGGTTGGCTGAACGGTTTGTTCGAACTTTCAAGTCAAATTTTTATAAACTGATAAGGAACAATCGAATCAGGAGCAGGCTTTATATAAGTATTTAGTGACGTACAGATCAACCCCAAACCCGACTACAGGAAAATCACCAGCGGAGTTATTACACGGTCGTCAACCTCGTATAATTTTAACTGCAATGTTTCCAGTTAAGCACGTTACACCAAATCGATTTTCAAAATTTAATATTGGTCAAAAAGTTTATGTACGAAATTTTTCAGGTAATAAACGTAGGATACAGTGGGAAGTAAAGCAAAATATTGGAAAAATTATGTACTTAATAGAAACAGTACACTGCATGATAAGAAGACACCAAAATCAAATGAAAAGTAAAACTGAAACCACTTATGATAATCAAATTTCCAATCAATTACAATTACCACGTGCAAGGAACATTGATATCGACATATTACTTCCAAATAAACCTGTTAATCAGGAGCCAAGACAGCCACAAAATATAGAACAATTTTCAATTAACAAATCAACCAACAGGTCATTTAATATTACAAATATACAGCCATTTAATCAAGCTTCGGAACCAATAGTGTCACCTGAAATTCCACAATATATAGAACAACGAATCAACCAACAGGTCCTTTAATTCTACAAATATGCATCCATTTAATCAAGCTTCGGAACCAATAGTGTCACCTGAAATTCCTCCAACTTCCGACAACGTTAGATTCCCCACGAGTGTAACGAGAAGTGCTGAAGACTATGTTGACACATATGATATATTTCTGAAGAGCGCAGTGAAAAACGGCAACAACAATTTACCCCTAGACACTCGAAAATAATTTATGAAAGAAATATAAGGGAAGCGAAATAGGAGTGGGGGAATGTTGGAAATATAAACTACTTGTTTATAAAATATTTTGTCATCAATATGTCATTGAAATTATTTTTAAGAAACGGTATACTATTTTCATTATTGTGAATCAATATTTTTCATTCGTATAAATATCGTTCAATAATAAGATTAATTTCATTTTTTATAAAACTGTTGGAAGTTTTCAATTTCTACACTTAGAAACAGTGGTTTAGTAACAGTCATTAAACAAATTGGAAAAAGTAGATTAAAAAAAAAAAACATTTCCTGGGATGGAAAAACCATAAAAAATATTTTATTTTATTTTTCAAAAGTTTGCATCCTAGCGAAGAAAATAATGCCTATTTGAAAAAAATCTATGGATAAATGTAGAAACTATAGCCCTTTTGGTAGAGGTAAGAGAATTTAAAAAAAAATTTTTTTTTAATTTCTGTTTAAATAACGTTTTTTTTACTTTTATTTATATTATGTACATTTGAGTTTATTTACATGTACAAGTTTCATCAGAAGTAATTGTGCATTATTTGTTGACCTTTGTAGATTTCGGAATCGGTTTCTCTAATGAGGAACCAAATATAATCTCCCATCATTCTTTCACCTCAGATCCCTTGGTAACGCCGCTCGATGGACTTCATTTCTTGGTAAAACCTTTCGCCATGTTCGTCACTTACGTCGCCAAGATTCTCGGGGGAAAAGATTAAATGAGAATGCAAGAAACGAATTTTGAGGGACATATTTACACCTGTTGGAATACATAAAGCGAAAAATAAGTTTGAAGAATACATACATATGTGTTATATACATAAATATTGAAAAATATATTTCTTACCAATTTTTTCATAATTTTTTAACAAATCATTAATCATTGTTTCATATTGCGAGCTTTTATTGGATCCAAGAAAATTTGAAACTACATGCTTAAACGACCTCCATGCTGCAATTTCATCCGACGTCAAATATGATTCGAAATTTACATCTTTCATCAGTTTCCTTATTTTAGGCCCATCAAAAACGCCTTCTTCGATTTTTTGAAAAGAAAGACTTTTAAATAAACTTTTTAAATATGAGAGTGAATTGTCTTTTTTACTTAAGGCTTTTACACAAATTTTAAATAGCCCCAGCTTAATATGCAGTGGTGGCAAAATAATCTTTTCTTTTTGGGCGAGAGGTGTGTATTTTACGTTGTTTTCACCCAATGTAATGTGTTTTCTTGTTGGCAATTTCTTTCTTCTGTAATGATCTTCGCGAGCACGGCTATCCCAGAGGCATAAAAACAGCAATATTTTGTATATCCGCCTTGCATTCCACATAACATCCCAACTACTTTTAAATCGCAACAAATTTTCCAGTCATGTTGTTCATATTTTATGTATTTTATCAATTTAGCCATTTTTTCGTATGATTCCTTAGTGTTGACAGCATGAGCAATGGGAATCGACGGTTTCGGATTTCCGTTGTGCAAAAGTACTGCTTTCAAACTTTCTTTACTGCTGTCAACAAATAACCGCCATTCCTTTGAATTGTATGTTTGATTAAGTTCCTCGAACAATCCGGGAAAGTCCTTGCAAAAGCATATGTTATCCACAGGTGTATAAAATTGTTTGTAAGGTATATCACGGACTCTATAATATGATATGTTAACATCGGGAGCCAAAATATTGTACTGTTTCATCCGAGATGCAAGTAGTTCTTATCTTTGGTCAGTTCCAAATCTCTCAGTGGATCATTGAGTTGAACCTGAGTTAAAGCGATGAATTCTGACTCAAACTTGAATCGCTCAGAGTTGAGTACTCAGTTGAACTTGATGATGTTTCCGTAATTAGGCTGTTAGCTATACTTGGACACTTGGGAATTGGTAGTGTTTCCGAATGTGCAACTGGCAAAGTGACAGATTTTATTTCAGCGTAATTCTAGCGAATGCTCCTTCCTACTCCAATCTGTTTACTTAGACAAAAATATCAGTCCGTATCGTGAATGAATGGTTGTCTCCAAATCATTGGCATTCCAAATTGGACGTGATGTCTAAAATTAAAACGTTTTATTTCACAAAACATTGTAATACATTAATTTTTAAGTACTTACCGCATGCTTCCACTAGTTCATCGAGTAAGATTGAATTACACAAGATACTAGGTGCACACGGTTCGTTCATATTTTTAACTCGTATAACAAAATATTGCACATATATTTCTTCTGTTGTTTTACTAAACACACGTCGATTTTTTTTAATTACATATTTTCCGCAGATGTAGCAGAAATTGCCGGGATTATTTAGACATTGAAAAGATCTTTGCCTTTTACTCATACTTCGAATTATAAATTTATAATATTTTTCAGAAAATCAACTTATCTCTGTAATTCGAAAAATCGTTATTACAATGGTTAAATACGCTTATAGCTAACATTTTTCATTCTTACGAAATAACTTACATACATTAGGTATCTTACAAGTTATATATATTTAGTTTCTTTATGTATTTCTACATTTCACTTATATTCGTACTAGTTAAAATGCTTTGTCGATATATTTCCCAAAAAATCGAATTACAAAAAGGGAATTACTCATCATTTTATTGGTTTATACTTAATATTATGACTTAAAAATAACACTTAATATTAATATATACAAATGGGGTGAATGCAAAATCAGTCCCCGTTACTGGCGCGTACTGTATACAGCGTCGTCCAAATTAGGGATCTATAGTTGAGACAAAAAGTCGATTTTTCGACTTTCATGATTTAGTGAAAAGTCGATTTTTCGACTTTTCAATTATTTGGATAATCGACTTTTTGGAAAATCGATTTTTTTCGACTTTTCGGTTTTGTCTTAAACCGATTTTTGTCTCCTTTTTGTTTCTTTTCCATTACGCAGATTCCAAGCAACTAAAACTAAATATTCACGATTGCCTGATCGGACAACGTTATCAACCCTGTTAAAGTGCTGCAAATGTACGGACAATGATAGATTGTTAGGCAAAGGTGAATTGACAGTTCAGACGATTGCAAGAAAACTATACAATTTCATATATTTGCAATATATTTTGTAAATATTTATATGCAGGATAATACAAATATTTTATAGACAGTGTTACCAATAAAATGTTTTTCTGACAATTGCGCCGTTGTCCCATACATAAACTTCGCACATCTAACAATCTGCGAATTATCTCACAATGACTTGTTCTGCTAACGCTGCAAGACCAAAATTGTATGTTCACACCCTTGTACGTTCACAGGATCGCATTTCTCCACCATTTTTCTGGCAATATTTTCCGATCAGACAACTTAAATATTTATTTATACTCGGCAATTTTTTCCAAGCAAGTGTCAAAGTTTGTTGGAGAGAGCTCTTTCCGACTCTTTCCTAAAATGTGTTTGAACTGGTTGGAGAAGTTCAAAGCCGCTGTCTATTTAAGTAAGGCCAAACTCGACAAAAGTCGAAATGGTAATCGATTTCGGTTGATATTCCGCCGTCGGATAAAAATCGAAAAAAGTCGAAATGATAAATCGATTTTTCAACTTTTTGCTTGGTGAAAATCGATTTCGACTTTTTCCAATCAAAAGTCGATTAGTCGAAACTCGATTTATAGATCCCTAGTCCAAATGGTAGTTACCTATCCGACGATGATAGAATAGCAGTTGGTCGCCACGGTATAGCCCGCCGTCTCTTTTCTGAGTTAAAAGACCAGCAGGAGGCTGGTAGTTTAACTCGGTTAGCCTGTCTAGAGTGGTGTCTAGATTTGGGCATGTTCTCATAAATTTATATCAAGAGAGGAAGAGTTCTCAAGATGCCGGATTGCTGTTTTGGTTAAAAACACGTCTATACGATCGAAGTCAATCGCGCCGTAGATAGAGACCGTAACTTCGTCCGCGATGTTGTTTCGAAGACCGTGGGATGTCACGAGAATTTGTCGTTCCCATCGCCTAAGCCTTTCCATTTTGCTGGAAGAGATTCCAAACCTGGACGGAAAAGCATAGGCCATAATGGTTCTGATGATCTGTTTACAGATTAAAAGTTCAACTTGATGGGAGAGACGTAAAGGGAAAATAATCGATTGAATTTTGCCAATATGTGATCCATATGTCTCACCAATTTGAAGTCCATCGAAATGACGACGCCAAGGTAATTTATACTGGCTGACGCCCGAATTATGTAATTTCCTATGCTAATGACAGGAATATATTGTTTCGCATTAGAATAAAGGAGCTTGCGCTTGCCTTTAAATATGATGCTATCACATTTTGATATATTCAATCTGAGTTTCCATCTGTCAAAATAGTTCGATAACTCTAAGGGCCATTAACAATAAATAAATAAACTAGGTTTAAGAGCTAACTACCGGTTATAGCTGTCAATTTCTATACAATTTAACTAACGAAAGTTAAATTGTATAGAAATTGGCAGCTCTAACGTTCGGTTATTTTGTTTTGTGTTAATGGGGGTAAAAGCTAAGAGTTTATCCTAGAGTTTACAGTTGAGGCTACTACTGGCCCGGAAGAGGCAATGAGTATATCATCTGGTAGATTTAAAGGATGTCACCAGAAGGGGTTTGCGGAATGTCACACAGAAGAATATTGTAGAGTACAGGACCGAGGAGAGAGCCCTGCGGAACTCCAGCCACTACATTCTTTCTCTCAGAGAGGTCGTTGCCGACCTTAACTCTGTACGACCGATCTTTTAGAAAGTTCGCAATCATCCGACAGGCGTTGCCACCAAAGCCGCAGGTCAACATTTTGAATAAGATACCGGCGTGCCATGCAGTATTAAACGCATTGGAAAAATCAAGACTAACTGCAATGGTCCCATGTCGCTTATTCAAGGAATTTCTGGCAACCCTGCTTGTGTCAAGTTGTGTTATTTGGTGCCCCGTCAATATAATTTTTATTTTAATAAGTTTTGTGGGAATAAACTCGGTTTTCGTTCTAAATTTTGTTCAGATACGTATATAAGTATTATTATCAGTGGTGTACTTATTGGTATCAGTTTTTTGGGTGTTGACTAAATTTGTAGAATTTTGTTAATTGAAAAAAATTGTCTGCCGCTAAAACAACAAGTGTTTTGTGCTTTAGTGCGAAAATAATTGTATTTTAGTGTCAAATTAAATAATTAATTTGGTGTATTTAATCGTGGATTTTGTTAAAAAAAATCTTTGTATTATTTTCTGTTTGCGATTTATTAGTTGATTATTTGTTTCGGTGAAACATTCTTTGCCGCTACAACAACAAGTGTTGGTGCTTTTGTGTCACTGTGTTTGTCCTACACCCAAAAAAATTTTTTGCTGTTAATAACAAACAACGTCTGCTAATTTTTAGCAAACATTTTTTCTGCTAATACAGCACATTTTCTGCTGTAATAGAAAAAGTTTGCAGTTTTGCATTAGCAAACGCACTGCTGAAAAATTTGCAGTTTGCTGAAAATTTTTGCTGTTAATCAAAATATGTGAAAATAAGACAAAAGCTGCAATAATTTACATGATAAAGTTCAACTACCATTGAAAATCAAAAAGGTTAAGGTCATTCGTGCGATGAGAAAAGTATATTAAAAAAAATTAAATAATTATTCGGTGATATCTGTTTTCGAGTTACGGTTCTCAATATTTTTATTTTTTCATTGGATTTTAAAAATGTTGGAAATAGGAGTCGATTAAAACTGCAAAAAGTAAAACACAAATCGATAACGAATATGATTTGACGATTTCAAAATCTTAGTTACGGACATACAATTAAAATTAATCTATTGTGTTTAGATATTAGTTTCTAATTTTTTATATTTTAATGAAACCAAAGCTAAACATTAATATTTTATGTGCGATTTGTAAAAATGTTTATAAAGTCTGATTCACACAAGGCAATTTTATTTCAAGCAAGTGTCCAAGTTTGTAGGAGAGATACAGAGAGCACTTTCCGCTTGGAAGAAATTGCCTCGTGTGATCTAGGACTAAGTATTGTGTATGCAAAAAAAGTTAAAAAACGACAGAATTCCTAAAGGCTTAGGGTGAGTATTAAGAGAAAATTTCGCAAGATTGTATCATTCTGTGCAAAGACGATTTTTATACGGTTTCCACGGCTATTCCTGTGTGTATTGTTGTTGTTTCAAAGTGCGAATGAAAAACAAAACGTTCAATCGAGTACGAGAGTTTTTTCCCCTCCCTTTCCAACTGCCTCCCCAACAAACACCATTAAACCGCTGATAAAATTGCCTCGTGTAAATTGGGACGAACATAGACACCTCAACACACGCGGTAATTCGGCGTCTCTCTCTGTCAAATTTTGACACTTGCTTGGAAAAAGTTGCCGGGTGTGAATCTGGACATAGAGGCATACGGAAGATAATGTTCAGATTCACACTCGGCAACTTTTTCCAAGCAAGTGTCAAAGTTTGATGAAGAGGGAGGCGGGCGGAAAGAGCTCTCTCCTACAAACGTTGACACTTGCTTGGAAAAGTTGCCGAGTGTGAATCTGGACAATGGGGAAAGTAGTTTCTTGTACTGCCAATTCGTTTTGTGTTTTTCATTCGCACTTTGCTGCCTTTATTTCCAACAAACACCGAATTGCCCCGTGTGAATCGGGACATAGACATGCTTTATGACGGAAAAAAAAATTTAAAAAAAAGCGGCGTTTAATTTATATTCCTTACCACTGAAACCAAATTTTTTCCATTAAAATGTGCTTGCGATAAGTTACACATATATTCATTAAGTATAGACGATTGCCAGATCGACAAACGTTATCAACCCTGTTAAAGTGCTGCAAATATACGGGCAATGTCAGATTGTTCTGCCTAGGATTGGATTCAATGTACCATATAGACCTTCCAGATATTACCAACTATTACATATTGATTTTCAACGTACAAATTATGCTTCGGCAGAGCCCATTCGTAGAATGTGCATAGATTTTAACACTGATGCAGTTAGATCTAGAATAATCTCTTTTTTAAATATGTAAGTAGACTAATGTTATTTGTTTAGAGGTTCACTACATGTCTATATATAGAAAAACTTTTGATTTTTTGCATGTGCCGGCTGTTGAAATGTTTCTGTAGCTGGTATTTCCACCCTGGTCTGAACCAAGACATTTTCAATGTCTATATGCGGTTCATGAATTTCTCTGCCTTGATTAACAATTATCCTAACCTGGACGAGTATGCTAGTTCGCCGGCTTCTTCTGGACAGAAACGAAAAAGGTTGATGAACAAATTAAACATTGATCAGCCTAATGTTTCTGATCCAAAAAAGCCGGACACGCCCTCAACACCAACAGTGCCACCTAATCCTGTTGAGAGGGCAGCTCCATTATCTGCTCCTGCAGGAACTTCGCAGGAGGTAACTCAATTCTACCTGTGGTTTCCTCCCTTGTGGTTCCGCAAGTTGTTGTTCCGCCACCTGTTACTAGGAATACGACGCAAACAGCAAATAGGAAAACGAAAACACTGACTGTGGTGCCAGTCAAGAAAGTAGTAGCTTTTGTTTCACGTTTTGCCTTAGATACGTCCTCTGAAGATTTAGATGACTATATTAAATCCAAGATTGAGGGTGATTTCTATCTGAAGACAGTCAATATGAGATTACCTTCAACGGCTACAAGATCATCATTTAAGGTTATTGTTCAACCTGAAATCTTTGATAGGTTGATAGATCCAAATTTTTGGCCTCCAAAGGCATTTGTGGATAGGGTAGATAACCTGGCTCGTTTACCTGCGAGGCATTCTAATTTGCCAAAAAACTAATAAACTCGCTGGTCATAACTTATCAGAATGTAAGAGGACTTAATACCAAATTAACCCGCTTATTTGCTGCTAGTTTTGACTTCGATTTCTCTGTTTTGTCTTTCACCGAGACCTGGTTTAAACCTAATATATTTGATTCGGAAATTTTATCTAATGAATGCGTGATATACAGAAAAGATCGTCATAATAAAATTGGCGGTGGTGTCCTCATCGCTTCGTTATGTCAAGATATACACGTCTGAACGTGTATATCTTGACATAACTAACGACATTGAATTCATTGTTGTCTCTGTTAATTTAGGGAAAACCAAATTATTTGTTAGTTGCTCTTACATCCCTCCAAACTCGGAATTATCTGTTTATGATAATCACTTATCGGCAGAGTTGTTTCGATGTTGATCGAATTATCATTCTAGGTGATTTTAACTTACCCTCCGTTTCTTGCCTTTCATTGCTCGATACTGAGACATTTATTCAGGCGTTTTTCTGATCTCGATCTATTCCAGATAAATGGTATCTCCAACCCTATTGATAAATTATATTATTAATGAAATTGTTGATGGTTAGGCTTGAGGTCATGTATTAATTAAAAAACTGGTGGTTAAGTTTTTTTAAATTTTATTGTTTCCAATATTTCGAATGTCTTCGACAATCATCATCAGGGAACTTCACTTTAAAATACAAACAATAACAAATTATACAAAAATTAAAAAACAATAATAAAAGCACAATAATTACATTTAAAACAAAACTATGGACTTCTTCTCTTCAGAGTTTACAATCAACTAAACAATTATTTTCTTCGTCCGTATTTTTCAACTAGATTTCTATAAATTTGCGCACAATGGTCCGTATCAGTCTTATAATTCATTCGTTTGTCATTTGGTACATTTATAATATGTAGCATTTCTAGTGTATATCTCCTTTTTGTAATGATTCTCCTGTGTCAATATGTCAACTTCCTTAAGATTTGGTTTGTGTCCCGTCAAAGTGCAATGTGCTGCAAGTGCCGTCTTTTGTTCAATTGGTTTATCAGTTGCGTTCTGATCAGACTTGTGTCCGGAAATCCTGGTCTTTAATTTTGATTTAGTCGTGCCAACATATACCTTCTGGCATATGTTGGTCTCGTCACCCTCACATTTAATCCTATAAACTACGTTCGATTTGTCCTCTTTTTTGAGTTTTGTTTTGGTGTTGCTGAAGAAATTGTTCACTGTGTTGTACGTCCTTTGTGCTAACTGGAAATTGTCTTTATTGTAGATGTTAGAGTGGCAAAATTGTTCGGAAAAATTAGGAATATACGTCAATGGTTTATACATCTGTTCTATGTTTTCTTTCTGGCCTTCTTGTTGTCGCTGTTTCACATGTCTTATTAGTTCATCGATCGTTTTTCTCGGAAAATCATTCGTTTCTAAAATGTGTCTTATTTTATCTTCATTGGTTTTATGAAACATTGGGTCACTAATACTAAGTACTCTGCTAATGAAGTTCGTCGCCGTGTTGATTTTTATTCGTCTAGGGTGCTTTGAGTAAAAGTCGATCAATCGTCCGGATGCTGTTTTCTTTTGATACCAGTCTAACTTTAAAATGTTGCCTTGTCTGAGTATAATTGTATCCAGGTATGGTAATTTGTAGTCTTCTTCTTGCTCCATTGTAAATTGAATCTGTCTGTTGTATGAGTTTAGTATCGTCAGAGTATTTTCGACTTCTGCAACCTTCACAATACAGAATATATCGTCCACATATTTAGTCAATAATTTTGGTTTTATATTTAATTTTTGTATAGATGACTTAAGCAATTCCTCCATGACAATATCCGCAATTATCGGTGACGCTGGCGATCCCATCGGTAATCCTTTTCGCTGCTCGTACACCTTGTCCTCGTACATAAAATACCTGGTATCTTTTTTGCAAAACGTCAAAATTTCAATAAATAAGTCCATAGGGATATTTGTGTTTTCTTCTATATGATTCCATTTCTCCTTTATCGTCTTAATCGCTAAGTTCACTGGTATACTGGGGAATAATGAGATTACGTCAAATGATATTAATAATTCGTCATCTTCAATTTCTTGGTTGTTGATTCTCGATTTGAATTGTACGGCATCTTTCACGTTGTAATCAGAGTCCTTTGTCAAATTCTTATATTATATTACTATATATTTAGATAGGCCATAAGCGGGTGAATTTATCGAAGAACAGATGGGTCTTAAAGGGGTACCTTCTTTATGAATTTTTGGGAGTCCGTATATTCTGGGAGCCATGGCTGTCTTAGTAATCAGTTTGTTTTTTTCCGTCAAGTTGATTATATTCATATTGAATAATTTTTCTACGAATTTGTTGTTCTTATTTTGTAGTCCTGACGTTGGATCTCTTTTTATGCGTCGGTATGTGCACATATCTTGCACAATAGAATTCATTTTTAGATTATAGTCCTCTTTGTACATTGCTACTGTCTTTCCTCCCTTGTCTGCGCTCAATATTAGTACGTCATTATTTTCCTTGAGAAATTGTCTAGTCTGTCCCACTGTGTCAAGGATAAGTTTGTCTCTCCTACTTAGTTTCGTGTTTTGTAAGTGGTCGTCAATAAGAGAAACTAAATTTATTCTAGCATTCTCTTGCTCCTCTCTGCTCTTCAATGTCTGTACACACTCTTCTCCCTCTGCTATTACGTTGAACAATGGAAACGACGTCTTTGTTGTTGGTAGAGAATACTTTGGGCCCAGGGAGAGCAGCCACTCTACGTTCGTTGGTATATTTATCTTGGTATTGTTGGTAAACCATCCACTCTTGTTGTGTATGTTGAGTTCTGTATGTTGTGCTTGTTTTAGCTTTTGTAATTTGTTGATATGTGTTGTTTTGTTTCTCTTGTTGTATGTGTCTCGGAGAATGTTTTCACTCTCAATGTATTGGTTTAAATCCTCTTCGTCCATGAGATTTACAAGCCGATCTATTGCTTGTGAGAGCATCACGGTGTTTGTGTTTATTTGTTTGTGCTTGTATTGTATTAGTAGTTTTAGGATTTTCATGTGGAAATTGTAGTTGTAATTTTCTAATACTCTCGTTAAATTTGGCGGGATTTGGTTGTTTGTTTTGAAAATGTTGTATGTGTTCTTTGTTGTGTTGGAAATAAAGCTCGGTATAATGCCTACTTGCCTGCATTTAATTAGGAATGTTGTTGAAGATTTTAAGGATGCTGCTTGCCTGTTACTTTTAGAATATCGTTTAATTATTTTAATTGTGTTTGTGTTGTATTTTTGTTTAATCCTTTTGTATAATTGCATTTTTATATCTTTTTTGCGGGGTGCCTTCCGTGTTTTATGTTAATTTTATTTATTGTTGACCTTTTAATTTAATGAAATTGTTGATGGTTAGGCTTGAGGTCATGTATTAATTAAAAAACTGGTGGTTAAGTTTTTTTTAAATTTTATTGTTTCCAATATTTCGAATGTCTTCGACAATCATCATCAGGGAACTTCACTTTAAAATACAAACAATAACAAATTATACAAAAATTAAAAAACAATAATAAAAGCACAATAATTACATTTAAAACAAAACTATGGACTTCTTCTCTTCAGAGTTTACAATCAACTAAACAATTATTTTCTTCGTTTAGTTGATTGTAAACTCTGAAGAGAAGAAGTCCATAGTTTTGTTTTAAATGTAATTATTGTGCTTTTATTATTGTTTTTTAATTTTTGTATAATTTGTTATTGTTTGTATTTTAAAGTGAAGTTCCCTGATGATGATTGTCGAAGACATTCGAAATATTGGAAACAATAAAATTTAAAAAAACGTAACCACCAGTTTTTTAATTAATACATGACCTCAAGCCTAACCATCAACAATTTCATTAAATTAAAAGGTCAACAATAAATAAAATTAACATAAAACACGGAAGGCACCCCGCAAAAAAGATATAAAAATGCAATTATACAAAAGGATTAAACAAAAATACAACACAAACACAATTAAAATAATTAAACGATATTCTAAAAGTAACAGGCAAGCAGCATCCTTAAAATCTTCAACAACATTCCTAATTAAATGCAGGCAAGTAGGCATTATACCGAGCTTTATTTCCAACACAACAAAGAACACATACAACATTTTCAAAACAAACAACCAAATCCCGCCAAATTTAACGAGAGTATTAGAAAATTACAACTACAATTTCCACATGAAAATCCTAAAACTACTAATACAATACAAGCACAAACAAATAAACACAAACACCGTGATGCTCTCACAAGCAATAGATCGGCTTGTAAATCTCATGGACGAAGAGGATTTAAACCAATACATTGAGAGTGAAAACATTCTCCGAGACACATACAACAAGAGAAACAAAACAACACATATCAACAAATTACAAAAGCTAAAACAAGCACAACATACAGAACTCAACATACACAACAAGAGTGGATGGTTTACCAACAATACCAAGATAAATATACCAACGAACGTAGAGTGGCTGCTCTCCCTGGGCCCAAAGTATTCTCTACCAACAACAAAGACGTCGTTTCCATTGTTCAACGTAATAGCAGAGGGAGAAGAGTGTGTACAGACATTGAAGAGCAGAGAGGAGCAAGAGAATGCTAGAATAAATTTAGTTTCTCTTATTGACGACCACTTACAAAACACGAAACTAAGTAGGAGAGACAAACTTATCCTTGACACAGTGGGACAGACTAGACAATTTCTCAAGGAAAATAATGACGTACTAATATTGAGCGCAGACAAGGGAGGAAAGACAGTAGCAATGTACAAAGAGGACTATAATCTAAAAATGAATTCTATTGTGCAAGATATGTGCACATACCGACGCATAAAAAGAGATCCAACGTCAGGACTACAAAATAAGAACAACAAATTCGTAGAAAAATTATTCAATATGAATATAATCAACTTGACGGAAAAAAACAAACTGATTACTAAGACAGCCATGGCTCCCAGAATATACGGACTCCCAAAAATTCATAAAGAAGGTACCCCTTTAAGACCCATCTGTTCTTCGATAAATTCACCCGCTTATGGCCTATCTAAATATATAGTAATATAATATAAGAATTTGACAAAGGACTCTGATTACAACGTGAAAGATGCCGTACAATTCAAATCGAGAATCAACAACCAAGAAATTGAAGATGACGAATTATTAATATCATTTGACGTAATCTCATTATTCCCCAGTATACCAGTGAACTTAGCGATTAAGACGATAAAGGAGAAATGGAATCATATAGAAGAAAACACAAATATCCCTATGGACTTATTTATTGAAATTTTGACGTTTTGCATAAAAGATACCAGGTATTTTATGTACGAGGACAAGGTGTACGAGCAGCGAAAAGGATTACCGATGGGATCGCCAGCGTCACCGATAATTGCGGATATTGTCATGGAGGAATTGCTTAAGTCATCTATACAAAAATTAAATATAAAACCAAAATTATTGACTAAATATGTGGACGATATATTCTGTATTGTGAAGGTTGCAGAAGTCGAAAATACTCTGACGATACTAAACTCATACAACAGACAGATTCAATTTACAATGGAGCAAGAAGAAGACTACAAATTACCATACCTGGATACAATTATACTCAGACAAGGCAACATTTTAAAGTTAGACTGGTATCAAAAGAAAACAGCATCCGGACGATTGATCAACTTTTACTCAAAGCACCCTAGACGAATAAAAATCAACACGGCGACGAACTTCATTAGCAGAGTACTTAGTATTAGTGACCCAATGTTTCATAAAACCAATGAAGATAAAATAAGACACATTTTAGAAACGAATGATTTTCCGAGAAAAACGATCGATGAACTAATAAGACATGTGAAACAGCGACAACAAGAAGGCCAGAAAGAAAACATAGAAAAGATGTATAAACCATTGACGTATATTCCTAATTTTTCCGAACGATTTTGCCACTCTAACATCTACAATAAAGACAATTTCCAGTTAGCACAAAGGACGTACAACACAGTGAACAATTTCTTCAGCAACACCAAAACAAAACTCAAAAAAGAGGACAAATCGAACGTAGTTTATAGGATTAAATGTGAGGGTGACGAGACCAACATATGCCAGAAGGTATATGTTGGCACGACTAAATCAAAATTAAAGACCAGGATTTCCGGACACAAGTCTGATCAGAACGCAACTGATAAACCAATTGAACAACAGACGGCACTTGCAGCACATTGCACTTTGACGGGACACAAACCAAATCTTAAGGAAGTTGACATATTGACACAGGAGAATCATTACAAAAGGAGATATACACTAGAAATGCTACATATTATAAATGTACCAAATGACAAACGAATGAATTATAAGACTGATACGGACCATTGTGCGCAAATTTATAGAAATCTAGTTGAAAAATACGGACGAAGAAAATAATTGTTTAGTTGATTGTAAACTCTGAAGAGAAGAAGTCCATAGTTTTGTTTTAAATGTAATTATTGTGCTTTTATTATTGTTTTTTAATTTTTGTATAATTTGTTATTGTTTGTATTTTAAAGTGAAGTTCCCTGATGATGATTGTCGAAGACATTCGAAATATTGGAAACAATAAAATTTAAAAAAACTTAACCACCAGTTTTTTAATTAATACATGACCTCAAGCCTAACCATCAACAATTTCATTAAATTAAAAGGTCAACAATAAATAAAATTAATATATTATTAATTTATTTCATTATGTTCTGCTGATTTTATTAAAATAACAATTGTTAAACGCATGTGATGTGTATGTAATGTGGCAATTCTGTGCGCCCCTGTGAAAAGACTGAAGATCCGAAGTGAACGATGGAACTAAAAGAACAACATAGCAGGAACCAGTTCCAATCGTTCCTTCAAGGGAATCGTTCAATTGAACGAGTTCGTTCCGGAACGACCCAACTCTAAATTCTGTGGTGAGCAATCAATCCCCAATGCTTTTGGAAATTTTTTTACATCAACTTATTCTCATCAACAGAGACAACTAGACGACTCCTACCCTTATAATATTCTTTCATTGAATCAGTTGAGCATACCTTATTTTGATTTCCCATTTGTATTTTCGAGTTTGGTCAAGCTTAAATCTTCTAATAGTGTTGGTCCCGATGGTGTACCAAGTATAATCCTCAAATATTGTGCTCAAAGTCTTGCTGTTCCGCTTACATTGCTATTTAATATTTCGTTAAAATTTGGCTATTCCCCATCCATTTGGAGAACATCTTACTTAATCTGGAAGCCTCACTGATGTGGGGAATTATCGTGGAATCGCAAAATTAAGTAGGTATAATTCCAAAACTTTTTGAGAAAATGGTTACTGAGATTGTATCTCATAAAGTATCGTCTATTCTACTTAGAGAGGTTAGCCCTCAATTTTAAGTCGAATCCTAAATCTTTCTATGATTTTGTAAATATGAAACATAAATCTAATCCAAGACCTTCTAAGATTAGAATGGATAGTGAGGAATTCTGTGGTGAGCAATCAATCGCCAATGCTTTTGGAAAATTTTTTACATCATCTTATTCTCATCAACAGAGACTTTTAGATTATTTCATTAGGGAAAACCTGGATAATAACTCCTGTCGGCGAACCAACATGCTTACAATAAGTGGAAGTCTACAGAATCAGCCCTGCACGAAGTTGTGAGCACTATCGAATCGTCCCTGCATTTCAAGGAATTCACCATGGTGGCATTTCTTGACATAGAAGGGGCTTTTAACAACATTCACTCAGATGCAGCAATTGCGGCACTGTCACATCTAAAAGTGAACTCTAGTTTGATTAGACTATTTCAAAGTCGGCTCAACAGAAGACGCATAACAGCATGTCTTGGGTCCACAACTCTAACAAGGTTTGTAAACAGAGGGACCCCACAAGGAGGAGTACTGTCTCCACTAATTTGGAACCTAGCGGTGAATGAAATCCTGCTAGATCTAGAACGTTGTGGCTGCAAGGTCGTGGCATATGCGGACGACGTGGCAATCGCAGTGAGTGGCAAATTCAAAAACGTCCTCCGAGACATTCTACAGGTGGCTCTGAACAAATTGGCTAGATGGGCCAGAAGCAGCGGTTTGGGCGTAAACCCAAACAAGACAGAATTGGTTCTCTTTACTAGGATGAATAAAGTCCCACATGTGGACCCTCCACCTCAGATAAATGGAACAGATCTAGTCTTTTCTGAAAGTGCAAAATTTTTAGGAATAATTCTAGATAGAAAACTGTTATTTAGACTTAACGTATTGGAACGTGTAAGGAAGGCCAACGTCGCCTTATATTCCTGCAAAATGGCTGTAGGGTCGCGGTGGGGCCTCTCCCCTAAAATCGTCCACTTGGTTCCATCTGGGGTTCCCCAAGGTAGCCACATCGGTCTCATTCTGTTTCTGCTATTCATCAACGATTTGCCAGAATCAATTTCTAGTTCAAATTTACTGATTTATGCAGATGATGTTGTTATTTTGTTCTTATAAAACATCTGAAAATTCAAACTCCTTCAAAATGATTTGGTTACTTTTGGACATTGGTGTGATATAAATTGCATGGACATTAATCTTAAGAAATGTAAACATATGTGTTTCTCTAGGTCGAGGGGGTTCCATCTACTTTTAGTCTTCATGGTTCCAATTTAGATACTGTTGAATCCTTTGTGGATCTTGGTATATTAATGGATCCGAAACTCAATTTCAATAATCACATAATTACCATGGTGAATAAAGTTTATGACGTGCTCGGTTTCTTTAAGCGATGGGCGAAAGAATTCGTAGATCCATATGTAACTAGGCAGTTGTATACGTCCCTACTTACACCTATTCTAGAATATGGGTCTGTAGTGTGGGACCCCCAATACGGGACTTACGTTGATAAGATTGAATCGGTTCAAAAACAATTTTTATTATTCGCTTTAAGACATCTTCATTGGAATAGTGATTTTAGTATTCCACCCTATACTAGCAGTTTGAGTTTGATAAGACTGCCTACTCTTAAAGACGTATTATGCTGAACACCACAATGGTGCTGAAAGTTATAAATGGTGATGTGCCCTCTAATTTTATTCTGCCTAGGATTGGATTCAATGTACCATATAGACCTTCCAGATATTACCAACTATTACATATTGATTTTCAACGTACAAATTATGCTTCGGCAGAGCCCATTCGTAGAATGTGCATAGATTTTAACACTGATGCAGTTAGATCTAGAATAATCTCTTTTTTAAATATGTAAGTAGACTAATGTTATTTGTTTAGAGGTTCACTACATGTCTATATATAGAAAAACTTTTGATTTTTTGCATGTTTCTGTAGCTGGTATTTCCACCCTCTACTATTAACCCGCCATGGTCCGGATCATGGTGTGTACGCAATCCCTACGTCATGGGGATGTGGCCCCCTCGGTCGAAAGGGGCGGGTAAGAGTGGATGCGTTGGGACCGTAAAAAATAAAACAAAAAGGCCCTGGATACATGGTTGGATAGCACTGAGAGTGCATGAGAAGTGGAATGACCCTTGCGAAAACCGAATTGGTTGTTCGCAAGTATTCCGACATATTCTATTGTGTCCATCCAGAAGTTTGCCAAAGGCTGAATGATCGATAGTTGCTGCTTTTCCTCGGATCAGAACCAGGTTTTGGGATTGGAATCGTGAGTGATTCCTTCCAAGCCCTGGGGAAATATCCCAAGTTTAAGCAATGATTGAAGATTATGGACAAAAATGTCCAAATTATTATATTGGGCTTTTTCAAGACATTATCCGGAATTCTGCCAACTCCGGTTGATCGGCGGTTGCGTTCTCTCCGGCCTCTTGAGGTGTCACAAAGTCAATGTTTCGCCAGATCATTCCCTTACCGCGGATTGAAGCATCCGCAGTGAGTTCATCATCGAATTTGAGGATTGGGCTCAAGTCGTACTGTTCGGAGACTACACTATCAATGAGGTAATTGAATGTGTTGTCTCCAGTTTGGTTCGAAGTCCCTGCCTATGATCATCGCATAGGCAAGATAGATAGACTTGGTTCGAACTCGTTCACTTGATCTCGAACTCGTTCACTAGTTCTCGAACTCGTTCCTTTAGAGTGACCAGACAATGTATTATAAACATAATCATCATATTGCAAATGTCACATTGTTCGTCAAGGTCATGCCTGGTCATCCTAATGTTCGAGTACGAGAACTAGTGAACGAGTTCGAGATCAAGTGAACGAGTTCGACCCAAGTCTAAACATAGATGGAAAAAGTGGTACAATTGTAGAATTTTTAGTACAATTCATTTTTGGCAGGTACGTTCGTACACAAATGGCAATTTGGATACAATTTAATTTTTGTTAAATTGTGTGGCGGTACAATGCAATCTCTAAATGTGTATAAAATATTTGCATCGTCAAAGAAATCACAGTCCGTATTTACACTGGGCAAGTTTTTTCAGCAGCTTATCATCAAATTATCTTTTGAACTTGCACGAATAACTCAAACCGTTCAGGGAGAGTTTTTTCCCCCCTCTTGAGGACTGTCTCTCTCTCCTACAAAACGCCGATAATCTGCTGAACATGCAGCCAGTGTACATCGGGATATACTAGCACCTGCCTCGTGTGATGCAGGACTTAAGGGTATCTCTGAAATACCAGTGAATACGTCCGACGCCTGTCAAACTCGATTTCAAATGTATTTAAATGTACTACCAGCGTTACCGTTGCGCGACTAAAGTGGCATTTTTGCCCCTTTTTTTCAGCCGTGCTACTTTTGCGCCACTTTTATTTTTTGATACTAAATGTGCCCCTTTTCGCTTTTTTATGCCACTTTTTAGCTTTTGTAAAAAAGCAGCTTTTTATACTCTTATGACAACACTTTCGTACTAACGTACGGAAATGCCTAACGCGCTACGTTCTGAATGTTAAAACGATTTACATTTATCTTTTGTATGTGAAAGCATGTGAGAATCTATTTCCACCGTTTCATCTTATTGGTGAAAATTCTGCGAATAGGTCGGCGTCTATGCAACAATACAATTAATTTGAGTGATTTCTTAATTGTAACAATATATGTGTTTATAAAAAAATTCAATTTATTTTTTATTTTTCATTAGGTTGATGTACATAAATATTATAAGCTTTTTTCTAAACAGATTTATTGTGAGATCAAAAAAACTCAATACAAAACACATCTGTCCCAAGCACAGATCTAATAAGAAAGTATAAAAAAAGAAGTTACAAAAAAGTAACTATAAATAAATAAATGTATGTGATAAAATATATTTAAGTTTTATTTTGTATTTTTTGTTTAGTCTTAGTGTAAATAAATGAAGTTTTTAATTTTACCTACTTATTTTTTATGTTAAAACCTTAATTGAACCTTAATTGATCCCCCATTTTTAGTGATCGGTTGCCCCTTTTTTCGAAAAAATCCCCTTTTTGAAATTTCCCAACGGTAACGCTGTGTACTACAGCTCAGCGCGGCCAGTTTAGGGGATTTATCCCTAATTTGGGGATTTTTCTTCGCGAATGGGGATATATTTTTTGGTTTAGGATCCGGGGATTTGGCGGGGATTGCAATTTTTTATAATTACATGTCTTTATTTATGTTAAAATTAGTATTTTCTGTTAAATCAATATTTTTCTAGAAAATGCGTCCGTAAAAATTGTGCCAAAAGTTCCTACAAAAAGTAGCTTGACTCGCAGTGTATTAGAGTACGACTTAAATATACAACCTGTAGTAATTGCCAATACGTCTTTCTATAGATATTTATACATCAATTGAAGCCAAATGCGGTTTATAAAATTTTTACCAGACAACATTACGAACAATTTAAGCTAATTTTGGAGTAAAGTTTAGTAGTAACAGGATTCTGCTGGTCCAACTCGATTTTAAAGAACTGGAATCGCTGGTATTAACTCTTTGATGTACTTTATCAATTATTTAGTCCATTGGCAGAAATGATCAAACTTTTAATACCAAAAACGTGTACAAAAAAAGTAGATGATGTAGATATGATGGAAGAATTTGAATCAGATATATTTAATAATTTGACAACGTACATTTTGTACAAACAAAATGAATTTGAATACAAACTACATTGAATTGAAAAATACATCATTCACATACGTTAAAATATTTACTAGGGATTTTTTTGGGGATGAGAAATATTTTTTGGGGATTTAGAGGATAAAAATAAAAATTTGGGGATTCGGCACTAAAAAAAACTGGCAAGCCTGCTACAGCTACTCCGCAAATACGACTTGCGATTTCAAATGTATCTTAATGTACTACGGCTACCCCCAAATACATATTTGGGCAGCTGTAGTACATTTAAATACATATTAAATACGAGTCTGACAGACGGCGGATGCGTTCTCTGGTATTTAAGAGGGTGTAACTATCTTATTTTCGAAGAAAACCATCTTATTTGTGCCATTTTTTCCTGCGGTAACACTGCATACAATAACAATTTGACAGACTTCGTACGCCGACGTCAGTTATTTAATAGCAGCCTGAATAATATGTGAATGCTAACCATGTTTGTGGTTAAGGTCAATTGTTTGTTCATGATATTAATTGCGATAGGTAAGAACATATATTTTATATACGAATACTTATGCAATTATATGTGTATATTTGACTGTATAAAATATTAATTTGTTATATGTATATGAACACAAATAAATGCATGTAAATATGTGTTTTGTTCTTGCGGTTTAAACTCTGTACTGACCTCAGAATTTCGCTGCTAAGACTACCAAACTCCATGCAATTCTAATATGACTGCTCTCAAGAACTTGATCAGACTAATAATATTGAATCTCGTAAAATTCTTTGCATCAACCTATTCTCGGTCAACAATGTCAACTAGATACCTCCTATCCTTACAATATTCCATCACTGAATTCGTATCGTCTAGTTTGAGCAAGCTTTACCGCGTGACCCACGATGTCGAACGTTAATGTTCATATGACTATTCTGCGAACAACAGCTTGTTTGCGACCAACTAAAGGCCCAACTATAATATGCATAAGCAATTCCGTACGGAATGTGCGTTAAGTTTCGCACCCTGCTTAAGCAAATGGGAACTGAGAGAACTTAACGAAAAGTTCACTTAAGCACATTATAGTTTGGCACATATGATTTCATGCATTCGCACAGTTGCTTAAGCGAGCTTATGCATATTATAGTTGGGCCTTAACACGCATCGGGCAGTGTGTTTTCATTCGCTTTGTCGTTCGGATGATTTGCTGTAGGTCGCAAATCAGCTGTTGTTCCCATAGAAGTCATGCTAACGTTAACGTTCGACATCGTGGGTCAGGCCTTAAATCTTCGAACAGTGTTGAGTGTTGGACCTGATGGTATACCGAGTAAATCTTAAAATATTGTGCACAAAGTCTTGCTGTTCCGCTCATATTGTTATTGAATAATTGGTTAAAGTATACTTATTTCCCATCTTCTTGAAGAAAATCTTTTAAAACTTCACTTCATAAATCTGGAAGCTTGATTGCTGTTATTACATAATTTAATAGTTAAGTTATACATATCGTCGGCTCAATGCTATTTTGTTCCATACGCCATTTTGTATGAACGGAGATAAACGCAATTTATTGTTTGAGTAAAAACGGGACTGAAGAGTTACACACTTTTTATTTCATAGGGTTCCCAACAGTGTTTGTATGATTCTCATGCATTTATATGCCATTACATTCAAAAATAAGCAAGTTATAACAAATTATGTACTTGGCATTTTGGTCCATATCCACTTTTATTTTAATATTTTTTCGTATTTGTATTACATGGACCACAAAAAGGGTCGGTATGGGAGGACAGTAATTTACATAGTGTGATCGAAAGAACGTAAAATACTGAGTCAAAAATATAGGGCGATAGTAAATGGCGACATAGAACAAAAATATCAAAATAATTTCCCGTTATTCAGAGTTAAATAAATTTACCCTACCAATATCTCGAAAAGTAGGCGAGATAGGAAAAAAATGATTGCAGATTCTGAGAGAGCATGCTCGAAACCATTATTATCAATTCCTAACTCAAAAAACATAAAAATGGCGTATGGACCAAAATAGCATTAAGCCGACGATATATATAAATATATATATATATATATATATATATATATATATATATATATATATATATATATATATATATATATATATATATATATATATATATATATATATATATATATATATATATATATCACTAGTTAGGTTTGCTGTAGTAGCAACTCAAATTATATACGTAAACAAAATTTTCTTTGAAGAATATTGCAATTTACCTGTAATTGGCATACAGGCTTTAAATTGCATTAATAACAATTGTCATTGGGATTCTACCTCATAGTGTAACGTCTATTCTTAGTCCTTTACAGCATGCTTCTTAAGGGACTTTCAACTGTTATACATTTGGTTTACAGCCCGTTTCTCTATGTCGAACGAAAGCGATGCGAACGAAAATCAGCTGATTATATACCTACTAAAAGGTATCAGAACGACAAAGCGAATGTAAACATAGGTCTAAAATCAGCTGTTTTTCGTTCGTATCGTTTCGTTCGACATATATAAACAGGCCCTTAATTTACTTCCCAAGTCCTGCTTCACACGAAGAATTTTTTTCCAAGCAAGTGTCAAAGTTTGTAGGGGAGGTAGAGAGCTCTTTCCGCCAGCTTCTCTCTCCGACAAACTTTGTCACTTGCTTGGAAAATATTGCCTCGTGTACAGCAGGACCAAGTAATTAATAAGTTGACTTCGGATTATATGCAATTGCTTATTTTTTTGCGGATTGATAGAAAAATTCTGATTGGACCAAAATTCGTTTCAAAGAAAAAGGAATCGAAAAACGGGGGCATATTTTTCATTTTTTTTGCATATTTGCATATTTCTGATATGCAAAAAATATGCAACATATGCAAAATTTGCGATACGTGAATCAAAAATGCGAAATTTTAGAAGGATATGTCAATACTATTTAAAAAATCATGACACAAAAATGGATGATTTTTTAAATCAAAAAGAAGTACCTAAATATATGGAAAGTATGGGGTAATTCCTAAGTAAACCGACCGAAGCACTATGAGTATTTATGAATTTAGATATGAATAAAATTTTGCAGGCGTATACTACAAGACAATACGGAATTATGGCCAAATTCAAAGCAGTTTAGTTTTTATAGGTTGCCAAATTGGCCTAAACATTTTTTTTTTAATTTTAGCTATTTTGAAGTCGATATAACTTTTTAACTGAAAATCAGATTTAAAAGATACTATACAAAGATACAGTGGTTAATAAAATATTGGACCCTTAATACAATTAGGGGTCTGTAAATCACGGAGGCGGCAATGTAATGGTCCGTGGGTGATTTTCCGGTAACGTGGTTGGGCCCCTCTATACAACAAACGGAATTATGTACTGCGAAATCTTGAAGAATGCCATGTTTCCCTTTGGTGAGTGGAATGTTGCTCTATTACGGCAATTTCAACACGACAATGATTGAGTTAGAAAGGAAGGGGTTAACGTTATGGAGTGGCCAGCTCAACCGTAGACTTGAATCCCATTGAAAATCTTTGGGAAATTTTCAACAAAGAGATAAATCGAGAAAGCGTAACTGGATATAAAAATAAGCTATTTCAGGCTATTGCGATTGCTTGGAACTCCATAGATACAAAGATAACAACCAATCGTATTGATTCCATGCAGGAAGGGGCAACGCCGTCCTTGATAATAAATGTTTTTCCACAAAATCTTAGTAGAAATGCATAGTCCAATCTGTTTTGTAGTGCGAATTTTCGACCCTTTTCTGCAATAAATTTTTAATTTCAAATAATTTAAGCAGCCAAATTGCCCCTTTTTTGGTAAATTGATCCAATTCATATATCATTGATAGTTTTCAGATGTTGGCGATTGAACAGAAGTATGAAGTAAGTCCAATATGTATAAGTATTGTTCGATACTGTAAGTACTATTTGGAAGATTTTAACATCCTCTCTAAGAATTATAAATTAAGTAACGAATTTTTGTCTATTAAGGACATCAAAAGGACGAAAATGTCCTTAATCCTGGATTATCATAAAAAGTGCTAACGATAACCCTGAAAAGGAGCGACCGAATGACTTAAAATTTCGTACGTAGTAATATTTTATTCAACCCCAGTTTATGTTTGATGGACAACCATATTGGCCTACTCTTTGTGGTTCCTCCCCCACAAATGGTTAACATTTTTGGGCATGTTAAAACGCTTATAACTTCTATACTACTCATGGGAATTATGTAAAATTTCATACATAGTAATCATATTACCGTCTCTATAAGCTGGACAAAAAAGAACGAATATTCCGCGCACCTTTTGATACCCACCACACAAAGTGACCAATTGTTACAAAAATTAACAGCTTATAACATTATTACCAGTGCATACAAATACTTGAAATTTTGTGCAGTGTAATGGTTTTGTAGTACCTACAGTCCAGTACAAAGTGGGTTTTATTGCCACGCCACTTCTAGGACCTCTCACACAAATGGTAACAATTTTGTGATCCAGTCATATTCTCTGAGATGAGTCAAGTCTGGTAATATGTCGGACCCGAAATGTTGGGATCTTGCATGTGTGAAAGCCGGGCAGTGACATAGAAAATGTTCCATCGTTTCGATGTTTTCTCTGCATGCCCTGCATTCGTCGTTTCCTGCTAGTCCTATGCGATGAAGATGTGCTTGTAAGCTTGAGTGTCCCGTTAGAACACTCATCATCTTACTAATATCGATCTTGTTTAGTTTCAGAAGACTTCTTGTTTTCTTTTCATTTGGGTCACCCCACAGTATCTTTGCAGTTGCTCCTACTGTTGCGCTATTCCACACAGTTTTATGAGCCATCACTGCCCAGTGCTTCAACTCATTTTTCGTGGCTTCGAAAGGTTTCCAATTTTCCAAGTTTATTGTTCGAAGTTCACTGCCCTTTGAAGCCAAGCTGTTTGCCCGTTCATTTCCAATCACTCCGTTGTGTCCTGGTACCCAGCAAATACGCAATTGACCATGGGCTGAGTAATCATTTATCGTTCTTTTACAGTCCAACACAGTTCTGGATTTGACCCTTTCCGATGTTATTGCTTTAATCGCCATTTGGCTATCTGTGAAGATGTTGGCATATTTAGGCTTTGTCGTGTTACTGAGCCAGTTCACACACTCCGTGATTGCTCGAACTTCTGCTTGAAATACCGTGTTATGGTCAGGGAGGCGGAAGTGAAGTTCGACTTCTGGTTCATCAATAAAAAGTCCCAGACCCGTCCTTCCTCCTCGCTTGGACCCATCCGTGTAGCAGCTGGTTCCCACTGGCACATGGGCCAAAGTTCCATTTTCCAAGGACCGTCTGTCTGGCACAAACGTATCACAGGTAGCTGTAAGCCGCACTTCAGGAATGCGGTCCGAGATTTCTGGCGTTTGAATGTGACCAACTAGATATTCTAAAATCTTCTGATGGTACGACTTGTGGTCTCGATTTATCCATTCACCCATCACTTGTAGACGTCTTGCTGTGAGGGCTGCCTCATACTGTATACGGATGTCTATTGGTTGGATGTGCAGTATAGTCTCCAACGCTTTTGTTGGTGCAGTTGTATTGCCTACATCGTCTGTCGGTTGTATTTATATATAACTAGCGGGACCCGGTCCACTTCGTTGCCCCAAAGTGGGATTTCGGATCCAGTCCATTTTTGAACCAATCACGAATCCTGCAACCAAATACATATACATAAAATAACAGCACTCTCGCTAACAAATTGTGCAAGATATCTCAATGTCAAAATGTGGCTTACATGGGCTTGGCTCACTACTAAATTGTGCAAATAGCTAAAATGTATATGGTTTTGGTTGTTTTGGGTAGTGTCTTTTTGCAGAGTTTTCATGAATTCTATCCTATCCTTTTTTTATCAATCCTGGTGCTACTGCAAAATTGGTACCATTATCTGGGTAAATCTTGGCTGGACATCCACGTTGCCCAATAAAACGCGATAAAGCGGCTAAAAATGACTGAGTTGATAGGTCACTAGTGGGTATTGCTTTTGTAGAGAAGCAAACAAAGTCGCAAAGAGTTTAGAAGAGGAATATCACAGTTTTACATTGGTATTAATATCTTCTATTGCGCGAAGAGGTTAAGAAGATATGAAAATTTTTACAAGATATGACAGTTTTAACAAATGCTGAGAAAAATCCCTGAGATAGGAAAAGTTAGAGCTCTGTACGAAAATATTCCCACACACGAGTTGAAATATTGTGCAAAACTTTGTTAAAATTCAGAGGGACCGTTTTTCGAACTGCTTTGAAATTACTAAGGATTCAAGAGATAATTTAAAATAATTATGAATGTACTCGTATATTGCAATGTAGTAATAATTTTTACACATTAAAAACTTTATATACTTCAGCGTTATCATCAACACCTCAAGTCTCATATACATATATTGTAAATGGATTTAAAATAAAATTTTTCAGCATTTCATTTGATGGCAAATTATACTTAAAGGCTCGGAGTATATTTTAATACGAAGTTATGTTAGGTTGAAGAGAGGAGACGTTTAAACGTTTTTGGCCTCCAAAGGCATTTGTAAAAGAATTTGTGGATAGGGTAGATAATCTGGCACGGTTACCTGCGAGGCATTCTAACTTGCCAAAAAACTAATAAACTCTCTGGTCATAGCTTATCAGAATGTAAGAGGGCTTAATACCAAATTAACCCGCTTATTTGCTGATAGCTTTGACTTCGATTTCACTGTTTTGTCTTTCACCGAGACTTGGTTGAAACCTGGTGTATTTGATTCGGAAATTTTATCTAATAAATACGTAGTATACAGAAAAGATCGTCCTTATAAAATTGGGGGTGGTGTCCTTATCGCTGTAGTTAGTTCGTTGTCATCAGAACGTGTCTTTGTTGACATAACTAACGACATCGAATTCATTGTTGTCTCTGTTAATTTGGGGAAAACCAAATTATTCGTCAGTTGCTCTTACATCCCTCCAAACTCGGAATTATCTGTTTATGATAATCACTTATCGGCTATCGGCAGAGTGGTTTCGATGTTGAGAGATGTTGATCGAATTATAATTCTAGGTGATTTTAACTTACCCTCCGTTCTCTGGCTTTCATTGCCCGATACTGAGGCATTTATTCCCCTAAATTCTTCATCAAGCTCTTTTGAGTGGACCTGCGATGTTGTCAGGCGTTTTTCTGATCTCGATCTATTCCAGATTAATGGGATTCCTAACTCAATTGATAAATTACTTGATTTAGTATTTGTTGATAATTCCCAATTATTCGATGTTTTCAGAATTTCTCCAATTTCTATACCGGAGGATAATTACCACCCTACGGTGGGTATTTCCATGACTTATGATATGGTGGACACTCCCTGTGTACACACCCCAAGTGATGAGGGTGCAGTTTTTTGTTTCAAAAGAACAAATTTTGATTTGCTTAATGCTATGCTCCTCGACGTTGATTGGGATTGTATCTGCTGTTGTGATGATTCAACTCACATTGACTCAGCTATTGAGCATTTTTTTTTTTACGAACGGTCCCAACGCGGCCACTCTTACCCGCCCCTTCCGACCGAGGGGGCCACATCCCCATATCGTAGGGATTGCGTACACACCATGATCCGGACCATGGCGGGTTAAAAGTAGAGGGTGGAAATACCAGCTACAGAAAAGTATCAACAGCCGGTACATGCAACAATTAAAATATTTCTAGTTATATAGACACACAAAAAACTTCTACAGTATACAATAGCATTACATATTACACATTTAAAAAAGAGATAATTCGAGATCTTACTACATCAATTGGTACATCAATTTCAATAACCTCGCATAAAGTGTTAAAATCCATGCACATTCTACGAATAGGTTCTGCAGATGCATAATTTGTACGCTGAAAATCAATATGCAGTAATTGGTAATATCGGGAAGACCTGAAAGGAACATTAAATCTGATCTTAGAAATTATGAAAGTAGATGGGACATCACCATTTATCACCTTCAGTACCATAGTGGAGTTCAGCATAATACGTCTGCTCTTAAGAGTAGGCAGTTTTATCAAACTCAACCTGCTAGTGTAGGGTGGAAGAACAAAATCACTATTCCAATGAAGATGCCTCAAAGCGAACATAAGTCCCGTATTGTGGGTCCCACACTACAGACCCATATTCTAGAATAGGTCTAACTAGGGAAGTATACAACTGTGTTGTTACATAAGGGTCTGAGAATTCTTTCGCCCAACGCTTAATGAAACCAAGAACGCCAAAAACCTTATTCACCATCGTAATTATGTGATTATTGAATTTTAGCTTTGGGTCCATCAATATACCGAGATCCACGAAGGATTCAACAGTATCTAAATAGGAACCACAAAGACTAAACCTAGATGGAATCGACCTCGATCTAGAGAAACACACATGTTTACATTTCTTCAAATTAAGTTCCATGCAATTAATATGGCACCAATGTCCAAAATTTCCTAATTCATTTTGTAGCAATATTGATTTATCAGTTGTATTATAGGAGAAAAATATCTTAACATCATCTGCATACATTAGTATATTAGATCTAGATATTGAAGCTGGCAAATCATTAATAAATAGTAGAAACAGAACGGGACCAATATGACTACCTTGGGGCACTCCAGATGGGACCAGAATCGGGTCAAACAGCAAACAACATCCCAGTCAATATTTAGGTTTAGGTTAGGGTGGCAGCCGTATTTTTTATACAAGCTCACATAGACCAGTTTAGGTCCCTAGTGTTACCACGGGCTGAAATGCCCCTCATCGAAACCAACCTGTTTGATATACAAATTTGTCGATATTACGAATATCGGTACTGGAAAGATCTGTTAGGCTGCCTAGAAAAGCCGACCCCAGTATGTCCAGTCGTCGTTTACTCAGAGCGGGACAGTCGCATAGCAAGTGCTCAATGCTCTCCACTTCTTCCTCATCTCCACAGCTTCTGCAGAAGTCATTAGAGTCAATACCCAATCTTTTGGCGTGTTCGCCGATCAAACAGTGTCCCGTCAGAACTGATACTAACGTAGACAATCTTTGCCTCTCTAGTGCGAGGAGATATTTTGATCTTCTCAGGTCATACCTTGGCCAGATTTGTCTAGCTACTCTGCAGGTGCCGATTTCTGTCCATCTTTCGTTGGACTGCCTGATTGCCTCTTGCCTAAGCCGAAGCTTGCACGTGAATAGAGGCGCACCAATATATGCAAATTCTTCGAGAATTTGTAATGTCCTCCCTTTCCTAGCAAGTTCATCGGCTTTGCAGTTCCCCGGGATATCCCTATGCCCAGGCACCCATATGAGGTGTATCTTAAACTGCTCAGCCATCTCGTTGAGAGATCTGCGGCAGTCGAGGGCTGTTTGTGAATTTAGGGATGTTGCCTCTAGAGAATTGATGGCAGTCTGGCTGTCCGAGTAAATGACAACGCCAGTGTTGGTTACTATGTTGCGACTCAGCCACTTGGCTACTTCCCATATTGCCATTATTTCGGCTTGATATACACTGCAGGTATCTGGTAGTCTGTGAGCTATATCCAATCTAAGCTCTGCGCAGTGTACTCCGAAGCCAACCTTTTCATCAAGCTTCGAACCATCCGTGTAAAAGTGGAGATGGTTTCTATTACCTGGTTTTCTTCCAACCCATTCATCTCTCGCGGGAATCATAATGATGTAATTTCTCTCGAAGGTGTACACCGTTGGTATATAGTCCACTCGGTCGGTTACCATAGCACTACACTTTGATATTCTCATGTGACCGTAGTTTTTGTACCTCCACATTGATAGGCAGTTTAATCTTATTGCCGCTTTGGTTGCAACTTCTCTCGCCACAACATTAATCGGCAGTATATGGAGTAGGGCTTGTAGAGACTCGGTCGCTGTAGTCCTTAAGGCTCCGCTTATGCTCAGGAAGGCAGTTCTCTGAACCTTTGTTAGTAGGTTGGTGATGGTTAGTTTGTCAGTTGCCGTCCACTAACCACAATGCCGTATAGCAGTATAGGACGAACTACTGCTATATATATCCAGTGGACGATTTTAGGAGAGAGGCCCCACCGCGACCCTACAGCCTTTTTGGAGGAATATAAGGCGACGTTAGTCTTCCTTACACGTTCCAATACATTAAGTCTAAATAACAGTTTTCTATCTAGAATTATTCCTAAAAATTTTGCACTTTCAGAAAAGACTAGATCTGTTCCATTTATCCGAGGTGGAGGGTGCACATGTGGGACTTTATTCATCCTAGTAAAGAGAACCAATTCTGTCTTGTTTGGGTTTATGCCCAAACCGCTGCTTCTGGCCCATCTAGCCAATTTGTTCAGAGCCACCTGTAGAATGTCTCGGAGGACGTTTTCGAATTTGCCACTCACTGCGATTGCAACGTCGTCCGCATATGCCACCTTGCAGCCACAACGTTCTAGATCTAGCAGGATTTCATTCACCGCTAGGTTCCAAATTAGTGGAGACAGTACTCCTCCTTGTGGGGTCCCTCTGTTTACAAACCTTGTTAGAGTTGTGGACCCAAGACATGCTGTTATGCGTCTTCTGTTGAGCAGACTTTGAATTAGTCTAATCAAACTAGAGTTAACATTAAGATGTGACAGTGCCGCAATTACTGCATCTGAGTGAATGTTGTTAAAAGCCCCTTCTATGTCAAGAAATGCCACCATGGTGAATTCCTTGAAATGCAGGGACGATTCGATAGTGCTCACAAGTTCGTGCAGGGCTGATTCTGTAGACTTCCACTTATTGTAAGCATGTTGGTTCACTGACAGGAGTTTTGTATCCAGGTTTTCCCTAATGAAATAATCTAAAAGTCTTTCCAGACCTTTCAATAGGAAGGAGGATAGGCTAATTGGTCTGAAGTCTTTTGGCCTAGTGTGTGATATCTTCCCCGCTTTTGGTATGAATACCACTTTGGTATCCCTCCATCGATTCGGGATGTATGAAAGCCTGAAACAGCCTACATAAATTTTCTCCAGCCAGGGGATAATGTATTTCAACATTTTCTGCATTTCAGCTGGAGTGATGCCGTCTGGTCCAGGTGACTTGAAGGGCTCAAAGCTATTAATAGCCCAGCTTATTCTGGATCTCTCAGTCAACAAGCTAGCGACGCTCGCAGTCCACTCGCACTCTTGTTGGTCCTGCTGATCCTCTGGTTCTGTTAGAGAGTTCCCCGCGAAATGTGTGTCGAGCAGTACATTGAGCGACTGCTCGCTGTTTTTGGTCCAATTATTTGCCTCATCCTGCAAGTAACCCACTGTACAGGGTGAAGCTGATAATATTTTCCTCAGCCTTGCGGCGTCGGAGACCTTTTCCACTTGGCCACAGAAGGTATACCAAGAGCGTCTTTGCGCCTTTCTAAGCTCCTTCTTATAGATCTTGAGTTGCTCTTTATAGGCATCCCAAACATTAGCGACCCCTGTAGATTTAGCCTTGTTGAATAGCTTGTTGCAGGTCTTTTTCATAGCCGTTAGCTCAGAAGTCCACCATTGGGGTTTAGTTTTACCCTTGTACCTTGTTTTTGGACAGGCTTCTTCAAGGGAACTATTGAATGATGTGGTGATATGCTCGACCAGATGATCCAGACCGGCTTTGTCATTCGGTTCGTACAGAAGTTTGGAGTTGAGGACTTTCTTGAAATTCTTTTCATACAGGTGCCACTTTGTCTTTCTCACATTTCTGTGGACGGCAGGTTCAGGCGCTTTTTCCGCGAGTTTGAACTCAATATAATGGTGATCTGAGAATGAGTGGTCGTCCAGTACATTCCACCCAATAATTTTGTCTGACAGCCGGTCAGTAGCAAACGTTACGTCGAGTACTTCTTGTCTGTTTTTAATTGTAAAGGTCGGTTTATTACCTATATTACAAATACTTAGGTTGGTAGTTAGAATAAAGTCAAGAAGCGAATCACCCCTATTGGTTATATCCGTACTACCCCAGATAGTACGATGAGCGTTCGTGTCTGCGCCAACAATCAGCTCGACCTCGTCAGATGTTGCTTCTTCTACTACTTCCCTGAATAGAGCAGTCGGTACTACAGCTTCATAAGGCAAGTAACTGGATACCACCCAATATATGCGATTACCGATCTCCAGACTAGCAGATGTTTGGTCTTTACCACTTAAATTAGCCAGGAGAAAGATACTTAGATCTTTCCTGGCCAAAATTCAGGTTCTTGGAGTGCCTTCACAGTTGGCCACAAGCAGTTTAAAGTTGCTTGTGGCCAACTGTATCAGGACGATGTCTGCTGCACCTGTGGACAGGCGCAGCAATAGAGCCGCTGAGGCTGCTTTAGCGTTATGGAGGTTAATCTGTAAAATTCTTACCATCATTGGTAATTGACAGATTAACTTCCACCCCGACAAGGGTGTTATCGAACTCTTCGTCCGTATCATCGAGAAGCGTGTCCCCGCCAGATGCCTCAAAGAGTCCGGAGACTCCCCTCAGCCCCTCTGTGTCAGAAGTAGAGCTTTCGTCCTCAGAGTACGACGTTACAGATATTCTGTTAGAGTTGGAGTCACCCGAAATAATGGGTGTGGATACCTCCGCACTTCCAGAAAGCTGTGTATCAACCGCGGTGGACGACTCACCTTCCGCAGTGGGAACTATATCCTGCTTGTATACCTTCAAGACTATAGTCTCGAAGCCATACTGTAGGGTTGCACTTGCACGTTGTATATGGGAGGGGGATTCAGCGTTAAGGATCAAATTGACCTGCCGCTTTTTACCATCCGCCTCACCCACCTTGCTGATTCTCCAATTATGGGCGGGCAGACCAGGATTGGAATCTTTTATTATGTCTAATATGTCAGCCGGGTTGGAGGGCTCTTCTGTAACCCGGGTGATGGCTCTAGGGTGACTAGGGATGTTGTTTTTTTCGACAATATCCAACTGGGCACCCGGCCACACCTCACCCGCTCGACTCAGAGCAGCCTTATACAGGTCTACTGATCTGGCATCACCGAAATATAAGAGCTTTACTCTCCCCTGATGCCATCCTGCATCGTTGCAGATTGGTGGTGTGCCCGGCATCTCTCTACGGACATCGAGGTAATGAGCCATAATGGCTGATTGCACATGGATCCATTTGTCCTTGAGGATGGATCCATCCTCACTACTTCTGTCTATAACGGCCATCACTAGACTCTCCTTCGCCACTTCATTGAAGGGCTTGGTGAGTGTCCTGTTGATAGTGACATTAGGGCCTCTTGCGTTTTTCGAAGGCAGGGGTTCATCAGGTGATCTGATTCTTTTGACTTTATTAGCCGTTAACACAGCTGAATTTGTGGCTCTTTCAGCCGGCTGATTGGCCTCAGAAGCATCTAAGACGCCTTTAGCCCAGGTAAGTGACTCTTTTTGTTTTTCGGTAAGAGCCGAAACCTCAACAGCCTCCAACTTCGTCAGAACTCTGAGCGCTATCCGGTGCTCATTGTGTTTCCGTTTTGACGGTCGGACATGACGTTTTCCCCTCACCGTACCACCTGTTGTGAGTACTGGGGGGAAATTTTCACCATGTTTGGTGTGGTCGGCTTTGGCCAAGACCAACGGACGGACAGTAGGACGATTGGGGAACCCCGCTCCATCGGAACGCGAAGGCATCCCCGCCAATGAAATTTTGTTCTGTATTAGCCCGTAATAGGTACTACGATGTAGGCCTTCCAGACTTTGTACAGATTTTGTTTTGTTTTTGCGATTGCGTAATAGGTACTGCGTAATAGATTTTAAGTATCCGCTCTGTGCTAAACACGTCCGTTCACTACGACTGATCAGCTGCTTCAATATCGCCGTCACTGGTGAAAAAATCTCGACTGGTTTGAAGGCCGCCAATGTTGAGGTTGAACCTTACTGGCCCGGTTTGTTCGCCAAGGCTTTGGAAGGTATCAACGTTAAGGACTTGATCACCAACATTGGCTCCGGTGCTGTCCCGCTGCCGGTGGCGCTGCTGCTGGTGCTGCTCCCGCCGCTGAGGCCAAGAAGGAAGAAAAGAAGAAGGAATCCGAACCTGAGGAATCCGATGACGATATGGGCTTCGCTCTCTTCGACTAAATGGACAACTGTTTGTTTAATATTTAAGAGTAGAGTATTAAGCAATCCAGTATTAAGCAATGGTTTCTATTACCTGGTTTTCTTCCAACCCATTCATCTCTCGCGGGAATCATAATGATGTAATTTCTCTCGAAGGTGTACACCGTTGGTATATAGTCCACTCGGTCGGTTACCATAGCACTACACTTTGATATTCTCATGTGACCGTAGTTTTTGTACCTCCACATTCATAGGCAGTTTAATCTTATTGCCGCTTTGGTTGCAACTTCTCTCGCCACAACATTAATCGGCAGTATATGGAGTAGGGCTTGTAGAGACTCGGTCGCTGTAGTCCTTAAGGCTCCGCTTATGCTCAGGAAGGCAGTTCTCTGAACCTTTGTTAGTAGGTTGGTGATGGTTAGTTTGTCAGTTGCCGTCCACTAACCACAATGCCGTATAGCAGTATAGGACGAACTACTGCTATATATATCCAGTGGACGATTTTAGGAGAGAGGACCCACCGCAACCCTACAGCCTTTTTGGAGGAATATAAGGCGACGTTAGTCTTCCTTACACGTTCCAATACATTAAGTCTAAATAACAGTTTTCTATCTAGAATTATTCCTAAAAATTTTGCACTTTCAGAAAAGACTAGATCTGTTCCATTTATCCGAGGTGGAGGGTGCACATGTGGGACTTTATTCATCCTAGTAAAGAGAACCAATTCTGTCTTGTTTGGGTTTATGCCCAAACCGCTGCTTCTGGCCCATCTAGCCAATTTGTTCAGAGCCACCTGTAGAATGTCTCGGAGGACGTTTTCGAATTTGCCACTCACTGCGATTGCAACGTCGTCCGCATATGCCACCTTGCAGCCACAACCTTCTAGATCTAGCAGGATTTCATTCACCGCTAGGTTCCAAATTAGTGGAGACAGTACTCCTCCTTGTGGGGTCCCTCTGTTTACAAACCTTGTTAGAGTTGTGGACCCAAGACATGCTGTTATGCGTCTTCTGTTGAGCAGACTTTGAATTAGTCTAATCAAACTAGAGTTAACATTAAGATGTGACAGTGCCGCAATTACTGCATCTGAGTGAATGTTGTTAAAAGCCCCTTCTATGTCAAGAAATGCCACCATGGTGAATTCCTTGAAATGCAGGGACGATTCGATAGTGCTCACAAGTTCGTGCAGGGCTGATTCTGTAGACCTTATTGTAAGCATGTTGGTTCACTGACAGGAGTTTTGTATCCAGGTTTTCCCTAATGAAATAATCTAAAAGTCTTTCCAGACCTTTCAATAGGAAGGAGGATAGGCTAATTGGTCTGAAGTCTTTTGGCCTAGTGTGTGATATCTTCCCCGCTTTTGGTATGAATACCACTTTGGTATCCCTCCATCGATTCGGGATGTATGAAAGCCTGAAACAGCCTACATAAATTTTCTCCAGCCAGGGGATAATGTATTTCAACATTTTCTGCATTTCAGCTGGAGTGATGCCGTCTGGTCCAGGTGACTTGAAGGGCTCAAAGCTATTAATAGCCCAGCTTATTCTGGATCTCTCAGTCAACAAGCTAGCGACGCTCGCAGTCCACTCGCACTCTTGTTGGTCCTGCTGATCCTCTGGTTCTGTTAGAGAGTTCCCCGCGAAATGTGTGTCGAGCAGTACATTGAGCGACTGCTCGCTGTTTTTGGTCCAATTATTTGCCTCATCCTGCAAGTAACCCACTGTACAGGGTGAAGCTGATAATATTTTCCTCAGCCTTGCGGCGTCGGAGACCTTTTCCACTTGGCCACAGAAGGTATACCAAGAGCAGACCGGCTTTGTCATTCGGTTCGTACAGAAGTTTGGAGTTGAGGACTTTCTTGAAATTCTTTTCATACAGGTGCCACTTTGTCTTTCTCACATTTCTGTGGACGGCAGGTTCAGGCGCTTTTTCCGCGAGTTTGAACTCAATATAATGGTGATCTGAGAATGAGTGGTCGTCCAGTACATTCCACCCAATAATTTTGTCTGACAGCCGGTCAGTAGCAAACGTTACGTCGAGTACTTCTTGTCTGTTTTTAATTGTAAAGGTCGGTTTATTACCTATATTACAAATACTTAGGTTGGTAGTTAGAATAAAGTCAAGAAGCGAATCACCCCTATTGGTTATATCCGTACTACCCCAGATAGTATGATGAGCGTTCGTGTCTGCGCCAACAATCAGCTCGACCTCGTCAGATGTTGCTTCTTCTACTACTTCCCTGAATAGAGCAGTCGGTACTACAGCTTCATAAGGCAAGTAACTGGATACCACCCAATATATGCGATTACCGATCTCCAGACTAGCAGATGTTTGGTCTTTACCACTTAAATTAGCCAGGAGAAAGATACTTAGATCTTTCCTGGCCAAAATGCAGGTTCTTGGAGTGCCTTCACAGTTGGCCACAAGCAGTTTAAAGTTGCTTGTGGCCAACTGTATCAGGACGATGTCTACTGCACCTGTGGACAGGCGCAGCAATAGAGCCGCTGAGGCTGCTTTAGCGTTATGGAGGTTAATCTGTAAAATTCTTACCATCATTGGTAATTGACAGATTAACTTCCACCCCGACAAGGGTGTTATCGAACTCTTCGTCCGTATCATCGAGAAGCGTGTCCCCGCCAGATGCCTCAAAGAGTCCGGAGACTCCCCTCAGCCCCTCTGTGTCAGAAGTAGAGCTTTCGTCCTCAGAGTACGACGTTACAGATATTCTGTTAGAGTTGGAGTCACCCGAAATAATGGGCGTGGATACCTCCGCACTTCCAGAAAGCTGTGTATCAACCGCGGTGGACGACTCACCTTCCGCAGTGGGAACTATATCCTGCTTGTATACCTTCAAGACTATAGTCTCGAAGCCATACTGTAGGGTTGCACTTGCACGTTGTATATGGGAGGTGGATTCAGCGTTAAGGATCAAATTGACCTGCCGCTTTTTACCATCCGCCTCACCCACCTTGCTGATTCTCCAATTATGGGCGGGCAGACCAGGATTGGAATCTTTTATTATTTCTAATATGTCAGCCGGGTTGGAGGGCTCTTCTGTAACCCGGGTGATGGCTCTAGGGTGACTAGGGATGTTGTTTTTTTCGACAATATCCAACTGGGCACCCGGCCACACCTCACCCGCTCGACTCAGAGCAGCCTTATACAGGTCTACTGATCTGGCATCACCGAAATATAAGAGCTTTACTCTCCCCTGATGCCATCCTGCATCGTTGCAGATTGGTGGTGTGCCCGGCATCTCTCTACGGACATCGAGGTAATGAGCCATAATGGCTGATTGCACATGGATCCATTTGTCCTTGAGGATGGATCCATCCTCACTACTTCTGTCTATAACGGCCATCACTAGACTCTCCTTCGCCACTTCATTGAAGGGCTTGGTGAGTGTCCTGTTGATAGTGACATTAGGGCCTCTTGCGTTTTTCGAAGGCAGGGGTTCATCAGGTGATCTGATTCTTTTGACTTTATTAGCCGTTAACACAGCTGAATTTGTGGCTCTTTCAGCCGGCTGATTGGCCTTAGAAGCATCTAAGACGCCTTTAGCCCAGGTAAGTGACTCTTTTTGTTTTTCGGTAAGAGCCGAAACCTCAACAGCCTCCAACTTCGTCAGAACTCTGAGCGCTATCCGGTGCTCATTGTGTTTCCGTTTTGACGGTCGGACATGACGTTTTCCCCTCACCGTACCACCTGTTGTGAGTACTGGGGGGAAATTTTCACCATGTTTGGTGTGGTCGGCTTTGGCCAAGACCAACGGACGGACAGTAGGACGATTGGGGAACCCCGCTCCATCGGAACGCGAAGGCATCCCCGCCAATGAAATTTTTTTCTGTATTAGCCCGTAATAGGTACTACGATGTAGGCCTTCCAGACTTTGTACAGATTTTGTTTTGTTTTTGCGATTGCGTAATAGGTACTGCGTAATAGATTTTAACTATCCGCTCTGTGCTAAACACGTCCGTTCACTACGACTGATCAGCTGCTTCAATATCGCCGTCACTGGTGAAAAAATCTCGACTGGTTTGAAGGCCGCCAATGTTGAGGTTGAACCTTACTGGCCCGGTTTGTTCGCCAAGGCTTTGGAAGGTATCAACGTTAAGGACTTGATCACCAACATTGGCTCCGGTGCTGTCCCGCTGCCGGTGGCGCTGCTGGTGCTGCTCCCGCCGCTGAGGCCAAGAAGGAAGAAAAGAAGAAGGAATCCGAACCTGAGGAATCCGATGACGATATGGGCTTCGCTCTCTTCGACTAAATGGACAACTGTTTGTTTAATATTTAAGAGTAGAGTATTAAGCAATCCAGTATTAAGCAATGGTTTCTATTACCTGGTTTTCTTCCAACCCATTCATCTCTCGCGGGAATCATAATGATGTAATTTCTCTCGAAGGTGTACACCGTTGGTATATAGTCCACTCGGTCGGTTACCATAGCACTACACTTTGATATTCTCATGTGACCGTAGCTTTTGTACCTCCACATTGATAGGCAGTTTAATCTTATTGCCGCTTTGGTTGCAACTTCTCTCGCCACAACATTAATCGGCAGTATATGGAGTAGGGCTTGTAGAGACTCGGTCGCTGTAGTCCTTAAGGCTCCGCTTATGCTCAGGAAGGCAGTTCTCTGAACCTTTGTTAGTAGGTTGGTGATGGTTAGTTTGTCAGTTGCCGTCCACTAACCACAATGACGTATAGCAGTATAGGACGAACTACTGCTATATATATCCAGTGGACGATTTTAGGAGAGAGGCCCCACCGCGACCCTACAGCCTTTTTGGAGGAATATAAGGCGACGTTAGTCTTCCTTACACGTTCCAATACATTAAGTCTAAATAACAGTTTTCTATCTAGAATTATTCCTAAAAATTTTGCACTTTCTGAAAAGACTAGATCTGTTCCATTTATCCGAGGTGGAGGGTGCACATGTGGGACTTTATTCATCCTAGTAAAGAGAACCAATTCTGTCTTGTTTGGGTTTATGCCCAAACCGCTGCTTCTGGCCCATCTAGCCAATTTGTTCAGAGCCACCTGTAGAATGTCTCGGAGGACGTTTTCGAATTTGCCACTCACTGCGATTGCAACGTCGTCCGCATATGCCACCTTGCAGCCACAACCTTCTAGATCTAGCAGGATTTCATTCACCGCTAGGTTCCAAATTAGTGGAGACAGTACTCCTCCTTGTGGGGTCCCTCTGTTTACAAACCTTGTTAGAGTTGTGGACCCAAGACATGCTGTTATGCGTCTTCTGTTGAGCAGACTTTGAATTAGTCTAATCAAACTAGAGTTAACATTAAGATGTGACAGTGCCGCAATTACTGCATCTGAGTGAATGTTGTTAAAAGCCCCTTCTATGTCAAGAAATGCCACCATGGTGAATTCCTTGAAATGCAGGGACGATTCGATAGTGCTCACAAGTTCGTGCAGGGCTGATTCTGTAGACTTCCCCTTATTGTAAGCATGTTGGTTCACTGACAGGAGTTTTGTATCCAGGTTTTCCCTAATGAAATAATCTAAAAGTCTTTCCAGACCTTTCAATAGGAAGGAGGATAGGCTAATTGGTCTGAAGTCTTTTGGCCTAGTGTGTGATATCTTCCCCGCTTTTGGTATGAATACCACTTTGGTATCCCTCCATCGATTCGGGATGTATGAAAGCCTGAAACAGCCTACATAAATTTTCTCCAGCCAGGGGATAATGTATTTCAACATTTTCTGCATTTCAACTGGAGTGATGCCGTCTGGTCCAGGTGACTTGAAGGGCTCAAAGCTATTAATAGCCCAGCTTATTCTGGATCTCTCAGTCAACAAGCTAGCGACGCTCGCAGTCCACTCGCACTCTTGTTGGTCCTGCTGATCCTCTGGTTCTGTTAGAGAGTTCCCCGGGAAATGTGTGTCGAGCAGTACATTGAGCGACTGCTCGCTGTTTTTGGTCCAATTATTTGCCTCATCCTGCAAGTAACCCACTGTACAGGGTGAAGCTGATAATATTTTCTTCAGCCTTGCGGCGTCGGAGACCTTTTCCACTTCGCCACAGAAGGTATACCAAGAGCGTCTTTGCGCCTTTCTAAGCTCCTTCTTATAGATCTTGAGTTGTTCTTTATAGGCATCCCAAACATTAGCGACCCCTGTAGATTTAGCCTTGTTGAATAGCTTGTTGCAGGTCTTTTTCATAGCCGTTAGCTCAGAAGTCCACCATTGGGGTTTAGTTTTACCCTTGTACCTTGTTTTTGGACAGGCTTCTTCAAGGGAACTATTGAATGATGTGGTGATATGCTCGACCAGATGATCCAGACCGGCTTTGTCATTCGGTTCGTACAGAAGTTTGGAGTTGAGGACTTTCTTGAAATTCTTTTCATACAGGTGCCAGTTTGTCTTTCTCACATTTCTGTGGACGGCAGGTTCAGGCGCTTTTTCCGCGAGTTTGAACTCAATATAATGGTGATCTGAGAATGAGTGGTCGTCCAGTACATTCCACCCAATAATTTTGTCTGACAGCCGGTCAGTAGCAAACGTTACGTCGAGTACTTCTTGTCTGTTTTTAATTGTAAAGGTCGGTTTATTACCTATGTTACAAATACTTAGGTTGGTAGTTAGAATAAAGTCAAGAAGCGAATCACCCCTATTGGTTATATCCGTACTACCCCAGATAGTATGATGAGCGTTCGTGTCTGCGCCAACAATCAGCTCGACCTCGTCAGATGTTGCTTCTTCTACTACTTCCCTGAATAGAGCAGTCGGTACTACAGCTTCATAAGGCAAGTAACTGGATACCACCCAATATATGCGATTACCGATCTCCAGACTAGCAGATGTTTGGTCTTTACCACTTAAATTAGCCAGGAGAAAGATACTTAGATCTTTCCTGGCCAAAATGCAGGTTCTTAGAGTGCCTTCACAGTTGGCCACAAGCAGTTTAAAGTTGCTTGTGGCCAACTGTATCAGGACGATGTCTACTGCACCTGTGGACAGGCGCAGCAATAGAGCCGCTGAGGCTGCTTTAGCGTGATGGAGGTTAATCTGTAAAATTCTTACCATCATTGGTAATTGACAGATTAACTTCCACCCCGACAAGGGTGTTATCGAACTCTTCGTCCGTATCATCGAGAAGCGTGTCCCCGCCAGATGCCTCAAAGAGTCCGGAGACTCCCCTCAGCCCCTCTGTGTCAGATGTAGAGCTTTCGTCCTCAGAGTACGACGTTACAGATCTTCTGTTAGAGTTGGAGTCACCCGAAATAATGGGCGTGGATACCTCCGCACTTCCAGAAAGCTGTGTATCAACCGCGGTGGACGACTCACCTTCCGCAGTGGGAACTATATCCTGCTTGTATACCTTCAAGACTATAGTCTCGAAGCCATACTGTAGGGTTGCACTTGCACGTTGTATATGGGAGGTGGATTCAGCGTTAAGGATCAAATTGACCTGCCGCTTTTTACCATCCGCCTCACCCACCTTGCTGATTCTCCAATTATGGGCGGGCAGACCAGGATTGGAATCTTTTATTATTTCTAATATGTCAGCCGGGTTGGAGGGCTCTTCTGTAACCCGGGTGATGGCTCTAGGGTGACTAGGGATGTTGTTTTTTTCGACAATATCCAACTGGGCACCCGGCCACACCTCACCCGCTCGACTCAGAGCAGCCTTATACAGGTCTACTGATCTGGCATCACCGAAATATAAGAGCTTTACTCTCCCCTGATGCCATCCTGCATCGTTGCAGATTGGTGGTGTGCCCGGCATCTCTCTACGGACATCGAGGTAATGAGCCATAATGGCTGATTGCACATGGATCCATTTGTCCTTGAGGATGGATCCATCCTCACTACTTCTGTCTATAACGGCCATCACTAGACTCTCCTTCGCCACTTCATTGAAGGGCTTGGTGAGTGTCCTGTTGATAGTGACATTAGGGCCTCTTGCGTTTTTCGAAGGCAGGGGTTCATCAGGTGATCTGATTCTTTTGACTTTATTAGCCGTTAACACAGCTGAATTTGTGGCTCTTTCAGCCGGCTGATTGGCCTTAGAAGCATCTAAGACGCCTTTGGCCCAGGTAAGTGACTCTTTTTGTTTTTCGGTAAGAGCCGAAACCTCAACAGCCTCCAACTTCGTCAGAACTCTGAGCGCTATCCGGTGCTCATTGTGTTTCCGTTTTGACGGTCGGACATGACGTTTTCCCCTCACCGTACCACCTGTTGTGAGTACTGGGGGGAAATTTTCACCATGTTTGGTGTGGTCGGCTTTGGCCAAGACCAACGGACGGACAGTAGGACGATTGGGGAACCCCGCTCCATCGGAACGCGAAGGCATCCCCGCCAATAAATTTTTTTTTCTGTATTAGCCCGGTACTACGATGTAGGCCTTCCAGAGTTTGTACAGATTTTGTTTTGTTTTTGCGATTGCGTAATAGGTACTGCGTAATAGATTTTAACTATCCGCTCTGTGCTAAACACGTCCGTTCACTACGACTGATCAGCTGCTTCAATATCGCCGTCACTGGTGAAAAAATCTCGACTGGTTTGAAGGCCGCCAATGTTGAGGTTGAACCTTACTGGCCCGGTTTGTTCGCCAAGGCTTTGGAAGGTATCAACGTTAAGGACTTGATCACCAACATTGGCTCCGGTGCTGTCCCGCTGCCGGTGGCGCTGCTGCTGGTGCTGCTCCCGCCGCTGAGGCCAAGAAGGAAGAAAAGAAGAAGGAATCCGAACCTGAGGAATCCGATGACGATATGGGCTTCGCTCTCTTCGACTAAATGGACAACTGTTTGTTTAATATTTAAGAGTAGAGTATTAAGCAATCCAAAATTTGTTCTTTTGAAACAAAAAACTGTACCCTCATCAGGTGGAGAGTTTACAGAAGAAGGTTCGACATGTCATACAGCATGGAAATACCCAATGTAGGATGGTAATTATCCTCCGGGTAGAAACTGGAGAAATTCTATAAATACCGAAAAACTGAGGATTATTCACAAATACTAAGTCAAGCACCTTATCATTCGAATTGGAAATACCGTTAATCTGTAATAGTTCGATGTCAGAAAAACGCCTAACTATATCATAAGTCCACTCAAATGAGGCTTATGATGAATTCAAAGGAGTATATGCCTCAGTATCTGGCAAGGAAACGGAGGATAAATTAAAATCACCTAAAATTATAATGCGGTCAACATCCCTCAACATCGAAACAACTCTGCTAATAGCCAACAAGTAGTTATCGTAAACAGATAATTCCGAGTTTGGAGGAATGTAAGAGCAGGTGACAAATAATTTAGTTTTAACTAAATTAATTGAGACTGCAATAAATTCATCATGCAATAAATTCAATCATTAGTTTCGTCGAGAATGACGCGTTCAGAAGGAAGGGAATTAATTACTGCAATAAGTACACCACCGCCAAGTCTATCAAGGCGATCTTTTCTAAATATTAAATATCTATCCGACAAAATCTCAGTATCAAACACTGCAGGTTTTAGCCAAGTCTCAGTGAAGCATAAAACAGAGAAGTCAAAGCTATCAGTAAATAAGCGGGTCAATTTGGTATTAAGCCCCCTAACATTCTGATATGCGATGACAAAAGATCCTGTTAGTTTTTTGAAGAATTTGACTGTCGCGAAGGTAAATGTGCTAAATTGTCTACCCTATCAACAAACTCTTTAACAAATGCCTTAGGCGGCCAAAAATCTCGATCAATCAATTTATCAAAGATCTCTGTTGGAACGATGATCTTGAATGATGACCTGGATGTGGGAGAAGATGAACGAATCTTGAAAATTCTAAGATAAAATTCGCCCGCAATCTTAGACTTAATATAGAAGTTCACGTCGTCGGAGGACGTGTCCGGAGCAAATCGAGAGACGAAAACCAATTTCTTGGCTGGAACCACAGTCACAGTTTTCGGTCTACTAACTACTTGCAACGCCGTATTAGCAGGAGGATTAGGAATAGTTCCTCCCGCGTAGGGACAACATCGTCAGCAGCCGGTGCCGTAGCGTTAGCGACATATTGGTGATCGACGACAGAACTCGACTTCAAAACATCAACAGAGTCAGATGAGTTCATAGGCACATCCGACGCCACTCGGTACGACAGTGTCAAGCTTCTTAGAAATCGCACTCTTCGTCGACCTCTTGCGCTTCTGCCCAGCAACATCAGGAGAGCACACAAACGCATCCAAATCTGGAAATTTATCAATTACAGAGGTGAAGTTATTGAAGCGTTCATACAACGCCCAAAGTTCTCTCCCCATCTGTGCAACCTCAGAAGAATAATTTTTCACAAATTTGTAGAAATCAACATTGATTTTTCTACATTTAGGACAACACCACTTTAGACCGTTATTTTCCCCATATAAGATGTCTACGACTCTAGCTGGTATACCAGCACACTTAGCATGCCAAAGGTTAGTACACAACCAACATTCAATAGATCTCTCCGATTCAGAAACAATTTTACAATTTTCGTTACTGCAGGACATTATTAGAACGTTAGGAATAATAAAACAAAAGAAACAGTTATAAATATTTCACCCTCTACTAGAGAATTAAAAATTTGTAATATAATTTAATTTAAATTGAAGAGAAACAAAAACTATGCGATCGGAACTCTGTTTAGCCAAAAGAAAAAAACACCGTACAAAAAAGAGCACTCAAATTACAACAAACACAATACGAATACAGTTGTTATCTAATTGCAATAGCAAATAAATTACAACTAAAAATTCACAGATTACAGGAAAAACACCAATAATCTACTAAAAACAATAAGTACACTTATCAAAAATACACTTATCTGAATTTTAGAATAATTTTGGGAACACAGAAATTATTAAATATACACAAATACTAATTTAATTAAAATATTTGGACGGAGCACCGAATTCTATTTAGAGAAGTTAGCCCTCAATTTTAAGTCTAATCCTAAATCTTTCTATGATTTTGTGAATATGAAACGTAGATCTAATCCAGGACCTTCTATGGTTAGAATGGATAGTGAGGAATTCTGTGGTGACCAATCAATCGCCAATGCTTTTGCAAAATTCTTTATATCAACCTATTCTCATCAACAGAGACAATTAGACGTCCCCTAACCTTACAATATTCCTTCATTGAATCAGTTTAGCATACCTTATTTTGATTTTCCATTTGTATTTTCGAGTTTGGTCAAGCTTAATTCTTCCAATAGTGTTGGTCCTGATGGCGTACCTAGTATAATCCTCAAAAATTGTGCTCAAAGTCTTGCCCTTCCGCTCACATTACTATTTAATACTTCGTTAAAATATGGCTATTTCCCATCCATTTGGAGAACATCTTACTTAACCCCTCTTCATAAATCTGGAAGCCTCACTGATGTGGGGAATTATGGTGGAATCGCAAAATTAAGTATAATTCCAAAACTTTTTGAGAAAATGGTTACTGAGATTTATTCTCATAAAGTATCGTCTATTCTAAGTCCATTCCAACATGGATTTCGTAAAGGTCTCTCAACTGTGACAAATTTGGTGCAATTCTCTTCTCAGGTTATAAACGAGTTTGTTCTTGGTAATCAGACAGACGTGATTTATACAGATTTTAGTAAAGCTTTCGATAGAGTCAATCACAAACTCTTGATACATAAGCTTGATCTTATTGGCTTTAGTAACAACTTATTGCGTTGGATATCGACTTATCGTGATAGTCGTATTCAGATTGTGAAATTAGGTATATCCTGCTCTGATCTGATCTTGGTTCCATCTGGGGTTCCCCAAGGTAGCCATATTGGCCCCATTCTATTTCTGCTATTCCTCAACGATTTACCAGACTCAATTTCTAGTTCAAATTTACTGATTTATGCAGATGATGTTGTTATTTTATTCTTATAAAACATCTGAAAATTCAAACTCCTTCAAAATGATTTGGTTAGTTTTGGACATTGGTGTGATATAAATTGCATGGACATTAATCTTAAGAAATGTAAACATAAGTGTTTCTCTAGGTCGAGGGGGTTCCATCTACTTTTAGTCTTCATGGTTCCAATTTAGATACTGTTGAATCCTTTGTGGATCTTGGTATATTAATGGATCCGAAACTCAATTTCAATAATCACATAATTACCATGGTGAATAAAGTTTATGACGTGCTCGGTTTCTTTAAGCGATGGGCGAAAGAATTCGTAGATCCATATGTAACTAGGCAGTTGTATACGTCCCTACTTACACCTATTCTAGAATATGGGTCTGTAGTGTGGGACCCCCAATACGGGACTTACGTTGATAAGATTGAATCGGTTCAAAAACAATTTTTATTATTCGCTTTAAGACATCTTCATTGGAATAGTGATTTTAGTCTTCCACCCTATACTAGCAGTTTGAGTTTGATAAGACTGCCTACTCTTAAAGACGTATTATGCTGAACACCACAATGGTGCTGAAAGTTATAAATGGTGATGTGCCCTCTAATTTTATTCTGCCTAGGATTGGATTCAATGTACCATATAGACCTTCCAGATATTACCAACTATTACATATTGATTTTCAACGTACAAATTATGCTTCGGCAGAGCCCATTCGTAGAATGTGCATAGATTTTAACACTGATGCAGTTAGATCTAGAATAATCTCTTTTTTAAATATGTAAGTAGACTAATGTTATTTGTTTAGAGGTTCACTACATGTCTATATATAGAAAAACTTTTGATTTTTTGCATGTGCCGGCTGTTGAAATGTTTCTGTAGCTGGTATTTCCACCCTCTACTATTAACCCGCCATGGTCCGGATCATGGTGTGTACGCAATCCCTACGTCATGGGGATGTGGCCCCCTCGGTCGAAAGGGGCGGGTAAGAGTGGATGCGTTGGGACCGTAAAAAATAAAACAAAAAGGCCCTGGATACATGGTTGGATAGCACTGAGAGTGCATGAGAAGTGGAATGACCCTTGCGAAAACCGAATTGGTTGTTCGCAAGTATTCCGACATATTCTATTGTGTCCATCCAGAAGTTTGCCAAAGGCTGAATGATCGATAGTTGCTGCTTTTCCTCGGATCAGAACCAGGTTTTGGGATTGGAATCGTGAGTGATTCCTTCCAAGCCCTGGGGAAATATCCCAAGTTTAAGCAATGATTGAAGATTATGGACAAAAATGGCCAAATTATTATATTGGGCTTTTTCAAGACATTATCCGGAATTCTGCCAACTCCGGTTGATCGGCGGTTGCGTTCTCTCCGGCCTCTTGAGGTGTCACAAAGTCAATGTTTCGCCAGATCATTCCCTTACCGCGGATTGAAGCATCCGCAGTGAGTTCATCATCGAATTTGAGGATTGATCTATGATCTATCTTGCCTATGCGATGATCATAGGCAGGGACTTCGAACCAAACTGGAGACAACACATTCAATTACCTCATTGATAGTGTAGTCTCCGAACAGTACGACTTGAGCCCAATCCTCAAATTCGATGATGAACTCACTGCGGATGCTTCAATCCGCGGTAAGGGAATGATCTGGCGAAACGTTGACTTTGTGACACCTCAAGAGGTCGGAGAGAACGCAACCGCCGATCAACCGGAGTTGGCAGAATTCCGGATAATGTCTTGAAAAGCCCAATATAATAATTTGGACATTTTTGCCATAATCTTCAATCATTGCTTAAACATGGGATATTTCCCCAGGGCTTGGAAGGAATCACTCACGATTCCAATCCCAAAATCTGGTTCTGATCCGAGGAAAAGCAGCAACTATCGACCAATATCCCTACATTCAGCTTTTGGCAAACTTCTGGATGGACACAATAGAATTGTCGGAATACTTGCGAACAACCAATTCGGTTTTCGCAAGGGTCATTCCACTTCTCATGCACTCTCAGTGCTATCCGACCACGTATCCAGGGCTTTTTTGTTTTATTTTTTACGGTCCCAACGCATCCGCTGTTACCCGCCCCTTTCGACCGAGGGGGCCACATCCCCATGACGTAGGGATTGCGTACACACCATGATCCAGACCATGGCGGGTTAATAGTAGAGGGTGGAAATACCAGCTACAGAAACATTTCAACAGCCGGCACATGCAAAAAATCAAAAGTTTTTCTATATATAGACATGTAGTGAACCTCTAAGCAAATAAAATTAGTCTACTTACATATTTAAAAAAGAGATTATTCTAGATCTAACTGCATCAGTGTTAAAATCTATGCACATTCTACGAATGGGCTCTGCCGAAGCATAATTTGTACGTTGAAAATCAATATGTAATAGTTGGTAATATCTGGAAGGTCTATATGGTACATTGAATCCAATCCTAGGCAGAACAATCTGACATTGCCCGTATATTTGCAGCACTTTAACAGGGTTGATAACGTTTGTCGATCTGGCAATCGTCTATACTTAATGAATATACATATGTGTAACTTATCGCAAGCACATTTTAATGGAAAAAATTGGTTTCAGTGGTAAGGAATACAAATTAAACGCCGCTTTTTTTTAATTTTCTTTTTCCCGTCATAAAGCATGTCTATGTCCCGATTCACACGGGGCAATTCGGTGTTTGTTGGAAATAAAGGCAGCAAAGTGCGAATGAAAAACACAAAACGGATTGCCAGTACAAGAAACTACTTTCCCCATTGTCCAGATTCACACTCGTCAACTTTTCCAAGCAAGTGTCAAAGTTTGTAGAAGAGAGCTCTTTCCGCCCGCCTCCCTCTTCATCAAACTTTGACACTTGCTTGGAAAAAGTTGCCGAGTGTGAATCTGAACATTATCTTCCGTATGTCTCTATGTCCAGATTCACACCCGGCAACTTTTTCCAAGCAAGTGTCAAAATTTGACAGAGAGAGACGCCGAATTACCGCGTGTGTTGAGTTGTTCGTCCCAATTTACACGAGGCAATTTTATCAGCGGTTTAATGGTGTTTGTAGGGGAGGCAGTTGGAAAGGAAGGGGAAAAAACTCTCATACTCGATTGAACGTTTTGTTTTTCATTCGCACTTTAAAACAACAATAATACACACAGGAATAGCCGTGGAAACCGTATAAAAATCGTCTTTGCACAGAATGATACAATCTTGCGAAATTTTCTCTTAATACTCACCCTAAGCCTTTAGGAATTCTCTCGTTTTTTAACTTTTTTTGCATACACAATACTTAGTCCTAGATCACACGAGGCAATTTCTTCCAAGCGGAAAGTGCTCTCTGTATCCCTCCTACAAACTTTGACACTTGCTTGAAATAAAATTGCCTTGTGTGAATCAGACTTTATAAACATTTTTACAAATCGCACATAAAATATTAATGTTTAGCTTTGGTTTCATTAAAATATAAAAAATTCGAAACTAAAATCTAAACACAATAGATTAATTTTAATTGTATGTCCGGAACTAAGATTTTGAAATCGTCAAATCATATTCGTTATCGATTTGTGTTTTACTTTTTGCAGTTTTAATCGACTCCTGTTTCCAATATTTTGCTATTAAACTTTTGCTATTACAGCAGAAAATGTGCTGTATTAGCAGAAAAAATGTTTGCTAAAAATTAGCATACGTTGTTTGTTATTAACAGCAAACTTTTTTTTTGTATATTTATTGTTTGGTGTTATTTGTCTGTTTTTACTTCCGACAAGGAAACACTAATTGAGTGCTGGCTATGCACTAACTTATGGCATGCCAAGTGTGCTGGCGTGACTGCTAGGACAGTTGACGCTTTATATGTTGAAAAAAATGGTCTTCACTGGTGCTGCATCAATTGTAGAAAGATTAATATTGAATTTTATAACTTCTTCAAATCGTATTCGAATGAGGTTAATGGTCTGAACCAAGACATTTTCAATGTCTATATGCGGTTCATGAATTTCTCTGCCTTGATTAACAATTATCCTAACCTGGACGAGTATGCTAGTTCGCCGGCTTCTTCTGGACAGAAACGAAAAAGGTTGATGAACAAATTAAACATTGATCAGCCTAATGTTTCTGATCCAAAAAAGCCGGACACGCCCTCAACACCAACAGTGCCACCTAATCCTGTTGAGAGGGCAGCTCCATTATCTGCTCCTGCAGGAACTTCGCAGGAGGTAACTCAATTCTACCTGTGGTTTCCTCCCTTGTGGTTCCGCAAGTTGTTGTTCCGCCACCTGTTACTAGGAATACGACGCAAACAGCAAATAGGAAAACGAAAACACTGACTGTGGTGCCAGTCAAGAAAGTAGTAGCTTTTGTTTCACGTTTTGCCTTAGATACGTCCTCTGAAGATTTAGATGACTATATTAAATCCAAGATTGAGGGTGATTTCTATCTGAAGACAGTCAATATGAGATTACCTTCAACGGCTACAAGATCATCATTTAAGGTTATTGTTCAACCTGAAATCTTTGATAGGTTGATAGATCCAAATTTTTGGTCTCCAAAGGCATTTGTGGATAGGGTAGATAACCTGGCTCGTTTACCTGCGAGGCATTCTAATTTGCCAAAAAACTAATAAACTCGCTGGTCATAGCTTATCAGAATGTAAGAGGACTTAATACCAAATTAACCCGCTTATTTGCTGCTAGTTTTGACTTCGATTTCTCTGTTTTGTCTTTCACCGAGACCTGGTTTAAACCTAATATATTTGATTCGGAAATTTTATCTAATGAATGCGTGATATACAGAAAAGATCGTCATAATAAAATTGGCGGTGGTGTCCTCATCGCTTCGTTATGTCAAGATATACACGTCTGAACGTGTATATCTTGACATAACTAACGACATTGAATTCATTGTTGTCTCTGTTAATTTAGGGAAAACCAAATTATTTGTTAGTTGCTCTTACATCCCTCCAAACTCGGAATTATCTGTTTATGATAATCACTTATCGGCAGAGTTGTTTCGATGTTGATCGAATTATCATTCTAGGTGATTTTAACTTACCCTCCGTTTCTTGCCTTTCATTGCTCGATACTGAGACATTTATTCAGGCGTTTTTCTGATCTCGATCTATTCCAGATTAATGGTATCTCCAACTCTATTGATAAATTATATTATTAATTCATTTCATTATGTTCTGCTGATTTTATTAAAATAACAATTGTTAAACGCATGTGATGTGTATGTAATGTGGCAATTCTGTGCGCCCCTGTGAAAAGACTGAAAGATCCGAAGTGAACGATGGAACTAAAAGAACAAAATAGCAGGAACCAGTTCCAATCGTTCCTTCAAGGGAATCGTTCAATTGAACGAGTTCGTTCCGGAACGACCCAACTCTAAATTCTGTGGTGAGCAATCAATCCCCAATGCTTTTGGAAATTTTTTTACATCAACTTATTCTCATCAACAGAGACAACAAGACGACTCCTACCCTTATAATATTCTTTCATTGAATCAGTTGAGCATACCTTATTTTGATTTCCCATTTGTATTTTCGAGTTTGGTCAAGCTTAAATCTTCTAATAGTGTTGGTCCCGATGGAGTACCAAGTATAATCCTCAAATATTGTGCTCAAAGTCTTGCTGTTCCGCTTACATTGCTATTTAATATTTCGTTAAAATTTGGCTATTCCCCATCCATTTGGAGAACATCTTACTTAATCTGGAAGCCTCACTGATGTGGGGAATTATCGTGGAATCGCAAAATTAAGTATAATTCCAAAACTTTTTGAGAAAATGGTTACTGAGATTGTATCTCATAAAGTATCGTCTATTCTACTTAGAGAGGTTAGCCCTTAGAGTCGAATCCTAAATCTTTCTATGATTTTGTAAATATGAAACATAAATCTAATCCAAGACCTTCTATGATTAGAATGGATAGTGAGGAATTCTGTGGTGAGCAATCAATCGCCAATGCTTTTGGAAAATTTTTTACATCATCTTATTCTCATCAACAGAGACTTTTAGATTATTTCATTAGGGAAAACCTGGATAATAACTCCTGTCGGCGAACCAACATGCTTACAATAAGTGGAAGTCGACAGAATCAGCCCTGCACGAACTTGTGAGCACTATCGAACCGTCCCTGCATTTCAAGGAATTCACCATGGTGGCATTTCTTGACATAGAAGGGGCTTTTAACAACATTCACTCAGATGCAGCAATTGCGGCACTGTCACATCTAAAAGTGAACTCTAGTTTGATTAGACTATTTCAAAGTCGGCTCAACAGAAGACGCATAACAGCATGTCTTGGGTCCACAACTCTAACAAGGTTTGTAAACAGAGGGACCCCACAAGGAGGAGTACTGTCTCCACTAATTTGGAACCTAGCGGTGAATGAAATCCTGCTAGATCTAGAACGTTGTGGCTGCAAGGTCGTGGCATATGCGGACGACGTGGCAATCGCAGTGAGTGGCAAATTCAAAAACGTCCTCCGAGACATTCTACAGGTGGCTCTGAACAAATTGGCTAGATGGGCCAGAAGCAGCGGTTTGGGCGTAAACCCAAATAAGACAGAATTGGTTCTCTTTACTAGGATGAATAAAGTCCCACATGTGGACCCTCCACCTCGGATAAATGGAACAGATCTAGTCTTTTCTGAAAGTGCAAAATTTTTAGGAATAATTCTAGATAGAAAACTGTTATTTAGACTTAACGTATTGGAACGTGTAAGGAAGGCCAACGTCGCCTTATATTCCTGCAAAAAGGCTGTAGGGTCGCGGTGGGGCCTCTCCCCTAAAATCGTCCACTTGGTTCCATCTGGGGATCCCCAAGGTAGCCATATCGGTCTCATTCTGTTTCTGCTATTCATCAACGATTTGCCAGAATCAATTTCTAGTTCTAATTTACTGATTTATGCAGATGATGTTGTTATTTTATTCTTATAAAACATCTGAAAATTCAAACTCCTTCAAAATGATTTGGTTAGTTTTGGACATTGGTGTGATATAAATGTGTTTCTCTAGGTCGAGGGGGATCCATCTACTTTTAGTCTTCATGGTTCCAATTTAGATACTGTTGAATCCTTTGTGGATCTTGGTATATTAATGGATCCGAAACTCAATTTCAATAATCACATAATTACCATGGTGAATAAAGTTTATGACGTGCTCGGTTTCTTTAAGCGATGGGCGAAAGAATTCGTAGATCCATATGTAACTAGGCAGTTATATACGTCACTAGTTAGACCTAATCTAGAATATGGGTCCGTAGTGTGGGACCCCCAGTACGGGACTTACGTTGATAAGATTGAATCGGTTCAAAAACAATTTTTATTATTCGCTTTAAGACATCTTCATTGGAATAGAGATTTTAGTCTTCCACCCTATACTAGCAGGTTGAGTTTGATAAGACTGCCTACTCTCAAGAGTAGACGTATTATGCTGAACACAACCATGGTGCTGAAAGTTATAAATGGTGATGTTCCTTCTAATTTTATTTTGTCTAGGATTGGATTCAATGTACCTTGTAGACCTTCCAGACATTACCAATTATTACATATTGATTTTCAACGTACAAATTATGCTTCGGCAGAGCCCATTCGTAGAATGTGCATGGATTTTAACACTTTATATGAAGTTATTGACATTGATGTAGAAATTGATGTAGTTAGATCTAGAATAATATCTTTTTTAAATGTGTTAGTAGACTTATTTTATTGTTTGCATGTGCCGGCTGATGAAATTTTTCTGTAGCTGGTATTTCCACCCTCTACTATTAACCCGCCATGGTCCGGATCATGGTGTGTACGCAATCCCTGGGGATGTGGCCCCCTCGGTCGGAAGGGGCGGGTAAGAGTGGTTGCATTGGGGAACAAAAAAAAAATTATATACTTCAGCGTTACCATCAACACCTCAAGTCTCATATATATTGTAAATGGATTTAAAATAAAATTTTTCAGCATTTCATTTGATGGCAAATTATACTTAAAGGCTCGGAGTATATTTTAATACGAAGTTAGGTTAGGTTGAAGAGAGGAGACGTTTAAACGTCTCATGTCCATGGACATACACTTAAGCCAGTGGTTCGGCCTGTTGTGCGCTCCTTATTTATGATCTTTTTATACCCCACGAGTTACAGAAAATCGGTACTAGACACGAATTTGCTCAGTATCTTTTAGTCATATTCTCTGAGATGAGTCAAGTCTGGTAATATGTCGGACCCGAAATGTTGGGATCTTGCATGTGTGAAAGCCGGGCAGTGACACAGAAAATGTTCCATCGTTTCGATGTTTTCTCTGCATGCCCTGCATTCGTCGTTTGCTGCTAGTCCTATGCGATGAAGATGTGCTTGTAAGCTTGAGTGTCCCGTTAGAACACTCATCATCTTACTAATATCGATCTTGTTTAGTTTCAGAAGGCTTCTTGTTTTCTTTTCATTTGGGTCACCCCACAGTATCTTTGCAGTTGCTCCTACTATTGCGCTATTCAACACAGTTTTATGAGCCATCACTGCCCAGTGCTTCAACTCATTTTTCGTGGCTTCGAAAGGTTTCCAATTTTCCAAGTTTATTACTCGAAGTTCTCTGCCCTTTGAAGCCAAGCTGTTTGCCCGTTCATTTCCAATCACTCCGTTGTGTCCTGGTACCCAGCAAATACGCAATTGACCATGGGCTGAGTAATCATTTATCGTTCTTTTACAGTCCAACAGTTCTGGATTTGACCCTTTCCGATGTTATTGCTTTAATCGCCATTTGGCTATCTGTGAAAATGTTGGCATATTTAGGCTTTGTCGTGTTACTGAGCCAGTTCACACACTCCGTGATTGCTCGAACTTCTGCTTGAAATACCGTGTTATGGTCAGGGAGGCGGAAGTGAAGTTCGACTTCTGGTTCATCAATAAAAAGTCCCAGACCCGTCCTTCATCCTCGCTTGGACCCATCCGTGTAGCAGCTGGTTCTCACTGGCACATGGGCCAAAGTTCCATTTTCCCAGTAGCGTCTGTCTGGCACAAACGTATCACAGGTAGCTGTAAGCCGCACTTCAGGATTGCGGTCCGAGATTTCTGGCGTTTGAATGTGACCAACTAGATATTCTAAAATCTTCTGATGGTACGACTTGTGATCTCGATTTATCCATTCAGCCATCACTTGTAGACGTCTTGCTGTGAGGTGTCTATTGGTTGGATGTGCAGTATAGTCTCCAACGCTGTTGTTGGTGCAGTTCTAAATGCCCCGCTTATGCCTAGACAGCACATACGTTGAATTTTTTGCAAAGGTATTACGTTGCACTTCTTGTCCATTGCTGTCCACCACACCACACAGGCGTAGGTGATTATTGGTCTAATCACGCTCATGTAAAGCCAGTGAGTCATATTTGGACGTAGTCCCCATTTTAAACCTATAGCTCTTCTGCACAGCGACCAACATCTGTGTGCCTTTGTAACTCTTTCTTCAAGATGATCTTTCCAGTACAGTTTCTGATCCATGATTACTCCCAAGTATTTTACCTTTTTAGTTATAGCAATTGTCTTATTCAGGAATCGAGGCGGGGTAAAACGTGGGATCTTCGTTTTCCTTGTAAATAGACATATTTCTGTTTTGTCTGGGTTAACATTTAATCCCCTTGGTTGTGCCCAGTTATATGCTATGTTAAGTGCCTCTTCAGCTCTTGTGCATAATAGATTTGGATGAAAGCCCCTTAGAAGTATTACAACGTCGTCTGCATAACAGACTGGTTTAAGTCCTTCATTGGTGAGGGCTTTTAGGAGACTGTGTATCGTCGTAACCCATAGAAGAGGCGATAAAATGCCCTCCTGAGGTATACCACGATTTACCTTGTCTCTAATTTTTAAGTCATATGACCCACAAATAATCCACCTATTACTTAGCATATTGTTGATCCAGTTTTTCAACTGATCAACCTGAAACTCGTCTAAGGACTGGATAAGTGTATCGGTCTGTACATTGTTAAATGCGCCCTCAATGTCTATGCAAACAGCAAGTGTATACATTTCTTTACTGAAGGACTCTTCTATGTGGTGCACTACCTCATGTAGAGCTGTTTCCACTGATCTTCCTTTGACATAGGCGTGTTGTTTGAATTTTAGCCTGTCATCCGCTATTTTACCTTTGACCATGTTATCAATTATCCATTGTTTTTAACAGTAAAGAAGTAAGGCTAATGGGTCGATAAGCCTTTGGGCCAGGCTTTGGTATGAAGACCACCCTTGTTTCCTGCCAGCTTTTGGGGTATACGAATGGGTTAGGCATGCAGTGAACACTCCAGCCAGATGAGTTGATACCAGATCCACCTCATTCTGCAGAAGTGCTGGAAATATTCCATCCGGTCCCGCAGCCTTAAAGGGAGGGAAACTTTTTATCGCTTCTTTAACCATACCATCTGTTATATCCGTAATAGGTACTTGATGCAAAACATTTTCATTCTGTAACTGTTCCTCTGTTGGTCCAGCATTACCAGTCGGAAAATGAGTTTTCATCAAGAGCCTTACGGTATCCTCTATAGTTTCCATCCTTTTACCCGTTTCATCCACCAGTGTTTCGGTTTTGACATGAGTTTTTGAGAGGAACTTTTTCATTTTAGACATGCTGTTAACGCTGTCTACCTGTTCACAGAAAAGCCTCCAGGAGTTACGTTTCGCCGATCTAACGATTTTATTGTATTCTTTGAGTCTTCTGTGGTAGTCGTCCCAATATACTGATTGTTTTTTACGTCGAGCTCTGTTGTAAAGTCTGCGGACATCTTTGCCAATCGAGCGAATTTGTCCTGTCATCCAGGGTTTCTCAAAGGCAGATTTCCTTTCTCGAAGTGGGCAACTATCTTCGAATGATTTTACAAGAGCCTCGGTAATCTTCTTAACATTGATATCAATGTCTTCTGCACATAGATAATCGCGTGTAGGCTGCCCCAATCGATTTCTAAGTAGATTTCCGAATTTAGTCCAGTCGGTCTTAGCCTTATTACGGAAACTTAATTTTTCAACCGAACAAATAAAAATCATGAGGTGTTTTTTTAAATATGGGTGATTTTTTTTTTAGTTTTACAAAATTTATTATTAGAATGGTTTATTTATCAACGTATCACATTCTTTTAATAAATAAAGAAGATGGAAACTAAACAAAACCCCACATTTCCATACTAAATATTAAAAAAAATTCAATAGTTAAACTTTGACCTTGAATTCCTCAATAACTGCTGACCCAATTTTATTGAAATAAAAACTGGCGTAATTCTTAAGGAGTTACCTGTCGAACAAATTACTAAAATATCTCTATCCGTTCCAAAGTTACAGAGTTTTGGCCAGTACAAAACGATTCTGAACCACTGTGCGACGTAGGTGGCAATGTCGGCGCATTGAATGGCAGATATATTGACGCCATGTACATATTTCCATTACCTTGCCTCAGCACCGTTGCGTCCGATGTTGACAACTCTGGAGAGAAAAGAAAACATAAGTTTTTATGGCACAAAACACAAGTCCTTGGACGAGTACCTGTGTTAGCGTAGAAAAGGTTATAGTTCACATGGTTTAATCCAGTAACCTTGTTGCTAATTGTCCATGGTTCCTGGATCAAAGCAATATGAACCCTGCCTTTATTTATGATGTCCATCAGAGCGTTCCGGTGGAGGTTTATCTGGATGACCTCAATCATTGTCCTTCCAGTAAATGTTTCTTTTGGGAGTATATCCTATCTGGTGGCACCCCCTCATTATTTGGTAGTGGCAACACCTTTACATCCGTATTAAAAAAAAACAAAGCAGTTTTATAAACGGATAATACAGTATTTTTCATAAATTGGTATTTAAAAGCGAACAATAACGTAATAAACCTTTAATACAGTATTTTTCATAAATTGGTTTTTAAAAGCGAACAATAGCGTTATAAACCTTTAATAAAGCTTTGTTAAATTGACAATTTTTATTGTAAGATGTACCCTTCTATAAACCTTCTTCTATAAAGGTGGCTACTTAGTCAATGCCAAGGGTGAACGTTTCATGGAACGTTATGCTCCCGTTGCTAAAGATTTTGCCTCCCGTGTTGTTGTGTCATGTTCCATGACTGTTGAAATTTTGGAAGGTCGTGGTGTAGGACCCGAAAAGGATCATTTCTACTTGCAATTGCATCACTTGCCACCAGAGCAATTGGCTCAACGTTTGCCTGGTATCTCCGAAACCGCTATGATCTTTGCTGGTGTCGATCTCACACGTCAACCCATTCCCGTATTGCCCACAGTGCATTACAATATGGGTGGTTTTCCTACAAAATACAGAGGTCAAGTTTTGACCGTCGATGAGAATGGAATGGATTGTGCCAGGTTTGGATGCTGCCGGTGAGTCGGCCTGTTCCTCGGTACATGGTGCCAATCGTTTGGGTGCTAACTCTCTGCTGGATTTGGTTGTATTCGGTCGTGCTTGTGCTAAGACCATTGCCGAAGGAAACAAACCAGGTTCTACTCCACCATCTCTTAAAGATGTAAGTAAATGCGGATAAAGATGCTTAGATCCTCGATGCTGGTCAAATGTCTGTTGCCAACTTGGATAAATTGCGTCATGCCAATGGCAGCATCACCACCGCCGACTTGCTTTTGAAAATACCGTCTTCCGTGATGACCCCGTACCAGACTACGAAGCCGACCCAAAATTGTCGGCGGCGGCTAGTGGATGAAATTATTGGTCGGCGGCGGCGACTCGTAGGCTGAGCCGATCCATCGTTCTTCATCAGAATCCTCATTTGAAAAACAACATTTAATAGATTTTTGAGTCATTTTTCGACTTTATTAAACTGTTTGCAATTACAACGAAAACGTGTGAAAAATAAGGCTACCACTCGTTAAGCTAAGTACACGCCATTTGCAGATCGGACAATATTGCCAGAAAAAGGCGGAATAATGCAAACCTGTGAATTTACAACCGTGTGAACATAAAATTTTTGTCTTGCAACGTTAGCAGAAAAGTCATTGTGAGATATTTTGCAGATTGTTAGATGTGCGAAGTTTATGCACGTAACAACGGCGCCATTGTCAGAAAAACATTTTATTGGCCTGCATATAAATATTGACAAAATATATTGTAAATATATGAAATTGTAAGGTTTTCTTGCAATCGTCTGTGCTGTAAATTCACCTTTCACCTTTTAACAGTCTGTCATTATCCGTACATTTGCAGCACTTTAACAGGGTTGATAACGTTGTCCGATCTGGCAATCGTGTGTACTTACCTTTAGACGCCATATCCAAAGATGCTAAATTTGGCTTCTTCAGATTCATGGTTGGATTGAAATCTCACCTTCGCTTCGCGTGAGGCAAAACATTTTTCGGATGCGGAGTTCCAGTCGAAGAGAGCCGATCATGTCGACGGCTGATTTTTAGCCGACTTGAGCCGCTCATGCCGGCCTCGCAAAAATAACCGGCGGCGGCGAGCCGCCGAGTCGCGCCTCTTCGGCTTCGTAGTCTGCCCCGTACTTAAGGAAGGCGTTGAGAAGATGACTGACATCTATCAAGAATTCAAAGATGTAAACAATTGAGTTGGGTGCGATATTCTAAAAAAAAATAACATAATATTAATTCCTTTTAATGTGTATTCTTGACAGATCAATGATTTGGAATTCCGATTTGGTTGAAACCTTGGAGTTGCAAAATCTTTTGGCCAATGCCAAGATGACCATTGTTGCCGCCGAAAACCGCAAAGAATACCGTGTTGCTCATGCTCGTGAAGATTACAAGGTCCGCATTGACGAATACAACTTCAGAAAACATTTGAAGGGACAACAAAAGAAACCCAAGGAAGATCATTGGCGCAAATATAACCTACTCTGGGTAGCTGATGACAAGGGAACCGTTGGTATTAAATACAGAGATGTTATAGATCACACTTTGGACGATACCGTACCGTATCTACCCATTTTTGGTTTACCCTGCCCTTCTTTTTATAAGTTTATTATTATACTACGAAAAAACAATAAACCAATATATACTGCCACTACTGCAAACTATCTACAACTGATTTACGTTTTTTCTATACAAAAAAAAAAACAAAGTTGAAACAGCCTTATTTCGAAGACTGTATCTTCTCATTAAATAAAACACACAAAGATTTCAATTCGAAGTGGTGTAATTTTATTTAATAATTTATGTCTTTTCTGCAAACTAGGATTTCGTCTGGCACTTAAAAGTCTGGACAGAAAACCTTTATTTGTGTTCCTTGCTCAAATGCGATTTCGTCTGGTACTGTTAAAGTCTAGACAGAGAACCGGTTAGCTTGAGATCAGAATGCCAAGTGACTTCTCCTCACAAATCGCACCCCTTTTATACCATTTCTGGCTGGCAATTAACAGGGTCGTACATAAAAGTATTCACAGAGTTGTATAATAAAGTACCATAAGTGTACCGACAGAGTCGTAGTCAAAAACGTTACAATTCAAATAATATAAATATAACACAGAGTTGTATTCCATGAAACAATACTACTGACAAATAAAATAAATCCATAGAAAACAAATGAAAATAATGATAATACAGTAAAGATAATATAAATAGAATCGAGGTGCTTCACTCTCCCCCTCTGATGCCGATGGCGTCCCGATGAGGCAGCAGAAACTTCATTTCCGAGGTCGGCCTCATCTTCTCAGCATCCGTATTGGCTGCAAGGATTCTTCGGGAGACCCTACCACAGGCGTTAAGGCAGAAGCATGATAGGTCCCCAGAGGAACGTCAGGATTATCCTCGTGGGCAATAACGTACGTTGATGTTCCTTTGCATTCTATGATAAGATATGGACCGTCTCTCTTTGGAACAAATTTTGATGTTATGCCCTTACTGATATTGCTTAACACGTGGGTGGTGACCAAAACTTTTGAACCAACTTCTAGGTCTGGTTGATTTCTTCGATGTCTATTATTGTTAATTTTGTTGTGGTCTTGTTGTTTCTGGACATTCTCTTTAACCCTTTTGAAGACGTTGGAAAGAAGGTTAAGGTATGGTGTAATTTCAGCCACAAAATTCTCCGATTGAATAACAGCTCTCATGTCGTGCTGCACATCATCTATCGTCCGAAGTTCTCTGCGGAATGTTAAATAGGCTGCCGTGTATTTCGTGCTCTGGCATCCCTATTCTTACGCTCGACCGGATTGGCCTTTAGATCCCTATTCTTACGCTCGACCGGATTGGCCTCTGGATGATATACTGGCGTAAGAGTATGTTGTATATTGAGGCAATATACCACTTTTTGCATAACAGCGGAAACAAATTGCACGCCGTTGTCGCTTATGACCCTCCTTGGCACTCCATAACGTAAAAATATATCATCGATCAATTTTCTCGCACAGACTTCAGCTGTGGCAACTTCCAACGGAAACAATTCTACCCAACGACTTGCAATGTCTTCCACAATAAAGATCCATTGAAATCCCCGAGATGTAACTGGTAGTGAGCCAAATAGATCAATAGCCACAACTTCAAACCGTTGATTGGACGAAACTGTTTGGTATAATCCAGCGGGTTTTAAATTGGAAGGTTTATATCTTTGACATTCGATACATTCTCTCACATGTTTCTCGATGTCTCTACGGATACCAGGCCAGTAATATCTTGAAACAATTTTGTTCATCGTCCTCTCGATACCATAGTGTCCAGCAGTCTCATCATTGTGATAGAAGTTTAGTATATTTGCCCTTTCATCTTTTGGTATCACCAGCTGTGCGTCCTCGGATTCTTCGTCGTTATAGCAATACAAAATTCCGCTATTTAGAACGAATCCCCTTTTTGACCAGTATGCAGTATCGTCCGTTTGTCCTTCCAAGCTTTCCATAATTTTCTTAATTTCTGGATCTTTTAGTTGTTCATCCCACACGGAATCCTCGTGTGTTTTTTGACACGGTGGTCTTGATAAAAAATCCGCTATAACATTGGTTTTACCAGGTTTATATTCTATTTGAATATTGAATGGTTGAAGTACAAGTGCCTATCTTGCTAAGCGGCCTGTTGGTGATTTGATGGACATCAGCCATTTCAGTGGCTGGTGGTCGGTTATGAGCTTCAATGTAACCACGAAATTTTTGGACAGCCCAAACTATGGCAAGAGCTTCTCGCTCTATAGTTGAATAATTGCGCTCTGCGTCGGATAACAATCTGCTTGCATATTCAATGGGGTGTTCATCCGGGCCCTCCCCCTGGTGTAAAACTGCCCCAAGAGCATATCCGCTAGCATCTGTTTTTAATGTATATTGTTCATTATCTTCGGCTTGTTTCAAAATAGGGGTTGATGTAAGCAAATTTTTGAGCGTATCAAATGCTGTTTGTTGTTCCGAGTCCCAACACCACACTGAATTTTTCTTCATAAGACAAGACAAAGGTTTACTTATCGCTGCAAAACGAGGTATAAATCGCCGATACCATGAACATGCTTGTAAAAATGACAGCAGTTCTTTTGCATTTCTTGGCTCTCTTCGTTGTTGTAAAGCTATGACCTTGCCTGGATCAGTCATAATGCCTTTTGGAGTCAATACATGTCCCAAGTATTTGACTTCATTGCACGCAAATCGGCATTTATCAAGGTTAGCTTTTAGACCAAATTCTCGTAGTCGTTGAAATATAAGCTGCAGATCTTTCAGATGTTGTTCAAAACTTGAGGAGCACGAAATTATGTCGTCCAAGTATGCCAGCAATACAACTTCTCCCAGTGAAGCCTTCAGTCGATCAATTAATCTCTGGAACGTAGCAGGTGCGTTTCGCAATCCAAATGGCATTCGAGTAAATTTAAACATACCGAATGGAGTAATGAATGCAGTTTTATCCTGGTCGTCTATATGTACTCCAATTTGCCAGTAGCCGCATTGTAGATCCAAGGTTGTCATAAAGTTAGTAGTTTTGGCTTCGTGTCGAATATCGTCCACTCTTGGCAAAGGGTAACGATCTGGTATGGTAATTGCGTTGAGTTCCCGATAATCAATACATACTCGTATACCACCAGTCCTCTTAGGTATGAGTACTACGGGAGCTGCCCAAGCAGATTAGCACTCAACGATGATACCCAGCGACAGCATTCTTGAAATCTCTTCCTTTAAAGCGGCTTTTCTCGTTGGAGACAGTCTATATGGAGGATTTGCTATTGGATCTTGGTTTGCAGTCTTGATGCGATGTATAGCAAATGGTGTGGTACCAACTGGTTCTGTGAAAATGTCACCATTCGCAAGCAACAGCTGATCAAGTTCTCCTTTAGCACTTGTAGATCAAAAGAGAATAGTGGCAGAAATATTGAGTCAAGGTACTCATCTTGTTCCGTCCTGCTGATTTTTGCTGGAGGTGCAAATAGCCTTGAATTATTTCCTGGTGTTGTCTGTCCAGCCGGAAGTGAACTGCGAAAAATGGCCTGCACAGAATGAGGCGAGTAATCATTACTATGTGATTTAATCGGAGGTGGTTTCATAAATGTGTGGTCACTCGATTCTCTAGTAGGGACAGGTGACGGAAATAGCGTAGAACTTTGTTGCGGGGTTTCAATTCCTGCAGGCAACGATCCTTGAAACACTTGTTGGATAGTATACGGTGAGTAATCGTTCACTACATTCTTAACGGTGTGGATAGTCTCTGGAGTAGGTGGTAAGGGCGATATAATTTTACCTGACTCCACAAACTTTATAAAACCGGACACTTCCTTCATTGTCTTAGTAGTTGGTGAAGCTTCTTCGCTATTCAAATCCATAGAAAAGATACTCACATCCAAAGAATTTGTAAATTCGTATTTCTCTTTGGGGTTATCCTCAAAAACCAACATCTTTGTGCCATATTGAGTACAATCCCCGATTGCTCTAAGAAATCGGCACCTATCAATGTCCGATTTTTCGTTGCATTGGGGAGATATATAAGCCTTATCTTTCGTAATCACTTTCCAATTATGACATCACAAATAGTGGACATTACATTGCGAGTTGTTACGGTACCATCAGCTAATGCTATGTTAGCTCGTACATCTTGAAAAATGCATCCGTTTCTTGTCAGTATTCTCTTAAGATTTAGGCTAGCAACGCTAGTTTTAGCGCCACTATCAAATACAGCCTCTCCCTTCAAGCCGAAAATCTCAATATGTGTCGTAGGTAATGCATGTCCTATAATTGTAGACGACATATTGTTAAATGCTAAATATTGAGGGCTATCCTTATTATGTTTGCTACAAGTATGGCAATTTGCTTTATACATCCCTGGTGCTCCACAACCGTAGCAAGAAAATGTTGGCTTTCTCATTACAGTAGAGTCTTGGCTTGCTTGTTGAATGCCATGTTACTGCAGATCAGTTTGTTGCTGGGATTGTTTTAGTTGTTCGTCTCTTTTCTTCTTTTTGAAGCACGTCTCAATCGTGTGCCCCTTTATTCTGCAAAAGCAGCAGCGCGTTGTTTTGCCTTGTTCCGTTTTCACATCAGCAGGCGTTGTTGTTGTTATAGCCACACGAGTTTCCGTTAAAAACAGTTCAGCTTCCCTGCCTGCAGAAATCAGATCTTGAAATGTCTTGACATTCTCACGACGCACACGCTCTCTGATTCTGATATCCAGCAGACCGTATACCATGCTTAGTTGTTGCTCTTCAGTGAGAGGTACTGCCAGCTGCGAAAACAACAGCCTCTTTTTACACACAAAGCTGTCTGTGGGCTCCTTCTTTTGTTGCTTGCTTTCAAAAATTTTTAAGTAAATTCGCCAATCAGGAACAGGGGGGCAAAAAGTGGACCGAATAAGTGATTCAGCTGTGTTGAATTTGTCCACACTATCCTTCACACCTATCCACCAAGAGGCAGCATAATCTTCCAATAACAGAGGCAATCCACGTAAAGCATCAGCATCGGATATCTTCTCTATGTCCTTGTATACACTAATAGTGACCAAAAACTCTTCCACAACAGCTGGATCCGGCTGTCCTCTGAAACGAGCAGTGCATTGGGAAAAGGAACCGCCTCTGCTGTTACCACCCATTGCTGTCATCAGCTGCTGGAATTGTTCTGTGGAAAAAGTTGCCATAATTTCGTTTGTATTCTCTTCCTCTTCTTCGGCTCCGGATTTGTAGTCGTCGCTGTCTTCTGCGGACTCTTGATCGGTGTTGCTCGAAGCCACAATGTTGGGCGCCAATGAAACAGCCTTATTTCGAAGACTGTATCTTCTCATTAAATAAAACACACAAAGATTTCAATTCGAAGTGGTGTAATTTTATTTAATAATTTATGTCTTTTCTGCAAACTAGGATTTCGTCTGGCACTTAAAAGTCTGGACAGAAAACCTTTATTTGTGTTCCTTGCTCAAGATGCGATTTCGTCTGGTACTGTTAAAGTCTAGACAGAGAACCGGTTAGCTTGAGATCAGAATGCCAAGTGACTTCTCCTCACAAATCGCACCCCTTTTATACCATTTCTGGCTGGCAATTAACAGGGTCGTACATAAAAGTATTCACAGAGTTGTATAATAAAGTACCATAAGTGTACCGACAGAGTCGTAGTCAAAAACGTTACAATTCAAATAATATAAATATAACACAGAGTTGTATTCCATGAAACAATACTACTGACAAATAAAATGAATCCATAGAAAACAAATGAAAATAATGATAATACAGTAAAGATAATATAAATAGAATCGAGGTGCTTCAAAGTCTAATTAATGTGCATTTATGCCCACATCCTTTCCAGCGAGAATTTTTCAACTTTTCGTTTCTTATTAATTAAACAAAATGCTCTTTATACATCCGTATTTCCTTTTTTTTAATAATTTTGACGCGAAAAATGTTGTAGTAGTAAATTTTTGAAGAAATAGCTTTGGGGAATTCTAATTCCCGCAGAATTTCCTCAACCTATATAGGTACTTTTAGTCTGCATTTACATGATAATTTTTTTTAAGTATTAAGTCCGCATTTACATGATACTTTTTTTTAGTATTAAGTATACTTATCGGCGTTTTGTTGGCGAGAGAGGCAGTCGGAAACGGGGGGTGAAAAAAGTATGCCGTACTCGTACTTATCGTACTCATCGTTTTGTGTTTTTCGTTCGCACTTGGAGAAAAAAGTATGCCGTACTCGTACTCATCGTTTTGTGTTTTTCGTTCGCACTTGGAAACAACAACAATTCACACAGGAAAAGCCGAAACAAAACAAATGAAAATAAGTATAAGTATTGAAAAAAAAGTACGTGTGTGAACGTAAATACTTTTTCAAAAGAGAATAAAGACCCAGTTAGGCAAACTTAACCGTAACGCCCCCGTAGCTTAACGAATCAGCTGATTCAATCTGTCATATGGAAGTCGGTGTAAGCGATTAGCTAACGGAAACGAAACGTAAACGGACGGCTGAATCTTTTGAAATCACAATTGGACGTTCCGTTTACGTACAATTTGACAACAGCTGATACTACATGTTGTTTACAATTACAATTGTATGTTCACAGAGAAAAGTAAAGAAAATAATTTATTAATTATTTGTTGTTTAAAAGTGCAAATAAACATGAAAGACGAATATTTAATTTCATTGGTGCAGTTGCACGAGTATCTATACAATAAATATAATCCAGCATATAGGATATCTGAAAATAAGCGAGAAGCAAATTGGCAAGGAGCTGGGCGTCACAGGTGAGTTTAATGAAGATCGCGGTTGACTCCATTAAAAATTAAATTTATAATCTGCTTCAGGATTCTTTTGGCGACAGTACGAGACCATTGCGCCAATTTTCTTCACTGTGGGTGAATTTGACAGCAATATAAGCGTCTCTACAAACGTGGACTTATTTATAGATAGAGATTGGATTGGATTTGGCTGAGTCCCTCTTCAATGGAAATAGATATAAGTAAAAGTATTAATAAAACACAGAATATTAAAGATATTGAGTTTAAATTTATTCCAGGTGTAGTGCAAATGTTACAGTTTAAGAATGAAATTCAATTTCGGTCATATGACCACCACGAGCCCGTCAACAGCGACATTTCGACCGGAACGTTTGCAATTTCGCGTTGGGTGTTGTCTCTGGCTGCCATAACTTCCAACATTAACTGATATGAATTTATAGTTAGCATCGCAGATTCCCACACAATTCGGCATATCCCACATTCGTTGAAAATCATTGGCAATGTGTTTGTACTGCTGTGTAGTTGGTTCACTCATTAAACCGGCGAAAGCAAGTGCCACAAAAATTCACTGTATTCTAAAACAATATTTCGCATTGTTGTTTTCCCCAGCCTGTGACTCCATGCAATCGATTGTATGGAACAACCGTGACCCAAATATCTACAATATTAAAGAATATAATGTTAATATTACCCAACTTGGAATCATAGGATAAAGCGATATTTGACATACAGTGGTGTTATTGCTAGTCTCTCTGCCGGTCTAATCCTTTGCTTTGGCGTAGTTAACTCAGTCATTGTTTATAGGACGTCCACCCCATCTTCTTATCCGACGATATTTTCATGATTTACTTTAATTGTAAATTCTGCACAGATTTAAAAAACACAAATTTATAAACAATCTTTTTAACTTCATTTTTAATAAACCTAAACAAAAAGAAATCGCGGCTTTTTTGTTTACTTATGTGTTGTTGTTGTCAGAACATATGACTCGTTATCTCAACGTTGGCTAATCGCTCAAACGGGCAACGGTAAAGATAAATTACGGTTACGTATGCCTAACTCGGCCTTAAGTCGATAAGTTACTTAAAAAAAGTACCATGTAAATGGGGACTTAAAGTAAGTACACACGATTTGCAGATCGGACAACATTGCCAGAAAAATGGCGGAAAAATGCAACCCTGTGAATTTACAACCGTGTGAACACACAATTTTTGTTTTGCAACGTTAGCAGAAAAGTCATTGCGAGATAATTTGCAGATTGTTATATGTGCGGAGTTTATGCATGTGACAACGGCGCCATTGCCAGAAAAACATTTTATTTGCAACACTGTCTATAATGTATTTTTATTGGCAATCCTGCATACAAATATTTACAAAATATATTGTAAATATATGAAATTTTATGTTTTCTTGCAATCGTCTGAACTGTCAATTCACCTTTGGCTAACAATCTGTCATTGTCCGTATATTTGCAGCACTTTAACAGGGTTGATAACGTTTGCCGATCTGGAAATCGTCTATACTCAGCTTTAGTTAGTCCCGATTTACACTGGCTGAATGTTCAGCAGATGATCAGCGTTTTGTAGGAGAGAGAGGCAGTCGGCAAGAGGGGGGAAAAAAACTCTCCCTGAACGTTTTGAGTTATTCGTGCAAGTTCAAAAGAGAATTTGATTATAAGCTGCTGAAAAAACTTGCCTAGTGTAAATTCGGACTTACATTGGTTTTGTCTACCAGAGGTGCCACATTGGTGAATTCAAATCTGAAATATAGGCAAATACTCGTAAGTGAAGTAGTAATTAATAGAGGGAACTAAAATGGTTTTCCGCAACTATGAATAAAATGAGAGAATGAAACGAAAAAAATTATCTAGATGAAATTGATTGTTAATATTACGAAGGGTATTATTTTGAAGGAGTGACCTAAGGTTATATTTTTGGGAAAAACCTTGACTCAGGACAGTTTAAGTCATTTGGGTCTTATCCGTCGTCTATCTGTCTGGTTGGCTGTGCAGTGCGTGCCAAAACTTATCCTGGGAAAATACGAAATGGTAGAATGAGTATTTACTATTTATTTAAGGAAATTTAAATTTTGCTCTTGATCTTTGCACTTTTTGTTGTCTTCTTTGTGATCTCTTACGTACAGGATGGCTGATGAATATTGCTACATTAAGAAACTCAAATAACTTTTTTTTAGTGTATGGAATTAATTTTTCTTTTATTCATGTTAATAAGGCGTTCACACCAACCCGTTTTGGATCATTAAATTATTTGGTGCTCACAAATCAATGCACAACGAGAATTCAACTATTCGATTCCATTTCAATTGTTGCTTCCATTTTTATTGTTGACAAAATTTGAAATGTATAAGTTGACAGATTGTCAACTTAAGGGGGTTCACATACTTCAACATGCAGTTTTGGGACGTGTTATTGAGAAAAACATGCCGATTGAGACATTTCTATAAGGGGAAAGCAACTCGTTTTGGCTCGAAAACATCTCAATGAGTCAAAACGGGTTGGTGTGAACGCCTTATAAAGCTCATTCAATTTCATTAAATATAGCCTAATTAGTTTTAAAAATAATGGAATTTAAATGCCCCCGCTTACCAAAAAGTTGTTCATAACTGTTTGGGGAGTTGAAACAGGAATAGCCGCAATTGTTTCTGGAATGGATTGCTTTAGTTCATTCAAATTTGTTGGTTTTGCTTTTTAGACTTCCTGCTTGCAATAACCACACAAGAAAAAGTCAGGTACAGTAAGGTCAGGCGACCTGGGCGGCCAACGGGATGTGGAGTTTCTGGATATCACGCAATAAGCTGATATTCAGAAACTCCACATTCCATTGGCCGCCAGGTCGCCTGATCATCCAAATCAACAGGGAAAACTAGACAACACCATGACGACTATTAACAGAAATGCAGCGCTTCTAGTGGAGAATAGAAACATTAATACTCAAATAACATCCATTCCCTGAAATTAAAAGACGAATGTTAATTAACAACCGGACAACATTGAGTAGATGAAGAACATAAGGTTCCCGTGATAATCGGATATATGCCGGAATGAAGTTTGTAATGGAAATAGACATAAGGATTATCAACTCAGCGTCTCCAAGCTGCTACACCAAACAAACAATTGTTTCCTCCGTCCGAACTGAAGAGTTTCGATTGTAAGGTCTTCAGTTGACTGTCTCATGTTCGGCAAAATTGTTAACAAGTCTCATTATGGTCCATCTGCGCCAAACGTGGATTGCCGCCAAACGTGCGCCTATACTCTCTTTGAACCGAAACTACGGTCTCCAGTGCGTGATAGCGGCGGACAATCCAAATTCTTGTTTCAGTGCCCCAGTTATCCATTTTTGTTAAATCTAATAGACAGTCTGCAAAATAAAAAAAAATAACCAGATTCATTAAATAGAAAAAAAGTTATTAATTTTTTTGGTAGCGGCTTTCATCGGCCACCCTGTATTTGCTTGGAATGTGTGTATAACATTTACCCGATTTTGTTGAATTCACTAGCGCTTCTATGGAAACATGATAGTCAAGGGGTGTCATAATGTAAACATAGTATCATAATATTTATTCGTCGATTATTCCTATTACCCAGTGGTATAGGGGACTAGTGCCGCACGTCTTTATTCGCTAGGCCTTAAAGAACTACCGCTAGTCCCTCACAATCTACTTGCCATGCTTTTACCTGGTGAATTTAACATGGGCATGTCCTACGAAGGGGGTTATTGACCCCTCGCTGCATAACCTTTCCACACCAAAAGCGCTACCACATTTTACCTAGAAACCACACTGCCTACAATGGACGGGTGGCAGTGCCGGTCCCTCGCAGGTGGAACCATCTCCCCTAACGCCAATTAACCACCCAATTCGACACTCCTATCTTAGTGGTTATGGCGATCTCTTTGTGACATACCCTTTCAGTAAAAACAGTTTTATTTTTAGTCATATCTTAAATACATTTTAAAAATGGGTATGTAATATGATTCTTATAAAACAACCAGTAAGGAAAGGCAGAAAGTCGGGCGGGGCCGACTATATAATACCCTACACCTCCCTAACAATACGATAAGGGTCATTGCCATAATAATTTGGAATAATTGGTAAATGAGTTGAAACATATTACCTAATTCTGAAACGATTATCGCTAAATTAAGCAATATTCGTTCCTAAATTGAGAAACATCTTTCTGGAAAATTTTAATGATCGGAAGTAAAATACAACTTCTATAGCGGTTTGATACCAAATCAGGAGGAGCTTTAATATAAATCTGAACCGATCTTCCCTGAATACTCATTCATGTAAAAAGACCTCCTTCTGTCGAATTTCGTACTGATCGGATATAAAATACAGTCTCTACAGCGCTTACATGTCAAATCGGGGGTAACATATATATGGGAGCTATATCTAAAACTGAACCGATTTTCTCCGACCTCCGCTTACAGGTCAAATCGGGGGTAACATATATATGGGTGTTATATCTAAATCTAAACCGAGTTTCTCCGAATTTGGCAGTATTCCTTCATGTAGAAAGAAACCTCTTTTTGCCGACTTTCGCACTGATCGGATATAAAATAACATTTTTACAGCGCTCACATGTCAAATCGGGGGTAACGTATATATGGGGGCTATATCTTAATCTGAACCGATTTCTTCCAAATTTAAAAGTGTTCATTCATATAATAGGAAACCTCTTTCAGACGAATTTCATACTGATGTGATATAAAATACAGTTTTTACAGCGCTTACATGTGAAATCGGGGGTAAGATATATATGGGCGCTATATCTAAATCCGAACCGATTTTCTCCGAATTTGGCAGTATTCCTTCATGTAATAAGAAACCTCTTTCTGCCGAATTTCGCACTGATCGGATATAAAATACAGTTTTTACAGCGCTTACATGTCAAATCGGGGCTAACATATATATGGGGGCTATATCTAAATCTGAACCGATTTTTTCCGAATTTAGCAGTATTCCTTCATGTAATAAGAAACCTCTCTTTGCCGAATTTCGCACTGATCGGATATAAAATAACATTTTTACAGCGCTTACATGTCAAATCGGGGGTAACGTATATATGGGGGCTATATCTAAATCTGAACCGATTTCCTCCAAATTTAACAGTGTTCATTCATATAATAAGAAACCTCTTTCTGCCGAATTTCATACTGATCGGATATAAAATAAAGTTTTTACAGCGCTTACATGTCAAATCGGGGCTAACATATATATGGGGGCTATATCTAAATCTGAACCGATTTTAACCAAATTCAATAGGGATCGTCCTTGGGCCAAAAAAAAGATATGTGTAAAGTTTCGTCGAGATCGGACCATAATTGCGACCTGTACTTTGATTACAAGAATACATGCACAGACAGACAGACGGACAGACAGACAGACGGACAGACAGACAGACAGACAGACGGACAGACGGACATAGCTAAATCAACTCAGAAAGTGATTCTAAGTCGATCGGTATAATAAACAATGGGTCTATTTCTTCTCCTTTTGGGTGTTACAAACAAATGCACAAAGTTATAATACCCTGTACCACAGTGTGGTGTAGGGTATAAAAAATAGAAATATTACTTATCGTTTAAATCCAAAAATAAGAAAAGTAGTCAACTTTAGCCCAATTTCAAAAATATACCCGATAGCCCGATTTTCAATATTAATATCTCAAAATAATCCTTGGGTCCTTGAACTCAAAAATTTTGGCCGATCGATTTTTATTCTAACAGTGCGAAACAGACAAACAATTCGTGAAATGTATTTATAAAACATAAATTTAATATTCTATGTTCAATTGTTTACACTCTTTTTGCAAATATTAAAATAATTTTCCATTTTTGTTCTTCTTCTTCCCGTTAATTCACAATAATTGACAACAATCTCTCCAAAAATGAGATGCCATACTGGGAAATATAGGATGCCCAATCTGGCAACACCATACTCGATTAAGACAGGAACACAAGCACCAAACTTCATCGGGAACTAATAATGCTTAAAAGTGCTTAGCTCCCCATACAAATTAAGCACATATGCTGTAACGAAAACACGCCTAGTATCACCTTATAATTTCTTCTGTTCACCATGCCCGATAAGAAACAACTGAAGATCTGTTTTTTCTTTTTTAACAAGGAACTGCGAGTGGTGGTTGATTTTGTTTAACGGGATTTTTTAATGACGATGAAAAATGTGTCGTAGAAAAAAACCAGACATGTGCATTACTTAGGGCTATGGAATACGGTGGCGAATAGTGGGCACCGCTTAGTATAAGAAACATAGGGTTTTAGTTCCTGGTGAAGGCGGTTTGTCTTTTTTACATGTCACATCCATAGCGATTTATAGAAATAACAAATAAGAGCTAACCCCTGCACCCGTCCTTTGTGGCGATGGCTTCATGTTATACCACTGGGATATAAAGGGTCCGCCAAATAACTTTTTTTTTGAAAATGCTATAAAAAAACTACTGAAAACGCATTGGATGGTCAGTTGGCTTCAACTCCTGAACCAATTGGACTTTGTTTGGCGTCATACCAAGGTCTTTATGCAAAATTCGTCTCAATGATGTCTCCGAAATGTTCAATTGTTGAGAACGACGGTGAATTGATGTTGATGGCGCTTCACGCACACTTTCTGCCACAGCAGCAATATTCTCGGGTGTACGCACTGTTTTTGGCTTTTCACGCTTTGGTTTATCGATGAGGATGCCAGTTTCTTTCACTTTTTTCACAAGATAACGAACATACGGAGCTGACGGTGCTTCTCTTCCAAAATCCGTACGCAATTTTCGCACACATTCTGCAACATTACCATGATTTTCAAAGTAATGTCGCAATATTCGCAATATACACATATTCGTTCAGCGGAAGGATAAAACTGATTATCTGTCAAATCAGACATGAGCTAAGTGTTACCCTTCACGAAATAAGCACTAGTTGAAAAAAAACGTTAGATGGCGGACCCTTTATATAGTCCGGATTTACACTGGCTGAATGTTCAGCAGATTATCGTCGTTTTGTTGGAGAGAGGGGCAGTCGGCAAGAGGGAGGAAAAAACTCTCCCTGAACGTTTTGAGTTCTTCGTGCAAGTTCAAAAGAGAATTTGATGATAAGCTGCTGAAAAAACTTGCTTAGTGTAAATCCGGACATATATTCGATATCGATTACATGCATATGGATTATTCATATTCATCACTAACAGATGAATATCACCACTAACACTAAGAAATAAATTACTGTAATAATATTCCACAACAAGAATGGCTGTTTTAGTTACAACAATTTTGGTGACGAGGATTACGAGAGGAATCTCACGTTATTCATTTGAAGATATACATTTTTTAGAGTACAAGTGTACGGAAAGTGAATAAAATATCAGATTCTGGCGTAAATTTCTTTAACTTTGATGCTTTGGTCCATAAAAGATTTCTTGGTGTCGTTGGGTGAAACGATTTGAGACGGCTATGAAGCTGTACGATTGTAAAAAGGACAAGAAACATTCATTGTTGTTGCATTTCATCGGTACAACGTCTTATATGACAAATTGACACCTAAACAACCAGAGGAAGAAACATTAGCGGAAATAATCAAGATGTTGGAAGAACACTTTGAGCCGAGGCCTAGTGAGTTGGTGGAACGTTTTCGGTTCAACATGCGTAGGCAGCAAGAGTCTGAGTCAGCAAGTGATTTTGTGGTGTCATTGAAAAAGTTGGCGGTTGGTTGCGAGTTTGGTGATTATTAGGGCAAGGCTCTCAGAAATCAATTTGTATTTGGTCTATGTGATAGTAAATTGCAAAGCCGGTTGTTGGAAAAGAAAGATCTGACTTTGGAGGATGCGTTAAGTGTGGTAACAGCGAGTGAATTGGCAGAAAAGGCGGCATGGAGCTACAAAATGGCGGTGAGAAATCGAATGTGAATAAAATAAAGAAGAAGAACGATCTCAAAAGGAATTCAAAAAAGGCTGATGCAAACATACCCCATTAAACAAAAAGCGTTTTAGATGTGGTAATACCTCGCATATGGTAAACCAATGCAAATACAAAAATTTTACATGTCATTTTTGTGATCAAAAGGGGCATTTGAGAAAAGTGTGTTTTAAAGAGAAAAAACAATTACACCAAGTTCATGAAAAAGAAATGACAGTTGACGAATTTTTGTTGGTGAATTCTAAAGGCGAAGTAAATAAGTTAAGCAACAACATCATGCACAGTCTACGAGTAAATGAAGAAATGATAACGTTCGAAATAGACACGGGATCACCGGTATCAATTATTAATTTGTCAGATGCCAAACGTTATTTCCCGACATTGAAAGTGTGTCATACCGATGTGGAGCTTGTGAGTTATTGCGGTACAATTTTGCAATGTATTGGATACATATGTGTCACAGTGACAGGTAGCGATGAGGAGAAAAAATTAAAATTGTATATTGTGCGATCGAACCAAACACCAATTCTAGGAAGTGAATGGTTACAGAAAATAAAATTAAATTGGCAAAATATTTTGGGAGCAGAGGGCTACGGTTCAGTAAACGAAATTTGTTCAAGGAAGGCCTTGGACAAGGAAATTGAAAGTGTAGTAAACAAATGTGTAGAATGCCAAAATACGCGCCCAGATCCTAAGAAGATTAGTACTACACACACGTGGATGCGAAAATCAGCGGTAAATGAATGCGTGAATACGAACGTTGAATATTCAAGTCCTGTACCAACTATAACAAACAACACATCAGCTGGAAGTTGACCTTTACCATTGATCCAACAAACTGGATTGCAACCAACCATTCCAAATGTTCCTGGAAATCAAATACACGCGGACAACCAAGCAGACTCAGATCCAACTGATAAAAATTTTCATGGTCCCGACGAAACTCCGAGAACAAGAAATTCCATGTCAATTCCTGACGAGCTACGCCGATCAACAAGGCAACGAAAAGTACCTCAACGTTTAGCAGATTCCTACCTTGATTTGATTAAATTAGGGGGGGGGGGGAGAAATGTCATAATGTAAATATAGTATCATAGTATTTATTCGTCGATTATTCCTATTATATATTCGATATCGATGACATGCATTCATCACTAATAGGTGTGTTCAAAGGTGGCACCGCACTTTTGAACATCAGTGTGAAACGTTCACTGCTGCGCGACATTATGTGTGTTGTAAACCTCTGCATCAAGACATTCATTTCTTCATGTACAGTAGTGTACACTACTTCACTGCACACTGAAACATTGTATTTTATACTCGATTGACACTACCATAGAATAATCGAACAAAAAAAAAACACTTCACACTGTTTGATGTTTACAATCTAGTCGTGTACTCTGCTCGTTCGGTTGTTGTATTCTTTATACTCGTTTCAATTCGTCAAACGATGAGTATAATGAAGCGAGTACACTACTGTCTTCTATTTCTTCAGTATGTACACTAGTGTATTTGCCCCTCAAAATCAATAAACTTCTAAGGTGGTCCGTTGCTCTTTGTTGTTGCGTCTCTCTTTGCAATGGCAATGAGTACAGTAGTGCAGTGTACACTGAAATCGAGTATTTTTGTTTTGGTGTGTAGTGCTTGAATGAGTGTACTTCTCTATTGTCTTGTTACTTATTTGTTTTGAAACCTGTTTGGCGATTACTGTTCTCTTCACTCATTCATTTGTTTTGTCAAAATAGAGTGTGTGGCAGGAAGTATTTGATAAACAACTGAATTTCTCGAAAGGCCATTCAAGTCATTCATTGCAGAGGTTTAGTGTGTAGGTGTGTAAATGCGAATGCATTTATATGCCCATACATGCATAACCTATGCACTCATCACTCTAAAGCACTCATTACATGCACTCATTACTCTAATTTCTCTTTTGTTTATTTGTTTGTTTACTTGTCGCTTGCCATCTGTAGCTTAACGAAAGTCGTTAGGTGAGCTTAGAAGAGATGGATGGCAAGCACAAGTAATCAGTTTTTTACCGATCCTTAAATCAAACTCGTGCGCCTCTCCCCCGTGATTAGTTTTTTCCCCGGTTTAAATAAGTTAAATAATTACAAGTGTTAGTTTTTTACATTTAAAAAGATGTACATAGAAACATCACAGTGAACTCGAACGACCCAACATTGAACAATTAACATAGTGAAAATAAATAAACATTGTGAACTACACTAAGAACAAACAATTAACATTAAGAATAACACAAATTAAAATTAAACAAACCAAAAAACCATTTAATTTGTTAATATACAAATAAACACCATATTATTCACATTTTCACACACACATGTACATTTTTACACAAATCAAATCGAAACATTGAATTACACAAAATTACGCTAATTTTTAAATAAAACCCCAAATCGTGAAATTTAAAATTTAACCGAATTTTTGTTTTGGAAGGCAACAAAACCTTAGCTTCACGGCTAAACATTTGGTTCTATGCGAACCGGATAAAAGTGTGTTTTTTTAAATTATTAAAAAACAAAATCAAGTGTTGTGTGGAAAATATTTTGTAGTGAAAATTTAATTTGACCGGTGAAATTAAAATAAATTATATAAAACGAATTTCGGTACGGTAAGCGAAAACTTAAAATTGAAAAACAACAACAAAAAAAGTGACCCAACAAAAACGTGCCCCAATAACAACACTAAACCCAACAAGGAGCCTTGGAAACACAACCCAACAACAACACAACTCAGAAAGAAGCCCTTTGGAAACCTAGAAGGAAGGAAGGAAGAACCAGCGAACAACAACACCAGGTACCCACATAAGACACTTAGTACAGGATCAAATGAGTACCCAAAAAGTTGTGCAAGTAGCGTTTGTTACATAGGGTGCCAAACCATTTTTTTTCGAACTCCGCCATATTGATATATGAAGGAGATGTTGGCGGGTCTGGCCTAGAGTGATCACAAAACCGTTTTTTTTGAAAAAATAAAAAACCGGTGGATGGTTTATTTAAGTTATAAAAAAACCGGTGGACGGTTTTTTTCTTCGAAGAAAACCGGGGAAACCGGTAGAACCGGGTTTTTTCTGCATAACAAAACAGTATGAAAATTGCCGTTTGAAAAACATTTTCCTTTTTAATAACAAAAAAGGCGATTTTTTAATATTAAATTTTTAAAAGCGATGTCTTCTGATCAGGAATCTTGCAGCAAATTTAGTCCTGTTGGATAGTAGTTATGAGTTGGATTGTGATGAATATTGTCATTTGAGTCAAACGGTCCTTTTATCTCGTACTTATAACTAATTAGCTATTGTATTTAGAAACATTTTCCAAAAGTGTTGTCGATAGTCTTTTCTTCAACCTTTTAAAAAAATTTGCAAATATGTATATTTTCATTACTTTTTTGCAAAATTAAACTTTTTTGAAATTTTGGTAAAAACCTATGTTTTAATTTTTGATTTTTTTGCTCAAAAGAAAGCTTAGATAATTTCCTTTAAAAGCTTTGTGACCTATTAATGGGAAGGGACCTGTTGATCTATCAAAATAAATATAAACCTCTGAAAAAAAATTTACGTTCAACCAAACATTTTAGCATTTCAGATGGAAAAAACAACCGTTTGACAAAAATGTCAATATTTGACACCCTCCAACTCGGAAAGTCCTTAACCGATCTCGTTGGAATTGTTTCTCATAACTACTATCTGATAGGGCTACTTGGTGCAATTTTCATCCCGACAGGAGACATCCCTTTTAAAAATTAACCCATTTGACATGAAATTCCCCTTATGTAGTTCAGTCAAGAAAATATTAATATTTCGGGGTATTAAATATATATACATATATATATGAGTATATAAATATATAACATATACACTAGTCGTATGAATCATTTATTTTCTTTAAATTTTTGTAATTTGTATAGAAATTGGTGAATGGCTTCGGATTCTAGCAAAGTTGCCGAGTCTTTTTAGGCCATATAAGGAGATCTTTCATATTATTATCTTAATTTGTGATATTTTGTATATAAAGTTGTAAATAATTTTTAATATTTTAGTGATAATAAAAAAACCGGAAAACCGGTGGAAACAAACGAAAAAAACCGGTTGCACCGGTTGTTCGAAATTCATGATTTTGAGAAAAACCGGGGACGGTGGAAGCAAAAAACCGGTGGGCCGGTTTATTTTAAACCGGTTTTGATCACTCTAGTCTGGCCCTATGTACGACGCTGGCTTGGTTTTTGCCTTTTACATATATACAAAAATAACTGAATACTTAACTGCAGTTAACTTGCACATACATAGCACTTTGATATACATACATACATAAGTGCAGTTAGCTTGCAGTTACATACCTACACATTGCTGCTCATACATACCCTTCTACATATATACTAACCTAATGCATAACGTAACGCGCTCTAACCTTGTTTAAATATTTTCGTGATTCCTGGAAAAAAAATATTTAAATTTTTTTATATTTTTTGGGAATTTTTTTTTCTTTTTTTTTCGACTACGGAATATTATTTTGTGCGTTGGAGAGCGCAAATCAACCCAAATTAATAAAATAAAAAAAATATTTTTAACTTTCGAAAATATGTGTTCAAACTTGTTGAACGACCCTCGTATTGCCTTAGATTCAATAGAAAACCCCTTTTGAGAAACGTCAAAAAATTTACGATTTTTAAATTTCTTTTGTCATTAATATGTGTGGTTTGTGCTATAAACCAGCATTATTGTAATTTCCAAACAATTTGAAGCGAAAATCTTAATATATTTTCTAAAAAAGTTCCTGTGTCGACACTTTCAACCCGACCCCTCGTACCCATTAAAACAACAACAACAGCAGTCTATGTACACCGATGCATACGAGACAATAGGTAGCGGATTTTTTTTTCGTTGGTTTCTCGTTGTCTTTTCATTAGTTTTCACTTCTTGCCTTGATTAGGGAACCCAAAGGTTAATGTACCACTCGAGTTTTTTTGTGAAGTAGGAAAAAAAACAAAAAAAAAAGAGAAATAGGAAAACATAATTTCAGCAGTAAAGAAAGGAATGAAAGAACATATGGTTTGATGGTTGATGGTTTCGGACGGACATTTCGGCAAAAGCTAAACAGAACTAACACAATAATTTACATTTATTGAAATTTATTTTTATTATTGGAAATTACGCATTAATAGCAAAATAAATTTGCACAAAAATTTATTAAGTGGTAATTTTTGGAAATTACACTTTACTACGAAAAATAAATTGACTAAAAAATTTATTATTTAACAAAATTTCGGTGCGGTACGGGAAAAAACTAAAAATATAATTTGCAACAACAACAAAATTCAAACAAAACAGTTAAAAAGTGACATTGAAGTGAAAAAAGGTGAAACAAAAAGACTCGACACAACAACAAAAAGACCCAGCACTACACCGAAAAAGGACCCCGCCAAAGTCAAAAGACTCTAGAAGGAAGAGCCAGCGACCCACGCCAGCAACATCGAGACCAATATAAGACACTTGTTATATAATTTTTTTTCTCCAAAAGACACAAGTCTATAAAAATTAATATCGCTAAAATTTCTTACTTTTCGCACAAACGACACAAGTTCAAAATAAACTGCCATTATTTATATCTATTCGTGAAAAAAAACAAAGTCGGACTGTAATAGATTGGCCCCATTCAACAAATATTTAGCGTTTTTCTGAAATTATTTTGCAAATATTGGTAAAGTAAATTTTTACAGAAATTGTTAAAAGAAAATCTAAATTTTAAAAGTTTCTTGAAATTTTAGCCAGTTTAAAATTAACAAAGAAAATATTTAAGAAGGAGGAAATATGGATAAAGTTTTACGTGCTAAATTTGTAAATTGCGTAAATGACCTGATAGACTTTGAGAGTGGTAACTCTGCTACTAGCACCGATGATAATATTCACTCATTAGAAGTGACACGTGTAGAATTGAACTCTGTTTGGGAACAGGTGAAAAGGGCCTATGTAGATTGTAGAGACCATGTTCCCGAAAAAGATGAGACCCCAATCGATAAATCAAAGTTGAGGACACATTATAAAGAGGCATTAGAGACATACAAACGATGTTTAAGCGCAGTAAATGGAGAAATTTTAGCACTAACCGACAAAAGGCAGCAGGAAAAGTTCGAACGAGAATCGAAGACCCGAAAAAAGGAAATAGTTGAGCCAAACAACCATCTATCGTTACGTTTACCACCATGCGACACCGACACATTTCATGGAGGATACAGCGCTTGGCCTACTTTTCGGGATTTGTTTTCAGCCTTGTAAACAAATAATTCTAGACTTGGTAAAGTAGAAAAACTTTTCCATCTAAAACAAAAAACCACGGGGGAGGCGCGGGAAATTATTAGTAACGTACTATTAACAAATGAAGGTTTTGATCTAGCATGAAAAAACTTAGAAAACAGATACGAAAATAAACGAATGCAAGTTAATGAACAGCTAAAGACTCTACCTAGTTTACCGCCAGTTTCGGCAGATTCAGGATCTTCGATCCAAAAACTTCAACGCACTATTGATTCACTATTGGTTGCGTTCAGACACTACACAGAAAGAAAAAATTGAGTAATCCGTACTTGAATCAAACCGTAGCGGTGTCAAAAGTACGTTAAGACCGGATTTCCTTAAACCAAGTACAAAATACTTGAATCAAGTACGGATTTTTAAGCCCTGAATTCTTAATATTAGCGCTTATTAAGCCTGATTAGGCTTGATTTTAAGCCGAAAAATTCTTATTTTAAACATAAAGCGATTGATTTAAGAATTTTATCGGATTAATTTGAGTGCGAAACGGGCTTCAATGAAGAAATTTTTGATTGAATTAAGCCAGTCCAATACTTGATTTAAGTCTGATAATACTTGATTTAAGCCTGATCAGTACGTTCCTAGTACGAACGTACTTACATTTTTAAGTACGATTTCGGCTTAAATTAAGAATTTTTTACTTGAATTTAGTATGGCATTTTTCTTTCTGTGTAGAAACAAAGTAGATGGAAAGGCGATTGAACAGAAGTATGAAGTTAGTCCAAGATGTGTTGTCCGATACTGTAAATGCCATTTGAAAGATTTTAACATCCTCTCTAAGAATTATAAATTAAGTAACGAATTTTTGTGTATTAAGGACATCAAAAGAACGAAAATGTCCTTAATCCTGGATTATCCTGAAAAGTGCTAACGATAACACTGGAAAGGAGTGACCGAATGACATAAAATTTCGTACGTGGTAATATTTTATACAAACCCAGTTTATTTTTGATGGACAACCATATTAGCCTACTATTTGTGGTACGTCGTCCCTTACAAATGATTAACATTTTTGCGCATGTTAAGACTCTTATAACTTCTATACTACTCATAGGAATTCTGTAAAATTGCATACATAGTAATCATTTCACCGTCTCCATAAGCTGGACAAAAAAGAACGAAAATTCCACGCCCCTTTTTATCCCCCCACACAAAGTGACCAATTGGTACAAAAAATTAACAAAAAATAACATTTTTACCAGTGCATACAAATAATTGAAATTTTGTGCAGTGTACTTTTTTATAGGAGCTACAGTCCAGTACAAAGTGGGCGTTATTGCCATGCCCCTTCTAGTACCTCTCACGCAAATATATAAATAAAAAGTTTTAACATTTCACGAAATTGTTACCAATTGTGTGAGTATTAGGCTTTTATATATCCGGAATCGATGGAGTGGTATTCATTCGCAAAGCGGGGATGATATCGCACACTAGGCCAAAAGACTTCAGACCAATTAGCCTATCCTCTTTCCTATTGAAAAGTCTGGAAAGGCTTTTAGATTTTTTCATTATGCAAAACCTGGATACAAAACTCCTGTCGGGGAACCAACAGGGAAAGTCTACAGAATCAGCCCTGCACGAACTTGTGAGCCCATTCAAAGAATTCACCAAGGTTGCATTTCTTGGCATAGAAGGGGCTTTTAACAACATACACCCAGATGCGGTAATCGCGGCATTGTCACATATAAAGCTGAACTCTAGCTTGATTAGACTAATTCAAAGACTACTCAACAGAAGACACATAACAGCATGTCTAGGGTCCACAACTCTAACAAGGTTTGTAAACGGAGGGACCCCACAAGGAGGAGTACTGTCTCCACTAATTTGGAATCTAGCGGTGAATGAAATCCTGCTAGATCTAGAACGTTGTGGCTGCAAGGTCGTGGCATATGCGGACGACGTGGCAATCGCAGTGAGTGGCAAATTCGAAAACATCCTCCGAGATATTCTACAGGTGGCTCTGGACAAGTTGGCTAGATGGGCCAGAAGCAGCGGTTTGGGTGTTAACCCAAACAAGACCGAATTGGTTCTCTTTACTAGGATGAATAATGTCCCTAATGTGGACCCTCTTTCTCGGATAAATTGAACAGGTCAAGTCTTTTCTGAAAGTGCAAAATTTTTAGGAATAATTTTGGATAGGAAACTGTCATTCAGACTAAACGTACTGGAACGTGTACAGAAGGCCAACATCGCCATATATTCCTGCAGGAAGGCTGTAGCGTCGCGGTGGGGCCCCTCTCCTAAAATTGTCCATTGGATATATATAGCAGTGGTTCGTCCAATACTGTTATACGGCATTGTGGTATGGTGGACGGCATCTGACAAACTAACCATCAAAAACCTGCTATCAAGTTTTCAGAGAACTGCCTGTCTGTGCATAAGCGTTAAGGACTACAGCGACTGAGTATCTACAAGCCCTTCTCCATATACTGCCTATTAATGTTGTGGCGAGAGAAGTTGCAACCAAAGCGGCACGAAGATTAAACTGCCTATCAATGTGGAGGTACACGAACTACGGTCACATGAGGATATCAAAGTGTAGTGCTATGGTAACCGACCGAGTGGACTATATTTCAACGGTGCGCACCTTTGAGAGGAACTACATCACTATGATACCAGCCAGGCATGAATGGGATGGCAGAATACCCGGAAATAGAAACCATCTCCACTTCTATACGGATGGTTCGAAGCTTGATGAAAAGGTTGGCTTCGGAGTACACTGTGAAGAACTTAATTTGGATACCATGTTTGGTGTGGTCGGCTATGGCCAAGACCAACGGACGGACAGTAGGACGATTGGGGAAGCCCGCTCCATCGGAACGCGCAGGCATCCCTGTCAACGAATTTCTTAATTTTTTTGTCTGTATTAGCCCGTAATAGCTACTACGATGTAGGCCTTCCAGACTTTGTACAGATTTTTTTTGCGATTGCGTAATAGATTTTAACTATCCGCTCTGTGCTAAACACGTCCGTTCACTACGACTGATCAGTAACGACGGGAAGAAGCCAAGTGGCTGAGTCGCAACATAGTAACCAACACTGGCGTTGTCATTTACTCGGACAGCCAGGCTGCTATCAATTCTCTGGAGGCAACATCCCTAAATTCACAAACCGCCCTCGACTCCCGCAGATCTCTTAACAAGATGGCTGAGCAGTTTAATATACACCTCATATGGGTGCCTGGGCATAGGGATATCCCGGGGAACTGCAAAGCCGATTAACTTGCTAGGGAAGGGACGACATTACAAATTCTCGAAGAATTTGCATATATTGGTGCGCCACTATCCAGGTGCAAGCTTTTGCTTAGGCAAGGGACAATCAGGCAGTCCAACGAAAGATGGACAGAAATCGGCACCTGCAGGGTAGCTAGACAAATCTGGCCAAGTTATGACCTGAGAAAATAAAAATATCTCCTCGCACTAGAGAGGCAAATATTGTCTACGTTAGTATCAGTTCTGGCGGGACACTGCTTGATCGGCGAACACGCCAAAAGATTGGGTATTGACTCTAATGACTTCTGCAGAAGCAGTGGAGATAAGGGAGAAGTGGAGAGCATTGTGCACTTGCTATGCGACTGCCCGCTCTGAGTAAACGACGACTGGACATACTGGGGTCGGCCTTTCTAGGCAGCCTAGCAGATTTTTCCAGTACCGATATTCATACTATCGATACATTTGTATATCAAACAGGTTAGTTTCGATGAGGGGCATTTCAGACCGTGGTAACACTAGGGACCTAAACTGGTCTATGTGAGCTTGTATAAAGAAAAATACGGCTGCCAACCTAACCTAAACCTAAACTTCGGCTCCCTAAAAATCCAAACCACTATGAAGTTGGTCAAACGGTAAAAGGCCTTAATTCCGCATTGTCTTTTAATATACGCGTGCAAAATTGCATCCAAATGTACATATGTAAATATTCAGAGTGGTTGGTTTCATTTGGAATTACCCAATACTTTTCATATATTTATTATTTTTGAAATCACCCTTTTTTAATTTTTGTGACACGATTTTTAAACTAGTATTGACATATCCTTCTGATATTTTGCATTTTTGATTCATATATCGCCAAAAAAATTGCATATTTTGCACATTTTTGCATATTTTGTGCATATTTTTGATATGCACTCAAATTATTTAAATTTGAGTGATGAAACGTCTAAATACAAATTTTGGTTCAAATCGGATGAAAATTGAAAGATATGCAAAAATCCGAGTTCTAAATATAACACATGTTGATTTTTTACATATTACTAGTGAATGTTGTACAATTTGCATTTTTTGTTATGGTTTAGCAACACAAAGTTTTTTAAGAAACAATCACCCTTATCGGGAATAAAATTCCGCACGGAATTTGTTCCCTTTTCAATGTGGAATTTAGGGAGCAGGGAACAAATTCCGTGTGGAACTTTATTCCCGATAAGGGTGAATGCCCAAAAATAAAGAATTCCAAAATGCATTTGATATGCCGATTTTTGTGAAACAATATGGAAAAAAGAAGGAAAATACCAAAAATGCATTTAATATACCGGTGGACGCAGAATCTCGCTCGGAGTCGATGTAGCCATGTCCGTCCGTCTGTGACAATCACAATACTTATGAAATTTTTGGAAACAATCACCTTATCGGGAATAAAATTCCGCACGGAATTTGTTCCCTTTTCAATGTGGAATTTAGGGAGCAGGGAACAAATTCCGTGTGGAACTTTATTCCCGATAAGGGTGAATGCCCAAAAATAAAGAATTCCAAAATGCATTTGATATGCCGATTTTTGTGAAATAATATGGAAAAAAGAAGGAAAATACCAAAAATGCATTTAATATACCGGTGGACGCAGAATCTCGCTCGGAGTCGATGTAGCCATGTCCGTCCGTCTGTGACAATCACAATACTTATGAAATTTTTGGGATAATGAGCACCTTATGTTGTACAACGCCTTTAACTCTTCCTGAAAAAATGCGACAAATCGCTCCACGTTTTTATATATCTCCCATTCAAGGGTACATTCCGTTTTGACATAACCACGTTCTAGAAGGCACATATTTTTTAATAAATGGTCCATATATCTACACTATTAGCAAAAGTATCATTAGCAAAAATTTTGTTGTTTCAACAGTGTGTGTCTGTTTGCTATTATTTAACAGAAAAATGCTTCTGGAAGAACAAACCATTTTTGTCATTCTAGCATACGTCTTTTTCTTCTTTTTCAGCTAATAAAATCAGTTGTTCAAGCAGAAATGTTTGTTCCTAAGAATTATTTTTTATTTTAATAAACAAATAAAATTTTTAGATTTTCCTGTTATTTATAAATAGTATATCAATCAGAATTCCAACCTGAAGTTATTCAGTACATGTATTGCTAAGTGTTCCGGACTGTGAACACAAGATGTAACAAGATGGCTGAGCAGTTTAATATACACCTCATATGGGTGCCTGGGCATAGGGATATCCCGGGGAACTGCAAAGCCGATTAACTTGCTAGGGAAGGGACGACATTACAAATTCTCGAAGAATTTGCATATATTGGTGCGCCACTATCCAGGTGCAAGCTTTTGCTTAGGCAAGGGACAATCAGGCAGTCCAACGAAAGATGGACAGAAATCGGCACCTGCGGGGTAGCTAGACAAATCTGGCCAAGTTATGACCTGAGAAAATAAAAATATCTCCTCGCACTAGAGAGGCAAATATTGTCTACGTTAGTATCAGTTCTGGCGGGACACTGCCAGAACTGATACAATACCCAATCTTTTGGCGAACACGCCAAAAGATTGGGTATTGACTCTAATGACTTCTGCAGAAGCGGTGGAGATAAGGGAGAAGTGGAGAGCATTGAGCACTTGCTATGCGACTGCCCCGCTCTGAGTAAACGACGACTGGACATACTGGGGTCGGCCTTTCTAGGCAGCCTAGCAGATTTTTCCAGTACCGATATTCGTACTATCGATACATACAGGTTAGTTTCGATGAGGGGCATTTCAGACCGTGGTAACACTAGGGACCTAAACTGGTCTATGTGAGCTTGTATAAAGAAAAATACGGCTGCCAACCTAACCTAAACCTAAACTTCGGCTCCCTAAAAATCCAAACCACTATGAAATTGGTCAAACGATAAAAGGCCTTAATTCCGCATTGTCTTTGAATATACGCGTGCAAAATTGCATCCAAATGTACATATGTAAATATTCAGAGTGGTTGGTTTCATTTGGAATTACCCAATACTTTTCATATATCTATTATTTTTGAAATCACCCTTTTTTAATTTTTGTGACACGATTTTTAAAATAGTATTGACATATCCTTCTGATATTTTGCATTTTTGATTCATATATCGCCAAAAAAATTGCATATTTTGCACATTTTTGCATATTTTGTGCATATTTTTGATATGCACTCAAATTATTTAAATTGGAGTGATGAAACGTCTAAATTTTGGTTCAAATCGGATGAAAATTTAAAGATATGCAAAAATCCGAGTTCTAAATATAACACATGTTGATTTTTTACATATTACTAGTGAATGTTGTACAATTTGCATTTTTTGTTATGGTTTAGCAACACAAAGTTTTTTTGTTTTTTTTTTTAACAAACAATCACCCTTATCGGGAATAAAATTCCGCACGGAATTTGTTCCCTTTTCAATGTGCAATTTAGGGAACAGGGAACAAATTCCGTGTGGAACTTTATTCCCGATAAGGGTGAATGCCCAAAAATAAAGAATTCCAAAATGCATTTGATATGCCGATTTTTGTGAAACAATATGGAAAAAAGAAGGAAAATAGCAAAAATGCATTTAATATACCGGTGGACGCAGAATCTCGCTCGGAGTCGATGTAGCCATGTCCGTCCGTCTGTGACAATCACAATACTTATGAAATTTTTGGGATAATGAGCACCTTATGTTGTACAACGCCTTTAACTCTTCCTGAAAAAATGCGACAAATCGCTCCATGTTTTTATATATCTCCCATTCAAGGGTACATTCCGTTTTGACATAACCACGTTCTAGAAGGCACATATTTTTTAATAAATGGTCCATATATCTAAACTATTTGCAAAAGTATCATTAGCAAAAATTTTGTTGTTTCAACAGTGTGTGTCTGTTTGCTATTATTTAACAGAAAAATGCTTCTGGAAGAACAAACTATTTTTGTCATTCTAGCATACGTCTTTTTCTTCTTTTTCAGCTAATAAAATCAGTTGTTCAAGCAGAAATGTTTGTTCTTAAGAATTATTTTTTATTTTAATAAACAAATAAAATTTTTAGATTTTCCTGTTATTTATAAATAGTATATCAATCAGAATTCCAACCTGAAGTTATTCAGTACATGTATTGCTAAGTGTTCCGGACTGTGAAATCATTATGTATCTGTGATCGTAATATATATAAATGAAAAATAAATAAATTAGTAAAATTAAATAGCGATAGGAGGTTCTACAAACAATACTTATCGTTCACTGACGTTAACTAGCTTTAATTTTTTGCCGAATTGGTTATATTTGATGCCCTCCAAGACCGTACGACAGTCAGTGACCTCGGATTGCACACTTTCAATGTTGGCAAATTGGGTTCACCAATAGAAACGGCAATTGTAGAGTTTCTGTTCTTTACGGAGAATATTTTAATCAGGATTCCAACCTAGATTTATTTACAGCATGCTTAGCAAAGTTTCCTTCCGAACTGTCAAAGGTGTATTCGGTATCTTAAAATGGGTATAAATGAAACATAAATTATTAGTAAAATTAAATAGCGCAAGGATGTTCTACAAACAATACTTACCTCCTGTTTCTGTAAAACGTTTTCGTTCGTTTACCACGGAACGTCAAATTTCAATTATCTATAACTAGAAATCTATAAAACACAGGCATGAAATATTTTCGGTACGAACTATTTCCCAACTTTCCTATAGTACATGACGAATTATAGACTCCGGTGTCTTATATATTTCGCGTATCATAACAGATTTTAGATGATTCGTCGTAGACGAACGAAAACGTTAAAAAACTAGGGGTTACTACCCCCATTTTGCCCGAATGGTAAATACATATAAAAACAAAAATCGTACAACCTTTAATTATATTTGACGTCCTCCAGGACCGCACTCCTCCTATGTTGGCCATTACTATTCATTAACCCCATAGGTTAGGTTAGGTTAGGGTGGCAGCCGTATTTTTTTATACAAGCTCACATAGACCAGTTTAGGTCCCTAGTGTTACCACGGGCTGAAATGCCCCTCATCGAAACCAACCTGTTTGATATACAAATTTGTCGATATAACGAATATCGGTACTGGAAAGATCTGTTAGGCTGCCTAGAAAAGCCGACCCCAGTATTTCCAGTCGTCGTTTACTCAGAGCGGGACAGTCGCATAGCAAGTGCTCAATGCTCTCCACTTCTTCCTCATCTCCACAGCTTCTGCAGAAGTCATTAGAGTCAATACCCAATCTTTAGGCGTGTTCGCCGATCAAGCAGTGTCCCGTCAGAACTGATACTAACGTAGACAATCTTTGCCTCTCTAGTGCGAGGAGATATTTTGATCTTCTCAGGTCATACCTTGGCCAGATTTGTCTAGCTACTCTGCAGGTGCCGATTTCTGTCCATCTTTCGTTGGACTGCCTGATTGCCTCTTGCCTAAGCCAAAGCTTGCACGTGGATAGTGGCGCACCAATATATGCAAATTCTTCGAGAATTTGTAATGTCGTCCCTTTCCTAGCAAGTTCGTCGGCTTTGCAGTTCCCCGGGATATACCTATGCCCAGGCACCCATATGAGGTGTATGTTAAACTGCTCAGCCATCTCGTTAAGAGATCTGCGGCAGTCGAGGGCTGTTTGTGAATTTAGAGATGTTGCCTCCAGAGAATTGATGGCAGCCAGGCTGTCCGAGTAAATGACAACGCCAGTGTTGGTTACTATGTTGCGACTCAGCCTCTTGGCTACTTCCCATATTGCCATTATTGGCTTGATAGACACTGCAGGTATCTGGTAGTCTGTGAGCTATATCCAATCTAAGCTCTGCACAGTGTACTCCGAAGCCAACCTTTTCATCAAGCTTCGAACCATCCGTGTAAAAGTGGAGATGGTTTCTATTACCTGGTTTTCTTCCAACCCATTCATCTCTCGCGGGAATCATAGTGATGTAATTTCTCTCGAAGGTGTACACCGTTGGTATATAGTCCACTCGGTCGGTTACCATAGCACTACACTTTGATATTCTCATGTGACCGTAGTTTTTGTACCTCCACATTGATAGGCAGTTTAATCTTATTGCCGCTTTGGTTGCAACTTCTCTCGCCACAATATTAATCGGCAGTATATGGAGTAGGGCTTGTAGAGACTCGGTCGCTGTAGTCCTTAAGGCTCCGCTTATGCTCAGGCAGGCAGTTCTCTGAACCTTTAGTAGGTTGGTGATGGTTAGTTTGTCAGTTGCCGTCCACCATACCACAATGCCGTATAGCAGTATAGGACGAACTACTGCTATATATATCCAGTGGACGATTGTAGGAGAGAGGCCCCACCGCGACCCTACAGCCTTTTTGGAGGAATATAAGGCGACGTTAGCCTTCCTTACACGTTCCAATACATTAAGTCTAAATAACAGTTTTCTATCTAGAATTATTCCTAAAAATTTTGCACTTTCAGAAAAGACTAGATCTGTTCCATTCATGTGGGACTTTATTCATCCTAGTAAAGAGAACCAATTCTGTCTTGTTTGGGTTTATGCTCAAACCGCTGCTTCTGGCCCATCTAGCCAATTTGTTCAGAGCCACCTGTAGAATGTCTCGGAGGACGTTTTGCCACTCACTGCGATTGCAATTGCGATTGCGAATTTGCCACTCACTGTGATTGCAATGTCGTCCGCATATGCCACGACCTTGCAGCCACAACGTTCTAGATCTAGCAGGATTTCATTCACCGCTAGGTTCCAAATTAGTGGAGACACTCCTCCTTGTGGGGTCCCTCTGTTTACAAACCTTGTTAGAGTTGTGGACCCAAGACATGCTGTTATGCGTCTTCTGTTGAGCAGACTTTGAATTAGTCTAATCAAACTAGAGTTAACATTAAGATGTGACAGTGCCGCAATTACTGCATCTGAGTGAATGTTGTTAAAAGCCCCTTCTATGTCAAGAAATGCCACCATGGTGAATTCCTTGAAATGCAGGGACGATTCGATAGTGCTCACAAGTTCGTGCAGGGCTGATTCTGTAGACTTCCCCTTATTGTAAGCATGTTGGTTCACTGACAGGAGTTTTGTATCCAGGTTTTCCCTAATGAAATAATCTAAAAGTCTTTCCAGACCTTTCAATAGGAAGGAGGATAGGCTAATTGGTCTGAAGTCTTTTGGCCTAGTGTGTGATATCTTCCCCGCTTTTGGTATGAAAACCACTTTGGTATCCCTCCATCGATTTGGGATGTATGAAAGCCTGATACAGCCTACATAAATTTTCTCCAGCCAGGGGATAATGTATTTCAACATTTTCTGCATTTCTGCTGGAGTGATGCCGTCTGGTCCAGGTGACTTGAAGGGCTCAAAGCTATTAATAGCCCAGCTTATTCTGGATCTCTCAGTCAACAAGCTAGCGACGCTCCCAGTCCACTCGCACTCTTGTTGGTCCTGCAGATCCTCTGGTTCTGTTAGAGAGTTCCCCGGGAAATGTGTGTCGAGCAGTACATTGAGCGACTGCTCGCTGTTTTTGGTCCAATTATTTGCCTCATCCTGCAAGTAACCCACTGTACAGGGTGAAGCTGATAATATTTTCCTCAGCCTTGCGGCGTCGGAGACCTTTTCCACTTCGCCACAGAAGGTATACCAAGAGCGTCTTTGCGCCTTTTAGGTTTAGGTTAGGGTGGCAGCCGTATTTTTTTACAAGCTCACATAGTCCAGTTTAGGTCCCTAGTGTTACCACGGGCTGAAATGCCCCTCGTCGAAACCAACCTGTTTGATATATAAATTTGTCGATAGTACGAATATCAGTACTGGAAAGATCTGTTAGGCTGCCTAAAAAGGCCGACTCCAGCATGTTCAGTCGTCGTTTACTCAAAGCGGGACAGTCGCAAAGCAAGTGCTCAATGCTCTCCACTTCTTCCTCATCTCCACAGCTTCGGCAGAAGTCATTGGAGTCAATACCCAATCTTTTGGCGTGTTCGCCGATCAAGCAGTGTCCCGTCAGAACCTGTACTAACGTAGACAATCGTTCTCTAGTGCGAGGAGATATTTTGACCTTCTCAGGTCATACCTTGGCCAGATTTGTCTAGCTACCCTGCAGTTGCCGATTTCTGTCCATCTTTCGTTGGACTGCCTGATTGCCTCATGCCTAAGCCAAAGCTTGCACGTGGATAGTGGCGCACCAATATATGCAAATTCTTCGAGAATTTGTAATGTCGTCCCTTTCCTAGCAAGTTCATCGGCTTTGCAGTTCCCCGGGATATCCCTATGCCCAGGCACCCATATGAGGTGTATATTAAACTGCTCAGCCATCTCGTTAAGAGATCTGCGGCAGTCGAGGGCTGTTTGTGAATTTAGGGATGTTGCCCCCAGAGAATTGATGGCAGCCTGGCTGTCCGAGTAAATGACAACCCCAGTGTTGGTTACTATGTTGCGACTCAGCCACTTGGCGACTTCCCATATTGCCATTATTTCGGCTTGATAGACACTGCAGGTATCTGGTAGTCTGTGAGCTATATCCAGACTAAGTTCTTCACAGTCTACTCCGAAACCAACCTTTTCATCAAGCTTCGAACCATCCGTGTAAAAGTGGAGATGGTCTCTATTACCTGGTATTCTGCCGACCCATTCATCTCTGGCGGGAATCATAGTGATGTAATTTCTCTCGAAGGTGTACACAGTTGGTATATAGTCCACTCGGTCTGTTACCATAGCACTACACTTTGATATCCTCATGTGACCATAGTTTTTGTACCTCCACATTGATAGGCAGTTTAATCTTATTGCCGCTTTGGTTGCAACTTCTCTCGCCACAATATTAATCGGCAGTATATGAAGTAGGGCTTGTAGAGACTCGGTCGCTGTAGTCCTTAAGGCTCCGCTTATGCTCAGGCAGGCAGTTCTCTGAACCTTTGTTAGTAAGTTGGTAATGGTTAGTTTGTCAGTTGCCGTCCACCATACCACAATACCGTATAACAGTATTGGACGAACTACTGCTATATATATCCAGTGGACGATTTTAGGAGAGAGTCCCCACCGCGACCCTACAGCCTTTTTGCAGGAATATAAGGCGACGTTGGCCTTCCTTACACGTTCCAATACGTTAAGTCTAAATAACATTTTCCTATCTAGAATTATTCCTAAAAATTTTGCACTTTCAGAAAAGACTAGATCTGTTCCATTTATCCGAGGTGGAGGGTCCACATGTGGGACATTATTCATCCTAGTAAAGAGAACCAATTCTGTCTTGTTGGGGTTAACGCCCAAACCGCTGCTTCTGGCCCATCTAGCCAACTTGTTCAGAGCCACCTGTAGGATGTCTCTGAGGACGTTTACGAATTTGCCACTCACTGCGATTGCCACATCGTCCGCATATGCCACGACCTTGCAGCCACAACGTTCTAGATCATTCACCGCTAGGTTCCAAATTAGTGGAGACAGTACTCCTCCTTGCGGGGTCCCTCTGTTTACATACCTTGTTAGAGTTGTGGACCATAGACATGCTGTTATGCGTCTTCTTGTGAGCAGACTTTGAATTAGTCTAATCAAACTAGTGTTAACTTTTAGATGTGAGAGTGCCGCAATTACCGCATCTGAGTGAATGTTGTTAAAAGCCCCTTCTATGTCAAGAAAAGCCACCATGGTGAATTCCTTGAAATGCAGGGACGATTCGATAGTGCTCACAAGTTCGTGCAGGGCTGATTCTGTAGACTTGCCCTTATTGTAAGCATGTTGGTTCCCCGACAGGAGTTTTGTATCCAGGTTTTCTCTAATGAAATGATCTAAAAGTCTTTCCAGACCTTTCAATAGGAAGGAGGATAGGCTAATTGGTCTGAAGTCTTTTGGCCTAGTGTGTGATATCTTTCCCGCTTTAGGTATGAATACCACTTTGGTATCCCTCCATCGATTCGGGACGTATGAAAGCCTGATACAGCCTACATAAATTTTCTCCAGCCAGGGGATAATGTACTTTAACATTTTCTGCATTTCTGCTGGAGTGATGCCATCTGGTCCAGGTGACTTGAAGGGCTCAAAGCTGTTAATAACCCAGCTTATTCTGGATCTCTCAGTCAAGAAGCTAGCGACGCTCGCAGTCCACTCGCACTCTTGTTGGTCCTGCTTATCCTCGGGTTCTGTTACAGAGTTCCCCGGGAAATGTGTGTCGAGCAGTACATTGAGCGACTGCTCGCTGTTTTTGGTCCAGTTATTGGCCTCATCCTGTAAATATCCCACTGTACAGGGTGAAGCAGATAATATCTTCCTCAGCCTAGCGGCGTCGGAGACCTTTTCCACTTCACCACAGAAGGTATACCAAGAGCGCCTTTGCGCCTTTCTAAGCTCCTTCTTATAGATCTTGAGTTGCTCTTTATAAGCATCCCAATCATTAGCGACCCCAGTAGATTTAGCCTTATTGAATAGCTTGTTGCAGGTCTTTTTCATAGCCGTTAGCTCAGAAGTCCACCATTGGGGTTTAGTTTTACCCTTGTACCTTGTTTTTGGACAGGCTTCTTCAAGGGATCTATTGAATTATATGGTGATATGATCGACCAGATATACAGACCGGCTTTGTCATTCGGTTCGTACAGAACTTTAGAGTTGAGGACTTTCTTGAAATTCTTCTCATACAGATGCCACTTTGTCTTCCTTACATTTCTGTGGACGGCGGGTTTAGGCGCTTTTTCCGCGAGTTTGAACTCAATATAATGGTGATCTGAGAATGAGTGATCGTCCAGTACATTCCACCCAATAATTTTGTCTGACAGCCTGTCAGTAGCAAACGTTACGTCGAGTACTTCTTGTCTGTCTTTAATTGTGAAGGTCGGTTTATTACCTATGTTACAAATACTTAGGTTGGTAGTTAGAATAAAGTCAAGAAGCGAATCACCCCTATTGTTTATATCCGTACTACCCCAGATAGTATGATGAGCGTTCGTGTCTGCGCCAATAATCAGCTCGAGCTCGTCAGACGTTGCTTCTTCTACTACTTCCCTGAATAGAGCAGTCGGTACTACAGATTCATAAGACAAGTAGCTGGAGACCACCCAATATATGCGATTACTGATCTCCAGGCTAGCAGCTGTTTGGTCTTTACCACTTAAATTAGTCAGGAGAAAGATACTTAGATCTTTCCTGACCAAAATGCAGGTTCTTGGAGTGCCTTCACAGTTGGCCACAAGCAGTTTAAAGTTGGGTGCCCTAATACCACACACCCTTCCTCCCACTACGTAGGGCTCCTGTATCAGGACGATGTCTACTGCGCCTGTGGACAGGCGCAGCAATAGAGCCGCTGAGGCTGCTTTAGCGTGATGGAGGTTAATCTGTAGAATTATTACCATCATTGGTAATTGACAGATTAACATCCACCCCGACAAGGGTGTTATCGAACTCTTCGTCCGTATCGTCGAGAAGCATGTCCCCGCCAGATGCGTCAAAGAGTCCGGAGACTCCCCTCAGCCTCTCTGTGTCCGAAGTAGACCTTTTGTCCTCAGAGAAGGACGTTACAGATCTTCTGTTAGAGTTGGAGTCACCAGAAATAATAGGCGTGGGTACCTCCGCACTTTCAGAAAGTGCCACGGTGGACGACTCACCTTCTGCAGTGGGAGCTATATCCTGCTTGTATATCTTCAAGACTATAGTCTCGAAGCCATATTGTAGGGTTGCACTCGCACTTTGTATATGGGAGGTGGATTCAGCGTTTAGGATAAGATTGACCTGCCGCTTTTTACCATCCGCCTCACCCACCTTGCTGATTCTCCAATTATGGGCCGGCAGACCAGGATTGGAATCTTTTATTATTTCTAAGATGTCAGCCGGGTTGGAGGGCTCTTCTGTAACCCAGGTGATGGCTCTAGGGTGACTAGGGATGTTGTTTTTTTCGACAACATCCAACTGGGCACCCGGCCACACCTCACCCGCTCGACTCAGAGCAGCCTTATACAGGTCTACTGATCTGGCATCACCGAAATATAAGAGCTTTACTCTCCCCTGATGCCATCCTGCATCGTTGCAGATTGGTGGTTTGCCCGGCATTTCTCTACGGACATCGAGGTAATGAGCCATAATGGCTGATTGTACATGACTCCATTTGTCCTTGAGGATGGATCCATCCTCACTACTTCTGTCTATAACAGCCATCACTAGACTCTCCTTCGCCACTTCATTGAAGGGCTTGGTGAGTGTCCTGTTGATGGTGACATTAGGGCCTCTTGCCTTTTTCGAAGGCAGGGGCTCATCATGTGATCTGATTCGTTTTACTTTATTAGCCGTTAACACAGCTGAATTTGTGGCTCTTTCAGCCGACTCATTGACCTTAGAAGCATCTATGACGCCTTTAGCCCAGGAAAGTGACTCTTTTTGTTTTTCGGTAAGAGCCGAAACCTCAACAGCCTCCAACTTCGTCAAAACTCTGAGCGCTACACATTGTGCTTCCGTTTTGACGGTCGGACATGACGTTTTCCCCTCACCGCATCACCTGTTGTGAGACCTATATGTTAAAATTGGACAGCCTGGGTGAGAAATAATATCATCTATCACGGGCGGATAGAGTGGGCGAGGAATTATGTCGTTTATCACGGGCGGATAGTGTGGGCGAGGAATTATATTTATCACGTGCGGATTGATTTCAGATGTATCACTGTTGGGTGTAAAAAGGGACTCGAGGTAGTTTGCGAATGCATTTACTTTCTCTTCTGTGCTTTTTGCCCAGTTCCCATTTTCAAGGCGAATTGGGGATTCATGCGCAACAGGGCCTCGCATATTTTTTGTGGCCTTCCAGAGATTATAATCTGTTTTCTGGGTTGGATCCAGAGATTGGAGTCTAAAATGCGACATCAATATTCTGTGACATATCCACAGGATATGTTCGCATGTATGTTCCTGAGTCACTACGTCAACAAATCTTCAATTCGATTCATAATCTTTCACATTATGGCGGCCGTGCTAGTCTTCAACAGATACGTGAGAAATACGTATGGCCTGGAATGAAGAAACAACTCCTAAATTGGTCTCGGAATTGCATATCGTGCCAAAGAGCAAAGATCACCAGACAGCCGCATTACTCCGGATAAGATAGATGTCCCAGACCATCTGTTCGATCATGTTCATTTGGACATCGTGATAATGCCGTTGGTACAGGGTTATACATATTGTCTCACCATGATCGATCGATTTTCACGATGGCCTGAAGCTGTGCCTCTGAGGGACATGTCGGCCCAGACGGGTGCGACTGCATTTTGGTCCAACTGGATTTCCCGCTTTGGTTTTCCTAAGAGAATTACGACAGACCAGGGCACACAATTCGAGTCCGCGTTATTCAAGGCCCTAACGAATTAAATAGGTTCGAAACGTACTCCAACGACGGCTTATCATCCACAATCGAATGGGATGATTGAGAGATGGCACAGATCTTTTAAATCAGCTTTAATATGTCATTCACCAGTATCGTGGGTCGATATACTTCCAACTGTTTCGTTGGGATTAAGGACTGCTGTCATAGAGGATCTTCAAGCTTCGCCTTTGGATCTTCTTTATGGTGGGCACTTACGGTTACTTCAAGAGTATTTTATCGAATCAGATATTCCTGCCGATCCATCTGAATGTTTAAGGGAACTTCGTGAATACTTCAACTTTCTGCGACCAATTCCAGTGTCTCACCACAACAGCAAAATGTTTATTTTCAAGAACCTCGATGATTGCACTCACGAATTTCAAATCGGATATATACGATACGAGTGAAGAACAAGGACATGAACATATCGTTAGATCGACTCAAGCCAGCTTTCATCATCAACAATACTGGACCTTAACATCCACAAAAAAACAGCAACACCTCTACCGAGTCCTCAGACATTCTCTCAAGACTCGTCAACATCATCTCAGAGTACGCAGTCCACCGAACTTCAAGTTGTGCGGAACATACCAACTAGGAGAATATCGTTCCAAGCGGATCAGGTATTGGATCCTGACTTGGTCACTGGAGAGGGAGTGGCTGTGGCAGCACCAAGACCGCCGTGTTCGAATGACAGACAATCTGGCAACTTTATAACGAACAAGATGAGGAGAAAACAACAGCTGATTCCAAAACAAGTTTTCTCACTTCAGCTTTAGTATTTTAAGTAATAATTCGTAAGATTTTGTGAACTAGTTTTAGTAATAATAAATAGATGTAAATAGTTGTTAAATGTAAATACGAACGTCTTATTATTACATCGGCAAATATAGTTTTCATTTTGATATTAAAAAAAGAGTATTTTTAAAGTGAAATAGTCGGATGATTATTTCATTGTAACGAGGACGGAAAATCCAAGAATTATTGTTGAACAGCCTCTACATCCTCAACGTGTGACTATTTGGTGCGGTTTTTGGTCTGGCGGGTCATTGGACCTTATCGAACAATGACTAATGAATTTGTATATCGAAACTGGAAGATATTACAGAGGCAGAGAGCTCTTATGGCCCTGTTGGCATAGCCGTGGCTTATACCCATTTGACTTATACAGGGTTGCCCATATTCGACGGACCCATCTGGCAACGCCATAACTTTTGACAGAGATGTCAGATCGCTTAATGACATACCGCGTTTGAAGCGTCAGTCCAAGCAGATTTTTACCATGGAACAATACACGCCACGCGAGCGCTCTGAAATAGTTGAAATTTACATTCAACAGAAGAAGTCAATTGTGAAAAAACAAAAACCAAAAAAAAAACAAAATTATCGTGTCCGATGAAGCCCATTTCACATTGAATGGGACCGTAAATAAGCAAAATTGCCGTATTTACGCCACTGAAAATCCTCAGGAGATTCAAGAATTGCCTCTTCATGACGAAAAAGTCACAGTTTGGTGCGGCGTTAGTGCGAAAACGGTCATTGGGCCGTTTTTCTTCCAAAACGAAAATGGCCATGCTGTTACCATCAACCAGGAGCGTTATCGCGACATGATGACCAATTTTGTGATGCCAATTATTCGTCGAAAGCGTATGAGGCAGTTCTGGTTTCAACAAGACGGCGCTCCACCGCACACAAGTCGCATAACAATCGATTTTCTGAAGAATTTGTTTCCGGGCCGTTTGATGTCGAAAAGTGGTGATTTGGACTGGCCACCGCGTTCGCCCGATTTGACGCCGCCTGACTTCTTCTTGTGGGGATATTTGAAGTCAAAGGTTTACGTTAACAAGCCAAGGACCGTAGAAGAGCTCAAGGACAACATTCGTGAAGAAATAGCCGCTATTCCGGCCGAAATGTTGGCGAAAACGATGGAAAATGCTGCAAAAAGGGCACAATACGCCATCAACGCCAGAGGCGGCCATTTGAGAGATATCATATTCAAAAATTGATGTAAACAAATCTACTTGGAACAAATTAAATGATTAAGATTGCCAACCGCCAAATTTTTATTTTTTTCTTTGATTTTTTTTAAAAAAACATGGGTCCGTCGAATATGGGCAACCCTGTACTGCTTTCCATTATAGTCCAGATTCACACTCGGCAATCTTTTCCAAACAAGTGTCCAAGTTTGTGGGAGAGAGAGGCAGGCGGAAAGAGCTCTCTGCCTCCGTCTCCTACAAACTTTGACACTTGCTTGGAAAAAATTGCCGAGTGTGAATCTGGACATGTAGATGACGAAAGCTCATATTAAATGTTTCTTTCACGACTTAAAAACGAAGTCGGCCTATGACGTCTGTCAAAGTGTTTATGAACAAGAAGCTGAAATTTGAATTTGACATAAACGTTGTACTATTTAACCCGTGTTTAAATCAATAAATAGGCTGCTACTTAAATTGCCGACGGCTTAAAATGTTTTTCGAAGAGTTGTTGTGTTGAGAGAAAATAAAGAAATTCGATTATGCGCCGTCTATCGAAAAATACCTGCGCCGCCGTTGAGAAACATACTCCTCCTCTCCGCTCTATGCAAGGTAGATAAGTCGTAATTGTTGTTTTTGTCTTGTTTATTTACTTTTTTACTTGTTTATTAATTTCATTAGTTTATTGTCTAAGTCACCAGAATGTGCAATGCAGTTGGCATCAATGTTCTAAGCTTCCGAAGAATTGGCAGTGGAATAGCTAACTGGTAAGGGGTTAAAACTTTAGAGGCTGGAACGAAAATATTTGTTTTGCTTTGCAGGCAACATTGATTTTTCGGATAAAATCATATACTCAAACGAGAATCACTAACATCGCGGACCAACATTTTTCCTCCAAAGAACTCGGTTATTTTAGTCTAATTGGGATGTAAACCATGATAGATGGTTCGAATACGAAGACTTTCTTAATCGACAGAATCATTTTACCCAATGGTGTTAGTGACGTGTGACTCTGGATATGTACAATTACTAATAGTAATTACTATGGGGTTAATGATCAGTCGTAGTGAACGGACGTGTTTAGCACAGAGCGGATAGTTAAAATCTATTACGCAGTACCTATTACGCAATCGCAAAAACAAAACAAAATCTGTACAAACTCTGGAAGGCCTACATCGTAGTACTACAACGGAAACACAATGAGCACCGGATAGCGCTCAGAGTTCTGACGAAGTTGGAGGCTGTTGAGGTTTCGGCTCTTACCGAAAAACAAAAAGAGTCACTTACCTGGGCTAAAGGCGTCTTAGATGCTTCTAAGGCCAATCAGCCGGCTGAAAGAGCCACAAATTCAGCTGTGTTAACGGCTAATAAAGTCAAAAGAATCAGATCACCTGATGAACCCCTGCCTTCGAAAAAGGCAAGAGGCCCAAATGTCACTATCAACAGGACACTCACCAAGCCCTTCAATGAAGTGGCGAAGGAGAGTCTAGTGATGGCTGTTATAGACAGAAGTAGTGAGGATGGATCCATCCTCAAGGACAAATGGAGTCATGTACAATCAGCCATTATGGCTCATTACCTCGATGTCCGTAGAGAGATGCCGGGCACACCACCAATCTGCAACGATGCAGGATGGCATCAGGGGAGAGTAAAGCTCTTATATTTCGGTGATGCCAGATCAGTAGACCTGTATAAGGCTGCTCTGAGTCGAGCGGGGGAGGTGTGGCCGGGTGCCCAATTGGATATTATCGAAAAAAACAACATCCCTAGTCACCCTAGAGCCATCACCTGGGTTACAGAAGAGCCCTCCAACCCGGCTGACATATTAGAAATAATAAAAGATTCCAATCCTGGTCTGTCCGCCCATAATTGTAGAATCAGCAAGGTGGGTGAGGCGGATGGTAAAAAGCGGCAGGTCAATTTGATCCTTAACGCTGAATCCACCTCCCATATACAACGTGCAAGTGCAACCCTACAGTATGGCTTCGAGACTATAGTCTTGAAGGTATACAAGCAGGATATAGTTCCCACTGCGGAAGGTGAGTCGTCCACCGCGGTTGATACACAGCTTTCTGGAAGTGCGGGATATAAACCATGATAGATGGTTCGAATACGAAGACTTTCTTAATCGACAGAATCATTTTACCCAATGGTGTTAGTGGCGTGTGACTCTGGATATGTACAATTACTATGGGGTTAATGATCAGTCGTAGTGAACGGACGTGTTTAGCACAGAGCGGATAGTTAAAATCTATTACGCAGTACCTATTACGCAATCGCAAAAACAAAACAAAATCTGTACAAAGTCTGGAAGGCCTACATCGTAGTACCGGGCTAATACAGAAAAAAAATTTATTGGCGGGGATGGCTTCGCGTTCCGATGAAGCGGGGTTCCCCAATCGTCCTACTGTCCGTCCGTTGGTCTTGGCCAAAGCCGACCGCACCAAACATGGTGAAAATTTCCCCCCAGTACTCACAACAGGTGGTACGGTGAGGGGAAAACGTCATGACCTACCGTCAAAACGGAAACACAATGAGCACCGGATAGCGCTCAGAGTTCTGACGAAGTTGGAGGCTGTTGAGGTTTCGGCTCTTACCGAAAAACAAAAAGAGTCACTTACCTGGGCTAAAGGCGTCTTAGATTCTTCTAAGGCCAATCAGCCGGCTGAAAGAGCCACAAATTAAGCTGTGCTAACGGCTAATAAAGTCAAAAGAATCAGATCACCTGATGAACCCCTGCCTTCGAAAAAGGCAAGAGGCCCTAATGTCACTATCAACAGGACACTCACCAAGCCCTTCAATGAAGTGGCGAAGGAGAGTCTAGTGATGGCCGTTATAGACAAAAGTAGTGAGGATGGATCAATCCTCAAGGACAAATGGCATGTGCAATCAGCCATTATGGCTCATTACCTCGATGTCCGTAGAGAGATGCCGGGCACACCACCAATCTGCAACGATGCTGGATGGCATCAGGGGAGAGTAAAGCTCTTATATTTCGGTGCAACCCTACAATATGGCTTCGAGACTATAGTCTTGAAGGTATACAAGCAGGATATAATTCCCACTGCGGAAGGTGAGTCGTCCACCGCGGTTCATACACAGCTTACTGGAAGTGCGGAGGTATCCACGCCCATTATTTCGGGTGACTCCAACTCTAACAGAAGATATGTAACGTCCTACTCTGAAGACGAAAGCTCTACTTCTGACACAGTGAGGCTGGACTCTTTGACGCTTCTGGCGGGGACACGCTTCTCGATGATACGGACGAAGAGTTCGATAACACCCTTGTCGGGGTGGAAGTTAATCTGTCAATTACCAATGATGGTAAGAATTTTACAGATTAACCTCCATCACGCGAAAGCAGCCTCAGCGGCTCTATTGCTGCGCCTGTCCACAGGTGCAGTAGACATCGTCCTGATACAGGAGCCCTACGCAGTGGGAGGAAGGGTGTGCGGTATCAGGACACCCAACTTTAAACTGCTTGTGGCCAACGGTGAAGGCACTCCAAGAACCTGCATTTTGGCCAGGAAAGATCTAAGTATCTTTCTCCTGGCTAATTTAAGTGGTAAAGACCAAACATCTGCTAGTCTGGAGATCGGTAATCGCATATATTGGGTGGTCTCCAGTCACTTGCCATATGAAGCTGTAGTACCAACTGCTCTATTCAGGGAAGTAGTAGAAGAAGCAACATCTGACGAGGTCGAGTTGATTGTTGGCGCAGACACGAACGCTCATCATACTATCTGGGGTAGTACGGATATAAACAATAGGGGTGATTCGCTTCTTGACTTTATTCTAACTACCAACCTAAGTATTTGTAACATAGGTAATAAACCGACCTTTACAATTAAAGACAGACAAGAAGTACTCGACGTAACGTTTGCTACTGACCGGCTGTCAGACAAAATTATTGGGTGGAATGTACTGGACGACCACTCATTCTCAGATCACCATTATATTGAGTTCAAACTCGCTGAAAAAGCGCCTGAACCTGCCGTCCACAGAAATGTCAGAAAGACAAAGTGGCACCTGTATGAAAAGAATTTCAAGAAAGTCCTCAACTCCAAACTTCTGTACGAACCGAATGACAAAGCCGGTCTGGATCATCTGGTCGAGCATATCACCACATCATTCAATAGTTCCCTTGAAGAAGCCTGTCCAAAAACAAGGTACAAGGGTAAAACTAAACCCCAATGGTGGACTTCTGAGCTAACGGCAATGAAAAAGACCTGCAACAAGCTATTCAACAAGGCTAAATCTACAGGGGTCGCTAATGTTTGGGATGCCTATAAAGAGCAACTCAAGATCTATAAGAAGGAGCTTAGAAAGGAGCAAAGACGATTATCGTTGCTGATCATTCGCAGTGAACGGACGTGTTTATCACATAGCGGATAGTTACCAGTACCTATTACGCAATAGCAAAAATCTGTAAGGCCTACATCGTAGTACCTATTACGGTCTAATACAGACAAAATAAAAATAAATTCTCTTGACGGGGATGCCTTCGTGTTCCGATGGAGCGCGGTTCCCCAATCGTCCGACTGTCCGTCCGTTGGTCTTGGCCAAAGCCGACCACACCAAAAATGGTGAAAATCTCCCCCAAGTACTCACAACAGGTGATGCGGTGAGGGGAAAACGTCATGTCCGACCGTCAAAACGGAAGCACAATGTGTAGCGCTCAGAGTTTTGACGAAGTTGGAGGCTGTTGAGGTTTCGGCTCTTACCGAAAAACAAAAAGAGTCACTTACCTGGGCTAAAGGCGTCATAGATGCTTCTAAGGTCAATGAGTCGGCTGAAAGAGCCACAAATTCAGCTGTGTTAACGGCTAATAAAGTAAAACGAATCAGATCACCTGATGAGCCCCTGCCTTCGAAAAAGGCAAGAGGCCCTAATGTCACTATCAACAGGACACTCACCAAGCCCTTCAATGAAGTGGCGAAGGAGAGTCTAGTGATGGTTGTTATAGACAGAAGTAGTGAGGATGGATCCATCCTCAAGGACAAATGGAGTCATGTACAATCAGCCATTATGGCTCATTACCTCGATGTCCGTAGAGAAATGCCGGGCAAACCACCAATCTGCAACGATGCAGGATGGCATCAGGGGAGAGTAAAGCTCTTATATTTCGGTGATGCCAGATCAGTAGACCTGTATAAGGCTGCTCTGAGTCGAGCGGGTGAGGTGTGGCCGGGTGCCCAGTTGGATGTTGTCGAAAAAAACAACATCCCTAGTCACCCTAGAGCCATCACCTGGGTTACAGAAGAGCCCTCCAACCCGGCTGACATCTTAGAAATAATAAAAGATTCCAATCCTGGTCTGCCGGCCCATAATTGGAGAATCAGCAAGGTGGGTGAGGCGGATGGTAAAAAGCGGCAGGTCAATCTTATCCTAAACGCTGAATCCACCTCCCATATACAAAGTGCGAGTGCAACCCTACAATATGGCTTCGAGACTATAGTCTTGAAGATATACAAGCAGGATATAGCTCCCACTGCAGAAGGTGAGTCGTCCACCGTGGCACTTTCTGAAAGTGCGGAGGTACCCACGCCTATTATTTCTGGTGACTCCAACTCTAACAGAAGATCTGTAACGTCCTTCTCTGAGGACAAAAGGTCTACTTCGGACACAGAGAGGCTGAGGGGAGTCTCCGGACTCTTTGACGCATCTGGCGGGGACATGCTTCTCGACGATACGGACGAAGAGTTCGATAACACCCTTGTCGGGGTGGATGTTAATCTGTCAATTACCAATGATGGTAATAATTCTACAGATTAACCTCCATCACGCTAAAGCAGCCTCAGCGGCTCTATTGCTGCGCCTGTCCACAGGCGCAGTAGACATCGTCCTGATACAGGAGCCCTACGTAGTGGGAGGAAGGGTGTGTGGTATTAGGGCACCCAACTTTAAACTGCTTGTGGCCAACTGTGAAGGCACTCCAAGAACCTGCATTTTGGTCAGGAAAGATCTAAGTATCTTTCTCCTGACTAATTTAAGTGGTAAAGACCAAACAGCTGCTAGCCTGGAGATCAGTAATCGCATATATTGGGTGGTCTCCAGCTACTTGTCTTATGAATCTGTAGTACCGACTGCTCTATTCAGGGAAGTAGTAGAAGAAGCAACGTCTGACGAGCTCGAGCTGATTATTGGCGCAGACACGAACGCTCATCATACTATCTGGGGTAGTACGGATATAAACAATAGGGGTGATTCCCTTCTTGACTTTATTGTAACTACCAACCTTAGTATTTGTAACATAGGTAATAAACCGACCTTCACAATTAAAGACAGACAAGAAGTACTCGACGTAACGTTTGCTACTGACAGGCTGTCAGACAAAATTATTGGGTGGAATGTACTGGACGATCACTCATTCTCAGATCACCATTATATTGAGTTCAAACTCGCGGAAAAAGCGCCTAAACCCGCCGTCCACAGAAATGTAAGGAAGACAAAGTGGCATCTGTATGAGAAGAATTTCAAGAAAGTCCTCAACTCTAAACTTCTGTACGAACCGAATGACAAAGCCGGTCTGAATAATCTGGTCGATCATATCACCATATCATTCAATAGATCCCTTGAAGAAGCCTGTCCAAAAACAAGGTACAAGGGTAAAACTAAACCCCAATGGTGGACTTCTGAGCTAACGGCTATGAAAAAGACCTGCAACAAGCTATTCAATAAGGCTAAATCTACTGGGGTCGCTAATGATTGGGATGCTTATAAAGAGCAACTCAAGATCTATAAGAAGGAGCTTAGAAAGGCGCAAAGGCGCTCTTGGTATACCTTCTGTGGTGAAGTGGAAAAGGTCTCCGACGCCGCTAGGCTGAGGAAGATATTATCTGCTTCACCCTGTACAGTGGGATATTTACAGGATGAGGCAAATAACTGGACCAAAAACAGCGAGCAGTCGCTCAATGTACTGCTCGACACACATTTCCCGGGGAACTCTGTAACAGAACCCGAGGATCAGCAGGACCAACAAGAGTGCGAGTGGACTGCGAGCGTCGCTAGCTTCTTGACTGAGAGATCCAGAATAAGCTGGGCTATTAACAGCTTTGAGCCCTTCAAGTCACCTGGACCAGATGGCATCACTCCAGCAGAAATGCAGAAAATGTTAAAGTACATTATCCCCTGGCTGGAGAAAATTTATGTAGGCTGTATCAGGCTTTCATACGTCCCGAATCGATGGAGGGATACCAAAGTGGTATTCATACCTAAAGCGGGAAAGATATCACACACTAGGCCAAAAGACTTCAGACCAATTAGCCTATCCTCCTTCCTATTGAAAGGTCTGGAAAGACTTTTAGATCATTTCATTAGAGAAAACCTGGATACAAAACTCCTGTCGGGGAACCAACATGCTTACAATAAGGGCAAGTCTACAGAATCAGCCCTGCACGAACTTGTGAGCACTATCGAATCGTCCCTGCATTTCAAGGAATTCACCATGGTGGCTTTTCTTGACACAGAAGGGGCTTTTAACAACATTCACTCAGATGCGGTAATTGCGGCACTCTCACATCTAAAAGTTAACACTAGTTTGATTAGACTAATTCAAAGTCTGCTCACAAGAAGACGCATAACAGCATGTCTAGGGTCCACAACTCTAACAAGGTATGTAAACAGAGGGACCCCGCAAGGAGGAGTACTGTCTCCACTAATTTGGAACCTAGCGGTGAATGAAATCCCGCTAGATCTAGAACGTTGTGGCTGCAAGGTCGTGGCATATGCGGACGATGTGGCAATCGCAGTGAGTGGCAAATTCGTAAACGTCCTCAGAGACATCCTACAGGTGGCTCTGAACAAGTTGGCTAGATGGGCCAGAAGCAGCGGTTTGGGCGTTAACCCCAACAAGACAGAATTGGTTCTCTTTACTAGGATGAATAATGTCCCACATGTGGAACCTCCACCTCGGATAAATGGAACAGATCTAGTCTTTTCTGAAAGTGCAAAATTTTTAGGAATAATTCTAGATAGGAAAATGTTATTTAGACTTAACGTATTGGAACGTGTAAGGAAGGCCAACGTCGCCTTATATTCCTGCAAAAAGGCTGTAGGGTCGCGGTGGGGACTCTCTCCTAAAATCGTCCACTGGATATATATAGCAGTAGTTCGTCCAATACTGTTATACGGTATTGTGGTATGGTGGACGGCAACTGACAAACTAACCATTACCAACTTACTAACAAAGGTTCAGAGAACTGCCTGCCTGAGCATAAGCGGAGCCTTAAGGACTACAGCGACCGAGTCTCTACAAGCCCTACTTCATATACTGCCGATTAATATTGTGGCGAGAGAAGTTGCAACCAAAGCGGCAATAAGATTAAACTGCCTATCAATGTGGAGGTACAAAAACTATGGTCACATGAGGATATCAAAGTATAGTGCTATGGTAACAGACCGAGTGGACTATATACCAACTGTGTACACCTTCGAGAGAAATTACATCACTATGATTCCCGCCAGAGATGAATGGGTCGGCAGAATACCAGGTAATAGAGACCATCTCCACTTTTACACGGATGGTTCGAAGCTTGATGAAAAGGTTGGTTTCGGAGTACACTGTGAAGAACTTAGTCTGGATATAGCTCACAGACTACCAGATACCTGCAGTGTCTATCAAGCCGAAATAATGGCAATATGGGAAGTCGCCAAGTGGCTGAGTCGCAACATAGTAACCAACACTGGGGTTGTCATTTACTCGGACAGCCAGGCTGCCATCAATTCTCTGGAGGCAACATCCCTAAATTCACAAACAGCCCTCGACTGCCGCAGATCTCTTAACGAGATGGCTGAGCAGTTTAATATACACCTCATATGGGTGCCTGGGCATAGGGATATCCCGGGGAACTGCAAAGCCGATGAACTTGCTAGGAAAGGGACGACATTACAAATTCTCGAAGAATTTGCATATATTGGTGCGCCACTATCCACGTGCAAGCTTTGGCTTAGGCATGAGGCAATCTGGCAGTCCAACGAAAGATGGACAGAAATCGGCAACTGCAGGGTAGCTAGACAAATCTGGCCAAGGTATGACCTGAGAAGGTCAAAATATCTCCTCGCACTAGAGAAGAAACGATTGTCTACGTTAGTACAGGTTCTGACGGGACACTGCTTGATCGGCGAACACTCCAAACGATTGGGTATTGACTCCAATGACTTCTGCCGAAGCTGTGGAGATGAGGAAGAAGTGGAGAGCATTGAGCACTTGCTTTGCGACTGTCCCGCTTTGAGTAAACGACGACTGAACATGCTGGAGTCGGCCTTTTTAGGCAGCCTAACAGATCTTTCCAGTACTGATATTCGTACTATCGACAAATTTATATATCAAACAGGTTGGTTTCGACGAGGGGCATTTCAGCCCGTGGTAACACTAGGGACCTAAACTGGACTATGTGAGCTTGTAAAAAAATACGGCTGCCACCCTAACCTAAACCTAAAAGGCGCAAAGACGCTCTTGGTATACCTTCTGTGGCGAAGTGGAAAAGGTCTCCGACGCCGCAAGGCTGAGGAAAATATTATCAGCTTCACCCTGTACAGTGGGTTACTTGCAGGATGAGGCAAATAATTGGACCAAAAACAGCGAGCAGTCGCTCAATGTACTGCTCGACACACATTTCCCGGGGAACTCTCTAACAGAACCAGAGGATCTGCAGGACCAACAAGAGTGCGAGTGGACTGGGAGCGTCGCTAGCTTGTTGACTGAGAGATCCAGAATAAGCTGGGCTATTAATAGCTTTGAGCCCTTCAAGTCACCTGGACCAGACGGCATCACTTGGACAGGTGTGGTCGGCTTTGGCCAAGACCAACGGACGGACAGTCGGACGATTGGGGAACCGCGCTCCATCGGAACACGAAGGCATCCCCGTCAAGAGAATTTATTTTTATTTTGTCTGTATTAGACCGTAATAGGTACTACGATGTAGGCCTTACAGACTTTGTACAGATTTTTGCTATTGCGTAATAGGTACTGGTAACTATCCGCTATGTGATAAACACGTCCGTTCACTGCGAATGATCAGCAACGATAATCGTCTTTGCGCCTTTCTAAGCTCCTTCTTATAGATCTTGAGTTGCTCTTTATAGGCATCCCAAACATTAACGACCCCTGTAGATTTAGCCTTGTTGAATAGCTTGTTGCAGGTCTTTTTCATTGCCGTTAGCTCAGAAGTCCACCATTGGGGTTTAGTTTTACCCTTGTACCTTGTTTTTGGACAGGCTTCTTCAAGGGAACTATTGAATGATGTGGTGATATGCTCGACCAGATGATCCAGACCGGCTTTGTCATTCGGTTCGTACAGAAGTTTGGAGTTGAGGACTTTCCTGAAATTCTTTTCATACAGGTGCCACTTTGTCTTTCTCACATTTCTGTGGACGGCATGTTCAGGCGCTTTTTCAGCGAGTTTGAACTCAATATAATGGTGATCTGAGAATGAGTGGTCGTCCAGTACATTCCACCCAATAATTTTGTCTGACAGCCGGTCAGTAGCAAACGTTACGTCGAGTACTTCTTGTCTGTCTTTAATTGTAAAGGTCGGTTTATTACCTATGTTACAAATACTTAGGTTGGTAGTTAGAATAAAGTCAAGAAGCGAATCACCCCTATTGTTTATATCCGTACTACCCCAGATAGTATGATGAGCGTTCGTGTCTGCGCCAACAATCAACTCGACCTCGTCAGATGTTGCTTCTTCTACTACTTCCCTGAATAGAGCAGTTGGTACTACAGCTTCATAAGGCAAGTGACTGGAGACCACCCAATATATGCGATTACCGATCTCCAGACTAGCAGATGTTTGGTCTTTACCACTTAAATTAGCCAGGAGAAAGATACTTAGATCTTTCCTGGCCAAAATGCAGGTTCTTGGAATGCCTTCACAGTTGGCCACAAGCAGTTTAAAGTTGGGTGTCCTGATACCGCACACCCTTCCTCCCACTGCGTAGGGCTCCTGTATCAGGACGATGTCTACTGCACCTGTGGACAGGCGCAGCAATAGAGCCGCTGAGGCTGCTTTCGCGTGATGGAGGTTAATCTGTAAAATTCTTACCATCATTGGTAATTGACAGATTAACTTCCACCCCGACAAGGGTGTTATCGAACTCTTCGTCCGTATCATCGAGAAGCGTGTCCCCGCCAGAAGCGTCAAAGAGTCCAGCCCCTCTGTGTCAGAAGTAGAGCTTTCGTCTTCAGAGTAGGACGTTACATATCTTCTGTTAGAGTTGGAGTCACCCGAAATAATGGGCGTGGATACCTCCGCACTTCCAGAAAGCTGTGTATGAACCGCGGTGGACGACTCACCTTCCGCAGTGGGAACTATATCCTGCTTGTATACCTTCAAGACTATAGTCTCGAAGCCATACTGTAGGGTTGCACTTGCACGTTGTATATGGGAAGTGGATTCAGCGTTAAGGATCAAATTGACCTGCCGCTTTTTACCATCCGCCTCACCAACCTTGCTGATTCTCCAATTATGGGCGGGCAGACCAGGATTGGAATCTTTTATTATTTCTAATATGTCAGCCGGGTTGAAGGGCTCTTCTGTAACCCAGGTGATGGCTCTAGGGTGACTAGGGATGCTGTTTTTTCGACAATATCCAATTGGGCACCCGGCCACACCTCACCCGCTCGACTCAGAGCAGCCTTATACAGGTCTACTGATCAGGCATCACCGAAATATAAGAGCTTTACTCTCCCCTGATACCATCCTGTATCGTTGCAGATTGGTGGTGTGCCCGGCATATCTCTACGGACATCGAGGTAATGAACCATAATGGCTGATTGCACATGGCTCCATTTGTCCTTGAGGATTGATCCATCCTCACTACTTTTGTCTATAACGGCCATCACTAGACTCTCCTTCGCTACTTCATTGAAGGGCTTGGTGAGTGTCCTGTTGATAGTGACATTAGGGCCTCTTGCCTTTTTCGAAGGCAGGGGTTCATCAGGTGATCTGATTCTTTTGACTTTATTAGCCGTTAGCACAGCTTAATTTGTGGCTCTTTCAGCCGGCTGATTGGCCTTAGAAGAATCTAAGACGCCTTTAGCCCAGGTAAGTGACTCTTTTTGTTTTTCGGTAAGAGCCGAAACCTCAACAGCCTCCAACTTCGTCAGAACTCTGAGCGCTATCCGGTGCTCATTGTGTTTCCGTTTTGACGGTAGGTCATGACGTTTTCCCCTCACCGTACCACCTGTTGTGGGTACTGGGGGGAAATTTTCACCATGTTTGGTGCGGTCGGCTTTGGCCAAGACCAACGGACGGACAGTAGGACGATTGGGGAACCCCGCTCCATCGGAACGCGAAGGCATCCCCGCCAATAAATTTTTTTTCTGTATTAGCCCGGTACTACGATGTAGGCCTTCCAGACTTTGTACAGATTTTGTTTTGTTTTTGCGATTGCGTAATAGGTACTGCGTAATAGATTTTAACTATCCGCTCTGTGCTAAACACGTCCGTTCACTACGACTGATCATTAACCCCATAGTAATTGTACATATCCAGAGTCACACGTCACTAACACCATTGGGTAAAATGATTCTGTCGATTAAGAAAGTCTTCGTATTCGAACCATCTATCATGGTTTATATCCCGCACTTCCAGAAAGCTGTGTATCAACCGCGGTGGACGACTCACCTTCCGCAGTGGGAACTATATCCTGCTTGTATACCTTCAAGACTATAGTCTCGAAGCCATACTGTAGGGTTGCACTTGCACGTTGTATATGGGAGGTGGATTCAGCGTTAAGGATCAAATTGACCTGCCGCTTTTTACCATCCGCCTCACCCACCTTGCTGATTCTACAATAATGGGCGGGCAGACCAGGATTGGAATCTTTTATTATTTCTTATATGTCAGCCGGGTTGGAGGGCTCTTCTGTAACCCAGGTGATGGCTCTAGGGTGACTAGGGATGTTGTTTTTTTCGACAATATCCAATTGGGCACCCGGCCACACCTCCCCCGCTCGACTCAGAGCAGCCTTATACAGGTCTACTGATCTGGCATCACCGAAATATAAGAGCTTTACTCTCCCCTGATGCCATCCTGCATCGTTGCAGATTGGTGGTGTGCCCGGCATCTCTCTACGGACATCGAGGTAATGAGCCATAATGGCTGATTGTACATGACTCCATTTGTCCTTGAGGATGGATCCATCCTCACTACTTCTGTCTATAACAGCCATCACTAGACTCTCATTAGACTTTTTCACAGGGATGCACAGAATTGCCACATTACATACACATCACATAAAATCAGCAGAACATAATTAAATAAATAAAAAATATATTTTCAATTTCCTTGTCTGGCAAAATTGTTTTTATCACGTTCATAAAAGAAGACTGAACGAGTAAACAAACAGCTGTTGTGATGTTTGACCGAATGAATGCCATTTGAACGAAGGAACCAAAAGGAACGATGGAACGAAAAGACTGAACGAGTTCCTTGGCGACCTGTCATAACACCCAACGGACATAACGCCCAAATTTTTTTTTGGGCCTTATGACCTCTCTAAGTGCGGTCATAACACCCAATTTTGTTTTGGGCCTTATGACCTCTCTAGATGCGGACACAAGGCCCAAAAAAGAAGGGACATAACGCCCAATTTTTTTGGGCTTTATGACCGCGCCTTATGCGGTCATAACGCCCAAATATTATTTTGTAATTCTCTCTCTATTAATGTGTAAAGTCGAATACTTTTGGGAAAAATGTATTATGATTGTAAAAGAAGTAACGGTTCTATAGTTAATTCAGGCTCAGAAATACCTTCGATGGTTGTAATTGAAATATTCATTCAGTTGTTTTTGAAACAGTGACGAGAATGGGTGATATACTTGAATTTCAGTTTGTTGGGGTGCTCGCAGAAACTGCAAATTAGTTTACACCAAATGCAAAAGGAAAAACCTAAATATAGAAGCATTGGCATTATTTTCAATATGGTATGATATATGTTGATATTAAGTCTTAAAGCCATACGTATGATGAAGATAAATACTTGCAGAAAAGCCGAGTGCAAAGAATTCTACAAGCAATCGCGCGCGCGATTACTGGTAGAATTCTTTACACTCGGCCATACTACCATATTTGAAATGTTTGGGAAATTAAATTTGGATAAGGCCCTATACGTATGACGAAGATAAGGACTTGAAGAAAAGCCGAGTGTAAAGAATTCTACGAGAAATCGCGCGCGCGTTTACTCATAGAATTCTTTACACTCGGCTTTTCTTCAAGTTCTTAACTACATCACAAACATTGTTTTTCGATTTAATACTACCATATTTGAAATGTTTGGGAAATTAAATTTGGATAAGGCCCTATACGTATGATGAAGATAAGAACTTGCGCGCGCGATTTCTCGTAGAATTCTTTACACTCGGCTTTTCTTCAAGTTCTTATCTTCATCATACGTATTGCTTTAAGACTTAATATAAACTTATCATACCCTATTGAAAATAATGCCAATGCTTCCATATTTAGGTTTTTCCTTTTGCCTTTTTAGGAAATTGTGGGGCAGGTGGAAGAAATTTACATTTGATTTAAATTGAACCATATCTTTAAAGTACTTCCAATAAATATTAAATAATCACATAAATTATTACTACTTATTATTACAAAAACAAAAAAAGGACATAAAGCCCCAAAAAAAAATGTGGGCCTTATGTCCGAGCATGGGTCGGTCATAAGGCCCAAAACCAAATTGGGCGTTATGACGGCAATTAGAGAGGTCATAAAGCCCAAAAAAAATTTTGGGCGTTATGTCCGTTGGGCGTTATGACCGGTCACCGAGTTCCTTTACCGGAACGGAACGAAAAGGACCGGTCCGTTCAGTGAACGATAATGCCCAACACTAATAGTAATTGTACATATCCAGAGTCACACGTCACTAACACCATTGGGTAAAATGATTCTGTCGATTAAGAAAGTCTTCGTATTCGAACCATCTATCATGGTTTATATCCCGCACTTCCAGAAAGCTGTGTATCAACCGCGGTGGACGACTCACCTTCCGCAGTGGGAACTATATCCTGCTTGTATACCTTCAAGACTATAGTCTCGAAGCCATACTGTAGGGTTGCACTTGCACGTTGTATATGGGAGGTGGATTCAGCGTTAAGGATCAAATTGACCTGCCGCTTTTTACCATCCGCCTCACCCACCTTGCTGATTCTACAATAATGGGCGGGCAGACCAGGATTGGAATCTTTTATTATTTCTTATATGTCAGCCGGGTTGGAGGGCTCTTCTGTAACCCAGGTGATGGCTCTAGGGTGACTAGGGATGTTGTTTTTTTCGACAATATCCAATTGGGCACCCGGCCACACCTCCCCCGCTCGACTCAGAGCAGCCTTATACAGGTCTACTGATCTGGCATCACCGAAATATAAGAGCTTTACTCTCCCCTGATGCCATCCTGCATCGTTGCAGATTGGTGGTGTGCCCGGCATCTCTCTACGGACATCGAGGCAATGAGCCATAATGGCTGATTGTACATGACTCCATTTGTCCTTGAGGATGGATCCATCCTCACTACTTCTGTCTATAACAGCCATCACTAGACTCTCCTTCGCCACTTCATTGAAGGGCTTGGTGAGTGTCCTGTTGATAGTGACATTTGGGCCTCTTGCCTTTTTCGAAGGCAGGGGTTCATCAGGTGATCTGATTCTTTTGACTTTATTAGCCGTTAACACAGCTGAATTTGTGGCTCTTTCAGCCGGCTGATTGGCCTTAGAAGCATCTAAGACGCCTTTAGCCCAGGTAAGTGACTCTTTTTGTTTTTCGGTAAGAGCCGAAACCTCAACAGCCTCCAACTTCGTCAGAACTCTGAGCGCTATCCGGTGCTCATTGTGTTTCCGTTTTGACGGTCGGTCATGACGTTTTCCCCTCACCGTACCACCTGTTGTGAGTAATGGGGGAAATTTTCACCATGTTTGGTGTGGTCGGCTTTGGCCAAGACCAACGGACGGACAGTAGGACGATTACGGAACCCCGCTCCATCGGAACGCGAAGGCATCCCCGCCAATAAATTTTTTTTTCTGTATTAGCCCGGTACTACGATGTAGGCCTTCCAGAGTTTGTACAGATTTTGTTTTGTTTTTGCGATTGCGTAATAGGTACTGCGTAATAGATTTTAACTATCCGCTCTGTGCTAAACACGTCCGTTCACTACGACTGATCATTAACCCCATAGTAATTAGAGTTGGGTCGTTCCGGAACGAACTCGTTCAATTGAACGATTCCCTTGAAGGAACGATTGGAACTGGTTCCTGCTATGTTGTTCTTTTAGTTCCATCGTTCACTTCGGATCTTTTGCTGTTATGCATCTTTCGTTCATTCGCTCGTTCATTTTACCATTCTTCTCTTTTGAACAGCTTTTTAATTGTTGCCAAATTTACCGAACAATGATGTCTCTAGTGCTATAGTGCTATCACATTAAATTGTTACAGAATTAAATGCTGGTGTCGTTGGGAGCTATTAATTTTTTACCTTCATTAGACTTTTTCACAGGGATGCACAGAATTGCCACATTACATACACATCACATAAAATCAGCAGAACATAATTAAATAAATTAAAAATATATTTTCAATTTCCTTGTCTGGCAAAATTGTTTTTATCACGTTCATAAAAGAAGACTGAACGAGTAAACAAACAGCTGTTGTGATGTTTGACCGAATGAATGCCATTTGAACGAAGGAACCAAAAGGAACGATGGAACGAAAAGACTGAACGAGTTCCTTGGCGACCTGTCATAACGCCCAACGGACATAACGCCCAAATTTTTTTTTGGGCCTTATGACCTCTCTAAGTGCGGTCATAACACCCAATTTTGTTTTGGGCCTTATGACCTCTCTAGATGCGGACACAAGGCCCAAAAAAGAAGGGACATAACGCCCAATTTTTTTGGGCTTTATGACCGCGCCTTATGCGGTCATAACGCCCAAATATTATTTTGTAATTCTCTCTCTATTAATGTGTAAAGTCGAATACTTTTGGGAAAAATGTATTATGATTGTAAAAGAAGTAACGGTTCTATAGTTAATTCAGGCTCAGAAATACCTTCGATGGTTGTAATTGAAATATTCATTCAGTTGTTTTTGAAACAGTGACGAGAATGGGTGATATACTTGAATTTCAGTTTGTTGGGGTGCTCGCAGAAACTGCAAATTAGTTTACACCAAATGCAAAAGGAAAAACCTAAATATAGAAGCATTGGCATTATTTTCAATATGGTATGATATATGTTGATATTAAGTCTTAAAGCCATACGTATGATGAAGATAAATACTTGCAGAAAAGCCGAGTGCAAAGAATTCTACAAGCAATCGCGCGCGCGATTACTGGTAGAATTCTTTACACTCGGCCATACTACCATATTTGAAATGTTTGGGAAATTAAATTTGGATAAGGCCCTATACGTATGACGAAGATAAGGACTTGAAGAAAAGCCGAGTGTAAAGAATTCTACGAGAAATCGCGCGCGCGTTTACTCATAGAATTCTTTACACTCGGCTTTTCTTCAAGTTCTTAACTACATCACAAACATTGTTTTTCGATTTAATACTACCATATTTGAAATGTTTGGGAAATTAAATTTGGATAAGGCCCTATACGTATGATGAAGATAAGAACTTGCGCGCGCGATTTCTCGTAGAATTCTTTACACTCGGCTTTTCTTCAAGTTCTTATCTTCATCATACGTATTGCTTTAAGACTTAATATAAACTTATCATACCCTATTGAAAATAATGCCAATGCTTCCATATTTAGGTTTTTCCTTTTGCCTTTTTAGGAAATTGTGGGGCAGGTGGAAGAAATTTACATTTGATTTAAATTGAACCATATCTTTAAAGTACTTCCAATAAATATTAAATAATCACATAAATTATTACTACTTATTATTACAAAAACAAAAAAAGGACATAAAGCCCAAAAAAAAAATGTGGGCCTTATGTCCGAGCATGGGTCGGTCATAAGGCCCAAAACCAAATTGGGCGTTATGACGGCAATTAGAGAGGTCATAAAGCCCAAAAAAAATTTTGGGCGTTATGTCCGTTGGGCGTTATGACCGGTCACCGAGTTCCTTTACCGGAACGGAACGAAAAGGACCGGTCCGTTCAGTGAACGATAATGCCCAACACTAATAGTAATTGTACATATCCAGAGTCACACGTCACTAACACCATTGGGTAAAATGATTCTGTCGATTAAGAAAGTCTTCGTATTCGAACCATCTATCATGGTTTACATCCCAATTAGACTAAAATAACCGAGTTCTTTGGAGGAAAAATGTTGGTCCGCGATGTTAGTGATTCTCGTTTGAGTATATGATTTTATCCGAAAAATCAATGTTGCCTGCAAAGCAAAACAAATATTTTCGTTCCAGCCTCTAAAGTTTTAACCCCTTACCAGTTAGCTATTCCACTGCCAATTCTTCGGAAGCTTAGAACATTGATGCCAACTGCATTGCACATTCTGGTGACTTAGACAATAAACTAATGAAATTAATAAACAAGTAAAAAAGTAAATAAACAAGACAAAAACAACAATTACGACTTATCTACCTTGCATAGAGCGGAGAGGAGGAGTATGTTTCTCAACGGCGGCGCAGGTATTTTTCGATAGACGGCGCATAATCGAATTTCTTTATTTTCTCTCAACACAACAACTCTTCGAAAAACATTTTAAGCCGTCGGCAATTTAAGTAGCAGCCTATTTATTGATTTAAACACGGGTTAAATAGTACAACGTTTATGTCAAATTCAAATTTCAGCTTCTTGTTCATCAACACTTTGACAGACGTCATAGGCCGACTTCGTTTTTAAGTCGTGAAAGAAACATTTAATATGAGCTTTCGTCATCTACATGTCCAGATTCACACTCGGCAATTTTTTCCAAGCAAGTGTCAAAGTTTGTAGGAGACGGAGGCAGAGAGCTCTTTCCGCCTGCCTCTCTCTCCCACAAACTTGGACACTTGTTTGGAAAAGATTGCCGAGTGTGAATCTGGACTATAATGGAAAGCAGTACAGGGTTGCCCATATTCGACGGACCCATGTTTTTTTAAAAAAAATCAAAGAAAAAAATAAAAATTTGGCGGTTGGCAATCTTAATCATTTAATTTGTTCCAAGTAGATTTGTTTACATCAATTTTTGAATATGATATCTCTCAAATGGCCGCCTCTGGCGTTGATGGCGTATTGTGCCCTTTTTGCAGCATTTTCCATCGTTTTCGCCAACATTTCGGCCGGAATAGCGGCTATTTCTTCACGAATGTTGTCCTTGAGCTCTTCTACGGTCCTTGGCTTGTTAACGTAAACCTTTGACTTCAAATATCCCCACAAGAAGAAGTCAGGCGGCGTCAAATCGGGCGAACGCGGTGGCCAGTCCAAATCACCACTTTTCGACATCAAACGGCCCGGAAACAAATTCTTCAGAAAATCGATTGTTATGCGACTTGTGTGCGGTGGAGCGCCGTCTTGTTGAAACCAGAACTGCCTCATACGCTTTCGACGAATAATTGGCATCACAAAATTGGTCATCATGTCGCGATAACGCTCCTGGTTGATGGTAACAGCATGGCCATTTTCGTTTTGGAAGAAAAACGGCCCAATGACCGTTTTCGCACTAACGCCGCACCAAACTGTGACTTTTTCGTCATGAAGAGGCAATTCTTGAATCTCCTGAGGATTTTCAGTGGCGTAAATACGGCAATTTTGCTTATTTACGGTCCCATTCAATGTGAAATGGGCTTCATCGGACATGATAATTTTGTTTTTTTTTGGTTTTTGTTTTTTCACAATTGACTTCTTCTGTTGAATGTAAATTTTAACTATTTCAGAGCGCTCGCGTGGCGTGTATTGTTCCATGGTAAAAATCTGCTTGGACTGACGCTTCAAACGCGGTATGTCATTAAGCGATCTGACATCTCTGTCAAAAGTTATGGCGTTGCCAGATGGGTCCGTCGAATATGGGCAACCCTGTATAAGTCAAATGGGTATAAGCCACGGCTATGCCAACAGGGCCATAAGAGCTCTCTGCCTCTGTAATATCTTCCAGTTTCGATATACAAATTCATTAGTCATTGTTCGATAAGGTCCAATGACCCGCCAGACCAAAAACCGCACCAAATAGTCACACGTTGAGGATGTAGAGGCTGTTCAACAATAATTCTTGGATTTTCCGTCCTCGTTACAATGAAATAATCATCCGACTATTTCACTTTAAAAATACTCTTTTTTTAATATCAAAATGGAAACTATATTTGCCGATGTAATAATAAGACGTTCGTATTTACATTTAACAACTATTTACATCTATTTATTATTACTAAAACTAGTTCACAAAATCTTACGAATTATTACTTAAAATACTAAAGCTGAAGTGAGAAAACTTGTTTTGGAATCAGCTGTTGTTTTCTCCTCATCTTGTTCGTTATAAAGTTGCCAGATTGTCTGTCATTCGAACACGGCGGTCTTGGTGCTGCCACAGCCACTCCCTCTCCAGTGACCAAGTCAGGATCCAATACCTGATCCGCTTGGAACGATATTCTCCTAGTTGGTATGTTCCGCACAACTTGAAGTTCGGTGGACTGCGTACTCTGAGATGATGTTGACGAGTCTTGAGAGAATGTCTGAGGACTCGGTAGAGGTGTTGCTGTTTTTTTGTGCATGTTAAGGTCCAGTATTGTTGATGATGAAAGCTGGCTTGAGTCGATCTAACGATATGTTCATGTCCTTGTTCTTCACTCGTATCGTATATATCCGATTTGAAATTCGTGAGTGCAATCATCGAGGTTCTTGAAAATAAACATTTTGCTGTTGTGGTGAGACACTTGAATTGGTCGCAGAAAGTTGAAGTATTCACGAAGTTCCCTTAAACATTCAGATGGATCGGCAGGAATATCTGATTCAATAAAATACCCTTGAAGTAACCGTAAGTGCCCACCATAAAGAAGATCCAAAGGCGAAGCTTGAAGATCCTCTATGACAGCAGTCCTTAATCCCAACGAAACAGTTGGAAGTATATCGACCCACGATACTGGTGAATGACATATTAAAGCTGATTTAAAAGATCTGTGCCATCTCTCAATCATCCCATTCGATTGTGGATGATAAGCCGTCGTTGGAGTACGTTTCGAACCTATTTAATTCGTTAGGGCCTTGAATAACGCGGACTCGAATTGTGTGCCCTGGTCTGTCGTAATTCTCTTAGGAAAACCAAAGCGGGAAATCCAGTTGGACCAAAATGCAGTCGCACCCGTCTGGGCCGACATGTCCCTCAGAGGCACAGCTTCAGGCCATCGTGAAAATCGATCGATCATGGTGAGACAATATGTATAACCCTGTACCAACGGCATTATCACGATGTCCAAATGAACATGATCGAACAGATGGTCTGGGACATCTATCTTATCCGGAGTAATGCGGCTGTCTGGTGATCTTTGCTCTTTGGCACGATATGCAATTCCGAGACCAATTTAGGAGTTGTTTCTTCATTCCAGGCCATACGTATTTCTCACGTATCTGTTGAAGACTAGCACGGCCGCCATAATGTGAAAGATTATGAATCGAATTGAAGATTTGTTGACGTAGTGACTCAGGAACATACATGCGAACATATCCTGTGGATATGTCACAGAATATTGATGTCGCATTTTAGACTCCAATCTCTGGATCCAACCCAGAAAACAGATTATAATCTCTGGATGGCCACAAAAAATATGCGAGGCCCTGTTGCGCATGAATCCCCAATTCGCCTTGAAAATGGGAACTGGGCAAAAAGCACAGAAGAGAAAGTAAATGCATTCGCAAACTACCTCGAGTCCCTTTTTACACCCAACAGTGATACATCTGAAATCAATCCGCACGTGATAAATATAATTCCTCGCCCACACTATCCGCCCGTGATAAACGACATAATTCCTCGCCCAATCTATCCGCCCGTGATAGATGATATTATTTCTCACCCACTCTATCCGCCCGGGATAAATGACTAAATTCCTCTCCCAATCTATCAGCCCGTGATAGATGACATAACTTCTCGCCCAATCTATCCGCCCGTGATAGACAACATAACTCCACGCCCAATCTATCCGCCCGTGATAGATGATTTAATTCCTCGCCCAATCTATCAGCCCGTGATAGATTATATAATACCTGGCCCAATCAAGCTTAGAATAAAGGATGTTGAAAAATCTGTCAAAGAACTAAAATTAAAGAAATCGCCCGGAGGAGATGGTATAACAGCAAATATGATTAAAGAACTTCTTTTCAGACTTGAAAACTGTGTTATTTTTATTCAATGCAATTCTCCGTGTAGGTTACTTCCCCCTATCTTGGAAGAGGTCTGAAATCGTGATGATACCGAAACCAGGCAAAGATCCAACTCAAATCCTGTCGTCCTATAAGCTTACTATCGATACTTTCAAAAAAGTTTGAGTCCATTCTCCACAATTTCTCACAATATTATACCTGACCATCAATTTGGTTTTAGAAAAAGTCATAATACTATGTATAGAACAGGTACACCGTATAACCTGCATCAAAAGAGCTTTTGAGAATAAAGAATACTGTTCGGCGTTATTCATAGATATTTCCCAAGCATTTGACAAAGTCTGGCACTAAGGACAAAATATGCGACCTTCTGCCAATCAACACGCATAAATTGTTCAGGAGTTATTTGACTAACCGGTCTTTTCAAGTTAAATCAAATAGCATTTTTTCTAGCCCTAAGAAAATAAATGCCGGTGTCCCACAGGGGAGCATTCTTGGCCCTATACTGTACGTTATTTTTACGGCAGATATGCCCATAACCAACTGTACGCACACGTCTACTTTTGCGGACGATACTGCTTTCGTCAGTACTCACAAAAACTCTTCAGTTGGGTCCGATCAACTCAAGTCTCATGTCCGAATCCTAGAAGAATGGTTAAAAAAATGGAGAATAATGGTGAATGCCTCAAAGTGTACTCATGTTACTTTTACCCTGCGAAGGGATACAAGTCCTCCAATATTTTCAATTCACAGATTCCCCAAAAGGATCACGTAAAATATCTTGGAATCCATTTAGATCGGCGTTTGACGTGGTCGCGCCACATGGACTCTAAAGTAACTCAAAACTAATCAACTTCAGTGGCTTATCAGCCAAAGATCTACCCTAGATCCAGAGTATAAAGTTCTTTTATACAAAACGATATTGAAGCCCATTTGGACATATGGTATCCAGCTCTGGGGTACAGCGTGCGCTTCAAATGTATGCAAATTACAAAGACAATCGAATATTCTTCGTTTAATTACAGGTGCACCATGGTATATAAGAAACGCTTACATCCATAAGGATCTCAATATGCCAACAGTAAAAGAGGAAATTAAAAAATATTGCCGGTGTTACGTTGGCAAGCTATTCAATCATCCAAACATCCTGGCTCGAGAACTACTAAATTTTGAAGGTCATAACCGCCTTAGAAGGAGAGATACGCTGGACACGATTTAAACTAAAACTAAACAAAAATGAAATGATGAATTCTTAAATTTGAAATGTTAACCTTTTGTTAAAGTAAAAAATCGTGTAAAGTCTCAATGGTTTATTCGCAATGGCAATAGCCCAGAGAATAGTATTTTAGGTTAAGATTTGTCCACTTATTGTTATTTTTATTGTATAATAATAAAAGATTCAATAAAAAAATTTAATGAATTGGAAAAAAAAAAATTTTAGACTCCGAAGATTCAACAAATTTCGAAACGAGTCGCTCTTTCAATGTAGAATATTTGTCATTTTGCGGCGGATTTGTTATGAGGTCCTCAACCGACAAGAATATGTCGTCTTCAAGACGCACAGAAACAACATCAAATTTGTCCGCATCAGTTGAAACACCACAGAGAGAAAAAGAGCGTTCAACCTGAGCAAAAACAATTCCGTTGAATTTTGGAATATGCACTTTATGAAGGTTCGATCGCTGTCCATCATCTGCGTTTCCTTGTGACTCTCGAAGAGAATGTACTTCACGTTGTAGTGCCTCCATTCGCTGAATTAGATATTCCATTTCCGACATGTTTATGCTACTGTCGAAAAATTCTATGTCGTCACCACTGAGCGAATCTTCGTTGTAATTAGAATGTTCTCGTTGGCTTCACGTTGTAGTGCCTCCATTCGCTGAATTAGATATTCCATTTCCGACATGTTTATGCTACTGTCGAAAAATTCTATGTCGTCACCACTGAGCGAATCTTCGTTGTAATTAGAATGTTCTCGTTGGCTCAAGTTATACCGGTTCGGATGCATAAGCAAAAACGTAGACTATCTTGGCAAAATGTTGCATGAAAAAACGTTGAAAATTTCAAAAGCGATGCTGCTGCTCTGCTACAAGTTATTTGATGCTCTGCTGTCAAGAAGTTTTGTAGCACAGTAAAAAAATTCTATTTTAGCTTGTGCGTGAAAGGCGGGGTCACCAATATAGTTACCGATGTAAAAATAAGACGTTCGTATTTACTTTTAACGACTATTTACATCTATTTATTATTACTAAAACTAGTTCACAAAATCTTACGAAGTATTACTTAAAATGCTAGAGCTGAAGTGAGAAAACTTGTTTTGGAATCAGGTGTTGTTTTCTCCTCCTCTGGTTCGTTATAAAGTTGCCCGGTTGTCTGTCATTCGAACACGGCGGTCTTGGTTCTGCCTCACCTCCGTGTGGATAACCAGTTACGTAAGTATATACATATATAATAATGTAATATATAATACATAACTTATCAAAATCGCATTTCAATAAATTAAGCGCCACTGCATAAAGACGTATACTAAATTTCAAAGCAAAATACTAAATTTAAAAAATTTTCAAATTTGATTTCAATGTAAAAAAATCATCGTTGTCACAGAAATCTTCGCTTAGTACCCGCCCTAAGCCATTAATAACGCTTTCGTTTTGTGGCTTCTTTTTCATTTGTATACAAATATTAAAAATAGATATAAAAATTTAAAATCGCTCTAAATCTACGTCAAATCATTATCGATTGTTTTTTTTGTACTTTTTCAGTTTTATTGGGCTCCTATTTCCAATATTTTTAAAATATATAAATTAAAAATGTTGAGAACCGTAACTAGGAAAACAAAAATCGTGAACAATTTATTTAATATTTTTCCCAAATATACGTTTTTTACCGCACGATTGAACTACACATATTTGATTTTTAATGGTAATTGAACTTTTTCATGCAAATCAAACATTTTTACCAAACTGCTAATTTTTCAGCAGTGCTAATGCAAAACTGCAAACTTTTTGCTGTTACAGCAGAAAAAATGTTTGCTGAAAATTAGCAGATGGTGTTTGTTATTAACAGCAAACTTTTTCTTTTATTAAACATGAAAAACGTATTTAATAAAACATGAAAAACGTATTTCCTGAAAATTGGTTTTAACATGATGAGTTGCTCTCAGCCCAAAGTCTTGTACGTCATCATTAGGCCCAGTCTGCCATAAAGGATCTTGTTGTCGGCATTTTGAGTTAACTCTATTGCGCGAGAGGCCGGGCCTCTTCCATGTTATGCATTCCCAGCTCTATGTTTCCTGTTCTGCCTTTTCACTGTTATGGGTGATATGTGTTACACGATTGGCCACATTCAGCTTATGCCTCTCGCCACCCATTTGTAAGAACAAGCTCTAAAGAGACAATCCTTTTAAAATATGTATTCCAAAAAAGTAAAATCGTTGGAATGATCGATCGGGCAGTATTGTATGTGTATGCACTCCATCATCAATTCCACTCAATACTATAACAGGAAAAACATATGGTTGTCATGTCGGATATTGACACTTTATCATATATCCACCAATAGATTCAAAACGTCTGCCCTTCCGAGATTAAAATGAGAAAGTTATTTAAAGTTTATAGTTTTTAATGAACAAGCTTAAATTTTTCCAATACAAGCGAAATATAATTTTTTTATATTATACTGAATATAAATAAAGTCACAAGATTTACATTGTAGTTACATTCCACGTAAGTTTAAAATATTAGAAAAAATATCTTTTTAAAATAAAATAAAATTTCAAACAAAAAATTATTTGACAACCAATTGTTGGTCAGCTGTTCGAGTCGGCTGCCTATTTTGACAGGCTATCGTACGAAAATACGGCTCAGGGTTGTATCCGGCTTTGTTGTTGGGCAAGTGATTTTACCTTCTATTATTGTATCATGATAGATCACATCCAACAAAGAGAATGCAGATGATTTTAATGAGTAAAACGATTCCGGGGGACAGCTTTGACCACGCTTACAATGGCATGACCAATTCGATATGATCCATCAACACTTGCAGATAAAACTAGTGTGCAAAATTTCAAGTAGTCTATTCTCTACAATCGGCATATGTTCAAAGGAAAATTGTGCTGGACATTAATTGTGGTGCAGGTATACATGTATTTTCTGTTCGCCGTCAAGGCCGGCGCTGAGAATATGCGTTATCGATAATTCCAATGTAAATTACTATACACGCAAGGTGGTGCCAAATGACTGAGGGAGTTATAGAAGTGCGAAAGGGGAAAGTCAAAGATATTCAGTTGTCGGAGAAATAATAGATTGGATGGGTTATTCGGTTATTTTTTCCAATTTCAATCGACATGTGATGTGGTTATTTACGATCGCAACAAATGACTAAAGAAAGAAATCGGCTTATTAGTTCCCGAAAAGGTGAAATTGTTTATGGTTGCCTTGGAGGATAGAAGGCACAGGAATGAAAATTTTGAATGATGGATGGGTGTTTATGATTTCATAATGAAATACATAAGGGATGTGGCACAAAAAGAACCACGTTACAAATTAATCAATACGCAACAGGTAAGCTTACACAAATTGCAAATTCAATGCACTATGATTATAAAAGACTTATTTCTTATATTAAAAACCTCGACTTAAATGCGGCTACAAAAGTTGATCTGAAATTTCGTAGCAAAGACATATACGGTGCCCATACATATAATTGGTAACATGGATGGACTAGCTATTTATTTGCTTGTCTACTTTTCCAAATCTCATACACCTCTTGGAAGTGTGACCCCAATGAAAATATCTTCAACATCTCATAAGTCATTTTTGTTTCTTTTGTGTGATTTGTTTACGTATTTTATTAATTACACATGTCTACCACCAGAAATGGAAACATTGATTTTTTACACCATATGCTACCACGATGGTCGCTAATATCAGCATCACGAAGCAACTTTTCGGCTACATACACGAGTAAAAACCTCAGGATAATTTGGTCTAATTGGGATGTATCCTATCGATAAAATAATTTTACCCAATGCTATGGCTCTGAATATGTAGAATTACCGTGTGTATGGGATGAACCCAATTGGCCAACACGGACGTGGACAACATCAAATACAGGGTTTTCCAATTAGAGTGATATGATTTCTTTGAAAAAAAAAACACTTATTGTTAAGGAAATTCAGAAGTTTTTTATTTAATGTGAAGTACAATCGATACAATTAAGTTCTAAATAAAACGTCATTCAAATGGCATCTACGACTTCTTCTGCATGAACGAATTTGATGAACCCAATTTTCGAGCACTTTTTCCACTAAATCAAGTCGTATGTCTTGAATGGCACGTTCAATATTAACTTGTAAAGCTTGAAGAGAGTCTGGTTTATTTCGAAAGACCAATGACTTAAAATAACCCCACAAGAAATAGTCTAATGGTGTTAAATTACAACTTCTTGGAGACCATTCAATATCACAATTCCTTGAAATAATCGAATCTCCAAACTTTTCTCCCAACAATTCAATTGTTTCGTTTGCTGTGTGACACGTAACCACAATCGGCGAATGGCAAAAAGATAGCTCTTAACGAGAGCTAAAATATTCCTCATGGGTGTCAAGGTCGACAGGAACGTGTTTTTTTTTTGAGGTCGTAGGTCGACTGGGAAGTTTTTTTTTTATTTAAAAAAAATTGACTTAGCGCACAAAAAGTTGCAATTGGAGAACGATTATTTTGATAATAAAACTGAATAATTTGTAAACGTTGTTCTTGCGTTTATCTCTCCATGATGAAATTGTAAACACTACTGAATACAATGAAAAACAAATGACAGATTATGACATATTACAAATGGCCGAAACGTCACTTCAAAATCATATCATCCCTATTGGAAAACCCGTTATAACCAAACGTCGTACGATTTATGTTCTTTATATTTATCATTCGGGCATAAAAAAGGAGATAGTTGTTAATGCCAGGAAACGGTAAGTATTGTTTGTTGATACTCCTATTGCTATTTAATTTGACTAAATAATTTATTTTTCTTTATATTTTCAGATCACGCATACATACAGATTTCACAGTTCGGAACACTTAGCAATACATGGGCTGAATATCTTGAGGTTGAAATCGCTGATTGATATACTCTTCTTAAATAACAGGAAAATCTAAAATTTTTATTTCTTTTACTAAAATAAATAACTCTTGAAAACAAACATTTCTGCTGGAACAACTGATTTTATTGGCTGAAATTGCAGAAAAAACGTATGCTAGAATGACTAAAACAGTTCGTTCTCCAGCTGAATTTTTCTGTTAAATAATAGCAAACATTTTTGCTAATACGACTATTTTAGTTTGCTAAGGTAGCAGGTACATTTGTGTACTACAATAGTAACCATAAGATTGCTAAAATAACAGACGAAGTCTGCTTTCCCATTTTCAGCATATACAAACAAAAATTTATGCTAATTATACTAACAAAATTCTTTGAGTGCACGAAGAAAAAACAAATGTCACTTTAACAAACGCTGAAAGTAGGGTCGAACCAATATTAAAATTCACACATTTAACAATGGTTTACAAAAGGTGTTTTACCCTAATAATCGTTTATGTATACAGTTTTAACAAATTTAGCTTAATAAAGGTTTGTAAAGCTGTTGTAATTTTTTATGAATACGGCTGTTAGTCTTTATGGTTCCAATTTAGATACTGTCGAATCCTTTGTGAATGAAACCAAGAACGCCATAGGCCATTTATATACCAATGGACCTAAAACTCAATTTCAATAATCAAATAATTACAATCGTAAATATGGCTTATGGCGTTCTTGGTTTCATTAGGCGTTGGGCGAAAGAATTTTCGGATCCTTAAGTAACAAAACAGTTGTATACTTCTCTAGTTAGACCTATTCTGCAATATGGGTCATGTAGGGTGGGACCCTCAATACGGAACTTATGTCGGAATAGTGATTTTAATTTTCCACCCTACACTAGCAGGTTGATCTTGATAAGACTGCCTCCTCTTAAGAGCATATGTATTATGCTGAATACCACTATGGTAAATGGCGATGTGCCTTCGGGTTTCATTCTTTCTAAGATTAGATTTAATATTCCATTCAGTTTTTCCAGATATTATCAATTGCTGCATATTGATATTCAGGGTACTAATTATGCCCGCTTGTAGAATGTGCATAGATTTTAACACTTTATACGAGGTTATTGACATTGATGTAGTAAGATCTCGAATTATCTCTTTTTTTAAATATGTTATGTTATATAGTTGTGTTCTGAAAAAGTTGTTTATGTTTCTATATAACTAGAAATATTTGCATTTTTGCATGTGGCGGCTGTTGATATTTTTCTGTAGCTGGTATTTCCAACCCCTACTATAAACCCGCCATAGTCCGGATCATGGTGTGTACACAATCCCTACGTTATGGGGATGTGGCCCTTTCGGTGTCGTAGGCGAATGAAATTTAGTTCAAGTCATTTTTGTGAGTAAGAAAGAAAATATTAAAGTTCTGTGAAAATTGCTTCAAGGATACACATACCTCCCTTTCATCCTGAAATAAAAATATTGCATATTTTTTTAAATTATTGTCCGATTTAAACTAAAAATGGCACGATTAGAGCAGAATTTCAGAAAATTATCTCAAAAGATACGTCCAATTTTTTGAAATTGTTGCCAGAATTGGATATGAAGATATTAATGTTCGAGGTAGAGTTTTGTATGAAGAATATCAGAAAATTTTCCCAAAGGAAACTCCCTAAGATATCCTTGAATTTAATTTCGTAGTAATGTTTGTGAAAACAAGTAAGAAACTTCAGTCGGGTAAACCGACTTAAGAATCCCCTCAACTTTAGTCCCAAAAAATATTCGTAAATGTATTTTTTTTGTTTTAAATAAATTATTATCAATTTGAATTGTATTTAATAAATTAAAGTATGCACTTGTTTTAAAGTTATATGCTGTTAACCTGTGGTGCAAAATAGACCATTTGTGTGGGAAGTACCAAAAGGGGAGTGGCAACTTCGCCCATTTTTCTCGAGTTGTGGCAACTAATAAACTAATACTATGTGTGAAATTTAAGAAGATTCGAATAAGTAGTAGAGAAGTTATTAAAGAATCAATATTTCACTAGATGTTAAGCCTTTGTGGCATAGGTACTAGAAGAAGTGGACCAATTTGGACCATCTTCAAAATTAACCTGAGATGGAGAAAAATATTACCGCATACCAAATTTGAAGTCAATCGGTTATTCCTTTCGAGAGTTATCGTGCGCACTAGCTAGCAGACAGACACACACACACACACGACAGACGGACATTGCTCAAATGACTTAAAATGACCCAAATCTAATTTCAACCAAACATACTTGGGGTCTTAGGTCACTCCTTCGATGTGTTAGAATTTTGGCTCGTAACAAATGATATGTACCCTATTATATAAGGTGAGGAGATAAAAACCGTAGCTGCTTTATATATATAAATATATGTAAACACATAATTTTAGCAACAAAATATGAAAAAATTGCAAAGATCTTTTGAGATATATTTTTTTAATTGTCCACTAAACTTGTAATTTTTGTTCAACACAGCACTTCGTTTTCCATTTATTTATTTGCTAACGGTACTTATTATATGAACGAATTTTATTAATCAGAAACAGTGTTGCCAGATTAAATACTCACCGAACTTCTAATTCTAGTACAATTTATACCGACAGTTACTTTAAATATTTGAATTCACACCAAGGACCAAAACTCAGAATTCCAACACTTTACTAAGAATTACCAACTTTGAGATACAATAACACAAAAACTGGTTGGCGTATCAAAGGGAAACTTAATATTTTATCTAATTGGAGTGTTTACTATTAAACTAATTTAATTTTGTCATAAAATTAGCATGTTGACTTATACCATTTATGGCCACGGCTGTGGGTCGTTCGTAAAAACTATTGCGGAATTACATGGAAATGCTGAACATAGAACAATATCGTTACATGTTCATAGTACGCACTGGGATAATCCAAATATATATCGCTCACTCACTTCAAGAGTGACATAACTCAAAATTTAAAATTTTTAATGTTGCCTTACAGAAAGGCGAATCTTGCAAATGTCCATAAATTTATCTCAGTGACATTTAGTTTATAACCGGATTCTTCCAGCTTTTTTTAAATATCTTATTTCATGTTGTTATTTCATGGTCGGGATCTGACCAATGGGCATGGCCCCGCCCATATAAACTAAATTTTTAAATTGAGATATCTTGCACAATTGGTTGGGGAGAATGCTGTTATTTTGTTTATATGAATCTGGTGGCAGTCTACGTGATTGCTTCAAAAATGGGCGGGATTGAACCAATGGGCGTGGCCCCACCCATATATGCCAAATTTTAAAATATAGATATCCTGCACAACATGTTAGCGAGAGTGCTCTAGTTTTGTGTATCTGGTGACAGTCTACGTCGTTGGTCCAAAAATGGGCTGGATCGGACAAATGGGCGTGGGCCCGCCCATATAAGAACATTTTGAAATTGATATATTGTGGCAGCTTTTCGCCGGCTATGTGGCATCACCTGGTGATTGTAATAGAGTAGGGGGATGGGAAATTGCCGGTATGTGAGAAGTAGAAGTAAGGATGAAGATTCATTGTGAAATAGAGTTGGGCACTATAGTTCTTTTAAGTGATCGCTCTTTTTAGTTCAGTTCAATTGAGTGAACTAGTTCGTTCATTTAGTTCAACAGCTCACTTTAGCACACCAGCTCTTAAGCTCCCAGCTCACCAACAGTTCATTTCGTTCAGTAGATCACCAGTTCAAATAAGCCGCTATTAAAGGAATCTGATTGGAATATGAATGGAAGAGTTGGAAAAACTAACACAAAGGCGTTTGTATAGGTAGAATCATACATTGATGAAGACTTAAAAATGGAAACAACACATAACAGCAGAGAAGAGAGAACGAAATGATATGGTTGAAGAAAAAAACGTAGTGAACTACTGAGCTGAAATTAACGAGTTGTGTGAACTAGTTCGTTCAGTTCAGGATAGTGACCCGTTCAAATGAACTAGTTCGTTCACGAACTACACAACTCTATTGTGAAATTGTCACACGAATTGAAAAGAGCTTTTACGCCAAGCTGAAAATTTTAATAAACTTAAACTAAAAACAAGTAAAAGCGTTAAGTTCGGCCATGCCGAATCTTATATACCCTCCACCATGGATAGCATGTGACCTCACAAAATAACTCAAACCTAAAGAAAATACCACCGAAAAACAGAAAAAAATATAGTAGATGAGAACAAGTATTATAGATTGTAGCGTGATTACAACAGACGGACAGACGGACATGGCTAAATCCTCTTAGAATTTTGCGACGATTAAGAATATATATACTTTATGGGGTCTCAGATCAATATTTAGAGGTATTACAAACGGAGTGACAAAATGAATATACCCCCCATCCTATGGTGGAGGGTATAATAAATGCGTTTTATTTAACTAACAAAATGTTAAGATTACTACTTCGGATGTGGAATCGGCTTTATAAGGTCAGACATTGGAAGGCATTGGCGAAAAAGATATCTTCGACAAATGAAATGTCAAAGAATTAAAAAGAATGCTGAGTGCTGTTGGTCAGAAGACATCTGGCAATAAAAATAAATTAATTATAAAGTGGTCGTGTTAATGATATCGATGGAGAAATAAATGACGCGGAGTCCGAAGGAAAAGTGGCAAGCGAGAATTTCTTAGAATTGGATGGTGAAGGCAACGGAGCAATACCAAAACTCCGTGAAACTGTTGAAGAAAAGTTTGCTTCTGCTATGGATGAAGAGAAGGGAGATAATTTGAAAAAAGCAGATACAACCGTTAAGAGTGAAGAACAAACGAAGAGTGGACAAGCGAATTACGAAAGAACGTGCGTAAAAGCATCGAATGATTGTACGAAAATGAGTGAGAATGAAAGAAATATGGGACTGATGAATGTAAACGAAAACATAACGAGTGCGAATGAACGGAAAATGAGAGAGAATAATGAGCGCGAGAATAGACAGCGACGATGAAGTGGATAAAATACCCCATTTGAATTTGACAGAGACCTCAGTTTGATGCGAAAAGAGATCGAATTAATGAAACGAGAACTAGAGCTGGAAAAGCGAGAATCACAGGTGCTTAAACGTGAAACTTATTTGATGAAATTGAACCAGAGGAAGCTTTTCAATGGCAAAAGATTTGTTGTCTGAATTCTAAGATTCTGGAAAGAAATTTGAATTATGGTCGACGCAGTTGAATAACATACGAAAGGCATATAATTTAGACGATAATAATGTTCGGGCTTTAATATCGCACGAAAGATAAGGCATTAAATTGGTTACACTCTCGACCCGATTTAATGGAAGTATCTGTGGATTCTTTGCTTTCGGATATGAAGTTGCTTTTTAAGGACCGATCAAGCCGGTTGACTCTAAAACGACAATTTGAATCCAGAAATTGGCATGTCAATTAATCTTTTGAACAATATTTCCACGAGAAAATGATTTTGGCTAATAGGGCTATGAATGGATATATTGACATGGAATACATGATTGGGAGAGTTCCTGACCATACATTGCAATCATACGCTATGATGCAATGTTTTCGTGACAAGGGCCACATGTTGGAAGCATTTCGATCAGTGAGTCTGGCGAAGACATTATCGAATGTAATCCGCAAAGCTGAAGCAGGTGGGAGATTAAATAAATTGAGTTGTTTCAATTGCAATAGTGTTGGTTATATGGCTAATTAATGTCGTAAACCTAAGAGGGAGAAAGGAGCATGTTACGTGTGCGGCGAGATTGGTCACATGGCTGCGGCATGTACAAAGAGGATACAGAGGCAAGTCCATTTCATTGTGGAGAGGAGGAGAATAGACGACGAGGAGAAGAGAATAGCTATGTAAGAAATTTATATAGTAGTTTTTATAGTTATGGTTCTAATTACAGCATTTTGTTAGGAACATTGATAGATACTGGCAGTCCGATAAGGTTTAGGTTTAGGTTAGGGTGGCAGCCGTATTTTTTATACAAGCTCACATAGACCAGTTTAGGTCCCTAGTGTTACCACGGGCTGAAATTTGATCTTCTCAGGTCATACCTTGGCCAGATTTGTCTAGCAGGTGCCGATTTCTGTCCATCTTTCGTTGGACTGCCTGATTGCCTCTTGCTTAAGCCAAATCTTGCACGTGGATAGTTTCGCACCAATATATGCAAATTCTTTGCAGTTCCCCGGGATATCCCTATGCCCATATGAGGTGTATATTAAACTGCTCAGCCATCTTGTTAAGATATCTGCGGGAGTCGAGGGCGGTTTGTGAATTTAGGGATGTTGCCTCCAGAGAATTGATGGCAGCCTGGCTGTCCGAGTAAATGACAACGACAGTGTTGGTTACTATGTTGCGACTCAGCCACTTGGCTACTTCCCATATTGCCATTATTTCGGCTTGATAGACACTGCAGGTATCTGGTAGTCTGTGAGCTATATCCAATCTAAGCTCTGCACAGTGTACTCCGAAGCCAACCTTTTCTTCAAGCTTCGAACCATCCGTGTAAAAGTGGAGATGGTTTCTATTACCTGGTATTCTTCCAACCCATTCATCTCTGGCGGGAATCATAGTGATGTAATTTCTCTCGAAGGTGTACACCGTTGGTATATAGTCCACTCGGTCGGTTACCATAGCACTACACTTTGATATTCTCATGTGACCGTAGTTTTTGTACCTCCACATTGATAGGCAGTTTAATCTTATTGCCGCTTTGGTTGCAACTTTTCTCGCCACAATATTAATCGGCAGTATATGGAGTAGGGCTTGTAGAGACTCGGTCGCTGTGGTCCTTAAGGCTCCGCTTATGCTCAGGCAGGCTGTTCTCTGAACCTTTGTTAGTAGGTTGGTTATGGTTAGTTTGTCAGTTGCCGTCCACCATACCACAAGCCGTATAACAGTATTGGACGAACCACTGCTATATATATCCAATGGGCAATTTTAGAAGAGAGGCCCCACCGCGACCCTACAGCCTTTTTGCGGGAATATAAGGCGACGTTAGCCTTCCTTACACGTTCCAATACGTTAAGTCTCAATAACAGTTTTCTATCTAGAATTATTCCTAAAATTTTTGCACTTTCAGAAAAGACTAGATCTGTTCTATTTATCCGAGGTGGAGGGTGTACATGTGGGACTTTATTCATCCTAGTAAAGAGAACCAATTCTATCTTGTTTGGGTTTATGCCCAAACCGCTGCTTCTGGCCCATCTAGCCAATTTGTTCAGAGCCACCTGTAGAATGTCTCGGAGGACGTTTTCGAATTTGCCACTCACTGCGATTGCAACGTCGCACAGTGGAATATTTTCACACAAGACGCGGCAAAATTACTCACTCATTTCGCCTAATTAGCTAAAAACCAATTTTTTTGCTTAAATCCGCCCATAACCACGGCTACTTCCCACATAACCTAAAATTAAAAATCTTGGTATTTTTCTCAATTTAGCATTTATATTATTACAAATCACTTGTAGAGATTGTATTTGAGTCCACAATTATATAAAAATTACAAGTGCCACGCCCAACGGGCCCATATGGGCATATATCAATTTAAATTTTATACGATGTTGGAAATTACAGGAAATTTTTTATAAAACGCTTTGTATCTTTTGTTCGATGTAAATCAGTACATAGAACAAAGTATATACCTAAAGCGCAATACATAAACTCAACATTTGCAAAAAAATCATGATGAAATAGTTTACAGTTTTTTGTTAATTAATCAATCATTCCAACTATCCAGAAAAAATAATCATTGATTTAGCAATGTGTTCATTAATAATACGTCATTTTTAAAGCATACTTTTAGGAATATGTTGAAAGGGACACAAACAATGAGGCATGTACATATATATACATAGTAGATTGGCAAACAAATGTTCGCTTATAGGAATATTTACCTCGTTCATGTCGGTTGCCGTTTAATTCGGTCTGTAATCGGTGATGTAAACTGAGATACTCTTTCGGCTCAAGACCAACTTGCGTGTATACATGCTTTTTGTTATATTTGCAGTCAATTTATCATTTGCCCCTTAAGGTATGCTTTGGTAATGTTGTTCAATACATAGCAACATGGACTAAAAATAACGAATTTTTGATTGTTTTTTGCCGAGTAGGTTTTACCATTTCGTTAAATAAATCAACATAGGCAGGTATAGGCAGAATTTTATTTTCGCAATGGTTAACTAAGTCCCTAGTTTATGAATTTTTGTTAATGACAAGACCTCGGTCGGCCTCGGAAGTATAGTTTTATCCTGGAGAAAATGAAACACCCTGATTTTTGGCAACTTGCAAGTAAACCACAGATTAAATAGGAAAATGACAACACAATTATATTTTTTTAACACAAAATACTCTTCAAAAGGTTCTGTATAGTATGACTTAAACGAAGTTCCAAAAGTACAAAATGATAAACTTTGGAACCATTGTACCATTTATGAATTTCAAATGCTTGTACCGCGACATTTCGCCAAGATATCGGAAAACCCTTTAAAGATTTAGTTAATTGGAATGTTCTTTACAGATTGGAATCAAACATGTTGAGATTGGGCCTCATGAAAATTGGGAGTTTTTGCCGCTCATAATACACTGTGCGTCGTCCGCATATGCCACGACCTTGCAGCCACAACGTTCTAGATCTAGCAGGATTTCATTCACCGTTAGGTTCCAAATTAGTGGAGACAGTACTCCTCCTTGTGGGGTCCCTCTGTTTACAAACCTTGTTAGAGTTGTGGACCCAAGACATGCTGTTATGCGTCATCTCTTGAGCAGACTTTGAATTAGTCTAATCAAACTAGAGTTAACTTTTAGATGTGACAGTGCCGCAATTACTGCATCTGAGTGAATGTTGTTAAAAGCCCCTTCTATGTCAAAAAATGCCACCATGGTGAATTCCTTGAAATGCAGGGACGATTCGATAGTGCTCACAAGTTCGTGCAGGGCTGATTCTGTAGACTTCCCCTTATTGTAAGCATGTTGGTTCACTGACAGGAGTTTTGTATCCAGGTTTTCCCTAATGAAGTAATCTAAAAGTCTTTCCAGACCTTTCAATAGGAAGGAGGATAGGCTAATTGGTCTGAAGTCTTTTGGCCTAGTGTGTGATATCTTCCTCGCTTTTGGTATGAATACCACTTTGGTATCCCTCCATCGATTCGGGATGTATGACAGCCTGATACAGCCTACATAAATTTTCTCCAGCCAGGGGATAATGTATTTCAACATTTTCTGCATGTCTGCTGGAATGATGCCGTCTGGTCGAGGTGACTTGAAGGGCTCAAAGCTATTAATAGCCCAGCTTATTCTGGATCTCTCAGTCAACAAGCTAGCGACGCTCGCAGTCCACTCGCACTCTTGTTGGTCCTGCTGATCCTCTGGTTCTGTTAGAGAGTTCCCCGGGAAATGTGTGTAGAGCAGTACATTGAGCGACTGCTCGCTGTTTTTGGTCCAATTATTTGTCTCATCCTGGAAGTAACCCACTGTACAGGGTGAAGCTGATAATATTTTCCTCAGCCTTGTGGCGTCGGAGACGTTTTCCCACTTCGCCACAGAAGGTATACCAAGAGCGTCTTTGCGCCTTTCTAAGCTCCTTCTTATAGATCTTGTGTTGCTCTTTATAGGCATCCCAAACATTAGCGACCCCTGTAGATTTAGCCTTGTTGAACAGCTTGTTGCAGGTCTTTTTCATAGCCGTTAGCTCAGAAGTCCACCATTGGGGTTTAGTTTTACCCTTGTACCTTGTTTTTGGACAGGCTTCTTCAAGGAAACTATTGAATGATGTGGTGATATGCTCGACCAGATTATCCAGACCGGCTTTGTCATTCGGTTCGTACAGAAGTTTGGAGTTGAGGACTTTCTTGAAATTCTTTTCATACAGGTGCCACTTTGTCTTTCTCACATTTCTGTGGACGGCAGGTTCAGGCGCTTTTTCAGCGAGTTTGAACTCAATATAATGGTGATCTGAGAATGAGTGGTCGTCCAGCACATTCCACCCAACAATAACAGCCGGTCAGTAGCAAACGTTACGTCTAGTACTTCTTGTCTGTCTTTAATTGTAAAGGTCGGTTTATTACCTATGTTACTAATACTTAGGTTGGTAGTTGGAATAAAGTCAAGAAGCGAATCACCCCTACTGTTTATATCCGTACTACCCCAGATAGTGTGATGAGCGTTCGTGTCTGCGCCAACAATCAGCTCGACCTCTTCAGACGTTGCTTCTTCTACTACTTCCCTGAATAGAGCAGTCGGTACTACAGCTTCATAAGGCAAGTAACTGGAGACCACCCAATATATGCGATTAACGATCTCCAGACTAGCAGATGTTTGGTCTTTACCACTTAAATTAGCCAGGAGAAAGATACTTAGATCTTTCCTGGCCAAAATGCAGGTTCTTGGAGTGCCTTCACAGTTGGCCACAAGCAGTTTAAAGTTGGGTGTCCTGATACCGCACACCCTTCCTCCCACTGCGTAGGGCTCCTGTATCCGGACGATGTCTACTGCACCTGTGGACAGGCGCAGCAATAGAGCCGCTGAGGCTGCTTTAGCGTGATGGAGGTTAATCTGTAAAATTCTTACCATCATTGGTAATTGACAGATTAACATCCACCCCGACAAGGGTGTTATCGAACTCTTCGTCCGTATCATGAGAAGCGTGTTCCCGCCAGATGCGTCAAAGAGTCCGGAGACTCCCCTCAGCCTCTCTGTGTCAGAAGTAGAGCTTTCGTCCTCAGAGTAGGACGTTACAGATTTTCTGTTAGAGTTGGAGTCACCCAAAATAATGGGCGTGGATACCTCCGCACTTCCAGAAAGCTGTGTATCAACCACGGACCTTCCGCAGTGGGAACTATATCCTGCTTGTATACCTTCAAGACTATAGTCTCGAAGCCATACTGCAGGGTTGCACTTGCACGTTGTATATGGGAGGTGGATTCAGCGTTAAGGATCAAATTGACCTGCCGCTTTTTACCATCCGCCTCACCCACCTTGCTGATTCTCCAATTATGGGCGGGCAGACCAGGATTGGAATCTTTTATTATTTCTAATATGTCAGCCGGGTTGGAGGGCTCTTCTGTAACCCAGGTTATGGCTCTAGGGTGACTAGGGATGTTGTTTTTTTCGACAACATCCAACTGGGCACCCGGCCACACCTCAACCCCTCGACTCAGAACAGCCTTATACAGGTCTACTGATCTCGCATCACCGAAATATAAGAGCTTTACTCTCCCCTGATGCCATCCTGCATCGTTGCAGATTGGTGGTGTGGCTGATTGCACATGGCTCCATTTGTCCTTGAGGATAGATCCATCCTCACTACTTCTGTCTATAACGGCCATCACTAGACTCTCCTTCGCCACTTCATTGAAGGGCTTGGTGAGTGTCCTGTTGATGGTGATATTAGGGCCTCTTGCCTTTTTCGAAGGCAGGGGTTCATCATGTGATTTGATTCTTTTGACTTTATTAGCCGTTAACACAGCTGAATTTGTGGCTCTTTCACCCGGCTGATTGGCCTTAGAAGCATCTACGACGCCTTTAGCCCAGGTAAGTGACTCTTTTTTTCGGTAGGAGCCGAAACCTCAACAGCCTCCAACTTCGTCAAAACTCTGAGCGCTATCCGGTGCTCATTGTGCTTCCGTTTTGACGGTCGGACATGACGTTTTCCCCTCACCGTACCACCTATTGTGAGTACCGGGGGGGGAATTTTCACCATGTTTGGTGTGGTCGGCTTTGGCCAAGACCAACGGACGGACAGTAGGACGATTGGGGAACCCCGCTCCATCGGAACGCGAAGGCATCCCCGTCAATGATTTTTTTTTCTGTATTAGCCCGTAATAGGTACTACGATGTAGGCCTTCCAGACTTTGTACAGATTTTGTTTTGTTTTTGCGATTGCGTAATAGGTACTGCGTAATAGATTTTAACTATCCGCTCTGTGCTAAACACGTCCGTTGACTGATCAGCAACGATAGGGTTTGTCCGCAGACGATTTGTTCCTCCTGATTTTGTTTTTGAGGATTGTAGAAAAAGGCGCAATTAATGGTAGCGCTTTAACTATTTCAGGAAACGTTAAATGTAAGATTATATACCATGGTAAGTATATTTAATTGGGTGTTTTTGGTGTACCAGAAGAGAGCTGGATTGAGGTTGGCCATTACCAATTTGATGTTGATTGACGTGAAGTAGATTATGTAGGCGTAGATTTATGGAGCTTTTCAGGGATTGTTATGTGAATTGTTATCGTCCGGATGTTCCTGAGGTGGATTGTGAGATGAGGATAAGGCTCACCTGCGATATGCCTTTTAATTTTTCACCACGTAGACTGTCGTACTATGAGAGGGTGAAATATATTTCGTTCGTGACCCCGATGGGTCAATATAAGTATGTCTGAAAGCCGTTTGGCTTGAAGAATTCGCAACCTACTTTCCAGCGGAATGAGAACATGGTATTTGATGATTTGATACGTGGGGGTATGATTGCTATATACATCGATGATATGATGCTGGCTACAAGGGAAATGGATGAGCAATTTAGGGTCTTGGGGATAGGTGTAGATTTTTGGAGACGGAGATCGAGTATTTGGTCTACACGATTTCGGCGAAGGGCATTAGGCCCAATTGAAGGACTGTTGAGTCGGTGAATAAGTTTTCATTACCTAGTATCTAATGCTAGGGATGTGCAGGGTTTTTTGGGATTGTGTTCCTTTTTCCGGGGGTTTATTACGGATTTTTCTTTAAAGGCTCGTCCTCTGTTTGACTTGATTAGGAAAGGGTCGACATTTTCACATTTCTCTAGTGGTACCACGGGCTAATGCCCTTTATCGAAATCAACCTGTTTGATATACAAATGTATCGATAGCACGAATATTGGTACTGGAATAATCTGTTAGGCTGCCTAGAAAGGCCGACCCCAGTAGGTCCAGTCGTCCTTTACTCAAAGCGGGACAGTCGCATAGCAAGTGATCAATGCTCTCCACTTCTTCTGCAGAAGTCATTGAAGTTAATACCCAATCTTCTGGCGTGTTCGCCGATCAGGCAGTGTCCCGTCAGAACTGATACTAACGTAGACAATCTTTTCCTTTCTAGTGCGAGGAGATATTTTGACCTTCTCAGGTCATACCTTGGCCAGATTTGTCTAGCTACCCTACAAGTGCCGATTTGTGTCCATCTTTTGTTGGACTGCCTGATTGCCTCCTGCCTAAGCCAAAGCTTGCAATATATGCAAATTCTTCGAGAATTTGTAAAGTCGTCCCTTTCCTAGCAAGTTCATCGGCTCAGCCATTTCATTAAGAGATCTGCGGCAGTCGAGCGCTATTTGTGAATTTAGGGATGAGGCCTCCAGAGAGTTGATGGCAGCCTGGCTGTCCGAGTAAATGACAAAGCCAGTGTTGGTTACTATGTTCCGACTCAGCCACTTGGCGACATCCCATATTGCCATTATTTCGGCTTGATAGACACTGCAGGTATCTGGTAGTCTGTGAGCTATATCCAAATTAAGTTCTTCACAGTGTAGTCCGAAGCCAACCTTTTCATCAAGCTTCGAACCATCCGTATAGAAGTGGAGATGGTTTCTATTTCCGGGTATTCTGCCATCCCATTCAACCCTGGCTGGTATCATAGTGATGTAGTTCCTCTCAAAGGTGCGCACCGTTGATATATAGTCCACTCGGTCGGTTACCATAGCACTACACTTTGATATCCTCATGTGACCGTAGTTCGTGTACCTCCACATTGATAGGCAGTTTAATCTTAGTGCCGCTTTGGTTGCAACTTCTCTCGCCACAACATTAATCGGCAGTATATGGAGAAGGGCTTGTAGAGACTCAGTCGCTGTAGTCCTTAACGATCCGCTTATGCACAGACAGGCAGTTCTCCGAACCCTTGATAGCAGGTTTCTGATGGTTAGTTTGTCAGTTTCCGTCCACCATACCACAATGCCGTATAACAGTATTGGACGAACCACTGCTATATATATCCAATGGACAATTTTAGGAGAGAGGCCCCACCGCAACCCTACAGCCTTCCTGCAGGAATATACGGCAATGTTGGCCTTCTTTACACGTTCCAGTACGTTTAGTCTGAATGACAGTTTCCTATCCAAAATTATTCCTAAAAATTTTGCACTTTCAGAAAAGACTAGACCTGTTCCATTTATCCGAGGAGGAGGGTCCACATGAGGGACATTATTCATCCTAGTAAAGAGAACCAATTCTGTCTTGTTTGGGTTAACACCCAAACCGCGGCTTCTGGCCTATCTAGCCAACTTGTTCAGAGCCACCTGTAGAATATCTCGGTGGATGTTTTCGAATTTGCCACTCACTGCGATTGCCACGTCGTACGCATATGCCACGACCTTGCAGCCACAACGTTCTAGATCTAGCAGGATTTCATTCACGCTAGGTTCCAAATTAGTGGAGACAGTACTCCTCCTTGTGGGGTCCCTCTGTTTACAAACCTTGTTAGAGTTGTGGACCCTAGACATGCTGTTATGCGTCTTCTGTTGAGTAGTCTTTGAATTAGTCTAATTAAGCTAGAGTTCACCTTTATATGTGACAATGCCGCGATTACCGCATCTGGGTGTATGTTGTTAAAAGCCCCTTCTATGCCAAGAAATTCCACCATGGTGAATTCTTTGAAATGTAGGGACGATTCGATAGTGCTCACAAGTTCGTGCAGGGCTGATTCTGTAGACTTTCCCTTATTGTAAGCATGTTGGTTTCCCGACAGGAGTTTTGTATCCAGGTTTTGCCTAATGAAATAATCTAAAAGTCTTTCTAGACTTTTCAATAGGAAAGAGGATAGGCTAATTGGTCTGAAGTCTTTTGGCCTTTTTCACCACGTAGACTGTCGTACTATGAGAGGGAGAAGTTGAAGGTTATCTTGGATGAGCTTTTGGCACGGGGTATAATTAGGCCAAGTAATTCGGAGTATGCGTCGCCGATAGTGTTAGCTAGGAAGGTATCTGTGGAGATTAGGTTGTGTACGGATTATCGCTATTTGAATAAGTTGACATTATACGATAATTATCCACTTCCGTTGATTGATGACCTGCTTGAAAGACTTTCGGGAATGTCTGCTTTTTGCTTTTGGATTTGAAGAGTGCATTCTATGACGTTGGTATGAGTGAGGAATCGGTGAAATATATTTCGTTCGTGACCCCGATGTGTCAATATAAGTATGTCTGGAAGCCGTTTGGCTTGAAGAATTCGCAACCTACTTTCCAGCGAAATGAGAACATGGTATTTGATGATTTGATACGTGGGGGTATGATTGCTATATACATCGATGATATGATGCTGGCTACAAGGGAAATGGATGAGCAATTAAGGGGCTTGGGGATAGGTGTAGATTTTTGGAGGGCATTAGGCCCAATTGGAGGAATGTTGAGTCGGTGAATAAGTTTTCATTACCTATTATCTAATGCTAGGGATGTGCAGGGTTTTTTGGGATTGTGTTCCTTTTTCCGGGGGTTTATTACGGATTTTTCTTTAAAGGCTCGTTCTCTGTTTGACTTGATTAGGAAAGGGTCGACATTTATTTTTTCTTCAGCTCACAAAGACCAGTGTAGGTCTCTAGTGGTACCACCGGCTAATGCCCTTCATCGAAACCAACCTGTTTGATATACAATTGTATCGATAGCACGAATATTGGTACTGGAATAATCTGTTAGGCTGCCTAGAAAGGCCGACCCCAGTAGGTCCAGTCGTCCTTTACTCAAAGCGGGACAGTCGCATAGCAAGTGATCAATGCGCTCCACTTCTTCTGCAGAAGTCATTGAAGTTAATACCCAATCTTCTGGCGTGTTCGCCGATCAGGCAGTGTCCCGTCAGAACTGATACTAACGTAGACAATCTTTTCCTTTCTAGTGCGAGGAGATATTTTGACCTTCTCAGGTCATACCTTGGCCAGATTTGTCTAGCTACCCTACAAGTGCCGATTTGTGTCCATCTTTTGTTGGACTGCCTGATTGCCTCCTGCCTAAGCCAAAGCTTGCAATATATGCAAATTCTTCGAGAATTTGTAAAGTCGTCCCTTTCCTAGCAAGTTCGTCGGCTCAGCCATTTCATTAAGAGATCTGCGGCAGTCGAGCACTATTTGTGAATTTAGGGATGTGGCCTCCAGAGAGTTGATGGCAGCCTGGCTGTCCGAGTAAATGACAACGCCAGTGTTGGTTACTATGTTCCGACTCAGCCACTTGGCGACATCCCATATTGCCATTATTTCGGCTTGATAGACACTGCAGGTATCTGGTAGTCTGTGAGCTATATCCAAATTAAGTTCTTCACAGTGTAGTCCGAAGCCAACCTTTTCATCAAGCTTCGCACCATCCGTATAGAAGTGGAGATGGTTTCTATTTCCGGGTATTCTGCCATCCCATTCATCCCTGGCTGGTATCATAGTGATGTAGTTCCTCTCAAAGGTGCGCACCGTTGATATATAGTCCACTCGGTCGGTTACCATAGCACTACACTTTGACATCCTCATGTGACCGTAGTTCGTGTATCTCCACATTGATAGGCAGTTTAATCTTAGTGCCGCTTTGGTTGCAACTTCTCTCGCCACAACATTAATCGGCAGTATATGGAGAAGGGCTTGTAGAGACTCAGTCGCTGTAGTCCTTAACGATCCGCTTATGCACAGACAGGCAGTTCTCCGAACCCTTGATAGCAGGTTTCTGATGGTTAGTTTGTCAGTTTCCGTCCACCATACCACAATGCCGTATAACAGTATTGGACGAACCACTGCTATATATATCCAATGGACAATTTTAGGAGAGAGGCCCCGCCGCGACCCTACAGCCTTTTTGCAGGAATATAAGGCGACGTTGGCCTTCCTTACGCGTCCCAATACGTTAAGTCTAAATAACAGTTTTCTATCTAGAATTATTCCTAAAAATTTTGCACTTTCAGAAAAGACTAGACCTGTTCCATTTATCCGAGGAGGAGGGTCCACATGAGGGACATTATTCATCCTAGTAAAGAGAACCAATTCTGTCTTGTTTTGGTTAACACCCAAACCGCTGCTTCTGGCCTATCTAGCCAACTTGTTCAGAGCCACCTGTAGAATATCTCGGTGGATGTTTTCGAATTTGCCACTCATTGCGATTGCCACGTCGTACGCATATGCCACGACCTTGCAGCCACAACGTCCTAGATCTAGCAGGATTTCATTCACGCTAGGTTCCAAAGACAGTGGAGACAGTACTCCTCCTTGTGGGGTCCCTCTGTTTACAAACCTTGTTAGAGTTGTGGACCCTAGACATGCTGTTATGCGTCTTCTGTTGAGTAGTTTTTGAATTATTCTAATTAAGCTAGAGTTCACCTTTAGATGTGACAATGCCGCGATTACCGCATCTGGGTGTATGTTGTTAAAAGCCCCATGGTGAATTCTTTGAAATGTAGGGACGATTCGATAGTGCTCACAAGTTCGTGCAGGGCTGATTCTGTAGACTTTCCCTTATTGTAAGCATGTTGGTTCCCCGGCAGGAGTTTTGTATCCAGGTTTTGCCTAATGAAATAATCTAAAAGTCTTTCTAGACTTTTCAATAGGAAAGAGGATAGGCTAATTGGTCTGAAGTCTTTTGGCCTAGTGTGCGATATTTTCCCCGCTTTTGGTATGAATACCACTTTGGTATCCCTCCATCGATTCGGGATGTATGAAAGCCTAATACAGCCTACATACATTTTCTGCAGCCAGGGGATAATGTACTTTAAAATTTTATGCATTTCTGCTGGAGTGATGCCGTCTGGTCCAGGTGACTTGAAGGGCTCAAAGCTGTTTACAGCCCAGCTTATTCTAGATCTCTCAGTCAACATGCTGGCGACGCTCGCAGTCCACTCGCAGTCTCGTTGGTCCTGTTGATCCTCGGGCTCTGTTGATGAGTTCCCCTGGAAATGTGTGTCGAGCAGTACACTTAGCGATGGATGATATTTGTCCAGTTGTTTGCCTCATCCTGCAAACACCCCACTGTACAAGGAGAAGTGGATAGTACCTTCCTCAGCCTTGCGGCGTCGGAGACCTTTTCCACTTCGCCACAGAAGGAATACCAAGAGCGTCTTTGCGCCTTCCTAAGCTCCTTCTTATAGATCTTGAGTTGCCTTTTATATGCATCCCAATCATTAAAGGCTCCAGTAGATTTCGTTAGCACAGAATTCCACCATTGAGGTTTAGTTTTAAACTTGTACCTTGTTTTTGGACTGGCTTCTTCAAGGGAACTATTGAATGATGTGGTGATATGCTCGACCAGATTATCCAGACCGGCTTTGTCATTCGGTTCATAAAGAAGTTTAGAGTTGAGGACCTTTTTAAAATTCTTCTCATACAGGTGCCACTTTGTCTTCCTCACATTTCTGTGGACAGCAGGTTTAGGCGCTTTTTCGGCGAGTTTTAACTCTATATGGTGATCTGAGAATGAGTGGTCGTCCATTACATTCCACCCAATAATTTTGTCTGACACCCGGTCAGTAGCAAACGTTACGTCTAGTACTTCTTGTCTGTCTTTATTGTAAAGGTCGGTTTATTGCCAATGTTATAAATAGTTAGGTTGGTAGTTAGAATATAGTCAAGAAGCGAATCACCCCTATTGTTTATATCCAGATAGTATGATGAGCGTTCGTGTCTGCGCCAATAATCAGATCGAGCTCGTCAGACCTTGCTTCTTCTACTACTTCCCTGAAGAGAGCTGTCGCTATTGCAGCTTCATAAGGAAAGTAACTGGAGACCACCCAGTATATGCGATTACCAATCTCCAGACTAGCAGCTGTTTGGTCTTTACCACTTAAATTAGTCAGGAGAAAAATATTTAGATCTTTTCTGGCCAAAATGCAGCTTCTTGGAGTGCCTTCACAGTTGGCCACAAGCAGTCTTGATACCGCACACCCGTCCTCCTACTACATAGGGCTCCTGGATCAGGACGATGTCTACTGCACCTGTGGACAGGCGCAGCAATAGAGCCGCTGAGGCTGCTTTAGCGTGATGGAGGTTAATCTGTAGAATTTTACGCTCATTGGTAATCGACAGATTGACATCCACCCCGACAAGGGCGTTATCGAACTCTTCGTCCGTATCGTCCGGAGACTTCCCTCAGCCCCTCAGTATCCGCAATAGTGTTTTCATCCTCAGAGAATGACGTTACAGATCTTCTGTTAGAGTTAGAGTCACCAGAAATAATGGTCGTGTGGACCTCCGCACTTCGGGAAAGATTTGATGCCCAAAATTTGTTGCACAGTGTTAGTTATGAGAGTGTTTGCATGAGTTGGATGAGGGAGTCGTAGTGAGGAATCTGGCGGCGATTCGGGAGGATGTTTCGGTGAGGATTGAGAAGTGTCAGGGATACAATAAGGGACTGAAGGATCGTGGTAGGGTTGAGAGACTATGTTCTTGTGAAGAATTTTATTAGCGTTCCTGGGAGTAGTAGGTAAATATTGCCTAAATTTAAGGGGAATGTTAGGGTCCTACCTAACGACAGCTACGCGTTGAAAGATGTTGATGGCTTTCAGGTGAGCCAGATCCCCTACGAAGATGTGTGGGAAGCGGCCAACATTCGGCCTTGAATATCCAATTTGATTGGTGCCGAATCGGGACGATTACAAGTCAGGATAGGCGAACTGTGGCAGCTTTGTGCCGGGTTTTTGGTTATGTGGCTTCACCTGGTGATTGTAATAGAGAAGGGGGATGGGAAAATGCCGGTATGTGAAAAGTAGAAGTAAGGATGAAGATTCATTGTGAAATTGTCACACGAATTGAAAAAAAACTACGACAAGCTGAAATTTTTAATAAAGTTAAACTAAAAATAATTGCGTTTTTTTCAACTAAAAAAGTAAAGCTCACAATATCTTGAACAATTTTTAGCAAGAGTGCTGTAATTTTTCGTATATCGATACCTCCATTCTAAACTCTGCTAAGTGCAAAAAGGTAGTTTTTCAGGAGGAGAGATCGAAGTTTGATGATTTTTTTAAATTTATGTGGAATTCCTTTATGTATAATTCAAATCGAATGACCTGTACTGTTTTGTGAATAACTTTTGATTGGGTTGAAGGATAAACACCAAATTTTGACTGAATATAATTTGGAATATTTGGAAGTTAAAAATGCAATCGTCCTAAAAGCATGCTAAGTCGACTAAGCATGTTTTAGAATGGAGGTATCGCTATGTATTTGGTGTTAGTCTACGTGATTGGTCCAAAAATATACGGAATCGGAAATCTTAGGCAACAAAGTTGACCGGTACTTATAAAGTAGTCTGTTTCCATACAAAAAATTTTTTTGCTTTTTAACATACAGGCATGTTACAGAGTGCATTTTTTAAAAACTAAATCTCTTTAGCTTCTCTGGAAACGGAAATCGAAAAAACGTTGAGTAGATAAAGAATGAATAACACAGTACAACACATGATTTTGGGACTCAATTCGGAGAATTGGGCGTGAAAGTTGCCCCAAAAATAAGAACTTCTGCATCATTCGGTTTGTCAAGGTGGCTCAATAAATAATTTAATGGCCATACGAATATTTTTGCTGATGGTTGATTTTTTGCACATTTTCTATATTATAAACTGTTATATCTCGGTATACCGCACGGAATATCTCTTTCGTGTCTGAAGCAAAGTTGTAGATATTGAATAGGCGAAAATATTGCATCCAGTGCCATAGGTTCGGTTGAATAGAGGAGACGTTTAAATATCTCATGTCCATGGACATACCATTAAGCCGGTGGTTCGGCCTGTTGTGCTGTTATGATTTTTTTATACCTCACGGGTTACAGAAAATCGGTACTAGACACCATCTTCCAGTCATATCCTCTGAGGTGAGTCAAGTCCGGCAATATGTATATTACACCGAAAATGTTCCATCGTTACGATTTTTTCCCTGCATGCCCTGCACTCGTCGTTTTCTGCTAGTCCTATGCGATGAAGATGTGCTTGTAATCTTGAGTGTCCTGTTCGAACACTAATCATCTTGTTTAGTTTCAGAAAACTACTTGTTTTCTTCTCATTTGCTGCATCCACAGTATTTTTGCAGTTGCTCCTACAGTTGCACTATTCCACACAGTTGTGTGAGCCATCACTGACCAGTGCTTCAACTCATCCTTCGTGGCTTCGGAAGGTTTCCAATTTTCTAAGTTTATTACTCGAAGTTCTCTGCCCTCTGCTCGTTCATTTCCAATCACTCCGTTGTGTCCCGGTATCCAGACACAACGGAGTGATGTTATTGCTTTGATCGCCATTTGGCGATCTGTGAAGATGTTGCCATATTTAGGCTTTGTGTTATTAATGAGCCAGTTCACACACTCCGTCGAACTTCTGCTTGATATACTGTGTTATGGTCTGGGAGGCGGAAGTAAAGCTCGACTTCTGGTTCATCAATAAAAAGTCCCAGACCCGTCCTTCGTCCTAGCCTGGACCAATCAGTGTAGCAGATGTTTCCCACTGACACATGGGCTAGTGTTCCATTTTCCCAGGAGCGTCTGTCTGGCACGAACGAATCACAGTTAGCTGAAAGCCGCACTTCAGGAATGCGGTCGGAGATTTTCCGTTGTTTGAATATGACCGACCATTAATTGTAATATCTTCTGATGGTACGACTTGTGGTCTCGATTTATCCATTCACCCATCACTTGCAGACGTCTTGCTGTGATGGCTGCCTCATACTTTATACGAATATCCATTGGTTGGATGTGCAGTATAGTCTCCAACGTTCTTGTTGGTGCCGTTCTAATTGCCCCGCTTATGCCTAGACAGCACGTACCTTGCACTTTTTGCAATGGTATTACGCTGTACTTCTTTGCCATTAATGTCCACCACACTACAGAGGCGTAGGTTACTATCGGTCTAATCATGCTCATGTAAAGTCAGTGTGTCATATTTGGACGTAGTCCCCAATTTGGAACTGCACAACGACCAACATCTGTGGGCCTTTGTAACTCTTTCTTCAATATGATCTTTCCAATACAGTTTCTGATTCAAGATTACTCCCAAGTATTTCACCTTTTTAGATATGGCAATATTTTTATCCAGGAATCGAGGCACGGTAAAAGGATGGATCTTCGTTGTCCTTGTAAATAGACATATTTCTGTTCTGACTGGGTTAACACTTAGTCCCCTCGGTTGTGCCCAGTTATATGCTGTTAGGTGCCTCCTCAGCTCTTCTGAATAGTTTGTTTGGATGTGTGCCCCTTAGAAGTATTATAAAGTCGTCTGCATAACAGACTGCTTTAAGTCCTTCATTGGTGAGGGCTTTAAGGAGACTGTGTATCGCCGTAACCCATAGGAGAGGCGATAAAATGCTCCCCTGAGGTATACCACGATTTACCTTGTCTCTAATCACGTCATATGACCCACAAATAATCCACGTATTCCTAAGCATATTGTTGATCCAGTTTTTCAGCGCCCGGTCAACCTGAAATCGTCTGAGGACTGGGTAAGTGTATCGGTCTGAACGTTGTTAAAAGCGCCTTCAATGTCTATACAAACGGCAAGTGTGTACATTTCTTCACTGAAGGACTGTTTTATGTGGTGTACTACTTCATGTAGAGCTGTTTCCACTGATCTTTCTTTAACATATGCGTGTTGTTTGAATTTTAGCTTGTCATCTGCTATCTATACTTTTAACCATGTCGTCAATTATTCGCTCCATTGTTTTTGACAGGAAAGAAGTTATGCTAATACTCGTTGGTCGACGAGCCTTTGGGATCGTATAACTCGCCTAGCCAGGCTTGGGTAAGATGACCACACTTGATTCCTGCCAATTATTTTGGGTATATGCATGAGTTAGGCATGCAGTGAAAACTCCAGCCAGATGAGTTGATACCAGATCCACCTCATTCTGAAGAAGCGCTGGAAATATTCCGCCCGGTCCTGCAGCCTTGAAAAGGGAGAAGCTTTTTATTGCTTCTTTAACCATAGCATCTGTTATACACGTAATGGGTACTAACTGTTGCTCTGTTGGCCCAGCACTACCAGTCGGAAAATAAATTTTCATCAAGAGCCTTACGGTATCGTCTAAAGTTTTCATCCTTTTACCAGGGTTTCGGTTTGGATATGACTTTTTGAGAGGAACTTTTTTATTTTAGACATGCTGTTAACGCTGTCTACCTGCTCACAGAAAAGCTTCCAGGAGATACGTTTCGTCAGTCTAATGATGGTAGTCGTCTTCTGTGGTAGTCGTCCCAATATACTGGTAGCTTTTTACGTCGAGATCTGTTGTAAAGTCTCCGGACGACCTTGCCAAACGGGAGAATTTGCCCTGTCATCCAGCGGGCAACTATCTTCGAATTATTTTACAAGAGCCTCCGTAATGCTCCTCAAATTGATATCAATGTCTCCTGTACTTAGATAATCGTGTTTAATCGTGTTTAGTGCCTTAAAAATCGAAAAATGTAAATTTTTAAAATGTTTTCCCCATTTCAACTTTTTTGCTCAATAACCAGATTACAAACCCACAAATATGCTGTTTTTTAAGTGCCTATTTACAATATCGTACGGACGTTTCGTCGATGTTTTATAGGAAATGGTATAATGAAAATGCAGAACATGGAAACACAGGTGCATAAACGCTCATAAATGTGCGTGTACACTGAATTTCTCTTATTGTTCCTTCATGATACTTCGTTCACAGTCAATTAAAGGGAGAAAAGGCAAATGGACTTTTTATTGATGTGTGTTTATACCCTACACCACACTGTGGTACAGGGTATTATGACTTTGTGCATTTGTTTGTAACGCCCAAAAGGAGAAGAGATAGACCTATCGTTTATTATACCGATCGACTTGGAAATTCGGGGAAAATCGGTTCAGATTTAGGTATAGTCCCCATATATATGTTTCACCCGATTTGATATGTAAGGGCTGTAGAACCCGTATTTTAAATCTGATCTGTACGAAATTCGGAAGAGAGAGTTTTCTTATTACGAGAATGAACACTACCAAATTCGGAGAAAATCCGTTCAGATTTAGTTATATCCCCCATATATATGTTTCCCCCGATTTGATATGAAAGCACTTTAAAAACCGTATTTTATATCCGATCAGTACGAAATTTAACAGAGAGAGTTTTTTATTACTTGTATGAACACTGCTAAATTCGGGGAAAATAGGTTCAGATTTAAACATAGTACCAAGACCTAACTAACTGGCAACTATCTTCGAATTATTTTACAAGAGCCTCCGTAATGCTCCTCAAATTGATATCAATGTCTCCTGTACTTAGATAATCGTGTTTAATCGTGTTCAGTGCCTTAAAAATCGAAAAAATGTCAATTTTTAAAATATTTTCCCCATTTCAACTTTTTTGCTCAATAACCAGATTACAAATCTACAAATATGCTGTTTTTTAGGTGCCTATTTACAATATCGTACGGACGTTTCGTCGATGTTCTATAGGAAATGGTATAATGAAAATGCAGAACATGGAAACACAGGTGCATAAACGCTCATAAATGTGCGTGTACACTGAATTTCTCTTATTGTTCCTTCATGATACTCCGTTCACAGTCAATTAAAGCGAGAAAAGGCAAATGGACTTTTTATTGATGTGTGTTTATACCCTACACCACACTGTGGTACAGGGTATTATGACTTTGTGCATTTGTTTGTAACGCCCAAAAGGAGAAGAGATAGACCTATCGTTTATTATACCGATCGACTTGGAAATTCGGGGAAAATCGGTTAAGATTTAAAGAAAGAAGAATAGAAACTGGTCGTAGAATTGGCTCCATTTACTGTAATCGCCATCAAATTTCGAAATCGATATCTTCGGAAGTGGAAATGATGTTGTCGTGCATGATTGATATGTCGGTGATCTGGAACTCTTTAGTTGATTTGACATGACTTGTAGCTTTGTCAATGTCTGAAGAACCATGTCATTGAGATTGTCATAATCGTCTTGATTTAAGCCAGCAGCCAAAGGATTTGCAATTTGATCCCACGATCGATCATATAACTCCTCTACTTGACTCCACAATTTATTAATTGTATCAATTCGCACTTTGTAATATTGTTCGTGCTCATTTCCAGACAGCGATGAAATAAACCTCCTTAAAGCTGCCATGCGAGCCTTGATTTTGCCGAGTATTGCTAGAGGAGACATTTCAATCCCAATTTCGTCGTTATTTATCAAATCTGTCTGATTTGGCAGCGGAAACTGTAATTTCGTACCCTGAGCTCCATGGAGATTTTTCGATTCGGCTTTATTCAGGCGATTCGCTTCCGTCTCAAATATTTTCATATATTCTTCAGTCAACGCTTGTATTTGGTCGAAATACTTTTTTTTAAAGTATTCAACATCCGATGGATGGTCAACCAAGATCCTCAATTTTCCATCCGCCTCATTAAACTTGTCCCACTCAATGGTCAGGTTTCGGTAGCGTTCCTCAAAGTAGGAAGCTTTCCCCTTCCTATCAGCTGAATCTTTCTTGAAATTACGTACTATCCGTTGAATGCTTTCACCAACTGAGTTTTGGAATTCTAATAACTCGGTTACTGATGCCATGATCCTTTAAGCTCCTTCACTGATCGGTATGATGAATTGATTGCAAAGTTTAGCCTCTGGATCACAAAGAATGCACAATGATTTGCGTATGGCGTCCTGCTTGAGGATTAAACTCAGGACTAATCTCCGATGCTTCGGAATTTTCTCTGATGTCTGGATAAAGGGTATAATGTCCTTTTTTTCACAGGGGTCACCAAAAATGTTTTGTATATTGCACTGATATTAGTGTTTACCAATTAAGATGTTGCATCAGAATTGACACCAATTTATTTATTGTGTACCTTTCCAGCACTTGTAACTGAAAGGCAGGTAGTGAGTTAATAAAACAATCGTGAATGATGGTTTAAAGATTTTAACTGATCGAATGCCAGTAATTTATTATCTATTTATACTGAAATAATGAGCACAACATAAGTTCAATAATATACTAGGTCGGTAATAGTAAAGTAAGCAATTTTGCATGGGAAATACGGAACATACATATTATTGTATAATTTTAGCAAGAATAAAATGACTACTATGCAAAATATGTTGACGTAAACAATAAGTGAGTACAATCAACTTTGTTCATATTAAACATTTTATAAGTATAAACATAAGCACTGATTTGTGGTCAGTGACAGTGTGTTAATTGGGTCACATAAAATATGTTACATTTTGTATATAGTAGAGGACAAAAGTGTGTTAATATCTATAATATAGCTTAGAACTAAACAGGTATAGTCCCCATATATATGTTTCACCCGATTTGATATGTAAGGGCTGTAGAACCCGTATTTTAAATCTGATCTGTACGAAATTCGGAAGAGAAAGTTTTCTTATTACGAGAATGAACACTACCAAATTCGGAGAAAATCCGTTATATCCCCCATATATATGTTACACCCGATTTGACACGTAAGTGCTGTAGAAACCGTATTTTATATCCGATAAGTACGAAATTCGGCAGAGATAGTTTTCTTATTACATGAATGAAAACAACCAAATTCGGGGAAATTCAGTTCAGATTTAGATATAGCCCCCATATGTATGTTTCATCCGATTTGACATGTAAGCGCTGTAGAAACCGTGTTTTATATCCGATCAGTACGAAATTCGGCAGAGAATGTATGTTATTACATGTATAAACACTGCCAAATTCTTATCGCAATGCTCATATTCGTTGTTAGGGAGGTGTAGGGTATTATATAATCGACCTCGCCCTACTTTCTGCCTTTCCTTACTGGTTGTCCGTTGGCTACCTGTAATGAATGAGTTTTCTACAGAAATTCCACCCACATTTATGAGTCCTAATTTTTTGGAAACTTGTGAAAATTTTAAACGCACACGTGCGTGAACAATGTCGTAAATGATGATAAGTACATGTCAGTAAAATATTGAAATATACGTTGTATTTATAGGTGTTCATTGATCGATTTATGTCATTCAACAAGTACCGACAAGAATAATTTTTAAATTAAAATTTAGAGTGAAAAACATTTAAAAAAGCGGAAAAGCATTCAAAATTCCAATATGGAAAATAACATGTGCCCAAAGTTGGATGATTTTTGCTACGTTTAAGGTCATATCGTCCCAAAAATAGGTAATCAGGATCGACAAAACTTGTTTACTGAGGAATTTAAAACAGCGTATTGTCATTATTTTGATGAAACAGATTTAAGTGGTGCAAATTTTACGCCGAACACTGTGTGCAAAATTGTTATAATACCCTTTTAATGTGGATACATGGAAAAGGTGTACAGTTTTCTATTATGAAGCCAGTAATTTGGGTGCAAGACCTAACTGGACATGATGAATCCAGGTGCAGAAACAATTAAAAAAAGTATACATTCCCGCTTTTTAGGTTAGGGTGGCAGCCGTATTTTTTTTACAAGCTCACATAGACCAGTTTAGGTCCCTAGTGTTACCACTTGCTGAAATGCCCCTCATCGAAACCAACTTGTTTGATATACAAATTTATCGATAGTACCAAATCGGTACTGGAAAGATCTGTTAGGCTGCCTAGAAAGGCCGACCCAGCCCAGTCGTCGTTTACTCAGGGTGGGGCAGTCGCATAGCAAGTGCTCAATGCTCTCCACTTCTTCATCTCCACAGCTTCTGCAGAAGTCATTTGAGTCAATACCCAATCTTTTGGCGTGATCGGCGATCAAGCAGTGTCCCGTCGGAACTGATACTAACGTAGACAATATTTGCCTCTCTAGTGCGAGGAGATATTTTGATCTTCTCAGGTCATATCTTGGCCAGATTTGTCTAGCTATCCTGCAGGTGCCGATTTCTGTCCATCTTTCGTTGGACTGCCTGATTGCCTAAGTCAAAGCTTGCAAGTGGATAGTGGCGCACCAATACATGCAAATTCTTCGGGAATTTGCCATGTCGTCCCTTTCCTAGCAAGTTCATCGGCTTTGCAGTTCCCCGGGAGATCCCTATGCCCAGGCACCCATATGAGGTGTATATTAAACTGCTCAGCCATCTCGTTAAGAGATCTGCGGCAGTCGAGGGCTGTTTGTGAATTTAGTGATGTTGCCTCCAGAGAATTGATGGCTGCCTGGCTGTCCGAGTAAATGACAACGACAGTGTAGGTTACTATGTTGGGACTCAGCCACTTGGTAGACACTGCAGGTATCTGGTAGTCTGCGAGCTATATCCAAACTAAGCTCTTCACAGTGTACACCGAAGCCAACCTTTTCATCAAGCTTCGAACCATCCGTGTAAAAGTGGAGATGGTTTCTATTACCTGGTATACTGCCAACCCATTCATCTCTGGCGGGAATCATAGTGATGTAATTTATCTCGAAGGTGCACACTATTGGTATATAGTCCACTCGGGCGGTTACCATAGCACTACACTTTTATATCCTCATGTGGCCGTAGTTCTTGTTCTCCACATTGATAGGAAGTTTAAGCTTATTACCGCTGTGGTTGCAACATCTTTCGCCACAATATTAATCGGCAGTGTATGGAGTAGGGCTTGTAGAGACTTGGTCGCTGTAGTCCTTATGGCTCCGCTTATGATCAGGCAGGCTGTTCTCTGAACCTTTGTTAGTAGGTTGGCGATGGTTAGTTTGTCAGTTGCCGTTCACCATACCACAATGCCGTATAACAGTATTGGACGAACTACTGCTATATATCCAGTGGACGATTTTAGGAGAGAGGCCCCACTGCGACCCTACAGCATGTTTGCAGGAACATAAGGCGATGCTGGCATTCCTAACGCGTTCCAATACGTAAAGTCTAAATAACAGTTTTCTATCTAGTATTATTCCTAAAAATTTTGCACTTTCAGAAAAGACTAGATCGGTCCCATTTATCCGAGGTGGAGGGTCCACATGTGGAACATTATTCATCCTAGTAAAGAGAACCAGTTCTGTCTTGCCCAAACCGCTGCTTTTGACCCATCTAGCCTGTAGAATGTCTCGGAGGACGTTTTCGAATTTTCCACGCACTGCGATTGCCACGTCGTTCGCATATGCCATGACCTTGCAGCCACAACGTTCTAGATCTAGCAGGATTTCATTCACCGCTAGATTAGTGGAGACAGTACTCCTCCTTGTGGGGCCCATTTGTTTACAAACCTTGTTAGAGTTGTGGACCCAAGACATGCTGTTATACGTCTTCTGTTGAGCAGACTTTGAATTAGTCTAATAAAACGAGAGTTAATTTTTACTAGATGTGACAGTGCCGCGATTACCGCATCTGCATATTCTAGTTGGAATATACAGACGTGAAAGTGATTATCAGAAGTTTTGAAATCGAGTGATTTAGAGTAAATTGAAGTGTTTTGTGTGAATAGTGAAGGTAAGATAGAGGTTAGGTTGAGGCTACCCCAGTTGGTTTTGTTTTGATTTGATTGCTTTTGGATAACGGACTGGTTGTGGACTTTGCTAGGTGTAATTGATTTGCCAGGGGTGCTGCCGCTGCTGCTGTGCCGGTGGTTGCTGCTGCTGCTGGCCTTCGTACGACCGATGACACAGACGTTGCGCTGGAGTGTACGCCGCGTGTAGCAGAAAAGCTACTGGAGTCTGGAGGTGCCTATATTTTGTGGCACAGGTTTGTGGTGCGCCTTCAGGAGGAGGTGCCAGCGTGTCACCGGTGCTATGGTTTCGACCATATGATCCGCGACTGCAGGCAGAGGCAGAATGTGTGTAAGAGGTGCGGATCAGTGGGACACACTGTCTATCAGTGTCCCAATGAGGCGAAGTGTAGAAACTGTGAGCTCCGAGGATATGCGGCCGATCACAGTATGCTGTCGCTGCTGTGCCCGGTGTACGCAGGGCTGATTGCGAGGGCGAGACATTGAGATGGAGGACATCCTGGTTGTGCAATACAACTGCCAGCGGTCGCAGGCGGTGATGGCTGAGCTGGGGCAGGAGATGAGGAGGGTAGGTGCCTCCTTGGCTCTGCTACAGGAGCCGCATGCTGTAGATGGTAGTGTAGTTGGTTTGCGGGGGGGTATGCGAGTGTTTACGGACGAGGTTGCACGCTCGGCAATAGTGGTGGACAGTATGGACATGGACTGTACGGTAGTGGCGGGTAGCCAATATGGGGTTTGTGTTTCTGTGGAAGGTAGTTTTGGGAGTATGCTTTTGGCTAGCATCTATTGTAGGTTTGGAGCTCCATTGGAGCCGTATCTAGGGTATATGGATACCGTGCTACTACTAGCGAGTAGCATTCCGGTTATCCTCGGTTTGGATGCAAATGCGTCCTCTCGTATGTGGTTCTCTAAGATGAACCGGCATTCTGCTGGCCATCAGAACCATATACGAGGAGAGATGCTCACCGAGTGGATGGTGACGCGCAGAGTAGGGGTGCTGAATGAACCAGCGATCTATATACCTTCGATGGGCCCAATGGGAGGAGTGACATAGACGTGACAGCTGCAAACGGGGCGGCGATGACAGCGTACGGTTTTGGTGGAGGGTGTGTGACCGATGGGGCGTGAGTGATCACCGACCTATCGAGATTGTGATCTCTCACAGGGGACGGACTGGGGAGACTGGACGGTCTCGCAGGTGGCGGGATCGGGACGTGGACTAGCGACGTTATTCGGATTGTGTTAGGGAGGCGGTCTTGGAGACGCTAATAGCTGAGTTTAGGTCACTGACGTTAGATGACCAGGTCAGCCGATTGGATGGATGTCTGTGCGCGGTGAATGATGTGCAACTTGGTCGACGTCGCGAGACTCGACCGAGCAGAATCAAGTGGTGGACCCAGGAGTTGGAGATGATGCGGCGGAATGTCCGACGCCTTAGGAAGAGATTCCAGAGGGTCAGGCATTCCAATGTTGAGTTGATGAATATCGTTCTGGCCTTCGTACTTACAAGGACATGCTGATTAGGAGTGAGGAGGGACATCTTAGGATTATCGTACAGGACAATAGGGATGACCCATGGGGGTTGGCTTATAGAATATGTCGAGGGCGTGACAAGCAGGGAGACATCGCGTGTTTTAGTCTGCCGAGGGGACGTTACGTTCTTGGAGGGAAAGCGTGGATGAACTGTTGGGGGTTCTCTTTCCGGGTGCGGATCCGGTTAGTTATTCTCCTCCTCGTGAGGCTATAACTGACCATCCAATCCTGGAAAGACATGAGATTTCGGACAGTGTCTATCGGGTGAAAAGTAGGAAGTCACCAGGTACAGACGGTATTACTGGAGAGATGGTGAAAGCCATCTGGAAGGCAATACTAGAGTAACTGGATAGTATCTATCAGAGGTGCTTAGTAGATGGCTTATTCCCAGGAGCTTGGAAGATTGCCCGAGTTGTTGTGCTGCTTAAGTCTCCCGATAAGGTGAGGAGTGATCCTAGCTCTTATCGGGGCATCAGTCTTCTCTCGGAGCGTGGAAAAGTTCTCGAGAGAATAATGGTGTCACGACTGAAGCAGCGCATCGATGAGAGCACTCTCTCTGAGCGACTGCAGTTTGGATTTAAGTCTAACCGATCTACCGAGGATGCTTTAATGCATGTAAGTCGTAGCGTTAGCGAGTCGACAGCCAAGTATGTGCTGGGTATATTTGTCGATTTCCGAGGTGCATTTGATAATCTCCTTTGGGACAGCGTGCTCCAGAGATTAGTCCAGATTGGTTGCTGTGAGCTTAGGCTTTGGCAAAGCTATTTTGAGGATAGGAAAGTTTGTGTGGTGGGTGCCAGCGGCACAGTTTGGTAGGAGGTGACACGCGGCTGTCCCCAGGGTTATATTTGTGGTCCATTTATGTGGAACCTCATGATGGATCCCTTGTTACAGTCGCTTGCCGCCTCTTACAAGCTGTGTGCATACGCTGATGACCTCCTCATCATGCCATGCGTACTGTCGGTGAGTGGAGTGCACGTGTTGGCGTCGAGGTGTCGGTGGAGAAGTCCTCGACAATGTTGCTCAAGGGCAAATTGTCTGCGAGGCGTCCTCCACTCATTCGTTCTGGCGAGGATAGTATCCGGTATAGGAGTGAGGTGAAATACTTGGGTAGAGAAGATGAACTTCCTGTCTTATCGTGCCAGAGGGTGGCGATGTTGGCTTGTATGCCAGAATGTCGTACGGTGTCTACAGATGCATTGCAAGTGTTGCTGGGTGCACTCCCACTTGATCTGGCGGTGTTGCGTTGCGGCATCACATTCCGGATGAAGAGGGGTCTGCCACTTCCAAGTTTAGATTGGTTTCCTGCTGATCAGCTGGTGGAGGGGGATGTTAGGAGGAACAAGGAACTCTTGGATGAGTGCCTTGTGTCTAGGTGGCGGACAAGATGGACAGAGAGCGATAAAATTTGAACATAGGCCACCAGTCCCGGACCTTTTTGGAGGACCAACTGGTAGTAGCTTCGGCTACGAAGTCTGACCGGAGTCTATAATCCGGTACCAGGAGCCCCTGGAACTTCGGTTTCAGCCTGGCTGTTGGTGTGGCCTCTTGGGGAGCATTTCGAGGTGGCTGTGGTTTGGACCCAAATCGCGGGGAGAGCGTAAGCTCGATGTGGAGTTGCATTTTCAACCGAGTACCATGACCCATAGAATGGAAGGAGTTTTATGTAGACTCCGCCCTTAACCAAAGGGGACGGCATGCCAAAAACATGAAGTCTAATTGGTACTCATACACTTATGTGTGGGGGCGTTGGTAGACGTATTGTATTCACCCTGTGTTAAGAGCACAGTGCGGTAAGGCCATTGCGGCGGGTACGCACTTTAAACCCTCGACTCCTATGTCCGTCTGTTGGTCTTGGCCAAAGCCGACCACACCAAACATGGTGAAAATTTCAGTACTCACAACAGGTGCTACGGTGAGGGGAAAACGTCTTGTCCGACCATCAAAACGGAAGCACAATGAGCACCGGAGAGCGCTCAGAGTTTTGACGAAGTTGGAGGCTGTTGAGGTTTCGGCTCTTACCGAGAAACAAAAAGAGTCACTTACCTGGGCTAAAGGCGTCATAGATGCTTCTAAGGCCAATCAGCCGGCTGAGAGAGCCACAAATTCAGCTGTGTTAACGGCTAATAAAGTCAAAAGAATCAGATCACCTGATGAACCCCTGCCTTCGAAAAAGGCAAGAGGCCCTAATGTCACCATCAACAGGACACTCACCAAGCCCTTCAATGAAGTGGCGAAGGAGAGTCTAGTGATGGCCGTTATAGACAGAAGTAGTGAGGATGAATCCATCCTCAAGGACAAATGGAGCCATGTGCAATCAGCCATTATGGTTCATTACCTCGATGTCCACAGAGAAATGCCGGGCAAGCCAACAATCTGCAACGATGCAGGATGGCATCAGGGGAGAGTAAAGCTCTTATATTTCGGTGATGCCAGATCAGAAGACCTGTATAAGGCTGCTCTGAGTCGAGCGGGTGAGGTGTGGCCGGGTGCCCAGTTGGATGTTGTCGAAAAAACAACATTCCTATTGACCCTAGAGCCATCACCTGGTTTACAGAAGAGCCCTCCAACCCAGCTGACATATTAAAAATAATAAAAGATTCCTATCCTGGTCTGCTCTTGGAGAATCAGCAAGGATGGAAAAAAGCGCTGAATCCACTTCCCATATACAACGTGCAAGTGCAACCCTACAATATGGCTTCGAGACTATAGTCTTGATGGTATATAAGCAGGACATAGCTCCCACTGCGGAAGGTGAGTCGTCCACCGTGGTTCATACACGGCTTTCTGGAAGTGCGAAGGTACCCACGCGCATTATTTCAGGTGACTCCAACACTAACAGAAGATCTATAACGTCCTTCTCTGAGGACGAAAGCTCTACTTCTGACACAGAGGGGCTGAGGGGAATCTCCGAACTCTTTGACGCTTCACGCTTCTCGATGATACGGACGAAGAGTTCGATAACACCCTTGTCGGGGTGGATGACAATCTGTCAATTACCAATGATGGTAAGAATTCTACAGATTAACCTCCATCACGCTAAAGCAGCCTCAGCGGCTCTGTTGCTGCGCCTGTCCACAGGTGCAGTAGGCATCGTCCTGATACAGAAGCCCTACGCAGTGGGAGGAAGGGTGTGCGGTATCAGGACACCCAACTTTAAACTGCTTGTGGCCAACGGTGAAGGCACTCCAAGAACCTGCATTTTGGTCAGGAAAGATCTAAGTATCTTTCTCCTGGCTAATTTAAGTGGCAAAGACCAAACATCTGCTAGTCTGGAGATCGGTAATCGCATATATTGGGTGGTCTCCAGTTACTTGCCTTATGAAGCTGTAGTACCGACTGCTCTATTCAGGGAAGTAGTAGAAGAAGCAACGTCTGACGAGCTCGAGCTGATTATTGGCGCAGACACGAACGCTCATCATACTATATCTGGGGTAGTACGGATATAAACAATAGGGGTGATTCGCTTCTTGACTTTATTCTAACTACCAACCTAAGTATTTGTAACATAGGTAATAAACCGACCTTTACAATTAAAGACAGACAAGAAGTACTAGACGTAACGTTTGCTACTGACCGGCTGTCAGACAAAATTATTGGGTGGAATGTACTGGACGACCACTCATTCTCAGATCACCATGATATAGAGTTTAAACTCGCCGAGAAAGCGCTTAAACCTGCTGTCCACAGAAATGTGAGGAAGACAAAGTGACACCTGTATGAGAAGAATTTTAAGAAAGTCCTCAACTCCAAACTTCTGTACAAACTGCATGATAAAGCCGGTATGGATAATCTGGTCGAGCATATCAACACATCATTCAATAGTTCCCTTGAAGAAGCCTGTCCAAAAACAAGGTACAAGGGTAAAACTAAACCCCAATGGTGGACTTCTGAGCTAACGGATTCACCATGTACAGTGGGTTACTTGCAGGATGAGGCAAATAATTGGACCAAAAACAGCGAGCAGTCGCTCAATGTACTGCTCGACACACATTTCCCAGGGAACTCTCTTACAGAACCAGAGGATAAGCAGGACCAACAAGAGTGCGAGTGGACTGCGAGCGTCGCTAGCTTGTTGACTGAGAGATCCAGAATAAGCTGGGCTATTAATAGCTTTGAGCCCTTCAAGTCACCTGGACCAGATGGCATCACTCCAGCAGAAATGCAGAAAATGTTGACGTACATTATCCCCTGGCTGGAGAAAATTTATGTAGGCTGTATCAGGCTTTCATACATCCCAAATCGATGGAGGGATACCATAGTGGTATTCATACCTAGAGCGGGGAAGATATCACGCACTAGGCCAAAAGACTTCAGACCAGTTAGCCTATCCTCCTTCCTATTGAAAAGTCTGGAAAGACTTTTAGATTATTTCATTAGGCAAAACCTGGATACAAAACTCCTATCGGGGAACCAACATGCTTACAATAAGGGGAAGCCTACAGAATCAGCCCTGCACGAACTTGTGAGCACTATCGAATCGTCCCTGCATTTCAAGGAATTCACAATGGTGGCATTGCTTGATATAGAAGGGGCTTCTAACAACATTCACGCAGATGCAGTAATTGCGGCACTGTCACATCTAAAAGTTAAGTCTAGTTTGATTAGACTAATTCAAAGTCTGCTCAACAGAAGACGCATAACAGCATGTCTTGGGTCCACAACTCTAACAAGGTTTGTAAACAGAGGCACCCCACAAGGAGGAGTACTGTCTCCACTAATTTGGAACCTAGCGGTGAATGCAATCCTGCTAGATCTAGAACGTTGTGGCTGCAAGGTCGTGGCATATGCGGACGACGTGGCAATCGCAATGAGTGGAAAATTCGAAAACGTCCTCCGAGACATTCTACAGGTGGCTCTGAACAAATTGGTTAGATGGGCCAGAAGCAGCGGTTTGGGCGTAAACCCAAACAAGACAGAATTGGTTCTCGTTACTAGGATGAATAAAATCCCGCATGTGGACCCTCCACCTTGGATAAATGGAACAGATCTAGTCTTTTCTGAAAGTGCAAAATTTTTAGGAATAATTCTAGATAGAGAACTGTTATTTAGACTTAACGTATTGGAACGTGTAAGGAAAGAAAACGTCGCCTTATATTCCTGCAAAAAGGGTCGCGGTGGGGCCTCTCTCCTAAAATCGTCCACTGGATATATATAGCAGTAGTTTGTCCTATACTGCTATAGGGCATTGTGGTATGGTGGACGGCAGCTGACAAACTAACCATCACCAACCTACTATCAAAGGTTCAGAGAACTGCCTGCTTGCACATAAGCGGAGCCATAAGGACTACAGCGACTGAGTCTCTACAAGCCCTACTCCATATACTGCCGATTAATATTATGGCGAGAGAAGTTGCAACCAAAGCGGCAATAAGATTAAACTGCCTATCAATGTGGAGGTGCAAAAACTACGGCCACATGAGGATATCAAAGTGTAGTGCTATGGTAACCGACCGAGTGGACTATATACGAACTGTGTACACCTTCGAGAGAAATTACATCACTGATTCCCGCCAGAGATGAATGGGTTGGAAGAATACCAGGTAATAGAAACCATCTCCAATTTAACACGGATGGTTCGAAGCTTGATGAAAATGTTGGCTTCGGAGTACACTGTGCAGAGCTTAGTTTGGATATAGCTCACAGACTACCAGATACCTGCAGTGTATATCAAGCCGAAATAATGGCAATATGGGAAGTAGCCAAGTGGCTGAGTCGCAACATAGAAACCAACACTGGCGTTGTCAATTACTCAGACAGCCTGGCTGCCATCAATTCTCTGGAAGCAACATCCCTAAATTCAAAAACATCCCTCGACTGCCGCAGATCTCTTAACGAGATGGCTTAGCAGTTTAATAGACACCTCATATGGGTGCCTGGGCATAGGGATATCCCGGGGAACTGCAAAGCCGAAGAACTTGCTAGGAAAGAGACGACATTACAAATTCTCGAAGAATTTGCATATATTGGTGAGCCACTATCCACGTGCAAGCTTTGGCTTAGGCAAGAGGCAATCAGGCAGTCTAACGAAAGATGGACAGATATCGGCACCTGCAGGGTAGCTAGACAAATCTGGCCAAGGTATGACCTGAGAAGATCAAAATATCTCCTCGCACTAGAGAGGCAAAGATTGTCTACGTTAGTATCAGTTCTGACGGGACACTGCTTGATCGGCGAACACGCCAAAAGATTGGGTATTGACTCCAATGACTTCTGCAGAAGCTGTGGAGATGAGGAAGAAGTGGAGAGCATTGAGCACTTGCTATGCGACTGCCCCGTTCTGAGTAAAAGACGACTGGACATACTGGGGTCGGCCTTTTAGGCAGCCTAACAGATCTTTCCAGTACCGATATTCGTACTATCGACAAATTTGTATATCAAACAGGTTGGTTTCAGTGAGGGGCATTTCAGCCCGTGGTAACACTAGGGACCTAAACTGGTCCATGTGAGCTTGTATAAAAAAAATGAATCTGCCACCCTAACCTAAACCTAGCAGTGGTTCGTCCAATACTGTTATATGGCATTGTGGTATGGTGGACGGCAACTGAAAAACTAACCATCACAAACCTGCTATCAAGGGTTCAGAGAACTGCCTGCCTGTGCATAAGCGGAGCGTTTAGGACTACAGAGACTGAGTCTCTACAAGCCTTCTCCATATACCGCCGATTAATGTTGTGGCGACAGAAGTTGCAACCAAAGCTGCACTAAGATTAAACTGCCTATCAATGTGGAGGTAGACGAACTATGGTCACATGAGGATATCAAAGTGTAGTGCTATGGTAACCGACAGAGTGGACTATATATCAACGGCGCGCACCTTTGAGAGGAACTACATCACTATGATACCAGCCAGGGATGAATGGGATGGCAGAATACCCTGAAATAGAAACCATCTCCACTTCTATACGGATGGTTCGAAGCTTGATGAAAAGGTTGGCTTCGGAGTACACTGTGAATAACTTAATTTGGATATAGCTCACAGACTTCCAGATACCTGCAGTGTCTATCAAGCCGAAATAATGGCAATATGGGAAATCGCCAAGTGGCTGAGTCGGAACATAGTAACCAACACTGGCGTTGTCATTTACTCGGACAGCCAGGCTGTCATCAATTCTCTGGAGGCCACATCCCTAAATTCACAAATAGCCCTCGACAGCCGCAGATCTCTTAACGAGATGGCTGAGCAGTTTAATATACACCTCATATGGGTGCCTGGGCATAGGGATATCCCGGGGAACTGCAAGGCCGATGAACTTGCTAGGAAAGGGACGACTTTACAAATTCTCGAAGAATTTGCATATATAGGTGCGCCACTATCCACGTGCAAGCTTTGGCTTAGGCAAGAGGCAATCAGGCTGTCCAACGAAAGATGGACACAAATCAGCACCTGTAGGGTAGGTAGTTATATCTGGCCAAGGTATGACCTGAGAAGGTCAAAATATCTCCTCGCACTAGAAAGGAAAAGATTGTTACGTTAGTATCAGTTCTGACCGCTTTGAGTAAACGACGACTGGACTTACTGGGGTCGGCCTTTCTAGGCAGCCTAACAGATCTTTCCAGTACCAATATTCGTGCTATCGATACATTTGTGTATCAAACAGGTTGGTTTCGATGAAGGGCATAGCCCGTGGTACCACTAGGGACCTTAACTGGTCTATGTGCGCTGAAGTAAAAAAAAAAACGAAATCGGCTGCCACCCTAACCCAAACCTACGTATGAATACCACTTTGGTATCCCTTCATCGATTCGGGATTTATGAAAGCATGATACAGCCTACATAAATTTTCTCCAGCCAGGGGATAATGTACTTTAACATTTTCTGAATTTCTGCTGGAGTGATGCCGTCTGGTCCAGGTGACTTAAAGTGCTCAAAGCTGTTAATAGCCCAGCTTATTCTGGAGGTCTCAGTCAACAAGTTGGCAACGCCTGCAGTCCACTCGCGTTCTTGTTGGTCTTGCTGATCTTCGGGTGCTTTTGGTGAGTTCCCCGGGAGATGTGTGTCGAGCAGTAAATTCAGCGACTGCTCGCTGTTTTTTGTCCAGTTATTTGCCTCATCCTGCAAATAACCCACTGTACAGGGTGAAGCTGATAGTATTTTTCTCAGCCTTGCGGCGTCGGAGACCTTTTCCACTTCGCCACAGAAGGTATACCAAGAGCGTCTTTGCGTCTTAGTTTGATAGTTAGAATAAAGTCAAGAAGCGAATCACCCCTATTGTTTATATCCGTACTACCCCAGATAGTATGATGAGCGTTCGTGTCTGCGCCAACAATCAGCTCGACCTCGTCAGACGTTGCTTCTTCTACTACTTCCCTGAATAGAGCAGTCGGTACTACAGCTTCATAAGGCAAGTAACTGGAGACCACCCAATATATGCGATTACCGATCTCCAGACTAGCAGATGTTAGGTTAGGTTAGGTCGAGAAGAGGAGGCGGTGAAATTGCGCCTCATGTCCTTGGACATACACGTAAGCCAGTATTCGGCCTGTTGTGCGCTCTAATTGTTATTATTGTGAAAGGTCATTGGAAAGTTATTTTAGGAACTCTGTGCTGTTGACATAGTCCTTAATCTTCTTCCAGTCTACGCCCCTAAGTTGGGTCAAGTCTGGTATAGTATCATTTCCTAAGAAACGTGATCTATTGTTCGCGAACGCTGGGCAATGGCAGAGGAAATGTTCCAACGTTTCGTCATCCTCCCCGCATGCCCTACATATGCTGTCATCTACAACTCCTCTCCTATGGAGGTGTGCTTGTAAGCATGTGTGTCCTGTAAGGACACCCATGATATTACTGGTTTCTACCTTGCTTAATCTCAGTAAGGTCTTGGTCTTGTCCTCGTTTGGGTCACCCCGCAATACTTTCGTTGTCTTCCCAACGTTTTCACTATTCCATTGATATGGGCGTTCTTCGCCTATATTTTTAGTTCAGAACGCGTAACTCCGAAGGGTTTTGCGTTCTCTAGTGTTGTTGTTTGCAAGTCTCTGGCTCTAGATGCCAAGGCGTTTGCTTTCTCGTTACCCCTTACTCCGCAATGACCAGGCGCCCATATGATGCATATAGTGCCGTGTTCGGAGTAGGCGTTAATCGCCATTTTACAATCTAAAACTGTCCTCGACTTCACCGTTCTAGACGTTATCGCCCTGATATCCATTTGGGTATCTGTGAAAATATTCACATTTGTTGGTCTTGTGTTAGCCCCAAACCAGCTCACACATTCTGTAATTGCTCGGACTTCCGCCTGCAGGACTGTGTTATGGTCTGGCAGACGGAATAAGAGTTCGGTTTCCGGTTCCTCGATGTAAAGTCCTAGCCCCGTTCTCTCCCCTAGTTTCGATCCATCTGTATAACAGCAATTTCCAGATGTTGTCTGTACTACGGTTCCATCAATCCAGGATTGTCTGTCTGGTAATATGGTCTCACACCCAGCAACCATTGATCTTTCAGGTATTCTGTCGGATACTGATGATATGTCAGTTAAATCCACCGTCACTACCTCAGCTATCTTTTGATGATATTACTTGTGATCGCTTACGATCCATTCGCCCATCACCTTGAGCCTCGTCGCCGTGAGGGCAGCTTCATATCTAATCTGTATTTCTATTGGTTGGATATTTAAGATCGTCTCCAATGCCCTACTGGATGTGGTCCTCATTGTCCCGCTTACGCCGAGACAACACATTCGTTGGACCTTTTGTAATATCATTATGTTGCACTTATTCTTCATTGATGTCCACCACACTACTGATGCGTAAGTCAAAATAGGTCTGATTACGCTCTTGTAGAGCCAGTGTGTCATACTTGGATTAAGGCCCCATTTTGAGCTAATGGCTCTTCTACATAGTGCCCAGCATATGTGAGCTTTGTTTGCTCGTTCTTCTATGTGACACTTCCAATTTAGTTTCCTGTCCAGGATTACACCTAAGTATTTAACCCTGTTGGATACTGGAATTGTTTTGTTTAGGAAATGTGGGTCATCATATTGACCAATCTTCGTTTTCCTTGTGAACAGACATATCTCTAACTTTTCTGGGTTTACATTTAGACATCTCGGTCGAGCCCAGTCATATGCAATTTTTAGAGTCGTTTCGGCCCTTCTACAAAGTTGATTAGGATTCTTCCCCCTCAGAAGTATTATAACGTCGTCTGCGTAACAGACTGGTTTAAGTCCTTCATCCGTTAGTATCCTTAGGAGACTATTTATAGTAGTGACCCACAGGAGTGGTGATAATAAACCGCCCTGTGGTGTTCCCTGTGCTACTCTGTCTCTTATTTTTATGTCGTGGGACCCGCAATTTATCCATCTATTCCTTAGCATGTGGCTTATCCAGTCTCGGAGAGCCCGGTCCACCTGAAACTGGTCTAAGGATTGGATGAGTGTGTCGGTCCGTACATTATTGAACGCCCCTTCAATGTCTATACATACCGCAAGTGTATAGATCTTTCCATTGAAGGATTCTTCTATATTGTGTACTACCTCGTGTAGGGCGGTGTCCACCGATCGCCCTTTAACATAGGCATGTTGTCTAAATTTTAGCATTTCGCCTGGTATCTTACTTTTAATCATGGTATCCACTATACGCTCCATGGTTTTGAGTAAGAACGATGTTAGGCTTATTGGTCTATAAGCCTTAGGTGTTGCATAACTTGCCTTGCCGGGTTTAGGTATGAAAACTACTCTTGCCTCCTGCTAGGCTTTCGGTGTGTATGAGAATTTTAGACATGCTGTGAAAATAGCGGCTAGATGAGTTGATATGTAATCCACCTCCATCTGTAGTGTCAATATCTTCAACACTTAGGCACTCAAAATGTCCCTGCCCTAGTCTTCCTCTAATTAACTTCCCGAATTTTGTCCATTTAGTTTTGGCCTTATTTCTGAAACTTATTGGGTTCGGCGATGGCCGTGCTATATTAAACCTTATGTAACGATGATCAGAAAAGGAATGTTCTTTAGAGACCCTCCATTCCTGTAGCACGTCTATTCGATTTTCTGAACATATTGTTATATCTTCTTATACTTCTTCCGTTATTCTATTAACGAAGGTAGCCGTGTTACCTATGTTAAGTGTTATTAGGTCGTTAGTATTCAAGAATTCTACTAGGGTCTGGCCCCGTTTATTAATGTTAGTACTACCCCACGCGACGTGGTGAGAGTTAGCATCGGAACCTACTAGTACTTCGTTACCTGTTTGTTTGACTTTCCTCACCAAGCGTTGTAGTTCCGACGTAGGTGGTAATGTCGGTGAATCGAAAGGCAGATATACTGATGCTAGGTATACACTTCCATTCCCTTGTTTCAGTACTGTAGCATCCGATGTTTACAACTCTGGAGAAAAAAGATAACATAAATTTTTGTGACATATAATACAAGTCCTTGGTCTAGTTCCTGTATTTGCATAAAACAGTTGGTAATTAACGTGGTTTAATCCAGTAACCTTGTTTCGATTCGTCCATGGTTCTTGGATTAAAGCAATATGAGTCTTACCTTTATTTATTATTTCCATCAAAGCGTTGGTTGCCGCCTCGCTCCGATGGAGGTTTATCTGGATGACTTCAATCATTGATCCGCCAGTAACCGGTCTTCTTGGGAGTCAGCGATAGTCGATTCGGCTCCCTCATCATTTTTTGGCTGCAGTGGGCGCTTATCTTCATCGCTGCCTTTATTATTATTTATTGGCTCATTTTTCCGGTTTTCAGCGCCAACCAAAGCCTTACCAATTTTGAAGAAGACTGCTTTGTTCACATAGAACGCCATACCCTTCGTCTTGACCAGGCTGGCCATGGAGAGCCGATCCAAACCCACCACGAAGAGAGTGTCATCACGATCATTCTCTCTGTGGTAGACTTCCCACCTCTTCACGTCCAGTCCCTTGTTTTGCTGGCCAAAGAGGTTGAGAATGCGTTCTGATGTGAAATTGCTGTCCCATCCTTTGACGTGTACTGTCGTTTTTATAAGCTGAGGGATGTCCCTCATCCTCACCAGTTTCAGCTTAGCGCCTTCCCAGGGAGAGGCGATGCTATCCACAAGCTCTTTGAGGGTCTCTGTACATTCTGGTGACGCGAAATTCATCCTCAGTGTGTCCCCTTTGAACTCGCTGCTCATTATTTGAATTGGGGGCCCGTCGTCGGAGTTGAGAGCGTGCTCCACAATTTTGTTATTCACCAAGTCTTCAACGTTGTTGTGTTGGTCAGTGGGGATTTTGCCACATGCTCTGTTGATATCGATCACTGCGTAGCAGAGCTTGTCTCTATATTGCTTTCTCGCTACTTTGGCATAAGATGGTGGCTTCTTACCTTTTTCATCAACCAACTTCCTCTTCCGTATAGATCGTGACATCTTTTTAAATGTACTAATCTTTCCGGAGGATTCCGTGGTTGCGCTCGCTTCCTTTGTAGTTGGATCGACTTTGTCGCCGCCCTCTCCACCAGGATACAGACTAGAGTCTCCTTCGTGAGGGGCTTGACTTGTTCTCTCCAATTTACTTGAAAGCGGGGAGCTCTTTTTCTTCTTCGGCGGTTTCGCAGTGTTCTGCTCTTCTGGAGATCTGATCCACTTTCCAGCTTCCGCGGAGGTGGATGGAGTTTCAGATAGCTCCTTTGGAGCATACTGCACTATGACCTGTTTGCTGTTTCGGTTAATCTTCTTAAACTTTCGTCGTTGTGCCCCTGATAGCTTTTTCTTTTTTGTCGTGAGCTGTGCCATGACCACTATGACCTGTTTGCTGTTTCGGTTAATCTTCTTAAACTTTCGTCGTTGTGCCCCTGATAGCTTTTTCTTTTTTGTCGTGAGCTGTGCCATGCACGCGTTGACTTCTTCTACCATCTTGATGACCTCGACGACTTTGGAGTTAGCTAAGACAGTAATGTTAACGTGTTCGTTTGAGTCGGAATCGGATTCCCTACCTGTACTTGAAGGCTGGGTCCGGTTTATACTCTCCCGTGGTTCCTCATCTTCCTTCTCCGTATTTGTGCCAATGGTTAGATGCGCGCTTGTTGCATTGTCTGCGACTACAGGCGCCAAGGCACCCACACCTGTAGGAGGATTGGTTGCGCTTGTTACACTTACTACGACTACAGGTGCCAAGACAGCCACACCTGTAGGAGACATTGATGTTTGGACTTTACCACTTAAATTAGCCAGGAGAAAGATACTTAGATCTTTTCGCCCAAAATGCAGGTTCTTGGAGTGCCTTCACAGTTGGCCACAAGCAGTTTAAAGTTGGGTGTCCTGATACCGCACACCCTTCCTCCCACTGCGCAGGGCTCCTGTATCAGGACGATGTCTACTGCACCTGTGGACAGGCGCAGCAATAGAGCCGCTGAGGCTGCTTTAGCGTGATGGAGGTTAATCTGTAGAATTCTTACCATCATTGGTAATTGACAGATTAACATCCACCCCGACAAGGGTGTTATCGAACTCTTCGTCCGTATCATCGAGAAGCGCCAGATGCGTCGAAGAGTCCGGAGACTCCCCTTAGCCGCTCTGTGTCAGAAGTAGAGCTTTCGTCCTCAGAGAAGGACGTTACAGATCTTCTGTTAGAGTTGAAGTCACCAGAAATAATGGGCGCGGGTACCTCCGCACTTCCAGAAAGCCGTGTATGAACCACGGTGGACGACTCATCTTCCGCAGTGGGAGCTATATCCTGCTTGTATATCTGCAAGACTATAGTCTCGAAGCCATATTGTAGGGTTGCACTTGCACGTTGTATATAGGAGGTGGATTCAGCGTTAAGGATCAAATTGACCTGCCGCTTTTTACCATCCGCCTCACCCACCTTGCTGATTCTCCAACTATGGGCCGGCAACCCGAAATTGGAATCTTTTATTATTTTTAATATGCCAGCCGGGTTGGAGGGTTCTTCTGTAACCCAGGTGATGGCTCTAGGGTGACTAGGGATGTTGTTTTTTCGACAATATTCAACTGGGCACCCGGCCACACCTCACCCGCTCGACTCAGAGCAGCCTTATACAGGTCTACTGATCTGGCATCACCGAAATATAAGAGCTTTACTCTCCTCTGATGCCATCCTGCATCGTTGCAGATTGGTGGTTTGCCCTGCATTTCTCTACGGACATCGAGGTAATGAGCCATAATGGCTGTTTGCACATGGCTCCATTGTCCTTGAGGATGGATCCATCCTCACTACTTCTGTCTATAACAGCCATCACTAGACTCTCCTTCGCCACTTCATTGAAGGGCTTGGTGTTCATGGTGACATTAGGGCCTCTTGCCGAAAAAGGGGTTCATCAGGTGATCTGATTCCTTTGACTTTATTCGCCGTTAACACAGCTGAATTTGTGGCTCATTCAGCCAACTCAGTAGCTTTAGAAGCATCTATAACACTCTTTGCCCAGGTAAGTGACTCTTTTTGTTTTTCGGTAAGAGCCAAAACCTCAACAGCCTCCAACGTCGTCAAAACTCTGAGCGCTATCCGGTGCTCATTGTGCTTCCGTTTTGACGGTCGGACATGACGTTTTCCCCTCACCGTACCACCTGTTGTGAGTACTGGGGGAAATTTTCACAATTTTTGGTGTGGTCGGCTTTGGCGAAGACCAACGGACGGACAGTAGTACGATTGGGGAACCGCACTCCATCGGAACTCGAAGGCATCCCCGTCAAGAAATTTTATTTTTTTTATCTGTATTAGCCCGTAATAGGTACTACCATGTAGGCCTTCTAGACTTTGTACAATTTCTTGAAATAATCGAATCTCCAAACTTTTCTCGCAACAATTCAATTGTTTCATTTGCTGTGTGGCACGTAGCCACAATCGTTAAATGGAAAAAAGGTAGCTCTTAACGAGAGCTAACATATTGCTCATGGATGTCAAGGTTGGACGAATTGAAAGTGTTTTTTTGGATTAAAAAAATGGATTTAGCATAATTTTCAAATGTGAACGGAAAGATTATTTTTGCTTTAGCTCCTTAACGGTACGTCGGACGGGAATCGGTCAATGGCAATCGATACAATTAAGTCCCAAATAAAACGTAATTCAAATGGCCTACACGACTTCTTCTGCAGGAACGAATTCGATGAACCCAATTTTCTGTGCATATCGAAAGACCAATGACTTCAAATAACCCCACAAGAAATAGTCTAATGGTGTTAAATCACAACTTCTTGGAGGCTATTCAATATCACAATTTCTTGAAATAATCGAATCTCCAAACTTTTCTCGCAACAATTCAATTGTTTCATTCGTTGTGTGGCACGTAGCCACAATCGGTCTATGGCAAAAATATAGCTCTTAAGAGAGCTAAAATATTCCTCATGGGTGTCAAGGTCGTAGGTCGACTGAAAAGTGTTTTTGTTTTTATTTAAAAAAAAAATTGACTTAGCGCACGAAAAGTTGCAATTGGAGAACGATTATTTTGATAATAAAACTGAATAATTTGTAAACGTTGTTTTTGCGTATATCTCTCCATGATGAAATTGTAAACACTACAGAATACAATGAAAAACAAATGACAGATCATGAAGTATTACAAATTGCCGAAACGTCACTTCAAAATAATAAGATCCCTATTGGAAAACCCGTTATTTGCTGCAACAGTCGAATTCCTATTTGAAGAACGAAATCGTCATGTCAACAAGTTTTTGCATTTTGATTCAAATGCTTCGGATTTGAAGAAAAAGCCTGTATTTCTTGATATAAAAATAGGAGTGAAATTCTTACAGCATGTGCGAAAGTAGTTGCATTAAGAGTTTTCGATTTTGAAGTTTTGTTTGACTACTGAATCTTTGGTTCAACAAGGAAAAACTCTCAATTATTTTTAAACAAAGCGACGCTTTCAAGTATGTCGTTGAACTGAATACTTTAGTTGTTCCCAGAAGAGAACACGTAGTAATTTGCAAAGAACGACATTTCATTTTAGTTTCATCTTTTAAGAAGTGTGCATGAAAATTTAGATAATGACTTCTGAAGTAAATATTTATGATAAAAAATGATGAACACGCTTCAACGATTCAAGTATGACAAGAAGTAATACATTTGTATATTGGTGAGGCGGGATCAAATCCATTAACGTTTTATCGATGATGCATTCACATGACATCGATATTTAACATAAGAGAATTGCTTAATGAAAAAAATAATTTCCTAAGAAACGGGATCTATTGTTCGAACGCTGGGCACTGGCAGAGGAAGTACTCCAATGTTTCGTCATCCTCGCCGCATCCCTACAGACGCTGTTGTCCACAACTCCTATTTTATGCAGATGCGCTAGTAATCCTGGGTGCCCTATTTGGTTCAACTCCGGCAAAGGTTTGGTTTTGTCCTAGTATGGATCACCCCACAAGAGTCTTGGTGTTGTCCCAATGCACAGTGTGTAATTTGAGCAATCTAGGGGGACAAAAGTATTTTTTTTAGTTTTTTGTATAGAAAAAGCATATTAAATTAATATAAACCTAAGTATTAGTTAACAAAACTAAAAACATTAAAAAAAAATTAAGTGTAAACAAAACATGATGGATATATTTTAAAGAGTTTTTTTCTAGTTGTTGTAGCGTATTCTTCAACTTTGAAGAATAAATTGTATAAAATTAATTGGTTGCAGAATAATTTACCACGTCTAATGTATATATCAACGATGTATTAGCTTTTTCGCCGCACTTTGTTTCAATTCATAGATCAACCAATGTTTTTAAGGTATTTCCAGGGGCATTCTTAAGTTAAGGCAAATATTTTAAAATTGTGCAAATATGAGCAAGATATTTTTTGGTTTTTAAAAACCTGAAAGTTTGGACGAGCTGTTTTGAGGTGACATTTTGTTATGTCCTTTCTTTATAGCGAATTGGATTTTAAAGGGAGTTCAAATACTCACTGTTTAAAATCAACAAAATAGCTCTTATTAAAATGATTCGAAGTAATGCACAAAATTTATTAAAATATAACTAATTTTTATATTTCCAGCATTTTTTTCAATCGAGCTAAGAAAAATGTTATCACACGTCACTGATCACAAACTAAAATGTATAGATTCCCACATTGCTTTTCTACATACGACAATATCTCACTTTCATTTGCCGTTATCTTAATAACAGTAAGTTATTGTGTTTTCTTATAATTATTTCTGTAATAGAGGACCTCTTTTTAATGACATATATTAAGATTGTGATATTCAGTCAAAATTTTTTTCGACTTTTGTCCACCTGGATTGATGAAATAACACACTGTGCACTGGTTTCACTATTCCATAGCGTGATATGGGCGTTATTTGCCGATGTTTTAGTTCAGAAGAGTATATATGTGTTGTTGTTCATTAGGTGTTGTTTTTATTCGTCTTGTGTATTGGGATCTGCTTTGTTTCCAGGCCAAGAAGATGTCTGCTTCTACTGGTTCGGTCCAAAGGCCAGGGAACAAGTTGAGTAGGTTTGGCAGGGCAGTTAAAAAGGTGTAGTGTGTCGTATGGTCCCTGGTTACAAGCGGGAAATGTTTTCGACGTGGTGCCATCAATCCTTGCCCTGTATGAATTGAGGCGGCTACACCAGCCTGATCTTAATTGGCCCAAAAGTACTATTGTCTCTCGTGGTAATACCTTTTCCTCCGAGGCCACTGGTGGAGGGTGATCTCCTAGCATGACATTGACTCTGTAAGAACCTTAGTGTAGTTGGTGGTCGGAATTCTCGTGCCATCGACTTTCACATTGAGTTGCACCTTCACTTGCGCTGTCCATACAGTGAACAGTGTGGCCGATGATGTGGTGGCGGATATTTGCAGGTTCCTCGCAGCGAAAAAATTGGCACTCACAGCCAGGTAGACATTCAGCCTTCCACATATGTCAGCGATCAAGGGGCCCGACGCCATAATCGTACAGTCAGCAGCATATGATACTACTTCAACGCCGCACAGTGGAATATTTTCACACAAGACGCGGCAAAAATTAGAGGGAATTGAGCTAGGGCTTTGAAATTTTGTACATATCACTCATTTCGCCTAATTAGGTAAAAACCAATTTTTTGTTTAAATCCGCCCATAACCACGTCTACTTCCCACATAACCTAAAATTAAAAATCTTAGTATTTTTCTCAATTTAGCATTTATATTATTACAGATCGCTAGTAGAGATTGTATTTGAGTCCTGATTAATTAAAAAAATTGCAAGTGCCACGCCCAACGCCTATATATCAATTTCAATTTTATACGATGTTGGAAATTTCAGGAATTTTTTTTATAAAACGCTTTGTATCTTTTGATCGATGTAAATCAGTACATAGAACAAAGTAAATAACTGAAGCGTAATACATTAGCTCAATATTTGTAAAAAATCATGATGAAATAGTTTACAGTTTTTTGTTAATTAATCGATCATTCCAACTATCCAGAAAAATTCATCATTGATTTAGCAATGTGTTCATTAATAATACGTCATTTTTAAAGCATACTTTTAGGAATATGTGGAAAGGACACACAGTCAATGAGGCATGTATATATATATGTAGTAGATTGACAAACAGATGTTCGCTTATATGAATATTTAGCTTGTTCATGTCGGTTGCCCGTTTAATTAGGTCTGTAATCGTTGATTTAAACTGAGATACTCTCTCGTTTCAAGACAACTTGCTTTTATACATGCTTTATATGCTTTTTGTTATATTTGCGGTCTATTTATCATTTGCCCCTTAAGGTATGCTTTGGTAATGTTGTTCAATACATAGCAACATGGACTAAAAATAACAAATTTTGGGTTGTGTTTTGCAGAGTAGGTTTTACCATTTCGTTAAATAAATCAACATAGGCAGGTATAGGCAGAATTTCCTTTTTGCAATGGTTAACTAAGTCCCTAGTTTATCAATTTTTGTTAATGATAAGACCTCGGTCGGCCTCGGAAGTATAGTTTTATCATGGAGAAAATGAAACACCCTGATTTTTGGCAACTTGCAGGTAAACCACAGATTAAATACGAAAATGACAACACAATTATATTTTTTTTACTGCAAAAAAACACTTCAAAAGGTTCTGTATAGTATAACTTAAACGAAGTTCCAATGCGTTTCATAGTTTATGAGATATGTGCTTACAAATTACTCTCTTAAATGATAAACTTTGCAACCATTGTACCATTTATGAGTTTCAAATGCTTGTACCGCGATATTTTGCCAAGATATCGGCAAAACCTTCAAAGATTTAGTTAATTGGAATGTTCTTTACAGATTGGAATCAAAAATGTTGAGATTGGACCTCATGAAAATTGGGAGTTTTTGCCGCTCATAATACACTGTGCGCCGTCAGGTGGAGGTGGAATTGCAGAAAGGTAGAGGTTAAACAGTGTCGGCGATATCACCCACCTTGGGGAACACCCTGTTTCACTCTACGGGATTTGGACTTCTTGTTTGTGAATTCCACATACGACTGGCGCCCACACCTGTAATTGACGGTCGAACGTTTCAAACTGTTTGGGAGGGACGTGTTGGCGATATCCTCAAAAAAGCGTGGCGTGACTGACAGTATCGAAGGCCTTCGATAGGTCTAGCGCCAAGATGACGGTCCTGTCACTGGGCTTGTTACGGTTAAGACCGCGGCTCACATGTGTGGATATGGCGTGTAAAGCAGTAGTTGTGCTATGCTGCTTTCGGAATCCGTGCTGATGATCAGTAATTGGAAAATGCCCAATCAGGCTCGGGAGGATTAACGATTAACTCATACGTCTTTGCTACTGGAGAGAGAAGGGAGATCGGTGTGTACCAATTTTCACTCCACTCTTCCCATTTTCCAGGCTTAGGGTATTACCAGAGTGGTCAAGGACAGTCAGGACCCTAGTCAGATACTCAACTCCCGATATGTCCAACTGCTTCAACATCAGCACCGAAATTCCGTCGGGGCCAAGCGCTTTGGATAACTTAGCGCTATAGATGACATCTGCAACTTCTCCAACAGTAAATTGTGGTGGTACTTTTTCAGCTCGGTGAGCATGGAAACGACGCATTACTCTCCTGGTCGCTCGGTCACTCACGGGTGTTCTATAAATTGCCACACCTCTTCGGGTCAGACACAGTGGTGGCACCAAATGTGACTGCCGTCCAATCATCTTTCCTGCCTGGATTCGAGAGTGACTTAACCGTTACCCACAATTTACCAATACCGGAACTTAAGTTGCACTGTTTCAATTGATCCAGCAATTTATTCCGCTTATATTCGTCGACTTTCCTAGTGATTTCTAGATTCAGTTCCCTGATTCTAGGATGAGCAGGGTAAAAACGATGAATTTCATCATGCTCGTCTGCGAGTTCAGCTGCATCTGCTGGTAAATTAGGTCGTATTTCGGGTATTCGACCATAAGGGATAAAGCAAGCGGCTGCTGCGTTGATGATGCCTCGGAATATCTTCTCAGCTACCCGAACATCTGAGGGGATGGGTAGTTCACTAAAGCTGCGGTTGATGAATTCTCTGAACCCGTTCCAGTCCGCATTACTTTGATTCAGGATAGAACGGTGTCCAGAGATGATGAATTTGGCTGTTCTGTCTATGGGGAGGTGGTCTGATTCCAATGAAATGACGGGCTGTCAGGTGACGTCATTTATCAGACCAGGCGACACGATGGTGATATCTGGCGAGCTACTGCAATCACCCATAATCCGTGTGAGGGCGTCTTCATTCACTGTGCAGAACGTAGAGCCATCTATTTGCTCATCTAAAGCTATGTCTCTTTGGTCATAAGCAAGGATAGAATGCCAAAGTTCGTGATGGGCATTAAAGTCTCCTAAGACCACGCGGTTATTGGCTTGCAGTAACGGACTGATGCCCGGCAAATAACGCGAAGAACTGCTACTAATCGGCGGTATATATACGAGTCAACTCAGGAGAGATAGGTTTGTATTGCACAGAATGGTGTAATAGGAAAGCCTGTCCCCACCTTCACTTCTAGTGCAATCCTTACGTAGCAAGGAGAGATAGGTCTGTATTGCACAGAATGGTGTAATAGGAAAGCCTGTCCCCACCTCCACTTCTAGTGCAATCCTTATGTAGCAAATTGTAAACCTGATAACAGTGCAAGCTGCATGCGTAGTTCAGTTTTGTTTCCTGGATCGCAGCGACCTTGATGTTCTTCCGATTCCTAAATTCTACAATCTTGTTGATTTTGCCGCGGAGACCATTGCAATTAAATTGCAAGAAGGATGCATGTTCGGGGGTTGGTACATCAATATGTGGTGTTAGGTTAGGTTGAAGAGAGGAGACGTTTAAACGTCCATGGACATACACATAAGCCAGTGGTTCGGCTTGTTGTGCGCTCCTTATTTATGATCTTTTAATACCTCACGAGTTACAGAAAATCGGAACTACACACGAATTTTCTCAGTATCTTCCAGTCATATTCTCTGAGATGAGTCAAGTCTGGTAATATGTCGGACCCGAAATGTTGGGATCTTGCATGTGTGAAAGCCGGGCAGTGACACAGAAAATGTTCCATCGTTTCTATGTTTTCCCTGCATTCGTCGTTTCCTGCTAGTCCTATGCGATGAAGATGTGCTTGTAAGCTTGAGACTTCCGTAAGAACACTCATCATCTTACTAATATCGATCTTGTTTAGTTTCAGAAGACTTTTTGTTTTCTTTTCATTAGGGTCACCCCACAGTATCTTTGCAGTTGCTCCTACTGTTGCGCTATTTCACACAGTTTTGTAAGCCATCACTGCCCAGTGCTTCAACTCATTTTTCGTGGCTTCGAAAGCTTCCAATTTTCCAAGTTTATTACTCGATGTTCTCTGTCCTTTGAAGCCAAGCTGTTTGCCCGTTCATTACAATCATTCCGTTGTGTCCTGGTACCCAGCAAATACGCAAGTAATCATTTATCGTTCTTTTACAGTCAAACACTGTTCTGGATTTTACCCTTTCCGATGTAATTGCTTTAATCGCCATTTGGTTATCTGTGAAGATGTTGGCATATTTATGCTTTGTGGTGTTATTGAGCCAGTTCACACACTCCTTGATTGCTCGAACTTCTGCTGGAAATACCGTGTTATGGTCAGGGGTGCGGAAGTGAAGTTCGACTTCTGGTTCACCAATAAAAAGTCCCAGACCCGTCCTTCCTCCTCGCTTGGATCCAGCGAGTTCCATTTTCACAAACGTATCACAGGTAGCTGTAAGCCGCACTTCAGGAATGCGGTTGGAGATTTCTGGCGTTTGAATGTGACCAACTAGAGATTTTAAAATCTTCTGATGGTACGACTTGTGGTCTCGATTTATCCATTCAGCCATCACTTGTAGACGTCCTGCTGTGAGGGCTGCATCATACTTTATACGGATGTCTATTGGTTGGATATGCAGTATAGTCTCCAACGCTTTTGTTGGTGCAGTTCTAAATGCCCCGCTTATGTCTAGACAGCACATACGTTGCAAAGGTATTACGTCGCACTTCTTGTCCATTGATGTGATGATTGGTCTAATCACGCTCATGTAAAGCCAGTGAGTCATATTTGGACGTAGTCCCCATTTTGAACCTAGATCTCTTCTGCACAACGACCAACATCTTCTTCAAGATGATCTTTCCAGTACAGTTTCTGATCCAAGATTACTCCCAAGTATTTTACCTTTTTAGTTATAGCAATTGTCTTATTCAGGAATCGAGGGCGGGAAAAACGTGGTATCTTCGTTTTCCTTGTAAATGGACATATTTCTGTTTTGTCTGGGTTAACATTTAATCCCCTTGGTTGTGCCCAGTTATATGCTATGTTAAGTGCCTCCTCAGCTCTTCTGCATAATAGATTTGGATGAAAGCCTCTTAGAAGTATTACAACGTCATCTGCATAACAGACTGGTTTAAGTCCTTCATTGGTGAGGGCTTTTAGGAGATTGTGTATCGTCGTAACCCATAGAGGAGGCGATAAAATGCCGCCCTTAGGTATACCACGATTTACCTTGTCTCTGATTTTTACGTCATATGACCCACAAATAATCCACCTATTCCTTAGCATATTGTTGATCCAGTTTATCAACGCCCGGTCAACCTGAAACTCGTCTAAGGACTGGATAAGTGTATCGGTCTGTACATTGTTAAATGCGCCCTCAATGTCTATTCAAACAGCAAGTGTATATATTTCTTTACTGAAGGACTCTTCTATGTGGTGCACTACCTCATGCAGACCTGTTTCCACTGATCTTCCTTTGACATAGGCGTGTTGTTTGAATTTTAGCCTGTCATCCGCTATTTTACTTTTGACCATTTTATCAATTATTCGCTCCATTGTTATTAACAGGAAAGAAGTTAGGCTAATAGGTCGATAATCCTTTGGGGTCGTATAACTCGCCTTGCCAGGCTTTGGTATGAAGACAACCCTTGATTACTGCCAGTTTTTTGGGGTATAAGAATGGGTTAGGCATGCAGTGAACACTCCAGCCAGATGAGCTGATACTCGTACCAGATCCACCTCATTCTGCAGAAGTGCTGGAAATATTCCATCCGGTCTCGCAGCCTTAAAGGGAGAGAAACTTTTTATCGCTTCTTTAACCATACCATCTGTTCTATCCGTAATAGGTACTTTATGCAATACATTTTCATTCTCTAACTGTTCATTTGTTGGTCCAGCATTACCAGTCGGAAAATGAGTTTTCATCAAAAGTCTCCTCTATAGTTTCCATCCTTTTACCTGTGTCATCCACCAGCATTTCGGTTTGGAAATGAGTTTTTGAGAGGAACTTTTTCATTTTAGACATGCTGTTAACGTTGTCTACCTGTTCACAGAAAAGCCTCCAGTTACGTTTCGTCGATCTAATGATTATATTGTATTCTTTGAGTCTTCTTTGGTAGTCGTCCCAATATACTGATTGTTTTTTACGTCGAGCTCTGTTGTAAAGTCTGCGGACATCTTTGCCAATCGAGCGAATTTGTCCTTTCATCCAGTGTTTCTCATAGCCAGATTTCCTTTCTCGAAGTGGGCAACTATATTCGAATGATTTTACAAGAGCCTCGGTAATCTTCTTCACATTGATATCAATGTATTCTGCACATAGATAATCGCGTGTAGTCTGCCCCAATCGATTTCTAATATAGATTTCCGAAATTAGTCAAGCCGGTCTAAGCCTTATTACGGAAACTTATTGGGTTTGGCAGTGGCCGTGCAATTTTTAACCTTATATAGCTATGGTCTGAATAGGAGTGTTCATCCGAAACCCTCCACTCATGGATCTCATCAATAAGATTTTCTGAACATATCGTTATATCTAATACTTCTTCCCTAATTTTGTTAACAAAGGTTGCAGTGTTTCCTATGTTAAGAGTTATGAGGTCATTTGTATTCAAAAATTCTATAAGGGCGTGTCCCCTTTTATTGGTGTTAGTACTACCCTAAGCGATATGATGGGAGTTGGCGTCACACCCAGCTAATAACTCATTACTTGTGTGTTTGGATTCCCTCACCAGACATTGTAATTCCGACGTAGGTGGCAATGTCGGCGCATCGAATGGCAGATACATTGACGCCAGGTACATATTTCCCTTACCTTGCCTCAGCACCGTTGCGTCCGATGTTGACAACTCTAGAGAGAAAATAAAATATATGTTTTTATGGCACAAAACACAAGTCCTTGGAGGAGTACCTGTGTTAGCGTAGAAAAGGTTATAGTTCACATGGTTTAATGCAGTTACCTTGTTGCTAGTTGTCCATGGTCCATGGATGATGTCCATCAGAGCGTTGGATGCTGTCTCGCTCCGGTGGAGGTTTATCTGGATGACCTCAATCATTGTCTTTCCATTAAAAGTTTCTTCTGGGAGTATATCCCATCTGGTGGCACTCCCTCATTATTTGGTAGTGGGTCATTCTCCTCCTTTCGTTTACTACCTATTACACCATCTTCCAGTCGACAATTTTGGGAGGCGTTGTTATTTTTTGTCGCTCCCTCATTGTTTTGAATCGTTTTGTGGCTCTTTTTTGCTGGGAACTTTCCTGCAAAAGTGGCGGTACTATTGGTGAACTGGTGGTGTTATTGACTACTTCCACATCAGTTTTTGGCAGTGTCTCACTTGTCTCCATCCGTTCACTACCAGTGTTTGCCTCTTCAGACAGTATATTTGGACACGATACATCTGTCCTGCCAATCGGGACCTTTCCAATTTTGAAAAAGACTGTCCAGATCAAGAAGTACGCCATGCCCTTCGCCGTGACGAGATTGTTCTTAGATTTGCCCAACACGAGGTTAGTACCCTCGGTATCATCCTTCCTATAGAAGACTTCCCACTTTCTCACGGAAAGTTTTGAATTCTGTTTGCCAATGATGTCGAGTATGTACTCTGATGAGAACTTACTGGGACATTCCTTAAAATATAGGGTCTTTTTTATGAGTTTAGGAATGTCGCTTTTCCTTACCAATTTTACCTTTGCGCCGTCACAAGGTGAGGGGAAGCTATCACAAGGACACCAGCGCAGCGTTGTGATGCCAGCCTTAGCATCAAAACACCCCTCTCAAACTTGCAACTCACTACTTCGATTTGTGGTTCATCCTTAGATTCGAGTACGTATTACATCGTATATTTATTCGAATTTACTCTTTTGGTCTTCGGTTTTTAAAGGCTGGGGTTGCTTAAAGCCCCAGCTGGGTTCTGCTTCATCTGTCTTATCATTTGTTTTGCCTGTGGCTGGATGTGCTCTTGTTTCATTTTCGACTACGGGATCCAAGGCACCAAAACTCGTAGAAGTTGCTTGCTCACGATTGTTCGATAACGACGACACATGACGACACGTGAATCAACGCTTGTCGCCGACACTGGGTTTTCCCTCCCCTGCGCCGTAATCTCCTTCGTCTTTTTTGGTTTAATCATAAATTGGTTGGGGGAGACACCCCCATAGCCAGTATTAGCCCGTAATAGTTACGTCGATATAGGCCTTCCAGACTGAGCTCAGAAATTTCTGTCCAGAGACCGATGTATCCAGTTCAACCTACGCTTTAGAAACAACAAACCACGTGGTTGCGTAGTAGGTAGGTGAATAGGTATTGCGTAATAGGTTAAAAACTATCCGCTCTGAGATAACACGTCCGTTCGCTACGACAGGCGGCGACTGATGATAGATAAGATAACTCCTAAGAATTTGACCTTGTTGGATACTGAAATTGGTTTATAGGAAAAGTGGGTCAACGTATTGACCAATCTTCGTTTTCACTGTAAAGAGACATATCTCTGTTTTGTCTGTCTTAAGAACCGGTTCGACCCTTCTACAAATATGATTTGATTCCTTCCCCTCAGAAGTATTATATCGTCGTCTGCATAGCAGATCATCAGGAGACTGTTTATAGTAGTAACCCAAATGAGTGGTGATAATATACCACCCACACCTTCAATGGCAATGCATACCGCAAGTGTATACATCTTGCCATTGAAGAATTATTGTGTACTACCGTGTAGGGCGTTTTCCACTGATCGTCCTTTAACATATGCGTGTTTTGAAAATCTTTTTTAAACAAAATATATTTGGAGAATTTCCTAAACAATAATTTTATTTATATATGAACACATATTTTATTTGGGAAAACTATTTTGCAAATATATTTTGTTGTAATATATTAATATATGCGTTCCAAAATTGTTTGTTGATTTTCAAATAAAATTTACTTGCTCAGAAATATATAATATTTAAAAATTTGTGTTCCAGGTATATTTTCTTTCGATTCAAACATAACAAAAAAGGCGATGCATTAATAAAACATATCTTAGGTGACACAATTTTTCCAACATATGCAAAAACCATTAAGTAATTTTCATCGTAAGCGCCATAAATTGCTTAAATTCATAAATTGTTGTGTTTTACCATTAGGTAAGAACACGCTGAAAAAACATATTTCGCTTGAAACATACATACGTTTAGGGCACACTCCAAAATTTATAATATTTGACAAACACAAATTTTATATGTTTGGGAGGATGTTTTTCTAAACAGGAGTTTGTTGTCATCAAATTATACTTAAATACTTAAATAAACTGAGATACTCTCTCGGCTAAAGACCAACCTGCTTCTATACAGTGATAGAAAGCAAGTATTTTACATGGCAATATATATTGCGAGTATTTCATTGCGTGCCCACAGACTATATCATGATTTCTGGGGCGTGACCCCCGTCATCAGTACTCTACATGGCCGGCTTTTCAAAAAAGCCTTTGATTGATGATTCGATAACCAAACTCTCAAAGCCTATCACGGGGCGACTCACACGAGCAAATGAGAATTGCACCCAAAGACTCACTTTTCGGCTATCGATCAAACAATCAAACACAATGAAATACTAGCACTTTGCCATGTCCACAAGAAATTCAATTAGAATTTACTTGTGGAAATCACTCACACATTAAGAGTAAAGCTTTATAGTAAAAAGCTTTTTTCTTATTGCTTTAAGTGTTTTGTTGTAATATTTATTTTACAACAAGTCAGCTGTGCCGTGCTTTTGTCCATGTCGGTTGCCCGTTATTATTTCGGTCTGTAATCGTTATGATTTAAACTGAGATACTCTCTCGGCTAAAGACCAACCTGCTTCTATACAGTGATAGAAAGCAAGTATTTTACATGCAAAATATATTGCAAGTATTTCATTGCGTGCCCACAGACTATATCATGATTTCTGGGGCGTGACCCCCGTCATCAGTAGTCTACATGGCCGGCTTTTCAAAAAAGCCTTTGATTGATGATTCGATAACCAAACTCTCAAAGCCTATCACGGGGAGACTCACACGAGCAAATGAGAATTGCACCCAAAGACTCACTTTTCGGCTATCGATCAAACAATCAAACACAATGAAATACTAGCACTTTGCCATGTCCACAAGAAATTCAATTAGAATTTACTTGTAGAAATCACTTCCAAATATATTTTCTTTCAATTAAAACATATCAAAAATTGCGATTTTTCTCTGTGTAAGACAAACTATCCAATTTGTGTATCAAAACATTTCAGTTACTGACGAGAACCAGGTTAATTGTTCATTCGAATTGCTGATGCTCTCCGAAAATTATGAAACTTGGCGGAAATGTTAAAAATGTTGCTCTATTATCGGATATAAAATTTTGTTGACAAATATTCAAAACTGTGGGAGAATGCAAATTAAAACATTAGAAATTGAGCAAAAAATATCGGGTAGTGCTAGCATTCGAACGCTCATAACTTTTGTTCTATGAAAGATATTTAAATATTTTGTTTTGACCTAGATTACTAAAGACTTCTGCTTTAGTAATATCGAGGTGGATGCTGTTTGAAAGTGGTATGACATCATTTTATTTTTAAAACACTAATTAAAATCTAGATTTTTTCAAAAAGTAATATTAAATTGAAAAAATGTGGACCAGATGATAACCCATATAAAAAAAAATAACTTTAGTTTTAAGGTATCAATAAAAGTATAGAGTAAGTTCACATTTTTCTCATACATTTTATTCAAACTTTTTGTAAACTGTTTTTTTTTAATTTTAAATTTATATTGTTTTTGATTTCATGTGGACCAGATGATAACCCATATTAAAAAAAAATAACTTTAGTTTTGAGGTATCAATAAAGGTCCACACAGATAGAATTCTTTCCTTCGATTCTTTGCTTCATTCATATATGTCAAAAAGTTAAATGTGTGTTCTCATATGAAAGTACACAGATAAGAAACATGCTTTGAAGAAAAAAACCGATGCAAAGCAAAAATTTGTTCAACTTTTAACTTTTTGATTTTTTTCGTATTTTGACAATGTTTTTGTTTACATTTCAAAATTATTTTTCTCAAAAAACATTGTCTTTGAAAAATAATTGAAATAACAAATTTGAACGAAAATATTCGGGTATGTTCTGGCACTCACTTAGAGCATCTCACGTGAAATGTCTTAAGAAAGAGGTGTTCTAAAAGTTGCTTTCACGCCTGAAAACCGTATGGAATGGAAGTCAAATCACATGTTAGGCATTATTTAAGCAGAAGTTAGGCAGCCAATACTTTCTGCAGTTGCCAGGCACCTCGCTATTCGCCCTGTGAAGTAAAGGTGAGAAGTGAGATGAATGTGAAGTGAGTACCAGAACAGGGGTGATTGAAATTATCCAAAAATATAAATAAAAAGTATTTGAATGTGTTTTGATATCGCGGTCAAGGAATCACGCACCAAGCTTCCTATCTGTGTTTCCAAAAAAAATTATGCTTTTCATGCGAGAAATTAAAGCAAAGAATTGACTTAACGAATTTTATCTGTCTGGGCCTTAAAAGTATAGAATAAGTTCACATGTTTCTCATACATTTTATTCAAACTTTTTGTAAACTGTTTTTTTTTTCGTTTTAAATTTATATTGTTTTTGATTTCAGTTGATTTGAAAATTTTGTTCGCCGTAAATAGAAGTTAGTTGTGAAGCTATCTTATTCTTTTATTGATATCTCAAACAACCGGCGATCACAAAATGATTTTTTTTTACATACATATAGGGCACAATATTGTTTGTCATCAGGTGCAAATTTTTTATATATAAAAATATTAGGTTTTGAAAAAATTTATATTTTAATTAGTGACATTTTTTGCGATTTTTTCTCAGCGTGCATAAACCAGACCTACGGTAGAGGAGATATAAAGAACTGTAAAGAGCAATAATTACTAACATATTTTTATATGGATTATTTGAAATATTCTAATTTTGTTGTAATTTTTAAAATAAAATTTAATTTTTAGAAAATTTTATTTTTTACGAAAATTGTGTAGCTTCCGTAGTGTTTAATCACAAATATTTATATATTAAAAAAATGGGTTGTTAATTCGGCGTTTGATATATTTATGATTATGACTTGGCCTCATTATTTTCAATAAGAAAAAATTTTGGTTACATAAAGGGTTTATGTAATCGATGTTCCCAATTTTTACTAGGGACGATTATAAAGTGCAAATTCTTAAATTTCAGCCAGATCAATTGAAAAATGTGTTCTGCAGAGCGTCAGGAAGTGAAATCGATTGGGACGTTTATATAGGGGCTATATCAAAACATGCACCGATGTGCACCATTTTTATTAGATTAGATTTGGGCGATTATGTCCAAAATAAAATGTAAATTCATAAATTTCAGCCGGGTCAATTTTAAAATGTGTTCGCCAGAGCGTTAAGAAGTGAAATCGGTGGGGACTTTTATATGTGGGCAATATCAAAACATGGACCGATGTGCCCCATTTTCAATAGGGATCGTCCCTAGTCTAATATATGATCCTGTATCAATTTTAAAAGATCGCTTCATATTTGCGATCTGTAGTGTCCCGTATATTAGTGTACGGTATTCTGTTTGCGTACACATACATAATCACTGAAAATAGAAATAGCGTGTACTGTTTTTTCCGAACACGGATTTGAAGTCAATCGGTTACTCCTGTCGAAAGTTATCGTGCGCGCCAGCCATACAGACAGGCTGACGGACACTGCTCAAATGGCATAAAATTGCCCAATACGGATTTCCGTCAAATATTCTTGGGGTCTCTTACGTCACTCCTTCGATGTGTTATACTTTTGACCCGCAGCAACTGATCCGTCTAGACGTCTAAACGACTGGACCGATCTTCTTGAAATTTTCACAGAATGTACAAATGTGGGGCGTGGTGAAAATAGGGTACTTCAATTTTCGATATATCAAGTGGGCGTGGCCCCGCCCACATAAGACAAATTTTAAAATTGAGATATAATTTGTACATATGTATCTGATAGCAGTCTACGCATTTGGTCCAGAAATGGGCGGGGTCGGACTAATGGGCGTGGCCCCGCCCCTTTAAGCCAAATTTTGAAATCTAGATATCTGGCACAATTTGTAAGCAAGAGAGCTATAATTTTGTGTATATATGTATATCTGCTGGCTACCTACGTGATTGGTCTAAAAATGGGCGGGATCGGACCAATGGGCGTGGCCCCGCCCATATAAGCCAAATTTTGAATTTGAGATATCTTGCACAATTTGTTAGCGAGAGAACTAGAGTTTTTCTATACATATATCTGGAGGCAGTCTACGTGATTGGTCCAAAAACGGGCGGGGTAGGACTAATGGGCGTGGCCCCGCCCCTTTAAGCCAAATTTTGAAATCGAGATATCTTGCACAATTTGTTAGCGAGAGAGCTGTAATTTTGTGTATATATATCTGTTGGCGACCTATGTGATTGGTCCAACAATAGGCGGGGTCGGACTAATGGGCGTGGCCCCGCTCATATAAGCCAAATTTTGAAATTGATATATCTTGCACAATTTGTTAGCTAGAGTGCTGTAATGTTGTACGTATGTATCTGGTGGCAGTCTACGTGATTGGTCCAAAAAGGGGCGGGATCGGACCAATGGGCGCGGCACCGCCCATATAAGCCTAATTTTGAAATTGAGGTATCTTGCACAATTTGTTAGCGAGAGAGCTGTAATTTTGTGTATATGTATCTGGTGGCAGTCTTCGTGATTGGTCCACAAATGGGCGGGATTGGACCAACGGCGTGGCCCCGCCCTTATACAACAAATTTTTAAATTGACTTATATTGCACAATTTGTTAGCGAGAGTACTGTAATGTTGTGCATATGTAATGGGTCCGCCAAATAACTTTTTTTTGAAAACATCGCGCAAAACATCGAGTGTAGCTTCGGCTGTGTGGCACGTAGCGCCGTCCTGTTGAAACCAAATGTTGTCAATATCCTCCTCTTCAATTTCTGCGAACAAAAATTTGTTCAACATGGCCCGATAACGATCGCCACTGACTGTAACGGCCACTTGCTCATTTTCGAAGAAAAATGGCCCAATTATGCCTCTGGACCAAAATCCGCACCAAACAGTGACTCCTTTTGGGTGCATCGGCTTTTCAATGTATGCGTGCGGGTTTTCTGTGCTCCAAATGCGACAATTTTGCTTGTTTACATACCATAGGTCAAAATGAGCTTCATCTGAAAAGATGATTTTTTTGGCAAAATCGGCATCTTCTGTAAGTCGATCGCTACCAACGTTGTTCAAGCGTATACACATCCATATTCGTTCAGCGGAAGGATACAACTAATTATCTGTCAAATCAGACATGAGCTAAGTGTTACCATTCACGAAATAAGCACTAGTTGGAAAATGTATTAGGTGGTAGTCTACTTAATTGGTCCAAAAATGGGCGTCATCGGCCAATGGGCGTGGCCCCGCCCATATAAGCCAAATTTTGAAATTGAGATATCTTACAATATTTTTTGGCGAGAGTGCCAGAGGCGTTTAAAAATTTTTTCTACAAATATATTTTCTTTCGATTCAAACATATCAAAAAAGGCGATTTTGCCCCGTGTACTATTTGTGGTCGCAATGTTTTCCTTACAAAATTTGCTATATACAAAAATATATTAATCGTTCGGTTATCTTACAAAATAATAGGTAAAAACATAGCCTAAACCAGAAAATTACGAAAAAAATGTGTTTGTTGGACAAATAAACATATATTCCTACAAGCTTTAAATAAACAAATTAGTTTAGAGATTGAAAGTCGGTTAGTAAGTAACAAAGTTATAGGTGTTCAAGTCAAAAAAGATAAGAAAATCGGTTTGTTACCCGTAAATCCGGATTTTGGGGGTGTCCGGGGAATACCAAAAAAAGATTCTTGTTTTGGAAAAATAGTATCGCGTCATTTGCTTCTCAACTTGAGTTTATTTTGTCGTACTGTGTTATGCTTGTGTACATCCATGGTACCATATTAGGTCTGAGACCCCATCGGCTGCCAAACATCTTGCAACAGGAGTAATATGCAACAGTTGATTTCTGAATCCGGTGTTCCATATTACGTTTCCATGATAGTTTTGAATCCAGGATTACGCTTATGTATTGGGTTTTCCAATAAGAGTGATACGATTTCTTTGAAAAAAACACGCTTATTATTAAGGAAATTCAAAAGTTTTTTATTTAATGTGAAGTACAGTCGATACAATTAAGTTCTAAATAAAACGTCATTCAAATGGCCTCCACGACTTCTTCTGCAGGAACGAATTCGATGAACCCAATTTACGAGCACTTTTTCAACTAAATCAAGTCGTATGTCATGATTGGCACGTTCAATATTGACTTGTAAAGCTTGAAGAGAGTCTGGTTTATTTCGAAAGACCAATGACTTCAAATAACCCCACAAGAAATAGTCTAAAGGTGTTAAATTACAACTTCTTGGAGGCCATTTAATATCACAATTTCTTGAAATAATCGAATCTCCAAACTTTTCTCGCAACACTTCAATTGTTTCATTTGCTGTGTGGCACGTAGCCCCGTCTTGGTGGAACCAAATGTTGTCAAGATCAACTTCTTCCAATTTCGGCCATAAAAAGTTGGTTATCATCATTCTATACTGCTCTCCATTGACAGTAACGGTGTTACCAGCTTCATTTCGAAAGAAGTACGGACCGATGATTCCACCCGACCAAAAACCACACCAAACTGTCAATTTAGGTGAATGTAATGGTTTTTTATGAATAATTTGTGGATTTTCTTCGCACCAGAATCGACAGTTTTGTTTATTTACCGCACCACTCAGATGAAAGTGAGCCTGATCGGAGAAAAAGATTTTCTTAAACAAATCGTTATCGTTTTCAAGTTGTTCAAAGGCAAAATCAGCAAATTCACGACGTTTTCGGTTGTCTTTTGGCTTCAGTTCTTGAGTGAGAACCCAAAAGTGCAAACCCAAATCCTTTCTCAAAATCCGCCAGGTTGTGGTTTGAGACAGCCCCAATTTCTGAGAACGTCTTGGAATCGACAGATTGTGGTCTTCAGCAACACTTGCCTGAACGGCAGCAATATTTGCATTACTTCGAGCGGTTCTTTGTCTTATTGGCACTTCAACATTATGTAAAGGAAATGTATGATCAAAATTTTCAACAATTCGACAAATAGCGAGCACACTTGGACGATTATTACGACCATAAAATGGCAAAAGCGCACGAAAAGTTGCAATTGTAGAACGATTATTTTGATAATAAAACTGAATAATTTGTAAACGTTGTTCATGCGTATATATCTCCATGATGAAATTGTAGACACTACTGAATACAATGAAAAGCTAATGACAGATCATGACATATTACAAATGGCCGAAACGTCACTTCAAAATCATATCATCCCTATAGGAAAACACATTACTTGGAATGATCCGATGTTGGTATTTCTTGACCGCGTAACCGTGGCTTAAAGGATCCATATTTGGTTCTTATGGTAAACACCACCATCTCAGTTTTTCCCGGATTCACTCCCAGACCACTACTTGTGGCCCAGTTATCAAGTGACTCCAGGGCTCCGTTCATGATGTCACTCAACACGAATGGAAATTAACCAGAGACGAGTATCATCATATCGTCCGCATATGCTATCACCTAAATCCCGATGTGGTCGAATTTGAATAGTATTTCATTGATGACAAGAAACCATAGCAAAGGCGAGACTACCCCACCCTATGGGCTGCCCAGATCGATGCGCTTTGACAAATTGCTGTTACCCATTGTAGCGTTTATGATTCTATACTGCAGCATGGTGCCTATACAGTTCTTGAGAAATGGTTCCACGCCAATGTTACCTAGTTCGTGCTCTATTGCCGAGGTATGTACGTTATTAAAGGCGCCTTCTATATCTAAGAAGGGAGCTAAGGTGTATTGTTTATGTTCAATGGATCTCCCGATTGTCCTGACAACTTCATGTAAGGCTGTGTTTGTCGAGCGTCCCTTTAGATAGGCCTGTTGGCTAGTGGATATGTTGTTTGAACTATTCATCTTTTCTCGAATATAGCAGTGTTCAGAAAAAACAGTACGTTATAGGAACGGTTCCTTCAGAGAACACTAACGTTATTTATTTTTTTAGTGTTACTGTTCGCGAACTGTACCACTATGATAACGTACCGTTATTAGAACACGACGAACGGTATCACTACGATAACGTACGGTTCATAGAACAGTATCACTACGTCGTAGTGATACCGTTCTTTGGAACAGAACACTAACAATATCACTACGTTTAGCGTTCCGTTCTTTCTTATATTCGACACCACATCGGTCCATACATTGATATAGCCCCCATACGAAGATTCCTTTCTATAAGACATATTTACGCACTATAGAGCGCATTTTTTAACCGACCATGCTGAAATGTAAATATTTTTACTGTGTATTACATTCACTCATGCCTAGTGAAAATTAGGCATATCGGTCCATACTTTAATATAGCCCCCATACGAAGGTCCCTTTCGATAAGACATATTCACGCTGTAGAGAGCGCATTTTTTAACCGATCATGCCGAAATTTGAATTTCCTGGAGATCATTCTATTGCATTCAATCATGCCTAGACAAAAAATCGTCAACACAAAAATATACCGGTTTCATACACACATATTTAAATTTCGGCATGATCGGATAAAAAATTCGTCCTCTATAACGTAAATATGTCTTGTCGAAAGGGAGCTTTGTATTGGGGCTGTATCAAAAAATGGACCCATATACATAATTTTCACTAGGCATGATTGAATGCAATAGAATAAACATATATTAAAATTTCGGAATGATCGGATAAAAAATGTGGTCTCTAGAGCGTCTTATCGAAAGGGACCTTCGTATGGGGGCTATATCAAAGTATGGACCGATATGCCCCATTTTAAATAGGGATCGTCCCTGGGTTATGAAATAATTCTGTACCAATTTTTATTAAGATTGCTTCATATTTGCGACCTGTGGTGTCGAATATAAGAAAGAACGGACGCTAAACGTAGTGATACTGTTCGTCGTGTTCTAAGAACGGTACGTTATCGTAGTGGTACCGTTCGCGAACAGTATCACTAAAAAATGTTTAGTGTATTCTGTACTCTTGTAAGGGTTGCGATACTGTTCCGTTCGCGACGAAGGAACTGTACAGAACGCTAAGGAACCTTTCCTTAGTTTTTTTCCGAACTCTGGAATATACACATTGATAAGTCTTTCGAGCGTTTTTAACAGAAATTATGATAGACTAATTGGTCCGAAATCCTTTGATTTTTCGTGACTATGTTTTCCTGCCTTGGGTATGAAGAAAACCTTTACCTGTCTCCAACTCAGTTCTATGTAGTTGAGGGATAGGCACAGTCTTAAAATGTGCACTAGCCATGAGTTAATTATGCTCTCCGCACTTGAAGCATTTTTGGTATAATGCCATCTGGCCCTGGAGATTTGTAAGGTGAGAAGCTGTTTATAGCCTCCTCGTAAGTGACTTTAGTAGGACTAATTATCTTATCAACTTTAACACTATTTTCTTTTTGAGTTATTGGGTTTTGCTCTTCATTAGCTGTGTCCGTACAGCTTGGGAAGTGCGTTTCCAGAAGAATGTCAAGCGATTCGGCTGAGTTAATTGACCATATTTTGCTTTATTCGAGTGACCTATTTTGCTCGGTCTGGCTGTTTTTTTGACTGCTAGGATGCGCTTTGGTAACATACATTGAAAGCTTTCCGTGATTCTCTTCCTAGTTGTAATAGCCCAGACCTCCACCATGGCGGGTAGTTTTTCTTTGAGCGTGTCTGTGGGCACGATACTTTGAAGACTATGTCCATAGATTTTTCCAAGGTGGTGGTGCATAACAGCCCAAAATGATGATGTAGTGTGGAACACCACATTAGTTTGCCATGTAGCACGAGTCTACGAGGAATTGCTTACCACTTTCTAATTCAACTCTTGCTACAGTGAAGACTTTTACGTTGTTTTTTACGATTAGGCACGATCTTTGCTTACCGTTGTCCTTGACGTATAATGTCTTATATCCGCTGCTCTGGAAACCCTTTACCTCGTTGTCATAAACGAAAAGTTCCTGGATGATGCCTAGGTCTAGATCCTCCTCTACTAGAAGAATTGTCTGAAGCCACCCGTGAGTGCTTCAAATAAATCTACACGACTTTCAGCATCATTTGTTTTGGGTGAGGATGTGGAAGGTCCCTCGAGCTGCATGTTGTCGAACAGATTATTTGTGTCGTCGATGTCCTCTACCTCGTATTCTCCATCTGAACCGGGTGGGCGTAGTATTTTGATTTTGCCTTCCCTCATGCCAAAATAGAGCTTATTTCCCAATTTCTCCAGAGCTTCTACTCCGGATTCCGAAGTTGCAAGAAGCAAGCTCATGCTGTTGTTGTTTGGCGGCTCTGTGGCGGTTACGGACCAATCCATTGGAATACTCTTGTTTATTTCTGCGAGACCCTCCAAGAGTTTAGGGCATCGCACTGCTGTTTGGGTAGCCAAACTCTAGCTTGAGGTCTCATCGGGATATCCTGGGCCGGAATCATCCTTAGGCCGATGTCTTCCCATGCACTACTGACCTCGGCGACGCACTTTTCCAGGAATACCTTTGAGAACTCGTCCATACATTTGACTATAATAATGGAGTGCAGGCGAGCACATGTTCCATAACAAGTGTGGACAACTTATATTCAACTTTACCCCATTGCGAGGTTGTTACCGGGCATAGACCTCCCTTTTTGTCGTTAACAAGGGCAACACGCAGATTGTCCTTCACGACCTCGTTGAAGGGCCGTTTCGTGGTTGATGAGACTGGCACTGCGGTATCTTTGACCTTCTTGCGCTTAGCTGGCTTAGAATCCTCCGTCTGGACCGTTCTCGCTTTCAGGTTGAAGGTTGACTACCCTGTTGGGATCTTTTCTTTTTCTCGTACTCCTCAACAATTTGCGTGTATGTTTTCTTGTCCGCCTCATCCCGTTCGTGCACTGTGCCATTTGCTACATTCTTGTCGAGGATGAACAAAAATAACATGACAGCATGACACGACTCACACGTGATCTATCAAAAAAAGGCTATTGAAAAAAGTATCTCTACTTGGATCATCCGTTAACCAACATACTCATACATACATTCAATCAACATTGCTCGAATGTGGTGCTTCGAACCTTATCGAACATAACTACATATGAGGTTGCATCGAACTTGCTTCGATATCATACCTTCAGTGGATTCTAGGCAAAAGGTGATATTTTAAATTTTAGTGAAAAATATATTAAATATTTTTATCGTGATATTTTTTGAAATAGTGACAGAGGTACACTACACATAAATTATTTTCGGTCTTATACGACACCGTGCACCCTACATTCGGTCAATTCGACTTGTTTGAAATAAAAGTGTGATTTTTGATATTTTTCGATTCGGTTGATTGTCTTTATCGGAGGGTTTTGGCACACATATCATAGATATTTAAAAAATTTTGTAAATTATTGAAATTTTCGTTTTCGGTCATTTCTTTTGTGTATATATGGATACACACGTACTATTTTCGGTAGTTTGTGGAATACATTTGACCGATAAATTTCCTTATTGTCGCAAGAAATTATTTTATCCAAATATAGTGAAATTTCTGTACACTTCGAGAAATATATTGAATATTTTTGGACTTTATCACAACAATCTTGATCAATATTCGTAATCTTGTGAAATTATCTTTGCACTTGTTTCAAGAATTTATTCGTTGTTTGGTAGATAATTTATAATTTTGGAATTTGGATTATTTCTTTGATCTCATTCGGAGTTTTTAGATAAGCCATTGCTGTTTTTCGAATTTAATTTGTTGGAATCTCCCCACTTAGCGATATTTGATTGTTTTTTGTCCCTTTTTCGAAATTTGTTTAGCGTTTATCTTTGGAAGAACACTTCTTAAAAATGTCTCCTACTCCCCTTGATTTTTTTAATAGAAAATTGGCACAGTTTAAAAATACCTCTCGTAGATTGTCCCTCAATTCGACAAATCGTAGCTCGGTTGAGTCATTGGTGCAACAAACTTTCATAATACAGACTTTTTGAAGAATATGAGTACGTCGACACACACTTCTCGTGAAATCTGTACTCAAGTCGATTCTCCGACTGCATTACGTTTTGAAAATTGTGATAGGAACTCGCGCATGGGAAGTGACCAACTAACTAGTGACAGCGTACATAACCTTTCGCTTCCGCCATGTGACAGAAGTTTTTGAGGGCGATTTCTTATCTTGGCCCACATTTAGGGACTTGTTTACGGCCGTATACATAAACAGTTCGCGTCTTAGTAACATCGAGCGCTTGTGTCATTTGGTTGGCAAGACTAGTGGAGAAGCTCGCGATATTGTCTTGAAATTTCCACTACTATATCGTAGTTTCGTTCTCGCGTGGAAATCTTTAAAAGACACGTACGACAATCCTCGGATTCTAGGACATAATCAATTGAAAATTCTGTTTTCCCTTCCGGTCCTTGAAAAAGAAACAAGTTAAGAATTGAAATCAATCCAGCGCGGCATAAATGGATGTCTATCGGCGATGTCCATTTACGAGATTGTGACTGATAATTGGGATCCGATTTTAGTATTTATTTGCCTCCAACGGCTACCTAAACTTACGCAAACGTTATGGGAACAAAGTGTGAAGGATAAATCGTCTCTTTCATCATGGAAAGAGTTGGATGCCTTCTTGATTGAGAGAATTCTCATGCCTATGTGCCTTCATGGTATGAGGGGGCGATAAATCTCAAAAGCGGTCAAATGGGAAGAAAGTCCATCTTCATACTAATGCGGCATCTTCGGGACCTTTTCGTTCTTCTCCATCGGGTTGTATTCTTTTCCCAGCTCACAATCACAAAATTTACGCGTGCCCACGTTTCTCAAGTTCTACGCCTTCGGATCGATTAGGTACAGCCAAACGCCACCGTTTGTGTGTAAATTTCCTGCGTGAAGGCCACGAAGTAAAAAATTGTAGTAGCAAACGTCGTTGCTTGAGGTGCCATCGAAATCATCATACTTTGTTGCATCGCGACCAGCCCACACCGAGTAATTCGGCTCGAGTGGCGAGCCCACCATTGACTCAGCTTCTGAGGGCTCTTTTATATCGGACAGTCTTCAAAATCGGTTGAAGCTTCCGTCAAATCGTACAATCGCTAATATCATTTCTGGAATAAATGGTGCAGTTTCGGCCTCATCAAGTAAAACTTGTACCTTGAACATCGGCCCTTCTTTTGATTCCTCTATTCGACTAGAGACCACTGCCATAGTCATTCCTTCCATTTCGGGAATGGAATTTCAATTACCCAATATTCGTTTGGCTGATTCCAATTTGTTTGATTACCGCCCAGTAGATATTTTGATAGGAGCTGACATATATCCCAAAATTCTTCTAGAAGGTTTTCTTCGAAATTCGTCAGGATCGTTGCTCGCTCAAAATACAGTATTTGGTTGGGTAATAACTGGGACTCTTCCTACCTAAAAAGTTCATGCATTTTCGTCCAAAGCCAATATATCTTGAATTACTTGCCTTTCGTTCGTATTTATCGTCTCACCTCCTTTAAAGTCGCATTGTTTCTTTTTTAATTTACATCGTATATTTGAACTTATTTGAAATCGAAATATTACTAGAACTTGTCAAGATCGGGTTTATACGGGCTCGAATTATATTAAATCTATTGGCAACTTCAATTTCATATCTCGATTTTTCGTCGGAGTCTATATAAAAAGCAACTAACTAAATTATTATCATCTCGCCTACATTTGAATGCTCACCAGGAAACTGAATTTGCGTTCCTTACTAACCTACTTATGTACATATTACATCTATTAATTTAATTACTAGTTATATTTGTAAATTCCACTGAGAATTTGTTATTGGAATGCAAACGGCCTGAGCCAACACAGAAATGAGGTAGAAAATTTTCTCCGAAACCACTGTATAGATATTTTATTAGTCTCTGAGACACATTTCTCAACCAGAAATTGTTTTAGGATACGTGGTTATTCCACATACGATACTAAACACCCTAGCGGGAGAGCCTGTGTTGGTACAGCTCTTATTGTCCAAAATAAAATCAAACATAATCCTATGCCCGAATATAGGACTGAACATATACGAGCAACTTCTATCGCTATCACAGGCACAAATCTGGTGATATCGTCGATATATTGTCCCCCTAGGCACAATATTAACAAAGATCAATTCATGGAGTTCTTCTCCACTCTTGGCACAAAGTTTTTGGTAGCAGGTGACTACTACCAAAAGGTAGACAACTACTTAAAGCAATAACATCTGCTAAACTAGATGTAGCTTCGAGCGGTCACCCAGATCTGAATAAAACGCCAGACGTTATTGATTTCGATATAATAAAAAATATAGGGCGTGAACAATTATCTCTACGTCCATCACTTCATCTACCATCGGATCATTCGCCTACCATTTTGACACTGTTTTACAACAATCATGAAAATGGGTGTGACAATTTGCCCAATAAGTATACCAACTGGCTAAAATATAAAAAATACGTTAGCTCACACCTATCCAATGGTGTATCGTTACGCACAACGGTAAACCTATTCACAGACGTTGTAAACAGCAAAAACAATATAATATAAGAAGACATTCCTTCCCGTAGCGAGTAAGTATCAGTTACGAACGAATAGGAATTTGATTTCAACGAGTAAGGTTTTTCACGTATTTTCCGACCGAATTTCCCGATTTTTTTTAATTATCACGATTACAAAATTAATATCAATCGATATTTGCAAAAAAAGTTCAAGAAAAGACACCAGAAAACTATTTTTTCGCGATTGAAAAATCATTTCTATTCGTTCGTAACTCGAGAAAATGTAAACAAATTTGCGATGGCACATCTTCTATATTCATTGACTTTGGTAAACAGTGCTGTTAAAGTGGCTACTCGAAAAAGCGCATCAAAAGAGATAACTCAAATAAACCAACAGGCATCCAAGCGTTAATCAATGAAAAAAGAAGCGTTAGAAGAGATTGGCAACAATATCTCTCCCCAGCACTGAGAAAAAAACTAAAAAATTGCCAGAATGTGATGAGGAATGTGATCTAAAAATATATTTGCAATCTCTGGATCCAACCCAGAAACCAAATTATAGTCTCTGGAAGGCCACAAAAAATATGCGAGGCCCTGTTGCACATGAATCCCCAATTCGCCTTGAAAATGGGAACTGGGCAAAAAGCACAAAAGAGAAAGTAAATGCATTCGCAAACTACCTCGAGTCCGTTCTTACACCCAACAGTGATACATCTGAAATCTATCCACCCGTGATAGATATAATTCCTCGTCCACACTATCCGCCCCTAATAAATGACTCGCCCAATCTATCCGCCCGTGATAGATGATATAATTTCTCACCCAATCTATCCGCCCGGGATAAATTACACAATTCCTCTCCCAATCTATCAGCCCGTGATAGATGACATAACTTCTCGCCCAATCTATCCGCCCGTGATAGACGACATAACTCCACGCCCAATCTATCCGCCCGTGATAGATGATTTAATTCCTCGCCCAATCTATCAGCTCGTGATAGATGATATAATTCCTGGCCCAATCAAGCTTAGAATAAAGAATGTTGAAAAATCTGTGAAAGATCTAAAATTAAAGAAATCGCCCGGAGGAGATGGTATAACAGCGAAAATGATTAAAGAACTTCCTTTTCAGCCTTGAAAATGGTGTTATTTTTATCCAATGCAAATCTCCGTGTAGGTTACTTCCCCCTATCTTGGAAGAGGTCAGAAATCGTGATGATACCGAAACCAGGCAAAGATCCAACTCAAGTCAAATCCTATCGCCCTATAAGCTTACTATCAATACTTTCAAAAATGTTTGAGTCCATTCTAATGAAGAAAATCACACCTCATATAATTTCTCACAATATTATACCTGACCATAAATTTGGTTTTAGAAAAAGTCATAATACTATAGAACAGGTACACCGTATCGTAACCTGCATCAAAAGAGTTTTTGAGAATAAAGAATACTGTACGGCGTTATTCATAGATATTTCCCAAGCATTTGACAAAGTCTGGCACGAAGGACTTTTGTACAAAATATGCGACCTTCTGCCAATCAACACGCATAAACTGTTCAGAAGTTATTTGACTTACCGGTCTTTTAAAGTTAAATCAAACGGCATTTTTTCTAGCTCTAAGAAAATAAATGCCGGTGTCCCACAGGGGAGCATTCTTGGCCCTATACTGCACGTTATTTTTACGGCAGATATGCCCATAACCAACTTTACGCACACGTCTACTTTTGCGGACGATACTGCTTTCGTCAGTACTCACAAAAACCCTTCAGTTGCGTCCGATTAACTGCAGTCTCATGTCCGAATCCTAGAAGAATGGTTAAGAAAATGGAGAATAATGGTGAATGCCTCAAAGTGTACTCATATTACTTTTACCCTACGAAGGGATACAAGTCCTCCAAATTCTATTTTCAATTCACAGATGCCCCAAAAAGATCATGTAAAATATCTTGGAATCCAAACAGTGGCTTATCAGCCAAAGATCTACCCTAGCTCAAGAGTATAAAGTTCTTTTATACAAAACGGTATTGAAGCCCATTTGGACATATGGTATTCAGCGTACAGCGTGCGCTTCAAATGTATGCAAATTACAAAGAAAACAATCGAATATTCTTCGTTTAATTACAAGTGCCCTATGGTATACCCAGAGAATGGTATATTAGGTTAAGATTTGCCCACTTATTGTTATTTTCATTGCATAATAATGAAAGATTCAATAATAAATGTAATGAATTGAAAAAAAATATTTGTAAATTCGTTCGTGCGTGGGGGTCCCTAATGGCCCTCACTCGTGGTCTCTAATGACCCATCACAGGCTCCTTAATGGTCCTGTCCTTTTGTGGGAGTCCTTAATGGCCCTCACTAGTGGTCTATAATGACCCGTCACAGGCTCCTTAATGGTCCTCTCCTTTTGTGGGTGTTCTTGTGGCCCTTACTCGGAGTCTCTAATGGCTCCGTCACAGGGTCCCTAATGGCTCTGTCCTAAAGCGGGGTCTCTCACGACCCATCGTTTGTAGCCTATATGACTACAAACGTCACAGGGTCTTTAATGGTTCTGTCTTATCGCGAGTTCTCTCACGGCCCATCGTTTGTGGTCCGTATAACCATCAACGTCACAGGATCTCTTGCGGTCCAGTCCTATGTGGGAGTCCTTGTGGTTCTCACTCGCGGTCTCGTAAGACCCGTCACAGGCTTCTCGATGGTCCTGTTCTTATATCGGTGTCCCTTACGGCCCACATACAACACACATATATATTAATAAATATAAAAAAATGTATTAATTATATTTGCAACATTTACTTGATGTTGCAAGGTGGCCGGAATGTTTAAGTTTGAATGTTTCTTTGAATTTCGTTTATGTCATTGATTTCTTTCGGTGCATATATTGGCCAATTTATCTGTCATACATTACCGTTAAAGTCTGTCTACTCCTCATTACTACATCCTTGTAGTATTAGCTTGGCAGATTTTAACGAGAATGTATGACAGATAAATTGGCCAATATATGCACCGGCCCATATATTAGAAGACATCCGAGTTGCCATGAGGTTAAATTGCATCCCGCGGAAATATCTCAAAATAAAAAAGGAAATCGGAAGAGAAGAGACACAAAACAACATGAGGAATAACAATGGATCAAACATGGCCCAGTTGTAGACATTAGACAAACTCTAATGTCATTCTCTTATAACCTAACCTAACCACCCTATACAACATAAACATAAGCTGCTCCCTTATCTCAACATTTTCGTAAGGATCAGTTTGGAAAGGGGTTTCAATTAATGACATAACAATTTTATATATTAATAAAACACAGAATACTTGAGATATAGAGTTCACATTTATTCCAGGTGTAGTGCAAATGTTACATTTTAAGAATGAAATTCGATTTCGGTCATATGACCACCACGAGCCCGTCTACAGCGATCTATTTTTTGGACCCAATTTTTCTCCACTCTTGCACACATTTCGACCAGAACGTTGGCAACTTCGCGTTGCATGTTGTCTCTGAGCTAGTCTAAAGTTGTTGGCATAGACCAATGACTTGATGTGGCCCCATAAAAAGAAATCCAATGGCGTAAAACCGCATGAACGAGGTGGCCATTCGACCGGACCATTTCTCGAGGTAACACGTTCACCGAATTTTCCTTTCAGTAAATCGATTGTAACGCGTGCTGTGTGGCTCGCTGTTTCAGGTTAGGTTATGGTGGCAGCCGTTTTCTTTTTTTTTTCTTTAGCTCACATAGACCAGTTTAGGTCCCTAGTGGTACCACGGGCTAAAATGCCCTTCATCGAAACCAACCTGTTTGATATACAAATGTAGCGATAGCACGAATATTGGTACAGGAAAGATATTTTAGGCTGCCTAGAAAGGCCGACCCCAGTAGGTCCAGTCGTCGTTTACTCAAAGCGGGACAGTCGCATAGCAAGTGCTCAATGCTCTCCACTTCTTCCTCATCTCCACAGCTACTGCAGAAGTCATTGGAGTTAATACCCAATCTTCTGGCGTTTTCGCCGATCAGGCAGTGTCCCGTCAGAACTGATACTAACATAGACAATATTTTCCTTTCTAGTGCGAGGAGATATTTTGACCTTCTCAGGTCATACCTTGACCAGATTTGTCTAGCTACCTTACAGGTGCCGATTTGTGTCCATCTTTCGTTGGACTGCCTCTTGCCTAAGCCAAAGCTTGCACGTGGATAGTGGGGCACCAATATATGCAAATTCTTCGAGAATTTGTAAAGTCGTCCCTTTCCTAGCAAGTTCATCGGCTTTGCAGTTCCCCGGGATATCCCTATGCCCAGGCACCCATATGAGGTGTATATTAAACTGCTCAGCCATCTCCTTAAGAGATCTGCGGCAGTCGAGGGCTATTTGTGAATTAAGGGATGTGGCCTCCAGAGAATTGATCACAGCCTGGCTGTCCGAGCAAATGACAACGCCAGTGTTGGTTACTATGTTCCGACTCAGCCACTTGGCGACTTCCCATATTGCCATTATTTCGGCTTGATAGACACTGCAGGTATCTGGTAGTCTGTGAGCTATATCCAAATTATGTTTTCGAATTTGCCACTCACTGCTATTGTCAGGTCGTCCGCCTATGCCACGACTTTGCAGCCACAACGTTCTAGATCTAGCTGGATTTCATTCACCGCTAGTTTCCAAATTAGTGGAGACAGTACTCCTTGTGGGGTCCCTCTGTTTACAAACCTTGTTAGAGTTGTGGAATCTAGACATGCTGTTATGCGTCTTCTGTTGAATAGTCTTTGAATTAGTCTAATCAAGCTAGAGTTCACCTTTAGATGTGACAATGCCGAGATTACTGCATCTGGGTTTATGTTGTTAAAAGCCCCTTCTATGTCATGATCGGGTGATGCCGTCTGGTCCAGGTGACTTGAAGGGCTCAAAGCTGTTTATAGCCCAGCTTATTCTAGATCTCTCAGTCAACAAGCTAGCGACGCTCGCAGTCCACTCGCAGTCTTGTTGGTTCTGTTTTTAAAATTCTTCTCATACAGGTGTCACTTTGTCTTCCTCACATTTCTGTGGACAGCAGGTTTAGGCGCTTTCTCGGCGAGTTTGAACTCTATATCATGGTGATCTGAGAATGAGTGGTCGTCCAGTACATTCCACCCAATAATTTTGTCTGACACCCGGTCAGTAGCAAACGTTACGTCTAGTACTTCTTGTCTGTCTTTAATTGTAAAGGTCGATTTATTGCCAATGTTACAAATAGTTAGGTTGGTAGTTAGAATAAAGTCAAGAAGCGAATCACCCCTATTGTTTATATCCGTACTACCCCAGATAGTATGATGAGCGTTCGTGTCTGCGCCAATAATCAGCTCGAGCTCGTCAGACGTTGCTTCTTCTACTACTTCCCTGAAGAGAGCTGTCGGTATTGCAGCTTCATAAGGAAAGTAACTGGAGACCACCCAGTATATGCGATTACCAATCTCCAGACTAGCAGTTGTTTGGTCTTTACCACTTAAATTAGTCAGGAGAAAAATACTTAGATCTTTCCTGGCCAAAATGCAGGTTCTTGGAGTGCCTTCACAGTTGGCCACAAGCAGTTTAAAGTTTGGTGTCTTGATACCGCACACCCGTCCTCCTACTACATAGGGCTCCTGGATCAGGACGATGTCTACTGCACCTGTGGACAGGCGCAGCAATAGAGCCGCTGAGGCTGCTTTAGCGTGATGGAGTTAATCTGTAGAATTCTCACCATCATTGGTAATCGACAGATTGTCATCCACCCCGACAAGGGTGTTATCGAACTCTTCGTCCGTATTATCGGGGAGCATGTCCCCGCCAGATGCGTCAAAGAGTCCGGAGACTTCCCTCAGCCCCTCAGTATCCGAAGTAGTGTTTTCATCCTCAGAGAATGACGTTACAGATCTTCTGTTAGAGTTAGAGTCACCAGAAGTAATGGTCGTGTGGACCTCCGCACTTACAGAAAGCTTTGTATCAACCAATGTTGACGACTCGCCTTCCGCAGTGGGAGCTATATCCTGTTTGTATACCTTCAAGACTATAGTCTCGAAACCATATTGCAGAGTTGCACTTGCACGTTGTATATGGGAGGTGGATTCAGCGTTAAGGATCAAATTGACCTGCCGATTTTTACCATCCGCCTCACGTGGTCGTGTGGACCTCCGCACTTACAGAAAGCTTTGTATCAACCAATGTTGACGACTCGCCTTCCGCAGTGGGAGCTATATCCTGTTTGTATACCTTCAAGACTATAGTCTCGAAACCATATTGCAGAGTTGCACTTGCACGTTGTATATGGGAGGTGGATTCAGCGTTAAGGATCAAATTGACCTGCCGATTTTTACCATCCGCCTCACCCACCTTCCTGATTCTCCAGTTATGGGCGGGCAGACCAGGATTGGAATCTTTTATTATTTCTTATATGTCAGCCGGGTTGGAGGGCTCTTCTGTAATCCAGGTGATGGCTCTAGGGTGACTAGGGATGTTGTTTTTTCGACAACATCCAACTGGGCACCCGGCCACACCTCACCCGCTCGACTCAGAGCAGCCTTATACATGTCTACTGATCTGGCATCACCGAAATATAAGAGCTTTACTCTCTTCCTGATGCCATCCTGCATCGTTGCAGACTTGTGGTATGCCCGGCATTTCTCTTCGGACATCGGGGTAATGAGCCATAATGGCGGATTGCACATGGCTCCATTTGTCCTTGAGGATGGATCCATCCTCACTACTTCTGTCTATAACAGCCATCACTAGACTCTCCTTCGCCACTTCATTGAAGGGCTTGGTGAGTGTCCTGTTGATAGTGACATTAGGGCCTCTTGCCTTTTTCGAAGGCGGAGGTTCATCAGGTGATCTGATTCTTTTGATTATTTTAGCCGTTAACACAGCTGAATTTGTGGCTCTTTCAGCCGGCTGATTGGCCTTAGAAGCATCTATGACGCCTTTAGCCCAGGTAAGTGACTCATTTTGTTTTTCGGTAAGAGCCGAAACCTGCGTAATAGATTTTAAATATCCGCTCGCTGTTTTCATCTACGAAAAAATACGTCCCAATCACACCTCCGGCATGAAAACCACACCACACAGTAATTTTTTGCGGATGCAATAGTGTCTTTTGAAGCACATGTGGGTTTGCTGCTGTCCAATAACGCATATTTTGTTTATTGACAAAACCACTCAGACAGAAATGAGCTCTATTGGCTGAAAATTGGAGTAAGCGCTTCTAAAGTTGCGACAACCGACACAGAATTTCGGTAGTAATTGTTAATGATTTCCAAACGTTGCACGTAAGTGAACTTTACCATGTCGAGTTCGACTAATGTTTTGACATTGAAAGATCAATAAAACTGTTTGAGGGTGCGTTGACATAAAGATACGAATATGTTATGTCCCTATTGGAAAACCCGGTATTTGCGAGCTGTACTCTGATCAAAAGAATGTATTCGCAGATGGACGGATATTGGTTAATCGATTCAGAGCGTGATTCTGCGCCCATCGGTATAATAAATGAATTTTTGCATTCTTCATTTTCCATATTGTTATTCATAAACCTTTATTGTTCCAAAACCACAACGCAAGAAAAGAAAATTGTACAAAATTCACAACACCATTTTCAATTGTAATTCGAAAAAAAAATCAATTGAAATTCGAAGATTCCATTTGAAATTCGAAAAACATCAATTGAAATTCGAATTTTTCCATTTGAAATTCGAATAACATCAATTGAAATTCGAATAACATCAATTGAAATTCGAAACTCATCATTTGAAATTCGAAAAATGTAAGCAAAATCAAAGCTGTACGAGTATATTAGTTGAGGTAGCATTTAAGTGATAAAATTTTTCTGTTTTAAACCTTTAATATTAAAATATTTAAATATGATTTGTTTCAACTAATTTTGAATAAATATTTATAAAAGATAAGATCACCTATATGTTTTCTGTTCGTCACATTATGTATATGTTAAGATTTAGTCAGCAAAAAATATTTAAATAAATTATACCCAATCCAATGTACAGATTTGTGTACATTTTCGAATTTCAATTGATGTATTTCGCATATCAATTGATGTTTTTCGAACTTCAATTGGTGTATTACGAATTTCGAATGGAAAAATTAGAATTTCAATTGATGTATTTCGGATTTCAATTGATGTTTTTTGAATTTCAATTGATGTGCTTCGAATTTTTATTGATGTGTTTCGAATTTCAATTGACGTTTTTCGAATTTCAATTGATGTGTTTCTAAATCTAATTGATGTGTTTCGAATTTCAATTGATGATTTCGAATTTCAATTGATTGTTTTCGAATTTCAAATGGAATCATCGAATTTCAAATGGAATCTTTGAATTTCAATTGGTCTTATTCGAAATTGAATTGATTTTTTTTCAAACTACAGCTGAAAATGGTGTAGTGATATGTATACAATCCAAATGTGTATTCGTTATTCGAATACCTTTTTGTATGTAATAAAAAGTATCTGAGTTCGTCTTTTATTTGATTTTGGGTTGCTGTTTTTATAATCATTGGACATTTAAGCATACATTTTAGTTAATTAATAAAATTGTTTTTAAAATAAACAATAAAAAGATTTGTATATTCGGCTACTCTAACAATTTATAATCGTATTAATGCATCCTGAGGATAAAAAAATTGTATGCGGTGTTGCCAGCATTACATTGACGATTTCATTAAAATTTATTATAATTGAATTTATATTAGTTAAAATACTGTTAATGAATACGATTTTGTAATATTCGTTTATTAGGCCAAAAGTTTTTTTTAGCAAATGTGTACTTTAAATGAAAATTAGGATTTATTTTATGAATACGTCTGTTAAAAAATGGCAGCACCCGTTACCATACCAAAAATGGTTGATACAGATCAGTGGCAGTGGTACCTTCCACACCTCTCCTTCATTGAAAACCTTACATCTGAGGAACTATCGATTCAGTCGTGAAATTTGACATGTACGCATTTGACCTACCCAGCAAAAAATAAAAGAAGTACTTCCAAAAGAATAACATTATAAGTACTTCCAATTCATAAGTATGAACATTTTTTCGGCATTTAATGAAGTTCTTCTAAATAACTAACCATAATGTAATTTCGGAATATAAATTATTAACCCAAGAATGCATAATTTTAAAACGATTGGATGTAAAATGAATCTTATGAAGTGATAAAAGTCCAGATCGGAAGGAACATATGTATGAGGGCTATGATATATATGTAAAATACTGCGTCTATACACGGGGCAAAATCGCCTTTTTTGATATGTTTGAATAGAAAGAAAATATATTTGGAACACTAATTTTTAAATATTATATATTTCTGCGCAAATAAATTTTATTTGAAAATCAATAAAATATATTTGGAACTCGTATATTAATATGTTACAACATATAATATTTGCAAACTAAATTTCTCAAATAAAATATGTATTTGAATACAAATAAACTGATTGTTTAGGAATTTCTCCAAATATATTTTATTTAAAAAAGATTTTCGAAACTTTTGTTGAATTTTTCGAATTTAAATTTTATTTTTATTGGTTTTTTTTTTTGGTTTGAACCTCCCAGTTATGATACCAAATGCAGCAATAACTTATGCTTTACACTAATCATTTAAAATTTCTGAGTATTCCACGCCATCATTGGTTGTCAATCCTCCAAGTATATATTTCTATCCAAGATTATATGATTTCAATTATTATTATTTTTTATATTAAAGACGTTAAAATTTTTTAAAAAATTAAGTTTGAATTACTGAAAAATTTAACACAATTTAGATATTTTCTGAATACTTAAATGAAAATAAATATTTGTTTCGGAAAAAATAGTCCAAAGTAAACACATTGGGTTGTAAACAAAGATTTGTTTGGAACAACATCTTCCCTAATATGTAATTTTTGTGTGTACCAAATATTATATGTTTAGAGTGTATCCTAAAGATATATATGTTTCAAGCCGAATATGTTTGGGACAATATACTACAGAAGCAATTTTTTTTCAGCGTGTAGTGCTAAAGGGAAGAAATATATATTTATATGGCGGCTATATCAGAATTAGTGAATGGTTCTGGAAGCTAGTCGACTTTTTCATCAATTATATTTCGTTTCAGTCGACTAGGTCGATAAATCGGACCTACAAGTCGACTTTTTCATAGCCGATTAAAATAACACAAAGTCATTTCAAAGTATGCTGATTTACTTCGAAATATGTTAAATTTTGGAATTGTAGTACATTGGATTGCGATAAAAACTGAATTTATTAACAACACTTTATACTTTCCAAAAATGTTAATATAGCGTCACCAGAAATGCCCAAGAGCGTAACCCTCAAAAAATGAAAATTCGTTTTTCGTCAAAAAATCACGATTTTATTCAAGAAAAAAAGACGTAACATCAAGTGCTCGTTTTTGATAAAGAACAAAAGGCGTAGCTCACATTGTATTAGACAGAACGTACTGTATTCATCTATTTAACCTTTGTAGTTGTTCTCTGGTTGCTGTTTTGATTTTTGTAAATCGTGTTTGACACCTATTTTAGATGCAAAATTCTATATGGGTCTGTATTTAAATTTGGCCTTTATCTGAAGGGTATCCATTTTTTATCAAATTTTGTGAGTGTTGGTGATTCTATAAACTAATCTCTGCCAAATTTGATAATGCTCTGATGTAAAACATGAAAACACATTTTTCCAACCTAGCTAGTGACCGTTTAGTCTCGGATTAAAAAATCCTTTGTGCAAAATATAGTACATTTGACTAAAATATGACTTCTATGGAGCTTAGATGCTAAATCGGAAGGTACACATCCATGCGAGTATATGGGGCTATATGTAAATTTGAACCCATATTGTTCACACAGATATTAACTGTTAAAATAAGACACTATTTACCAAATTTCATGAACATCGAAAGGAAATTATATCTTCTTTAGAGGGTATAAGCTAAATCGAAGGTACATTCATATATATTACGATATCTGGTTCTAAACAGATATTCAAATAGTTGAGAAATTTTTGATCGTTCGCCGTAGACGAAAGAAATACGGATTGTCTTTCAATTTCAATACGAATTGTCTTGTCCCAAAATAAAGATATGTGCAAAATTTCTTTGAGATCGGGCTATATTTGTGGCCTGCACATAGATTACAAGAACGCATGCACAAACTGACATAGCTAAATCGGTTCAGAAAGTGATTCTAAGTCGATCGGTATAATAAACGTTGGTTCTATATATCTCTTCTCATTTTTGGTGTTAGAAACAAATGCATAAAATCATAAAAAATTTTACCACAGTGTGGTGTAGGTTATAATTAAATAATTTTAAAAGAAATTATGGTAATTAAATATACCATACCATACATACTGTACCACACTGTGGTACTTTACTACTCTCTGAACCGGGGCTACGGAAAACTTTTTTTTTGAGAATGTTAATTACACTATGGAGTCACACTTTTCAAGAGCCATCTACACCATACAGATTACAGACATCTTCAAATGTCCTAAACATACATACATATATATGATCCTTGATCTCTTTGGCCAATAGTATATTATTTATACGTTCCCTTCCCTATGTCAACATTTGTATTCCTTTAAAATATGAAATCTCTGGACCCAAAGATGTTAATAAGAACGACATACATTCATCAAATAAATACAACACCACAAAAGCAAATCTTAGAGTGGTTTAAAAGAGTTGTGCAAAAGTGGTGACAAAGAAGTACTTCCCCGGCGCGACAACCCCTTGTTAAATTCATTGGTGAAAATCCAAATTAGAACAACTTCCGGATCATAAGTTGGGGATTTTTATTGCTTCTTTGGATGCTCTTTTTTTGCTGGGCTATATGCGCCTAAAACAACGCAATATTTGTTTTCGTATGCAATTTGAGAAACTTGGAGTTCCATCAAAATTTGCAATTGGAACAATAATGGATCTTCTTTATATTTCTCTAAAGTTATTTATGTGTACATATTTTGTTTTTGTACTCAGGCTCAAGATCGTTATTGTTGTTTTCAGTATATGAAAACAACTTTGTTAAAAATTAAAGAAGAAGTAAGTGACATGTATTGGGGGCGGTTGTAATGGTTGGATAGACAGATCTGTTTCGGGAGCCACCAAACTCCCATTATCAATATCCTTATTACAACGATTACTTCAGTCGAAATTATTAAATATATACGCACAGCCAAGTATCATTAAACGAGAACTGTTTGCTAAAAGCGCATATCTCCAAAAAAAGACAATTCAGTAGTCATAATCCCTCGTACATGCACCAACTTCCACTCTCGTGAGTCTTTACAAAGTAAACGAAGTTGTTTTCATATACTGAAAACAACAATAACGATCTTGAGCCTGAGTACAAAAACAAAATATGTACTATGAAAGCAGATCGAATAAAACAAAAAAAATACAAAAGGAAAAAAAGTTATTTATGTGTGTTTCCAAAGTAACGGTTGTTACCGATTTTCTGAGATTTTTTAAATAAAATTCCAACCTAAACAAATTTGCCACAAGGATTGCAACCGAAAGAATTCATAAAAAATATAATTTCAATAATTTTTAGACCATTAAAAAAGTAACGGTCGTTACTTTATGAATGTGCTGATTTCAAATTTCGGAAATTTGTAAAATTTTGCACAGGAAGTGTCAAGAAAAAAATCCGATTAAATTCTTTGAAATGTTTTGTTTAAGGAACGGGTTTATTTTTAAACCAAAAAAAAAACAGTTAAAAAATTTTTTTTTTAAAAAAGTAACGGTCGTTACAATATAAAAAGTTAAACGTTTTTTGTTTTTTTTTTACGAAATTTTCTTACGCGTTCGCGTTTGTTTTTCGTTCCTGACTTTGGTGTTCATCCGTCATCACCTATTTTCGATCCAGTCTTCATTTTTTTGAGCGCTCTCTCTCTTTTGCCAAGAAGCCTCATGCTTTCCTGCGTCTTCTTTTCGTTTTCTTCTGTATTTTTGCATCTTGGTAAGTTGCTCCTTGATTTTCCAGCTAAAATCAGTAAGAATCCAGTTAAGTAAGACGAAAACAGTTCAAATGCAAAACTCCAAAAAAAGGTAATGGTCGTTACATCTTTAACATTTTTTTAAAAAATCTAAATAGGCTTTTGATGCTTATTTGGCCCTACAAAATTCTTCATCTTACTTACCTTCTTATTTTCCGCTACTATAAAATTAAATCGTTTGAATGAATTACGAAAAAACAAACTTTTGTGCTTTTGGGGTAACGGTCGTGAGGTTGTGTTTGAACTATTAAAAAAACATAAAATTTTAACTTGTCGCCTTTAAAATTATTGCTAATCATGAAGAAAGGTTTCAGCTTTCGGCTTGCTTTTGTTTTGTTCGTAAACCACCGTTAGAACAGTGTTTCCAAAGAGCTTAAAAAGTGACCGTGCAATTCATGGGAAAAACTCGCTCGGTGTATTAAATTCAAAGTAGCATAGTTTAGATAGTATAAAGAAAATTAAAGCTTATCTTTCGGAAAATAACAGGTAAATTTATTTTGTGTAATGTTAGCGGAAAATTGAATTAAAATTAATAATTTAATTTTTGAGCTGTAAGGGTAATTTTCTGTGGAAACACCCATATATCTATATTCGTATGCGGCATTTTATGTGGTTCTATTTTACTGAAATTAAATATGAGTGTAGTAATAATACAAAATTATGTTATTTTATTATAGCAATTTTAAAACAATTCTTTTTTTCAGATATTACATGTGCTACCACAGCACCGACTCAAGAAAGAACAGTTCGCGAACTAATATATAGAACGGTTGGTCATTATAGTTTGGCGTTCGATGTAACAATTGATTCTACGCTAACTTTTCGGTCATTTGAAGTAAGTACGTTTGTATAATAAACTCATTCGTGTGGTGCTTTTAACAATTAAAGACAGATAATGTTTGGTCATGCCTAATCTTATATACCCTCCACCATAGTTCGCATATGAATGGTTTCGGGTACACTGAAAAATAAAGCTTCATAGCATCAATGAACACGTTTCATTAATTATTTTACGTCGATGCAATGACAATTTGCATTGATGCTATGAAAAGTATCATTATGGGAATGAAATTTTTCATTAACGCATTTTTCTAATTTATGGGTGTCATTGATGGAATGAAACGGTTTACATTGATGGTATGAAGTTTACATTTTATAAAAAAGAAAAATTAAAATCAAATAACAAAAAATTTATGAGTGGTGTAAAGGTTTTAACTTTAATGAAAGAAAATAATAAAGGGTTTTCCAAAAAGAGGTGTTATCTTGAATATCCCGGTATTTCGGTAGCTGTCACTTTTGAAGCTTTTATTCTTTGACATTTGACAAGTTGAAACTACACCATTTCTAAAAATGGAACGATACACGATCATCGAACGATACAAAACGATCAAAAAATGATCGAACAAAAAACGATACGAACGATATAAAATCATCATGGCTGATGAGGCCCATTTCCACCTCGATGGCTACGTCAACAAGCAAAATTGTCTCATGTGGGGCTCGGAAAACCCAAGAGTTGTTGTTGAGAAGCCTCTCCATCCTCAACGTGTGACTGCTTGGTGCGGTTTATGGTCCGGCGGGGTCATTGGACCTTACTTGTTCGAAAATGAGGTTGGATCGTGAGATGATTAGTGATTTTTTGGTCGGAGTTGGATGGTATTGATCTGGACAACGTTTACTTTCAACAAGACGGCGCTACGTGCCACACAAGCAACGAAACAATTGCTCTGTTACGGGAAAAGTTTCCGGACCCTGTTATCACTCGAAGTGGTGATCACAATTGGCCACCGAGATCTTGTGATTTAACACCTTGCGACTTCTTCCTTTGGGGCCACGTGAAAGATAAGGTCTACACCAACAGCCCAGCGTCGATTTAAGACCTCAAAAATAGAATTCGTGAGGCTATCGAGGACATAGTGCAGCCACTTTGTGATTTGGTTATGGAAAATTTCATGAAAAGAATAAGGTTCTGTAAGCATGGTCGTGATGGCCATTTGGCTGATGTTGTTTTTCATTATTAACGGCATACCTCTTTATTATGAAATAAACATCCGATCATTTATCTCAAAAAATGGAATTTTCCTTTGAATACCAAAATAACACCTCTTGTTGGAAAATCCTTTACTTCACAAACAGATTTACTATTATTTATGTTGTTTTTATTCTCAAGCCAGCTGGACCCGGTCCACTTCGTTGCCCCAGATTAAGATTTCCGATCCCCTCCATTTTTTAACCAATCACGAATCCAAATACATATACATAAAATAACAGCACTCTCGCTAAAAAATTGTGCAAGATATATCAATTTCAAAATTTGGCTTATATGGGCGGGGCCACGCCCGTTCGTCCGATTCCGCCCATTTTTAGACCAATCACGTGGATTGCCACCAGATACATATGTACAACATTACAGCACTCTAGCTAACAAATTGTGCAAGATATATCAATTCCAAAATTTGGCTTACACATGTACATTCTGTGAAAATTTCAAGAAGATCGGTGGAGCCGTTTAGACGCCTATACGGTACAAACAAACACACATTCTTCGTTGTATAAATATACTAGCTGGACCCGGTCCACTTCGTTGCCCTAGATTGAGATTTCCGAACCCGACCATTTTTTAACAAATCACGAATCCTGCCACCAAATACATATAGATAAAATAACAGCACACTCGCTAACAAATTGTGCAAGATATCTCAATTTTAAAATGTGGCTTACATGGGCGGGGCCACTCCATTAGTCTGATCTCGCCCATTTTTTAATTAATCACGTAGACTGCCACCAGATACATATACACAAAATTACAGCATTCTCGCAAACAGATTGTGCAAGGTATCTTAATTTCAAGTTTTGACTTATATGGGCGCGGCCACGCCCATTAGTCCGATCCCGCCCATTTTTTGACCAATCACGTAGACTACCACCAGATATATATGTACAAAATTACAGCACTCTCGCTAACAAAAGTTTCAGGATATCTCAATTTCGAAATTCGACTTATATGGGCGGGACCGCGCCCATTGGTCGGATCCCGCCCATTTTGAAACCAATCAGGTAGACTACCACCAGATACATATGTACAAAATTACAGCACTCTCGCCAAAAAATTGTGCAAGATATCTTAATTCAAAAATTTGACTTATATGGGCGGGGCCACGCCCATTGGTCCGATCTCGCCCATTTTTGAACTAATACTAGACAACCACCAGGGATGTAACGAATATTCGCATTCGCATATGCGAATTATTCGCATAATTTTTAACATTCGCTTCCGCATTCGCAAAAACCAACTTTGGAATATTCGCATTCGCTTTTGCCAAAATATATATCAGTATTCGCTTCCCTTTGTTAGAATCGTCACATCTTATTAATCGTTTCACATATTTTAAAGTTATTAATACCAATGGAAATCTTTGCTACTTCTCTTCAAAAGAATAAAATATGAATAAAATATGTTTGGCCTTGTGGTAACAGGAGGTCTAAATATAGAAAACATCCTTTATTCTTGAATATCCAGGAAAGTATTAATTCAGGTCCTTAATTTTGTTGGTACTAAAGGGTCAAACTATTATGAACAGACCTTGAAAAACTCGAAATGGATTCTTGATATATCATACAAAAAACTACCAGTTGTAATCAGTCAAAATTACACTTATTTCGATACGTGGCGCTATATTCGTGTTATTGAAAATTTTCACAGTTATGGACCAATATGACGGAAACCCTTCGATCTTCAGCTCAACTCCACCGTGAGAAAAGCACAAAATAACATCACTAACAGATCAACCCCTAAATTCTCTGTACCACAAAAACTATAATGAATTTTGAAAACTATAAAAGCCAAAATAATGCCTAATGAATTATGGTGCATAATTTTAAAAATATGTGTGTTTTTGATAAATTTGCTTTGCAATTTCCCAACTGCAAACATACAGTGAATTTAAAAGTCAATATGTTGGAATGAATCTAATTTGTTTGGATTGGTAAATCAATTTTTAAATATTCGCTTCGAATTCGCAAAAACAAAAAAGTATTATTCGCTTTCAGTAGAGGTGAAGTGAGAGAGCAAATCTGTAATTTGATACTATTTGGCTACGTCGTGGGTGGTCCGATGACGTCAGCGTAGATTTTATGTGTATGTATGTGTGAATTCGTACATCTGTGTCCATTTTATGTGTATGTATGTGTGAATTCTGACATCGTCGTCGATTTTATGTGTTTACATTCCAATGTAATTTGATACTATTTGGCCACGTCGTGGGTGGTCGCCAGATGTTCTGTATGTCTGAATCAGTGTTAATGTTTATGTATGTGTGAGTTGAACTTCCCTGCAGGGAAATGAATTGGTTTAAAAGTAACTTAAAACTAGTTTTTTAATAAACACAACTAGTCATTTAACGATTATTTTCCATAAGTCCAACTGACTATTTTAACATGGGCATGCGCTAGGCAGTGGACAATTATCCATCCCTGCATGACTTTTCAACTAGTTAAAAACTAATTATTTTTGACTGATTTATATTGAGATTAAAAAAATACAATTATTTATCTGACGGAATGAAGTTAGTTTGTATTTAGAATTATTCAAATGATTATAAATGGGCATATTTTAAAGTAACTATTTACGAGTACTAACTTAATTTGTCTAAACGTGTATTTAGACCAGAAAAATAAAATTTTTTATGAGATGAAATGAAGTTAGATTACATCTAATTTTATTAAAATAATTTTGAATTGAAATTGAGATCATTTAAATTTTTTTTTTAATTTCAATACTATTAAAAAACTAAAATCATAAACATTAAAATTTTAATACTGATTTTTATACATTATGAAAGCGTATTTTTTTAATAAAATGCAAGGCTTCTCGAAATTCCTTATCAGGATCTAATGACAGCGATCGCAAAGCTTCCAGTATACATTTGAGAACGTTTCCGAAATCCTTAATCCGCTTCTTCCCATGAGTGCCATCGATGCTAAAGTCACGTCTTTATCCCTTGGACTTGGATAGCGAATGACTCAACCAAGTGTTTGTTATTTATGGAATGCAATTCTAACTGTTTCTTGTTTTAGTGGAAAGAAGGATGACGAAATTACATGTGTTTTGTTTTTGCACTTTGGTGGAACGAAAATGTTTTTGTGTTCAATTTGGTTGAGCTCTAGATAATTTTTCAACCAATTTATAGTTAGTTGTAGAATAATTTCTTTATAACTGACTTTTTTTAAAACCAGTTGATAAAAATCCCACAGGGTTGGCTTTGAAGTAACCTTGAGATCAGCTGGGCTTTGGTGTACATCTGTGAATGGTTGATTCTAGAATGACATAGTGAGTCCGCAGCAGGGCTTTGCTGTATATCTACGTATGGTTGATTGTCGAATCACAAATACACGCATGGTATGCGTGTCAACGGTTCCCCACCAGTCCGTCTTTCGTGTCAGTCTGTCTGTCCGTGTCAGGCTATTCGTTTGTGTGTCCAAATCTTAGTTTTATTCAATGTTCTTTCCTGGCAATCCATGTGTTTATTTCTGTAAACAGTTCCCCACCAGTCCGTCTTTTGTGACAGTATGTCTGTCCATGTCAGGCTACTGGTTTGTGTGTCCACATCTTAGTTTTATTCAATGGTCTTTCCAAGCAATCCGTCTGCCCAAGCCAAGTCAATAACAAATTGAGGGTGATCGCCTGGCTATCCAATGTATTTTTGGCGATCTGAAAATTTTTGCCTTTTCAAAACAAACAAACAAAGTGGTCATAAAACGATCAGCAAGTCCGCCAGTCAAGTAGATCAGCGACGTCCAAAAAAATTGAAACCCATACCGTGTTCTTTACGCAGCACAACATTGTAGCATATATCATCACATTATGTAAACAAAGTTGTGGTGCTCGTCATCTGAATTTACTAATTCAAAACTCGACATTATGTGTTTGGTTGTCCGTCTGTCTGTTGGACACTAGCGCCAAATGGTCAGATCATGATATTGAATTGTTTTGTTGTCTGTCTGTCTGTCGGACACTAGAGTCAAACTGTCAGAACGTGAATTATTCCTTTGTGGCATATCAACAAAGACTTTTAGGTAAACAAACATAATTTTTAGGTGTTTCATATTCGTTGCAAATTATTATGTCAACGTTGATATGAATTGTTAGGGAATGAAAACCCTATACACGAAGAGAATTAAACCAAACATTGTTCTGTGATCTTTTGATATTCGATGCAAATAATTATGAAATACGCATTAAATATTTGCTGACTAGAGATTCTATGAGCAATTTGTTTATAATTTTTCCAATTTTTTATGACAAAGAAGGAATCCTTAATAAGAAAGTTCCATATATAAAGTAAAGAATAGTGAAGACAACTAAACAGTCCACACATTCCAATTTGTAAAATTAAACCTAAATATCCTTGAAAATGATGTCTTTGACGGATTTCGAGATTGAGGAGTTAAAAAAACTCAAAACCCTAAGTTGGTCAGATGACCAATTTAGTTGCGTACGCCCAAAGGATCCGATTATTGAAAAGGAGATGGAAGATTTAGAGTCGCTGGACATTATGAATTGGACAGACAAGGATATTCCTATTGATAGCTCCTCTAAAGTTCCGAAGGACCATGATGATAACGGTGATGATAATGATCAAAACGTAACTCCATCAGTTGTGTTGGAAAGCCAGAACCTTTTTCCGAATGGAGACACTGAGCCATTTGAATTTGAATATGGGCAACGCTTATCCCAAATCCTAGAGGATGAGGAAGCATGCCCAAGTGAATTGAGTGAGCGACCAGTTATTATGTATATCAAACGTATTATTACAGCCAGGGAAACCTTTGGTTGAGCCACAGGTAAATAATTCTCAGGCGATAATAGTATATATTTTAATGGCGTACATAGATAAATATCTTGAAACATTGGATGCTTTTATGGAAACAATCAATGAGCAGGAAGCTCAATATATTTTAGATTTAATTAATTATTAAAAAATAAAATTGTATTACAAGTTACATTTCATTCTTTCAATTTTAAATAAAACAAATATAATATTAAATAAAATATATTTTTATTTTGCAAGGTTTGGGTTTGTTAAGAGCTTTCATTCTCTTTTCACTTTAGAGAGAGAGAGAGAAGGCACATAAATTCAGGTTTTCAAATATACATAAATAGGTGCAGATTTTTATGAGGACTACAGTCGAAATTTTAAAATTCAAAAGATGACATCGAATACTGAGGTTATTAAATCTTTCAACAGTATGCATTTCAAAAAAATTCTAAGTATGAAGGATATGACTCCAGACATGGAATATGCTATTAGAGGAGCCTACAAGACTGTTGGTACATATGGAGAAAAAATCGTGTTAAGGCTGGACAACTACATTCTGTATTTACCATCGAGATTTCTCACTCTAGGTGATGAAGCAATAAAAAGACTTTGTGATGGAGTATTTTCTGTAGTAAAAACGAGAAATTAGAATTAAGACAAATAATTCCTACAGATGCATTTTATACGGCATTTTTATAAAAAATAAAAATCAATCATTACTATATCATTTCCTTTACATTATTCTAAAATAAAAGACGTTTTTAAATTAAAATGCTCTTGTGTTTTCAAAAGAGAGTCGATATGCCTTCTCAGATAGTAATTAAGTAACAGACGCTTATAAGGAAACATGATTACTTTAGAAATGGCTATCTTAAAACCAAGCTACGTTCAGGACGATCGATTTCATCGTGAAGGTCACCGTTTGCAAACATTTGAGTTGTGGCCACTAAAGTATATTAACCCTAAGGTGATGGCTATGATAGGCTTCTTTTATACTGGTGAAGATGACAAAGCTAAATGTTATTTTTGTGAGGTTGAAATATATTCTTGGGAACGTACAGATTCCTCGGTTTCGAAACATATGTGATGGTCGAAGAATTGTCCATTGATGAGACGCTGTATTACTAACAATGTACGCATGAATTTAAAAGAATTGGATCGACTGCTTCCTAAGTTAAGTTTTGCTTCCTAAGTTAAGTGTGGAGTTTATAACAGTGGAACTGAACTACGATACTGTACTTTCAAAACACCATATCAGAGATCAGAATCCAGTGATTTAAAAATACGAGAGGAGCGATCAAAAGATTTACCATTTTCAACATTACCAGAGGCGAGAACAAAAGATTCATTACTCCCAACATTTTTAATATTTATGTTTACATTTTTTGTTTTTAATGGAATAAATTCAATTTTGAATAAATAAAAACACATTTTTTTGTCTTAGTAGTTTATTTCATTTATAATAGATTCTTGTATTTTCTTATAATTGTTCTCTACAAATATATATAGTTTAAACAAGTAATTTAGTGCACATCTAAATTTATTCTCTGGATGTCATGGACATATATATTTCGAATAATAGTTTTCACATTTCTTTAAACTTATTTTATTTTCCAAATTTATGACAGATGTTGTAACATAATTTAATAAAAAGTCTTGTTTTGCTTTACCAACAACAAAAATATACTTATAATTATTGAGCGGTGAACGAAAATCACCTACGCAGCTGCAATCTACTGATCCCATTGACCAATCCAGTCCATTAACAAATTTCTTGCAATAGGTGTTTGTCCTTAGTCCTTCATAACTTAATTCTCGAATATCGAATGGTTTCTTGGATACAACATAACTCGGAGCGATTGATGAGCCGACCATATGTTGATTTGTAACATTTTGCAAGGAATTTTGGTGGTGAACTGAAAACGTTTTAATTTTTCACATGCTTTATATACGATTTTCGATGACATTGTGGCGTTTCATTGAATTGTAGCAAATATTTTAAACATAAATGTCCACAATTAAAAGAATTAAATGTCTGTTTTCGTTTGTAATTATAATTTACGTTAGCTCCCAAGTATTACAATATTTCCAATGGTGGTTGGAGATTGCCATAGCTCTCAAAATATTCATTTTTTTTTTATTGTTTTTGTAGTATGCCACCCAATGAGTACCAGGACCTTTATGTGAGTCAAGGTTAACAATTCCACACTCTTTAATACGGGGGTTTTTGGGGAGTTTGTCTCTCATAAAAACTCCCCTAAAAAAGGGAATGTATTTTTTACCAAATATGTTTAAATCATTGTCTGTTAAAGGCCTGTTGGTTACCTGGTTTATTAGTTTTTTGTCACAGTTTTATTATTGTTGTTATTGTATACAATTCCCATTCCCTTCTTATACGGCTTTGGGTAAATCCCCTTACCCACGGCAATATCCTCCATAGCCTTATTATGACGAATATTTTCCTCAATTTGTTTTTAGCATTCTTAGTCGAATTTACTGCTTTCGCTATTGATTCTCCACCGGTGGCTAACACACCCATATCGCTAAGTGCTGTTAGAATTGATATTATGGGTAGGAAACCACCAATTTTAGGTACTCTTCTAACCCTAGGTATAATAACTTTAGGTTTTTTTCCTCTAAATGATTTACCAATCGATTTTTGTGCAATCTTTATAGCTTTGGTTATGTCTTCTAATTTTTGTTTCTTCAGAACTGCGGTAGCATTCTTCACCGCTGAAGAAAACATTTTTTTCCCACATACAGCATTCTTGGGCATACCCATCCCCAATTTTGCCTTAGCCTTCATAGCGTTGGTGACAAAATATGCGTTTAATTTTTCTCCCCAGCTATTATCTTTTGCTTTAACTCGCCCCAAGCTTTTTCTGCTAGATCTTTATCAACTCTATTTCGTTCGTTTATGTTTTCAGTTTTGGAATAAGCTATATCATGGATTTTGCAAGCCTCGCCTAAACCATTTATTCCTTTATCATTTCTATCTAATCGTTTCTTCAGTTTTGTTCCAGGACCACAAAAATTATAACCGGGTAAATGCAGTTCAAATGGCAATGAATTAAATAAATTATTCAACAATCCTCTTTCTTGAACGTTCCTTTTGGTATTAATTTAGTTTTTCGAATAAATTATCATTTTATATGTTTTTCACCTAAAGGGTAAAATAATATAAAATTGAGTGAAACAAATTGTAAATTTATTATTTGAAGATGAAACCAATGATGTACAGTTTTATTCACAATCAGAAGATGAAGAAGAAGAAGAGCACCAAGAGGGTGTTATTAACTTAAACTCATTACATAGAAATAAGAAACTTGACACAATATATGGACCACACAAAGACGAAAATGGTGTTTGGAAATTTGGCGTAAGCGATCTAAGTTTAAACGAACATAAAATAATAATTGGAAATCAAACATGGGCGTTCACACAGGGTTTATATGAACTTTTATTCCACAAGAATCCCAAGAATTGTGACTCATATGAACTGGATATATATAGAAAGATTTTAGTGAATACGAATGCACACAGAAGAAACTATAGTCCCAAAGAACAAATAAAAGGAAATAAAGGCTTGAAGTACACAAAAATAATAAAAAAATTATTTCAATCAACTCACACAGGTGAAGGCTTAATGAGTGTTAATCTTCAGAAACCAAACTATATATACTGGGATGACCCCAACGAATTAGTTGAACGTCTAAAACTTTTAATAGCATCAAAAAATGCTGGACATAGTAATCAAAACAATGAAATAGTATCCATTATCGGAGAATTAAGAGAATCAATATAATACATTGATTTTGGAGTAAACAATCAATAACAACATGAGTGTCGACAAGTTCGGTCACTTTTCCAACTCTGATACATTAAGGAGAAATGCTCAAAAAAATTTGGGAATTGGTGTTGACCGGAATTATAACCTCGATATCCAAAATAAGAAAATCAAGAATTTGGCACCACCGTCGGAAAATACAGACGCAATCAACAAAGCTTACCTACAAACACAAATCATATATTCTCAAGAAATATTAAAAAGTGATTTGAGTAGTCAATCTGTAAACATAAACAATGAAATATCTCAATTAAAAAACAATATTAAGGATTTACACAACGTTTTAAGTAGAATGTCAAATACTCGTACAATAATTTATAATGATCATAACTAAATCATGGAAAGACGAACAATTATTAATGAGATACACGCTCAAGCTCGCAAAAATTTTCCACGACGGAGGGTAATTATGAAGGGCATCGACGATTTATGGCAAGTGGATTTGGTTGAAATGGGAAAGTATTCTACAATAAATAAAGGACATAGATATTTGCTAACAGTCCTTGATACCTTCTCAAAATTTGCATGGGCAGAAGCAACTAAATCAAAAAACGCCAGCGACGTTTCCACAGCATATAAAAAAATATTGGATAAAGGTAGAATAAAATTTACAAACAGACGACGGAAAAGAATACAAAAATTTGATTGATTTATACAATAAGAAAAAACATCGAACAATAAATATGTCCCCCATTGAACAGGGTTACCATACGTCCTCCTTTGGGAGGACATGTCCTCCTTTTTAACCAGTGTGCTCCCGTCCTCCCTCGTTTTTCAAAAATTAAGGATTTGTCCTCCTTTTGTTACAAATTTAAATTATTCACAAACAGTAAACCTCCACATGAATTATACTCGCAACTAGTCTTAGTACAAAGTTAGTACCACAATAATTGAGTTCGATGACTGAAATTTGGTACAGATACTTCTTATAGCTGCAGGTAATTTTTAGCATCTTCTGTCCGATGTGACTTATTAACGCCAGAGAGACCGCAAATTTCAACTGGTCCAACTGAAATTGGTAATTTGGGAGTGTGTATATATTGAGAACCCTTCAGGCGAACAATGGCCATCATAGGTCCATGTTTTGATATAGCCCCCACACAAAGGTACCTCAAGATTTTACTTCTTAACGCAAGAAACTCAACAAATTTCAAAGAATCAAAAAACAGTTGACATGCAATGTATACATAGTGCAGGGTATGCAAAATTCGGCTTGTCAGATCTTAACGCCGCTTCACTTATTTATTATAATTAACACCTAAAAATACTGGAGCTAGACCCACTTTAAAGTACACCGATTGTCTGTCTGCTTTTTTAAAATTGTTCCTTAAGTACAGGTCGCACTTTCATTCCGATCTCGCTGAAAATTGACAATAAGGGCTTTTTCATACCAGGGAAGAAATTGGTCAAAGTCGGTTCAGATTTAGTTATAACCCTATATAAATTTTCTTTCCGAATTGGCCTTTTAGCGCCACAGAAGCTTTTTCATATCCAATCACTTTGAAATTAAGCAGGATGGCGTTTCTTGATCCAAGGGCCACCATTGTCAAATTTGGTGTAAATCGGCTCAGATTTAAATGTAGCACCCAAGAACAAACCTTGACAAATTTGAAAAAAAATTGTTCAGATTTAGATATAGTCCTCCGATTTGGCATCTAAGTACAAATCATTATCATAGGAAATTGTATTTTTTAAATGTCCTCCGAAAGTTCCAAACTCTCTTTGTAAATGTTCCCAGCAAAATCTTGGTAAGTACCTGTCATTATTCCCTGCATTACCAAATAATGACATCTCGTTATTCGCTGCATTACTTTCGGCTTATTAATAATGACTTACCAATAACAACAGAAATAAGTGATTTTTTGCTACATATATTATTATTGTACAAGATTTATTTATTTTTCAACATGTTTTCAAATAATACGTGCAGATTTGAATGAAAATGCCATAAATATTTACGTATATCGTATAATGTTAGACCGTTGAAGAATTGTTCACATGGGGGGTTCAGAAATTCGAATCTGGCATGATGAAATTATTTGTTTCAAGAAAAATGCGCGACAATATGCAAAAAACACTTTAAATGGCCATTTCTTCATATCTACTACTTATTTTATGACTTATTGGTAATGCCATATTCAAGTACCTAAAATCGTGAATATATAAGCACATATTTATGTGGTATGCCTATGCTACCAATAAGTACTTATTATGCTACTTTATTGTATGCTTTTGGGAAGTACTTTCCTCCAATGACATCCCCATGTTAAAATAATGAGAAAAGTGGCTAAATAATAAGTACTTACCATTATCGAACTTTACTTACTCGTCGGATTATTTGGTAATGAGAAATTTTGCTGGGTTACAAATGTCCTCCTTTCCGAAGAAAGGATATGGTTACCCTGCCATTGAAGTAAATTCTAAAAAGGAAAAGTTTGCTGTCGACGGTTTACAGTCATCTCAAAATGTTCCCACCATCAAAATACCATGTGGGGGATTACGTATTGAGAAGGGGTATACACCGAATTATAGCACAGATATATTTCGTATAAAATCTATACAGATTACAAATCCTGTTACGTATATATTAGAAGACTATCAAGGAAACCCAATCATAGGAGGTTTTATAAAGAGGAAATTCAACGCACACGCTTCCCCAACACATACCTCGTTGAAAAGGTTTTGAAAACTACGGGCGACAAAGTATACGTTAAGTGGTTAGGATTCTCCAAAGACCACAATTCATGGATAAACAAAAGCAATATGCTCTAGTGAAAACATAAATAAAAACAAATAAAATAATGAAAATAGTTTTCATTTACTTGTCAGCTTTCTCTATGTCAATAACATTAGCCCTAAGCGGAAGATCTTCGGTTCTAACATCCAATTACTTTCCACCAATTCAATTAACCGAAGACTATGAATGCGCTCCGGTAGATTTTCATTCATATAATTCCATTCCAAACGTAGACCATGATAATAAGACCAAAATAATAACTTACAATAAAATCGTTAGATCGGCGAAACGTAACTCCTGGAGGCTTTTCTGTGAACAGGTAGACAGCGTTAACAGCATGTCTAAAATGAAAAAGTTCCTCTCAAAAACTCATGTCCAAACCGAAACACTGGTGGATGAAACGGGTAAAAGGATGGAAACTATAGAGGATACCGTAAGGCTCTTGATGAAAACTCATTTTCCGACTGGTAATGCTGGACCAACAGAGGAACAGTTACAGAATGAAAATGTATTGCATCAAGTACCTATTACGGATATAACAGATGGTATGGTTAAAGAAGCGATAAAAAGTTTCTCTCCCTTTAAGGCTGCGGGACCGGATGGAATATTTCCAGCACTTCTGCAGAATGAGGTGGATCTGGTATCAACTCATATGGCTGGAGTGTTCACTGCATGCCTAACCCATTCGTATACCCCAAAAAACTGGCAGGAATCAAGGGTGGTCTTTATACCAAAGCCTGGCAAGGCGAGTTACACGACCCCAAAGGCTTATCGACCCATTAGCCTTACTTCTTTCCTGTTAAAAACAATGGAGCGAATAATTGATGACATGGTCAAAGTAAAATAGCGGATGACAGGCTAAAATTCAAACAACACGCCTATGTCAAAGGAAGATCAGTGGAAACAGCTCTGCATGAGGTAGTGCACCACATAGAAGAGTCCTTCAGTAAAGAAATGTATACACTAAATCGTGGTATACCTCAGGGGGGCATTTTATCGCCTCTTCTATGGGTTACGACGATACACAGTCTCCTAAAAGCCCTCACCAATGAAGGACTTAAACCAGTCTGTTATGCAGACGACGTTGTAATACTTCTAAGGGGCTTTCATCCAAATCTATTATGCAGAAGAGCTGAAGAGGCACTTAACATAGCATATAACTGGGCACAACCAAGGGGATTAAATGTTAACCCAGACAAAACAGAAATATGTCTATTTACAAGGAAAACGAAGATCCCACGTTTTACCCCGCCTCGATTCCTGAATAAGACAATTGCTATAACTAAAAAGGTAAAATACTTGGGAGTAATCTTGGATCAGAAACTGTACTGGAAAGATCATCTTGAAGAAAGAGTTACAAAGGCACACAGATGTTGGTCGTTGTGCAGAAGAGCTATAGGTTTAAAATGGGACTACGTCCAAATATGACTCACTGGCTTTACATGAGCGTGATTAGACCAATAATCGCCTACGCCTCTGTAGTGTGGTGGACATCAATGGACAAGAAGTGCAACGTAATACCTTTGCAAAAAATTCAACGTATGTGCTGTCTAGGCATAAGCGGGGCATTTAGAACTGCACCAACAAAAGCGTTGGAGACTATACTGCACATCCAACCAATAGACATCCGTATAAAGTATGAGGCAGCCCTCACAGCAAGACGTCTACAAGTGATGGGTGAATGGATAAATCGAGACCACAAGTCGTACCATCAGAAGATTTTAGAATATCTAGTTGGTCACATTCAAACGCCAGAAATCTCGGACCGCATTCCTGAAGTGCGGCTTACAGCTAACTGTGATACGTTTGTGCCAGACAGACGCTCCTGGGAAAATGGAACCCATGTGCCAGTGGGAACCAGCTGCTACACGGATGGGTCCAAGCGAGGAGGAAGGACGGGTCTGGGACTTTTTATTGATGAACCAGAAGTCGAACTTCACTTCCGCCTCCCTGACCATAACACGGTATTTCAAGCAGAAGTTCGAGCAATCACGGAGTGTGTGAACTGGCTCAGTAACACGACAAAGCCTAAATATGCCAACATCTTCACAGATAGCCAAATGGCGATTAAAGCAATAACATCGGAAAGGGTCAAATCCAGAACTGTGTTGGACTGTAAAAGAACGATAAATGATTACTCAGCCCATGGTCAATTGCGTATTTGCTGGGTACCAGGACACAACGGAGTGATTGGAAATGAACGGGCAAACAACTTGGCTTCAAAGGTCAGAGAACTTCGAGTAATAAACTTGAAAAATTGGAAACCTTTCGAAGCCATGAAAAATGAGTTTGAAGCACTGGGCAGTGATGGCTCATAAAACTATGTGGAATAGCGCAACAGTAGGAGCAACTGCAAAGATACTGTGGGGTGACCCAAATGAAAAGAAAACAAGAAGTCTTCTAAAACTAAACAAGATCGATATTAGTAAGATGATGAGTGTTCTAACGGGACACTCAAGCTTACAAGCACATCTTCATCGCATAGGACTAGCAGGAAACGACGAATGCAGGGCATGCAGAGAAAACATCGAAACGATGGAACATTTTCTGTGGCAATGCCCGGCTTTCACACATGTAAGATCCCAACATTTCGGGTCCGACATATTACCAGACTTGACTCATCTCAGAGAATATGACTGGAAGATACTGAGAAAATTCGTGTCTAGTACCGATTTTCTGTAACTCGTGAGGTATAAAAAGAACATAAATAAGGAGCGCACAACAGGCCGAACCACTGGCTTAAGTGTATGTCCATGGACATGAGACGTTTAAACGTCTCCTCTCTTCAACCTAACCTAACCTAACCTAATAACTTGTTTCATATTGATGATCGAGTAATTGAAATTCCTATTGAACTGGAAGATATAGTTGACTATATTAAACTAGCCTATGGTAAACAAGACGGTCTCAAGGCAATAGAAATCGTTGCAAACAATAATACCCTACAAATAGATATATTTTCATCTCATGATGATATCGTTTTTAACAAAGAACGGTCCATAGGATCACTTTTGGGATTCAATGGAGGAATTTTGAAAGCAAATACGAAGTATACATCATATCTTCCCGTAAACATTATGAAAGTTAACGCAATACAAATACAATGTAATATAACATCAGGAGCTTACATGAATAATCTATCTGTACATACTATACATGAATTTGGTATAAATGTATCTCCAGGATATAAATTGGATGAAATACCTAGAAATCTAATTTATTTACCAGTAAACGTCAAAGAAATCAGTTCACTGAAAGTTTGGATAGTAGATCAAGAACAACGATTAATAAATGTTGGTGGAGAAGAGATTACACTTAGACTACATCTGCGAGCAAAAGCAAAATGATTATTTATAATAAATATAGTCCTAAAAAACCTTTCCAAACATTCCAATTCAAGCAGTCAAACCTAAAAGAGTGCCACTAACAAAGGAAAATTAATTATTTTTAAAGTCTGTAAAATTACATTTAAAACAAAATGTCTGAAATACTAAATGTTGTTGAAAAACCATTCACCGATGACAATATGTATAATCAAAAAGGACTACCACAGCTACGTACCATACATAAACTCGTTTAAAAATAATGATGAAATACGAATAACCATACAAAATCAAGATTTATATGTATTGCCAAGCGAGAGTTATATTTACATAGAAGGTTCTGTGACATTAGAGGGCGGCGAAAAAACATCAACTGCTCGTTTACGCAATAATTGTATAGCTCACATGTTTGATGAAATTCGTTATGAAATTAATGGTGTTGAAATCGATCGAACTCGGTATTTGGGTGTATCGAGTACCATAAAGAACTTTGTGTCCCTAACTGATTTTGAGAGTAATATAATGAGAAATGCTGGATGGAATAATGGCGACGACTTAAACATGAGTGTGTTTAACTTTTATGTACCCCTTAAGATGCTGTTGGTATTTACCGAAGATCTCAACAAAGTTATATTACATAGTAAACATGATCTTATCTTGCTCCGAAGTGACCAAAACGTATGTTATTCCTCGGAGTCAAATGAAACTGCAAATTTAATTGAGAATTCCGCATGTGCAATTGTCTGACACATCCAAATTGCAAATTATGAAGACGCTAAAGAGTGGAACATCGCTACCGATAACATTTCGTAGTTGGGATTGTCATTTTAACCCAACAGAGGTCTTGTCTTTGAACAGAGAAAGACCACGATTCGTACTATTTGTCCTTGAAAAAGATGGAAAGTTTGTTCACAGTGACTTGGCAAACAATAAAGTCCATCTTAACTCGGATACTTATCCACACGATGACTTAAATTTAAAGTTTGAAGAGAATCGATATGCTATACTTTATGATATGTATACAACAAAGTTACTTTTTGAGGGTGGCACAACCAATTATTTCATGTGAGAAATTCAAGGAGTCACCAATAGCTGTAATTGATGTCAGCCATCAAAACGAAATGGCAAAATATGTAGCCTGTTGGCGAATCGTCGGTTATTGATTTTATTTTCTCTTCATTTGTTTTTTTTTCAAAATTTGCTCCCTCAAGCCATCTAAAGTTATTTACTGGGAGATATTGTGTCATAGCTTTACCATACAAATTATTCACATCGAGGTAGTAGATATTCACAATTGGTTTATTTTTATCATAACCTTGCGTACCGTCTGTGTTCGCTACTGAGTGTCTTCTAGAACATTGAACTATACCACCTCGTATGGCATTCTTACAGAAGTTGTACATTTTGTACATAACAGCATCGCATCCCAAGAAAGAGATGGGGCGGTATAATATTGACAGGGATCCAATTTGTGCACATCTATACATAATGTTCTAAAATTTTCAAAAACGTCAGTCAACAATAGAACATCCGTTTTTAAATACAATTCCATATAATCTTTTAGATTTGTACATCCAAAATTTGACCATACATTCTGTGCATGTTTGTAATCCTCTGACGAACACTCGGTGTCAGTCATTTTATTATAAAAGTATTTCTTCTGAGTAAGTTGTTTTTCAGCAAATTTTTGAAATGATGATATATAATCATAGGGAAATACCCCCTTTTTATTCATGAGTCTAAAATCTTTATTGTTTGGAAAAAGTGTACGTACTGTCTGAAGATCATTTTCAGGTAAAGGCCAGAGTATCTAAGCTGGCAGCCATGAATCGAAAACTGTCTAGAAATCGCAACTCTAGTCTGTTTTTGTCATTCATTGGAAGAAAATGAGACATAAATATATATAATTCCTTATTTAATGGAATTACTTTAGTTTCTCCTTCATATTCAATATGATCTTTAATGAAAAGGTGACAATCGTACGAAGAAAAATTATGAAAAAATATTGGAATAAATGTTGCTATCAGATGCCGAAGATTGCATTGTGTATGCGGTGCCCCCCTATATTTCCCAGTTAAATGACAGTGATCCCTTGCTCTATCGTTACCTAAAGTTTTGTCACATATGTGGCAGTTTTCAGAAGTTGCAAAATTTACTTCTTCCAAGGGTGTTAAACTAATCATTGTTTTCTTGACAGTCAAATAATTATTGTAAATAAATTTACAATCCCTAACAAGATTTTCCAAAAATTGTTTAGAGGCGTCCTCACCTGTATATAAACAAAACTTATTCAAACTAGAATTATAACTACACTTAGTGTTATAACTAAAAGCACAAGGGGTGTGTTTTTGTATCATAATGGTTTTTGTGGTGTTTGAGCTTACCACATTCTCCAACACACATTCAAAATTGGCGTACACCACGAATGGTACTTTCAATTTGCGCTCGTAGTGCGTAAATTTTACAATTGATTTATCCTCCGAGGGCAAGCGCGTTACAATACCCCCGCATTCCTTCTTGTGTTGTCTAAATTTTTCTGCTGAATGGAAGTGTTGGACACATCCATTACAAATAAAAATAACTCCGTTATGATTTGATAATTGATGGCTCAAAAGACTGTAAAGAAAAAAATATTTATAAATATTTCATGAATACATTTCATTTCTACTTTACTTTGACATTCGCTTTATCCAAATGTAATGGAAATTATAGCCTTCGTGAAGCAGCATCAAATTGATGTGGTATTGTTTCTCTTTTTTTGTTAGGTGATATGGTCCAACAATTTGGTCTCCTTCATAACCAAAGACATTGATGCTTATGTCGTCATTGTTTGCTTCGAACACTTTAACATGTTTTATGGCTAAGGGGAATTGAAGCTCTTGGAAGTTTAGTGTGATATCACTTTGCAATGTTGGGCAGACGGTGTGCTTGGAAAGACCATTGAATAAAACTAAAATGTGGTCACACAAACCAATAGCCTGACATGGACAGACATACTGTCACAAAAGACGGACTGGTGGGGAACTGTTTACAGAAATAAACACATGGATTGCCAGGAAAGAACATTGAATAAAACTAAGATTTGGACACACAAACCAATAGCCTGACACGAAAGACGGACTGGTGGGGAACCGTTGACACGCATACACGCATACCATGCGTGTATTTGTGATTCGACAATCAACCATACGTAGTTATACAGCAAAGCCCTGCTGTGAACTCACTATGTCATTCTAGAATCAACCATTCACAGATGTACACCAAAGCCCAGCTGATCTCAAGGTTACTTCAAAGCCAAGTTCAATGAACTCACACATACATAAACATAAACACTGATTCAGACCAACAGAATATCTGGCGACCACCCACGACGTGGCCAAATAGTATCAAGTTACACTTTTGCTACATTGGAATGTAAACACATAAAATCGACGAAGATGTCAGAAAGAAATACATACACATAAAATGAACACAGACGTAGGAATTCACACATACATACACATAAAATCGACGCTGACGTCATCGGACCACCCATGACGTGGCCAAATAGTATCAAGTTACACTTTTGCTCTCTCATTTCACCTCTACTGCTTTCGCAAAAGTGCATATTTCACTATTCGCTTTCGCATCCGCATTCCCAAGAAATATATTTCAATATTCGCTTTCGGTAACGTCACTTTCTTTACATCCCTAACTACCACCAGATACATATACACAGAATTACAACACTCTCTCTAGCATATTGTGAAAAATTTCTAAATTTCAAAATTTGGCTTATATGGGCGGTGCTACGCCCATTGGTCTGTTTCCGCCCATTTTTGGGCCAATCACGTAGACTAACACCAGATACATATGCACAAAATTACAGCTCTCACGCTAACAAATTGGGCAAGATAAGTCAATTTCAAAACTTGGCTTATATGGGCGGTGCCACGCCCACTTGGTACATCGAAAATTCAAGTACCCTATTTTTACCACCCCCCACACATGCACATTCTGTGTTTCAAGAAGATCGGTCCAGCCGTTTAGATGCATATACGAGTACGGTACAAACAAACCAACAAAGACACATTCTTCTTTAGATATATAGATAAGGTCTAAGAGGCTGTTTCTTTATAATATGTAATATTTCATAGCAGTGTAAAAGTTTCATAGCTGCAATGAAGTGGTACGTACCAAAGACAAATAGAATATAAAAAGACATTCCTTCCCGTAGCGAGTAAGTGTCAGTGACGAACGAATGGGAATTTGATTCCAACGAGTAAGGTTTTTCGCGGATTTTCAGACCGATTTTCCCGAACTTTTTGTAATTGTCACAATTAAAAAAATAATATTATTTGATAAGTGCAAAAAAATTCAATCAATGTTCGCGGAAAACTGTTTTTTCGCGTGTGACACTTCATTCCTATTCGTTCGTACTTGATAGATTTTGACGTTTCGTCCGGAAGGAATGTCTTCTTATTCTATCTGTCTTTGGTACGTACGGTGAAGAATATAAACAAGCAAATTAGCTTTATATTGATAGTCTATATATATTTTATAAAAATGGGAAAATTGAGAAACATTTTATAAGTTAGGAGTATGTAGTGGATTAAGATTAATTAAACAACAATACTTTACAGGGTAGTTTTATTAAAAAGAGGTCTATGAAACTGTTGCATTATATTAATGTAACAATTCATAGATAGAAATGTAATGTTTCATTGCAGCAATGAATTGAAACCAGGGCTGTGGAGTCTGAGTCTTGGAGTTGGAGTCTGGGAAATTTGTCCGGGGTCGGATTCCGGAGTCGAAAAATTATGGCCGACGCCGAATACGAGATGTATTATGTGATAGAACTTTTGCACTCAAAAAATTTTGGGAAAACAATTTTGGTAAAAAAGAAGGATCAAATATAAATATGAGATAATCTATATATATAAAAATGAAACGGTCCATCTGTGTAATGGCATCACGTCAGAACGGCTGGAGCGATTTGGCTCAATTTTTTTTTTCAGTTGTTCGTATTTGCCTGGAGAAGGTTGTTACGAAAGAAAATTTTGGGAAAACCCTCCGGAAAAGTCGGAAAATTGGGAAAATCGAAAATTGCTATTTCTTGCGAGATTCCTACTGTTCCTATCTACTGCTATTTCTTGCGAGATTCCTACTGTTCCTATCTACTGCTCTCTTTTTCAATCCAAATTTTTTTATTAATTTTCTATTAAACAAAAAAGTTTTCTATTAAACATATGTACGAGTATGTGCTATTTTTCTTGGTGCAATTCATTCGAGTTTTGCGTATTGTTACACTGATTTCGCGTATCACATCGGCAAACGGTACAAGCATTACGATCAATTAAAATTCACGATATTTATCAATTCGAACATTTTTTCAGATAATAAGTTTGAGTATAAGAGGTAAGGTTATCTTATTGGATTGCGGGCATTGCAAAATCATAATTTCGGATGAATGCACGATGGCGCATAAACGAGCTCTGGAGGCAATTGACCGAACGATGAAGGATTTACGACGTGATTTGAGACAATTTGGTGAGTCTGATATTGCTCTCCGGAGATTTTCGTCAAACGCTTCCCGTCATCCCGAAATCTACTGCCGATGAAATTAATGCATGCCTGAAATAGTGGTCTTTGTGGCTGCATGTCAAGAAGTTATGTCAAGAAGTTGAAATTGACCACGAACATGAGAGTCGCGTTGCAGAACGACTCATCGGCTCTTGAATTCTCGAAACAACTGTTGGCGCTTGGCAATGGCCAAATTACTATTGATGTTTCCACTGCATTGATATTGTTCCCGGCAAATTTTTGCATCGTCGAACGAGGAACTCATCACCAAAGTGTTTCCAAATCTCGATTAGATTAGTGAATGGGCAATATTAGCAGCGAAGAATAAGGACGTCGATAGCATGAATTTTATTATTCAAAGTAAAATCGAACTCGCTTGATGTGCCAGGAGCTCCGCCGCATAATTTACAGCTGAAGGTGGAATCGATCATAATCATGTTGCGGAATCTGAATCATCCGAAATTGTGCATATTCGCGGTTGTCCATTATGAAACTGATGGACAATGTGATTCAGGCGACGATCATCAAGGGAAAATTCAAAGGAGAGGAAGTCCTTATCCCACGAATTCCGATTATTCCAACTGATCTTTCATTCCAATTCAAGCGGATTCAGTTCCCTGTACGATTGGCTTTTGCGATGACAATCAATAAATCTCAAAACCAATCGTAGGAAGTCTGTGGAATTAATCTCGAATTTCCCTGTTTTTCGCACGGTCATCTGTACGTTGCCTGTCTTCTGTCTTCGTTGTTTGTTGTTTATCATCTGATTCGATTTATCTCTACTGATTTCGATTCCTTTTAAACAAATCGCATTAAAATTTTAACTATCTGTGTTTTATTATCAGTCTGGAGTTTATCTGAAGGCGTTAAATTGGGGCGAGGAGAAGTTCGCCGGGTCCGCTAGTTACATTATAAATCTAAACACAATATGTTAAAATTCAACAATATGCGTTCTTGGATAAATAAATTCTACCCTACTAAATTAAAAAAAGCTAGAATGTGAAATACAACTTCCATAGCGTTACAAGGCCAAATGTTAGGTTAGGGTGGCAGCCGTTATCTTTTTTTTTTTAAGTCACGTAGACCAGTTTAGGTCCCTAGTGGTACCATGGGCTAAAATGCCCTTCATCGAAACCAACCTGTTTGATATACAAATGTATCGATATCACGAATATTGGTTCCGGGAAGAACTGTTAGGCTGCCTAGAAAGGCCGACCCTAGTAGGTCCAGTCGTCGTTTACTCAAAGCGGGACAGTCGCATAGCAAGTGCTCAATGCTCTTCTGGCGTGTTCGCCGATCAGGCAGTGTCTCGTCAGAACTGATATTAACGTAGACAATCTTTTCCTTTCTAGTGCGAGGAGATATTTCGACCTTCTCATGCCTTGGCCAGATTTGTGTAGCTACCCTGCAGGTGCCGATTTGTGTCCATCTTTCGTTGGACTGTCTCATTGCCTAAGTCATATATATATGCAAATTCTTCGAGAATTGTAAAGTCGTCCCTTTCCTAGCAAGTTCATCGGCTTTGCAGTTCCCCGGGATATCCCTGTGCCCAGGCACCCATATGAGGTGTATATTAAACTGCTCAGCCATCTCGTTAAGAGATATGCGGCAGTCGAGGGCTATATGTGAATTTAGGGATGTGGCCTCCAGAGAATTGATGGCAGCCTGGCTGTCCGAGTAAATGACAACGCCAGTGTTGGTTACTATGTTCCGACTCAGCCACTTGGCGACTTCTCATATGTGTACTCCGAAGCCAAGCTTCGAATCATCCGTATAGAAGTGGAGATGGTTTCTATTTACGGGTATTCTGCCATTCCATTCATCCCTGGTTGGTATCATAGTGATGTAGTTCCTCTCAAAGGTGCGCACCGTTGATATATTGTCCACTCGGTCGGTTACCATAGCACAACACTTTGATATCCTCATGTGACCGTAGTTCTTGTACCTCCACATTGATAGGCAGTTTAATCTTAGTGCCGCTTTGGTTGCAACTTCTCTCGCCACAACATTAATCGGCAGTATATGGAGAAGGGCTTGCAGAGACTCAGTCGCTGTAGTCCTTAACGCTCCGCTTATGCACAGGCAGGCAGTTCTCTGAACCCTTGATAGCAGGGTTGTTATGGTTTGTTTGTCAGTTGCCGTCCACCATACCACAATGCCGTATAACAGTATTGGACGAACCACTGCTATATATATCCAATGGACAATTTTAGGAGAGAGGCCCCACCGCGACCCTACAGCCTTCCTGCAGGAATATAGGGCGATGTTGGCCTTCGTACGTTTAGTACTGGAACGTGACAGTTTCCTATCCAAAATTATTCCTAAAAGTCTTTCAGAAAAGACTAGATCTGTTCCATTTATCCGAGGAGGAGGGTCCACATGAGGGACATTATTCACCCAAACCGCTGCTTCTGGCCCATCTAGCCAACTTGTTCAGAGCCACCTGTAGAATATCTCTGAGGATGTTTTCGAATTTGCCACTCACTGCGATTGCCAGGTCGTCCGCATATGCCACGACCTTGCAGCCACAACGTTCTAGATCTAGCTGGATTTCATTCACCGCTAGTTTCCAAATTAGTGGAGACAGTACTCCTCCTTGTGGGGTCCCTCTGTTTACAAACCTTGTTAGAGTTGTGGACCCTACACATGCTGTTATGCGTCTTCTGTTGAATAGTCTTTGAATTAGTCTAATCAAGCTGGAGTTCACCTTTAGATGTGACAATGCCGAGATTACCGCATCTGGGTTTATGTTGTTAAAAGCCCCTTCTGTCATGAAACACCACCATGGTGAATTCTTTGAAATGTAGGGACGATTCGATAGTGTTCAAAAGTTCGTGCAGGGCTGATTCTGTAGACTTTCCCTTATTGTAAGCATGTTTGTTCCCCGACAGGAGTTTTGTATCCAGGTTTTGCCTAATGAAATAATCTAAAAGTCTTTCCAGACTTTTCAATAGGAAAGAGGATAGGCTAATTGGTCTGAAGTCTTTTGGCCTAGTCCTGCAAATACCCCACTGTATAAGGAGAAGTGGATAGTACCTTCCTCAGCCTTGCGGCGTCGGAGACCTTTTCCACTTCGCCACAGAAGGAATACCAAGAGCGTCTTTGCGCCTTCTTGTAGATCTGGAGTTGCCCTTTATATGCATCCCAATCATTAAAGGCTCCAGTAGATTTCGTCTTGTTGAATAGTTTGTTGCTGGTCTTTTTCCTTGCCGTTAGCTCAGAAGTCCACCACTGACGTTTAGTTTTACCCTTGTACCTTGTTTTTGGACAGGCTTGTTCATGGGAACTATTGAATGATGTGGTGATATGCTCGACCAGACCGGCTTTGTCATTCGGTTCATAAAGAAGTTTAGAGATGAGAACCATTTTAAAATTCTTTTCATACAGTTGCCACTTTGTCTTCCTCACATTTCTGTGGACAACAGGTTTAGGCGCTTTTTCGGCGAGTTTGAGCTCGATATAATGGTGATCTGAGAATGAGTGGTCGTCCAGTACATTCCACCCAATAATTTTGTCTGACACCCGGTCAGTAGCAAACGTTACGTCTAGTACTTCTACCACCTGTTGTGAGTACTGGGGGGAACGGATTTATTTTTTGTCTGTGTTAGCCCGTAATAGGTACTACGATGTAGGCCTTCCAGACTTTGTACAGGTTTTTTTGCGATTGCGTAATAGGATTCAACTATCCGCTCTGTGGTAAACACGTCCGTTCACTACGACTGATCAGCAACGACTTCAAGGCCAAATCTAAAGAAACATATATATCTGGGGTAATATCGACATGAAGCGATATTCATCAATTCCAGTAGGTTTCCTCCCTAGTGTGAAAGAGTTCTTATGGCCAAATTTTAATACTGGTACAATTTAATATGGTTCAAATACTTAACGAACAACTTAAGATGGACAGCTAGTGATTCTGAGTAGAAGGGTATATTTTTAGGTTAGTCTAGCTGTAGTATTTTTTACAAATCTGTCATAGAGTTTGTAGGGTATAATAACTAACGAATAAACTGGTTGCCTGAAGGGAATATAATTTCCAAAAATTGCTGTATAATAAAACAGATAAAGTGATTGATGAAAATTTTATCATGATTCCATGTTGAAAGAATTGTCATATTAATTGCAACTTGCAGGTCAAACGTCGACAAATAAATAATACAATTTTAGTTTATTACTGGTATAGAATACCTACTAGTTTGTGTTTTTATCAAAGCCAAATCTTATTTCGGTAATTTATGTTATTTAACTGCCGGAGTCGGAGTAGAAACAGTGAATATATTAACAAAGTGTTTGTCACATTATATACATATGTACTCGTACATACATATGCCGTCACAAATGTGTATGTGTGGTGTTCAATGAACATGCTCTGTATCGGCGTTTAAGGTGGCACCAAATACTTAGACACGACAGAATGATCATATTTTAGTTGCTGATAATGTGGTTGTGTTTTGGGAGTGATAAGACAGCACTTATTCGAAGGGACATACGTATAGATAACGAAAATTATATGTTAGGCGTAATAGAAATATAAATGTGTAAAACAGATTGTGAGGCTTAGAGATGTACCACATAATGTAAATAAAGAAACCATACGATAGCAGAAAATTCTATAAGAGGGCTGAATGTAAAAACCCTCATGTAGACTTGCTCCGTCTCGTTTCTTCTTAGTTTAAGGACCTAGTTTTAAAATCTCATGGTTTGTACTTATAGATTTAGATTATTCAAAATAAATTAGTATAATACGAATACTCGAACGAGGAGTATCTTACAAATACTTAACGAGTAGAGTATGAAATATTTACTCCAACAGTAAAGGTCTTGTTTATTTCCTTTACATGTGGTAATAAATGTATTATGTTGATGTGTGAATCAGAGTCGTGCAAGCTCTTTTTCTCACTGAACGAAAGAGCGGCGTAGTTTTCTTGCATTTGTGTGAGAGGAGAGAGAGAGGCGGAATTCTATGACTCTACACCGCACAGTGGCATCAACATTGAATGGTGTTCATATTATTAGATGTATTATCAATTAACATGACATTTTGGCAATAATTTTATAATCGCACTGACATATTTTATTTAATTATTAATATTTAAAATAATAAAAATTGCAATATTATATTTAGCATACGTATACTAAATTTCTGTTTTAGAAATATTAACTACCGGCAGAAAGAAATGAGTATTATATGAAAATGCTGAACAAAGACAGTCGGTAAGTGGTATTAAGAATTCAAAATGATACCACTTTCGGTGTACATAAACTTAAAGTTGTCAAAATAGGTCGTATTTTTATCAAATTTTATGTATTGATGATCCATTGTGTTTACGTCGACAAGGCTTAGCACTAAGAGGAAGTTGTGATACTTGCAGGATCGATTCAAATGAAACTATTCAAAATGATGGACATTTTAGAGCCTTGTTAAGGTATCGGGCGATAACAATTTGAATAATCATCTGACAAATTCACCACGAAACGCAACGCAATTGTGTTCAAAATGAGATGGATCGAAAACACGCATAATTCCTCAATACGTGCGAATTTTTAGACATTGTTGGTTTTTGTAAATTAATTTTATTTTTTTGGTATACAGCTACATCGTTACCTATTTCAAAGATTTTTTTCTCAAAATTGCCATTTGTTTAAATTGCCATATCTTCTTGTAAAGAATATAGTCAGTTCTAGTTTGAACCTTTAGTACCAAACAATTAAATACCTAAATTGATATTTTTCCTGAATATTCAAGGATTAAGGATGAACCTCGTCAACACAAGTACATACATATTTTAATCCACTGTTTAGAGGAGGAGTATCAGAGCTTTTCATTGGTATTAATATGTATCTTCAATTGCGGGTAGAGGTTAAGAAGATATGACAATTTTTACAAGATATATTACGAAGATAAGACAATTTTAACAAATGTTGAAAAAAATCCGAGATAAAGAAATTTAGAGCTCTATACGAAAATATTCCCACACACTAGTTGAAATATTGTGCAAAACTTTGTTAAAATTCAGAGGGACCGTTTTTCGAACTGCTTTGAAATTACTAAGGATTAAAGAGATAATTTAAAATAATTATGAATGTACTCGTATAATGCAATGTAGTAATAATTTTCACACATTAAAAACTTTATATACTTCAGCGTTACCATCAACACCTCAAGTCTCATATATATTGTAAATGGTTTTGAAATAAAATTTTTTCAGCATTTCATTTGATGGAAAATTATACTTAATATATAATATAATATTTTAATACGAAGTTAAGATTTGGTGAAATCAATATAGATTTAGTAGAATCATCGTTCAGAAAAATTGTTTTCAGGAAAGTATTTTGTTTGCTAAGGACTTTAAGTATTCAAAACATTGAGGATTACAATGAAATCATTTCATCAATTCATTCTTACCAACTTACAGCATTTCTTTAGTTAAAGAAATTTATATATTGCATCAAATAACCCAAAGAAACCCCAATAAATTTTACAAAATTCCCTAATAAAACCCCAAATTGTGTATCCCAATTTTCATTGACTAAACCCCATTATTATATAATTAAATAGTGTAAACACACAACGTTGCCACTGCGAGATCATTTGCAGACACTTTTGATTGTCTGATGTGCAAAGTTTATTGGCAACTCTTGCAATCGTTTGAACTGATAATTCACCTTTGCCTTACAATCTGTCATTGTCCGTACATTTGCAGCATTCTAACATGTTTGATAACGTTGTCCGATCTGACAATCGTCTGTACATAGCTTAAGTTACGCACGCAAAGTAGTCTCAGTTAGAAATTGTCTCGGCACCAACCAAACCATACACCACTTTCTTCAATATCCTAAAAGGTAAATAGCTCTCCAATAAGCAATTTCTAATAACAGGAATCTCCGTGATGATAAAAAGCAAAAATTAAAGCGGTATTGCGCAACTTGATGGGTAGCACAACATGAGTCTGTTGAAATATATATTCACCTTAAAGTAGCCGTTATCGAGGATTTGTAATCCATTTACTCCACCTGGTCTGATCAGAAAACTACAACGTCTGCATTTCAGTTGTTGGTGGCTGTAAAAACGTTGGATTTTCAAGTTCTGGTCCATGTAGTTCATTCAGCTCACTGCTTGGCATTATCATTAAGTCGCGTTCTTCAAAGTGAAAATCAAGATTTAGCTGAAGCCGTCCATCTGACTGAAAATAAGGAATTCGTGGACATAAGCGAAAATTGTAATGACCATTTTATTGCGATTTTTTCATCTGTTAAAATATTTTGTGAAGAACAAGACATAACAAAGTTGCAATATTCATGCAACATATATTGAGAATATTATAAGATTTCGATCTATATTCCATATCTAGATTAATTCATCACTCATCTCGAAGATCGCTTTTTGAAACACCGTGGAATTCTGTCAAATTTCCAAGGCCTTTATCCATCTAAAATGACAATGCTAAATGAAGAAAGTTGTAAACAATTATTTGAAAAATATTCATAAATTTTGCCTGACAGTTCTTTTGAAGTGTGGATTAGTGAAGTGAAGTTTTGGAGAAGAAAAATTGAAGCGGAGAATGTCAGAAATTCCCTGGAAGCTCTTGATTTCCATACGTTCACAAAATATTGACGGTGATGGCGGTGTTACCTGTAACAACAGCGACAAACGAACACTTTTTTTCAACGTTGCGGCGGCTGAAAAATTACTTGTGATCAACCGTGGTCATCGAGACATTCCAGTAGATGTTAACCCTGTATTAGACGAATTTTTTATTTCGCCTCGCCGTGTCAATTTATGAAAACATTAATGCAATAAATATATAATTTAAATTAATACAATTAATAAAATATTTAAATACAGAAATGTTAAAATAAGTTAAAGATTTGCCTACACCCAGGAAAATAATTGGTTGGCATTCGATTGTAACAATAGAAAAATAGTACTAGCAATAAAAAGTATATTGGCTACACCGTCTGTCGTTGTATTTATATATAATTAGTTGAAACAACAATAATAACATGGATACGATCAAATGAAAATGCTTGCAACTAAATCGATGGTTGTATCAATCGAATTAAGATTGTTTTTTTCATTGACACTCGGTTAGTTGTGGTAATCAATTTTAAATTTTCATTATAGTACCATATGATCGATATTTGGTTGTGACAACCAATGTTTTATTCTTGACAACAGAAATTTTATCAACAGACCAAAGATTATTATTGCAACGAATAATTGGGTACTACAACTGAAAAATATTAATAAATAATCGTTTATTGGTTATCCCAATCATTTCCCAAATTTAGAATAATTAAATGTATTTTGGGAAATACAACCGAAAGTTTGGTTGCTGTCCTTTTGCTGATACATGACAAACCAAAAATAAAATTACTCGACATAAAAAAATCTTAAACATTTTGTTCAAGAACGGTATATGTAGTCAATTATATATATGTGTGGAATGCAGAATATGTTGTGCAAAATGTTTTACATAAATAAAAAATAAAAGCAACAACCATTAAATTGAAAGCATAGGGTTAAGCGATATTTGCATAAAAGTTTTGTGTTTTTTTTTTTCGTGTTTTCAAATATTTCCACATCTCATAATAGTGATGAATTTGTAATAAGTGATGCCAACTATTTCCGAAGCAAAAGCGTAATGAAAAATTGAAAAAGCGTAAAAGGCGTAAAATTCTTTTTCTTTCATTTGAAATAGTTTTATTTTACATTAAAAATGTTAATATAAAAATAAATGGCGAACTTTAATCAATGTTGTTTCTCTAATTAAAATGATATATCCATTTTAATGGTTTTTTATGGCGCTTAGATACGTACATTGTTTCTCTGCTAAATTGCATAAAGTTTGTAAATAATAAGGAATATAGGGATACATCGAATTTGCTGGTGATTTTGAGCCAATCTTTGAAGACGATTTCGAGTTATCGATATCTCCAAAGACGGCCAGGGCTACGCGGAACAAAGTGCCTCTGAATAAAACATGTAACTTATAAAACCATAATTTTTCGACAAAAAACCTTTCGGCAATATTTTTGTATGGTATTAAAAAGCCATTTGTTTTTACTTTTTGTAAGTCCAAATTTCAATAAAACTAAATTTGCAGAAGTGAAAACAGCAATTTTTAAATCAGAGAGACAGTGCATAGAAAGAATATGTTGATAACACAGAGTAGCAAAATAGTATAACTTTATTATGTTGCCAGATTTGATCTGACAAATGTACGAAAGCGTCAAAAGCACCAACGAACAATACGAAAAGCGTACACCTAGTGCTTTTTTTCGTTTGGCACTAAGTGAACAGTTTTCGCGTATTGGGGTTCTGAAAAGCACTAAATCTGGTGCGAAAAGCACTAAGTTGGCATCCCTGTTTGTAATATGGGATTTTTAATTTTGCTATAAATTGTTTTGTTTTTTGTTCAATAAATAAAATAAAAATTAATAAAAACTGTTTTTAATTAACTGTCGGTAGTATATGACTGACAAATTGTCAGAACAACTAATTTTTTTAAAACAGTTGGTTGTGGCAACTATAGGGTGATCTAAGTAGAGATACTTTTTTCAAAGCTTTTTTTTTGACAGATCACGTGTGAGTCGTGTCATGCTGTCATGTTATTTTTGTTAAGTATTGTTTGGCATTTCATCATGGCAAGATTTACGCCTGAACAACGTTTACAAATTATTCAGTTTTATTATCAAAATAATCGTTCGCCAATTGCGCTAAGTCTATTTTTTTTAATCCAAAAAAAAACGCTTTCCACTCGACACACGACCTTGACACCCATGAGCAATATTTTCTCGTTAAGAGCTATCTTTTTGCCATTGACCGATTCCCGATCCGACGTACCGGAATCATCGGTCCATATTTCTTCAAAAATGATGCCGGTGAGAACGTAACCGTCAATGGTGACCGTTATCGTGCCATGATAACCGACTATTTGATGCCTGAAATTGAAGCTCGTGATCTCGGCGACATTTGCTTTCAACAAGACGGCGCCGCCTCCCTCACATCGCATCAATCAATGGATTTATTGAGAGAACTCTTCGGTGAGCAGATAATTTCACATTTTTGGCCGGTCGATTGGCCACCAAGATCGTGTGATATCACACCGTTAGACTTTTTCCTGTGGGGATATGTAAAGTCTAAAGTTTATGCGGACAAACCTGCTTCGATTCACGGCTTGGAGCAAAACATCACGCGTGTCATTCGCCAGTTACCAGTCGAAATGCTCGAACGAGTCATCGAAAATTGGACTCAACGGATGGGCCATCTGAGACGTAGCCGCGGCCAACATTTGATAGACATAATCTTCAAAAAATAAATGCCAAAGAATGTTCTTTCAAATGATAATAAACATTCCCCATTCAATTTGAATTTTCTGTGTTTTTTTCTTTAAAACAGTAGGGAACCTCGAAATGAATCACCCCTTACAACAAATAATTTAAGCCACCATTTTCGTAGTTTGCGCAACCAAATATAATTGTTGTCAACATGGAAGCAGAAGTATACCACAACCAAAATATTCGTTGTCCTGATGGAATCGCATGATATAGACAGAACTACCAAAATTCGGTTGAGGCAACCAAACTGTATTCTGTGTGTAACATTTTAGTTCGGAGTATCTTAACCTTCAATTTAAGTTAAACATTAATTTTATTGATGTTTAACTATTAATAAAATATTATTTAACAAATATTTTTTTTACTCAAAAACACACAGTTTAGTTTTGTCTTTGAATAACACAGTGCGACAAAATAAACTCAAGTTGAGAAGCAAATGACGCGATACTACACGCTGAAAAAAAATTGCCTCTGTAGTATATTGTCCCAAACATATTCTGCTTGAAACATATATATGTTTAGGGTGCACTCCAAATATATAATATTTGCCACATACAAATATTATATGTTTGGGAGGATGTTGTTCTAAACAAAACTATGTTTACATCCCAATATTTTTTATATGGATATGTTATTTTCCAAACAAAGATCTATTTGCGTGAATATATATCTATTCTTAAATGTTTTAAGTTTTCAGCAATTGAAAGGTAATTTTTAGAAATTTTTAATGTTATTAAAATTTCTTTATAATTAAAAATAATGACTTGGAATAGTTAGAAAATAAAAATAAGAGGTTTCAAATAGAAGTTACGCTAAGAAAGTACTTTTTAATAGGAACGCATAATTCGAAAACAAGGAAAAAAATAAAACTAAAATTCGAAAAATTCAGCAAAGTTTTGAAAATCTTTTTTTTAATAAAATATATTTGGAAATATTCATAAACAATAATTTTATTTGTATTTAAACACATATTTTATTTGAGAAAATTAGCTCGCAAATATATTTTATTCTAATATATTAACATATGGGTTCTAAATACATTTTATTGATTTTCAAATAAAATTTATTTGCTCGAAAATATATAATATTTGAAAATTTGTGTTCCAAGTATAATTTCTTTCGATTCAAACAAATCCAAAATGTCGATTTTGCCCCGTGTATATTTCCTGTAGGTCTTGTCTAGTAAAACAAGAATCTTTTTTTAGAATTCCCCTGACATCTCTAAAATCCGAATTTACGGGTAAAAAAATCACTAAAGTAATTTGGAAAGAAGAAAATTATATATATCTTGTTTATTTAAAGCTGTAGGAATATATGTTTATTTGTCCAACAAACACATTTTTTTTTCGTAATTTTCTGGTTTAGGCTATGTTTTTACCTATTATTTTGTGAGATAACCGCACGATTAATTGATTTACGTATATAGTAATTTTTACGGGTTAATAATTAAGAAAGTTATAGGCGTTTAAGTGAAAAAAGGCAAGAAAATCGGGTTTCTACCCGTAAATCCGGATTTTGGGTGTGTCCGGCAAATTTCGTGGAACAAACATTGTTTTACTCGTTTTGAACTTATAATAGGATCAAAATTTATTGTAAGGTACGTCATTAAATCTTTATGTGTTGTTTGGACTATTTTTCCTGGTATGGAACAAACGTGCTTCACGGATAATTTTGTGACTGGCTTCGTCAGATAAACAACCCTAAAATAAATAAATGATTTCGGAAATAAAATTTTAAATATTTATATACATATTGGCCAAAAATAACATCGTAACCACGATTTAGTACTTATGTACACTTCTGGCATATAATATTCTTGGTAGCGCATCAAATTATTATCCTTGTTGTTATTGGCTATGTGAATAATCGCCCTAGAAAAAATCGCCCAGAACGAAAAATGTCAAATCGCCCAAATTATTTGGGAGATTGTTCATTTTCAAGAAAAACTAAAAACTAGTGATGAAAAATTTAGACCAAATTTGGAATGAACAATCGCACACTTTTGTTTTTGGGCTTTTTTTCATTTTAATTTTTTTCCGAAAAAAGAAGAAAAATCAAGTAATAATAAGAAAAAAAAAATAGTGAATGGTATATTATTATTTCTAACAGAAATTTAGTATAATTTTCGAATGCTCTGTGACAAAAATATAATGGAATATTCGGAAAAACTTGCATGGAATCCTGGACCTCGGTTTTACAGGTCGGACATTGATACGTATTTCAGGTTAAATTTATTACATATTTTTAGTTGTTTACATGGTAGTAAAACTATATCCGGAGGTACATTAAAACAAATTATGCAAGCAGGGTACTCCAGCAGAAATGCAGAAAATGTTGAAATACATTATCCCCTGGCTGGAGAAAATTTATGTAGGCTGTATCAGGCTTTCATACATCCCGAATCGATGGAGGGATACCAAAGTGGTATTCATACCAAAAGCGGGGGAGATATCACACACTAGGCCAAAAGCCTTCAGACCAATTAGCCTATCCTCCTTCCTATTCAAAGGTGTGGAAAAACTTTTAGATTATTTCATTAGGGAAAACCTGGATACAAAACTCCTGTCGGTGAACCACAATGCTTACAATAAGGGGAAGTCTAAAGAATCAGCCCTGCACGAACTTGTTAGCACTATCGAATCGTCCCTGCATTTCAAGGAATTCGCCATGGTGGCATTTCTTGACATAGAAGGGGCTTTTAACAACATTCACTCAGATTCAGTAATTGCGGCACTGTCACATCTAAAAGTTAACTAATTCAAAGTCTGCTCAACAGAAGACGCATAACAGCATGTCTTGGGTCCACAACTCTAACAAGGTTTGTAAACAGAGGGACCCCACAAGGAGGAGTACCGTCTCCACCAATTTGGAACCTAGCGGTGAATGAAATCCTGCTAGAACTAGAACGTTGTGGCTGCAAGGTCGTGGCATACGCGGACGACGTTGCAATCGCAGTGAGTGGCAAATTCGAAAACGTCCTCCGAGACATTCTACAGGTGGCTCTGAACAAATTGGCTAGATGGGCCAGAAGCAGCTGTTTGGGCGTAAACCCAAACAAGACAGAATTGGTTCTCTTTACTAGGATGAATAAAGTCCCACATGTGGACCCTCCACCTCGGATAAATGGAACTGATCTAGTCTTTTCTGAAAGTGCAAAATTTTTAGGAATAATTCTAGATAGAAAACTGTTATTTAGACTTAACGTATTGGAACGTGTAAGGAAGGCCAACGTCGCCTTATATTCCTGCAAAAAGGCTGTAGGGTCGCTGTGTGGGGCCTCTCTCCTAAAATCGTCCACTGGATATATATAGCAGTAGTTCGTCCTATACTGCTATACGGCATTGTGGTATGGTGGACGGCAACTGACAAACTAACCATCACCAACCTACTAACAAAGGTTCAGAGAACAGCCTGCCTGAGCATAAGCGGAGCCTTAAGGACTACAGCGACCGAGTCTCTACAAGCCCTACTCCATATACAGCCGATTAATATTGTGGCGAGAGAAGTTGCAACCAAAGCGGCAATAAGAATAAACTGCCTATCAATGTGGAGGTACAAAAACTACGGTCACATGAGGATATCAAAGTGTAGTGCTATGGTAACCGACCGAGTGGACTATATACCAACGGTGTACACCTTCGAGAGAAATTACATCACTATGATTCCCGCCAGAGATGAATGGGTTGGAAGAATACCAGGTAATAGAAACCATCTCCACTTTTACACGGATGGTTCGAAGCTTGATGAAAAGGTTGGCTTCGGAGTACACTGTGCAGAGCTTAGATTGGATATAGCTCACAGACTACCAGATACCTGCAGTGTCTATCAAGCCGAAATAATGGCAATATGGGAAGTAGCCAAGTGGCTGAGTCGCAACATAGTAACCAACACTGGCGTAGTCATTTACTCGGACAGCCAGGCTGCCATCAATTCTCTGGAGGCAACATCCCTAAATTCACAAACAGCCCTCGACTGCCGCAGATCTCTTAACGAGATGGCTGAGCAGTTTAATATACACCTCATATGGGTGCCTGAGCATAGGGATATCCCGGGGACCTGCAAAGCCGATGAACTTGCTAGGAAAGGGACGACATTTCAAATTCTCGAAGAATTTGCATATATTGGTGCGCCACTATCAACGTGCAAGCTTTGGCTTAGACAAGAGGCAATCAGGCAGTCCAACGAAAGATGGACAGAAATCGGCACCTGCAGAGTAGCTAGACAAATCTGGCCAAGGTATGACCTGAGAAGATCAAAATATCTCCTCGCACTAGAGAGGCAAATATTGTCTACGTTAGTATCAGTTCTGACGGGACACTGCTTGATCGGCGAACACGCCAAAAGATTGGGTATTGACTCTAATGACTTCTGCAGAAACTGTGGAGATGAGGAAGAAGTGGAGAGCATTGAGCACTTGCTATGCGACTGCACCGCTCTGAGTAAACGACGACTGGACATACTGGGGTCGGCTTTTCTAGGCAGCCTAACAGATCTTTCCAGTACCGATATTCGTACTGTCGACAAATTTGTATATCAAACGGGTTGGTTTCGATGAGGGGCATTTCAGCCCGTGGTAACACTAGGGACCTAAACTGGTCTATGTGAGCTTGTATAAAAAATACGGCTGCCACCCTAACCTAACCATGGGTACTCCAGAAAGACCGCTGTTGAAGATTTTTGCCACTTTCAGATTCCTCAGTTCCCACATCAGATGCTTCGTCGGGATAATCTTAAAAAATATCTTTAAATGGCTCCATATCTGTACAGATAATGTTTTTTGGATATATCATTCGATCTAGATTCTAGCACCTCCGATGCCTTGAGTATTCTTTTGTATAGAGGTGAGTTTACGCTTCTTGCCACCAACTGTACCACCACTTTCGATAAGCATTTTAAAATTACTACTTTTTAGAAATACTTCCTCTTGGAGTGTCTTAACAAATTTTAAAAATTCCAATCTTTGCGTGCCTTTTTAATAAAAATTTTTCCCAATTCGCTATTTGCCATTTTGAATTTATAAATGATATGATATTTATTGTTTATTACAGGTTGGACCAAGTGGCTTTTCCGTTTTCAAAAAAGTCACAAGAACTACTTCGGATGTGGAAGCATATAATGGGGCGCAGTGAAATAACCCAAAAGCCGAAAATGAAACAACACCCAAAATAAAGATTCAAAATTGGGTTTGGGTGAAATTTCATTAACTTTCGGTTTCATTTCATTTTTTTTAAATTTTTGTTACTAAGACCAAAATGAAATAAAACCCAAAATAAAATAAATTTGGGATTTATTTCATTCATTCTGGGTTTTGGGGATGTTTTCATTGTTTGGGATTTATTTTAATTTTATTTGGGGATTATTTCATTGACATTCAAAATGAAGTTTAGGAAAGTTTTTAATAATAAAATTGTTAGATATCACTTCCTTATCGTTAGACGGTTAGAATCGAATGAACATATTGAACGGGGTAATTTTAGGGTGGGCCGTGAGAGTATTAATCAGTTCTTAATAGTGCTTCAGAGAAGAAAATTGACAAATTTTAAATTATAACAAATATGAAAATTTAAGTTGTAGGGTCATGGATATCAGATTACAGAAAACATACCAGATGTCATGAAATTAAAAAGCTTTAAATGTTTGGAAATGGTAAGTAAAATAAGATTTGCGACTATTTTGCTAGAGCCTAGAGAGAATTTTAATAAATGTTTCTGAACTATTTTTTGTAATGCATTACTATTTCTTGACGTTTGAAAACTTTTGGAATATAATACATGAGAATACATGAAAACTTTTGGAAGAGAATTCTCTTTCAAACTATTTCACACATGAAGTTTCAGTTGTCTTCCAACAGTTTTCAAGCATGAAGAAATAGTAATGCAGACTAAAAATAGGTCAAAAAATCGCAGCGATTTTTTAACCTATTTTTCGCCTGCATTACTATTTCTTCAAGTTTTCTCGTCCAACAGTTTTTGAACATGAAGAAATAGTAATGTAGACGAAAAATAGGTAAAAAAAATCGCGGCGATTTTTGAACCCATTTTTCGTCTGCATTACTATTTCTTCATGTTCAAAAACTGTTGGAAGAGAACTGAAACTTCATATGTGAAATAGTTTGAAAGAGAATTCTCTTCCAAAAGTTTTCATGTATTCTCATGTATTATATTCCAAAAGTTTTCAAACGTCAAGAAATAGTAATGCATTACAAAAAATAGTTCAGAAACATTTATTAAAATTTTTCGTCAGGATTAGTATTTCTTTATGTTTTCTGTTCCAACATTCAATTGCATAAAAACCGTTGCAAAGCAGTTGAAACGTTGTTTTTACGTCCATTATTAAATATCAATTTGCAATTTGCAGGTATTCCCATTAGTTTTTATTCTAATTTGTTTCGTCGGCCTATTGGGGATTCCATACAAGCGTTTCTGTAAATACTACAAACAGTTTTTGGGAAAAATTATGTATATTGCACAAAAAAATATTTGTCTAGACGAATAAATTTAATTTGGAGTTTATTTCATTTGTTTGGGGTTTTTTTCATTGGGGGTTATTTCACTTTTTTTGGGGAAATTTTTTTTTTTTTTAATTTAACTAATATTTTTTGGGGGTTGTTTCATTTATTATTTCGCTGTTTTTTCATTTAATTTGGACTATATTTCACATTTAATCTTTGGGCGTTATTTAATTTAATTTTGGGTATATTTCATTGGGGGTTATTTCATGTTCGGCTTGGGGGTTATTTCACTTGGGGGTTATTTCGTGGCGCCATATAATGGAGTTCCTCAAAAAAATAAATTCCTCATTCATTTGAATCAAAATGAATAATCGCCCAAAAACTTGTATGGGTCTTTTTACATTTTTTAAGAATTGGATGATTATTCACAATGAATAAGTACCTATAAATGAAAATGTGCAAAATTGTCCAAACACGAATGAACCAACGCCCAAATTATTTTGTAAACACTTTTGGGCGAATGTTCATTTTTAACTTTTGGGCGATTTTCCCTGGGGCGATTATTCTCATAGCCTTTGTTATTAGTAACTCGTTACATGCTTTAATGCTATTTTATGTGTGTGAAGATAAATACGTATTTAACTAGCGAAGACACAAACCCTAATATGAAAATTAAAAGTCGGGGTATTTGAGGAAAATTAGGTTTTTCTCGAAAACTAGAGCGTATTTTAAAGTGAAATTAAGTTACCATGGTAAAAACATATCATTTTGTTTAAAAAAATTACCATCTGACCTAAAGGGCATATAGAATAGATTTGATAACTAGGGAACCTCGGAAGAAAATATATGACCATATCTGGAAGATGGGACTTTGTACCGACAAGGCCTGCATACTGAAAGAAGCCCTAGGAAGGCTCTATCGACCCATGTATAGCGTTTTTCCCAAATCAATTTCAGGCTCCCAAATACGTCCTTCCAAAAATGGCCCATTTTGATGGGAATTTCTGGAGAGGAGCAGTGGCCACAACTGGAAGATAGGACTATGTACCGACAAGGCCTGCATACTGAAAGAAGCCCTAGTAAGGCTCTATCGATCCATATATAGCATTTTTCCCAAATCAATTTCAGGCTCCCAAAAACGTCATTCCAAAATGGCCCATTTTGATGGGAATTTCTGTAGAGGAGCAGTGACCACAGCTGGAAGATGGGACTATGTACCGACAAGGCCTGCATACTGAAAGAAGCTCTAGAAAGGCTCTATCGATCCATATATAGCATTTTTCCCAAATCAATTTCAGGCTCCCAAAAACGTCATTCCAAAATGGCCCATTTTGATGGGAATTTCTGGAGAGGTGCAGTGACCACAGCTGGAAGATGGGACTATGTACCGACAAGGCCTGCATACTGAAAGAAGCCCTAGAGAGGCTCTATCGACCCATATATAGCGTTTTTCCCAAATCAATTTCAGGCTCCCAAATACGTCCTTCCAAAAATGGCCCATTTTGATGGGAATTTCTGGAGAGGAGCAGTGGCCACAACTGGAAGATGGGACTATGTACCGACAAGGCCTGCATATTGAAAGAAGCCCTAGGAAGGCTCTATCGACCCACATATAGCGTTATTCCCAAGTCAATTTCAGGCTCCCAAAAACGTCATTTCAAAATGGCCCATTTTTATGGGAATTTCTGGAGAGGAGCAGTGGCCACAACTGGAAGATGGGACTATGTACCGACAAGACCTGCATACTGAAAGATGTCCTAGGAAGGCTCTATCGACTCACATATAGCGGTTTTCCCAAATCAATTTCAGGCTCCCAAAACCGTCATTCCAAAATGGCCCATTTTTATGGGAATTTCTGGAGAGGAGCAGTGGCCACAACTGGAAGATGGGACTATGTACCGACAAGGCCTGCATATTGAAAGAAGCCCTAGGAAGGCTCTATCGACCCACATATAGCGTTTTTCCCAAATCAATTTCAGGCTCCCAAAAACGTCATTCCAAAATGGCCCATTTTTATGGGAATTTCTGGAGAGGAGCAGTGGCCACAACTGGAAGATGGGACTATGTACCGACAAGACCTGCATACTGAAAGAAGCCCTAGGAAGGCTCTATCGACTCACATATAGCGGTTTTCCCAAATCAATTTCAGGCTCCCAAAAACGTCATTCCAAAATGGCATATTTTGACGGGAATTTCTGGAGAGGAGCAGTGGCCACAACTGGAAGATGGGACTATGTACCGACAAGGCCTGCATACTGAAAGAAGCCCTAGGAAGGCTCTATCGACCCATATATAGCGTTTTTCCCAAATCAATTTCAGGCTCCCAAAAACGTCAATCCGAAATGGCACATTTTGACGGGAATTTCTGGAGAGGAGCTGTGGCCATAACTGGGAGATGGGACTATGTACCGACAAGGCCTGCATACTGAAAGAAGCCCTAGGAAGGCACTATCGACCCATATATAGCGTTTTTCCCAAATCAATTTCAGGCTCCCAAAAACGTCATTCCAAAATGGCATATTTCGACGGGAATTTCTGGAGAGGAGCAGTGGCCACAACTGGAAGATGGGACTATGTACCGACAAGGCCTGCATACTCAAAGAAGCCCTAGGAAGGCTCTATCGACCCACATATAGCGTTTTTCTCAAATCAATTTCAGGCTCCCAAAAACGTCATTCCAAAATGGCCAATTTTTATGGGAATTTCTGGAGAGGAGCAGTGGCCACAACTGGAAGATGGGACTATGTACCGACAAGGCCTGCATATTGAAAGAAGCTCTAGGAAGGCTCTATCGACCCATATATAGCGTTTTTCACAAATCAATTTCAGGCTCCCAAAAACGTCATTCCAAAATGGCCCATTTTGATGGGAATTTCTGGAGAGGAGCAGTGGCCACAACTGGAAGATGGGACTATGTACCGGCAAGGCCTGCGTACTGAAAGAAGCCCTAGGAAGGCTCTATCGACCCATATATAGCGTTTTTCCCAAATCAATTTCAGGCTCCCAAAAACGTCATTCCAAAATGGCATATTTTGACGGGAATTTCTGGAGAGGAGCTGTGGCCACAACTGGAAGATGGGACTATGTACCGACAAGGCCTGCATACTGAAACAAGCCCTAGAGAGGCTCTATCGACCCGTATATAGCGTTTTTCCCAAATCAATTTCAGGCTCCCAAATACGTCCTTTCAAAAATGGCCCATTTTGATGGGAATTTCTGGAGAGGAGCTGTGGCCACAACTGGAAGATGGGACTATGTACCGACAAGGCCTGCATACTGAAAGAAGCCCTAGGAAGGCACTATCGACCCATATATAGCGTTTTTCCCAAATCAATTTCAGGCTCCCAAAAACGTCATTCCAAAATGGCATATTTCGACGGGAATTTCTGGAGAGGAGCAGTGGCCACAACTGGAAGATGGGACTATGTACCGACAAGGCCTGCATACTGAAAGAAGCCCTAGGAAGGCTCTATCGACCCATATATAGCGTTTTTCCCAAATCAATTTCAGGCTCCCAAAAACGTCAATCCGAAATCGCACATTTTGACGGGAATTTCTGGAGAGGAGCTGTGGCCACAACTGGAAGATGGGACTATGTACCGACAAGGCCTGCATACTGAAAGAAGCCCTAGGAAGGCACTATCGACCCATATATAGCGTTTTTCCCAAAACAATTTCAGGCTCCCAAATACGTCCTTCCAAAATGGCCCATTTTGATGGGAATTTCTGGAGAGGAGCAGTGACCACAGCTGGAAGATGGGACTATGTACCGACAAGGCCTGCATACTGAAAGAAGCCCTAGAGAGGCTCTATCGACCCATATATAGCGTTTTTCCCAAAACAATTTCAGGCTCCCAAAAACGTCATTCCAAAATGGCCCATTTTGATGGGAATTTCTGGAGAGGACAACTGGCCACAACTGGAAGATGGGACTATATACCGACAAGGCCTGCATATTGAAAGAAGCCCTAGGAAGGCTCTATCGACCCACATATAGCGTTTATCCCAAATCAATTTCAGGCTCCCAAAAACGTCATTCCAAAATGGCCCATTTTTATGGGAATTTCTGGAGAGGAGCAGTGGCCACAACTGGAAGATGGGACTATGTACCGACAAGACCTGCATACTGAAAGAAGCCCTAGGAAGGCTCTATCGACTCACATATAGCGGTTTTCCCAAATCAATTTCAGGCTCCCAAAAACGTCATTCCAAAATGGCCCATTTTTATGGGAATTTCTGGAGAGGAGCAGTGGCCACAACTGGAAGATGGGACTATGTACCGACAAGGCCTGCATATTGAAAGAAGCCCTAGGAAGGCTCTATCGACCCACATATAGCGTTTTTCCCAAATCAATTTCACGCTCCCAAAAACGTCATTCCAAAATGGCCCATTTTTATGGGAATTTCTGGAGAGGAGCAGTGGCCACAACTGGAAGATGGGACTATGTACCGACTAGACCTGCATACTGAAAGAAGCCCTAGGAAGGCTCTATCGACTCACATATAGCGGTTTTCCCAAATCAATTTCAGGCTCCCAAAAACGTCATTCCAAAATGGCATATTTTGACGGGAATTTCTGGAGAGGAGCAGTGGCCACAACTGGAAGATGGGACTATGTACCGACAAGGCCTGCATACTGAAAGAAGCCCTAGGAAGGCTCTATCGACCCATATATAGCGTTTTTCCCAAATCAATTTCAGGCTCCCAAAAACGTCAATCCGAAATGGCACATTTTGACGGGAATTTCTGGAGAGGAGCTGTGGCCACAACTGGAAGATGGGACTATGTACCGACAAGGCCTGCATACTGAAAGAAGCCCTAGGAAGGCACTATCGACCCATATATAGCGTTTTTCCCAAATCAATTTCAGGCTCCCAAAAACGTCATTCCAAAATGGCATATTTCGACGGGAATTTCTGGAGAGGAGCAGTGGCCACAACTGGAAGATGGGACTATGTACCGACAAGGCCTGCATACTGAAAGAAGCCCTAGGAAGGCTCTATCGACCCACATATAGCGTTTTTCTCAAATCAATTTCAGGCTCCCAAAAACGTCATTCCAAAATGGCCCATTTTTATGGGAATTTCTGGAGAGGAGCAGTGGCCACAACTGGAAGATGGGACTATGTACCGACAAGGCCTGCATATTGAAAGAAGCTCTAGGAAGGCTCTATCGACCCATATATAGCGTTTTTCACAAATCAATTTCAGGCTCCCAAAAACGTCATTCCAAAATGGCCCATTTTGATGGGAATTTCTGGAGAGGAGCAGTGGCCACAACTGGAAGATGGGACTATGTACCGACAAGGCCTGCATACTGAAAGAAGCCCTAGGAAGGCTCTATCGACCCATATATAGCGTTTTTACCAAATCAATTTCAGGCTCCCAAAAACGTCATTCCAAAATGGCATATTTTGACCGGAATTTCTGGAGAGGAGCTGTGGCCACAACTGGAAGATGGGACTATGTACCGACAAGGCCTGCATACTGAAACAAGCCCTAGAGAGGCTCTATCGACCCGTATATAGCGTTTTTCCCAAATCAATTTCAGGCTCCCAAATACGTCCTTTCAAAAATGGCCCATTTTGATGGGAATTTCTGGAGAGGAGCAGTGGCCACAACTGGAAGATGGGACTATGTATCGACAAGGCCTGCATATTGAAAGAAGCCCTAGGAAGGCTCTATCGACCCACATATAGCGTTTTTCCCAAATCGATTTCAGGCTCCCAAAAACGTCATTCCAAAATGGCCCATTTTGATGGGAATTTCTGGAGAGGAGCAGTGACCACAGCTGGAAGATGGGACTATGTACCGACAAGGCCTGCATACTGAAAGAGGTCCTAGGAAGGCTCTATCGACCCACATATAGCGTTTTTCCCAAACCAATTTCAGGCTCCCAAAAACGTCATTCCAAAATGGCCCATTTTTATGGGAATTTCTGGAGAGGAGCAGTGGCCACAACTGGAAGGTGGGACTATGTATCGACAAGGCCTGCATATTGAAAGAAGCCCTAGGAAGGCTCTATCGACCCACATATAGCGTTTTTCCCAAATCAATTTCAGGCTCCCAAAAACGTCATTCCAAAATGGCCCATTTTTATGGGAATTTCTGGAGAGGAGCAGTGGCCACAACTGGAAGATGGGACTATGTACCGACAAGGCCTGCATACTGAAAGAAGCTCTAGGAAGGCTCTATCAACCCATATATAGCGTTTTTCCCAAATCAATTTCAGGCTCCCAAAAACGTCATTCCAAAATGGCCCATTTTGACGGGAATTTCTGGAGAGGAGCAGTGGACACAACTGTAAGATGGGACTATGTACCGACAAGGCCTGCATACTGAAAGAAGCCCTAGTAAGGCTCTATTGACCCACATATAGCATTTTTCCCAAATCAATTTCAGGCTCCCAAAAACGTCATTCCAAAATGGCCCATTTTTATGGGAATTTCTGGAGAGGAGCAGTGGCCACAACTGGAAGATGGGACTATGTACCGACAAGGCCTGCATATTGAAAGAAGCCCTAGAAACGCTCTATCGACCCACATATAGCATTTTTCCCAAATCAATTTCAGGCTCCCAAAAACGTCATTCCAAAATGGCCCATTTTGACGGGAATTTCTGGAGAGGAGCAGTGGACACAACTGTAAGATGGGACTATGTACCGACAAGACCTGCATACTGAAAGAAGCCCTAGGAAGGCTCTATCGACCCATATATAGCGTTTTTCCCAAATCAATTTCAGGCTCCCAAAAACGTAAATCCGAAATGGCATATTGTGACGGGAATTTCTGGAGAGGAGCTGTGGACACAACTGGAAGATGGGACTATGTACCGACAAGACGTGCATACTGAAAGAAGCCCTAGGAAGGCTCTATCGACCCATATATAGCGTTTTTCCAAATCAATTTCAGGCTCCCAAAAACGTAAATCCGAAATGGCATATTGTGACGGGAATTTCTGGAGAGGAGCTGTGGACACAACTGGAAGATGGGACTATGTACCGACAAGACCTGCATACTGAAAGAAGCCCTAGAAAGGCTCTATCGACCCATATATAGCGTTTTTCCCAAATCAATTTCAGGCTCCCAAAAACGTCATTCGAAAATGATAAAATTATTTTGTATGGAGAATAGGGCCACAATGTACCTAGTTTTGTACGAAGTGAGGATCGAACCAACATTTCTTACGTCATTGAATTGTTTGGCTACATTTGTTTACATATTTTTCAACATGTCTATAAGTTTATAGAACAAATTAAAAAAAATAAAAGACCAATTTTTACAGCGACCGGGAGTTGAACTCGGAATCCCGAAGTTTACTGCGTGTTGGTGCAAGCTGCCTAGGCCACGCACGCATTAACCGGCCGTTGCGCTTTATTATGCTTTATGACGTATGAAACAAACTTTATATAAAACAATATGACAAAATGTATACACAATTATAGTTTACAGATCAAATTAAAAGATAGAGAAAAAACAATTTTTGCACCGACCGGGATTTGAACTCGGAATCCCGACGTTTACTGCGTGTCGGTGCTAGCTTCCTGGGCCAGGCGCGCCTTACACGGCGGTTGTGCTTTATTACGCTTTATCAAATAAACTTTATATAAAGCAATATGATGATAATATGACAATAACAAAGAGATTTTATATAAAGAGTAACCACGGCGAAAATTCATTTATGGAGTTGAGTTTTTCTATCGAAGTGGTGGACATAAAAGGAAATTTATATTGATTAAAAAATGGCTTTTTTCTGTGTTTTCTTTGTTAAGAATGTTAATAGGGATTTTTTTGTATGTTTATTGAAATGCATGCGAAAAAGTGCAAGAAAAACACGAAAATGCAAGTTATTAAAACTAAATCATTCATGAACTTAATGAATGGTATCTCTTCTTATATTGAATCTTTTTCTTATATAATATCTGTTGAATAATGACAAAACGACTTATGTGGAAAGTTTTCTAAAATATTGAACCAAAAATTAGTATGTTACGATAATTTAAATCTCACAAAATAGCTTATTTCAAAATACTGAAGTAAACTATTTTTCAAATCAAATATCGAAATTGTGCTAACAAATTAAATTAGATTTGTCCCTATACTTTTTTTTAGTATGTCTATCAAACGGTAAATAATTTTAAATTCTCTGTGAGTAAAAATGTTTTAAAATATATGAAACGGAAATATGGTAAAAATAGCAAGCTCAGATAAATTTCTTCTATTTGAAGTTTTTGTTATTTGACTTTCAATGTACATACATATTTTGAAAGTTACTACGTTTACTCGGAAAATTTGTCAAGTAAAAAATTAGTTAAAGAGAACGACATTTTGAAAGTTCCCACTTATTTTACATAAAAATATCTAAAATACATATAAAAGTATGTTTATAACAATACATACTTTTTTATATATTTAGATGTTTACCGAAGATGATTTTCTAATCAATTATGCAGTATTTTCAAGTCTTTTTACAGTTTCTTGCAAGCCCATTCTTCCGATTTGGGTTACTTGTATGATATAAAATAACAACTATTAGGGTTAATTTGGTGCATGTCAAAACACTTTCATTACATAACACATGTACATACATTCATATTGTATGCGTATTTATTTTTCCTTAACTAATTTATCTACATTACGAATGTATTTTCAAAACTATATACTAACACATATATCTTATACATGTATCTTTTATAAACCACACACACACAATTAATATATTTTCTATGTAAATAGCATTAGTGTTTCAATAGACAATTTTCCTATTATTTTCCCGATTATTCTGCTTCATATCACCGTTGGCATCCCTGATTTAACGGGTCATTTTATTTGTGTCCATCTCCTTCAATCAGTTGAAGTAACGTTTCGTATTCACACATACACATGTACTCTCCCACAAAACACACTACAATTGTGCTAGGCAAATAAGAATATATGTATACATGCACAACTATGCAAATAGGAAATTAACAAACATGTAGTTTAGCCAAGATCGGTATCGTGTCTTTGGTGGCTGAGTCGGTAAGCGTGTCTGTGTAGTAAAGAGTGGGGTTTGTCGGTTCGAACCCTAGTGCAATTTTTTTCTATATTCTTACGTTTTACTTAATATCTAAATTAATGAAAAAAAATTGTGTTATTTTCGTGTACACAAAAATCGACCCCATATGTACATATATTTCATTTGAATTTTTTAAATTAAATTATGTAGCTGACAAGTTATACAGCAGAATAGCATCAAATAGGAAATTATAGAAAATCCTGACATATATAGAAAACATATTAAAGATAAATTAATTTATCACTCATATGATATGACTAACATATGTATACATTGTGGTGGCAAAGTTGTGCACCTCGATTATAAATGTTCGAATTGCTACAGATATATTTGTAATGGATGTTTTGATTATTACTATGAAAAAACGCAAGTTAATTAGTATTTCAAAATTGGTATTACAAATCTGTATATTATACCGAGATAGTAATATGTGTATTACATAAACGTGAATTCCAATAAAATATAAATCTAAGTATTTATACTTGTTTCTTTTGTAGAAATTTATATAAGTACGTACGTACGTACGGGTGTGTACATACAGTTCATGTGCATTAGATGGACTACATTTGTACGGAGGGGACAAAATTATGCATATTCACAAATTATATAGTTTCTACGACTGTCCAATTACGAGCGATTCATAAGTAGCATTTATTCTACAGCATTTATTTTTTATTTACAAATATTCCAATTCATCACTTTTTGCCAATCCATAAATTTATAGTTACGAAAGATTATACGATTTAAATCTTAATCAAATTTTTCAAACATCTAAAATTTCTAAAAAATTGCAATTTGAACATCTGAAAAACAAAAAATTTGCCTTTAAATGAAGGCATTGATAAATGGCGAAATAACAATTTATCTTTGTTTCGGAAATATTAGTTCCAAATAAAAAATATTTGGATGATCAAAATAAACATATAATTTTGATACGTCAAATATTTTGTATATGGAGTGGACAATTTGTTATACACATATGTGTATTTCAAGCACAAAATGTTTGGGAAGCGATTATCTTCAGCGTGTACAAAAAGCAAAATTTCTTATAAGCAATTATAATTTGTTGATTTTTTGTCACTATTGTTTTACATGAGGACAATTTAAGTAAGAGTTGAAAAAATTGTATGATCTCATTTTTAGTAAATGTTTTTCTCAGTGTATGGCAATCAGTGTCATATTCCGAATCGATAAAGGCAAACTCTTGGTAAAGCTTTTCAATTAAAGAGTTCGCCATTCACCCTTATACGTATTAATATTTAAAGTCGTTTTATGAAACAAAATAGCTTTGAAATAATTATTCTACGTCGTATGAGGATCTGCCGAACGATAAGAACTTTAAAAAAATATTATTATTGTCAATACTCTAATGTTTTTAATTCAAGAACACTTTTTGTACATACAGATGTATGTACAGTATGTCAAGTAAGTATTTTTACATCGCAAAAAATGTAACTTCTGATGCACTTTTTTGGAAAAGCAAAATATTTCATTATTTGTAAAAATATTTTCTTTCAATATTAGTAAAAATTTTTTATTTTTATCAAAAAAATTAACCAAAAAGCTAGTGTCAAGAAAGTCTTTTTACACTTTTTTAACAGGCCCATCTGCAGTACATTTATTGAAAAATGTTGATGCTATTCTGCTGTATAACTTGTCAGCTACATAATTTAATTTAAAAAATTCAAATGAAATATATGTACATATGGGGTCGATTTTTGTGTACACGAAAATAACACAATTTTTTTTTCATTAATTTAGATATTAAGTAAAACGTAAGAATATAGAAAAAAATTGCACTAGGGTTCGAACCGACAAACCCCACTCTTTACTACACAGACACGCTTACCGACTCAGCCACCAAAGACACGATACCGATCTTGGCTAAACTACATGTTTGTTAATTTCCTATTTGCATAGTTGTGCATGTATACATATATTCTTATTTGCCTAGCACAATTGTAGTGTGTTTTGTGGGAGAGTACATGTGTATGTGTGAATACGAAACGTTACTTCAACTGATTGAAGGAGATGGACACAAATAAAATGACCCGTTAAATCAGGGATGCCAACGGTGATATGAAGCAGAATAATCGGGAAAATAATAGGAAAATTGTCTATTGAAACACTAATGCTATTTACATAGAAAATATATTAATTGTGTGTGTGTGGTTTATAAAAGATACATGTATAAGATATATGTGTTAGTATATAGTTTTGAAAATACATTCGTAATGTAGATAAATTAGTTAAGGAAAAATAAATACGCATACAATATGAATGTATGTACATGTGTTATGTAATGAAAGTGTTTTGACATGCACCAAATTAACCCTAATAGTTGTTATTTTATATCATACAAGTAACCCAAATCGGAAGAATGGGCTTGCAAGAAACTGTAAAAAGACTTGAAAATACTGCATAATTGATTAGAAAATCATCTTCGGTAAACATCTAAATATATAAAAAAGTATGTATTGTTATAAACATACTTTTATATGTATTTTAGATATTTTTATGTAAAATAAGTGGGAACTTTCAAAATGTCGTTCTCTTTAACTAATTTTTTACTTGACAAATTTTCCGAGTAAACGTAGTAACTTTCAAAATATGTATGTACATTGAAAGTCAAATAACAAAAACTTCAAATAGAAGAAATTTATCTGAGCTTGCTATTTTTACCATATTTCCGTTTCATATATTTTAAAACATTTTTACTCACAGAGAATTTAAAATTATTTACCGTTTGATAGACATACTAAAAAAAAAGTATAGGGACAAATCTAATTTAATTTGTTAGCACAATTTCGATATTTGATTTGAAAAATAGTTTACTTCAGTATTTTGAAATAAGCTATTTTGTGAGATTTAAATTATCGTAACATACTAATTTTTGGTTCAATATTTTAGAAAACTTTCCACATAAGTCGTTTTGTCATTATTCAACAGATATTATATAAGAAAGAGATTCAATATAAGAAGAGATACCATTCATTAAGTTCATGAATGATTTAGTTTTAATAACTTGCATTTTCGTGTTTTTCTTGCACTTTTTCGCATGCATTTCAATAAACATACAAAAAAATCCCTATTAACATTCTTAACAAAGAAAACACAGAAAAAAGCCATTTTTCAATCAATATAAATTTTCTTTTATGTCCACCACTTCGATAGAAAAACTCAACTCCATAAATGAATTTTCGCCGTGGTTACTCTTTATATGAAATCTCTTTGTTATTGTCATATTATCATCATATTGCTTTATATAAAGTTTATTTGATAAAGCGTAATAAAGCACAACCGCCGTGTAAGGCGCGCCTGGCCCAGGAAGCTAGCACCGACACGCAGTAAACGTCGGGATTCCGAGTTCAAATCCCGGTCGGTGCAAAAATTGTTTTTTCTCTATCTTTTAATTTGATCTGTAAACTATAATTGTGTATACATTTTGTCATATTGTTTTATATAAAGTTTGTTTCATACGTCATAAAACATAATAAAGCGCAACGGCCGTTTAATGCGTGCGTGGCCTAGGCAGCTTGCACCAACACGCAGTAAACTTCGGGATTCCGAGTTCAACTCCCGGTCGCTGTAAAAATTGGTCTTTTATTTTTTTTAATTTGTTCTATAAACTTATAGACATGTTGAAAAATATATAAACAAATGTAGCCAAACAATTCAATGACGTAAGAAATTTTGGTTCGATCCTCACTTCGGGTCAGGTCTTCTATTTTTTTATCATATCCAGATTTTTAACCAAACTAGGTACATTGTGGCCCTATTCTCCATACAAAATAATTTTATCATTTTCGAATGACGTTTTTGGGAGCCTGAAATTGATTTGGGAAAAACGCTATATATGGGTCGATAGAGCCTTTCTAGGGCTTCTTTCAGTATGCAGGCTTTGTCGGTACATAGTCCCATCTTCCAGTTGTGTCCACAGCTCCTCTCCAGAAATTCCCGTCAAAATGGGCCATTTTGGAATGACGTTTTTGGGAGCCTGAAATTGATTTGGGAAAAACGCTATATGTGGGTCGATAGAGCCTTCCTAGGGCTTCTTTCAATATGCAGGCCTTGTCGGTACATAGTCCCATCTTCCAGTTGTGGCCACTGCTCCTCTCCAGAAATTCCCATAAAAATGGGCCATTTTGGAATGACGTTTTTGGGAGCCTGAAATCGATTTGGGAAAAACGCTATATGTGGGTCGATAGAGCCTTCCTAGGGCTTCTTTCAATATGCAGGCCTTGTCGGTACATAGTCCCATCTGCCAGTTGTGGCCACTGCTCCTCTCCAGAAATTCCCATCAAAATGGGCCATTTTTGCAAGGACGTATTTGGGAGCCTGAAATTGATTTGGGAAAAACGCTTTACATGGGTCGATAGAGCCTCTCAAGGACTTCTTTCAGTATGCAGGCCTTGTCGGTACATAGTCCCATCTTCCAGCTGTGGTCACTGCTCCTCTCCAGAAATTCCCATAAAAATGGGCCATTTTGGAATGACGTTTTTGGGAGCCTGAAATTGATTTGGGAAAAATGCTATATGTGGGTCAATAGAGCCTTACTAGGGCTTCTTTCAATATGCAGGCCTTGTCGGTACATAGTCCCATCTTCCAGTTGTGTCCACTGCTCCTCTCCAGAAATTCCCATCAAAATGGGCCATTTTTGAAAGGACGTATTTGGGAGCCTGAAATTGATTTGGGAAAAACGCTATATACGGGTCGATAGAGCCTCTCTAGGGCTTGTTTCAGTATGCAGGCCTTGTCGGTACATAGTCCCATCTTCCAGTTGTGGCCACAGCTCCTCTCCAGAAATTCCCGTCAAAATATGCCATTTTGGAATGACGTTTTTGGGAGCCTGAAATTGATTTGGGAAAAACGCTATATATGGGTCGACAGAGCCTTCCTAGGGCTTCTTTCAGTATACAGGCCTTGTCGGTACATAGTCCCATCTTCCAGTTGTGGCCACTGCTCCTCTCCAGAAATTCCCATCAAAATGGGCCATTTTGGAATGACGTTTTTGGGAGCCTGAAATTGATTTGGGAAAAACGCTATATATGGGTCGATAGAGCCTTCCTAGAGCTTCTTTTAATATGCAGGCCTTGTCGGTACATAGTCCCATCTTCCAGTTGTGGCCACTGCTCCTCTCCAGAAATTCCCATAAAAATGGGCCATTTTGGAATGACGTTTTTGGGAGCCTGAAATTGATTTGGGAAAAACGCTATATGTGGGTCGATAGATCCTTCCTAGGGCTTCTTTCAGTATGCAGGCCTTGTCGGTACATAGTCCCATCTTCCAGTTGTGGCCACTGCTCCTCTCCAGAAATTCGCATAAAAATGGGCCATTTTGGAATAACGTTTTTGGGAGCCTGAAATTGATTTGGGAAAAACGCTATATGTGGGCCGATAGAGACTTCCTAGGGCTTCTTTCAGTATGCAGGCCTTGTCGGTACATAGTCCCATCTTCCAGTTGAGGCCACTGCTCCTCTCCAGAAATTCCCATAAAAATGGGCCATTTTGGAATGACGTTTTTGGGAGCCTGAAATTGATTTGGGAAAACCGCTATATGTGAGTCGATAGAGCCTTCCTAGGGCTTCTTTCAGTATGCAGGTCTTGTCGGTACATAGTCCCATCTTCCAGTTGTGGCCACTGCTCCTCTCCAGAAATTCCCATAAAAATGGGCCATTTTGGAATGACGTTTTTGGGAGCCTGAAATTGATTTGGGAAAAACGCTATATGTGGGTCGATAGAGCCTTCCTAGGGCTTCTTTCAATATGCAGGCCTTGTCGGTACATAGTCCCATCTTCCAGTTGTGGCCACTGCTCCTCTCCAGAAATTCCCATCAAAATGGGCCATTTTTGGAAGGACGTATTTGGGAGCCTGAAATTGATTTGGGAAAAACGCTATATATGGGTCGATAGAGCCTCTCTAGGGCTTCTTTCAGTATGCAGGCCTTGTCGGTACATAGTCCCATCTTCCAGCTGTGGTCACTGCTCCTCTCCAGAAATTCCCATCAAAATGGGCCATTTTGGAATGACGTTTTTGGGAGCCTGAAATTGATTTGGGAAAAACGCTATATATGGGTCGATAGAGCCTCTCTAGGGCTTCTTTCAGTATGCAGGCCTTGTCGGTACATAGTCCCATCTTCCAGCTGTGGTCACTGCTCCTCTCCAGAAATTCCCATCAAAATGGGCCATTTTGGAAGGACGTATTTGGGAGCCTGAAATTGTTTTGGGAAAAACGCTACATACGGGTCGATAGAGCCTCTCTAGGGCTTGTTTCAGTATGCAGGCCTTGTCGGTACATAGTCCCATCTTCCAGTTGTGGCCACAGCTCCTCTCCAGAAATTCCCGTCAAAATGGACCATTTTGGAATGACGTTTTTGGGAGCCTGAAATTGATTTGGGAAAAACGCTATATATGGGTCGATAGTGCCTTCCTAGGGCTTCTTTCAGTATGCAGGCCTTGTCGGTACATAGTCCCATCTTCCAGTTGTGGCCACTGCTCCTCTCCAGAAATTCCCATCAAAATGGGCCATTTTGGAATGACGTTTTTGGGAGCCTGAAATTTATTTGGGAAAACCGCTATATGTGAGTCGATAGAGCCTTCCTAGGGCTTCTTTCAGTATGCAGGTCTTGTCGGTACATAGTCCCATCTTCCAGTTGTGGCCACTGCTCCTCTCCAGAAATTCCCGTCAAAATGGGCCATTTTTGGAAGGACGTATTTGGGAGCCTGAAATTGATTTGGGAAAAACGCTATATATGGGTCGATAGAGCCTCTCTAGGGCTTTTTTCAGTATGCAGGCCTTGTCGGTACATAGTCCCATCTTCCAGTTGTGGCCACTGCTCCTCTCCAGAAATTCCCATAAAAATGGGCCATTTTGGAATGACGTTTTTGGGAGCCTGAAATCGATTTGGGAAAAACGCTATATGTGGGTCGATAGAGCCTTCCTAGGGCTTCTTTCAATATGCAGGCCTTGTCGGTACATAGTCCCATCTGCCAGTTGTGGCCACTGCTCCTCTCCAGAAATTCCCATCAAAATGGGCCATTTTTGCAAGGACGTATTTGGGAGCCTGAAATTGATTTGGGAAAAACGCTTTACATGGGTCGATAGAGCCTCTCAAGGACTTCTTTCACTATGCAGGCCTTGTCGGTACATAGTCCCATCTTCCAGCTGTGGTCACTGCTCCTCTCCAGAAATTACCATCAAAATGGGCCATTTTGGAATGACGTTTTTGGGAGCCTGAAATCGATTTGGCAAAAACGCTATATGTGGGTCGATAGAGCCTTCCTAGGGCTTCTTTCAATATGCAGGCCTTGTCGGTACATAGTCCCATCTTCCAGTTGTGTCCACTGCTCCTCTCCAGAAATTCCCATCAAAATGGGCCATTTTTGAAAGGACGTATTTGGGAGCCTGAAATTGATTTGGGAAAAACGCTATATACGGGTCGATAGAGCCTCTCTAGGGCTTGTTTCAGTATGCAGTCCTTGTCGGTACATAGTCCCATCTTCCAGTTGTGGCCACAGCTCCTCTCCAGAAATTCCCGTCAAAATATGCCATTTTGGAATGACGTTTTTGGGAGCCTGAAATTGATTTGGGAAAAACGCTCTATATGGGTCGATAGAGCCTTCCTAGGGCTTCTTTCAGTATACAGGCCTTGTCGGTACATAGTCCCATCTTCCAGTTGTGGCCACTGCTCCTCTCCAGAAATTCCCATCAAAATGGGTCATTTTGGAATGACGTTTTTGGGAGCCTGAAATTGATTTGGGAAAAACGCTATATGTGGGTCGATAGAGCCTTCCTAGGGCTTCTTTCAGTATGCAGGTCTTGTCGGTACATAGTCCCATCTTCCAGTTGTGGCCACTGCTCCTCTCCAGAAATTCCCATAAAAATGGGCCATTTTGGAATGACGTTTTTGGGAGCCTGAAATTGATTTGGGAAAAACGCTATATGTGGGTCGATAGAGCCTTCCTAGGGCTTCTTTCAGTATGCAGGCCTTGTCGGTACATAGTCCCATCTTCCAGTTGTGGCCACTGCTCCTCTCCAGAAATTCCCGTCGAAATATGCCATTTTGGAATGACGTTTTTGGGAGCCTGAAATTGATTTGGGAAAAACGCTATATATGGGTCGATAGTGCCTTCCTAGGGCTTCTTTCAGTATGCAGGCCTTGTCGGTACATAGTCCCATCTTCCAGTTGTGGCCACTGCTCCTCTCCAGAAATTCCCATAAAAATGGGCCATTTTGGAATGACGTTTTTGGGAGCCTGAAATTGATTTGGGAAAAACGCTATATGTGGGTCGATAGAGCCTTCCTAGGGCTTCTTTCAGTATGCAGGCCTTGTCGGTACATAGTCCCATCTTCCAGTTGTGGCCACTGCTCCTCTCCAGAAATTCCCGTCGAAATATGTCATTTTGGAATGACGTTTTTGGGAGCCTGAAATTGATTTGGGAAAAACGCTATATATGGGTCGATAGTGCCTTTCTAGGGCTTCTTTCAGTATGCAGGCCTTGTCGGTACATAGTCCCATCTTCCAGTTATGGCCACTGCTCCTCTCCAGAAATTCCCGTCAAAATATGCCATTTTGGAATGACGTTTTTGGGAGCCTATATTGTCATTTTGGAATGACGTTTTTGGGAGCCTGAAATTGATTTGGGAAAAACGCTATATATGGGTCGATAGTGCCTTCCTAGGGCTTCTTTCAGTATGCAGGCCTTGTCGGTACATAGTCCCATCTTCCAGTTATGGCCACTGCTCCTCTCCAGAAATTCCCGTCAAAATATGCCATTTTGGAATGACGTTTTTGGGAGCCAGATATTATATTTATAATAACTATCCCAAATTTCAGCCAAGAAATTTACAAAGAACTAATTATACAACCTATACCCAACAAAAACAATAAACAACTGGTACTAAGTAATTACAAATATTTAACTAATAACAATGAAATATATGAAGTAACCAAAAAAATAAAAGATATCAAATATATAGATAATCAATGTATAAAAAACATACTTAATAAGGAAACTATGTATTGTCTGTACGAAGAAAATCCGAAATCGGAAATAATTGAAATAGGAGTAAATGTTATAATAACTATTAATATAAGACAAAATGTAACACAAACATGTAATCAGTTCCCAACAGAACTTAAAGGAAACTACTTAATATACATTGAAAATTGTAAAATTAAACTAGATAGATGGTACGATAAAAAATTCTACCAAGACACCATAATTATACCTAATCCAATAAGAAAAATAAAAATGTTAAATAACACTCATATATCCTTAAAAGAATTGCATTACAACCACATAAAAAATACCAACATGATAAATGAATTAACATATAAACAGAAAACACAAAATTATGTGACCTATATAATGATAATCATAATATTGATAATAATTATTGCATTAATAATATACTTACATTTTAAGTGCAACAAAGACAATCATACAGAAATCTCTGTAAATGTCCCTCAAGTTTCTTTAGGAAATGAGGTCCATTCTAAGTCTGGGGGTGTTATGACATCTACCAAAGAGGGGAACAGAAGATTACCCTTCGAATGATTCTCTTTGTGGCAATATCACTTTCAGTCGAAGTTTCCCATTCCCCATAATAAACAATTGTATAAAACTCCCACTGAAAATAACTTACTAGTCAAGTTGCCGCATGGTAAACAATTATACTAAACTGAAGTTTCCAATTCCCCATTATAAACAATATAAATAATTCAACTGACGTTGAAAATAACATAAGAGTCAAGTTGCATTAATATCAACAATCATATCGCCACTCACTGCATACTATTATGTATTGAGTCGCACAGTACACATAAATACTCGTATGTTTAGCTTTAATACTCACCATGAACAATTAATAAAGAAAAGAAATTAGTCTTTGGATAACATCGCAACTGTTAAGTGTTTTATTTCGCTACAACTTCGCTTCCGGGATTAACTTAGAACAAATTGGTTTCAAGTCATGAAATAAGTTAATCAGTTTAATCTAAAATTATAGGTACTTTAGAGGGCCGCATTTTTGTATTGATGTTGCATAATGTACAAAGAAGTGGTGTTTAGGTTTCAATGGACCAAAAAGTCTAGTGTACAAAGTATGATGTTTGTTTACTAATAATTTAAAATTTTCCAAATCATCTAAATTATACACTGACCGAAACAGCAATTCAATTATATCCAATTATATAAGAAAAAGATGCCAATATTGATTATCAGGTGGTACTAAGTCCCCAATCATTAGTGTTAAGAAATGAATAAAGCATGCTGATTCACTAGCTTTCATTATTAAATTAAAAGATTTTAATCGATCGAAGAGTAAAGGTCCAGAAGAATTTCCAATTTCGGTCTCTCCATATGTGAACAGTTCTTTTCTACTATTAATAGTATTTAATGATATTACATTTTCATTAATTAACGCAACTAAAACATTACAAACATCATATACACACACTCCTTCATACACGTTATGCATTAAACCAAATGTAAAATTTTCAGTAACATTAAAGTGTTTCAAATCGTTAAATATAAAGATATTTTTTATACCAGTTTCCTTATAATTGTTTTCAAACACATCATTTTGGTAATTAATATCAGTTCTTAAATTTTCGAAAAATTCACGGTCGTCGAACTGCATTTCGAATTTCAGCCGTCTACAAGCGCGGCAATATCGCTTTGCATTGAAATTGTCGCCAACGACTAATCCCAAACAGCGTTACCGTTGTGCGACTAAAGTGGCATATTTGCCCCTTTTTTTCAGCCGTGCTACTATCGCGCCCCTTTTATTTTTTGATACTAAATGTGCCCCTTTTCGATTTTTTGTGCCACTTTTCGATTTTTTGTGCCACTTTTTGGTTTTTGAAAAAAATCTACTTTTTATACTCTTATAACAACACTTTCGTACTAACGTACGGAAATGCCTCACGCGCTACGTTCTGAATTAGGTTATTTAATGGGATATACGAATATGCTAAAACGATTTACATTTATCTTTTGTATGTGTATGCATATGAGAATTTATTTCCACCGTTTCATCTTATTGGTGAAAATTCTGCGAATAGGTCGGCGTCTATCCAACAATACAAATAATTTGAGTGATTTCTTAAATGTAACAATATATGGTGAAAATTGATTTTTTCGAATCGGTCGGCGTTTATAAAAAAATCCAATTTGTTTTGCTTGTGGTTTCTTAAATGTAATAAATATATGGATAAGTATTTTTCATTAGGTTGATGTACATAAACATATAAGTTTTTTTCTAAACAGATCTATTGTGAGATCAAAAAAACTCAATACAAAACACATCTGTCCCAAGCACAGATCTAATTAGAAAGTATAAAAAAAAAGTTACAAAAAAGTAACTATAAATAAAGAAATGTATGTGATAAAATATATTTAGTATACATCATATGAAGTTTTCTATAACATTGTATTTTTTGTTTAGTTTTCGTGTAATGCATTTTTTAATGTTACCTACTTATTTTTTATGTTAAGCTTTGTTTTTTTATTGTTGTTTTCTTTAAATAAAAACCTTAAAATTGATCCCCCTTTTTTAATGATCAGTTGCCCCTTTTTTCGAAAAAAATCCCCTTTTTGTGCCCCTTTTTGAAATTTTCCAACGGTAACGCTGATCCCAAACTAAAATAAACTTTTTTCACTTCACTACCTAAAACAATGTCTATGCCTAATTCTAACTGTTTCAACTCTTCCACAAGACGGTGAAAAGAACGTTCATTTCCACATTGTTTCAAATTTGCCGTAGATATAAATGCGGCAGGAAATATGAACTGAAGTTGGGACAAAAGATATTTCGGTATTAAAGGAAAGTGTATATAACAACCGCAGATGGAGTATGTGTGACAGCCAAGAGCATTATTAATTTGGAAATCATCGAAGTACAATGTATATGGAATTACTATGTCAGACGAAAACTTTTGTACTATATATTTGAAGATTTCTCCATTTGCAAAACTGCTATATTTGTTCTCAGATAAACTGTCTTCAATGTTTTTCAAGGTGTGATTAAGAAGTTCTGGTATTTCAAATATTGATTTGAGCATAAATCGCAAAGGCATAACAATAATGTCATATGTTTTAGCTCCCAATGTGGGATTTCCCTGACGTATTAATTCTGTGATTTTCTCATCAATTACTATTAGTTTTGGGTCCTCTTATAGCTTTAAGCTTTTCAACATTTTTATCATTTTATATTCTGTGGATATATCTGCGAAAGGGCTCCTACAAAAATCTAAAATAGATTTTAGATCATTCTGAATTGGACCTTCTTGTATTATGCTGCCAATTGTTGCTGCTACTGATGAAAAAATAGAAGATACTGTTGTTTGCACTTCGACAACAAAATTTCTAGGCATAGAATTTTTATCGTATAAGCTTAAAGATAACTCAAGTGCTTTATATTTTAAATCTTGCAGAGAAAATGGAATATTTTGTTTATTTCTGCAAAGAACTGTTTGTGTTTTTTGTACTGTGCTAGCCTCAATGGGTAAAGATGCATCGAAAGTCATGAAAACGTCGTCTTCGCTGTTATCATTTTTATGTACTTTTTCTAAATGTATACGAAAATAAGAAAAATTTGTGAAAGTCTGCTTACAAGAGTTTTGACAACAAGGAATCTTTAAAGATTGCCGTGTTAAGAAATGTAGAAAAGAGTCAAATTTTAGTAAATTATTATCGAAATAAACGAAAAATCCATTGAATCAGCTTCGTTACCTTCTAAAATGAGGAATGGTTGAACCGTAATTCCAGATGAATAATATTTGTTGACTATTTCTTCGATTTTCCGTTGATAATCATTTAGGGTTGTCAAAATCAGCACTAAACTTTCCTGGGAATGAGCAATTGTTGCCTTCTTTGTTTTTTTACCATCTTTGTTTTTAAAGCGGGCAGAAGACGGAAAAATTGAATTTAATAGAATTGTAATCAGATAGTCTTGAGAATCTAGTAAGAATAATAGCTTTGTTCCTTTACCTACTACAAGTTACTACTTTTACCATTTTTACTAATTTTACTTCAAAAAGCGTTCCTTTACTCAAAAAACTAGTAAAAATAGTAGACAATTTTAAGAGAGAACATTCAAAACGTTTTTCTCTTTTACTACTTTTTTACTAGTTTTTACTCGACAAATTTTTCCGAGTAAATGTAGTAGCTTTCAAAATACATTGAAAGTAATATAACAGAAACTTCAAATAGAAGGAATTTTTCTGTGCTTGCTATTTTTACCAGATTTCCGTTCCCGTACTTTTTTAAAATATGTTCACTGAGAGAGAATTTTGAATTATTTCTCTTTTGCTAGTTTTACTATTAAAAAAGTAAAGGAACAAATCTAATAGCACCATTAGTTTTAATTAATATGAAAAACATATAATAATACTAAGTACCTATATTTTTCGTTCCTTTTGCCTTGGCCAGCTGCTATTTGCACACTTCATTGGGAATGTTGCATTCATAATATTTCAGAATCTTCCTTTTGAACTCATCCCACTTAGAAAGTAACATAAGACTTTTACATGGATACAAAAAATCAATATCAATGTTGATCTGAAAGAATACAAATGTGAAAATGAGTTGTGATTACAACTTATTTAATTTTTTCTATTTTACCAAGTCAGCAGCTTTCGCGTGAGATAATTTAGACCAAGATGCAAAAAAATCAGCACTATTTAGCTCCAATAAATCCCGACGACGTATTTTAAAAGTTTGTTTCCACTTTTCGCAGACGTCCGTCCAGTCTGTTGAATCCCTGTTCAAAGAAGTTTTAAAGGCAGAAGCAATTGATTCGTCAACTTCAATCATTTCATATGTCTGGCTGCTTAAATTTTGAGTTAAGATTTCATCATTTTCTTCCAGGCTGGATACCGAATTATCGTACTTAATTCGTTTTGCACGACAGTTTTTAGACTTTGAGTACAATTTTCCGCAAGGACTTCCATTGTTGCCTCTCGCAATATAATAATAATCCTTTAAAGATGCAAACAAATACAAATTAAATGGTATTTCATTGAACCAAAAATAATTTTGTGCTATAATAATTCATATTTTGCCTACTTTGAAAAATGTCTACCACAATACATTACAATATTAGTTACCTGCACGGTTTCTTCTGAGGGAAATACCCATACAATTTCATTTAGCAATAATGGAAATTCTTGAATTTTACTCTGGATTTTATTGTTGATTGCTACTTCCACTATTAAGTTGATAAGAGAATTTCTATGTTCGGTAGTCAAGATTTCGTTTTTTACTTTTGTATTCTAATATCGACCTTCCGATCGGTGATTCTTTTAAAATATTGACCAAACTCTTAAAAATTGTAATACGAAAATAGTAATAATTATATTTTCAGATTAATTAAAAATGTACCTTGTTTAACACCGAATTTTTAATATCAACCTATGAAATTTATTTAAATTGCAGATCTGATTGCAGAGTAGGCGCATGCTGCATGAGCGTACAACGCATGTGTTTTCTTATTTTACCGGTCCAAAAAAGTCAGAAATAGAGCGAAGATAAATGATTATTGGGTAATAAGAAAACACAAACGCACTCATGCAACAGCACCTACTGTAATCAGCTTACATTTCGACGCGACAGCACAAATCATGGCCGCACATGCATACAAAAATGAGACGTTTTTTTGTGCGGGTAGTTTTATAGTATTTTTGTATGTACGCTAGTGTTTTTGGCGTTGATGTTTTTTGCCTTCATAGTGTTTTTAGTTCGCTGCATGTTTCTATCATTTCTGTATTTATTTATTTTGAGTGTTTATTTTTTCGTTTGGTCTTGTCTTAATATATTTTGCGTATTTTTGGCGTTTTACATTAGCTACTTTTGAAGCCTGCAGTACAAATATTTTAACATTTCCATTTTTGGATTTTACAAAATGTTTAATCGCTCTTGAACGGCTGAATCGATTTTTAAAAAGTTTACGTCGTTTGAAAGAGAATATATGTAAAGAGCCTAAAGAAAAATATTTTTTTAAAAAGTTTATCTTTTTTTAAAAAACATTTCTAAAATTTTAGTTAAAATTTTATTTAGAATTTTTTTTTAGATTTCTTTTAAATAATTTTATTTTTAATTTTGTTTTCGAATATTTGTCAAATTTAGACAATATACAACAGACTCTCACAAATCCAAAACAATAATAGGATTTTTGGGTAACTCAATATTGGTAAAAGTTATGGTCAAAATACTATGACAAGTCTGGCAATTTGGGAAAAAATCGATGGGGAACAATTTTTTAATTTGAAGTTCTTAAAAAATTTTAGAAGAAAAAAAAATTTTAAAAAATATATCATTCCCAAAATAAAATTTCTAATTAAAACATGGAAAAAAATCGATTTTTTTCAATTGTAGTTCCTGCGAAAAAATTTACCAAATTGTTTTAAAAAAAATTATAAATTTTTTTAAAAAATTTTCCATAAAAAGGCCGTTATTTTCTCTTTCAAACGACGTAAACTTTATAAAAGTTCAAGAGCAATTACAAATTTCGTAAATTCCAAAAATGCATTATTCTCAATTTTTAAATTTAAAATCCCCATAAAATTTGAGACATAGAACGGAAAAATTATAGCGATATCTTATTTTTTCATTTAGAAATTTTTTATGTTTTCTGACAATAATAAATTTCATAGGTTAATTAAAAATTCTGGCCCATATTTTAACATTTGTACTGCAGGGTTCAAAAAGTAGGTGAACTGAATGGAAATTGTTTACTCAAAAATTAACTGACAATTAAAACACAACTGTTTTAAAAAGCAACGCCAAAAAATACCCAAAATAAAGCAAAAAAAAATTAAGAAAATAAATAAATACAAAAATTAAAAACATGAAGGCATAAAACACAAAACATCAATGCCAAAAATACTCGCGTACGCGTACATACAAGCTGATTGCAGTGGGCGCTGTTCATGAGTGCTTCTGTGTTTTCTTATTCTTCAATTATCATTTATCTCGCTCTCATTCCGAATTTTTTCGACCGGACACATAAAAAAACACAAGCATGCTTTGTATGCTCATGCAGCCGGCGTCTACTCAGCATTCAGGGCCTGTTTCTGTAACTTTTTTTCGTTCGTCTACTGCGAACGATCAAAAATCACTCAATTATTCCGAGAAATCTATAAATCACAGAAGTTTATAATTCGTTGTGTCTGTAGAAAATCATGTAAAAAACTTGTTCCTAAAATATTTCTAACCTGCGTTTTATAGAATTCAAGTAATAGCTGAGAGAATTTTGATCGTTCGCCGTAGACGAACGAAAATAAGTTACAGAAACAGGCCCTCAGCCTTAAGGCCTGCTTACACACATCAGTTTTGTCGTACAACTTGTGTGATCCATGGATTTATCCACAGTCTAAGGAGCTGCATGATGAGTGTTCATGGATGTTGGACGAAAATCAAAACGATTTTGATATTTTCATGTTGGCTCATGCAAATCCACAATGTAATGGCAGGTATGACAACATTTCGTCAGTTCAAAAGAAACATTGTGGTGGAAACATGAAAAGAGAACAAAGTGCCGTCGGCAAAATGACATTTCAGTAGAAACCTCATTGAGTAAAGATGCGTAAAACTGAAAATGGAAAGAGATAGGCAATTTTGGTTGGATTTTCTTTGAATTATACAACAGTATGCCAAGATTATGGAAAATTAAAAGTGAAGAATATAAGAATTGTTATTACTTTTCTTTCAAAAATATTTACGTTGATTTTAAATTTGAAAAAATAAATTTCGCTTAATTTTCCTTGAATGACCGGCTTGTTAAAAATTTATTTTAAAAACTAAACTAATTTTTTATGTTGGTTTGAAGGCAATATAAAATTTCTTGTGGAAAATAAATATGTACATATGTAAATATTTTTACGTAGATTTGTTAAGCATTTTAATTTAATGAACACTTTCATTTACTTCAAAAGCATACAGAATTTGTGTCTGTCTCTCCCAAACATAATTTTTGGAAGGCAATATGTGTAAAAGTAATTAAGAAACAACGATATTGGCATGACATTTATTTTACTTTTCTCCTCTGTTTCGGCATATATTATTTTGTATGAAAACATGAAACAAATGTATTGAAGAAGTCAGGTAAAATTTGTATCAGGTACATTTGTATATCACATTAAAAATATAACGCACGATGCACACTCATATGGAATGTGGGTATAAACAAATTCTTTCAAAAATTCCCTAATTATTCATTAAAAAAGGTTGAAGGAAAATACTGAAATTTTTATGGTCACATATTTTCATTTTGCCGACGGCATTTTGATCTTTTTCTTCGCTGCACACGCACAACCGACCACGTTGTTGTCGTAGATGAAATGATGTTGTAGAGATTGCATGAGTAATGTAAGGGCAAACAGTCGTCGAACACAACATCTGAGAGAACATGATGCTTGACAACAAATCCACAATGTAAGGTGCCCTTTAGAGTATTTGAAAAATAACAACAATGATGTGTGTAAAGCCACTCATGCGTATACAACAAAAACAAAAAACAAAAGCGTATTAAAAATTTTTCGTATTACTAATTTTGCGATTACCTACCTTTCAAAAATGTAAAGACTGATTCCAAATTAAATTCTTCCAGTAATTGCCGCAAACGTAAATCGTCGTCGTCTGCAGGCGTCTCTATCAAAAATGTCTCACTCCCACTCATTGTTCCGCACAAACCGACAGCAACCGACTCATAAAAACACACAAATCAGACTGATGCAAATTGCCAAAAAATCTGCATTGAAGTTTAAAAGTGGTGGAAAATATTTTAAGAGAAGTTGAGAGAGTAAAATTCAAACCGGTCAATTTTGATTCCCTCAGAGAGTTATTTAAGAAATGTTTACTTACTTCAAGCCAATTAGTACTTAAATCAAGAAAATCTATACTTACCCTAAAATCAAATGAGACTGGTTGAGAGAGTAATTTTATTGTACTCTAAAATTGTTCTCCCTCTCAGAGATTAAAGTAAGCTTTTTTTTCTTACTTTAAGCCATATTAGGCTTAATATTTCTTTTCAAGAATTTTTTACTTGATTTCAAGTATTATATACTTATTATAAGCCTTTTTGCGCTTGATTTTTTCAATGTAATCCTATTTCTACTTGGTTTAAGAAAAACTTAGTACGAACGTACTTGAAATTTTAAGTACGTTTTCGGCTTAAAACAAGAGTTTTTTACTTGAATTTAGTATGGCATTTTTCTTTCTGTGTAGGAACTTTTGACCCAATTTTTACGGACGCATTTTCTAAAAAAATATGGATTTAACATAATTAAAGACATGTAATTATAAAAATCCCCAAACCAAAAAATATATCCCCATTCGCGAAGAAAAATCCCCAAATTGGGCTTAATCCCCTAAACTGGCAGCGCAGATGTTGATTGCGTCGGTTGAAAAATTAATTGCGGTCAACCATGACTGAAAATCGTTTAAATGGATTGGCTTCCCTGAATATTCATCGATACATTCCAGAAGAAGTTAAGGCAGTATTTGGCGATTTTTTTATTTCGCCTCGCCGTGTCAATTTATTAAAACATTAATACAATTAATATATTGTTTAAATTAATACAATTAATATATATTTCAATACAGAAACGATATAAATAGTTAAAGATGTTATTAAGATAAACATTAATTTTTGAAAGTACATTTTTTTTCTCAAAAACACACAGGGTAGACTCTATAGTTTTGTCTTTGAATAATTCTTATTGAAATATTACCGAAGTATTATTTAATGTTAATGTAAATGTCAACCATCAATTTTTAATAAGAAAATTTGGGTACCCTATGTGAAAACCCCCTAACCCAAAATTCTGCGCACGGCCCTGTTACTTGCAACACTAATGAAACAATTTTGTAAGACAAGTTAATAAAGGGCGGTCCAAAAGTCCGCACGCTGTTAATTGTAAGTAAAACAAAAAGTTTTCACAGAATTATCTTAATATTTTTTATTATGATAGAAGAATCTATGACAATTATGTGTGAAATAAAATATCGGCCAAATGGTCGTCACGGCTTCGGTGGCATACCTCTATCCGACGGTCTATATTTTCTATGACTCTGAGACATAATTGAGGTTCAATGTCTTTAATGTGCGGAATTATCTCATCCTCTAGCTATTGAATTGTTCATGACATTGACGTACACTTTTTCCTTTAAATATCCCCAAAGAAAGAAGTCCAACGGTGTCAAATCACATGATCGTGGCGGCCAATTAACATCGCTACGACGTGGGATCGCGAATTTCTCGCGCAAAAGAGCCATTGTTTCGTTGGCTGTGTGGCAAGTGGCACCATCCTGTTGGAACCACATCATGTCCATATTCTCAATTTCTAGCTACAAGAAGTCCGTTACAATCTCGCGATTGTTGGGCACGACGACTAATTTAGGCTCACGGCTCTTCTGCCACACTATCGCGAACAGCATCAAACTTTTCCGCAGAACGAACTGGGCGAGAATGCACAGTTTTTTCACATCTCCTGTAGACCCGGTTTGCTGAAATTTGCCACAACTCTCCCGATTGTGGACACATTTTGTCGATTATGCTGACCAAAAAAATTACGAAGTGTACGAAATGCATTTTGATTTGAACGCCCATTTTCGTAAAAGGCTTCAACAATCTTAACGCGCTGCTCATTTGTGTAGCTCTCCATGGTTGAATTTGTCAAACACCGAAACAAAGAAATGTCAAATTAATGTGGGCAAAAAACTTGTCGTTAAGGTGTGTCTCACAATTAACATCGAGCATTATGGTTGGACCACCCTTTAGATATTTTTTAAATTATTGCTAGAAAAGTTTTAGTTTACGTGAAATAAAAAAACGAAGTTCTTCCCTTCCGTCGTTGCCGAAAGTTCAGTGGAATTATCTTGCGTCTATTATATTTCTTCACAGAGATGTAAATTGCCCGGCGAAACGAATGATGGTCATATGGAAAAGTCAACTACCTCAAACTCTACAGTTCCCAGTAACTCAAACGTAGTATCGTCATATGATATAGGTTTATTCGGGAACAAGTCAGCTTCGAAGAGAAACGACTATATAGAAGGTATTCAAGAAAAAATCTGAATTCGAACTCCGCGAATCAAGTCGGCGCTTTCTGTGAAATATGTGTATTATTTGCTCCTAGGTATACAGAAGTGCATAACCAAAAATTACGAATCTTGGAACCAAGACCATTTACTAATTAGAAAGAATTATAAGATTTCGATCTATATTCCATATCTAGATTAATTCATCACTCATCTCGAAGATCGCTTTTTGAAACACCGTGGTATTCTGTCAAACTTCCAAGGTCTTTCTCCATCCAAAATGACAACTAAATTAAGAAAGTTGTAAACAATTATTTGAAAAATATTCATAAATTTTGCCTGACAGGTCTTTTGAAGTGTGGATTAGTGAAGTGAAGCTTTGGAGAAGAAAAATTGAAGAGTAGAATGTCAGAAATTCCCTGGAAGCTCGTGATTTCCATAAGTTCACAAAATATTGACGGCGATGGCGGTGTTACCTGTGACTACTGCGACAAACGAACGTTCTTTTTCAACATTGCGTCGGCTGAAAAATTACTTGTGGTCAACCGTTCATCGAAACATTTCAGTAGATGTTAACCCAGTATTAGACGATTTTTTTATTTCGCCCCGCCGTGTCAATTTATTAAAACATTAATGCAATAAATATATTATTTAAATTAATACAATTAATATAATATTTAAATAGTTAATAGTTAGTTAAAGATGTATCTAATATTTAGTTCGGAGTATCTTAACCTTCAATTTAAGTTAAACATTAATTTTCGGAGTAAATGTTTTACTCAAAAACACACAGGGTTTTGTCTTTGAATAATTCTTATTGAAAATATTACCTGGGTTAGGGTTAGGTGGAATAGAGGAGCCGTTTAAACGTCTCACGTCCATGGACATACACTTAAGCCAGTGCTTCGGCCTGTTGTGCGCTCCTTATTTATGATTTTTATACCCCACGGGTTACAGAAAATCGGTACCTGACACGAATATTACCTAAGTTTTTTTTAATGTTAGTGACTATAAATATATGTATATGCATTAAAAATGTCAACCGTTGATTTTTAATAAAAAAAGTTGGGTACAATATGTGCAAAGTTATTTTTTTAAGTCGTTTTGAACTTATAATTGGATCAAAATGTATTGTAATTTATTTAATCTTTGTTTGTGTTTGGATTATTTTGTGACTGCCTTCGTCAGAGACCATGTGGCTAGATTGCAGCGGCAGACCAGAGCCTCTGTTGGGAATCGAACCAACAACCTCCAAACTCATAGGCGAGCACGCTACCAACTCACCTACTGGGGCGCTCTATTCTTCTTCTTCTGTTATCCTTTACTCCCAGTGGAGCATAGGGCCTCAACAATCCTCTTATACCGGACTCTGCTGCGAGATGTTTGGCTGACGTCATTCGATGAATAGTTTGCTGCTTGTAGCTCTGCATCAATAGACCTTCACGTTCTAGCAGGTGCACCAACACGCCGGCCACTTCCTTGCGGATTCCACCGAAGCGCTTGTCGAGCAATGTTGTCAGTTTGCCTTCGAGGTGTATGGCCTATCCATCGCCATTTCCGTTGAAACACCTCCACAGGAGCAGATATTTGGTTTGTCGCGAACAAAAGATCTTCGTTCCGTATGCGATTCGGCAACCATATTGTAAGGATTTGCCGCAGGCATTTGTTTGTAAATGTCTGTAAGCGTGCGTCGATTGTATTTGTGCGTTTCCAAGTTTCGCATCCATAAAACAGGACAGACTTGACGTTCGAATTGTATATACGAAGCTTCGTAGTTGTTGATATTTGCCGAGATCTCCAAATATATCGGATCATGCCGAATGCAGTTTGCCTTATTAATACGCGCTTCGATGTCCTCGTCAGTCCAGATAATTTAAGGTGCCTACACACATCCACATTGATGAGGGGTGAAGAATTTGCGCCATATCCACCAGGCATTATCTTAGTTTTGGAAATATTGATTTCCAACCCAACTGCACGCGACTCAAGGTGTTTGAAAGGTGGTGTTTGAAAGGTGGCCACTGGATACAGCGTCTGCCATTCAGAGCTGAATGCATCACGTCATCGATGCCGAGGATGACAAATATAGGCGACAAGATACGCCCTTGCTTTACGCCATTGGTAACCTCAAATGAATCTGACAATTTACCGTTGTGTAGAATTCCAAATTAAAAATCCACGTACATGACCCATTGCTCTAAAACTATTCATACGAGCGATTCTCTCTGAACCCAAACTGATTCTCTCGGAGTGTAGCAATAACTGTGTAGGATATTCGGATCACTATTATACGACTTAATATCTTGCTCGGTGTTGGAAGTAGTGTTCTTCCAGGGTACTTGTTGCAGTCTTAGAGTCACTCTTTATTGGTATCTTTACCAGTATACCTTCATTCTAAGAGGTTGGCAGAGTTTCCTCATCCCATATTCTACATACGAGTGCCACAATGTTGGTGATTCTTCTACATCGCAAATAAGCATCTCTGCAGAAATGTGATCGTTGCCTGGGGCCTTGTTGCGTTTAAGAGTTTTGATTGCGGTTGTTACTTCTTTTTTGGTTGGTGGGATGTCTATAATTCCAGCGAATGTGATGTCTCGGCTGGTTACAGTATGCATTTCCATCGGCCGTGCTAGTCCGATTGGGTTGTTGAGAGTTGACTTGAAGTGTTCCATCCAGCGTACAAGCTGTTCTTCCGGAGCCGTAAGGAGATTTCCACTGCTGTTCAAGATGGGGCTTTTGGTGTAAGTGGGTCTGCCGCACAACGTTCTTAATATATTGTACAAGGTTTTCATGTCACCTTTACTTGCAGCCGCTTCACCTTGGTTCGCTTGCTCATCAAACCATATTCTTTTGTTCCTCGTTGCGGACTTCTTGATTATTTTGGAAAGGCCGTGATAGCTTGTACGGAGCACTGCAACCTCACTATATGTTTGTGTAATACAGCTGGAAATTGCATAAATACTGGCGTTGCTGTTATTTATAACATTTGAAAGCAGGCTGCTGATGGAGGCTATAAAGGCATTTTGGTATCTTTATATTTCTAGTTTTTCTACATCGAATTTTCGATTACCTTTTGCGGCATCAGATCTCAGGGCCGCAACCTTCAATCGAACATTACACATAACAAAATAATAGTCACTGTTTACGTCCACTCCTCGCCTCGACCGAACATCAAGTAAAGATGATCGCCATTACGAATTAATCAAGATATGATCAATTTGGTTCTTATTAAAGCCATTTGGCGATACCAAGTTATCTTGTGATTGAATTTGTGAGGAAAAATAGTGCTACCAACTACGAGCTTTTTATCACAGCATAGCTCAAGTAATATTCTTTCATTGTCGTTTCTTACTCCAACACCATGTTTGCTCATGTAGCGTTCAAGACCGATGTTATCTGAGCCCACTTTAGCATTGAAGTCGCCGAGTAGCATTGTTATATCACAATTATGCACGTAACTGTTTATCCAGCTACTGGATAAACAGTAAAAGTCATCTTTCTCCTCTCCAGATTGGGCTTCTGTTGGAGCGTAGGCGTTGATAATAATCAAATTGCGGGCTCTTGTCTTAAGTTTTATTGCCATCAATCTCTCTGTTGTTGTTTCTTTCCATGCTTAAAACATCAAGGTACTGAGTCGATGGGTGATGTGTCCAAAGACACGTGATTTCATTTGTATAGCGAGCCGCTCGATCCGAGACAGACAGCCGCTTGCAGCCGTACCTAACATGGCAAACAGACGCTGCAGTTTCGCACTTTGGTTGCTATTAACCTTAATTGAGCGTCAACTCCTCCGCCTTGTCAAGTACTCTCTCTCGGGCCCTTAGATCAAATATGTTGAAATGGCCCCAAGAGATCTCCCTCTCATATTAGCCCTGACCTAGAATCCCACACGGGTTTTGTTACCATATCTTCATCGAGGTTGCTCAGGTTTCCAGGATGCACCACGAGGAGGTCTGACTAGGAATTGGACACAGTTGTTACCTGGTAGCTGGAAACGCCAGGCAAACATCTGCGCCCCTATTATTTTATGTTAAATGGTATTAATAATTTCTGGCAAGAAAAATGCAGACCATAAAAGCTTTTCTGCATAGTGTGGTAATTTTCCATTTGATGGAGCAAAATTTGCTTCTCATTGGACATGGCTGGTGTTTTGTAGAAATCATCCTTATAGAGCTCCGTATCTCCCATACAACTGCAGCAGAACTGTTGATAACGAGTGTCACGGCTCAGAAATCATGATCCAGTATGTATGCTGCCAATTTTTAATACATATTTATACACCGACATGTATAAAATATTTGATTCTATAATAATTGTCTTGAACCCTGGAGAGTATCATAGTTAGAATTATATTTTTTATGTCTAAAAACGTTATTTTCAAATATAATCGGTAAAATATTTTATTTTGTTTTAATTTTTCGACATAAAATCACCATATTAAAATCATTTTGTTTATATTCTTCTCAAAAATATTTTGTAAATATGAAATTTTGTAATTTTAAGAATTATGTCAGCTATCAGGCGCAAAAAAAAATATGGGTTTGTTCTACAAGTTAAGCGTTGGAGACGGTTTTTTGGAATATCACATAAAAAAATTTAGCCCTAATGCAAAACTACTTATTCGAAATTTTTTGCGTGAATAATTTTAATTTTTATAGTTTATGCTTAAAGAGGGAATATCATTCATAATATCCGGCGAAAAATTAGGGATCTTTACGAATTTGCCATGCAATATTTAATTTTAATGTTTAATATGTAACATAAAAAGTACCATGTTAAAAACAATTGTTCTCAAAAATATTTTATAAATATGCATTTTTCAATTTTTAAGAATTCTGTCAGCTATCTGGCGCAAAAAAATATGAGTTTGGTCTATAAGTTACGCGTTGGCGACTGTTTTTGGAATACCGATTATATTTGAAAATAACGTTTTTAGACATAAAAAATATAATTCTAACTATGATACTCTCCAGGGTTCAAGACAATTATTATAGAATCAAATATTTTATACATGTCGGTGTATAAATATGTATTAAAAATTGGCAGCATACATACTGGATCATGATTTCTGAGCCGTGACACTCGTTATCAACAGTTCTGCTGCAGTTGTATGGGAGATACGGAGCTCTATAAGGATGATTTCTACAAAACACCAGCCATGTCCAATGAGAAGCAAATTTTGCTCCATCAAATGGAAAATTACCACACTATGCAGAAAAGCTTGTATGGTTTTTGACTGCACTAGGTGTAGTTGTGGTGAGTCAGAAGACTCAACATGTTTTGCCAAGCCATGCATTTATTATGTTATTATGCAAACATAAAAAAATATATTTTTCTAAGTTTGAGCGCAAATCTTTTATGTTTTTATTTAATAGTAACTGTTTATTGACCAGCCTTGCTATTTTGCATTTCGAACAAAAAAACGCAATATAATTTAGATTTCAATTTTAAGTTTCACAATTTTATTTGCTCAATAAATTCATTGCTTTTTGAGTAAGTTTATGTGGATGTTTATTTACAGGTATGTGAAAAGTGTATTTTAACGTTAATATATTCAATGTTTTCTTTTTTATATTATTTGTGTATGTTCTATTTAACTATGTTGTTCAGTGTTTATCGTTTTAAAGAAGTGTTTATCGTTTAGATAAGTGTTTATCGTTTAAGATAATGTTGCGTCACTTCACTTTGGGGTATTTTTTCTGTGAATAAGAAATATCAAATTTGCACTTTTTATCACTATGTAACTTTGTCTTTAAACAAAATCACGGGGGAGGCGCACGATTTGAAGTTAATTACTGTCGAATAAGGAATGATTTTAACTGCCGCGCCACTGGATCATGATTTCTGAGCCGTGACACTCGTTATCAACAGTTCTGCTGCAGTTGTATGGGAGATACGGAGCTCTATAAGGATGATTTCTACAAAACACCAGCCATGTCCAATGAGAAGCAAATTTTGCTCCATCAAATGGAAAATTACCACACTATGCAGAAAAGCTTTTATGGTTTTTGACTGCACTAGGTGTAGTTGTGGTGAGTCAGAAGACTCAACATGTTTTGCCAAGCCATGCATTTATTATGTTATTATGCAAACATAAAAAAATATATTTTTCTAAGTTTGAGCGCAAATGTTTTATGTTTTTATTTAATAGTAACTGTTTATTGACCAGCCTTGCTATTTTGCATTTCGAACAAAAAAACGCAATATAATTTAGATTTCAATTTTAAGTTTCACAATTTTATTTGTTCAATAAATTCATTGCTTTTTGAGTAAGTTTATGTGGATGTTTATGTACATGTATGTGAAAATGTGAACAGTGTATTTTAACGTTAATATATTCAATGTTTTCTTTTTTATATTATTTGTGTATATTCTACTTAACTATGTTGTTCAGTGTTTATCGTTTTAAAGAAGTGTTTATCGTTTAAATAAGTGTTTATCGTTTAAGATAATGTTGCGTCACTTCACTTTGGGGTATTTTTTCTGTGAATAAGAAAAATCAAATTTGCACTTTTTATCACTATGTAACTTTATCTTTAAACAAAATCACGGGGGAGGCGCACGATTTGAAGTTAATTACTGTCGAATAAGGAATGATTTTAACTGCCGCGCAAAGCAAATGACGACAAAAAGGGCGATAAATATGCCGACAGCGCTGGAATGCACATGTATACGTGTGGAGTGCAAATGCATAGAAAAGTACCCTCAAGATCTTCCAGCCAATCTGGTACCAAGCGACTCCTGGCGAGACATTCAACCGGGGCCAATCTTTAATTCGCGCTAAAATGGTTAAGAATTCCTCAAAGGTAAAGTTCATTTGGAATATGAATTTTCGCAAATGGGCTTTAAACGATTTCACTCCCGTCTACCCCAATCCTCCCATATGAGGGGCACCTGGGAGAATGAAACTCCACTCCAAATTCTGATAAATATTGTTTTGGGTAGTGTCTTTCTGCAGAGGTTGCATGAATTCTATCCTATCCTTTTTTTATTAATACTGGTGCTACTACAAAATTGGTACCATTATCTTAGTAAACCTTGGCTGGACATCCACGTTGCCCAATAAAACGCTATAAAGCGGCCAAAAATGACTAATGACTGACTCGCCCTGTGATATTCTTTATGTTAAAGGGTCCTGGATGATTTACTCTTGTGTTGGTAAAATGTCGAGTCAGCATAGTTTGCTGGGGCAGAAGTGAAGCACATTAGGAGGAAGGGTCTTCAAAACGGGTGCCCAAACTTCTAATTCAAAGCTAGGGTTTGTACGAGAACAAAGGTTAAAAAGACAAGCTTTTGGTGAAGTTTCTGAAAAGGTTTCACTTAAAGCACGATACTATGTATGTTCCCGTTTCACGGTGAAATCCCATACAAAAACCAAAGTTGTGAAAAAATGAGTGAAATTTTTTCATTTGTGGTATTGTGTTTATTTCAACGTGAAAAATTGACATTTTGCGCCGCTATAAATTGAGCGATTGCACGCAGTCACCGTCGCCAGTGACAATGTATACGTTTCGTTTAGAAGAAAAAAATCGTCGTCGCCCGACTCGCACATTTAAATATTACTTGTACTTTTTTCAATTTTCTCATGTGAATTCATAAGTATTTACAACAAAAACCCTTAGAAGAACTGACAAGAGGCACAACACAACAGCATTCACAACCACAGCAAGCCTTTTTTCCAGCAAAAATGGCATTTCGTTCGCGACAACAAAGCAGTAGTGGTTGAACTTCAATTGAGCAACTTGAGATAGAAATGTGTCCACCGTCTTCATCGCCTCCCGCCTGTACAACGATTTTGGCCAGAAAGTTGTGATTTGCTTCGCCCAGCCCACTATCAAAACTAAGCACAGCACCCAGTGAAAAAAATTACAGTGAAAAGACACCAACAACGATGTCAATTTCGCCACCGTATTGTAAGGTGCATACTCTGAGATAGTTCGATACACCAGCAACACCAAAAACCATTTTGGAAAGGTCATCTGTCTGCCGTTGCAGCATCGGATATAACCAAAAGACAGGAATCGCTATTTATTAAGACGACTGAAAGGCCACGATCATTACCTTTACACAAGAGAGCTCTTGAAAATGTCATGCAACAGCAGACAGCTAATGTAAATCCCCTTACACCAGACGTAATAATATGCCAGATATACCCACGCTTAGTCGAGAATTTAATGATCTAATAAAAATCATGACACATCCTGATCCACATAAGAGGCCTTCATCTACCCAGCAAATTTTCTCATTTCAAAGCAATTAATAAAATTTTTTCCTCCTTTTCACTTTCCTACGCTGCTTTTTAAATTGCGTTTTAAATTCGTTGGAATCGAAGAGCAAAGCTCAACTTAGCCAGGAATTGACAATTGAGAAGCGTAAAAATGAAATATTACTGCGAAAATTAAGAGAAGCTAAAAAAAAAAAACATAAAGGCTTATGACACACAATGCATAAGGTAGTTTGAATAATTGCACCATTCCTCAAAACTAAAACATTCAACGTAATTTATGTGCATGTCTTCCTTCAGGTCATCATTCTCATTTCAATAGTCTACAAAAAAATTCGGAACAACGATGTCTGCGTTCGCTTACACGAAAATACATAGTACTGCTTGTTTGAATAGCAAGTTGGAGAGTTTACGAGATCGCAACAAAAATGTTATCAATAATTTTAAATATTAATTTGTTAAACGTAGTAACAAACACGTTTACTTTAATTTCATTTTCTTCTGCACTCTTTATGAAATGTGAAATTTTGTAAAACAATTGTTATTATATCCCATACCCATACAAAAATTAGCCCACATATTCGTCTATTCTAATTTTTATTGTGTTTTTTTATAGTAATTTTAAATATACACTAAGGTTTAGCTACATTAAATAACAAGTATTGCCTCACTTTTTAATTATGACGTTCATTAAAACGGCAAACAATATATGAGATATAAAACCCCCATCCAAAGTTTCTGTAAATAAGAAAATTGTTTACGCCAAAACGTAAAACCCTACTTTAAACTCCCAGATTATTGTTCCAAAAGCCCAAATTTATTCGTAGTGTAAAAACGACAAAGAAAAGCGTAAAAGTGACCGACGAGATACTCTCGTGAATTTTCCTTTTTGCCTACAAATATTGGCCATATTGAAAGCTCAACTTCCGAAAATCGTTCTTGTTATTCGCCAACCTGCAAACTGTCCAAATCTACCGGTAAGACCTCTTCCAAAGAAAATAAATCCAAACATTCTAATTCCAAATCTAACTCCATTTTTTTTTCTTATTTCTTTTGTTTTCTCTGTGGTTTTCATTGATTTCATGTAAATCACTATTGCGAGCTATAAACCAAACAAAAATACTTTTTCTTTGGTTTGCTTCGGCTCAAGAGAACTCATTGGTTTATCCCCTCAGACATAGCTCCCACTCCAAACACAATTCAGCTATTTGACGCGAACATTTTGGTCCAATTCGATCCGGATAATCAGCGACTCTCTGAGATTTCAGCTCCAATCCATCAACTCACCAGTAGGCAGGTAGGTATACAACTCGTTTCTCGGCTTTTAGTACTGTGTCAAAGAGCCAATATTTATTTTGAAAATTACGTAATTTACATTGTCACAAAATTTCTCGACAACAATTTAATGCTATAAAAAGGCGGCAGAGTGTTATATCCGACATGTGAAAATTTTTTAAATAATGATCAAAAAAAGTAAAATATTGTACAAAAAATCCTACAATAACTAATGGTGACACGAGGAGCCGAATTTTAAATGAACAAAAATACAACAATCTACGTACATATATACGGAGACATACGTCAACAAGCGAAGCCAAAAAATGAGGATCTTTCAAGCTACACTGTGCGGCCAACTCTGGAATGTAGCCTTTGAATAAGTTGAAGAAAAGTTCTACAGGATTTTACGAGGAAACTGTAAGTTACTTCTATACCAAATCTATACAAGGAACAAAGCTTAAATTGCCCTTATTTTCAATATATCCTTGCGGATCGTGCTTTTTTTCAAATCGAGAATATTTCATTTAAATTAAAATTAAATTTTTTATAATCAACAAATTAAGATTTCGCATTTTGTGGTGGAGTGTAAATCCTGTTGTCGTTCAGAAAAAGTAAAGAATGTTTTTTGTTCTGTTCTGTTAACAACAGCGCTCAACTCATACCAAGCGTTTGTCATTCTTTTCCCCTCATACATGTTTGTGTTCTCCGGCTCCCTTCAATCTCCAACAACTTGTTTGAATCCCATATTAAATTCCACAAGTGCGCATGCCTGAGAATAAATGAGAGCATGCTTGGGTTATAATCTCCGTTCTGTTCACATCAAGCGTACCCTACACTGTGGATTTGTTGTACAACATCATGTTCTCTCAGATGTTGTGTTCGACGATTGTTTGCCCTTACATTACTCAAGCAATCTGACCAACATCATTTTATGAGAGGCAGCAACACGGACGGTTGTGCGTGTGCAGCGAAAAAAGAACAAAATGCCGTCGGCAAAAATGAAAATATGCAACCAAAAAAATTAGGTAATTTCCAATTTTTTCCAATGAATAATTAGGGAATTTTTGAACGAATTTGTTTATACCCTAATTCCATATGAATGTGCATCGTGCGTTATATTTTTTAATGTGATATACAAATGTACCTGATACAAATGTTACCTGACTTTCAGTATTTGTTTCATATTTCCATACAAAGGAATATGTGCAGAAACAGAGGAGAAAAGTAAAAAAAATGTCATGACAATTTCGTTATTTCTTCATTACTTTTACAAGTATGTACATATTCCACAAGAAATGGCCTATTGTCTTTAAACCAACATAAAAAATAAATTTATTCAAGGAAAATTAAGCGAAATTTATTTTATTTATAATTCAGAAAATCCAACTAAAATTGCCGATCTCTTTCCATTTTACTTTTACGCGTCTTTACTTAAGCAAATGTCTTTTTGCCGACGGCACTTTGTTCTCTTTTCGTATTTCCACCACAATGTTTCTTTTGAACTGACGAAATGTTGTCATACTTGCCATTACACTCTGGATTTGCATGAGCCAACATGAAAATATCAAAATCGTTTTGATTTTCGTCCAACATCCATGAACACTCATCATGCAGCTCTTTACACTGAGGATAAATCAGTGGATCACACATGTTGTAGGACAAAACTGATGTGTGTAGGGTCGCCTTCAGCCGATACTCTCTCTTTCCTATTGCGCATGTCCGAAGATAAATGAGATGATAGTCACTCTTCGATATCATCACTACTCTTGATCGCGATCTCTCTTTCTCATTACATTCTCTCTTCTGTTACTGCGCAGGTCCGTAACTAAATGAGTGCATGTCTGCTCTACTTCAAATCCACTCACTCTCTAACTTCAACGGTTCACTGCCGTTCCAAGTACTCTTCTCTGAAGCAGTATTAAGTATTAAGGCGGCCCTGCACACATCAGTTTTGTCCTACAACATGTGTGATCCATTGATTTATCCACAGTGTATTTTTCGTATATTTTTTAAGCTTTTTTATTTAAAGAACACTTTCCTTCCATTTCCTTCAAAAATATACAGAATTTGTTTGTGTCTCTCCCAAACATACTTTTTGCTAGGCAATATTTTTGATCGCATATTTTCATTTTTGCCGACGGTATTTTATTCCTTTTTCGCTGCACACGCACAACCGTCGTGTTGCTGCCTCTCATAAAATGATGTTGGTCAGGTTGCTTGAGTAATGTAAGGGCAAACAATCGTCGAACACAACATCTGAGAGAACACGATGTTGTACAACAAATCCACAGTGTAGGGTACGCTTTAAGCTGCTCTTAATAAAAATTATTCTGTCACTCGATCCTCTCAAGCGACACACACATTCAAGCTGTCTGTGTAGAGCTGAGTTTGCAATACTGCGAGAGTGAGTACTAAGTCTGTCCGGCTGCTACTCTCTTTTTTATTACCAATACATTTGTCGCTCAGACGAACAGAGAGGACAAACCAAACCAATATTCCAAATATTCCATTTTTTCCCAAATATTCCATCACAACAGAGTTCAGTCACCTTTGTCTCTTCTGTGTTGCTTACATTCCAAATTCAATTCAAATATAGCGACATACATATATATTCAACTGTATGATTGCATCCAAAAATTATTTTCTTATGTTTGATGATTATGTTGTGAGCAGATACTTTTTGAAATACTGTAGTCTGATACAACTGGTTAACATTTTGTTGTGCTGTAAAGAGTATCTGAATACTTTATCTTTACAATCATCCACAAGGAATATAATCTCTCCGACACAATAACAATAAACAAGCGGGTGAAATTAAGAATTATTGATTTTTCAATTTTTTTCGTTATTGATTTGCTTTTTTTTGGTATCATAATATTTTGCTTATTGGTACTATGGTTATCTGATTATTGCTATTATTACGTTGTCCTCTTATTTAAACGATGTTGATTTTAAATTAAAGGTCTAATCAAAATCTAATACGAGTATATGCTATAAAGTTGGAAGGAAATCACTTTGTATCCGTAATTGCGTTCTGTCTCTTACAACGAGCTACATTTATCACAGAGTTCTAGGTACTCCAAACCATACAGAAACTTAGTACATGAAAAATTACACATCGGTGTACTCTTCAATTGATTTGGTTTTTCGTGATCAAATACTTCGGTTCACCCACCTAAGGGATAGTTCTGACTGTTTTATTCCATATATTAAAGTTTCCGATTCCATTTTTTTCTCGGGAACTCTTTGTCTGCTATCGACGAACTACACATTTCCCAAGAACAGGAAGGCGACATTGAGATAGTAAAGGATAAATACAAGAAATCTTATTCCACCTACTGTCGTTGTATTTCCAAAATAAGTGAATGTATTCAAGAACTTTCACCTGGAAAGCCTAGTCAAACCCAGACTCCGCACATTAGCCACAGTTTCAGTTTGCCACCATGCGAGTTGAGCACTTTGCTGATTACTAGTCCTGGCCTACCTTCTGCGATATGTTTACCGCACTTTGTATCAAAAATCCGCGCTTAAGTCCAATTGAAAGACTCTTCCATTTGTCACAAAAAATGGCTAAATCTTTGTGCTCAATTTGAGAACAAAAGAGTTTTAATTAATGGACAGCTAAAAACGCTATTCACTCTTCCACCAATTTCCTCCGAAACATCTGATTCCCTAAAAAGGTTGCAAAGAGATATCAACTCTTGCATATCGAATTTAAAACTTTATTTCATTGATGTGGAGAGTTGGAACCCTATCTTTGTATACATATGTTCCAATTGTCTCCTGGATTCCACATTAACCTTATGGGAACAGGACACTCACCGAGCCCATCAATGAAGTGGCGAAGGAGAGTCTAGTGATGGCTGTTAAAGACAGAAGTAGTGAGGATGGATCCATCCTCAAGGACAAATGGAGTCATGTACAATCAGCCATTATGGCTCATTACCTCGATGTCCGTAGAGAAATACCGGGCAAACCACCAATCTGCAACGATGCAGGATGGCATCAGGGGAGAGTAAAGCTCTTATTTTTCGGTGATGCCAGATCAGTAGACCTGTATAAGGCTGCTCTGAGTCGAGCTGGTGAGGTGTGGCCGGGTTGGATGTTGTCGAAAAAAACAACATCCCTAGTCACCCTAGAGCCATCACCTGGGTTACAGAAGAGCCATCCAACCCGGCTGACATCTTAGAAATAATAAAAGATTCCAATCCTGGTCTGCCGGCCCATAATTGGAGAATCAGCGAGGTGGGTGAGGCGGATGGTAAAAAGCGGCAGGTCAATCTTATCCTAAACGCTGAATCCACCTCCCATATACAAAGTGCGAGTGCAACCCTACAATATGGCTTCGAGACTATAGTCTTGAAGATATACAAGCAGGATATAGCTCCCACTGCAGAAGGTGAGTCGTCCACCGTGGTACTTTCTGGAAGTGCAGAGGTACCCACGCCTATTATTTCTGGTGACTCCAACTCTAACAGAAGATCTGTAACGTCCTTCTCTGAGGACAAAAGCTGTACTTCGGACACAGAGAGGCTGAGGGGAGTCTCCGGACTCTTTGACGCATCTGGCGGGGACATGCTTCTCGACGATACGGACGAAGAGTTCGATAACACCCTTGTCGGGGTGGATGTTAATCTGTCAATTACCAATGATGGTAAGAATTCTACAGATTAACCTCCATCACGCTAAAGCAGCCTCAGCGGCTCTATTGCTGCGCCTGTCCACAGGCGCAGTAGATATCGTCCCGATACAGGAGCCCTACGTACTGGGAGGAAGGGTGTGCGGTATTAGGACACCCAACTTTAAACTGCTTGTGGCCAACTGTGAAGGCACTCAAAGAACCTGCATTTTGGCCAGGAAAGATCGAAGTATCTTTCTCCTGACTAATTTAAGTGGTAAAGACCAAACAGCTGCTAGCCTGGAGATCGGTAATCGGATATATTGGGTGTCTCCAGCTACTTGCCTTATGAATCTGTATTACCGACTGCTCTATTCAGGGAAGTAGTAGAAGAAGCAACGTCTGACGAGTTCGAGCTGATTATTGGCGCAGACACGAACGCTCATCATACTATCTGGGGTAGTACGGATATAAACAATAGGGGTGATTCGCTTCTTGACTTTATTCTAACTACCAACCTTAGTATTTGTAACATAGGTAATAAACCGACCTTTACAATTAAAGACAGACAAGAAGTACTCGACGTAACGTTTGCTACTGACCGGCTGTCAGACAAAATTATTGGGTGGAATGTACTGGACGACCACTCATTCTCAGATCACCATTATATTGAGTTCAAACTCGCTGAAAAAGCGCCTAAACCTGCCGTCCACAGAAATGTAAGGAAGACAAAGTGGCACCTGTATGAGAAGAATTTCAAGAAAGTCCTCAACTCTAAACTTCTGTACGAACCGAATGACAAAGCCGGTCTGGATAATCTGGTCGATCATATCACCATATCATTCAATAGATCGCTTGAAGAAGCCAGTCCAAAAACAAGGTACAAGGGTAAAACCAAACCCCAATGGTGGACTTCTGAGCTAACGGCTAAGAAAAAGTCCTGCAACAAGCTATTCAATAAGGCTTAATCTACTGGGGTCGCTAATTATTGGGATGCCTATAAAGAGCAACTCAAGATATATAAGAAGGAGCTTAGAAAGGCGCAAAGGCGCTCTTGGTATACCTTCTGTGGTGAAGTGGAAAAGGTCTTCGACGCCGCTAGGCTGAGGAAAATATTATCTGCTTCACCCTGTACAGTGGGATATTTACAGGATGAGGCAAATAACTGGACCAGAAACAGCGAGCAGTTGCTCAATGTACTGCTCAACACACATTTCCCGGGGAACTCTGTAACAGAACCCGAGGATCAGCAGGACCAACAAGAGTGCTAGGGGACTGCGAGCGTCGCTAGCTTCTTGACTGAGAGATCCAGAATAAGCTGCGCTATTAATAGCTTTGAGCCCTTCAAGTCACCTGGACCAGATGGCATCACTCCAGCAGAAATGCAGAAAATGTTAAAGTACATTATCCCCTGGCTGGAGAAAATGTATGTAGGCTGTATCAGGCTTTCATACGTCCCGAATCGATGGAGGGATACCAAAGTGGTATTCATACATAAAGCGGGAAAGATATCACACACTAGGCCAAAAGACTTCAGACCAATTAGCCTATCCTCCTTCCTATTGAAAGGTCTGGAAAGACTTTTAGATCATTTCATTAGGGAAAACCTGGATACAAAACTCCTGTCGGGGAACCAACATGCTTACAAAAGGGCAAGTCTACAGAATCAGCCCTGCACGAACTTGTGAGCACTATCGAATCGTCCCTGCATTTCAAGGAATTCACCATGGTGGCATTTCTTGACATAGAAGGGGCTTTTAACAACATTCACTCAGATGCGGTAATTGCGTCACTCTCACATCTAAAAGTTAACACTAGTGTGATTAGACTAATTCAAAGTCTGCTCACCAGAAGACGCATAACAGCATGTCTAGGGTCCACAACTCTAACAAGGTTTGTAAACAGAGGGACCCCGCAAGGAGGAGTACTGTCTCCACTAATTTGGAACCTAGCGGTGAATGAAATCCTGCTAGATCTAGAACGTTGTGGCTGCAAGGTCGTGGCATATGCGGACGACGTGGCAATCGCAGTGAGTGGCAAATTCGTAAACGTCCTCAGAGACATCCTACAGGTGGCTCTGAACAAGCTGGCTAGATGGGCCAGAAGCAGCGGTTTGGGCGTTAACCCCAACAAGACAGAATTGGTTCTCTTTACTAGGATGAATAATGTCCCACATGTGGACCCTCCACCTCGGATAAATGGAACAGATGTAGTCTTTTCTGAAAGTGCAAAATGTTTAGGAATAATTCTAGATAGGAAAATGTTTTTTAGACTTAACGTATTGGAACGTGTAAGGAAGGCCAACGTCGCCTTATATTCCTGCAAAAAGGCTGTAGGGTCGCGGTGGGGACTCTCTCCTAAAATCGTCCACTGGATATATATAGCAGTAGTTCGTCCAATACTGTTATACGGTGTTGTGGTATGGTGGACGGCAACTGACAAACTAACCATCACCAACCTACTAACAAAGGTTCAGAGAACTGCCAGCCTGAGCATAAGCGGAGCCTTAAGGACTACAGCGACCGAGTCTCTACAAGCCCTACTCCATATACTGCCGATTAATATTGTGGCGAGAGAAGTTGCAACCAAAGCGGCAATAAGATTAAACTGCCTATCAATGTGGAGGTACAATAACTATGGTCACATGAGGATATCAAAGTGTAGTGCTGTGGTAACCGACCGAGTGGACTATATACCAACTGTGTACACCTTCGAGAGAAATTACATCACTATGATTCCCGCCAGAGATGAATGGGTCGGCAGAATACCAGGTAATAAAAACCATCTCCACTTTTACACGGATGGTTCGAAGCTTGATGAAAAGGTTGGCTTCGGAGTACACTGTGAAGAACTTAGTCTGGATATAGCTCACAGACTACCAGATACCTGCAGTGTCTATCAAGTCGAAATAATGGCAATATGGGAAGTAGCCAAGTGGCTGAGTCGCAACATAGTAACCAACACTGGCGTTGTCATTTACTCGGGCAGCCAGGCTGCCATCAATTCTCTGGAGGCAACATCCCTAAATTCACAAACACGCTCGACTGCCGCAGATCTCTTAACGAGATGGCTGAGCAGTTTAATATACACCTCATATGGGTGCCTGGGCATAGGGATATCCCGGGGAACTGCAAAGCCGATGAACTTGCTAGGAAAGGGACGACATTACAGATTCTCGAAGAATTTGCATATATTGGTGCGCCACTATCCATGTGCAAGCTATGGCTTAGGCAACAGGCAATCAGGCAGTCCAACGAAAGATGGACAGAAATCGTCACCTGCAGGGTAGCTAGACAAATCTGGCCAAGGTATGACCTGAGAAGGTCAAAATATCTCCTCGCACTAGAGAGGAAACGATTGTCTGCGTTAGTACAGGTTCTGACGGGACACTGCTTGATTTGCGAACACGCCAAAAGATTGGGTATTGACTCCAATGACTTCTGCCGAAGCTGTGGAGATGAGGAAGAAGTGGAGAACATTGAGCACTTGCTTTGCGACTGTCCCGCTTTGAGTAAACGACGACTGGACATACTGGGGTCGGCCTTTTTAGGCAGCCTAACAGATCTTTCCAGTACTGATATTCGTACTATCGATAAATTTATATATCAAACAGGTTTGTTTCGATGAGGGGCATTTCAGCCGGTGGTAACACTAGGGACCTAAACTGGTCTATGTGAGCTTGTAAAAAAATACGGCTGCCACCCTAACCTAAACCTATGGGAACAGACATTAAGCGATAAGACTTCCATTCCAAAATGGTCTGAGTTCGGTAGTTTCCTCACCAACAGATATCGAACTCTGGAGTCTGTTTCCGAAATGAGACATTCTGTTGGGAAGAAGTCTAACAATTCCAAAATTAAAAATTCCGCTAACAAACCTGCTTCCGGAAACATCCACGCATTCCAAACTAATCTCAGTAAGACAAAATGTCGACTCTGTCCGAAAGAATTCCATATTATCCGGAAGTGCCCAAAATTTATTAATATGAATTACACCCAGAGATTGGCTGAGATTAAGGGTAGCAATTTATGTCTCAATTGTTTTGCAAGAGCCCATTCAGTCAAAAGCTGCAAAAGTAAACACTCTTGTTTCAAATGTGGCAGAAGACATAACACTATGCTCCGTAAGGTATCCGATCTGCTTCCGGAAACATCCACGCATTCCAAACTAATGTCAGTAAGACAAAATGTCGACTCTGTCCGAAAGAATTTCATATTATCCGGAAGTGCCCAAAATTTATTAATATGAATTACACCCAGAGATTGGCTGAGATTAAGGGTAGCAATTTATGTCTCAATTGTTTTGCAAGAGCCCATTCAGTCAAAAGCTGCAAAAGTAAACACTCTTGTTTCAAATGTGGCAGAAGACATAACACTATGCTTCATAAGGAATCCGATCCTCCCAACAATACTGTGGCTGCTCTTCCTTCTGCTAGTGGTATCCACCCCTCGACTTCGAATGCACTTCCGACACCGTTTGTTCCACAAACTCCCATGCAACCAGTACAGTCCACTCATTCCCCAAACGGTGTCATTCAAACATGTTTTTCTTCAAGTTGTAGAGGAGTTTTACTTGGCACCGCCATTGTTACCGTTTGTCATTTGAGTGTATCCTATAGGGTGAGAGCTCTCATAGACTCAGGTGTCGGCTGATGTCCAGAAACAGTGTAGTTTCACACTGGGTTCCATTAATAAGAACGTTGAAGTTGAGGTTACGGCACTAGTCGTACCGCACCTTTCCAATAACCTCCCTTCTAGGACCATTGACATGAAGAATCTTCCCGATTTTCCTTAACTCCAACTAGCTGATCCCAAATTTTACGAAAGTGGACATCCTCTTGGGTGGCGACTTATTCCCGTCCATCATGCACCACTACTAGGAATACCGACGGGAAATACATAGTTTCACTTCCCTTTAAGGAGGGATTTCCATATACATTGAGTCTGGGACAATCAAGAACCAGCTCAATGGCGCAATTTTTCCGCAATGAAAGTCGGCTACTTCGGAATCCACAATTTAAAGGTGAGTACGACCATACCATTCTAGAATACCTTACCCTAGACCAAATGACTCCCCACATTTCCAAAGCTCCATTCCATTACTACCTGCCACATCATTCGGTGATTAAGCCAGAAAGTACTACTACTAAGATTCGGGTAGTCTTTAATGCGTCGGCTCCTTCTTCAAATGGTTTAAGCTTAAATGATATTCTCTATACGGGACCGATTCTTCAGAATGATCTCACCATTCTTATCCTAAAGTGGCGTTTTTACCGCTATGTCTTTAATGGAGATATCCAAAAAATTTATAGGCAGATCCTGGTGAATCCTTCCCACACTTCATTCCAAGGCATTCTTTTCCGCAAAAGCTCCACAGATCCAGTCCAAGACTACGAGTTAAAGACTGTAACATTTGGGGTAAACTGCGCTCCATATTTGGCGATTCGGACTATGATCCAACTGGCATGTGACGTCCAGGAAACATATCCTTTGGCGAGTTCAAACTTGATGTCTGCTATGTATGTGAACGATGCCCTTGTTGGAGCTCATTCTATCCAAATGGCGATTAAAAAAAGAGATGAGATCATCACACCGTTAGTATCCGCTGGTTTCGTCAGGAAATGGACGGCCAACTCCAAGGAAATCCTTGCAGGTCTGCCAGCAGAACATCTGCTCTATGCTGACTTCCTGGAATTCGATGACCGGAGCTCCGCCAAAACCCTCGGAATACGTTGGAACGCGCTCTCAGATGACTTCTATTTCTCCATAACGCAGTTTTCGGAATCCATGCTGTACACAAAACGAGAAGTGTTTTCACAAATATCCAAACTTTTTGATCCCGCAGGATGGCTATCTCCAATTATTGTTCAAGCGAAAATCATAATGCAGAAAATATGGATAGACCGTACCGATTAGGATGCTACAATTTCTCCACAGTCACTCTCTCTTTGGGAAACTTTTCAATCAAATTATCCTCGTATTAATGAAATAACAATTCCAAGATGGATTGATTTTACTCCACAATGCGAAATCGAATTTCACGGTTTTTCTGACGCCTCAAAAAAAGCGTATGCAGCGGATTTATACGTTCGAGTCATTTATCCAAACTCCATTCATGTCCACTTAATTTCTTCTAAAACGAAAGTTGTTCCACTTAAAACATTATCCTTTCCACGATTAAAGTTATGTGGAGCTGTTCTTGTGACTGAAATGATCGACACTTTGCTTCCACAATTTGACGTGCCAAAATATGCATTGTATTGTTGGACAGATTCAACCATCGTGTTGTCATGGTTGGCAACACCACCGTATTGCTGGAACACCTTCGTGGCAAAGGTCACTTTCAGGTGACTGATCCATCCAAATGGTTCCACGTCGAGTCCGAGAATAATCCCGCTGATCTGGCTAGCAGAGGAGTCCACGCCCAGGATCTAATATCCAATAAACTTTGGTGAAATGGACCCCATTGGTTATCTGAGTCCTCGGGAAATTGGCCTAACTATCTGAATGAAATTATTAGAGAAAGATATAGAAAAAAATCCTTGAAGGTACATTTCTTTTACTTAAACAATTATGAGAACATCTTCAGCAGATTCTCATCGTTTCCAAGAGGACTGCGTGTCGTCGCGTATGTTTATCGATTTTTCCTTGCTACCCATTCCAAATATAGTTCTAATTACCAGGGAGATAATATCCACATAACTTCTTCAGAAATAATATTTGTTCGCAGGCAGCTAATATCCGCCGACCAAAAGGTGTGTTATCCAAATGAGTATATGACATTGAATTCCAAAAGATCAATTTCTCCATCTAGTCCACTGCTGAACCTCAACCCTTTCATCGATGCCGAGGGGATGATGAGAATTTGTGGTAGGCTGGAATCATCTCCAGCATTGACCTATAATGAGAGGCATCCAATTATTCTGCAATACAGCTGTCAATATTCTAGACTATTGGTAAAATTTATCCATCAGATAAGTTTGCATGGCGGAAACCAATTGGTTTCCCAAAGTTTGGATTCCCAAAGTCCAGAATTTAATTAAAACAACGCTAAATAATTGCAAGCCGTGTATCATTTATAAGAAAAGATGCCAACGACAGCTGATGGTAGCCCTGCCTCCAGAAAGATGCGAGATTTCAAGGCCTTTTCTCATACTGGATTGGACTTCGTCCATTCGACATCAAAATATATGCTGGAAGATGTTGTCGAATAACTAAAGGATACGTGTGCGTATTCGTCTGTTTCTCCACCAAAGCGATACACTTGGAAGCCACGTCCGATCTGTCCACATCCACTTTCCTTGCAGCATTTAGCCGGTTTGTTGCCCGACGCGGTTGTCCACTGCACTTGCATTCTGACAATGGAACCAATTTTGTTGGCGCATCCAGAACTTAAGCTAAGGAATTCATCCAAACAGGTCGTCACTTCCAATTACGGTTGTCAAAATTTGTCTTGGCATTTCATTCCCCCTGGTGCCCCTCACATGGGAGAACTCTGGGAAGCAGGAGTGAAAAGCTTCAAACAACATTTTTAAAAGTCTGCCGGTGTACTCAAATATACCTTTGAAGAGTTTCAGACTCTGTTATCCAAGATTGAAGCTTGGCGGTACTCCAGGCCCATATCTCCAACTTCGCAAAATCCATCGGACCTGACAGCCCTCACTCCGGGACATTTCCTCATTTGATCTCCACTGTTAGTACCACTTGATCCTGAAGCGAATCAAGCACCAGTCTCCATCCAAAATCGCTGGCAACGTCTGAAGGCAATGCACCAACATTTTTGCTCTCACTGGAAGAATGAATATTTGAAGGAACTCCAAAAGCGACACAAATGGAAGAAGTCCGAAAATTATCTCAAGGAAGATATGCTTGTGGTAATACGCGACGAGAATCTACCACCAAATTGCTGGCGCCTCGGTAGGATCACTCGTGTTTACAATGGTAACGACCAGCGAGTTCGCGTCGCTGACATACTTACTCAGGGCTGTTTCGTAATTCGGCCAATTACCAAATTGGTCGTCATTCCAACATAAACTTTCCACTAAGTATCATATCTTACTCTAATTAAAATAGAAATATCCATTTTCCAAATTCAAATAAAATTTTAACACAATTCTTTTACAGCAACATGGACCGCCACAACAGCCGCCAGCAGAGCCGCTACAAGAGTCCATCTACCTTCGCTTGTAGAGTCTGCCGTCATCCCCACCCCCTTAAATACTGTTGGCGCTTTAGGTGTATGAACGTCACGGAGAAGTTAACAATCGTCAAAAAAATATGGTTATTGTATCAACTGTCCATTCCCAAGCGACTTGCTTCACCACCAGAAGCACCATTCATTATTACATTCTCATCCGAGGCTCTAGTAATCTGCCACCAGACATACTACACCACCATCATCCAAGCCATCGTCCAACAGTGGCACTCTATCGCCATTATCCCATCATCCGTCCACTTCGAAGGCAAATCCACAGGCCATTATATCAGCGTCTACAGCAAGGATGAGTTGCGTCTCCAAACGTTTCGTGGAAAAGCTGGGAGTTACCTGCTTAGAGCTCGATAATGAGACGATTTGCCCACTGACTTTATGGTCCACTGTAGACTCTGCATACAAAATAGATGCCACGTTGCCGGTCAACAACAGAATTACCACCATTACTCCCACGCAACCCCTTCCTGAATCCATCAAATCAAGTTTCAAATATCTCATCCTGGCGGATAAATATTTGCATAAGGTGTTATCCATAGACATAATCCTTGGGGTGGACTTTTACTCGAAGATAATCGCCGAAGGCATTTTTGTACGTTCTGGTCTCCCCACAGCACAAAATACCAACCTGGAAATGGTCCTATATGGATCCATTTCACCATAACTTCAATACTCTTTAAGTTAAATTCCATGTTTACAAAATTTTTTTCCAACTGGATACTTTTGAATTACAATACTGAATTAATTATAATTTAATTACAATATGAATTAGTTATATATACAATGCATTTAATGAATTCCTTCATTGTAATGTATACCTTCTTAAAAACCTACACTTAAGTGAACTCTTGATTTCCAAATTTGAATTTAAATCCATTAATATTACATTTGTATATTTCGTAATGTATTTTTGTTCTACAACTCTACATTTTCTTTGATCTTGAATTTTCAATTGCCAATATTTTGTATTGTCTTGCAGTAATACTGCAAGGAGGGCAGGAATGTTTACGCCAAAACGTAAAACCCTACTTTAAATTCCCAGATTATTGTTCCCAAAGCCCAAATTTATTCGTAGTGTAAAAACGACAAAGAAAAGCGTAAAAGTAACCGAAATACTCTCGTGAATTTTCCCTTTTGCCTACAAATATTGGCCATATTAAAAGCTCAGCTTCCGAAAATCGTTCTTGTTATTCGCCAACCTGCAAACTGTCCAAACCTACTGGTAAGACCTCTTCCAAAGAAAATAAATCCTAACATTCTAATTCTAAATCTAACTCCATTTCTTTTCTCATTTCTTTTGTTTTAGCTACAAACCAAACAAAAATACATTTTCTTTGGTTTGTTTCGGCTCAAGAGACCTCATTGGTTTATCCCCGCAGACATAGCTCCCACTCAAAACACAATTCAGCTATTTGACGCGAACAAAAATATTTAATATTAAAAAAATTAGTTCATATTTATATTTATTTTTTTTCTTTATTTGTTCATATAATAACAAAATATATATATCCATATTATTTACTATATTCGTAACGAATCATCTTGTCATCTCTTCATTTATCCACCCTATGCTTTGAATTTAATCTACTTTAATATTACATATTTGTTAAGCATTTTTTATGATAAAATAAAATTTAAGAATAAATCAAATTTCTTTTAATATTACTTTTCTAATTTCTAAGAGATCTACGAGATGAACATAAACACTAATAATCATGTCCGGCGGCACAAATCCATGGTGTCATTCAGGAAATTCAATCTTTCCGCAAAGGTTTCCTGCATATGTCTCCGGTACTCCTTTTGATTGTCTATAATGGGGGAGATAGTTGACATTTGAGTAAAATAAAGCTGGTGCTAGACCCCTTCGAATGGAAAATATGATATGTTTTTTGTTCTTAAAGACAGTGTGCTTTGTGCGAGATAGCGGCATCATCGTCGTTCAACGCTCAATAAAGATATTTTTTACTTAATATTTGTAGTATGATAACTTACTACACATAACAATATTCGGAAAAAAGTGAACACATTTGCGTACAAAGATCGCAATAGGGCATGTTACAAAGATGCATCAACATTTTTTTATAACAGATACTGAAAAGCATCTTCGCGTAGGGGGTGGTTATGGAACTCCGCCTTTATTTTAGGGGGCGATTAGTGTCACAAAGTTATTGTGGCGCATACCGCTCCATTATACTCTGTCTATTGTTGAAAACTTACTACTATTTTTCGTGGATGATGATTGGTTCGCATCATTTCCATATTTCGGTTTTGTATTTGATGTACTGGATTTAGGGGTTTGATAACTTGATTTATCGCCTCCACATTCTCCTTGTCTCCATTGTCGTCATTCGAATCTGTGGATTTACGTCGAAGGGGGTTAGGTTTAGCCTCTTGATGTTTTGTACGTGAAGCACGTTTTGTTGATGACGTATTTGACGACGACAATGAGTGATCCATATGCGAACTGAATGACGCTTCTCGGAAGACGAGGAATGTTTATTATGTTTCGAATAGGAATGTGAGGAAGATGATTTTTATAGATCCCTTTCACTCGCTGATTTGTTATGAGATGACGAGGTGTTTTGGTGTTTACTGTCTCTGCCATCCTTACAGCTGCGATGACTATCTTTATCATTTTCTCTATCGTGAAATTTTCGACGTTCTTTTGAATGTTTCTTGTGTTTTGATGATGCCTATGCGTCGACTTCTCTTGCCCTTTCTCTTTGTCCTCCGCAATCACTTGTGGCATAGGATTTGTCTGAATGGACGTTGAATCCTCAATGCTGGAGCCAAAACTCAATTCCTGGACATTTGGTGCTCTCCAAGTCATCTTCTTTCTGCTATTATTCACCAAAGCCGATTTTGCAGACGAAGCACACTTCGTTTCATCGGGTAGGGGAGATACTTGAGAGTTATCCAAATATATTTTAATTTAATGTATTGATTTCACTGTAAATTTCCTAAAATTTTTGTTTTAAAGAATTTTTGCACAATGAAAAACAACGTAAAACACAAACATAAAAAATACACATAAAAGTGACAGTTCGAAATAATATTGTGAGACTTCAGTTCCATTTTTCAACTTGAAATAATGTTTTGTGGAATTTTTTCACCTTGAAAAAACATAGTACCCCCTTAAACCGGTAACACGAACAAAATTCTTCTCAGTTGGAAGCTTAAATGTGTAATCTTCTCCGAAATAAAGATTGATTGAGAACCAGGGTCGATAATCGCTCGTGCGTTATATCGCTGTCCTCTTAATTCAATTTGAACTATCGCTGTGAAGAATAGTGTTTCTTTCGATTGCTGCTTACAAAGTTATGTGTCTTCCTTGAGAGTTAGAGTCGTGACACTAGGAGTTTGAAAACTAGGTGTAGACTGTCTACTATAATCGGGTCTAGGCTGATTCTTTTTGGAGAAATAGTGAATAGTGAGTGAAATAGTTGAGCGTTAAAAATTCATTCAAATTCTAAAAAAAATTCTAAACCGTTTTCAAATTCTTCTAGAAGTAAGGTAAACTAAGCGTCTGAACGCAACCGTTAATCGTCCGTTGAAATTGAAGTCGGACAATTCCAAAACGAAAAATGCATTTCCAAACATACTTCTGGAAAAATTCATACATTCCAAGTTAATGACAGTAAGACAAAGTGTCGTCTTTGTCCGAAAGAATTTTACATTATTAGGAATGAACTACAACCAGAGATTGCCATTTACAATACAATGAATTATTTTTTGATTTCAAAAGACCTATTTTTCCATCTAGCCCATTGCTGAACCTCAATCCTTTTCCCGAGGGGGAGGATTTGTGGTAGACTAAAATCATCTCCAGCATTATACTATAATGAGTCATCCAATAATTCTGCCATATAACTGGCAATATTCCAGACTGTTGATAAAATTCGTTCACCAGATAACTTTACATGGCGGAAACCAATTAGTACTGCGGTTAGTGAGAACCCTCTATTGGATTCCCAAGGTCCAAAATTTAATAAAAACTTCTCTAAATAATTGCAAGCCATGTATCATTTACAAGAAGAGATGTCAACGACAGCTGATGGCAGCCCTGCCTCCAGAAAGATGCGACATTTCTAGGCCCTTTACACATACTGGACTGAACTTCGCGGGTCCATTCGACATTACAACGTATGCCGGACGATGTTGTCTAATTACTAAAGGATATGTATGTATATTTACCTGCTTCTCCACCAAAGCGAAACACTTGGAAGCCACGTCCGACCTACCCACGTCCACGTTACTTGCAGCATTTAGCCGTTTTATTTCCCGACGCGGTTGTCCACTCCACTTGCATTCTGACAATGGGACAAATATTGTTGGCGCATCCAGAATTACAGCTCAAGAATTCCAAAATTATCTTGACATTTCATTCCCCGCTGGAGGCCCTCACATGGGAGGGCTCTGGGAAGCAGGAAGTTTCAAAATTTTTCGATCGAAGATTCCGAATCTGCGAAACTGATGGTAAGCTAAGTAGGATCCATAATTGTTCATTAACTTGCATTGGCTTATTTTCATACATACCTATTTTCTAAGTTTTTCCACACTAAATTAAACTCTTCAATTGTTAATGGGACATTACTAATAATTTCCCGTGCCTCTCCCGTTTTTCTACTTTACTAAGTCTAGAATTATTTTGCTGAAAAGAATGGCACCATTGTCAGAGAAACATTTTATTGGCAGCACTGTCTATAAAATATTTTTAATGGCAATCCAGCATATAAATATTTACAAAATATATTGCAAATACATGAAATTGTAATGTTTTTTTGCAATCGTCCGAACTGTCAATTCGCCTTTGCCTAAAAAGCTGCCATTGTCCGTACATTGGCAGCTTTTTAACAGGGTTGATAACGTTGGCCGATCTGACAACTGTCTGTACATAGCTTAAGTTACGCACGAAAAGTATTCTCAGTTAAACATTTTCTCGGCATTATCCAAACCATATACCACTGTTTTTATTATCCTAAAAGGCAAATAGCTCTCCAAGAAGCAATTTCTAATGACAGGAATTTCCGTGATGATAAAAAACAAAAAATAAAGTGATATTGCGAACTCGATGGGCAGAACAAGATGAGTCTGTTGAAATATAACTTCACGTGCATGTAGCGGTTATCGAGGCTTTGGAATGAATGCATTCGGTCTGGACTGATCAGAAAACTACATCTGTATTTCAGTTATTGCTGCATATAAAAACGTTGGATTTTCAAGTTTCGGTCCATGTAGTTCCTTCAGTTCACTGCTTGGCGTTATCATTAAGTCGCGTTCTTCAAAGTGAAAATCAATATTTAGCTGAAGCCGTCCATCTGGCTGAAAATACGAAGGAATTGATGAACACACGCGAAAATTCTACTCCCCATTTTAGTGCGATTTTTTCGTCTGTTAAAATATTTTTTGAAAAAAAAAGACATTCCAAACAAGAAACCTAGGATTCCAGCCCGACAACGTCATCGTTGCAAAGTTGATGCAACAAATATTGAAGAATATTATAAGATTTCGATCTATATTCCATAACTACATTTATTCATCACACATCTCGAAGATAGTTTTTGAAACACCGTGGAATTCTGTCAAATTTCCATCTAAAATGACAATACTAAATGAAGATTTTGCTTGACACTTCTTTTGAAGTGAGGATGCGTCGGCTGAAAAAAATTTTTGCGGTCAACAATCACTGAAAGTCGTTTTTTTTCGCCTCGCCCTGTCAATTTATTAGAACAATAATACAAGTAATATATTGTTTAAATAAATACAGTTAATATAATATTTAAATACAGAAACATAAAAAATAGTTAAGATGTGTCCAACATGTTTGTTTGGGGTATCATAACATACAATGTAAGTTAAACATTAATTTTCGGAAGTAAATTTTTTTCTCAAAAACACACAGGGTAGACACTATAGTTTTTTGTTTTAAATTAATGTAAAAATACTTTGCAAGTGGTTTGAAAATAGGTTTGTGGTGGTTTGCAACTCCAGCCACAAATATAAGTGCGAGAAAAATTTAAACTCGCAGTTTTGTGACACTTTTCAAAATGGGTTTTCTATGAAACCACAGGCAATACGAGGGTCTATCACTAAGTGTGAGCCTCTGCTTTCGAAAGGAAAAAAAATTAAATTAATTTTTTCTTTTTAATTTATTAATATAGGTTGATTTAGGGTCTCCAACGCGTAATCTAATAACCCACGCTCGATTTGTACCTCAAAAAATTGCCAATAAAAAAATATCTTTTTTCAAACTATAAAGTTCCCTATAACCACGAAATGATTTGTAGGGTTATCAAGCCACCCAGCAAGAGATATGAATCAACAAATGCACTTAAATAATAAAAATATAAATTTTCCAAACAATTTATAAAAACTTCAGTGTCCGTCCACGCGTATTTTTTCGCTCAGTTGGGTAAACTGTTGGCACATTTGCCTTCCGAAAATTATCTAGGAATTTTCGAAATTTAATTATGAAAATTATCAAAGAATATACAAACAATTATTTCAAATCTTTTTTTCATAAAGTTTCGGAACAAGAGTCGCGCGTGGTCACAAAAAAATCGCCAAAAAACGTACACAATTTAAAAACCAAATAAATTATGCAATATGTTATACATATATGTGTAAATATGTATTGAGGTTTTGTAATATGTTAGATATGTATGTGTAAATATGTAGACCAACTGCACTTCATGTAAGTATTTAATTGCAGTTATGTAAAAAAAAAACAAATAAAAGTGTTAAGTTCGTACCGAATAGTACGAGTATATACCCATCACCATGGATTGCATTAAATTTTATTACTGGAAAAATCTTTGGATATGAAGTAAATCAAACGATCCTTTTTGTTTAAGTATATTATTAAAAAAACGAACGCTGCCATTTTTAGCCAAGTTTTAGGTCGCAAATTCTTTAGCCAAACTCTTCATCTGAAAAATGTGGTATTTATGGTTTAAAATATCATTTTTTAGAGCTACATCTACACGGGGACTACAACTAAATAAAATTTGATTTGTATAAATTTTATTGAGATGAATTCTTGCCAAAATAGAACACCAACTGCAAATTTTCAGATAAATTTCTTTTGTTATAGTCCACATCTAACAAAATATGAACTGATCTAAAAAAAATTTCTGCGATGAATTCTTGTCTTAATTAAATACAAACTGCAAAGATTCAGTTAAAATGCATCGAAAATGTGATATTTAAGGTTTAAATACTTTTTTTTTTGAGCGACCTCTATATGGTGACTATAACAAAATATGAACCAATTTGTAAAATATTGCTGTGATGAATTCTTGTCAAAATATAATACAAACTGCAAAGTTTCTGCTAATTTGCTTTAAAAATGTGGCATTTATGGCTCAAAACCGTATTTTGGAGCTACCTCTATAGGGGAGCTATATCAGAACATTGACCGAAATGGCCCATTTGCAATCCCAAACAACCTGTAACTATAAGAAATATTTCTACCAAATTTGATCAACCTAGCTCTATTATTACGGACTGTAGCGTGATTACAACAGGCGGACATGGCTAAATCGTCTTAGAATTTTACGACGATTAAGAATATATATCGCGACCTAAGAGAGAAAAGGCGATAAGTCCACTTTTTGCCTAAATGTATTTTTAGACGAAATGCAATATGAGTTGAAAATCGATTTGAAAAAAAAGTCTTAAAAATCATTCTCTGGCATCTTTAATATCTGAATCGTAAAAGCGCTAAGTCCATGTATCAGTTGTAAAAACATAAATATACGGCAAATATGTTGCCTCTCCTGTAAAATTTGAAATATTGGACTTAGCGCCTTTACAGTCTTAGGTCGCGATATACTTTAACGGAGTGACAAAATGAATATACCCCCATCCTATGGTGGATGGGTCAAAAAAATGTATCGCGGTTGTCCGCATCTCAAATAAAAACTTGTTTTGTTTAGTGAATATTCCCAAAATATTTCGGCTATATCTTGAGCCGCCAGTGAGCTAGAGCGATATTACATAACCTCTAATACCCTGAGACCCCATCAATTGTATATGTTCTTAAACATCCTAAAATTCTAAGACGATTTAGCCATGTCCGTCTGTTGTAATCACGCTACAATCTATAATACTTGAGCTAGGTGGCATTTTGGTATAAATACTTCTTATAGCTGCAGGTAACTTGGGATTGAAAATGGCCAATATCGGTCCAAATTTTGATATATAGCATCTGTCCGACTTGACTTCTTAACGCCATAGAGACCACAAATGTCAACTTAGCGGGCTCAAAATTTGTAACTGAGGTTTATTTATACCCGGAAACCTTCACACGAACAACGGTATTTATAAGTCCATGTTTTTATATAGCCCCCATACAAAGCTCCCTCTGGATTTTACTTCTTAACACAACAAAAACCACAAATTTCAACGAATTGATCCGAAGTTTGGTAATATGACTTTATTTGTACCCGAAACCATTCACATGCTATCCATGGTGGAGGGTACATAAGATTCCACATGGCCGAACTCGTGTCTCCTTGAAAACCGAACTGATACGTTCCTGGACATAAACAACTTTTTATAGACTCCCGGATTGGAAACGATAAAGCGGTAGATTTATACTGAAACTAATCTAAAAGGAAAACTCTAACCATAAAACAAAACAGAAACACCCGTAATGGTTAGTGTAAGAGATATGAAACCCCAAAGATACTCAGTCACGAGTTACCACCGTTCTTTGTAGCCCCCTGTTGTTGTTGGGACGTACCACCTCTAAACCCGATCCCAAACGGTAACGATCTACAACTCCGCACTCCTACATTACCTCAGTAAGAAATATGGAAATAATTTTACGCCATCGTAATCGAAGTTTCGTTACGGGTAAAAAACCGATTTTTTTGCCTTTTTTCACTTGAACGCCTATTACTTTATTAATTATTAATCTATTTCCAATATTAATCACCGTTATGGGGGGAAGCTAGAGGGTTAATATATTCCACAAAAATATAGGCCTTAACATTTGCTACAAAGTTGCTAGAAAGATACCCTACGCCTCAGATGAACAGAACACATAGTTTTATATACCGATATTCTGCACGAACAAGCAAAGGGGGGAAAACTTTAACCCCCCTAAAATAAAATTCCGATGTGATCTTTCAAAACACCGACACACGTGTATATTTTTTGGTCTCCTCTACCAGAATCCACTGACAGAACCCTGTTATTTTGAAAAAAGTTTATAATTGTTGTACAGTGTAATCACCACAACTTGTCATCACAGCTAGCATAAACACCACCACAGCTAATACGGCGCAGTCATAAAAACAATACCGCATCACAAGTGACGGGGAGGCCCTCCTCAATAACAATAGGAACAACACCAGCGGAACCAACGACGGAAAACACCAAAACCACCAGCGACACCAAAGGCGATAACATCATCGCACCAAAAACTAACAACAACAACAGGATAACTTCTCCAGTGACACCACCATAAAGAAAATCGACAATTCTGCGAGGGACGGTTAAACAGGTAAAGAGGTGTCGTGTCGCCTCTATAAAAAGGACCAGTAACATGGTAGATAGAATAAAACTATAATGCTGTGAAAACTAACCTTGTTAAAAATAAATGATTGTTCAGAAAAAGTGATGGAGATAAAAACAGATGAAAAAAAGGAAAGAAAATTATTAAAGAAAAGGCTGGATAGTAAAAAGTAAAATCTCGTGATTGGTTACTAGTAATCTTAAGAAAACAAAAGTTTAACTAAACGCGAAAGTTTACATGCAATTGAAACTTAGAAAATAAATTAAGATTGAAAATTTATGAGTTATTGTTCGGTGTACTAAAATTTAAGATAATTTATAAAACGAATGGTTTATTTGAATATGAATGTTGTCATGCGATTCAAACAAAAAGATAATTTGCGACAAAAATTTTACGGGTAACGAAAAGAAAGGAAAATTCGGCTGTATGAAAAAGAAAAAAACGTGCGTACAAAACTAAACAAAAAAGAAAATTCGGATAATATTACATGATGAGAAGTAAAATGAAAGCGTAATTAACGATTTTTGCTAAGAAAAGCAATTCTATACTAGAGATAAACCAGAACAATAACATGCCTACAGGGAATTTAAAGAAACATCACTTATTCTGAAAACAAAAATGGAAATGAAAACGCATACTTACCTGAAGTAAATAACTACACTGTTGAAAAATTAAATAAGACAAAGTATACTTACCTTTTGAAGATAATTTTTAGATTTAAGAAAAGGAATTTAAATGAATTCAAATAACGAATGATTTTGAGCAAATGATAATGTGAATTCGTTTAAATTTAGAAATGAATACTTACCTCTAAAAGAAAAACGGAAAATACGGAATTTATGAAAAATTAAAAAAAAAGAAATAATACGTACCTGCTAAGAAAAAAAAGAAAGAAATAACGCGAAAAGTAAAAAAAAAAAACAAAAACTAGAGGTTACATGAAATTATAAATAAGTATTGAAGCGTAAAGCGAAGAATTATTAACGTTTGTTTATAAATAGGCAAAAGCAAGTGCCTACAGTTAAAAATACCAAAAGAGCATTCATATATGTATAAAAAAATTTTTGTAGACTGAATAATTTTAAGCTGAGTAATCGGAAACTCAATTTCTTATTCTTTGCGATAATGAGGTTAGCTCAAAATTATTTCATCCTAGGTATGGTACCATATTAGGGATAGGGCTAGCTTTCTTTGATAAATTAATCCAGATAAATGGTGATTCAAATGTGCGATTAGAAATGAGAGTTCGTAACTCAATGATTAAGTATACGAATAATTGTTCAGTAGATATAAAATAAATGAAGAATATCGATGTATTTCAAAGTAAGATAAATCTTTTGCGTTCGAATCAAATACAAGATGGCTGAGTAGAGGTGGAAAAGGTAGGTATTGGGAGTGGTAAGGCATGACATCAGGGATAACCAGATTTGAAATAGGTTATCATGGTAAGGGTTTGTGTTAAACCGAGGGAGGGACGCGGCGGATAGAACACCGACATCAGCACACCTATAACTTGATTGGGGATATTTCGGACCCCGAAATTATATTTTGATTCTACTAGTACACTGGTACACTTTATTTAGGCTGTCTCCCTTTTCGTACATAGCAAGAACACCACCCCGATCCGCCCTAGCTGTGCAACCATTGTAAGATACCAGTGTAGCGACTTTACGAAATGGGTGGGTTTGAAACGCGACAGTTATATAAATAAATAATGGCGCCCAACGTGGGGCACGAATATTGCGAAGATCCCAAAGAATCTTGAGAAGAATACCGATTAAAGACACATTTTTGGTTCTGCAGGTGAAAGGAAAAGTACGTGTAGATAATTGTCAAGTACAGGTTGTAAGTTCTAGTCACATGAGGTTCAAGTGGCTCAGTCGACAATCGTTGTACTAGCGGGATACAATTACAAAGCCGTGAGGCATCTAGGTTTAATTAGGACCTTGACAGACGACGGTTAGTTTGAATTGGGAGTTAGAAGATGGAAGTAAGATCAGGTAGCTGGAAGTTATTTCCTGGCTATCTTAGCGACTTCCGCAATCGTTGACCGTTTACACAGGCTTTCACTTATCGTTCTATGAACCATGGAACTAGCTTTTGAAAATCAGATTTTTAGCCAAGTCAAGTTTTAGAATATGTCAGCAATACCACTGCCAAATACCTTTCCGCCATTTGAGCTTGTGACCTGAAATCTCTTAGCGATTGTGAAGAAAAAGGTAACCCATTTGTTATTTACCCCTTTCTTCCCCGTTATATTTTTTTAGTAGCCATATTTTTTTTAGTTTTTGATTCTTTTATTTTTATCGATATTATTTCTTTCGTTTTTGTTTGATTTTTATTTTCTTTAACACATTCTGGTAGTTTGTAAATTTTTATTTTCATCAGTAGTACACCCCCAATATTTTTTGCACCATATTGTTATTTCATTCAGCATCATTAATAAAAAGATTAATCAGAGATATAATCCCATTCTACGACGAAACGCATAACTCTACAACGAGAGTGGAAACAACAAATTTTATCTAGGGAAATTTTGAAACTTTCTGGGAAAATTTTTTTATGAACAATACATCGACATCGAAATTGGAATTTCCAGTTACGTCATCATTTAGAACTACAGACCCTATTTAGGTCTGAATCCTCGATATTTTTATTTTTCTTCGATTGGATAGATTGACCACGGGTTGCACCAGACTGTACTAGAGTGTTCCTCCGGATTACGGATTCGTGTGAAAATTCATAACCTGTAAGGCTATGGGTCTTTTATAAGAGGTAGCAATCGAGAAACTGAATTTGATTGACCGAATCGGAAACGTAATCGCGATTTAGATTTGTTAGGATTTGCGACATTGGATTGAAGGGAATTTAGTCAGTGTGTCAAATAAGAATTTGGAGGTCAGATCTGAAGTTTTGTCTGGACGATTAAAGGGATAAAGTTAACGCATTTTATTTGGGACTTTTGTATGGACGGTAGATTCCATCGATTTGTCAAATAAAATTGCAGTCAGAAATTTGGTTTCGTGTTCACGAAAACACAGCTTCGAGTTTTACAGAAGTGGCATATTCAGTTTTATTTCGTACGACCTGCGTGGAAGTACACAGAATCCTTCTCAGAAGTTGTTAGGCTCGGACCACCGCTGCGCTTCTTAAACCCCCCAGGCCTTGTGCCATATTCGATTCGTTTTTCGTACGACCTGCGTGGAAGTACACAGCTACTTTCTCTGACCCGAGGGGCTGGGAAACTGATTTATTCGAGGGTAAATCGGGACTACTGTTGAACCCCCAAAGGAAGGAAGAAGGTGGGACTGCCTTCACTGGCTTGTACCTGGAACGTGGTGCCTCTACCGGAGAGTTGACTGTGGCCAAGTCGTCGATCTCCCGGTATTTCCCTAACCATCCGTTCTACTAGAGTTAGAGATATACCGGAACCGCCCTCGAAGCGCGTTCAGAGGAGATTCCGATAGTCCACAAGCAATTCGAAGGACTAAGGACTACTTAGTAGGACACTAGGGTAGTTGACAGACTGCTAAGCCTCAAGTAGTGGTCTATAAACTTTCGCGTGTTGCGCGACACAATACGTTTAACCGGATAAGACGAATTTCAACCTGCCATTTCAAATTTTAACCAGATTTGACCAAATTTTAACCGGAGTTGTCCAATTTTACCTGATATGACCAATTTTTAACCAGATATGACCAATTTTACCTGTTAAGACATTTGTTAACAACTACATCTTTAATCGTTATTAGCGAGTTTCTTTTTTGAAATAGTTTCTTATTTTACCGCGCTATAAGTTTTGATTGTTCAACTGGAACATAGACTGTTGACTCTGAGTATTCTGCCAAAGGCAGGAAATGTACCAAACGCGTTCCAAGACAAGATCAAAAATGGATGCGACGAATGCAACTGCAAATACGGCAACCACGACGACGACAACTCAGTCATGGTACGCCAACTCAAGGAACTAGAGGGGATATTCTTCCTGTAACCTCGAGAGGCACTACCACTACATCTGGTACTGACTTTTAGGGTTTTGAGGAAACAACGAAGGTTTAAGCCCGAATGCAACGATGAACTCAACAGACTTTATGAGTGACGCAGCTCGAACGATTATTAGAGGTTATAGTCAGCATCGGCAGCTAGGGGAATTAGGTGCGATGGTTCAACGCGAGAATGAAACTGCACGAGAGGGATTGAGACAAGTCGAATTAATAAAAGCAATTGAAGGCCTAATACCTTCTATTGTTCAAGCTACCATCAGCTCTTTGTCGCAACAATACGACACCAACGACAATGTTAGAGCAAATTCTTTGCATAATCCAACAGGGCAACCAACCCCAGCTAACAGATCGAACCAACCGACATCTCATATCTCACCAGCTCAGATTTCTCAGGCTCAACAGCGCCAGACACCGCAAACTTCGGATCGACAATTGCCACCAAACCCATATCGTCAGGACAGGGTTCATTTTCAGCTTCCTAGCAGTGATCGTCATTTGTTACCTGATTTGACAATACCACCACCTGCTGTAGCGCAGTCGAACTATATGCCTGATCGGTACATGCCGACCAGATATCAGAACAGAAACAGTAATATACAATCTCTTAGGGAACATGCGGTCTTTCAAGACTTTTCAAGTAACATTTACTATCAGACGCGATCAGATTACAGAAACAACGCTTCTCCTATAGTAGATAACAGCGTTGATCACGGCAGGCATGACATGTATGGGCCGAAGGATTTTCAGAATCCGACCGTAGACCATTATAAGAGAATAGATAAATGGGGTTTAAAATTTGACGGAACGTTAAAAACACCTAGCGTAGAAGACTTCGTTTTTCGAGTGGAAACTCTTCGCTCTGACTATAATTGTCCTTGGACAGAAGTGCTTCGAAATTTTCACAATTTCTTAAGTGGACCAGCTCTAGATTGGCTCTGGGACTATAGGAGGATGCACAAGGATATGAGTGATTTGGGAGTCTTCAAAGACGCATTAGTGAGAAACTTCCATAGATTCGAAAGTGATTTTGATATTCAAAGAAAGATTCTAGGTCGAAGACAGTTGAACAGTGAACCGTTCGATGAGTTTTGTAGCGCAGTTCTACATCTGAGAAATCAGCAAAGTCATCCTATTTCTGAACAGGATGTAGTAGACATTATGAAGAATAATTTGAAACCTTCAATGATGCAACTTTTATTTGCAGTACGACCATACGGGTTGGATCATTTTAGAGCAGAAGCTAGAAGAGCTGAAAACATGTTGAATAATCAGCGACTTTTCAATAACCGGTACCCAAATAGACAGATTAATGAAGTCAGTTTCGATTCTGACGAACCTCCAGAATATCTAGAAGTAGATGCGATTAATAGAGAAATAAAATTAATATGTTGGAATTGCAGAGAAGAAGGACATAGCTTCATGGACTGTCCATCGGAGAGACTACATTTGTTTTGTTTCAAGTGCGGGTACGATAACACGGTTACCCCGAAATGTCCTTCGTATCAGGGAAACCGAAACCCGAACGGCCCTCGCACTGGGTTGGAGAGTCGTTCCCAGAAACCAACAACCCAAAATCAGCTACAATAGATGAGTCTCTTGGACCTACCAGGATATCGATCAGAACTCAAACAGTATTTAATGACCCTACAGAAAATTCAGACATTCCACTTTTGGAAGCAGCTAACGGCTGTGACCAAAATACGGACACAATAGAGTATACAATTTTGAAAAGAACATCGGCAATTACATCTCCAGTACAAGTAGAAACGAAAGCGACTATCAGGAAACCTTTTCATGTTCGAATGAAAGAGTACAATGAGGCGAAAGCTCGAATCTTCGGTACGGTATCGAAAAGAATTATTAAGACTAGACAAAGACATGTTAAGAGGACACAGCTTAGGAAGGAAATAGCGTCAGCAACATTGAGCGAGGCCACCGATGGTCGTTTATACACTAACATCGAACTGAATGCGCATTCCATTCAGGGATTACTAGACAGTGGAGGAACTGTATCTTGTTTAGGCGAAAGTTGTTTAGATTTTGTTGACCAAGCTAAAATCGTAATCGACCCCTACAATTCAGTGATTCGTACAGCTGATGGTCAGGCCAACTTAATTATTGGTCGTGTAGACTTTTTCTTAGTTCCTTCATTGAAAAATAAATTAATCTTGGGAGTCGATTTTCTGAAAATGTTTAAGTTGATTAAATTTGAGGTTAATAGTTTATCAACAATTGAATATCCACAGATGCACGTTCTAGAAACCGAACAACAGAATATTTCAGATCAAGCTATTAAGGAATTTCCATGTTTTACTCACAAAGGCTTAGGAAAGACTACTTTGGAGACTCATGTGATAGATACAGGGGACGCAGTACCTGTAAAAGAGAGGCACTATCCAGTATCCCCAGCGGTACAGAAACTGATGTACACGGAATTGGACAGGATGCTTTCACTGGGAGTCATAGAGTCTAGCGAAAGTCCATGGAATAATCGCATCGCCTTTGTCCAGAAAGGAGAAAAGGTGATGTTATGCCTGGATGCTCGCAAGCTTAATGAACTCACGGTGAAAGACGCCTATCCCCTTCCGCATATAGAGGGACAACTGAGCCGCTTGGGAGATACGTATTTTATATCCAGTATCGACTTGAAAGACGCATTTTGGCAGATACCATTAGCGATTTCAAGTAGAAAAAAACCGCGTTCACGGTACCTGGAAGGCCTTTGTATCAGTTCACCGTCATGTCTTTTGGGTTGTGTAATGCTGCCCAAAGGTTATGCTGGTTGATGGACAAAGTCATTCCAGGGCACCTTCGCGAAAGGGTTTTTGTTTACTTGGATGATCTGGTATCGTCCAACTTCGTCGATCATGTCAAGTGCTTGAGCGAAGTAGCTGCGTGTCTAACTAAAGCTGGTTTGACAATTAATGTGCTTAAATCGAAATTCTGTTGTCGAGAACTGAGATATTTAGGTTACATTGTAGGAGGAGGTATGGCTAAACCAGACCCCGAACGATTACAAGCCATCATGAAAATGAATTATCCGATTAACATGAAACAAGTTCGTAGTTTCATGGGCACAACCGGATGGTACAGGCGTTTCATCCATGACTACGCCACCATTACGGCGCCAATCTGCGATACCCTCAAGAAGGATAAGAAGGTTGCATTTTCCGAGCAGGCTAAAAAGGCTTTTGACCATTTAAATAATTGTTTAGTTTCATCACCAGTTTTAACTCATCCGAACTTCGAAAAGTGTTTTTACGTACAATGCGACGCTTCAGATGTAGGAATGGGTGCACTTTTATTTCAAGAGGATGATGAGAACATCCGATATCTTATTTCTCAAAGAAATTTACGACCGCTCAGAAGAACTATTCCGTCACGGAACGGGAATGTTTAGCCGTAGTGTCAGCAATTAAACGTTTCAGACCTTATATCGAACTGATGAGGTTTGTAGTCATCACCGATCATTCCAGCCTGAAGTGGCTGATGTCACAAAAGGATTTGAGTTGTAGATTAGCGAGGTGGAGCCTCCAGCTTCAATCGTATTTATTTGAGATTAGACATAGGAAGGGATCACAGAACGTCGTTCCCGATGCGCTATCGAGATATGCTATAGAGACACTAGAAATTGAAATTAAGGCACTCATTGACTTAAATTCTGAAGAATTCAAATCCGAAGACTACCGACAACTGATCGAATCTGTAGAGAAGGAGAAAGAGACCAGACATTCGTGTAGTTGAAAATATGGTATATAAACGTACTAATTTTTATAACGGAGAACTTGCAGCCGAGGAGCATTCTTGGAAGTTGTGGGTACCGTCCAGTTTAACATCTGAGGTCATCAACAGCGCGCACAGTCCACCACATGTCGCTCATGGAGGCATCGCGAAAACAATAAAAAGAATTAGAGAGTATTTATACTGGCCTCATTTAAACATACAGGTTAGAGAGTTTATCAATCGATGCGACACATGCAAGGAATCAAAACCGAGCAACACTATTTTGAGACCACCTATGGGAAAAGAGACTGGTGCGTCTCGACCTTTCCAAAGAATTTACATTGACTTTCTTGGGCCGTACGTACGATCCAAACGCAGTAACAGTTACATTTATTTTTCGAAATTCGTCTTTCTAAAACCAATGTCTAAAGCGACATCCAAAAATGTAATCGACTTCCTGATCCGGGAGATATTTCATAAATTCGGGTGTCCGGAGACGCTGATATCAGATAACGGCGCTCAATTCATTAGCAAGGAGTTTAATAAATTGATGGAAAATTTCGGAATCCAACACGTCAAGACAGGAGTTTACGCACCGCAGGCGAATGCATCGGAACGCGTCAATCAATCCATTTTAGCAGCGATACACCCATACCTAGACCACCATCATAATGAGTGTGACCTACATTTATGTGAAATAGAAGGTGCATTACGATCATCGGTACATTCGGCGATCGGCACAACTCCTTATTTCGCCTTGTTCGGGACAAACATGATAACTCATACATCAACGTACAAACTAGCCCGAAAACTAAATTTACTGGAGGAAGCAGACCATCGTTTTGAACATAAACATGAATTCTTGGAAGCTGTACGTGAACAAATTCGTGACAAGCTACGCTCAGGTTACGATAATAATTCAAGGATATATAATCAGAGATGTCGTGTGACAAAGTTTGTGGAAGGCCAGGAAGTATACCGCCGTAACTTCCAATTATCAGATTTTTCAAAACAGATTTCGGCCAAACTCAGTAAGAAGTTTATTAAATGTCGGATAGCAAAAGTGTTAGGCAACTGCCTATACGAGATCGAAACTCTGCAAGGAAAACCTATTGGAGTATTTCACGCGAAGGACCTCAAGGCCTAAGCCTTGTTCGTAAAATCCCTTTATCATATTAGCAAATATGATTTGCTAATATGATAAAGCATTTTACCCGACGAAAGAGGATGTGTAACGTTCCGCTTTGCCCCTCGTTATCATACGTCATTCGCTAATTACCTTATTAGCATACGTGAATTACGTCATTAGCACATGTCCTGCACTAATCGCTTAAATTGCATTCGCAAAAGGAGTAATTGCACTTCATACAACCAGTATTACCGTTGTGCGACTAAAGGGGCAGTTTTGCCCCTTTTTTCAGCCGTGATACTTTTGCGCCCCTTTTCTTTTGGGATACTAAACTTTTCACATTTTTGGTGCCACTTTTGTACAAAATTATATTTTGGCACTATTTAAACAGCATTTTACGTACTAATGTACGTAAATAAGGTATGGAGACAATAAAATGCCAAAAAGTAATGATAATTAAAAAAAATAAATGTAAAATATATGATATTTCATATATTTACTTAGATAATATACATCACAAAAAAGTTTTGTGTAGCTTTTTTAAATTTGTTTTAGAGTAAAACACAGGTACTATTATCGAAATATATTGCATAACCCGATCACGTCCATTCCGATATATGGACATATCACATATGCCGTTTGGAAATTCGTAGTTAAAAGCAGAAACTGTGCGAATATTATATATATCAGGTCCACATGAAAATTGCAGCAATTCAGCAATAAAAATAATTTAGCGCTTTGGATTTCATTATAATAAGTTCTGTGACAAGGCCCATAAAATGTAATGTCATGTACACATATAGTTTTTTTTTATAAATTTCTTTACAAATTTGTAGAAAATGTGTACAAGTTTTGATTTTATTGTATTTTTCCTTATATAAGAACCTTAAAAAGCATGCCACTTTATTTTATAAACGTGTGCCCCGTTTTTCGGAAAAATCCCCTTTTTGTGCCCCTTTCTGAAATTTTCCAACGGTAACACTGCATACAACTCGGCTTTACTGAAGCTGGTTGCAGTTGGTAACCAATACAAAATGGCTACCTGGAGTCACAACCAACTTCAGGCTTTCTTTCCGTTTTCGTCTTCGATAGAGTGAGGTGGTGGCACCGCCACAAAAGAAAAATAAGTCCTATAGGAAAAATAAAACGTGGACTAAGAACTGGTGAAGAACTTGCTATCTTGGACGGTAAGTTGTTTTTAGACAACAGAAAAAATCATAGGAATTAAATAAAAGTAAACTAAATCGTCACATTTACAGAAAACTGTTTGACTTGCCAGTATCGGCAACAATTAAAAATTCGTTGAAATAGTGTGTGCAAGGAAAAAGTAAGCGTGCTTTTGTTAGCGTTTGGAGATGCAAAGGGATTTGAAACCCTAAATATTCGTGCGATTAAAGCAACTACCACTCTAACAACCAAAAAATCGCCATGGTCTCCTCACATTTCTTATGTGGCGAGAGAACCACCACAGCGCAGTAATAAAAACAATACCGCATCACAAGTGAAGGGAAGGCCCTCCTCAATAACAATAGGAACAACACCAGCGGAACCAACGACGGAAAACACCAACACCACCAGCGACACCAAAGGCGAAAACCAGCAACAACACCAGCTGCACTAAAGAAGAAGGCGATAACATCATCTGCACCAAAAACGAACTACAACAACAGGAAAACTTCACAGTGACACCACCATAAAGAAAATCGACAATTCCGCGAGGGACGGTTAAACAGGTAAAGAGGTGTCGTGTCGCCTCTATAAAAAAAAAAACAGTAACATGGTAGATAGAATAAAACTAAAATACTGTGAAAACTAACATTGTTAAAAATAAATGATTGTTCAGAAAAAGTGATGGAGATAAAAACAGATGAAAAAAAGGAAAGAAAATTATTAAGGAAAAGGCTGGATAGTAAGAAGTAAAATCTCGTGATTGGTTACTAGTAATCTTAAGAAAACAAAAGTTTAACTAAACGCGAAAGTTTACATGCAATTGAAACTTAGAAAATAAATTAAGATTGAAAATTTATGAGTTATTGTTCGGTGTACTAAAATTTAAGATAATTTATAAAACGAATGGTTTATTTGAATATGAATGTTTTCATGCGATTCAAACAAAAAGATAATTTGCGACAAAAATTTTACGGGTAACGAAAAGAAAGGAAAATTCGGCTGTATGAAAAAGAAAAAAACGTGCGTACAAAACTAAACAAAAAAAAAATTCGGATAATATTACATGATGAGAAGTAAAATGAAAGCGTAATTAACGATTTTTGCTAAGAAAAGCAATTCTATACTAGAGATAAACCAGAACAATTACATGCCTACAGGGAATTTAAAGAAACATCACTTATTCTGAAAACAAAAATGGAAATGAAAACGCATACTTACCTGAAGTAAATAACTACACTGTTGAAAAATTAAATAAGACAAAGTATACTTACCTTTTGAAGATAATTTTTAGATTTAAGAAAAGGAATTTAAATGAATTCAAATAACGAATGATTTTGAGCAAATGATAATGTGAATTCGTTTAAATTTAGAAATGAATACTTACCTCTAAAAGAAAAACGGAAAATACGGAATTTATGAAAAATTAAAAAAAAGAAATAATACGTACCTGCTAAGAAAAAAAAGAAAGAAATAACGCGAAAAGTAAAATGTACACTTGCCAATAGAATGCGAAAACAAGCAAAAAAAAAAAACAAAAACTAGAGGTTACATGAAATTATAAATAAGTATTGAAGCGTAAAGCGAAGAATTATTAACGTTTGTTTATAAATAGGCAAAAGCAAGTGCCTACAGTTAAAAATACCAAAAGAGCATTCATATATGTATAAAAAAATTTTTGTAGACTGAATAATTTTAAGCTGAGTAATCGGAAACTCAATTTCTAATTCTTTGCGATAATGAGGTTAGCTCAAAATTATTTCATCCTAGGTATGGTACCATATTAGGGATAGGGCTAGCTTTCTTTGATAAATTAATCCAGATAAATGGTGATTCAAATGTGCGATTAGAAATTAGAGTTCGTAACTCAATGATTAAGTATACGAATAATTGTTCAATAGATATAAAATAAATGAAGAATATCGATGTATTTCAAAGTAAGATAAATCTTTTGCGTTCGAATCAAATACAAGATTCCTGAGTAGAGGTGGAAAAGGTAGGTATTGGGCGTGGTAAGGCATGACATCAGGGATAACCAGATTTGAAATAGGTTATCATGGTAAGGGTTTGTGTTAAACCGAGGGAGGGACGCGGCTGATAGAACACCGACATCAGCACACCTATAACTTGACTGGGGATATTTCGGACCCCGAAATTATATTTTGATTCTACTAGTACACTGGTACACTTTATTTAGGCTGTCTCCCTTTTCGTAAATAGTAAGAACACCACCCCGATCCGACGAGCCCTAGCTGTGCAACCATTGTAAGATACCAGTGTAGCGACCTTACGAAATGGGTGGGTTTGAAACGCGACACCTTTGATGAAACACTTCACTGAATAACTACCTTCAACAATCTTTAATCGCAGTTAGGCGAAATTAAATAGAGATGCTGCCTTATTTAATCGATTTTATACTTAATTAATTTCTATTAGTTTCACAATCTCTCAGAATTCATTCGCGGATTCTATTTGTTCAGACTTGTTTAGAGGCGTGATTTACTGATCCAGACTTCAAAAGGGAAAGACTGAACGCAGTCGTCTGCATCACCTCCAAACCTCGCTTCAAAAAATTTGCTAATGCCATAAAAAAACAGATGAGGGGAAATATGTATATATCTGAGTATTAGGGCGGGTCGATTTAAAAATCGCCCATTGCTCAGTGAAAATCGTATTCTAGGGATCAAAATAAGAAACTTTGCCGAAGGAACCATACCTCTAAAACGAATTCTGATGTCCCGGAATTTGGGTCGAACTTTTGGGTAGGGGCAAAAGTTCGTATGACCGACCCCCACTAACTTTGGAGGCCCAACCCACAAATCGACCCGGCCTACTGAGTATATATATATGAACGTACATAGTTATGTACTTGTCCTCACCTACGCTGACATGAATCACTTCACATGACGTGTAAGTTCTAAAAACTGCAGCAAAAGAAGAAGAAACGAGTTACATATGTACACGCAAGACCTATATGTAAACGCATTTCTCCGTCGAGTCGATTCAAAGCATTTTTTGTTGTACGCACCAACCTATGACATTGTTAAGGTGACTTAGCTTCGGAAAACAACAAACAAAAAATATAAAAGAATCTCCGCTCGCGGGATTAGAACCATGATTCGTCGGTCTACGAGTCTCGCGCGCTACCTCTGAGCTACTCTAAGCTCGGCTTGCACTCGTGCAAAACGAGACTATTAACTCGAGGTGACAATCCTGTGTTATTTTGTTGTAAGCTCGAAGCGCATAGCTAAGGTAGAATAAACAAAAAAACATTCTTGCAATCTGATAACAGAGATGAGATATTATTTCCAGTCTATCAATAAAATCTTTCCCAGTGAACATTTTGGAATAGCGATACTCTTATACTGGACATCACACAGCTTAAAAATGTGAAAGCATACCTTGCCAATAATGAGCAATATAAATATATAAGGGCAAAAGACCTTTTTTTAATTTTCGAGTAAATATTTTTTGGAAAATTTTATGCCACAACAATAAAGGATCATCCACATTTAAAATCGTTCCCCATTCAATTATAGATAATGTGAAACTGACTACTCCTTTGGAGTCCCGAGGGGGCGAATCTGATGGTGTTGTATCGACTCGGTGTCGCCTAGGCTGGTCTGTTTATGGTCGTGAATATTTCGATCAAGTAAAATTTCCAAGAATAATGCACATTTGTGATTGCAGTAAAATTAACGAGATGGAAAAAATGATGCGATATTTCTTCTCCTTAGAATCAGTTGGAATTCATCCAAATATCAAGCCCTTGATTTCTAGGGATGACGAGGAAGGTTTGAAGATAATGGAAGCGCAATCAAAATATCTGGAATCCGAAAAACGATGGGAAACTGGTCTTTTATGGAGGTATAATAACATCGATCTTCCCGACTCTCTTCCTATGTCTCGAAAAAGGTTGGAATGCTTAGAAAGAAAAATGATGAGAGATTCGAACCTCAAAGAATTTATAGCCACCAAAATTAAAGATTATCTCGAAAAGGATACATAAAAAGGTTACCGCCTAGAAATGCTGGTCCAAACGGAAAATCATGGTAAAAGACGTTTCACTGAACTCAGTGCTCTTTAAAGGCCCCGATATGATGAAGTCTCTAATTGGCATACTTATTCGTTTTCGCGAGCGCCAAATAGCCGTCTGCGGTGACATAAGAGAGATGTTCCACCAGGTGCGAATACGTGAAAGTGACCAAGTAGCTCAAAAGTTCCTTTGGCGCGATGTATCTCGAGAACCTGATACATACGTTATGAGGATAATGACGTTTGGTGCTTCATGCTCACCTTCTCTGGCCAACTATATCAAAAACAGAAATGCCGACCGTTTTCTAGCAGAGTATCCAAAGGCTGTAACCGCCATCAAACAAAATACCTTTGTCGACGACTGGTTACAAAGTGTGGACAGCGAAATGGAAATGAAAGAACTATCAAATAAAGTAAAGTTTATTCACAGTGAGGGTGGATTCGAAATGAGAAACTGGATTTCCAACTCAAAAGCGGTTTTAGAATCGCTAAATGGATGCGCGAGTGTTCCTAAAAAATGTTTAGGTGATGCAGAATCTCAAACCGAAAAAATTTTAGGTGTGTGGTGGCTCCCAGAATCTGATGAGTTCACATTTTTGCATAAATTTACCTCAGTGAAAATAAAACCCCAACGAAACGACAGCTTCTCCGTATTATAATGAGAATTTTTGATCCCTTAGGCTTGCTTGGATTTTTTGTTGTGGAAGCCAAAATCATTTTGCAAGATGTATGGAGATCAGGCGTTTCATGGGACGACCCCATTGAAGAGGCGGAGAAAATGTTATGGACACGATGGATAAGAAGCTAAAAAATATAAGCTTGATTCGTATTCCAAGGCGTTGTCCAATTTCCAGCCGAAATGTAAATACGGAGTTACATATATTCGTAGATGCAAGTATTCAAGCATACGCTGCAGTAGCATACTTTAGGCCAACCGTTGGAGACAAATCAATAAGTAATCTCATTCTGTCAAAAACAAGAGTGGCACCACTTAAACCGATTTCTGTTCCTAGAATGGAATTAATGGCTGCCATTTTAGGTTTAAGACTGGCGAAGTTTATACAAAATGAAATGTCCATTGAAATTAAACAAATAGTTTTTTGGACAAATTCGAAAGACGTGCTTTTCTGGATACGATGCCAGAAAGTTCCATCAGTTTGTTGCAGTTCGAGTCGGCGAGATCTTAGAGGACTCAAATTTTAATGAATGGCGTTGGGTACCTTCTACCTATAACGTAGCAGACGATGGAACTAAAATTAGCAGCAATACTGAAATCCACGAGAATTATAGATGGTTTAACGGTCCTGAGTATCTTTGCGATTGTGAAAATGAATGGCCGGTAAATGATGTCGAACATCACGTACAGCTAATTAACGAAACAATACACGAGCTAGAAGTAACAAAACCGAAAGATAACTGGATATCGTCACCTGATCCAAAGAGATTCAGTAAGTGGGAAAAACTTAGAATGGCACAAATATTCAACACTTGACGAAAAAACCATTCAACAATCGGAAAACATATCCCCAATTAGAATATCAGAAATGATTCTTATAAAAAATTGCCAGAGGGATGAGTATTTTGAAGAAGTTCATCAAATACAATCTCTAAACAAAGTGGTGAGTCGAAATAGTTCAATTTTTAAATTATCTCCCTATATGGATGAATTTGGAGTGCTACGCATGAAGGGAAGAATTGACGTAGCACCTCATATTGCATTTGATGTCAAGAGGCCTATTATTCTGCCCCGAAATCATTCTGTAACTCAACTTATAGCAAATTTTTATCACCGAAAATTCCACCACCACCACGCCGAAATCGAAGTGAATGAAATGAGGCAGCGATTTTATATACCCGGCGTGCGAGCCTTGGTACTCCAGATAACCCGAAGTTGCCAGAAATGTAAAAACCAACGTTCTACACCATCATCAACTGAAATGGGTAACCTGCCGCTGAACGAATCACTCCCTTTACGAGGCCCTTTACATTTACTGGCATTGATTATTTTGGGCCAATGGATGTGGGACGACGTCATGAAAACGCTGGGGTGTTTTATTTACTTGCATGACTGTCAGGGCCGTGCATATTGAGATATCATTATCAACCGATTAATTTCTTCTAATTTTAAAGCAATTTATTTCTAGACGCGGTGTACCTAGGCGAATATTCACCGACAACGCGACTAATTTTCGAGGCGCCAGCCATATCTTAGCCGAGGAAATCGAAAAGGTTTCATATAACAATGTGGAATGCGACTATCCGGAAATTGAGTGGTGCTTTATCTCTCCAGCCTCCCCCCACATGGGAGGAGCGTGGGAACGTACGATACGTTCAGTGAAATCAATTTTAAATGAAATTCTTCCTCAAAGTGGGTTGCGTGAAGAAGTGCTAAGAGCTGCACTAGCAGACGTGGAAAACATACTCAACATGAGACCTTTAACTTATATTCCGTTGAATTCTGCTGAAGCTGAAGCACTGACACCAAACCATTTTCTATTGGGATCTTCAAGTGGAGTGCGTTTAAATTTATAAGTTAAAAATTTGTAATCGAACACAAGTGTAAATTTTTATTAAAAACAACAAATCGCTGTTTGTGTTAAAATAAATATTTTACTAGATTTTAGCTAATTCTTCTGAATTTAATAAACTTAATTCCTAGCTGAAAATACGTGTTTAATTTTTTGGTTTGGCCATCCAACAAATGCCCACGAAAAATTCTTCCTCCATGTGTCCCTCGTTTTTTTTTGTAACTGGTCAGTTCTAGAATAAATAGTTTGGCCACAACCTCTAAAAGAATGAATAGATATATGAAAATTTCTAGGTTTTTTTTTCTACATTTTAGAAATTTATGTGCGTACATCTTTTAAAGTAAAAAGGTAATAACAAAATTGTTTGGGAAAAAACGTTTATATTTGTGATTTATCTAATTCCATCAACTTTTGCAACGAAATCTGTACGCAACACGTGTAAAAAATTTTACCTTTTGCCCATAATTGATATTCTGTTCATCGGATGTGCCGCCGAGGTCGCGGCGGCCATTTGGACGATATTTTGTTCCATGCATAATTTAACCATACCAATATTATCATAATAAAAAGAAATGGCAATAATTTCCTAAATAATTTGTGTTCTATTCAAAATCAACATCGGCCCTTAAAATTTAGCCACCCTTTATATACTGGTTTATGTACTCACCTTGATTAGCTGTTTTTTTGTATATGGGTACCTTTGTTGTGCTTCTTGTCTTCCGTCTTTAACTTCCAGTGCTTCTAATTGTTGTTGGGTCTTACTGATGCTGGATCTTTTTGTTGGATCACTTGGTGGCTGGTAGATAGTTTCGGTAGTGTTAAAAAAACCTAACCTAACCTAAAAAAGCCATCATTATATAGATTCTCAACTATCAAATCTTAACAAAAATATCGATATATCGGCGATACTATCGAATTTAAATAGTCCTCAAAGGAAAGCTTTTATATGTAAAATAAATAAGTCAATATATTTAAAAAAACAAACCAACTTTTTATTTTCTTAGTTCAATGCAGAAAAACTAAAATGATTACATACTTCCATTTTTTTAATGTATACGAGTTAAAAATGAGATCAGTAGATATTTATACCCTCACTTTAGTGTGACGAGGGTATATATCATTTGCTACGGAAAAAAGTGTAACACATCGAAGGAGTGACCTAAGACCCCAAGTATGTTCGGCGGAAATCCGTTTTGGGTCATTTTAAGTCGAATGAGCAATGTCCGTCCGTCTGTCTGTCTGTCTGCTGGCTGGTGCGCACGATAACTCTCGAAAGGAGTAACCGATTGACTTCAAATTTCGTATGCGGTAATATTTTTTTCTATCTCCGGCTCAGTTCGAAGATGGGCCATATTGGTCCACTCCTTCTGGTACCTCCCCCACAAAGGGTTAAAATGTTGTGAAATATTGATTCTTTAATAACTGCTATTATACGTATTCGAATCTTCTGAAATTCCACACATAGTATTAGTTTGTTAGTCCCTATCAACTCGAGGAAAATGGGCTAAATTGCCACGCCCCTTTTGGTACCTCCCACACAAATGCACCATTTTGCACTAAAAGTTAAAAGCTTATAACAATAATACCAGTGTTTAGAAATACGTGAAATTTTGTACAGTGTAATGCTTTTATAGTGCCTACAGTCCAGTGAAAAATGGGCGTTATTGCCGCGCCCCTTTTGGTACCTCCCACACAAATGCATCATTTTGCACCAAAAGTTAACAGCTTATAACATTAATACCGGTGTATAAAAATACTTGAAATTTTGTACAGCGTAATGTTTTTATAGTGCCTACAGTCCATTGAAAAATGGGCGTTATTGTCACGCCCCTTTTTGTACCTCCCACACAAAATGGCCAAATTATACCACAATTTAATATCTCAACGTTAATATACCAGTCCATATAAACGGTTACAATTCGGCACAGTGCAATGTATTTAAAGTATCTACTGTTCAGCGAAATATAGGTGTATTCCTTAAACCCCTTCTGGTACGTCCCACAAAAATTGACAGAATAATTTGTGTAATATTCAATATTACATTACTCACAAAGTGAGGGTATACCTTAGTCGGTTTACCCGACTGAAACTTTCTTACTTGTTTTTTTCATAAAAGCAACATATCTAATTTTGTAGACTTTAGACTCCCTTATTGTAGACTTTGCCTTGTTGTTAATTGTCTGGAAGATTTGACGTGTTTCCACTGTTTTATGTAATTTTGGCATTTTGCCTGTTTTTGTCGGATCTTAACAAAAAAGGCATCCAAAAGTCCGAACCGCATTTGCTGGATCTTTTGTTGGCTTGATAATCTGTGTGTTTGTTTGCATTTGAGAACTTGTTGGACGCTTTAATTTTACAATCTTAGTGGCGGATCATTTCGGATTCACTATCGATAGTGATCAAAAATATCGATAGTTTTAAAATACTAAATAATCATAGCAGAAAACAATCGATAGTCACAAAAAAATTAAACTATCGATAGTGCCATCGATAGTTTACCATCTCTAGTGGCTGGGTCGTCAATGACAATTGAATACTATAGACGTCGCATGGTATTTACAGACTTCATCCGCCAGGTGGCGTCCGAGCAGCCTTTCTCTCATTCTCAATTATCTCTCTGTCAAAACATGCAGTCTTTTTTGTACTCAGATAATTTCTGAAAAGGGATTGAGTTTTTCACTTTGTTTTGTTGTTGAATGTTTTGAAGTTGGAATATAATAAAATTAATGATGAAAATCTTTTCTCTCTTTGCAGAGAAAAAAGTATCTTCTCTTCGCAGAACGCTCTCTTTACAGTTTAGCCAGACAAAGCGCCATCTTCAATAAGCAGACATACTAAACGAATTGTCAAACTCCATGCGGCGTCTATAGTAGTATTTAATTGTCATTGGGTCGTTGATACGATTCCCTTTTTTCTTTTCTTTAACAAACTGTTAAACGGTAAGTTTTGTTAAACAGTTCATTGATTTTATACCGAACCGAACCAATATCGATTTGTGAAAATTAATTTCCAAAATTAACTTTAAATTTATAATAAATTTTAATATAATTTTCTTTTCTTCCTTTTCTTTTAAACTTTTCACTGTTGGTGGATTTTTTCCACTTTCACACATTTCCACTTTCACATTTATTGTCACTTTTAATATTTTTTTATACCCTCCACAATAGGATGGGGTTATATTCAGTGGTGGCCGCCAGCAATGGTTGGGTGCCGCGCGTCCTTAACCTTAACCTATATTCATTTTGTCACTCCGTCTATAACACCACTAAATATTTATCTGAGACCCCATAAAATATATATTATTAATGGTCGTAAAATTCTAACACGATTTAGCCATGTCCGCCCGTCCATCTGTTCTAATCACGCTACAATCTATAATACTTGAGCTAGGTGGCTGAGATTTGGTACACGCAAAGAAAAAATTGGTCCCAAACGAAAAATTACACAAACGAATTTCGTTGGTGGTATATGTTTGTCGTAAACGATTTATGTTTATCCCAAAACCCAAAGAAACGTTTATAGCAAACGGTTAGTGTACTTATCGTAAATGATTTATATTTATTACAAAACCTGTAAAACGTTTGGTGCAAACGGTTATTGTGTTTGTCACAAGCAATGCATGCATCCCAAACCATGTGAAACGTATTTTTGCAAATGGTTATTGCGTTTGTCACAAGCATTATCAGTTTATCAACAAATGAGAAAACATTTGTCGCAAAAGAATAATTTGTTTGCATTATGATATTTAATATGTTCTATAAAATTATGTTTATAATCAAAAAAGTCCCAATTTTTAGTAAAATGTACCCGGGAGCTCCCTTTTTTGGCGTATATCTTCTAATTGAGCTGTAGACAAACTGTAAATAAGAGAGCATGTATGTTAGAATATATTAAATATGTAGGAGTCCACTGTATGGATCAAAGCGAGAGCGAAATGTGAACTTCATAGGTCAATATACTGACCCAAATGCTGACCATTCAAAAGTTTCCACGTCTATGAATCGAATACCAAATTACATCAGAAAATAACGTGAATAACTTCGGTTGAAAAATCGCGTTGCATAGTGTAATTAAAAAACAAAGGTTACCTCTTTAGTGTTGACCATTTCAGCAGTTTCCATTTATTTCAAAATTACGATTAGGAGCTTCTCTAGCTAAACGTGTGATGATTGATTGTTAATGATTTTAATTTGCTTATTGACAATTTAAGACGTGGAAAAATAACCAGTTTTTCATTAACAAAAACAATAGATGGTCACAGCTTGTGTTAAAATCTATTGTTTTTGGTATTCCGGCTTTCCACAAAATGTTCAATATTTTCAAGTATAACTTCAAATGGCCATAACTTTTGTCTCAGTGGGTATATCAAATTGCAATATATTGTCATCAAATAGCAAATTTTGTTGTCTATCCAGAAAAGATAGTGAGAAAGGAATCGGTATATAACCGGCTCTAATATATAGCGATTCGTAGGAAAGGATCGGGAAAAAATAAACAAGAAAGGAAAACATTAACAACAAAGGAAATTTTATATTTCCATTGAATCTTTAAAAATTAAGATATCTCAAATATTTATTTTTTGTAATTTGTACGCCTTGACGCCAGAAATCGAGGCTAATTCTAACATTATTACATTTGTGGACGTAAATCCCACAATTCCCAAAATAAATTCGAAAATCCCCACAAAAGGGAATTTTTTGTTTTTTTCCAAAATCTGTTATACTAAAATCCGGGCTCAAAAATCCTGTTGCAGTTTATCGTATAACAGATTACAACATATAAAAATGGTAAACGTTTTCATATCCAAGCTTTGCGATTGCCGAAAATGTGTGTAGTACTGAAATTTTCGTAAAAAATGGTGTAATTTGGAAAAGCGTGGCAACACTATTAATAAAAAAATTGGTCTCGTTCTTTTCTCGAAAATATTCTCCAGGAAGTTTCCTTTAAAACCAATATAAATATGTTACACTTTCCTTTTTTAAATTCCTCTGTATCTCCAAAATACTACATATACCTTTTCGCAATAAAATACAAAAATTGTCTATATTTTGAAAGTGTAAATTGATGTGGCCATAACTTTTGTATAGATGGGCACATTTTACCGAAATTTTTTGCATTACACAGAAAATTTTATTTTTTGAAATCGGTTCATATTCTGCACTGATATTAAGCAAATGCCACGACAGGGTCAGGAAAAAAGTGAAAAAATCACTTTTCAAATGCAGACAGAAATGTAAAAACGACATAAAATTTTTAAAAATGAAAATTTTTCAATGAAATGACATATCAAATCGAATGTAACTCGCGAATCATTTATTTCCAAAAGTCGATCCTACAATTCCGAAAATAATTTTGAAAATCCCCAAAAAAGGGATTTTTTGTCTAAAAAATTGTGTAAATTGGAGAAGCTTGGTAACAATATCAGTAAATATTGTTGACCCGTTCTTTCTTTGAGAGCATACTTTGTAAAGTTTCCTTTAAGATAATAGTAAATATGTTATACATTTTTTAACTAACTTCTTCTAAAACTCAAAAATACGACATAAACTTTTTTCCTAAAAAATTACAAAAAATCGATTTTTTTAAAATATGACTTCAAGGGCCATAAATTTTGTCCTTTTGGTTATACCGAACCAATTTTTTCATATATTTTTTCATCATATAGGAAATTTTATTGCCAATCCAGACATGCTTAAGAGGATAAAATTGGTGCATATTCTGCTTCGATATTTACAAAATACTAGCACAAGGTCGGGGAAAAAATTAAAAATTCAATTTTCAAATGCAGATATCTCGGTAAGTATACAAGATAATGGTTAGGTGCCGTTTGTAGACCTCGGTTATTAGAATACATACAAAAAAAGATTTTATTAATGGGCCGGAAAATACGAAAGTTACACGCGCTTAAACATTTTGTTCAACCGAGGTTGCCAACTTTGCAGCCCAAACTCAAAACTTAACTTAACAAACTCTAATGCCTCTTCTACAAACATGCCAAGCTTGGTCGCAATCGGTTGTCTGATTAAGAAACGTCAGAACTATTTCCCTTTTTCTTGGAATTCCTCCCACTGTGCGTTGCAACGTTTCTTTTTGTGTTTTGTACACACACATCTGCATATTATGTGTTGTATAAACACACACACATCTCCATCTTTTTGCAGAAACGTTGCAACGTTTCCATTTGTGTTGTATACACACACATCTGCATCTTTTGTGTCCTGTACAAATACATCTGCATATATTATTCCATCATATAAATAATAAAAAAAGTTGAAAAAAAACCGCACTCTCACTAAATAAAAACAAGTTTCACTCTTTGTTCTCTCAACTCTCTTTAAAATATTCAATCATGGGTCAGTCGCCGCCTGTCGTAGCGACCGGACGTGTTATCACAGAGCGGATAGTTTTTAACCTATTACGCAATACCTATTCACCTACCTACCTACTACCTACTTAGTGCCGGCGTCAAGCGTTGATTCACTCACGGGTCATGTGTCGTCGTTATCGAACAATCGTGAGCATGCAACTTCTACGAGCTTTGGTGCCTTTGCCTGCGGCATATCCAGCCGCAGGCAAAACAAAAGATAAGACAGATGAAGCAGAACCCAGCTGGGGCTCTAAGCAACCCCAGCCTTTAAAAGCCAGCGGGGCCTCTGACTCTAAATCATAAAATTAAAACAATATCACTATTGTTGCTAACTCAAAGAGAAGGAAACTGAATAAGTTGAACCGACAGAACTTATTACGGGATGAACCAGACAGTTCTACCTCCAACACATACATGAAGGCCGCTAAAAGAGTGAAAGTGACTAAGAAGAAAAAGAGCTCGCCGTCTTCCAGTAATTTGGAGAAGCTTAACGTAACCACACAAAAGGAAGTCTCTAGTCGGGGTCCTTCGACCGTGGGCGGTAAAGCAGTAACGCAGATCAAGTCAACCAAATCATCCGTTAAGGATGAGGCTTTAAACAAAAAGACTCTACAGACACGGAAAAATCAATTGGCCATAAAGAAGGGTAAGAAGCCACCATCTTATTCTAATATAGCTAAACAACATTTTCGAGACGATCTATGCTATGCCATAACTGATAGCAGTAGTGCATCTGGCGGAATCCCCGAAGAACAAAAGAGTAACTTCCATCATTTGGTCTATACGAAGCTAGCGGGGTACGTCCTCGAATCTAATGATGAACCACCAATCGAAGTAATGAGTTGCAAGTTTGAGAGGGGTGTTTTGATGCGTAAAACTTATGGATAGTTTCCCTTACCTTGGGACGGCGCAAAGCTAAAATTGGTAAGGAAAAGCGACATTCATGCATGTTTCATTTGCAATAGAAGTAGCATTATTTGAGGAGGCCTCTGAAACTGTGCATTGTGCTCGTATTTCAATAGGTGTGCTGAGAACTCTTGTTGAGGTAATTTAGTTCGTTTCATCATATACGCCTTAGCCAAACAAAGTGCTAGTTGCCCAAAAACTCTGGTCTCCTGCGATTCCGATCAGCTGGATGCCATGAAACATCGATTTCAGAAAAACGTATGTACGCATTCTAAGCGGATATATCAAGTATGTTTGCAAATACAATGTTCGGCCATCGATTTGTTTTGCGTTTTGTGCTATAGGAGCCAATCATTTGATCAGCAGTATCTACGCCACCTAAAAGAGATACAGTATAAGAAATTATAGGCAAACAAAAAAACTAGCATTCCTTTTGTTGAATTGTAATAAGAAACAATCTCTGGTTTTTTCTTCAATCCACTCTTGTGCATTGTACTAATCAATATCGCTGCTTTTTTTTGTGGCTGATGTACGATACTAATGTTGCAATGTCATTGAATGCAAATGTAGACTTGTACAAAGGGAGTTTTTTGACAGTCAGCATTTTCGGAGGAATGAAAGTTTTATTTTTGCGTACTGTTCCCACATATGTAAGTTTTCTTTCATGAAGTTGTTTTTACCAACTCAAATGTGTTCACATCAAAATTTTTGTATCACTTCGAAATTATATACTACTAGCGGACCCGGCGAACTTCGCCTCGCCCCAATTTAACGCCTTCAGATAAACTCCAGAGTGATAATAAAACACAGATAGTTAAAATTTTAATGCGATTTGTTTAAAAGGAATCGAAATCAGTAGAGATAAATCGAATCAGATGATAAACAACAAACAACGAAGACAGAAGACAGGCAACGTACAGATGACCGTGCGAAAAACAGGGAAATTCTAGATTAATTCCACAGACTTCCTACGATTGGTTTTGAGATTTATTGATTGTCATCGCAAAAGCCAATCTTACAGGGAACTGAATCCGCTTGAATTGGAATGAAAGATCAGTTGGAATAATCGGAATTCGTGGGATAAGGACTTCCTCTCCTTTGAATTTTCCCTTGATGATCGTCGCCTGAATCACATTGTCCATCAGTTTCATAATGGACAACCGCGAACTATGCACAATTTCGGATGATTCAGATTCCGCAACATGATTATGATCGATTCCACCTTCAGCTGTAAATTATGCGGCGGAGCTCCTGGCACATCAAGCGAGTTCGATTTTACTTTGAATAATAAAATTCATGCTATCGACGTCCTTATTCTTCGCTGCTAATATTGCTCATTCACTAATCTAATCGAGATTTGGAAACACTTTGGTGATGAGTTCCTCGTTCGACGATGTGAACTCGAAAAAATTTGCCGGGAACAATATCAATGCAGTGGAAACATCAATAGTAATTTGGCCATTGCCAAGCGCCAACAGTTGTTTCGAGAATTCAAGAGCCGATGAGTCGTTCTGCAACGCGACTCTCATGTTCGTGGTCAATTTCAACTTCTTCAAAAATTTGCCGGGAACAATATCAATGCAGTGGAAACATCAATAGTAATTTGGCCATTGCCAAGCGCCAACAGTTGTTTCGAGAATTCAAGAGCCGATGAGTCGTTCTGCAACGCGACACTCATGTTCGTGGTCAATTTCAACTTCTTGACATGCAGCCACAAAGACCACTATTTCAGGCATGCATTAATTTCATCGGCAGTAGATTTCGGGATGACGGGAAGCGTTTGACGAAAATCTCCGGAGAGCAATATCAGACTCACCAAATTGTCTCAAATCACGTCGTAAATCCTTCATCGTTCGGTCAATTGCCTCCAGAGCTCGTTTATGCGCCATCGTGCATTCATCCGAAATTATGATTTTGCAATGCCCGCAATCCAATAAGATAACCTTACCTCTTATACTCAAACTTATTATCTGAAAAAATGTTCGAATTGATAAATATCGTGAATTTTAATTGATCGTAATGCTTGTACCGTTTGCCGATGTGATACGCGAAATCAGTGTAACAATACGCAAAACTCGAATGAATTGCACCAAGAAAAATAGCACATACTCGTACATATGTTTAATAGAAAACTTTTTTGTTTAATAGAAAATTAATAAAAAAATTTGGATTGAAAAAGAGAGCAGTAGATAGGAACAGTAGGAATCTCGCAAGAAATAGCAGTAGATAGGAACAGTAGGAATCTCGCAAGAAATAGCAATTTTCGATTTTCCCAATTTTCCGACTTTTCCGGAGGGTTTTCCCAAAATTTTCTTTCGTAACAACCTTCTCCAGGCAAATACGAACAACTGAAAAAAAAATTGAGCCAAATCGCTCCAGCCGTTCTGACGTGATGCCATTACACAGATGGACCGTTTCATTTTTATATATATAGATAGATAGATGACAGGTCGTAGTAAAACATGCAAATATGATGTCCAGTTTCAAAAAGTTTTCAGGGGAAAACAAATTCGAACTGTTTCTAAATTATATAATTTTCTTTCTACAAATACGCGAATGTTTTTTGTTCCGCTTAAATATCAATAATTTTCAATTATAATTATCATGTTTTTATACAGACGTCACATGTTTTGCATTTTTATGTGAACTTATCACTGCCAAATGGGGAAAATAACATAATGGTGTTTTCTATTTCTAGATAATGTATTTTTAAATGTGCTATCATTCTAAAAAAATCTCAATTTTCATAAAATTGGATTTAGCATATTTGCATGCTTAGCCAACGATTTTCTCTTTAATGCACAAAATAACTATATATTTATTCATTACGGTAAAACGACATTAGACTACATACACACATTTACGGTCTTCTGCATTGTTTTGTCAAAGTAATAAATTCGTAAACGCACAGAAATTCCACTACTCTAAATGTCCGAGACAGATTTTATGACTCTTTTTGTTATCAATTCGCGTAACTACAAGGAACACACTCACATTTTAATGTACCCCTTTTCCAGACAATTTGTTTTCGACTACATGTGAAATATCTTCGCCACTAACGTTTTTCTAGATGGCACATACTGCCGACAAACAGCCGCCAAAATTGTTGCTCCTAAAGTAGAATTAAAAATGTCCACTCGGACAAGCGCACACAACCTCTCTCTACAACCGCTCCACAAGAACTGATTTCAAAAATTCCAAACAAACTTCACTGTAACTCTCACTATTACTCTCTTTACTTAAAAGATAAATAATTCCTAATTCAACCTTACCAAAAAACAGGACTGAAAATTAAAGTTATAATGTTTTTAAAAACATGATATGAGAATTTCTAAAATTTTAAGGAAAAAATCTTACAAACTATTCAAATTTATACTTGAGCTAATGACAGTTGTAGTACAATCAATTATTATTTCTTTAATTTTATTACGTAACGTTAAAGTCAACATGACATAGTGTTAGTCCCGATTTACACTGGCTGAATGTTCAGCAGATTATCGGCGTTTTGTAAGAGAGAGAGAGGCAGTCGGCAAGAGGGGGAAAAAACTCTCCCGTACTCGGGCTGAACGTTCTGTGTTTTTCACTCGCACTTTGAAACAACAACAATTCACACAGGAATATCCGAAATAAAATTACGTGTCTAAACGCAGAGGCAAGTTTAAAAGAGAATTAGCGGTTAATCTGCTGAAAAAAATATTCTAGTGTAAATCTGGACTTATGAACATCTTATCATAGAAGTAAGTAATTTTACTTTAAACGAATGAACATTTCTTTGAAATCAATAAAATAATTTATATATTCGTCTACTTTTACAATTCATAATCGTATTAATGCATCATAAGAGAGAAAATGGTGTATGAAAAAGATGGTGTTGTCAGCAATACATTGAAAAAGATGGTGTTGTCAGCAATACATTGACGAAGTCATTAAAATGTTTATTAGTTAAAATGCTGTTTATGAATACGATTTTTTAATAATCGTTTATTAGGCCAAAAGTGATTTCAACTAATGTGCACTTTAAATCATAATGAGGATTTTTTTATGAATACGGCTGTAAGTGGCAGAATATGTTTAAAAGAGTTATTAGTACATCGCTTTGAAAAATTTAAGTTTGATATTAATTTATATTTTTAAATATATTTGTACCTGGTCCGGATGGTATATGTTTATGTAAATAAACTCATCTTCAGCAAAAATTTTCGAACGAGGATGTTACTGACGAAGTGTTACACTTACACGCATTTCAACTAGGAACAATTTTGCAAAATATCATTAATTGTTCATTAGAATAAATATTCTCTCTAATATGAAGAAAAACTAGACTAAACACAATGGCTAAGGGTATCGTCAGGTAGGTATGCTGTGCAGCATACTGAACAAATTGTTTATCAAAATCAAATGTTTAAATAAAGAAGTAAATAATAAAAATTAATATGAACGTGTATACAAATAATTAAATAAAAAATATTTAACACAAAGAAAGTACAAGGGCCTTGGTTTAATTACAGAATGTATTTAATATAAGTAATTGGTTTAAAAATGTGAAGTCTTTCATCGAAGTATAAGGCGTAATTCTTTCAAAGACGTTTGCTGTTCTGATTTAAAGATGATTAATAACTTTAATTGTCGTACAAGATGTACTTATTTTAATAGTATTTGACTTTGGAGCCAAATCAAAGAAAAAATCTTAAGAGTTAAGAAAATTTCAATGATTTTGAATACACTTTTTTTTCAGTATAATGTCAAGTTTTTTGTCCAACTTAATTCAACCATGGAGAGATACACAAATGAGCAACGCGTTAAGATTGTTGAAGCCTTTACCATTAAATGGGAGTTATATCAAAACGTGGGCCGATGTATCGCATTTTCCAGGATTGTTTCGTAAGGATTGTTTCCTTTTTTCGAGCAGTACTTTGATTGTCGCAGACGGACGGACATGGCTACATCAACTCAGGGAATGATTCTGCGTCCATCGGTATATAAAATGCATTTTTGCATTCTTCTTTTTCCCCATATTGTAAATCGGTATAATAAATAAATTTTCGCATCCTTTTTACCTATATTGTTTCATAAAAGACCAAAAACTTATATTGTTGCAAAACAACACACAAGAAATGCAAATTGTACAAAATTCACTAGTGATATGTTAACCATCAAACTGTGTTAAACGTTATTCGAATACCTTTTTGTATGTAATAAAAAAATTATCTGAATTCGTCTTTTATTTGATCTTTAGTTGTTGTTTTTTTATTTATTGGACAAGTGAGCATACATTTTAGTTAATTAATACAGTTGGTTTTAAAGTAAACAATAAAATAATTTATAATAAAATAATTATAATTTAATTTTATTACGTAACGTTAAAGTCAACATGACATAGTGTTAGTCCCGATTTACACTGGCTGAATGTTCAGCAGATTATCGGCGTTTTGTAAGAGAGAGAGAGAGGCAGTCGGCAAGAGGGGGAAAAAACTCTCCCGTACTCGGGCTGAACGTTCTGTGTTTTTCACTCGCACTTTGAAACAACAACAATTCACACAGGAATATCCGAAATAAAATTACGTGTCTAAACGCAGAGGCAAGTTTAAAAGAGAATTAGCGGTTAATCTGCTGAAAAAAATATTCTAGTGTAAATCTGGACTTATGAACATCTTATCATAGAAGTAAGTAATTTTACTTTAAACGAATGAACATTTCTTTGAAATCAATAAAATAATTTATATATTCGTCTACTTTTACAATTCATAATCGTATTAATGCATCATAAGAGAGAAAATGGTGTATGAAAAAGATGGTGTTGTCAGCAATACATTGAAAAAGATGGTGTTGTCAGCAATACATTGACGAAGTCATTAAAATGTTTATTAGTTAAAATGCTGTTTATGAATACGATTTTTTAATAATCGTTTATTAGGCCAAAAGTGATTGTCAACTAATGTGCACTTTAAATCATAATGAGGATTTTTTTATGAATACGGCTGTAAGTGGCAGAATATCTTTAAAAGAGTTATTAGTACATCGCTTTGAAAAATTTAAGTTTGATATTAATTTATATTTTTAAATATATTTGTACCTGGTCCGGATGGTATATGTTTATGTAAATAAACTCATCTTCAGCAAAAATTTTCGAACGAGGATGTTACTGACGAAGAGTTACACTTACACGCATTTCAACTAGGAACAATTTTGCAAAATATCATTAATTGTTCATTAGAATAAATATTCTCTCTAATATGAAGAAAAACTAGACTAAACACAATGGCTAAGGGTATCGTCAGGTAGGTATGCTGTGCAGCATACTGAACAAATTGTTTATCAAAATCAAATGTTTAAATAAAGAAGCAAATAATAAAAATTAATATGAACGTGTATACAAATAATTAAATAAAAAATATTTAACACAAAGAAAGTACAAGGGCCTTGGTTTAATTACAGAATGTATTTAATATAAGTAATTGGTTTAAAAATGTGAAGTCTTTCATCGAAGTATAAGGCGTAATTCTTTCAAAGACGTTTGCTGTTCTGATTTAAAGATGATTAATAACTTTAATTGTCGTACAAGATGTACTTATTTTAATAGTATTTGACTTTGGAGCCAAATCAAAGAAAAAATCTTAAGAGTTAAGAAAATTTCAATGATTTTGAGTACACTTTTTTTCAGTATAATGTCAAGTTTTTTGTCCAACTTAATTCAACCATGGAGAGATACACAAATGAGCAACGCGTTAAGATTGTTGAAGCCTTTACCATTAAATGGGAGTTATATCAAAACGTGGGCCGATGTATCGCATTTTCCAGGATTGTTTCGTAAGGATTGTTTCCTTTTTTCGAGCAGTACTTTGATTGTCGCAGACGGACGGACATGGCTACATCAACTCAGGGAATGATTCTGCGTCCATCGGTATATAAAATGCATTTTTGCATTCTTCTTTTTCCCCATATTGTAAATCGGTATAATAAATAAATTTTCGCATCCTTTTTACCTATATTGTTTCATAAAAGACCAAAAACTTATATTGTTGCAAAACAACACACAAGAAATGCAAATTGTACAAAATTCACTAGTGATATGTTAACCATCAAACTGTGTTAAACGTTATTCGAATACCTTTTTGTATGTAATAAAAAAATTATCTGAATTCGTCTTTTATTTGATCTTTAGTTGTTGTTTTTTTATTTATTGGACAAGTGAGCATACATTTTAGTTAATTAATACAGTTGGTTTTAAAGTAAACAATAAAATAATTTATATATTCGTCTACTTTTACAATTCATAATCGTATTAATGCATCATTAAGAGAAAAAATGGTGTATGAAAAAGATGGTGTTGTCAGCAATACATTGAAAAAGATGGTGTTGTCAGCAATACATTGACGAAGTCATTAAAATGTTTATTAGTTAAAATGCTGTTTATGAATACGATTTTTTAATAATCGTTTATTAGGCCAAAAGTGATTGTCAACTAATGTGCACTTTAAATCATAATGAGGATTTTTTTATGAATACGGCTGTAAGTGGCAGAATATGTTTAAAAGAGTTATTAGTACATCGCTTTGAAAAAATAAATGCAAACTCAGAATAATGTTTTCGATAATTGATTTTAGAAGATTTGGTGCGAATTTTGATCTTTTAATTCAGATTGATGATTTCATTGCATCATTTGCTGTAGGTTATGTTAAGGGAGGAGACGTTCAACGTCTCATGTCCATTGACGTACACGTCCGTCTCATGTCCAGTGGTTCGACCTGTTGTGCGATACTTATTTATGATATATTTACACCTCATAGTAACCAACACTGGCGTTGTCATTTACTCGGACAGCCAGGCTGCCATCAATTCTCTGGAGGCCACATCCCTAAATTCAAAAAATAGCCCTCGACTGCCGCAGATCTCTTAGCGAGATGGCTGAGCAGTTTAATATACTCCTCATATGGGTGCCTGGGCATAGAGATATCCCGGGGAACTGCAAAGCCGATGAACTTGCTAGGAAAGGGACGACTTTACAAATTCTCGAAGAATTTGCATATATTGGTGCGCCACTATCCAAGTACAAGCTTTGGCTTAGGCAAGAGGCAATGAGGCAGTCCAACGGTAGCTAGACAAATCTGGCCAAGGTATGACCCGAGAAGGTCAAAATATCTCCTCGCACTGGAAAGGAAAAGATTATCTACGTTAGTATCAGTTCTGACGGGACACTGCCTGATCGGCGAACACGCCAGAAGATTGGGTATTAACTCCAATGACTTCTGCAGAAGCTGTGCAGATGAGGAAGAAGTGCGACTGGACCTACTGGGGTCGGCCTTTCTAGGCAGCCTAATAAATCTTTCCAGTACCAATATTCGTGCTATCGATACATTTGTATATCGAACAGGTTGGTCGATGAAGGGCATTTTAGCCCGTGAGCTGAAGAAATAAAAAAAAAGAAAATGGCTGCCACCCTAACCTAACCCTACACCTCATAATTACAAAAAACGGCACTGGACACGAATTTTCTTAGTATCTTCCACATATTCTCTGAGGTGAGTCAAATGTGGTAATCTGTCGGAACCAAAATATCGATTATTTGCTGCAATGTAGAGAAATCTTCCGGAAAGATTGTTTTTCACAACTATTAAAATGTTCTTACATAAGATAAATATCCATATTCTTCCTAGAAATAATCTGTAATTAACAACCTCGCGGTCTAGTACAATATTACTTTTTTTCTTTTCTTTGTTTTTGTTAATGACCAAACCAGTGTTTTATTATTTTATAGTTGTTTTTATTGGGCTAATGTTGGTCAGCTATTTATCGATGCAAATAAAACAATTTATTTCACCATTTCATCTTGACGTTTCGTCGGCTTTTTTCCGACATCCTCAGGAGATTATTTATTTTGTGAAATATCTGTTGACAAAGATAGGTTTTTTACAATTTTTGTGTATAAATATTCGAAGTTCAACTTACGATTTCATTCACATATTAATATAATTAATTTTTATTATTAAAAAACGGGACATCACGACACAGTTAAAAAATAATAATATAATTAATCATATAAAATAGTTTAAAATATCACAGTTGAACTTAAAGCTAATATCACAGAGTTTCACTTTCTTCAAACGATGGCAATGGAATACTGTGAGTTCGTATTGTCTTTGTATTCTTTTGTGTTTATTGATTTGTCAATTCTCTGTTGTATTCGGAGGCTTTCTAATGTGTAGCGTTTGTTCTCTCTCTTCTCTCTGTCAAGAATTTTGACGTTTTTAAAGTCAACAACATGATTTGTTTCTTGTATGTGTTGTGCTAATGCTGTCGTCTCTTTGCTTTTGTTTATGTCGGCTTCGTGTTCTGTCATTCTTACACATAGTTTTCGTTTTGTTGTTCCAACATACACTTTATTGCACTCCTCCCGTTCTTTTCCCTTGCATGTTAGTTCATACACAACATTGTCCACTTGTAGCTTGTCCGTTGTTGTGATTGGTTTGTTAAATAGACTTCGTATTGTTTCGTTTGATCTGTATGCTATGGATGTTCGTTCATCATTTGTTATTGTTATTGTTTTTCGTAAGTTATTTCTATCTGTCAGGTTGGGTACATACGGTACACTGAAAAAATTTATATTCTCCGTTTTTAAATCTTTCTCGCGTTGTTTTTCGTTTAGAGCTTTGTCTATTAGTTTGTTAATAATTTTTTGTGGAAATTAATTCTGTTTTAATGTATGTTTGATACGTTTTATGTTCTGTTTCCAATATTGTTTGTCACTTAAATATAGGACTTTATTTATTAGATTTGATGCCGTATTTATTTTGATATTTTCAGGTTGTGTTGAATGATAGTTAATCATACGTCCAGATGATGTCGGTTTTGTGTACCAATTTGTTGTTACTTTTTCTCCTTCTATTATTATGTGTACGTCCAGATATGGGATTTTTCCTCCTTCTTCTCTTTTAATAGTGAATTGTATCTTGTTGTGATGTGAGTTGAACAATTTTAGGATAATTTCTTCGTCTTTTTTATTAATTACTGCTAGGAGGTCATCTACGTATTTAGTTATAAATTTTAGGTATATGTTCTTCGTTCTTAGTTCCGCGGTTACTTCGTCTAAAAGGCTGTCCAAAACAATGTCTGCGATCGTTGGGGAAAGTGGATTTCCAATCGGCATACCATAAGTTTGTTGGTAATACTTTTTGTCGTATTCAAAGTAGTTATTGTCGTTTAGACAAAATTTTAATAACTTCAGAAATTTTGGTTTTGGTATCGTCGTGTGGTGTTTTAGTGTTTCCCATTTTGTCATTATATTCTTAATAGCTAAATGTGTTGGTATATTTGTAAATAGTGATACCACGTCAAATGATACGATAATGTCACCTTTTTCTAATTTAACGTCCTGCATTTTTTGCTTTAATTGCATTGAATTCTTTATGTTGTAGTTAGTTGAGGTCAGGTTTCGAAGTATTTTTCCAATGTGTTTGGCTAATTGATAGCATGGCACTTTTGTTGACGATGAAATGGGTCTCAAAGGTATATTTGCTTTGTGAATTTTGGGTAGTCCGTAGAGTTTCGGGGCGGTAGATGAGGTACTTGTGAGTCGATTCTTTTCCCATTTTGTTATTTGATTGTTTTTGAATAGATCTAGTATAATGTTGTTGTTAGTTTTGTGAAGTTTGTTTGTTGGGTCCTCTTTTATAATAGCGTAGGTATTTTTATCCTCTAGTAGTTTTTTCATTCCATTATCATATTCGTGCTTATATAGAATTACTGTTTTGTTTCCTTTATCCGCTGTCGTGATCCAAATATTATGTTTATGTTGTTTTATAAATTCCTTTGTTTCGTCATATATTCCCAAAATTAACTTTTCCTTCTCTGTGTTTTGTAAATTCCTTTTATAAGTTGCTATCCGGTTTGCCAACTTTGCTCTTGTAGTATCCTTCTCTGTGTCATCCTTAATTGTTTGAATCCATTCTTCAAGGTCTGCTATTAATGGGACGGCCTGGAAATTTTTGTTTCTAACTGGTAACGCAAATTTGTTACCCATGGAAAGTAACCACTTGTTTTCATATTTAAATTCGATCTCTGTATAGTTAGTAAACCATTTCTCGTTAAATTGCATTCCGAATTTAGTGAATTTGTCTTGTTTCAATCTGTCTAGTTTGGATAAATGTGTTTGTTCAATTTGTTTTTTGATATTGCCGTATCTGTTCCATTGTTCCTGTTTGAATTTGTGTTGCTCTGTTTCGTTAAGTGTATTTTTGATTTCGCTGTCAATTGCTGTTATCTCTTCTTTTATTGCTTTTATATTGATGTGACTCTCTTTTATCTCCACATTCAAAAGTTTGTTTTGAAAGTTTTGTTGTATTTTTTCTGCTTCTTTTTTTGTTGGGATTGCTTTGAATAATTCTGAAATATGTTGTGTTGCTTTGCTTATATGTGTTGGTGTTATTCCGAGTTGTCTGCATTTTAAAAGGAATTTTAATCGTTCTTTTTGTTTTGCTAGTTTCGTGATTGCTCTGCAAAACCGTTTTAGTGAGGAAGAGATTTGTGTGTTGTATTTGTGCTTTATGTGTTGGAAAAAATTCTTCATTTTTCTATTTTGCTTTGTCTACAGTATTTTTTTCATTTATTTCTATTAAGAAAAGGAAGATACTAATCAATTTTAACCGAAGACGATTTTTTGTATAATTCTTGTTGCAGCTTGTTTTTATAAGATGAAACTGCATTTTATTTAAATTCAATAATAATTTCAAAACTGCATTAAATTGTAGTATTTAACCCATATTTTAATAATAAATCATTTGTTCTGCAATACTATCCACGGTTTATTTGAAAATCCACTGTAATTGGAGTTACGCCACTTTCAATACAAACGTTTTTGTAATTTTATTTCCTAGCAAAACTTAAAATCTAAGTCACCTTTGACTATTTTGAGAAAATTCGTGTTGATAAAATTATGTCCGGCTAGCCTGATACTTCGGTATCAGGCTAGCCGGTTTTTTTCAAATAAATAATCGCGATTTTCAAATAAATAATTCAATTTATTTGAAAATCGCGATTACGCCACTTTCAAAACAAACAGTTCATTTGAACAATTGCGAAAAACGGTCTGAACTGTTACCTTTTCATTTTGGGCTCTATATTTCTGCGAACAAGATTTATTACCCCTTTGTTCCAAATATATTTTTTGACAATACATATTTTGACCCTGCACTGAAAAAAAAGTGTACCGAAAATCATTGAAATCTTCTTAACTCTTAAAATTTTTTCTTTGATTTGGTATATTTTTTGAAATGTAATAACAATAATTGACAACAAATGCTGACATGAAATACTCAGAAATTTAAAATGAGTTCCTTAAAACAGAATTTAATGCTGCTAATGTTTTTTTAACTGACAGAAATAATTCGAAGCGAAGGCAAAATTAAGAATGAATTTAGAAAAATTCACCAAAGTTTTGAAAATCTTTTTTTAAATTATATATATTTGAAGATATTCCTTAACAATAATTTTATTTGTATATAAATACATATTTTATTTGAGAAAATTAGTTTGCAAATATATTTTCTTGTAATATATTAATATATGCGTTCCAAGTAAATTTTATTTATTTTCAAATAAAATTTATTTACTCAGAAATATAAAACATTTAAAAATTTTGGTTCCAAATATATTTTCTTTCGTTTCAAACATATCAAAAAAGGCGATTGTGCCCCTTGCAAACTAAAGTTGTATCAATTTTAAAATTTTTTGGTTGGTGGACTGTTTCTGGGATTTGTATAAAAATATGAATTAATATCAAATTTAAATTCGAAATTTTACATTTAACCTACACGCTGAAAAAATATGCTTCTGTAGTATATTGTCCCAAACATATTCTGCTTGAAATATACAAATGTTTAGGGTTCACTCGAAATATATTATATTTGGCACACATAAATATATATTTGGGAAGATGTTGCTCTAAACAAATCTTTGTTACCGTCCTAATATTTTTTATTTTTGGCACTATTATTTACAAAACAAATATTTATCCTTGTTTTTGTTTTATTCGATCTGCTTTCATAGTACATATTTTGTTTTTGTACTCAGGCTCAAGATCGTTATTGTTGTTTTCAGTATATGAAAACAACTTTGTTAAAAATTAAAGAAGTAGGTGACATGTATTGGGGGCGGTTGTAATGGTTGGATAGACAGATCTGTTTTGGGAGCCACCAAACTCCCATTATCAATATCCTTATTACAACGATTACTTCAGTCGAAATTATTAAATATATACGCACAGCCAAGTATCATTAAACGAGAACTGTTTGCTAAAAGCGCATATCTTCAAAAAAAGACAATTCAGTAATCATCGTCCCTCGTACATGCACCAACTTCCACTCTCGTGAGTCTTTACAATGTAAAGAATTCACATGAATGTTTTGCTGTAGTTGACTATGCAACAACAAAGTATTTGGTCGTGCCCTACCATTTCTTCTTGTTTTTTTTTTTTTTTTTGTTTTATTCGATCTGCTTTCATAGTACATATTTTGCTTTTGTACTCAGGCTCAGGCTCAAGATCGTTATTGTTGTTTTCAGTATATGAAAACAACTTTGTTAAAAATTAAAGAAGAAGTAAGTGACATGTATTGGGGGCGGTTGTAATGGTTGGATAGACAGATCTGTTTCGGGAGCCACCAAACTCCCATTATCAATATCCTTATTACAACGATTACTTCAGTCGAAATTATTAAATATATACGCACAGCCAAGTATCATTAAACGAGAACTGTTTGCTAAAAGCGCATATCTTCAAAAAAAGACAATTCAGTAATCATCGTCCCTCGTACATGCACCAACTTCCACTCTCGTGAGTCTTTACAATGTAAAGAATTCACACGAATGTTTTGCTGTAGTTGACTATGCAACAACAACGTATTTGGTCGTGCCCTACCAATTCTTCTTGTTTGTTTTCCAAATTGTTTTCCAAAGAAATAGTTTACTGTTGAGAAATAAAACTCTGAAAATATCGAATTCAATTTGGTTTATTTTAATGAGGAGATCTTCACCTTCTCTGCTTCGCTGTACAAAAGGAATAGAAACAGCAAACATTTTTCAACCGCAATGATCATAAAATAGTGTAAGAAATATTTGATAACAACAATACAAATTGCACATAATATTACGTTCCCATAGGAACAAGATGAGAAATTTGCTTAAATATGAAACAAGAACAGTAACATCTTTGTTAGGGGAGGGGGGGCGCGGTTAACCATATGTACATACAGTTGATATGTAAGTATATACATATGATCTCTCTCGTTTTGTTATTTCTGTTTTTGCTGCGTGGGAATACACGAGATAAAGCAAAATAGAAACAGTGTAAGACAAGAAATTCAGTAATGAATAGGAAGGAGAATAAAATTAGTAAGCAGATAGACGAAAGGTTCGCTGCCTACATTATTTCAAGAAATAATAATTGTTTAAGTATAATACAGTAGAACATTGATATTGTGTAATGTGAAAATTCATTTATAAGAATTTATCTCAACTAATGTATTTCTAATCCTAAAGATATACGATGAATTTTTGGTTGTAAATATAAAGTTTTGCCAACATATTCAGAGAATATATCTATTAGGGCGGGTCGATTTCCCATTCGCCCATTGCTCAGTGAAAATCGTATTCTAGGGATCAAAATAAGAAACTTTGCCGAAGGAACCATACCTCTAAAACGAATTCTGATGTCCCGGAAAAAACCCCACTTTGACCCATTTAGAGTGCTCCAATCGAGTCCAAATGTATGACCGACCCCCACACAGTGAAGTGCTCAGGGAAAATCGTATTCTAGGGATCAAAATAAGAAACTTTGCCGAAGGAACCATACCTCTAAAACGAATTCTGATGTCCCGGAAAAAATCCCACTTTGACCCATTTAGAGTGCTCCAATCGAGTCCAAATGTATGAAACCCCCAGGGGGTGTGCCACTGGCATGGGTGGGTCGGGCCTCCAAAGTTAGTGGGGGTCGGTCATACATTTGGACTAGATTGGAGCACTCTAAATGGGTCAAAGTGGAATTTTTCAAAATTTGCCCCTACCCAAAAGTTCGACCCAAATTCCGGGACATCAGAATTCGTTTTAGAGGTATGGTTCCTTCGGCAAAGTTTCTTATTTTGATCCCTAGAATACGATTTTCACTGAGCAATGGCGACTTTTTTTGCCTCCCCACAAATCGACCCGGCCTAATATCTATACATTAATTTTCAGACAAGTTTTCAGAAATTTTAAATGTTCGTAAAATTCATTTATAATTGTATGTTGCAAAATGATACATTGCTTGATGGGTTAAGGTGATTTGGAATAAATAGAAATTAAAAATTAATACTTTAACACAAAAGTATTGCTACTTATGTCATTTTAAATTGTAAGGTATAACTCAAATCTGCAACGTTTTTAAAATCTTTTGATCAAATTATATTTGAGAAATTCCTAAACAATAATTTTATTTGTACATAAACTCATATTTTATTTGAGAAAATTAGTTTGCAAATATATTTTGTTGTAATATATAAATATATGCGTTCCAAATAAACTTAATTGACTTAATTTATTTGCTCAGAAATATATAATATTTAAAAATTTGTGTTCCAAATATATGTTCATTCGATTCAAATATATCAAAAAAGGCGATTTTGCCCCGTGTAGTCCTTCCACTTTTGAAATCGATACAGGAGTTTGAATGATTCAAAATATGCAGCCTTCAACAATTTTATTATTCAATATTTCCAAACGTATTTAATATTGCTCGAAATACGACGGTGTCCAAATCATTGTTCCTGTGATAGATTGCGATGGATATCGTCGTACTGATAATAGAGTGAGAAATATTCTAGGTATAAGTAATCTGAAACTATAAATTTGCGTTTTAAAAAATTCGTCGTAAAATTTCTGAAAATTGCAATATCTGAACTGAATTAGTTTCTTAGTATTTTCGTTTCGTGTATTTTTATGCAACAATGCTATTTTCAAAAATTCAGCTTTCTGACTCAAAACAGTACTGAGAAAATTAAAAGATTACGAATCTTAGGTTAAAGCAAAATGTTTTTCTGTAAGTTTTGCAAATAAACTTGCTGCAAATGGAGCATTTTATATCAGAGTTAGATTTGCAGCAGCATGATTTCATCAGTTGAAACTGTGCATTGTGTTCGTATTTCTGTCAATAGGTGTGCTGAGAACTCTTGTTGAGGTAATCTACTTCGTTTCATCATATACGCCTTAGCCAAACAAAGTGCTAGTTGCCGCAAAAACTCTGGTCTCCTGCGATTCCGATCAGCTGGATGACATGAAACATCGATTTCAGAAAAAAGTATGTACGCATTTAAAGCGGATATATCAAGTATGTTTGTAAATACAATGTTCGGCCATCGATTTGTTTTGCGTTTTGTGTTATAGGAGCCAATCATTTGATCAGCAGTAGCTACGCCACCTAAAAGAGATACAGTATTAGAAATTATAGGCAAACAAAAAAAAACTATCATTCCTTTTGTTGAATTGTAATAAGAAACAATCTCTGGTTTTTTTCTTCAATACACTCTCATCAACTGCAGCTGTCTTGTGCATTGTACTAATAAATATCGCTGCTTTTTTTGTGGCTGATGTACGATACTAATGTTGCAATGTCATTGAATGCAAATGTAGACTTGTACAAAGGGAGTTTTTTGACAGTCAGCATTTTCGGAGGAATGAAAGTTTTATTTTTGCGTACTGTTCCCACATATGTATGTTTTCTTGCACGAAGTTGTTTTTACCAACTCAAATGTTTTCATATCAAAATTTTTGTATCACTTCGAAATTATATACTATGACAGGTCGCAAATGGAGCATTTTATATCAGAGTTAGATTTGCAGCAGCATGATTTCATCAGTTGAAACTGTGCATTGTGTTCGTATTTCTGTCAATAGGTGTGCTGAGAACTCTTGTTGAGGTAATCTACTTCGTTTCATCATATACGCCTTAGCCAAACAAAGTGCTAGTTGCCGCAAAAACTCTGGTCTCCTGCGATTCCGATCAGCTGGATGACATGAAACATCGATTTCAGAAAAAAGTATGTACGCATTTAAAGCGGATATATCAAGTATGTTTGTAAATACAATGTTCGGCCATCGATTTGTTTTGCGTTTTGTGTTATAGGAGCCAATCATTTGATCAGCAGTAGCTACGCCACCTAAAAGAGATACAGTATTATAAATTATAGGCAAACAAAAAAAAACTATCATTCCTTTTGTTGAATTGTAATAAGAAACAATCTCTGGTTTTTTCTTCAATACACTCTCATCAACTGCAGCTGTCTTGTGCATTGTACTAATAAATATCGCTGCTTTTTTTGTGGCTGATGTACGATACTAATGTTGCAATGTCATTGAATGCAAATGTAGACTTGTACAAAGGGAGTTTTTTGACAGTCAGCATTTTCGGAGGAATGAAAGTTTTATTTTTGCGTACTGTTCCCACATATGTATGTTTTCTTGCACGAAGTTGTTTTTACCAACTCAAATGTTTTCACATCAAAATTTTTGTATCACTTCGAAATTATATACTATGACAGGTCGCAAATGGAGCATTTTATATCAGAGTTAGATTTGCAGCAGCATGATTTCATCAGTTGAAACTGTGCATTGTGTTCGTATTTCTGTCAATAGGTGTGCTGAGAACTCTTGTTGAGGTAATCTACTTCGTTTCATCATATACGCCTTAGCCAAACAAAGTGCTAGTTGCCGCAAAAACTCTGGTCTCCTGCGATTCCGATCAGCTGGATGACATGAAACATAGATTTCAGAAAAAAGTATGTACGCATTTAAAGCGGATATATCAAGTATGTTTGTAAATACAATGTTCGGCCATCGATTTGTTTTGCGTTTTGTGTTATAGGAGCCAATCATTTGATCAGCAGTAGCTACGCCACCTAAAAGAGATACAGTATTAGAAATTATAGGCAAACAAAAAAAAAACTATCATTCCTTTTGTTGAATTGTAATAAGAAACAATCTCTGGTTTTTTCTTCAATACACTCTCATCAACTGCAGCTGTCTTGTGCATTGTACTAATAAATATCGCTGCTTTTTTTGTGGCTGATGTACGATACTAATGTTGCAATGTCATTGAATGCAAATGTAGACTTGTACAAAGGGAGTTTTTTGACAGTCAGCATTTTCGGAGGAATGAAAGTTTTATTTTTGCGTACTGTTCCCACATATGTATGTTTTCTTGCACGAAGTTGTTTTTACCAACTCAAATGTTTTCACATCAACATTTTTGTATCACTTCGAAATTATATACTATGACAGGTCGTAGTAAAACATGCAAATATGATGTCCAGTTTCAAAAAGTTTGTAGGGGAAAAAAATTCTAACTGTTTCTAAATTATATAATTTTCTTTCTACAAATACGCGAATGTTCTTTGTTCCTCTTAAATATCAATAATTTTTAATTATAATTATCATGTTTTTATACCGACGTCACATGTGAAAAATAACAAAATGGGGAAAATAACATAATGGTGTTTTCTTTTTCTAGATAATGTATTTTTAAATGTGCTATCATTCTAAAAAAATCTCAATTTTCATAAAATTGGATTTTGCATATTTGCATGCTTAGCCAACGATTTTCTCTTTAATGCACAAAATAACTATTTATTTATTCATTACGGTAAAACGACATTAGACTACATACACACATTTACGGTCTTCCGCATTGTTTTGTCAAAGTAATAAATTCGTAAACGCACAGAAATTCCACTACTCTAAATGTCCGAGACAGATTTTATGACTCTTTTTGTTATCAATTCGCGTAACTACAAGGAACACACTTACATTTTAATGTACCCCTTTTCCAGACAATTTGTTTTCGACTACATGTGAAATATCTTCGCCACTAACGTTTTTCTAGATGGCACATACTGCCGACAAACAGCTGCCAAAATTATTGCTCTTAAAGTAGAATTAAAAATGTCCACTCGGACAAGCGCACACAACCTTTCTCTACAACCGCTCCACAAGAACTGATTTCAAAAATTCCAAACAAACTTCACTGTAACTCTCACTATTATTCATAATTTTGCGAACAAAGAGTCAAAATTGTCCTCTCGCAGTTACAAAATGATCTCTTTACTTAAAAGATAAATAATTCTTAATTCAACCTTACCAAAAACAGGACTGAAAATTAAAGTTATAATATTTTTAAAAACATGATATGAGAATTTCTAAAATTTTAAGGAAAAAATCTTACAAACTATTCAAATTTATACTTGAGCTAATGACAGTTGTACTACAATCAATTATTATTTCTTTAATTTTATTACGTAACGTTAAAGTGAACATGACATAGTGTTAGTCCCGATTTACACTGGCTGAATGTTCAGCAGATTATCGGCGTTTTGTAAGAGAGAGAGAGGCAGTCGGCAAGAGGGGGAAAAAACTCTCCCGTACTCGGGCTTATCGGGCTGAACGTTTTGTGTTTTTCACTCGCACTTTGAAACAACAACAATTCACACAGGAATATCCGAAATAAAATTACGTGTCTAAACGCAGAGGCACGTTTAACAGATAATTAGCGGATAATCTGCTGAAAAAAATATTCTAGTGTAAATCTGGACTTATGAACATCTTATCATAGAAGTAAGTAATTTTACTTTAAACGAATGAACATTTCTTTGAAATCTAGTAAATTTTCACAAATTGAAAGAAATTTATTCTTCAAACAAAGGCATATTAAATCTTTGATTTCAGGGCAAATTTGTTTTTAATTTCAGATCAATATATTTTTCAGTGTGGTTAAAGCACATAACTGGTCAAAATACTCCAGTTAAATTTAACGAATTGTTTTCAGTTAAGACTGTCAGTTAAATTTTAACGGAGCTTCCTGAAACCCGTATTATCTTAACTAGTCGTTAAAGCACAAGTTAACATTTAACGGAGCTACCTGAAAACGGCCGTTAATGTAATAGAATTTACCAAAAGGAATATTAATGAAATGAACATGCATATGTAAATATTTCTTGCTCATAAATTAAGACTTGTTCACATCAAAATTTTTGTATCGCTTCGAAATTATTTACTATGACATATCGTAGCTAAACATGCAAATATGGTAAGTCCAATTTCAAAAAGTTTTCAGGGGGAAGAAAAAACGTTCTAACTGTTTCTCAATTATATAATTTTCTTTTCTATTAATGCACAAAATTTCTATTTGATGTACAAAAAACGGTTTATTTATTTATGACGGAAAAACAACATTAGGCTACATATACACATTTACGGTCTTTCTGCATGATTTTTGTCAAAGTAATAAATTCGTAAACGCACAGAAACTGTCAAAGTAATAAATTCGTAAACGCAGACAAAATTTTTGGGTGGAATGTACTAGACGACCACTCATTCTCAGATCACCATTATATTGTGTTCACATCCTTGAAAAAGCGCCTGAACATGCCTCCACAGAAATGTGAGAAAGAAAAAGTGGCACCTGTATGAGAAGAATTTCATGAAAGTCATCAACCCCAAACTTCTGTACGAACCGAATGACAAAGACGGTCTGGATAATCTGGTCGAGCATATCACCACATCATTCAATAGTTCCCTTGAAGAAGGCTGTCCAAAAACAAGGTACAAGGGTAAAACTAAACCCCAATGGTGGACTTCTGAGCTAACGGCTATGAAAAAGACCTGCAACAAGCTATTCAACAAGGCTAAATTTACTGGGGTCGCTAATGTTTGGGAGGCATATAAAGAGCAACTCAAGATCTGAAAGAAGGAGCTTAGAAAGGCACAAAGACGCTCATGGTATACCTTCTGTGGCGAAGTGGAAAAGGTCTCCGACGCCGCAAGGCTGAGAAAAATACTATCAACTTCACCCTGTACAGTGGGTTACTTGCAGGATGAGGCAACTAACTGGACAAAAAAACAGCGAGCAGTCCTGAATATACTGCTCGACACACATTTCGCGGGGATCTCGCCAACAGAACCCGAAGATCAACAAGAATGCGAGTGGACTGCGAGCGTTGCTAGCTTGTTGACTGCGAGATCCAGAATAAGCTGTGCTATTAACAGCTTTGAGCCCTTAAGTTCACCTGGACCAGATGGCATCACTACAGCAGAAATGCAAAAAATGTTAAAGACTTTAGACCAATTAGCCTATCCTCCTTCCTTTTGAAAGGTCTGGAAAGATTTTTAGATTTTTTCATTAGGAAAAACCTGGATACAAAACTCCTGTCGGTGAATGCTTACAATAAGGGGAAGTCTACAGAATTAGCCCTGCACGAACTTGTGAGCACAATCGCATCGTCCCTGCATTTCAATGAATTCACCATTGTGGCATTTCATTACATAGAAGGGGCTTTTAACAACATTCACTCAGATGCAGTAATGTCGGCACTGTCACATCTAAAAGTTAACTCTAGTTTGATTAGACTAATTCAAAGTCTGCTCAACTGAAGACGCATAACAGCATGTCTTGGGTCCACAACTCTAAACAGAGGGACCCCACAAGTAGGAGTACTGTCTCCACTAATTTGGAACCTAGCGGTGAATGATATCCTGGTAGATCTAGAACGTTGTGGCTGCAAGGTCGTGGCATATGCGGACGACGTGGCAATCGCAGTGAGTGGCAAATTCGAAAACGTCCTCTGAAACATTCTACAGGTGACTCTGAACAAATTGGCTAGATGAGCCCGACGCAGCGGTGTGGGCGTAAACCCAAACAAGACAGAATTGGTTCTCTTTACTAGGATGAATAAAGTCCCACATGTGGACCCTCCTCCTCGGATAAATGGAACAGATCTAGTATTTTCTGAAAGTGCAAAATTTTTAGGAATAATTCTAGATAGAAAACTGTTATTTAGACCTAACGTATTGGAACATGTAAGGAAGGCCAACGTCGCCTTATATTCCTGTAAAAAGGCTGTAGGTTCGCGGTGGGGCCTCTCTCCTAAAATCGTCCACTGGATATACATAGCAATAGTTCGTCCTATACTGTTATACGGCATTGTGGTATGGTGGACGGCAACTGGCAAACTAACTATCACCAACCTACTAACAAAGGTTCAGAGAACAGCCAGACAGAGCATAATCGGAGCCTTAAGGACTACAGCGACCGAGTCTCTACAAGCCCTACTCCATAGGGCGAGAGAAGTTGCAACCAAAGCGGCAATAAAATTAAACTGCCTATCAATGTGGAGGTATAAGAACTACGGTCACATGAGGATATCAAAGTGTAGTGCTATGGTAACCGACCGAGTGGACTATATACCAACTGTGTACACCTTCGAGAGAAATTACATCACTATGATACCAGGTAATAGAAACCATCTCCACTTTTACTCGGATGGTTCGAAGTATGATGAAAAGGTTGGCTTCGGAGTACACTGTGCAGAGCTTAGATTGGATATAGCTCACAGACTACCAGATACCTGTAGTGTCTATCAAGCCGAAATAATGGCAATATGTAGCCAAGTGGTTGAGTCGCAACATAGTAACCAACACTGGCGTTGTCATTTACTCGGACAGCCAGGCTGCCATCAATTCTCTGGAGGAAACATCCCTAAATTCACAAACAGCCCTCGACTGCCGCAGATCTCTTAAGGAGATGGCTGAGCAGTTTAATATACACCTCATATAGGTGCCTGGGCATAGGGATATCCCGGGGAACTACAAAGCAGATGAACTTACTAGGAAATGGACAACATCACAAATTCTCGAAGAATTTCCATATATAGGTGCGCCACTATCCACGTGCAAGCTTTGGCTTAGGCAAGAGGCAATCAGGCAGTCCAACGAAAGATGGACAGAAATCGGCACCTGCAGGGTAGCTAGACAAATCTGGCCAAGGTATGACCTGAGAAGATCAAAATATCTCCTCGCACTAAAGAGGCAATGATTGTCTACGTTAGTATCAGTTCAGTCAGAAAAGTTTAAGTTTACTTGAAATAGAAAAACGAAGTTTATCCCTTCTGTCGTTGCCGAAAGTGCAGTGCAATTATCTTGCGTCTATTATTTTTCTTCACAGAGAAACGAATGATGGTCATATGGAAAAGCCAACTACATCAAACTCTACAGCTTCCAGTAACTCAAACGTACTATCACCATATGATATATGTTTATTCGGGAACAAGTCAGTTTCGGAGAGCATTGACTATTTAGAAGGTCTGAAAGAAAAAGTCTGAATTCCTCCAGATAATTATAGATTTCAGTGACTGGGCAAAGAAGTTTAAAATTGTAACGTTCTTGGTTACATATAGTGGTTGGCGTACTCCGCGAATCTAGTCGGCGCTTTCTGTAATATATGTGTATTATTTGCTCCTAGGAATGCAGAAGTGCATAACCCAAATTAGGAAACTTGGTATCAAGACCATTAGCTAATTGGAAAAAATCGCTTAAGTATTTCGCGACAACTCATCATTCGAATACTGTAGAAACAGTGTATTGAAGGCTGAAATGAGATCTAATGGAGATAAGCAAGCCACAGTGTCCACAGTTAAAAACAGTTCGTAAACTTTGCAAATAGAAAGCATTTGGAAACAATAGTTCAAACTGTCGCCCTTTGTGGTCGACGAGGCTTAGCACTAAGAGGAAGTTGTGATACAGGCAGAATCGGTTCAAATGAAACTATTCAAAATGATGGCAATTTTAGAGCCTTGCTAATGTATCGGGCGAAAACGAATTCAAATTCGAATAGTCACTTGACAAAATCAATACGAAACGCATTGTATGTATACATATAAGCAATCGTGTTCAAAATTAAATTATAAGTATTTGTCACACTCTCATACACAGACAGCTTATTGAGAGAATCAATAATTCCAAAGCTTTCACCATCATGGCGGATGAATTACCTGATATTTCAGGGGTTGAGCAAGTTTCAATGTGTATCCGGTACCTTAAACGATGGGCGATATAAAATTAGCGAAGATTTTTTGAGTTTCGTTCCAACAAAACAGTTCGATGGGAAAGGATGGAAATTTTGCATAAGTAGCTTTATAAGCAAAATAAGGTAAAAACAAATTCGTCAAAGGACACGCCCACCTCCCACATATCCTAAAATCCAAAAATACAATATTTTCTGAAACTACGCACGGAATTCGACCAAATTTTGTTCAATATACTTATAATTTGTTTTACATTAATGCATGTAATCGCTGAAATTGCAGCAAGGATTAAATTATCCTTAAAATATCCTTTTTGAGTAGTTGCTAGTAAAATATGCAAATAGTGCCAAAATATTATGCGTCATATTTTATTGTCAGAAATAGAATTTTTTTCGATTTTCATTCAATTCGAAATGAATTTTTTTAAAAAGTTTTATTTTTAAAATATTTTGTTCAGATATAATCAAAGTTTCTCGAAAAAAAAAAACAAATTAAAATATTTATTGTAGCCACATTCGCTCCCAGAATTTATTTACTTTAAAACTACTACATAATAGCTAAAAATATCGTTGGTGAACTGTCGTTATAAATAAAATGGTCCACCTAAAAAACAAGCGTGTTTTTCTGTACACACAAGTTATCCAAACGGTACTTTCTATATAAGTTTAATTTGGGCCAAAAAATAATTTTGTCGTATTGCAGAAACATTGTTGTACAACAACTAGTTACGGGTGAATTATTTATAAAAAATATTAATTTTAACTCTTAAAAGATCATTAAAATATTATATTATTCGATGTGATAAATATACGTAGGTACACAACTTCAACGTTGAAGCCCCATATCTCTGAAACGACTCAATGCAGCTAAAAAATATTTTTAGTGCTTTCTAATCTAACTGTTTTTAATCGTATCGTGCACACAAATTTAAAAATTCCATCATCGACTGTCGGTATTTCTGGCCAAGCTCACTACACTGTGTGGCGGTATTACCTGTGACTACAGCGACAAACGAACGCTCTTTTTCAACATTGCGTCGGCTGAAAAAATACTTGTGCTCAACCATGACTGAAAATCGTTTAAATAAATTGGCTTCCCTGAATATTCATCGAGACATTCCAGTAGATAGTAACCCAGTATTATACGAATTTTCTATTTCCAACATCGTATAAAATTGAAATTGATATATAGGCGTTGGGCGTGGCACTTGCAATTTTTTTAATTAATCAGGACTCAAATACAGTCTCTACTAGCGATCTGTAATAATATAAATGCTAAATTGAGAAAAATACTAAGATTTTTAGTTATGTGGGAAGTAGACGTGGTTATGGGCGGATTTAAACAAAAAATTGGTTTTTACCTAATTAGGCGAAATGAGCGATATGTACAAAATTTCAAAGCCCTAGCTCAATTCCCTCTAATTTTTGCCGCGTCTTGTGTGAAAATATTCCACTGTGCGAAAATATTCAATGTGTAAATGATCCCGACAATTTCTGCTACATCTGTCGAAAATATGTAATTAAAAAATCGATGTGAGTTTAGTAAAATAATAGAAGAAATATATGTGCAATATTTTGGTATACGAGTTGAAAATATGAACGAACCGTGGACACCTAGTATTTTGTGTAATTCGTGCCATATAAATCTTACTCGATGGAGTAGTGGAAACATGCGGTAAGTACTTTACAAGTAATGTATTACAATGTTTTGTGGAATACAACGTTTTAATTTTAGACATCACGTGCAGTTTGGAATGCCAATGATTTGGAGACAACCATTCATTCACGATACGGACTGCTATTTTTGTCTAAGCAGACAGACTGGAGTAGGAAGGAGCATTCGCTGGAATTACGCTGAAGTAAAATCTGTCACTTTGCCAGTTGCATTGAAACAGTACAATATTTTGGCCCCAGATGTTAACATATCATATTATAGAGTCCGTGATATACCTTACAAACAATTTTATACAACTGTGGATAACATATGCTTGTGCAAGGACATTCCCGGATTGTTTGAGGAACTAAATCAAACATACAATTCAAAAGAATGGGGGTTATTTGTTGACAAAAGTAAAGAAAGTTTGAAAGCAGTACTTTTGCACAACGGAAAGTGTTAGCGTACGGCGCAAAAAAGGGGGGTTGCAAAAAGAAATAAAAACACAATCGAATTTTATTATTTTGTTTAATTCAAATATGGGGGTCTTTATTTTTTCTAATAACAATTGGTGAGTATTACCGTGTTCGAGTGTTAGTACAGGAGGTAAAGCGAGCGCTCGGCTTGAGTACAAAACGACAAGTGAGCATAAATACGAGAGCCGAGAAGAAGCAAGGTGTCGACAGCAACAACCTCTGCTTGCGGGAAGTCCCTCTCTACATCCGTACATGCGAACAGTGTTACCACAGGAGAATTTTTTTTCCGACCATAATTTTCCCTAAAACCGACCAAAATTGGTTGTAGCCGACCAAATCTCTAAAATTAAGCGAGGTTGTTTATAATTGGTAAAGTTTTCAGATTTTTATGAAACTTGGAATGTTTGCAAAATTAATTAACTTAAAAAATATGCCAGTTATAATAGGAAATAAAAATATATGTAGACAATATTTAGAAATACTGAAAAGTATTTTAAAACAAGTATATATGTGGTACTTCCGAATGGCATATACCCTACATCATGGATCACATTCAATGTTATAACAGGGAAAATATCTTGAACTGCTCGTTTAAATGAGAGGCACATACGAGTAGCTAAATATTACTCTATCCTCATTCTGTAAAATCGTTACTTTTTGATATTTTATGCCTAATTATCGTCCCCAAATTCCCAAGTTTCTAGAAAGACTTTTTCGTCACCTTTTCCTCCCAATCCGGTAAACATACTATTTTTTGTCAATTTATAAATTGCAAAAAATAATATGTAAAAATATAAAGGAATTCTGCGTTTAAAAATAATTTTCAATATATTTTCTTTGTTATTGTTTCCACATTTTTGTTATCAACGAATTCCCATATTAATACAGAGTCTATTTTTATTTTTGTACAACTTTCAATATAAATTTTAACTTGGCTTTGGGACTTTGTATTAAGTTTTTATTTAATTTCAATTAGACGATATCAATTGTGAATGAACAATTTTACATAGAAGGCGTAACTGATTCCAACGTTAAAATACTATTTAAAACTTCCATCATTTATTTCAAAAGCCTATAAGTTGTAGAGTGCAATTTTAGGAAATTTCGTAAAATGTAAGTTCAGTAAATTAGCGATGTTCCGAAATTAACAAAATTTCAGCAAAATACCAGAAAACAAAATTTCACAATTATGGTTATATTTAAGAACCCACATTTCTGTTTTAATCCGCTCTTGGAATACAGAACAGGAGTGAAACCAACAATTCTTTCCCCAGGGCCGATGTTGGAGACAATTACAAACCATATTTCTGGTTTAGGAAATTTCCTTTGTCGAACCTGAAATAATTATTTTCAAACAATTTTTTATTACAATGTATTTGTCTACAATTTCGGCTGCTACTGCTTCCAGCGACACCAAATATATTGGGATTCATAATCGACATTTCAATGTATTCCAAACGGTGAAAAGCTTTAACTTTCAGTAATATTCTTAGACGTTAATCTTCAGATTATTCAGTATTATAATGGATTTTAAATATTCTAGAATAAAACCGACCAAAATTGAGTTGGTCCGACCATCCGACCAAATAGAAATATTTTAATTCCATCCGACCAAATTTGGTCGGAAATTACCAAAACGGCAACGCTGCATGCGAATATCGTCCCGGGAGAGGCGGAGAGAGATACAGCGCTGGAAGTCTCTCCTTACAATCCGTGCCATGGGAATATCGTCTTGGGAGAGTATGTATGTAGATAGATTCTTTTAATCCTTCTATGATCCGTGCTGAGCGAATTCGTCCCAAGAGAGTCGAAGGAGAGCACCAGACGCTGAAAAGCCCTCTCACAATCCGTACAAGCGAATATCGTCCCGGGAGAGTTGTAGCAGAGACTTCTTCTCCTTCAACCCGAGGGTTGTCAATCAACGAAGGAAATGCACAAGCTGGGGAAGTTGTGCGGCAAGTTCGCGAACCTAAATATTACCGGCCCTCTTGCAACATCTAGCTATGTTGCAACAGTGTGTAAATAAACTATAACTAGGTGTGTTACAATGCAAAATTAGTAAACGAAGGAACGTAAATTCAGTTTCCGAGTGAGCAACTTTAAACAAAATGTTATATTAAAATTCGAAAAATTATTATTATAGGCAAATAGTTCAATACATTACAATTTTTAATTAGTTTGAGTTAGTAAAAACTCCGACAAAAATTAAGAGTGGTGGAGCGGTAATATAATTCAAATTTCTAGAATTGTAAATACAAGATTTCGAATATTTAAAAAATAATTTTCTAGTTTCTATAAAAACGATAGCGAACACTTTTGTAAAAAAGATTGAGTGCAAATCGATAAAGTTCGAAGCAAACGAGTAACTCAGGGTGAGACTTGCAAGTAATAAACAAGAACGAATATTTACAAAGGGAGAGAGAGGATTCACGTCATATTTTGAGACCAGGAGGTGAAATATCCTAAATTCGAAATATCGCTCGTCTTCGATTTTGAAATTCAAATGTCAGGGGAGAAGTCCGCAATTGAGCTATTAGAAAGGCGGGTGGAAGAGAACCTGTTAATATATAACCAAATATAGTGTATAATAATAAGAATTCGCGGAAAAAGTTCCGCACCAAGTAGCAAATCTACAGGACCACCATCGAATGAATCTGCCAATCGTAAACTGGTGATATGAGATCTGAGGTTTGTAGCAACAGAAGGCAATGCAAATTGCCAGAAATGTTCGGAAGAACGAGGGCTACCGTTTCTAAGATGAGTGTTGGGTCTATGGGTAAGACGATTTCAAGAGAGTAAATTTCTCTTGAATTCCCAAGGAGAGTACAGTTTATGCCTGAAACTCTAGCGTTCATAGAACGCGTCGAAATTCCCAATCGTTTCCGAAAGCGGTCCGTAATTATGGACGTCTCGGAAGATGGGTCAATGAGAGCTCGGCCTGGGTACGTAATACCCCGATGCATGATATTCACGGTGGCGGTCCCCAAGAGCACATTTCTATCTTGGGTGGTATGAAATACCTGGCGATTCATAACGGCGAGATTAGTTCCATTTGAAGAGGAAGCTACATTATCGTGACTGGGATTAGGAGAGGTGTCATTAACAACAGGGGTAGATCTAGAAGACGAGGCAGTGGAGGAGGTAGAGCTAGACGACGAACCAACTAAGGGGGCAGAATGATGAGGGCGGCGTAGGAGGGTGTGGTGCCTTCCATTACACACATTACAATTATGAGTGCTGTGACAGTCTTTAACGGCATGACCCCGTGAAAAACAATTAAGACAACGACCTTGTTTCTTCACTGCCGCAAATTTCTGACCGTGGGGAAGCTTCTTGATCCGAGAGCAAGACAGGATGGGATGGTTTTCCTTTGGGCAAAAACTACAATTTTAAGAGGGAGGTTTAGAATTTTCGGAAGTCGCCGCCTTAGTAAAGTGCGTCCTAATCTTTCCAGAATTATAGACCTTTGAAGAATCGACGCCTTTTATGTCTCGAAGACAAGCGAGTGTTTGTATTCGTTCCGTCAAGAACGAATCTAAGTCCTCCTAGGAGGACAGCGAGGATTTGGCAACCTCTGGATACATATGAACACTAATATAGAGTCCCAGTGGACCGTGACAATGTCATATACGGCCATTGCCGATAGACAGCCGTTGATACCTCACTGCAGAGTCTTCAACCCCGAACTTGTCATTGTCTAAGATCGGAAGATCAAATAAAAGCTTGAGGTGATTATTCACCAGGATACGCTTGTTATCGTACGTATCTTTCACGCTTTCCAAGCTAGATCGAAGCTACGATGGGCGAGGGGAAATTTCTCAACAATTTCTCTGGCCTCACCGCTCGTCTTTCGACGTAAATGACAAAGTCGTTCGATATAGCTGAGACGAGAATTGTTCACATAAACCGCTGTAAATAAATCACGAAACGTGGACCACGAAAGAAAATCGTCAGTGTCACAAGGCGGAATCGAAATATTATGCATGACTTCACTAATTGGCCGAATTATGCCCGCATGCCTAGTACTATTTCCCAGATCTAAATTATTCGAAGGATCGACTTGAGTGTCCCCGAAAGGTTGTTGTGCCAACGAAACTACTGATCCACTCATAGTCGAACTCAGGGACGTTCTACGAGAGCATGTGAACATGGACAACTTCCTCTTTATAGCGGCGAGACATTGTATATAAGTCTGATAAGACACGTCGTACTTAGTGTTCGCCAAATCCAGTTCGTCATTCCCCGCGTCTGGTGAAGATTGCAAATTGTCCTGACATTTATTAAACATTTCTCGCGTTGTAGCCCACATGTTATTTAACTCTGTACTACGAACCTCAAGATCATAAACATCAAGGTCCTCTTCCTTCAGAACACGGAAAGACGAATCAAATTTCAATACAGCCTCCGAAGCGCTAATGAAAAAATCAAGGGGGTAATCGGCATTTTGATCACGATAAGACTTTTCGAACACAAGCGCTAAAAATTCGGGGAACCCTAGACGAAAATCACCCAAGTGAAAACAAACAACAGAATCGAATTCAATCGAAATGAATCGATTAAAGATGCCAAGAAATGCGGACGCTATTTCAGAGAAACCCACAAACTAAAATATTCAAAGTAGTCGAGGAGGTACCAAACACAAATGTTTTAGAACTTTTCAAAAAGCTAACAAACTGAAGGCTGAAAACGAATTAAAAATTTGACCACACGCGCCAATATAGCAAACAAAAATCAAAATTAAAGTTGCGCACAGCAATAAATCAATAAATAAATACATTTAAAAAAAAGATTCAAAAATTTCTCGCGGTGTACCGAACGAAGTTTCCCGATCTATTACGTAAGAAAATCTACCGAATGTAGCACTTTTGTGTCCAAATACACACAATTCGTAAGACAGAAAACTAGAAATACCAAAAAAAATATTTTTAAATTGATATATATCGAATTGACCGAGAGTAGGGTGCACGGAGTCGAATAGTAGCGAACAATGTACTAATGAGTAGTACAAAAACAATTGTCATTGAAATTAAAAAATTTCAAGCTAAAATATTTTTTACGTATTCGCGAATTTGCCTCTTGGGACCACTGTGCCGACGTCAGCTGTTCACAATAAGACATACGTCCGATGTTCAATCACAATAACTCACTTCAGCTGTTCAATAAGAATCACTACAAAGCAAATAAACGTAGCCAGTTCTGCACCAACTCTTGTTGACGTCAGTTCACTCTATGCGTTTATCGCTGCTTTTTTTCTCTCTATTTGTGTTCTTTTTTTCACATACACACACATACAAACAATAACGGCTAAAACAATAGTGTTAAATACCTTTTTGTTTTTTTATTGAAATAAAAGAAAGCACAAAAAATTTACAGTGTTTTGAAACAAGGAATACTGTGATACCATAAAACATGGTGGGGAACGAACCCCCCCCCCCCCCCCTCCACCTAATCCGCGGAAATCAGATGAAAAGATGATCAGATGATCAGAAAAGATTCAAGCCGATTGCACCAAACAAAAATCAAAATAATGTATTAGACCAACCAAGCACTTCAGCAGCCGCTATGCAAAAAAATAATCCTATTTCAAATAAACCAAACAACAATGATAGAGACTCAATTTACAATTTCGATAAATATAAAAATAAACAAATCCTTTATCCGGAAAATCACTCGGGTCCTTTCTTCGTTTTGGTGTCAACTGAATCTCCAATCAGCTCTCGCATCAGAAATTGTGAACTCGATCTTTTCGAGAAACTTGAAAAAATAAATATAACACCTAATTTCTTTGCCAAAAACATTGGTTATAATTTAGTCAGGCTTACCTTTAACAACTTCTTGGCGGCAAATGATTTCGTGAAAAATACTAGATTATGTGAAATTAAAATGCAAGCTTTCATCCCAGATCGTTTTCTACAAAAATTTTACATCATTAAAAATGTGCCTATCTCATATTCAGGTGAAAGAATAATTGAGGAAATAAATCGCGACAATGAATTTAAAGCAGTCTCAGTTTATAGATACGAATTTAAAGATGAAAAAGGAAAAATTCAACCATCTGAAACGATAAAAGTTGGAATAATTCATGATAAGCCTGTTTTTGAAGGTGATATGTTCTGCTCAAAACCAAAATTAGAACTTTATATTCCTCCAATACGTCTTTGCAAAAATTGCGGTAGACTTGGTCATATAGCTATTCGCTGCAAGTCCAAAAAGAGATGTTTAATGTGCGGTGCCAACATAATTTGTCCAAATGACTGCAAAGAAGTCAAGTGTTCGTCTTGTTTATCAACAATTAAATGCGAAACACCTTGTGTATCCCCCAGGTGCGTACTATGTAACAAGAGGGATCATTCTGCCAATGACTCAGAAGTCTGTGAAAAGTGGAGTACTGAAGGAAAAATTCGTAAAGTTATGGCTCTATCCAACAAATCAAGAAAAGAGTGTCTGGGAACTTACCACAGTGCAAATTATTTCGAGATCTTAGGCGAAGAGGAATATGATAATAAATTTCCGGTTCTGGGGAATAAATCAAAGCAGCAAAGTAAAACCTTTAATGAGGAAATCAATAGAACCATCACCAAAATTAAATACAGCAAAGTTGCAAAAATGCCAATAAAAAGAGATTTGCCGATAGCTAGTCCTGTTATTTTGACCCCATCCAAACCTGTTTATGCGTATCCAAGACAACATCCTGTATCCGATCTGGAAAAACTAATGAGCCTTTTTGCCAATCAAATGTCAAGGATTTTACAATCAATAAATTGCTCTGAAGGACTACAAATCCTCAATGAATTTCAAAATGCCCTCAAATCAGTGCCTCTTACATCCAATGATGATTCAATAAACTTTCCAAATTACAATGAATATACTGCAACATAACATACAAAGCCTAACAAAAAATAAAAACATACTAGAGTTTTTTCTAAATAAATGGAACATAGATATATGCATCCTAAGTGAAATATTCAATTATGAACACAATAATCTAAAATCTAATATAAATAACTACAATGTGATCTGTAAAAAGAGAAGTGATAATTATGGTGGAGTAGCCATTGTTTTCAAAAATAATATCCAAATGAAAAAACTGAACTTTAGCACACACCTCGACATACTAGTTTGCGAAACTAAAAATCTGTCTATAAACTTAATATTAGTTTCTGTGTACTTCCCACATTCAGTAAAAGCTAACATTTTAAAAAATGAATTAGAAAAACTAATTACTTTCTTGGAGGATAAACCAAACGTGCTTATTTGTGGTGATTTTAATGCAAGATCCAAATTTTTTGGTGATATACATGATTCAGTTCGTGGTTCACTAATCAAACAAATCTATGAAAACTCTGTATTTCGGTTCTTAAACAATGGAGATATCACCTTTAAAAAATCATTGCTTGACAACTCCCCGGTCTCGGTCCTTGATTTGTCATTTACCAATTCTAATCTAAATTTTTCGTGGGACGTAACAAAAGTAACAATAGGAGGAAGCCACCATTATCCTATCAAAATTAACACTGAAAATAACTTTAAGATAAAAAAGATCTTTCTGTCGAAAAATAAGCTTTTACATAGCCCCAGTTCTATTGAGCTATCTGCGGATATTCAAAACATCAAAAATTCAATCCAAGGAGAAATTAAAAAAGCTTCATTTGTGTTAACACCCAACAGAAATCCAAAAAGCTGGTGGAATAACGATGTAAATAGATTATTCCGTCTCAGACAAGTTGCACAAAAAAATCTTTGAAAAAAACAAAAACAATTCAAATGCTAAAAATCTTCGCGTAGCCATCTTAAACTTTCGCAATGCAGTTCAACTTGCAAAAAAAGTTTCGTTTTCGGAGAAAATCTCAATTCTAAACAAGAACGCAAACTCAAAATCGCTATTTAAGTTCGTCCGTGGATGTAAAAACTCGGGAGAGGTAAACCGAACAACAAAGTGGTGTGTTGAAAATAACAAACATTTTCTAAATTACTTAACAGAGCAAATACCAAATAATTCTTCGTCATCTGTACCAAACATCATTAAGTGTCAACCAAATCCTTTCACAATTAATGAGTTGAAAGTAGTGCTCTCAAAGAAAAAATCTCCTTCGGCAGCCGGATTAGACAAAATTACTTATGAAATGATCAACAAATTATCGCTCAAGGCAAAAAGCAATCTCCTTACTGCATTAAATACTGCTTGGATCAATTGTCAGATTGAAGATGAATGGAGGCAAATAAAAACTATACCAATCCCAAAAAAAGGTAAGGACCTTGATGACTACAAGAATTTCAGACCTATAGCACTGATATCAGTACTTCTAAAAGTCATAAATCTAATGGTAAAAGAAAGGCTTACCTCATTCTTAAATGAAAAAAACATTCTTCCTCAAAGATCATATGCATACAGGAAAAATATGTCTTCATCTCTTTGCATAAATGATTTACTCCACACCATCACCACACACAAAGAGAAAGGTGAAAAAGTTGTCTTAGTAACGCTTGACGTCAGCACTGCCTATGAGTGTGTCGATATTAACATATTGCACAACATCATGCAAAACTTAGACTTTCCAATTGAAATTACATCTTGGATATTAAACTTCTTGTGTAAAAGAACTCTAGTGATGGGCAATGATACAATAGAGATTTTAAATGGTATCCCTCAAGGAAGCTGTTTAAGTCCTACTATTTTCAATATCTATACTATCGGTTTACATGGTTTCTCGGATGACAGCACGCATATTTTTCAATTTGCTGATGACTTCATCATATTATCTCATCACAAAGTCTTTAACACCGCCACTAAAATTCTACAAAACAAAGTAGTGCAATTTGCTCGAATGATGTCTGATCTCAATTTACAAATCAACAGTGAAAAAACTTCCGCAATGTATGTAGCTAAAGGACCACGCAAAATCCCTCTAATATCCTTGATGGGTCATCTAATCAAACCAGTCAAAGCAATAAAATTCCTTGGCAGAATTATAAAAAATAGTCTCACTTTGAAAGAACATTATGACGAAGTAATTGGATCCTGCCGTCCTTCATTAAATGCGATTAAAATGATCACCACTCTCAAATATGGTCTTCATCCCTATATTGCTAATAACATTGCTAAATCTATAATATTTTCCAAAACCGAATATCTTATATCCTCCATGGCACACATGCCCACATATCATGATAAAAAAATCATGAGCTATCAAAACCAAATATTAAGAAGGAATCTTGGTCTAACTAGAACCACCCCAATACATAATGTATATGCCCTCTCTGGAATACTCCCTCCCAAGCAAAGGTCACAATACTTGGCTGCAAAGGAAATAATTAAGTTAAAAACGCATAACATAAACCTTTATAACAATTTTACGAAGGGCTCTCCCCAAAAAACAAGCCTTGGAATGGTCTACCACAAATTTCAAAATGTCTTCGACAACCTTGAAATCAATGAAAAATTGTTTCCCTGTCATAAGGTGAAAATTACACTAAATCTGTTTAATGTGGCAAAGGACAGTATAAACAAAGAATGTTTTCAACTAACTTACCGGCAAAAAATAAACGAGTTTAAAGCTGAAGGTTTTTCCATTTGGGCCACGGATGCTTCTGTTACTGGCAATCTCACTGGCTGTGCTGCCTGTAATATATCTTCAAATCACAACTTCCTTTTCTCTATACCCTGTAGAGTTTCCTCACTCACTGGCGAACTGCACGCGATTGATAAAGCCATCGATATCATAACGGAAGACGGAATTGATAAAGCTGCTATTTTCACAGACAGCAAAAATGCCTGCATTCTCCTCTCAAACAATTCAGCAAACAACTACTTGGTGAACAATATTTTAAAGAAAATTGAGAACTCGAGAATTTCAAAACTGACCTTTATTTGGACACCTTCGCACGTCGGAATAGAGCCAAATGAGTTAGCTGACTATTATGCTAAACATGCCACCCTCGTTGGTTGCCCCATTACCACAGCATTTTCAGTGAAGGATTCCCAAAATCGGATACTGGATGATCTATGGGAAGGATGGAGAGGTGAATATAAAGAAATTTCCAAAACCAAAGGCACGTATTTTCATCAATTTGTAGCTGAACCCACAAAACAAACGTGGTTCAAGCAATCTTCATTCTCACCGCAACAAATCAAAACAATCAAGAGGCTGCTCACAGGGCATACATACTGCAAAAAATTCCTCCACCTAATGGGATTGGATAGCAACAACAAATGTGACTCCTGTAATGTAATAGAAAACGAACATCACCTCATCTTTACCTGTAACAAATATACGCAGATTAGAAATGATTTTAAAATCTTCAAAAAATTCAACAATTTACCTGCTTTACTCAAAACTTTCAATCACGATGATATGAATGAACTTTTGTCATTCATCAAAAAGTCAAAAATAAATGTATAGTAGAATCGAAAACCATCTCACATGTCAACATGAACCAAAAAAAATGTCAAAAACCATGACACTTAGAACAATCTTTAATATACAATTACTTGGCACGTAACGTTATGCTACGTATAAAACGTGAAACAAGCCCTGGTATATGAATAGTTCTATATTCTACCAACATCTCCCTGCATAGGAGAACAACAAAACCAAAAAAAAAAAAAAAAAATAAACGTAGCATCTGTGGAAATGTCAACGATATATGTATGGTGATATGGATGTGTAAATAAATAAACGAAAAGTGATGGTGGTATTGACAGACGACCGACGCTGAATTTGGCGGTTAGACCAGCGATGGGCAAAAGCACTACCCGGGGTTTTTCCTCTCACGAGTACATGAGCACACACATTGAATGAGAGTTCACTATCATTCAGTCGCTCTTGGACATTCGATCGACGTGGTTGTGTCGTCGCTTGTTGCTTAGCGTGCACATAAAGAAAAAATGGATGATACAATTATAACAATACATACTTCAAGTATAGGAATAAAGTTTTGTATGTATTGTATTTTTACCGAAGAATTTATTAACATTTCTAAAAACAAGTTTAAATTATTAATTATGTTACTTCAGAAATGTATATATTTTTTATTTTAAAAAAGTTGGACACTCGAAAACGGTTGATAGAAAAAATAAAGAATTAAATAAAGAATATGGCATAATCAATACGAGTATGCAGTACTTTTATTGGAAAATTTGGATTGATTACTTTACATATCATAATAAATATGTAATATCATAACATATTTAAAGTTCGATTTCTTTATGTACGCGTATAATAACCCCAAATCTACTTAATGTTGTTCGTTGTCCACTTTTTTTATTATCTTACCCAACAAATATATGTTAGGAAAATGCAAATACCATTTCTCGCAGTGCATAAAGAGAATGTTAACACTTCTCACAAATACATAAACATTTTGTAGAAGTATTGTGTGCCCATCGCTGGGTTAGACTATGAGAAACTGCGTTGAGAGTAACGACGTTGTTGTAATGCAGTGGCAAATGAAAACAAAGAAATAAAAAAAAGCAAAGCCAAGGCACCCACTAACTTAAGCGACGGTGAACACAGTGTATTAGAACGAAAGAAACGGTAGGAATATGGGAAAATAAATTTAAAATTTATTTACCAAATTTAACCGATTCTTGGTACATTAATAATTATTTTTCGCGTAAATTCGATGTTAAAAATAAATATGTACTAATACACAACACACGGCATGCGAATGGACTGTATAATAGAGATTTTTTGACAACGAAATAAGCGATAGGGTAACTGAAAGCCGACCACGAAAATAATGTTTTTTTTTTATTTTTGTAACAAAACAAAATTGCGTTGCTCACTTTAAAGGATACTGAGTTTAGTTACCTTGTGCAAGTAAATGTTAGTATGATGGATTGGTGATGAGGTGAAGATGCGGTTTTTTGGTGATGGAGGAGGTGAGGGGTACGACAAATGCCTTCAAACGAAGAAAAAACCAAACGATTAATCCACGACACTGAAACCGATACGGCGCAAAAAAAAGGGGGGTTGCAAAAATAAATAAATGAAATAAAAACACAATCGAATTTTAGTATTTTGTTTAATTCAAATATGGGGGATCTTTATTTTTTCTAATAACAATTGGGTGTGAGTATTACCGTGTTCGAGTGTTAGTACAGGAGGTAACGCGAGCGCTCGGCTTGAGTACAAAACGACAAGTGAGCATAAATACGAGAGCCGAGAAGAAGCAAGGTGTCGACAGCAACAACCTCTGCTTGCGGGAAGTCCCTCTCTACATCCGTACATCGTCCCGGGAGAGGCGGAGAGAGATACAGCGCTGGAAGTCTCTCCTTACAATCCGTGCCATGAGAACATCGTCTTGGGAGAGTGTGTAGAGCAGCGATGGGCAAAAGCACTACCCGGGGTTTTTCCTCTCACGTGTACATGAGCACACACATTGAATGAGAGTTCACTATCATTCATCCCTAGTCACCCTAGAGCCATCACCTGGGTTACAGAAGAGCCCTCTAACCCGGCGGACATCTTAGAAATAATAAAAGATTCCAATCCTGGTCTGCCGGCCCATAATTGGAGAATCAGCAAGGTGGGTGAGGCGGATGGTAAAAAGCGGCAGGTCAATCTTATCCTAAACGCTGAATCCACCTCCCATATACAGAGTGCGAGTGCAACCCTACAATATGGCTTCAAGACTATAGTCTTGAAGATATACAAGCAGGATATAGCTCCCACTGCAGAAGGTGAGTGGTCCACCGTGGCACTTTCTGGAAGTGCGGAGGTACCCACGCCTATTATTTCTGGTGACTCCAACTCTAACAGAAGATCTGTAACGTCCTTCTCTGAGGACAAAAGCTCTACTTCGGACACAGAGAGGCTGAGGGGAGTCTCCGGACTCTTTGACGCATCTGGCGGGGACATGCTTCTCGACGATACGGACGAAGAGTTCGATAACACCCTTGTCGGGGTGGATGTTAATCTGTCAATTACCAATGATGGTAAGAATTCTACAGATTAACCTCCATCACGCTAAAGCAGCCTCAGCGGCTCTATTGCTGCGCCTGTCCACAGGCGCAGTAGACATAGTCCTGATACAGGAGCCCTACGTAGTGGGAGGAAGGGTGTGTGGTATTAGGACACCCAACTTTAAACTGCTTGTGGCCAACTGTGAAGGCACTCCAAGAACCTGTATTTTGGCCAGGAAAGATCTAAGTATCTTTCTCCTGACTAATTTAAATTAAGACCAAACAGCTGCTAGCCTGGAGATCGGTAATCGCATATATTGGGTGGTCTCCAGCTACTTGCCTTATGAATCTGTAGTACCGACTGCTCTATTCAGGGAAGTAGTAGAAGAAGCAACGTCTGACCAGCTCGAGCTGATTATTGGCGCAGACACGAACGCTCATCATACTATCTGGGGTAGTACGGATATTTTATTGGGTGGAATGTACTGGACGACCACTCATTCTCAGATCACCATTATATTGAGTTCAAACTCGCGGAAAAAGCGCCTAAACCCGCCGTCCACAGAAATGTAAGGAAGACAAAGTGGCATCTGTATGAGAAGAATTTCAAGAAAGTACTCAACTCTAAACTTCTGTACGAACCGAATGACAAAGCCGGTCTGGATAATCTGGTCGATCATATCACCATATCATTCAATAGATCCCTTGAAGAAGCCTGTCCAAAAACAAGGTACAAGGGTAAAACTAAACCCCAATGGTGGACTTCTGAGCTAACGGCTATGAAAAAGACCTGCAACAAGCTATTCAATAAGGCTAAATCTACTGGGGTCGCTAATGATTGGGATGCTTATAAAGAGCAAATCAAGATATATAAGAAGGAGCTTAGAAAGGCGCAAAGGCGCTCTTGGTATACCTTCTGTGGTGAAGTGGAAAAGGTCTCCGACGCCGCTAGGCTGAGGAAGATATTATCTGCTTCACCCTGTACAGTGGGATATTTACAGGATGAGGCAAATAACTGGACCAAAAACAGCGAGCAGTCGCTCAATGTACTGCTCGACACACATTTCCCGGGGAACTCTGTAACAGAACCCGAGGATCAGCAGGACCAACAAGAGTGCGAGCGTCGCTAGCTTCTTGACTGAGAGATCCAGAATAAGCTGGGCTATTAACAGCTTTGAGCCCTTCAAGTCACCTGGACCAGATGGCATCACTCCAGCAGAAATGCAGAAAATGTTAAAGTACATTATCCCGTGGCTGGAGAAAATTTATGTAGGCTGTATCAGGCTTTCATACGTCCCGAATCGATGGAGGGATACCAAAGTGGTATTCATACCTAAAGCGGGAAAGATATCACACACTAGGCCAAAAGACTTCAGACCAATTAGCCTATCCTCCTTCCTATTGAAAGGTCTGGAAAGACTTTTAGATCATTTCATTAGGGAAAACCTGGATACAAAACTCCTGTCGGGGAAGCAACATGCTTACAATAAGGGCAAGTCTACAGAATCAGCCCTGCACGAACTTGTGAGCACTATCGAATCGTCCCTGCATTTCAAGGAATTCACCATGGTGGCATTTCTTGACATAGAAGGGGCTTTTAACAACATTCACTCAGATGCGGTAATTGCGGCACTCTCACATCTAAAAGTTAACACTAGTTTGATTAGACTAATTCAAAGTCTGCTCACTAGAAGACGCATAACAGCATGTCTAGGGTCCACAACTCTAACAAGGTATGTAAACAGAGGGACCCCGCAAGGAGGAGTACTGTCTCCACTAATTTGGAACCTAGCGGTGAATGAAATCCTGCTAGATCTAGAACGTTGTGGCTGCAAGGTCGTGGCATATGCGGACGACGTGGCAATCGCAGTGAGTGGCAAATTCGTAGACGTTCTCAGAGACATCCTACAGGTGGCTCTGAACAAGTTGGCTAGATGGGCCAGAAGCAGCGGTTTGGGCGTTAACCCCAACAAGACAGAATTGGTTCTCTTTACTAGGATGAATAATGTTCCACATGTGGACCCTCCACCTCGGATAAATGGAACAGATCTAGTCTTTTCTGAAAGTGCAAAATTTTTAGGAATAATTCTAGATAGGAAAATGTTATTTAGACTTAACGTATTGGAACGTGTAAGGAAGGCCAACGTCGCCTTATATTCCTGCAAAAAGGCTGTAGGGTCGCGGTGGGGACTCTCTCCTAAAATCGTCCACTGGATATATATAGCAGTAGTTCGTCCAATACTGTTATACGGTATTGTGGTATGGTGGACGGCAACTGACAAACTAACCATTACCAACTTACTAACAAAGGTTCAGAGAACTGCCTGCCTGAGCATAAGCGGAGCCTTAAGGACTACAGCGACCGAGTCTCTACAGGCCCTACTCCATATACTGCCGGTTAATATTGTGGCGAGAGAAGTTGCAACCAAAGCGGCAATAAGATTAAACTGCCTATCAATGTGGAGGTACAAGAACTATGGTCACATGAGGATATCAAAGTGTAGTGCTATGGTAACAGACCTAGTGGACTATATACCAACTGTGTACACCTTCGAGAGAAATTACATCACTATGATTCCCGCCAGAGATGAATGGGTCGGCAGAATACCGGGTAATAGAAACCATCTCCACTTTTACACGGATGGTTCGAAGCTTGATGAAAAGGTTGGCTTCGGAGTACACTGTGAAGAACTTAGTCTGGATATAGCTCACAGACTACCAGATACCTGCAGTGTCTATCAAGCCGAAATAATGGCAATATGGGAAGTCGACAAGTGGCTGAGTCGCAACATAGTAGCCAACACTGGCGTTGTCATTTACTCGGACAGCCAGGCTGCCATCAATTCTCTGGAGGCAACATCCCTAAATTCACAAATAGCCCTCGACTGCCGCAGATCTCTTAACGAGATGGCTGAGCAGTTTAATATACACCTCATATGGGTGCCTGGGCATAGGGATATCCCGGGGAACTGCAAAGCCGATGTACTTGCTAGGAACGGGACGACATTACAAATTCTCGAAGAATTTGCATATATTGGTGCGCCACTATCCACGTGCAAGCTTTGGCTTAGGCAAAAGGCAATCAGGCAGTCCAACGAAAGGTGGACAGAAATCCGCACCTGCAGGGTAGCTAGACAAATCTGGCCAAGGTATGACCTGAGAAGATCAAAATATCTCTTCGCATTAGAGAGGCAAAGATTGTCTACGTTAGTATCAGTTCTGACGGTACACTGCTTGATCGGCGAACACGCCAAAAGATTGGGTATTGACTCTAATGACTTCTGCAGAAGCTGTGGAGATGAGGAAGAAGTGGAGAGCATTGAGCACTTGCTATGCGACTGCCCCGCTCTGAGTAAGCGACGACTGGACTTTTCTAGGCAGCCTAGCAGATCTTTCCAGTACCGATATTCGTACTATCGATAAATTTGTATATCAAACAGGTTGGTTTCGATGAGGGGCATTTCAGCCCGTGGTAACACTAGGGACCTAAACTGGTCTACGGCTGCCACCCTAACCTAAACCTAAACCATCATTCAGTCGCTCTTGGACATTCGATCGACGTGGTTGTGTCGTCGCTTGTTGCTTATCGTGCACATAAAGAAAAAATGGATGATACAATTATAACAACACATACTTCAAGTATAGGAATAAAGTTTTGTATGTAATGTATTTTTAAAGAAGAATTTATTAACATTTCTAAAAAAAAGTTTAAATTATTAATTATGTTACTTCAGAAATGTATATATTTTTTTTGTCAAAACTAAAAATGTAACGATTTTTTTAAAATAATTTTAAATGTATATATTATTATCTTTTAACGATTTTTTATTAACATTTGTATAAACACCTAAATATACTAACCAAAAAAAAGTTGGACACTCGAAAACGGTTAATAGAAAAAATAAAGAATATGGCATATCAATACGAGTATGCAGTACTTTTATTGGAAAATTTGGATTGATTACTTTACATATCATAATAAATATGTATGTGGCTAATCATAACATATTTAAATTTCGATTTCTTTATGTACGCGTATAATAACCCCAAATCTACTTAATGTTGTTCGTTGTCCACTTTATTTATTATCTTACCCAACAAATATATGTTAGGAAAATGCAAATACCATTTCTCGCAGTGCATAAAGATAATGTTAACACTTCTCACAAATACATAAACATTTTGTAGAAGTATTGTGTGCCCATCGCTGGCGTAGAGCAGCGATGGGCAAAAGCACTACCCGGGGTTTTTCCTCTCACGTGTACATGAGCACACACATTGAATGAGAATTCACTATCATTCAGTCGCGCTTGGACATTCGATCGACGAGGTTGTGTCGTCGCTTGTTGCTTAGCGTGCACATAAAGAAAAAATGGATGATACAATTATTACAATACATACTTCAAGTATAGGAATAAAGTTTAGTATGTATTGTATTTTTACCGAAGAATTTCTAAATACAAGTTTAAATTATTTATTATGTTACTGCAGAAATGTATATATTATTTTCTTTTTGTCAAAATTGAATAAAGTAACGAATTTTTTAAAATAATTTTAAATGTATATATTATTATCTTTTAACGTTTTTTTAATAAAATTTTTATAAACACCTAAATATACTAACCAAAAAAAAAGTTGGACACTCGAAAACGGTTAATAGAAAAAATAAAGAATATGGCATAATCAATACGAGTATGAAATAATTTTATTGGAAAATTTGGATTCATTACTTTATATAACATAATAAATATGTACGTATGTGGCTAATCATAACATATTTAAAATTCGATTTCTTTATGTACGCGTATAATAACCCCAAATCTACTTATGATGTTCGTTGTCCACTTTATTTATTATCTTACCCAACAAATATCTGTTAGGAAAATGCAAATACCATTTCTCGCAGTGCATAAAGAGAGTGTTAACACTTCTTACACATACATAAACATTTTGTAGAAGTTTGGGTGCCCATCGCTGTTCTAAAGCAGCGATGGCACCCAAACTTCCACAAAATTCAATATCGTACGTCTGTGTTTGTGAGAAGTGCTCACGCTCTCTTTGTGCACTGCGAGAAATATTATGTTCATTTTCCAGCAAATTTCATTTGATAGGAAATAAAAAAAATAATTTCCGAATCAAAAAGAAAAGTTGAACTTATTCTACAGTATTATTTTTTATTGTATTTAAATGTTTCGAGTGTCCAGTTTTTTTGTTCTGTGTATATAAAAATGTTTAAATTTTTTAATATGTAATAAGCAATATTTATAGGAAAACAAAGAATGTCCGATATGCTTCTACGATTATGAAAAAAAGTTCATACGATTTTACGCGCGTCAACGCATTAAATCGGAAAAATACGCAAAATAATGTTGCTGCAATTTATCATAAATTTTTTCTTTATGTGCAAGCTAAGCAACAAGCGACAACACAACTACGTCGATCGAATGTCCAAGCGCTACTGAATGATAGTGAATTCTCATTCAATGTGTGTTCTCATGTACACGTGAGAGGAAAAACCCCGGGTAGTGCTTTTGCCCATCGCTGTTCTAAAAATTTAAATACAATAAATAAGGAAAATATTTGATATTGAATATGTCCAACTTTTCTGTTTGCTTCTGAAATTATTTTTTTCTTTATTACCTATCAAATAAAATTTTCTGGAAAATTAGCATCATATTTCTCGCAGTGCACAAAGAGAGCGTTAGCACTTCTCACAAACACAGACATACGATATTGAATTTTGAGGAAGTATGTGTGTGCCCATAGCTGGTGTAGAGAGATTCTTTTAATCCTTCTACGATCCGTGCTGAGCGAATTCGTCCCAAGAGATTCGAAGGAGAGACCAGACGCTGAAAAGCCCTCTCACAATCCGTACAAGCGAATATCGTCCCGGCAACACGAGGGTTGCCAATCAACGAAGGAAATGTACAAGCTGGGGAAGTTGTGCGGCAAGTTCGCGAACTTAAACAGAAAGAAACCTTGGATCCAATAAAAACCCGCAATATGAAATAATGATTAATGTTTTGTTAAAAAATTATGAAAAAATTGGTAAGAAATATATTTTTCTATATTTATGTATATAACACATATGTATGTATTCTTCTAACTTATTTTTCGCTTTATGTATTCCAACAGGTGTAAATATGTCCCTCAAAATTCATTTCTTGCAATCTCATTTAAACTTTTTCCCCGAGAATCTTGGCGACGTAAGCGACGAACATGGGGAAAAGTTTCACCAAGAAATGAAGTCCATCGAGCGGCGTTACCAAGGGCACTGGGATGAAAGAATGGTGAGAGATTATATTTGGTTCCTCATTAGAGAAACCGATTCCGAAATCAACAAACGTCAACAAAGAACTCACAATTACTTCTAAGGAAACTTTTACATGTAAATAAACTCAAATGCAAATAATATAAATAAAAGTAACAAATAGAATCACTTTTTAAACAGAAATTAAAAAAAAAGATTTTTTTGAAATTCTCTTACCTCTACCAAAAAGGCTATAATTTCTACATTTATTCATAGATTTTTTTCAAATATGCATTATTTTCTTCGCTAGGATGCAAACTTTTAAAAAATAAAAAACATATTTTTTTGTCGATTTTTTATGTTTTTTTCGTACCAGAAAATTTTTATTTTTTTTGAAAAAAATCTACTTTTTCCAATTTGTTTAATGACTGTTACTAAACCACTGTCTTTCAGTGAAAGACATTGGTAGCCCACATTAATAGCTTCAATTTAACGTATAAGTCGACCTGATCGGGCATATACTCCAAAAATTATAGTGCAAATACTAAGGGTACCTTCGACGATATTAGTATTCTAAATAAAAATTTTTTTAAAAAAAAATTTATCCATAAAAAAATCTATACAAAAAAAATATTTTAGGACAAAAAAAAATGTTTTTGTTGCGTAGTGTTATTATTTCCTTTGAATCCTATAAGCATCATAGGGCCAAGGCGTGCGCAGGGTTCTGTTTTGGGGGAGTTTTCACATATGGTACCCATTTTTTTATTAAAAATCGCTAATATATATACATATATTTATTGTTTCTAACATTATAATATACATAGGTAATTTCTTCAATAAGAATTTTTTAAAGACAAATCTATAGTATCTACCCAATGTCTTTTTGAGTAAAAAATTTACTTCCGAAAATTTATGTTTAACTTAAATTGAATATTAAGATACTCCGCACTAAAATGTTGGAAACATCTTTAACTAATTTTAACGTTTCTGTATTTAACTATTATATTAATTGTATTAATTTAAATAATATATTAATTGCAATTAATAATTTGATTCGTAGAAATGGCGGGGCGAAATAGAAAATTCGTCTAATACTGGGTAATTATCTACGGGAATGTCTCGATGAATATTCGGGGAAGCCAATTTATTTAAACGATTTTCACTCATGGTTGAGCACAAGTAATTTTTCAGCCGACGCAATGTTGAAAAAGAGCGTTCGTTTGTCGCTGTAGTCACAGGTAACACCGCCACACAGTGTCGTGAGCTTGGCCAAAAATACCGACAGTCGATGATGGAATTTTTAAATTTGTTTGCACGATTCGATGAAAAACAGTTAGATTATAAAGCACAACAAATATTTTTTAGCTGCATTGAGTCGTTTCAGAGATATGGGGCTTCAACGTTGAAGTTGTGTACCTACGTATATTTATCACATCGAATAAAATAATATTTCAATGATCTTTTAAGAGTTAAAATTAATATTTATTTATAAATAATTGCAAGAGCTGTAACTAGTTGTTGTACAACAATGTTTCTGCAATACGACAAAATTATTTTTTGGTCCAAGTTAAACTTATATAGAAAGTACCGTTTGGATAATTTGTGTGTACAGAAAAACACGCTTGGTTTCTAGGTGGACCATTTTTGAGTGGATCGAAAAAACTATTTATATCGACAGTTCACCAATGATATTTTTTTGGTTTTTAGATATAATGTAGTAGTTTTAAAGTAAATACATTCTGGCTGCGATTTGTTATTTTTTGAGAAACTGGTTATATATGAACAAAATATTTTAAAAATCAAAATTTTAAAAAAAAAATTGCATTTCGAATTGAGTAAAAATCGAAAAAAAAACTATTTCTGTCAATAAAATATGACGCATATTACATTTGAAGTCATTTTTGCACTTTTTTTCACTACTCAAAAAGGATATTTTAAGGATAATTTAATCCTTGCTGGAATTTCAGCGATTACATGCATTAATGTAAAACAAATTAGAAGTATATTGAACAAAATTTGGTTGAATTCCGTGGGTAGTTTTAGAAAATATTGTATTTTAGCGTTTCAGGATATGTGGGAGGTGGGCGTGTCCTTTGATGGATTTGGTCCAACATTTTTTTTTACCTTATTATGCTTATAAAAACTACTTATGCAAAAATTCGATGACCCAGATCTACTCCTTCCATTTTTGGCCAACCGTACAGAGAAATCACGACACTGTGCGCCATCACCTTCAATATTTTGTGAACGTATAGAAATGCATCTATATTACATAAATCAAGAGCTTCCAGGGAATTTCTGACATTTTCCGCTTCAATTCTTCTTCTCCAAAGCTTCACTTCACTAAAACACTTCAAAAGAACTGTCAGGCAAAATTTATGAATATTTTTTGAATAATTGTTTACAACTTTCTACATTTAGTATTTTCATTTTAGATCGAACAAGACCTTGGAAATTTAACAGAATTCCACGGTGTTTCAAAAAGAGAAATAGATTCATTGCATCAATGAAATTTTACATTGTATCAATGAAAAGTTACATTGTTTTTGAACCAACGTAGGGCTTCATTGATACAATGTAAAATGTTTCATTGAACTAGTAAATGTTTCATAGAAAATTGTTACATTGATGTCATGAAATATTACGTTAATGTAATGACCAGGTTTTATAAATGTAAAGAATAAGTAGCATTAATGTAATGAAAACGTTTCGTTGTTGTAATGAACATGTTTCATCGATACAATGAACATGTTTCATTGATGCAATGAACAAGTTTCATTGATGAAACGAACATGTTTCATCGGTGAAACGAACATGTTTCATCGATGCAATGAACATGTTTCTTTGATGCAATGAACATGTTTCATTTATGTAACGAACATGTTTCATTGATGCAATGAACATGTTTCATTGATGCAATGAACATGTTTCATTGATGCAATAAACATGTTTCATTGATGCAATCAACATGTTTACTTAACGCAGCGAACATGTTTCATTAATGAAATGTATATGTTTCATTTCTTTGCTCTGAAATAAAATAGAAAATTAAACAAAAAAAGTCTTCGTTTTTTATTGCAATGTTTATTGTAGTTTGTTCATAACTTTTAAATCAACGTCAATCTGAAAATATAATAGATAAATAAATAATTGAAATTGTGGGTTTTGAGAAATTTTAAAATAAGACGACAACTGAAGTTGAGAAAATAAAAAAATAACAAAAAAAATCACAATACAGTTTATTCTTTTAAATTAATTTAAATTAATAATAACGGAAACAAAACGTAAACGGACGGCTGAATCTGCTGAAATTTGATTAGGACGGTACGTTTTGGGTTGTTGTTGTAAGTGTACCATAGAGATTTTATTTTCGGGTCGCAACAGCACACCTAATGCATTTAAAATTTGTTTATCAATTGATGACAGTTGTGGCACAGGGGTTCAGAATAATTAATATATGACAGTTGTGGCACAGTGGTTCAGAATAATTAATATCGTGCACTAAAAACTGGTTAATGTTCGAAATATATTGTGAATAGAATTCAGCTTCACGACAATAACACTAGGTCACAAATAACAAAATTTTCTCTGTTATTTGTTTCTAGCATACTTTTTCTCATTGATTTTGACCTACTAAACACGAAAATGAGTTTTAAAAATTTTTCTGTCGATTGGTTTTCGAGATACAAATTTTCGAACTTTTTTTTTTTAAATTTTTGGAGGTACACTTACAATTTTGAGCATATCTTTCGTCTTCTTTGACGTATTTGATCCTACTACTACTCAAATTAAAGCAAATTGAGCCGTCTACAACTCATTCTCAAAATTTTCAAATCGGGTGAGTAGTTTTGATGTTGGCGGCTTAAAAAGGTTAAAAAACTGCGTTTTTTTAGTAAAAATGTGGCAGAAAAATTCATATAAAAATGCATATAAAATATAAAACGCGATGCTAACAGAGATTTTGGTTTTTTTACGTATAGCTGGCATTTTTCCAAAGAAAATAAGCACTTACTTAACAAAATCTGACAACAAATGGCGGACTTATAATTTTTTTGGTAAAAGACCGAAATTCCGCTATTTCACGATATTTTGATTTTCATTATTTGCACAGCTTACCTACCCAACGCAAACGAATAAATACATTTGAACCTAATTTAAAATAAACAAATTAGTCTTAGTATATTATTTTTTAATTTATTTAGAGCACTACATACTCAATGTAAGGCACAATTAGAAATGGATGTGCCAGGTTAGCTAAACTAACGAAATTAACCAAATCAACGCCCAAAAAAAATGAGTAGAAACAAAGATATAACTGTACATTTTATGCCATATGGAAAAACAGCTGACTTCTTCTTTGATTTTTGTATTCGCTGCAATTGGTCTCACGTATTAGGGTCCAAATGTAGTCACCCATCATAGCCGTGTCATAGATGCCCTGATAGCGTCGTTCCATAGCCTTCAATTCCTGATGAAAGCGCTCGCCGTGTTCGTCGCTCACGTCTCCTAAATTCTAAGGGAAAAAATCCAAATGAGAATGCAGAAAGTGTATTTTAAGTGACATGTGCACTCCTATCCAAAAAAACGAGAATTAAAACGCTATTTAAATTAACATTTGTTTCAAAAAAAACCTACCCATTGCTTCATAGTTCTTTACCAGATCCTCAACTATGTCCTTATAATTATCGCTTTTGTTGTTTCCTAAAAAGTTTTCCACAACAAGCCTGAAGGAATTCCATGCTGCGGCTTCGATGGGTGATAACAGCTTCGGGAATGTTTCATCTTTCAACATTTTTTTATCTCGGGTCCTGCGAAGACTCCTTCTTTAATTTTTGCCAGCGAAAGGTAAGGGAAAATTGACCGTAAATAGGCAAAAGCTTCACCTTCTTTGTCCAATTTTTTGGCAACATTTTTTGTCAAACCCAATTTTATGTGCAGCGTCGGAAGTATTATATTTTCACGGTTCTCTATTAGTGGTTTGCGCTGAACATTCGCTTCTCCAACTACAGGTTTCGTTCGTTCCGGCCATTTTTTTGGAATATAATGCTGATCATCAGCGCGGCTATTCCAAAGGCACAGAAAACAGCAATGTCGCGTATAGCCTCCTTGGAGTCCACACAGAATGGCCACAACTTTGAGGTCGGCGCATATTTTCCAATTATATTTGCTATACTCAATGCATTTCAGCAAAATGTTCATAGTTTCATAGTTCTCCTTTGAACCGCATGAGCAATAGGAAGAGATGGCTTTTCATTCCCATTATGTAAGAGAACTGCCTTCAAGCTCCCTTTGTTGCTGTCAATAAACAACCTCCATTCATTGGGGTTGTGAATTTGGTGAAGCTCTTGGAACAAGCCGGAAATGTCGCTGCAAAAACATATTTCGTCTTTCTTTGTATACAATTTTGCATACTGCTGGTGACGCTTCCTGTACGCTGTTACTTTCACTTCTGAATCCGCAAATCCACACTGTACCATCCGAGACGCAAAAAGTTCGGATTTCTCCTTAGTGAGACCAAAATCGCGCACCCAATCGTTTAGTTCGGCCTGTGACAGTAATTTTCGCTTTCTGCACGCCCCAAATTCGCTTGCACTTGACGCGGACTCTTGATCTGACGATTCTGCTTTTTGAAGAGATGCACCAGGGCACACTGGATATGGTACATCATTCGAATGTGGTACTGGAAGTGCAAACGATCCCACTTGAGCGTAGTTCCATTTTAAAAATCTCCCTACCCCACTGTTTGTGGTGAGGCAAAAATAACAGTCTGTGGAATGGCATAGCGACTTTTTCCACATCATTGGTGTATCGAATTTCATATGGCGCCTAAAATTAAAATAAATTACTATATTTGCTTTGCTTAATGTGTTTAAATAAAAATTCTTACCTTCCGCCAGCTGCCCAGTTGGTTAGGTTCTGTGATATTTGGTGAAATACCAAAATAATTCAAATAGTGCAATTGCACTGCTGGAGTAAACGTGTGTGCATGATTATTCTTTATAAACTCGCCACAAACATTGCAGAAATTGTCTGGATTGTTCAAACACTCGAACACACGTAGTCTTTTACTCATTGTCTTACTTGTTGGGTAGGTATTATATGCACTTAAATTCAATTTGTTTCACTTTTTACTCGTACTACTCGCGTTCGTAGACACTTGTTGAATGACAAAAAAACGATAAATGAACACCTATAAATACTAAGTATGTTACAATATTTTACTGACAGGTACTTATGAATGGGCGCATCTTTTAAGGGTGGCTATATACCTGATTCAGCAAGTGTGCGTTTCAAATTGTGGAAAAGTTTCCAAATAATGACCACTCACAAATGTGGGGGGAATTTCTGTAAAAAATCCGATACAGGTAACCATCGGGAAAACACACATCAATAAAAAAGTGTAATTCCCTTTTTTCCCTTTAATTGACTGTGAACGGAGTAGCAGTCATAAAGGAACACGAAGAGCGTCCACGCACATTCAGAAGCGTATATTACTCTGCAACCACAATCATAAAAATTAAATAACTATTTGTGTATTACTTATTTTTTTTAATTCTGAGAATCATAAAAATTACGTAAACGTTTTTTCCAAACAATTTTGTACATGTAAAGTGGGTTTGCCAAAATTCGTATCGTAAAATGCACCTGTGTTTCTATGTTCTGCATTTTCATTATACCATTTTCGACGAAACGTCCCTACGGTATTGTAAATAGGTTTTTTACAATTATGAAATATTTGTGTTATTAATATTAATTTAAAAATTTTATCAAAACTGCAAAGTGCTGTGACATTTGAAAAAAATTTCCAAAAAAAAAATTGCTGATTTCACTAAATTTTTGAAATTTCACGTCCCTTGCCAGAACAGAAGACATTAACCCAGGGTGGTGAAATTTTGAACAGAAGTAACTTATGTATAGGAGCAACTGTTCCGTTCTATTCCAAAAGGATTATAAAAAACTTGCTTTTTCGATCCCTCCTAGTAGGTTAGCTGTGCAAATAATGAAAATCAAAATATCGTGAAATAGCGGAATTTCGGTCTTTTACCAAAAAAATTATAAGTCCGCCATTTGTTGTCAGATTTTGTTAAGTAAGTGCTTATTTTCTTTGGAAAAATTCCAGCTATACGTAAAAAAACCAAAATCGCTGTTAGCATCGCGTTTTATAATTTATATGAATTTTTCTGCCATATTTTTACTAAAAAAACGCAGTTTTTTAACCTTTTTAAGCCGCCAACATCAAAACTACTCACCCGATTTGAAAATTCTGAGAATGAGTTGTAGAAAAAAAAAATTTTTAAAACTCATTTTCGTGTTCAGTAGGTCAAAATCAATGAGAAAAACTATGCTAGAACCAAATAACAAAACGACTGTTGGCTAGTGTAATCGATACCAAATGGATATGTAGTTTACAAATTCGTACAAAAACGTATATACATACAATGGATCATGAATACATAAAATTTGATAAAAATACGACCTTTTTGGACAACTTTAAATAAATGTACACTGAAAGTGGTATCATTTTGCTTTTATAATACCACTTACCGACTGCCTATGTGTAGCATTTATTAACCTATACTTTTTTGAATATAATACTCATTTGTTGCTGCCGGTAATTAATATTTCTAAAACAGAAATTTAGTTTACGTATGCTGAAAATTAAATATTTGTATATATAAAGAAATTTTTGATATTTTAAAACAATTGCATTTTTATTATTTTAAATAATAATAACACAGTGCAACAACCAAAATGGAAATGCGATGAAACCAATTGCAAATGAAAGTTGACATTATCCATAACAAAACCTTCAAGGGTTTTTTCAGTTCAGTGCTAGATTTTTTTTACATGCATTGACTGGGTAGATTATAATGACCTTGTTGACAGGCAGATTCAATCGATGGATAACACGGGGAGGTTAGAAACAGCAGTGGAAAATTTTACTGTAACCCTGTTAGATAGTCTTTAGAGTACATGTCCCCTTACATATCCGGGAAAAAGGTCACAACCTGCATGGTGGACCAAAGACCTTTGTAAGTCAAGTGTTGAGGATGCATCCACTGACGTAGGGTGGCACCCGTGAGGGATGGAAGGGTGGTACGGGGCGTTATGCATTTGTGTGTGGCACCCACAAGGGAGGGGCCCGTGGAATATATGTTTCGCCGTGGGTGTACTCACAATAAAGGTCCAGGTGTAGTCCCCATGCCCCAAATGCGTGAATTTTTTTTTTAATTTTTGCTTGCCAAGAAATATTTTGTGTCATACTATCGGTGCCCATGCGGTAGTATGACGAACATATGTTGTGGAACGTATCTGAGGTAGACAGGGTTGCTTGCGTCGTGATACCACCGAGCAAGGTTGTATTTTGTTGGTAGTAGAAAATGGGAGGAGCTTTTCATACATTGGTAGTTGGTAGGAAATATGAGAAATTATGCGCGCTTCTATTTCCAACAACTTCATAAAGTTTCAAGGCCAGATATAAAGTACATTGAACCTTTTTGTCATGTACATATGTGTTGGAAAGTTAACAGCCAAATTGTTGGTAGTGAATTCGGTTAAGTAGAGGTTTTTATGTAGTTTATTCGATGTATGTTTCGAGAGTGATTTTGAGGATGACAAATGTTGCAGTCACAAACTAGAACATTAAAACAGTTTTGTCTACAGAGTGCAGTGGTTGTGAGAGTCAAGGTGGTTCTTTTATATCCAAGGACCGTGCTAATAAAATAATTACTTTAAAGTTTTTGTCATCAACTTTAAGTTGACGGAATAGTGTTGAGCAATAGTAAAATATTTTTAAAAAAAAGGTAAAAAGCTTATATGAAGTTTGTAAGATTGTAGTGTTAACTATATGTGCTTTTGAATAGATTAGCGTCGGCTGATTTGAGTTTGGGAAACCAGTTGCCTCAGTAAACCAAGGAATTGCACAAAATTGTCTAGACTGTAGAGAAAAGCTGTTGATTAGCGCAATAAGAATTTTTAAAAATATTCGTTGCCTTTATACTTCATCCGTAAGTGAGTGTAACATAGTCTCAGTATGTGATTTAATTGTACTTAATTTATATAGTGTGGTCAACAAACGGCCAGGAAACAACCCGGAAACCAAAACTTGCCTTTTGGCCAAGACTGCGCAGAGTCGTGACCACAGGATACGAAGGTAACTCAAATTGTGTGCGTCGTTAGTTTCTAAAAAAAAACACCAGTAGAAAAAAAGGTAGTAGAAGCGGGCGGTTTTCGCTTAGGCAGAACTCTCAGCGGGTGGAGTGTAGACAGCCAGGGAACAAACCCTGGTTGGAATCTACTTGGAACCCACCAGAATTTATCTGGGAATGATGTCCAGCTACTGTTTCAGATAAATCACTCTGAGAACAGTAATGCAAATAAAACCAGTAAGGAAAGGCTAAAGTCGGGCGGTGCCGACTATATAATACCCTACACCACTCTCGTAATATTGAATAACTCTGATATATAAATTTTGTAATTCATGTATTAATTGTTTACATAAATTTACTTTTGGGACATTTTATACTTAAATAATACCCTGTACCACAGTGTGGTGTAGGGTATAAAAACGATTGGATCTAAAGAGCCAAATCGGATGAAACAGATATATGGGAGCTATAGCTAAATCTTTACCGATTTTCTTCAAATTCGGCAATGTTGTCATGAATCAAGAAACTCTACCATTCTTAGCTTCTATAGAACTAAAGGGCCAAATCGGACGAAACATATATATGGGAGCTATAGCTAAATCTTAACTGATTTTCTTCAAATTCGGTAGTGTTGCTTCATGGATCAAGAAACTCTACCATTCTAAATTTCAAAATGATTGGATGTAAAATACAGCTTCTTCAGGACAAAGAGCAAAATCGGACGAAACATATATATGGGAGCTATAGCTAAATCTTAACCGATTTTCTTTAAATTCGGCAATGTTGGTTAATGGATCAAGAAACTCTACCATTCTAAATTTCAAAACGATTGGATGTAAAATACAGCTTTTATAGGACTAAATGGCCAAATCGGACGAAACATATATATGGGAGCTATAGCTAAATCTTAACCGATTTTCTTTAAATTCGGCAATGTTGGGTCATGGATCAAGAAACTCTACCATTCTAAATTTCAAAACGATTGGAAGTAAAATACAGCTTTTATAGGACTAAATGGCCAAATCGGACGAAACATATATATGGGAGCTATTGCTAAATCTTAACCGATTTTCTTCAAATTCGGTAGTGTTGGTTCATGAATCAAGAAACTCTACCATTCTAAATTTCAAAATGATTGGATGTAAAATACAGCTTCTACAGGACTAAAGAGCAAAATCGGACGAAGCATATATATGGGAGCTATAGCTAAATCTTAACCGATTTTCTTCAAATTCGGCAATGTTGGTTCATGGAATAAGAAACTCTACTATTTTAAATTTCAAAACGATCGGATGTAAAATACAGCTTCTATAGGACTAAAGGGCCAAATCGGACGAAGCATATATATGGGAGCTATAGCTAAATCTTAACCGATTTTCTTCAAATTCGGCAATGTTGGTTCATGGATTAAGAAACTCTACCATTTATACCCTACACCACACTGTGGTACAGGGTATTATAAGTTTGTTTCACGGCAGATGTGTGTAACACCTGAAAATAACACAGCTAGACCCACCTTAAAGTATACCGATCGACTCAGAATCACTAGCTGAGTCGATTTAACGATGTCCGTCCGTCCGTCTGTCCATGTAAAGTTGTTCGTCGACTACAGGTCGCAATTTCACTCCGATCGTTCTGAAATTTTGCAGTTTACAGTATTTCACAGCTGTTAAGATCGCTATTGAATTTGGTTGAAATCGGTTCAGATTTAGATATAGCTCCCATATATATCTTTCGTTCGATTTGGCCCTTTAGTCCTATAGAAGCTGTATTTTACATCCAATCGTTTTTAAATTTAGAATGGTAGAGTTTCTTGATCCATGAACCAACATTGCCGAATTTGAAGAAAATCGGTTAAGATTTAGCTGTAGCTCCCATATATATGCTTCGTCCGATTTGGCCCTTTAGTCCTATAGAAGCTGTATTTTACATCCGATCGTTTTGAAATTTAAAATGGTAGAGTTTCTTAATCCATGAACCAACATTGCCGAATTTGAAGAAAATCGGTTAAGATTTAGCTATAGCTCCCATATATATGCTTCGTCCGATTTGGCCCTTTAGTCCTATAGAAGCTGTATTTTACATCCGATCGTTTTGAGATTTAAAATGGTAGAGTTTCTTATTCCATGAACCAACATTGCCGAATTTGGAGAAAATCGGTTAAGATTTAGCTATAGCTCCCATATATATGCTTCGTCCGATTTTGCTCTTTAGTCCTGTAGAAGCTGTATTTTACATCCAATCATTTTGAAATTTAGAATGGTAGAGTTTCTTTATCCATGAACCAACACTACCGAATTTGAAGAAAATCGGTTAAGATTTAGCTATAGCTCCCATATATATGTTTCGTCCGATTTGGCCATTTAGTCCTATAAAAGCTGTATTTTACATCCAATCGTTTTGAAATTTAGAATGGTAGAGTTTCTTGATCCATGACCCAACATTGCCGAATTTAAAGAAAATCGGTTAAGATTTAGCTATAGCTCCCATATATATGTTTCGTCCGATTTGGCCATTTAGTCCTATAAAAGCTGTATTTTACATCCAATCGTTTTGAAATTTAGGATGGTAGAGTTTCTTGATCCATGAACCAACATTGCCGAATTTAAAGAAAATCGGTTAAGATTTAGCTATAGCTCCCATATATATGTTTCGTCCGATTTTGCTCTTTGTCCTGAAGAAGCTGTATTTTACATCCAATCATTTTGAAATTTAGAATGGTAGAGTTTCTTGATCCATGAAGCAACACTACCGAATTTGAAGAAAATCAGTTAAGATTTAGCTATAGCTCCCATATATATGTTTCGTCCGATTTGGCCCTTTAGTTCTATACACTCAAAAAAAAGTGAACCCTAGAGCAAGTTAAAATGAACTTAACTGTAGGAATATTGAACTTCGTATTTCGCTAAAGCTATTTTTCCTTATATCAAGTTTATACATTTCCTCACAATTATGAAATATTTTTAACTTATTTCTAGTTAACTCGTACTTCCTTTAAGTAACTATTGAAATTAAAATAGGGAAAATTAACTCAATACTAGCAAATTCGGACTTGAAATTATGCAAATTCAGCATACTTTTGTCCTTATTGCAAGTAAATTTCTACTCAAATTTAGGAAAATTTAATTAAATTTATGCAAAAAGAAAAGAAAAATTAAAATTTTCTTTTTGATCCGACTTCACCACTTTCCTCCTCCATTTATATGTTGGAATCTCTCTCTTACCACTTCTTCTTTGGATTTCTCTCTTCTGCTTTATTTTAGGAATTGAAATTTATTTTATTAAACATTAAACATTATGTATATAAAATTTTACCTCCGAATGCGATTCGATCCCAGAACCTTCCGTTTTATGAACCACATCTTTGCCAACTGAGCTACGTAGACACTTAAATTTTTATGAAAAATTTGTTTTTAAATACAATTATATATCCCAAAATTTTCGAAACAATGTATTTTTATGTACACTTGAATTTGATAAAAGGATTGCCATCATTGAATGATAAATAGAGTTGCCATATACTATATTTATAGGCGACGAAGAAATTTTATTATGAATGACATTTTCATATCAATCCCAAAAGAGTTTCGTAGCTCGATATATAGTGTGTCTGCCTCACTATCATAAGGTTGTCGGTTCGACTCTCGTCCCGGGCGTAACATTTTGAATGTTTCTCCATAAATTTAAGTTTCTGCAAGTAACGATTTGCGAAAAAATAAAAATTGCGGGACGAAAAAGAACAGAATTTTTTGTTTTTTTTTAGCACTACAACATAGTCCGAAAAAAGTTTATTTTTCCTTGATTTTAGTATGTTTTCCTAATTTTGAGTTCAACTTCATGGACTCGAAATAAGGATTCATGATTATTTTTAGTTAAAATTTCCTAAAAATCATGCTTTCCATTATTAGTTCATAATTTCCTTATGTCTATGTTGGGTGTCCACCGCATATGTTTAAATTTGATAAATATGTGAATATTCGAACTTTTTTCAAGAAATATTATTTTAGTAAAAGTATATCCTCATTTTTAGTTAACGAACTATTCTGCATATGCCAAAAAAAATTAAATTTGGTAGTACTAAATAAAATTTCCCAGTTTTAAGAAAAAATTAACTCAATATGAATAAAAACATTGAACTAAATTGGAGTATGGATTTTACTAAAATTTAGGAAATACATTTTTTTGAGTGTAGAAGCTAAGAATGGTAGAGTTTCTTGATTCATGACAACATTGCCGAATTTGAAGAAAATCGGTAAAGATTTAGCTATAGCTCCCATATATATGTTTCATCCGATTTGGCTCTTTAGATCCAATCGTTTTTATACCCTACACCACACTGTGGTACAGGATATTATTTAAGTATAAAATGTCCCAAAAGTAAATTTATGTAAACAATTAATACATGAATTACAAAATTTATATATCAGAGTTATTCAATATTACGAGAGTGGTGTAGGGTATTATATAGTCGGCACCGCCCGACTTTAGCCTTTCCTTACTGGTTTAAATTTCAAAACGATCGGATGTAAAATACAGCTTCTATAGGACTAAAGGGCCAAATCGGACGAAGCATATATATGGGAGCTATAGCTAAATCTTATCCGATTTTCTTCAAATTCGGCAATGTTGGTTCATGGATCAAGAAACTCTACCATTCTAAATTTAAAAACGATTGGATGTAAAATACAGCTTCTATAGGACTAAAGGGCCAAATCGGACGAAAGATATATATGGGAGCTATATCTAAATCTGAACCGATTTCAACCAAATTCAATAGCGATCTTAACAGCTGTGAAATACTCTAAACTGCAAAATTTCAGAACGATCGGAGTGAAATTGCGACCTGTAGTCGACGAACAACTTTACATGGACAGACGGACGGACGGACGGACATCGTTAAGTCGACTCAGCTAGTGATTCTGAGTCGATCGGTATACTTTAAGGTGGGTCTAGCTGTGTTATTTTCAGGTGTTACAAACATCTGCCGTGAAACAAACTTATAATACCCTGTACCACAGTGTGGTGTAGGGTATAATAAAACAAGTGCCTACTTTGCGGGGTGTTATTTCCTCTAGTATCTCGAGGAACATATACAATTATAAATATGTGTATTGGTGTCTAGATTTTGATCAAATATTTTTATTATTTCTTTTTATGTAATAAGTTTAGCTTTTAGGTATAATAGTTTTGAATTTTGTTCCTGTTTAGTTGTGTTCTTTTTTGGGATCAGTAACCAAACAGTAACCATAACTTAAACGTAAAAAAAACGATATGCCAACCTTGTATCTATATTAAATAAACCGTATTAAATTAATAACATAAAAACAAAATAAAATCAGTGGGATCAGAACTAAAACGCCTCAGGTTTTCAGATGACCAAACAGCCTTTTACTGCGGTTATTCCCTTATAGAGCTCTGAGGAGGAATTACTATTGGGTCATGACAAACGTTCCCCTAAAAAAACTAATCCCTAACCTTCTTTTTAGCATACTGTTTTTTAGGGGAACGTTTGTCATGACTCAATAGTAATTCCTCCACAGAGCTCTATAGGGGAATAACCGCAGTAAAAGACTGTTTGGTCATCTGAATTCCGAAAACCTCAGGCGTTTTAGTTATTAAGTTAATACGGTTTATTTAATATAGATACAAGGTTGGCATATCGTTTTTTTTATGTTTAAGTTATGGTTACTGTTTGTGTAAGTTAGGTATAAAAAGGCAATGCGCATATAAAAAAAATTTACATAAGAAAATATATAGATTAGGTATAATTATTTTTTTTAGTTAATTCTGAGTAAAGAACTGCGTCAGTGTAAGAGAGTAATGTTGTGGGTAGGCAGAAATTGATCGTCTCTTTACTCCATCTAAGGAAAGAAAATGTTGATTATTAAAATATTGTATTATTCAGGATTATTAAACAATTGTTAGATTTTTGGTCACGTTATTGTTAAGTGATTAAGTTTTAATAAATGTTATGTCTAAGTTGATAAGTATAAGAATGTGTGGTTAAGTTTCGTTTAAAGGAAGGAGGGAAGGGATTCTTGGTTGTTGAAAGTGGCGTAGTCCAGTAAAGGATAAGGTAAGTTGGTGTCTGTTTCGTTTGGGTCTTTTAACAAATATCTAAATGAGCTTAAAAGACAGGTTGGGTGGGTAAATAATGGGAGCGAAGAACAGCTTTCCCTAAAGTCATGTTTCATACAGTGTGTGTCCGATTCTCCGTTGAATCAAGTCCATTTTTGAAAAGTAATAGTTTACTGTTGATAACCCGATAGGTGTTGCGGGTTGAGAAGCCACGCCCATAAAAAGAGTGATCGAGCCGGGGTGCGACACAGGAAAAGGGGATATCGTAACACAAGGCAGACTACCAGGAAATTGTACAACAAAGCCAATAGAACCAAAGCAAGTACTGATTGGGATTGCTATAAGAAATACTTCAACATGGACAAAAAACAGTCGTCGCCAGTCGTAGCGAACGGACGTGTTATTGCAGAGCGGATAGTTTTTTCAACCTACGTGTCACGTGTCGTCGTTATCAAACAATCGTGAGCAAGTAACTTCTACGGGGTTGGGTGCCTCGGTTCCGTAGTCGAAACAGATACAAGAGCACATCTAGCCTTTGGTAAAAGAAACGATGAGGGAGATAAAGAAACCCCAAGGAGGTGCTCTAAGCAACCCCAGCTTTTAAAAGCTAGTGGGAACTCAGACTCTGAGTCATCAAGTGATAGCAATATTACTATTGTTGAAAATTGGAAAAGTCTCAGGGGACAAAGAAGGAAACTGAATAAGATGAACCGGCAGAAGATATTACAGGATGATCTGACTCTTCTACTTCTACTAAAAGCGTCGGATCTCTCGAAGAGCATAGCGATGCGAAATCAATTAAGAAAAAAAGCTCACCGACACCCAGCACTTCGGAGAAACCTATTCAATCTACCAAAAAAGTAGTATCAAGTCAGAATCCGTTAATGGTGGAAGGTGAAGTTGATCCTGTTGTGGAGAAGGTGAGCAAGTTGACCACACCATCCATAAAGGAGGGGGCCTCAAACAAAAAGACCCATACTAAAGGAAAAAGCAAGATGGCTATAAAAAAGGTTTTAGGTTTAGGTTAGGGTGGCAGCCGTATTTTTTTATACAAGCTCACATAGACCAGTTTAGGTCCCTAGTGTTACCACGGGCTGAAATGCCGCTCATCGAAACCAACCTGTTTGATATACAAATTTATCGATAGTACGAATATCGGTACTGGAAAGATCTGCTAGGCTGCCTAGAAAAGTCCAGTCGTCGCTTACTCAGAGCGGGGCAGTCGCATAGCAAGTGCTCAATGCTCTCCACTTCTTCCTCATCTCCACAGCTTCTGCAGAAGTCATTAGAGTCAATACCCAATCTTTTGGCGTGTTCGCCGATCAAGCAGTGTACCGTCAGAACTGATACTAACGTAGACAATCTTTGCCTCTCTAATGCGAAGAGATATTTTGATCTTCTCAGGTCATACCTTGGCCAGATTTGTCTAGCTACCCTGCAGGTGCGGATTTCTGTCCACCTTTCGTTGGACTGCCTGATTGCCTTTTGCCTAAGCCAAAGCTTGCACGTGGATAGTGGCGCACCAATATATGCAAATTCTTCGAGAATTTGTAATGTCGTCCCGTTCCTAGCAAGTACATCGGCTTTGCAGTTCCCCGGGATATCCCTATGCCCAGGCACCCATATGAGGTGTATATTAAACTGCTCAGCCATCTCGTTAAGAGATCTGCGGCAGTCGAGGGCTATTTGTGAATTTAGGGATGTTGCCTCCAGAGAATTGATGGCAGCCTGGCTGTCCGAGTAAATGACAACGCCAGTGTTGGCTACTATGTTGCGACTCAGCCACTTGTCGACTTCCCATATTGCCATTATTTCGGCTTGATAGACACTGCAGGTATCTGGTAGTCTGTGAGCTATATCCAGAGTAAGTTCTTCACAGTGTACTCCGAAGCCAACCTTTTCATCAAGCTTCGAACCATCCGTGTAAAAGTGGAGATGGTTTCTATTGCCCGGTATTCTGCCGACCCATTCATCTCTGGCGGGAATCATAGTGATGTAATTTCTCTCGAAGGTGTACACAGTTGGTATATAGTCCACTAGGTCGGTTACCATAGCACTACACTTTGATATCCTCATGTGACCGTAGTATTTGTACCTCCACATTGGTAGGCAGTTTAATCTTAATCGCTTTGGTTGCAACTTCGCTCGCCACAATATTAATCTGCAGTGTAGAGTAGGGCTTGTAGAGACTCGGTCGCTGTAGTCCTTGAGGCTCCGCTTATGCTCAGGCAGGCTTTTCTCTGAACCTTTGTTAGTAGGTTGGTGGTGGTTAGTTTGTCAGTTGCCGTCCACCATACCACAATGCCATATAACAGTATAGGACGAACTACTGCTATATATATCCAGTGGACGATTTTAGGAGAGAGACCCCACCGCGACCCTACAGCCTTTTTGCAGGAATATAAGGCGACGTTGGCCTTCCTTACACGTTCCAATGCGTTAAGTCTAAATAATAGTTTTCTATCTAGAATTATTCCTAAAAATTTTTCACTTTCAGAAAAGACTAGATCTGTTCCATTTATCCGAGGTGGATGGTCCCACCTCCCCTTCCATGTACTTTATTCATCCTAGTAAAGAGAACTAATTCTGTCTTGTTTGGGTTTGCGCCCAAACCGCTGCTTCTAACCAATTTGTTCAGAGTCACATGTAGAATGTGTCGGAGGACGTTTTCGAATTTGCCACTCACTGCGATTGCGTCGTCCGCATATGCCACGACTTTGCACCCACAACGTTCTAGATCTAGCAGGATTTCATTCACCGCTAGGATCCAAATTAGTGGAGACAGTACTCCTCCTAGTGGGGTCCCTCTGCTTACAAACTTTGTTAGAGTTGTGGACCCAAGACATGCTGTTATGCGTCTTCTGTTGAGCAGACTTTGAATTAGTCTAATCAAACTAGAGTTAACTTTTATATATGACAGTGCCGCAATTACTGCATCTGAGTGAATGTTGTCAAAAGCCCCTTCTATGTCAAGAAATGCCACCATGGTGAATTCCTTGAAATGCAGTTCGTGCAGGGCTGATTCTGTAGACTTCCCCTTATTGTAAGCATGTTGGTTCCCCGACAGGAGTTTTGTATCCAGGTTTTCCCTAATGAAATGATCTAAAAGCCTTTCCAGACCTTTCAATAGGAAGGAGGATAGGCTAATTGGTCTGAAGTCTTTTGGCCTAGTGTGTGATATCTTCCCCGCTTTTGGTATGAATACCACTTTGGTATCCCTCCATCGATTCGGGATGTATGAAAGCCTGATACAGCCTACATAAATTTTCCCCAGCCAGGGGATAATGTATTTCAACATTTTCTGCATTTCTGCTGGAGTGATGCCGTCTGGTCCAGGTGACTTGAAGGGCTCAAAGCTATTAATAGCCCAGCTTATTCTGGATCTCTCAGTCAACAAGCTAGCGACGCTCGTAGTCCACTCGCACTCTTGTTGGTCCTGCTGATCCTCTGGTTCTGTTAGAGAGTTCCCCGGGAAATGTGTGTCGAGCAGTACATTGAGCGACTGCTCGCTGTTTTTGGTCCAATTATTTGCCTCATCCTGCAAGTAACCCACTGTACAGGGTGAAGCTGATAATACTTTCCTCAGCCTTGCGGCGTCGGAGACCTTTTCCACTTCGCCACAGAAGGTATACCAAGAGCGTCTTTGCGCCTTTCTAAGCTCCTTCTTATAGATCTTGAGTTGCTCTTTATAGGCATCCCAAACATTAGCGACCCCTGTAGATTTAGCCTTGTTGAATAGCTTGTTGCGGGTCTTTTTCATAGCCGTTAGCTCAGAAGTCCACCATTGGGGTTTAGTTTTACCCTTGTACCTTGTTTTTGGACAGGCTTCTCCAAGGGAACTATTGAATGATGTGGTGATATGCTCGACCAGATTAACCAGACCGGCTTTGTCACTCGGTTCGTACAGAAGTTTGGAGTAGAGGACTTTCTTGAAATTCTCTTCCTACAGGTGCCACTTTGTCTTTCTCATATTTCTGTGGACGGCAGGTTCAGGCGCTTTTTCAGCGAGTTTGAACTCAATATAATGGTGATCTGAGAATGAGTGGTCGTCCACTACATTCCACCCAATAATTTTGTCTGACAGCCCGTCAGTAGCAAACGTTACGTCTAGTACTTCTTGTCTGTCTTTAGTTGTGAAGGTCGGTTTATTACCTATGTTACAAATACTAAGGTTGGTAGTTAGAATAAAGGCAAGAAGCGAATCACCCCTATTGTTTATATCCGTACTACCCCAGATAGTATGATGAGCGTTCGTGTCTGCGCCAATAATCAGCTCGAGCTCGTCAGACGTTGCTTCTTCTACTACTTCCTGAATAGAGCAGTCGGTACTACAGATTCATAAGGCAAGTAGCTGGAGACCACCCAATATATGCGATTACCGATCTCCAGGCTAGCAGATGTTTGGTCTTTACCACTTAAATTAGCCAGGAGAAAGATTCTTAGATCTTTCCTGGCCAAAATGCAGGTTCTTGGAGTGCCTTCACAGTTAGCCACAAGCAGTTTAAAGTTGGGTGTAGTGATACCGCACACCCGTCCTCCTTCTACATAGGGCTTCTGGATCAGGACGATGTCTACTGCAACTGTGGACAGGCGCAGCAATAGAGCAGCTGAGGCTGCTTAGCGTGATGGAGGTTAATCTGTAGAATTCTTACTATCATTGGTAATTGACAGATTAACATCCACCCCGACAAGGGTGTTATCGAACTCTTCGTCCGTATCATCGAGAAGCGTGTCCCCGCCAGATGAGTCAAAGAGTCCGGAGACTCCCCTCAGCCCCTCTGTGTCAGAAGTAGAAAAAGGTAAGGAAGCACCATCTTATTCCCAAATAGCCAAAAAACATATCCAGGACGAACTACACTACGCCATAATTGATAGTAGTAGTGCGTCTGGCAGAATTCCCGAAGAGCAAAAGAGTATCTTCGAAGATTTGTTCTACACAAAGGTATTGGACCACATTCTCGAATCTAATGATGGACCAACAATCCAAGTAATGAGTTGCACGTTTGAGATGGGCGTTTTGATGCTGAAACTGGCATCACAATGCTGTGTCGATGTCCTCGAAAAACTAGTGGAAAGCATCCCCTCACCTTGGGACGGCGCAAAGCTGAAACTGGTAAGGAAAAGCGACATCCCTGTACTCATAAAAACATCTTTCTATGTCAGAGGATGGGCAAGTAAAGTACCGTCAGAGCGCATACTCAGCGTCATTGTCAAACAAGATTCGAACCTTAAAGTGGGGAAGTGGGAAGTCTTCCTCAGGAAATATGATCCCGATGGTTCTCTCCTGGTGGTAGGCATACCCCATAATTCCAAGGATAGCCTTGTCAAGACAAAAGACATGGCATTTTTTTGGGATTTGGAAAATCTTTTTTAAGATTGGAAAAATCCCCATTGGCAGGGCAGTTAAATCGAGCTCAAACACGAACGTATCGCCTGCAGTTGCAAACGAAAATAGTGAACAGAAAGAAGCGAGTAAGACACTACAAAAAAGTCATGTGGAAGTGATCGATAACATCGCCAAATTGCAGATAACATCATCAATTTTGCAGAGGTGGTGATAAGGATATGAAGAGGGACACAAAAACTCAATACAAAGAGGGAGCGACAAAAAACAACACCGCCTTCCAAGAAGTGGTCGATAACATTGCCAAATTGCCGATAATATCACCAATTTTGCAGAATGTTCCCAGCAATAGTGGCGATAGGAATAGGGACATAAAGAATCAAAACAAAGAGGCAGCGACAAACAGTAACACCGCCTCCCAAAGAGGCCTACTTGAAGAGTGTGTAATAGGTAGTAAACGAAAGGAGGAGAAAGACCCACTACAAAATAATGAAGGAGAGCAACCAGATAGGATAGACGACTCCCAAAGGAAACTTTTACTGGTAAGACAATGATTGAGGTCATCCAGATAAACCTCCACCAGAGCGAAACGGCATCCATTGCTCTTTTGAACATAATAAATAAAGGCAGGGTTCATGTTGCTTTGGTCCAGGAACCGTGGACTACTAGTAACATGGTTACTGGATTAAACTATGTGAACTACAATCTTTTATACGCTAACACGGGTACTCGTCGAAGGACTTGTATTCTGTGCCATAAAAACTTATGCTATATTTTCTCTCCAGAGTTGTCAACATCGGACGCAACTGTGCTTATGCAAGGTAATGCCATTCGATGCGCCGACATTGTCACCTACGTCGGAATTACAACGTCTGCTAAGGGAATCCAAAAATACAAGTAATGAGTTACTAGCTGGTTGTGATGCTAACTCACACCATATCGCTTGGGGTATTACTGACATCAATAAAGGTGGACAAGCCCTTATAGAATTTTTGAATACTAACGATCTCCTAACTCTCATCATAGGGAATAAGGCGACCTTTGTTAACAAAATTAGTTAAGGAGTATTAGATGTAACGATATGCTCAGAAAACCTCCTTGATGAGATCCATGAGTGGAGGGTTTCGGATGAACACTCCTATTCGGACCACCGTTATATAAGGTTTAAAATTGCACGGCCACCGCCTGACCCAACAAGTTTCCGTAATAAGGCTAAAACCGACTGCACTAAATTCGGCAATCGATTGGGCCAGCCTAAACACGATTATCCAAGTACAGAAGATGTGAGGAGAATTACGGAGCTCTTGTAAAATCATTCGAAGATAGTAGCCCGCATCGAGAAAGGAAATCTGCCTATGAGAAACCCTGGATGACAGGGCAAATTCGCTCGATTGGCAAGGATGTCCGCAGACTTTACAACAGAGCTCGACGTAAAAAGCTATCAGTATATTGGGATGACGACCACAGAAGACTCAAATAATACAATAAAATCATTAGACTGGCGAAACGTAACTCCTGGAGGCTTTTCTGTGAGCAGGTAGAGAGCGTTAACAGCATTTCTGAAATAAAAAAATCCTCTCAAAAACTCAGATCCAAACCGAAACACTGGTGGATGAAACGGGTAAAAGGATGGAAACTATAGATGATACCGTAAGGATTTTGATGAAAACTCATTTTCCGAGTGGTAATGCTGGGCCAACAGAGGAACAGTTACGAAACGAAAATGTGAAGCACCAAGTACCTATTACGGATGCTATGGTTAAAGAAGCAATGAAAAGCTTCTCTCCTTTCACCGGACGGAATATTTTCTTCTTCAGAATGAGGTGGACCTGGTATCAACTCATCTGGTTGGAGTTTTCACTGTATGCATATACCCCAACCAAGGCGACATATACGATTCCAAAGGCTTATCGACCTATTAGCCTAACTTCTTTCCTGTTCAAAAAATGGAGCGAATAATTGACGACATGGCAAAAAGTAAGTAAGTAAGCCGACGACAAGCTAAAATTCAAGCAACACGTATATGTTAAAGGAAGATCAGTGGAAACAGCTCTACATGAGGTAGTACACCACATAGAGCAGTCCTTCAGTGAAGAAATGTACACACTTGCCGTTTGTATAGACATTGAAGGAGCTTTTAACAACGTTCAGACCGATACACCTATCCAGTCCTTAGACGAGTTTCAGGTTGACAGGGCGCTGATAAACTGGATCAACAATATGCTAAGGAATAGGTGGATTATTTGTGGGTCATATGACGCAAAAATCAGAGACAAGGTAAATCGTGGTATATCTAAGGGGGCATTTTATCGCCTCTCCTGTGGGTTACGACAATACACAGTCTCCTGAAAGCCCTCGCTAATGAAGGACTTACACCAGTCTGTTATGCAGACGACGTTCTAATACTTCTAAGGGGCACACATCCAAACCAACTATGCAGAATAGCTGAGGAGGCACTTAACATAGCATGCAGCATACAGAAACTGATTTGGAAAGATCATATTGAAGAAAGAGTTACCAAGGCCCACAGATGTTTGTTGTTGTGCAGAAGAGCTGTAGGTTCAAAATGGGAACTACGTCCAAATATGACACACTGGCTTTACATGAGCGTGATTAGACCAATAATAACCTACGCCTCGGTAGTTTGGTGAACATCAATGGACAAAAAGTACAACGTAATACCATTGCAAAAAGTGCAACGTATGTGCTGTTTAGGCATAAGCGTGGCAATTAGAACCGCACCAACAAGAGCGTTGGAGACTATACTGCACATCCAACCAATAGATATCCGTATAAAGTATGAGGCAGCCCTCACAGCAAGACGTCTACAAGTAATGGGTGAATGGATAAATCGAGACCACAAGTCGTACCATCAAAAACGGAACACTAGCTCATGTGCCAGTGGGAACCCGCTGCTACACTGATGGGTCCAGGCTAGGAGGAAAGACGGGTGGGGACTTTTTATTGGTGAACCAGAAGTCGGACTTTACTTCCGCCTCACAGACCATAACACAGTATTTCGAGCAATCACCGAGTGTGTTAACTGGCTCAGTAATACAATTACTCAGTCCATGGTCAACTGCGTATTTTCTGGGTACCGGGACACAACGGGGTGATTGGAAATGAACGAGCAAACAGCTTGACTTCAAAGGGCAGAGAACTTCGAGTAATAAACTTGAAAATTTTGAAACTTTTCGAAGGCACGAAGGATAAATTTGAGCACTGGGCAGAGATGGCTCACAAAATTGTGTGGAATAGAGCAACTGCAAAGATACTGTGGGGTGACCCAAATGAGAAGAAAACAAGTTTTCTGAAACTAAACAAGATCGAGATTTGTAAGATGATGAGTGTTCTAACGGGACACTCAAGCTTACAGACACATCTTAATCGCATAAGTCTAGCAGAAAACGACGAGTGCAGGGCATGCAGGGAAAACATCGAAACGATGGAACATTTTCTGTGTCACTGCGCAGCTTTCACTCACACATGCAAGATCTCGATATTTCGGTTCCGACACATTGCCAGACTTGACTCATCTCAGAGGATATGACTGGAAGATACTGAGAAAATTCGTGTCTAGTACCGATTTTCTGTAACTGGGGTATAAAAATCATAAATAAGGAGCGCACAGCAGGCCGAACCACTGGCTTAAGTGTATGTCCATGGACATGAGACGTTTAAACGTCTCCTCTATTGAACCTAACCTAACATGTACAAGAGCTAGGCCAAACGGGCGAAACACGTCTCCTGTGCAGTGCTACAAAATGCGCTCTCAGACTCCAAGAAGCTCGTGCGTGGCGGAGCGCGGATTGGGGCCACTTGGCCATTGAGCATCAAGAATGTCTGATCTAAGGGCTGCGGCAGGACCGACAGACTATTTGTCACCAGTTTAGAAATTCTTCTCAAATCCCGACATAACGATCTCCCCAGAACAGACTGGTCATGCGACAATATACACTGACGGTTCAAAGATGGATGTAGGCACAGGGGCGGGCATTTTCAGCGAATCTCTTGGCATAAATACGTCCTACAGGTTAGCCGACACCTGCAGTGTTTTCCAGACGGAGATCTTTGCTATACTGCAAGCCCTCAGCTTGATAAATCGACGAAAACTCGGGCAAGATGATCACATAACAGTCTATGTTGATAGTCAGGCTGCTCTGAAGACACTGAAGTCCACCACTATTAAGTCAAAGGTGGTTAATGAGTGCCGTGTGGAACTACAGCAATTGGACACTGTGATATCGCAGGGAATGAGAAGGCTGACGAACTCTCGCGAAATGGATCAGCGATGGACACTACAAGGGTTGAGCCATCCCATTATCCCCCCGTATGCGAATTGTTCAGTAACATAGAGTGTTTTTACAAAGACCTGGCAAACCAGAAATGGTCGAGCAGATCTGACTGTAAAATCACTAAATCTCTATGGCCAGACATCGAAATCTAGGACCAAAGATCTTCTCAACCTCACAAAGAGGGATATTCGTTTGATGATATGCACGCTGACTGGCCACTGTAATGTTAGATCTTTAACATCTAAGTGGCAGAGCGATTTTGCCGACTACTGTCGAATCAGTGAGGATGAGGAGGAACTGGAAACACTTGAACACCTACTCTGTCAGTGTGCTAATCTATCAAAACGAAGACATCGCTACCTAGGTGATTACACGATACAAAATCTGGAATCTCTATCATCCCACGATATTGATAGAATCATGGGCTTCATAAACCTCTTCTAACAAGCCATCTCTCCTATCTATACTCATCGCCTCCTTCATCTTCTTCGAATCTCCCTCTTCCTTTACTCATCTTCTCAGGACGAACACAGTAGACCAAATGGTCTCCGAGTGAAGTGGTGCACGCCAGCAATGCACAGTGGGCTAAAATGGAAAAAATTGACATAATTCTGCCATTTCAAAACCACTTATCGTATGGCGAATTGGGTGTGTATACAAGAGGTGTTAGAGAGTTTAAGTTCGAAACTTGGGCCCCCTATCTCATACAGGGGTATACAAAATCTCTATTGACCACCCCGGGTATTCAAAATGTTCATCGGCTTCTAACTTTTGAATGGAGTGTCCGGTTTTAGTGGCGTTTTTCTGTGGATACTCCTAGACCAGACCTACAATAAACATTTTATAGCTTGAAGAAATCTTGAATAGTTTCCGAGATATCTGGATTTTAAATTTGAATTTTTTCGCCGACTTTGCCTTGGAGTTTAGCCAATATCTCAGTCAAAAGTTTACCGATTTTGTTCGCGTGTTTTTTATGGATTAAAATTTAAAATATCATGAAAAAAAGAATCGATAAGATATGTCAAGAAATAAGAAAGTTATGGCCCTATAAAGTCAAATTTTTGAAAAAATTTCATTTTTGTATATTTTTTTGCGAAAAAAGTCCCATTCGTATTTAGGTCTTGTAGAAAAAGTTTGTTACACAAAGTATATCAAGTTTATACTAATTTTAAAGGAGACGTTTCACAGAATCTGCTAGAGAAAATCCGAAGCCAAAATTTTAATTGGTGTGGTTGCCATCCTTCTCCGATTTGGACCTTTTTTTACATAAATTTCCAAAGTTTGATCGATTTTCTCCAATCGCAAAGCTAACTTGTTAAAATTTTCGTTTTATTTATTTGTATTAGGGTGTAACAAAATCGACTGCAAAGGGAATGCCGAGCGCGGCTTTTCGTATCGAAGATATAGGACTAAAAGTAAAAAATCCCATTTTTGGGGATTTTTGATGTATTTTTTGGGAATTGAGGGATTTTCCATTAGAAATTTCCACATGTTGCATTTGATTATTATTTCTAATATCAAAATAAAGAACATTAAAAAAAATTCATCGAATAATATATATGCACATTTTTAAGATTTTTATGCCGTATTTACGTTTCTGTCTATATGCAAAATATTTTTTTTTAATTTTTCCCTACCTTCTTGTACTTATTGGTTATTATATCAGTCAATATGCACTGATTTCTTGAAGATCACATGTTTTTTCAAACAATAATAAAATTTAGTAAGAAGAACAATCATAAAATTGAGTAAGAAGGATAAAAGATGTCGGCCTTTATAATATGTTGGTGTGACTCTTGTTGCCTTAAATTTGTGTATATCCATTTTGTAAGCGAAAGACCCACTTCTTGAGAAAAATAATTTATTTTCTTACTTTATTTCTGTAATATATATTTTATTTTTTTATTTCTGTAAAATAATCTGAATAATCCATGTCTAGGAGATAAAGCAAATCCGTGTATTCCTCAGGATTGTCACATGTCAAAGATCAGTAAAATATCCATATTTTTCTTATTAAAGATAGAACAGGATCGGAAGATAGGAGAAGATTTACAAATGTATCTTAATTATGGAATTCTCTTGAACTTTTTCGGGAGTGTAATTGCTGAACTTTCGGAAAATCGCGATTTCGTGCCTCCTGGGCTTATTCCGTAAGCTCGCCCAAAGGGAGAATATGAAATGCAATAATTAAATCTCCATGACGCAATACTTTATGTACTGTTGGGGTCATATCTTTCCATGGATACAGTTCTATTATATGCTTCGAAATGCCTAGACAGTATTTTCCAAATTGTTCTGCATTCACTTTGCTCTTGCTGTTGATTGCCATTAGAATTATGTTGATTTTTCTCAGTAATTCCATATAAATTCCTGTGATCTTAGATGTGATTTCATAATCCTTGAAGAAACGCCTTGCAGTGTTACCATCATTTGTATTTCCATATCCTACTAGTGGTTTGTCGACTTTTAATCCAGTCTCTTTCCAAAATTCCTCTTGAATTCTTTTTTCCTGGAACTCTCACGATGCTTTTAATTGCTTTTTGTCCGGTAATTTGTTTGCATTCTCTGGATTACTATACATAATAATGCAAATCGTATGTTATGTGTTGGAAATGTTCTAAAAACCGTATGCGAGCATGTAATGGGGTAATTCCAAATTTTAGAGCATATGTGTTAATTGTTGGGTTCTTCGATAAGTCCGAAAATTATTTTTTTTCCTCCACATAGTGTACATTTCCACGTAGATGATGTTCCCGTAACAGCATTACAAACTTTCCCATCGACCATAGTGAAATTTAGGATGAAGGAGGTTGTGAAGCTGTAGTCCAATATTTTGATTGATATGGGTTCCAGCTCCTTAATTTCCTTCTCAATATGGTCAACCAGGTTTTGTGTGTTGGTAGCCGACTCTTTTGTGTACTCAAACCATATTGGTCTACAAACGTTTTTTGATCCTGGAGTCAAATTTATCCAAATGTCATCAAAACTAGTTGAGGGACAATTCGTGTCTTCTCTCTTTCTTAATCTGAGGGGAACTAATGATGCCGTGAACACACTTCTATTATCTGTCCCGCTCGGACTTGTTGATACTTGTTTGTATTCAGGAAGGGTTGATAAGCCATCACATCCCCAGTTGCACATAAGTTGCAAGTCACAATTATCCATTGTACTCAAGTGTTCTGTAGTAAGAGTGGAAACTATTCTCGATGCTGTATTTTCCAGAAGGTTTGGAAGATCAATACTGACTCCACTTGGCGAAACTTGTAGCGGTGAAGGAATAATAGACTTCTTTTTGTCATTTATTTTCAGGAGAGGTGGAATTCCTTTATAATGCAAATTGAGCGACCTGTACTGTTTTGTGAATAACTTTTGATTGGGTTGACGGATAAAAACCAAATTTTGACTGAATATAATTTGGAATATTTAGAAATTAAAAATGCAATCTCCGTAAAAAAACGTGCTAATCGACTTAGCATGTTTTAGAATGGAGGTATCGATGTGAAGGTAAGACATCGACTCCTTTTTCGGACAATCCCTTCCTAAGTGTGTTGTAGTGGTCTTTGCTGAGTCCCAGTTGTAGCATAAGAGCAAGTGCTTCTTCATCCGTAAAACTGACTTAGATGATGGTGTCGGAATACTCTCAACAATTATCCTTAGACGTTTCGGTGATGCTGTTTGAAGAACACCGGCAATTTTTAAAGCATCAGTTGGTTGTTTCTCTTTTTTCAACATTGCCTTAAAAGTATCCGCAACTTCTTCAGTAGTCATTGCCGAAAGATTATTGAACAAAACGCCTCTTTTTAGTTCTTGTCGATGCATCTTCGTAAGGTTGATGGAGTGGACCAACAGATGAAGTACAAACCGTTAAATCTATGTTATTCTCGAGCCAATCAGAATATTTTTCAAGAAATTTTGAACGCGATTTTGCTATTGTCCACTTTACATCAAATGTTTTAACAAGTTTTTGTGATTTCGCTTTTTAGTACTTTAATTTTATAGGTTCATTCGATAATTTCTACTATTCTACGGACTTTTTCCTCAAAAGTGTGAAATGGGATTTCAAACAAACTAAAAAATAGTGACGAGTTCTTAAATGTTAACGCCATACTTGCAAAATTGGTAATGATATACATCCACGAAGATGCTATATTTATATAAAAACAATAATATACCTGACATTTTTACCTGACACATTTAATATGGGAAATTACAAAAATCATATATGAATGAATATTATAAAGTATATGAATGAACATTACAACAAATATTTTTGTAGCATAAGAGCAATGATTAAGGGTTTCCTAGAAATAGTGCCATAAAACAATATTTTCTGAAAGGTAAATCTTACTAAATTTTATTATTTTTTGATAAAAACATGTGATCTACAAAAATCAGTGCATATTGGCTGATATAATAACCAATAAGTACAAGAAGGTAGGGAAAAATTAAAAAAAAAATATTTTGCATATAGACAGAAACGTAAATACGGCATAAAATTCTTAAAAATGTTTATATTTCGATGATTTTTTTTAAAGTTCTTTATTTTGATATTAGAAATAATAATCGGTCGCAACATGTGGAAATTTCTAATGGAAAATCCCTCAATTCCCAAAAAATACATCAAAAATCCCAAAAAAATGGGATTTTTACTTTTAGTCCTATATCTTCGATATGAAAAGCCGCGCTCGGGATTTTTTTACACCCTAATACAAATAAATAAAAAGAAAAATTTGACAATTTAGCTTTGCGATTGGAGAAAATCGAAATTTATGTAAAAAAAGGTCCAAATCGGAGAAGGGTGGCAACACACCAATTAAAATTTTGGCTTCGGATTTTCTCTAGCAGATTCTGTGAGTATAAATTAAAATGAGTATAAATTTGATATACTTTTTGTAACAAATTTTTCTACAAGACCTAAATACGAATTGGACTTTTTTCGCCAAAAAATCTCCAAAAATTGCATTTTTTCTAAAATTTGACTTTATAGGGCCATAACTTTCTTATTCCTTGACATATTTTATCGATTCTTTTTTTCATGATATTGTAAAGTTTATTGGCAATCCATAAAAAACACGCGAAATCGGTAAACTTTTGACTGAGATATTGGCTAAACTCCAAGGCAAAGTCGGCGAAAAAATGAAAAATTCAAATTTAAAATCCACATATCTCGGAAACTATTCAAGATATCTTCAAGCTAAAAAATGCTTATTGTAGGTCTGGTCTAGGAGTATTCACATACGGCACTAAAATCGGACACTCCATTCAAAAGTTAGAAGCCGATGAAAATTTTGTATACCCGAGGTGGTCAACTTTAGGGCCCTGTAGCTCCGCCCCTGTATGAGATAGGGGGCCCAAGTTCCGACCTTACTAACACCTCTTGTATACACACCTAAATTTTCATCGCCATACGATAAGTGGTTTTGAAATGGCAGAATTATGTAAATTTTTTTCCATTTTATTGTAGGTCTGGTCTAGGAGTATTCACATACGGCACTAAAATCGGACACTCCATTCAAAAGTTAGAAGCCGATGAAAATTTTGTATACCCGAGGTGGTCAACTTTTGGGCCCTGTAGCTCCGCCCCTGTATGAGATAGGGGGCCCAAGTTCCGACCTTACTAACACCTCTTGTATACACACCTAAATTTTCATCGCCATACGATAAGTGGTTTTGAAATGGCAGAATTATGTAAATTTTTTTCCATTTTAGCCCACTGTGCAATGGTTGTGCGCCGCGCGTCCTTAACCTAACCTAATACATCTAAAAATATGAACACCATGAAATATATTATTAGTCATATTATTACCAACAAAACACCTTCAGAAAAATGCAAGAAAACTACACCGCTTCTCGTTTTCATTGAGAAAAATAGCTTGCACGACTCTGAGTCACATATCAACATAACGTCGGCTTAATGCCATTTTGGTCCAAACGCCATTTTTGTGTTTTTTGAGTTAGGAGTTGATAATATGGGTTCCAAGCATGCTCTTTCAGAATCTGCAATCACTTTTTTTCCTAGTTTTCGAGATATTGGTAGGGTAAATTTGTTTTACTCTGAATAACGGGAAATAATTTCGATATTTTTGTTCTATGTCTCAAATTTTCTATCGCCCTATATTTTTCACTCAGTATTTTACGTTCTTTCGATCACAATATGTAAATTACTGTCCTTCCATACCGACCCTTTTTGTGGTCCATGTAATACAAATACGAAAAAATATTAAAATAAAAGTGGATATGGACCAAAATGCCAAATACAAAAATTGTTATAACTTGCTTATTTTTGGATGTAATGGCATAGAAATGCATGAGAATCATGCAAACACTGTTGGGAACCCTATGAAATAAAAAGTGTGTAACTCTTCAGTCCCGTTTTTACTCAAACACGCAAGACCGAGACACTTTTGGCTCAGCGATGATCGTCAAGGCACACCCAGTGCGCGGTACACGTATGGCGGAAGTTTATATGAATTAAAAGGATTTTTAACGATCTATTCCGAAATCAGAGGCGCGTCATTGAATTTTGATGATTTTTCAAATTATGCACTTTGCAAAGTTTACATAACCTAAAAAAAACATTCATTTTTAGTTTCCCTCTTAAGGTATATTAGCCCGGATGAGCACATATTTAATGTACATATGTCATTGCCGACTTCACAATCCGCGAAATTCATAAGAATATATTTTAAAATGTCTTTTAAGTTATTATTAAAGGCTGTAACAAATACTAGTATGAAATCTTACAGAAGGGGTTCATCAAAAAATTCACTCAAGAAGATCTTAACATTCAACTCCCATCAATACTTAGGAATTTTGTAAATTTTCATTGCATCAACGCAAAATAATTAATGAAACGTGTTCATTGATGCAATGAAGCTTTTTTTTCATTGTATGATAGTATAGTATGATAGAATAGGAATCACAGTTTCAGCTTTCTTTTGTTTTACAGATATCGACAACTAACGAGAAGATCAATATCCATGCTTATGATGGAATATCTGCAGCGAAAGGATTTCATTATTATTTGAAACATATTTTGAACAAAAGTGTTTACTGGTATAATGATCGGATTGAGATATCAAGTTCTCCAATAATACCCAACATTACCATATTGTCCCGATGTGAAAGCTCAGTTATATATTATCAGAATGTATGTGCTTGGGGCTACAGTTATGTCTGGTGGAGTTGGTCAACTTGGATTAAACACATAGATTGGATGGCAATGATGGGGATAAGCCTAACAATCGCTCCTATACAAGAGCTCTTCTGGTATGAAACGTATTTGGAGATGGGGCTAACAGAAGACGAGATTAAAGACCATTTATCTGGCCCAGCATTTTTACCTTGGTGAGTGCTTTAATATTTAAAACAATTAGCAAATAAAGTCAAAACTATAATAGGAATGTCCTTATATAGTGAATATAATCCTATTACTTAACATTTATTCCATGGTGTATACTTTATAATCAATATAATAAATTCATAATTGAGCTATGTTTGTGATTCCAAAACCAGTCGATCCACTTTTTAATATGACCGCCTCCGATTTCGATAAAACTTGCTACACGTATCATCATACCGTGTACGATTTCCATGATGTCTTCATTTGGCATAAATTCAATTTGGTTCTGGTTTTACAGCATCCAAAATTTTGTCTTCTCTGTACTTTTCTCGATTTGGATACTAAATCCGATTTCAATTATTTTGGTACCATTGCAAATGAATGACCAATCTAGAACTTTTAAAACTAAAAAATATTTGTGTGCTTTTCGAAGGGCCTTCGAAATCAAAAACGTTGAACACTGAAAATCATCTGTTTTTTCTTAAATTTTTTAAGTTAAACCCAACAATTTTCTTTAAATATGGCGTACTCTTATGTTTCCAACCCGGCTGACATATTAGAGATAATAAAAGATTCCAATCCTGGTCTGCCGACCCATAATTGAAGAATTAGCAAGGTGGGTGAGGCGGATGGTAAAAAGCGACAGGTCAATTTAATCCTTAACGCTGAATCCACCTCCCATATACAAAGTGCAAGTGCAACCCTGCAATATGGTTTCGAGACTATAGTCTTGAAGGTCAACAAGCAGGATATAGCTCCCACTGCGGAAGGCGAGTCGTCGACCGTGGTTGATACAAGGCTTTCTTGAAGTGCGGAGGTCCACACGACCATTATTTCTGATGACTCTAACGGAAGATCTGTAACGTCATTCTCTGAGGATGAAAACACTACTACGGATACTGGGCTGAGGGAAGTCTCCGGACTCTTTGACGCATCTGGCGGGGACATGCTCCCCGATGATACGGACGAAGAGTTCGATAACACCCTTGTCGGGGTGGATGTCAATCTGTCGATTACCAATGATGGTAAGAATTCTACAGATTAATCTCCATCACGCTAAAGCAGCCTCAGCGGCTCTATTGCTGCGCATGTCCACATGTGCAGTAGACATCGTCCTGATCCATGAGCCCTATGTAGTAGGAGGTCGGGTGTGCAGTATCAAGACACCAAACTTTAAACTGCTTGTGGCCAACTGTGAAGGTACTATCCGCGTCTCCTTGTACAGTGGGGTATTTGCAGGATGAGGCAAACAACTGGACAAAAAACAGCGAGCAATCGCTAAGTGTACTGCTCGACACACATTTCCCGGGGAACTCATCAACAGAGCCCGAGGATCAACAGGACCAAAAAGAGTGCGAGTGGACTGTGAGCGTCGCTAGCTTGTTGACTGAGAGATCTAGAATAAGATGGGCTGTAAACTGCTTTGAGCCCTTCAAGTCACCTGGACCTGACGGCATCACTCCAGCAGAAATGCAGAAAATGTTAAAGTACATTATCCCCTGGCTGCAGAAAAATTATGTAGACTGTATTAGTCTTTCATACATACCGAATCGATGGAGGGATACCAAAGTGGTATTCATACCCAAAGCGGGGAAGATATCGCACACTAGGCCAAAAGACTTCAGACCAATTAGCCTATCCTCTTACCTATTGAAAAGTCTGGAAAGACTTTTAGATTATTTCATTAGGAAAAACATGGATACAAAACTCCTGTCGGGGAACCAACATGCTTACAATAAGGGAAAGTCTACAAAATCAGCCCTGCACAAACTTGTGAGCACTATCGAATCGTCCCTACATTTCAAAGAATTCACCACGATGGCGTTTCTTGACATACAAGGGGCTTTTAAGAACATACACCTAGATGCGGTAATCGCGGCATTGTCACATCTAAAGGTGAACTCTAGCTTGATTAGACTAATTCAAAGACTACTCAACAGAAGACACATAACAGCATGTCTAGGGTCCACAATTCTGAAAAGGTTTGTAAACAGAGAGACCTCACAATTTGGAACCTAGCGGTTCCAAATTCTGGGGTCCACTAATTTGGAACCTAGCGGTGAATGAAATCCTGCTAGATCTAGAACGTTGTGGCTGCAAGGTCGTGGCATATGCGGACGACCTGGCAATCGCAGTGAGTGGCAAATTCGAAAACATTCTCCGAGATATTCTACAGGTGGCTCTGAACAAGTTGGCTAGATGGGCCAGAAGCAGCGGTTTGGGTGTTAACCCAAACAAGACAGAATTGGTTCTCTTTACTAGGATGAATAATGTCCCTCATGTGGACCCTCCTCCTCGGATAAATGGAACAGATCTAGTCTTTTCTGAAAGTGCAAAATTTTTAGGAATAATTTTGGATAGGAAACTGTCATTCAGACTAAACGTCATGGAACGTGTAAAGAAGGCCAACATCGCCTTATATTCCTGCAGGAAGGCTGTAGGGTCGCGGTGGGGCCTCTCTCCTAAAATTGTCCATTGGATATATATAGCAGTGGTTCGTCCAATACTGTTATACGGCATTGTGGTATGGTGGACGGCAACTGACAAACTAACCATCATAAACCTGCTATCAAGGGTTCAGAGAACTGCCTGCCTGTGCATAAGCGGAGCGTTAAGGACTACAGCGACTGAGTCTCTACCAGCCCTTCTCCATATACTGCCGATTAATGTTGTGGCGAGAGAAGTTGCAACCAAAGCGGCACTAAGATTAAACTGCCTATCAATGTGGAGGTACAAGAACTACGGTCATATGAAATGGACTATATATCAACGGTGCACAACTTTGAGAGGAACTACATCACTATGATACCAGCCAGGGATGAATGGGATGGCAGAATACCCGGAAATAGAAACCATCTCTAATTCTATACGGATGGTTCGAAACTTAATGAAAAGGTTGGCTTCGGAGTACACTGTGAAGAACTTAATTTGGATATAGCTCACAGACTACCAGATACCTGCAGTGTCTATCAAGCCGAAATAATGGCAATATGGGAAGTCGCCAAGTGGCTGAGTCGGAACATAGTAACCAACACTGGCTTTGTCATTTACTCGGACAGCCAGGCTGCCATCAATTCTCTGGAGGCCACATCCCTATATTCACAAATAGCTCTCGACTGCCGCAGATCTCTTAACGAGATGGCTGAGCAGTTTAATATACACCTCATATGGGTGCCTGGGAATAGGGATATCCCGGGGAACTGCAAAGCCGATGAACTTGCTAGGAAAGGGACGACTTTACAAATTCTCGAAGAATTTGCATATATTGGTGCGCCACTATCCACGTGCAAGCTTTGGCTTAGGCAATCAGGCAGTCCAACGACAGATGGACACAAATCGGCACCTGTAGGATAGCTAGACAAATCTGGCCAAGGTATGACCTGAGAAGGTCAAAATATCTCCTCGCACTGGAAAGGAAAAGATTATCTACGTTAGTATCAGTTCTGACGGGACACTGCCTGATCGGCGAACACGCCAGAAGATTGGGTATTAACTCCAATGACTTCTGCAAAAGCTGTGGAGATGAGGAAGAAATGGAGAGTATTGAGCACTTGCTATGCGACTGTCCCGCTTTGAGTAAACGACGACTGGACCTACTGGGGTCGGCCTTTCTAGGCAGCCTAACAGATCTTTCCAGTACCAATATTCCTGCTATCGATACATTTGTATATCAAACAGCTTGGTTTCGATGAAGGGCATTTTAGCCCGTGGTACAACTAGGGACCTAAACTGGTCTATGTGAGCTGAAGGAATAAAAAAGAAAACGGCTGCCACTCTAACCTAAACCTAATGTTTCAAGTAGTTAAAAAGACACTACATTTTTAATGATTTCTTTTATACAATAATGATTTCTTTTATATCGTAATACACATTGTATATCGAAAAATATATACAGTAGTTTCGGTTTAGCCGCCACTTGCTTAACTGACATGTTAAGATAACTGCCAAAAATTCATAATATTCGAAATTTTGTTGGTGCTTTCATACAAATAACTTGGTTTACAGCCAATCGTTTACGCCATTAATTTCAGGAATGTTTGGACCGAAGAGTACCATGTTAATTGTACATAAAAATTGCCGATGGTCACCGATTGTGATAAAAATAGGTGCACACGTTAAATATGGTGCTCTTTTATCGAATGTACAATTTTCTTGAAAAATCTTCAAAACTATGGGAGAGTGTCGAAAAGTGCTTGCATTCGAATGCTATTACTTATGTTCTACGAGAGAAATTTAAATATTTTGTTTGGACCTAGATTCCTAAGGCGGATGCTGTTTGGAAGCTGCATGACATATTTTTATTTTCAAAACACTAATTAAAATCTCGATTTTTTCAAAAAGTAATATTTTTAAATTGAAAAATTTTTTGAACAGATGATAACACATATTGTGCCCTGTGTACGCCAAAACGTAAAAACCCGACACCTATCCTTTACTTAAATAAACCACCGTAATTTCGCCAAGAGAAATGCTGCCAAGTAAATAAGATACTTGACTCAATTTCTCTTGAAATAGGCTATATTTTTATCCATAACAGAACCGGCCATATTGCAAATGCTACTTCCTAAATTCCTCCCCATTCTTTTCTATCGCTACAAGCATACATACTTATTGGTAAGATACTTTCCAAATCATTTGATATCCTAACACTTGTGTTTTTTCCTTATTTCTTTTCCCTTTGTTTTTGGTTCTTCCGTAACAATTACTGCGCGCTACAAATTAAACAATATCCATATTGCTTAATTTGTTTCGGCTCAAGAAAGTGTATATTGTTTTATCAACCCATCCAGATTTGAAGCTAGTCCCAACTTCCTAAGCTGCATCCACCATTCAGCTATTTGTCCTATAAATTTTGGTCCAAGCCGAACCGGATTGTCTACCTCACTCTCACTGAGATTTCAGCTCCATCTATCTTACTCAATAGGTACGTTGTAAATTTGTATTTTTTTACACCGCATTGCATTGAGTGCGTTTGACAGAGTCAAAGCGCTTGTTTGTTAAAATTTCACATCTTTTTATGTGAGTTTTGTGTGTAAATAAGTAGTGTTATAATACGAAAAGTAATCGAAAGGAAAAATACATCATTAAATTATATAAAAGGCAAACATCAGTGCTGAATAATATCGCTAAGTCCAAGGGACTTCTTGTGGAATTGAAGGTTGTAGACTAAAGTGGGAAATTCTGCGGATAATATGTTAACAAGCTGCTACATACACAACAAATATATATCAGCTACAACGCAATAATAGAAATACGCCGCCAAAGAAGTTGATGTTCATGCTGGTTATGCCAACGAAGTCCAGCTGCCACATCCGCAGTGAGAATACATCACATGACGTAAAAGAGTAGGAACACTTACGAATTTGGACAACAAGGTTTGCTACAAAAAAATGGTAATAACTATACAATCCACAAGGAAACCGTGAGTTATATATAATTGTTGTGTTCCATGAGATCCGCAAATAATAGATTGCTAATCGGTAAACTGCCTTGTATAAAGCATTTTGCTAAATTTTATGTGAAAAAATCATTAAAAGTGTTGATACATTTGATCACCAGTATATTAATTTTGACATAAAACGTGTTCTGGTTGTTGTATATAAAGTTTGTTCGAAGCTATTTACCATTGATTTATGTGTGTCATACCGCTTGTCTTTATTACAAGCTCGGATCGAACATTTTTAGAAATATTTCAATTCCACTGTTCCGTCTTTGAATGCGCATGTCCTCTCCCAATTAGATCCAGCATAACAGAAAGGCCGGGTTAGGCATACGTAACCGTAATTTATCTTTACCGTTGCCGTAACGTTGCCCGTTTGAGCGATTAGCCAACGTTGAGAAAACGAGTCATATGTTCTGACAACAACAACAACACATAAGAAAACAAAAAAGCCGCGATTTCTTTTTGTTTAGGTTTATTAAAAATGGAGTTGAAAAGAATGTTTATAAATTTGTGTTTTTTAAATCTGTGCAGAATTTACAATAAAAGTAATCAAGGAAATATCGTCGGATAAGAAGATGGGGTGGACGTCCTATAAACAATGACTGGGCGAAAGCCGGACACTAGAATGCCTATGGCAGTTTTTAATTTGTTATTAGCATTAATAAAATATGAGTTAACTACGCCAAAGCAACGTATTAGACCGGCAGAGAGACTAGCAATAACACCACTCTATGTCAAATGTTGCTTTATCCTATGATTCCAAGTTGGGAAATATTAACATTCTATTCTTTAAAATTGTAGATATTTGGGTCACGGTTGTTCCATACAATCGATTGCATGGAGTCACAAGCTGGGGAAAACAACAATTCGAAATATTATTTTAGAATACAGTGAAGTTTTGTGGCGCTTGCTTTCGCCGATTTATTTAAGTGAACAAACTACACAGCAGTACAAACACATTGCCAATGATTTTCAACGAATGTGGGATATGCCGAATTGTGTGGGAATCTGCGATGCTAACTATACATTCATATCAGTTAATGTTGAAATTTATGGCAGCCAACACGATGGGGGTATGTCCATTAAACTTCAATTTATTTATAATCTATTTTAATACAGACAATTTCCATTTCTTAATTTAAATTAAATACAGCTATATTCCAGTACTCTCCGTTTGGCCAATCAGTTATTTTAGGTACAGCACCTGTACCTCCTAATAAGCCATTATCGTCAGAATCCTCTGAAGCCTTTCCTCATTTTTTTATTGTCGATGCGGCGTTTCCCCTGAGGAATATGCTTAGTCTAAGTCAACAACTTTAGACGAGCTCAGAGACAACATCCAACGCGAAATTGCCAAAGTTCCGGTCGAAAAGTGTCCAAGAGTTGTGGAAAATTGGGTGCAAAGAATAGATCGCTGTTGACGGGCTCGTGGTGGTCATATTACCGAATTGAATTTCATTCTGGAATAAATTTGAACTCTATATCTTAAATATTTTATTAATATAAAAAATTCGTACGTCCTTAATGAAAAACCTTTGTCTATTTCCATTGAAGAGGGACTCAGCCAAATACAATCCAATCTCTATCTGTAAATAAGTCCACGTTTGTAGAGACGCTTATATTGCTGTCAAATTAACCCACAATGAAGAAGATTGACGCAATGATTGCTCGTACTGTCGTCAAAAGAATCCTGAAGCAGATTATAAATTTAATTTTTAATGGAGTCAGTCGCGATCTTCATAAAACTCACCTGTAACGCCCAGCTTCTTGCCAATCTGCTTCCAAGCTTCTCGCTTTTTTCAGATATCCTATATGTTGGATTATATTTATTGTATAAATACTCGTGCGACTGCACCAATGAAATCAAATATTCGTCTTTCATGTTTATTTGCACTTGTAAGCAACAAATAATTAATAAATTATTTTCTTTACTTTTCTCGGTGAACATACAATAGTAATTGTAAACAACATGTAGTATCAGCTGTTGTCAAATTGTACGTAAACGAAACGTCCAATTCTGATTTCAACAGATTCAGCTGTCCGTTTACGTTTCCGTTGGCTAATCGTTTACACTGATTTCCATATGACAAATTGAATCAGCTGATTCGTTACGCTACGGGGGCGTTACGGTTATGTGCCTTTAGTCTTGCTTAACACTCTGTCCCATTAAGTCTCTCTCATTTCTCTTAAATGTCCGTCCGTTAACCTACTGCGCATGTCCGCTCTGATGAAATATCACTCATAACAAGTAATATCACTCGTTCTCTCACATCAGTCGCTCTTTTGTTTCTCCTAACTAACATTTGTTCCAACTCTGTCAGGTTTCACTCTAGTTCTCCCTCATATATATGCCCTTACTGTCATAAACACTCGACTACTCGATGTTCCTTCCCGCTCTAAGGCAAATTTCTCGAGTTACGAACGATTAAATTTTTGACATTAGTAGTTAAGAGAAGAAAGAGCACAAATTTGTTTTTATTTTTTATTCATATTTTTGGCATTTTTCCTCAAATATTCCACTTTACAATCACAATTGGAGCAAATACAACTGATTTTCTATATAAAATTACCAAAAACACATCTTTAAATCAGAAAATTAAATCTCGAGAGCTAACAAGAGAATACCAAAATAACTCGAAGAGTGCAAAACAAATGTCAAAAATTTAATCGTTCGTAACTGTCACTTTTTGAAGAGTACGGCGGACCATCTATTACATCGATTGTTTATGCTTAGTGTGGGCTAAATTTCACTGTTTATGTGAATTGAGGGAATACATGTGACGCTGATATTGTTCTGGTTCTCCTCCACTCTTGTTGAGAGTTAAGGATTTGGAAGCACGTGAATAGAACGGAATAACGTTCACTTACACTACTCTCTTATTCGCTCCCAGTGTGAAGTCAGTTTATTGCATAATATTTCTACAAAATGTTAATGTATTTGTGAGAAGTGTTAATATTCTCTTTATGCACTGCGAGAAATGGTAATTGAATTTTCCTAACATATATTTGTTGGGTAAGATAATAAATAAAATGGTCAACGAACATCATGAAGTAGATTTGGGGTTATTATACGCGTACATAAAGAAATCTATCTTTAAATATGTTAAGATTAGCCACATACATATTTATTATGCTATGAAAAGAAATCCAAATTTTCGATGAAAAGATGTGCATACTCGTATTGATTATGCCATATTATTTATTTAATGAATTCTTTATTTTTATACCCCCCACCATAGGATGGGGGGTATATTCATTTTGTCACTCCGTTTGTAACACCTCTAAATATTGATCTGAGACCCCATAAAGTATATATATTCTTAATCGTCGTAAAATTCTAAGACGATTTAGCCATGTCCGTCCGTCTGTTGTAATCACGCTACAGTCCGTAATAATAGAGCTAGGTTGACCAATTTTTGTAGAAATATTTCTTATAGTTGCAGGTTGTTTGGGATTGCAAATGGCATCTTACTTATTGTGATTACTACTGTTCTCATCAACTCTACATTTACCATATTTTTATACCCTCCATCATAGGATGGGGGTATATTCATTTTTATACCCTCCACCATAGGATTTTGTCACTTCGTTTGTAACACCACTAAATATTGATCTGAGACCCCATAAAGTATATATATTATTACTCGTCGTAAAAATCTAAGACGATTTAGCCATGTCCGCCCGTCTGTTGTAATCACGCTTGAGGTAGGTGGCTGAAATTTGGTACATATACTTCTTATATCAGTTGGGATTGCAAATGGGCAATATCGGTCCAATTTTGGATGTAGCCCCCATATATGGCATCTCACCGATTTGACTTCTTAACGTCATAGAGACCACAAATGTCAACTGGTCGGGCTAAAAGTTGGTAACTGGGGTTTATTTATACTCGGTATTCTTCGCACGAGCAACGGTAGTCATAGGACCATGTTTTGATATAGCCCCCAAAAAGGTCCCACGCTTTTACTTGTTTGTACTAACCGTTTTCGAGTGTCCAACTCTTTTTTGGTTAGTATTTTTAGGTGTTTTTCAGTTTTATATACCTTATGAATAAAAAATCAATTTAAAAATTAATTAACAAAATATTCAAAATTATTCTAGGAATAACTATAATTATAGGATGCTGTACAGCTTTATACCTTTTTGCTATACTACTATAGAAAACAAATATTTTATAAATAGCGGTGTACAATTTTTTTTAAAAAACCTTAAAAATATAAAAATATATACATTTAAAATTATTTTAAAAAATTCGTTACTTCATTTAATTTTGACAAAAAGAAAATTATATATACATTTCTACAGTAATATAATATAATTTAAACTTGTATTTAGAAATGTTTATAAATTCTTCGGTAAAAATACAATAAATACGTCCGTTCGCTACAACTGTTATTGCAGAGCGGATAGTTTTTGCAATCTATTACGCAGTACCTATTCACCTACCTACTACGCAACCACAAGGTATGTTATTCTTAAAGTGGGGGTTGAATTTGTTGCATCGGTCTCAGGACAGACATTTTGGAAGTAGTCTGGAAGGCCAACATCGACGTACTTATTACGGGCAAATACTCGCTATGGGGGATCTCTCCCAAAAATTTATGATTAACCCTGATGAAGTAAATGATATTACGGTGCAAGGAAAAATAAACACATAAAACTCGCGAGTCACGTGACTTCGTTATCAAACAATCGTGAGCAGGTAACTTCTAGGGGGTTGGGTGCCTCGGATGCCGTAGTCGAAACAGATACAAGAGCACATCTAGAAACGATGAGGAAGATAAAGAAAACCCAAGGGGGGGGGGGGGGGGGGCTCTACACAACCCCAGCTTTTAAAAGCTAGTGGGAACTCTGAGTCATCAAGTGATAACAATATTACTATTGTTGAAAATCGGAAAAGACTGTCAGGGGTACAAAGAAGGAAACTGAATAAGATGAACCGGCAGAAGATATTACAGGATGAATCTGACTCTTCTACATCTACTAAAAGAGTCAGATCTCCCGAAGAGCATAGCGATGCGAAATCAATTAAGAAGAAAAGCTTACCGACACCCAGCACTTCGGAGAAACCTATTCAATCTACCAAAAAAGGAGTTTCTAGTCAGAATCCGTTAATGGTGGGATGTGAAGTTGATCCTGTTGTTGAGAAGGTGAGCAAGTCCACCATACCATCCATAAAGGAGAGGGCCTCAAACAAAAAGACCCATTCTAAAGGAAAAAGCAAGGTGTCTATAAAAAAGGGTAAGGAAGCACCATCTTATTCCCAAATAGCCAAAAAACATATCCAGGACGAACTACACTATGCCATAATCGATAGCAGTAGTGCGTCTGGCAGAATTCCCGAAGAGCGAAAGAGTATCTTCGAAGATTTGTTCTACACAAAGGTATTGGACAACATTCTCGAATCTAATGATGGACCAACAATCCAAGTAATGAGTTGCACGTTTGAGAGGGGCGTTTCGATGCTGAAACTGGCATCACAATGCTGTGTCGATGTCCTCGAAAAACTAGTGGAGGGCATCCCCTCACCTTGGGACGGCGCAAAGCTGAAACTGGTAAGGAAAAGCGACATCCCTGTACTCATAAAAACATCTTTCTATGTCAGAGGATGGGCAAGTAAAGTACCGTCAGAGCGCATACTCAGCGTCGTTGGCAAACAAGATTCGAACCTTAAAGTGGGAAAGTCTTCCACAGGTAAAATGATCCGATGGTTCTCTTCTGATGGTAGGCATAGACCCGTATTCCAGGGACAGCCTTGTCAAGACAAAAGGCATGGCATTTTTCGGGATTTGGAAAATCTTCTTTAAGATTAGCAGGACAGCTAAATCGAGCCCAAACACGAACGTACCGCATGCAGTGGCAAACGAAAATAGTGAACAGAAAGAAGCGGTGCGACAATTCCAAAAAGTAGGGTGTAAGTGGTCGATAACATCGCCAAATTGCCGATAATATCAATTTTGCAGAAAGTTCCCAGCAAAGGTGGTGATAAGGATATGAAGAGGGGCACAACAACTCAAAACAAAGAGGGAGCGACAAAAAACAACACCGTCTTCCAAGAAGTGGTCGATAACATTACCAAATTACTGATAATATCAACAATTTTGCGAATGTTCCCAGCAATAGTGGTGATAGGAATAGGTACGTAAAGAATCAGAACAAAGAGAGAACGATCAAAAGTAACACCGCCTCCCAAAGAGGTCTACTTGAAGAGTGTGTAATAGGTAGTAAACGAAAGGAGGAGAAAGACTCACTACCAAATAAGGAGGGAGTGCAACCAGATAGGATAGACTACTCCCAAAGGAAACTTTTACTGGAAAGACAATGATTGAGGTCATCCAGATAAACCTCCACCGGAGCGAAACGGCACTCATAAAGGCAGGGTTCATGTTGCTTTGGTCCAGGAACCGTGGACTACTAGTAACAAAGTTACTGGATTAAACCATATGAACTACAATCTTGTTTACGCTAACATAGGTACTCGTCCAAGGACTTCTGTGCCATAAAAACGTATGCTATCTTTTCTCTCCAGAGTTGTCAACATCGGACGCAACTGTGCTGATGCAAGGTAATGGAAGTATGTACCTGGCGTCAGTACATCTGCCATTCGATGCGCCGACATTGCCACCTACGTCGGAATTACAACGTCTGGTAAGGGAATCCAAAAATACAAGTAATGTGTTACTAGCTGGTTGTGATGCCAACTCACACCATATTGCTTGGGGTAGTACTGACACCAATAAAAGGGGACAAGCCCTTACAGAATTTTTGAATACGAACGATCTCTTAACTCTCAACATATCAAAATTAGGGAAGAAGTATTAGATATAACGATATGCTCAGAAAACCTCATTGATGAGATCCATGAGTGGATGGTTTCGGATGAACACTCCTATTCGGACCACCGTTATATAAGGTTTAAAATGGCACGGCCACCGCCTGACCCAATAAGTTTCCGTAATAAGGCTAAAACCGACTGGACTAAATTCGGCAATCGACTTAGAAATCGATTGGGCCAGCCTAAACACGATTATCCAAGTACAGAAGACTTCGATATCAATGTGAGGAGGATTACGGAGGCTCTTGTAAAATCATTCGAAGATAGTTGCCCGCATCGAAAATCTGAATATGAGAAACCCTGGATGACAGGGCAAATTCGCTCGATTGGCAAGGATGTCCGCAGACTTTACAACAGGGCTGGAGTATATTGGGATGACTACCACAGGAGACTCAAAGAATACAATAAAATCCTTAGACTGGCGAAACGTAATTCCTGGATGCTTTTCTGTGAACAGGTAGACAGCGTTAACAGCATGTCTAAAATAAAAAAGTTCCTCTCAAAATCTCATATCCAAACCGAAACACTGGTGGATGAAACGGGTAAAAGGATGGAAACTACAGATGATACCATAAGATGATACCATTGATGAAAACTCGTTTTCCGAGTGGTAATGCTGGGCCAACAGAGGAATGATATGGTTAAAGAAGCAATAAAAAGATTCTCTCCTTCCAAGGCTGCGGGACCGGAGGAAATATTTCCAGCGCTTCTTCAGAATGAGGTGGATCTGGTATCAACTCATCTGGTTGGAGTTTTCACTGCATACCTAACCCATGCATATATCCCAAAAAATTGGCAGGAATCAAGGGTGGTCTTCATACCCAAGCCTGGCAAGTCGAGTTATACGATCCCAAAGGCTTATCGACCTATTAGCCTAACTTCTTTCCTGTTAAAAACAATGGAGCGAATAATTGACGACATGATCAAAAGTAAGATAGCCGATGACAAGCTAAAATTCAAGCAACACGCATATGTTAAAGGAAGATCAGTGGAAACAGCTCTACATGAGGTAGTACAACACATAGAACAGTCCTTCAGTGAAGAAATGTACACACTTGCCGTTTGGATAGACTTATCCAGTCCTTAGACGAGTTTCAGGTTGACCGGTCGTTGATAAACTGGATCAACAATATGTTAAGGAATAGGTGGATTATGTGTGGTTCATATGACGTAAAAATCAGAGACAAGGTAAATCGTGGTATACCTCAAGGGGGCATTTTATCGCCTATGTTACGACGATACACCTAATCTATGGGTTACGACGATACACAGTCTCCTTAAAGCCCTCTCCAATGAAGGACGTAAACCAGTCTGTTATGCAGACGACGTTATAATACTTCTAAGGGGCCCACATCCAAACCAACTATGCAGAAGAGCTGAGGAGGCACTTAACATAGCACATAATTGGGCACAACCAAAGGGATTAAATGTCAACCCAGACAAAACAGAAATGTGTCTATTTACAAGGAAAAGGAAGATTCATCCTTTTACCGTGCCTCGATTCCTGGATAAGAATATTGCCATATCTAAAAAGGTAAAATACTTGGGAGTAATCTTCGATCAGAAACTGTACTGGAAAGATCATATTGAAGAAAGAGTTACAAAGGCCCACATATGTTGGTCGTTGTGCAGAAGAGCTATAGGTTCAAAATGGTGACTACGTCCAAATATGACACACTGGCTTTACATGAGCGTGATTAGACAAATAATAACCTACGCCTCTGTAGTGTGGTGGACATCAATGGACAAAAAGTACAACGAAATACCATTGCAAAAAATGCAACGTATGTGCTGTCTAGGCATAAGCGAGGCAATTATAACCGCACCAACAAGAGCTTTGGAGACTATACTGTACATCCAACCAATAGATATCCGTATAAAGTATGAGGCAGCCCTTACATCAAGACGTCTACAAGTGATGGGTGAATGGATAAATCGCGACCACAAGTCGTACCGTCAGAAGATATTACAATCACTGGTCGGTCATATTCAAACAACGGAAATCTCCGACCGCATTCCTGAAGTGCGGCTTACAGCTACCTGTGATTCGTTCGTGCCAGACAGACGCTCCTGGGAAAACGGAACACTAGCTCATGCGCCAGTGGGAACCAGCTGCTACACTGATGGGTCCAGGCTAGGAGGAAGGACGGGTCTGGGACTTTTTATTGATGAACCAGATGTCGAACTTTACTTCCGCCTCCCAGACCATAACACAGTGTTTCAAGCAGAAGTTCGAGCAATCACGGAGTGTGTTAACTGGCTCAGTAATATCACAAAGCCTAAATATGCCAACATATTCACAGATAGCCAAATGGCGATCAAAGCAATAACATCGGAAAAAGTCAAATCCAGAACAGTGATAGACTGTAAAAGAACGATAAATAATTACTCAGTCCATGGTCAACTGCGTATTTTCTGGGTACCGGGACACAACGGAGTGATTGGAAATGAACGAGCAAACAGCTTGGCTTCAAAGGGCAGATAACTTCGAGTAATAAACTTGGTAAATTGGAAACCTTTCGAAGCCACGAAGGATGAGTTGAAGCACTGGGCAGTGATGGCTCACAAAATTGTGTGGAATAGAGGAACTGTAGGAGCAACTGCAAAGATACTGTGGTTTGACCCAAATGAGAAGAAAACAACTAAACAAGATCGAGATTATTAAGATGATGAGTTTTCTAACGGGACACTCAAGCTTACAGGCACAAATTCATTGCATAGGACTAGCAGAAAACGACGAGTGCAGGGCATGCAGAGAAAACATCGAAACGATGGAACATTTTCTGTGTCACTGCCCAGCATGCAAGATCCCGATATTTTGGTTCCGACATATTGCCAGACTTGACTCATCTCAGAGGATATGACTGGAAGATACTGAGAAAGTTCGTGTCTAGTACCGATTTTCTGTTACCCGTGGGGTATAAAAATCATAAATAAGGAGCGCACAACAGGCCGAACCACTGGCTTAAGTGTATGTCCATGGACATGAGACGTTTAAACGTCTCCTCTATTCAACCTAACCTAACCTGAAGAATGTATTGTAATAAATGTATTATACATTTTTTCTTTATGTGTACGCTAAGCAACAAGCTACAACACAACCTCGTCGATCGAATAAGCTAACGCGACTGAATCAACGCGAGCTCTTATTTAATGTGTGTGCTCATGTACACGCGAGAGGAAAAACCCCGGGTAGTGCTTTTGCCCATTGCTGGTTTATTGTGTGATTTTGAGTGAATTCCTGTTCACCATATCGGACCTTTTAGAGCAGTGATGAGTGTGCCGATCCCTGTTTTAGAGCAGCGATGGGCAAAAGCACTACCCGGGGTTTTTCCTCTTACGTGTACATGAGCACACACATTGAATCAGAGATCACTATCATTCAGTCGCGCTTGGACATTCGATCGACGAGGTTGTGTCGTCGCTTGTTGCTTAGCGTGCACATAAAGACAAAAATTGATGATATCGGGTCCGTCAATAAGAGCGCTACAAAAGTTTTTTTAAATAAACAAAAACGGTTTTGGATATCAATGAAATTCTTTATTCCTGTGAAAGTACGTTCGATGCCATTAGGCGTGTTTTCGTTACACCATAAGTGCTTAATTTGTATGGGGAGCTAAGCACTTTTAAGCACTATTAGTTCCCGATGAAGTTTGGTGCTTGTGTTCATGTCTTAATCGAGTATGATGTTGACAGATTGGGCACCCTATTTTTAGCAATATGGTATCCCATTTTTGGAGAGATTTTATCAATTATTGTGAATTAACGGGAAGAAGAAGAACAAAAATGGGAAATTATTTTAATATTTGCAAAAGGGTGTAAACAATTGAACATAGAATAGTAAATATATGTTTTATAAATACTTTTCACGAATTTTTTGTCTGTTTCGCACTGTTCTTTCTTCGCAACTCATGACACCATTGCTACCAGATAGTGAAAATCCGCCACTTATTGCTTATGTGCCAGTTAGTGGAAGTCAGTTGTTTTCGTTGCAAAGTGCTAAACTAAAAGTGCTAGCTTGTAACGAAAACATGCCTATTATGTATGGAACTCGATTTCTTTTGCATGGCCACCACGGGCACGCTTGCAGAAGTCCAGACGCTGAACCCAATTTTCGACGGTTTTCAAGCATAAATCGGCCGATACTGCTGCAATTTCACGTTCGATATTCGTACGAAGTTCTTCAATCGTCGCTGGCTTGTTGGCATAGACCATAGACTTGACGTAGCCCTACAGGAAATAGTCTAACGGCGTCAAATCGCACGACCGAGGCGGCCAATCGACTGGACCATTTCTTGAGATAACACGTTCTCCAAACTTGGCTTCCAATAAATTGATTGTTGCATTCGCTGTGTGGCTTGCGGCGCCGTCCTGTTGGAACCACATGTCCTCCAAGTCCATATCATCTAATTGGGGCCAAAAATATTCGGTTATCATTGAGCGGTAGCGATTCCCATTCACAGTAACGTGCCGGTCCAAACCGTAATTTTTTCGGGATGCACTGATGACTCATGGAGTACGTGTGGATTGCTGTCTGACCAATAACGCATATTTTGTTTATTGACGAAGCCATTCAGCCAGAAATGCGCCTCATCGCTGAAGATGATTTTTCGCTCTCTTAACGTTGAGGCCACTGACTCCGATTTTCGGTAGTAAATTTTAATAATTTCGACTCGTTGTTGGCTCGTATATTTTTCCATCATGAAATGGCAAACCTTACTGAAGAGAAATGTCAAAAGAGCGGCAAAAAATATGGCGTCGTTTGCTGTCCCTGTCGGTCTACTTTTGTAGCGTCCCTGTTGAAAACCCCTTTACAATTATTACAATACATACTGCAAGTATAGGAATAAAGTTTATTATGAATTGTATTTTTACCGAAGAATTTATAAACATTTCTAAATACAAGTTTAAATTATTTATTATGTTACTGCAGAAACGTATATATTATTTTCTTTTTGTCAAAATTAAATAAAGTACCGAATTTTTTAAAATAATTATAAATGTATATATTATTATCTTGTAACGATTTTTTAATAAAATTTGTATAAACACCTAAATATACTAACCAAAAAAAAGTTGGACACTCGAAAACGGTTAATAGAAAAAATGAAGAATTAAATAAAGAATATGGAATAATCGATACGAGTATGCAGTACTTTTATTTAAAAATTTGGATTGATTACTTTACATAGCATAATAAATATGTATGTATGTGGCTAATCATAACATATTTAAAGTTCGATTTCTTTATGTACGCGTATAATAACCCAAATTTACTTAATGATGTTCGTTGTCCACTTTATTTATTATCTTAAGGTAAGTACAGACGATTAGCAGATCGGCGAACATTGCCAGAAAAATACAACCCTGTGTGTTTACGCCAAAACGTAAAACCCTATTCTGAATTCCTAAATTAGTATTCCAAAATCCCCAAATTCCTTTGTATCCATATGTAGTGTAAAAACGGCAAAGGAAAGTGCATAAAAGTAATCGAGATACTCTCATGCACTTTCCTTTTGCCATGGCCAAATTGAAAACTCAACTTCCGTAACTCTTTATTGTTCTTTGCCAACCATCAACCTGTACATACCTACTGGTAAGATACTTTCAAAAGAAAATAAAAATCCATAAGAAATCCTAATCCTAATTCCATTTGTTTTCCTTTCCATTTATTTTCTCTGTGATTTTTCATTGTTTCCTAAAAATCACTGTTGCGAGCTACAAACCAAACAAAAAAATACTTTTCTTTGGTTTGTTTCGGCTCAAGAGAATTCATTGGTTTATCCCCGCAGACATAGCTCCCACTCCAAATCCAATTCAGCTATTTGACGCGAACATTTTGGTCCAATTCGATCCGGATAATCAGCGACTCTCTGAGATTTCAGCTCCAATCCATCGATCTCACCAGTAGGCAGGTTGGTATACCAGTCGTTTCTCATTTTTAGTACCGTGTTAAAGAGCCAAGCGAGTCATTGGTAAATATTTCTGTTGTGCTTACGCAATTTCCATTGCCACAAATGTTATAAGGATAAATTAATGTGTAAGATTTGGTAAAAGTGTTTTGCGAATATCTATTTTATTAAATACAAATAGAAAAAGTACATGAGGAAAAATTCACATGAAAAAAAAATAAAACAATTGCACAAATTGAAACGATAGAAATCAAATAAATATAAAAAGCGACAATAACCAAGTGAACACGGGGAGCAGAACATACACACGGGATTATACATACATATATGCGGAGCAATCTATAATACGAAAGGAAAGCAGCACCAGACGAAGCCGTCAAATAAAAGTGGATGGGGAACCTGGGAGTTACACTGCTTTGAAAAGGTTTGACTGGATAATGCATTGACACTTTCCCAAATAATCCATTTCAAAGGAAACTGTAAGTTTTTATTTGTGATATCTTATTTGCCCATTATCATAAAAATAAAAAAAACAAAAAGAAGGGTACAATTCCGTGTGAAACTGAACCTACTACTCGGCTAAAGCTGTTATAAAATATATCTTTCCGACAGTTTTTTAAATTTTGTCTCAATGTTGTTAATTTCGAAATTTTATAATTTATTATTTCACGTTTCCCTACAATCCGTGTGTGCCTAAGTATTTTGTGAGATCAGTGTGAATCCTGCTGTTAAACATATTGATTTTTTGTGTTAACAGCAGCAGCGGAATCAAGCAGACCACATGTTATTTTCCCTTCATACGTGCTCGCGTTGTTCGGTTCATTTCAATCCCCAACCACTTGTCTGATTTCCAAACACAATCCACTTCAACCTGAGCATACCATACTCATAGAGTAACTCTGTTTGTAATCTCAGTCTAAGTTCCACTTACCATCTCACATCTTCCACTCCGCTTCCTTCTGCGCATGTCTGAAAATAAATGAGATGATAATCACACTCGGATATAATCAACACTCTTAACTGTGATCATTCATTCTCTGTGCTTGCGCTCTTTTTGCCACTGCGCATGACCGTAATCTGACTGAGTGCATGTCCGCTGTGTTCCAAATAATCACTCACTCTCTGATTCCGACGGCTCATTTCAAAGTACTCCTCTCTTAAGCGGAGTTCTAAGCTGTGCTCATACTCATTTCTCTGTCACTATACTTGTTCTTCTTAAGTGACGCACACATTCAAGCCGTGTCTGTGTACCTTAGTGTGGGGTACTGCGAGAGTGAGTACTAAGTCCGTCCGGCTGGTACTCTTTTGCATAAGAGGGAGTAAAACATATCGGAGAGTGAGACATTACGGGAGCTGCTCACTTCTTCCAAATATTCCAATTCTGTTCCAAATATTCCAATTTTGTTCCAAATATTCCATCACAGCAAAGTTCAGTCACCTTTGTCTCTCTTTTGTTTTGTTTACATTTCAAAATTATCGACTCAAACATAGAGACATGCAAATATAATCATCTGTATGATTGCATCCAAAATTATTTTTCTTATGTTTGAGGTTTGACGATTTTGTTGTGAGCAGATACTTTCCTGAAATACTGTTGTTCGATACAAGGGTTAACATTTGCTGTGCTGTAGATAGTATCTGAATAATTTACTTTTACATTATTCCACAGGGAACATATTTTTTCAGCTCAGAAACCATAACTGAGAATAATTTTTTTTTAAATTTATTAGTTTTTTTTCTTATTTATTGATTGGGAAAATACTCCTATTTTCTTTCAACCATGCAATTTGTAAATTTTTGATTATTTCTACTACTGTGCCGATATTTACTAATATATTTAGCCAAAGCTAAATTGAATTATAAGTACAAAAGTTTGAGGAAAAACACTTTGTACCCATAATCACGTAACCCGCGCTCTGTATCTTAAAACAAAGTTACATTTATTTTTGTGTTGTAGTTTTTCCAAACGTACACATAAGAACATTTAACATAGAAGCTAGACTGAACTTCGGGGTAAACTTTTACATATTATAGTTTCCGACACAAAGCCTTAAGGGATAGTTCTGACTGTTTTATTCCATATATTCAAGTTTTCGATTCCTTTTTTTTCGGGAACTCTTTGTCTGCTATCGACGAATTCCACATTTTCCAAGTTTCAAACTTAATTCATTCCTTTCCTCCTCGTAAGTATGTCATTGGACAAATTTATTCGACTAGCGGACAGTTTAGTAGAGTTTGAGGCCTCTTTAAACGGAAATGAACTTCCTCTGACTTCTATGTGTCTTCTCGAAACTCACCGAGAAGAGGTCAAAACCACCTGGGATCGCTTGAAAGAGGTCTACGAGCAATGTTTGTCCGACCTCGCGAACCAAGAAGAAGAGGAAGAGGAAGAAGAGGGTGGGCAAGAGAGGAAGGACGAAGAACAGGCATGTGACACTGAGATAGTAAAGGATAAATACAAGAAATCGTACTCCACCTACTGTCGTTGTATTTCGAAAATAAGCGAATATATTCAAGAAATGTCTCCTGGCAAGTCTAGCCAAGCGCAGAGTCCACACAATAGCCACAGTTTTAGTTTGCCACCATGCGAGTTAAGCACTTTCCATAGTGATTACAAGTCCTGGCCTACCTTCCGCGATATGTTTACCGCACTTTGTATTAAGAATCCAAGATTAAGTCCAATTGAAAGACTTTTCCATTTATCCCAAAAGACTAAGGGGGAGGCTCATGAAATTGTAGCCAAAAGTCCATTGACTAATGAGGGTTTTTCGTCCGCCTGGCAAAATCTTTGTGCTCGTTTTGAGAACAAAAGAGTTTTAATTAATGGACAGCTGAAGTCGTTATTCACACTTTCACAAATTACTTCCGAAACAGCTGATTCCCTAAAAAGGTTACAAAGAGATATTAACTCTTGCATATCCAATTTAAAACTCTATTCCATTAATATAGAAAGTTGGAATCCTATCTTTGTATACTTGTGTTCCAATTGTCTCCCAGATTCCACCTTAACATTATGGGAACAGACATTGAGCGATAAGACTTCAATTCCAACGTGGTCTGAGCTTGATAATTTCCTGACCAATAGATATCGAACTTTGGAGTCTGTTTCCGAAATGAGAAATTCTGGTGAACAGAAATCTCACGGTTCCAAAGTGAAAAATTCCCATTCCAAAAATATTTCTGGTAAAATCCATACATTCCAAGCTCATGTTAGTAAGACAAAGTGTCGGCTTTGTCCGAAAGAATTTCACATTATTCGAAAATGTCCAAAATTTATTAATATGACTTATAACCAGAGATTGGCTGAGATCAAGGGTAGCAATTTATGTCTAAATTGCTTTTCAAGTGCCCATGCAGTCAAAAGCTGCAAAAGCCAGCACTCTTGCTTCAAATGTAACAGAAGACATAATACTATGCTCCATAGGGAATCCGATCCACCCAAAAATACAATGTCTGCTCATCCTTCTTCTACTGGTATCCTTCCCTCAACTTCAAATGCCCTTCCGGCGCCGTTTATTCCACAATCTCCAGTACAGTCCACTCATTCTCCAAACGGTGTCGTTCAGACTTGTTTTTCCTCTAGTTCCAGAGGGGTTTTACTCGGTACCGCAATTGTTACCATTGGTCATTTAGGTGTATCCTATCGGGCGAGGGCTCTCATAGACTCAGGTTCAGAAGGGACATTTATCTCTGAAAATTTATTTAACAGGCTAAAACTACCCTTCAAGCGCACATCTGCCAAGATTTCAGGGTTGAATAACTCTGTATCAGCTGATGTCCAGAAGGAATGTAGTTTTACGCTGGGTTCCGTTAATAACAACTATGAAATTCAGGTTAAGGCTCTAGTCGTACCTCACCTTTCCAATAATCTCCCTTCTAGGACCATAGACACTAAAGACCTTTCGAATTTGCCTCCATTCCAACTAGCTGATCCCAAATTTTACCAGAGTTCCAAAGTGGACCTTCTTTTGGGTGGAGACTTGTTCCCTTCCATCGTGCTTTCAGGCTGTAAACGCGAAATTTGTGGATCACTTCTTGCTCAAGAAACTGTTTTCGGATGGATTCTCACGGGACCTATCCCTTCGAGTAATCCATCTTCATCTTCCACTTGTGTTTCTTACTTTTGTGAAATCTCTTTGGACAAAGAGATTTCACGCTTTTGGGAGGTGGAGAATGTTCCACAAAAACGTTTCATGTCCCAGTCCGATAGAGTTTGTGAGGAATTGTACAAGAAATCCACTAGTAGAAATCCAGACGGGAGATACGTGGTTTCACTTCCCTTTAAGGAAGGGTTTCCAGAAACATTGAGCCTGGGACAATCAAGAACTAGCTCAATGGCGCAATTTTTCCGGAATGAAGGTCGTCTACTTAGGAATCCACAACTAAAGCATGAATATGACCAGACCGTTATAGAGTATCTCAACCTTGATCATATGACTCCGATTGAATCTCCCCATTTTTCCAAAGCTCCGTTCCATTATTACTTGCCACATCATGCGGTGATTAAGCCAGAAAGTACTACTACTAAGGTTCGGGTAGTCTTTAATGCGTCAGCTCCTTCCTCAAATGGTTTGAGCTTGAATGATATTCTTCATACGGGACCGATTCTTCAGAATGATCTCACCATTCTTATCCTAAAGTGGCGTTTTTATCGCTATGTCTTTAATGGGGATATCCAGAAAATGTATAGACAGATCTTAGTGCATCCTTCCCACACTCCATTCCAACGCATTCTATTTCGCAAAAGCCCAACAGAACCAATCCAAGACTACGAGTTGAAGACCGTAACATTTGGAGTAAACTGCGCTCCATATCTGGCGATTCGGACTATGATCCAACTGGCAGGGGACGTCCAGGAAACATATCCTTTGGCGAGTTCAATTTTAAAGTCTGCCATGTATGTGGATGATGCACTTGTTGGGGCTCATTCTATCCAAATGGCAATAAAAAGTAGAGATGAAATCATCGCAGCGTTAGGATCCGCCGGGTTCGTCATGAGGAAATGGACGGCCAACTCCAAGGAAATCCTGGCAGGGATACCAGCAGAAAATCTGCTCTATGCTGACTTTCTGGAATTCGATGACCGGAGCTCCGCCAAAACATTAGGAATACGTTGGAACGCGCTCTCCGATGACTTCTATTTTTCCACAACGCAGTTTCCGGAATCCATGCAGTACACGAAGCGCGAAGTCCTTTCACAAATATCCAAACTGTTCGATCCCGCAGGATGGCTAGCTCCAATTATCGTTCAAGCGAAAATCATAATGCAGAAAATATGGATGGACCGTACCGAATGGGATGCTAAAATTTCTCCACAGTCTCTGTCTCTTTGGGAAAAGTTTCAATCCAATTACCTTCGTATTAATGAAATAACAATTCCAAGATGGATTGATTTTACTCCACAATGCGAAATCGAATTCCATGGATTTTCTGACGCTTCAGAGAAAGCCTATGCAGCGGCTTTATACGTTCGAATTATTTCTCCAAATTCCACTTATGTCCATCTGATTTCATCCAAGACAAAAGTCGCTCCACTTAAAACGTTATCCATCCCCCGTCTAGAATTGTGTGGCGCTGTTTTGTTGGTCGAAATGATCGATCATTTAATTCCACTATTTGACGTTCAAAAATATTCCCTGGTTTGTTGGACTGATTCAACTATCGTTTTGTCATGGTTGGCAAAACCACCGTGTAGTTGGAACACCTTTGTAGCAAATAGGGTATCAAAAATTATTCAGGTGACTAATTCGTCCAAATGGTTCCACGTCGAATCCGAAAGCAATCCAGCTGATCTTGCCAGCAGAGGAGTCCAGGCCCAGGACCTAATATCCAATAAACTTTGGTGGAATGGACCCCATTGGTTGTCGGAATCTGCAGAAAATTGGCCCGACTATCGGAATAGTACTACTAGAGAAACCGACGTAGAGAAAAAATCCATAAAGGTGCATTTCTCATATTTCCATAATTACGAGGATATTTTCCGTAGATTCTCATCGTTTTCAAGAGGGTTACGTGTGGTCGCATATATTTATCGATTTTTCTTTGCTACCCATTCCAAATATAAATCTAATTATCAGAGAGGTAATATCCACATAACTTCCTCAGAAATAATATTTGTTCGCAGGCAACTAATATCCGTAGCACAAAAGGCGTGCTATCCAAATGAATATATGACGTTGAATTCCAAAAGATCAATTTTGTCATCTAGTCCACTGCTTAACCTTAACCCTTTCATTGATCCCGAGGGGATAATGCGAATTTGTGGTAGGTTGGAATCATCTCCAGAATTAACCTATAATGAGAGGCATCCAATAATTCTGCCATATAGCTGCCAATATTCTAGATTATTGGTAAAATTCATCCACCAGATAAGTTTGCATGGCGGAAACCAATTAGTACTTCGGTTAGTTAGAACCCACTATTGGATTCCCAAGGTCAAGAATTTAATAAAAACAACGCTAAATAATTGCAAGCCATGTATTCTGTATAAGAAGAGATGCCAACGACAGTTGATGGCAGCCCTGCCTCCAGAAAGATGCGAGATTTCAAGGCCTTTCTCTCATACTGGATTGGACTTCGCGGGTCCATTCGACATCAAAACCTATGCTGGAAGATGTTGTCGAATCACTAAAGGATACGTATGTGTATTTGTCTGTTTCTCCACCAAGGCAATACACTTGGAAGCCACGTCCGATCTGTCCGCATCCACTTTCCTTGCAGCATTTAGCCGGTTTGTTTCCCGACGCGGTTGTCCGCTCCACTTGCATTCTGACAATGGGACAAATTTTGTTGGCGCATCCCGAACTTTAGCTAAGGAATTCCTCCAAACATCCCAACAGGTCGTCACTTCCAATTACGGTTGTCAAAATTTGTCTTGGCATTTCATTCCCCCTGGTGCCCCTCACATGGGAGGACTCTGGGAAGCAGGAGTGAAAAGCTTCAAACAACATTTTAAAAGGTCTGCCGGTGTACTCAAATATACCTTTGAAGAGTTCCAGACTCTGTTATCCAAGATTGAAGCTTGCCTTAACTCCAGGCCCATATCTCCAACTTCGCAAAATCCATCGGACCTGACAGCCCTCACTCCAGGACATTTCCTCATTGGATCTCCACTTTTAGTTCCACTTGATCCTGAAGCAAATCAAGCACCAGTCTCCATCCAAAATCGCTGGCAACGTCTGAAGGCAATGCACCAACATTTTTGCTCTCGCTGGAAGAATGAATATCTGAAGGAACTACAAAAGCGGCACAAATGGAAGAAACCAGAAGAAGACCTCAAGGAGAATATGCTTGTGGTAGTACGCGATGAGAACCTGCCACCAAATTGTTGGCGCCTCGGTAGGATCTCTCGTGTTTACCATGGTAACGACAGCCGAGTCCGTGTTGCTGATATACTCACTCAGAGCGGTTCCATAACGCGGCCAATTACAAAATTGGTCGTCATTCCAACATAAACTTTGAACTAAGTATCATAACTTTCTCTAAAACTCAAATATAAACATCCATATTCCAAAATTCGAAAATATTAAAATACAATTCTTTTACAGCAACATGGATTCCCGAAACAACCGCCAGCGAAATCGATACAAACCTCCATCTACCTTTGCCTGTAGGGTCTGCCGCCGACTCCATCCACTCAAGTACTGTTGGCGTTTCAGGAGCCTGAACGTCACGGAGAAGTTGGCTATAGTGAAGAAGTACGGATATTGTACCAATTGTTTGGCTCATTCACATTCCCAAGGGACTTGCTTCACCACGACAGGCTGTGGGTATTGCCACCGTAACCACCACTCCTTGCTACACTCCCATCCGAGACTGCAGCAGCGATCATCCGACAGACGGAACCAACAACCACCATCGTCCCAGCCATCTTCGTCCCGGCGTTCTCCGGCACCATTAGACCACAAGCCGTCCACTTCGAAGTCAAACCGACAGGCCACCACATCAGCAGCTACAACACAGCAACAGCCTCGCCCTTCCATCAAGCCAGCAACCAGTACCACATCACTGACAGCCATATTGAGTCAAAACTCCATTACTTTGCTTCCCACGGCTTTGGTGAAAGTCGAAGCAAAGGAGGGAAAACAGTACGCGAGATGTTTGTTGGACTCTGCAGCAAGGATGAGTTGCATTTCCAAACGCTTCGTGGATAAGTTGGGAGTGACCTGCTTGGAGCTCGACAACGAGACGATCTGCCCTCTCACTTTATGGTCCACTGTAGACTCCACCTTCAAAATAGAGGCAACGTTGCGGGTTAACAATAGAATAACCACCATTACTCCCACCGAATCCCTTCCAGAATCCATCAAAAGCAATTTCAAACATCTCATCCTGGCGGACAAATCATTCCACAAGGCGTCATCCATAGACATAATCCTTGGGGTGGATATCTATTCGAGAATCATCACCGAAGGCATCTTCATACGTCCTGGTTTCCCTACAGCACAGAGCACTAGCCTTGGAATCGTCCTGTATGGAACATTCTCATCATAGCTTTACATTTTTTTTTTAAGTTCTTAATTCTACACATCAATTTATTTTTCCTTTTCAAATGAATTCAAATATGAGTATTATAGATACTAGATTATATTCTGGATCTTACTGAATTAGCCATTTGTACACTTAATGAAGTTCCCCATTGTACTATATAAATACTCAAGAAATTATACATAAGTTAATGAACTTTTCAAATCAAAATTAGAATTTAAAATCCGCTCTTATTACCTTTTCATAATGAAGTTTGATATCCTACCTTATATTTCCCTTGCTTTGAGTTTTCAAATAGCCAATATTTCCATTGCCTTGCAGTAATACTGCAAGGGGGGGCAGAATGTTTACGCCAAAACGTAAAACCCTATTCTGAATTCCTAAATTAGTATTCCAAAATCCCCAAATTCCTTTGTATCCATATGTAGTGTAAAAACGGCAAAGGAAAGTGCATAAAAGTAATCGAGATACTCTCATGCACTTTCCTTTTGCCATGGCCAAATTGAAAACTCAACTTCCGTAACTCTTTCTTGTTCTTTGCCAACCATCAACCTGTACATACCTACTGGTAAGATACTTTCAAAAGAAAATAAAAATCCATAAGAAATCCTAATCCTAATTCCATTTGTTTTCCTTTCCATTTATTTTCTCTGTGATTTTTCATTGTTTCCTAAAAATCACTGTTGCGAGCTACAAACCAAACAAAAAAATACTTTTCTTTGGTTTGTTTCGGCTCAAGAGAATTCATTGGTTTATCCCCGCAGACATAGCTCCCACTCCAAATCCAATTCAGCTATTTGACGCGAACACTGTGAATTTACAACCGTGTGAACATACAATTTTTGTGTTGCAACGTTAGCAGAAAAGTCATTGCGAGATAATTTGCTGATTGTTATATGTGCGAAGTTTATGCATGTGACAACGGCGCCATTGCCAGAAAAACATTTTATTTGCAACGCTGTCTATAATGTATTTTTATTGGCAATCCTGCATATAAATATTTACAAAATATATTGTAAATATATGAAATTGTAATGTTTTCGTGCAATCGTTTGAACTGTCAATTCACCTTTGCCTAACAATCTGACATTTGCAGCACTTTAACAGGGTTGATAACGTTTGCCGATCTGGCAATCGTCTATACTCAGCTTTACAAATATATGTTAGGAAAATGCAAATACCATTTCTTGCAGTGCATAAAGAGAGTATTAACACTTCTCACAAATACATAAACATTTTGTAGAAGTATTGTGTGCCTACCGCTGTTTTAGAGCAGCGACATATATCTTGTTTACATATTTTGTATACCCTCCACCATAGGATTCATTTTGTCACTCCGTTTGTAACACCACTAATTGACGGGCACCGTCTGTCCGTCCGTCCGTCTGTTGTAATCACGCTACAATCTACAATACTTCAGCTAGGTGGCTGAAATTTGGTACATATACTTCTTATATCTGCAGGTATGTTGGGATTGCAAATGGGCAATATCGGTCCAATTTTGGATATGGCCCCCATATATGGCATCTCCCCGATTGGACTTCTTAACGTCATAGAGACAACAAATGTCAACTGGTCGGGCTGAATGTTGGTAACTGGGGTTTAGTTATACCCGGTAACCTTCACACGAGCAACGGTAGTCATAGGTCCATGTTTTGATATAGCCCCCATACAAAGGTCCCTCTAGATTTGACTTCTTAACGCCACAACAACCTCAAATTTCAAGGAATTGGGCTGACATTTTGTATAATGAGTTTATTAGTACCCGTCATCATTCACGTGCGATCCATGGTGGAGGGTATATAAGATTCGGCATGGCCGAACTTAACGCTTTTACTTGTTTTTATTTTTAATTATAACTAGAATATTTTTTATGTTAATTAACTTTTCCAAGTATCATAACAATTTGAAAATGTTGTCACCAAACTTTACAAGATACCAACTACTTTAATTTTATAAATTTTGTCGGCTACAACGGAGTTTGGTCGGTTTTATAGAAAATTTTAGAAGGAAAAAAATTTTGCTGTGCCAACACTGATGAGTACACACATTGAATGAGAGTTCACTATCATTCAGTCGCGCTTGGACATTCGACCGACGAGGTTGTGTCGTCGCTTGTTGCTTAGCGTGCACATAAAGGAAAAATGTATGATAAATTGCAGCAACATTTTTTGCTTGCTGTATTTTTCGGTAAAGACAAATTTTTATGTATTTTTTTATAATGGTAAAAGCATATCTGATATTATTGTTTTACCTATATGTATATATTTTTTATAACATATTTAAAAGTTCAAACATTTTTAAATACACACAACTAAAAAATATTGGACACCCGAAAAATTTACAAACATTAAATAAGGAAAAAAATACATATTGAATATGTCCAAATTTTCTTTTTGCTTCTGTAATAATTTTTTCTTTTTAACCTATCAAATCAAATATGTTAGAAAAATTAAGATACCATTTTTGGCAGTTCACAAAGAGAGCGTTAGCACTTCTCACATATACAGTCATACGATATTTAATTTTGTGGAAGTATGTGTGTGCCCATCGCTGTTTTAGAGATTCGGAGGGGAACAGTAATAACACTGAGACATAGAGAGACTCTCTGTCTGAAATCAAAATAAACTTCCATTTGTTCCAACACTTCCAAATCTTCCAGAGGTGAATGACACTTTGGGTTTTCGTACTTCGCAAAGCCAGGAATGATTTGTGTTGTTTCCATGTATCATGTATTTGTATCTTAGATGTTTATTCCACAACCAGATACTCATACATCTGGCGCACAGTGGTTAAAAGTGTACATAATATTAGCTTATTGCACTATCTTATATTTATTTTTCGGGTTGTCTCCATTGTTTTTCACTTCTTATTTTATAATCTACTACATCGGTTAATATTTACTCTTTGATCTTATGCAACAAAAATTTTTTTTGTGTCCTAGATTGTGGCATACTGTTATATAAAATTAAAACCAAAAATTTTTTTATGGATCCATTTTTTGTTAAAAGATTTTTTTATTAAAATTCTATTATCGTCGAAGGTACCCTTAGTATTTGCACAATAATTTTTGGAGTATATGACCGATAAGGTCGACTTATACGTTAAATTGAAGCTATTGGGCTACCAATGTTGGAAATACCTCTTTCACTTAGAAACAGTGGTTTAGTAAAAGACATTAAACAAACTGGAAAAAGTAGATTTTTCTCAAATAAAAAAACAAAAATCCTGGGCCGAAAAAAAACATAAAATTATTTTTTAAAAGTTTGCATCCTAGCGAAGAAAATAATGCCTATTTGAAGGAAATCTATGAATAAATGTAGAAATTATAGCACTTTTGGTAGAGGTAAGAGAATTTCAAAAAATCTTTTTTTTTTAATTTCAGTTTAAATAGCGATTTTATTTTTTACTTTTATTTATATTATGTACATTTGAGTTTATTTACATGTACAAGTTTCATTAGAAGTAATTGTGAGTTCTTTGTTGACGTTTGTAGATTTCGGAATCGGTTTCTCTAATGAGTAACCAAATATTATCTCCCATCATTCTTTCATCCCAGTGCCCTTGGTAACGCCGCTTGATGGACTTCACTTCTTGGTGAAACCTTTCGCCATGTTCGTCGCCAAGATTCTCAGGGAAAAAGTTTAAATGAGAATGAAAGAAAAGAATGTTGAGGGACATATTTACACATGTTGGAATACATAAAGTGAAAAATAATTTAGAAAAATACATATATATGTATTATATACATAAATATAGAAAAATATATTTATTACCAATTTTTTCATAATTTTTTAACAAATCATTAATTATTGTTTCATATTGCGGACTTTTATTGGATCCAAAGAAATTTGAAACCACAAGCTTAAACGACCTCCATGCTGCAATTTCATCCGACGTCAAATATGATTCGAAATTTATATCTTTCATCGGTTTCCTTATTTTAGGGCCATCAAAAATGGCTTCTTCGTTTTTTTTGTAAAGAAAGACTTTTAAATAAACTTTTTAATTATGAGAGTGAATTGCCATCTTTCCTTAAGGCTTTTACAAAATTTTTAAAGAGCCCCATCTTAATATGCAGTGGTGGCAAAATAATGTTTTTTTTGGACGAGAGGTGTGTATTTTATGTTGTTTACACCCAATGTAATGTGTTTTCTTGTTGGCCATTTCTTTCTTCTGTAATGATCTTCGCGAGCACGGCTATCCCAGAGGCATAACATACCAACTACTTTTAAATCGCAAAAAATTTTCCAGTCATGTTCATATTTTATGTATTTTATCAATTTAGCCATTGTTTTGTATGATTCCTTAGTGTTGACAGCATGGGCAATGGGAATCGACGGTTTCTGTAAAAGTACTGCTTTCAAACTTTCTTTACTGCTGTCAACAAATAACCGCCATTCCTTTAAATTGTATGTTTGTTTAAGTTCCTCGAACACATTTGTATAAAATTGTTTGTAAGGTATATCACGGACTCTATAATATGATATGTTAACATCTGGGGCCAAAATATTGTACTGTTTCGTCCGAGATGCAAGTAGTTCTGCCTTATCTTTGGTCTGTTCCAAATCTCTCACTAGATCAGTGAGTTGAAACTGAGTTAAAAGCGATGACTTCTGACTCAAACTTGAATCGCTCAGAGTTGAGTACTCAGTTGAACTTGATGATGTTTCCGAATTAGGCTGTTAGCTATACTTGGACACTTGGGAATTGGTATTGTTTCCGAATGTGCAACTGGCAAAGTGACAGATTTTACTTCAGCGTAATTCAAGCGAATGCTCCTTCCTACTCCAATCTGTTTACTTAGACAAAAATAGCAGTCCGTATCGTGAATGAATGGTTGTCTCCAAATAATTGGCATTCCAAATTGCACGTGATGTCTAAAATTAAAACGTTTTATTCCACAAAACATTGTAATACATTAATTGTAAAGTACTTACCGCATGCTTCCACTACTCCATCGAGTAAGATTTAAATGGCACGAATTACTCAAAATACTAGGTGTCTACGGTTCGTTCATATTTTAAACTCGTATACCAAAATATTGCACATATATTTCTTCTATTATTTTACTAAACGCACGTCGATTTTTTAATTACATATTTTCCGCAGATGTAGCAGAAATTGTCGGGATCGCTTACACATTGAAAAGTTCTTTGCCTTTTACTCATACTTCGAAATATAACTTTATAATATTTTTCAGAAAATCGACTTATCTCTTTAAGGCGCTGAATTACACTAATTTATTAATAAGACATTTCATTCATAAATTCCGGGATTAAGGTTCATAAGTTGCAGTACCAGTAGCTGACATATACTTTGCTTCGAACGTAGAAACCCAATATTTTCAAGACTGCCGCGTACTACTTTGTATTGCGTACATATAATTTTACTACCATTATATACGACTGGGATGTCCATGCCCATAAAGGGCGTAACTGAATGGAAACCGCATAAATAAAAAAACACAAATATTTCTGAATGAACTTCTATCTGAGCGGATCTCATTCTATATAGCTCTCACATTGCATATAATGTTTTATGGAGGGTTACGACCATAAAACCTCATCCTCTCTATAAATTTATAATGTCTCCTCATAATATGGCGAATTCAATATAAGCAAAAAAAACATCATTTCAAACGAAAAAATATGAAACAAGATTTTTTTAAATTTTCCTTACATTTACAAAATGGCTCATAACTTTTACATCTATCCATAGATTTTTTCAAATAGACAGTGTTTTCTTCGCTAGCGTGCTGGCTTTATAAAAATGTGATAAAATTATTTTTTCCACTTTTTTCTATTTTCTATGGTTTTTTTTTGTACCAGGAAAAAGTGTTTTTATAAAAAAAGTCATTTTTTCTCATATTTTTGACGACTGTTACTAAACCAAAGATTCTACGTGAAAGCGATATTTGCAGCATTTGTAGTTCTCATGGACAACATTTTTGTTGCATAGTGTATCTTTTGGTTGAATCATCCCAATATATACCATTGCTCGCAATAATTTTTTTCCCACATACTTCTATATCGTTTTATAATTTGGAAAAATAAGCCTATCTACTAAAAAATCCTTTTAGTAATCTAACGAAACTTGTTCTGAAATTTTAAAGGCCATCTTTCCTGCACTTTTTATCCTCATCGTTCGTCTGTTTCCGAATCTAGTGTGAATATTAGGATCTCTATTTTGGGTTTTTGATTCTTTCTGATATTTTTGTCACTTTCCACCGTTTATTTATACTTGAACCCTCTTCTTCCAACTCTGTCCACTATGTCTCTGGATCGGTTTGTCTTTCGTGACATGTTCACAGCTTTATGCCTCAAAAACACTAGACTAAGTCTGGTCGAAAAACGGGTCCATCTGACCCAGAAGACCAGAGGTGAGGTTCACGATATTGTTACGAAGAGTCTCCTTACCAATGAAGGTTTCATCTTAGCATGGAAAAGTCTATGTTCTCGATATGAGAACAAGCGAGTCCACATTAATGGCCAACTCAAGACCCTATTTAATCGTCAAACCATCATCCAAGAATCTGCTAGCTCTCTTAAGAAGTTACAGAGGGATATCACTTCATGTATATCTACTCTGAAACTCTATGATATCAATGTGGATAGTTGGAATCCCATTTTTGTTTTCCTGTGCTCCAATTGTCTTCCAGATTGCACTCTTACTTTATGGGAGTAGACCAAACTGTCTGACCAAACCTGTATCCCAAAATGGTCTGATCTAGTTTCTTTTATCAATAGTAGGTATAGAAATCTAGAATCAGTGTCCGAAATTAGAGATTCTGGTGACCAGAAGTCACACAAGTCCAAATCTAAATCGTTTTCGTCTAGTTCAGACAAATGTCAGCAAAACTAAATGCCGGCTTTGTCCAAAGGAGTTTCATATCATCCGGAAATGTCCAAAATTCCTTAGCATGGATTATAGCTAAACGTTGGCAGAAATTAAGAGCAGTAATTTAGGCTTAAACTGCTTCTCCAGTACTCATGCTGTGAAGAGTTGAAAAAGTAAAAACACTTGCTTCAAATGCACCAAACGTCACAATATCTTACTCCATAAGGATTCTGATCCGCCTCAAATATACTCACTGACCCGATTCCCGTTGTAAATTCAAAATCAGTTTCCATTCAGATCAGTTTCCACGTACTTCTGTGAAATCACACTTGATAAGGAGATTTCACGTTTTTGGGAGGTGGAGACCATTCCACAGAAACGATTCTAGTCGCCAGCTGATAAGTTCTGTGAAGAACTATATGAAAAATCGACTCGGAGAAACCCCGATAGAAGATACGTGGTTTCGCTTCCCTTTTAGGAAGGGTATCCTGAAAAATTAAGTCTGGGTCTGTCCAGAACAAGTTCGATGGCTCAATTCTTCCGAAATATATGACATAAATCTTCAAGAGTATGTCAGTCTAGATCAAATGTTTCCAGTCAAATCTCCTAGTCATTGCAAAGTTCCACATCACTACTACTTACCGCATCATGCGGTCCTAAAGCCAGAGAGTACAACTACCAAAGTTCTCGCAGTCTTTAATGCATCCTTTCCAACCTCTAATGGCCTTAGCTTGAACGACGTTCTTCATACTGGTCCAGTATTACAGAGTGATCTCACGGTTCTTATATTAAAGTGGCGGTTCTGTCATTATGTTTTTAACGGGGATATTCAGAAAATGTATAGACAGATCCTCGTAGATCCATTACATACTCCTATCCAACGTATTTTGTATCGTAAAAATCCAAAACATTTGGTGTTAATTGCGCGCCTTACATAGCAATTCGTACCATTATCCAACTTTCCAACGACATCCGTGACAAATATCCATTGGTGAGTAAGATCCTGAAGGATTCCATGTACGTAAATGATGCCCTCGTAGGATCCCATACTATGTCCGACGCAATTAAGGACAGGGACGACCTAACTTTAGCTCTAGGAACCGCAGGATTCAGTATGAGAAAATGGACAGCTAATTCCAAGCAGATTCTTGCAGGCGTTCCATGTGAACATCTTTTATATGCCAACTTTTTTGATTTCGACGACATTGGGTATTCGATGGAATGCGCATTCAGACGCATTTTACTTTTCCGCGACACAATTTCCGGATACCTCATCGTACACTAGGTTTAGGTTAGGGAGGCAGCCGTATTTTTTTACAAGCTCACATAGACCAGTTTAGGTCCCTAGTGTTACCACGGGCTGAAATGCCCCTCATCGAAACCAACCTGTTTGATATATAAATTTATCGATAGTACGAATATCAGTACTGGAAAGATCTGTTAGGTTGCCTAAAAAGGCCGTAGACAATCGTTTCCTCTCTAGTGCGAGGAGATATTTTGACCTTCTCAGGTCATACCTTGGCCAGATTTGTCTAGCTACCCTGCAGGTGCCGATTTCTGTCCATCTTTCGTTGCCTGATTGCCTCTTGCCTAAGCCAAAGCTTGCACGTGGATAGTGGCGCACCAATATATGCAAATTCTTCGAGAATTTGTAAAGTCGTCCCTTTCCTAGCAAGTTCATCGGCTTTGCAGTTCCCCGAGATATCCCTATGCCCAGGCACCCATATGAGATGTATATTAAACTGCTCAGCCATCTCGTTAAGAGATCTGCGGCAGTCGAGGGCTGTTTGTGAAATTAGGGATGTTGCCTCCAGAGAATTGATGGCAGCCTGGCTGTCCGAGTAAATGACAACGCCAGTGTTTGTTATTATGTTGCGACTTAGCCACTTGGCGACTTCCCATGTTGCCATTATTTCGGCTTGATAGACACTGCAGGTATCTGGTAGTCTGTGAGCTATATCCAGACTAAGTTCTTCACAGTGTACTCCGAAGCCAACCTTTTCATCAAGCTTCGAACCATCCGTGTAAAAGTGGAGATGGTTTATATTACCTGGTATTCTGCCGACCCATTCATCTCTGGCGGGAATCATAGTGATGTAATTTCTCTCGAAGGTGTACACAGTTGGTATATAGTCCACTCGGTCGGTTACCATAGCACTACACTTTGATATCCTCATGTGACCATAGTTCTTGTACCTCCACATTGATAGGCAGTTTAATCTTATTGTCGCTTTGGTTGCAACTTCTCTCGCCACAATATTAATCGGCAGTATATGGAGTAGGGCGTGTAGAGACTCGGTCGCTGTAGTCGTTAAGGCTCCGCTTATGCTCAGGCAGGCAGTTCTCTGAGCCTTTGTTGGTAGGTTGGTGATGATTAGTTTGTCAGTTGCCGTCCACCATACAACAATACCGTATAACAGTATTGGACGAACTACTGCTATATATATATCCAGTGGACGATTTTAGGAGAGAGTCCCCACCGCGACCCTACAGCCTTTTTGCAGGAATATAAGGTGACGTTGGCCTTCCTTACACGTTCCAATACGTTAAGTCTAAATAACATTTTCCTATCTAGAATTATTCCTAAAAATTTTGCACTTTCAGAAAAGACTAGATCTGTTCCATTTATCCGAGGTGGAGGGTCCACATGTGGGACTTTATTCATCCTAGTAAAGAGAACCAATTCTGTCTTGTATGGGTTAACGCCCAAACCGCTGCTTCTGGCCCTTCTAGCCAATTTGTTCAGAGCCTCCTGTAGAATGTCTCTGAGGAAGTTTTCGAATTTGCCACTCACAGCGATTGCCACGTTGTCCGCATATGCCACGACCTTGCAGCCACAATGTTCTTGATCTACCAGGATTTCATTCACCGCTAGGTTCCAAATTAGTGGAGACAGTACTCCTCCATGTGGGGTCCCTCTGTTTACAAACCTTGTTAAAGTTGTGGACCCAAGACATGCTGTTATGCGTCTTCTGTTGAGCAGACTTTTAATTAGTCTAATCAAACTGGAGTTAACTTTAAGATGTGACAGTGCCGCAATTACTGCATCTGAGTGAATATTGTTAAAAGCCCCTTCTATGTCAAGAAATGCCACCATGGTGAATTCCTTGAAATGAAGGGACGATTCAATAGTGCTCATAAGTTCGTGCAGGGCTGATTCTGTAGACTTCCCCTTATTGTAAGCATGTTGGTTCACCGACAGGAGTTTTGTATCCAGGTTTTCCCTAATGAAATAATCTAAAAGTCTTTCCAGACCTTTCAATAGGAAGGAGGATAGGCTAATTGGTCTGAAGTCTTTTGGCCTAGTGTGTGATATCTTCCCCGCTTTAGGTATGAATACCACTTTGGTATCCCTCCATCGATTCGGGATGTATGAAAGCCTGATACAGCCTACATAAATTTTCTCCATCCAGGGGATAATGTACTTCAACATTTTCTGCATTTCTGCTGGAGTGATGCCGTCTGGTCCAGGTGACTTGAAGGGCTCAAAGCTATTTATAGCCCAGCTTATTCTGGATCTCTCAGTCAAGAAGCTTGCGATGCTCGCAGTCCACTCGCACTATTGTTGGTCCTGCTGATCCTCGGGTTCTGTTACAGAGTTCCCCAGGAAATGTGTGTCTAGCAGTACATTGAGCGACTGCTCGCTGTTTTTGGTCCAGTTATTTGCCTCGTCCTGTAAATATCCCACTGTACAGGGTGAAGCAGATAATATCTTCCTCAGCCTAGCGGCGTTGGAGACCTTTTCCACTTCACCACAGAAGGTATACCAAGAGCGCCTTTGCGCCTTTCTAAGCTCCTTCTTATAGATCTTGAGTTGCTCTTTATAGGCATCCCAATCATTAGCGACCCCAGTAGATTTAGCCTTATTGAATAGCTTGTTGCAGGTCTTTTTCATAGCCGTTCCGAAGTCCACCATTGGGGTTTAGTTTTACCCTTGTACCTTGTTTTTGGACAGGCTTCTTCAAGGGATCTATTGAATGATATGGTGATATGATCGACCAGACTATCCAGACCGGCTTTGTCATTCGGTTCGTACAGAAGTTTAGAGTTGAGGACTTTCTTGAAATTCTTCTCATACAGGTGCCACTTTGTCTTCCTTACATTTCTGTGGACGGCAGGTTTAGGCGCTTTTTCCGCGAGTTTGAACTCAATATAATGGTGATCTGAGAATGAGTGGTCGGCCAGTACATTCCACCCAATAATTTTGTCTGACAGCCGGTCAGTAGCAAATATTGCGTCGAGTACTTCTTATCTGTCTTTAATTGTAAAGGTCGGTTTATTACCTATGTTACAAATACTAAGCTTGGTAGTTAGAATAAAGTCAAGAAGCGAATCACCCCTATTGTTTATATCCGTACTACCCCAGATAGTATGATGAGCGTTGGTGTCTGCGCTAATAATCAGCTCGAGCTCGTCAGACGTTGCTTCTTACACTAAGCGCGAAGTCCTTTCCCTAATCTCACCCCGCAGGATGGCTGGCACCAATTATTATTCAGGTGAAGATTTTGATGCAGAAAATATGGATGGATCGCACTGAATGGGATGATGTTATTTCCCCGGAAGCATCTTCCCTCTGGAAATCGTTTCAATCCTTTTATCCACAAATATACTCCAGATTGTGAAATCCAAATTCATGGTTTCGCAGATGCATCCGAAAAAGCGTATGCGGGTGCTCTATACCTCCGTGTAATTTATCCACAATCCATTTTCGTCCACTTGATTAAATCTTTAATCAAAGTATCACCTCCATTATCCATACCCAGCTAGAGTTATCTGGAATACTTTTGTAGCAAACCGAGTATCGAAAATCACCCAAGCTATTGAGTCCTCGAAATGGTTCCATGGGGCTTCCGAATTTAACCCTTCAGATTTAGCAAGTCGTGGCGTTAGTCCTCAGGATCTTATAGACAACAAACTTTGATGGACTGGACCCTCGTGGTTGTCGGAATCTTCTGAGAATTGGCCTATGTTAAGTAACCCCGATGTGGGTCAAACCGATTTGGAGAAAAAACCTGTAATAGTCCACTTTTCTTACTTCCGGATGATTACGAATGATTTCCTACATATATCGATTTTTCCATCGTACTCATCCAAATTTCCGTTCGAATTATCTCATTTGTAATAGGACTATAACTTCCTCAGAAATAACATTTTTGCGCAAAAGACTCGTTATCATAGCACAAAAGGTTTTTTAACCAAACGAATATATGTCCTTGAGTTCCAAGAAATCCATTTCCTCTTCCAGCGCATTGTTGAGTTTGAATCCATTGGAATCTTCTACGATGTTATCCTACAGTGAAAGGCACCCTATAATTCTTCCACACAACTGCCAATATTCCAGACTGTTAATCAAATTCATGCATCAAATCAGTCTCCACGGAGGAAACTCATTAGTGCTGCGGTTGGTTAGACGGCAACACTGGATTCCTAAAGTCCAAAATCTCATAAAAACTACAATTCATAGTTGCAAACCGTGTTTAATATACAGGAAGAAATGTCAAAAGCAAATTATGACCGCTCTGCCTCCAGAACGAAGTGAGATTTCCCGACCATTTTCTCACACCGGATTGGATTTTGCAGGACCATTCGACATCAAGAGCTATGCTGGAAGATGTTGCCCTATCACAAAAGGATACGTATGTGTCTTTGTGTGCTTCTCCTCCAAGGCTATCCACTTAGAGGCGACTTCAGATCTGTCCATATCTGCGTTCCTGGCAGCATTTAGTCGATTTGTTTCTAGGCGAGGTTGTCCCCTCCATTTGTACTCCGATAATGGAACTACATTTGGTGGTGCATCTCGAATCTTGGCAAAGGAGTTTATCCAAACCTCACATCAAGCGGTAATATCCAATTACGCTCCCCAAAACCTGTCGTGGCACTTTAATCCGTCTGGTGCCCGTCATATGGGAGGGCTCTGGGAAGCGGGAGAGAAGAGTTCTAAACAACATTTTAAAAAGACTGCTGGCATCTCTAAGTACACCTTAGAAGAGTTCCAAACATTATTAGTCAAAATCGAAGCGTGTCGTAATTCCAGGCCAATATCTCCATCCTCCGCAAGTCCATCAGATTTAATCAGCATTGACTCCAGGTCACTTCTTGACTGGCACTCATCTTATAGTTTCATTCCTATTTCTATCCAAAACCGCAGGCAGCGGCTCAAAGTGATGTCCAACACTTCTGTAATCAGATGAATACCTCAAGGAGCTCCAAAAACGCAACAAATGGAAAAAAATCTGAAGACGATATAAAAGAGAACACACTTGTCGTAATAAGGGATGTGAATCTTGCTCCTAATTGTTGGCGACTCGGAAGAATTACCAGGGTTTAATATGGCAACGATAAGCGTGTCCGTGTTGCTGATGTCCTTACGGAGCGGGGTAGTAGTTATGCTATGACCAATCACAAAGTTGGTTGTGTTATCCGACGTCACTTCGTAATTCCTAGTATTCCTAGAATTTCTATCTTTCATTACTTCCTATCCTAGATCCTAAACTTCCTTCCAGATCACAAATTTCTAATCCCATTATTTTTCCAGAAACATGAACTCAACCGGAAATTCCTCTAACCAACAAACCACCATCGTATGCCGACTGTGCCGAAAAGTGCATGGCCTCAAATTCTGCTGCCGCTTCCGCAACATGAATACCAAGGAGCGAATGGAAGCCGTTAAGAAGTACGGATACTGTCCTAACTGCCTCGCCCACTCCCAAGGGTCATGCTTTACAAAGACACCGTAGCAGTTCGACAATCATCCAACCCTGATTCGTCGTCCAGCACCACATCGCTTACCACCATCCTCCAACAGTACACTTGTCTTTACTACCTACTGCACTGGTAAGGATACGTTCCAGGACGGGAAAAAATGCGGCCAGATGTCTACTCCACTCGGATGAGTTGCGTCTCGAAAAAAATCGTTGACAAGCTCGAATTGACAATTCTGGAAACGGACAAGGAGACAATCTGTCCCGTAACATTATTGCCAGTAGTCGATTCGAGCTGCAAGATAGAAGTCACTCTGAAGGTGATTAGTGGGATCAGCTTGGAAACTCCAAAGGAACCCATTCCCGAATCCATCAGAACACACTTCCAAAATTTCCACCTCGCAGACGAATACTTCAACAAGAAGTCGGGTGTTGACACTATCCTGGGTGTGGACGTCTATATCCGCATCGTCGTGGACGGAACATTTGTAAAAGTCGTCAGTCGCCGCCTGTCGTAGCGAACGGACGTGTTATCGCAGAGCGGATAGTTTTTAACCTATTACGCAATACCTATTCACCTACCTACTACGCGACCAGGAGGTTTGTTGTTTATAAAGCGTAGGTTGAATTGGATGCATCGGTCTCTGGACAGATATTTCTGAGCTCAGTCTGGAAGGCCTATACCGACGTACCTATTACGGGCTAATACTGGCTATGGGGGTGTCTCCCCCAACCAATTTATGATTAAACCAAAAAAGACGAAGGAGATTACGGCGCAGGGGAGGGAAAACCCAGTGCCGGCGACAAGCGTTAATACACTCACGAGTCATGTGTCGTCGTTATCGAACAATCGTGAGCAAGCAACTTCTACGAGCTTTGGTGCCTTGGATCCCGTAGTCGAAAATGAAACAAGAGCACATCCGCCGCAGGCAAAACAAATGATAAGACAGATGAAGCAGAACCCAGCCGGGGCTTTAAGCAACCCCAGCCTTTAAAAGCCATTGGGGACTCTGACTCTGAATCATCAAATGAAAACAATATCACTATTGTTGCTAACTCAAAGAGACTGTCAAGGGCACAAAGAAGGAAACTGAATAAGTTGAACCGACATCACCTATTACGGGATGAACCTGACAATTCTACCTCCAATACAAACATGGAGTCCGCTAAAAGAGTCAGGTCTCCCGAAGAACATAGCGCTGTGAAAGTGACTAAGAAGAAAAAGGGCTCGCCGTCTTCCAGTAATTCGGATAAGCCTAACGTAACCACACAAAAGGAGGTCTCTAGTCTGGGTCCTTCGATTGTGGGCGGTAAAGTTGACCCTATAACGGAGTTTAAGTCAACCAAATCATCCGTTAAGGATGAGGCTTTAACCAAAAAGACTCTACAGACACGGAAAAATCAATTGGCCATAAAGAAGGGTAAGAAGCCACCGTCTTATTCTAATATAGCTAAACAACAAAATTTTCGAGACGATCTATGCTACGCCATAATTGATAGCAGTAGTGCATCTGGCAGAATCCCCGAAGACCAAAAGAGTAACTTCGAAGATTTGGTCTATACGAGGGTAGCGGAATACGTCCTCGTATCTAAGGATGAACCACCAATCGAAGTAATGAGTTGCAAGTTTGAGAGGGGTGTTTTGATGATAAGGCTGGCATCACATCGCTGCGCTGGTGTCCTCGTAAAACTTGTGGATAGCTTCCCCTCACCTTGGGACGGCGCAAAGCTAAAATTGGTAAGGAAAAGCGACATTCCTGAACTCATAAAAACGACCCTATATGTTAAGGGATGTCCCAGTAAGTTCTCATCAGAGTACATACTCGACATCATTGGCAAACAGAATTCAAAACTTTCCGTGAGAAAGTGGAAAGTCTTCTATAGGAAGGATGATACCGAGGGTACTCTCCTCGTGTTAGGCATAGACCCAGAATCCAAGAACAATCTTGTCATGGCGAAGGGCATGGCGTACTTCTTGATCTGGACAGTCTTTTTCAAAATTGGAAAGGTCCCGATTGGCAGTACAAATGAATCGAGTCCAAATATACTGTCTGAAGAGGCAAACACTGGTATTGAACGGATGGAGACAAGTGAGACACTGCCAAAAACTGGTGTGGAAGTAGTCAATAACACCACCAGTTCACCAATAGTACCGCCACTTTTGCAGGAAGTTCCCAGCAAAGGTGGTGATCAAAATAAAAAGAGCCACAAAACGATTCAAACCAATGAGAGAGAGACAAAAAATAACACCGCCTCCCAAAATTGTCGACTGGAAGATGGTGTAATAGGTAGTGAACGAAAGGAGGAGAATGACCCACTACCAAATAAAGAGGGGGTGCCACCAGATAGGATAGACTCCCAAAAGAAACTTTTACTGGAAGGACAATGATTGAAGTCATCCAGATAAACCTCCACCGGAGCGAGACAGCATCCAACGCTCTGATGGACATCATAAATAAAGGCAGGGTCCATATTGCTTTGATCCAGGAACCATGGACAACTAGCAACAAGGTTACTGGATTAAACCATGTGAACTATAACCTTTTCTACGCTAACACAGGTACTCGTCCAAGGACTTGTATTCTGTGCCATAAAAACTTATGTTTTATTTTCTCTCCAGAGTTGTCAACATCGGACGCAACGGTGCTGAGGCAAGGTAATGGAAATATGTACCTGGCGTCAATATATCTGCCATTCGATGCGCCGACATTGCCACCTACGTCGGAATTACAACGTCTGGTGAGGGAATCCAAACACACAAGTAATGAGTTATTAGCTGGATGTGACGCCAACTCCCATCATATCGCTTGGGGTAGTACTAACACCAATAAAAGGGGACACGCCCTTATTTATTTTATTTATTTATTTATTTTCTGTACAACAAGAAGCAATTTCTTATATTTAAAGTACAGAAATGTAAACCGGTTGATTGAGAAGTATTACATAAAATAAATTCAATTGAACATTAAAAATAAAAAGTAAACATTAATTTCGAAAAAAAAAAAATATAAATAAAGCTAAAACTAAAGGCAAAATAAGACATTGACATACATTTTAAAATTAAAATGAATGGAGAATAAGATATAATCAAAAAAGAAAACAAAATAATCAAAAAAGGAAGTTAACATTTGATATTGTAAATTAAAACTAGAAATTAATTTAACATTTTTAAGAGCTCGGTTTTAAACTTTTTAGCATTGCTGATTAATTGGATATTTTGTGGAAGTGAATTCCCAAAGGCGCACAGCATTTATAAAGAACTGCCATTCAGAAACTAAATTCCTATGTATCAAGGGTACAAGTTTCTTTCCCCTATTGGACCTTGTAAATATAAGTTTTTCGTGCAGATAAGGAGGATTTTGGGTATATATAATTTTTTGTAGAAAAATAAGAACTCTACTGGACAGAAGATTTTCAAAGGAGATGCCGTAAAGAGACTTCGAAAAAAGCGAGACTGAGTCATATCTTTTCAAACCATAAACATACATTATAATATTGTTGTAAATAATATTTAATTTACGTTTGCTAGCTGCATCACAACTTGCAAATAGTTCACATCCATAAATCAATCCAGGTATTAAATACGATTTAGCTATTAGCGACCTGATTTTTAGAGGGGTGTAATACTGGGTGGCCCATAGCGACCGCATTTTTGCGTACGTTTGTCCTAATGTACTGTTCACATGATTCGACCAGGTCAATGTGTCATTGAAGATAATACCAAGATTTTTTGCTTGAGATACTATTTCAATTGCTTGGCCGTTTAGTAAAACATTGACGTTACTGACATGACGATAAGATCTCTTCTGAATTAACAAACACTTCGATTTATTTGGGTTTAGACAAAGTCCATTACCTGAAGCCCAGATATATACGCTTTCTAAGTCATCATTCAATTTAAGGACAGCTTCCTTTATTTCCTTCACTGGACTACTAATATAGACCTGCACATCATCAGCGTACATATGTATTTTACAATGAGACAACTGCAATGGCAGGTCATTAGAATAAATTGTAAATAAAAGTGGTCCCAGGATTGAGCCTTGAGGAACCCCCTTAGATACTGATTTATGTAGTGCTGTAAAAACGGACTGAGTGCGATTTGATAAGAATGACCTAATTAAATGAGTAGATGTGGGATGGAAGTTAAAGAAATAGCGTAACTTGGAGCAGAGAGTCGAGTGATCCACAGTGTCAAATGCCTTCGAATGGTCAAGCAGCACTAAGATTGTAGACATGTCGTTATCTAAACTACATCTAATATTCTCGGAAACCTCCAATAAGGCTCTGTGACAGCTATGATTCCTTCGAAACCCTGATTGTTTTGAACTGATTAAGTTATTGGCATACAAGTAGGTGGTAATTTGAGAGTGTATTATTTTTTCAAATACTTTTGAGAGAAAGCTTAAGATCGAAATTGGTCGATACTCCTTTCCATTCTTAGGAAGAGGTATAATTTTCGAATGTTTCCATGCAACAGGAAAAGTGCTGGTCGTAATAATATTATTAAAGAAATGTGTGATGTAAGGTAGTAGTGGATGTAGCAACAGCTTCAAAAAACGCGGTTCAATGTTATCGTACCCTATAGCATTTGATTTTACCAGTGAAAAGTTGAACAGCACATCACTTTGAGTAATCCCGGAAAATTCAAAACTATTATTATCGTTGGAAAGTGTGGACGAGACCTCAAAGTTGTAAAAATTAGTGTTTATCGGTATAGTCGGGGTATTAGTGAAATTCTTGTTGAGATCATCTACATCAATATTGACATCACATCCTAGCATAGTTTTACCAATACCTATATCTCGTATAGTTCTCCAAGTTTTTTTGGATTCTAAAGCAGAGCCAAATCTACGATGGTAGTAAGCCGTTTTTGCCGATTGTATCTTTGAATTTACATTGGCCCTGTAACAGACGTTTTAAACCTCTTCCATCTAGAATAAGCGAAATCTCTCCTCTTTATCGCGGCTTTGATTGATTCGCAAAACCAGGGCTTAGACTTGGACGATACTGTCTTGGTTTTGACAGGAACTGTGAGTTGTTGTAAATTTCGAATATTAAATTGAAGAAAATCTAGCTGTTCGTCTACAGTTATCATATTATAAAGTAGATTCCAATCAATAGTACAGAAAGAGTCATTCAAAAGATTGTAATTAAGATTATGAAAATCATTGTAGGTGAAAGACTGATCCATTCTACTTATTTCAAAATTATAACATAAGAAAATTAGATCATGTTTGGAAAAGCATGAAGCCGAAATTTGATCGTAAAGAAGGATGCTCTGTCTACTACTAACGAAAAAAAGATCAAGGAGTGTACTAGAAGTTTGGGAATGATGTGTAGGAATTGAAGTATTAGGAGAAAATAACCCAAGAGATGACACAGAATCAGTCAAGCTGGATTCGATTAAAATATTTGAGTTGAAATCACCGCAAATAATAACATCACTGAAGCCCAACGATATATTTTCCAGGACGTTCATGAAATATTGAGTATCAATGTTGTTATTGGCCCTGTAAACACACCCAATGAGCATTTTCTTGTCAAACGAAATGATTTCAACGAGTACAAATTCAATGCTATCACCTGGGGTAGATTGGCAAATTAAATTCGTCCTTAAGTTGTTACGGACATATATGGCCGCGCCACCACCGCGACTTCCCCTGTCTGCTCTAAAAATCTTGTACCCATCCAGTCGAATAAAAGAGTCTGAAGTAGCAGTGTTAAGCCATGTTTCGGATATACAGATGACATCTAACATAGATTTTTCAAAAATGAATCGCAATTCGTCGACTTTGTTATTTATACTTTGGGCATTTATATGACAGATTCTCAAACCATCCTTTTGTTTCGAAAGAATCCTTATCATACTAGCCGTTACGTCTTTGGGATTATAATTATATAAATCATCCATTACAATTTAATTTGAAATTGGTTAATGGAGAAAAAATTATCAGCAATGCGAGAAAAAAACCGAATAATGAACATGAATGTAAAAATGTCAATATATTGTAGAATAAATTAATACTAATTTTTAACGTAATAATTGCAATAAAATAATACTCAAAAATAAATTTTAAAGCTTTTTTAATATTGTAAATACGAGAGGAATACTTATGAGTTGATGTTCCATGTTGAAGCGTTGTGTTGAAGAGATGAAGTAGTCGAACGAAATCCCTCCAAAACGTCTACATGTTCAATACATATTGGATTGCCGTTGATTTGTTGCTTCACATATACAAGTCCTTTGAACGTATAGACGGACTGTAATAGTTTTTTCTTCTTTAGACCCATGGCGGATTGGAAAATGTAGTAATTGGAGTTAGATAGATTTTCATTAATATAGAAAGGACGATTTGAATCATATCCAATGGCATTTAGTGACAAAGTGTTGTTATTGCTCTTTCTGTAGTTGGATACAGACTTGAGAAAGAAATTCTTGTCGTACGGGGACATAAGGGTAGCAATGATAACAGCATCGGGAGAGTTGTGTTTCTTAGTATTGTTCCTATTCTTCAGGCGATGGATAGATTTCAATGAAGGAATAGGAATGTTAAAAGAATTGCAAATATTTGTGAATAAATTCGGTAGATTTTCATTTTCCACATAAGGAATACTTTAATTCTTAAATCTGAAGCCACGGTACTATTCTCTAGCTGTAAATTTTGGAATTTTAATCCTTTTATAGAATTTCTTGTCGTACGGGGACATAAGGGTAGCAATGATAACAGCATCGGGAGAGTTGTGTTTCTTAGTATTGTTCCTATTCTTCAGGCGATGGATAGATTTCAATGAAGGAATAGGAATGTTAAAAGAATTGCAAATATTTGTGAATAAATTCGGTAGATTTTCATTTTCCACATAAGGAATACCATTAATTCTTAAATCTGAAGCCACGGTACTATTCTCTAGCTGTAAATTTTGGAATATTAATCCTTTTATATCAGACTTAAGAATTTCGATTTGATCAACTGACTCAAGTTTGGTCACTCTATCACTAATATCAACCAGATCAGTTCTTATGTCACACAATCTTTTATCCACCTCGTTTAATATGCGATTCTCAAGTTCCTTTAACAGTGACTTAAACCGCTCCTCTAAAAGCTCTTCTAAACGATCGCTTAACTTTTTGAAACGTTCATCCAATATTTGCATCATTCTTAAGGGAGAATCCGAGAGACGCGGGGTTTTGGAGAGGTTTCCAATGAGAGATCGCTGCAGATGATTCTCTCGTCTTCTTTTGCTCGTTGAAGTACTCGTTTCCAGGTGAGCGTTGTTAATGTCACTGGTTTGCATGAACTCAGTTATATGTTGTTGCTTAGTGTTCAAATTGCTCATATTCGTGGATATATTAACAGTTTTTGTTTTAATATTGAGTGTGGGTTTTGTTTTATTCAAAATTGTGTTATGCACAACTGATTTTTTTTCAGTTTGAGCCACTGTAAAATTTAAATGTAACGGCCAATTTGATTATTGTGAATTGGCTTTTCAGAGAATGCGTATTTGTTTCGGATAGCTGTGTAAACACGGCCTACACCTCAAAAAGACATCTGTGGTCGCAGTCAGCTGTTTTCTATTGTTTTGTTGTTTTTATTTTTATCTATTTCGTTTACCGGTTAACAATAAAATTGTGAAAATTTGTGAAAATGTTAAATATTTATTTATTTTTACTCGGAAAATTGAGTGTTTATTCGATGTCGACAGCATCAATTTCACCGCCCGCACATTGAAATACTTTCACCAATCTTTTGGGATACTTTTGGACACGGACTTGTCGTTTGGCCACCGAAAAACAATTTTTACACTGGAGCTCACACAGAAACGTACGTACCAAGTTAGTGTTGTTTTTTCTATCGAATTTTTGAATACAAATGACCTCATAACTCTTAACATAGGAAACACTGCAACCTTTGTTAACAAAATTAGGGAAGAAGTAAAGGGTGTCCCAAGAAGAGCGCAATTTTTTAATTACTGATGCAGCAATTGAATTGTTTCTCTGGCTGTATGACATGTGGCGCCGTCTTGTTGGAACCACATGCCCTCCACATTCATTTCTTCAATTCTAGGCAAGAAAAAACTGGTTATCATTTCACGATACCGAACACGCGCTTGACCTGCCTCATTTTCATAAAAAAAAGGTCCAATGATTCCTCCAGCCCAAAAACCACACCACACAGTGACACGTTGAGGATGCATTTGCTTCTCGTGAAACACTCGAGGATTTTCCGCACCCCAAATGCGACAATTCTGCCTATTGACGAAGCCATCAAGATGAAAATGGGCCTCGTCACTGAAGATGATTTTATCGGCAAAATCAGGATTTTCATGTTGTCTCTCCAATACCCAATTAACGAACTCCCTTCGCTGTCCTTCTCCATTTTTACTAACAAACAATAACAATTATTCAAATGTCAAACAATGACACTTCGAATGTTGCGAGATTTAAAAATTGCGTTCTTCTTGGGACACCCTTTATTAGATATAACGATATGTTCAGAAAATCTTATTGATGAGATTCATGAGTGGAGGGTTTCGGATGAACACTCCTATTCAGACCACCGTTATATAAGATTTAAAATTGCACGGCCACCGCCAAACCCCATAAGTTTCCGTAATAAGGCTAAGACCGACTGGAGTATGTAATGAACACACTGTGTATTTGTAAATTATTTCATATTGAAATAATCAGGTTAAATGATTTAACTCATTTTTTTTCCAGATAGACGTAGGAGTAGGACTGCGGGAGCCTTGAATATACTAGCTAACAGTCGGTTGGGGGGTTCGTGTCCTTTCCCTTCTATAAGCATTTTTAACATTCCAATAATATTTTAGGGACTCCCTATTTATTTACATATGGCTAATAAACTAAATGGAATCGTTACCACGAGAAAAAAAAAACACCCCTGAATCTGGTAACAACATTTGAAAATTACAAACACCCTGGCATGGATTGGTTATTTAATATGCATCTCCAAGCTGACCTCTGGAGAGCATCGCCTCATGACCCTCCCTACACATTGTTCTAATAGCGAAAATTTATAAATTTAGAACCCCTAAGATGAATATATATTTGTTTGCCTATTTCATTCTCGTCATCGTCATTTCAAGAAAACTCACGTTTTAATTCAACAATCCATACTGGACTTAACTAATACACATTTTATTATACTGTTAAAAGTTTCAAAATAATCTAATTTTTATATATAGCAAAATGTCTCATTTACTAGTTTACACTTTTATCATTAAATATATCCAAAACTTATTAAAATAAGAATAGGTACAAACCCCACGATATGGGGATATGGCTATGTATAAACGTAGGGTATTCAAATAAGAAGATACATTTATTAGAAATAATACAAAAAAAATAATTGAAATGCAAACAATGGATGAAGTGATAGAGAAAAAAAAACAGTTCAGTTGAAAACAAACTCTTCGAATGACTCTACCATGTGTCTCAGTAAATATGCACTCTATGCATTTTAATTCTCTTAGCTTTTCTCTTAGTATTCTGTCTAACTTTGAATATACCCTCTCACTCACTCAGTTATCATTAAGATGCAAAAACATTTTGATAAACACTTACCAACACATCCCGTGAAGTTCGAAGAGGCCTTTTCTACTATCCAACGTTGATGGTACATGTATGATGATGATAATGATTAATGGTGGGTAATGATCATTAACGAAATGATCATATGCTTTTGCATTTTTATGATTCACAAAATTTCAAGGAGATTTAAGAATTTGTAACTGGTATTATCTAGAAATGAATTTTTTAAGTAATATTTCTAATCAATTATAGACATAATCATATCTGAAAGTGATTTATGCCAGCACTAGTTTGTGATAATAAAAAAAAATATATGCCTAGATGCATATGTACATATGTACATATATAGGTATGTATGGAGCCACAATGTAAAGAAGTTAAAACGCGATAAAAAAAAAATAGTTAATAGGGGAAAATTATATATATTTAACTATTATAACAAAATCATTTCTGTATCCCCATTTGTATAAATTAATTTTATTTCGCACCGTTATTACCACTTTATGCCAGAATAATTCACTTTCGTTCACCTTAATTTATTTAAATCATCGAATTGAATTCAGCTCGAAACCAGCGATCAGTCGGTATTCCTTTTTTTTCTTGTTTTATTCACGTTTGGATTTGATAATCTTTTTTATTTTATTTATATTTTGAATATTAATTAAATTTAATTCAAAGCAAAAATTTCCAGCTCACGTTTTACGTGCTGCTCATTATTCTTCTTCTTCTTTTATTCAATATATATTTACATATGGTTTCGAGTTGATTTCAATTGGGATTACGGTACTCATACAATTTTTTTTGTCGATCTCTTTTATCAAGAGATTGATACTGCAGCAACTTGGTTACGAGCTTTTTATGACAGCAACGGTGTAAATATTGATTAACCCAACAAACTCTATGCTGATATTGGGAATGCCTTTATGCTACCAGCAGAAATCAGAGGACCCTGAAGAATGATGTGGATGAGAATTATGATTTGAATAATCCAAATTTGGCAGGATTGGATTTTAATTTTTTATTTAATCCTTGTTGTGTTGGATATTTGCAGCTTTTAACGTGAGTGTCACTCACTGCAGTTACGCTAATCCGTAGGTTATTTCTAACTTCTGCCAAATCGGTTGGCACACGGTGTGCTGGGAGTACTGCTCAGCTCCTCCATTCACGTGTCGCTGCTGTGTTAGCGCTGATAGGTGATATCTCTGACAGATGGTCAGTGGACTGAGCAAATGCTGATGAAGTAAGTTCTGTCAAATTTACGTGGATGAACGAAAAATGAAGTTCGCTGTTCTCTTACGTACGAGATTTTATACGTGAGAAATCCGATGGAGTCAGGAAAGATTTACTTCCACGTACTTTCGTTCTCACTTTACTGATTTACGGGTGTATGTTTAAAAGTGCAGTTTCTTTTGGGGAAAATGTTGCAGAAACCCTAAACAAAAACCCTATGAAAGAATTTAATTACAACGAAAGCAATAAAAGGTTGGAAACTTCGACTGAATTACCTCTAAAAAGGGTTATAAATGTTTAACTGCCTGGTTTACAATGGTCACACTAGCTATAGGCTTACGAGGCTTATGAGATTTTACTTCGTCAGAGTGTAGAACTTCTTTGATCGGCTGCCGAAACGAAAAAGGAAGTTTCTTGAGCTTCTTTCTTTTTCCTAAGCTCGGTCGTGTGACAAAAGTAACAAGGTTGTTACAATAACCAAAAGTCATTTGAATTCCCAAATGATTCGTTCGTCATTACCATCAAGCATTACAGGAAATAGCATGCGATAATTTTTTTTTTCTTGAGCACGCACAAAGAAAGTTACGATTTATCGGATACACCGTCGAAATGAACATTATAATAATATGTTGTGCCATGTTATTAACAAAAACTATGTTTAAGAAAAAAAAATAGTACACATTGCGGTGGTAAAGTCCATTACAAAACCGAATAATTTTTACGCGGTGAGTAACAAAATTAGTCGGAAAAAGGACTTATCAGGTGCGGATATCCTTCGCATGGTATGTTCCCACAGGTTTTCCATCCATGTCTTCTAAACAATAGTAATGATTTCCTAATTTTTTGACAATTTTCGCTTTGACAAACAATGGAGCTAACTTAGCATTGAAAGCCTTTTCCATATTGCTTTGTGTAAAATTTCTTCGGTACACGAAATCTCCAATATTAAAATTGGGAATGCGGGTACGGAGATTGTACCGATCTTTATTGCTTTCATACGCCTCTTTTATTTGTTTTCGTAAATCCTGCCTTAACGTCTGAAGTCCATCATCCCTCGATACCATCGCACATGGTTCTTCTAGTAATTTAAGTTGTCTTAGTATGGAGTATGATGAGCCGTGTGTAATCATGTTGAATCCAAAGACTGCATGGTATGGAGACACGTTTAAGGATTGGTGATATGCGTTTCTCAGGGCACAACATATGGAACTAAGATTTTCATCCCATAACTTGTGATCCTTTTTCAGAAACGCTCTAATCCCCGCAATCAAAGACCTATTTACACGCTCAGAAGCATTTGCTTGAGGTGAATAGTAGGCGGTATAGGTATGTGTGATTCCGTAGGTTGTGAGGAAGGCATTGAAATCGTTAGCCTTAAATTGGCTGCCATTATCGCTAATCACAACTTCGGGAACTCCATATATATGAAAAATTTGTGTTTCTAGAAAATCTTTAATAACAGATGCAGTGAACTTTTTTAGTGGACAAACCCAGTGGAATTTTGTAAGGTGATCCAAGACGATCAACAGTCCAATACATCCAGACTTACTGCGTGGATAAGGACCAAGTATGTCTATGTATAGACGTTGAAATGGACGAATAGATGGGACATGTTTACCCATAGGAGGCTTCATAATGAAGTTTGGAGCTTTTGTGGTCTTACAAATTTCGCAAGTTTTAATATAATTTCGCACATCCCGTACCATTCCAGGCCAAAAGAAGTTCCTCCTAATCAACTCCAAAGTTTTAGAAACTCCTCCGTGTGAAGAAATGGGGATGTCATGAAACCTCCTTATTACCTGGTTTCTAAGGCCTACTGGGATCCAAAGCTTACACGCTTGTGTTTCTTGGATCTCATTCCCAGAGTAGTGCTCTGTACGAATATAGACAAAATTATCAACAACCTTTATATCTGGATAACTGTTCTCATTGCTAGATACCTTCATCTTCAAATCTAAGTAGTCGTTGCCCTGAAAGTGTGCCGAATTCAAGTCTATCTCAGGTTCAACGGTATCTAGCGATGATAGTTCTCCTTCAGGAATTCGAGAAAGGGAATCAGGTACAACGTTTTCTTTCCCTTTTCGGTGACTAATGGTGAATTTGTAGGCTTGCAGCTGCAACGCCCATCTAGCTAGTCTTCCTGTCAGGTTTGGTTGTCGCATGAGCCATACGAGGCTAGCATGATCCGTTATCACCTCGAATTCCTGCATCTCTAGATAACATCTAAACTTTTTGATGGCTTCTATAGCGGCCAAGCATTCGCGCTCAGTGACGCTATAGTTTCTTTGAGCTGTATTGAGTTTGCGACTCATAAAGGCTATTGGACGTTCCTGATTTGCATTGTCTAGTTGCACTAGGACGGCTCCTATTCCAACATCGCTAGCGTCACAATGAAGGAAGAATTTTTTTCCGAAATCTGGATTGACTAATACTGGAGCGGTCGTAAGGAGCTTTTTAATGGCGTCGAATGCTTTTTGAGCCTCTTCAGTCCATACAAATTTCTTCTTCGTCGAAACCACCTCTGTTATTGGAAAGACTATTGACGAGAAATTTTCAATAAATCGTCGGTACCATCCCGCAAGCCCTAGAAAGCCACGAACTTGTTTTAGGGTTTTTGGTACCGGCCAATTATTGATGGCACTGACCTTTTCACTGTCGGTTGTAATGCCTCCGTCACCTATGACGTAGCCCAAGTAGTTGACTTTTGTAACGCAAAATTTACTTTTCGTTACATTCAACGTCAGGTTTGCCTTCCTGAATTGAGATGCGATCCGAATAAGAATTTCTACATGGGTCTCAAAATCTTCACTAACAATCACTAAATCGTCTAAATAACCAAATACACAGTGCCGTAGATCAGGTGGTATTATCTGATCCATTAACCTGCACATCGTTTGAGGCGCGTTGCACAGTCCGAAGGGCATTACGACGAACTGGTACAACGGCCTCCCTGGCACTGTGAAGGCGGTTAATTGTTTTGAAGACTCGTCCAAGGCAATTTGCCAATAAGCATCTTTCAGATCCAATTTGGTGATCAAATTGGCTTTAGGAAGTCTTGAAAATATACCTTCTATAGAAGGTAATGGATAAGCATCCTTTTCGGTAACAGTATTAACTTTGCGGGCATCCAAACAAAGACGAATTTTATTTGGTTTTAGCACTAGTCTCATAGGAGAACTCCATGGGGACGAAGATGGTTCAATAACCCCAAGAGCTAACATCCGATCTATTTCCTTAAACATCAGCTTTTCAATAGCTGGGGAAACTGGGTAGTGTCTTTGTTTAATTGGAGAAGCGTTGCCTACTTCAATTTTATGTGTAATTAATTTTGTTCGACCGAGTCCTTGCTTTTCAAAATTTGGAAAAAGGGAAATTACAGTGTTCAGTTGAGTTCTTTGAGTTGCATCCAACGGATAGAATGAATCTTCGGATTTGTTTTCATGCGATATGTCGCTATCATATTTAACGTTTAAATCGAAAAATTCAGACGAACAAGCGGACAGATTAGTCACATTAAGTACATCGACAGAACCTATGATATCAGGGAACAATTTAAAAGTTTTGCAGAAGTCTACACCGAGAATAAGTCTTTGGGAAATCGACGGAATAACAAAAAACTTCATTCGCTTGCATTGATTTTTAAATGTAACCTCAAGATCTAGCCAACCGGTTACAATTTGGGGACTGCCATCCGCAGTTTTTACAAAAGATTTACATTTTGTGTAATTGGAAATTTTACCGAAATTGGTCATAGCTAAATCTGAACCAAAACAGCTTATGTTGGCACCGGTATCGAGTAATCCTAGCTCGGTGAATTCTAAAAATGAAATTTTTGCGTAATAACGCATATCTTGAGGATTAGATATAATAGCCGATACGAGAAACTTCCGAGAAAGTTTTCGTATCTTGAAGTAACGTCGTAAGCGAATCGTGGAACGTTTAGGTTTAATATCCGGTGACAAAATAACCGATTCGACTCTAAAAATCTCATTTCGTTTCTTAATGTAATTTTGTAATCGTTCATGGTAGGGTAAATTTGGATATAAGATTTTGGTATAATCAGATGATTCTTGTATCTGTTCCTTGATAGCGGATTTCTTTAAAATAGTTATATTTTGGGGATCCTTCTGATAAATTGAATTCGTTTTGCATGTAGAATAGGTATCTATAGTTGCTCCTGGGTCGGAAGCAACGACTGGTAGTTTTTTGAAACGATAGTAGCTCTTGTTTGACATTTTAAACAGTTTGGCTTATACACCTTTTTGGCCCCACAACCATAACAAAATACTTGCCTATCTTGTACACAGTCTTGCCAATGATGACCCTTCTCCTCACAGTTCCAACACTGTGTAAGATATGAACTGTTGTGTAAAGCATTTACTGACTTATCGCTATCCAAATGATCATCAAAATCTTCCGAAATCTCATCGCGATCAACTTGTGCAATCTGTCTACGAGGAGGAAATAAATTATTATTTCTAACACTTATGAACTTACGAACATGTTCGTCATTTAAAAAATTCTCACGTTTGTGCACTAGTTGCCTCAATTGGGAAACTGATCGAATATGTATATAAAGCAAATCTTGTCGTATTTCAGGTCTGAGATTTCGAGTCAGGGTTTCAACTGCCTCAGTCTCAGTCATAGGCGTATCGAGCCGATCAATAATGGCAGAAATTGAATCAAAAAATATATCAAATGTTTCACCAGGTTTTTGTTTCCTGTTTCGGATTTCTTCACGAAGATCCGATGAAGTTTTGAAATCGCCATATTGCGAACGTATTGCCTGACAAAACCCATCCCATTCAATGGAATTAACCTGCTTGCGATAACGCCAAAGCCATTCTTTTGCCCTTCCGGACAATAATATTTGTAAATTCCTACAAATCAAATTAAAATCTCCGTTAAAATTGTCCAGGGTTAACGATTTCACCCTATATAAAAACTCGTCTACACTTAAACCATTAGGGGAACCATCATATTTCAAGTTCCATCCTTGAATTATGGAAGAAATCTTATCGACGGTGAAGGCTACGCGAGAAGAAGATGATAAATCCAAATTGCTATGTACGATCGGAACACCCTGTGAATGAACAGGTGAAAACGCATTTGGTAAATGAGGGTTATTTAAATTGCCCTGATTGGGTTGTGTAGTCATTACCTGGGCAGGTGCTATACCTGGTCCAGTATTCGATACAAAATTCTGGTACGGATTCGAACTTTGAACATTTTGACTACCAGGTGGTACAATTGTTAAAGACGTAATTAGTCGAGTCATACTCTGTTCAATCATACGATTGATATAGTTATAGTCTACACCAGCCGACGCATTTGAGACTTGTTGTACATCATTCCGATCAGAAGTTCTCTCCGTATTTCTCTGGTCTCTAGTAATCGGTTCAGTGTTTACAAATTCTTGAGTAGTATTAAACACATTCTGAGGTTCGGGAAATAGGTTTCGGGTATTACTTCTCGTATTATAAACTTTACCTGCACGCCCTCTTCCTTTGTACTGAGGTTTATACACAGGTGGATTACCTTTCGTTACTGATGATACATTAGGTGAATCCAATAATGGGACATTATTAGAAGATGTAGTGAATGAACGCAATTCTGACATTTGGCAAGGTTTCTTACATACAGGACATTCTGTACTTGTAGCTAAAGAGGTTTCAATACAGATTCTGTGGAAAATATGTGCACATCCTTGAATAATTACACAATTCTGGTCTTCCAATAAAACCTCTGAGCATATGGAGCAAATATTCACAGATTCTATGCCTGCTGCTAGGTCTTTTCCACGTGGTGGAGTTCGTTCAAGCGACATGATGATATCGGGGTAAGGAATATTCAACAAGAAGAAAAGATCTTAAACAATATCACGATATTGAATACAGAATAATGACAGCGGAATGAAATCAAAACCGTTTAAAATTATTTTAGTTAAAAAAAAAAAAAATTAAATTGTCTTTGAGTTTTCTCTATGACGATGTGAGATAGAAATAGGAAATTATAACCATCCAAGCCAAGTGGAATCAAAACTGGTATATGGGACTTTTGTGAAGTAATTAAAATCATTCTAAATAAACAAACGGGCAAAATCAATACTATTACGATCTTATGATTTCCTAGTAGTTTCGGGCAGTGTATTGCAAACAGCAAAATCAATGCAATCCTGAGTCTACTAGTGGCCTATATCTCAGTTCAAGCAAAGTAATCTATATTCTTCACAAATAGCCTTAATAATGATTAGATACAAAGGAATTGATCCGAAAGCCAAGGAAAGAAAATTCATAAATTTTATGGTTAGTTAACTCGAACTTGAGACCCTCAAGTAACTAAGAAAATCCAATAAAACATTGAAATTTATTCCAATGACTACATCACTCTTACAGAGTTTTCTAAACATTATTTCTTTAAATGTAATCTATAAAAATTAATAAAAAAAAGAGCAAAAAAGAATATAACATTCTCTCTAGCCCCACGTTGGGCGCCAATTATTGTAATGAACACACTGTGTATTTGTAAATTATTTCATATTGAAATAATCAGGTTAAATGATTTAACTCAGTTTTTTTCCAGATAGACGTAGGAGTAGGACTGCGGGAGCCTTGAATATACTAGCTAACAGTCGGTTGGGGGGTTCGTGTCCTTTCCCTTCTATAAGCATTTTTAACATTCCAATAATATTTTAGGGACTCCCTATTTATTTACATATGGCTAATAAACTAAATGGAATCGTTACCACGAGAAAAAAAAAACACCCCTGAATCTGGTAACAACATTTGAAAATTACAAACACCCTGGCATGGATTGGTTATTTAATATGCATCTCCAAGCTGACCTCTGGAGAGCATCGCCTCATGACCCTCCCTACACATTGTTCTAATAGCGAAAATTTATAAATTTAGAACCCCTAAGATGAATATATATTTGTTTGCCTATTTCATTCTCGTCATCGTCATTTCAAGAAAACTCACGTTTTAATTCAACAATCCATACTGGACTTAACTAATACACATTTTATTATACTGTTAAAAGTTTCAAAATAATCTAATTTTTATATATAGCAAAATGTCTCATTTACTAGTTTACACTTTTATCATTAAATATATCCAAAACTTATTAAAATAAGAATAGGTACAAACCCCACGATATGGGGATATGGCTATGTATAAACGTAGGGTATTCAAATAAGAAGATACATTTATTAGAAATAATACAAAAAAAATAATTGAAATGCAAACAATGGATGAAGTGATAGAGAAAAAAAAAACAGTTCAGTTGAAAACAAACTCTTCGAATGACTCTACCATGTGTCTCAGTAAATATGCACTCTATGCATTTTAATTCTCTTAGCTTTTCTCTTAGTATTCTGTCTAACTTTGAATATACCCTCTCACTCACTCAGTTATCATTAAGATGCAAAAACATTTTGATAAACACTTACCAACACATCCCGTGAAGTTCGAAGAGGCCTTTTCTACTATCCAACGTTGATGGTACATGTATGATGATGATAATGATTAATGGTGGGTAATGATCATTAACGAAATGATCATATGCTTTTGCATTTTTATGATTCACAAAATTTCAAGGAGATTTAAGAATTTGTAACTGGTATTATCTAGAAATGAATTTTTTAAGTAATATTTCTAATCAATTATAGACATAATCATATCTGAAAGTGATTTATGCCAGCACTAGTTTGTGATAATAAAAAAAAATATATGCCTAGATGCATATGTACATATGTACATATATAGGTATGTATGGAGCCACAATGTAAAGAAGTTAAAACGCGATAAAAAAAAAATAGTTAATAGGGGAAAATTATATATATTTAACTATTATAACAAAATCATTTCTGTATCCCCATTTGTATAAATTAATTTTATTTCGCACCGTTATTACCACTTTATGCCAGAATAATTCACTTTCGTTCACCTTAATTTATTTAAATCATCGAATTGAATTCAGCTCGAAACCAGCGATCAGTCGGTATTCCTTTTTTTTCTTGTTTTATTCACGTTTGGATTTGATAATCTTTTTTATTTTATTTATATTTTGAATATTAATTAAATTTAATTCAAAGCAAAAATTTCCAGCTCACGTTTTACGTGCTGCTCATTATTCTTCTTCTTCTTTTATTCAATATATATTTACATATGGTTTCGAGTTGATTTCAATTGGGATTACGGTACTCATACAATTTTTTTTGTCGATCTCTTTTATCAAGAGATTGATACTGCAGCAACTTGGTTACGAGTTTTTTATGACAGCAACGGTGTAAATATTGATTAACCCAACAAACTCTATGCTGATATTGGGAATGCCTTTATGCTACCAGCAGAAATCAGAGGACCCTGAAGAATGATGTGGATGAGAATTATGATTTGAATAATCCAAATTTGGCAGGATTGGATTTTAATTTTTTATTTAATCCTTGTTGTGTTGGATATTTGCAGCTTTTAACGTGAGTGTCACTCACTGCAGTTACGCTAATCCGTAGGTTATTTCTAACTTCTGCCAAATCGGTTGGCACACGGTGTGCTGGGAGTACTGCTCAGCTCCTCCATTCACGTGTCGCTGCTGTGTTAGCGCTGATAGGTGATATCTCTGACAGATGGTCAGTGGACTGAGCAAATGCTGATGAAGTAAGTTCTGTCAAATTTACGTGGATGAACGAAAAATGAAGTTCGCTGTTCTCTTACGTACGAGATTTTATACGTGAGAAATCCGATGGAGTCAGGAAAGATTTACTTCCACGTACTTTCGTTCTCACTTTACTGATTTACGGGTGTATGTTTAAAAGTGCAGTTTCTTTTGGGGAAAATGTTGCAGAAACCCTAAACAAAAACCCTATGAAAGAATTTAATTACAACGAAAGCAATAAAAGGTTGGAAACTTCGACTGAATTACCTCTAAAAAGGGTTATAAATGTTTAACTGCCTGGTTTACAATGGTCACACTAGCTATAGGCTTACGAGGCTTATGAGATTTTACTTCGTCAGAGTGTAGAACTTCTTTGATCGGCTGCCGAAACGAAAAAGGAAGTTTCTTGAGCTTCTTTCTTTTTCCTAAGCTCGGTCGTGTGACAAAAGTAACAAGGTTGTTACAATAACCAAAAGTCATTTGAATTCCCAAATGATTCGTTCGTCATTACCATCAAGCATTACAGGAAATAGCATGCGATAATTTTTTTTTTCTTGAGCACGCACAAAGAAAGTTACGATTTATCGGATACACCGTCGAAATGAACATTATAATAATATGTTGTGCCATGTTATTAACAAAAACTATGTTTAAGAAAAAAAAATAGTACACATTGCGGTGGTAAAGTCCATTACAAGTAAATTCGGAAATCTACTTAGAAATCGATTGGGGCAGCCTACACGCGATTATCTATGTGCAGAAGACATTGATATCAATGTTAAGAAGATTACCGAGGCTCTTGTAAAATCATTCGAAGATAGTTGCCCACTTCGAGAAAGGAAATCTGCTTTTGAGAAACCCTGGATGACAGGACAAATTCGCTCGATTGGCAAAGATGTCCGCAGACTTTACAATAGAGCTCGACGTAAAAAACAATCAGTATATTGGGACGACTACCACAGAAGACTCAAAGAATACAATGAAATCGTTAGATCGGCGAAACGTAACTCCTGGAGGCTTTTCTGTGAACAGGTAGACAGCGTTAACAGCATGTCTAAAATGAAAATGTTCCTCTAAAAAACTCATGTCCAAACCGAAACACTGGTGGATGAAACGGGTAAAAGGATGGAAACTATAGAGGATAGATGAAAACTCATTTTCCGACTGGTAATGCTGGACCAACAGAGGAACAGTTACAGAATGAAAATGTATTGCATCAAGTACCTATTACGGATATAACAGATGGTATGGTTAAAGAAGCGATAAAAAGTATCTCTCCCTTTAAGGCTGCGGGACCGGATGGAATATTTCCAGCACTTCTGCAGAATGAGGTGGATCTGGTATCAACTCATCTGGCTGGAGTGTTCACTGCATGCCTAACCCATTCGTATACCCCAAAAAACTGGCAGGAATCAAGGGTGGTCTTCATACCAAAGCCTGGCAAGGCGAGTTACACGACCCCAAAGGCTTATCGACCCATTAGCCTTACTTCTTTCCTGTTAAAAACAATGGAGCGAATAACTGATGACATGGTCAAAGGTAAAATAGCGGATGACAGGCTAAAATTCAAACAACACGCCTATGTCAAAGGAAGATCAGTGGAAACAGCTCTGCATGAGGTAGTGCACCACATAGAAGAGCCCTTCAGTAAAGAAATGTATACACTTGCTGTTTGCATAGACACTGAGGGCGCATTTAACAATGTACAGACCGATACACTTATCCAGTCCTTAAACGAGTTTCAGGTTGACCGGGCGCTGAAAAACTGGATCAACAATATGCTAAGGAATAGGTGGATTATTTGTGGGTCATATGACGTACAAATTAGAGACAAGGTAAATCGTGGTATACCTCAGGGGGGCATTTTATCGCCTCTTCTATGGGTTACGACGATACACAGTCTCCTAAAAGCCCTCACCAATGAAGGACTTAAACCAGTCTGTTATGCAGACGACGTTGTAATACTTCTAAGGGGCTTTCATCAAAATCTATTATGCAGAAGAGCTGAAGAGGCACTTAACATAGCATATAACTGGGCACAACCAAGGGGATTAAATGTTAACCCAGACAAAACAGAAATATGTCTATTTACAAGGAAAACGAAGATCCCACGTTTTACCCCGCCTCGATTCCTGAATAAGACAATTGCTATAACTAAAAAGGTAAAATACTTGGGAGTAATCTTGGATCAGAAACTATACTGGAAAGATCATCTTGAAGAAAGAGTTACAAAGGCACACAGATGTTGGTCGTTGTGCAGAAGAGCTATAGGTTTAAAATGGGGACTACGTCCAAATATGACTCACTGGCTTTACATGAGCGTGATTAGACCAATAATCACCTACGCCTCTGTAGTGTGGTGGACATCAATGGACAAGAAGTGCAACGTAATACCTTTGCAAAAAATTCAACGTATGTGCTGTCTAGGCATAAGCGGGACATTTAGAACTGCACCAACAAAAGCGTTGGAGACTATACTGCACATCCAACCAATAGACATCCGTATAAAGTATGAGGCAGCCCTCACAGCAAGACGTCTACAAGTGATGGGTGAATGGATAAATCGAGACCACAAGTCGTACCATCAGAAGATTTTAGAATATCTAGTTGGTCACATTCAAACGCCAGAAATCTCGGACCACATTCCTGAAGTGCGGCTTACAGCTACCTGTGATCCGGTTGTGCCAGACAGACGCTCCTGGGAAAATGGAACTTTGGCCCATGTGTCAGTGGGAACCAGCTGCTACACGGATGGGTCCAAGCGAGGAGGAAAGACGGATCTGGGACTTTTTATTGATGAACCAGAAGTCGAACTTCACTTCCGCCTCCCTGACCATAACACGGTATTTCAAGCAGAAGTTCGAGCAATCACGGAGTGTGTGAACTGGCTCATTAACACGACAAAGCCTAAATATGCCAACATCTTCACAGATAGCCAAATGGCGATTCAAGCAATAAAATAGGAAAGGGTCAAATCCAGAACTGTGTTGGACTGTAAAAGAACGATAAATGATTACTCAGCCCATGGTCAATTGCGTATTTGCTGGGTACCAGGACACAACGGAGTGATTGGAAATGAACGGGCAAACAACTTGGCTTCAAAGGGCAGAGAACTTCGAGTAATAAACTTGAAAAATTGGAAACCTTTCGAAGCCACGAAAAATGAGTTGAAGCACTGGGCAGTGATGGCTCATAAAACTGTGTGGAATAGCGCAACAGTAGGAGAAACTGCAAAGATACTGTGGGGTGACCCAAATGAAAAGAAAACAAGAAGTCTTCTGAAACTAAACAAGATCGATATTAGTAAGATGATGAGTGTTCTAACGGGACACTCAAGCTTACAAGCACATCTTCATCGCATAGGACTAGCAGGAAACGACGAATGCAGGGCATGCAGAGAAAACATCGAAACGATGGAACATTTTCTGTGTCACTGCCCGGCTTTCACACATGCAAGATCCCAACATTTCGGGTCCGACATATTACCAGACTTGACTCATCTCAGAGAATATGACTGGAAGATACTGAGAAAATTCGTGTCTAGTACCGATTTTCTGTAACTCGTGAGGTATAAAAAGATCATAAATAAGGAGCGCACAACAGGCCGAACCACTAGGTTTAGGTTTAGGTTAGGGTGGCAGCCGTATTTTTTTTTTATAAGCTCACATAGACCAGTTTAGGTCCCTAGTGTTACCACGGGCTGAAATGCCCCTCATCGAAACCAACCTGTTTGATATATAAATTTATCGATAGTACGAATATCAGTACTGGAAAGATCTGTTAGGCTGCCTAAAAAGGCCGACCCTAGTATGTCCAGTCGTCGTTTACTCAAAGCGGGACAGTCGCAAAGCAAGTGCTCAATGCTCTCCACTTCTTCCTCATCTCCACAGCTTCGGCAGAAGTCATTGGAGTCAATACCCAATCTTTTGGCGTGTTCGCCGATCAAGCAGTGCCCCGTCAGAACCTGTACTAACGTAGACAATCGTTTCCTCTCTAGTGCGAGGAGATATTTTGACCTTCTCAGGTCATACCTTGGCCAGATTTGTCTAGCTACCCTGCAGGAGCCGATTTCTGTCCATCTCTCGTTGGACTGCCTGATTGCCTCTTGCCTAAGCCAAAGCTTGCACGTGGATAGTGGCGCACCAATATATGCAAATTCTTCGAGAATTTGTAATGTCGTCCCTTTCCTAGCAAGTCCATCGGCTTTGCAGTTCCCCGGGATATCCCTATGCCCAGGCACCCATATGAGGTGTATATTAAACTGCTCAGCCATCTCGTTAAGAGATCTGCGGCAGTCGAGGGCTGTTTGTGAATTTAGGGATGTTGCCTCCAGAGAATTGATGGCAGCCTGGCTGTCCGAGTAAATGACAACGCCAGTGTTGGTTACTATGTTGCGACTCAGCCATTTGGCGACTTCCCATATTGCCATTATTTCGGCTTGATAGACACTGCAGGTATCTGGTAGTCTGTGAGCTATATCCAGACTAAGTTCTTCACAGTGTACTCCGAAGCCAACCTTTTCATCAAGCTTCGAACCATCCGTGTAAAAGTGGAGATGGTTTCTATTACCTGGTATTCTGCCGACCCATTCATCTCTGTCGGGAATCATAGTGATGTAATTTCTCTCGAAGGTGTACACAGTTGGTATATAGTCCACTCGGTCGGTTACCATAGCACTACACTTTGATATCCTCATGTGACCATAGTTCTTGTACCTCCACATTGATAGGCAGTTTAATCTTATTGCCGCTTTGGTTGCAACTTCTCTCGCCATAATATTAATCGGCAGTATATGGAGTAGGGCTTGTAGAGACTCGGTCGCTGTAGTCCTTAAGGCTCCGCTTATGCTCAGGCAGGCAGTTCTCTGAACCTTTGTTAGTAAGTTGGTAATGGTTAGTTTGTCAGTTGCCGTCCACCATACCACAATACCATATAACAGTATTGGACGAACTACTGCTATATATATCCAGTGGACGATTTTAGGAGAGAGTCCCCACCGCGACCCTACAGCCTTTTTGCAGGAATATAAGGCGACGTTGGCCTTCCTTACACGTTCCAATACGTTAAGTCTAAATAACATTTTCCTATCTAGAATTATTCCTAAAAATTTTGCACTTTCAGAAAAGACTAGATCTGTTCCATTTATCCGAGGTGGAGGGTCCACATGTGGGACATTATTCATCCTAGTAAAGAGAACCAATTCTGTCTTGTTGGGGTTAACGCCCAAACCGCTGCTTCTGGCCCATCTAGCCAACTTGTTCAGAGCCACCTGTAGGATGTCTCTGAGGACGTTTACGAATTTGCCACTCACTGCGATTGCCACGTCGTCCGCATATGCCACGACCTTGCAGCCACAACGTTCTAGATCTAGCAGGATTTCATTCACCGCTAGGTTCCAAATTAGTGGAGACAATACTCCTCCTTGCGGGGTCCCTCTGTTTACATACCTTGTTAGAGTTGTGGACCCTAGACATGCTGTTATGCGTCTTCTGGTGAGCAGACTTTGAATTAGTCTAATCAAACTAGTGTTAACTTTTAGATGTGAGAGTGCCGCAATTACCGCATCTGAGTGAATGTTGTTAAAAGCCCCTTCTATGTCAAGAAATGCCACCATGGTGAATTCCTTGAAATGCAGGGACGATTCGATAGTGCTCACAAGGTCGTGCAGGGCTGATTCTGTAGACTTGCCCTTATTGTAAGCATGTTAGTTCCCCGACAGGAGTTTTGTATCCAGGTTTTCCCTAATGAAATGATCTAAAAGTCTTTCCAGACCTTTCAATAGGAAGGAGGATAGGCTAATTGGTCTGAAGTCTTTTGGCCTAGTGTGTGATATCTTCCCCGCTTTAGGTATGAATACCACTTTGGTATCCCTCCATCGATTCGGGATGTATGAAAGCTTGATACAGCCTACATAAATTTTCTCCAGCCAGGGGATAATGTACTTTAACATTTTCTGCATTTCTGCTGGAGTGATGCCATCTGGTCCAGGTGACTTGAAGGGCTCAAAGCTGTTAATAGCCCAGCTTATTCTGGATCTCTCAGTCAAGATGCTAGCGACGCTCGCAGTCCACTCGCACTCTTGTTGGTCCTGCTGATCCTCGGGTTCTGTTATAGAGTTCCCCGGGAAATGTGTGTCGAGCAGTACATTGAGCGACTGCTCGCTGTTTTTGGTCCAGTTATTTGCCTCATCCTGTAAATATCCCACTGTACAGGGTGAAGCAGATAATATCTTCCTCAGCCTAGCGGCGTTGGAGACCTTTTCCACTTCACCACAGAAGGTATACCAAGAGCGCCTTTGCGCCTTTCTAAGCTCCTTCTAGATCTTTAGTTGCTCTTTATAGGCATCCCAATCATTAGCGACCCCAGTAGATTTAGCCTTATTGAATAGCTTGTTGCAGGTCTTTTTCATAGCCGTTAGCTCCGAAGTCCACCATTGGGGTTTAGGTTTACCCTTGTACCTTGTTTTTGGACAGGCTTCTTCAAGGGATCTATTGAATGATATGGTGATATGATCGACCAGATTATCCAGACCGGCTTTGTCATTCGGTTCGTACAGAAGTTTAGAGTTGAGGACTTTCTTGAAATTCTTCTCATACAGATGCCACTTTGTCTTCCTTACATTTCTGTGGACGGCGGGTTTAGGCGCTTTTTCCGCGAGTTTGAACTCAATATAATGGTGATCTGAGAATGAGTGGTCGTCCAGTACATTCCACCCAATAATTTTGTCTGACAGCCGGTCAGTAGCAAACGTTACGTCGAGTACTTCTTGTCTGTCTTTAGTTGTGAAGGTCTGTTTATTACCTATGTTACAAATACTAAGGTTGGTAGTTAGAATAAAGTCAAGAAGCGAATCACCCCTATTGTTTATATCCGTACTACCCCAGATAGTATGATGAGCGTTCGTGTCTGCGCCAATAATCAGCTCGAGCTCGCCAGACGTTGCTTCTTCTACTACTTCCCTGAATAGAGCAGTCGGTACTTCAGATTCATAAGGCAAGTAGCTGGAGACCACCCAATATATGCGATTACCGATCTCCAGGCTAGCAGCTGTTTGGTCTTTACCACTTAAATTAGTCAGGAGAAAGATACTTAGATCTTTTCTGGCCAAAATGCAGGTTCTTGGAGTGCCTTCACAGTTGGCCACAAGCAGTTTAAAGTTGGGTGTCCTAATACCGCACACCCTTCCTCCCACTACGTAGGGCTCCTGTATCAGGACGATGTCTACTGCGCCTGTGGACAGGCGCAGCAATAGAGCCGCTGAGGCTGCTTTAGCGTGATGGAGGTTAATCTGTAGAATTCTTACCATCATTGGTAATTGACAGATTAACATCCACCCCGACAAGGGTGTTATAGAACTCTTCGTCCGTATCGTCGAGAAGCATGTCCCCGCCAGATGCGTCAAAGAGTCCGGAGACTCCCCTCAGCCTCTCTGTGTCCGAAGTAGAGCTTTTGTCCTCAGAGAAGGACGTTACAGATCTTCTGTTAGAGTTGGAGTCACCAGAAATAATAGGCGTGGGTACCTCCGCACTTCCAGAAAGTGCCACGGTGGACGACTCACCTTCTGCAGTGGGAGCTATATCCTGCTTGTATATCTTCAAGACTATAGTCTCGAAGCCATATTGTAGGGTTGCACTCGCATATTGTAAATGGGAGGTGGATTCAGCGTTTAGAATAAGATTGACCTGCCGCTTTTTACCATCCGCCTCACCCACCTTGCTGATTCTCCAATTATGGGCCGGCAGACCAGGATTGGAATCTTTTACTATTTCTAAGATGTCAGCCGGGTTGGAGGGCTCTTCTGTAACCCAGGTGATGGCTCTAGGGTGACTAGGGATGTTGTTTTTTTCGACAACATCCAACCCGGCCACACCTCACCAGCTCGACTCAGAGCAGCCTTATACAGGTCTACTGATCTGGCATCACCGAAATATAAGAGCTTTACTCTCCCCTGATGCCATCCTGCATCGTTGCAGATTGGTGGTTGCAGGCCGAACCACTGGCTTAAGTGTATGTCCATGGACATGAGACGTTTAAACGTCTCCTCTCTTCAACCTAACCTAACCTAACCTTTGTAAAAGCAGGACTTCCCACTGCCCAAAATACCATATTTGGTATGATTTTATACGGAACATTCTCCACATATGACTCGTTTCCAAAATATTCGAAGCACTTTTTTTCATTTTTTTATACTCCATTAATTGTATTGAATTAATTGACTGAATTGAATTAATTGTTATTGAAGTTTGTATAGAATTAAACTCATAATCTAGGTTTAGGTTAGGGTGGCAGCCGTATTTTTTTTATACAAGCTCACATAGACCAGTTTAGGTCCCTAGTGTTACCATGGGCTGAAATGCCCCTCATCGAAACCAAACTGTTTGATATACAAATTTATCGATAGTACGAATGTCGGTACTCGAAAAATCTGTTAGGCTGCCTAGAAAGGCCGATCCCAGTAGGTTAGGTTGAAGAGAGGAGACGTTTAAACGTCTCATGTCCATGGACATACATACACTTAAGCCAGTGGTTAGGCCTGTTGTGCGCTTCTTATTTATGATCTTTTTATACCTCGCGAGTTACAGAAAATCGGTACTAGACACGAATTTTCTCAGTATCTTCCAGTCATATTCTCTGAGATGAGTCAAGTCTGGTAATATTATCTCATTTGTAATAGGACTATAACTTCCTCAGAAATAACATTTTGCGCAAAGGACTCGTTATCATAGCACAAAAGGTTTTTTAACCAAACGAATATATGTTCCTGAGTTCCAAGAAATCCATTTCCTCTTCCAGCGCATTGTTGAGTTTGAATCCATTGGAATCTTCTACGATGTTATCCTACAGTGAAAGGCACCCTATAATTCTTCCACACAACTGCCAATATTCCAGACTGTTAATCAAATTCATGCATCAAATCAGTCTCCACGGAGGAAACTCATTAGTGCTGGTTAGACGGCAACACTGGATTCTTAAAGTCCAAAACCTCATAAAAACTACAATTCATAGTTGCAAACCGTGTTTAATATACAGAAAGAAATGTCAAAAGCAAATTATGACCGCTCTGCCTCCAGAACGAAGTGAGATTTCCCGACCATTTTCTCACACCGGATTGGATTTTGCAGGACCATTCGACATCAAGAGCTATGCTGGAAGATGTTGCCGTATCACAAAAGGATACATATGTGTCTTTGTGTGCTTCTCCTCCAAGGCTATCCACTTAGAGGCGACTTCAGATCTGTCCACATCTGCGTTCCTGGCAGCATTTACTCGATTTGTTTCTAGGCGAGGTTGTCCACTTCATGTGTACTCCGATAATGGAACTACATTTGTTGGTGCATCTCGAATCTTGGCAAAGGAGTTTATCCAAACCTCACATCAAGCGGTAATATCCAATTACGCTCCCCAAAACCTGTCCTGGCACTTTAATCCGCGTGGTGCCCGTCATATGGGAGGGCTCTGGGAAGCGGGAGTGAAGAGTTTTAAACAGCATTTTAAAAAGACTGCTGGCATCTCTAAGTACACCTTAGAAGAGTTCCAAACATTATTAGTCAAAATCGAAGCGTGTCGTAATTCCAGGCCAATATCTCCATCCTCCGCAAGTCCATCAGATTTATCAGCATTGACTCCAGGTCACTTCTTGACTGGAACTCATCTTCTAGTCCCATTTTATCCAGAAATCGATCAAGCGCCTATTTCTATACAAAACCGCTGGCAGCGGCTCAAAGTGATGTCCAACACTTCTGTAATCAGATGAATACCTCAAGGAGCTCCAAAAACGCAACAAATGGAAAAAAAATCTGAAGACGATATAAAAGAGAACACACTTGTCGTAATAAGGGATGTAAATTTTGCTCCTAATTGTTGACGACTCGGAAGAATTAACAGGGTTTACTATGACAACGATAAGCGTCTCCGTGTTGCTGATGTCCTTACGGAGCGGGGTAGTAGTTATGCTATGACCAATCACAAAGTTGGTTGTGGTATCCGATGTCACTTCGTAATTCCTAGTATTCCTCAATTTCTATCTTTCATTATTTCCTATCCTAGATCCTAAACTTCCTTCCAGATCACAAATTTCTAATCCCATTATTTTTCCAGAAACATGAACTCTAACTAACAAACCACCATCGTATGCCGAAAAGAGCATGGCCTCAAAGTCTGCTGCCGCTTCCGCAACATGAATACCAAGGAGCGAATGGAAGCCGTTAAGAAGTACGGATACTGTCCTAATTGCCTTGCCCACTCCCAAGGGTCATGCTTTACAAAGACACCGTAGCAGTTCGACAATCATTCAACCCTGATTCGTCGTCCAGCACCACATCACTTACCACCATCCTCCAACAGTACACTTGTCTTTACTACCTACTGCACTGGTAAGGATACGTTCCAGGACGGGAAAAAATGCGGCCAGATATCTACTCCACTCGGATGAGTTGCGTCTCGAAAAAATTCGTTGACAAGCTCGAATTTACAATTTTTGAAACGGACAAGGAGACTATCTGTCCCGTAACATTATTGTCAGGAGTCGATTCGAGCTGCAAGATAGAAGTCACTCTGAAGGTGATTAGTGGGATAAGCTTGTAAACTCCAAAGGAACCCATTCCCGAATCCATCAGAACACATCAGAAAGGCCGATCCCAGTAGGTTAGGTTAGGTTAGGTTGAAGAGAGGAGACGTTCAAACGTCTCATGTCCATGGACATACATACACTTAAGCCAGTGGTTCGGCCTGTTGTGCGCTCCTTATTTATGATCTTTTTATACCTCGCGAGTTACAGAAAATCGGTACTAGACACGAATTTTCTCAGTATCTTCCAGTCATATTCTCTGAGATGAGTCTGGTAATATGTCGGACCCGAAATGTTGGGATCTTGCATGTGTGGAAGCCGGGGAGTGACACAGAAAATGTTCCATCGTTTCGATGTTTTCTCTGCATGCCCTGCATTCGTCGTTTCCTGCTAGTCCTATGCGATGAAGATGTGCTTGTAAGCTTGAGTGTCCCGTTAGAACACTCATCATCTTACTAATATCGATCTTGTTTAGTTTCTTGTTTTCTTTTCGTTTGGGTCACCCCACAGTATCTTTGCAGTTGCTCCTACTGTCGCGCTATTCCACACAGTTTTATGAGCCATCACTGCCCAGTGCTTCAACTCATTTTTCGTGGCTTCGAAAGGTTTCCAATTTTCCAAGTTTATTACTCAAAGTTCTCTGCCCTTTGAAGCCAAGGTGTTTGCCCGTTCATTTCCAATCACTCCATTGTGTCCTGGTGCCCAGCAAATATTCCTGAATTTCTATCTTTCATTATTTCCTATCCTAGATCCTAAACTTCCTTCCAGATCACAAATTTCTAATCCCATTATTTTTCCAGAAACATGAACTCTAACCAACAAACCACCATCGTATGCCGAAAAGAGCATGGCCTCAAAGTCTGCTGCCGCTTCCGCAACATGAATACCAAGGAGCGAATGGAAGCCGTTAAGAAGTACGGATACTGTCCTAATTGCCTTGCCCACTCCCAAGGGTCATGCTTTACAAAGACACCGTAGCAGTTCGACAATCATTCAACCCTGATTCGTCGTCCAGCACCACATCACTTACCACCATCCTCCAACAGTACACTTGTCTTTACTACCTACTGCACTGGTAAGGATACGTTCCAGGACGGGAAAAAATGCGGCCAGATATCTACTCCACTCGGATGAGTTGCGTCTCGAAAAAATTCGTTGACAAGCTCGAATTTACAATTTTTGAAACGGACAAGGAGACTATCTGTCCCGTAACATTATTGTCAGGAGTCGATTCGAGCTGCAAGATAGAAGTCACTCTGAAGGTGATTAGTGGGATAAGCTTGGAAACTCCAAAGGAACCCATTCCCGAATCCATCAGAACACATCAGAAAGGCCGATCCCAGTAGGTTAGGTTAGGTTAGGTTGAAGAGAGGAGACGTTCAAACGTCTCATGTCCATGGACATACATACACTTAAGCCAGTGGTTCGGCCTGTTGCGCGCTCCTTATTTATGATCTTTTTATACCTCGCGAGTTACAGAAAATCGGTACTAGACACGAATTTTCTCAGTATCTTCCAGTCATATTCTCTGAGATGAGTCTGGTAATATGTCGGACCCGAAATGTTGGGATCTTGCATGTGTGGAAGCCGGGGAGTGACACAGAAAATGTTCCATCGTTTCGATGTTTTCTCTGCATGCCCTGCATTCGTCGTTTCCTGCTAGTCCTATGCGATGAAGATGTGCTTGTAAGCTTGAGTGTCCCGTTAGAACACTCATCATCTTACTAATATCGATCTTGTTTAGTTTCTTGTTTTCTTTTCGTTTGGGTCACCCCACAGTATCTTTGCAGTTGCTCCTACTGTCGCGCTATTCCACACAGTTTTATGAGCCATCACTGTCCAGTGCTTCAACTCATTTTTCGTGGCTTCGAAAGGTTTCCAATTTTCCAAGTTTATTACTCAAAGTTCTCTGCCCTTTGAAGCCAAGGTGTTTGCCCGTTCATTTCCAATCACTCCATTGTGTCCTGGTGCCCAGCAAATAGGCAATTGACCATGGGCTGAGTAATCATTTATCGTTCTTTTACAGTCCAGTATGTCCAGTCGTCGTTTACTTAGAGCGGGGCAGTCGCATAGCAAGTGCTCAATGCTCTCCACTTCTTCCTCATCTCCACAGCTTCTGCAGAAGTCATTAGAGTTAATACTCAATCTTTTGGCGTGTTCGCCGATCAAGCAGTGTCCCGTCAGAACTGATACTAACGTAGACAATCTTTGCCTCTCTAGTGCGAGGAGATATTTTAATCTTCTCAGGTATACCTTGGCCAGATTTGTCTAGCTACCCTGCAGGTGCCGATTTCAAACTAAGCTCTGCACAGTGTACTCCGAAGCCAAACTTTTCATTAAGCTTCGAGGCATCCGTGTAAAAGTGGAGATGGTTTCAATTACCTGGTATTCTTCCAACCCATTCATATCTGGCGGGAATCATAGTGATGTAATTTCTCCCGAAGGTGTACACAGTTGGTATATAGTCCACTCGGTCGTTTACCATAGCACTACACTTTGATATCCTAATGTGACCGTAGTTTTTGTACCTCCACATTGATAGGCAGTTTAATCTTATTGCCGCTTTGGTTGCAACTTCTCTCGCCATAATATTAATCGGCAGTATGTATATGGAGTAGGGCTTGTAGAGACTCGGTCGCTGTAGTCCTTAAGTCTCCGCTTATGCTCAGGCAGGCTGTTCTCTGAACCTTTTTAAGTAGGTTGGTGATGATTTGTCAGTTGCCGTCCACTATACCACAATGCCGTATAGCAGTATAGGACGAACTACTGCTATATATATCCAGTGGACGATTTTAGGAGAGAGGCCCCACCGCGACCCTTCAGCCTTTTTGCACGAATATAAGGCGACGTTGGCCTTCCTTAAACGTTCCAATACGTTAAATCTAAATAACAGTTTTCTATCTAGAATTATTCCTAAAAATTTTGCACTTTCAGAAAAGACTAGATCTGTTCCATTTATCCGAGGTGGAGGGTCCACATGTGGGACTTTATTCATCCTAGTATAGAGAACCATTTCTGTCTTGTTTGGGTTAACGCCCAAACCGCTGCTTCTGGCCCATCTGGCCAATTTGTTCAGAGCCTCCTGTAGAATGTCTCTGAGGAAGTTTTCGAATTTGCCACTCACAGCATTTGCCACGTCGTCCGCATATGCCACGACCTTGCAGCCACAATGTTCTTGATCTACCAGGATTTCATTCACCGCTAGGTTCCAAATTAGTGGAGACAGTACTCCTCCATGTGGGGTCTCTGTTTACAAACCTTGTTAGAGTTGTGGACCCAAGACATGCTGTTATGCGTCTTCTGTTGATCAGATTTTTAATTAGTCTAATCAAACTGGAGTTAACATTTAGATGTGACAGTGCCGAAATTACTGCATCTGAGTGAATATTGTTAAAAGCCCCTTCTATGTCAAGAAATGCCACCATGGTGAATTGCTTGAAATGAAGGGACGATTCGATAGTGCTCACAAGTTCGTGCAGGGCTGATTCTGTAGACTTCCCCGTATTGTAAGCATGTTAGTTCACCGACAGGTGTTTTGTATCCAGGTTTTCCCTAATGAAATAATCTAAAAGTCTTTCCAGACCTTTCAATAGGAAGGAGGATAGGCTAATTGGTCTGAAGTCTTTTGGCCTAGTGTGTGATATCTTCCCCGCTTTAGGTATGAATACCACTTTGGTATCCCTCCATCGATTCGGGATGTATGAAAGCCTGATACAGCCTACATAAATTTTCTCCATCCAGGGGATAATGTACTTCAACATTTTCTGCATTTCTGTTGGAGTGATGCCGTCTGGTCCAGGTGACTTGAAGGGCTCAAAGCTATTTATAGCCCAGCTTATTCTGGATCTCTCAGTCAACAAGCTAGCGACGCTCGCAGTCCACTCGCACTCTTGTTGGTCCTGCTGATCCTCTAGTTCTGTTAGAGAGTTCCCCGGGAAATGTGTGTCAAGCAGTACATTGAGCGACTGCTCGCTGTTTTTGGTCCAATTATTTGCCTCATCCTGCAAGTTACCCACTGTACAGGGTGAAGCTAATAGTATTTTCCTCAGCCTTTCGGCGTCGGAGACCTTTTCCACTTCGCCACAGAAGAGCGTCTTTGCGCCTTTCTAAGCTCCCTCTTATAGATCTTGAGTTGCTCTTTATAGGCATCCCAAACATTAGCGACCCCAGTAGATTTTGCCTTGTTGAATAGCTTGTTGCTGGTCTTTTTCATAGCCGTTAGCTCAGAAGTCCACCATTGGGGGTTAGTTTTACCCTAGTACCTTGTTTTTGGACAGGCTTCTTCAAGGGAACTATTTAATGATGGCTTTGTCATTCGGTTCGTACAGAAGTTTGGAATTGAGGACTTCCTTGAAATTCTTCTCATACAGGTGCCACTTTGTCTTTCTGACATTTCTGTGGACGGAAGGTTCAGGCGCATTTTCAGCGAGTTTGAACTCAATATAATGGTGATCTGAGAATGAGTGGGGTCGTCCAGCACATTCAAACCAATAATTTTGTCTGACAGCCGGTCAGTAGCCAAAGTAACGTCTAGTACTTATTGTCTGTCTTTAATTGTAAAGGTCGGTTTATTACCTATGGTAGTTAGAATAAATTCAAGAAGCGAATCACCCCTATTGTTTATATCCGTACTACCCCAGATAGTATGATGAGCGTTCGTGTCTGCGCCTATAATCAGCTCGACCTCGTCAGACGTTGCTTCTTCTACTACTTCCCTGAATAGAGCAGTCGGTACTACAGCTTCATAAGGCAAGTAACTGGAGACCACCCAATATATGCGATTACCGATCTCCAGACTAGCAGATGTTTGGTCTTTACCGTACACCCTTCCTCCCAATGCGTATGGCTCCTGTCCGGAGCCATACGCAGTCTTCCTCCGGAGACTCCCCTCAGCCCCTCTATGCCAGAAGAAGAGCTTTCGTCCTCAGAAAAGGACGTTACAGATCTTCTGTTAGAGTTGGAGTCACCTTCCGCAGTGGGATCTACATCCTGCTTGTATACCTTCAAGACTATAGTCTCGAAGCTATATTGTAGGGTTGCACTTGCACGTTGGATATGGGAGGTGGATTCAGCGTTAAGGATCAAATTGACCTGCCGCTTTTTACCATCCGCCGCACCCACCTTGCTGATTCTCCAATTATGGGCCGGCAGACCAGGATTGGAATCTTTTATTATTTCTAATATGTCAGCCGGGTTGAAGGGATCTTCTGTAACCCAGGTGATGGCTCTAGGGTGACTAGGGATGTTGTTTCTTTCGACAACATCCAACTGGACACCCGGCCACACCTCACCCACTCGACTCAGAGCAGCCTTATACAGGTCTACTGATCTGGCATCTCGAAATCCTGATGCCATCCTGCATCGTTGCAGATTGGTGGTTTGCCCGGCATTTCTCTACGGACATCGAGGTAATGAGCCATAATGGCTGATTGCACATGGTCCATTTGTCCTTGACGATGGATTCATCCTCACTTCTTTTGTCTATAACGGCCATCACTAGACTCTCCTTCGCCACTTCATAGAAGGGATTGGCGAGTGTCCTGTTGATGGTGCCATTAGGGCCTCTCGCCTTTTTCGAAGGCAGGGGTTCATCAGGTGATCTGATTCTTTTGACTTTATTAGCCGTTAACACAGCTGAATTTGTGGCTCTTTCACTCGGCTGATTGGCCTTAGAAGCATCTATGACGCCTTTAGCCCAGGTAAGTGACTCTTTTGTAAGAGCCGAAACCTCAACAGCCTCCAACTTCGTCAAAACTCTGAGCGCTATCCTGTGCTCGTTGTGCTTCCGTTTTGACGGTCGGACATGACGTTTTCCCTTCACCGTACCACCTGATGTGAGTACTGGGGGGAAATTTTCACCATGTTTGGTGTGGTCGGCTTTGGCCCAGACCAAGGGACGGACAGTAGGACGATTGTGGAACCCCGTTCCATCGGAACGCGAAGGCATCCCCGTCAACGAATTTATTATTTTTTTTGTCTGTATTAGCCCGTAATAGGTACTACGATTTAGGCCTTCCAGACTTTGCGATTGCGTAATAGGTACTGCGTAATAGATTTCAGCTAAACGCTCTGTGCTAAACACGTCCGTTCACTACGACTGATCAGCTACGACTCGTCTAATCTAAGTTTTCATTACACACATGAAGATTATTCCTTTGAACTATACAAATGAATTGTACCGAAGAATAATTTATACACATTCTTTTTTACTTCTAATTTACTTCTAAAATGAATTATACCCATTTCGACATGTATACATGCTCTCATAATATTGAACTATTAGATTCACTTTTTTCCATTTCGTATCTGTAATATGGCATGTTAGTTCCAGTAATACTACAAGGGGGCCGATGATGTTTACGCCAAAACGTAAAAACCCGACATGAATTCCTTACCTTTACTTAAATAATCACCCATAATTTCGCCAAGAGAAATGCTGCCAAGTAAGTAAGATACTTGGCTGAATTTTTCTTGAACTTGGCTATATTTTTTTATCCATGACAGAACCGGCCATATTGCAAATGCTACTTCCTAAATTCCTCCCTACTCTTTTCTATCGCTACAAGCATACACACTTATTGCTAAGATACTTTCCAAAAGAAATAAAATTCCAAATCATTTGATAACCTAACACTTGTGTTTTTTCCTTATTTCTTTTCCCCTTGTTTTTGGTTCTTCCGTAACAATTACTGCGAGCTTCAAATTAAACAATATCCATATTGCCTAATTTGTTTCAGCTCAAGAGAATGAATATTGTTTTATCAATCCATCCAGATTTGAAGCTACTCCCAACTTCCTAAGCTGCATCCACCATTCAGCTATTTGTCCTATACATGCCCTATGTGTCCCAAAAAATCATTTTACGATCGCCGGTAGTTGGTAAGATGTCAATAAAAGTACAACAAAATATTTTTATATCTCTCGTAGAATAAAAGTTATGAGCATTCGAATGTAAGCTCTTTTCGATTTTTTTGCCCAATTTCTAATGTTTACATGTAAATATTCACATAGTTTTGAAGATTTTTCAACAAAATTTTTTATTCGATATTAGAGCACCACATTCAACATTTCCACATCAAAATCGGAGACCATCGACAATATTTATGTACAATGACTCATTTAGCAACCACACAAAAATGAAACAATAAGAGCATAAAGTGAACAACAGTTATTCGTTTCTTACATAGGGTAATTCCAAAGCCAGTCGACCCACATTTAACACGACCTCCTCCGACTTTGATAACATTTAATACAAGTAATCTTCTAGTGTGTACTTTTTCTATCGTACCTATGTTCAATCCAAATTCGCAATGGTACTTGTTTTACAGCGTCCGATAGTTGGTCTCTCCTCTCCTTTTTATACCCTCCACCATAGGATGGGGGTTATTCATTTTGTCACTCCGTTTGTAACACCTCTAAATATTGATCTGAGACCCCATAAGGTATATATATTCTTAATCGTCGTAAAATTCTAAGAAGATTCAGCCATGTCCGTCCGGCCGTCTGTTGTAATGACGCTACAATCTATAACACTTGAGCTAGGTGGCTGAAATTTGGTACATATAAGTACCTGCAGCTATAAGAAGTATCTATCTTATAGCTGCAGGTAACTGGGGATTGATAATGGGCGATATCGGTCCATATTTATATATAGCTCCCATATATAGCATCTAACTTGTTGTGATTCCTACTGTTCTATCTACTATATTTTTTTCTGTTTTTCGGTGTTATTATCTTTAGGTTTGAGTTATTTTGTGAGGTCACATGTTATCCATTGTGGAGGGTATATAAGATTCGGCATGGCCGAACTTAACGCTTTTACTTGTTATACCCTACACCACACTGTGGTCCAGGGTATTATGAGTTTGTGCATTTGTTTGTAACACCCATCGTTTATTATACCGATCGACTTGGAATCACTTCGATTTAACCATGTCCGTCCGTCTGTAGATGTATGGTTGTAATCAAAGTACAGGTCTTATTTATGGTCCGATTGTGATTAACTTTAGAATAGTGCTCTTTTTTGGCCCAAGGACGATCTCTATTGAATTTGGTCAAAATCGGTTCAGATTTAGATATAGCCCCCATATATATGTTACCCCCGATTTGACATGTAGGAGCTGTAGAAATTGTATTTTATATCCGATCAGTACGAAATTCGGCAGAGAGAGATTTCATATTACGTGAATGAACACTACCGAATTCAGGGAAAATCCTTTAAGATTTAGATATAGCCACCATATATATGTTTCACCCAATTTGACATGTAAGCGCTGTAGAAACCGTATTTCACATCCGATCTACTAAAAGAGTCTGATCTCCCAATGATTGATAAGAAAAAGAGCTCGCCATCATCCACTATTTCGAGGATACCTAGCGAACCCGCCCGAAAAGGAGTCTAGTCAGATTCCGAAAAGGGTGAGCAAGTATGTACACCAATCCATTCAAGGACGGTGCCTCAAACAAGAGAACCCATCCGATAGGGAAGGGGAAATTGGTTATAAGATATGGTAAGAAGCCACCGTCTATTCCATAAATAGTCTTGTAAAGACCAAAGGCATGAAATATTTCGATTGGCAGGGCAGTTGAAGCGAGCCCGCACACGAAAGTACCGCCTGCAGTAGCAAACGATGGTAGTGAACACAAGGGGTCGAGTGTGACACTGTAGTATATATTTATGCATATGAACAAATATAATTTATATGTATTCAAAATTATACGTAAATTACCATATAACAGCCTATAGGTATCATGTGTCAGACGTTCCCAAATGACACTTTGGTCCGCGTAACCGTCTTTAGACATACCCCGGCCGAAGGTCGAAGAGATGAGACAAATTAGTATGTATGTATCATCACGGCTACATGATGATTCATACATACTGATTTGTCATGTATCATCACTGCTACATGATAAAGGGTATTATTACGGTTCATTTGATATGCTATGCTTTGTAACATTTTTTATTTATTGAAATGTCATATCGTTTGGGCGGTATGACATTTTGGTTTTTAAGTAACAAGACGACAGTCACACGGGTTCCAATGCCGAGTTCAACCAGTGGCGTATAATACGTTTACCGAAGCATATCCCATTAAGTATCAAATCGACAGTCGCACGGTGTCCAATGTCGAGTCCACCAATCTGCAACGATGCAGGATGGCATCAGGGGAGAGTAAAGCTCTTGTATTTCGGTGATGCCAGATCAGTAGACCTGTATAAGGCTGCTCTGAGTCGAGCGGGTGAGGTGTGGCCGGTGCCCAGTTGGATGTTGTCGAAAAAAACAACATCCCTAGTCACCCTAGAGCCATCACCTGGGTTACAGAAGAGCCCTCCAACCCGGCTGACATCTTAGAAATAGTAAAAGATTCCAATCCTGGTCTGCCGGCCCATAATTGGAGAATCAGCAAGGTGGGTGAGGCGGGTGGTAAAAAGCGGCAGGTCAATCTTATCCTAAACGCTGAATCCACCTCCCATACACAAAGTGCGAGTGCAACCCTACAACATGGCTTCGAGACTATAGTCTTGAAGATATACAAGCAGGATATAGCTCCCACTGCAGAAGGTGAGTCGTCCACCGTGGCACTTTCTGGAAGTGCGGAGGTACCCACGCCTATTATTTCTGGTGACTCCAACTCTAACAGAAGATTTGTAACGTCCTACTCTGAGGACGAAAGCTCTACTTCTGACACAGAGGGGCTGAGGGGAGTCTCCGGACTCTTTGACGCTTCTGGCGGAGACACGCTTCTCGACGACACGGACGAAGAGTTCGGTAACACCCTTGTCGGGGTGGATGTTAATCTGTCAATTACAAATGATGGTAAGAATTCTACAGATTAACCTCCATCACGCTAAAGCAGCCTCAGCGGCCCTATTGCTGCGCCTGTCCACAGGCGCAGTAGACATCGTCCTGATACAGGAGCCCTACGTAGTGGGAGGAAGGGTGTGCGGTATTAGGACACCCAACTTTAAACTGCTTGTGGCCAACTGTGAAGGCACTCCAAGAACCTGCATATTGGCCAGGAAAGATCTAAGTATCTTTCTCCTGACTAATTTAAGTGGTAAAGACCAAACAGCTGCTAGCCTGGAGATCGGTAATCGCATATATTGGGTGGTCTCCAGCTATTTGCCTTATGAATCTGTAGTACCGACTACTCTATTCAGGGAAGTAGTAGAAGAAGCAACGTCTGACGAGCTCGAGCTGATTATTGGCGCAGACACGAACGCTCATCATACTATCTGGGGTAGTACGGATATAAACAATAGGGGTGATTCGCTTCTTGACTTTATTCTAACTACCAACCTTAGTATTTGCAACATAGGTAATAAACCGACCTTCACAATTAAAGACAGACAAGAAGTACTCGACGTAACGTTTGCTACTGACCGGCTGTCAGACAAAATTATTGGGTGGAGTGTACTGGACGACCACGCATTGGGTGGAGTGTACTGGACGATCACCATTATATTGAGTTCAAACTCGCGGAAAAAGCGCCTAAACCCGCCGTCCACAGAAATGTAAGGAAGACAAAGTGGCATCTGTATGAGAAGAATTTCAAGAAAGTCCTCAACTATAAACTTATGTACGAACCGAATGACAAAGCCGGTCTCGATAATCTGGTCGATCATATCACCATATCATTCAATAGATCCCTTGAAGAAGCCTGTCCAAAAACAAGGTACAAGGGTAAAACTTCTGAGCTAACGGCTATGAAAAAGACCTGCAACAAGTTATTCAATAAGGCTAAATCTACTGGGGTCGCTAATGATTGGGATGCCTATAAAGAGCAACTCAAGATCTATAAGAAGGAGCTTAGAAAGGCGCAAAGGCGCTCTTGGTATACCTTCTGTGGTGAAGTGGAAAAGGTCTCCGACGCCGCTAGGCTGAGGAAGATATTATCTGCTTCACCCTGTACAGTGGGATATTTACAGGATGAGCCAAATAACTGGACCAAAAACAGCGAGCAGTCGCTCAATGTACTGCTCGACACACATTTCCCGGGGAACTCTGTAACAGAACCCGAGGATCAGCAGGACCAACAAGAGTGCGAGTGGACTGCGAGCGTCGCTAGCTTGTTGACTGAGAGATCCAGAATAAGCTGGGCTATTAACAGCTTTGAGCCCTTCAAGTCACCTGGACCAGATGGCATCACTCCAGCAGAAATGCAGAAAATGTTGAAGTACATTATCCCCTGGCTGGAGAAAATTTATGTAGGCTGTATCAGGCTTTCATACGTCCCGAATCGATGGAGGGATACCAAAGTGGTATTCATACCTAAAGCGGGAAAGATATCACACACTAGGCCAAAAGACTTCAGACCAATTAGCCTATCCTCCTTCCTATTGAAAGGTCTGGAAAGACTTTTAGATCATTTCATTAGGGAAAACCTGGATACAAAACTCCTGTCGGGGAACCAACATGCTTACAATAAGGGCAAGTCTACAGAATCAGCCCTGCACGAACTTGTGAGCACTATCGAATCGTCCCTGCATTTCAAGGAATTCACCATGGTGGCATTTCTTGACATAGAAGGGGCTTTTAACAACATTCACTCAGATGCGGTAATTGCGGCACTCTCACATCTAAAAGTTAACACTAGTTTGATTAGACTAATTCAAAGTCTGCTCACCAGAAGACGCATAACAGCATGTCTAGGGTCCACAACTCTAACAAGGTATGTAAACAGAGGGACCCCGCCAGGAGGAGTACTGTCTCCACTAATTTGGAACCTAGCGGTGAATGAAATCCTGCTAGATCTAGACCGTTGTGGCTGCAAGGTCGTGGCATATGCGGACGACGTGGCAATCTCAGAGACATCCTACAGGTGGCTCTGAACAAGTTGGCTAGATGGGCCAGAAGCAGCGTTTTGGGCGTTACCCCCAACAAGACAAAATTGGTTCTCTTTACTAGGATGAATAATGTCCCACATGTGGACCCTCCACCTCGGATAAATGGAACAGATCTAGTCTTTTCTGAAAGTGCAAAATTTTTAGGAATAATTCTAGATAGGAAAATGTTACTTAGACTTAACGTATTGGAACGTGTAAGGAAGGCCAACGTCGCCTTATATTCCTGCAAAAAGGCTGTAGGGTCGCGGTGGGGACTCTCTCCTAAAATCGTCCACTGGATATATATAGCAGTAGTTCGTCCAATACTGTTATATGGTATTGTGGTATGGTGGACGGCAACTGACAAACTAACCATTACCAACCTACTAACAAAGGTTCAGAGAACTGCCTGCCTGAGCATAAGCGGAGCCTTAAGGACTATAGCGACCGAGTCTCTACAAGCCCTACTCCATATACATACTGCCGATTAATATTGTGGCGAGAGAAGTTGCAACCAAAGCGGCAATAAGATTAAACTGCCTATCAATGTGGAGGTACAAGAACTATGGTCACATGAGAATATCAAAGTGTAGTGCTATGGTAACCGACCGAGTGGACTATATACCAACTGTGTACACCTTCGAGAGAAATTACATCACTATGATTCCCGCCAGAGATGAATGGGTCGGCAGAATACCAGGTAATAGAAACCATCTCCACTTTTACACGGATGGTTCGAAGCTTGATGAAAAGGTTGGCTTCGGAGTACACTGTGAAGAACTTAGTCTGGATATAGCTCACAGACTACCAGATACCTGCATTGTCTATCAAGCCGAAAAAATGGCAATATGGGAAGTCGCCAAGTGGCTGAGTCGCAACATAGTAACCAACACTGGCGTTGTCATTTACTCGGACAGCCAGGCTGCCATCAATTCTCTGGAGGCAACATCCCTTAATTCACAAACAGCCCTCGACTGCCGCAGATCTCTTAACGAGATGGGTGAGCAGTTTAATATACACCTCATATGGGTGCTTGGGCATGGGGATATCCCGCGGAACTGCAAAGCCGATGAACTAGCTAGGAAAGGGACGACATTACAAATTCTCGAAGAATTTGCATATATTGGTGCGCCACTATCCACGTGCAAGCTTTGGCTTAGGCAAGAGGCAATCAGGCAGTCCAACGAAAGGTGGACAGAAATCGGCACCTGCAGGGTAGCTAGACAAATCTGGCCAAGGTATGACCTGAGAAGGTCAAAATATCTCCTCGCACTAGAGAGGAAACGATTGTCTACGTTAATACAGGTTCTGACGGGACACTGCTTGATCGGCGAACACGCTAAAAGATTGGGTATTGACTCCAATGACTTCTGCCGAAGCTGTGGAGATGAGGAAGAAGTGGAGAGCATTGAGCACTTGCTTTGCGACTGTCCCGCTTTGAGTAAACGACGACTGGGCATACTGGGGTCGGCCTTTTTAGGCAGCCTAACAGATCTTTCCAGTACTGATATTCGTACTATCGATAAATTTATATATCAAACAGGTTGGTTTCGATGAGGGGCATTTCAGCCCGTGGTAACACTAGGGACCTAAACTGGTCTATGTGAGCTTGTAAAAAAATACGGCTGCCACCCTAACCTAAACCTAATGTCTAGTCCAGACAATATATATACTGATGCATTTCCAGTGGGAAGTTATTATGCCTGAATCTATGCTACGCCCAAATATAAATTAGTATATAAGTAACAGACTAGACTAGTAAATTCTTTTAATAAAGAAATATCAAAACGGAAGAAGTCGCTTTTTGTACATGGCGATCTTGCCAGTGATCAACTATAATGCCGCCAACCATCCTGCTCTTGACATGGTTTCCATACGTCCTCCTTTCGGAGGATATGTCCTCCTTTTTATCCTGTGTCCTCCCTCCTTTTTCAAAAAAGTTAGATTTGCCCTCCTTTTGTTAAAAATTTATCTTGTTCACAAATAGTAAACCTCCACAAGAATTATACTCGCAACTACTTTCAGTATATTTGGAATTGAAAATGAGAAATATCGGTATATTTTTTGGTATAGCCTCTGTTTAAGTTCGTAACAGTATCTCGCAACTTCCCCAGTTTGTGCATCTCCTTCTTTGATTGGCAACCCTGGCGGGTTGAAGGAGAAGAAGGCTCTGCTACGACACCTCCAAGACGATATTCGCTTGTACGGATTGTGAGAGGGCTTTCCAGCGTCTGGTGCTCTTCTTCGACTCTCTTGGGACGAATTCGCTCAGCACGGATCGTAGATGGATTAAAATAATTTCTCTACAAACTTTCCCAAGACTATATTCGCATGTCACCATAAACACTCGACGAATAGATGTTCCTTCCCGCTCTTAAGCAAATTCAAACATACATTTTCATACGTTCCAGGACGGGGAAAATGCGGCCAGATGTCTACTCCACTCGGATGAGTTGCGTCTCGAAAAAATTCGTTGACAAGCTCGAATTAACAATTCTGGAAACGGACGAGGAGACAATCTGTCCCGTAACATTATCCTGGGTGTGGACGTCTATTTCCACATCGTCGTGGACGGAACATTGTATTGAATTAATTGACTGAATTGTATCGCATTAAACTCATAATATAAGTTTTCATTACACCCATAAAGATTATTCCTTTGAACTATACAAATGAATTGTACCGAAGAATAATTAATACACATTCTTTTTTACTTCTAAAATGAATTATACCCATTTCGACATGTATACATACCCTCATAATATTGAACTATTAGATTCACTTCTTTCCATTTCGTATCTGTAATATAGCATGTTAGTTCCAGTAATACTTCAAAGGGGCCGGTGATGTTTACGCCAAAACGTAAAAACCCGACATGAATTCCTAACCTTTACTTAAATAATCTCCCGTAATTTCGCCAAAAGAAATGCTACCAAGTAAATAAGATACTTGGCTCAATTTCTCTTGAACTTGGCTATATTTTTTATCCATGACAATCCCGGCCATATTGCAAATGCTACTTCCTAAATTCCTCCCTATTCTTTTCTATCGCTACAAGCATACACACTCATTGGTAAGATACTTTTCAAAAGAAATAAAATTCCAAATCATTTGATAACCTAACACTTGTGTTTTTTCCTTATTTCTTTTCCCTTTGTTTTTGGTTCTTCCGTAACAATTACTGCGAGGTACAAATTAAACAATATCCATATTGTTTAATTTGTTCCGGCTCAAGAGAGTGAATATTGTTTTATCAATTCATCCAGATTTGAGCATTCGAATGCAAGCACTTTTCGATATTTTTTGCCCAATTTCTAATGTTTTCAACAAAATTTTATATTCGATATTAGAGCACCACATTCAACATTTCCACAAAGTTTCATCAAACCCGGAGACCATCGACAATTTTTATGTAAAATGACTCATTTAGCAACCACAAAAAATGAAATAAAAAGAGAATAAAGTGAACAACGGTAACAGTTATTCGTTTCTCACATAGGGTAGTTCCAAAGCCAGTCGACCCACATTTTAACACGAACTCTTCCGATTTTGATAACATTTAATACAAGTACTCTTCTAGTGTGTACTTTTTCTATCGTACCTATGTTCAATCCAAATTCGCAATGGTACTTGTTTTACAGCGTCCGATAGTTGGTCTCTCCTCTCCTTTTTATACCCTACACCATACTGTGGTCCAGGGTATTATGAGTTTGTGCATTGCAGATACCCCCATCGTTTATTATACCGATCGACTTGGAATCACCTCCTAAGTCGATTTAGACATGTCCGTCTGTAGATGTATCGTTGTAATCAAAGTGCAGGTCGTATTTATGGTGCGATTGTGATTAAATTTGGCACAGCGCTCTTTTTTGGCCCAAAGACGATCTCTATTGAATTTGGCCAAAATCGCTTCAGATTTAGATATAGCCCCCATACATATGTTACCCCCGATTTTACATGTAGGTGCTGTAGAAACTGTATTTTATATCAGATCAGTACGAAATTTGTCAGAGAGAGTTCTTTTATTACACAAATTAACACTGCCAAATTCGGCGATAAACGGTTCAGATTTAGATATAGTCCCCATATATATGTTACACCCGATTTGACATATAAGCGCTGTAGAAACCGTATTTTATATCCGATCAGTACGAAATTCGGCAGAGAGAGAGATTTCTTATGACGTGAATGAACACTACCGAATTCGGGGAAAATCCTTTAAGATTTAGATATAGCCACCATATATATGTTTCACCCGATCTGACATGAAAAGCGCTGTAGAAACCGTATCTTACATCCGATCTGTACGAAATTCGTCAGAGAGAGTTTTCTTATTACGTGAATGAACACTACCAAATTAGAAAATCCGTTCAGAATGAGATATAGCCCCCATATATATGTTTCAACCGATTTGACATGTAAGCGCTGTAGAAACCGTGTTTTATATGCGATCAGTACGAAATTCGGCAGAGAGAGTTTTCTTATTACATGTTTGAACACTGCCAAATTTTTATCGCAATACCCATTTTCGCATTGTTAGGGAGGTGTAGGGTATTTTATAGTCGACCCCGCCCGACTTTCAGTCTGTCCTTACTGGTTTGAATATATCATAGTATAACTTGAGAACGCAGTATCCGATTTCAACGATGTTAATGCTATTTTAAATGGTTACTCTTGTCAGTCGCCGCCAGTCGTAGCGAACGGACGTGTTACACAGTACCTATTCACCTACCTACTACGCAACCACATGGTGTGTAGTTTCTAAAGCGGAGATGGAATAGGATGCATCGGTCTCAGGACAAAATTTTCGGAAGTAGTCTGGAAGGCCTACATCGCCGTACCTATTACGGGCTAATACTGGCTATGGGGGTGTCTCCCCCAATAATTTTTGATTAACCCAAGTGAAGAAAATGATATTATGGTGCAGGGAAAAATAAACCCGGGTACAGGGTTACAAAGAAGGAAACTGACTAAGATGAAACAGCAGGATGAATATGACTCTTCTACATCTACTAAAATAGTCTGATCTCCCAATGATTGATAAGAAAAAGAGCTCGCCACCATCCACCATTTCGAGGATACCTATCCAAGGGTGAGCAAGTACACCAATCAATTCAAGGAGGGTTCCTCAAACAAGAGAACCCATCCGATAGGGAAGGGAAAATTGGTTATAAGATAGGGTAAGCAGCCACAGGTAAGAAGTCTTTTCCATAAATAGTCTTGTAAAGACCAAAGGCATGAAATATTTCGATTGGCAGGGCAGTTGAAGCGAGCCCGCACACGAAAGTACCGCCTGCAGTGGCAAACGAAGGTAGTGAACATAAGGGGTCGAGTGTGACACTGTAGTATATATTTATCCATATGAACAAATATTAATTTATATATATTCACAATTATACGTAAATTACCGTATAACAGCCTATAGGTATCATGTGTCACAGACGTTCCCAAATGACACTTTGGTCTGCGTAACCGTCTTTGGACATACCCCGTAATACACCAATTGAAATTCGAAAAACATCAATTGATTTTCGAAATACATCAATTGAGATTCGAAAATGTAAACAAATCTGTACATTTGATCGGGTAGAATTTATTTAAACACATTTGCTGACTAAATCTTAACATATAATGTGACGAACAGAAAACATATAGATGATCTTATCTTTTATGAATATTTATTCAAAATTAGTTGAAACGAAACATATTTAAATATTTTAATATTATAGGTTTAACACAGACAAATTGTATCACTTAAATGCGACCCCATCTAATATACAGCATTGATTTTGTTTACATTTTTCGAATTTTTAATGATGAATTTCAATAGATGTTTTCCGAATTTCAATTGGGGTATTACGAATTTCAAATGAAAAAATTCGAATTTCAATTGACGTATTCCGAATTTCAATTGCAATTTTACGAATTTGAAATGATGTGTCAATTGATGTTTTACGAATTTCAATTCACCTTCTTCGAATTTCAAATGGAATATCCGAATTTCAATTGATATTTTTTGAATTTTAAATGGAATCTTCGAATTTCAATTGACTTTTTTCGAATTACAATTGAAAATGGTGTAGACTAGTAAATTCATTTAATAAAGAAATATCAAAACGGAACAAGTCGCTTTTTGTACATGGCGATCTTGGCAGTGATCAACTATAATGCCGCCAACCATCCTGCTATTGACAGGGTTACCATGCGTCCTCCTTTCGGGCGATATGTCCTCTTTTTAACAAGTGTCCTCCCTCCTTTTTCCAAAAAGTTAGATTTGCACTCCTTTTGTTAAAAATTTAACTTTTTCACAAACAGTAAACCTCCACAGGAATTACACTCGCAACTAAGGGGTGATCCATTTCGAGGTTCCCAACTTTTTTTAAAAAAAAACACAGAAAATTCAAATTGAATGGGGAATGTTTATTACCATTTTAAAAGAACATTCTTTGGCGTTTATTTTTTGAAGACTATGTTGGCCGCGGCTACGTCTCAGATGGTCCATTCGTTGAGTCCAATTTTCGATGACTCGATGGCGAATGACACGCGTATTGTTTTACTCCAACGCCTGAATCGAAGGGGGTTTGTCCGCATAAACTTTAGACTTTACATATCCCCACAGGAAAAGTCTAACGGTGTGATATCACACGATCTTGGTGGCCAATCGACCGGCCCAAAACGTGAAATTATCTGCTCACCGAAGTGTTCTCTCGATAAATCCATTGATTGATGCGATGTGTGGGAAGTTGCGCCGTCTTGTTGAAACCAAATGTCGCCGAGATCACGAGCTTCAATTTCAGGCATCAAATAGTCGGTTATCATGGCACGATAATGGTCGCCATTGACGGTTACGTTCTCACTGGCATCATTTTTGAAGAAGTATGGACCGATGATTCCGGTACGTCGGATCGGGAATCGGTCAATGGCAAAAAGATAGCTCTTAACGAGAGCTAAAATATTGCTCATGGGTGTCAAGGTCGTGGGTCGACTGAAACTGTTTTTTTTTTTTTTTTGGATTTAAAAAAAATGGACGCAATTGGAGAACGATTATTTTGATAATAAAACTGAATAATTTGTAAACGTTGTTCAGGCGTAAGTCTTTCCATGATGAAATGCCAAACAATACTTAACAAAAATAACATGACAGCATGAGACTACTCACACGTGATCTGTCAAAAAAAGGCTATTGAAAAAAGTATTTCTACTTAGATCACCCTATACTTTCAGTATATTTAGCTGCATGTAACATGTAATTGAAAATGAGCAATATCGGTATATTTTTTGGTATAGCCTCTGTTTATGTTCGTAACAGTGTCGCGCAACTTCCCCAGTTTGTGCATCTCCTTCGTTGATTGGCAATCCTGGCGGGTTGAAGGAGACGAAGCCTCTGCTACGACACTCCCAGGATAATATTCGCTTGTACGGATTGTGAGAGGGCTTTTCAACGTCTGGCGCTCTCCTAAAGCTTTGCCCTTATCACTATCGAAAATACTAAACTCTTGTTTTATTTATTTTCCTTTTCTATTTCGCCCTTTGAATTACTGCATCGCCAACATCGATCACTACACACGCATGAACAAATGCATACGTGAACACACATACATCGTTTCCCCACTACTGAGGTATCGTTGCTCTTATAATTCCTTGTAATTGGAGTTTTTCATAGAAGGGATCTCGTCGCATCGCCTACCCTCCCCTATCTTGCTGGCGTGCACCCACCTAAACAGCCACCATATATAGTATCTGCCATCGAATCATCGGTCCATATTTCTTCAAAAATGATGCCGGTGAGAGCGTAACCGTCAATGGCGACCGTTACCGTGCCATGATAACCGACTATTTGATGCCTGAAATTAAAGCTCGTGATCTCGGCGACATTTGGTTTCAACAAGACGGCGCCACTTCCCACACATCGCTTCAATCAATGGTTTTATTGAGAGAACACTTTGGTGAGCAGATAATTTCACGTTTTGGGAAGGTCGATTGGCCACCAAGATCGTGTGATATCACACCGTTAGACTTTTTCCTGTGGGGATATGTAAAGTCTAAAGTTTATGCGGACAAACCCGCTTCGATTCAGGCCTTGGAGCAAAACATCACGCGTGTCATTCACCAGTCGAAATGTTCGAACGTGTCATCGAAAATTGGACTCAACGGATGTTCCACCTGAGACGTAGTCGCGGCCAACATTTGATAGACATAATCTTCAAAAAATAAATGCCAAAGAATGTTCTTTCAAATGATAATAAACATTCCCCATTCAATTTGAATTTTCTGTGTTTTTTTCTTTAAAAAAGTAGGGAACCTCGAAATGGATCACCCTATATATGGTGAAATTCACAAAAAATCTCCTGCCTAAAATTTTTTATTGTCCGAATTGGCTAAAATTTTGTGTATGACTGACTGTATATACAAGTAATATATTTGCCAAGTTTGGGACATTTCCGTTGAATATTTGCTGCTTGGGCTGTGGTCCAAAATTGACTCTTTAAGCCTAGGTGATGATGTTTGATTATTTTTAGTGCTTTAACCACCAAGTATAAAAATATTTAAAATTTGTATTAAAATTCGTTTATTCGACCTGTATTATGATTTAGCCAAATTGTTTGAATGAATCTCGAGCTCAAGGTTTTATAGATTATTTATCTTTTATTCGATATTTCGTCGAAAGGCATCATCAGGCTGAAAATGTTTCATAAGTAAAAAGAACATATAAACATTTAATATCTACGCATTTATTTGGTTGTTGTTGTTGTACACTCGCGAAAATTAAATAACTAAATACCGATGAGTATCGATCTGACGTCGCTGCCGTCTATTGTCATACTAACTTCATCTATTGCACTTTGTTTATTTTTCTAATGAGATTCCTGTAGTTATGTGCCAAATTCTCTGTGTCAGCTTTGTAGTTTCTTTGTTCTGAAGATTTCTATTTTTATCTATTAATATTTCAATAGTTTCATTGGGAAAGCAATTTTGTTTTAGGATTGTTCTAATCTTTTTTAAATTTTCCGAGTAAAAATCTTCGTCACTGATCGACAATACTCTGGTTATAAAATTTGTTGCCGTGTTTGTCTTATTTGTTTGTTTGGATGTTTGGAGTACAAACACTCCAAACATCTTTTTGGGTGTTTGGAGTAGAAGTTGACCAATCTGCCAGATGCTGTTGGTTTTTTGTACCACTTCAATTTTATTTTATTGTTATCCCTTATAATCAGATAAGGTAGTAGTCAGTTCTCTTCGTGTTCTAAAGTAAATTTGATGTGTTGGTTGAAGATATTGAATATCGTCAATATGTTGTTTATTGCACTTGTTATTACAATCCCAAAATGGTCATCCACGTATTTTGTTAGAATCTTAGGTCTAATATCACAGTGTTCCATTGATTTATCCAATAGCTCCTTCATAACTATGTCGGCTACTTTCGGAGACGCTGACGATCCCATCGGCAAACCTTTTCTTTGTTGGTAAAAGCTGTTCCTGTATCTAAAGTAGCGATTGTCTGTTATACAAAATTTTAAAATTCTTATGAATAAATTCTTTGCTATTATGGTAAGTTTTTCTAGGTGTATCCATTTATTTTCAATTATATTAATGGCCAAATCTACTGGAATGCTTCGAAATAGGGACACAACATCGAAGGAGACCATTGTTTCATCCTCATCTAGAGTTACGTCTTTTATAACTTCTTTGAATTGTGTGGAGTTTTTGACGTTGTGTTTAGAGTTTTCCGCTCCTATACCATCACAAGCACTTTACCATGAGCAGTAGGATGAAAATGCCACTCAGCTGGTACTCCAAAATCAGTTTCATGAGCAATAAGATTTGCGAAGCTATTCTTGTTTTTAAAATGTTGACGAGCTCCGTCCGAGACGTAATATACTTTCTATACTGTGAATTTCGGTGTTAGATAATTTAGTTTAGGAAAACATACCTCGAAACACACTTTTTGAAGTCTGGTTTCATAATACCTGATTCAAGAACATGTCCCTGGGACTTCCCATAGTTCAACAATAAAAATTACATTCGTAAAATATGCGCTTGAATGGCTTAGATGTGGGTTGGCTAAAAACCCTACCTTGACACACACTTTACTTGATTCAAGAACTTGTACCTTCGATTTCCCATAATTCAACAATAAAAATTCCATTCATAAAATGTGCGATTGAAAAAACGAAAGACTCGATATACAAACCTCAACAATATTTCTTACTGTTTCAAAAACTTGTCCTTGAGACTTCAGATAGTTCACCAACAATAATAACATTCATATGCGCTTGAAACTATAGCGTGATCCATTTCGAGGTTCCCTACTTCTTTAAAGAAAAAAACACAGAAAATTCAAATTGAATATTTTTGAAGATTATGTCTATCAAATGTTGGCCGCGGCTACGTCTCAGATGGTCCATCCGCTGAGACCAATTTTCGATGACTCGTTCGAGAATTTCGACTAGTAACTGGCGAATGACACCCGTGATGTTTTGCTCCAAGGCCTGAATCGAAGCGGGTTTCTTCGCATAAACTTTAGACTTTACATATCCCCACAGGAAAAAGTCTAACGGTGTAATATCACACGATCTTGGTGGCCAATCGACCGGCCCAAAACGTGAAATTATCTGCTCACCGAAGTGTTCTCTCAATAAATCCATTGATTGGTGCGATGTGTGGGAAATTGCGCCGTCTTGTTGAAATTAAATGTCGCCGAGATCACGAGCTTCAATTTCAGGCATCAAATAGTCGGTTATCATGGCACGATAACGGTCGCCATTGACAGTTACGTTCTCACCGGCATCATTTTTGAAGAAATATGAACCGATGATTCCGGTACGTCGGATCGGGAATCGGTCAATGGCAAAAGGATAGCTCTTAACGAGAACTAAAATATTGCTCATGGGTGTCAAGGTCGTGGGTCGACTGGAATGTCTCTTTTTTTAGAATTAAAAAAAATGGACTTAGCGCAATTGGCGAACGATTATTTTGGTAATAAAACTGAATAATTTGTAAACGTTGTTCAGGCGTAAGTCTTTCCGTGATGAAATGCCAAACAATACTTAACAAAAATAACATGACAGCATGACACGACTCACACGTGATCTGTCAAAAAAAGGCTATTGAAAAAAGTATATCTACTTGGATCACCCTATACATTCAATATGACAAAAATTGGCAAAGTGAAAACAACAGCAGAAATTAGTAACGCTAACAAACGATTGACAAAAACGGAAAATAAGTGGATATTCGAATATTATATTATTTATTTAATTATTATTATTTACTACTTTTTGTTAATATTTTATCTATTATTATGTTTGCGTAGCAATGAAATGATAGAAAAATAAAATAAAAAGGCAGATATGGTTAGACATTTTTCCAATCATGTTTGGAGTAAGTTTTATTGAATAATTGTCGTAGAACAATTTTAAATTACCTTCGATAACAAAATGTTGGGGATGCTGTTCGGACGAAATCTAAATAACGAGTGTTTTTAACAAAAAGTAAACAACAACAAAATTAATGCGAAAACATTTCAAAAAATATTATTTCATTGTTTCTTATTTTTTTTTTCATAAAAAGAAGCTTGACGAGCAAGTGTAAAAATTCTAGTGGTCAAAGTCAACTTTAAGTTGGACCAGACTGGTCCGTTGACATCATATACGCTAAGTTACTTAAATATTACATGGACCCGATATAACCATCCGAAAATGGTGAGTTGGGTCCATGGGAAACCAGGGCTCGAGTAGGTCTGGTGCTTCACGGGTCCAAAAAGATAAATATTATCCTGGCAGGATAAGCAATATCATTGTTGCAGGCCCAAAGGTGATAACTGACTGAAGAGCCATTATCGGACGTGATGGCTTAGTAGGATGCGGATGTGAAATTCGATCGGACGAGCTTTTTACAGCGGATGGACTTTTACAACGGACGGACGCTGCCATCTTGCCTAGATTTTCCATATTTCTCCAAAAAAGTAAAGAGGGCGACATGGCGAAACAAGGAATGAAAAATGTTAATTAGTAGGATCCGAAGATACCATATGTCGTCTTACAACATTCGAAAAGCCCGAATATTCACGATAGGGACGCAACCGTCAATCTAATTTTGCAAATCTAACTGAAAAAAGGAGAGGACGCAAAAGTGGAAATATTTACTAGCTTAGCTACTGGGCGTTTTATGATTCCGTTTTCTATTCGAATATCTGCGACCCGAACGTGACCGTCGGACCCCGGATGAACAGCAACTACTCGACCTAACTTCCACGACGTGGGGGGTAATTGCTCGTGCCGAATAACGACCAAATCATTATTTCTTATGTCGCGCTGCGGATACTTCCAGTTGTAGCGTTTATGTAGGCTGTTCACGCTGTTAGAGCTTTCATTTTCCGATACCTATTGACTAGGTGTAGCGGAGATTCGTCGATTTGAGGCTCCGGAGGAGCGAGGAGAATCTCTAAAGAGTATCCACTGAGGAGGAGTATGAGCTGGGTCAACCCTGATCTGGCGATACATCTTTGTGATGTCGCAGTTATATACATTTCTAAAAAGTCTCCACCTAAGTATCAAAAGGACCAAATCTAATTGCATTGTCGGACCCACATGAAGAATGTCATTTAGGCTATTCTCGTTCGAAGCCTTATTCGAGGCGTTGAAAACCACTCGGAGCTTCGTCGTCTGCTTGTCTGTGTTGATCACTGGGTGATGAGGCAAGTAACAAACCGTAGATTTTGATGGCGTAGCCGGAACTGGCCTCATGTGATCCAATTCTAAATATGATAAAATGTACCAAAAAGCACTGATAATGCAAAAAATATAGCAGAAAACTAAGAAGATGTCGAATAATTCAGAAAAGGTTGACACGAAAATGTCCGAGGAAATATAAAAACGAGAGACCTCTTATTACTGGTGTATCGAAAAACACGAATAAGTTCATAAGAAAGCACGCAATGCTCAAAAATCACCCAAAATTGTTTTAAATTTCTGAATAGAATCGAAAAATTTTTAAATTTCCCAAAAATGCACCCATATTTTCTCAGTGTATTGAATTATTCTCAATATTTTTCTCACAGTGTACCGTAGAATACAATGGTTTTTCTCAGTGGAGCAAAAAATATGAAAAAACTTGAAAATTTTAAAAATTAACCAATTTTTTCTCAATGTAAGAATCAGCGCTTAATTTTTCCCAGTGTATCGTAGAAAACACTATGTTTTTGGCAGTATATCGAAAATGTCACTTGCCGCAAGCGGAAAATAAAAAAATAAAATAATGGCAAAACATTAAAATAAAATAGGTATATGTATATTTAAAAATATGTTAAATTAGCGGACTGTATGGTGCACGATAAACCGACACGAAGAATAATTAATATTTGGTGGTTAGCCGTAGGACTGACCAATAAAAATCGCGAAAAAAAATATTTATTTATTTATTCACAAAAAAAAATTAAACAATATTTCGATCCACGTTAATAAATAAGATTTACGACCCACTCTAATATACAACAGCTGATCCTATGAATGTTTGTTTGTGAAACGAACTGAACTTCGACAGCAGTGTTTTGTTGAGAGTCGAACCAGTGTGTTTCAATCGAGCTTGTATGTTTTGTTATTGTAATTTACAGCAAATTAAATGCTCGTTGAAACAACTTCAATAAATAAATAAAAGAAAATAATAAAAAACACTGTGGATGACGTTTGAATAATCACTATATTCAGCAATAGTTGGAGTATCGAACTTATTCGTGTTTTTCCGTATAAATGTTCTCGTGGGAGACAAACGAACGAGAGAAAAAAAACACGACCGAGTTGTAAAGGCCGGGTTGGGCATACGTAACCGTAATTTATCTTTACCGTTGCCGTAACGTTGCCCGTTTGAGCGATTAGCCAACGTTGAGATAACGAGTCATATGTTCTGACAACAACAACACATAAGTAAACAAAAAAGCCGCGATTTCTTTTTGTTTAGGTTTATTAAAAATGAAGTTAAAAAGATTGTTTATAAATTTGTGTTTTTTAAATCTGTGCAGAATTTACAATTAAAGTAAATCAAGAAAATATCGTAGGATAAGAAGATGGGGTGGACGTCCTATAAACAATGACTGAGTTAACTACGCCAAAGCAACGGATTAGACCGGCAACGAGACTAGCAATAACACCACTGTATGTCAAATATTGCTTTATCCTATGATTCCAAGTTGGGAAATATTAACATTCTATTCTTTAAAATTGTAGATATTTGTGTCACGGTTGTTCCATACAATCGATTGCATGGCGTCACAGGCTGGGGAAAACAACAAAGCGAAATATTGTTTTAGAATACAGTGAAGTTTTGTGGCGCTTGCTTTCGCCGATTTATTTAAGTGAACAAACTACACAGCAGTACAAACACATTGCCAATGATTTTCAACGAATGTGGGATATGCCGAATTGTGTGGGAATCTGCGATGCTAACTATACATTCATACCAGTTTATGTTGGAAGTTATGGCAGCCAACACGATGGGGGTATGCCCATTAAACTTCTATTCAATTATAATCTATTTTAATACAAACAATTTCTTAATTTAAATTAAATACAGCTATATTCCAGTACTCTCCGTTTGGCCAATCAGTACCTGTACCTCCTAGTAAACCATTATCGTCAGCATCCTCTGAAGCCTTTCCTCATTTTTTTTATTAGCGATGCGGCGTTTCCCCTGTGGAATATCCTTGGTCTAAGTCAACAACTATAGACGAGCTCAGAGACAACATCCAACGCGAAATTGCCAACGTTCCGGTCGAAATGTCGCTGTTGACGGGCTCGTGGTGGTCATTTGACCGAAATTTAATTTAATTCTTAAAATGAAACATTTGCACTACACCTGGAATAAATTTGAACTCTATATCTTAAATATTCTGTGTTTTATGAATACTTTTACTCTATTTTCATTGAAGAGGGACTCAGCCAAATCCAATCCAATCTCTATCTATAAATAAGTCCACGTTTGTAGAGACGCTTATATTGCTGTCAAATTAACCCACAATGAAGAAGATTGGCGCAATGATTGTCTCGTACTGTCGCCAAAAGAATCCTGAAGCAGATTATAAATTTAATTTTTAATGGAGTCAGCCGCGATCTTCATAAAACTCACCTGTGACGCCCCGCTCCTTGCCAAGTTGCTTCCAAGCTTCTCGCTTTTTTTTTTCAGATATCCTATATGCTGGATTATATTTTTTGTATAATACTCGTGCGACTGCACCAATGAAATCAAATATTCGTCTTTCATGTTAATTTGCACTTTTAAAAAACAAATAATTAATAAATTATTTTCTTTACTTTTCTCGGTGAACATACAATTGTAATTGTAAACAACATGTAGTATCAGCTGTTGTCAAATTGTACGTAAACGTAACGTTCGATTCTGATTTCAACAGATTCAGCCGTTTGTTTACGTTTCCGTTGGCTAATCGTTTACACCGACTTCCATATGACAGATTGAATCAGCTGATTCGTTATGCTACGGGGGCGTTACCGTTAAGTTTGCCTAACTGGGCCTTAAGACGACACTGGTTTTCTTTAATAATATTTTGGGGTTGGTTTTTTATTCAAAATAAATCACGAAATGATCACTTATAATTAATAAATTAAAGTATAATTTAAAATAAAACGGATGAAAATTTGTGATGATGGTATGTGGTTGTGAGTGCTTTTGTTGTAGGGTACGACGTAGTCGTTGCCTTTTTACCAGGAAGAAGAACAAAAAAACCGAGTTAATTATATATTGGAAGCAATTCTTCAGCTGGAAGCATCAATGTTTGCGTAGCAACGAAATGATAGAAAAATAAAATAAAAAGGCATATAAGGTTAGAATTGATTCTAATAATGTTTGGAGTAAGTTTTATTGAATAATTGTCGTAGAATAATTGTAAATTACCTTAGATAGCAAAATGTTGGACGAAATCCAAATAACGAGTGTTTTTAACAAGAAGTAAACAAAGGATGCCGAAAGGCCGCGCTTAGTAGCTATTTTGCTCGTTAGATTCTGTGGTACTTCCCTGTACTTTTGGTCGTAAACCACAAAGTCGTATTTATAAGTAGTAGACATAATCTAACAGTGATTTTATTTTTGAGGGCTACATATTGTGCGTACACGCTGAAAAAAAATCGCTTCTGTAGTATATTGTCCCAAACATAATCGGCTTGAAACTTATATATGTTTAGGGTATACTCTAAACATTCAATATTTGGTACATACAAACATAATATATTTAGGAAGATGTTGTTCTAAACAAATCTTTGTTTACATCCCAATATGTTTTTTATTTGGCACTATTATTTCCGAAACAAATATTTATTTGCATTTAAGTATTCAGAAAATACCTAAATTGTGTTAAATATTTTAGTAATTCAAAGATAACTTTTTAGAAATTTTTATTGTTCGTAAAATAATAAATAATAATAATTAAATCGTATAATATTGGATCAAAATAAATTACTTGGAGGATTTACAAATAATGATGGCTTGGAATACTCAGAAATTTGAAATGATTCATTTAAAACAGAAGTTAATGCTGCATATGGTATTGCAACTGGTAGGTACAATTCGAAATCAGGGAAAAAATAAAACTGAAATTCGAAAAAGTCGCCAAAAGTTTTGAAAATCTTTTTTAAATAAAATATATTTAAAGAAATTCCTAAACAATAATTTTTTTTGAATTTCAACCATATTTTATTTTAGAAATTTAGTTTACAAATATATTTTGTTGTAATATATTTATATATGTATTTCAAATATATTTTATTGATTTTCAAAAAAAATTTATTTGCTCAGAAATATATAGTATTTATAAATTTTCGTTCCAAATAAATTTTCTTTCGATTCAAACATATCAAAAAAGGCGGTTTTTCCCCGTGTAAGTAACTACAGTCCAAACTATGCTATGTCGACTTAGCAAGTTTGAAGAAACATTGCATTTTTAAATAATAAATATACCAAATTATATTTAGGAAAAATTTGCTACTTATCAGTCCAACAAATCGAAAGTTATGGACACGCTGAAAAATAATCGTGTATGTAGTATATTGTCCCAAACATATTCGGCTTGAAACATAGATATGCTTAGGGTACACTCCAAACATATAATATTTGGTACACACAAAAATTATATATTTGGGAGATGTTGTTCTAAACAAATCTTTGTTTACATCCCTATACATTTTTATTTGGAACTATTATTTCCGAAAGAAATATTTATTTGCATTTAAGCATTCAAAAAATACTTAAATTGTGTTAAATTTTTCAGTAATTCAAAGTAATTTTTTTTGAAATTTTTAATGTAAATCGTAAAAATAATAATAATTGAAATCTTGAATATAATAATATACTTGGAGGATTGACAACTAATGATGGCTTGGAATACACAGAAATTTTAAATGATATGGTATCATAACTGGAAGATACAATTCGAAACCGAGGAAAAATTAAAACTGAAATTAAAAAAGTCAGCAAAATTTTGGAAATCTTTTTTAAAAAAATATATTTGGAGAAATTCCTAACAATAATTTTATTTGTATTTAAATACATATTTTATTTGAGAAATTTAGTTCGCAAATATATTTTGTTGTAATATATTAATATATGCGTTCCAAATATATTTTATTGATTTTCAAATAAAATTTATTTACTCAGAAACATATTATATTTAAAATTTTTGGTTCCAAATTTATTTTCTTTCGATTTAAACATATCAAAAAAGACGATTTTGCCCCGTGTATTATAGTATCGAGTATATGTAAGTTTAGTTAGCCGTGTTGTAAATTTATCAAGTTTTTCAATTTAAAATTTCGCAAACACGTAAGCCACTTACGGAGTAATACCAAATAAATTGCAAAAAATTTAAAATAACGTGATTTCGACATACCATACACGCTGAAAGAAAAATCGCTTCTGTAGTATATTGTCCCAAATATCCTGCTTCAAATAAATAAATGTTTAGGGTACACTCGAAGTATATTATATTTGGCACATACACATTTTATATATTTGGGAAGATATTGTTCTAAACAAATCTGTGTTTCTATCCTAATATTTTTTATTTGAAGTGTTATTTACAGAACAAATATGTATTTGCATTTAAGAATGTATTCAGAAGATATATCAATACCTTAATTTTAAGGCAAGTTTTCTGATTTTCAGTAATTCAACGATAATTTTTTCTGAAATTTTAAATGTTCGTAAGATTCTTTTATAATTAAACTAATACATTGCTCGATTGATTGTCAACAAATTACGACTTGGAATAAACATAAATATAAAATTAGTGATTTAAGGTATAACTCGAAATCAATGAAATTCGAAAAATCTGCAACGTTTTGAAAAACTTTTTAAACAAAGTATATTTGGAGAAATTCCTAAACAATCATTTTACTTTTATATAAACACATATTTTATTTGAGAAAATTATTTTACAAATATATTTTGTTGTAATATATTAATATATGCGATCCAAAAAAATTTTATTGATTTTCAAATATAATGTATTTGCTCAGAAATGTATAATATTTAAAAATTTGTGTTCCAAATATATTTTCTTTCGATTCAAACATATCAAAAAAGCCGATTTTGCCCCGTGTACCTTTATTTTGATATATTTGCAGGTCCCATCCCATAAATACCTTTTAGGCTGTCAAAGCAAATGGCATACGCTTTCACTTGAGCAAAAAAAAAAATAAAAAAATAGTTTTTGACAAAAATGCAAAAACAATTTTTAATTTCGCAAAAAAATATTTTTGCGAATTTTTATTATTTTTAAAAGATTGAAGAAATAGTTATTGTGCGATCAAGAGAGTTTTCTTGACCGGCAGTGATATTTAATAATTTTAATATACACTGCTGAAACGTTCTTTGACAGTGTAAACCGAAAAAAGCGAGAGCAAAGGTGCGAGAAATAAAAACGCTGCAGTTGATTTTAGTTCCAAAATTACAATAGGCATGTTTTCGTTACAAGCTAGCACTTTTAGTTTAGCACTTTGCAAGAAAACAACTGACTTCCACTAACTGGCACATAAGCAATAAGTGGCGGATTTTCACTATCTGGTAGCAATGGTGTCATGAGTTGCGAAGAAAGAACAGTGCGAAACAGACAAAAAATTCGTGAAAAGTATTTATAAAACATATATTTACTATTCTATGTTCAATTGTTTACACTCTTTTGCAAATATTAAAATAATTTCCCATTTTTGTTCTTCTTCTTCCCGTTAATTCACAATAATTGATAAAATCTCTCCAAAAATGGGATGCCATATTGCTAAATATAGGGTGCCCAATCTGGCAACATCATACTCGATTAAGACATGAACACAAGCACCAAACTTCATCGGGAACTAATAGTGCTTAAAAGTGCTTAGCTCCCCATACAAATTAAGCACTTATGTTGTAACGAAAACACGCCTAATGTTTATTTCGTACCAAACAGCAGACACACAGAGCGACAGAAACCAGACATGAAACATACAACATATACACATGTTGACGTACATAGAGGGTCGCCGCTAGTTGAGTGTCTTCTCTCAACGGGTCTACGTACGTACATATGAATGCATACAACACTCAAACATACCGGAAGTGCTGCAGAGCAACAAAACGTCATCCCCATCGACTGCTTTGCTTTGCTTGCATTGGATGCAAGCAGAGAAAGCATCGATAGGGCATCGACAATAAAATGACGGACATGCACTGTGATACACAACGAAGAAAAACACGAATTACAAAATTAATTAATAATAGGCATGTTTTAGTTACAAGCTAGCAATTTTAGTTTAGCACTTTGCAACGAAAACAATTGACTTCCACTAACTGGCACATAAGCAATAAGTGGCGGATTTTCACTATCTGGTAGCAATGGTGTCATGAGTTGCGAAGAAAGAGCAGTGCGAAACAGACAAAAAATTCGTGAAAAGTATTTATAAAACATATATTTACTATTCTATGTTCAATTGTTTACACTCTTTTTGCAAATATTAAAATAATTTCCCATTTTTGTCCTTTTTCTTCCCGTTAATTCACAATAATTGATAACAATCTCTCCAAAAATGGGATGCCATATTGCTAAATATAGGGTGCCCAATCTGGCAACATCATACTCGATTAAGACAGGAACACAAGCACCAAACTTCATCAGAAACTAATAGTGCTTAAAAGTGCTTAGCTCCCCATACAAATTAAGCACTTATGGTGTAACAAAAACACGCCTAATATAAATTAAATTAAATGAAAACAATAAAATGAACATTACTTCATAACGAAATATATGAAGTAAAATGAAGGCAAAACAAATATGTAAATAAATAAAATAACGCAAAGGAAATTGAATGTATGGAACTAAATAAACCAAATACAAAACATTAATACGTTGATGTTAGGTCAATTGAAAGGTCACTTTCAATTCAATAATAACGCTAGTTTATGGACAGGTCGGCGTATAATTCCTCTGGCAGTTTTAACATCAGCTACTCTGATTCGGTCATCCCGACCAGGGATAACATTGATGAGACTGCCCATGAGCCATTTTTGAGGGGGGGATTTTGTCTTCGTGGACCAATACCAAAGAGCCAACAGCGACATTTGAATGTGAGGCAGTCCATTTGTTTCGGACTTGCAGTTCGTTGAGGTAATCATGAGACCATTTCTTCCAGAATCGTTGTTTTACAGCGGTTATTTGAGCCCAGTGCTGCAAGTTATTTGGGTTCTTTGATGAGACATCTCGTTCAGGGAGAGAACTTAAAGCGCTGTCAGTTATGAAATGACCTGGAATAAGTGCCTCAAAATCGCTTGGGTCAGATGACATCGGAGAAATTGGCCGGGAGTTTAATATCGATTCGATTTCCACCAGAGCAGTGAAGTTCTTCATAGGTGAGGCGAGTGTTAGCGAGAGTCCGATTTAGGTGACCTTTAGCTGATTTGACGGCTGCCTCCCAAAGGCCACCAAAGTGGGGTGCCCTGGGGGGAATAAAATGAAAATTAATAAATTCATTGGTGTTTATTCTGGCCGTCAAATAAAAATGTCTTCAACTCCTTCAGTTTTGAATTTGTCCCCACGAAATTCGTGCCGTTGTCGCAGAATATATCGGTTGGCAAACCTCTTCTACCAATCACCCTTTTGAGAGCAGCGATGAAAGCATATGTTGACAAGTCAGAAACGGCTTCAATGTGGACAGCTTTCGTTGCAAGACAGACAAAAACGGTGATGTACATTTTGTATGGAATTTTTTCCTCTAATGCGAAGATACGTGCTGACTGGCCCACAAAAATCCACAGCACATCTTGCGAAAACTCTGGATGGGTTCAGTCGATCTGCCGGCAAATTTGACATCATTTGTTGAAGAAGTTTGGACGATATCGTATGCATTGGGGGCAGGAATTTTCAATATTGCGACAAAGACTTCTCAAGTTGATTATCCAAAAGCGATTTTCCGAGTCAGTGAAATCAGTGCCTTTGGACCAGCGTGGTAATTTTTGATGTGAAGATGTCGAATGTAACACTTTACAAAATTGTTGTCTTTCGGCAAGATTATTGGATGTTTCTGAGCCACAGGAATATCTGCTAATTCTAAACGGCCTCCAATCTTTAGAATTGCTAAGCCCTCTGAAGAGTCGATGAATGGGTTGAGACATTTTAATGCTCCTTGGGGATCCTTCTTTTTGGCTGCTCGCATGATGTCTTCTTTGAAGTTTTGTTGTTGTATGTGCCAGACAATCGCCAGTAGAGCATGTTCTACTTCCTGAGGCTGTAACGAATCAGAAACAAAATGATTAGATTTTAAAGAAGATAATACATGCCAAAACCGAATGATCCATGCGACAACTCCAACCATCTTCGTACGAAGTCAATTTTGTACGAAGTCAGCAATGTTGTTGGGTTGAAATTGAAGGTGAAGAGTCGTTTTTCGCTTCTCCTTGTATACTTCGGCCTGGTCAACTTCCTCACACTTATTTTTAGGCCATCTTTCAGGATATAGGGTAAGAAAATCTGGACCATTAAACCAAATTGAAGAGTTTAATTCTTGAACAGTGGACCCTCTTGAGACAACGTCAGCTGAATGCTGTTTGAGCCAATGAAGAACTATTTGTGACTCAGTCCATAAAAATACAAAACTTCTTGGGATATTTAGAAGATTTTGTATTTTTGAATACAATTTAGCGAGAAGATGAGCTCCACACAATTCCAAATTTGGTAGCGACTTTCTTTTTGTAGGAGCAACTCTTTATTTTGCAGTGTATAGTTTGGAATGTACTTGACCGGAACTGGATTTAACCCTGAGATAGAGGCAACAACCATAAGCACGAATTAATGAGTCGCAGAAACCATGCAACTGAATCGATTCTGGGCTTGGTGATTAACAATATTGTGGAATTGTAGAGAAGATAACGATTGAAGATCTCCGACGAATTGTAGCCAAGCTGTGTGTACTTCTTGTGAGACAGATTCGTCCAATCCGATTTTTAGTATCCATAGTTCTTGAAGAATGATTTTAGCTTTTATGATAAGTGGTCCCAAAAGTCCAAGGGGATCAAAAAGCGATGATAACAACGATAAAATTGAGCGTTTTGAGACATTTTCAATTTTGGATTTCGACGAAAACGAGAATAGAAAAAAAACTTTTTATTGATCCCAAGAAATTCCTAGCGCATTTGTAACCGCAGAATCATCTAAGTTTAAGTCTTTTATGGATTTGTCATGACGTAAGTTTTCATGATTTGAGTGCCATTTGTCTAACTCAAAACAACCCTTTTTTAATATTTCTGTCACCTGGTATTTAAGGTCGGACAATGCTTCAATAGTGTCAGCACCACCGAGAAAATCATCAACATAAAACTAATTTTTAATAGCCTTAATAGCGAGAAATGGGCCAGCAGATGTTCCATAGGTGACGGAATTTAACTGATATGTTCTAATTTAATCTTGCTAAGAATGTCTCCATAAAATATATTGGTACTTACGATCATGTTGGTCAATAAATACTTGCCTGTACATCTTGACGATATCAAGATATCGAAAACGCAGCAGCAGTAGATATAATTCGTCTTGAATTGTAGAGCCAACTATCAATATATCATTTAGAGAAGTCTGTGATGAAGTGGGACAAGATGCATCAAATACGACACGAAGTTTTGTAGATGTACTATTCGGCTTGAAAGCGCAGTGATGTGGGATATAATAATGAGGTTCGTCCAAAATATGTATTTTAACTAGGATCTTGTGTCCAGTCTTCACGTGCCTTCATAAATGCTGCATAATGTGACTTTAGGTCTGAATCACGGGCTAATCGTCACTCTTGGGCAGCAAGTCGATGCAGTATTGCGTGACAGACCTAGGGAGTCTGAAAATAGTTTAAAGGGAAATTTACAACAATCCTACCTGAAGATTCTCGATACAAAATATTTTGAAAAAAGGTTTCACATTCTAGTTGTTGAATTATATTTTCTGGTGACAATCCAACCAAACATAGTTTTTAGTAGTTTCCGGTGAATTGGGCCAAGGGGCGACAATTTTGTATACAATTTCTAGATGATTTATCCGACTTTGGTAGTGTACGTTGTGGGGTTCCTCAGGGATCGGTTTTGGCACCGCATTTGTTTAACATGTTCATGTATGACTTTCCGCACGAGGATCCGAACTTGATGGGGCTTTTTTACGCGGACGATTCACTACTATACATACATAATGAGTCACCTATTACCGCACTAGAACAGGTTTCGAGACATCTGGCCAACATTAAAAGCTTTTACGACAGATGGGGTGTTAAAATAAATATATCGAAATGTGAGGCCATATGCATAAGAAATGCGTCTGAAAAGTACAAAAGATCAGTAGTGCCTGAGAGTAAAACTCTTAGATTGGAGCCGAGATCCCATTTAAAAATAAAGTGAAGTACCTAGGTGTGCATTTTACAAAACTTTTAAAATTTAATGAGCATGCTAGGATTGTACTTCGGAGATCATATGGCGTGATGGCATCTTTTGCGAAGATTCTGAACAACAAACATCTACCGCGTATAACAAAAATTATGCTTTATAAAACATGTATTAGGGGGTCTCTTATATGGCTTCCCAATCTGGTTCAATATATCTCCCACGGTTATGAAAGAAATGGAGATATTGGAACGAAAATTTTTGAGATTCTGCATTGGCAAGAATTTTAGATCTGATAATAGACGATACTCCAACCAATATGTCTATGAAAAGTCGAATGTGAATCAGCTTTCTTCATATGCCTTCGGAACGCTTCATAAATTTAAATCAAGGATGGTATGCCATGAAAACAGGTACATCGTTGACATTGTCAATAGCCAAGCTAATTACAGCTGGGCAAACACAAATTACCTATCAGCTTTGGGTTGTCCGAATGATAATTATGCATCACCTCCCAATACATTTTACGACAAAGCTCAAGTCGGAACCCACCGTGGGTAACTACACAAGTTTCCCAAGTTTTTGTCTGCTTTTACATTTAAGTTTTTACACGTCTTGTTTTGTTTATTTTTTTCTCGTTATTTTAATTTAGCTGTAAGTTTTCCTTCCTAGAATTAAGTACTCTAATCCATACTCATGTAAGCCTCAGGAGCAAGGGCGAAACACTTTATTATGTATGGAAATTTCTCAATTAATAACTAGTTCTAATGGTAAAGCCTGCTGCTTATTGTCACTACTATAAATTATTAAGATAACACATTACAGTCTTAAGTATTATGTTGTTAAATTTATTTCACTACCATATGTACTAGGGCGGGTCGATTTAAAAATCGCCCATTGCTCAGTGAAAATCGTTGTGTTGTGCCACTAGCATGGGTGGGTCAGGCCTCCAAAGTTAGTGGGGGTCGGTCATACATTTGGACTCGATTGGAGCACTCTAAATGGGTCAAAGTGGGATTTTTTCCGGGACATCAGAATTCGTTTTAGAGGTATGGTTCCTTCGGCAAAGTTTCTTATTTTGATCCCTAGAATACGATCTTCACTGAGCAATGGCGACTTTTTATGCCTCCCCACAAATCGACCCGGCCTAATATGTACCGTTATGAAAGACTCAATAAATTCAAATTCAATTGATTTGACCGACAGACAAGATATCGAAGAATGTTTCAGTACCAATGAGCAAGTCGATTTTCTTTGATTTGTAGAAACAATCGTCAGCAAGTTGTGTATTCGGAGGAAGATTCCAAGATGATACATCCAATTCAGAATCAGGTTGATAGGAAATATGTGGAGTAATGCAAAACGAAAGCGGCACTTCAAAGTCCGTTATGCGAGATTTAATGTTTGTAGAACAATTATGTTTCACTTTCGTACAAGAATTTCCAATACTGGACACTTCGACAGATTTTTTGATTCTTTGTAGATTTAAGCGTTGTGCAAACTCATCAGTGACAAAGTTTAGTTGAGAACATGAATCCAAAAGAGCTCTCCGGAATTATCACGAAGTAAAACCATAGCTGTGGCAAGAAGTACATGAGGCGACGAATTTTCCATATCTGCATGGACAGAAGCAGATGTTTTACTGTTGGAAGCACGAGATGTATATGGTGTTGGATCTGGAGATGATGACCTTTGAACCGATTGAGAACGATGTAGCATTGTATGATGAGAGCAAGAACAAGTTTTGCACCTAAACGAGGAAGGGCAATTGGTAACTTGTTGTCCATTAGTGAGACAATTTATGCAAAGACCGCGCTTTTTTACATTTTCGAACCGAATCGGCACATCTAGTTCTTTAAATCGTTGGCACTGTGTAATAGAATGATCAGATTTAGAACAAAAGACACAAACACGTTTTGAGCATGAAAATGAGTAGCCATGTTTCGATGATTTTTGATTAGATTTTCCAGAATGATGATCTGGACGATGAGACGTAGGGTTTGAGTCCAACGATTCTAAATACTGACATCTTCTTTCGATGATTTTTGAGCACTCGTCCCATGTTGGCAGCTTGCTAAAATCCAGAGAATCCTTCCATTTTCTTGTAGTGTCCATATCAACTTTTTCCATTACAATATGGATCAGCATTGCATTTACGATGTCGCTAGCCAAGAGATTGCAGGGAACAGTAGAGAGCAGAAACATTATCCACAACGCTTCTAAGCTGATCAGAATTGGATTTAGAAACATCAGGCAGCTCGAAAAGTGTGGTAATATTTTCCATAAAAATCAGAGTGCTGTTATCGTAACGAGATTTTAGCCTTTCTAAAGCCTTGGGATAATTTTCGTTAGTAACCTAAAACGCTTTGACGGTTTCTAATGCATGACCTTGGAGACAGTTCACCAAATGGTTGAATTTCTCGATATTTGAAAGCCCATGTTCACGATCGATGATTTCTTTAAACGATGTTATAAAGTTTTTGTACTCACTGTATTTACCATTAAAGCTGGGCAGCTTATTTGTGCAACAGGAATAGCAAACGACGATTCGGAAAATGTTGTGTTGTGTCCATCCTCAGCAAGTTGTTGTATCTGCGAGTTGATGTAACAATATAAATCCTCGATGTCACCACGGCCATTATCTTTAAAATACCCAAACGACATTTTAATTCCGCGGCAGAAAGTGATTTACCTTCGCTTTTGCCATTGGCGTCATTCACAGTTTTTATGCGCGAAATATTTTTCTTCGTAATGGAACGTTGTTGTTTTAATTCTTCCAAGGACATGATATTTGTAAAATGGCGAAGTTTTGAGGCAAGCACTAGCACTGGGATAGGTTATTTAACGCGTAGGGCACAACAATAAATGCTACAATTTTTTGTTTGCTTAATTAACTTTTAACCAGAACAGTTTGTTAAAATAGCACGATAAATTATTTTACAATAATATCCACGAAAATTCTTTTTGATTTTTGCTTTAATTATATGTATTTGAGGCAGAACAGTTTTTGTCAAACGCAACACAACAAAATGCCTCACACTAATAGTCGCCAAAATGATCTTTTGATTTGTTTGTTTGTTAACTTTAACAACGAGAAATTGTTTATATGTATGTCCCACGAAAATGGTTTTTTGAGTGTTTTATACGAGGCAATGAACAATTAAATTTCCACAAAACGGTAATTAATGTTTCACAACACAGTAATTGTTTCTTTTGTTTAGCAAAAGCGATAATTATGTTTTTGTACAATTTACTTGTTTTGAAAAAACTCGACAAAATTGTTTGCTTCACGACGAGAAATTGTTTAAAACTTTTACACTATCCTGTACGATCAAGAAAATTTTCTTGGCCGGCAGTGATATTTAATTATTTATTTATTTTAACATACACTGCTAGCTCAGTCGCCGTCAGTGGTAGCGAACGGACGTGTTATTGCAGAGCGGATAGTTTTTCCAAACTATTACGCAATACTTATTCACCTACCTACTACGCAACCATAAGGTGTTGTTCTTAAAGTGGGTGTTGAATTTGTTGCATCGGTCTCAGGACAGACATTTTGGAAGTAGTCTGGAAGGCCAACATCGAAGTACCTATTACGGGCAAATACTGGATATGGGGGTCTCTCCCAAAAAATTATGATTAACCCTGATGAAGTAAATGATATTACGGTGCAGGGAAAAATAAACCCAGTACCGGCGGAAAGCGTTGATTTACTCGCGAGTCACGTGTCGTCGTTATCAAACAATCGTGAGCAAGTAACTTCTACGGGGTTGGGTGCCTCGGATTCCGTAGTCGAAACAGATACAAGCGCACATCTAGCCTTTGGCAAAATAAACGATGAGGAAGATAAAGAAAACCCAAAGGGGGGCTCTAAGCAACCCCAGCTTTTAAAAGCTAGTGGGAACTCGGACTCTGAGTCATCAAGTGATAACAATATTACTATTGTTGAAAATCGGAAAAGACTGTCAGGGGCACAAAGAAGGAAACTGAATAAGATGAACCGGCAGGATGAATCTGACTCTTCTACATCTACTAAAAGAGTCAGATCTCCCGAAGAGCATAGCCATGCGAAATCAACTAAGAAGAATAAAAGCTCACCGACACCCAGCACTTCGAAGAAACCTATTCAATCTACCAAAAAAGGAGTTTCTAATCAGAATCCGTTAATGGTGGGAGGAGAAGTTGATCTTGTTGTTGAGAAGGTGAGTAAGTCCACCAAACCATCCATAAAAGTGGGGGCCTCAAACAAAAAGACCCATTCTAAAGGAAAAAGCAAGGTGGCTATAAGAAAGGGTAAGGAAACACCATCTTATTCCCAAATAGCCAAAAAACATATTCAGGACGAACTACACTATGCCATAATTGATAGCAGTAGTGCGTCTGGCAGAATTCCCGAAGAGCAAAAGAGCATCTTCGAAGATTTGTTCTACACAAAGGTATTGGACCACATTCTCGAATCTAATGATGGACCAACAATCCAAGTAATGAGTTGCACGTTTGAGAGGGGCGTTTTGATGCTAAAACTGGCATCACAATGCTGTGTCAATGTCCTCGAAAACTAGTGGAGAGCATCCCCTCACCTTGGGACGGCGCAAAGCTGAAACTGGTAAGGAAAAGCGATATCCCTGTACTCATAAAAACATCTTTCTATGTCAGAGGATGGGCTAGTAAGGTACCGTCAGAGCGCATACTCAGCGTCATTGGCAAACAAGATTCGAACCTTAAAGTGGGGAAGTGGGAAGTCTTCCACAGGAAAAATGATCCCGATGGTTCTCTCCTGTTGGTAGGCATAGACCCATATTCCAGGGATAGCCTTGTCAAGACAAAAGGCATGGCATTTTTCGGGATTTGGAAAATCTTCTTTAAGATTGGAAAAACCCCCATTGGCAGGACAGTTAAGTCGAGCCCAAACACGAACGTACCGCCTGCAGTGGCAAACGAAAATAGTGAACAGAATGAAGCGAGTGAGACAATTCCAAAAAGTGAGGTGGAAGTGGTCGATAACATCGCCAGTTTGCCGATAACATCATCAATTTTGCAGAAAGTTCCCAGCAAAGGTGGTGATAAGGATATGAAGAGGAGCACAAAAACTCAAAACAAAGAGGGAGCGACAAAAAACAACACCGCCTTCCAAAAAGAGGTCGATAACATTACCAAATTGCCGATAATATCACCAATTTTGCAGAATGTTCCCAGCAATAGTGGTGATAGGAATAGGTACATAAAGAATCAAAACAAAGAGGGAACGACAAAAAGCAACACCGCCTCCCAAAGAGGTCTACTTGAAGAGTGTGTAATAGGTAGTAAACGAAAGGAGGAGAAAGACTCACTACCAAATAAAGAGGGAGTGCAACCAAATAGGATAGACGACTCCCAAAGGAAATTTTTACTGGAAAGACAATGATTGAGGTCATCCAGATAAACCTCCACCGGAGCGAAATGGCATCCATTGCTCTGATGGACATAATAAATAAAGGCAGGGTTCATGTTGCTTTGGTCCAGGAACCGTGGACTACTAGTAACAAAGTTACTGGATTAAACCATATGAACTACAATCTTTTCTACGCTAACACAGGTACTCGTCCAAGGACTTGTATTCTGTGCCATAAAAACTTATGCTATCTATTCTCTCCAGAGCTGTCAACATCGGACGCAACTGTGCTGATACAAGGTAATGGAAGTATGTATCTGGCGTCAGTATACCTGCCATTCGATGCGCCGACATTGCCACCTACGTCGGAATTACAACGTCTGGTAAGGGAATCCAAAAATACAAGTAATGTGTTACTAGCTGGTTGTGATGCCAACTCACACCATATTGCTTGGGGTAGTAGTGACACCAATAAAAGGGGACAAGCCCTTATAGAATTTTTGAATACTAACGATCTCCTAACTCTCAACATAGGGAACAAGGCGACCTTTGTTAACAAAATTAGGGAAGAAGTATTAGATATAACGATATGCTCGGAAAACCTCATTGATGAGACCCATGAGTGGAGGGTTTCGGATGAACACTCCTATTCGGACCACCGTTATATAAGGTTTAAAATTGCACGGCCACCGCCTAGCCCAATAAGTTTCCGTAAAAAGGCTAAAACCGACTGGACCAAATTCGGCAATCTACTTAGAAATCGATTGGGCCAGCCTAAACACGATTATCCAAGTACAGAAGACATTGATATCAATGTGAGGAGGATTACGGAGAATCTTGTAAAATCATTCGAAGATAGTTGCCCGCTTCGAGAAAGGAAATCTGCCTATGAGAAACCCTGGATGACAGGGCAAATTCGCTCGATTGGCAAGGATGTCCGCAGACTTTACAACAGAGCTCGACGTAAAAAGCTATCAGTATATTGGGATGACTACCACAGAAAGCTCAAAGAATACAATAAAATCTTTAGACTGGCGAAACGTAACTCCTGGAGACTTTTCTGTGAGCAGGTAGACAGCGTTAACAGCATGTCCAAAATAAAAAAGTTCCTCTCAAAAACTCATATCCAAACCGAAACACTGGTGGATGAAACGGGTAAAAAGATGGAAACTATAGATGATACCGTAAGGCTTTTGAGGAAAACTCATTTTCCGAGTGGTAATGCTGGGCCAATAGAGGAACAGTTACAGACCGAAAATGTAATGCACCAAGTACCTATTACGGATGCTATGGTTAAAGAAGCAATAAAAAGCTTCTCTTCTTATAAGGCTGCGGGACCGGACGGAATATTTCCAGCGCTTCTTCAGAATGAGGTGGATCTGGTATCAACTCATCTTGTTGGAGTTTTCACTGCATGCCTAACTCATGCATATACCCCAAAAAATTGGCAGGAATCAAGGGTGGTCTTCATACCTAAGACTGGCAAGGCGAGTTATACGATCCCAAAGGCTTATCGACCTATTGGCCTAACTTCTTTCCTCTTAAAAACAATGGAGCGAATAATTGACGACATGATCAAAAGTAAGATAGCCGATGACAAGCTAAAATTCAAGCAACACGCATATGTTAAAGGAAGATCAGTGGAAACAGCTCTACATGAGGTAGTACACCACATAGATAAGTCCTTCAGTGAAAAATTGTACACACTTGCCGTTTGTATAGACATTGAGGGCGCTTTTAACAACGTTCAGACCGATACACTTGATAAACTGGATCAACAATATGCTAAGGAATAGGTGGATTATTTGTGGGTCATATGACGTAAAAATCAGAGACAAGGTAAATCGTGGTATACCTCAGGGGGGCATTTTATCGCCTCTCCTATGGGTAACGACGATACACAGTCTCATTAAAGCCCTCACCAATGAAGGACTTAAACCAGTCTGTTATGCAGACGACGTTATAATACTTCTAAGGGGCACACATCCAAACCAGCTATGCAGAAGAGCTGAAGAGGCACTTAACATAGCATATAACTGGGCACAACCAAGGGGACTAAATGTCAATCCAGACAAAACAGAAATATGTCTATTTACAAGGAAAAGGAAGATTCATCCTTTTACCGTGCCTCGTTTACTAGATAAGAATATTGCCATATCTAAAAAGATAAAATACTTGGGAGTAATCTTGGATCAGAAACTGTACTGGAAAGATCATATTGAAGAAAGAGTTACAAAGGCCCACAGATGTTGGTCGTTGTGCAGAAGAGCTATAGGTTCAAAATGGGGACTACGTCCAAATATGACACACTGGCTTTACATGAACGTGATTAGACCAATAATCACCTACGCCTCTGTAGTTTGGTGGACATCAATGGACAAAAAGTACAACGTAATACAATTGCAAAAAGTGCAACGTATGTGCTGTCTAGGCATAAGCGGGGCAATTAGAACCGCACCAACAAGAGCGTTGGAGACTATACTGCACATCCAACCAATAGATATCCGTATAAAGTATGAGGCAGCCCTCACAGCAAGACGTCTACAAGTGATGGGTGAATGGATAAATCGAGACCACAAGTCGTACCATCAGAAGATATTACAATCACTGGTCGGTCATATTCAAACAACGGAAATCTCCGACCGCATTCCTGAAGTGCGGCTTACAGCTACCTGTGAATCGTTCGTGCCAGACAGACGCTCCTGGGAAAACGGAACACTTGCTCATGCGCCAGTGGGAACCAGCTGCTACACTGATGGGTCCAGGCTAGGAGGAAGGACGGGTCTGGGACGGGATGAACCAGAAGTCGAATTTTACTTCCGCCTCCCAGACCATAACACAGTATTTCAAGCAGAAGTTCGAGCAATCACGGAGTGTGTTAACTGGCTCAGTAATACCACAAAGCCTAAATATGCCAACATATTCACAGATAGCCAAATGGCGATCAAAGCAATAACATCGGAAAAGGTCAAATCCAGAACCGTGTTAGACTGTAAAAGAACGATAAATAATTACTCAGTCCATGCTCAACTGCGTATTTTCTGGGTACCGGGACACAACGGAGTGATTGGAAATGAACGAGCAAACAGCTTGGCTTCAAAGGGCAGAGAACTTCGAGTAATAAACTTGGAAAATTGGAAACCTTTCGAAGCCACGAATGATGAGTTGAAGCATTGGGCAGTGATGGCTCTCAAAACTGTGTGGAATAGAGCAACTGTAGGAGCAACTGCAAAGATACTGTGGGGTGACCCAAATGAGAAGAAAACCAGTAGTTTTCTGAAACTAAACAAGATCGAGATTAGTAAGATGATAAGTGTTCTAACGGGACACTCAAGCTTACAGGCACATCTTCATCGCATAGGACTAGCAGAAAACGACGAGTGCAGGGCATGCAGGGAAAACATCGAAACGATAGAACATTTTCTGTGTCACTGCCCAGCTTTCACACATGCAAGATCCCGATATTTCGGTTCCGACATATTGCCAGACTTGACTCATCTCAGAGGATATGACTGGAAGATACTGAGAAAGTACGTGTCCGTGGGGTATGAAAATCATAAATAAGGAGCGCACAACAGGCCGAACCACTGGCTTAAGTGTATGTCCATGGACATGAGACGGTTTAAACCAGTGGTGCCCACAAAGAGAAATGAGAATGTGTTAGTTTGGTTACACAAAAATGAGATTGTAGTGGTACAATTGCACTGAACAAAATCACTTGGTTTTGTTTGTTTACGTTGTTATATTGCTTTACTATTTTGTTTTTGTGTGTTCAATTTTAGCACTGAAGCCAATAAAAAAAGAAATAAACATAAAAACAATTCATATGTAACAAAAAAATTTTCTTCAAGAAAATAGGTACATGTGTTCTTTGCCAATGATTTATTGGGCAAAAAAAATATATATAAATAATTTTATATATTGATAAACTAAAAAATAACAAAAAGTAAAAAATTCAAAATTATTTTATATTAAATTGAAAATAAATACAATAAAAAAATATCATTCGTTGTTGTAAAATATTTTCAGTGTACTTATTTTATTAAACAAAGCGACATAGACCTTCTTCGCTGACTACTAACGAGCAACTGAACAATTTTGTTTTGTTTTTTCGCTCTCTGTTTTTATTTTCGTTGACGCTCGGGCTGTGTATATGAAAAAGCCGATTAATCTTCGTTGTTCTAACAAGAGTTTGGGCACCACTGGTTTAAACGTCTCCTCTATTCAACCTAACCTAACCTAACCTAACATACAGTGCTGAAAAGTTCTTTGACAGTGTAAACCGAAAAACGCGAGAACAAAGGTGCGAGAAATAAAAACGCTGCAGTTGATTTTAGTTTCAAAATTACAATGTTTATTTCGTACCAAACAACAGACAGACAGAGCGACAGAAACCAGACATGAAACATACAACATATACACATGTTGTCATACATATGTACGTACATAGAGGGTCGCCGCTAGTTGAGTGTCTTCTCTCATCGGGTCTACGTACGTACATATGAATGCATATAACACCAAACATACAGGAATAACTCTCGTTAGGAAACGCAGCAGAGCAACAAAACGTCATTCCCCATCGACTGCTTTGCTTGCATTGGATGCAAGCAAAAAAAGCATCGATAGGGCATCGACAACAAAAGGACGGACATGCACTGCGGTACACAACGAACAAAAACATGAATTACAAAATAAATTAATAATATAAATTAAATCAAATGAAAACAATAAAATGAACATAAATGGATAACGAAATATATGAAATAAAATGAAGGCAAAACAAATATGTAAATAAATAAACGAACGCAAAGGAAATTGAATGTATGGAACTAAATAAAGCAAATACAAAACATTAATACGTTGATATAACAGCTATCGTGAGGCGGATGGTAAAAAGCGGCAGGTCAATTTGATCCTTAACGCTGAATCCACCTCCCATATACAACGTGCAAGTGCAACCCTACAGTATGGCTTCGAGACTATAGTCTTGAAGGTATACAAGCAGGATATAGTTCCCACTGCGGAAGGTGAGTCGTCCACCGCGGTTGAAACACAGCTTTCTGGAAGTGCGGAGGTATCCACGCCCATTTTTTCGGGTGACTCCAACTCTAACAGAAGATCTGTAACGTCCTACTCTGAGGACGAAAGCTCTACTTCTGACACAGAGGGGCTGAGGGGAGTCTCCGGACTCTTTGACGCATCTGGCGGGGACACGCTTCTCGATGATACGGACGAAGAGTTCGATAACACCCTTGTAGGGGTGGAAGTTAATCTGTCAATTACCAATGATGGTAAGAATTTTACAGATTAACCTCCATCACGCTAAAGCAGCCTCAGCGGCTCTATTGCTGCGCCTGTCCACAGGTGCAGTAGACATCGTCCTGATACAGGAGCCCTACGCAGTGGGAGGAAGGGTGTGCGGTATCTGGACACCCAACTTTAAACTGCTTGTGGCCAACTGTGAAGGCACTCCAAGAACCTGCATTTTGGCCAGGAAAGATCTAAGTATCTTTCTCCTGGCTAATTTAAGTGGTAAAGACCAAACATCTGCTAGTCTGGAGATCGGTAATCGCATATATTGGGTGGTCTCCAGTTACTTGCCTTATGAAGCTGTAGTACCGACTGCTCTATTCAGGGAAGTAGTAGAAGAAGCAACATCTGACGAGGTCGAGCTGATTGTTGGCGCAGACACGAACGCTCATCATACTATCTGGGGTAGTACGGATATAAACAATAGGGGTGATTCGCTTCTTGACTTTATTCTAACTACCAACCTAAGTATTTGTAACATAGGTAATAAACCGACCTTTACAATTAAAGACAGACAGGAAGTACTCGACGTAACGTTTGCTACTGACCGGCTGTCAGACAAAATTATTGGGTGGAATGTACTGGACGACCACTCATTCTCAGATCACCATTATATTGAGTTCAAACTCGCTGAAAAAGCGCCTGAACCTGCCGTCCACAGAAATGTGAGAAAGACAAAGTGGCACCTGTATGAAAAGAATTTCAAGAAAGTCCTCAACTCCAAACTTCTGTACGAACCGAATGACAAAGCCGGTCTGGATCATCTGGTCGAGCATATCACCACATCATTCAATAGTTCCCTTGAAGAAGCCTGTCCAAAAACAAGGTACAAGGGTAAAACTAAACCCCAATGGTGGACTTCTGAGCTAACGGCTATGAAAAAGACCTGCAACAAGCTATTCAACAAGGCTAAATCTACTGGGGTCGCTAATGTTTGGGATGCCTATAAAGAGCAACTCAAGATCTATAAGAAGGAGCTTAGAAAGGCGCAAAGACGGTCTTGGTATACCTTCTGTGGCGAAGTGGAAAAGGTCTCCGACGCCGCAAGGCTGAGGAAAATATTATCAGCTTCACCCTGTACAGTGGGTTACTTGCAGGATGAGGCAAATAATTGGACCAAAAACAGCGAGCAGTCGCTCAATGTACTGCTCGACACACATTTCCCGGGGAACTCTCTAACAGAACCAGAGGATCAGCAGGACCAACAAGAGTGCGAGTGGACTGCGAGCGTCGCTAGCTTGTTGACTGAGAGATCCAGAATAAGCTGGGCTATTAATAGCTTTGAGCCCTTCAAGTCACCTGGACCAGACGGCATCACTCCAGCAGAAATGCAGAAAATGTTGAAATACATTATCCCCTGGCTGGAGAAAATTTATGTAGGCTGTATCAGGCTTTCATACATCCCGAATCGATGGAGGGATACCAAAGTGGTATTCATACCAAAAGCGGGGAAGATATCACACACTAGGCCAAAAGACTTCAGACCAATTAGCCTATCCTCCTTCCTATTGAAAGGTCTGGAAAGACTTTTAGATTATTTCATTAGGGAAAACCTGGATACAAAGCTCCTGTCAGTGAACCAACATGCTTACAATAAGGGGAAGTCTACAGAATCAGCCCTGCACGAACTTGTGAGCACTATCGAATCGTCCCTGCATTTCAAGGAATTCACCATGGTGGCATTTCTTGACATAGAAGGGGCTTTTAACAACATTCACTCAGATGCAGTAATTGCGGCACTGTCACATCTTAATGTTAACTTTAGTTTGATTAGACTAATTCAAAGTCTGCTCAACAGAAGACGCATAACAGCATGTCTTGGGTCCACAACTCTAACAAGGTTTGTAAACAGAGGGACCCCACAAGGAGGAGTACTGTCTCCACTAATTTGGAACCTAGCGGTGAATGAAATTCTGCTAGATCTAGAACGTTGTGGCTGCAAGGTCGTGGCATATGCGGACGACGTTGCAATCGCAGTGAGTGGCAAATTCGAAAACGTCCTCCGAGACATTCTACAGGTGGCTCTGAACAAATTGGCTAGATGGGCCAGAAGCAGCGGTTTGGGCATAAACCCAAACAAGACAGAATTGGTTCTCTTTACTAGGATGAATAAAGTCCCACATGTGCACCCTCCACCTCGGATAAATGGAACAGATCTAGTCTTTTCTGAAAGTGCAAAATTTTTAGGAATAATTCTAGATAGAAAACTGTTATTTAGACTTAATGTATTGGAACGTGTAAGGAAGGCTAACGTCGCCTTATATTCCTGCAAAAAGGCTGTAGGGTCGCGGTGGGGCCTCTCTCCTAAAATCGTCCACTGGATATATATAGCAGTAGTTCGTCCTATACTGCTAAACGGCATTGTGGTATGGTGGACGGCAACTGACAAACTAACCATCACCAACCTACTAACAAAGGTTCAGAGAACTGCCTGCCTGAGCATAAGCGGAGCCTTAAGGACTACAGCGACCGAGTCTCTACAAGCCCTACTCCATATACTGCCGATTAATATTGTGGCGAGAGAAGTTGCAACCAAAGCGGCAATAAGATTAAACTGCCTATCAATGTGGAGGTACAAAAACTACGGTCACATGAGAATATCAAAGTGTAGTGCTATGGTAACCGACCGAGTGGACTATATACCAACGGTGTACACCTTCGAGAGAAATTACATCACTATGATTCCCGCGAGAGATGAATGGGTTGGAAGAAAACCAGGTAATAGAAACCATCTCCACTTTTACACGGATGGTTCGAAGCTTGATGAAAAGGTTGGCTTCGGAGTACACTGTGCAGAGCTTAGATTGGATATAGCTCACAGACTACCAGATACCTGCAGTGTCTATCAAGCCGAAATAATGGCAATATGGGAAGTAGCCAAGTGGCTGAGTCGCAACATAGTAACCAACACTGGCGTTGTCATTTACTCGGACAGCCAGGCTGCCATCAATTCTCTGGAGGCAACATCCCTAAATTCACAAACAGCCCTCGACTGCCGCAGATCTCTTAACGAGATGGCTGAGCAGTTTAACATACACCTCATATGGGTGCCTGGGCATAGGGATATCCCGGGGAACTGCAAAGCCGATGAACTTGCTAGGAAAGGGACGACATTACAAATTCTCGAAGAATTTGCATATATTGGTGCGCCACTATCCACGTGCAAGCTTTGGCTTAGGCAAGAGGCAATCAGGCAGTCCAACGAAAGATGGACAGAAATCGGCACCTGCAGGGTAGCTAGACAAATCTGGCCAAGGTATGACCTGAGAAGATCAAAATATCTCCTCGCACTAGAGAGGCAAAGATTGTCTACGTTAGTATCAGTTCTGACGGGACACTGCTTGATCGGCGAACACGCCTTAAGATTGGGTATTGACTCTAATGACTTCTGCAGAAGCTGTGGAGATGAGGAAGAAGTGGAGAGCATTGAGCACTTGCTATGCGACTGTCCCGCTCTGAGTAAACGACGACTGGGCATACTGGGGTCGGCCTTTTTAGGCAGCCTAACAGATCTTTCCAGTACTGATATTCGTACTATCGATAAATTTATATATCAAACAGGTTGGTTTCGATGAGGGGCATTTCAGCCCGTGGTAACACTAGGGACCTATACTGGTCTATGTGAGCTTGTATAAAAAAATACGGCTGCCACCCTAACCTACCTACCTACCTAACAGCTATCGTAAACACTTTCGGCAAAATTATTAAAATGCAATAGGTAAAAGGATATTTGGATGGGACAAAAGGGCCGTTTGACCAAAATGGTAAAATTCAACACCCTCCAACTCGGACAGTCCTTAACCGATTTGGTTTAACATTTGTGTCATAACTACTATCCAATAGGACTAAAGTTGGTGCAAGTTTCATCCCAATCAGAAGACATCGATTTTAAAAATTCACTCACTTGATATGAAATCCCCCGTATATATGTTTGCCCGGCGAATGGAATGGTCATTAGGGACCCCGCGAAAAGGAAAGGTCATTAGGGATCACAAGCGGATGGGCCCACAAATATATATACCACGCGAAATTAATGGTCAGGAGGGACGGCAAACGAACGGGCCTTTGTAGACGCCGCGAAATTAATGGTCATTAGGACCGCAAACGAATGGGCCATTATGGTCCCCGCGATAGAACAGGACCATTAGGGGCCCTATGACGGAGCCATAAGAGACTCGGAGTGAGGGCCACAAGAACTCCCACAAAAGGCAGGTCCATTAAGGAGCCTATGACCGGTTATTAGAAACACGAGTGATGGCCATTAGAGACTCCCACAAAAGGACAGGACCATTAAAGAGCCTGCGACGGGTCAATAGGGGCCACAAGGACTCCCACAAGAGGACAGGACCATTGAGGAGCCTGTGACGGGTCATTAGAGACCACAAGTGAGGGATATTAGGGACCCCCACGCAAGAACAAATCTACAAGTAGAACTAGCAATTAAATTAATAAAATGTATTATGTACATAAATAAATTAGTAAGGAACGTAAACTCAGTTTCCTAGTGAGCATTTAAATGTAGGCGAGTTGATGTTAATCTTGTGCGATGATTTTTATATAGACTCCGGCGAAATACACATAAATACAAAAATAAATTAGTAAGGAACATAAACTAAGCTTCCTAGTGAGCATTTAAATGTAGGCGAGTTGATGTTAATCTTGTGATATTCTTTTTATATAGACTCCAGCGAAATATCGAGATATGAAATTAAAGTTTCCAATTGATTTAGATCACAACAAGTTCTAGTAATATTTCGAATTCAAATATGATATTTACAATGTAAATTCACGAATGTAAATCTTGATAAACGAGGCTAGTAAATCAAAATACAATTAAAATTCCAAACAAATTTGAATGGTGAGGTGTGACTAAAAGTGCAAACGAAAGGCGAAACTAGCAAGTAATTAAAGTGATATTGACATTTGACGAAAATGTACAAACTTGGGATAGGTAACCAGTAATTATCCAACCAAAGATAGTATTTTGAGCGAGCAACGATCCTGACGAAATTCGAAGAATTCCTTCTGAAAGAATTTTAGGATACAAGTCAGCTCATAAGACTCTCCGAAAAAAAGTTGCCTCAGAAGCTGGGTCAATTAACGCCCTAGCAGAATACGAAACACCGTGATGAACGATATTCACCATGGCTGTTCTCAATACAACAGGTTTATTCTGCGTGACACGAAAAGCTTTACAAGATGCACGTCCAGCCGATGTGGATGGTTCAAAATCTTCAAGTGGAGGGGCAGAAGTCACATTCGCTTTTGATGTGCTTGCCACACAAGTCAAATTACTCGGAGTGGTGTCATCGCGATGCAACAAAGTATGATATCACAATTCTTGACTTCGTGGTCTTTACGCAGGCAATTTACACATAAACGGTGGCGTTTGGCTGTAGTGAATCGATCCGAAGGCGTAGCACTTGAAAAACTTGGGCACGCGTAAATTTTGTGATTCTGATTTGGGCAAAGAATACAACCCGATGGAGAAGAATGAAAAGATCCCGAAGGCGCTGCATTAGTATGAGCATGGACTTCCTTCCATTTGAGCACTTTGGAGATTTATCTCCCCTCATATCATTAAAGCAGATAAGCGTATGAATTCTATCAGTCAAGAAGGCATCCCACTCTTTCCATGATGAAAGAGACGACTTATCCTTCACTTTTTGTTATCACAAAGTTTGTGTAAGTTTAGGTAACCGTTTGAGGCAAAAAAACACTGCTATTGGATCCAAATTATTAGTCGAAATTTCATAAATGGACATCGTCGAAAGATATCCATTTATGCACCGCTAGATTGACTCAAATCCTGAACTTGTTTCGATTTCGAATACCGGAAGAGAAAACAGAATTTTCAATTGATTATATACTAGAAGCCGGGGATTGTCGTAGGTATCTTTTTAATCTTTCCACGCGAGAACGAAACTACGATTTAGTAGTGGAAATTTCGAGACAATTTCACGAGCTTCTACGCTAGTCTTGCCAGCCAAATGACACAAGCGCTCGATGTCACTTAGACGAATGTTACACTACCCAACAAAATTTTTTTTTTTGTGTCCTAGACCTAAAAATTATTTTTTTGTATAGATTGTGGCATACTGTTATATAAAATAAAAACCAAAAATTTTTTTATGGTTAAATTTTTTGTTTTTTGTTAATGATCGATTTAATTTTTAATTAGATTTATTTATTGAATGTTTTCACATTCGAATTGTTCAGCTTTTTCGATCAACTCTTCCTTTCGAAAGAGAGGTTTCAGAGAGAGAGTATAAGACCCTCTGATGTTATCCCCGCACAGGATTGAAATACGTGTTTACATGGCTTTCAGAGCGCAGTGTCTTATCTTTTCCAATACACCACAAAAACCTCTCTTTCGAAAGGAAGAGTTGATCGAAAAAGCTGAACAATTCGAATGTGAAAACATTCAATAAATAAATCTAGATAATTTTTTTTTTTAATTTTTTTATTAAAAATGCTATTATCGTCGAAGGTACCCTTAGTATTTGCACTATAATTTTTGGAGTATATGCCCGATCAGGTCGAATTATACGTTAAATTGAAGCTATTAATTTGGGCTACCAGTGTTGGAAATATCTCTTTCACTTAGAAACAGTGGTTTAGTAACAGTCATTAAACAAATTGGAAGAAGAAGAAAAAAATCCAAGGACAAAAAAAAACATAAAAAATCGAAAAAAAAATATTTTTTTTATTTTTTAAAAGCTTGCATCCTAGCGAAGAAAATAATGCCTATTTGAAAAAAAATCCTGCGACAAAAAAACATAAAAAATAGAGGAAAAATTGAAAAAAAAATATTTTATTTTATTTTTTTTGAACGTTTGCATCCTAGCGAAGAAAATAATGCCTATTTGAAAAAAATCTATGGATAAATGTGGAAATTATAGCCCTTTTGGTAGAGGTAAAAGAATATGTACATTTGAGTTTATTTACATGAACGAGTTTCATTAGAAGTGTGAGTTCTTTGTTGACGTTTGAAGATTTCGGAATCGGTTTCATCCCAGTGCCCTTGGTAACGCCGCTCTATGGAATTCAATTCTTGGTGAAACCTTTCGCCATGTTCGTCACTTACGTCGCCGATATTCTCGGGGAAAAAGTTTAAATGAGAATGAAAGAAATTAATTTTGAGGGACATATTTACACCTGTTGGAATACATAAAGCAAAAAATAAGTTGGAAAAATACATATGTGTTATACACATAAATATAAAAAAAATATATTTCTAACCAATTTTTTCATAATTTTTTAACAAATCATTAATCATTATTTCATATTGCGGGCTTTTATTGGATCCAAGGAAATTTGTAACTACAAGCTTAAACGACCTCCATGCTGCAATTTCATCCGACGTCAAATATGATTCGAAATTCACATCTTTCATAATTTCCTTATTTTAGGCCCATCAAAAACTCCTTCGATTTTTTGAAAAGAAAGTCTTTTAAATAAACTTTTTAAATATGAGAGTGAATTGCCATCTTTCCTTAAGGCTTTTACAAAATTTTTAAAGAGCCCCAGCTTAATATGCAATGGTGGCAAAATATCGGCTATCCCAGAGGCAAAACATACCAACTACTTTTAAATCGCAAAAAATTTTCCAGTCATGTTCATATTTTATGTATTTTATCAATTTAGCCATTGTTTTGTATGATTCCTTGGTGCATGAGCAATGGGAATCGACGGTTTCTGATTTCCGTTTGTAAAAGTACTGCTTTTAAACTTTCTTTACTGCTGCCAGCAAGTAACCGCCATTCCTTTGAATTGTATGTTTGATTAAGTTCGTCGAACAATCCGGGAATGTCCTTGGAAAAGCATATGTTATCCTCAGTTGTAAAAAATTGTTTGTATGGTATATCACGGACTCTATAATATGATATGTTAACATCTGGGGCCAAAATATTGTACTGTTTCATCCCAGATGCAAGTAGTTCTTCCTTATATTCGGTCAGTTCCAAATCTCTCACTAGATCAATGAGTTGAAACTGAATTAAAAGCGATGACTTCTGACTCAAACTTGAATCGCTCAGAGTTGAGTACTCAGTTCAACTTGATGATGTTTCCGTTATTACGCTGTTAGCTATACTTGGACACTTCCTACTCCAATCTATTAACTTAGACAAAAATAGCAGTCCGTATCGTGAATGAATGGTTGTCTCCAAATCATTGGCATTCCAAATTCCACGTGAAGTCTAAAATTAAATCGTTTTATTCCACAAAACATTGTAATACATTAATTGTAAAGTACTTACCGCATGCTTCCACTGCTCCATCGAGTAAGATTTACGTGGCACGAACTACACAAAATACTAGGTGTCCACGGTTCGTTCATATTTTTAACTCGTATACCAAAATACTGCACATATATTTCTTCTATTATTTTACTAAACGCACGTCGATTTTTTTAATAACATATTTTCGACAGATGTAGCAGAAATTGTCGGGATCATTTACACATTGAAAAGTTCTTTGCCGTTTACTCATACTTCGAAATATAACTTTATAATATTTTTCAGAAAATCGACTTATCTCTTTAAGGCGCTGAATTAAACTGACATTGCATATAATGTTTTATGGATGGTTACGAACAACCATAAAACCTGGTCCTCTCTATAATTTTATAATGTCTGACATCAATCCTCATAAAATAAAATGCAAGTGCAATGTCTCATATATATCTCTCTCACATATGGCGAATTCAATATACGCAAAAACATCATTTAAAAACGAAAAAATATGAAACAAGATTTTTTTGAATTTCCCTGACATTTACAAAATGGGTCATAACTTTTACATCTATGAAATAGACAGTGTTTTCTTCTTTAGAATGCTGGCTTTTTAAAAATTTAATAAAATAATTTTTTAGATTTATTTTTTATGGTTTTTTTTGTACCAGGAAAAAGTGTTTTTTTAAAAAAATCTTTTTTTTTCTCATGTTATGCCTCCCTTTAATTTGAGGCATAACACGGCTCATTCAGGCTTATACTTGAAAAAATTACCATAAACATTTTTTTTAATATTTTTTTTCGTGTTCGTGACGCCTAGTTGCACCAGAAACAGTTATCCACTTCCCTTGGACAAAAATTTTGTAGCATAGTGTTATTAATGTAGACTGCGGGGAACAAGTCTCGAAAGTTGAGCCAGGATAAGAAATCGCCCTCAAAAACGTCTATGTCATGTGTTGATCATGTGCCGAAAACCCACCGAAAAATATAATCAACCGAATTGAAAACGAAAAATATCAAAAATCGCCCTTTTAATATAAAAACATCAATTGACCGAGTGTAGGGTGCACGGTGCCGAAAATTTTTAAAAGTTATTTGAAAGTAGGGTATCTCCCACCAACATATGTAATTTGGCGACTTAGATACTGTACCTACTGGGGCAATATTTAAACTTATTACGAAAATAAAAAAGAAGAAATGCAAATTTACTTTATACACAATTCGAAATGCTTCCAATGTTCACGAAAGCCGCACAAAGAGGAATTAAACACAAGTAGCCGCAGTAGGTAAAATCGAAGCAAAGGGTGACTGCAGTCGACCGAGTGATGGTGGAGTAATGAAACGAATTCAAAGAGAACAAGCAATACGAACTGGATTCGCTCAAAGATCGATCGACGCACAAAATACGCGTTTTTCTGTGATGCAAATAATGTTGTTATTGTTTGGTATGTATTTTTGTTGTTGATGTTTCTAATGGAGAAAGAACAACACGGAGGCACTACACTCTGCACGAATAAACTCGTTGGAATTATTTCTATATACAATTAAAAGCAAACAACAAAAACCGAAACGAAATTAATTTGTTATAACTATATGGAATAGAAATATTCCTGATTGATTTTTAACGCTATTTAACAACGAAATGACAACGATGTGGACTGCGAACACTCACTAGTTTACTGAATGTACGTACAAATGTTGTTTTTGTTACAGAACTATGTTTGATGTGGTGTAGAAACCAATGCTTTCCTGAAAGAAAAGGCAGCAAAAACTCCAACCGACGACGATGTAGCGCAGCGGCAGCCAGCCAATGTTTACGCCAGCGGGGGCGTAGGAGAGCAAACGACCGGTCAACGTTTGAGCCGCGAGAGCAAATAAAAAGAGAGTGGGAATGATTAGTTTTTCTAATACAGGTTTTCCAACAAGAGGTGTTAATTTGAATCACCCGGTATTTCGGTAGCTGTCACTTTTGAAGCTTCTATTCTTTGACATTTGACAAGTAGAAACTACACCATTTCTAAAAATGGAACGATACACGATTCAACAACGCATTAAAATTATTAAAATTCACAACAAAAATGGTGAAAATCTTGCTGTCACAGTTCGCAAAACTAAAGCATTTTTGGGTCGTCGTGAAGCACCTTGTCGGACCGCAATACAGAAATTGGTGGAAAAATTCGAGCTGTTGGGACAAGTTAATGGTGTGAAGAATAAAATTCGTGCACGTCGCTCAAGAACAACTGAGAATATTGCTGCTGTAGCCCAAAGTGTTGAAGAAAACCCAGGTTTGTCCATTCCTCGCCGTTCTTTGGAATTGGGCATTGGTCTTAAGGCTTATAAAGTTCAGTTAACACAATAACTCAAGCCGGCCGATCATCAACAACGTCGTGTCTTTGCTGATTGGGTCCTTGAAATGCATGAAAATGATCCGGATTTCCATTGAAAAATCATCTTACTGATGAGGCCCATTTCCACCTCGGTGGCTAAGTCAACAAGCAAAATTTTCGCATCTGGGGCTCGGAAAACCCAGGAGTTATTGTTGAGAAGCCTCTCCATCCTCAACGTATGACTGTTTGGTGCGGTTTATGGTCCGGCGGGGTCATTGGACCTTACTTTTTCGAAAATGAGGTTGGATCAACAGTTACGGTGAATGGATTGCGCTATAGAGAGATTTTTAATGATTTTTTATGATCGGAGTTGGATGATTGGCCACCGAGATCTTGTGATTTAACACCTTGCGACTTCTTCCTTTGGGGCCACGTGAATGATAAGGTATACGCCAACAGGCCAGCGTCGATTCAAGACCTCAAAGATAGAATTCGTGAGGCTATCGAGGACATAGGGCAGCCACTTTGCGATTTGGTTATGGAAAATTTCATGAAAAGGATATGGTCCTGTAAACGTGGTCGTGGTGGCCATTTGGCTGATGTTGTTTTTCATTATTTACGGCATACCTTCCTATTTATTATTAATAAACATCCGATCATTTATCTCAAAAAATTGAATTTTTCTTTGAATACCAAAATAACACCTCTTGTTGGAAAACCCTTAGTTATTCGGCAATGGTGTCAAAAGTTTATTGTTGTTATTGCTGCTAAGTTTGGTGACGAAGATTTGCCTTAATTTATTATATACAGCAAGATGTACTTTACGAGCGATGTATGTCGATCCAAGATAGAGAGAGGTGGCGGAGCATGTGTCAAGAACAAGAAAAGTAATCGTTCTCGTTAAAATCTGTAGAGCTAACAAAATTCAAAGAAACATAACTTAAACAGCTATAATATTTTAATAAATATTTATTTAAAAAAGAATGCGGCAGAACACCACCTTAAAATTTTCAGGATTGGTTTAGAATATATGGGGCTACATAACTATATTTAATGTGTGTGAAGATAAATACGTATTTAACTAGCGAAGACACAAACCATAATTGAAAAGTAGGGCTATTTGGGGAAAATTTGGATTTTCTCGAAAACTAGAGCGTATTTTAAAGTGAAATAAAGAAACCATGGTAAAAACATATTATTTTTTTAAAAAAAATTACCATTTCACCTTGAGGGCAACTATAGCTTTGATAACTAGGGAAACTCGGATAAAAAAAAATGGCCATATCCGGAAGATGGGACTTTGTACCAACAAGGCCTGCTTACTGAAATAAGCCCTAGGGAGGGTCTATCGACCCATATATAGCCCTTTGTCCAAATCAATTACAGGCTTCCAAATACGTCATTCCAAAAATGACCCATTTTGATGCGAATTTCTGGAGAGGAGCAGTGGCCATATCTGGAAGATAGGAATTTGTACCAACAAGGCCTGCTTTCTGAAATAAGCCCTAGGGAGGGCCTATCGACCCATATATAGTCCTTTGTCCGAATCAATTTCAGGCTTCCAAATACGTCATTCCAAAAATGGCCCATTTTGATGGGAATTTCTGGAGAGGAGCAGGGGCCACATCTGGAACATGGGACTTTGTACCGACAGGGACTGAATACTGAAATAAGCCCTAGGGAGGCTCTATCGTCCCATATATAGCCCTTTCTTCAAAACAATTTCAGCCTACCAAATACGTCATTCCAAAATTGGACCATTTTGATGGGAATTTCTGGAGAGGAGCAGTGGCCACATCTGGAATATGGCGAGGAACAGTGGCCACATCTGGCAGATGGGACTTTGTACCGACAAGGCCCGCATACTGAAATAAGCCCTAGGGAGGGTCAATCGACTGATATATAGCCCTTTGTCCAAATAAATTTCAGGCTCCCAAATACGTCATTCCAAATATGGTCCATTTTGATGGGAATTTCTGGAGAGGAGCAGTGGCCACATCTGGAAGATGGGACTTTGTACCGAGATGGGACTTTGTACTGAAATAAGCCCTAGGGAGGCTCTATCGTCCCATATCTAGCCCTTTCTTCAAAACAATATCAGCCTACCAAATACGTCATTCCAAAAGTGGACCATTTTGATGGGAATTTCTGGAGAGGAGCAGTGGCCACATCTGGAATATGGCGAGGAACAGTGGCCACATCTGGCAGATGGGACTTTGTACCGACAAGGCCCGCATACTGAAATAAGCCCTAGGAAGGGTCTATCGACCCATATATAGCCCTTTGACCAAATCAATTTCAGGCTTCCAAATACGTCATTCCAAAAATTGCCCATTTTGATGGGAATTTCTAGAGAGGAGCTGTGGCCACATGTGGAAGATGGGACTTTGTACCGACAGGGACTGAATACTGAAATAAGCCCTAGGGAGGCTCTATCGTCCCATATATAGCCCTTTTTCCAAAACAATTTCAGGCTACCAAATACGTCATTCCAAAAGTGGACCATTTTGATGGGAATTTCTGGAGAGGAGCAGTGGCCACATCTGGAAGATGGCGAGGAACAGTGGCCACATCTGGCAGATGGGACTTTGTGCCGACAAGGCCCGCATACTGAAATAAGCCCTAGGGAGGGTCAATCGACTGATATATAGCCCTTTATCCAAATAAATTTCAGGCTCCCAAATACGTCATTAAAAATATGGTCCATTTTGATGGGAATTTCTGGAGAGGAGCAGTGACCACATCTGGAAGATGGGACTTTGTACCGAGAGGGCCCGCATGCAGAAAGAAGCCCTAGGGAGGCTCTATCGTCCCATATTAAGCCCTTAGTACAAATCAATTTCAGTCTCCCAAATACGTCTTTCCAAGAATGGCCCATTCTGATGTGAATTCCTGGAAAGGAGTACTCGAAATCAGTTTTATAATTCAGATAAAAATTATTTCGTAAGTAACTTCAATTATTATTACATATACATACATATACATATATATATTCCCTTCGTTACTATAAGGAGCATAGGGCATCAATGTACATAGTTTGGATATAATAACATCTAAAAGACCCGACCCGATGTGAAGTTCGAACTCACATTCCATTTGGCAACATTTGTTTATTTTATTTATCAGCATGTGTTTAGGTTTACCGAAAACCCTAAAAAATAGGAAAACAAAAACTTTTGCAGCGACCGGGAATTGAACTCGGAAACACGAAGTTTAGTGCGTGTTTGTGCTAGCTGCCTGGGCCACGCACACCTAACCCCGTGATCGAGATTTATTATACCTTATACTTATACACGTATACACATTTATATTATGTAATATCTGTGGAAAAATGACAAAACGACTTATGTCGAAAATTTCCCAAAATATTTCTCTCTGCCGAATTTCGTACTTATCGGATATAAAACATGGTGTCTACAGCGCTTACATGTCAACTCGGGTGTGACATATACATATATTGGGACTATGTTTAAATCGGAACCGATTTGCCACGAATTTGGCAGTGTTCATACATGTAATAAAATTTGGTGTAGTAAAATTTGGTACTAATCGGATATAAAATACGATTTCTTACATGTCAAATCGGGTGAAACATATATATGGGGGCTCTATCTAAATCTAAAAGGATTTTCCCCGAAATTGGTAGTGTTCATTCATGTAATCAGAAATATCTCACTGCCGAATTTCGTACTGATCGGATATAAAATAAGGCTTGTACAGCGCTTACACCTCAAATCCGGTGTAACATATATATGGGGACTACATGTATGCGAAATCAAGTAAGAAGAAAAAAAAGGTCACCGACACCCAGCACTTCCGAGAAACCTATGCAATCTACCAAAAAATGAGTATCTAGTCAGAACCCATTAATGGTGGGAGGTGAAGTTAATCCTGTTGTGGAGAAGGTGAGCATGTCCACCAAACAATCCATAATGGAGTGGGCCTCAAACAAGAAGACACATCCAAAAGAAAAAGCAAGCTGGCTATAAAAAAGGGTAGGGAAGCACCATCTTATTCTTAAATGCCATAACTGATAGCAGTAGTGCGTCTGGCAGAATTCCCGAAGAGCAAAAGAGTAACTTCGAAGATTTATTCTACACAAAGGTATTGACCACATTCTCGAATCTAATGATGGACTAACAATCCAAGTAATGAGTTGCAAGTTTGAGAGGGGCGATTTGATGCTGAAACTGGTATCACAATGCTGTGTCGATGTCCTCGAAAAACTAGTGGAGAGCATCCCCTCACCATGGGACGGCGCAAAGCTGAAACTGGTAAGGAACAGCTATGTCAGAGGATGGGCAAGTAAGGTACAGTCAGAGCGCATACTCAGCGTCATTGGCAAACAAGATTCGAAGTTAAAGTGGGAAGTCTTCCACAGGAAAAATTATCCCGATGGTTCTCTCCTGGTGGTAGGCATAGACCAAGGCTAGCCTTGTCAAGACAAAAGGCATGGCATTTTTCGGGATTTGGAAAATATTTTTTAAGATTGTAAAAAAAAGATTGGCAGGATAGTTAAACCGAGCCCAAACACGAACGTACCGCCTGCAGTGGCAAACGAAAATAGTGAACAGAAAGACGCGAGTGAGACACTACCAAAAAGTGAGGTAGAAGTGGTCGATGTCGGTGATAAGGATATGAAGAGGGACACAAAAACTCAAAACAAAGAGGGAGCGACAAAAAATAATATTGCCAAATTGCCGATAATATCACCAATTTTGCAGAATGTTCCCAGCAATAGTGGTGAAAGGAATAGGTACATAAAGAATCAAAACAAAGAGGGCACGACAAAAAGTAACACCGCCTCTCAAAGAAGTCTACTTGAAGAGTGTGTAATAGGTAGTAAACGAAAAGAGGAAACAGACCCACTACCAAATAATGAGGGAGTGCAACCAGATAGGATAGACGACTCCCAAAGGAAACTTTTACTGGAAAGACAATTATTGAGGTCATCCAGATAAACCTCTGATGGACATAATAAATAAAGGCAGCGTTCATGTTGCTTTGGTCCAGGAACCGCGGACTACTAGTAACAAGGTTACTGGATTAAACCATGTGATTTACAATATTTTCTACGCTAACACAGGTACTCGTCCAACGGCTTGTATTCTGTGCCATAAAAACGTATGCTATCTTTTCTCTCCAGAGTTGTCAACATCGGACGCAACTGTGCTGATGCAAGGTAATGGAAGTATGTACCTGGCGTCAGTATACCTTCCATTCGATGCCCCGACATTGCCACCTACGTCGGAATTACAACGAGTGGTAAGGGAATCCAAAAATACAAGTAATGAGTTAGTAGCTGGTTGTGATGCCAACTCACAACATATCGCTTGGGGTACTACTGACATTAATAAAAGGGGAGAGGCCCTTATAGAATTTTTGAATAGTAACGATCACCTATCTCTCAACATAGGGAACAAGGCGACCTTTGTTAACAAAATTAGGGAAAAAGTGTTAGATATAACGATATGCTCAGAAAACCTCATTGATGAGATCCATGAGTGGAGGGTTTCGGATGAACACTCCTATTCGGACCACCGTTATATAAAGTTTTAAAATTGAACGGCCTCCGCCTGACCCAATAATTTTCTGTAATAAGGCTAAAACCGACTGAACTAAATTCGGCAATCTACTTAGAAATCGATTGGGCCAGCCTAAACACGATTATCCAAGTACAGAAGAAATTAATATCAATGTGAGGAGGATTACGGAGGTTCTTGTAAAATCATTCGAAGATAGTTGCCCGCTTCGAGAAAGGAAATCTGCCTATGAGAAACCCTGGATGACAGGACAAATTCGCTCGATTGGCCAGGACGTCCGCAGACTTTACGACAGAGATCGACGTAAAAAGCTATCACTATATTGGGACGACTACCACAGAAGACTCAAAGAATCTTAGATCGCATGTCTAAAAAAAAGTTCCTCTCAAAAACTCATATCCAAACCGAAACACTGGGCGATGAAACTGGTAAAAGGATGGAAATTTTAGACGATACCGTAAGGCTCTTGATGAATACTCATTTTCCGACTGGTAATTCTGGGCCAACAGAGAAACAGTTACAGAACGAAAATGTGATGCACCAAACACCTATTACGGATATAACAGATGCTATGGTTAAAGAAGCAATAAAAAGCTTCTCTCCTTTCAAGGCTGCGGGACCGGACGAAATATTCCCAGCGCTTCTTCAGAATGAGGTGGATCTGGTATCAACTCATCTGGCTGGAGTTTTCACTGCATGCCTAACTCATGCATATACCCCAAAAATTTGGCAGGAATCAAGGGTGGTCTTCATACCCAAGCCTGGCAAGGCGAGTTATACGATGCCAAAGGCTTATCGACCTATTAGCCTAACTTCTTTCCTGTTAAAATCAATGGAGCGAATAATTGATGCCATGATTAAAAGTAAGATAGCCGATGACAAACTAAAATTCAAGCCACACGCATATGTTAAAGGAAGATCAGTGGAAACAGCTCTACATGAGGCAGTTCACCACATAGAACAGTCCTTCAGTGAAGAAATGTACACACTTTCCGTTTGTATAGACAATGAAGGCGCTTTTAACAACGTTCAGACCGATACACTTATCCAGTCCTTAAACGAGTTTCAGGCTGACCGGGCGCTGATAAACTGCATCAACAATATGGTAAGGAATAGGTGGATTATTTGTGGGTCATATGATGTAAAAATCAGAGACAAGGTAAATCGTGGTATACCTCAGGGGGGCATTTTATCGCCTCTCATATGGGTAACGACGATACACAGTCTCCTTAAAGCCCTCACCAATGAAGGACTTAAACCAGTCTGTTATGCAGACGACGTTATAATACTTCTAAGCCGCACACATCCAAACCAACTATACAGAAGAGCTGGGGAGGTACTTAACATAGCATAAAACTGGACACAACCAAGGGGATTAAATGTTAACCCAGTGTTGGCGAAAACATTCCTTCACCAACTTAAATAGATATATATATCATTACATACTACATTTACTTTAAGATTAAATAACATTAACATTTGAGCAATACTGTAAAGTAACTTGTAGATCAAAAATATTTGCTTTGTCATCGCCAGCAGATGTGGATATATCTTGACATATGTAGATACACATTAACATTTCAAATCGTTTTACATTTTTCTTTTCTTTCTTGTATTTACATTGATAATGTTAAGTACATACACATCTGACATTGGCGACGGTAGCAGCGATATCATATCATTAGCATCGTTGTCTCTTTTAAGTTGACTTACTACAAATCTCATTTGCATCTTTACTTCTCTCAGTGATATCTCTTCTTTCTCATCTGAATATTTTATTGCATCTTTCGTTTTCCGCACATAGTGCATTTATTACTGTTCTGGTTTGAAAGATGAGATTACCTCTAACACTCTCCCATTCTCCCACTCAATTGTTAGAATGACTCTCCGCTGTGAGTTTGAGTTGCTCTCGCAACTGTTGTATGTCAACGCATAACCAACTGCTTAAAGGCCCAGTTAGGCAAACTTAACCGTAACGCCCCCGTAGCGTAACGAATCAGCTGATTCAATCTGTCATATGGAAGTCGGTGTAAACGATTAGCCAACGGAAACGAAACGTAAACGGACGGCTGAATCTGTTGAAATTAGAATTGGACGTTCCGTTTACGTACAATTTGACAACAGCTGATACTACATGTTGTTTACAATTACAATTGTATGTTCACCGAGAAAAGCAACGAAAATAATTGATTAATTATTTGTTGTTTAAAAATGCAAATAAACATGAAAGAAGAAGATTAGATTCATTGCTGCAGTTGTACGAGCATTTATACAATAAATATAACCCAGCATATAGGATATCTGAAAAAAAGCGAGAAGCTTGGAAGCAAATTGGCAAGGAGCTGGGCGTCACAGGTGAGTTTTATGAAGATCGCGGCTGATTCCATTAAAAATTAAATTTATAATCTGCTTCAGGATTCCTTTGGCGACAGTACGAGACAATCATTGCGCCAATCTTCTTCATTGTGGGTGAATTTGACAGCAATATAAGCGTCTCTACAAATGTGGACTTATTTATAGATAGAGATTGGATTGGATTTGGCTGAGTCCCTCTTCAATGGAAATAGACATAAGTAAAAGTATTAATAAACCACAGAATATTTAAGATATTGAGTTCAAATTTATTCCAGGTGTAGTGCAAATGTTACATTTTAAGAATGCAATTCAATTTCGGTCATATGACTACCACGAGCCCGTCAACAGCGACATTTCGACCGGAACAATTTCGCGTTGGGTGTTGTCTCTGAGCTCGTCTATAGTTGTTGACTTAGACCAAGGATATTCCTCAGGGGAAACGCCGCATCGCCAATAAAAAAATGAGGAAAGGCTTCAGAGGATGCTGACGATAATGGTTTACTAGGAGGTACATGTACTGTACCTAAAATAACTGATTGGCCAAACGGAGAGTACTGGAATATAGCTGTATTTAATTTAAATTAAGAAATGGAAATTGTTTGTATTAAAATAGATTACAATTAAATAGAAGTTTAATGGACATACCCCATCGTGTTGGCTGCCATAACTTCCAACATTAACTGATATGAATGTATAGTTAGCATCGCAGATTCCCACACAATTCGGCATATCCCACATTCGTTGAAAATCATTGGCAATGTGTTTGTACTGCTGTGTAGTTGGTTCACTTAATTAAATCGGAGAAAGCAAGCGCCACAAAACTTCACTGTATTCTAAAACAATATTTCGCATTGTTGTTTTCCCCAGCCTGTGACTCCATGCAATCGATTGTATGGAACAACCGTGACCCAAATATCTACAATTTTAAAGAATAGAATGTTAATATTTCCCAACTTGGAATCATAGGATAAAGCAATATTTGACATACAGTATTGTTATTGTTATATCTCTGCCGGTCTAATCCGTTGCTTTGGCGTAGTTAACTCAGTCATTGTTTATAGGACGATATTTTCTTGATTTACTTTAATTGTAAATTCTGCACAGATTTAAAAACACACAAATTTATAAACAATCTTTTTAACTTAATTTTTAATAAACCTAAACAAAAAGAAATCGCGGCTTTTTTGTTTACTTATGTGTTGTTGTTGTTGTCAGACCATATGACTCGTTATCTCAACGTTGGCTAATCGCTCAAACGGGCAACGTTACGGCAACGGTAAAGATAAATTACGGTTACGTATGCCTAACCCGGCCTTAAGCCTCTGCCTAAACTGTTTGGTTATTTCTGCTTGCTGAGCGGCGTCCTACAGATACTCACTCTAGTACACACACCAATGCCTACACTCACTCGGCAATGTTTGTGCGCAAACATTAAAATTAATAAGTAATTTGTTTAACTTATTTTGTTTGAAGTGATAGCAGGCCTAGGTGTACTTTAATTTTTGTACCCGATATTGAGTTGGTATTGATTTCCAAATCACTCAATAATGTAATATTTACATTTTGTTTGGTTGATGCAAATGAAGAAATGTTTGATTCACTCTCTCCTTTTTTGGCTCTGAAGCAGACAACATCAACTTGATAAGTATCGCTCCTGCCTGAACTTATGCTTTTATGCATTTCAGGAAATTATAAACTACTTGTTTTAAATAAAGAAACTTAATTTGTCTCTTAGTTAACATTTTAAAATTCGCTTTTTTCTTGATTGCTAACTTTACGTACATTGTTGGTGCCGAAACCCGGGAATAGTTCAGTGATTTCAGTAATAAAATTACTTTAATTTGTTGTGAATTTCTTGTACAAATTCTTTGCAAAATTCGGATAAATTGGTGCGTGTTTCATCGTCGGGTAACCTAAAAAACAAACATGTGTACTCTTGACCGTCAAATTCAATTGCAACGTGATTCGCTTGAAATCTTAGAGAAATATCAATCTCGTTTTGATGCCAAGAATGTTTCAGAAATAACCGCTGGTTATTTGCATTCTCTTGGTCAGCGAATTGATGACCTCTTTGGCAACTTTGAAAGCCAGCATAGTGAAATTTTAAATAAAATTCACGAGGATGACATTAGTGCTTGTGATGTCCCTTATTTATCGGAAGATTTCTATTTTGAATTCTCCGAAAAGTATTTCACTTTTAAAGGTAAATTAATGGACACGTTATCTCAATATTCGGTCACACATTCCCCATTTTCGAGTACGTTTGTTGCACCCAGCAGTCGCGCGGAAACCACAATTGGAGTTGGGGCAAAACTTCCAAAGATATCTTTGGCAAAATTTGCAGGAGATTATATGGAGTGGATCCCATTCCGTGACATATATATCTCACTTGTTCACAACAATGAAACCCTCACAAAAATTCAAAAGTTGTATTACTTGAAAGGAACACTTGCAGGAGAGGCTGCAAATTTAATAAAAACAATTTCTGCCACTGAGGCAAATTACGATTCAGCATGGGAGACTTTAGAATCCCGATACCACAATAAAAGAATGATTGTGGGACATTTAGTGGGAAAACTTTTTAATATTGAGAAATCTGACGGTGGATTTCAGTCGATTAAAACATTACTTGACTCAACGAAAGAATGTTTATCTTCTCTTAAAAATCTGGGAATAAAAACTCGTAGTTGGGATCCGATTTTGATCCACTTGATAGCCAAAAAACTTGATGTTCAAACTAGAAAGGATTGGGAACAATCTTTGAGATCATCCACGGAAATTCCTACTCGTGATGAAATGTTTGATTTTTTAGAGAGGACGTTTAGAACTCTTGAGTCTATAAAAGATAGTTGTCCATCGGTAAGCAAAGATAAATACCCAAAGAATAAAAAAATATTTTCTCAAAATAAGAAAGCATCGGTTCATGCGGGGAACTTTGCAAAACCGAATCAAATTAAATGTCCATATTGTGATAAAAATCACTCCCTTTCTAAATGCTTCAAATTTCTAGCTCTTTCGTTAGTTTCAAAAAATAATTTTATTGCCACAAAAAATGTGTGTAGAAATTGTCTTTCTTTTGGGCATAACTATGACAATTGTAGTTCGCCATTTCGCTGCATTATATGCAAACAACAGCACCATACTGTGCTTCATCCGGACGGAGTCGTAAATTAAAATCAGTTGAACAATTTGCCATCTTCCTCTGGTGCAAGTTGTGATATTGTTCCTCAAGTTTCTTCTAACAGTGCGAGTTCTTTTCAATCTGTTTTACTATACACGATTCGGCTATTTGTTCATACCGATCGTGGATATTTCCCATTGAGAGCCCTCTTAGACCCTGGTTCACAGGGAAGTCTAATTACAGAATCTGCTGTTCAACTTTTAGGGTTGAAAAAACACAGATCACATTGTAAGGTAATAGGAATTGGTGAGGGACATACGAATGTATCAAAATTCACGGTAAATGTTGACTTATTTTCACGGATGAATAAGCCGGTGATAAGTTGTTCTGCTTTAGTGTTGTCCAGTCTCTCATCGTATACTCCAGCGCCTTCTTCAAGGCATATTATATTGCCTGATATTAGACCTGAGCATCTAGCTGATCCATTTTTTTACAATTCAGATCAGATAGATATGATACCTGGTTCTGACGTTTGCGCCAAAATCAAAATCCCAACCAAATCATTTGTTCATAATGATTTATTTTTCCAAAATACTTATTTTGGATGGGTTCTCTGGCTCTTCTAACGCTATATCTGCAAATATAGTCCATATTCACAACACAAATTTGGAAGTCATACTACAATCTTTTTGGGAACAAGAAGAAGTTGGCTTCGAAAGGGATTTCACGAATGAAGAATCACTTTGTGAGACCCATTTTTCATCCACTTTGAGGAGAACTGAATCTGGGCGTTATATGGTACATTTGCCATTTAAGATCCTGCTACATGATCAAATTCTCCCAAAACTAAATAACAATGTTATTAGCGCATTCAAAAGGCTACGACACCTTGAAATTTCATTTTCAAAACGGCCTTCCTTTGAAAACAGCTACAGATCCTTCATGACTGAGTACGAAACGTTAGGTCATATGTCCAAAATTGGCACATATCCAAAAGATATTCGCCAAGACTCATACTTTTTACCTCATCATGGGGTTTTTAAGGAGGATAGTACAACCACAAAGCTAAGAGTCGTTTTCGACGGCAGTAGCCACCTGAAGGACTTCAAATCGCTTAACGAGGAACTGTCACCAGGTCCTGCTCTTCAAAACGATTTGCCCTCAGTATTGACTCAGTGGAGGAAACACAAAATATCCTTTTGTGCAGACATCGAAAAGATGTTTCGTCAAATTGATGTATGTCCTAGTCATCGCCGATTTCAACAAATACTATGGCGATATAATCCATTTGATGAAATATCAATTTACGAGTTAAATACGGTTACCTATGGTACCGCACCTGCTCCATATTTAGCCATACGGGTACTGCGACAGCTTGCGAAGGATTATATGTCCGATTATCCACAGGCTTCTCAAGCTCTTCTGACTGATTCATATGTCGATGACATATTATCTGGGGCTGAAACTGTGGATGACGCTATTTGTTTACAGAAACACTTGTGCTTCATTCTGGAACAAGGAGGATGTAAACTCCGCAAGTGGATATCAAATTCCAAGGAACTTTTAAAGGAAGTTCCTGAGGATTGCATAGATCCGTCACTCACACTGAACTTTGACCGTGGTGACACGGTTAAAACTCTTGGAATCCAGTGGAACACAGGAGATGATTCCTTTTCATTTAAAGTAAAGTTTCCTAACACGAAATCCATAACAAAACGATCTATTCTCTCAGAAACAGCAAGCCTGTATGATCCACAAGGCTGGCTAACACCTTCCACTGTTATGGCCAAATCTATGTTTAAAACTCTTTGGGAGAATAAACTGGATTGGGATGTGGATATCCCTGACTTTATTCGAATCCAATGGTTGAAATACCGTTCATCATTACCCGAACTAGCCAAACTAAGAATACCACGGTATTTACAATGGTCAAATGGAGCTAACATTGATTTACATTGTTTTTGTGATGCCTCAACAAAGGCATACGCTGCAGTAGTATACTCCAGGGTTGAGTCGCTTGAGGGAATTTTTGTCAATATTCTTCAGGCCAAGTCAAAAGTTTCACCTATAAAAACAGTCACTATACCAAGACTTGAATTGTGTGCTGCTACTCTGTTGGTTACTTTAACAGAAAGGGTAAAAACCTCTCTGAAAACGTTGACCATTGGCAAAATCTTTTACTGGAGTGATAGCTCCACAGTTTTATCTTGGATTCGTAAACCACCATCCAATTGGAATGTTTATGTAGCCAATAGAGTGGCAAAAATCCAAAGGTCGTCCAAACCTCTCGATTGGAGATATGTTCCTACGGCGGTTAATCCGGCTGACTGTGCCTCCAGAGGTATACTTCCCAAGGATCTTGTGAAAGAAGAGACTTGGTGGCATGGGCCAACATTTCTACATGAATCTCCATCATCGTGGCCAGAAAACCTTTCTAATTTGAGTACTCTGGACGAGCAAAGAAAAACTAAAGTGTATTCGCATAATTCTAATTCACTCTCGTACCCTGATATACTCTCAAAATTCTCAAGTCTACGGACTCTTCTGAGAGTTACTACTTTTTGCCTTCGTTTTGTCCACAACTGTAGAAATGTCGAACAAAAATATACAAAGCCTTTGACTTTATCAGAGACAAACAAGTCTCTTCTCATATTTGTGAAACATACACAAATGGTGGACTTTGCGGAGGAGATTTCACTCCTTTCACGAAATTGTGAAATTAAAAACAATCATATTTTAAAACTAATGCCATTTGTGGATGATGATGGCATAATTCGGGTCGGGGGCCGTCTTCAGAATTCTTCTTTTCCATATGACGTGAAACACCCAATTTTATTAGCAAAATCCAATCCGTTGGCTAAACTGATTATTTTAGATTCCCATGAAAAGACGCTTCATGGTGGTGTGACATTAACAATGTCATATGTGAATAGTAAATTCTGGATAATTTCGGGAAACACATTGGCCAAGTCCGTAATTTATAAATGCACTCGCTGTTTTAAATATAGTGCTAAAACATCTCAGCAAATCATGGGTAATCTTCCAAATGTCAGGCTGAATGTCACTAGACCATTTCGACATAGTGGTGTTGATTATGCTGGTCCCATATCTATAAAAACGTCGTCATTGAGATCTGCATCTATGACAAAGGGTTACATATGCCTCTTTGTATGTATGGTGACAAAAGCCATACACTTAGAAGTGGTATCTGGTCTCACGACGAATGCATTTCTAGCCGCCTTTCGTCGTTTTACATCAAGAAGAGGTGTTTGCACCGACCTCTATTCAGATTGTGGCACCAATTTTGTTGGTGCATCTAAGGAGCTGAAAGTGCTATACAAAAACAACTCAAAATCACTGCCACAAGACTTGTGGCAAGCGTTGAGTTTAGAAGGGACTAATTGGCATTTTATTCCACCTGCTTCCCCCAATTTTGGAGGTCTATGGGAGGCAGGAGTGAAATCAACGAAATATCATCTAAAGAGGATAATGCATGATAGATCACTGAACTTCGAAGAACTCTCAACATTAATGTGTCAGATAGAGAGCTGCCTCAATTCTCGGCCGCTGGCTCCCTTATCGTCAGATCCCACCAATTTCGATGCACTTACTCCAGCGCATTTTCTAATTGGAGAGCCAACGACGTGTATACCTGAGGAGTCACTTTTGGACTCTAATATTAGTCAACTTACTCGTTGGAAATGCATTGAAAAGATGAAACAACACTTTTGGAAAAGGTGGCGAAATGAATATCTGAACAGGCTACAAGCGCGACCAAAATGGTTAAAACCAAAAGCAGAGGCAAAAGTTGGAGACTTGGTTCTTGTTGCTGATGAAAGATGTGGTCCTGGACAATGGTTACTTGGTCGCATTCAAGAGACACATCCCGGAGCAGATGGACACATAAGGGTTGTATCTGTTCTTACAAAAAATAAAATTATAAAACGTCCAATCACTAAAATCTCTTTTCTTCCAGGAAATGACAATAAAACAACTGATAATCCCTCCTGTTCTTAATCTAATCTTCAATATTACGGATTACAATGGGGCCTATACCAGTCGCTGTGAGTCGGAGCATAGCGGAGTTTAAAAACTCGACTAAAACACTCCCAACGATAGGCCTTCCATCATCATTTAACAACATCCGTTCTTCGTGGGGGAGAATGTTGGCGAAAACATTCCTTCACCAACTTAAATAGATATATATATCATTACATACTACATTTACTTTAAGATTAAATAACATTAACATTTGAGCAATACTGTAAAGTAACTTGTAGATCAAAAATATTTGCTTTGTCATCGCCAGCAGATGTGGATATATCTTGACATATGTAGATACACATTAACATTTCAAATCGTTTTACATTTTTCTTTTCTTTCTTGTATTTACATTGATAATGTTAAGTACATACACATCTGACATTGGCGACGGTAGCAGCGATATCATATCATTAGCATCGTTGTCTCTTTTAAGTTGACTTACTACAAATCTCATTTGCATCTTTACTTCTCTCAGTGATATCTCTTCTTTCTCATCTGAATATTTTATTGCATCTTTCGTTTTCCGCACATAGTGCATTTATTACTGTTCTGGTTTGAAAGATGAGATTACCTCTAACACTCTCCCATTCTCCCACTCAATTGTTAGAATGACTCTCCGCTGTGAGTTTGAGTTGCTCTCGCAACTGTTGTATGTCAACGCATAACCAACTGCTTAAGCCTCTGCCTAAACTGTTTGGTTATTTCTGCTTGCTGAGCGGCGTCCTACAGATACTCACTCTAGTACACACACCAATGCCTACATTCACTCGGCAATGTTTGTGCGCAAACATTAAAATTAATAAGTAATTTGTTTAACTTATTTTGTTTGAAGTGATAGCAGGCCTAGGTGTACTTTAATTTTTGTACCCGATATTGAGTTGGTATTGATTTCCAAATCACTCAATAATGTAATATTTACATTTTGTTTGGTTGATGCAAATGAAGAAATGTTTGATTCACTCTCTCCTTTTTTGGCTCTGAAGCAGACAACATCAACTTGATAAGTATCGCTCCTGCCTGAACTTATGCTTTTATGCATTTCAGGAAATTATAAACTACTTGTTTTAAATAAAGAAACTTAATTTGTCTCTTAGTTAACATTTTAAAATTCGCTTTTTTCTTGATTGCTAACTTTACGTACACCCAGACAAAACAAAAATATGTCTCTTTACAAGGAAAACGAAGATATTGGCATATCTAACAAGGTAAAATACCTGGGAGTAATATTGGATCAGAAACTGATTTGAAAAGATCATTTTGAAGAAAGAGTTACCAAGGCCTACAGGTGTTGGTCGTTGTGCAGAAGAGCAATAGGTTCAAAATGGGGACTACGTCCAAATATGACACACTGGCTTTACCTGTGCTTGATTTGACCAATAATAACCTAAGCCTCTGTAGTGTGGTGGACATCAAAGGACAAGAAGTACAACGTAATACCATTGCAAAAAGTGCAACGTATGTGTTGTCTAGGCATAAGCGGGACAATTAGAACCGCACCAACAAGAGCGTTGGAGACTATACTGCACATCCAACCAATAGATATCCGTATAAAGTATGAGGCAGCCCTCACAGCAAGACGTTACAAGATTTTACAATCACTGGTCGGTCATATTCAAACAACGGAAATCTCCGACCGCATTCCTGAAGTGGGGCTTACGACTACATGTGATTCGTTTGTGCCAGAAAGACGCTCCTGGGTCAACGGAAAACTAGCTCATGTGCCAGTGGGAACCAGCTGCTGCACTGATGGGTTCAGACTAGGAGGAAGGATGGGTCTTGGACTTTTTATTGATGAACCAGAAGTCGAACTTTACTTCCGCCTCCCTGACCACAACACAGTATTTCAAGCAGAAGTTCGAGCAATCACGGAGTATGTTAACTGGTTCAGTAATACCACAAAGCCTAATTAACTGTCCAGTACCGATTTTCTGTAACTCGTGAGGTACAAAAAGATCATAAATAAGGAGCGCACAACAGGCCGAACCACTGGCCATGGACATGAGACGTTTAAACGTCTCCTATATTCAACCTTACCTAACCTAACTTCAATTACTTTATATTATATATGGGCAAATATCAAAATTTTTTTATTTCGAAGCAAAGTTTTTTTCAAGATTTTTTTGGCAAGCACATCAACGGCTTTTACAACAGACGAAGATAAAAATATAAACATGCCAAAACCGTTGTTGTGAATAAATTTCATCAAAGGCCGCGAAAGTTATGGCGGTTCCAAATTGAAATTAAAAAAAAAAAAAATCACAGAACATTAGCATTTCTATCAGCCTATGACAAAATATTCACCGTAGCTTCATTATACGGGTAAATATAGCGAATCCAAAAAAATACAAAAATCGACCAGGTAAAATTTTCATACAAACATTATTTTTGTGGAAATATAATTTTTGCAATGTGCATAGTTTGCACAATCATCAAAATAAAATGACGGCCCTCCGATTGCGGAATAGAGCGTTAAAAATCCTTTTATTTCATATACACTTCCGCCATATCTGTATCCCGCACTGGATGTGCCTTGACGATCATTGCTGAGACAAAAGTGTCACGTTCTTCGCGCACAAGACTTCAATCTTCAAATAAGTATCCATGATTGTTAAGTGCACCACAGCAGTACGCCCGAAGAACATAGAAATGAATTTCAGACGTTTATGCTATTAAAAATGCCATGGACAAAATTTGCAATTTTTGCAAAAATTGAAAAAAGTGAATAAAATTTCAGCGATTATTTTGTAACGGCCCTCTGATTTTTGGATTCACCAGGTCAAAAGCCATCTGGGATAATTAATTCAGCTCAACCTGTACATAACTGTCGACGTGCTCCGCGAAATACACTATCAAAAAAAACTTCACGCAAGTTTAACAAAGGTTTGGGAAGCTATAGCGGTGGTTCCATTAAGAGCACATCAACGACACCTATATAGATTTATAGGTATTTCAAGCCGCTATAACCGCTTCTTTAGTGTTATTTCATTACATAGCGGGCCGCGCTGACCGCGGTCAAAAAACAAAAAACACTTCAAATTGCATTTCAAAAAGTTATGAGCTATAATTGTTTGCGGAAAGATCTCACATGAACAGTGCTCACAAAAAATTCTTCCTCCATGTGTCCCTCGTGTTTTTTGTAACTGACCAGTAACTTCAGAACAAATAGTTTGGCCACAACTTATAAAAGAATGGATACAAATATGAAAATTTCTAGGACTTTTTTCACAATTTTGAAATGTATGTGCTTATAACTTCTAAAGTTTTTTAGATAATAACAAACTTTTTTGGGAAAAAACTTGTATGTTTGTGGCTTATCTAATTCCATCAACTTATGCACCGAAATCTGTACACAAAGCGAGAAAAGGGTAAAACAACATACATTACCCATGTGTTAAGAAATTTTGATATTTGCCCATATATATATATATATATATATTCTATATCTTTATATTTTATCCGGTCTTTATATTTTTTACTTCTTTTCCTTATATTTGTTTGCCAAAGGAAAATTTCTCCTCCTATTTAAATTTTATTTATACAGGGTTTTCCAAAAAGAGTGATACGATTTCTTTGCAAAAAAAGACACACTTATTTTTAAGGAAAATCAAAAGTTTTTTATTAAATGTGAAGTACAATTGATACAATTAAGTTCTAAATAAAACGTCATTCAAATGGCCTCCACGACTTCTTCTGCAGGAACGAAGTCGATGAACCCAATTTTCGAGCACTTTTTTCACTAAATCAAGTCGTATTTCATGAATGGCACATTATATATTGACTTGTAAAGCTTGAAGAGAGTCTGGTTTATTTCGAAAGACCAATGACTTCAAATAACGCCACAAGAAATAGTCTAATGGTGTTAAATCACAACTTCTTGGAGGCCATTCAATATCACAATTTCTTGAAATAATCGAATCTCCAAACTTTTCTCGCAACAATTCAATTGTTTCATTTGCTGTGTGGCACGTAGCCACAATCTGTCAATGGCAAAAGGATAGCTCTTAACGAGAGCTTAAATATTGCTCAAGGTCGTAGGACGACTGGAAAGAATTTTTTTAGATTTAAAAAAATGGACTTAGCGCACGAAAAGTTGCATTTGGAGAACGATTATTTTGATAATAAAACTGAATAATTTGTAAACGTTGTTCTTGCGTATATCTCTCCATAAACACTGAATACAATGAAAAACAAATGACAGAATCATGACATATTACAAATTGCCGAAACGTCCCATCAAAATCATATCATCCCTATTGGAAAACCCGTTATTATTACATATATATATTTATATAAATTCCCTTCGTTACTAAGTTTAAAATGGGGACTACGTCCAAATATGACTCACTGGCTTTACATGAGCGTGATTAGACCAATAATCACCTACGCCTCTGTAGTGTGGTGGACATCAATGGACAAGAAGTGCAACGTAATACCTTTGCAAAAAATTCAACGTATGTGCTGTCTAGGCATAAGCGGGGCATTTAGAACTGCACCAACAAAAGCGTTGGAGACTATACTGCACATCCAACCAATAGACATCCGTATAAAGTATGAGGCAGCCCTCACAGCAAGCCGTCTACAAGTGATGGGTGAATGGATAAATCGAGACCACAAGTCGTACCATCAGAAGATTTTAGAATATCTAGTTGGTCACATTCAAACGCCAGAAATCTCGGACCGCATTCCTGAAGTGCGGCTTACAGCTACATGTGATACGTTTGTGCCAGACATACGCTCCTGGGAAAATTGAACTTTGGCCCATGTGCCAATGGGAACCAGCTGCTACACGGATGAGTCCAAGCGAGGAGGAAGGAGGAGGACCAGAAGTCGAACTTCAGTATTTCAAGCAGAAGTTCGAGCAATCATGGAGTGTGTGAACTGGCTCCGTAACACGACAAAGCCTAAATATGCCAACATCTTCACAGACAGCCAAATGGCGATTAAAGCAATAACATCGGAAAGGGTCAAATCCAGAACAGTGTTGGACTGAAAAAGAACGATAAATGATTACTCAGCCCATGGTCAATTGCGTATTTGCTGGGTACCAGGACACAACGGAGTGATTGGAAGTGAACGGGCAAACAACTTGGCTTCAAAGGGCAGAGACCTTCGAGTAATAAACTTGGAAAATGGGAAAACCTTTCGAAGCCACGAAAAATGAGTTGAAGCACTGGGCAGTGATGGCTCATAAAACTGTGTGGAATAGCGCAACAGAAGGAGCAACTGCAAAGATACTGTGGGGTGACCCAAATGAAAAGAAAACAAGAAGTCTTCTGAAACTAAACAAGATCGATATTAGTAAGATGATGAGTGTTCTAACGGGACACTCAAGCTTACAAGCACATCTTCATCGCATAGGACTAGCAGAAAACGACGAATGCAGGGCATGCAGAGAAAACATCGAAACGATGGAACATTTTCTGTGTCACTGCCCGGCTTTCACACATGCAAAATCCCAACATTTCGGGTCCGACATATTGCCAGACTTGACTCATCTCAGAGAATATGACTGGAAGATACAGAAAAATTCGTGTCTAGTACTGATTTTCTGTAACTCGTGAGGTATAACAAGATCATAAATAAGGAGCGCACAACAGGCCGAACCACTGGCTTAAGTGTATGTCCATGGACATGAGACGTTTAAACGTCTCCTCTCTTCAACCTAACCTACATCACCGTCCAAATTTTCGGTAACGCTGAGGTGTAATTGAGGTTCTATGCCGTTAATGTGCCGAATTATCTCATCCTTTAGCTTTTGAATTGTTGCTGGCTTATCGACGTACAACTTTTCTTTCAAATAACCCCAAAGAAAGAAGTCCAACGGTGTCAAATCACATGATCTTGGCGGTTAATTGACATCGCCACGACGTGAGATAACACGGCCATTGAATTTGTTGCGCATAAGAGCCATTGTTTCGTTAGCTGTGTGGCAAGTTGCAACGTCCTGTTGAAACCACATATTGTTCACATTCATATCTTCCAATTTGGGCCATAAAAAGTTCGTTATCATCTCACGATAGCGAACACCATTCACAGTAACTGTCTGACCGGCCTCATTTCGAAGAAGTATGGCCCGATAGCGTCACCAGCCCATAAGCCCAAACGAACAGGGCGAGCATGCACAGGCGTTTTCACATCTCCTACAGACCCGGTTTGCTGAAATTTGCGCACAATTCTCCCGATTGTGGACACATTTGGTCGATTATGCTGATCAAAAAAACATCACGAAGTGCACGAAATGCATTTTGATTTGAACGCCCATTTTCGTAAAAGGCTTAAAAAACTTTAACGCGTTGCTCGATTGTGTATCTTTCCATGGGTCAAATTGAGTTAGTCTGAAATTGAGAAATGTCAAATGAAATGCAGAAAAAACTTGACGTTTAGGTGTGGTTCACATTCAACATCGGCCCTTACAATTTCACCACCCTTTATAGCATATACATTAGGGCGGGTCGATTTAAAAATCGCCCATTGCTCAGTGAAAATCGTATTCTAGGGATCAAAATAAGAAACTTTGCCGAAGGAACCATACCTCTAAAACGAATTCTGATGTCCCGGAAAAAATCCCACTTTTACCCATTTAGAGTGCTCCAATCGAGTCCAAATGTATGACCGACCTCCACTCAGTGAAGTGCTCAGTGAAAATCGTATTCTAGGGATCAAAATAAGAAACTTTGCCGAAGGAACCATACCTCTAAAACGAATTCTGATGTCCCGGAAAAAATCCCACTTTAACCCATTTGGACTCGATTGGAGCCCACATTTGGACTCGATTGGAGCACTCTAAATGGGTCAAAGTGGGATTTTTCAAAATTTGCCCCTACTCAAAAGTTCGACCCAAATTCCGGGTCGGATAAACCTAGGGTCTGCCCAAAGTTCATTCAAAATTTAGAACACACTTTATAGGGGAAATATATTTTTATTCAAAAATCGTATGTTTAAATAAGTAAAATTACATTTCTTTGTATTATTAATTAATAAATAGTTTTTAAATATTAAGATCGGCGAAAAAAAACAAAAAATACAATTAATTCAATATTATATTAGATCTGACTTGTTATGTGAAGGACATTTTCTACGATATTCTTCAATGCACTGTAATATAAATTGATTTTGTTCTTCGTCGTTCGTAAGTATTCTGTTGTAATCATTCATAAATTGTACACCGCGTTCAGCAGTGTCGTTAACAACAAACAGATTACGACAAACATCGAGAGTATCTTGATAATCTTCCCAAATGGATGGGTCATGCTTTAAAAATTCAGTACTCAATCCAAAAGCACCGAAAAAATGTTTGGTTTTGTATGAGACGAAATCGCAGCAATAGTTTCGGGTCGGAGAATTTTCGATCGTTTTCCAGATTTACGACGGGCTCTGTTGATTGCAGATGCCTAACCATTTTTCGTTTCTCTTCGAGTGAAACATCCGAATCGAAAAATGCCAAAGCCATTGATTCTAGGGCCAAATACCACAAATGATTTTTCCATTTCTTCAAAACCGCTTCAGACACATCTTGTCTTTCAACAAGTGTATATCTTGATTTGGTGCTCGTTTGGCATTTTGCATGTAAACCACGCCCACTGGACTCTCGTTTTGTCAATGCAAACTGCTCTTGAAATAGGTATATTTTTAAGGCATAAATGCCTTTTCCCATGAACCTTGCGTGGGATGTTGGACCAGGTGTTCGGAAGTTATCGCCGACACCACCAAGAAACATTATTGTTAATTGTAATAGTTCCTTGTAATCAGCTCGGATTTGTGTTTCATTTAGCTGTTTAATGCAGAATTTCTTAATGACTCAGCTTTTTAAGCTTCGAGTCCGTTTTTAAACGATTTGTGGTCGAGACTTACCCAAACGGCAGCAAAACGATTAAAAATAGGCACTTCAGGACCACAAGTCGCCGAAGTTTAACCTCAAACACATGTTTCAATACTATCTCCATCATGTGATGAGAACATGGGAACTTGATTAATTTTCGATCTAATTTGTTCTGCAACAAAATGCACGATCCAGTGTTTTGACCTGTATTTGATGAGTGTATCATGAACGACTTTGGCCATCTTTTCTTCAGTACCAGCCGGGTTTTGGGGGCGCCCAAAAATTTTGATGTGTAGATCGATTAATCACAAGCTCACCAACAGTGGTCGGAGGCGTCGCAGCATTATACATTACAGTTATCACATCATGAAATATCTGTCTGTTTGACGGCAGTTTGGCTCCAGATATTGTACGTGATACATGCCCAACTGATTCTACGGTGCGAAATTTATCACTGGATCTAGTAACCATTTTGGATGTGGTCGGTCTGGAGACAAATAAGAATATGACTACAATTAAATTTTGTGCGAAGCTGTCCCTTTCTCAATTCACTTAGGCTGGATGCAGAGCGCGTTCTGTAAACGACCCTGTTGCATGGCCGTATAGCGCGCTGCAAAGTTCTGCTTATATTTTCTTATTTGACCAGTAGAAAAATGTCAGACTGATGCGAAAAATCAACTATCATGCAAATCCGTTGTTTTTTTTCATGCATGCACAAGCATAGAGGCCATGTCGGTGTGCATGCATGCCCTGTCATGACGTAAAATTCAAATGAAAACTGCTGTAACTTTTTCGTTTCTCGGTCGATTTTGATTGTTTACGATTTGTAAGAAAGAAAATTTTATTCAAAGATCATTTAAAAACTTTTCATGCTAATAAAATATTTTTTAATTACTTGAACATGTGACATTTGATAAAAACCCAAATTTTGTTCATGTAAAGTGAGTTTTGTGTTTTCAAACAACTTTGGGCAGACCTTAGCGTTATCCAATCGGCACCAAATTTTTTATTGGAGGTTTGTAGGTCAAATGGAAACTTTTTCAGCCCGGAAATCAGTACCGAAAAAATAATAAATGGTCTATTGCATATATTGGAGTTTTAATTACATTGTTTGTTTTTTCATGTGCTTATAGACAGGGCAACCCCTGTAGTTTGCTGTATGGTTCTCACCGCAGTTGCTACATTTTTTACGCCAGTATTTGTTCTAGGATGGGGACAGTCGACGGACTTGTGCACATCGCCACATCTGACACAAACGGCCGGTAATTTACAGTATGCCTTGGTGTGTCCAAATTCTTGACAATTTGTACATTGGGGAGGATCGGCTCGTTTTAAAGGTTCCTCGACTCGAATTCTACGGTTGCACAAATATCTTAGGTCGTAAATAGGATGAGGTGCGCCTTTTTTCTTTATTCTTGAAGAATCAAATGTTAGTTCAACCTTAAACATGGGCTGAGGAATTTTCTTTTTATTTATAATGTTTATTATGGATTTAACTTCGTAACCCTCTTTAGCAAGTTCATCGATTATTTCAGCTGTTGAAACTGTACTATCAATACCCTTAATTACTACCACAATACCTTTCGAACTCTTAAGCTGGTAAGTGTAGTAATTCTTTTTCTCGAGATCGAGCAACCCAACCACCTTTCTATAAGACGCTTCGGTGTATTTTTGTTTCGTATACATTGCCTCTACGAAGTGAAGCAACATAGAATTTTTCTTTGCCTAGTTGCTGGGACAGCTTATTTAACAACGCGTTAGTTGTTTGTTCCCGCAAGAAAAGCGGAAGTTGTTTTGTTTGTTCTTTGTTCTTTGTTTTCGTAAATTTCCTTTGTTTATTTATGAACAACCAACACAGCAAGCACTATGATTTTTAACTTGATTATTTTTCTTGCAAAAAGTTACACTTTGGCAATAAACTTTAACACAGAATTATAACCGAATCACTTGTTAATAGCGTCCAACTCGCTTTATATGCTTTAGCAGAATACTGCATAATTGCTTAGAAATACCTCTTCCGTAAACATTCAAATATATCTAAAATGTATGTATTGTTATCAACTCTAACTGCATTTTTGATATTTATACCCTACACCACACTGTGGTACAGGGTATTACGACTTTGTGCATTTGTTTGTAACGCCCAAAAAGAGAAGAAATAGATCCATAGTTTATTATACCGATCGACATGGAATCACTTTTTGAGTCGATTTAGACATGTCCATCTGTTTGTCAGTCTGTCCATGTATTCTTGTGATCAAAGTGCAGGTCGTAATTATGGTCCGATTGTGATGAAATTTAGCACAGTGTTCTCCTTTGGTCCAATGACGATCCGTATTAAATCGGTTAGGATTTAGATATAGCCCCAATATATATGTTACCCCCGATTTGACTTGTAAGCGCTGTAGAAACTGCATTTTATATCAGATCAGTACGAAATTTGGCAGAGAGTGCTCTCTTATTACACGAATGAACACTGCCAAATTCTGGGAAAATCGGTTCAGATTTAGATATAGTCCCCATATGTATGTTAGTCGCTTTTCACCTACCTTCTACGCAACCACAAGGTGTGTTGTTCTTAAAGTGGGGGTTGAATTTGTTGCATCGGTCTCAGGACAGACATTTTTTGAGTAATCTGGAAGGCCAACATCGACGTACCTATTACGGGCAAATACTGGCTATGGGGGTCTCTCCCAAAAATTTATGATTAACCCAGATGAAGTAAATGATATTACGGTGCAGGGAAAAATAAACCCAGTGCCGGCGGAAAGCGTTGATTTACTCTCTAGTCACGTGTCGTCGTTATCAATCGTGAGCAAGTAACTTCTACGGGGTTGGGTGCCTCGGATCCCGTAGTCGAAACAGATACAAGAGCTCATCTCATCTCTGTGAACTCAGACTCTGAGTCATCAAATGATAACAATATTATTATTGTTGAAAATCGGAAAAGACTGTCAGGGGAACAAAGAAGGAAACTGAATAGGATGAACCGGCAGAAGATATTACAGGATGAATCTGACTCTTCCACATCTACTAAAAGAGTCAGATCTCACGAAAAGCATAGCGATGCGAAATCAATTAAGAAAAAAAAATCTCACCGACACCCAGCACTTCGGAGAAACCTTTTCAATCTACCAAAACAGGAGTATCTAGTCAGAATACGTTAATGGTGGGAGGTGAAGTTAATCCTGTCGTGGAGAAGGTGAACATGTCCACCAAACAATCCATAAAGGAGGGGCCTCAAACAAAAAGACCCATCCTTAAGGAAAAAGCACGGTGGCTATAAAAACGGTAAGGAAGCACCATCTTATTCCCAAATAGCCAAACAACATATTCAGGACGAACTACACCATGCCATAATCGATATTAGTAGTGCGTCTGGCAAAATTCCCGAAGAGCAAATGAGTATATTCGAAGATGTATTCTACACAAAGTTATTGGACCACATTCTCGAATCTAATAATGGACCAACAATTCAAGTAATGAGTTGCAAGTTTGAGAGGGGCGTTTTTATGCTGAAACTGGCATCACAATGCTGTGTCGATGTCCTCGAAAAACTAGTGGAGAGCATCCCCTCACCTTGGGACAGCGCAAAGCTGAAACTGGTAAGGAAAAGCGACATCCCTGTAATCATAAAAACATCTTTCTATGTCAGAGGATGGGCAAGTAAAGCACCGTCAGAGCGCATACTCAGCGTCATTGGCAAACAAGATTCGAACCTTAAAGTGGGGAATTGGGAAGTCTTTTAAAGCATGGCAGGGCATGCAGAGAAAACATCGAAACGATGGAACATTTTCTGTGTCACTGCCCGGCTTTCACACATGCAAAATCCCAACATTTCGGGTCCGACATATTGCCAGACTTGACTCATCTCAGAGAATATGACTGGAAGATACAGAAAAATTCGTGTCTAGTACTGATTTTCTGTAACTCGTGAGGTATAACAAGATCATAAATAAGGAGCGCACAACAGGCCGAACCACTGGCTTAAGTGTATGTCCATGGACATGAGACGTTTAAACGTCTCCTCTCTTCAACCTAACCTACATCACCGTCCAAATTTTCGGTAACGCTGAGGCGTAATTGAGGTTCTATGCCGTTAATGTGCCGAATTATCTCATCCTTTAGCTTTTGAATTGTTGCTGGCTTATCGACGTACAACTTTTCTTTCAAATAACCCCAAAGAAAGAAGTCCAACGGTGTCAAATCACATGATCTTGGCGGTTAATTGACATCGCCACGACGTGAGATAACACGGCCATTGAATTTGTTGCGCATAAGAGCCATTGTTTCGTTAGCTGTGTGGCAAGTTGCAACGTCCTGTTGAAACCACATATTGTTCACATTCATATCTTCCAATTTGGGCCATAAAAAGTTCGTTATCATCTCACGATAGCGAACACCATTCACAGTAACTGTCTGACCGGCCTCATTTCGAAGAAGTATGGCCCGATAGCGTCACCAGCCCATAAGCCCAAACGAACAGGGCGAGCATGCACAGGCGTTTTCACATCTCCTACAGACCCGGTTTGCTGAAATTTGCGCACAATTCTCCTGATTGTGGACACATTTGGTCGATTATGCTGATCAAAAAAACATCACGAAGTGTACGAAATGCATTTTGATTTGAACGCCCATTTTCGTAAAAGGCTTAAAAAACTTTAACGCGTTGCTCGATTGTGTATCTTTCCATGGGTCAAATTGAGTTAGTCTGAAATTGAGAAATGTCAAATGAAATGCAGAAAAAACTTGACGTTTAGGTGTGGTTCACATTCAACATCGGCCCTTACAATTTCACCACCCTTTATAGCATATACATTAGGGCGGGTCGATTTAAAAATCGCCCATTGCTCAGTGAAAATCGTATTCTAGGGATCAAAATAAGAAACTTTGCCGAAGGAACCATACCTCTAAAACGAATTCTGATGTCCCGGAAAAAATCCCACTTTTACCCATTTAGAGTGCTCCAATCGAGTCCAAATGTATGACCGACCTCCACTCAGTGAAATGCTCAGTGAAAATCGTATTCTAGGGATCAAAATAAGAAACTTTGCCGAAGGAACCATACCTCTAAAACGAATTCTGATGTCCCGGAAAAAATCCCACTTTAACCCATTTGGACTCGATTGGAGCCCACATTTGGACTCGATTGGAGCACTCTAAATGGGTCAAAGTGGGATTTTTCAAAATTTGCCCCTACTCAAAAGTTCGACCCAAATTCCGGGTCGGATAAACCTAGGGTCTGCCCAAAGTTCATTCAAAATTTAGAACACACTTTATAGGGGAAATATATTTTTATTCAAAAATCGTATGTTTAAATAAGTAAAATTACATTTCTTTGTATTATTAATTAATAAATAGTTTTTAAATATTAAGATCGGCGAAAAAAAACAAAAAATACAATTAATTCAATATTATATTAGATCTGACTTGTTATGTGAAGGACATTTTCTACGATATTCTTCAATGCACTGTAATATAAATTGATTTTGTTCTTCGTCGTTCGTAAGTATTCTGTTGTAATCATTCATAAATTGTACACCGCGTTCAGCAGTGTCGTTAACAACAAACAGATTACGACAAACATCGAGAGTATCTTGATAATCTTCCCAAATGGATAGGCCATGCTTTAAAAATTCAGTACTCAATCCAAAAGCACCGAAAAAATGTTTGGTTTTGTATGAGACGAAATCGCTCAATTTATTACACAGCAATAGTTTCGGGTCGGAGAATTTTCGATCGTTTTCCAGATTTACGACGGGCTCTGTTGATTGCAGATGCCTAACCATTTTTCGTTTCTCTTCGAGTGAAACATCCGAATCGAAAAATGCCAAAGCCATTGATTCTAGGGCCAAATACCACAAATGATTTTTCCATTTCTTCAAAACCGCTTCAGACACATCTTGTCTTTCAACAAGTGTATATCTTGATTTGGTGCTCGTTTGGCATTTTGCATGTAAACCACGCCCACTGGACTCTCGTTTTGTCAATGCAAACTGCTCTTGAAATAGGTATATTTTTAAGGCATAAATGCCTTTTCCCATGAACCTTGCGTGGGATGTTGGACCAGGTGTTCGGAAGTTATCGCCGACACCACCAAGAAACATTATTGTTAATTGTAATAGTTCCTTGTAATCAGCTCGCATTTGTGTTTCATTTAGCTGTTTAATGCAGAATTTCTTAATGACTCAGCTTTTTAAGCTTCGAGTTTTTAAACGATTTGTGGTCGAGACTTACCCAAACGGCAGCAAAACGATTAAAAATAGGCACTTCAGGACCACAAGTCGCCGAAGTTTAACCTCAAACACATGTTTCAATACTATCTCCATCATGTGATGAGAACATGGGAACTTGATTAATTTTCGATCTAATTTGTTCTGCAACAAAATGCACGATCCAGTGTTTTGACCTGTATTTGATGAGTGTATCATGAACGACTTTGGCCATCTTTTCTTCAGTACCAGCCGGGATTTTGGGGGCGCCCAAAAATTTTGATGTGTAGATCGATTAATCACAAGCTCACCAACAGTGGTCGGAGGCGTCGCAGCATTATACATTACAGTTATCACATCATGAAATATCTGTCTGTTTGACGGCAGTTTGGCTCCAGATATTGTATGTGATACATGCCCAACTGATTCTACGGTGCGAAATTTATCACTGGATCTAGTAACCATTTTGGATGTGGTCGGTCTGGAGACAAATAAGAATATGACTAAAATTAAATTTTGTGCGAAGCTGTCCCTTTCTCAATTCACTTAGGCTGGAGGCAGAGCGCGTTCTGTAAACGACCCTGTTGCATGGCCGTATAGCGCGCTGCAAAGTTCTGCTTATATTTTCTTATTTGACCAGTAGAAAAATGTCAGACTGATGCGAAAAATCAACTATCATGCAAATCCGTTGTTTTTTTTTTCATGCATGCACAAGCATAGAGGCCATGTCGGTGTGCATGCATGCCCTGTCATGACGTAAAATTCAAATGAAAACTGCTGTAACTTTTTCGTTTCTCGGTCGATTTTGATTGTTTAGATTTGTAAGAAAGAAAATTTTATTCAAAGATCATTTAAAAACTTTTCATGCTAATAAAATATTTTTTAATTACTTGAACATGTGACATTTGATAAAAACCCAAATTTTGTTCATGTAAAGTGAGTTTTGTGTTTTCAAACAACTTTCGGCAGACCTTAGCGTTATCCAATCGGCACCAAATTTTTTATTGGAGGTTTGTAGGTCAAATGGAAACTTTTTCAGCCCGGAAATCAGTACCGAAAAAATAATAAATGGTCTATTGCATATATTGGAGTTTTAATTACATTGTTTGTTTTTTCATGTGCTTATAGACAGGGCAACCCCTGTAGTTTGCTGTATGGTTCTCACCGCAGTTGCTACATTTTTTACGCCAGTATTTGTTCTAGGATGGGGACAGTCGACGGACTTGTGCACATCGCCACATCTGACACAAACGGCCGGTAATTTACAGTATGCCTTGGTGTGTCCAAATTCTTGACAATTTGTACATTGGGGAGGATCGGCTCGTTTTAAAGGTTCCTCGACTCGAATTCTACGGTTGCACAAATATCTTAGGTCGTAAATAGGATGAGGTGCGCCTTTTTTCTTTATTCTTGAAGAATCAAATGTTAGTTCAACCTTAAACATGGGCTGAGGAATTTTCTTTTTATTTATAATGTTTATTATGGATTTAACTTCGTAACCCTCTTTAGCAAGTTCATCGATTATTTCAGCTGTTGAAACTGTACTATCAATACCCTTAATTACTACCACAATACCTTTCGAACTCTTAAGCTGGTAAGTGTAGTAATTCTTTTTCTCGAGATCGAGCAACCCAACCACCTTTCTATAAGACGCTTCGGTGTATTTTTGTTTCGTATACATTGCCTCTACGAAGTGAAGCAACATAGAATTTTTCTTTGCCTAGTTGCTGGGACAGCTTATTTAACAACGCGTTAGTTGTTTGTTCCCGCAAGAAAAGCGGAAGTTGTTTTGTTTGTTCTTTGTTCTTTGTTTTCGTAAATTTCCTTTGTTTATTTATGAACAACCAACACAGCAAGCACTATGATTTTTAACTTGATTATTTTTCTTGCAAAAAGTTACACTTTGGCAATAAACTTTAACACAGAATTATAACCGAATCACTTGTTAATAGCGTCCAACTCGCTTTATATGCTTTAGCAGAATACTGCATAATTGCTTAGAAATACCTCTTCCGTAAACATTCAAATATATCTAAAATGTATGTATTGTTATCAACTCTAACTGCATTTTTGATATTTATACCCTACACCACACTGTGGTACAGGGTATTACGACTTTGTGCATTTGTTTGTAACGCCCAAAAAGAGAAGAAATAGATCCATAGTTTATTATAACGATCGACATGGAATCACTTTTTGAGTCGATTTAGACATGTCCATCTGTTTGTCAGTCTGTCCATGTATTCTTGTGATCAAAGTGCAGGTCGTAATTATGGTCCGATTGTGATGAAATTTAGCACAGTGCTCTCCTTTGGTCCAATGACGATCCGTATTAAATCGGTTAGGATTTAGATATAGCCCCAATATATATGTTACCCCCGATTTGACATGTAAGCGCTGTAGAAACTGCATTTTATATCAGATCAGTACGAAATTTGGCAGAGAGTGCTCTCTTATTACACGAATGAACACTGCCAAATTCTGGGAAAATCGGTTCAGATTTAGATATAGTCCCCATATGTATGTTAGTCGCTTTTCACCTACCTTCTACGCAACCACAAGGTGTGTTGTTCTTAAAGTGGGGGTTGAATTTGTTGCATCGGTCTCAGGACAGACATTTTTTGAGTAATCTGGAAGGCCAACATTTTACGGGCAAATACTGGCTATGGGGGTCTCTCCCAAAAATTTATGATTAACCCAGATGAAGTAAATGATATTACGGTGCAGGGAAAAATAAACCCAGTGCCGGCGGAAAGCGTTGATTTACTCTCTAGTCACGTGTCGTCGTTATCAATCGTGAGCAAGTAACTTCTACGGGGTTGGGTGCCTCGGATCCCGTAGTCGAAACAGATACAAGAGCTCATCTCATCTCTGTGAACTCAGACTCTGAGTCATCAAATGGTAACAATATTATTATTGTTGAAAATCGGAAAAGACTGTCAGGGGAACAAAGAAGGAAACTGAATAGGATGAACCGGCAGAAGATATTACAGGATGAATCTGACTCTTCCACATCTACTAAAAGAGTCAGATCTCACGAAAAGCATAGCGATGCGAAATCAATTAAGAAAAAAAAATCTCACCGACACCCAGCACTTCGGAGAAACCTTTTCAATCTACCAAAACAGGAGTATCTAGTCAGAATCCGTTAATGGTGGGAGGTGAAGTTAATCCTGTCGTGGAGAAGGTGAACATGTCCACCAAACAATCCATAAAGGAGGGGCCTCAAACAAAAAGACCCATCCTTAAGGAAAAAGCACGGTGGCTATAAAAACGGTAAGGAAGCACCATCTTATTCCCAAATAGCCAAACAACATATTCAGGACGAACTACACCATGCCATAATCGATATTAGTAGTGCGTCTGGCAAAATTCCCGAAGAGCAAATGAGTATATTCGAAGATGTATTCTACACAAAGTTATTGGACCACATTCTCGAATCTAATAATGGACCAACAATTCAAGTAATGAGTTGCAAGTTTGAGAGGGGCGTTTTTATGCTGAAACTGGCATCACAATGCTGTGTCGATGTCCTCGAAAAACTAGTGGAGAGCATCCCCTCACCTTGGGACAGCGCAAAGCTGAAACTGGTAAGGAAAAGCGACATCCCTGTAATCATAAAAACATCTTTCTATGTCAGATGATGGGCAAGTAAAGTACCGTCAGAGCGCAAACTCAGCGTCATTGGCAAACAAGATTCGAACCTTAAAGTGGGGAATTGGGAAGTCTTTTAAAGCATGGCAGGGCATGCAGAGAAAACATCGAAACGATGGAACATTTTCTGTGTCACTGCCCGGCTTTCACACATGCAAAATCCCAACATTTCGGGTCCGACATATTGCCAGACTTGACTCATCTCAGAGAATATGACTGGAAGATACAGAAAAATTCGTGTCTAGTACTGATTTTCTGTAACTCGTGAGGTATAACAAGATCATAAATAAGGAGCGCACAACAGGCCGAACCACTGGCTTAAGTGTATGTCCATGGACATGAGACGTTTAAACGTCTCCTCTCTTCAACCTAACCTACATCACCGTCCAAATTTTCGGTAACGCTGAGGCGTAATTGAGGTTCTATGCCGTTAATGTGCCGAATTATCTCATCCTTTAGCTTTTGAATTGTTGCTGGCTTATCGACGTACAACTTTTCTTTCAAATAACCCCAAAGAAAGAAGTCCAACGGTGTCAAATCACATGATCTTGGCGGTTAATTGACATCGCCACGACGTGAGATAACACGGCCATTGAATTTGTTGCGCATAAGAGCCATTGTTTCGTTAGCTGTGTGGCAAGTTGCAACGTCCTGTTGAAACCACATATTGTTCACATTCATATCTTCCAATTTGGGCCATAAAAAGTTCGTTATCATCTCACGATAGCGAACACCATTCACAGTAACTGTCTGACCGGCCTCATTTCGAAGAAGTATGGCCCGATAGCGTCACCAGCCCATAAGCCCAAACGAACAGGGCGAGCATGCACAGGCGTTTTCACATCTCCTACAGACCCGGTTTGCTGAAATTTTGCGCACAATTCTCCCGATTGTGGACACATTTGGTCGATTATGCTGATCAAAAAAACATCACGAAGTGCACGAAATGCATTTTGATTTGAACGCCCATTTTCGTAAAAGGCTTAAAAAACTTTAACGCGTTGCTCGATTGTGTATCTTTCCATGGGTCAAATTGAGTTAGTCTGAAATTGAGAAATGTCAAATGAAATGCAGAAAAAACTTGACGTTTAGGTGTGGTTCACATTCAACATCGGCCCTTACAATTTCACCACCCTTTATAGCATATACATTAGGGCGGGTCGATTTAAAAATCGCCCATTGCTCAGTGAAAATCGTATTCTAGGGATCAACATAAGAAACTTTGCCGAAGGAACTATACCTCTAAAACGAATTCTGATGTCCCGGAAAAAATCCCACTTTTACCCATTTAGAGTGCTTCAATCGAGTCCAAATGTATGACCGACCTCCACTCAGTGAAGTGCTCAGTGAAAATCGTATTCTAGGGATCAAAATAAGAAACTTTGCCGAAGGAACCATACCTCTAAAACGAATTCTGATGTCCCGGAAAAAATCCCACTTTAACCCATTTGGACTCGATTGGAGCCCACATTTGGACTCGATTGGAGCACTCTAAATGGGTCAAAGTGGGATTTTTCAAAATTTGCCCCTACTCAAAAGTTCGACCCAAATTCCGGGTCGGATAAACCTAGGGTCTGCCCAAAGTTCATTCAAAATTTAGAACACACTTTATAGGGGAAATATATTTTTATTCAAAAATCGTATGTTTAAATAAGTAAAATTACATTTCTTTGTATTATTAATTAATAAATAGTTTTTAAATATTAAGATCGGCGAAAAAAACAAAAAATACAATTAATTCAATATTATATTAGATCTGACTTGTTATGTGAAGGACATTTTCTACGATATTCTTCAATGCACTGTAATATAAATTGATTTTGTTCTTCGTCGTTCGTAAGTATTCTGTTGTAATCATTCATAAATTGTACACCGCGTTCAGCAGTGTCGTTAACAACAAACAGATTACGACAAACATCGAGAGTATCTTGATAATCTTCCCAAATGGATGGGTCATGCTTTAAAAATTCAGTACTCAATCCAAAAGCACCGAAAAAATGTTTGGTTTTGTATGAGACGAAATCGCTCAATTTATTACACAGCAATAGTTTCGGGTCGGAGAATTTTCGATCGTTTTCCAGATTTACGACGGGCTCTGTTGATTGCAGATGCCTAACCATTTTTCGTTTCTCTTCGAGTGAAACATCCGAATCGAAAAATGCCGAAACCAATGATTCTAGGGCCAAATACCACAAATGATTTTTCCATTTCTTCAAAACCGCTTCAGACACATCTTGTCTTTCAACAAGTGTATATCTTGATTTGGTGCTCGTTTGGCATTTTGCATGTAAACCACGCCCACTGGACTCTCGTTTTGTCAATGCAAACTGTTCTTGAAATAGGTATATTTTTAAGGCATAAATGCCTTTTCCCATGAACCTTGCGTGGGATGTTGGACCAGGTGTTCGGAAGTTATCGCCGACACCACCAAGAAACATTATTGTTAATTGTAATAGTTCCTTGTAATCAGCTCGCATTTGTGTTTCATTTAGCTGTTTAATGCAGAATTTCTTAATGACTCAGCTTTTTAAGCTTCGAGTCCGTTTTTAAACGATTTGTGGTCGAGACTTACCCAAACGGCAGCAAAACGATTAAAAATAGGCACTTCAGGACCACAAGTCGCCGAAGTTTAACCTCAAACACATGTTTCAATACTATCTCCATCATGTGATGAGAACATGGGAACTTGATTAATTTTCGATCTAATTTGTTCTGCAACAAAATGCACGATCCAGTGTTTTGACCTGTATTTGATGAGTGTATCATGAACGACTTTGGCCATCTTTTCTTCAGTACCAGCCGGGATTTTGGGGACGCCCAAAAATTTTGATGTGTAGATCGATTAATCACAAGCTCACCAACAGTGGTCGGAGGCGTCGCAGCATTACATTACAGTTATCACATCATGAAATATCTGTCTGTTTGACGGCAGTTTGGCTCCAGATATTGTATGTGATACATGCCCAACTGATTCTACGGTGCGAAATTTATCACTGGATCTAGTAACCATTTTGGATGTGGTCGGTCTGGAGACAAATAAGAATATGACTAAAATTAAATTTTGTGTGAAGCTGTCCCTTTCTCAATTCACTTAGGCTGGAGGCAGAGCGCGTTCTGTAAACGACCCTGTTGCATGGCCGTATAGCGCGCTGCAAAGTTCTGCTTATATTTTCTTATTTGACCAGTAGAAAAATGTCAGACTGATGCGAAAAATCAACTATCATGCAAATCCGTTGTTTTTTTTCATGCATGCACAAGCATAGAGGCCATGTCGGTGTGCATGCATGCCCTGTCATGACGTAAAATTCAAATGAAAACTGCTGTAACTTTTTCGTTTCTCGGTCGATTTTGATTGTTTACGATTTGTAAGAAAGAAAATTTTATTCAAAGATCATTTAAAAACTTTTAATGCTAATAAAATATTTTTTAATTACTTGAACATGTGACATTTGATAAAAACCCAAATTTTGTTCATGTAAAGTGAGTTTTGTGTTTTCAAACAACTTTCGGCAGACCTTAGCGTTATCCAATCGGCACCAAATTTTTTATTGGAGGTTTGTAGGTCAAATGGAAACTTTTTCAGCCCGGAAATCAGTACCGAAAAAATAATAAATGGTCTATTGCATATATTGGAGTTTTAATTACATTGTTTGTTTTTTCATGTGCTTATAGACAGGGCAACCCCTGTAGTTTGCTGTATGGTTCTCACCGCAGTTGCTACATTTTTTACGCCAGTATTTGTTCTAGGATGGGGACAGTCGACGGACTTGTGCACATCGCCACATCTGACACAAACGGCCGGTAATTTACAGTATGCCTTGGTGTGTCCAAATTCTTGACAATTTGTACATTGGGGAGGATCGGCTCGTTTTAAAGGTTCCTCGACTCGAATTCTACGGTTGCACAAATATCTTAGGTCGTAAATAGGATGAGGTGCGCCTTTTTTCTTTATTCTTGAAGAATCAAATGTTAGTTCAACCTTAAACATGGGCTGAGGAATTTTCTTTTTATTTATAATGTTTATTATGGATTTAACTTCGTAACCCTCTTTAGCAAGTTCATCGATTATTTCAGCTGTTGAAACTGTACTATCAATACCCTTAATTACTACCACAATACCTTTCGAACTCTTAAGCTGGTAAGTGTAGTAATTCTTTTTCTCGAGATCGAGCAACCCAACCACCTTTCTATAAGACGCTTCGGTGTATTTTTGTTTCGTATACATTGCCTCTACGAAGTGAAGCAACATAGAATTTTTCTTTGCCTAGTTGCTGGGACAGCTTATTTAACAACGCGTTAGTTGTTTGTTCCCGCAAGAAAAGCGGAAGTTGTTTTGTTTGTTCTTTGTTCTTTGTTTTCGTAAATTTCCTTTGTTTATTTATGAACAACCAACACAGCAAGCACTATGATTTTTAACTTGATTATTTTTCTTGCAAAAAGTTACACTTTGGCAATAAACTTTAACACAGAATTATAACCGAATCACTTGTTAATAGCGTCCAACTCGCTTTATATGCTTTAGCAGAATACTGCATAATTGCTTAGAAATACCTCTTCCGTAAACATTCAAATATATCTAAAATGTATGTATTGTTATCAACTCTAACTGCATTTTTGATATTTATACCCTACACCACACTGTGGTACAGGGTATTACGACTTTGTGCATTTGTTTGTAACGCCCAAAAAGAGAAGAAATAGATCCATAGTTTATTATACCGATCGACATGGAATCACTTTTTGAGTCGATTTAGACATGTCCATCTGTTTGTCAGTCTGTCCATGTATTCTTGTGATCAAAGTGCAGGTCGTAATTATGGTCCGATTGTGATGAAATTTAGCACAGTGCTCTCCTTTGGTCCAATGACGATCCGTATTAAATCGGTTAGGATTTAGATATAGCCCCAATATATATGTTACCCCCGATTTGACATGTAAGCGCTGTAGAAACTGCATTTTATATCAGATCAGTACGAAATTTGGCAGAGAGTGCTCTCTTATTACACGAATGAACACTGCCAAATTCTGGGAAAATCGGTTCAGATTTAGATATAGTCCCCATATGTATGTTAGTCGCTTTTCACCTACCTTCTACGCAACCACAAGGTGTGTTGTTCTTAAAGTGGGGGTTGAATTTGTTGCATCGGTCTCAGGACAGACATTTTTTGAGTAATCTGGAAGGCCAACATCGACGTACCTATTACGGGCAAATACTGGCTATGGGGGTCTCTCCCAAAAATTTATGATTAACCCAGATGAAGTAAATGATATTACGGTGCAGGGAAAAATAAACCCAGTGCCGGCGGAAAGCGTTGATTTACTCTCTAGTCACGTGTCGTCGTTATCAATCGTGAGCAAGTAACTTCTACGGGGTTGGGTGCCTCGGATCCCGTAGTCGAAACAGATACAAGAGCTCATCTCATCTCTGTGAACTCAGACTCTGAGTCATCAAATGATAACAATATTATTATTGTTGAAAATCGGAAAAGACTGTCAGGGGAACAAAGAAGGAAACTGAATAGGATGAACCGGCAGAAGATATTACAGGATGAATCTGACTCTTCCACATCTACTAAAAGAGTCAGATCTCACGAAAAGCATAGCGATGCGAAATCAATTAAGAAAAAAAAATCTCACCGACACCCAGCACTTCGGAGAAACCTTTTCAATCTACCAAAACAGGAGTATCTTGTCAGAATCCGTTAATGGTGGGAGGTGAAGTTAATCCTGTCGTGGAGAAGGTGAACATGTCCACCAAACAATCCATAAAGGAGGGGCCTCAAACAAAAAGACCCATCCTTAAGGAAAAAGCACGGTGGCTATAAAAACGGTAAGGAAGCACCATCTTATTCCCAAATAGCCAAACAACATATTCAGGACGAACTACACCATGCCATAATCGATATTAGTAGTGCGTCTGGCAAAATTCCCGAAGAGCAAATGAGTATATTCGAAGATGTATTCTACACAAAGTTATTGGACCACATTCTCGAATCTAATAATGGACCAACAATTCAAGTAATGAGTTGCAAGTTTGAGAGGGGCGTTTTTATGCTGAAACTGGCATCACAATGCTGTGTCGATGTCCTCGAAAAACTAGTGGAGAGCATCCCCTCACCTTGGGACAGCGCAAAGCTGAAACTAGTAAGGAAAAGCGACATCCCTGTAATCATAAAAACATCTTTCTATGTCAGAGGATGGGCAAGTAAAGTACCGTCAGAGCGCATACTCAGCGTCATTGGCAAACAAGATTCGAACCTTAAAGTGGGGAAGTGGGAAGTCTTTTAAAGGAAAAATGATCCCGATGGTTCTCTCCTGGTGGTAGGCATAAACCCGTATTCCAAGGATAGCCTTATCAAGAAAAAAGGCATGGCATTTTTCGGGATTTAGAAAATCTCTTAAGATTGGAAAACCCCATTGGCAGAATAGTTAAATCGAGCCCAAATACGAACATACCGCCTGCAGTGGCAAACGATAATAGTGAACAGAAAGAAGCGAGTGAGACACTACCAAAAGGTGAGGTGGAAGTGGTCGATAACATCGCCAAATTGCCGATAACATCATCAATTTTGCAGAAAGTTCCCAGCAAAGTTGGTGATAATGACATGAAGAGGGACACAAAAACTCAAAACAAAGAGGGAACGACAAAAAACAACACCGCCTTCCAAGAAGTGGTCGATAATATAGCCAAATTGCCGATAATATCACCAGTTTTGCAGAATGTTCCCAGCAATAGTGGTGATAGGAATAGCTACATAAAGAATCAAAAGAAAGAGGGAGCGACGAAAAGTAACACCGGCTCCCAAAGAGGTCTACTTGAGTGTGTACTCGTAATAGGTAGTAAACGAAAGGAGGAAACAGACCCACTACCAAATAATGAGGGAGTGCAACCAGATGGGACAGATGACTCCGAAAGGAAACTTTTACTGGAAAGACAATGATTGAGGTAATCCAGATAAACCTCTGATGGACATAATAAATAAAGGCAGGGTTCATGTTGCTTTGGGCCAGGAACCGTGGACTACTAGTAACAAGGTTAGAGGATTAAACTATGTGATCTACAATCTTTTCTACGCTAACGCAGGTACTCGTCCAAGGACTTGTATTCTGTGCTATAAAAACTAATGCTATATTTTCTTTCCAGAGTTGTCAACATCGGAAGCAACTGTGCTGATGCAAGGTAATGGAAGTATATACCTGGCGTCAGCATACTGGCCATTCGTTGCGCCGACATTGCCACCTACGTCGGAATTACAACGTCTGGTAAGGGAATCCGAAAATACAGGTAATGAGTTACTAGCTGGTTGTGATGCCAACTCACACCATATCGCTTGGGGTAGTACTAACACCAATAAAAGGGCACAAGCCCTTAAAGAATTTTTAATATTAACGATCTCCTAACTCTCAACATAGGGAACAAGGCGACCTTTGTTAACAAAATTAGGGAAGAAGTATTAGATATAACGATATCCTCAGAAAACCTCATTGATGAGATACATTAGTGGAGGTTTCGGATTTAAAATTGCACGGCCACAGCCTGACCCAATAAGTTTCCGTAATAAGGCTAAACCGACAAGAGCCTAAACACGATTATCCAAGTACAGAAGACATTGATATCAATGTGAGGAGGATTACGGAGGCTCTTTTAAAATCATTCGAAGATAGTTGCCCGCTTCGAGAAAGGAAATCTGCCTATGAGAAACCCTGGATGACAGGGCAAATTCGCTTGATTGGAAAGGATGTCCGCAGACTTTACAACAAAGCTCGACGTAAAAAGCTATCAGTATATTGGGACGACTACCATAGAAGACTCAAAGAATACAATAAAATCATTAGACTGGCGAAACGTAACTCCTGGAGGCATTTCTGTGCGCAGGTAGACAGCGTTAACAGCATGTCTAAAATAAAAAAGTTCCTCTCAAAAACTCATATCCAAACCGAAACAGTGGTGGATGAAACGGGTAAAAGGATGGAGGCTGTAGATGATACCGTAAGGTGATGAAAACACATTTTCCGAGTGGTAATGCTGGGCCAACAGAGGAACGGTTACAGAACGAAAATGTGATGCACCAAGTACCTATTACAGACGCTATGGTTAAAGAAGCAATCAAAAGCTTCTCTCCTTTCAAGGCTGCGGGACCGGACGGAATATTTCCAGCGCTTCTTCTGAATGAGGTGGACCTGGTATCAACTCATCTGATTGGAGTTTTCACTGCATGCATATACCCCAAATAATTGGCAGGAATCAAGGGTGGTCTTCATACCAAAGCCTGGCAAGGCGAGTTATACGATCCCAAAGGCTTTTCGACCTATTAGCCTAACTTCTTTCCTTTTAAAAACAATGGAAAAGATAGCCGAGGACAAGCTAAAATAAACTGATAAACTGGATCAACAATGTGCTAAGGAATAGGTGGATTACACAGTGCGACAAAATAAACTCAAGTTGAGAAGCAAATGACGCGATACTGTTTTTTCTGTATGTCTTGTCGAGTAAAACGCGAATCTTTTTTTGGAATTTCCCGGACACCCCCAGAATCCGGATTTACGGGTAAAAACGATTTTCTTGCCTTTTTTCACTTGAAAGCCTATAACTTTGTTAATTATTAACCGATTTTCAATCTCTGAAAGAATTTGGAAAGAAGAGAGTTAGACCTTTCGAACGATGTATATTTTGAAGCTGTAGGAATATAGGTTTATTTGTCCTACACACACATTTTTTTCATTTTTGTCTGTCATTTTCTGGTTTAGCCAATGATTTTACCATTTATATTGTGAGATAGCCGAACGATTAATTCATTTACATATATAGTATAATTTATAAGGATAAAATGCAACCAGTCTTTTAAAAAACCATTTACAATTGACTGAGTTATTAAAGTTTCATTAAAACTAAATGTGTACATAAATACTAGTTTATTAGTTAATAATTAACAAAGTTATACCCCTTCAAGTGAAAAAAGGCAAGAATATCGTTTTTTTAACCGTAAATCCGGATTTTGGGGGTGTCCGGCAAATTTCGAAGAACAAACGTTGTTCTACTCGCCAAGACCTACAAGAAAAATAGTATCGCGGTTTTTGGACTGTCGCACTGTGTTATTTGTGGGTCATATGACGTAAAAATCAGAGACAAGGTAAATCGTGGTATACCTCAGGGGGCATATTATCGCCTCTCCTATGGGTTACGAAGATACACAGTCTCCTTAAAGCCCTCACCAATGAAGGACATAAACCAGTCTGTTATGCAGACGACGTTATAATACTTCTAAGGGGCACACATCCAAACCAACTATGCAGAAGAGCTGAGGAGGCACTTAACATAGCATATAAGTGGGCACAACCAAGGGGATTAAATGTCAACCCAGGCAAAACAGAAATATGTCTATTTACAAGGAAAAGGAAGATTCATCCTTTATCGTGCCTCGATTCCTGGATACGAATATTGCCATATCCAAAAAGATAAAATACTTGGGGGTAATCTTGGATCAGAAACTGATTTGGAAAGATCATATTGAAGAAAGAGTTACCAAGGCCCACAGATGTTGGTTGAAGAGCTATAGGTTCAAAATGGGGACTACATCCAAATATGACACACTGGCTTTACATGAGCGTGATTAGACCAATAATAACCTAAGCATCTGTAATGTGTTGGACATCAATGAACAAAAAGTACAACGTAATACCATAGCAAAAAGGGCAACGTATGTGCTGTCTAGGTATAAGCGGGGCAATTAGAACCGCGCCAACAAGAGCGTTGGAGACTATACTGCACATCCAACAAATATATCTCCGTATAAAGTATGAGGCAGCCCTCACAGCAAGACGTCTACAAGTCATGGCTGAATGGATAAATCGAGACCACAAGTCGTACCATCAGATGATATTACAATCACTGGTCGGTCATATTCAAACAACTGAAATCTCCGACCGCATTCCTGAAGTGCGGCTTACAGCTACCTGTGATTCGTTCGTGCCAGACAGACGCTCCTGAGATAACGGAACACTAGCTCATGTGCCAGTGGGAACCAGCTGCTACACTAATGGGTTCAGGCTAGGAGGAAGGACGGGTCTGGGACTTTTTATTGAACCAGAAGTCGAACATTACTTCCGCCTCCCAGACCATAACACAGTATTTCAAGTAGAAGTTCGAGCAATCACGGAGTGTGTGAACTGGCTCAGTAATACAACAAAGCCTAAATATGCCAACATCTTCACAGATAGACAAATGGCGATCAAAGCAATAACATCGGAAAAGGTAAAATCCCGAACTGTAAAAGAACGATATATAACGATGGTTACAGGGACACAACGGAGTGATTGGAAATGAGCGAGCAATAAACTTGGAAAATTGGAAACATTTCAAAGCCACGAAGGATGAGTTGAAGCACTGAGCAGTGATGGCTCACAAAACTGTGTGGAATAGAGCAACTGCAAAGATACTGCGACGAAAGCTCAGTTGATACGATGTCCGAATCCACCTTTTTAGAGTAAATTGGTACGTGGTTTGCTGGCAAGGGACGGGGGGTAAACAATTCAACGAAGTCCCTTCTATGACAAACTCCGCACCAATTACAATAACAACGATAGCTCAGTGGGGGGAACGATGTGTGTGTTCACGTATGTAGTGACCGATGTTGGCGATGCATTAATGCAAAGGGCGAAATAGAATAAATAAAACACAAGACATTACTATTTTGGTTATGATAAAGGCAGAGCTTTATTTGTAGTAACGTATATTACCGTGTATCAGGGTGGCGACGAGGCCGGTGCGAATAGTTCGATAGCAAAAACTACAAGAAGTGCTCAGTAGTCGAGCCAAAGACAAGTAGATGTGCGCGAGAGTAGTGCAAAAACAACGACTAGTAGTAATGTGCGCGATAGTATCGCCGGACAAAGACTACAATTGACTACTTTACACGGAGAGTGCTCGACAACGACTAGTGAACGCAGAGGCTCGTTAGAAGAGTCAGACTTCTTAGAAAGTGCGAGGAAAGAAGGAGAGACCCGAGGATAATGCAAGGCAGCCACACAACAACCACCGCCCAGTGGCAATCTGCTCTCTAACACATCCGTACTAAGCGAATTAGGTCTCCGAAGAAAGGTGTAGAGGAGATTCCAGTGATGTCAATACGCGACCGGTATTGATCAGGCTCGGGAAGTTGAGACAATGCTGCGTACGTGAACATTGCCGGCCACCTTGCAACATCCGACGATGTTGCAATATATATGAAATAAACTACAACTAATATTACGTTAGGATAATGCAAGTCAGCCACACAACAACCACCGCCCAGTGGCAATCTGCACTCTAACACATCCGAACTAAGCGAATAAAGTCTCCGATGAGGGGTGTAGAGGAGATTCCATTGATGTCAATACGCGACCGGTATTGATCAGGCTCGGGAAGTTGAGACAATGTTGCGTACGTGAACATTGCCGGCCACTTGCGACATCCGACGATGTTACAATAAAAAGTAAGTAAACTACAACTAATATTAGGTTAGTATATTAGGAAGGAACGTAAATTCAGTTTCCTAGCGAGAATTCAAAAAAATTCAATGCGAGTTTCAAAAGTATATTAAGAATTAGTAAAATAATTAATATAGGCGAGGTGATGCTGCTTGCTTGCTTTTATTCGGTCTGCAAATCTTTGTGAGTCTAAGTAGGATATTCTCCCGGCTTCAAGACCATTTTGTTTCTATATTATTATAGAAACAATTATTTTACACATGGCGGTGTATAAATATGTATTAAAAATTGGCAGCACACATACTGGATCATGATTTCTGAGCCGTGACACTCGTTATCAACAGTTCTGCTGCAATTGTATGGAAGATACGGAGCTCTATATGGTTGACTTCAACACGCAAGCGAATGAGAAATCTTTGTGAAACCACACTTCTCCAAAATCTTCCAAAAACAATTGTTAACCAAAGTTAATACAAAACACCAGCCATGTCCAATGAGAAGCAAATTTTGCTCCATCAAATGGAAAATTACCACACTATTAAACTCTAACTTATTTGCGATTTCGAAATAAGTTAGAGTTTAAATAGACTACTACGAAAATTATAGATGTGCGACATCAATTAGTAAAATAAATTCGAGAACAATAATTTCAAGTTTCTAATTGATTTTAGACGATTCGAATCCGTAAAATCCCGATAACGAAAATTACTATAAATTCAAGTTCAAATAATTTATAAATACACGAGATGTGACCGTTTATAAAAAGCGAGGCGGGTGTCAAAATGTGACCAACAAGCAAATTCAAATAAAGGTGTGACGAAAAATACAAACGAAGGTGAATCTAGCAAGTAATGATATCGAACCCACGAGGTGTGATGGAATTCAAGTTCGGTTCTCAGACCAACGATTGAAATTCCCGAAAGGCAGAATATTTCTTGCTTCCGAATTACATGTTCTATTGCCAGGGGTAAAGACCGCGGCTGGGCTTGTAGAATAATTAAAAAGGGCGGAAGGAATTGGTCCAGTTACGACATAACCGAAAATGGTATTTTGAGTGAGTAGTGACTCAAGCACAATTCGTGGGGGTTCAGCCAAAAGAATTTTCGGATACAAATCAGCACCAAGTAGAACGTCTTTTGGGCGATTATCCAAAGAATAACAACTAATCAGCACCAAGTAGAACGTCTTTTGGGCGATTATCCAAAGAATAAGCCAATCGCAGATTGGCGAGGCGAGATTGGAGGATGGTAGCAAACGAAGGCGATGGCAAATTTCCAGAAATGTTCGGAAGAACATGGGCTACCGTATTTAAGGCGTGCGATGGATCTAAGGGCGAAGCGATTTCAAGAGAACAAATTTCTCTTGAATTGCCCAATAGAGTACAGTTTAGTCCTGAAACTCCAGCGTTCGTAGAACGCGTCGAAATACCCAGTCGTTGCCGAAAGCGGTCCGTAATTATGGACGTCTCGGAAGATGGGTCAATAAGAGCTCGAGCAGGGTACGTAATACCCTGGTGAATGACATTCACGGTGGCAGTCCTCAAGAGCACATTTGTATCTTGGGTGGTATGAACTACCTGTCTACTAATGGTGGGTTTTTTGATCGACGAAGTGGAGGGAGAAGTTTTTAAATTCTGGTCCAAGGAGGGATCTTTATCTATAGGTGGGAGGGGGACGACGCAGTCATAAACCGAGCAGATCCCACAGTTCGATGGAGAAGGGTGTGGTGACGACCATTGCACGTAGCGCAATTGTGCCTACTATTGCAGGTTTTCACTGCATGTCCTCGTGAAAGACAAATCACGCAGCACTCATGCTTTTTTATGACCGAAAATCTATCACTAACCGAAAGGTTCTTGAATCGAGAACAAGAAAGCAATACGTGACTCTGCTTTGGATAGAGCACTCAACACGTGTTCGAAGGTGAACGGGGAGGACTCAAAGGGGAGACACTCGTAGAATGTAAAGATGTGTCCTTCACCACGGGCTTTTTCTCAGAGTCAAGACCCCTGAGCTCCCGAAGACAAACTAAAGTCTGAATTCTTTCCGTGAGGAAAGAATCTAAGTCGTGCCAGGAGGTTAGGGACGACTTATTTTTTACACTCTGTTCCCATAGAGTAACAGTAAGTTTCGGCAAACGACGGAGGCATTGAAAGACAAATATGGGATCCCAATGGTCAGTTACGACGTCGTAGACTGCCATTGTCGTAAGACACCCATTTATTCCCCGTTGTATGGTCTTTAAACCCGTGCTAGTCTCGCGGTCTAGTACGGGAAGATCAAAGAGGAGCTTTAGGTGACTATTAACAAGAATGCGTTTGTTGTCATACGCATCTTCCAATGCTTTCCAGGCCAAAGCGAAGCTCCTGTTGGTGAGAGGGAATCTCAAGATTATTTCCCTTGCCTTACCGCTGGATCAGATGACAAAGCCGTTCAATATCACTAAGACGCGAATTGTTTATAAATATCGCCGAAAAGAGGTCCCGAAACGTAGGCCAAGTAACGAAATCCCCATGGAAAACTTCAATGTCGATAGGGAGCAAGTTCAAATTATGATGACTGTCAGAATTTTCCAAATTAGACATTGTACAAAATTATAAAATTAGGACCGAATATAGGGTACGCGAAGGTACACGACTAAACAAAATGAGGTAAACCACAAGGAAAACGACAAAAAATTCCAAAAAAAAAATATTAAATTTTTATTTTGATCAACAAGACTGACCTAGGGTGACTATAGTTGACTGTAGAGTGCAACGACAAGATTAAACAACGAAGTAGTCAGCAAGAAATTATAAGATAGAAGGGCGCGAACAAAAAAATAATACAATAAAATTTTATAATGAAAATTTCCAATTTATGTCCAATTGACCGAATGTAGGGTGTACGGGGTCGTATACGACCGAATGTAATTAACGAGTAGCGTACCACCCAAAGCTATTCCCAAAAATAGCACGAGAAAAAATATTTAATTTATTTTTCAAAAGACGTAATATTTGTCTGTTTTGACTATTTTTCCTACTGGGATATGAAACCAAGCTCAGGTGACGACGACACTCTCTATTCGAGTATGTGGATGCGTACGTGTGTGTTTCTTTTCGAGTAACAAACAACAACAAATGCAATGCGAAGTTGATGTCGAGAGACGCACAAGCTGTCGGTAGGGGGAAATGCAATCGACCGATTCGATTAACGAAGTCAACGAGAGCAAGAAATAGGAGCTAATTTTATGACGCCGACTTTCGCGCCTTTTCTAATGCAACATGATTGGAGTGTTCCTGTTTTTGTTGTAATTAAGCTAGATAGCCTCTCATGCAGTAGGGACGACTGCACTGAGACTGAAAATACAACAATGCCGAATGTACAAATAAACGGGCAACACACTACACAACGCAATAACGAAATATGTAAACAAGAATTGTTCTAAGATTTAACGCGAACAAAACAAATCGAAATGAAATATTAAATAAATTAAAGCGAACAAAAACAATCGAAATAAAATATTAATGTTTTGTATTGGAATATAATAATTCCCAAAAGATTTTAAAGTGATTTAACACTATTACAACGACGAAGTGGACTGTATTTTTTGAGGAAAATCGCGATAGAGTACTCGAAGGTCGACTAATATTATACCGTAGGGTATTTTTGCATGTTTTGTAATTTATTTAAACAAAAAACACTCACGTCGCTCACTAGTTCGGAAAACTGAGTTTAGGTTACCTGGGCGACGAAAGCTCAGTTGATGCGATGTCCGAATCCACCTTTTTAGAGTAATTTGGTACGTGGTTTGCCGGCAAGGGACGGGGGGGTAAACAATTTAACGAAGTCCCTTCTATGACAAACTCCGCACCAATTACAATAACAACGATAGCTCAGTAGTGGGGGGAACGATGTGTGTGTTCACGTATGTAGTGACCGATGTTGGCGATGCATTAATGCAAAGGGCGAAATAGAATAAATAAAACACAAGACATTAGTATTTTGGTTATGATAAAGGCAGAGCTTTATTTGTAGTAACGTATATTACCGTGTATCAGGGTGGCGACTAGGCCGGTGCGAATAGTTCGATAGCAAAAACTACAAGAAGTGCTCAGTAGTCGAGCCAAAGACAAGTAGATGTGCGCGAGAGTAGTGCAAAAACAACGACTAGTAGTAATGTGCGCGATAGTATCGCCGAACAAAGACTACAATTGACTACTTTACACGGAGAGTGCTCGACAACGAGTAGTGAACGCAGAGGCTCGTTAGAAGAGTCAGACTCCTTAGAAAGTGCGAGGAAAGAGAGAGAGAGACCCGAGGATAATGCAAGGCAGCCACACAACAACCACCGCCCAGTGGCAATCTGCACTCTAACACATCCGTACTAAGCGAATTAGGTCTCCGAGGAGAGGTGTAGAGGAGATTCCAGTGATGTCAATACGCGACCGGTATGGATCAGGCTCGGGAAGTTGAGACAATGCTGCGTACGTGAACAGATACTGTGGGGTGACCCAAATGAGAAGAAAATAAGTAGTTTTCTGAAACTAAACAAGATCGAGATTAGTAAGATGATGAGTGTTCTAACGGGACACTCAAGCTTACAGGCACATCTTCATCGCATAGGACTAGCAGAAAACGACGAGTGCAGGGCATGCAGGGAAAACATCGAAACAATGGAACATCTTCTGTGTTACTGCCAAGCTTTCACACGTGCAAGATCCCGTTATTTCGATTCCGACACATTGCCAGACTTGACTCATCTCAGAGGATATGACTGGAAGAAAAATTCGTGTCCAGTACCGATTTTCTGTAACCCGTGGGGTATAAAAATCATAAATAAGGAGCGCAAAGCAGGCCGAACCACAGGCTTAAGAGTATGTCATTGGACATGAGACGTTTAAACGCCTCCTCTATTCAACCTAACCTAACGATATATATGTTACACCCGATTTGAGATGTAGGCGCTGTACAAACCGTATTTTATGTCCGATCAGTACGAAATTCGGCAGAGAGATATTTCTGATTACACGAATGAACACTACCAATTTCCGGGAAAATCCCTTCAGATCCAGATATAGCCCCCATATATATGTTTCACTCGATTTGACATGTAAGACACCGTATTTTATATCCGATCAGTACTAAATTCAACAGAGAGAGTTTTCTTAGTACATGTATGAATACTGCCAAATTCGGGGCAAATCGGTTCCGATTTAAACATAGTCCCAATATATATGTTACACCCGATTTGACATGTAAGCGCTGTAGAAACGGAAATTCGACAGAGAAAAATATTTTGGGAAATTTTCGACATAAGTCGTTTTGCCATTATTCCACAGATATTACATAATATAAATGTGTATAAGGTATAATAAAACTCGACCACGGGGTTAGGTGTGCGTGGCCCAGGCAGCTAGCACTAACACGCACTACACTAAAAAAAATCGTACTGAAAATCAAAGAATTTGTCGTAAAGGTTAAGATTTCGGCAATGATTTCGAGCCAAAGACAATCGCTATAAAAATAAGAATGTTTTATAGTTAATTCAAAGACATGAATAGTACTTGTTTTGATGATGCATTTCATAGAATCAAGAACATTTGGTAATAAAACTAATTAAGTTTGGTCTTAAAATAAGCACGTTTTAGCGTAAATTGAAGTATGCCTCATGCTTATGTTTAGTATAATATTATAAAATTTAAAACATTATCGTATTAAATTTTAAAATGTATGTCTTTGATATAAGCATATCCTGGTAATTAATCTAAAGCATAAATAAAGTTTTTTTTTAAAATATGTAGGGAAAATTCCTTACATTGTTTTTATTCTAATGCCACTCATACTAAAGAATCATTTGTTTTAAAGCCACAGAAACCATTTCAATATTCATAGAAATTATGATTCTTGTATACAAGTTTCCACGATAAATTCAAAACACAACACTTCCTTATTCTAAAAATTGGTTTTGTTATTTTAATATTAGAAAATACAATAAATGTATAATACATATTACGGATAACTTTCAACATTTTATAATCGAAAACCGTATTTTAGTTGTATGTATAAAGATAAACCGGCCAACACACCATCGAAATATTTGAAGTTTTGTATATTTGTTATCGATTTGTAAAGTTATAGTGGATTCACCTTTCTATATGTTCCCCAAACATCCATGAACAATTTTCGTTGGAACCTTTAATGATTGTGAACATTGAATTTGGCTGAAGTTAAAATAAAAATATTATAAAATTTTATACACGCTGAAAAATTGCTTCTGCAGTATATTGCTCCAAACATATTCAGCTTGAAACGTACATATGTTCAGGATACACTCCAAATACCTATATAATATTTGACACACACTTTGGGAGGATATTGTTCTAAACTATGATTCCATCCTAATATTTTTTATTTCGAAGTAATACGAGTATTTCCGAAACAACGATTTAATTGTATTTAAGTATTTTTTGGTAATTTATCAGTGCCTTAATTTAGATGCAAGTTTTCTGTTCTTCAGATGTTCAATGTGCAAACAAATTTAATATGTTTGTAAAATTCGATTCAAATTTAAATCGTATAATTTTTCGCACCTATAAATTGCTTTGATGGTTTGTCAAAAAGAGATGAATGGGAATATTTATTAAATAATAATTAGTTAATGCTGCTTATGACATTCTTAATCCTGCTGTTAGACTGGAAAATATGTACAAATCCTAGATTAAGAGACCATTTGGTCCATATTAAATTTTCATACAAAACGAATATTTAACCCAATGTTTCATATTTATTTTCATTCAATACTTCGTGAAAAGAAAGCAGCTTATTTACATATTATTTTTGTACAAAAAAGGCTTATTTTGATGTCAAAAAAAATATTCCTTGGACCAAGTTATAAGGCAATATACATATATTACCGTTTATAAAGGAGACGATGCAAAAATTAGACCGAATGGGCCTAATCTAACAACAGGTTTAACTATAAAGTATAACACGAAATCTAGGAAAATTTTAAACTAAAATTCGGAAAAGTCAAAGGGCCTTATTCATAAAAAGTTAAAGAAGGTTTGAGGAACGCTTTAGCAGTGTTTAAGCGTTTTTCAAACCTTCATTAAATTTTTATGAATAGGGGCCAAAAAGTTTTAAAAATCTTTTTAAATAAAATATATTTGGAAAACTCCTTTAACAATAGCTTTGTTTGTGTTAAAACACATATATTATTTGTGAATGTCAGTTCGCAAATATATTTTGTTCTAATATATTAATATACGAGTATACGTTCCAAACTAAATTTCTTGATTTTCAAATAAAATATATTTGTTCACAAATACATAATACTTACAAATTTTTATCCAAATATATTTTCTTTCAATTCAAACAATCCCCTTGAAGGTGTATGCTCACTTATTTTGTTGTAATTTATATATGACATTCAGCACTGCATTTTTCATATATCCATAACATGTATCTACAAATATTGCGCGATCTAAATCAAATAGAAAAATACAAATAAATGTTATCGTTGCACAATTAAAAACGCTGACAACTAGGAGAAATATTTCAACCGTTCGTATACATATAATACTTACGTTGAAATATTTGGCAGGATTTGTCACTCTTCTCCCAAAAGAACCATTCTAAAATTGTTTTACTAAAAAAAATTTAAAAAGGTAGTTATATGTATAACATTCGTAGTTTTCGGGGCACAGTAGGACAAAAAGTGTCAAATATAGTACAGTGGCTTAAAAATGTCAAACATGGATCAATGGTTTCAGGGTAACTTTTGGAACATAAAATAGAGATTGGAAATGATTTTTAGTAATTCTAACTTTAAGAGGCACAGTGGGACACGACGGGTTAATTATGGAGCATGGGGGAAAAAAAGAACAACCTGCCAAAATTGGTACTTAAACATGAGATATGAAGAGTGTATATGGTTTTAGGAGCACTGTGGTCAAAAACGGTTAAATAGTAGAGTGGAGAAAATATGATTAAATACGCTAGCGTGGAGACACATTTTAAATACGAGTACGGTACATTGAGACAAAAATTTGTTAAATATGGTACAGTGGGTAAACATTTTGAACAGTGAGATAAAGAGTTGAATGGGGCACAGTTGTGCAAAAAGGGTTAACTATGGTACAGTGGGGTAAAAATAGTTATATGTATATGGTAAAGTGGGACAAATGGTTTAAAAATGGTACAGTGGGGCAAAAAGCGTTAACTATTGAACAGTGGGGCAAAAATGTATTTACTATGATACAGTGGGGCAAAAAGGGTTAAATATGGTACAGTGTGACAAAAATGGGTAACTATACAGTACAGTGGAGCACAGAGGGTTAAATATGGTACAGTGGGGCAAACACTGTTAAATACGGTACAGTGAGACAAAGCGTTTAATATGACACAGTGGGGCAAAAAGGGTTAACTATGGTACATGGTAACGTGGGACAAAATGGGTTAAATATGGTACAGTGGGGCAAAAAGCTTTAACAATGGAACAGTGGGAAAAAATGTGTTAGCTATGGTACAGTGGAACACAAATGGTTAAATGGTACAGTATGACAACCATGGTTACAGTGGGCACAAAAAGTAAAATATGGTAAAGTGTAACAAAATGGGTTAAAAATGGTACAGTGGGGCAAAAAGCGTTAACTATGGAACAGTGGGGCAAAAATTTATTTACTATGATACTGTGGGGCAAAAAGGGTTAAATATGGTACAGTGTGACAAAAATGGTTAACTATACAGTACAGTGGGGCATAACTGTGTTAAATGTTGTACAGTGGAGCAAAGAGGGTTAAATATGGTACTGTGGGGGCAAAAACTGTTAAACATGGTACAGTGAAACAAAGGGTTTAATATGACACAGTGGGGCATAAAGGGTTAACTATGGTACTGTGGGGCACAATTAGTTGATTATGCTAACGTGGGATAAAATGGGTTAAATATGTGAAAGTGGGGCAAAATGCTTTAACTATGGAAAAGTGGGAAAAATGTGTTAGCTATGGTACAGTGGGACACAAATAGTAAAATATGGTACAGTATCGACAAATTTGTATATCAAACAGGTTGGTTTCGATGAGGGGCATTTCAGCCCGTGGTAACACTAGGGACATAAACTGGTCTATGTGAGCTTGTATAAAAAAAATACGGCTGCCACCCTAACCTAAACCTAAGTGTACTCCGAAGCCAACCTTTTCATGAAGCTTCGAACCATCCGTATAGAAGTGGAGATGGTTTCTATTTCCGGGTATTCTGCCATCCCATTCATCGCTGGCTGGTATTATAGTGATGTAGTTCCTCTCAAAGATGCGCACCGTTGTTATACAGTCCACTCGGTCAGTTACCATAGCACTACACTTTGATATCCTCATGTGACCGTAGTTGTTGTATCTCCACACTGATAGTCAATTTAATCTTAGTGCCTATTTGGTTGCAACATCTCTCGCTACAACATTATTCGGCAGTATATGGAGAAGGGCTTGCAGAGACTCAGTCGCTGTAGTCCTTAACGTTCCGCTTTTGCACAGGCAGGCAGTTCTCTGAACCCTTGATAGCAGGTGTGTGATGGTTAGTTAGTCAGTTGCCGTCCACCATACGAACCGACGAACCACTGCTATATATATCCAATGGACAATTTTAGGAGAGAGGCCCCACCGCGACCCTACAGCCTTCCTGCAGGAATATAGGGCGATGTTGGCCTTCTTTACACGTTCCAGTACGTTTAGTCTGAATGACAGTTTCCTATCCAAAATTATTCCTAAAAATTTTGCACTTTCAGAAAAGACTAGATCTGTTCCATTTATCCGAGGAGGAGTGTCCACATGAGGGACATTATTCATCCAGGTCGTCCGCACATGCCACGACCTTGCAGCCACAACGTTCTAGATCTAGCAGGATTTCATTCACCGCTAGGTTCAAATTAGTGGAGACAGTACTCCTCCTTGTGGGGTCCCCCTGTTTACAAACCTTGTTAGAGTTGTGGACCCTAGACATGCTGTTATGCGTCTTCTGTTGACTAGTCTTTGAATTAGTCTAATCAAGCTAGAGTTCACCTTTAGATGTGACAATGCCGCGATTATCGCATCTGGGTGTATGTTCTTAAAAGCCCCTTCTATGTCAAGAAACGCCACCATGGTGAATTCTTTGAAATGTAGTGACGATTCGATAGTGCTCACAAGTTCGTGCAGGGCTGATTCTGTAGACTTTCCCTTATTGTAAGTATGTTGGTTCCCCGACAGGAGTTTTGTATCCAGGTTTTGCCTAATGAAATAATCTAAAAATCTTTCCAGACTTTTCAATAGGAAAGAGGATAGGCTAATTGGTCTGAAGTCTTTTGGCCTAGTGTGCGATATCTTACCCGCTTTGGGTATGAATACCACTTTGGTATCCCTCCATCGATTCGGGATGTATGAAAGCCTAATACAGCCTACATAAATTTTCTGCAGCCAGGGGATAATGTACTTTAACATTTTCTGCATTTCTGCTGGAGTGATGCCGTCTGGTCCAGGTGACTTGAAGGGCTCAAAGCTGTTTATAGCCCAGCTTATTCTAGATCTCTCAGTCAACAAGCTAGCGACGCTCGCAGTCCACTCGCACTCTTGTTGGTCATGTTGATCCTCGGGCTCTGTTGATGAGTTCCCCGGGAAATGTGTGTCGAGCAGTACACTTAGCGATTGCTCGCTGTTTTTTGTCCAGTTGTTTGCGTCATCCTGCAAATACCCCACTGTACAAGGAGAAGTGGAGAGTACCTTCCTTAGCCTTGCGGCGTCGGAGACATTTTCCACTTCGCCACAGAAGGAATACCAAGAGCGTCTTTGCGACTTCCTAAGCTCCTTCTTATAGATCTTGAGTTGCCCTTTATATGCATCCCAATCATTAAAGGCTCCAGTAGATTTCGCCTTGTTGAACAGCTTGTTGCAGGTCTTTTTCATTGCCGTTAGCTCAGAAGTCCAGCATTGAGGTTTGGTTTTACCTTTGTACCTTGTTTTTGGACAGGCTTCTTCAAGGGAACTATTGAATGATGTGGTGGTATGCTCGACCAGATTATCCAGACCGGCTTTGTCATTCGGTTCATAAAGAAGGTTAGAGTTGAGGACCTTTTTAAAATTCTTCTCATACAGGTGTCACTTTGTCTTCCACACATTTCTGTGGACAGCAGGTTTAGGGTCTTTATCGGCGAGTTTGAACTCTATAAATTGGTGATCTGAGAATGGGTGGTCGTCCAGTACATTCCACCCAATAATTTTGTCTGACACCCGGTCAGTAGCAAACGTTACGTCTAGTATTTCTCGTATGTCTTTAATTGTAAAGGTCGGTTTATTGCCAATGTTACAAATAGTTAGGTCGGTAGTTATAATAAAGTCAAGAAGGGAATCACCCCTATTGTTTATATCCATACTACTCCAGATAGTATGATGAGCGTTCGTGTCTGCGCCAATAATCAGCTCGAGCTCGTCAGACGTTGCTTCTTCTACTACTTCCCTGAATAGAGCAGTCGGTACTACAGATTCATAAGACAAGTAGCTGGAGACCACCCAATGTATGCGATTACTGATCTCCAGGCTAGCAGCTGTTTGGTCTTTACCACTTAAATTAGTCAGGAGAAAGATACTTAGATCTTTCCTGACCAAAATGCAGGTTCTTGGAGTGCCTTCACAGTTGGCCACAAACAGTTTAAAGTTCGGTGTCTTGATACCACACACCCGTCCTCCTACTACATAGGGCTCCTGGATCAGGACGATGTCTACTGCACCTGTGGACAGGCGCAGCAATACAGCCGCTGAGGCTGCTTTAGCGTGATGGAGGTTAATCTGTGGAATTCTTACCATCATTGATAATCGACAGATTGACATCCACCCCGACAAGGGTGTTATCGAACTCTTCGTCTGTATCATAGGGGAGCATGTCCCCGCCAGATGCGTGAAAGAGTCCGGAGACTCCCCTCAGTATCCGAAGTAGTGTTTTCATCCTCAGAGAATGACGTTACAGATCTTCTGTTAGAGTCAGAGTCACCAGAAATAATAGTCGTGTGGACCTCCGCACTTCCAGAAAGCCTTGTATCAACCACGGTCGACGACTCGCCTTCCGCAGTTGGAGCTATATCCTGCTTGTATACCTTCAAGACGATAGTCACGAAACCATATTGCAGGGTTGCACTTGCACTTTGTATATGGGAGGTGGATTCAGCGTTAAGGATCAAATTGACTCGTCGCTTTTTACCATCCGCCTCACCCACCTTGCTAATTCTCCAATTACGGGTCGGCAGACCAGGATTAGAATCTTTTATTATCTCTAATATGTCATCCGAGCTGGAGGGCTCTTCTGTAACTCAGGTGATGGCTCTATGGTGACTAGGGATGTTGTTTTTTTTTTCAAAACATCCAACTGGGCACCCGGCCACAGAGCAGCCTTATACAGATCTGGCATCACCGAAATATAAGAGCTTTACTCTCCCCTGATGCCATCCGGCATCGTTGCAGACTGGTGGTTTGCCCGGCATTTCTCTTCGGACATCGAGGTAATGAGCCATAATGGCGGATTGCACATGGTCCATTTGTCCTTGAGGATGGATCCATCCTCACTACTTCTGTCTATAACAGCCATCACTAGACTCTCCTTCGCCACTTCATTGAAGGGCTTGGTGAGCGTCCTGTTGATGGTGACATTAGGGCCTCTTGCCTTTTTCGAAGGCAGGGGTTCATCAGGTGATCTGATTCTTTTGACTTTATTAGCCGTTAACACAGCTGAATTTGTGGCGCTTTTAGCCGGCTGATTGGCCTTAGAAGCATCTATGACGCCTTTAGCCCAGGTAAGTGACTCTTTTTGTTTTTATGTAAGAGCGGAAACCTCAACAGCCTCCAAATTCGTCAAAACTCTGAGCGCTATCCGGTGCTCATTGTGCTTCCGTTTTGACGGTCGGACATGACGTTTTCCCATCACCGTACCACCTGTTGTGAGTACTGGGGGGAATTTTCACCATGTTTGGTGTGGTCGGCTTTGACCAAGACCAACGGACGGATAGTAGGACGATTGGGGAACCCCGCTCCATCGGAACGCGAAGGCATCCCCGTCAACGAATTTATTATTTTTTTGTCTGTTGTAACGATCCTCTCACCAGACCCTATTCCTTCTTGACCAATGCTACCAATTATTCCGGCTGTGCTCAGGGCTTGGGGGGTGTTCTTGTCCAAAGGAATAGGCCTCAATCGGTTACAAAAATATTTAAGTTATTTTGGTAGCTACATATATTAAAAGAAAAAGAGTAACGATGGTCATTGCCAATATAAAGGAAAACCCGCACTGAAAAAAGAATCTGAGGTGTTGAAGATCTTTCTCAGTTGTCGGTTTACCCACCCAACCATGCCGACTTTAACTATTTTTGTCAGCCCACAAAACATATTAAATGATCATGTCTTCAATTTCGTGGAACTACTATATAGCTTAACTAGAAAAAATTGCCATCATGCAAATCTCAATGTTTAAATATTATTCAGGTTTATTTTGTTTTATAAAAAAAAATATGATATTTTCGTAGATGTTGATGTTTAGTACAGCGAGAAATTGTAAAGAATAATCAAAGTGTATAGTTTACAATATTTATTCAAATGTATTCTAGAATTAATTGGATCTTTATGTGATCGATGTTAAATTAAATGTAAGTAAATGTCCTATTGTATAAAGGTTTATTTGTACGAGTAAGTAGTGGAATATTTCTAATAAACTTAAAATATAAATTTAATAATACTTACAAGACAAAAGTTGAAGCTGCGTCGACAAGCGCTTGTTGACCATATTCAGCTGAATTAATTTCTATTCTTGGTTAAGATAAAATGAGATGAACAATTAAGAGAAAGCAAAATTTCAATAAAATTTACAAAACAGCATGCAGGAACGTAACTTAGGGTTCATCAGGATATTAAAATTAAGTTGTAATATGCGGTATTTTTTTATCGCTGATTCCAATATATGGGTATTACAAAAACATCTCCAATTCTCTGGTTTGATTAGATCTCTCCTCTGGATGATGCAATTAATTCGCAGTTAAGTAATTGCAACCATATTATAGTTGATAAGAATTTCACAAGATTTTGATTGTTTTCTTTTGACTTTGCTTTAGCTTTTAATTATGCTTCGTTTTTTCTTGAATAATAGCCTTTCCTTATGTCGCAAAATTAAATTCTCTGGGTTATCGGAATTCACAGGATTCATCCCAAATACAAAGATGGAGACAGACCATGATCCTACCCTCGAGATATTTTAGTTTTCACAATTATCAAAATTATGTAGCGAATCAAGGGTCATGATGTTGAAGGACATTTTTTTAAATCAATTTTCAGGTTTTCTCGTATTTTTAATGACTATCTATATTATTTTCGAATTTTTTTTATTTTCCTTCTCTCCAAATCGAAAGTCAAAACTTCAATCTTGAAAAATTGTTTTTTCATATCCAAACCAAAACTTTTCTGACACAAAAAAAAATATAATTCCTACCTTAGTTTTCAAAATTATACTTTAAAATATATGTAATCAGTAGATAACCTTCTATCTACTCTGATAGGCCCTCACAAATTCACACCACTCCTACACAAAAAAAAAAAAAAAAAATTTACGTCCAGATGTCTTTAGGGTATATGCCCTTATTCGCACTATCAGAATCCTGAAGTTCATAATAAACATTCCCAACCTTGCGTATAACCTTTGCCATTTTCCCCACAGGAGCTAATTTCGAATTGAAACCATCCACTTTGGAACTTTGTACAAAGTTACGTCTTACCACTTCTTGTCCCACTTCATACTCCTTAGCACGAGACCTTAAATTGTATGTCCTTTCATTCTTCTTATAAGCCCTCTTCAAATGTTCTCGAATTGAATCCCTAACCAAACGAAAATCCGTCTTGTCTCTCTATGTGTACATCAGTTTCTGCCATTAGATTAAGCCTTCTCATTACTCCATAATCCTGACCATGAGTAATCATAGTTTGACCAAAAACTATTTCGTAAGGAGTCCTTCCCACGCTCTGATGATGGCTATTTCTTAGTGAACAATTCACGCTACCTATATACTGGTCCCATCCTCGCTGATCATCCCTCACGTAGGAACGTAGTGCCTCATTTATAACGCGATTGACCCTTTCACTGGCATTTGCCTGAGGACTGTATACAGCAGTCCAAGAATGTTTCACTCCAAACTCTTTCAAAAGATTAGCGAAGTCCTTGCTCCTAAATTGCGAACCATTATCGGTAACAATGACCTCCGGAACACCAAAGCAGTTAAAAATGTCCGAGCGTAAATAGTCAATTATGGGTTTTGTCGCAAATTTCTTCAAAGGTCTCAAAAAGGTGAATCTAGAAAAGTGATCCAAAATGATAAGAATTCCTATGTTTCCAGATTTCGTACGTGGTAATGGACCAATGAGATCAATATATAACCTTTGAAAAGGTCTATCTGAGTTTATCATTTGTCCCATAGGCGGTCTCACAAGATGTGTCGGTGTCTTCGATGTCTTACACAAATCACAATTCCGAATATAATTCTTTACGTCCTTCACTAAACCTGGCCAGTAAAAGTACCTCCTGATGCGCTCCAGTGTCCTCCCTACTCCTCCATGAGCGGCCTTCGGTATATCATGTGATGTATATATCACTTTCGACCTCAATTCCTCGGGTACCAACAGTTTCCACGAATCTGACTCCTCGAATTCCCCAGTTGAAAAGCATGTCCGTTTATATATAAACCTGTCCAAGACCCTGAAATCTGGAAATTGTGAACATGCATATTCCTCTCGCAATTTCCTGTATTGTTCACTCTCAAACGCCTTGGAATTTAGATCAATGGATGGTAAATTCTCTAGTTCAATCGTTTCAACAACAGTATCCCCCTCATGGACTCTTGATAAAGTATCAGGTACCACATTATATTTCCCTTTCCTATGTTCAATATTAAAATTGAATCCTTGGAGTTTCAAAGACCACCTCGCTAAGGTGGTCACGCAAGCCATTTCAGGCTTGCGTGATCTGTGATCACTTTGAACTCCTGCCATCCTTTAGATCAATCCTGCCAAAAGGCATCCTTTAGATCAATTTTCGATATACAATGAACATGTGGCAGCCTTGCAAGGATCCCGTCTATATTAGGAATAGGATAGGCGTCCTTCCTCGTAACCGAGTTCAACCGTCTACTATCCAAACACATACGAACCTTGCCGGGCCTAATAACGACTACTGTAGGAGAAGACCATGGTGAACTAGGTGCCTCTTCAATCACCCCTAGTGACAGCATGCGATCCAATTCGCCCGAAAGTTGTTTCTCAATAGCTGGGGATATTGGATAATATCTCTGCTTTATAGGTTTCGCATCGCCGGTATCTATATGGTGTTCTATCAAATCGGTGCAACCCAATCCTTCTATCTCAGAATTTGGAAAAATAGCTATAACCGTATCCAAACTTCGTGCCTGCCCATCTGTCAATGCGATCCTGTCCGGATCTTCCCCACCAATATCAACGCTATCTATACACGGTGTCGAAATTGTCAGCCCAAACACCTTCCAAAAATCATATCCACATATGACATCCTGACATATCGAGGGTACTACTAAGAATTCGAAAGATACTATTGAATTTCTAAACTCAACATCCAACTCTATCGTTCCCAAAACCACTTGTCTCTGTCCATCTGCAGTTTTAACATTCCCGATGCACCTCCTAAACTCTGGTCTTTCCTGTACATTCTTTGCCAAATGACCTCCTACTACACTTCTATTAGCTCCGCTATCTAGTAAAGCAAAGTAAAAAGTATCCGCAATGCTAATTTTTATATATGGCCTGTTATCAGATCCATTATTCACAATAGATGATATTGTACACTTCTTGTATTTCCTAAGCCTCTTATAATAACCATTAATTCTCTTGGCCGATCTATTTTTCCTAACAGTATGTATATAAATTTTCCTTTCTCTAATTTTCCTGTAATCTTTTAAACGTTCATGTAAGGGTTTCTTTAGTGGATGTGTAATATTATTGGTGCTATCTTCAGTGGTATTTTCTAATTTAAATTTATCAATTCCGGATGCCCGGTCTATTTCCTGCGGACATCCGACCTGTCGTTTCCCTGAATCTTTTTTGAACATTTCTGACAAGTCGGTTTGTAATTGTCAATCAAACCACAGCCATAGCAGAAGATCCTTCTCGGCTCCATACAATCCGTGAAAGAGTGGCCTACCTTGTCACAGTTCCAGCATTTCAGAACCCTTAGAGCACATAAGTCGTCATTATCAGATACATTTATTCCAACACCATTATCGTTCTCGTCCTCAACGATTTCTGCAACTCTAATCTTGCCTAATTTGGGTTCTTTAAGATGCACTTCCCGCATAAACTTCTCATGTTTCCGAACTTCCTTACGAAGTTGAGAAAGACCAGTAATATTCAAATGAAGAAGTTCATGCCTAATTTCAGGCCTTAGATTTCTCATAATCGTTTCGCACAAATCAGAGTCTAACATAGGACGTCTCATTCTATTTGTCAAACACGAAATGATCTCCAGATAATCGTCTATATGCTCGCCACATTTCTGTTTACGACTACGAATGTCCTCCAAAATATCGAAATCACTATATTCGTCCTTATACTGTCTCTTCAATGCGTCGGTCAATGACTGCCAGTCAAGATCATCAGTTTGTCGGTGGTACCTCCAAAACCATTCCAGAGCTTTACCCTCGAACAAGCTATGCGCATGTCGACATAATGTCCCCCTGTAAATTATTTGTAGTCAGTATACTCACACGGTAGATGAATTCTTCAACCGTCATGTCGTTGGAGTGGCCTGTGAACTTTATTCTCCAATTGCGTATTATATTTAAAACCTTCTTTGTACCCAAAGTCTCCGAAGCTCTTTGAGCTGGTGGTTCATCGACCTGTGTCCTTGGAGTAATTTCCCTCTCGAAAGCCCTTCTGTCCTGTCCACGAGTGTCCTGCGTCTGTCGCGCATTTCCGATTCCGATAGTACTCATATTCTGAACAAGAGATCTCACCTCGCCAGAAATCATACTCGCAATTTCCTCTCGCAGACTGCTAACTGACTGACTAATCATGACTTGTATTCGATCCTCATCTATCGTCGTCCTGGTCGCGCTATCACGATTCTCATCAATCGTCGTCCTGGTCGCGCTATCACGATTCCCATCAATCGTCGTCCTGTCTGCGTTATTACTACGAGTCCGTGACCTGGTAACCATCCCTCTGGCGTTCTCCTGCAAATTCCTTGTATTTGTTTGATCCATCTCTATTGTGAAACTGCAATTTGCAGGTTCCTCTAAACCCATCAAATTCAAATTTTCTCGACTTCTAGTTAACGGCATAATTCTAACGTATTATTAAATGTGTAAATGTAATATTAAAATTATAGTAACCGTGCTTCCACTACTCTTGAAGACTTCCGCATTTAAAATGTTTTCCACTCGTATACTCATCAACTTTCCTTTATATCAACCATTTTTTTTAACACCATTACAGTACATGATGTTTTGTTGGTTAGCAGCCAATACTTTTTTCCAGTTTGCTAATTTCCAAACAAAATATCAGTACGGGAACTAAAATTATTCTCATAAAATCCAAAAATGTTAAGCAATGTAACGTGAGTAAAATACCGATTCGTTAAAACCAAGTTTCAAAATCTCAAACGTTATCCCTTGCTTATACTAATCCATGCCAACTTTCATTTTAAGTTTGGTAACGGTACCGAAACTGAATTTCAGAACCAGAAATCCAATAACCAAAAATGAATGTACATAAACTTCCGAAATGTTTGCCATCGTTACGAATTTGTAGGGAAATATTAGATGATTTAAAGCATTTGATTTGCTCGCTCTCAGCACGAAAATCAAAATGTCTGATTTTATTACGTTCTAACTATTATTTTGATTCATACTGATATTGCCCCACGTTGGGCGCCATTAAAATTTATGTAACGATCCTCTCACCAGACCCTATTCCTTCTTGACCAATGCTACCAATTATTCCGGCTGTGCTCAGGGCTTGGGGGGTGTTCTTGTCCAAAGGAATAGGCCTCAATCGGTTACAAAAATATTTAAGTTATTTTGGTAGCTACATATATTAAAAGAAAAAGAGTAACGATGGTCATTGCCAATATAAAGGAAAACCCGCACTGAAAAAAGAATCTGAGGTGTTGAAGATCTTTCTCAGTTGTCGGTTTACCCACCCAACCATGCCGACTTTAACTATTTTTGTCAGCCCACAAAACATATTAAATGATCATGTCTTCAATTTCGTGGAACTACTATATAGCTTAACTAGAAAAAATTGCCATCATGCAAATCTCAATGTTTAAATATTATTCAGGTTTATTTTGTTTTATAAAAAAAAAAATATGATATTTTCGTAGATGTTGATGTTTAGTACAGCGAGAAATTGTAAAGAATAATCAAAGTGTATAGTTTACAATATTTATTCAAATGTATTCTAGAATTAATTGGATCTTTATGTGATCGATGTTAAATTAAATGTAAGTAAATGTCCTATTGTATAAAGGTTTATTTGTACGAGTAAGTAGTGGAATATTTCTAATAAACTTAAAATATAAATTTAATAATACTTACAAGACAAGAGTTGAAGCTGCGTCGACAAGCGCTTGTTGACCATATTCAGCTGCATTAATTTCTATTCTTGGTTAAGATAAAATGAGATGAACAATTAAGAGAAAGCAAAATTTCAATAAAATTTACAAAACAGCATGCAGGAACGTAACTTAGGGTTCATCAGGATATTAAAATTAAGTTGTAATATGCAGTATTTTTTTATCGCTGATTCCAATATATGGGTATTACAAAAACATCTCCAATTCTCTGGTTTGATTAGATCTCTCCTCTGGATGATGCAATTAATTCGCAGTTAAGTAATTGCAACCATATTATAGTTGATAAGAATTTCACAAGATTTTGATTGTTTTCTTTTGACTTTGCTTTAGCTTTTAATTATGCTTCGTTTTTTCTTGAATAATAGCCTTTCCTTATGTCGCAAAATTAAATTCTCTGGGTTATCGGAATTCACAGGATTCATCCCAAATACAAAGATGGAGACAGACCATGATCCTACCCTCGAGATATTTTAGTTTTCACAATTATCAAAATTATGTAGCGAATCAAGGGTCATGATGTTGAAGGATATTTTTTTAAATCAATTTTCAGGTTTTCTCGTATTTTTAATGACTATCTATATTATTTTCGAATTTTTTTTATTTTCCTTCTCTCCAAATCGAAAGTCAAAACTTCAATCTTGAAAAATTGTTTTTTCATATCCAAACCAAAACTTTTCTGAAAAAAAAAAAATATAATTCCTACCTTAGTTTTCAAAATTATACTTTTAAATATATGTAATCAGTAGATAACCTTCTATCTACTCTGATAGGCCCTCACACTGTATTAGCCCGTAATAGGTACTACGATGTAGGCCTTCCAGACTTTGTACAGATTTATTTTTTGTGATTGCGTAATAGGTACTGCGTAGTAGATTTTAACTATCCGCTCTGGTAAGGGTTAATGATGCCTGCTCGTGATATGGCGCACCACACAGTGACGCGGTCCGAATGCAGAGGTCTCTGGTAAAGTTCTCTGGGGTTTGTTTCACTCCAGTACCGCATATTTTGTTTGTCAGAAAATAACACAATTCCGTCACGGGGTATAGTTGCAAGAATGTCTTCACAAGAGGTCCGCCGTGTCAAATAGTCCAGTGCTGACAATTGTTGGACCATGCACATTTTATACGGGTTAATTTCAGTTCATCATGAAGAAGCCGGTGGAGAGAACGTCTGGAAGTGCCAAGAGCAAGTGATTGCTTCCGAGCAGAGCGTTTCGGAGATTGCAGTACTGCTGCTCTAACACTCTCGCTGTTTTGTGGTGTTGTAATACTTCTCTCAGGTCCCCTTCGTACACATGACACACTCCATGCTGTTCTCAATGAAGTTACCCAATTTACAATAGATTGCCGTCCATGAACACGTCCGCGTGGGGGAACAGCGAATCGTAAACGAAAAGCACGCTGTCCTGCAATGATCGAGAGCGCATTTGAAAAATACGCCTCACGTGTTCAATGCATGATGGCAACTGAAAGGCAAACGAATCCCGTCAGCCACTACAAGCGACGCACACGCACATTTAATTCATCTTTCAGTATATCATTCCTAAAAGCATGCAAAAAGTGAGGTTTTCTAAGAAAAATCTTAAATTTACCATAAATTTATCGACTTCATAACCTAGTTCAGGTTATCGGATTCATTTACTACTTAAATATTATTGGAAATTGCTTTAAAATCGAAATAAAGGTAATTAGTAAACCTTATATCAGCTTTGCGTATATAAAACGTATGTAACTTTCCATAGAAAGACTTAAAACTTCAAATGTGGGAGTGCACACGTGGCAAAGTCCCCTGCAGCGGCGGCTGCACTTGTCTGACTAAAAACAACGGTAACGTTCCATATCCCATACTGGAGGGAATAAGCAGTATACACTTCAAGAAATTGACACATGTCCTTTGACATGTCCAGACCGCCAAGGGAAAGCCTTCCGTTTATTTTTCTGGATTGGCCTCGATACCCCTAAAAAGAAAGCTACTACGTAACCCGAAAGAAGAATTTGAACATGATTTTAAATTTCGTACTGAGCGAATAAGAATCCCGCAACTGAATAATACATAATTGCTCTAATCCAAATTTCTCCAAGTATACTCCTTCCGATGTAACTACAAAGTCATCTTTATATATTGCTTAACTAAAAATATCTACTACAACTTCAAGAACTAAGAAGCAATTCAAATCCTATATTCTGCACTAATTTTCTTTTTCTCTGTAATACTTAAATATTATCAAAACTCTTTTCATTGATCAAAGGAGTTAAATTTTGGCTAAATCTGATTAAATCTATATATCTATATATATAAAAATGGAAAAATGTTTGTATGTATGTATGTATGTATGTATGTATGTATGTATGTGTTTTATAGACGCTTAAACTACTGGACCGATTTTAAAATTTTTTCTTTTGTTTGAAAGCTATTTGGTCTGAGATGGTTTTGGGAAAAAAAATTTTGCAAATAGTGGGCGTGGCAAATCGTTTGTTTGTGGGTTTGTTTGTTTGTTCCGTATAGACGTCTAAACGGCTAGACCGATCATCTTGAAATTTTCACAGAATGTACATGTGTAGGGGGTGCTGAAAATAGGGTACTTGAATTTTCGATATATCAAGTGGGCGTGGACCCGCCCATATGGGTCCAATTTTGATATTGAGAAAAAATTTTAGCTAGAGTGCTGAAATTTTTTGTGTATGCATTTAGTGGCATATTATGTGAATTTTCCAAAAATGGGCGGAATCGGACCAATGGGCGTGGCCCCGCCCATATAAGCCAAATTTTGAAATTGAGATATGTTGCACAATTTGTTAGCGAGAGTGCTGAAATTTTATGTATATGTATATGGTGGCAGTCTACGTGATTGGTCCAAAAATGGGCGGGATCGACCCAATGGGCGTGGCCCCGCCCACATAGACCAAATTTTGAAATTTTGATATCTCGCACCATTTGCTAGCGGGAGTGCTGCAATGTTGCGTATATGTATCTGGTGGCATTCTACGTAATTGGTCAAAAAATGGGCGGGATCGGACCAATAGGCGTGGCCCCGCCCATACAAGCCAAATTTTTAAATTGAGATATCTTGCAGAATTTGTTAGCTAGAGTGCTGTAATGTTGTTCGTATGTATCTGGTAGCAGTCCACGTGATTTTTCCAAAAATGTGCGGGATCGGACAAATGGGAGTGGCACCGCTCATATAAGCCAAATTTAAAAAATGTGATATCTTGCACAATTTGTTACCGAGAGACCTGGAATTTTGTACATATATATATCCGTTGGCGACCTACATGATTGGTCCAAAAATGGGCGGGTTCGGACCAATAGGCGTGGCCCCGCCCATATAAGCCAAATTTTGAAATTGAGATATTTTGCACAATTTGATAGCGAGAGTGCTGCAATTTTGTGTATATGTATATAGTGGCAGTCTACGTGATTGGTCCAAAAATGGGCGGGATCAGAACAATGGGCGTGCCCACCCCCCCCCCCATATAAGCCAAATTTTGAAATTGAGATATATTGCACAATTTTGTACCGAGAGTGCTGTAATTTCGTGTATAAATATCTGGTGATAGTCTACGTGATTGGTCCAAAAATGAGCGGCATCGAACCAATGGGTGTGGCCACGTCCATATAAGCCAAATTTTGAAATTAAAATATCTTGCACAATTTATTATCCAGAGTGCTGCAGTTTTGGACATATGTATCTGATGACTGTCTTCGCGATTCGCCCAAAAATTGGCGGGATCAGACCAATGGACGTGGCTCCGCCTATATAAGCCAAATTTTGAAATTGAGACACATATCTTGCACAATTTTTAGCGAGAGTGATGTCTGGTGGTAGTCTACGTTATTGGTCCAAAAAGGGTCGGGATCGGATCAATGGCCGTGGCCCTGCCCATATAAACTAAATTTTGAAATTGAGATGTCTTACACAATTGTTTAGCGATAGTTCTGTAATTTTGTGCATATGTATCTGATGATAGCCTACGTGAATGTTCTAAAAAGTGGCGGGATCGGATCAATGGGCCTCGCCCCGCCCATATAAACCAAATTTTGAAATTGAGATATCATGCACAATTTGTTAGCGAGAGTGCTGTGATTTTGTGCATCTCACGCAGTCTACGTGATTACACAAAAAAGGGCGGCACCGCCAATAGGAGCCTAATTTTTAAATTGAGATATCTTGCACAATTTGTTTAAGTGAGCGCTGCAGTTTTGGGTATATGTATCTGATGACAGTCTACGTGATTCGACCAAAAATAGGCGGGATCAGAACAATGGACGTTGCCCTGCCTATGCGAGTATAAGTCAAATTTTGAAATTGAGAGTCATATCTTGCACAATTTTTTACCGAGAGTGCTGTAATTTCGTGTATATATATCTGGTGATAGTCTACGTGAATGGCCCAAAAGGGTTGGGATCGGAACAATGAGCGTGGCCCCACCCTTATAAGCAAATTTCTGAAATTGAAATACCTTGAACAATTTGTTAGCGAGAGTGTTGTAATTTAGTAAATATGCATTTGATGGCAGTCTACGTAATTGGTTCAAAAATGGACGGGATCGGAAATCTCAATCTGGGGCAACGAAGTGGACCGGGTCCAGCTAGTATTTATTATAAAAAGATTAAGTCTTACCATAACTAAAAGCAAATTGCAATGAAATTGTAATCATAAACACTCGTCAAGTCACCGTCACCGCATAGTGAAATTGCTGAGGGCCTTCATGTTATTTTTGTATTGTTTGGCATATTGTTTGGCATTTCATCATGGAAAGACTTACGTCTGAACAACGTTTATGCGTGTCATTCGCCAGATATCAGTCGAAATGCTCGAACGAGTCATCGAAAATTGGACTCAACGGTTGGACCATCTGAGACGTAGCCGCGGCCAACATTTGATAGACATAATCTTCAAAAAATAAATGCCAAAGAATGTTCTTTCAAATGATAATAAACATACCCCATTCAATTTGAATTTTATGTGTTTTTTCTTTAAAAAAGTAGGAAACCTCGAAATGGATCACCCTATATAATATAAATTTATATTTCCCAAATATCGTTGAATTAAACATTATTTAATAGATTCCTTAATACTAAATTGACTTCAATACGATTAAATTATATAGCAATAAAATATTTAGATTTATTGAATGAAGTGAAATTGTTACAACATTATTAAATTTGCTAAATACTATCGTTAATTCTAAAATTATATTGATTAATACATCTTAAAAGTGAATAATTGATTATAACATGAATATGCATGTGTTTTCATGCCATAATGTGGTAGTGTTCGATTAGGGTAATTTAGATATGGGTCAGAATATTTAATATCGACCTATGTACTTTTTTTTTGGCTAAAATGTTTATAAACAGTTAGAACTAGGTAAAATAAGATCTCGCTACTTTTTTTTTAATTTTATGGGTATTTTAATTTTAGAAAAAAATTAGTTTTTGGGTTTCACGAAATTTGTAATTGCTCTCGAAATGCTGAACCGATTTTTGCAAAGTTATCGTTGTTTTAAACAGGACACAATCTTCGGTAAAGAAAAATTTTGCGTCCAACTCTAAAAAATCCAAAACTGTAATTGGATTTTTGGAGACTCAATATTTTGTAAAAGTTTTGCCCGAAATACTAAGACTGGTCTGGCAATTTTTGACGTTTTTTCTGTTTCTGCACATATGTATGCATCTTTTTGCAACAAGTGTTTTTTTAACCATGAACTATAAATATGATTACTCCATTTGATTACTATATCCGATCGCTCCGATATGGTATCTATATAAATGAGTTAACATTTTTAATAACGACCCTAGGATTTTGGAAAAAATATAAAACGTTTCAAAACCGGGGAATTTATAAACCTTTAAATGTTTTTTTATACAATTTACGCACATTTCTAAATGGTAATGCACTCCGAATGTAACAAAATAATTAAATCTCAATGATTTTGTATAACTTGCAGCTTTGTAACATTTTGAAAATAAAAGAAAATAAAAAAACAGAAAAGTAAAACAAAACAAACAAAAAATATAACAATTAACAACGAATTAATAATGTTGTACACTTAAGTATTTATAGATTAAATATGAATAATTTAAATAGTTTGAATAGATGTATTGATGATGTATCATGTTTCTCTTTTGCATGTTACAACGAAGCAATAGTGTCGATGTTAGATTCATTTTTGTGATATATAACAAAGGAATGAAGTGTAGCCTGGCATTTGACCAGTGATAAGACTGTACAGCATCTTGAATGCGTAATTTCCGAAAAATTTAAAGTTTTAAAAATATTCCTCCTTCTAAATTGCTCTTTAGGAAACTGAAGCGATGTAACTGTGATTTAACTATAAAACTGTGTTTTATATATCGGCAGTTCCTATTCTAGGTTATTTAGAAAATCAGTTCGCACCTGAAAATATGTATATGTTATTTATGAATGAAAAGTATTTAATACGAGTATATACGTTTCTTAAGAATCTTACCTGTCTGTACAATTCCATTAAATAATCACTTTCTTTTATATTTGAATCTGCAAAAAAATTTAGTAAATCATTTGATATTGGTGAAAATCCTGGGCAATTTTCACAAATTAGCATATTCGCTGGAAATCGAACACTTCACTTGACTTGTCATCTCTTTAGATGAGTAATTTACTCCAGTTCATCGAAGGGCGTTGTTTAATCCTTGAAGTTTGAACTTTAGATTCTTGTGTATTTTACAGACACAAACATTATGGCTCCCGCATAATCCAACGGGTACGCAATGGAGTGGTATTAATATTGTAAATTTAGACAATTTTGCGTGTTGTTCTTGCAAATTGCAGAGAAGTAATATTTTTTGCATGGTTTCCTTTCTTCCGTCAACTAAAACCAATATACAGTCTTTCTTGCTAGGCATACAATTTAACGTAGAAATTGGCAATGACCATCTGCCCTTCTGACATTCAAAAAATTTCGAACCTTGTATGTATTCCAGTGAATGGGAACTGTTGTAAGCAGCTGAATTTTTTCTGCGTTATTGGTTATCTTTGAAAGAGCAGTCTTGATTTCTGCTGCAAGTTTGCACACGGGGCAAAATCGCCTTTTTTGATATGTTTGAATCGAAAGAAAATATATTTGGAACACAAATTTTTAAATATTATATATTTCTGAGCAAATAATTTTATTTGAAAATCAATCAAATATATTTGGAACGCATATATTAATATATTACAACAAAATATATTTCCAAACTAAATTTCTCAAATATAGTATGTGTTCAAGTACAAATAAAATTATTGTTTAGGAATTTCTCCAAATATATTTTATTTAAAAAAGATTAGAATTTCAGATTAAATTTTTCCTTAGTTTCGAATTGTACCTTCAAGTTACAATACCATATGTAGCATTAGCTTCTTTTTAAATCAATAATTTCAAATTTCTGAGTTAGTATTCCAAGTCATCATGTTTTTTCAACCTTTCAAGTAATTTATATTGATCCATGATTATACGATTTCATTTATTTTTATTTGTATTTTTACGAACATTAAAAATTACAAAAAAAATAACTTTGAATTAGTAAAACTAACGTATTTTCTGAATTCTTAAGTGCAAATATATATTTGTTTCGGAAATAAAAGTCCCAAATAAAAACATATTGGGATGCAAACAAAGATTTGGTTAGAATAACATTTTCCCAAATATATACATTTTGTGTGTACCCAGTATTATATGTTTAGAGTATACCCTAAACATATATATGTTTCAAGCCGAATATGTTTGGGACAATATACTACAGAAGCGATTTTTTTGCAGCGTGTAGTTATCATTTTAATAAGTGCTTAATACTGAACTTTCAATAACAAATTCATCTGAAAAAACATGTTATTTAAATATAATTTTTGACATTAAAAATGCTAAGTGTGCTGCTTACCTACACTAAAAAAAAAGCGTACTGAAAATCAAAGAATTTGTCGTAAAGTTTAAGATTTCGGCATTGATTTCGAGCCAAAGACAATCGCTATAAAAATAAGAAGGTTTTATAGTTAATTTAAAGACGTGAATATTACTTGTTTTGAGGATGCATTTCATAGAATTAAGAATTTTTGGTAATAAAAATAATTATGTTTAGTCTTAAAATAAGCCCATTTTGGCGTAAATTTAAGTTTGCCGCGTGCTTATTTGTAGTAAAATATCATATAATTTAAAACATTATCGTAATAAAATTTAAAATGTCTGTCCTTGATATAATAATATACTGGTAATTAAATTAGGGCATACATGGATTTAAATGTAGGTTTTTAAAATATGTATGGAAAATTCGTTACATTGCATTTATATAATGTTACTCTCATTAATGAATTATTTTCTTTGAAATCATTTAATATTCATAAAAAATATGCTTCGTGCAAGTTATAGTGTTAACTTAGAAATTCAAAACACAACGCTTTCTCTTTCTAAAGATTGGATTTATTATATGTTATATTGGAAAATACAAAAAATATGTAATACGTATTACGGATAACATTGCATATTTTACAATTTTAAACAGTATTTTAGTTGTATAAAGACAAACCGGCGAACACATTATCGTAATATTGTTATTATTGGAATGTATCGATTTGTAAATCTATAGTGGGATTCGTTCTTCATTTGTTGACCAAGAAAAATTTTCATTGGAACTGACATTAATATTTAACATGGAATTTGGCTATAATTTAAATAGAAATTGTATAAAATAACTGTTATATAATTAGTTTTACAAATCATATAGTTTGTATGCACACTTATTTGCTGCAATTTGTAAATTTCATTCCCCACTGAATTTTTCATATATCCAAATAAAATTTATTACACGATTAAAATTAAAATAATCTAAAAAGAAATCAAACGGAATGATATACGAAAAAGAATAAAAATAAATTTTATCATATCACAGTAACAAAATGTTAAAAAATAAGAGATGTATTTAAATGTTATACTTACATTGAAATATTTGGTACAATTGGTCACTCTTCTACGACACAAATACTCATAATAGATCCATTCAAAATTGCTTTACTAATAATTTAAAAAATATATTTATTAATATATTATTAATTATTTGGACTGTGTGTTTTGAAAGTCAGCGAAATTTTTACATATAAATTGAGTTAAAGATGGACTCGGCATCAGATTAGCCGCATATAATTTTATCAAAAATAATTTTCTCAAAAAAGTCAAACGTGACTTAGATTTTAAAATCTTAAGTTTTGTTAGCAAATAAAACTACAAACACGTTTTTTTAAGTACGGTGAATATTTAAAATATTTAAAAAAAAGTGGTTTGTTTTGCAGAACTTGTAATTTATTATTAAAATATTGTTAATATACTAAAACGTATGCACTGTTGATTATTATTCAGCTTAATTAAAATGCAACTTCGTCTTAAAAATATAACTGCAACGAAAATTAAAAAAAAGGTTTTTCATTTGAAATTGAATTGTATTTAAATTTTCTTCAAAAACATGAATTTAAATAAAAATTAATGGTCTTTTCTTGTGTGGCAAAAAATGGTAAATTGTTTCTGCCTTTCGCCTTAAAACGATTTTTTGTTTTTTATGAGAAAGTACTGCACTGCGAAATGGTTTTAAAATGCTGCCCTCTGACAGGGCAAAATAATTTTTTAGAAAAGAAAACATCATAATATTATACTAGACCATGAGGTTGCTTATTAAAGATCATTCTTAGGTAGGTAATGCATATTTATCTTATGTAAGAACATTTTATTAAAAGCGGAAACAATCCACCAGGAACATTTAATTTAAAATTTTTTTTTAAATGTGGCTTAATTACATTTACCATTGAAAAGAACGAGTTAATAGAACACCATACAGAACTTTGAAGTCTTGCGGTGAGCTGTATATAAATATTTATATTCTATTATTCACACAGATTTTTAAACGAAAAGAAAAGATGCGATGAATTGGAATATTAATTAATTAAAAATTAGCTCTGTAAAACAGAAACTAATGCTGCTTATGACATTCTTAACTCTGCTGTTAGATTATCAAATATGTACGAATCCTAGATTAAGATACTACTTGGTCCATATTACATTTTTCATACAAAATAAATCTTTAACCCAATAATTTATATTTATTTTTATTCAAAACATCGCGATAAGAAAGCAGCTTATTTACAAATTATTTTTAAGCAAAAAGGCTTATTATTATATTTTAGTATAACAGAAATATCCCTTGCATTAAATTATAAGGTAATATATATTACCGTTCATAAAGGAAACGATACAAAAATTGGACCAATTCGGACAGCAGGTTTAACTATAAAGTATAACACGAAATCTATAAAAAAATAAATTTGTATTTTCGTTTGTTTTTGTATATCGTTTGTGTATGTATTTAAATTAAAATTCCAAAAAGTCAAAAGTTTTAACTCTTTTTAAAGAATATATATTCGGAAATCTTTTTGAACAATAACATTGTTTGTGTGATTTTGCATATTTTATTTGTGAAAGTCAGTTCGGAAATGTATTACGTTGTAATCTATTAATATATGCGTTCCAAACTAAGTTTCTTGATTTTTAAATAAAATGTATTTGTTCACAAATACATAGTACTTACACATTTTGTTTCCAATCTTATTTTCGTTCCCCTGTGTAGGGTGATGTGTGAATTTATGAATTATTAGATGTAATTTACAACAAAAAATTACATTTATCTTTTATCATCAAATATTTCGCGATATAAAATTAAAATTGTTCTGAAAAGAAATCAAATAGAATGATTAAAGAAAACACAAACAAATGTCATCATATCACGATAGGAAAACGCTTAAAACTAAGAGAAATAATTTCAATCGTTCTTATATAATACTTACGTTGAAATATTTGGTAGAATTTGTCACTTTTCTACGACAGAAATACTTCTAAAAGACCCATTCTAAAATTGTTTTACTAAAAAATAAAAAGATAGTTATATGGTTTTTCTCACTGTGTTGTATAACATACTACTGATAGTTGTATAACATACTATTAATAACAAATTTCTATATTGCCAGAAATAATTTTACATTTCTGCTTTATGCGCTGTTAGCAGTTATTTTTAATAAATATATAATTTCCAATTGAAATGTGTTTTGTTAATTTTGTAATCACCAATAGGTTGTTTATTTCAGGACTATATATTATATTTCACTCATGTAAACATTTTCCTATTGTCTCTTCCAGTATTACAAAACCTATTACCCGCATTTTTATTGTCCATTTTTTAATGTTCGCATAAATCTCTTCACAGGACTTTCTAACATGATCACTTCAAAAATGTATGTATATACATCAACATATAAAACATACAGCAAAAATAACTACGATGCACGCACTCCCTTATAACCGAGATCGATGGAGACGCCGACGGCGTAACCACATACATACGCACATGTACACGAATCCTCGTGATTCGCAACTGCCGTTATTATGAGTTTCAGTTCTTGTTGTTGCTATGGTATGGTGCCAAGCAACATGCACGTATACTTACATATTCACCGCAATTTCATTTTTTTACAATCCGCGTCTCAAAACACACAACCACTTTCCTCCATAGCTTCCAAGTAACTGATTTGAAAGAAAACGAATAACAGAATATTCTCTATACTCAGAGGGCTCTTCTAACTCTCCATAACAATTATTTATCCACACATTAACAAACAGCGTTGCCGTTTTGGTCATTTCCGACCAAATTTGGTCGGATGGATTTGAAATTTTTATATTTGGTCGGATGGTCGGACCAATTCCATTTTGGTCGGTTTTATTCTAGAAACTTTAATTCGTATTATAGTACAGAATGATTTTAAGTTTAATATCAAAGTAAATTACTGAAAGTTAAAGTCATTCACCGTTTGGAATACCCTCAAATGACGATTGTGAATTCCAATATTTATGTTGATCGCTGAAAGCAGTATCGATCGAATTTGTAGATAAATATATTGTAATAAAAATTAGTTTGAAAGTATTTACAACATCTGGCAACATAGTTGCGTACAGACGTGTTTATAGTGGCTCTCACAAAAATTATATTAAAAAATTATTTTCTTTGGGATTAACCCTGCTAAAGCATATAAAGCGAGTTGGACGCTATTAACAAGTGATTTGGTTATAATTCTGTGTTAAAGTTTATTGCTAAAGTGTAACTTTTTGCAAGAAAAATAATCAAGTTAAAAATCATAGTGCTTGCTGTGTTGGTTGTTCATAAATAAACAAAGGAAATTTACAAAAACAAATATTCGTGCATGTCTCTCACTCCCTCCGTTGAGAGGCGGTTAAGTCTTAATGGCAGAAATGCGTACATTTCTGTGACAAATACAGAAAGTAACGCAACAACAACGCCTAGAAGAGATGACAGCCTCTTTTTGACCGCCAAAACCCCAAACAATGCGCGCTCTTTCTCACCGCAGTTGTCAAGTAGTGAAACAAATCAAATAGAAATGTTAACAAATACAATGCAAAATAACGTAGTGCCTAAAAGTATGCTTTCAAGTTCAGTAGCTAATCCGAATGGAAATAGTGTTGCCACAGCAACAGGAACAATCCCCAAAGGTACAAATCCAAACAGTACAACGGGCAAAGATATATTTTAGTGACAAAACGAAAGGCAAGTGCAAGGTCTCCTCATAAGGAACCAGATCCCAAAGTTTCCAAAGGAATGAATGCGGTAAGTTCGAACCGATTTGACCTCCTCAGCTCTGAGGATAGTAATGAAGAAACAAATGAAACTATAAGAGAACCCAAACCACCTCCGCTTTTCTTGCGGGAACAAACAACTAACGCGTTGGTAAATAAGCTGTCCCAGCTACTAGGCAAAGAAAACTTCTATGTTGCTTCACTTCGTAGAGGCAATGTATACGAAACAAAAATTCAGACACACACCGAAGTGTCTTATAGAAAGGTGGTTGGGTTGCTCGATCTCGAGAAAAAGAATTACTACACTTACCAGCTTAAGAGCTCGAAAGGTCTTGTGGTAGTTATTAAGGGTATTGATAGTACAGTTTCAACAGCTGAAATAATCGATGAACTTGCTAAAGAGGGTTATGAAGTTAAATCCATAATAAACATTATAAATAAAAAGAAAATTCCTCAGCCCATGTTTAAGGTTGAACTAACATTTGAGTCTTCAAGAATAAAGAAAAAAGGCGCACCTCATCCTATTTACGACCTAAGATATTTGTGCAACCGTAGAATTCGAGTCGAGGAACCTTTAAAACGAGCCGATCCTCCCCAATGTTCAAATTGTCAAGAATTTGGACACACCAAGGCATACTGTAAATTACCGGCCATTTGTGTCAGATGTGGCGATGTGCACAAGTCCGTTGACTGTCCCCATCCTAGAACAGATACCGGCGTAAAAAAATGTAGTAACTGCGGTGAGAACCATACAGCAAACTACAGGGGTTGCCCTGTCTATAAGCACATGAAAAAATCAAACAATGTTAATAAAACTCCAACATATGCAAGCTATATTCCATCGCCTTTCCCAGGCTTAAGAACTGTATCTCCTACAGAAAATGCTAGTTCTAGCGATCCAAACGTAAACCGAATCCCAAAGAATACAATTCATCCAAATATGTCATACGCCCGTATGACAAGAAATGGTAATTCGTTACCCCCTCAATTTCCCCTCGAAAACTCAATAGAAAAACCAGTAAGGAAAGACAGAAAGTCGGGCGGAGCCGACTATATAATACCCTACACCTACCTATCAATGCGAAAATGGGAAGTGAGGTAATAATTTGGCAGTGTTCATACATGTAATAAGAAAACTCTCTCTGCCGATTTTCGTACTTATCGGATATAAAATATGGTGTCTACAGCGCTTACACGTCAAATCGGGAGAAACATATATATGGGAACTATATCTAAATCTGAACAGATTTTCCCCGAATTTGGCAGTGTTTATTCATGTAATAAGAGAACTCTCTCTGCCAAATATCGTACTGATCTGATATAAAATACAGTTTCTAAAACGCTTACATGTCAAATCGGGTGAAACATATATATGGGAACTATATCTAAATCTGAACAGATTTTCTCCGAATTTGGTAGTGTTTATTCACGTAATAAGAAAACTCTCTCTGCCGAATTTCATAAAGATCGGATGTAAAATGCGGTTTCTACAGCGCTTACATGTCAAATCGGGTGAAACATATATATGGGGACTATATCTAAATCTGAACCGATTTTCCCCGAATTTGGCAGTGTTCACTCATGTAATAAGAGAACTCTCTCTGCCAAATTTCGTACTGATCTGATATAAAATACAGGTTCTACAGCGCTTACATGTCAAATCGGGTAAAACATATATATGGGGGCTATATCTAAATCTGAACAGATTTTCTCCGAATTTGGTAGTGTTTATTCACGTAATAAGAAAACTCTCTCTGCCGAATTTCATAAAGATCGGATGTAAAATGCGGTTTCTACAGCGCTTACATGTCAAATCGGGTGAAACATATATATGGGGACTATATCTAAATCTGAACCGATTTTCCCCGAATTTGGCAGTGTTCACTCATGTAATAAGAGAACTCTCTCTGCCAAATTTCGTACTGATCTGATATAAAATACAGGTTCTACAGCGCTTACATGTCAAATCGGGTAAAACATATATATGGGGGCTATATCTAAATCTGAACAGATTTTCTCCGAATTTGGTAGTGTTTATTCACGTAATAAGAAAACTCTCTATGCCGAATTTCATAAAGATCGGATGTAAAATGCGGTTTCTACATCGCTTACATGTCAAATCGGGTGAAACATATATATGGGGACTATATCTAAATCTCAACCGATTTTCCCCGAATTTAGCAGTGTTCATTCATGTAATAGGAGAACTCTCTCTGCCAAATTTCGCACTGATCTAATATAAAATACAGTTTCTACAGCGCTTACATGTAAAATCGGGGGTAACATATATATGGTGGCTATATCTAAATCTGAACCGATTTTTACCAATTTCAATAGGGATCGTCCTTGGGCCAAAAAATACCACTATGCTAAATTTCATCACAATCGGACAATAAATACGACCTGCACTTTGATTACAAGAATACATGGACAGACGGACAGACAGACAGACGGACATGGCTAAATCGACTCAGAAAGTGATTCTGAGTCGATCGGTATAATAAACAATGGGTCTATCTCTTCTCCTTTTAGGTGTTACAAACAAATGAGCAAAGTCATAATACCCTGTACCACAGTGTGGTGTGGGGTATAATTAATAGAAACTATGAATTCATTCATGTTGAATATGCAAAGCATGATGCAAGAAATGATGAGAAATCAAAGTATGCTTATGCAACTCGTGTTAAATCAAAAATAAATCCAATGAGAATTTGTTATTGGAATGCAAACGGCCTGAGCCAACACAGAAATGAGGTAGAAAATTTTCTCCGAAACCACTGTATAGATATTTTATTAGTCTCTGAGACACATTTTTCAACCAGAAATTGTTTTAGGATACGTGGTTATTCCACATACGATACTAAACATCCTAGCGGGAGAGCCTGTGGTGGTACAGCTCTTATTGTCCAAAATAAAATCAAACATTATCCTATGCCCGAATATAGGACTGAGCATATACAAGCAACTTCTATCGCTATCACAGGCACAACTCTGGTGATATCGTCGATATATTGTCCCCCTAGGTACAATATTAACAAAGATCAATTCATGGAGTTCTTCTCCACTCTTGGCACAAAGTTTTTGGTAGCAGGTGACTACAATGCCAAGCACACATTTTGGGGATCTCGCCTCACTACTCCAAAAGGTAGGCAACTACTTAAAGCCATAACATCTGCTAAACTAGATGTAGCTTCGAGCGGTCACCCAACATATTGGCCCTCAGATCTGAACAAAACGCCTGACCTTATTGATTTCGCTATAATAAAATATAACTCCACGCCCAATCTATCCGCCCGTGATAGATGATTTAATTCGTCGCCCAATCTATCAGCCCGTGATAGATGATATAATTCCTGGCCCAATCAAGCTTAGAATAAAGGATGTTGAAAAATCTGTCAAAGAACTAAAATTAAAGAAATCGCCCGGAGGAGATGGTATAACAGCGAAAATGATTAAAGAACTTCCCTTTTCAGCCTTGAAAATTGTGTTATTTTTATTCAATGCAATTCTCCGTGTAGGTTACTTCCCCCTATCTTGGAAGAGGTCTGAAATCGTGATGATACCGAAACCAGGCAAAGATCCAACTCAAGTCAAATCCTATCGCCCTATAAGCTTACTATCGATATTTTCAAAAATGTTTGAGTCCATTCTCATGAAGAAAATCACACCTCACATAATTTCTCACAATATTATACCTGACCATCAATTTGGTTTTAGAAAAAGTCACAATACTATAGAACAGGTACACCGTATCGTAACCTGCATCAGAAGAGCTTTTGAGAATAAAGAATACTGTTCGGCGTTATTCATAGATATTTCCCAAGCATTTGACAAAGTCTGGCACGAAGGACTTTTGTACAAAATATGTGACCTTCTGCCAATCAACACGCATAAACTGTTCAGGAGCTATTTGACTAACCGTTAAGTTAAACGTTAAATCAAATGGCATTTTTTCTAGCCCTAAGAAAATAAATGCCGGTGTCCCACAGGGGAGCATTCTTGGCCCTATACTATACGTTATTTTTACGACAGATATGCCCATAACCAACTTTACGCTCACGTCTACTTTTGCGGACGATACTGCTTTCGTCAGTACTCACAAAAACCCTTCAGTTGCGTCCGATCAACTGCAGTCTCATGTCCGAATCCTAGAAGAATGGTTACAAAAATGGAGAATAATGGTGAATGCCTCAAAGTGTACTCATGTTACTTTTACCCTGCGAAGGGATGCAAGTCCTCCAATTTCTATTTTCAACTCACAGATTCCCCAAAAGGATCATGTAAAATACCTTGGAATCCACTTAGATCGGCGTTTGACGTGGTCGCGCCACATAGACTCTAAAGTAACTCAAATAAAACTCAAAACTAATCAACTTCAGTGGCTTATCAGCCAAAGATCTGCCCTAGATCCAGAGTATAAAGTTCTTTTATACAAAACGGTATTGAAGCCAATTTGGACATATGGTATCCAGCTCTGGGGTACAGCGTGCGCTTCAAATGTATGCAAATTACAAAGAAGACAATCGAATATTCTTCGTTTAATTACAGGTGCACCATGGTATACAAGAAACGCTAACATCCATAAGGATCTCAACATGCCAACAGTAAAAGAGGAAATTGAAAAATATTGCCGGTGTTACGTAGGTAAACTATTCAATCATCCAAACATCCTGGCTCGAGAACTACTAAATTTTGAAGGTCATGACCGCCTTAGAAGGAGAGATACGCTGGACATGATATAAATTAAAACAAATCCTAATCAAAATCTAAAACAAAAAAATGAAATGAAATTATGAATTCCTAAATTTGAAATGTTAACCTTTTGTTTAAGTAAAAAAATCGTGTAAAGTCTCCATGGTTTGTTCACAATGGCAATAACCCAGAGAATAGTATTTTAGGTTAAGATTTGTCCACTTATTGTTATTTTCATTGTATAATAATGAAAGATTCAATAAAAAAAATGTAATGAATTGGAAAAAAAAAAAGTATTTATTTCAGGTTCGACAAATGTGTTTTGTAGTAGTCTAAAATATCGGACTGGGGAAAGAATTTTTGCTTTCACTCCTGTTCTGTATTCCGAGAGCGGATTTAAACTGAAATTTTGGTTGGCAAATCTCAACATAATTGCGAAATTTTATTTATTTACATTAAGCCTTTAGTAAATATAAGATTAATAAGGAAGAAAGTGTTGACGTATGGCAAAAGTAGGTCCCATCTGAAGTTGGGAAATGTTCTTATCTTACTTTTATCAATATTAGTGGGATATATCGGAGCAATGATCTTGGGGTTTATATAATTGTAGTGTTGCTGTTGAATGAATTTATTGTTGTCCGAATAATGTTCCGAAAGCACAATTGAAATTTCTTTTTTATCCTGTTTTTAAATAATTGCAGAGTCCGCATACTTGTACCAGTTACAGATCGATGTATTCAGGGACCCAGCAAAGAATAATTTTGTTTTTGTTGGCTATTACTAAATCTCTAATTTTATTAATAGTAGTCCAACTGTTGATAGCTAGATTTAAGATAGACTATCGGTAAAAATTATAGTTAACCGTTTAGTATCCTTGACTAGTTGTATAGCATGTCAAATACCGGTAGATTCAGCGGTGAAAATTTAATTTTGATTTCTGGTTTTATGCTGAAATTTTGTAAATTTCGAAACTTCACTTATTTTTTTAAGTTTTAAAATCATACAATTAACGAAATTGCGTACCTTAGTATTATAGAACTTATAGGCATTCGTCATAAATTACGTTTTAACGTTGAAGTCTGCTCAAGAAATCGTAACTTGTTATGCCTTTTTATGTAAAATTGTTCATCCACAATCGATATCGTCGTTTAACTGACCAAGTCCTTTTGTCAAACTAGGCCATACCACTTCAGCGTTTTCAGGCTATCTTGGGAATTTGGCGAAGACATTTATTCTTAAAATACAAAAAGTATCAAAAAGCAACAATTTACTGAAGGAGGATATATTAAGATTTAGCCACGTTCCCCTCATTTAGATAGATATTTTTTATATTACATAATTTATTGCGATCCATTATTTTTTTCCAGTGGCAACACTGTTAACAAACAACTTTAATTCTCCGAAAGAGAGAGATAACATAATTCTCTCGTATGTATTCTTAAAAATAATGGCAATAATCATAAAATTTATTACCAAGACAACTTTTCTTTAAAGGGGAGAATAGCCTTAAATTTATTACTCAAATATCTCATACTGTCAATTAAGTCCGATTCGACATTAAAACTATGACATGTCTACGTCATAGTTTTAATGGAGAAAATCCTTAAAAGTATTGAAATATTACTTAAAATAATGCGGATTGTCACAAAAATAATGATTTTTTTCTTTAATTTAAATGCGTACATTTAAAGAAGCGCGTACACAAAACTAATGATTAGATAGACATTAATTCAAATTCAAAAAACTTTAAATTAAGGAAAATTTCGTAAAAAACATGTACATTTTCATTATTTTTATGAAAATTGGGATTGAATTGATGCCGAGGTCGCATACTTAATTTAAGAATGTGTCGTCATTAATTTTATTACTATTTTTTTTTTCAGTGTAAACTTCGCGTTTCCGAGTTCCATTCCTGCGAAAATTTGTCTTTTTCTATTTGTGAGGTTTTTCGGTAAACCTAAACACATGTTGATAAATAAAATAAACAAATGTTGCCAAATGAAATGTGAGTTCGAACTTCACATCGGGTCGGGTCTTTTATTTGTTATTACATCCAGATATTTTTACAAACTATGTACATTGAGGCCCTATGCTCCTTATAGTAACGAAGGGAATATATATATATATATATGTATGTATATGTAATAATAATTAAAGTTACTTCCAAAATAATTCTTATCTTGATTATAAAACTGATTTCGAGTATTCCTTTCCAGAAATTCACATCAAAATGGGCCATTCTTGGAATGACGTATTTGGTAGCCTGTAATGTATTTGTACTAAAGGCTATATATGGGACGATAGAGCCTCCCTAGGACTTCTTTTAGTATGCGGGCCTTGTCGGTACAAAGTCCCATCTTCCAGCTGTGGCCACTGCTCCTCTCCAGAAATTCACATCAAAATGGGCCATTTGTGGAATGACGTATTTGGTAGCCTGAAATTGTTTTGGAGAAAGGAGATGATAGAGCCTCCCTAGGGCTTATTTCAGTATTCAGTCCCTGTCGGTACAAAGTCCCATCTTCCAGATGTGGTCACTGCTCCTCTCCAGATATTCCCATCAAAATGGCAATTTTGGGAATGACGTATTAGGGAGCCTGAAATTGATTTGGACAATGTGCTATATATGGGTCGATAGACCCCTCCCTAGGGCTTATTTCTTCATGCGGGCCTTGTCGGTACAAAGTCCCATCTTCCAGATGTAGCCACTGCTCCCCTCCAGAAATTCCCATCAAAATGGGTCATTTTTGGAATGACGTATTTGGGAGCCTGAAATTGATTTGGACAAAGGGCTATATATGGGACGATAGAGCCTCCCTAGGCCTTGTTAAGGCTACTTTCAGTATGCCGGCCTTGTCGGTACAAAGTCCCATCTTCCCTACTTTTCATTTTCATATTATGCTTTGTGTCTTCGCTAGCTAAATACGTATTTATCTTCACACACATTCATATCTCCCAAACCCAGTAAAGTCATAAAAAATTTTAATCGTAAATTCTTTTAAAATATATTCTTATAGCCTATTTTATGATGTCGAACGAAAACCTAAGCGAAAGAAAAGCAGTCATTTACTTTCGTCAATAATTTGTTTTCTCTGGGGTTCGTTCGTTCATTCGCCTGGCCTTAACGTAAGCAATTTACGAATTGTAAAATAATAGCTGCTTTCTTTTCGTCCCGTATATACGTTTATCCATACAAAATAAACGTATATACGTTTACACAACCTTTTTATCCCCGGTAATAAAAACGGGGATAACAAGTTTGTATGGATAAACATTTTAACTAGGCAGCACTTTTTGTATGTGACATTATAATTAATATGCGAAAACTGTGTTCGAAAAATGAGTAACTAAAAGTAATAGAAATATGTAATATTTATAGGGATATAATTAATTTTATTACAGATGTAATGATGAGTTGAACATACCTTCCCACATAAGGAAGTATATATTAAAAAAGTGCTTCCAAGTATACTCTATTAACCGACAAGATGTTCTTTTCGTACCGTATATACGTCTCCTATATACGGGACGAAAAGAAAGCGGCTAATATAATTACCAGATCAATCATTTCGCAACATCCTGCCACAAAGGCATTTTGTAAACACGAACAAAATATTTACTACTCTGTTCAGCATGTGTAGAGGTTTTCACAACCAAAACAATAAATCTTGATTTGGGTCTGAAAACCGCTCGACATGCTGAAGTAAGGCATCATTGAGATGCAGAAACTGTTGCCGTGTTCACTACTGTATGTAGAAAAAAATATTAATAAAATTAATGACGACACATTCTGAAATAAAGTATGCGGTCTCGGCATTAATTCAATCAAAATTTTCATTAAAATAATGAAAATTTACATGTTTTTTACTAAATTTTCCTTTATCTAAAGTTTTTTGAATTTGAATTAATGACGATGTTTTGTGTACGCCTTTCTTTAAATGTAAGCCTTTAAATTAAAGAAAAAAATCATTATTTTTGTGACAATCCGCATTATTTTAAGTAATATTTCAATACTTTTTAGGATTTTCTTAATTGACAGTATGAGATATTTGAGAAATAAATTGAAGGCCGAGCTCCCGTTAAGGTTAGGTTGTCTTGGTAATAAATGTTATGACCAGCGTTGCCGTTTTGGTCACTTCCGACCAAATTTGGTCGGATGGATTTGAAATTTTTATATTTGGTCGGATGGTCGGACCAATTTCATTTTGGTCGGTTTTATTCTAGAATAATTAATTTGTATTACAATACAGAATAATTTGAAGTTTAATATCAAAGTAAATTACTAAAGTCAAAGGCATTCACCGTTTGGAATATTCTCAAACGTCGATTGTGAATCCCAAATTTTTGCTCATCGCTGGAGGCAGTATCGATTGAAATTGTAAACGAATATATTGTAACAAAAATATGTTTGAAAATATTTATTTCAGGTTCGACAAATGTTGTTTGTAGTTGTCTAAAATTTCGGCACTGGGGAAAGAATTGTTGCCTTCACTCCTGTTCTGTATTCCGAGATCGGATTTAAACCGAAATTTTGGTTGATAATCTCACCATAATTGCAGAATTTTATTTATTTGCCATAAGCTTATAGTAAATATTTGATTAATAAGGAACTAAAGCAATTGACAAGTATTGATGGCTAAAGTATGGCCCATCCGAAATCGGGAATATGTTCGTATTTTACTTTTATCAATATTAGTGGGAAATATAAGAGCAATGTTCTTGGGGTTTATATTATTGTTGAGAGCATTTATTGTTGTCAAAATAATGTTGCGTAAGCACAATTGACATTTATTTTTTTTTAAATTGATTGAAAATTTAAATGCAGAATTCCTTTATATTTATACAATTTTTTTTCCAATTTTTGCCACATTGGGACTAAAAAGTGACGAAAAAGACTATATTGCAACTTGGGGAACTGGCGAAGATAATTAGGCTTAAAATAGAAAAAAAATATGGATTAACAACTATACAAGATATTTTTCCTATTATAACATTGTTTTAGACGGGTCACATTTTTACTTTTTTTTAAAAATACTTTTCAGTATTTTTATATCTTGTTTACATATTTTATTTTTTATTATAACTAGCATATTTTTTATGTTAATTAACTTTTCCAAACATTCCAAGTATCATAAAAATTTGAAAATGTTGTCACCAAACTTTGCAAGATACCAACTACTTAAATTTTATAAATTTGGTCAGCTACAACGGCTTTTGGTCGGTTTTAGAGAACATTTTGGTCGGAAAAAAATGTTTGCAGTGACAACACTGGTTATGACTCTTGCCATTATTTTGAAGAATACATACTTTCAAATTAATTCTCTCTTTCCGAGAATTATTCTTTCTCTCTTTTGGAGAATTATTCTCTCTCTCGGAGCATCAGAAATGTTTGTTAATGTGTGAGTCAATAATTCTTATGGAATGTTGAAGAGCTCTCTGAAAATTTGAAAAAACTCTGTCGTTTGTTTTCTTTTAAGTCGTCAGTTATTGAGAAATGATAGAAGCAAACGGTTGTGTTTTTTTTTTCGTCGCGGATTGTGAGAAAACGAAATTGATGGAAATATGTAAGTATACGTACGAGTACATACAAAAGTGTCATTTTATTTAAGTATTTTTTACTTTTTCATTTTATTCCGAAAATAATTTTATTCTGGGCTGTTAACAGTTATTTTTGCTAAATGAAAAAATATATCTGAAACTAATAAAAATAAAGTGTGGACATAAATAGATTGGCAAATCTCATAGCAACAACAAGGGAAATCAAAAAAAGGGATATATAAATGTATAGATTTCGTGCGTGTAGATTTCATGTGTTTATGTGGTTGTGGCTTGATGATGAGGAAAAGGAATAGATGTTGTGCGTCTTAGTTATTTTGGCTGTATGTCATTTATGGTGTTTTACACACAAGTATGAAAGAGATATTCTTGTTAGTAAGTTCTGTAAAGAGATTTATGCGCGAACACAGAACGAAATGGGCGAACAAAATAAGAATAACAGGTTTTGTAATACTGAAATAGACAATAAGCAAAATGTATAGAAATGTTGTAATTTAATATTATAAAACTGAAGCAAAAATAATTGACAAATTATGGAAAACGCTTTTGTTTTAATTAAAAGTAATATTTATTAAAAATAACTGCTAACAGCGCATTAATTATACAAAATGTAAAATTATTTCTCGAAATATGGAAATGTGTTATAAATACGCTCGTCAACTTTTTTTTGAGACACAGAGTTCACTGCCGATTAGGATGGAGATATAATACAGTTCTTAGTCTAAAAGGTAGTTTCTTTGAACTTCCTCTAGTTCTCGCGATAAATCGCTATTTGCAAAATTGGGAGGTTGCGACACATATTATAGCATAACTCGAGAATAATTTATACGAATTATTTCGGAAAAGTTTTAAATAATCCAAAATTAAGTAAACTTCTTCTAAAACAAATTTTTTATCCGTTCAGCGGTTTCGACGACATCTTACGAGATAGTGTTAAAATCTATTTTTGAGAAAAATTTAACAATTTGTAAAAAAAAATTTTTATTAAAAATACTATTACCGTCGAAGGTACCTTTAGTATTTGCACTATATACGCCCGATCAGGTCGACTTATACGTTAAATAGAAGCTATTAATGTGGGCTACTAATGTTGGAAATATCTTGTTCACTTAGAAACAGTGGTTTAGTAACAGTCATTAAACAAATTGGAAAAAGTAGATTTTAATAAAAAAAAAAATTCTGGGACGAAAAAAAACATAAAAAATAGAAAACAAATCTAACAAAATAGTTTATTTTATTTTTTAAAATTTTGCATCCTATCGAAGAAAATAATGCCTATTTGCAAAAAAATTTATGGATAAATGTAGAAATTATAGCCCTTTTGGTAGAGGTAAGAGAATTTCAAAAATCGTTTTTTTAATTTCTGTTTAAATAGCGATTTTATTTGTTTTTTTAATTATATTATGTACATTTGAGTTTATTTACATGTAAAAGTTTCATAAGAAGTAATTGGGAGTTCTTCGTTGACGTTTGTTGATTTCAAAATCGGTTTCTCTAATGAGGAACCATATAAAATCTCCCATCATTCTTTCATCCCAGTGTCCTTGGTAACGCCGCTCGATGGACTTAATTTCTTGGTGAAACCTTTCGGCATGTTCGTCACTTACGTCGCCAAGATTCTCGAGGAAAAAGTTTAAATGAAAGAAATGAATTTTGAGGGACATATTTACACATGTTGGAATACATAAAGCGAAAAATAAGTTCGAAAAATACATACATACATACATATGTGTTCTATCCATAAATACTGAAAAATATATTTCTTACCAATTTTTTCATAATTTTTTAACAAATCGTTAATCATTGTTTCATATTGCGTTCTTTAATTGGATCCAAGGAAATTTGAAACTACAAGCTTAAACGACCTCAATGCTGCAATTTCATCTGTCGTCGAATATGATTCGAAATTTACATCTTTCATCAGTTTCCTTATTTTAGGCCCATCAAAAACGCCTTCTTCGATTTTTTTAAAAGAAAGACTTTTAAATAAACTCTTTAAATATGAGAGTGAATTGCCATCTTTCCTTAAGGCTTTTACAAAATGTTTAAAGAGCCCCAGCTTAATATCCAGTGTTGGCAAAATAATGTTTTTTTTTGAACGAGAGGTGTGTACTTTATGTTGGTTTCACCCAATGTAATGTGTTTTATTGTTGGCCATTTCTTTCTTCTGTAATGATCTTCGCGAGCACGGCTATCCCAGAGGCATAAAAAACTAAGTGTTGACAGCCTGTGCAATGGGAATCGACGGTTTCTGATTTCCGTTGTGCAAAAGTGATGCTTTCAAACTTTCAACAAATAACCGCCCTTCCTTTGAATTATATGTTTGATTAAGTTCCTCGAACAATCCGGGAATGTCCTTGCATAAGCATATGTTATCCACAGTTGTATAAAATTGTTTGTAAGGTATATCACGGACTCTATAATATGATATGTTAACATCTGGAGCCAAAATATTGTACTGTTTCATCCGAGATGCAAGTAGTTCTGCCTTTTCATTAAAAATTTATGGATAAATGTAGAAATTATAGCCCTTTTGGTAGAGGTAAGAGAATTTCAAAAATCGTTTTTTTAATTTCTGTTTAAATAGCGATTTTATTTGTTTTTTTAATTATATTATGTACATTTGAGTTTATTTACATGTACAAGTTTCATAAGAAGTAATTGGGAGTTCTTCGTTGACGTTTGTTGATTTCAAAATCGGTTTCTCTAATGAGGAACCATATAAAATCTCCCATCATTCTTTCATCCCAGTGTCCTTGGTAACGCCGCTCGATGGACTTAATTTCTTGGTGAAACCTTTCGGCATGTTCGTCACTACGTCCCCAAGATTCTCGAGGAAAAAGTTTAAATGAAAGAAATGAATTTTGAGGGACATATTTACACATGTTGGAATACATAAAGCGAAAAATAAGTTCGAAAAATACATACATACATATGTGTTCTATCCATAAATACTGAAAAAAATATTTCTTACCAATTTTTTCATAATTTTTTAACAAATCGTTAATCATTGTTTCATATTGCGTTCTTTAATTGGATCCAAGGAAATTTGAAACTACAAGCTTAAACGACCTCAATGCTGCAATTTCATCTGTCGTCGAATATGATTCGAAATTTACATCTTTCATCAGTTTCCTTATTTTAGGCCCATCAAAAACGCCTTCTTCGATTTTTTTAAAAGAAAGACTTTTAAATAAACTCTTTAAATATGAGAGTGAATTGCCATCTTTCCTTAAGGCTTTTACAAAATGTTTAAAGAGCCCCAGCTTAATATCCAGTGTTGGCAAAATAATGTTTTTTTTTGAACGAGAGGTGTGTACTTTATGTTGGTTTCACCCAATGTAATGTGTTTTATTGTTGGCCATTTCTTTCTTCTGTAATGATCTTCGCGAGCACGGCTATCCCAGAGGCATAAAAAACTAAGTGTTGACAGCCTGTGCAATGGGAATCGACGGTTTCTGATTTCCGTTGTGCAAAAGTGATGCTTTCAAACTTTCAACAAATAACCGCCCTTCCTTTGAATTATATGTTTGATTAAGTTCCTCGAACAATCCGGGAATGTCCTTGCATAAGCATATGTTATCCACAGTTGTATAAAATTGTTTGTAAGGTATATCACGGACTCTATAATATGATATGTTAACATCTGGAGCCAAAATATTGTACTGTTTCATCCGAGATGCAGGTAGTTCTGCCTTTTCATTAATCAGTTCCAAATCTCTCACTAGATCATTGAGTTGAAACTGAGTTAAAAGCGATGACTTCTGACTCAAACTTGAATCGTTCAGAGGTGAGTACTCAGTTGAACTTGATGATGTTTCCATAATTAGGCTGTTAGCTACACTTGGACACTTGGGAATTGGTATTGTTTCCGGATGTGCAACTGACACAGTGACAGATTTTACTTCCTTCTCATCCAATATAGCTCTCACCTTGCATATAATGTTTTCTGGAGGGAAACGAACGGCCATAAAACCTCGTCCTCTCCATAATTTTATAATGTCTGACATCAATCCTCATAAAATAAAATGCAAGTGCAATGTCTCTTATATGACTCTCTCACATATGGCGAATAGGCTGTTAGATATACTTGGACACTTGGGAATTGGTATTGTTTCCGGATGTGCAACTGACACAGTGACAGATTTTACTTCTTTCTCATCCAATATAGCTCTCACCTTGCATATAATGTTTTCTGGAGGGAAACGAACGGCCATAAAACCTCGTCCTCTCCATAATTTTATAATGTCTGACATCAATCCTCATAAAATAAAATGCAAGTGCAATGTCTCTTATATGACTCTCTCACATATGGCGAATTCAATATAAGCAAAAACATCATTTTAAAACGGAAAAATGTGAAACAAGATTTTTTTTAATTTCCCTAACATTTACAAAATGGCTCATAACTTTTAAATCTATCGATAGATTTTTTTCAAATAGACAGTGTTTTCTTCGTTGGCATTTTAAAAATGTGATAAAATAATTTTTTCGACTTTTTTTTCTATTTTGTATGGATTTTTTTTTTACCAGGAAAAAGTGTTTTTAAACAAAACAATCATTTTTTCCTCATATCTTTGACGACTGTTACTAAACCAAAGATTCTACGTAATGTAATGCTCATAATTCCCTTTAATTTAACGCATAACACGGCTCAATCAGGCTTATACTTGAAATATTATGATCCAAATACCCATGAAAGTTGGAATTTAATAAAAAAAATTCAATTTATTAATAAATTTAATGTTATATAATTATTATCGTTGAAGCAAAAATTATTGGCAAATTATGGAATTAGGAAAACACTTTTGTTTTAATTAAAAGTAAATATTTATTCAAAATAACTGCTAACAGCGCAAAAATTATACAAAATGTAAAATTATTTCTCGAAATATGGAAATGTGTTATAAATACGATGGTTTGAGACACGGGGTACCCAGCCGATTAGGATATATGGGCAAATATCAAAATTTTTTAAATTTTGAAATAAATTTTTTTTCAAAGATTTTTTGACGAGCACATCAACGGCTTTTACAACAGACGATGATAAAAATATAAACATGCAAAAACCGTTGTTGTGAATAAATTTCATCAAAGGCCGCGAAAGTTATGGCGGTTTCAAATTGAAATTTAAAAAAAAATTATAAAATGCAATTTTCAGCGGAATTCGGAAAACTAAATTTACAATCATAGAACATTAGCATTTTCGCTGTAGCTTCATTATTCGGATAAATATAGCGAATCCAAAAAATCCAAAAATCGACCAGGTAAAATTTTCATACGAACATTATGTTTGTGGAAATATAATTTTTGCAATGTGCATAATTTGCACAATCATCAAAATAAAATTACGGCCCTCCGATTCCGGAATAGAGCGTTAAAAATCCTTTTATGTTATATACATACACTTCCCCCATATCTGTACCCCGCACTGGATGTGCCTTGACGATCATTGCTGCGACAAAAGTGTCACGTTCTTCGCGTACAAGACGTCAATCTTCAAATAAGCATCCATGATTGTTAAGTGCACCACAGCAGTACTCCCGAAGAACATACATAGAAATGAATTTCAGACGTTTATACTATTAAAAATGCCAATGACAAAATTTGCAATTTTCGCAAAAATTTAAAAAAGTGAATAAAATTTCAGCGATTCATTATTTTTTAAGGCCCCCTGATTTTTGGATTCACCAGGTCAAAAGCCATCTGGGATAATTAATTCAGCTCAACCTATACATAACTGTCGATGTGCTCCGCGAAATACACTATCAAAAAAAATCACGCAAGTTTAACAAAGGTTTGGGAAGCTATAGCGGTGGTTCCATTAAGAGCACATCAACGACACCTATATAGATTTATAGGTATTTCAAGCCGCTATAACCGCTTCTTTAGTGTTATTTCACCACATCGCGGGCCGCGCTGATCCCGGTCAAAAAACAAAAAACACTTGAAATCGCATTTCAAAAAGTTATGAGCTATAATTTTTTGCGGAAAGATCTCACATGAACAGTGCTCACGAAAATTCTTCCTCCATGTGTCCCTCGTGTTTTTTGTAACTGACCAGTAACTTCAGAATAAATAGTTTGGCAACAACTTGGATGGACAACATGGATACAGATATGAACATTTCTAGGACTTTTTTCACAATTTTGAAATGTATGTGCTTATAACTTCTAAAGTTTTTTAGATAATAACAAACTTTTTTGGGAAAAAACTTATATGTTTGTGGTTTATCCAATTCCATCAACTTATGCACCGAAATCTGTACACAAAGTGAGAAAAGGGTAAAACAACATACATTACCCCCGTGTTAAACAATTTTTATATTTGCCATATATTTATATAATACAGTTCTTAGCCTAAAAGATAGTTTCTTTGAACTACCTCTAGTTCTAGCGATAAATCGCTATTTGCAAAAATAGAGAGGTTGCTGCATATATTATAGCATAACTGGAGAACCATTTATTCGAATTATTTCGGGAAAGTTTTAAAAATCCAAAATTAAGTAATCTTCTTCTAATACCAATTTTTTATTCGTTCAGCGGTTTCGACGATAACTTACGAGATAGTGCTAAACCCTATTTTTTGAGAAAATTTTAATAATATGTAAATAAACGCGTAATATAAATATCGAAAAATTTTAAAGTGTTAATTTTTTTTATTTTATCGTAAAGCACGATAAAATGAAACTATTCCGAAGGAAATCGATGCACAACATCAAAAGTTATAGCTAAATTAAAAAGGAAAGAGAAGCGTTTTTATGGGATTTTCTGTGAAATTGTTGAACGGGACATTGTCTTAAGGTGGAATAAATTTCGGGGTAGATTTAATAAATTCGATACAACTTTTTAAGTTATGCATTGATTTTTTTCGTAATGATCTAATTTTATTCATGGCAGATCAGACTTGAAATGTTAATAAATATTTTATAATTGAGCATTTGTCGTTGGTTTTTATTACGCGTTTATTTCAAAATTATTAAAATTTTCTAAAAAAATATGAATTTTTAGCACTATCTTGTAATATATCGTCGAAACAGCTGAACGGATGAAAAATTGGTATTACGTCCTGTTTTTGTAAAACGTTTTTGTTCGTTTACGACGAAACGTCAAATTTCAATCAACTTTAACTTGAAATCTATAAACCACAGGCATGAAATATTTTCGGTGCGAACTATTTCCCAGCTTTCCTATAGCAGATGACGAATTATAGACTCATGTGGCTTATATATTTCGCGTATCAATTGTTCTCGAGTTATTCTATAATATATATAGCACTTTCTATATTATTTATCGCGAGAACTAATTCAAAGAAACTTCACAGAAAGAAAAATGACATACTAAATTCAAGTAAAAAATTCTTAATTTAAGCCGAAATCGTACTTAAAAATTGAAGTACGTTCGTACTAAGTTTTTCTTAAAACAAGTATAAATCGGCTTAAATTGAAAAAATCAAGAGCTGTAAGGCTTACAATAAGTATATAATGCTTGAATTCAAGAAAAAAATCTTGAAAAGGAAAATTAAGCCGAATATGGCTAAAGTAAGTAGAAAAAGCTTACTTTGATCTCTGAGAGGCAGAGCAATTATAGAGCACAATAAAATTACCCTCTCAACCACTCTCATTTAAGTGGTTGATTTTGGCTGACGCAACATCATACACACACGCATATAAATCGACGAAATGTATATGTATAAACATATGTGCGCAACCATATCCAATTCGTTTCTCGTTCAAGCAGTGTTTGCGAATTCATTACTTAGCGGGATATTTTTTGAAGTTGTTAATAATTCTTGTACGTTTCGTTGATGTTATTCCTTTTATGTTTCATATTTAAACCGAATAATTACAGCAAAGCTTTTACTTTTGCTGTCAAGCAATTGTATTTTGACATACCATTTTAAATAAATGGCATTCTTTGTAATACAGTGGCAAAAATGGTATAATTAATATAAATGGTACATAGGTACAAAACGAACGAAAGCACAATAAATCTAGTATGATCAGGCTTAAATCAAGTATTGGTTAGGCTTAAATCAAGAAATGATCAGGCTTGATTTAAGTAATCGTTAGGCTTAAATCAAGTGCTGATCAGGCTTAAATCAAGTATTATCAGGCTTAAATCAAGTATTGGGCAGGCTTAATTCAATCAAAATTTTCTTCATTGAAGCCCGTTTCGCACTCAAATCAATTCCATAAAATTCTTAAATCAATCGCTTTATGCTTGAAATAAGAATATTTCGGCTTAAATTCAAGCCTTATCAGGCTTAATGTGCGCTATGATTCAGAATCAGGGCTCAAAAATCCGTGCTTGATTCAAATATTTTGTACTTGGTTTTAGAAAATCCGTACTTACCGTACTTTTGTCACCGCAGCGGCTTGATTCAAGTACGGATTACTCAATTTTTTCTTTCTGTGTAACATTACGGCTAAGAACTTTATTATCTCATAAATCCAAATCGGCTGCGAAATCCTGTGCCGCAGCAAAGCAATTTTTTTGTTGAGCTGTGTAATTAATAATTTGTTATATAAATATATTTTATAAATTTTTTAGTAAAACAATTTGTGTGTGGGTCTATTGTGAGTATTTGTGTCGTTGAAGAGTGACCAATTGTACCAAATATTTCAACGTAGGTATTATATGTGAAAGATTGAATTATACCTTTCGTTGTCCAAAATCTTCTTACTGTTATATGATGAAATTTATTTGAATAATTTTTCGTATATAAATCATTCTTTTCGATTTCTTTTCAGACTATTTTATTTTAAATTGCGCAATGAACTTTGTTTGGAAATATGAAAAATGTAGTGGGGATCGAAATTTACAAAGTGCAGCAAATATTTGAACATACAAACTCTATGATATGTAAAACTAATATATATAATATTTATTGTATACAACTTCTATTTAAATTCCAGGCAAATTCTTTGTACAAAAACATTAATGTCGGTTCCAATGGAAATTGTTCTAGGACAATAACTAGGGACATTAAACACACTATAGATTTATAAATCGATACCAAATATTTGACCAAGGTCAAACATCAAATAAAATAAAATATTGTTTTAAATTATAAAATGTTCAAAGTTTTCCATAATATGTATTATACATTTATTGTATTTTCCAATAAAAAATATAACAAATCCAATCTTTAGAAAGATAAAGCGTTGTGTTTTGAATTTATAAGTTAACACTATAAATAAAGGGTGTCCCAAGAAGAGCGCAATTTTTTAATTTTAAATAAAACACAGATATTTAAGAAAAAATCGTGAAACTTTATTATATCGTAAAGTAGGCAGAATGAGGTTATGTATGGAACAATATATCGTGCAAATGGCCGCCGCGGCTTTGCTGGCATGCACGCGATCTTTTAATGAAATTTTCAATGACCGTTTTGCATGAATGCTGCGGTATTTCATTAATGCAGCGTCCAATTTCGTCTTTTAAGGCTTGAGTCGTCGTCGGCTTATTCGCGTAAACCATCGACTTCAAAAAACCCCAAAGAAAAAAATCTAATGGTGTTAAATCGCACGATCTAGGCGGCCAATTCTGATCTGATGATTTTATCGGCAAAATCAGCATTTTCATGTTGTCTCTCCAATACCCAATTAACGAACTCCCTTTGCTGTCCATGGTCAGTTGGCTTCAGTTCCTGAGTCAATTGAACTTTGTATGCATGAAGATGCAAATCTTTCGTCAAAATTCGCTGCAAAGTGGATTTGGAGACACCAATTTGCTGAGCTCGGTGTCGAATTGAGGTGGATGGAGTTTGAGCGACATCATCACGTACAGCTGCGACATTTTCGGTCGATCGACCTGGTCGATGGCGCGTTGTTGTCTTTACATCACTAACAGACCCAGTTTCGGCAAATTTATCCATTAATCTCTTTACAGTTGACTCTTTTGGAGCATTATTGTGACCCCAAATTGATGGCAATTTGCGAACTGTAGCCGCAAAACTTTCACCATTTTGGTAAAACAATTTCACAATGAGAATGCGTTGTTCATTCGTGTAGCGCTCCATTTTTACTAACCTCGTACCTTCTACTAACAAACAATAACAATTATTCAAATGTCAAACAATGACACTTCGAATGTTGCGAGATTTAAAAATTGCGCTCTTCTTGGGACACCCTTTAGCATGAAGAATAGTTTCTATGAATATAAAATGATTTCAGGGGTTCAAAGAAAATTATTAATAAGAGTAAAATTATTATAAATGCAATGTAAAGAATTTTCCATACATATTTTAAAAAACTATATTTAAATCCATGTATGCCTTAAATGAATTACTAGTACGTTCTTATATCAAGGACAGACATTTTAATTTTTATTACGATAATGTTTTAAATTTTATGATATTTTACTACAAATAAGCACGCGTCATGCTTAGATTTACGCCAAAACATGCTTATTTTAAGACCAAACGTAATTAGTTTTATTACCCAAATATCTTGATTCTATGAAATGCATCCTCAAAACAAATGCTATTCATGTCTTTAAATTAACTATAAAACATTCCTTTTTTATAGTGATTGTCTTCGGCTCGAAATCATCAACTTTACGACAAATTCTTTGATTTTCAGTACACTTTTTTTTAGTGTAGAGAACTAAAATTTGGTTGAAAAATGGCAATATCGGTTAATTTTTTGATATAGCCCCTTTATATATCCCCCAAATATTTGACCAAGGTCAAACATCAAATAAAATAAAATATTGTTTTAAATTATAAAATGTTCAAAGTTTTCCATAATATGTATTATACATTTATTGTATTTTCCAATAAAAAATATAACAAATCCAATCTTTAGAAAGATAAAGCGTTGTGTTTTGAATTTATAAGTTAACACTATAAATAAAGGGTGTCCCAAGAAGAGCGCAATTTTTTAATTTTAAATAAAACACAGATATTTAAGAAAAAATCGTGAAACTTTATTATATCGTAAAGTAGGCAGAATGAGGTTATGTATGGAACAATATATCGTGCAAATGGCCGCCGCGGCTTTGCTGGCATGCACGCGATCTTTTAATGAAATTTTCAATGACCGTTTTGCATGAATGCTGCGGTATTTCATTAATGCAGCGTCCAATTTCGTCTTTTAAGGCTTGAGTCGTCGTCGGCTTATTCGCGTAAACCATCGACTTCAAAAAACCCCAAAGAAAAAAATCTAATGGTGTTAAATCGCACGATCTAGGCGGCCAATTCTGATCTGATGATTTTATCGGCAAAATCAGCATTTTCATGTTGTCTCTCCAATACCCAATTAACGAACTCCCTTTGCTGTCCATGGTCAGTTGGCTTCAGTTCCTGAGTCAATTGAACTTTGTATGCATGAAGATGCAAATCTTTCGTCAAAATTCGCTGCAAAGTGGATTTGGAGACACCAATTTGCTGAGCTCGGTGTCGAATTGAGGTGGATGGAGTTTGAGCGACATCATCACGTACAGCTGCGACATTTTCGGTCGATCGACCTGGTCGATGGCGCGTTGTTGTCTTTACATCACTAACAGACCCAGTTTCGGCAAATTTATCCATTAATCTCTTTACAGTTGACTCTTTTGGAGCATTATTGTGACCCCAAATTGATGGCAATTTGCGAACTGTAGCCGCAAAACTTTCACCATTTTGGTAAAACAATTTCACAATGAGAATGCGTTGTTCATTCGTGTAGCGCTCCATTTTTACTAACCTCGTACCTTCTACTAACAAACAATAACAATTATTCAAATGTCAAACAATGACACTTCGAATGTTGCGAGATTTAAAAATTGCGCTCTTCTTGGGACACCCTTTAGCATGAAGAATAGTTTCTATGAATATAAAATGATTTCAGGGGTTCAAAGAAAATTATTAATAAGAGTAAAATTATTATAAATGCAATGTAAAGAATTTTCCATACATATTTTAAAAAACTATATTTAAATCCATGTATGCCTTAAATGAATTACTAGTACGTTCTTATATCAAGGACAGACATTTTAATTTTTATTACGATAATGTTTTAAATTTTATGATATTTTACTACAAATAAGCACGCGTCATGCTTAGATTTACGCCAAAACATGCTTATTTTAAGACCAAACGTAATTAGTTTTATTACCCAAATATCTTGATTCTATGAAATGCATCCTCAAAACAAATGCTATTCATGTCTTTAAATTAACTATAAAACATTCCTTTTTTATAGTGATTGTCTTCGGCTCGAAATCATCAACTTTACGACAAATTCTTTGATTTTCAGTACACTTTTTTTTAGTGTAGAGAACTAAAATTTGGTTGAAAAATGGCAATATCGGTTAATTTTTTGATATAGCCCCTTTATATAGCATCCGTCCGATTTTACTTCTTAACTCCATAGAGACCCCAAATTTCAACCCTAAATTCCAACCCCAATTTTTTTACCTAGAAAACTTCACACGAACAACGGTCGCTATAGATCCATGTTTTGTATACGAGTAGCCCCCTTAAAAAGGTTCTTTTTGTTTTTAATTCTTAACGCAACACCATACAAACCCACAAATTTCAAAGATAGGGCTGAAATTTGGTAATATGAATTTATTTGTACCAGAAACCATTCACTTGCGATCCATGGCACAGTGGATCCATTTGTACGGTAGAGAGCGATAAAAATAGTAAAAGAAGAGATATCGACCTGAACTTTTCGTCATATGCTCTCGTGTTCTAATATATTGTATTTTACAGAAATAGGCGTGGTTACATAACGGTAACGCCCACTTTGCGTACATTTCCCCATGAATTTGAAATAACCGTATATAATTTTGACTTCTATTTAGTTGTTAACAAAAAAATAACACAGTCCAGCAGCATTTTTGGAACAGTATAGCGACCGTATAATTCTGAAAGGGAATGTTGAGTAGATAATTTTTCTAGAATAAACTTATGGTCCAGCTGGTCTGAGTTTTTTTTCAGTGGGGATCGCCAAGGACACTCTTTCACTGATAGAAAAGCCGTTCTTCACCATGACGAATCAGTTTCGTAAATATATCTTCGTACTGGTGACAAAAAGTTTCGTACATGCGATGTTTTTGTACGTCAATAGAACGAACACGATCATCAACCCATGTTTTTGGTGGTTTCTAAATTCGTCGAGGGAACGATAAGGTTTCATTCCGACGACGAAAAGATTTTTTTGATTATTTTGCTGAAAATATGATAAAACGAAGCAATCAATTTATAGTTTGTGCTTAATTGTACTTTTCTATATGCCTTCTGATTACTTTAGTTAAATAATTTGTGGTAGAAGTTTAATTTAAAAAACCAAATAATCGTGATTATTGGAGTTCGTCGTGGTGATGAATGGGATTCGTCGTGGTGATGAATGGAATTCGTCGTGATGATGAACCTGGCAAAGCAGTCAATTAATTGAAATTTTTAAATATTTATTAAAATTTTTAAAATTTAAATAGTTGGTGGCATGATTTGGTCGTTGTGATGAATGGAGTTCGTCGTGGTGATGAATGGGATTCTTCATGGTGATGAATGGAATTCGTCGTGGTGATGAATGAAGTTCGTCGTGGTGATGAATGGGATTCGTCGTGATGATTAAAGGGATTCCTCGTTGTGATGAATGGAATTCGTCGTGGTGATGAATGGTATTCGTCGTGGTGATGAATGGGATTCGTCTGTTGGCAAATACATTGCTTGATGAGATTATTTTTGATTTTAAATATCAGAAGTAATGAATACTTCCCGTTCGTTCGCTTTAAGCCTTTCCTGATAAGAACAGCGTTTCGAACCGAATAATCACAACTGAACCTGGCAGAGCAGTCAAGTAATTTTATTTTCCTTACCGTTTTAAATGGCCTAAAACCAAAAGAATATTTATTGAAATTTTTAAAATTTAAATACTGGGGGGCATGTATTATTCGTGGTGATGAATGGGATTCGTCGTGATGATGAATGGGATTTGTCGTGATGATGAATGGGATTCGTCGTGATGATGAATGGGATTCGTCATGGTGATGAATTGAATTCGTCGTGGTGATGAGTGGAATTCGTCGTGGTGATGAGTGGGATTCGTCGTGGTGATTAATGGAGTTCGTTGTAGTGATGAATGTGATTCGTCGTGATGATGAATGGTATTCGTCGTGGTAATGAACTCGATTCATCGTAGGAATGAAATGTAATCATCCTGAGGACGAAAGTTTTTGGAAACAGAGATTCGTCATGGTGACGAACAAATTCATCAAGAGGATTATTCCGTACGTTAGCTGATTTTTGACGAAAAAATAATCGTGATGATGTACAAATTCGTCGTCATGACGAAGCTTTTTCTATCAGTGTTACAGCTCTTTATGTTTAATTAGCAAAATTACATGCCAACTTATACAAAAAATACTATAATGTAATTTTAAAGCCGTGAATTATTGGAGTAGAAGAGCGACTCTATAATTCTGAAAGGGCATGTTATGTAGATCAGTTTTGAAGAATAAACTTATGGTGCAGCTGGTCTAAGTTTTTTTTTGCAGTGGGCCAAAGTTTTCATTTTTTTGTCAAAGGTAGCATGATACTAAATGAATACATACATATACATAAATTATATTAAGCCATCGATATATTAAATTAGTGTTAAAAAAGCGCAAGACTTTTTGTACTATTTACTTCCAATATATTTTGATCTGGTTGTGAACATGCAATGAATTTTCAGCAACTGCAGATTCATCCGTTTCCGTCAATTTTGCTAATCTGCGCTGCTTTGTTCCCTTCGATGAATCCGCAAAATACACTTTATGACGCCCGCGTTTTTTAGTAGCATTTGATTTTTGCACAGCATGCGGTAAAGGAGATAATGTTAGTTTTAAAGCAACTCTTTCTTTCGAAAAAAGAAATAATGTCTCCAAAAGACCACAATTTGCTTACGAATAATTAATTAATTAATTTTAACAGCTCCAAAAACAAATCTTCTCACAAAACCACACGCTGTAAAAATTCGCTTCTGTAGTATATTGTCCCAAAACATATTCTTCTGAAATCATACATATATTTATGCACACTCCAAATACATAGTGTGTCAATCACACACAAATACATTATATGTTTGTGTTGTTCTAAACAAGAGTACGGTTTCATCCAAATATATTTTTATTCGGAACTAATACTTCCGAAACAAAGATTAATTTGTATTTAAGAATTTTGGCAATGTATCAATGCCTTAATTTTAAGGCATGTTTTCTGTTTTACAGAAGTTAAGTGTGCAATTTTTTTGAAATTTTATATGTTTGTAAAATTAGACAAAAATTTAAATTGGAAAAAATTGAATTGGGTAATTTATAAATTAAAATTAGCGCTGTAAATCCAAAAGCTTATGACATTTTTAACTGTAAAATATAACACGAAATCTAGGAAAAATGTCAACTAAAATTCGAAAGTCAGCTAATTTTTAAAAATCTTTTTTAAATAAAATATTATCGGAAAACTTCTTAAACAATAACTTTGTTTGTGTGTAAACATATATTATATTTGTGAAAGTCAGTTCGCAATTATATTTAGTTCTATATGCGTTCAAACAACATTTCTTGATTTTCAAATAAAATGTATTTGTTCACAAATATATAATATTTAAACATTTTGTTGCCAAATATATATTCTTTCAATTCAAACATATGAAAAATGGGAACGATAAGGTTTCATTCCCACGACGAAAAGATTTTTTTGATTATTTTGCTGAAAATATGATAAAACGAAGCAATCAATTTATAGTTTGTGCTTAATTGTACTTTTCTATATGCCTTCTGATTACTTTAGTTAAATAATTTGTGGTAGAAGTTTAATTTAAAAAACCAAATAATCGTGATTATTGGAGTTCGTCGTGGTGATGAATGGGATTCGTCGTGGTGATGAATGGAATTCGTCGTGATGATGAACCTGGCAAAGCAGTCAATTAATTGAAATTTTTAAATATTTATTAAAATTTTTAAAATTTAAATAGTTGGTGGCATGATTTGGTCGTTGTGATGAATGGAGTTCGTCGTGGTGATGAATGGGATTCTTCATGGTGATGAATGGAATTCGTCGTGGTGATGAATGAAGTTCGTCGTGGTGATGAATGGGATTCGTCGTGATGATTAAAGGGATTCCTCGTTGTGATGAATGGAATTCGTCGTGGTGATGAATGGTATTCGTCGTGGTGATGAATGGGATTCGTCTGTTGGCAAATACATTGCTTGATGAGATTATTTTTGATTTTAAATATCAGAAGTAATGAATACTTCCCGTTCGTTCGCTTTAAGCCTTTCCTGATAAGAACAGCGTTTCGAACCGAATAATCACAACTGAACCTGGCAGAGCAGTCAAGTAATTTTATTTTCCTTACCGTTTTAAATGGCCTAAAACCAAAAGAATATTTATTGAAATTTTTAAAATTTAAATACTGGGGGGCATGAATTATTCGTGGTGATGAATGGGATTCGTCGTGATGATGAATGGGATTTGTCGTGATGATGAATGGGATTCGTCGTGATGATGAATGGGATTCGTCATGGTGATGAATTGAATTCGTCGTGGTGATGAGTGGAATTCGTCGTGGTGATGAGTGGGATTCGTCGTGGTGATTAATGGAGTTCGTTGTAGTGATGAATGTGATTCGTCGTGATGATGAATGGTATTCGTCGTGGTAATGAACTCGATTCATCGTAGGAATGAAATGTAATCATCCTGAGGACGAAAGTTTTTGGAAACAGAGATTCGTCATGGTGACGAACAAATTCATCAAGAGGATTATTCCGTACGTTAGCTGATTTTTGACGAAAAAATAATCGTGATGATGTACAAATTCGTCGTCATGACGAAGCTTTTTCTATCAGTGTTACAGCTCTTTATGTTTAATTAGCAAAATTACATGCCAACTTATACAAAAAATACTATAATGTAATTTTAAAGCCGTGAATTATTGGAGTAGAAGAGCGACTCTATAATTCTGAAAGGGCATGTTATGTAGATCAGTTTTGAAGAATAAACTTATGGTGCAGCTGGTCTAAGTTTTTTTTTGCAGTGGGCCAAAGTTTTCATTTTTTTGTCAAAGGTAGCATGATACTAAATGAATACATACATATACATAAATTATATTAAGCCATCGATATATTAAATTAGTGTTAAAAAAGCGCAAGACTTTTTGTACTATTTACTTCCAATATATTTTGATCTGGTTGTGAACATGCAATGAATTTTCAGCAACTGCAGATTCATCCGTTTCCGTCAATTTTGCTAATCTGCGCTGCTTTGTTCCCTTCGATGAATCCGCAAAATACACTTTATGACGCCCGCGTTTTTTAGTAGCATTTGATTTTTGCACAGCATGCGGTAAAGGAGATAATGTTAGTTTTAAAGCAACTCTTTCTTTCGAAAAAAGAAATAATGTCTCCAAAAGACCACAATTTGCTTACGAATAATTAATTAATTAATTTTAACAGCTCCAAAAACAAATCTTCTCACAAAACCACACGCTGTAAAAATTCGCTTCTGTAGTATATTGTCCCAAAACATATTCTTCTGAAATCATACATATATTTATGCACACTCCAAATACATAGTGTGTCAATCACACACAAATACATTATATGTTTGTGTTGTTCTAAACAAGAGTACGGTTTCATCCAAATATATTTTTATTCGGAACTAATACTTCCGAAACAAAGATTAATTTGTATTTAAGAATTTTGGCAATGTATCAATGCCTTAATTTTAAGGCATGTTTTCTGTTTTACAGAAGTTAAGTGTGCAATTTTTTTGAAATTTTATATGTTTGTAAAATTAGACAAAAATTTAAATTGGAAAAAATTGAATTGGGTAATTTATAAATTAAAATTAGCGCTGTAAATCCAAAAGCTTATGACATTTTTAACTGTAAAATATAACACGAAATCTAGGAAAAATGTCAACTAAAATTCGAAAGTCAGCTAATTTTTAAAAATCTTTTTTAAATAAAATATTATCGGAAACCTTCTTAAACAATAACTTTGTTTGTGTGTAAACATATATTATATTTGTGAAAGTCAGTTCGCAATTATATTTAGTTCTATATGCGTTCAAACAACATTTCTTGATTTTCAAATAAAATGTATTTGTTCACAAATATATAATATTTAAACATTTTGTTGCCAAATATATATTCTTTCAATTCAAACATATGAAAAATGGCGATTTCGCCGTGTACTACTTCAATATTTGATACAATTTTTTCGAACACATCTTGAATTTGAGGCACATATTCAGACTTTTTGGAACAACAGATTTCGAAAATATACAATACCAACAAAATTAAAATATATATATTGAAAATCACAATAGACAACAACAAAAAACGGTTTTTGTCAAATCACAATAACAATGTTTGCACATGTTTATACCTTTATATACTGGAAAATAATGTATGTTTTGTAACAGCTTGATAGGTATGGAGTTTCGAATAGCAATCAAAGTGAGGCAAATATTGGCAGTTGAAATAAAAATATTTTTAATCTTGAGACTTTTCCTATATTTGCATATTTATTTGATTGTGGGAATCGAGGGGAATATCTACAAAAACTCCACGTAAATCTAACAAAGATTGACAAAATCATACAAATTAAACACACCTTTTTTCTAAACAACACATTAATTGTTGAACGTATTATAGCTTTAAAATAATGTTAATACCTTTCCCTTCAATCTCCATTATTCACAAATTTATTTTTGCACTCTTGTTATTTGTAATTTTTACTGCTAACATTTCACCTTTTTCGTCTTCTTTCAACTGAATATTTACTTCAATGAAAACTTGCAATTCTATTGCCTTTATTGAAGAAGTACCGTTATGGGATTAGCGACTATTTACATTGTCATTACTGCAAAATACTGATATACATTGTTCTATTTTGGAAAGTGGAAGGTATACAATATGCGGCATAGCCGCTTCAGCTCAAGCAAATCATTTCCTACATTACATTTCGTTAGAATTTTGGCTTTTCTTATCTTTACTCTAATCAGGTCTTAACGGGTTCTTCCGTAAAAAATACTCTGTTATATTTCATCGTAAATGATCTTTTCATTAAACTTATTTGTTTTAATTTTCTTTTTTCCAGGTTACGTATGGGCAATATTCGAGGTTGGGCTGGACCTATCCCATTTACCTTACGAAGAATGCAAGTTATTTTACAACGGAAAATTATACAACGGCAGAGAGCTTTCGGTATGAAAGTAGCAGTTCCAGCATTTTCTGGTTATGTACCTATTGGCATGAAACGCCTGTTTCCTAACATTTCGTTCGTTGTTGCTGATCCGTGGAATAATTTTCCTAAAATATATTGTTGCAGTTTATATCTTAACTCTTTTGAGCCATTGTATAAAGAAATCGCATATTCATTTTTGCAAAAAGTTATAGCCAGTTATGGCACTGATCACATTTATTTTGCGGATCCATTCAATGAAATGCAGCCGGAAAGTTCCGATCCTACTTTTTTAAGTATGACAGCTACATATATATTTGCATCTATGAATGCCATCGACAATAGAGCAATCTGGCTATTGCAGGGATGGATGTTTATAAATAATATATTTTGGTCAAAAAGCCAAATAAAAGCATTTCTAACGGCCGTACCTAAAGGCCGTATTTTGGTACTGGATCTGCAAAGCGAACAGTTTCCCCAATATGAAAAAACGAATTCATTTTACGGACAACCGTTCATTTGGTGTATGCTTCATAACTTCGGAGGTACTTTGGGAATGCATGGATCAGCTGATGTAATTAATAGAGAAATTCGAATCGCTCGTTCGATGCCAAACAGTTCAATGGTAGGTGTTGGTATAACACCCGAAGGAATTAACCAAAATTACGTTATGTATGCGCTGACTTTAGAGCGAGCTTGGTTAAAAGGAGATATTAATTTAACCAGGTGGTTCAATACGTATTCGGATGTTCGATACGGTGTTATTGATTCTAGGCTACGGGAAGCATGGCAGTTATTAAGGATTTCTGTTTATTCATATTATGGTTATAAGAAAATACATGGCAAATATATTATCACACGGCGACCATCGACACGCCTACATGTTTGGACATGGTATAACATTTCCAATATATATATTTCATGGTCTAGAATACTTGAATGCAACAACACTATTCCCCATAACTACTATAATGAATATAAGTATGACTTAGTCGATATATCCAGACAGTTTTTGCAAACGATATCCGATCATATTTACGTAAATCTTATGTATTCTTTTAAAATGAAAAAATATGATCAATTTGAACTTTTGGCTAGTAGTTTGTTCAATGTTTTTACGGATTTGGAAGACATTTTAGCTACGAATCGAAATTTCTTGTTGGGTATTTGGATCGAAGACGCGAAAAACTGGTCGACCACTTTCGACGAGGAAGAGCTTTATCAATTCAATGCCCTTAACCAAATAACACTTTGGGGGCCAAAAGGGGAGATTGTTGACTATGCCACGAAACAATGGTCTGGCATTGTCAAAGATTTCTTTCAACCCAGATGGAAACTTTTTCTGGACTATTTGCGAAAAAGTTTATACGAAAATCGTCCATTTAATAGCACTATCTTCAATAAAGACGTATTTCGCATAATTGAGAATCCATTTAATTACCAACGGAAAAAATATACTACCGAAGAAAATGGAGATACATACAATTCGTCAAAGCGAATCTATCTAAAATGGATGAACTTTTTAGCAAGTGATATTACCAAAAAAATATTTCAAACTAAAGTCGAATTATATAAAGAGTATCCATAATATTTGTATTTGTATGTATATATTATAAATAAAAATTGTATTTGGAAAGTTTGCTGAAATATCAAATAAATTATGAACACACAATTTAGTTTAATGTTTTTATTATTATTATTGTTTTCCAAATTCAAATATTATTAAATCTTTCAAATGTGAAGGTGTTTCCATGGTAGTAAAACAATATCAGGAGATAAATTAAAGCAAGTTATGCAGGTATTGGCACGATGGGAAGAACCTTGTTGAAGATAGTTTTTACTTCCAGATTACCCACCAGAGAAATATCTTCTAATGGCTCCATATCATATGGGGTTACAAATAGAATATTTCATTGTAAGAAATATGTGCTTTATTAACAAAAAATGCGTTATTATTCTTAACAATTTACATTCATATAACAATTTACATTCATACTTTAAAATAAGACTTATATTACTTAATAGATATAGAAATTGATAAGAAATAAATAGGAAATAAAACAGAAAAAAATTAAAAATAATTGCTGTACATTAGAGTGGGTCGCAAAAAATTGCACCGGTCACCCCCTCCGAATTCAAATTCAAATTCAGTAAGTGACCACTGTCATCTCGTTTTCAACCCAACTAAGTGGGGAATATTTTGAAACGCTAATAAAGGTCTTCAAAAATAATGAAACTTTTGCTTTTGAAGTACCCACTGTTATTCATAAACAAAAAAGTTATACATACTCGTTTTAAAATTACAAAATACATGCAGAGATCAAATTACACCATCTACTTTTAACGTCGATTTCTGCCTCTCTCACACACATACACACACATCCACTATGACGGTTCGGTTCAGTACGAGATTTGAGAGATTCGTCACCAAATGTTAAAGCGTTCTAAGGAACAAAATCAGATTAAAATCAATTTGTTTTCCCATGCACCCTACACTGCACCAAAATAGTAATTTTGTCACTGTGTGCTTATTTCTTGTATGGTACGTCGTTGATGATATCTTGACAATTGCTACACTTCTTCCTATGCCTGTCAGTGATCCGAAATACATATTTACTAGTGACTTATCCGATTTTCTACCCCTGCAAAGTAAAGGACTTTGATATAAATAATTTTTCGTTTTACAATTTTTTTTTATTCTATACGATGCTATATGTATGACTGCATAGGCAACACTAAGTGTTGCCTGGCGCCATCTGACATTTCCATTGGAAAGTTTGACATTTGTTTACAGTGACTTGACAAAATCAATTTGGCATAAAAATTGAATTAACTCGTGAACATTTTCGTGCGATCATTTTTTCACAACTTTCGACGTGGATTATCACGACAAGAGTGCATCGATGAACTTAAATCTTTGTATGGCGATGAAGCACTGTGAAAAACTGGTTTAATGAATTCAATCGTGGCCGACGCTCGCTCAATGACGACGGTCGTCCAAAAACGGCCGTTGCGCCAGAGAACATTTATGCCGTGCTTGAACTGATAATGCAAGATCGTCATGTGACATACCGTGAGATAGAGGCATCCTTGGGCATTTCTTCCACCAGCATACATTCGATATTGCATGAACACCTGGGCGTAAAAAAGGTTTGTTCTCGCTGGATCCCGCACAATTTGACAATCGCTCAAAAAAAGGCTCGTGTCGATTGGTGCAAACAAATTTTGAAAAATACGGTCGCGGTGCTTCAAAAGACGTTTATAAGATTGTCACAGGTGACGAATCTTGGATCTATGCGTATGAGCTCGAAACAAAACAGCAATCGACCGTGTGGGTCTTCGAAGACGAGCCAAATCCAACGAAAGTTGTTCGTGGAAGAAGAACTTCGAAGCAAGTGGTCGCCTGCTTCTGTGGCGACTGTTCCGCTTGAGCAACGTAGGACGAATCATTGTGCACCATGACAATGCGAACTCTCACACTGTACGTAAAGTTAGCAATCAAGAAAAAAGCGAATTTTAAAATGTTAACTAAGAGACAAATTAAGTTTCTTTATTTAAAACAAGTAGTTTATAATTTCCTGAAATGCATAAAAGCATAAGTTCAGGCAGGAGCGATACTTATCAAGTTGATGTTGTCTGCTTCAGAGCCAAAAAAGGAGAGAGTGAATCAAACATTTCTTCATTTGCATCAACCAAACAAAAATGTAAATATTACATTATTGAGTGATTTGAAAATCAATACCAACTCAATATCGGGTACAAAAATTAAAGTACACCTAGGCCTGCTATCACTTCAAACAAAATAAGTAAAACAAATTACTTATTAATTTTAATGTTTGCGCACAAACATTGCCGAGTGAGTGTAGGCATTGGTGTACTAGAGTGAGTATCTGTAGGACGCCGCTCAGCAAGCAGAAATAACCAAGCAGTTTAGGCAGAGGCTTAAGAAGTTGGTTATGCGTTGACATACATCAGTTGCGAGAGAAACTCAAACTCACAGCGGAGAGTCATTCTAACAATTGAGTGGGAGAATGGGAGAGTGTTAGAGGTAATCTCATCTTTCAAACCAGAACAGTAATAAATGCACTATGTGCGGAAAACGAAAGATGCAATAAAATATTCAGATGAGAAAGAAGAGATATCACTGAGAGAAGTAAAGATGCAAATGAGATTTGTAGTAAGTCAACTTTAAAGACACAACGATGCTAATGATATGATATCGCTGCTACCGTCGCCAATGTCAGATGTGTATGTACTTAACATTATCAATGTAAATACAAGAAAGAAAAGAAAAATGTAAAACGATTTGAAATGTTAATGTGTATCTACATATGTCAAGATATATCCACATCTGTTGGCGATGACAAAGCAAATATTTTTGATCTACAAGTTACTTTACAGTATTGCTCAAATGTTAATGTTATTTAATCTTAAAGTAAATGTAGTATGTAATGATATATATATCTATTTATGTTGGTAAAGGAATGTTTTCGCCAACATTCTCCCCCACGAAGAACGGATGTTGTTAAATGATGATGGAAGGCCTATCGTTGGGAGTGTTTTAGTCGAGTTTTTAAACTCCGCTATGCTCCGACTCACAGCGACTGGTATAGACCCCATTGTAATCCGTAATATTGAAGATTAGATTAAGAACAGGAGGGATTATCAGTTGTTTTATTGTCATTTCCTGGAAGAAAAGAGATTTTAGTGATTGGACGTTTTATAATTTTATTTTTTGTAAGAACAGATACAACCCTTATGTGTCCATCTGTTCCGGGATGTGTCTCTTGAATGCGACCAAGTAACCATTGTCCAGGACCACATCTTTCATCAGCAACAAGAACCAAGTCTCCAACTTTTGCCTCTGCTTTTGGTTTTAACCATTTTGGTCGCGCTTGTAGTCTGTTCAGATATTCATTTCGCCACCTTTTCCAAAAGTGTTGTTTCATCTTTTCAATGCATTTCCAACGAGTAAGTTGACTAATATTAGAGTCCAAAAGTGACTCCTCAGGTATACACGTCGTTGGCTCTCCAATTAGAAAATGCGCTGGAGTAAGTGCATCGAAATTGGTGGGATCTGACGATAAGGGAGCCAGCGGTCGAGAATTGAGGCAGCTCTCTATCTGACACATTAATGTTGAGAGTTCTTCGAAGTTCAGTGATCTATCATGCATTATCCTCTTTAGATGATATTTCGTTGATTTCACTCCTGCCTCCCATAGACCTCCAAAATTGGGGGAAGCAGGTGGAATAAAATGCCAATTAGTCCCTTCTAAACTCAACGCTTGCCACAAGTCTTGTGGCAGTGATTTTGAGTTGTTTTTGTATAGCACTTTCAGCTCCTTAGATGCACCAACAAAATTGGTGCCACAATCTGAATAGAGGTCGGTGCAAACACCTCTTCTTGATGTAAAACGACGAAAGGCGGCTAGAAATGCATTCGTCGTGAGACCAGACACCACTTCTAAGTGTATGGCTTTTGTCACCATACATACAAAGAGGCATATGTAACCCTTTGTCATAGATGCAGACCTCAATGACGACGTTTTTATAGATATGGGACCAGCATAATCAACACCACTATGTCGAAATGGTCTAGTGACATTCAGCCTGACATGTGGAAGATTACCCATGATTTGCTGAGATGTTTTAGCACTATATTTAAAACAGCGAGTGCATTTATAAATTACGGACTTGGCCAATGTGTTTCCCGAAATTATCCAGAATTTCCTATTCACATATGACATTGTTAATGTCACACCACCATGAAGCGTCTTTTCATGGGAATCTAAAATAATCAGTTTAGCCAACGGATTGGATTTTGCTAATAAAATTGGGTGTTTCACGTCATATGGAAAAGAAGAATTCTGAAGACGGCCCCCGACCCGAATTATGCCATCATCATCCACAAATGGCATTAGTTTTAAAATATGATTGTTTTTAATTTCACAATTTCGTGAAAGGAGTGAAATCTCCTCCGCAAAGTCCACCATTTGTGTAAGTTTCACAAATATGAGAAGAGACTTGTTTGTCTCTGATAAAGTCAAAGGCTTTGTATATTTTTGTTCGACATTTCTACAGTTGTGGACAAAACGAAGGCAAAAAGTAGTAACTCTCAGAAGAGTCCGTAGACTTGAGAATTTTGAGAGTATATCAGGGTACGAGAGTGAATTAGAATTATGCGAAGACACTTTAGTTTTTCTTTGCTCGTCCAGAGTACTCAAATTAGAAAGGTTTTCTGGCCACGATGATGGAGATTCATGTAGAAATGTTGGCCCATGCCACCAAGTCTCTTCTTTCACAAGATCCTTGGGAAGTATACCTCTGGAGGCACAGTCAGCCGGATTAACCGCCGTAGGAACATATCTCCAATCGAGAGGTTTGGACGACCTTTGGATATTTGCCACTCTATTGGCTACATAAACATTCCAATTGGATGGTGGTTTACGAATCCAAGATAAAACTGTGGAGCTATCACTCCAGTAAAAGATTTTGCCAATGGTCAACGTTTTCAGAGAGGTTTTTACCCTTTCTGTTAAAGTAACCCACAGAGTAGCAGCACACAATTCAAGTCTTGGTATAGTGACTGTTTTTATAGGTGAAACTTTTGACTTGGCCTGAAGAATATTGACAAAAATTCCCTCAAGCGACTCAACCCTGGAGTATACTACTTCAGCGTATGCCTTTGTTGAGGCATCACAAAAACAATGTAAATCAATGTTAGCTCCATTTGACCATTGTAAATACCGTGGTATTCTTAATTTGGCTAGTTCGGGTAATGATGAACGGTATTTCAACCATTGGATTCGAATAAAGTCAGGGATATCCACATCCCAATCCAGTTTATTCTCCCAAAGAGTTTTAAACATAGATTTGGCCATAACAGTGGAAGGTGTTAGCCAGCCTAGTGGATCATACAGGCTTGCTGTTTCTGAGAGAATAGATCGTTTTGTTATGGATTTCGTGTTAGGAAACTTTACTTTAAATGAAAAGGAATCATCTCCTGTGTTCCACTGGATTCCAAGAGTTTTAACCGTGTCACCACGGTCTAAGTTCAGTGTGAGTGACGGATCTATGCAATCCTCAGGAACTTCCTTTAAAAGTTCCTTGGAATTTGATATCCACTTGCGGAGTTTACATCCTCCTTGTTCCAGAATGAAGCACAAGTGTTTCTGTAAACAAATAGCGTCATCCACAGTTTCAGCCCCAGATAATATGTCATCGACATATGAATCAGTCAGAAGAGCTTGAGAAGCCTGTGGATAATCGGACATATAATCCTTCGCAAGCTGTCGCAGTACCCGTATGGCTAAATATGGAGCAGGTGCGGTACCATAGGTAACCGTATTTAACTCGTAAATTGATATTTCATCAAATGGATTATATCGCCATAGTATTTGTTGAAATCGGCGATGACTAGGACATACATCAATTTTACGAAACATCTTTTCGATGTCTGTACAAAAGGATATTTTGTGTTTCCTCCACTGAGTCAATACTGAGGGCAAATCGTTTTGAAGAGCAGGACCTGGTGACAGTTCCTCGTTAAGCGATTTGAAGTCCTTCAGGTGGCTACTGCCGTCGAAAACGACTCTTAGCTTTGTGGTTGTACTATCCTCCTTAAAAACCCCATGATGAGGTAAAAAGTATGAGTCTTGGCGAATATCTTTTGGATATGTGCCAATTTTGGACATATGACCTAACGTTTCGTACTCAGTCATGAAGGATCTGTAGCTGTTTTCAAAGGAAGGCCGTTTTGAAAATGAAATTTCAAGGTGTCGTAGCCTTTTGAATGCGCTAATAACATTGTTATTTAGTTTTGGGAGAATTTGATCATGTAGCAGGATCTTAAATGGCAAATGTACCATATAACGCCCAGATTCAGTTCTCCTCAAAGTGGATGAAAAATGGGTCTCACAAAGTGATTCTTCATTCGTGAAATCCCTTTCGAAGCCAACTTCTTCTTGTTCCCAAAAAGATTGTAGTATGACTTCCAAATTTGTGTTGTGAATATGGACTCTATTTGCAGATATAGCGTTAGAAGAGCCAGAGAAAACCCATCCAAAATAAGTATTTTGGAAAAATAAATCATTATGAACAAATGACTTGGTTGGGATTTTGATTTTGGCGCAAACGTCAGAACCAAGTATCATATCTATCTGATCTGAATTGTAAAAAAATGGATCAGCTAGATCCTCAGGTCTAATATCAGGCAATATAATATGCCTTGAAGAAAGCGCTGGAGTATACGATGAGAGACTGGACAACACTAAAGCAGAACAACTTATCACCGGCTTATTCATCCGTGAAAATAAGTCAACATTTACCGTGAATTTTGATACATTCGTATGTCCCTCACCAATTCCTATTACCTTATAATGTGATCTGTGTTTTTTCAACCCTAAAAGTTGAACAGCAGATTCAGTAATTAGACTTCCCTGTGAACCAGGGTCTAAGAGGGCTCTCAATGGGAAATATCCACGATCGGTATGAACAATAGCCGAATCGTGTATAGTAAAACAGATTGAAAAGAACTCGCACTGTTAGAAGAAACTTGAGGAACAATATCACAATTTGCACCAGAGGAAGATGGCAAATTGTTCAACTGATTTTGATTTACGACCCCGTCCGGATGAAGCACAGTATGGTGCTGTTGTTTGCATATAATGCAGCGAAATGGCGAACTACAATTGTCATAGTTATGCCCAAAAGAAAGACAATTTCTACACACATTTTTTGTGGCAATAAAATTATTTTTTGAAACTAACGAAAGAGCTAGAAATTTGAAGCATTTAGAAAGGGAGTGATTTTTATCACAATATGGACATTTAATTTGATTGGGTTTTGCAAAGTTCCCCGCATGAACCGATGCTTCTTATTTTGCGAAAATATTTTTTTATTCTTTGGGTATTTATCTTTGCTTACCGATGGACAACTATCTTTTATAGACTCAAGAGTTCTAAACGTCCTCTCTAAAAAATCAAACATTTCATCACGAGTAGGAATTTCCGTGGATGATCTCAATGATTGTTCCCAATCCTTTCTAGTTTGAACATCAAGTTTTTTGGCTATCAAGTGGATCAAAATCGGATCCCAACTACGAGTTTTTATTCCCAGATTTTTAAGAGAAGATAAACATTCTTTCGTTGAGTCAAGTAATGTTTTAATCGACTGAAATCCACCGTCAGATTTCTCAATATTAAAAAGTTTTCCCACTAAATGTCCCACAATCATTCTTTTATTGTGGTATCGGGATTCTAAAGTCTCCCATGCTGAATCGTAATTTGCCTCAGTGGCAGAAATTGTTTTTATTAAATTTGCAGCCTCTCCTGCAAGTGTTCCTTTCAAGTAATAAAACTTTTGAATTTTTGTGAGGGTTTCATTGTTGTGAACAAGTGAGATATATATGTCACGGAATGGGATCCACTCCATATAATCTCCTGAAAATTTTGGCAAAGATATCTTTGGAAGTTTTGCCTCAACTCCAATTGTGGTATCCGCGCGACCGCTGGGTGCAACAAACGTACTCGAAAATGGGGAATGTGTGACCGAATATTGAGATAACGTGTCCATTAATTTACCTTTAAAAGTGAAATATTTTTCGGAGAATTCAAAATAGAAATCTTCCGATAAATAAGGGACATCACAAACACTAATGTCATCCTCGTGAATTTTATTTAAAATTTCACTATGCTGGCTTTCAAAGTTGCCAAAGAGGTCATCAATTCGCTGACCAAGAGAATGCAAATAACCAGCGGTTATTTCTGAAACATTCTTAGCATCAAAACGAGATTGATATTTCTCTAAGATTTCAAGCGAATCACGTTGCAATTGAATTTGACGGTCAAGAGTACACATGTTTGTTTTTTAGGTTACCCGACGATGAAACACGCACCAATTTATCCGAATTTTGCAAAGAATTTGTACAAGAAATTCACAACAAATTAAAGTAATTTTATTACTGAAATCACTGAACTATTCCCGGGTTTCGGCACCAACAATGTACGTAAAGTTAGCAATCAAGAAAAAAGCGAATTTTAAAATGTTAACTAAGAGACAAATTAAGTTTCTTTATTTAAAACAAGTAGTTTATAATTTCCTGAAATGCATAAAAGCATAAGTTCAGGCAGGAGCGATACTTATCAAGTTGATGTTGTCTGCTTCAGAGCCAAAAAAGGAGAGAGTGAATCAAACATTTCTTCATTTGCATCAACCAAACAAAAATGTAAATATTACATTATTGAGTGATTTGAAAATCAATAACAACTCAATATCGGGTACAAAAATTAAAGTACACCTAGGCCTGCTATCGCTGCTACCGTCGCCAATGTCAGATGTGTATGTACTTAACATTATCAATGTAAATACAAGAAAGAAAAGAAAAATGTAAAACGATTTGAAATGTTAATGTGTATCTACATATGTCAAGATATATCCACATCTGTTGGCGATGACAAAGCAAATATTTTTGATCTACAAGTTACTTTACAGTATTGCTCAAATGTTAATGTTATTTAATCTTAAAGTAAATGTAGTATGTAATGATATATATATCTATTTATGTTGGTGAAGGAATGTTTTCGCCAACATTCTCCCCCACGAAGAACGGATGTTGTTAAATGATGATGGAAGGCCTATCGTTGGGAGTATTTTAGTCGAGTTTTTAAACTCCGCTATGCTCCGACTCACAGCGACTGGTATAGACCCCATTGTAATCCGTAATATTGAAGATTAGATTAAGAACAGGAGGGATTATCAGTTGTTTTATTGTCATTTCCTGGAAGAAAAGAGATTTTAGTGATTGGACGTTTTATAATTTTATTTTTTGTAAGAACAGATACAACCCTTATGTGTCCATCTGTTCCGGGATGTGTCTCTTGAATGCGACCAAGTAACCATTGTCCAGGACCACATCTTTCATCAGCAACAAGAACCAAGTCTCCAACTTTTGCCTCTGCTTTTGGTTTTAACCATTTTGGTCGCGCTTGTAGCCTGTTCAGATATTCATTTCGCCACCTTTTCCAAAAGTGTTGTTTCATCTTTTCAATGCATTTCCAACGAGTAAGTTGACTAATATTAGAGTCCAAAAGTGACTCCTCAGGTATACACGTCGTTGGCTCTCCAATTAGAAAATGCGCTGGAGTAAGTGCATCGAAATTGGTGGGATCTGACGATAAGGGAGCCAGCGGTCGAGAATTGAGGCAGCTCTCTATCTGACACATTAATGTTGAGAGTTCTTCGAAGTTCAGTGATCTATCATGCATTATCCTCTTTAGATGATATTTCGTTGATTTCACTCCTGCCTCCCATAGACCTCCAAAATTGGGGGAAGCAGGTGGAATAAAATGCCAATTAGTCCCTTCTAAACTCAACGCTTGCCACAAGTCTTGTGGCAGTGATTTTGAGTTGTTTTTGTATAGCACTTTCAGCTCCTTAGATGCACCAACAAAATTGGTGCCACAATCTGAATAGAGGTCGGTGCAAACACCTCTTCTTGATGTAAAACGACAAAAGGCGGCTAGAAATGCATTCGTCGTGAGACCAGACACCACTTCTAAGTGTATGGCTTTTGTCACCATACATACAAAGAGGCATATGTAACCCTTTGTCATAGATGCAGACCTCAATGACGACGTTTTTATAGATATGGGACCAGCATAATCAACACCACTATGTCGAAATGGTCTAGTGACATTCAGCCTGACATTTGGAAGATTACCCATGATTTGCTGAGATGTTTTAGCACTATATTTAAAACAGCGAGTGCATTTATAAATTACGGACTTGGCCAATGTGTTTCCCGAAATTATCCAGAATTTCCTATTCACATATGACATTGTTAATGTCACACCACCATGAAGCGTCTTTTCATGGGAATCTAAAATAATCAGTTTAGCCAACGGATTGGATTTTGCTAATAAAATTGGGTGTTTCACGTCATATGGAAAAGAAGAATTCTGAAGACGCCCCCCGACCCGAATTATGCCATCATCATCCACAAATGGCATTAGTTTTAAAATATGATTGTTTTTAATTTCACAATTTCGTGAAAGGAGTGAAATCTCCTCCGCAAAGTCCACCATTTGTGTATGTTTCACAAATATGAGAAGAGACTTGTTTGTCTCTGATAAAGTCAAAGGCTTTGTATATTTTTGTTCGACATTTCTACAGTTGTGGACAAAACGAAGGCAAAAAGTAGTAACTCTCAGAAGAGTCCGTAGACTTGAGAATTTTGAGAGTATATCAGGGTACGAGAGTGAATTAGAATTATGCGAAGACACTTTAGTTTTTCTTTGCTCGTCCAGAGTACTCAAATTAGAAAGGTTTTCTGGCCACGATGATGGAGATTCATGTAGAAATGTTGGCCCATGCCACCAAGTCTCTTCTTTCACAAGATCCTTGGGAAGTATACCTCTGGAGGCACAGTCAGCCGGATTAACCGCCGTAGGAACATATCTCCAATCGAGAGGTTTGGACGACCTTTGGATTTTTGCCACTCTATTGGCTACATAAACATTCCAATTGGATGGTGGTTTACGAATCCAAGATAAAACTGTGGAGCTATCACTCCAGTAAAAGATTTTGCCAATGGTCAACGTTTTCAGAGAGGTTTTTACCCTTTCTGTTAAAGTAACCAACAGAGTAGCAGCACACAATTCAAGTCTTGGTATAGTGACTGTTTTTATAGGTGAAACTTTTGACTTGGCCTGACGAATATTGACAAAAATTCCCTCAAGCGACTCAACCCTGGAGTATACTACTGCAGCGTATGCCTTTGTTGAGGCATCACAAAAACAATGTAAATCAATGTTAGCTCCATTTGACCATTGTAAATACCGTGGTATTCTTAGTTTGGCTAGTTCGGGTAATGATGAACGGTATTTCAACCATTGGATTCGAATAAAGTCAGGGATATCCACATCCCAATCCAGTTTATTCTCCCAAAGAGTTTTAAACATAGATTTGGCCATAACAGTGGAAGGTGTTAGCCAGCCTAGTGGATCATACAGGCTTGCTGTTTCTGAGAGAATAGATCGTTTTGTTATGGATTTCGTGTTAGGAAACTTTACTTTAAATGAAAAGGAATCATCTCCTGTGTTCCACTGGATTCCAAGAGTTTTAACCGTGTCACCACGGTCAAAGTTCATTGTGAGTGACGGATCTATGCAATCCTCAGGAACTTCCTTTAAAAGTTCCTTGGAATTTGATATCCACTTGCGGAGTTTACATCCTCCTTGTTCCAGAATGAAGCACAAGTGTTTCTGTAAACAAATAGCGTCATCCACAGTTTCAGCCCCAGATAATATGTCATCGACATATGAATCAGTCAGAAGAGCTTGAGAAGCCTGTGGATAATCGGACATATAATCCTTCGCAAGCTGTCGCAGTACCCGTATGGCTAAATATGGAGCAGGTGCGGTACCATAGGTAACCGTATTTAACTCGTAAATTGATATTTCATCAAATGGATTATATCGCCATAGTATTTGTTGAAATCGGCGATGACTAGGACATACATCAATTTTACGAAACATCTTTTCGATGTCTGCACAAAAGGATATTTTGTGTTTCCTCCACTGAGTCAATACTGAGGGCAAATCGTTTTGAAGAGCAGGACCTGGTGACAGTTCCTCGTTAAGCGATTTGAAGTCCTTCAGGTGGCTACTGCCGTCGAAAACGACTCTTAGCTTTGTGGTTGTACTATCCTCCTTAAAAACCCCATGATGAGGTAAAAAGTATGAGTCTTGGCGAATATCTTTTGGATATGTGCCAATTTTGGACATATGACCTAACGTTTCGTACTCAGTCATGAAGGATCTGTAGCTGTTTTCAAAGGAAGGCCGTTTTGAAAATGAAATTTCAAGGTGTCGTAGCCTTTTGAATGCGCTAATAACATTGTTATTTAGTTTTGGGAGAATTTGATCATGTAGCAGGATCTTAAATGGCAAATGTACCATATAACGCCCAGATTCAGTTCTCCTCAAAGTGGATGAAAAATGGGTCTCACAAAGTGATTCTTCATTCGTGAAATCCCTTTCGAAGCCAACTTCTTCTTGTTCCCAAAAAGATTGTAGTATGACTTCCAAATTTGTGTTGTGAATATGGACTCTATTTGCAGATATAGCGTTAGAAGAGCCAGAGAAAACCCATCCAAAATAAGTATTTTGGAAAAATAAATCATTATGAACAAATGACTTGGTTGGGATTTTGATTTTGGCGCAAACGTCAGAACCAAGTATCATATGTATCTGATCTGAATTGTAAAAAAATGGATCAGCTAGATCCTCAGGTCTAATATCAGGCAATATAATATGCCTTGAAGAAAGCGCTGGAGTATACGATGAGAGACTGGACAACACTAAAGCAGAACAACTTATCGCCGGCTTATTCATCCGTGAAAATAAGTCAACATTTACCGTGAATTTTGATACATTCGTATGTCCCTCACCAATTCCTATTACCTTACAATGTGATCTGTGTTTTTTCAACCCTAAAAGTTGAACAGCAGATTCAGTAATTAGACTTCCCTGTGAACCAGGGTCTAAGAGGGCTCTCAATGGGAAATATCCACGATCGGTATGAACAAATAGCCGAATCGTGTATAGTAAAACAGATTGAAAAGAACTCGCACTGTTAGAAGAAACTTGAGGAACAATATCACAATTTGCACCAGAGGAAGATGGCAAATTGTTCAACTGATTTTGATTTACGACTCCGTCCGGATGAAGCACAGTATGGTGCTGTTGTTTGCATATAATGCAGCGAAATGGCGAACTACAATTGTCATAGTTATGCCCAAAAGAAAGACAATTTCTACACACATTTTTTGTGGCAATAAAATTATTTTTTGAAACTAACGAAAGAGCTAGAAATTTGAAGCATTTAGAAAGGGAGTGATTTTTATCACAATATGGACATTTAATTTGATTGGGTTTTGCAAAGTTCCCCGCATGAACCGATGCTTCTTATTTTGCGAAAATATTTTTTTATTCTTTGGGTATTTATCTTTGCTTACCGATGGACAACTATCTTTTATAGACTCAAGAGTTCTAAACGTCCTCTCTAAAAAATCAAACATTTCATCACGAGTAGGAATTTCCGTGGATGATCTCAATGATTGTTCCCAATCCTTTCTAGTTTGAACATCAAGTTTTTTGGCTATCAAGTGGATCAAAATCGGATCCCAACTACGAGTTTTTATTCCCAGATTTTTAAGAGAAGATAAACATTCTTTCGTTGAGTCAAGTAATGTTTTAATCGACTGAAATCCACCGTCAGATTTCTCAATATTAAAAAGTTTTCCCACTAAATGTCCCACAATCATTCTTTTATTGTGGTATCGGGATTCTAAAGTCTCCCATGCTGAATCGTAATTTGACTCAGTGGCAGAAATTGTTTTTATTAAATTTGCAGCCTCTCCTGCAAGTGTTCCTTTCAAGTAATAAAACTTTTGAATTTTTGTGAGGGTTTCATTGTTGTGAACAAGTGAGATATATATGTCACGGAATGGGATCCACTCCATATAATCTCCTGAAAATTTTGGCAAAGATATCTTTGGAAGTTTTGCCTCAACTCCAATTGTGGTATCCGCGCGACCGCTGGGTGCAACAAACGTACTCGAAAATGGGGAATGTGTGACCGAATATTGAGATAACGTGTACATTAATTTACCTTTAAAAGTGAAATATTTTTCGGAGAATTCAAAATAGAAATCTTCCGATAAATAAGGGACATCACAAACACTAATGTCATCCTCGTGAATTTTATTTAAAATTTCACTATGCTGGCTTTCAAAGTTGCCAAAGAGGTCATCAATTCGCTGACCAAGAGAATGCAAATAACCAGCGGTTATTTCTGAAACATTCTTAGCATCAAAACGAGATTGATATTTCTCTAAGATTTCAAGCGAATCACGTTGCAATTGAATTTGACGGTCAAGAGTACACATGTTTGTTTTTTAGGTTACCCGACGATGAAACACGCACCAATTTATCCGAATTTTGCAAAGAATTTGTACAAGAAATTCACAACAAATTAAAGTAATTTTATTACTGAAATCACTGAACTATTCCCGGGTTTCGGCACCAACAATGTACGTAAAGTTAGCAATCAAGAAAAAAGCGAATTTTAAAATGTTAACTAAGAGACAAATTAAGTTTCTTTATTTAAAACAAGTAGTTTATAATTTCCTGAAATGCATAAAAGCATAAGTTCAGGCAGGAGCGATACTTATCAAGTTGATGTTGTCTGCTTCAGAGCCAAAAAAGGAGAGAGTGAATCAAACATTTCTTCATTTGCATCAACCAAACAAAAATGTAAATATTACATTATTGAGTGATTTGAAAATCAATACCAACTCAATATCGGGTACAAAAATTAAAGTACACCTAGGCCTGCTATCACTTCAAACAAAATAAGTTAAACAAATTTCTTATTAATTTTAATGTTTGCGCACAAACATTGCCGAGTGAGTGTAGGCATTGGTGTACTAGAGTGAGTATCTGTAGGACGCCGCTCAGCAAGCAGAAATAACCAAGCAGTTTAGGCAGAGGCTTAAGAAGTTGGTTATGCGTTGACATACATCAGTTGCGAGAGAAACTCAAACTCACAGCGGAGAGTCATTCTAACAATTGAGTGGGAGAGTGTTAGAGGTAATCTCATCTTTCAAACCAGAACAGTAATAAATGCACTATGTGCGGAAAACGAAAGATGCAATAAAATATTCAGATGAGAAAGAAGAGATATCACTGAGAGAAGTAAAGATGCAAATGAGATTTGTAGTAAGTCAACTTTAAAGAGACAACGATGCTAATGATATGATATCGCTGCTACCGTCGCCAATGTCAGATGTGTATGTACTTAACATTATCAATGTAAATACAAGAAAGAAAAGAAAAATGTAAAACGATTTGAAATGTTAATGTGTATCTACATATGTCAAGATATATCCACATCTGTTGGCGATGACAAAGCAAATATTTTTGATCTACAAGTTACTTTACAGTATTGCTCAAATGTTAATGTTATTTAATCTTAAAGTAAATGTAGTATGTAATGATATATATATCTATTTAAGTTGGTGAAGGAATGTTTTCGCCAACACACACATTGACTCAAACCAGCGCCTTTTTGACCGGCAAATCGTCGAATTGATGGGTCATCCGCCGTACAGCCCAGATTTGGCACCCAATACTTCTTTTTATTCCCGCACATCAAGAAAAAAATGTGTGGTCAACGGTTTTCTTCGCCAGAAGATGCTGTTGAACCATGTTTTGGAGGTGTCTCAATCGGAGTGGAAAAAGTGCTTCGACAATTGATTTGAGCGCATGCAAAAGTGTATAAATCATGCTGGAAAATACTTTCAAAAACAATAAAACTATTTTTGATGATAAATATTAGCATTTTCATTATTAGGCCAGAAATATATACAGCAGCCCTCGTAATACGGTATCATTTGTTAAATAAGCACACAGTGATAAAATTGCTAATTTGGTATAGTGTAGGGTGCATGAGACAGCAAAGTGATTTTATTCTGATTTTGTTCCTTAGAACGCTTTAACATTTGGTGACAAATCTCGCAAATTTAGTTCGTTCGTACTGAACCGAACTCATATTGGATGTGAATTTTTGGGAACGGGATTTATGTGTGTGAGAGAGACAGAAAACGACGTAAAAGTAGATTGTGTAATTTGATCTCTGCATGTATTTTGTAATTTTAAAACTAATATAACTTTTTTGTTTATGAATAATAGTGGGTACTTCAAAAGTAAAAGTTTCATTATTTTTGAAGGCCTTTATTAGCGTTTCAAAATATTTCCTACTTAGGGGGGTAGAAAACAAGATGACAGAGGACACTTATCGAATTTGACTTCGGAGTCAAAAGTGACATATAGAGGAAATATAGCCCTTGCCAAAGCTCGATCAACGATGTTCATCCCGTTACGATCGGACATCAAATGGTAACCCAGGATAATAAAATTAAAAGGGCGCTATGTAGGGGGCACAGAAAACAAATTTTTTTGTTGCCCGAAATTGTCTCTAGATAATCTTAAAAACTAGGGGGTGACTGGCGCAACAATTTTTGTGTATGGGGAGCGACCCTTATTACTGTACATAGCAATGCATAACTTACTTTATCGATCCAATGTCTTTCGAAATAGTGAAGTAAAGACTTGAACTGTTTATCTGGAAAGTCAACACTAATATTGAGTTTCAGCATAACATTGGCAGTTTCGAGAAAACATAAGTTATCCCTAGCCCTCCTGTTGAACCTTAAAAAGCTCAAAAGTTGGCGGATGCCAACATCAGCCAAGTTAGCTAACTACTCAAAGTAATAAGAGCCCAAGTTGTATGCCGCCTCTGGAGAGAGCGGGACACAGGCAAATAAGGTGTTCTATTGATTCCTCCTCCTCTTCGTCCCCACAGCTTCTGCAAGTCATTATGCAAGACCTTTAATCTCTCTGCGTGCCGTCCAATGAGACAGTGACCTGACATGACAGACACGATAAGCGAGACGTCCGTTCTCGACACCGACAGCAGTGCTTTGGTGCGTTTTGAGTATAAACTGGGCCACATCAGCCTGGAATGTATGTAGTTCCTAACTAGTGACCACCTGTCGTTTGTTGCCGTAAGTGCACTATCTCTCAAGAGGAGCTTGCAGGTTGCTGGAGGCAGGCCCACATATTCCAGGTCAACTGGAGCGTGTAAGGTAGTTCCTAGTCTTGTGAGTTCATCTGCCTTGCAGCTCCCTGGCATATCCCTGTGTCCCGGCACTCAGAAAAGACACCAAAGCCCACTTTTTATCGAGTTTGGAACCGTCCGCGTAGAAGTTAATAAATCTCCTCTGTCCTGGGATACGACCATTCCATTCTGATCTATCAGGCCAAGAGCGGTTCTGTGTAATCAACAGTGCCCGGAAGGTCAGAAATTCTGTCTAGAACAACACAACAACAACTCTAACACCCATCATCTCCAGAGAAAGCAACATATTGTTCATGGAGAGATTCCACAGCAGAGGAGACAGAACACCCATTGGGGTGTTCCCCTGCTGAAAAATCTATGGATGTCAGTTGACCCTAAACAAGCTGAAATGCGTCTCTTAATTAGAAGGTAATGAATGAACCTACGTATACTGCTGTCAACCCCTAGGGTTTCTAACGCCGTATTTATGTTATTGAAGGCCCCCTCCATATCTAAAAAAGCTACCATAGTTGATTCCTTAAGAGAGAGGGATCCTTCAAGAATGCTGACTAGGTCATTCAGGGCGGTTTCAGTGGACTTGCCCTTGCTGTAGGCATGCTGTTGAGTGGACAGTAGCCTGTGATCAATTTTAGTCCTAGGTAACTATCTATCAGGCATACATACCAACAAAATGGAAAGAAACCAAGGTTTCTTTCCATTTTGTTTTTGGGATGAAAACAACCTTGGTTTCTTTCCATTTTGTTGGTATGTATGCCTGATTGATACAGCATGTGTGTATCTCTCTGAGCCAGGGAGCAATTGTATCAGCCACTGCCTGTAGCTACGCCGCCGAGACATTGTCTGGTCCTGGCGACTTAAAAGTTTTAAAGCTTTTGATGGCCCAAAGAATCCTAGATACGGTTACAATCTCGTTGGCAACCTCTGATGGATGTACTTCAAGGCAATCTCCAACTGAAGTATTCAATGCCTCTTCATAGTTGCCCGGGAGTACTTACAGTTATTCCTCACTGGACGTAGTCCAGGAACTATAATCTTTCTTGATGTACCTAATAGTACAAGGTGTTGAGGCTAAAATTTTCCGTAACCTGAAGCTTCAGATGAGCTTCCACGTCACTACAGAAATCTATCCAGGATTTATTTTAAACCGTTCTCAACACTTTTTTTGTACGGTTTGAGTTCTTCCTTGTATAAGTCCCAGTCCTATGGGGCTCTGGTGACCTTTGCCCTATTGAAGAGCTTCCTACAGCACTTCCTCAGCATTTGCGGTCGTTGTGTGCCCCTTGGCTTCTGTTTGGGACAAGCGGCTTGTAACGAGTCGTTAAGAGTTGCTGTGACACGTTCCATTTTGCACTTTCATTTCTGGACTTTTAGAAGAGACCTGTTGAATATGTGCCTAAATTTTTCCCAATTTGCCTTCCTAATATTGGGTGGGAAGACGGTATCAGGAGGCTTCGCATTCAAGCAGAAGCTAATATATCTATGGTAGGAAAAGCTATAAGTGTCCAAAACTTTCCAATCAGAAATCCTTCCACTTAAATTCTCGGAGACAAAAGTGACATCGAGCACCTCCTGCCTGTTTCTAGTAATAAAGGTAGATTCATGCCCTTTATTACAAATCACAAGGTTACTACTTATAATATATTCGATAAGTATTTCGCCCCTGTCGTTGATACTAGCCCACATATGATGGTGTGCATTGACATCACTACACACGATTAGGTCCTTGTTCTTCTCGTTTGCCGCTCCTACCAGTGATTTCAATGCACAGGGTAGCGTCTCAGTGTTATGTGCCATATAAACGGAGGCCAACCAAAAATATGTTTTCACTACTAAAAGAAGGTATATATTAAGGTCGTTCTTGGCAAATATACAGGCTCCACGTCTTCCATTTCATGTACCTTGAAGCAGTTTAAACCCTGGCGTCCTGAACTCACAAACCATATTTCCATTCACCCATGGTTCCTGGATTAGGACCAGGTCAGCCCCTCCTTGCAGCAGGAGGCCTTTTAAAGCAATTGATGCTTCCTTACATTGAGCCAAAAATTAACCTTATACATATAAGGTTAACTTAACCATAAATAAACATGATTTTGAGTCTACGTTATATGAGGTTAGTTTGAACATTTTCTTGTTGACTGATATTTAACAATAATAATATTTAATTTAACTATTCCATGGTTGAATTTTTTAACCATAAAATAGTTAATATTGTAATAATAATTGTTATTTTAACAATGCAGTGTTGTATTTTTTTAACCATAACAATTGTTAATATTAACGTTTCATAGTTAATTTATTGAAACAATGGATGTTCAATTTAACAATGAAATTGTTAATATTATTAACTATGACGATTGTTATTGAAACCGTTTTTAATGTTATTTTAACTATTTAGTGGTTACTTCTTGTAACCAGAAACATAGTTGTTTTTATAATTTTTAATATTAATATTAAATATGTTAGGTTTGGTTAGGGTTGAAGAGAGGAGACGTTTAAACGTCTCATGTCCATGGACATACACTTAAGCCAGTGGTTCGGCCTGTTGTGCGCTCCTTATTTATGATCTTTTTATACCGCACGAGTTACAGAAAATCGGTACTAGACACGAATTTTCTCAGTATCTTCCAGTCATATTCTCTGAGATGAGTCAAGTCTGGTAATATGTCGGACCCGAAATGTTGGGATCTTGCATGTGTGGAAGCCGGGCAGTGACACAGAAAATGTTCCATCGTTTCGGTGTTTTCTCTGCATGCCCTGCATTCGTCGTCTCCTGCTAATCCTATGCGATGAACATCTGCTTGTAATATTAATAAAACAAGAAAAATTTAATTTTTTATTTTATTTACGAGAATATATGTTCATATATATATATATGTATAAGAAACATCTGAAAAGAAAAAATCAGTAAGATTAGAAAATATAAGTATATGTAAATGTAAAAAATTGACTAACCAGGATTGTTAGTAACTTAGTTTGGGTTACTGAGCTTAGTCCGATCTTACGGCAAACTTATAGGAGAGAGGAGATTAATAACAAAGGCAATCTGGTAGAAAGCCGATGCCCCACCAAAATAATAATCGGAATAGATAAAAAATCAAGGATTGGGCAAGCCAAAGGAAGATTTATTCGAAGGAAGTGCACTAAATTGAATATTAAAAAAATGTATGCATGCATACCACTTTTCCTGTCATTACTACGCACAACTTACCAACAGTTTCTTGGCCGGACTCCCAGAACGAGCAGCCACCGAAAAAGAAAAAAAGGTTATGAAGCAGTCCACTATTTTATTACTTTTATTTATTGAATGAATTACATTTTATCTAATTGTTTATGAGTTACTCTTTATATTTTAAGTCATTTGAATTTGAATTTAACGTTTATTTTAATTTATGTCAGAATACAACTCTGTTCTTTAAAGTATCGACTACTTTTGAATACAACCATGTTAGTCGTATTATACTACTTTTTGTATACAACCATGTGCCAGAATGTGTATAAAAGCAGACACAGTGGCAGTGGAGAAGTCACTTAGCTTTTCGACTTCAACAAGTAAGGAGGTGCGCCCGGTTTTGATACAATTCTGGACAACCAACTTAGTAATAGAATTAGAAAATATTTAAGTAATTAATAAAGTTTTATTTAAACTACACGCCTGCTGAGTTTACTTTATATGAATAAATATAATCTGCGAGGCAGGCCCGATTCACTGACGCCCAACTTAGTGGCCACGGACGACCTCAAAAACCCAAAATTACCAAAAGAGGAAGTTTCAGCAGCCGACAGCGACGAGTACCAATCTGGAGAAGACGAGATGGCTCAGTTCTCTGATACTCAATTTCAGCAGCTAATCCAGGCAATGCGTAACAACGGCCGCGCTGGCTCGTTTTCGCACTGCACTGCGCGCTTCAAGGGGCAGAGAGACCCCGCTGCAGTTGAAGAGTTCTTGACCGCCATCACCGTCTATAAAGAGATAGAGAACATCTCCGACGCCGACGCGCTTCAAGGGGCAGAGAGACCCCGCTGCAGTTGAAGAGTTCTTGACCGCTATCACCGTCTATAAAGAGATAGAGAACATCTCCGACGCCGACGCACTGAAGGGAATACAACTTCTCTTTGAGGATTACGCTGCGAATTGGCGTGAAGCAGAATGCCAGCACTTTCGAAGTGGCGAAGAATTTAATAAAGACTACGTTTTCCCCTTCAATCCCTGATTGGCGCATATTTGCCGACATATATGGGCAAAAACAACAAAAGCAGCAGCCAACCGACAGTTTCGTTTGTAAGCAGAGGTAGCTATTCTCTCAGCTCAAAGAGTCTGTGTCTGAGAAAATTCAAATTAATTTGATATTTGGGCTCCTCAGCACAGATGTTAGAGAGCGTGTGCGGCGAGAGAGTATAAATACGTTCGAAGAATTACTCTCAGCATGCAGAGAAGCCGAGCTGTCGCTGACTGAAGCGCATGGATCGTCATCAGCTTCTAGTGAAGTAGAGACAGAAGTGAAGTGAAGTGAAGTGGCCACAGCATCTACGAATGCTTAAAGAAGAGAAAGAGGGATGAATTGAAGCAACAAAAACAGACACAACACACATACGGAGCAGCATCATACATATCAACGTCAGTTGCACCAACAACAATAAGCGACCAACCACCAAACGATCAACGCACAACATCAAACCACCAGAAAACCAACTGTTGCATGTTACGGGTGCGAGGCGCCTGGTGTGTACAGGGCAAATTGTACAACATGCAGCAACAACAGTAGAGACAGTCCACAGCATTTGTCATTCAACACGATTTCGTCGAGAATAATTGGACATACTTTACCAACAACTCATGTCGGATTTTTTGGTTTGGAAGGCGTCGCTAGCCTGAATCTGCGAAATATACTTGAGGAAAATGGATGTGTTTTCCAGGACGTACGTGCTGATGTTAGTTTGGCCGACGGTTCTGTGACCACTGGTATCGTGAAGTCTACAATATGCGATATTATCATTGGCCATAGAACTAAGAAAATTCGTCTCATTTGTCTCCCAAACGCTACGAAGAACCGCACATTACTTGGTGCGGATTTCATGGAACAGTCTGGTGTTGTCTTGAATATGTCACAACGATATTGGTATTTTCTAGATGAACCAAGAAATACAGTTTCACCAACCCGATGGAAATGAACGTTTTTTCGTTGGACGTAAAATCGCATAAGGATTCTCCTGCATCAAATGCCATACATAAAGTTTCGAAGTTCATCGAGTTTGTGGAGGACAAACATATTATTTCGCCATTGCCATCTACACCACCGAATTTGACAACACATAGCAACTACTCACTAACCGAAAAATTGCATGGTACATTGGCAACAGATGACCGCACATCACAAACTTCTAGGCAATTTTCTTCACCTGGTAGATTGTCCGACGATGTTCTAATGGGGCCTCCGCCTGATCCACCAACACATGATATTTTCCTTGGATCTATTCCAGAATCGGAACAAGATGAATATCTGGACTCAATTTTCATGCCTCTATTTTCTGTAGATATATGCATGTTGAAGGATTCAGATGGCCCAGCCCTTGATAATGAGCAGAAAGATGCTCTATGGATCTGTTCATCAGAACAACAGACAGACGCCAGTGGTTATGCAGTCAGCGCAGTAAAGCTCCAGGGGGAGGGCCTCGATGAACACCCCATAGAATACGGCAGCAGACTTGTACCCATGACGTTAGGTACATACCACACTTCCGCTCTTACGCCTGTTATAGGTGACTCAGATCCACAATTGCAACCTGTATGGATGCTAAGACGACGCTTCATCGGGACGTTTTCAGCATCTGAGGGGAGACTGAAGCAGTCCACTATTTTATTACTTTTATTTATTGAATGAATTACATTTTATCTAATTGTTTATGAGTTACTCTTTATATTTTAAGTCATTTGAATTTAACGTTTATTTTAATTTATGTCAGAATACAACTCTGTTCTTTAAAGTATCGACTACTTTTGAATACAACCATGTTAGTCGTATTATACTACTTTTGTATACAACCATGTGCCAGAATGTGTATAAAAGCAGACACAGTGGCACTGGAGAAGTCACTTAGCTTTTCGACTTCAACAAGTAAGGAGGTGCGCCCGGTTTTGATACAATTCTGGACAACCAACTTACTAATAGAATTAGAAAATATTTAAGTAATTAATAAAGTTTTATTTAAACTACACGCCTGCTGAGTTTACTTTATATGAATAAATATAATCTGCGAGGCAGGCCCGATTCAGTTAGACAATATTAGTATAAGTGTATAAAAAAATTAATTTTTGGGAATAGGCACAACTTACCAAAAGTTTAAGGCCTGACTCCCAGAAGGAGCTGCCACCGAAATACTAACAATTGAAAGGAATAAACAAAAACATTAGAAACTATTCGTTTATACCGGGTGATCCAAGTAGAGATACTTTTTTCAATAGCCTTTTTTTGACAGATCACGCGTGAGTCGTGTCATGCTGTCATGTTATTTTTGTTAAGGCATTTCATCATGGAAAGACTTACACCTGAACAACGTTTACGCGTGTCATTCGCCAGTTACCAGTCGAAATGCTCGAACGAGTCATCGAAAATTGGACTCAACGGATGGACCATCTGAGACGTAGCCGCAGCCAACATTTGATAGACATAATTTTCAAAAAATAAATGCCAAAGAATGTTCTTTCAAATGATAATAAACATTCCCCATTCAATTTGAATTTTCTGTTTTTTTTTCTTTAAAAGAGTAGGGAACCTCGAAATGGATCACCCGATATATTTTATTATTTCACTTTTTAAATACACATATGTACATACATAATTACTTATGAATGTAGTTCTTTAAAAAATGCTTCCGACCACCAGCACTAGTCCCATCGACTATTCAACACCAACTGAACGACAGTCGCATTCGTTTCCACCTCGTGTAACTTAAGACTGAACATCGTCTAACACAAAGCAGTTGAAAAACGTCGACCACAACAGAGCCGAATGATCTTTGAATTGTTGTTTATGTCGCACATTTTTCTCTCTCTCTCTCTCTCTTAAAAAACTACCTTATATAATGTTAACTCAACCATTTTTCATGTACATTTGACCTTATATAAGGTTATTTTGTATTCGTAATAAAACATTTACCATGAAAAATTTAACCAGACACATGGTTAAAAAATCATTGTATTTTCGGCTCTGTGTAGAGTGGTGGTGGTTTATCTGTAGGAACCAGACCAATGTCAGATTTCGCCACCACCGTTACATTTGCCTCGACGTCTGCGTCGGCTAGAAGCTAAACCTCACCGGATTCATCCCAGCAGGATTCTTCCGAACCCGTGATGAAGGGCTTCTCGAAAAATCAGTAAAGGGTGAAACGCAAGTTCCCGCCAGATGCTGCTCTGATACTTGCGATGAGGGAGGTTCTTTTTAGATACTGCACCAGTGTTATCTTGAGGAGTATTTTTCGAATTTCCTCCCTCATCGCTCTTGTACACCTTAAGTCGGATTTTGCTGAATCCATATGATACCATGACTTCTTACTTGTCGAGGTGGGGTAGAGACTCGCCATTCAGCATAAATACTGCATGCCTCCGATGCCCATCCGCCTCATCCAATCGACCGACCTTCCAGTTGCCAGTTGGAAGCTCGGAATTGCAAACCTTCAGCATCGTAGTCACGGATTCCACATTGGCTGGTCTAGCCGGAATCCATGCATGCGCCCTCGGCCGAGACGGGATGTCCTCCTTGTTGAGAACATCCAGCGCCGCACCCGGCCAGATATTTGCCAATTTTCTTCAAAGTGCAGCGATAGGTACTAAACAGAGTACCTATCGCATTAGTTTATTGGATGGTTAGTCACTTAGTTTGGGTTACTGAGCTTAGTCCGATCTTACGGCAAACTTATAGGAGAGATGAGATTAATAACAAAGGCAATCTGATAGAAAGCCGATGTCCCACCAAAATAATAATCGGAATAAATATAAAAATCAAGGATTGGGCAAGTCAAAGGAAGATTTCTTTGAAGGAAGTGCACTAAATTGTATATTAAAAAAATGTATGCATGCATACCACTTTTTCTGTCATTTTCTAGGCACAACTTACCAAAAGTTTAAGGCCTGACTCCCAGAAGGAGCTGCCACCGAAATACTAACAATTGAAAAGAATAAGCAAAAACATTAGAAACTATACGTTTATACCGGGTGATCCAAGTGGAGATACTTTTTTCAATAGCCTTTTTTTGACAGATCACGTGTGAGTCGTGTCATGCTGTCATGTTATTTTTGTTAAGTATTGTTTGGCATTTCATCATGGAAAGACTTACGCCTGCACAACGTTTACGCGTGTCATTCGCCAGTTACCAGTCGAAATGCTCGAACGAGTGATCGAAAATTGGACTCAATGGATGGACTATCTGAGACGTAGCCGCAGCCAACATTTGATAGACATTATTTTCAAAAAATAAATGCCAAAGAATGTTCTTTCAAATGATAATAAACATTCCCCATTCAATTTGAATTTTCTGTGTTTTTTTTCTTTAAAAAAGTAGGGAACCTCGACTTCGACCACAACAGAGCCGAATGATCTTTGAATTGTTGTTTATGTCGCACATTTTTCTCTCTCTCTCTTAAAAAACAACCTTATATAATGTTAACTCAACCATTTTTCATGTACATTTGACCTTTTTTCATGTACATTTGACCTTATATAAGGTTATTTTGTATTCGTAATAAAACATTTACCATGAAAAATTTAACCAGACACATGGTTAAAAAAATCATTGTATTTTCGGCTCTGTGTAGAGTGGTGGTGGTTTATCTGTAGGAACCAGACCAATGTCAGATTTCGCCACCACCGTTACATTTGCCTCGTCGTCTGCGTCGGCTAGAAGCTCATCCTCACCGGATTCATCGCAGCAGGATTCTTCCGAACCCGTGATGAAGGGCTTCTCGACACATCGGTAAAGGGTGAAACGCAAGTTCCCGCCAGATGCTGCTCTGATACTTGCGATGAGGGAGGTTCTTTTTTAGATACTACACCAGTGTTATCTTGAGGAGTATTTTTCGAATTTCCTCCCTCATCGCTCTTGTACACCTTAAGTCGGATTTTGCTGAATCAATATGATACCATGACTTCTTACTTGACGAGGTGGGGTAGAGACTCGCCATTCAGTATAAATACTGCATGCCTCCGATGCCCATCCGTCTCATCCAATGGACCGACCTTCCAGTTGCCAGTTGGAAGCTCGGAATTGTAAACCTTCAGCATCGTAGTCACGGATTCCACATTGGCTGGTCTAGCCGGAATCCATGCATGCGCCTTCGGCCGAGACGGGATGTCCTCCTTGTTGAGAACATCCAGCGCCGCACCCGGCCAGATTTTGCCAATTTTCTTCAAAGTGCAGCGATAGGTACTCAACAGAGTACCTATCGCATTAGTTTTATGTGGCCCTGTTACCAGCCTCCGTCGGAGAGTGTCGTGATTTCATGTAAACGTTGGCCAAAAATAGAGGAGTTGTCGTAGGCGAATGAAAATGGGTACAAGTCATTTTTGTGAGTAAGAAAGAAAGTTCAAGGACACGCATACCTCCCTTCCATCCTGAAGTGGAAATATTGCATAATTTTTTAAACTGTTGTCCGATTTAAACCAATATAGGGACGATATGTGTACTTTGTATAATAAATAGTTCTGCAGATTTTCAGAAAATTATCTTAAAGGATACGTACAACGCCCATATATCCTAAAACAAAAAATCGCATATTTTTTTAAATTGTTGCCAGAATTGGACCAAATATTAAGGATTTATGTTCGTATGAAGAATCTCAGGAAAATTTGCCAAAGTATACGCACCCAGATAACCTTGAATTTAATTTCGTAGTAATGTTTTCCAAAAACAATTAAGAATGTTCAATCGGCTAAACCGACTTACGAATCCCCTCTCCTTTAGTCCAAAAATATTCGTAAATGTATTTTTTTTAATTAAATTATTATCAATTTGAATTGCATTTAATAAATTTAAAGTATGCAATTGTTATAAAGTAATAAGCTGTTAACCTTTGGTGCAAAATAGTCAATTTATGTGGGAAGTAGCATAAGGGGCGGGGCAACTTCGCCCATTTTTCTCGAGGTGATGGCGACTAATAAACTACTAATATGTGTGAAATTTCAGAAGATTTGAATAAGTAGTATAGAATTAAAGTTATTAAAGTTATTCAGCTTTTAAAGATGACAAAGCATGATTTTTTGGCTTTTTGTTTTCAAATCCATGTATATCCAACTTATCTCACGTTCCGCTTCAAAAAATAAATTTTGTCAAAAAGTGGACTTAACGCCTTTTCACTCTTAGGTCGCGATATATTATCTAATTGGAGTGTTTACTATTAAATAAGTTTAATTTTGTCTCAAAATTTGCAGGTTGACTTATACCAATTAAGGCCACGGCCGTGACACTGTCCGTCGGCACAATCGGTAGAAGGACTAAGCACCTCCTCAAGAACATCGAAAAAACAGAGCACAGGGCATACTCGTTCTCACTCCACGTGCTATTGGGGATGTTGCCGTCTTCCTCTCCCCTGTTGGTGACCGCCAGTATCAAGCTGTCCTTAGTAACATCAGCAAAAGACCGAGGAGCAGCGTTACCACTAAACCCTTTGGTCCTTTTGAATGCCGGCGGTTCATCTGGAGAGCGCAGCGTTTTAATTGGCTGCCGCCGTATGGAAGTTGATGCGGTATCCTGGTCTTCAGAAATACTCGGTACCCACTTCAGGGATTCTCTCTGTTTGTTGGTCAGAGATGCAGGATCGGCTTTCTCAAGTCTCTCAAGGATCGTGAGAGCCATGCGCCGATCATTAAACTTCCTCTTTGAAGGACGGGTATGCTTAACATAGGAAACCGATGTGCCAGGTAATGCTGCCGCCTTAGAAGAGTTCTTTGGATCACTTAGCTTGTTACCAAGCCGAGATTTAGATCTTCGTGTATTTGTCGTAGTCGTCGTGGTATTCGTTTTAGTTGTATCGTTATCAGTTCTTGTATTCGTAGTCGTATCGGTTGGTTGTTGTAGTGTGTCCGCTTTGGTTTGTTTAAAGGGTTGCATATAGGTCCCACGAGTGTGGGTGGAAGGGTAGGTCCATCACGGCATAGCCCCCAAAAACGTGACAAGTACTGAGTCGTTGCTGTGGCGTCCAGGTGTCAGCAAAGGCAGCTGTCAAAACACAGTCTCTGGTAACCCCTGACTGCGAACCGAAAAGTCCGATGAGCACGGTACGCATAACACTACGGACTTAGGGGAGTTTGTTTTAAGTATAACCACTACTGAAGGGGAGAAACATGTCCACCACAGCAAAGCCACCGGTACTGCGGCAAGGACTTGTTGGCACAACACCTATTACTTGCTGAGGCGCCCAGGTATCAGCAAGGTTCCGTACAAATACAGTCGATTACCCCTGACTGAAAACCATACACCAATGGGCACGAGGCCGCATTACACCCCGGTGTTAGGGGAGGTTTTTTTAAGTAGAACCGCTACTTGGTAGATCATTTGGCGTTTCCCAGGGTGCACTACGTTGAAGCGATCTACCATTACACCCTACACCTAAGTACATTCAGTTAACCATGGACGAAAAAATATATTCTTTAGTAATTAGAAGCAAAATCTTTTTGAGTCTTTCTAAATTTTTCTACATTTGAGAGATTATTCATTGTGAATAAAAACCCACAAACCGAAATGTGAACAGTTGCCAAAAACGAATGAACAAACGCCCACAATTGTTTGTCAACATTTTTTGGCGATTGTTCACTTTTGGGCGATTATTCGCAAAATTTTATTTCTCGGTATGTCTTTCTCAAGTGTCACAGGCCAAAATTTAGATCTTGCTGAAATTCTCAGAAAATGTTTCCCTAGTATGTGGGAGTAATGACCCACAATATTAAACAAGTTAAATGAGAATTGGAGGCAGGGAGCGAGGTCAAAGTTCAGAAAAATCGATTTTTTGCCTCTGTAATGGGATTTTTCAAGTTAATTTTAATGCTACAAGGCATAAGACATTGAAATTAGAAAATATCGTTTCTTAAAGCATTTTCCGCGTACTTTTCATAAAAATACTACTTTTATTTTTAATTTTTTTTTCGGTCACTTTTCGCGGAAACAAAAATATAAATTGCGATATCTCAGAATCGATCTAATTGTTTTCTTTAAATTTTTTATAAAAAATGGTCCATATGTACTCTACCGATGCTGTAAATTTTGGAGTGGGAACGACACAGCCTTGCGGCATCGGAGACCTTTTCCATTACTCCACAGAAAATGTACCAAGATTATAGTTTTGAGTAGCTCTTTATAGGCATCCCAGCCATTAGTGAGCCCAGTAGATTGGGCCTAGTTGAATATCAGATCATTTTCATAGCCTTTAGTACAGAAGACCACCATTGTGGTTTAGTTTTACAGTTGTACCTTGGTTTTGAGCAGGCTTCTTCGAAAGTTTTTTTTTCTTAATTTCAAATTTGTTTTTATTGAACAACATATTTAATTATATTTAGTTATACATAATTCCCGCGAAACCATTAAGGTTTGTTTGCAGGATGTAAGGTATTTTTCAATTCATTGCTTATATGTATATATATGTACATATGTCTGCTCAGCTCTTGTATCAAATTTGGTACTATTGAAGGAAATTTTTTTTAATTTTTTTTTTCCCAATTATAAGTTTTTGGTAGATATAGGAACTGTTGCGGTAGCATGTTTAAAGTTGTGAATAATGTGACAGCTAGCGAGTTTTGGCCATAGTTATATTTGAATTTAGGCACTTTGTAGCGTTGTAGTGTTCTGTTTCTGGTATTTTTCTGATGATCAATACGTGTACATAAGTAGAAGTAAATCATTGTAGAATTCACAGGATATTGACGTTTTGTATATTCCGTCAACGTCGAGAATTTGTAGATCTCTGTAGATTTGTTTCGTGCTAGTAATAGAGGGATTGTTTGATGTTGCCGAGTTTGAGTAATTCTGATTACTTGTTTGCAGGATAGGTAAAGTTTGATGGTTTCTATAGATGTTCTGTTCATGATTTGTTCAGTAATGGAGATTTTTGTTTAATAATTTGGTTTTGTGTTTGTTGCAAAGTTCTGCAGTATGATGCCTTTCCCAAGCAGTTACGCCATGTCTGAGATACGATTCAGCTTGCGAGAAATATGCCTGCTATTAAATTATGTAGTGATATGCTCGACTACACCATTTTCAATTGTAATTGAGAAAATCCAAATTGTAATTGAGAAATCGAAATTAAAATTGGGAAAATCAAACTTGTTGTTGTGAAATAGAAATTGAGAAAATTCAAATTGTAATTGTGAAATCGAAAATGAAATTGAGAAAATCCAAATTGTAATTGAGAAATCTAAATTGAAGTCGAGAAAATCCAAATTGTAATTGAGAAGTCGAAATTGAAATTGAGAAAATTCAAATTGTAATTGAGAAATCGAAATTGAAGTTGAGAAAATCCCAATTGTAATTGAGAAATCGAAATAGATGTTGAGAAAATTCAAATTGTAATTGAGACAACCCAAATATAAATTGAGAAAAGACAAGTTGGAATTAAGAAAATCCAAATTGAGAATATACAAATTGTAATTGAGAAAAGACAATTTTAAATTGAGAAAATAAAAATTGATGCAGCTCAACAACATACAACAAGTTTAAGCCAACGACTTTGACATGTGTGGCTTCTATGGGGTAATGACGTTAATTTCAAAGGAAACCTTTATATACGAAAGGATGGACCTGTGACAAATGTTATCCGTAAAAAGGAGTACGGATGCTGTCTAACTTTAAATACCAGCTTTTGGCCAAATTCGTTGAAATGTATGGCAAGAAGTAAATTCCAATGGGACCGTTATACTCTTAAAAAGGAATTCGAAAATTGCATTGCCTCTTTGGCGTTTTAAATTTTTGGTTTATACAAAATATACAAACACTGTTAAATTTAATATGAAAAAACTTAAATCAAAAGTTCATTACAATGTCATTGAAAAATGAAAATATACGTCAACCAAAAATTATTTATTTGCAAAATGGAATTTAAAGACAATTGTGGCATATGTCGCATTGCAATGAACCGAGGACAAATTTCGAAAATTATGCCTTATCATTTATGTCATTCAAAATGTTTGGATCCAATGTTTGGATGCCCCATATGTAGGTTCGAAATTGATGGTTAGCTACATTATAATAATATTAAGCATAATGTCGTATTCTTCTAGATTTCATACACTCGTGTTTTGGAAATTAACACCTATAACAAATATAATAAGGAGGACAGAAAGCGAATAGTTGAAGACCCTTATCGAGGCAAAGATTGGAAGGCGCTAGCAACGACTCTGAGGATCAATTATAAAAGTGCACATCGCTTGATTATGGAAGGAAGAGTAGAATCGGAAACAATTGGTGGTGGAAAACCCAAGATTTTAAATCAAGATCAAATACGGGAAATAATAAAATGGATAGAAATAAACCCTGCAATAACGCTCCAAGCGATACGAGTAAAAGTTGGACAAGAATTCCACAGGTGGGTCACAACGACGACAATTTCTAATTATCTCAGTGGTATTGTTGGATTAAAACTATTTTTTGAGAGTAAATTTAATTTAAATTATTTTGACAAATAAAACTTCAAAACTAATAGTTTTCAAAATCAGAATTTTTTCCAACTGAAGTTTTAAATCATTTTTCTATACAATTTTCAATTTAATTATGTAGATTTAAATTTAAAGTATAGGTATACATATATAACGAAGAAGTATTTGTAGGTAACATTACCCCCCCCCCCCTCTTAAAACCCCGTTTCAAAAAAAATATATTAGTAGTAGTAATATAACTAATTAGGTCCTTACATCTAGTTTGGCCAGTTTTGCCGCTGGTTGCCGGAGGATACCGCTCTTTTAAGGACTTCTGCACTTCTAACATTGCCGTCTTTGGATTTGTGAACAGTCTGAATTACACCCTTGGGCCAATTATTTCTTGGTTGATCTACTACAATGATAACATCGCCAACTTCAAGTGGTTTACTTTTTCAAACCATTTTGTACGTTTCGTTATTGTAGGAAGATACAAGTTAACCCATAGTTTCCAAAATAAATCTGCAAAGTACTGTATTTTTCTCTAATTTTTTCGTAATATAATGTAGTCTTTCGAAAATTCTCCCAATGGTTTATCGCCATACGAAGAACCCAATAGGAAGTGGTTGGGTGTTAATGCCTCTTTGGTAGTTGATTCTAGTCTACGTATGTTAGAGGTCTTGAGTTTATAACCCGTTCACACTCCAAGAAGACGTTGTATAACATATCATCCCCAAATACAAAATTCGGCATAATTTGATGAAGCACCTTTTTGACAGATTTTACCAAACGTTCCCAACATCCTCCAATATGAGGTGCAGCTGGTGGATTGAAACGCCAGGTCGTTGAAGAGGTGGTAAAATTTATGGCAAGTCTTTCTACGTCAACACTTTTAAGGGCTTTTTCAATTCTGTTTCAGATCCTCTGAAGTTTGTACCATTATCGCAGTATATTTCAATAGGTGTACCACGACGAGCGATAAAATTCTGTATTGCCATGATGCAACTATCTGTAGTCATATCGTGCACCACTTCAATATGTATTGCCCTTATAGTAAGGCACGTAATGAGTACTCCCCAACGTTTCTCATGGTGTCTAGCAACTTTAACATAGAGAGGGCCAAAATAGTCTATCCCTACATATGAGAATGGCCGTGTAAATGGTGAAAGACGGGCTTTTGGTAACATAGACATCTCAGGTATAACAGGAAGCGAAGTTTGGTTCTTACAATATTGACAATCCTTACGCACCTTTTTTAGATCAACTCGAAATCTTGGAATATAAAACATTTGTCGCAATTCATTAAGGCATGTATCGTAATGAATATGGTGAAATTTTTCGTGAAAATGTTTTATTATCAACATTGTACAGTAATGATTCTTGGGAAGGATTATTGGACGTTTCATATATTCTGATATAATGGAAGCTAAATCTACTCTTCTACTCATCCGTATTACCAAATTAGTATCTACATAAGGTGAGCATTTATATAGTGCGCTTGATTTTGAAATTCCACCATTCCCTCCACGTAATACAGCATATTCATCCTTGAAACATTCGTATTGTATCTTTTGGTAAATGGTATTTTCAGCAATTTCATGCAGCTTTTCCAATTCGTTATCACAATCACATTCCGCGATATTATGGAAGCTCAATTTATTCTCAACATTTGCATCACTTCCGCCATGAATAATCCATCCTAACCTCTGTACAGCCCGAAATACAAACGTTGACCTGCATTAATTCTTCTTCTGTGCGACATGTTTCGGAAGTCCACTTTAGACGTAGGGTCTTTATGTTACCTTCTAAACCAAGTTGATCACAAACATCCTTTTGTAACAGGGTAACATTTGAACCATCATCCAAAAAGGCAAAAATATCTATGGAAATATCATTGTTATACAACGTAACCGGAACAATTTTAAAGTACGTTTTGTTTCCAGCATTTGAACTGGAATGTGTTGTGACTGTGGGAATTTCTCTAAATTTGTGAAGTAGTTTATGGTGTCTTGCATCATAAGGAGGCGTGTGAAACATTATTAAATTTTTTATATTAGTTTTTGAAGAATGTTGGAGTTAAACTGTTTTTTGAGAGTAAATTTTCAGTTTAAAGCAATTTTATTATATTTTGACAAATTAAACTTCAAAACTAAGAGTTTTCACAATCAGAATTTTTTCCAACTAAAGTTGCACACAATGAAATTGGTGCCATTTTTGAAAACACGGAAGCTACATTGCTGCGATTGGCTCCATATAGCCCAATGCTAAATCCAATTGAATACATTTGGTCAAAAATAACAAGCTACACAAAATCGCATCTCAATGTCCCTCATGTGTCACCACCCGGAGTTGGAGAACAACGCATTTTATATTTAGAGAGCATCATAGACGAAGCTAAAAATATTATAACAGCTGGTGATTGTGCTAGAGATGTTCAACATTCAACAATGAGGGACATTGAGATGCGATTTTGTGTAGCTTTTTATCCCCTCACCTTAGAGAGGAGGGTATATACCATTTGCCACGAGGCAAAAGTGTAACACATCGAAGAAGTGAGCAATGTCCGTCCGCCTGTCTGTCTGCTGGCTTGTGCGCACGATAACTCTCGAAATGAGTAACCGATTGACTTCAAATTTGGTATGTGGTAATATTTTCTTCTATCTCCGGCTATGTTCGAATATGGGCCATATTGGTCCACTCCTTCTAGTACCTCCCCCACAAAGGGTTAACATTTGGTGAAATATTGATTATTTAATAACTTCTATACTACTTATGTATTTGAATCCTCTGAAATTCAACACATAGTATTAGTTTATTAGTTACTATTACCTCGAGAAAAATGGGCGAAGTTGTCACGCCACTTTTGGTACCTCCCAGACAAATGGACAATTTTGAACAAAAAGTTAAAAGCTTATAACGGTGTACGGTGTAATTGTTTAATAGTACCTAAAATACAGTAAAAAATGGGGATAATTGCCACTCTCCTTTTGGTACCTCCCGCACAAATGGATCAGTGCATACAAATACTTGAAATTTCGTACAGTGCCATGTTTTTCTAGTACCTAGAGTTTAGAGAAAAGTGTTTAGAAAACGTGCGCTCAGACTTTTCTATCGCCATTTTTGTATTTTTATAATAGCCCTAAGCTTAGCTAAAATGCAAAAGGACCTGATTCTAAACTCTTATTTTAGGCTGTGGGGCCTTAGAAACATTCTAAAATAACCATTACTCGTAGACTTATACTGAGGTACGTTTTTCTCGAAAACGTGCGCTCAGACTTTTCTATCGCCATTTTTGTATTTTTATAATAGCCCTAAGCTTAGCTAAAATGAAAAACGACCTGATTCTAAACTCTTATTTTAGGCTGTGGGGCCTTAGAAACATTCTAAAATAACCATTACTCGTGGACTTATACTGACGTACGTTTTTCTCGAAAACGTGCACTCAGTGCACTTAGCTAAAATGCAAAAGGACCTGATTCTAAACTCTTATTTTAGGCTGTGGGGCCATAGAAACATTCTAAAATAACCATTACTCGTTGACTTATACTGACGTACGTTTTTCTCGAAAACGTGCGCTCAGACTTTTCTATCGCCATTTTTGTATTTTTATAATAGACCTAAGCTTAGCTAAAATGCAAAAGGACCTGATTCTAAACTCTTATTTTTGGCTGTGGGGCCTAAGAAACATTCCAAAATAATCATTACTCGTAGACTTATACTGACGTACGTTTTTCTCGAAAACGTGCGCTCAGACATTTTTATCGCCATTTTTGTATTTTCTGATTCTAAACTCTTATTTTTGGCTGTGGGGCCTTAGAAACATTCTAAAATAACCATTACTCGTAGACTTATACTGACGTACGTTTTTCTCGAAAACGTGCGCTCAGACTTTTCTATCGCCATTTTTGTATTTTTATAATAGGCCTAAGCTTAGCTAAAATGCAAAAGGACCTGATTCTAAACTCTTATTTTAGGCTGTGGGGCCTTAGAAATATCCCAAAATAATCACTACTGTCATACTGATGTTTGCATACGTTTTTCTCGAAAACGCGCGCTCAGACTTTTCTATCGCCAGTTTTGTATTTTTATAATAGCCCTAAGCTTAGCTAAAATGCAAAAGGCCCTGATTCTAAACTCTTATTTTAGGCTGTGGGGCCTTAGAAACATTCTAAAATAACCATTACTCGTAGACTTATACTGACGTACGTTTTTCTCGAAAACGTGCGCTCAGACTTTTCTATCGCCATTTTTGTATTTTTATAATAGCCCTAAGCTTAGCAAAAATGAAAAACGACCTGATTCTAAACTCTTATTTTAGGCTGTGGGGCCTTAGAAACATTCTAAAATAACCATTACTCGTAGACTTATACTGACGTACGTTTTTCTCGAAAACGTGCACTCAGACTTTTCTATCGCCATTTTTGTTTTTTTATAATAGCCCTAAGCTTAGCTAAAATGCAAAAGGACCTGATTCTAAACTCTTATTTTAGGCTGTGGGGCCTTAGAAACATTCTAAAATAACCATTACTCGTAGACTTATACTGACGTACGTTTTTCTCGAAAACGTGCGCTCAAACTTTTCTATCGCCAGTTTTGTATTTTTATAATAGCCCTAAGCTTAGCTAAAATGCAAAAGGACCTGATTCTAGACTCTTATTTTAGGCTGTGGGGCCATAGAAACATTCTAAAATAACCATTACTCGTAGACTTATACTGACGTACGTTTTTCTCAAAAACGTGCGCTCAGACTTTTCTATCGCCATTTTTGTATTTTTATAATAGCCCTAAGCTTAGCTAAAATACAAAAGGACCTGATTCTAAACTCTTATTTTTGGCTTTGGGGCCTTAGAAACATTCCAAAATAATCATTACTCGTAGACTTATACTGACGTACGTTTTTTTGAAAACGTGCGCTCAGACATTTTTATCGCCATTTTTGTATTTTTATAATAGCCCTAAGCTTAGCTAAAATGCAACAGGACCTGATTCTAAACGCTTATTTTTGGCTATGGGGCCTTAGAAACATTCTAAAATAACCATTACTCGTAGACTTATACTGACGTACGTTTTTCTCGAAAACGTGCGCTCAGACTTTTCTATCGCCATTTTTGTATTTTTATAATAGCCCTAAGCTTAGCTAAAATGCAAAAGGACCTGATTCTAAACTCTTATTTTAGGCTGTGGGGCCTTAGAAACATTCTAAAATAATCATTACTCGTAGACTTATACTGACGTACGTTTTTCTCGAAAACGTGCGCTCAGACTTTTCGATCGCCATTTTTGTATTTTTAGAATAGCCCTAAGCTTACATAAAATGCAAAAGGACCTGATTCTAAACTCTTATTTTAGGCTGTGGGGCCTTAGAAATATTCCAAAATAATCACTACTGTCATACTGATGTTTGCATACGTTTTTCTCGAAAACGTGCGCTCAGACTTTTCTATCGCCATTTTTGTATTTTTATAATAGACCTAAGCTTAGCTAAAATGCAAAAGGACCTGATTCTAAACTCTTATTTTTGGCTGTGGGGCCTTAGAAGCATTCCAAAATAATCATTACTCGTAGACTTATACTGACGTACGTTTTTCTCGAAAACGTGCGCTCAGACTTTTCTATCGCCATTTTTGAATTTTTATAATAGCCCTAAGCTTAGCTAAAATGCAAAAGGACCTGATTCTAAACTCTTATTTTAGGCTGTGTGGCCTTAGAAACATTCTAAAATAACCATTACTCGTAGACTTATACTGACGTACGTTTTTCTCGAAAACGTGCGCTCATACTTTTCTATCGCCATTTTTGTATTTTTATAATAGCCCTACGCTTAGCTAAAATGCAAAAGGACCTGATTCTACACTCTTATTTTATGCTGTGGGGCCTTAGAAACATTCTAAAATAACAATTACTCGTAGACTTATACTGACGTACGGTTTTCTCGAACACGTGCGCTCAGAAGTTTCTATCGCCATTTTTGTATTTTTATAATAGCCCTAAGCTTAGCTAAAATGCAAAAGGACCTGATTCTAAACTCTTATTTGTGGCTGTGGGGCCTTAGAAACATTCTAAAATAGTCATTACTCGTAGACTTATACTGACGTACGTTTTTCTCGAAAACGTGCGCTCAGACTTTTCTATCGCCATTTTTGTATTTTTATAATAGCCCTAGGCTTAGCTAAAATGCAAAAGGACCTGATTCTAAACTCTTATTTTAGGCTGTGGGGCCTTAGAAACATTCTAAAATAACCATTACTCGTAGACTTATACTGACGTACGTTTTTTCGAAAACGTGGGCTCAGACTTTTCTATCGCCATTTTTGTATTTTTATAATAACCCTAAGCTTAGCTAAAATGCAAAAGGACCTGATGCTAAACTCTTATTTTAGGCTGTGGGGCCTTAGAAACATTCTAAAATAACCATTACTCGTAGATTTATACTGACGTACGTTTTTCTCGAAAACGTGCGCTCGGACTTTTCTATCACCATTTTTGTATTTTTATAATAGCCCTAAGTTTAGCTAAAATGCAAAAGGACCTGATTCTAAACTCTTATTTTTGGCTGTGGGGCCTTATAAACATTCTAAAATAATCATTACTCGTAGTCTTATACTGACGTACGTTTTTCTCGAAAACGTGCTCTCAGACTTTTCTATCGCCATTTTTGTATTTTCATAATAGCCCTAAGCTTAGATAAGATGCAAAAGGACCTGATTCTAAACCCTTATTTTAGGCTGTGGGGCCTTAGAAACATTCTAAAATAACCATTACTCGTAGACTTATACTGACGTACGTTTTTCTCGAAAACGTGCGCTCAGACATTTCTATCGCCATTTTTGTATTTTTATAATAACCCTAAGCTTAGCTAAAATGCAAAAGGACCTGATTCTAAACTCTTATTTTAGGTTGTGGGGCCTTAGAAACATTCCAAAATAACCATTACTCGTAGACTTATACTGACGTACGTTTTTCTCGAAAACGTGCGCTCAGACTTTTCTATCGCCATTTTTGTATTTTTAAGAATAGCCCTAAGCTTACATAAAATGCAAAAGGACCTGATTCTAAACTCTTATTTTAGGCTGTGGGGCCTTAGAAATATTCCAAAATAATCACTACTGTCATACTGATGTTTGCATCGTTTTTCTCGAAAACGTGCGCTCAGACTTTTCTATCGCCATTTTTGTATTTTTATAATAGACCTAAGCTTAGCTAAAATGCAAAAGGACCTGATTCTAAACTCTTATTTTTGGCTGTGGGGCCTTAGAAGCATTCCAAAATAATCATTACTCGTAGACTTATACTGACGTACGTTTTTCCCGAAAACGTGCGCTCAGACTTTTCTATCGCCATTTTTGAATTTTTGTAATAGCCCTAAGCTTAGATAAAATGCAAAAGGACCTGATTCTAAACTCTTATTTTAGGCTGTGGGGCCTTAGAAACATTCTAAAATAACCATTACTCGTAGACTTATACTGACGTACGTTTTTCTCGAAAACGTGCTCTCATACTTTTCTATCGCCATTTTTGTATTTTTATAATAGCCCTACGCTTAGCTAAAATGCAAAAGGACCTGATTCTAAACTCTTTTTTTATGCTGTGGGGCCTTAGAAACATTCTAAAATAACCATTACTCGTAGACTTATACTGACGTACGTTTTTCTCGAAAACGTGCGCTCAGAAGTTTCTATCGCCATTTTTGTATTTTTATAATAGCCCTAAGCTTAGCTAAAATGCAAAAGGACCTGATTCTAAGCTCTTATTTTGGGCTGTGGGGCCTTAGAAACATTCTAAAATAATCATTACTCGTAGACTTATACTGACGTACGTTTTTCTCGAAAACGTGCGCTCAGACTTTTCTATCGCCATTTTTGTGTTTTTATAATAGCCCTAAGCTTAGCTAAAATGCAAAAGGACCTGATTCTAAACTCTTATTTTAGGCTGTGGGGCCTTAGAAACATTCTAAAATAACCATTACTCGTAGACTTATACTGACGTACGTTTTTTTCGAAAACGTGGGCTCAGACATTTCTATCGCCATTTTTGTATTTTTATAATAGCCCTAAGCTTAGCTAAAATGCAAAAGGAACTGATTCTAAACTCTTATTTTAGGCTGTGGGGCCTTAGAAACATTCTAAAATAACCATTACTCGTAGACTTATACTGACGTATGTTTTTCTCGAAAACGTGCGCTCGGACTTTTCTATCGCCATTTTTGTATTTTTATAATAGCCCTAAGTTTAGCTAAAATGCAAAAGGACCTGATTCTAAACTCTTATTTTTGGCTGTGGGGCCTAAAAACATTCTAAAATAATCATTACTCGTAGTCTTATACTGACGTACGTTTTTCTCGAAAACGTGCGCTCAGACTTTTCTATCGCCATTTTTGTATTTTCATAATAGCCCTAAGCTTAGATAAGATGCAAAAGGACCTGATTCTAAACTCTTATTTTAGGCTGTGGGGCCTTAGAAACATTCTAAAATAACCATTACTCGTAGACTTATACTGAAGTACGTTTTTCTCGTAAACGTGCGCTCAGACTTTTCTATCGCCATTTTGGTATTTTTATAATAACCCTAAGCTTAGCTAAAATGCAAAAGGACCTGATTCTAAACTCTTATTTAAGGCTGTGGGGCCTTAGAAACATTCCAAAATAACCATTACTCGTAGATTTATACTGACGTACGTTTTTCTCGAAAACGTGCGCTCAGACTTTTCTATCGCCATTTTTGTATTTTTATAATAATCCTAAGCTTAGCTAAAATGCAAAAGGACCTGATTCTAAACTCTTTTTGTAGGCTGTGGGGCCTTAGAAACATTCTAAAATAATCATTACTCGTTGTCTTATACTGACGTACGTTTTTCTCGAAAACGTGCGCTCAGACTTTTCTATCGCCATTTTTGTATTTTCATAATAGCCCTAAGCTTAGATAAGATGCAAAAGGACCTGATTCTAAACTCTTATTTTAGGCTGTGGGGCCTTAGAAACATTCTAAAATAACCATTACTCGTAGACTTATACTGACGTACGTTTTTCTCGAAAACGTGCGCTCAGACTTTTCTATCGCCATTTTTGTATTTTTATAATAACCCTAAGCTTAGCTAAAATGCAAAAGGACCTGATTGTCAACTCTTATTTTAGGCTGTGGGGCCTTAGAAACATTCCAAAATAACCATTACTCGTAGACTTATACTGACGTACGTTTTTCTCGAAAACGTGCGCTCAGAAATTTCTATCGCCATTTTTGTATTTTTATAATAGCCCTAAGCTTAGCTAAAATGAAAAAGGACCTGATTCTAAACACTTATTTTAGGCTGTGGGGCCTTAGAAACATTCTAAAATAACCATTACTCGTAGACTTATACTGACGTACGTTTTTCTCGAAAACGTGCGCTAAGACTTTTCAATCGCTATTTTTGTATTTTTATAATAGCCCTAAGCTTAGCTAAAATGCAAAAGGACCTGATTCTAAACTCTTGTTTTAGGCCGTAGGGCCATAGAAACATTCTAAAATAACCATTACTCGTAGACTTATACTGACGTACGTTTTTCTCGAAAACGTGTGCTCAGACTTTTCTATCGCCATTTTTGTATTTTTATAATGGCCCTTCTAAAATAACCATTACTCGTAGACTTATACTGACGTACGTTTTTCTCGAAACCGTGCGCCCAGACATTTCTATCGCCATTTTTGTATTTTTATAATAACCCTAAGCTTAGCTAAAATGCAAAAGGACCTGATTCTAAACTCTTATTTTAGGCTGTGGGGCCTTAGAAACATTCCAAAATAACCATTACTCGTAGACTTATACTGACGTACGTTTTTCTCGAAAACGTGCGCTCAGACATTTCTATCGCCATTTTTGTATTTTTATAATAGCCCTAAGCTTACCTAAAATGCAAAAGGACCTGATTCTAAATTCTTATTTTTGGCTGTGGGGCCTTAGAAACATTCTCAAATAACCATTACTCGTAGACTTATACTGACGTACGTTTTTCTCGAAAACGTGCTCTCAGACTTTTCTATCGCCATTTGTGTATTTTTATAATGGCCCTAAGCTTAGCTAAAATGAAAAAGGACCTGATTCTAAACACTTATTTTAGGCTGTGTATTTTTATAATGGCCCTAAGCTTAGCTAAAATGAAAAAGGACCTGATTCTAAACACTTATTTTAGGCTGTGGGGCCTTAGAAACATTCTAAAATAACCATTACTCGTAGACTTATACTGACGTATGTACGTTTTTCTCGAAAACGTGCGCTCAGACTTTTCTATCGCCATTTTTTGTATTTTTATAATGGCCCTAAGCTTATCAAAAATGAAAAAGGACCTGATTCTTGAAACATTCTAAAATAACCATTACTTGTAGACTTATACTGACGTACGTTTTTCTCGAAAACGTGCGCTCAGACATTTCTATCGCCATTTTTGTATTTTTATTATAGCTCTAAGCTTAGCTAAAATGCAAAAGGACCTGATTCTAAACTCTTGTTTTAGGCTGTGGGGCCATAGAAACATTCTAAAATAACCATTACTCGTAGACTTATACTGACGTACGTTTTTCTCGAAAACGTGCGCTCAGACTTTTCTATCGCCATTTTTGTATTTTTATAATGGCCCTAAGCTTACCTAAAATGCAAAAGGACCAGATTCTAAACTCTTATTTTTGGCTGTGGGGCCTTAGAAACATTCTAAAATAATCATTACTCGTAGACTTATACTGACGTACGTTTTTCTCGAAAACGTGCGCTCAGACTTTTCTATCGCCATTTTTGTATTTTCATAATAGCCCTAAGCTTAGCTAAAATGCAAAAGGACCTGATTCTAATCTCTTATTTTAGGCTGTGGGGCCTTAGAAACATTCTAAAATAACCATTACTCGTAGACTTATACTGACGTACGTTTTTCTCGAAAACGTGCGCTCAGACTTTTCTATCGCCATTTTTGTATTTTTATAATAACCCTAAGCTTAGCTAAAATACAAAAGGACCTGATTCTAAACTCTTATTTTAGGCTGTGGGGCCTTAGAAACATTCCAAAATAACCATTACTCGTAGACTTATACTGACGTACGTTTTTCTCGAAAATGTGCGCTCAGACATTTCTATCGCCATTTTTGTATTTTTATAATAGCCCTAAGCTTAGCTAAAATGCAAAAGGACCTGATTCGTAACTCTTATTTTAGGCTGTGGGGCCTTAGAAACATTCCAAAATAACCATTACTCGTAGACTTATACTGACGTACGTTTTTCTCGAAAACGTGCGCTCAGACATTTCTATCGCCATTTTTGTATTTTTATAATAGCCCTAAGCTTAGCTAAAATGAAAAAGGACCTGATTCTAAACACTTATTTTAGGCTGTGGGGCCTTAGAAACATTCTAAAATAACCATTACTCGTAGACTTATACTGACGTACGTTTTTCTCGAAAACGTGCGCTCAGACTTTTCTATCGCTATTTTTGTATTTTTATAATAGCCCTAAGCTTAGCTAAAATGCAAAAGGACCTGATTCTAAACTCTTGTTTTAGGCTGTGGGGCCATAGAAACATTCTAAAATAACCATTACTCGTAGACTTATACTGACGTACGTTTTTCTCGAAAACGTGCGCTCAGACTTTTCTATCGCCATTTTTGTATTTTTATAATGGCCCTTCTAAAATAACCATTACTCGTAGACTTATACTGACGTACGTTTTTCTCGAAACCGTGCGCCCAGACATTTCTGTCGCCATTTTTGTATTTTTATAATAACCCTAAGCTTAGCTAAAATGCAAAAGGACCTGATTCTAAACTCTTATTTTAGGCTGTGGGGCCTTAGAAACATTCCAAAATAACCATTACTCGTAGACTTATACTGACGTACGTTTTTCTCGAAAACGTGCGCTCAGACATTTCTATCGCCATTTTTGTATTTTTATAATAGCCCTAAGCTTACCTAAAATGCAAAAGGACCTGATTCTAAACACTTATTTTAGGCTGTGGGGCCTTAGAAACATTCTAAAATAACCTTTACTCGTAGACTTATACTGACGTACGTTTTTCTCGAAAACGTGCGCTCAGACTTTTCTATCGCCATTTTTGTATTTTTATAATGGCCCTAAGCTTATCTAAAATGAAAAAGGACCTGATTCTTGAAACATTCTAAAATAACCATTACTTGTAGACTTATACTGACGTACGTTTTTCTCGAAAACGTGCGCTCAGACATTTCTATCGCCATTTTTGTATTTTTATAATAGCCCTAAACTTAGCTAAAATGCAAAAGGACCTGATTCTAAACTCTTGTTTTAGGCTGTGGGGCCATAGAAACATTCTAAAATAACCATTACTCGTAGACTTATTCTGACGTACGTTTTTCTCGAAAACGTGCGCTCAGACTTTTCTATCGCCATTTTTGTATTTTTATAATGGCCCTAAGCTTATCTAAAATGAAAAAGGACCTGATTCTTGAAACATTCTAAAATAACCATTACTTGTAGACTTATACTGACGTACGTTTTTCTCGAAAACGTGCGCTCAGACATTTCTATCGCCATTTTTGTATTTTTATAATAGCCCTAAGCTTAGCTAAAATGCAGCTAAAATGAAAAAGGACCTGATTCTAAACACTTATTTTAGGCTGTGGGGCCTTAGAAACATTCTAAAATAACCATTACTCGTAGACTTATACTGACGTACGTTTTTCTCGAAAACGTGCGCTCAGACGTTTCTATCGCCATTTTTGTATTTTTATAATGGCCCTAAGCTTATCTAAAATGAAAAAGGACCTGATTCTTGAAACATTCTAAAATAACCATTACTTGTAGACTTATACTGACGTACGTTTTTCTCGAAAACGTGCGCTCAGACATTTCTATCGCCATTTTTGTATTTTTATAATAGCCCTAAACTTAGCTAAAATGCAAAAGGACCTGATTCTAAACTCTTGTTTTAGGCTGTGGGGCCATAGAAACATTCTAAAATAACCATTACTCGTAGACTTATTCTGACGTACGTTTTTCTCGAAAACGTGCGCTCAGACTTTTCTATCGCCATTTTTGTATTTTTATAATGGCCCTAAGCTTATCTAAAATGAAAAAGGACCTGATTCTTGAAACATTCTAAAATAACCATTACTTGTAGACTTATACTGACGTACGTTTTTCTCGAAAACGTGCGCTCAGACATTTCTATCGCCATTTTTGTATTTTTATAATAGCCCTAAGCTTAGCTAAAATGCAAAAGGACCTGATTCGTAACTCTTATTTTAGGCTGTGGGGCCTTAGAAACATTCTAAAATAACCATTACTTGTAGACTTATACTGACGTACGTTTTTCTCGAAAACGTGCGCTCAGACTTTTCTATCGCCATTTTTGTATTTTTATAATAACGCTTAGCTTAGCTAAAATGCAAAAGGACCTGATTCTAAACTCTTATTTTAGGCTGTGGGGCCTTAGAAACATTCCAAAATAACCATTACTCGTAGACTTATACTGACGTGCGTTTTTCTCGAAAATGTGCGCTCAGACTTTTATTTATTTTTATTTATTTATTTGTTTATAAAAGACATCCTAACACATAAAGAACTTAATCTTATGTATTACAGTGTTAGGTATAACATTAACTGAATTTTTGAATTTAGAACAATTTTGAGATTATACGTAGTTATATCTTAATACTAAAATTAAAAATTTTGAATTTTATTATTTAAAAATATCTTTAAGTTCCCTTTTAAATTTATATGCGTTGTCGATAATCTGTATGTGACTGGGTAGATTGTTCCAAAGACGTATGGATGATATAAAAAACTGTCTTTCGGATAATTGATTTCTAAAGCGCAGCTGTATGATTTTCTTTCCTCGATTAGAACGAGCAAATATAATTTTGTTGTACAGATATTCTGGTTCCTTTGTGTATATGATTTTGTGTAAAAATAAAAGATTTTTATATTTCAACAAATTTTCAAAGCTCATATTGAATAATTGGTAGGAAAAATCGGATATCCTTTCATTTCTTTTTTTGTTAAAGACGTATCGGGCTATATTGTTGAATGTGGTTTTCAGTTTTTTGAAATCCACGCTGTTGCAGTTATAAAAGATTTCGCAACCGTATAGTAGAACGGGGCTTAAATACGTCTTGGCTAGTAGCATTCGAATTTCCATAGGTGTTGAAGATTGCAATGTCCAAAGGTTTCGCAGCATACCGTGTACTTTTCCTGTGATTGAATTTATATGATTTGTCCAGGACAGATTTTCGTTGAAGACCACACCCAAATTACAAGCTGACTGAACGAATCCAATTTCAGAATCATTTAGTATCAATGAAAGGTCGCAGTGTGAGGAGATTGTGCGTTTTGAGATTTTTATGCATTTCGATTTAGATGGATTGATACATAAGCGATTATTGTGAGCCCATCTACCAATGTGTTGTAGATCGATGTTGACTTTTTCTATGCAATTTTGTATATCTCCATCTGTATTTGTGATGTAAAGTTGGACATCGTCAGCATACATATGAATACTGCAGTGACTTAGAACATTTGGCAGATCATTAATATAAATGCTGAATAGCAATGGACCTAATATTGAACCTTGTGGAACCCCTCTTAAGATGTTGAGTGGATCAGATAATTTGTTATTCATTGAAACAATTTGCGATCTATTAGTTAAGTATGAACCAATAAGGCGGCAGGCAGGTTGAGAAAAATTAAATACATTTTGTAGTTTGGCCAGCAAAATACCATGGTCAACCATATCGAAGGCTTTGCTGTGATCCAGAAGTACTAGAAAGCATTCCGCATGTTCCTCTATATGTACCCTTATATCTTCTATCACCTTTGTTAAAGCAGTTACACAGCTGCGCTTGGGTCTAAATCCTGACTGTAGCTCAGATAAAAGATTATTTTCCAAAAGGAATGAATTTATTTGTGTATAAATTAACTTTTCAAATGCTTTTGAAAGGAACGGCAAAATTGCTATTGGCCGATAAGTGTCATTTGCTTTTGGAATCGGTATAACTTTCGATATTTTCCAGATCATAGGAAACGAAGATTTTGTAATTATGTTGTTGAAGATGTATGTGATATAAGGTAATAACATTGGTAGTAGCATTTTTAGAAATTTGGGATTCAATTCGTCCATACCCACTGCATTTGATTTAATCGAGAGTAAACTATATAAAACTTCCATCTGATTAACGCATCGAAAACCAAAGCTAGGGTCCATTTGATCATTGTTGTGATTATTATAAACATTGAAATTATCGTCATTAGAATGGCTTCCAACAAAAGTATTATTTAATTGATTCAAGTCGATATCCAGATTACACTCGACATTGTTAGATTTGTTAATTCCAATATTTCTAATTATTCTCCACTTGGATTTACTGTCAATAGCTGATGAGAATTTACGTTTATAGTACACAGATTTGGCAATGCTGACTTCTTTTCTGACATCTCGTCTCAAATGTTTATATAAGGCGTAAATTTCGGGCGTATTAAATCTTTTCCATCTCTTATATGCAGAGTTTCGCTGTTGTATTAGTAGTTTAATTCTGACGTTAAACCATGGTTGCTGCTTGTGATTGACAGTTTTTGTTTTTAAGGGTACGCATTGATTGAAAATGCGGTTTATGTTAAGCTCAATGTGTGCAACCTGATCGTTAACTGATTCCATTTCATAAATTGCATTCCACGATGTATTGTTAACCAGACTACATACGATATTATTGTTTATTTTATTGAAATCTCGATAAACACACGTCTCACTACTCTCGTTTACATATGTGTCATAAGTCATAATTAATAGGTCGTGTCTGGAAAACATCGGCGCTGATAATTGATCATATAGCTTAACTTTTGTTGGTTGATTCACGAAAAAAACATCTAATAAAGTATTTATCGTACTGGAGTAATGAGTAGGTACGGTTTTGTTTATAGGATGTAAATCAAAGGAGTACATTGTGTCGCAGAGATGTCTTTCCATTAATAAATTACTATTGAAATCCCCTGCTAGGATTACATCTGTGTATTGTACAGAAATACTTGCCAGGATTGATGCCAGTTCATCAAAGTTCACGGAGCGATTAGGTCTGTATATACAACCAATTAGAATTTTGTTTAGGGTATCGATATAAATTTCAAGCAGAAGATATTCAATTTTGCTGTCAATTTGCGATTTTAATATTGTTTTGAATTTTATTCCATCTCGTAAATATATACAAACTCCCCCTCCATGTGAAATTCTGTCGGAACGCAAGAGATTGTAGCCAGGTAAGTTATATATACTATTGCTTATTTCGGGATTAAACCAGGTTTCAGAGATACAGATAATATCGATGCCAGATGAGATAAACAAATATCGAAACTCTTCCAACTTATTTTTTAGGCTCTGGGCATTTAAATGAACTATTTTGAGACCGTTTTTTTGTTTGGATATGATTTTTAACATGTTTAATGTATTGTCTTTGGAACTATAACTATTATCATATATCATTACCAACTAATATCACAGCAAAATTATCACAGATTAAGAAACAACGCATATTTTTAAAGTTTTTGAGGTATAATGGTAACGTATTTTGAAATTCCAAATAAAAGGGACGGTACAATATAAATTTAATTATTATATATTTAGTTGGCGTAAAATAAATCTTAAAATTAAACATAATTTCTGCAGATATATTAACTAATGAGCACTGTTTACGAAAGTTGATTTGATAGAAAAAAATTTAGTTTATCAAGGGATTCCATACGCTCTGACCGATCAGTACCAATAGCTTTAACATACACATATCCACGCAAGGTATATGCTGATTGGAGACGTTTTTGCTTCTTGTATTTTAGTGCTGCTTGTAAAATTTTGAAGTTTGGGCTGGTTAAGTCCTCATTAATATAAAATGGAATGTGGGAATCAAAACCAAGTGAAGCAAGGGTTAACTGTGACTTAGTTTCGCGTTTATATTTTGCAATTGTTCGCAGAATGAAGTTTCTGTCTTCAGAGGAAAGGAACTGTAGTAATATGACTCCATCAATGTCATTTTTGTTCCGATTGTTTTTCATTCTGTTGATAGATTTGAAGAAGGGTTGTTTTATTTTTAGAAAATTGCATAAATTAGCAAATAGCTGCGGCAAATTTTCGTTTTCTTGATATGGAATACCACATAAACGCACATTGGTTGACACATTTATATTATTTTGATGCTCAAGTTTTGTTGTTAGGGTTTTTACTTCATTTTCCAATGCACTTATTTTGGAGACACAAAGTTCAACTTTGTTTAATCTTTCGGTGAGAACATTCATATTTTCTGTGATTTTTAGTATTTTTTCTTCTAAACCTTTTAAAGCGGCGTTTACACTCTCTTTGACACATCGCTCTATAGTTGCCATCATGATTTCAGTTTGCTTTGAAAATTTCTGATCAATGAGTTGTAAGATTTTAGGTGATTTATTATTACGGGAAATAGGAGTTTCAGTATTACGCGTTCTCATGGTAGTTGGCGTTGAAAACGCGTTTTTTTGTATTTGTTGATTTTGTCTGCTAATCATTTTGTTTTTATTTAATATTCGGCAATTATAGAATTATTCAATATGGAACTCGTTGGTAACCCAGATTTACTTTAAATTCGAGCCGTTACACAAAGCGAACTAACGACATCTAACGTAGTCTAGCTTTAATAGATCTTTCTTCGACCTCTGGTGTCCGCTTAAGTAGTAGTGCACTATTGTGAATGGACACTAATATAACCAGTATTTGACTGAGCGGAACAGCTGATATTGTTTATTTATTTGTTTATTATAAGTCTTATTCACACATTGAGTGTTAATCTTTCCAATGGATTTTGTATTTTTTCAAACTTTTGTGGCAAATTAAAAAATTGTTCGCTACACCACTCACAAAATACGAAATGTGGAGTCTCCAATTCAAATTATGCACGAGCAAAATGTACAACTCTATCAGTTACCGGACCATGTAGGTGCTTCATTCACTCTGGCCGCAATAAAACGAGATTTACGAAGGAGCCACAACGTTCACGTCCGCACGGTAAGAAGTATACAACAATTTTTTATCGCCATTTTTGTATTTTTTATAATAGCCCTAAGCTTAGCTAAAATGCAAAAGGACCTGATTCGTAACTCTTATTTTAGGCTGTGGGGCCTTAGAAACATTTTAAAATAACCATTACTCGTAGACTTATACTGACGTACGTTTTTCTCGAAACCGTGCGCTCAGACATTTCTATCGCCATTTTTGTATTTTTATAATAGCCCTAAGCTTACCTAAAATGCAAAAGGACCTGATTCTAAATTCTTATTTTTGGCTGTGGGGCCTTAGAAACATTCTAAAATAACCATTACTCGTAGACTTATACTGACGTACGTTTTTCTCGAAAACGTGCTCTCAGACTTTTCTATCGCCATTTTTGTATTTTTATAATGGCCCTAAGCTTAGCTAAAATGAAAAAGGACCTGATTCTAAACACTTATTTTTGGCTGTGGGGCCTTAGAAACATTCTAAAATAACCATTACTCGTAGACTTATACTGACGTACGTTTTTCTCGAAAACGTGCTCTCAGACTTTTCTATCGCCATTTTTGTATTTTTATAATAGCCCTAAGCTTACCTAAAATGCAAAAGGACCTGATTATAAACTCTTATTTTAGGCTGTGGGGCCTTAGAAATATTCCAAAATAATCACTACTGTCATACTGATGTTTGCATACGTTTTTCTCGAAAACGTGCGCTCAGATTTTTCTATCGCCATTTTTGTATTTTTATAATAGACCTAAGCTTAGCTAAAATGCAAAAGGACCTGATTCTAAACTCTTATTTTTGGCTGTGGGGCCTTAGAAGCATTCCAAAATAATCATTACTCGTAGACTTATACTGACGTACGTTTTTCTCGAAAACGTGCTCTCAGACTTTTCTATCGCCATTTTTGTATTTTTATAATAGCCCTAAGCTTAGCTAAAATGCAAAAGGACCTGATTCTAAACTCTTATTTTAGGCTGTGGGGCCTTAGAAACATTCTAAAATAACCATTACTCGTAGACTTATACTGACGTACGTTTTTCTCGAAAACGTGCGCTCAGACTTTTCTATCGCCTTTTTTGTATTTTTATAATAGCCCTAAGCTTAGCTAAAATGCAAAAGGACCTGATTCTAAACTCTTATTTTAGGCTGTGGGGCCTTAGAAACATTCAAAAATAACCATTACTCGTAGACTTATACTGACGTACGTTTTTCTCGAAAACGTGCGCTCAGACTTTTCTATCGCCATTTTTGTATTTTTATAATAGCCCTAAGCTTAGCTAAAATGCAAAAGGACCTGATTCTAAACTCTTATTTTTGGCTGTGAGGCCTTAGAAACATTCTAAAATAATCATTACTCGTAGACTTATACTGACGTACGTTTTTCTCGAAAACGTGCGCTCAGACTTTTCTATCGCATTTTTGCATTTTTATAATAGCCCTAAGCTTAGCTAAAATGCAAAAGGACCTGATTCTAAACTCTTATTTTAGGCTGTGGGGCCTAAGAAACATTCTAAAATAACCATTACTCGTAGACTTATACTGACGTACGTTTTTCTCGAAAACGTGCGCTCAAACATTTCTATCGCCATTTTTGTATTTTTATAATAGCCCTAAGCTTAGCTAAAATGCAAAAGGACCTAATTCTAAACTCTTATTTTAGGCTATGGGGCCTTAGAAACATTCTAAAACAACCATTACTCGTAGACTTATACTGACGTACGTTTTTCTCGAAAACGTGCGCTCAGACTTTTCTATCGCCATTTTTGTATTTTTATAATAGCCCTAAGCTTAGCTAAAATGCAAAAGGACCTGATTCTAAACTCTTATTTTTGGCTGTGGGGCCTTAGAAACATTCCAAAATAATCACTAATGTCATACTGATGCTTGCATACGTTTTTCTCGAAAACGTGCGCTCAGACTTTTCTATCGCCATTTTTGTATTTTTGTAATAGACCTAAGCTTACCTAAAATGCAAAAGGACCTGATTCTAAACTCTTATTTTAGGCTGTGGGGCCATAGAAACCATTACTTTTAGACTTATATTTGCGTACTATTTTCTCGAAATCGTGCACTCAGACTTTTGTTCATCCATTTATGGATTTGTATATTTGTATGTTTTAAACAAATATATTTTGGTCATTGGTCTATTTAAAACTGTGGAGGCCATAACAAATTTCATATCAAATTGGCCATATTTACATTTGACTATACAGTCAGTCTTGACTATAACTTTGACTATAAATTTGACTATAACTTTGACTATAAAGTCAGTTTTTGACTATGTATACCAGTATAACAGATATACAGGAGAGTATATTCTTCTTTGGTAATTGTTTTCTGTTAATGATGTTTGCTTAATTATCATTCTAATCTCACTTACATTTGTAGATAATCAGCTGGTTGCGCTCTTTACTAAATGTTGCTGAACCAGTATCTATACATTTAGAAGACTGTAGGTCAAAGAGATTGTATATAAGAAGAGATACCATTTCATTCACCTCAACGAAAGGTGAATTCCGACTCGTGAGCAAAGATGAGTTCACGAAAAAATTTATTGAAAAATCGTGTATTTTGTGTGCTTTTCTTTCACTTTTTCACATGCACGTCAATAAACACACAAAATAAAATTCTTATACGTTAGTTGAAACAAAGAAAACGGAGAAAAAGCTCGTTTTTAATCTATTTAAATTTCCTTTATGTCCACCACTTCGATAGAAAAACTCACCTCTGCACATGCATTTTCGCCGTGGTATCTCTTTATAAATTGAACCTCTTTGCTGTAGGTACTCATGTTATACATTTTAGGTTTTGTTTCCATTCATCTAGCAACATTGTTGAGGAGATGCTCAAACCACCGTTCGCGACATATCTCTGTTTACCCTCTCCGAGTTTCAGCATCCAGCACTCATCGAAAGGCCTTTTGTCGTGGGAGCATTGGACAACTGAATGAATGCAATGAATGTAAGTGAGAGTATATTTTTCATTCATTTTGGTATTTAAAACCAGAGCTACACCAAACTCGCTCAGTTTATTGTTGGTTTGGATTTTTTTCTTTGTTAATGTTGCGAGCGATATTTCATAAGTTAAGGTGCCCATATTTGGAAGTATTTTTTTTCTTTATGAATGTACAAATTTATGTATGGTCCTATACTTTGGCCGTAACAGCTTCTTTTGTTGCTTTCAATCTCATATACAGGTACATGCGAATATAAATATATATCCGATCAATCAAAATAACATTTATCTTAAAATATCACTTAAGAGTTTTTTTAGGTCTTATATTAGTTTTATATGGCTACTATGAATTGCTTATATTTAGTATTAAATTCTTTATGGATATGAAAACTGAATTTTTTTTTAATAAAATCAAAATGATTTGTGCGTAGGCCTCATATATTTCCTGTTTGATTTTGTAAGCTTCGAAGACTTAGGTTGTCGTAGATATGGGATCACACTTAAATGTTTTTTTTTCGGCACTTGCTCAGGTGTGGTCATGGACGGGAGGGCATGTTAGGCCAAATATCATCTTAGGGTCTAACCACCATTAGCATTTTAAAACTTGGACTTCTTATCTTTATCCTGCACGTAATTTTATAATTTATATGTAGAGGAGGCTAAGACATAGGAGCCATGAACCCATCCTTCCGACGAGCAATAAGGCCGGAGTTACTACGTGCTAGGCTTCAATAATATGTTTTATAATACCATCTTGCCTCAATCTAATCCGTTATATGCAACACATTTCCCCATTACAATTTGAATTTTCTCAATTTCAATTTCTTAATTACAATTTGGATTTTCTTGGATTTGTGTATATAACGGTGATATGAGAATGAGTGGTCGAACAGAGAGAGTGGTGTCGAGTAATTCCTTTATTTGTAAAGGTCACTTAATTAGCTTTGTTACAAATAGTTAGGTTGGTAGTTATAAAAAGTCAAGAAGTAGCTCACCTCTACTGCTTGCTTCCGTGCTACCTCAGATGGTATAATGAGAGCTCAGATGATATAATAACTCTCCTGAAGAGAGCTGTCGGGACTACCATCTTCATAAGGCAGTAACTGGAGACCACCCAGTAGAAGCGATTAGCTATCTCTAGACTAGCAGCTGCACGATACAATTACAAGGTAGTAGCAGTTGCCCAACAACAACAAAATATCAACTCTGGTCATACATCGTGCGTTTCTGGTTGTCAAAATTTAGATGACACATTGAATAAAAGTGTCAAAACTACCACCTAAGGGGTGGTCCAACCATAATGCACGATGTTAATTGTGAGACACACCTTAACGTCAACGTTTTTGTCCAACTTAATATGACATTTATTTGTGTTTGACAAATTCAACCATGGAGAGGTACACAACTCAGCAGCTCGTTAAGATTGTTGAAGCCTTTTACGAAAATGGGCTTTCAAATCAAAATGCATTTCCACGACGATGAGGCACACTTTCACCTCACGACGAGCACACTTTCACCTCAGTGGATTCCTTAACAAGCATTTGGGCAAATGAGAATCCACGAGTGATTGTTGAAAAGCCGATGCATCCACAAAGAGTGACTGTTTGGTGCTTCTTCGAAAATTCGGTCGGCCAAGCAGTTACTGTGAATCGTGTTCGCTATAGCGAGATGATAACAGACTTCATGTGGCCAGAAATTGAGGATATGGGCCTGGATGATATGTAGTTCCAACAGGATGTTGCCACTTGCAACACAGCCAACGAAACAATGACACTTTTGCGCGAGGAATTCAATGGCCGTTGTTTGTAGCAGAGCTAACAGAAATAAGAAGACCTGAACGACTTGAGTTCTAGAAAGGAACTAATTTTATTTACAATATTTAAATCTTACTTACTTACTAGTGACAGAAATATTAACCTATTTTTTACCTGCAAAGACAAGATAAGACATAAGGTCACAACACATGCTTCCCTTATCTTCACTACAGTCTATAAATAGCTCATCAATGTAAATACAACAACGACCAATGCACTGCGCTTATCTAGTGTGCATGGCTGGGTCGATGTCAGAATAACTAAAAAATGGGAATTTCTTTGAATTCCCTCACATTTCATACACAAACATGTTGTAAATAGATACCTAAATCTAGCCGACTCAATTCAGTTCAGAGAACTGAACATACTGCCGGCCTTAAAAGATCCTAATCTTTTAACAAATATTAAAATGTATTAAAAAGAAAGAATATTCGAATAAAACATAATTATAAAAAATTAAATTATAAAAACAGTTCCATGTTGGCAGGAACCCAGTCTTGACTCCATCGGCATATGTTTTTGTCCGGCTCCTTCGGTTTCTTGCTTTGTTGCTGCACTCCGGCGGTGAGTGTTCTTCCTCCCTCGGCATTGGGAGCATCTTTCATCGGTCCTGTCCCTTTACCAATGATCGGCGTGGTCCTCAATGTTTGGTCACCGACGTCGCCTTCAGGTGCTGCTATCTTTAAATGGTGATGGGTTGGATGTATTGGTTTCTTTATACTTGGAGTGGGTTTAGCGGCGGCCCCTCCTTCTTTGCCATGAACTGGTGTGTGTAGTGTACACATGCGTTCATGAGTTCTCTCAGCATCATTAACTGGCGATGTGCGAGCCTTTATAGCTGGTGGTGGTGTGGCTGCAGCAGCCGCTCTTGTTGGAGTACCTCTTGCGCTGGACCATGTGCGTCTTTCATCTTCCATTTGTTCTTCGATATCATCGCCCTTATCAGCGATGACATACTCTTCGGAGGAGTAATCTTTCACCGCCACCGGTGGAAGATCATCTCTACGAGTCAACGAAGGCGGTAATACATTTGACGACCTTATTCTGCAGGCCTCCAATCCACCAGAATTGGTGATTTCATCTTCCATATTACTGGCTTTTTGCATTTTTTTAGCTAAACCATCCGAATCAGTTGTAGTTCGGATGGACCTTCCCCGCCTCCAGCTCCACCATGGACGAAATTTCCTCCTACTACTACTTCTTGCGGTATTTTTATCGTCGCTATAAACTTTTAGCGTCGTACTAGGGTTTTCTTCCGGTGCCACATCACTATCCATGCGGTCTTCTCCGACTGATACACTACTGTGTGACTCAACCTCAACCTCACCTTCAAATTCAACGTTATCTTCCACAGATGAATATTTCCCCAAAGTGCACAACTTTGGCAGAATTATCTCACTCGGAAAGCCTGATGCTTCAAAATTAAAATTGCCAGCATTTTTGCTGGTTTCCAAAGTGTTTTCCGAATTATCTTTATACAGCTTTGGTAGTACTATCTCACTCGGAAAGCCAGATGCTTCAAAATTAAGATTGCCAGCATTTTTGCTGGTTTCCAAAGTGTTGGCCGAATTATCTTTATACTGCTTTGGTAGTACTATCTCACTCGGAAAGCCTGATGCTTCAAAATTAAAATTGCCAACATTTTTGCTGGTTTCCAAAGTGTTTTCCGCATTTTCTGCAAACAACTTTGGAATTACTATCTCACTTCTATCTATATGGAGAAGGATGTTATGCCCCCCATGGCATTTTCTGCAACTAATCTTGCTAGTACATGTCCTATTGACATGACCCACTTCAAAACATTTGAAACACACTTTGTGTTCTATAGCCATCTCCCATTTTTCATTAATGGAAAGGCTCCTATATTTGAAACACCTATTCAATTGATGGGATACTATGCAACCAAGTGGACATTTCCTCACTTGTTTGTACTGCCTAATATCTTTATCACAATATTCCCGGAATTGGTTGGTATGTCCACATTCCACTCTTGGCAAAGCATTTGCTTCTAAGCGACAGTCCACACTGTCAAATTTACCCATAACGTCCCGACTAACAACTTCCCTTGGGAAATATGGAATTTTTTCCATAGCTAGCGAACAACGGACGGAGTTCCCTAACGTTCCTATCAATTATTCTTGCTACGCCCTCTACAAATATGAGCAATTTTGCTCAGTTTTTTTTATTTATAATTTTTTTTAATATTATTGTATTGTTTATTTGTCTGTTCAAATCCACTAATGAGTATTCGAAGTTCCTTACCGCTGGTGGGGGAAACTTTGAATTCATTAGTGTTTTTACGGGGTCACCATGTTTGTAGCAGAGCTAACAGAAATAAGAAGACCTGGACGACTTGAGTTCTAGAAAGGAACTAATTTTATTTACAATATTTAAATCTTACTTACTTACTAGTGACAGAAATCTTAACCTATTTTCTACCTGCGAAGACAAGATAAGACATAAGGTCACAACACATGCTTCCCTTATCTTCACTACAGTCTATAAATAGCTCATCAATGTAAATACAACAACGACCAATGCACTGCGCTTATCTAGTGTGCATGGCTGGGTCGATGTCAGAATAACTAAAAAATGGGAATTTCTTTGAATTCCCTCACATTTCATACACAAACATGTTGTAAATAGATACCTAAATCTAGCCGACTCAATTCAGTTCAGAGAACTGAACAGCCGTGTTATCTCACGTCGCACAGTGGCGCCATTTGAGTTTTTTCGTTGCAACCGAATAAGATAATCGAATAATTTAAATGGCATATGATAGATAATTGTTCAGCCTATGAAATGAGTGTTGGGAAAGTGTGCTTAGTTATGGGTTATCAAAGTTGAAATTTGTGGAAAAAACAATTTTATGGTACTAAATATTTTTTTCCAGTTTTAGATGTTTTTTTTCTTTTTTTGTTCTTGTTTAAGGTTTTTATATTTTAAAATTATTACCCAATAAACAATTTTTTTTTCTTAAATTTATTTTTTTTTAATTTTTGTAATCATGTATTTTTTACCTATAGAAGACAGTCACCAGCCTAGAGACAGATAAAAACTTTTGAATTATGTTAAGGAATAATCAAAGAATGTATTTTGACAATATCAAAGTTAAAATTTGTGGAAAAAACAATTTTATGGTAATCAGATGCCATAAACATATTTCCATCCGATATTGTACCATCGGAAGATATCCTTTGCTTATAAACACTTTGTTGGATGATCCATCGCAGCCCCATTTACTGATCAATGTTAGTTTCTTAGGAAGAGTTTCCACCTTATTTTCAGGAAGACTCATCAGCCGTTTTGCTCGCTTCCGATAATTGCTTCGTGGTCAAGTCATTGGTGGCATCGGCAAGTTTCCACTTTCATGTGAAACTTTCCATACTTTTTTGGCCTTCCTTTTGATGTGGTGGGTTTATCTTCTACCAATGTATCCAGGATGGTGTCGTCATTATCCCAGTCCTCGTATTTGGAGTTGAATCTCTCAGTGGTTCGAAAAACTATGGTGGGGTCAAACAGGTCAACTAATTTTAAATTGTTCAAAGCCATGTTTTCAGTACTTGTTGCGCCAACTTTCAGTCGTATACTAATCCAGGGATTATGCTTATTTTGCAATATATAGTCTAATCTATTATCTGATAGTACCCGTTACCTGCATACATATGGATTTAGGTTCAATTATGCAATTTTCCGTACGGAGTTGCTTGTCTCACAATGGACGCGTCCCAGGTGGCGAATAGGGGAATGCCCTGTAGATGTACAAGGCAGGTGGGAAATCAAATACCACCCGCGGACCAATACAAGCACCTAAATAAATCCAAGGAACGTCTGTCTCATAATGAGCGGTCCCTTGGTAGGCGTCTGTTCCTCATGTGAGAGGCGGTCTTATGTTTGAATGTCGTTCTGGAGACTAGAAACTTGCAGCCCCAGTACCAGAATAGGATACAATAGACCAATCATCTATTTATCTGAAAACCAACCGATTAACGAAACTGATATAATTACAATAAATAATAACAACCCAAAAATGATGTCGAACCTTGGCAAACGTAAATGGATATGCATCTCCCAATGGAACGTCAGGACGCTAAATGGTAGTACAAGGCTAACTCAACTGGAGAGTCAAAGGGCTAAGTAGAGATGGAAAGGAAGCGGCCAAATAACAACCGGCAATGGTAATCAGGTTGTCTTTAGTGGCCTAGAGAGCAAACACGAAAAAGGAGTTGGAATAATTATGACGAAACAGACTGCCAAATCGCTTAAACATAGAATCCGATTAGTGAGCGAATAATCACTGCTCGTTTCCTCGGTAGCTTCAAAATCCACATAACAGTAGTACAATGTTATGCACCAACGGAGGAAGCGGATGAACGGGATAAAGATATATTTTATGAGCAACTATGGAAAATACTTAACACAATTGCTAGGCGAGATGTTATATTATTAGTGGGTGATTTTAACGCAAAGGTTGGCGGCGAGAACAGCAAAATGGAAAATGTCATAGTGGTATACGCTACAACAACGGTGAGCGTTTGGTAGATCTATGCCAAAGATTTGAATATCCGATAGGTGGAACAATTTTCCCACACAAGGATATCCACAAATGCACATGGACATCGCCCAACGGAATCACACGTAATCAATTGATGTGTAAACAGGAAATGAAAATCTTCGATCTTGGATGTGCGTACAAAAAGAGGAGCTGACAGCGACAGCAACCACGTACTAGTGGTTGCATTCTTTAAATTTAAACTGAGATCATACAGCCGATCGAATGGGAGTAAATCAACAAACTATAAAAGCACAATTAAGCAACAACAGCTCGTACAAACCACAATACGTCCTAGTAGCCAAAAATGTAAAACGAGCAGCAAGGAAAGACAAAAGGCGATACATGGAGAACCTAGCAAAGGAAGCAGAAGACGCTGCTGGCAAGAACAACACGAGGGAGTTACATAAGCACAAATACTGATAGCAATATCGTTACGCCTACAGAGGAAGAAATTAAATCTGCGATCACTAAATTAAAAAATAACAAAGCTGCAGGCCAAGATAATATACCACATATTTTTAGCATACCCGGAAATTTCAGCGAAGATCCTTCACCTACACATTGCAAACACATGGATGCGCGAGTCTGTCTGAAAAGACGATTTGATTGTGAAAATTGGAGAGGAATTACCTTCCTTAACGCCATTTACAAAACCTTGGCTACAATTTTTCTGATAAGGCTGTCTCCAATTGAAAACTCACTGAGAGATAAACAGGCCGGCTTCCGCTCACATCTCAGTTGCGTTGATCAAGTTAACACTCTCAGAATTATAAGTCAGCTGAATGGCGCTCTCCATTATATCTGCTCTTCATCGACTTCAAGAAAGCTTTTGATGCAAAAAAAGAAGTGCAATGTGACATGCATTAAGACAAAAGGGTGTACCTGATAAAATCATAAAGCCATGTATGCAAACGCAGAACTTCAAGTACTACATAATGGGCAACATAACGAATATGGGAGTAAGGCAAGGATGCCCTCTTTCGCCATTGCTTTTTGCAGTTGTCCTGGACAGCATAATGTTAAACTGTGCAAAAAACAAAGAGGAATCATGTGGGGCTTGCACAGGCATCTTGAAGATTTGGACTATGCTGATGACATCTGTCTACTATCCCATAAGGTGTCCAACATGCAAGACAAGTTAAATGAGCTCATTCAACTAGCCAGATGCGTTGGACTGGAAGTGAACGCAAAAAAACTTACGCTATGCGACTGAATAGCAGTAACGAAAGGCACATAAGTATTGAGAATAGGCCAATCCAATACGTCGATACCTTTTGTTACTGAGGAAGTATTATGTCCATAAATGGTGGGATAGAAGCTGACGTCTAAAACCGAATCAAGAAGGCTAGAAGCGCATTTGGCCGACTGCAGAAAACATGGAGAAGCAAGCAAATCACAAGGGCCACACAAATAAAAATATTCAACGCATGTGTCAAATCAATCTTATGGCAGCGAAACATGGCTGTTTACGGAAACGATCAGACAATCTCTGCAATCATTCATAAACAGATGCCTCCGAAGCATACGTGGCATTTTCTGGCCCAACACGATTACCAACGAAGACTTATGGAGTATAGCGAACGAAGAACCGGTCGACGCACAAATAAAAAGAAGGAAGTGAAGATGGATAGGCATACCTTGCGAAAGCCTCAAGACGCAGTAACTAGAATGGCACTAGACTGGAATCCGCAAGGCAGTAGAAGACCTGGACGCCCTGCGATGACCTGAAGAAGAGCACTCACGAAAGACCTTGCCAAGATAAACAAATCTTGGGAATTCATTAAAATTAATGCATACGTATTGTAGAAGTCCTACGTTCCCTCGAGGAATAAATAAAGGAAAAAATGCAATTTTGATATTAAACATGTGTCCGAATAAGATTTGTGCCTACCTTAGGGACCATAAGTCAATATTGTTCTGTGAATAGATGCTTGACTATTTTTACGGCAAAGTAATTTTTTAATAGGTGCGTACCTGCTAATTTCAATAAATAGCTTTATGTGCTCCCTGTGTCTGTAACAGAACATAAGGCTCATAGGTAATCAACCGATTAATGCCAGTAACTTCAACCAATAGGTAACTACGGATGTAAAATACTAAGTGGTATCTCTACCTATCAGATATTTTTATATTGAACGATTTTATCAACGACGCACGATGGGAAAATATGATGAAATATGCGCGCATAGGACTTTGAAAGCAACTGCCAAAAATCAGTTTTTTGGGAATGCTGTTGTATTGTGGATAACATTTAATGAAAATACCTTTAAATTTTATGAAAATATGTCCAGGCGATTTCGAGTTATGACCATTCAAAGTTTGTCTTTTTTACTAATAAATGCAAATAACATTGCGATGATAAAATGTATATACAACAATGCTTGCAGAATTCACGTTTGTTGGTAAAATTCGACCGGACTTTGTAACATATAATAAGGTTATATTCATCTTAATTTTTGTGTATAAGACGTATTTCTAACGTCTTTAAATGAAGAGATATTTCGAAGTAAAAACACAGTTTTTTTAGTTAAAAAAAATATCCACAGTAAATAGAATGCAACTTTTTTGGATCACTACCATATGACATAGAGAAGATAGGTGACTTAGTGATGAATCCAACTGTACCTAGTTTATCTGCGACTTTTTGCGATTATGGCAGAATTTTGTATTTTACATATGTGCTTTTTTTACTTTAAATATAGAAAATATGTGTGAGAGCTACATTTATCTATAAACCGACTTTCCCGAAACAAATAGACCGATTTTCTTGGTCTCAAAAAATATTTTTTGCGAAATTTTGGCAAGTAAATACGTCCGATACAAGCCCGGCTGCAAGTTTGTAGTGTCCTACAATCAAAACTAGCGATCTTATTAATATTATTAAGATTATATGTGTAATTTTTATAGTTTACTTCTTCTACAAAAACCATACAAATATAGGTAAACTCTTCTGCAGTTAATGTATATTAGGGTGGACCGATTATTTTTTGTTTTTAATTTATCTTTTCTTGTATTGAGCTTTCAAAATATTGCAGATTACGATTTTATCTTATTTAAGTTGTTTTGGTTTTAATTTCAAAAACATTGCCCGGTTTTGTAGGCTTTTAACGCAATTTTGACTAAAATATTTTTCAACTTCAATGGGGTATATATTTAAAACGCAGCAACACACAATCAAGTAACCCAAATAGATTTTGAACTAAATTTTGTGAGCTTTAATTTAAAATCAAGATCACCGAAGTTGGTGCGATATTATGGTTTTTACATTAATTTACACAATGTCGCTTTTGTAAGCCCACCGAGCGCTACATGTTAACAGAAAAATAAAATCTGGCTGTACCAATTTCTTCTCCAAAGAATTCTCTTGAAGGTGGTCCAAACCGTAAGACTCTATTTCTAACGGTATAGTCATGAGATAGAAAATACTGTTATGCGCGCGTATTTACCACATTATTCCCATTGTGCGACGTTACAATACCAATTTTAATTTACTCTTTAGGTTTCTATGAATTGATAGTTATCTGTAATTTTCAAACATTACATTAAACTAATTGTCGGTCATAACATTTCAGAATGAAAAATATATATCATATAACTTGAAAAACAATAACGTAGCAGTGGGAACCAAAGATACACCTAGGGACAGATAAATCCTTTTGAATTAGATAAAGGGATAATCAAAGAGCATATTTTGAAAATATGGCAAATATAGAAAAGTATAGATTCTTTTAATTTTCCATCAAAAATAGTGAAAAACTGAATAGTTTTTAAATAGTGATTTAACTGAAGAAACACAAAGTAATTAATATTTTTATCATTATACATTTAATAAATACATTAATCAATAGAAAGAAAAAAAGACAAATCGTTACCTAGCTTTTGTGAAATCGGACCAAATTACCTAAAAATGGTGTGTTTTTTTGAAAACCGGAAATCGGCCAACTTTGAACGGTTATATCTTCTAAACTAAAAATGACATTATTAAGGGTAGCATATTTCAAATCCTTCAGAAGTATAAGATGGGTTCATTCGCACATACACATTTTGATTTTTGCTACCTATCGGCGCCACCGTACGTCCTGGCGATGTTAATTGGCCGCCACGATCATGTAATTTGACACATTTGGACTTCCTTCTTTTGGGAATATTTAGAAGAAAAGGTGTACGTAAGTAAACCAAGAACAATTCAAGACCTAAAAGATAAAATAATTCGGTCTCAGAGTCATTGAAAATATTGACCATCGGATAGAGGTACTCCACCGAAGCTGTGCGAGCATTTAACCGAAATTTTGTTTCACACATAATTGTCATAGATCCTTCTATCATAATAACAAATATTAAGATAATTCTCTGAAGACTTCTTGTTTATTTCCAATTAACATCGTGCGTTTTTGTTGGACCACACTTTAGATTCAGCGATGCGTTGGACACTTAAGTTAGGGTGGCAGCCGCATTTTTTACCAGCTCACATAGACCACTTTAGGTCCCTAGTGTTACAACGGACTGAAATGGCCCTCATCGAAACCAACCTGTTTGATATACAAATTTATCGATAGTACGAATATCGGTACCGGAACGATCTGTTAGACTGCCTAGAAAGGCCGAACCAGTATCTCCAGTCGTCGTTTACTCAAAGCGGGACAGTCGCATGGCAAGTGTTCACTGCTCCCCACTTCTTCCTCATCACGACAGCTTCTGCAGAAGTCATTGGAGTCAATATCCAATCTTTTGGCGTATTCGCCGATCAAGCAGTGTCCCATCAGAACTGATACTAATGTAGAAAATCTTTTCCTCACTAGTGCCAGGAGATATTTTGACCTTCTCAGGTCATACCTCGACCAGATTTGTCTAGCTACCCTGCAGGTGCCAATTTTTGCAGTTTCTGAAAAGACTAGATCTGTTCCATTTATCCGAGCTGGAGGGTCTACATGTGGGATATTATTCATCCTAGTAAAGAGAACCAATTCTGCCTTGTTTGGGTTAACGCCCAAACCGCAGCTTCTGGCCCATCTAGCCAACTTGTTCAGATCCACCTGTAGGCTGTCTCTGAGGATATTTTCGAATCTGCCACTCACTGCGATTGCCACGTCGTCCGCATATGTCACGACCTTGCAGGCACAACGTTCTAGATCTAGCAGGTTTTCATTCACCTCTAGTTTCCAAACTTGTGGAGAGAGTACTCCTTGTGGGGTCCCTCTGTTTAAAAACCTTGTTACAGTTGTGGACCCAAGACATGCTGTTATGCGTCTTCTGTTGAGCAGGCTTTGAATTAGTTTAATCAATCTAGAGTTAACTTTTAGATATTACAGTGCCGTAATTACCGCATCTGAGTGAATGTTTTTAAAAGCTCCTTCTATGTCAAGAAATGCCACCATGGTGAATTCGTGTGGTGCTGATTCTGTAGACTTTCCCTTATTGTAAGCATATTGGTTCCCTGACAGGAGTTTTGTATCCAGGTTTTTCCTAATGAAATAATATAAAAGTCATTCCTGACCTTTCAATAGGAAGGAGGATAGAAAGATAGATAGTGTGCGATATCTTTCCCGCTTTGGGTATGAATACCACGTTGGTATCCCTCCATCGATTCGAGATGTATGAAAGCCTGATACAGCCTACATAAATTTTCTCCAGCCAGGGGATAATGTACTTTAACATTTTCTGCAGTTCTACTGGAGTGATTCCGTCCAGGTGACGTGAAGGGCTCAAAGCTGTTAATATCGCAGCTAATTCTGTATCTCTCAGTCAACAAGCTAGCGATGCTCGCAGTCCACTCGCACTCTTGTTGGTACTGCTGATCCTCGGGTTCTGCTAGGGAGTTCCCCGGTAAATGTATGTTAAGCAGTACATTGAGCGACTTCCTTAACCTTGCGGCGTCGGAGACCTTTTCCACTTCGCTACAGAAGGTATACCAAGAGCGTCTTTGCCCCTTCCTAAGCTTCTTCTTATTTTTGATTTTGAGCTGCTCTTTAAATGCATCCCAATCATTAGCGACCCCAGTAGATTTCGCCTTGTTGAATAGCTTGTTGCAGGTCTTTTTCCTAGCTGTTAGCTCAGAAGTCCACTGTTGGTGCCGAAAAATAAATAAATAAAAAACACGATTGTCTAGTTTTAAATATAACAAGGAGCCGTAAGCTCTAATTTATTTAATCCAAAGATTGGTAAACAAGATTACCTTGATTAAAGTACAACGATATGTACAAAGAGCGCAACAATATGCTTGTAATGCAACGATATGCAGAGGTGAGAGATGCCGTCGATTTGAGAGATCGTAAGCGATAGATTAGACGGTGAAAGGTGGGGGCATTCGCGGGGAAATGTCAAAATACTTACTCGCTAATATCTACAAAGGTACTCTTTCAGTGTTGGAACAAAGGGAGTACATATATATTAGCGAGAAGAAAAGTACCATAAACAAATACCATGGTACACTTAATCAGGTATGACAGTTTGACTTTCAAACTTAAACATGCCGCCCACCTTGCAACATCTAGATATGTTGCAACTTAAACTAAATTACATCTAAGATAGGGAAAGTATAGAGCAGTAAGTAATTCAGTGAGTTTTTTTTGTAATTCATTATTATTATTTTTTATTCATTTGTTTTTTCAAAAAACACTTAAAACTAAATGGGCCAGTAGGGACCCAGAAAGGACCTCTTTTTATTTGATTCCAGGTACCGCGATGGGCCAATAGGGACCCTAAAAAAAAATACACGCCGCGATGGGCCAGTAGGGACCCTAGCAACTCAATGAGGTCAGTAGGGACCCTACTGACCTACTGACCTCACGTATGCAGTTGCATACGTGACAAAGATTGCGGAGTTTGATCGGTCAGAATGACCAATTTAGAGATAGGTCGTCTTACAACGCCGTTTTCCGTGCGTACTTTAGCAACGCGAACATGACCGCCAAACCCGGGGTGAACATCAATGACGCGGCCTAATTTCCACGACGTAGGACTTTGAAGCTCGTGTTTCACGACGACGAGATCACCCTTTTGTATATCCCGTTCCGGAAATTTCCATTTATACAGCTTGTGCAAAGTTGTCAAATACTCAAATTTCCAACGCAAACAAACCTGATGAGCTAGCGCCTGAACTTTCCTTAACCGATTCGTCTTGGCCATGACAATCACTGGACCTACCCAGCCGACGGGGTCAAAAAGTTTCGCGATAGCAGAAAGAACTTCCCGTTTAGTATAGGAAGATTTCTTGACTATAGGTGTCACCGCGAAGTAAAAAGTGTCTAACTGCGCGTTCCAACGAATCCCCAAGGGTTTAGAACCGCTGTTCTCCACAAAAGTCAGAACCTCCGCATCCACCAAATGGTCAGATGGGAAACAATCTAAAATTGATATATCATTCGCTGTCCATTTACGAAGCTCAAACTTAGCTGACGCGAGAGCTGCGATTAATTGGTCCCGAGCGACCAAAGCAGTCTCAAGATCGTGGGTTCCCGCAAGAACATCGTCCACGTACATACTCTTACGCAAGATATGAGCCGCAAGAGGAAACTCATTCTCGGTGTCGTCAGCTAGCTTCAAAAGAGTTCTAATGGCCAGATATGGGGCGCAGTTCACACCGAAGGTGACTGTTTGCAATTCGAAGTCTTGTACCGGTTTTGTGGGAGAATCTCTAAAAATAATTCGTTGAAGGGGCGTATGCGCAGAATCAACCCGAATTTGTCTGTACATTTGCGTAATGTCGCAGTTAAATACAAATTGGAACATTATCCATCTGAGAATGAGAAGGACTAAGTCTTCCTGCAACGTAGGTCCAACATGAAGGATGTCGTTCAGACTTTTACCGTTCGATGTTTTGTTGGACGCATTAAACACAACGCGAAGTATGCTTTTCCATATTAATGACCGGATGATGAGGTAGATAGCAAGACAACTTCTCAATCGAGGAAGGCGCATTCACTGGCCTCATGTGGTCCAATGTCAAATATTCTGTGACGACCTTATCATAAACTTTCTTCACGTCAGGCTTCCGAAGTAATGACGATTCATTACGGTAGAATTGTTTAAGAACGTTTGCCCTCGACCGGACCCGTGACCGTGATAAGCCAACCAAATATAGAATTCTGGGCAAGCAGGGTTCCTGACGAAATCTGAAGAGATCCTTCCTTGAGAATCTGAGGGTACAAGTCCGCTCCTATCAGTAGATCAACAGGTCGAGGGTTAAACAAATTTGGATCTGCCAATCGAATATTTGGCAATTGGTTCTTAAAATCTGCTGCTACCGTAAAGGATGGCAGATTTCCAGATATAGTGGGCAAAATCAGAGCTGTCGTTTCTAAGATCATCGACGCGTCGCATGCTGTCCCAATCTTCACTGTACAAACTTTTCTTGAGGTGGCAGATATAGCTCGATTGACACCCGAAATTGTTGCATTGGTTGAGTGCACAGGCAACTTCAACCTATTCTGCAAGCGCTCCGTTAAAAAGGAGGCTTCAGAAGCAGGGTCAATCAACGCTCGAGCAGGGTGCGAAGCACCTTGGTGAACAATATTCACCATTGCTGTTCCCAAAAGCACAGCTCTGCTCTGAGCAGCGTGAAATACCTGGCGCGGCAAATATCCAGCCGATGTGGATGGTTGAGGTTGTTCTGCAGGAGGGGGTTCGAAGATTGAGTAGCTGCAGGAGGTCTCGACCCAGAATAACCTGAGGTGGAATTCGTAGCATCGCGATGTAACAATGTGTGATGTCTAGATTCACATTTCGAACAGTGACTATCACTCGAACAATTTCTGACATCATGCCCCTTAGCCAAACAATTTAAACATAAATTATGCCGTTTGATAACCAAATACCTTTCCGATGGTGAAAGTTGTTTGAACCGATGGCATTTTGACAGTTTATGGCTGTGTCTAGGGCAGAGTACACAGTTACTATTAGTTTGAGCACGAGAAGGCTTCGGAGAGGTTGCATTCGTAAAATGCGTCCTAACCTTCTTCGTATTTGACGCTTTTTGGGGTTCGGGTCCCCGAAGGTCGTTAAGGCACACAAGAGTGCGAATCCTTTCCGTAAGAAAGGTATCCATCTCTTTCCACGAAGAAAGAGCTGATTTGTCCCTGATACTTTGTTCCCATAAAGACTGGGTAAGCCTCGGCAAACGTTGCAGGCAAATAAAGATCAGGATCGGATCCCAATTGTCCGTACTTATATCGTAAGTAGATAGTGCTGAAAGACAGCCATTAATACCGCGTTGTATCGATTTTAACCCCGAACTAGTTTCACTTGATAAAACCGGAAGGTCAAAGAGAGTCTTAATTTGGTTATGCACAAGTATTCTGGGGTTATCATAAGATTATCTCAGTGCTTGCCACGCAAGCTCGAAGCTGCGATGGGTCAGCGGAAATTTCGAGACAATTTCTCGCGCTTCCCCACTGGTTTTACGTACCAGATGACATAATCGCTCAATGTCGCTAAGTCGAGAATTGTTTATATACGTTACGCCGAATAAGTCCCTAAAAGTGGGCCAGGATATAAAATTTCCCTCAAAAACGTAAACATCACACGGAGGCAGAGCCAGATTGTGCATGACGTCACCCATAGACGCCATTTGCCTCCTTTCCCTATTCGACCGGTGGGAAGGGGTCACGGAAGGAAGAGTTCTATTAGAAACGTTCCCGGGAGGAAGCGTCACATTCGCCGCCGAATCATTAGGAGCAGACCGAGTTGAATGCCTAGATTCTGAGTTCGATAAGGATGTTCCCGAAGACCAGCGCTTCAAGTTTCGGAACTCTGATAATTTCCTATTAATTGTCGCTAGACACCTCATAAATGTTGAGCACGAAGACTCATATTTGTTGTCCGCGGCGTCGATGTCGCTTTTCTCTACAGTCTTTGTAGTCTGCAAATAACTAATATATTTTTCGTACGCTTCCTGAACTCGTTGCCAAGCTTTATTGACCTCCGAGCTACGTACCTCAAAAATAAACAAATCAAGCTCCTCGTCTTTTTCTGCAACAAAGTTTGCATTAAATTTGATAAGAGCATCCGAAGCTCTTACGAAAATATCGAGTTGAGTGAGAGACATTTTGTTTATGAAGTTTCAAAAAAAATCAAACAAAAGTGACTAAATCGAAACAAAATTCCCCAAAGAATCAAAAAAAATCTAGCTTCGATTGGACTGTAAATGAGAGAATCGATAAAATTTACCTATGTAAATTTAAATGGATCGGAACACCAAAAATTTCCAATGAAATTTAGTTTCTTTCTAGCAAAAAACCGAAAAAATCCACCAAAAAACTATCTACCGAATGTAGAAGAAGCATTGCCTGAGTTCCAATAACACAGAAGACCAATGTCAAAAAGCACAAAAAACGCGAGTCCGAAAATAATAAAATCGAAAATCTCAAAAAAAAATCGAAAAAGCTCAAAAAATTACAAAAATGTCTCGAAATGGGTCAGCGGAAATTTCGAGACAATTTCTCGCGCTTCCCCACTGGTTTTACGTACCAGATGACATAATCGCTCAATGTCGCTAAGTCGAGAATTGTTTATATACATTACGCCGAATAAGTCCCTAAAAGTGGGCCAGGATATAAAATTTCCCTCAAAAACGTAAACATCACACGGAGGCAGAGCCAGATTGTGCATGACGTCACCCATAGACGCCATTTGCCTCCTTTCCCTATTCGACCGGTGGGAAGGGGTCACGGAAGGAAGAGTTCTATTAGAAACGTTCCCGGGAGGAAGCGTCACATTCGCCGCCGAATCATTAGGAGCAGACCGAGTTGAATGCCTAGATTCTGAGTTCGATAAGGATGTTCCCGAAGACCAGCGCTTTAAGTTTCGGAACTCTGATAATTTCCTATTAATTGTCGCTAGACACCTCATAAATGTTGAGCACGAAGACTCATATTTGTTGTCCGCGGCGTCGATGTCGCTTTTCTCTACAGTCTTTGTAGTCTGCAAATAACTAATATATTTTTCGTACGTTTCCTGAACTCGTTGCCAAGCTTTATTGACCTCCGAGCTACGTACCTCAAAAATAAACAAATCAAGCTCCTCGTCTTTTTCTGCAACAAAGTTTGCATTAAATTTGATAAGAGCATCCGAAGCTCTTACGAAAATATCGAGAGGAGTGAGAGACATTTTGTTTATGAAGTTTCAAAAAAAATCAAACAAAAGTGACTAAAACGAAACAAAATTCCCCAAAGAATCAAAAAAAAAATCTAGCTTCGATTGGACTGTAAATGAGAGAATCGCTAAAATTTACCTATGTAAATTTAAATGGATCGGAACACCAAAAATTTCCAATGAAATTTAGTTTCTTTCTAGCAAAAAACCGAAAAAATCCACCAAAAAACTATCTACCGAATGTAGAAGAAGCATTGCCTGAGTTCCAATAACACAGAAGACCAATGTCAAAAAGCACAAAAATCGCGAGTCCGAAAATAATAAAATCGAAAATCTCCAAAAAAAAATCGAAAAAGCTCAAAAAATTACAAAAATGTCAAAAAACCAAAAGTCACTGAAAATTCGACAAAATCAACGAAGAAAAAATCTAAAATTTTCTTTGAAATTTAAAACAAAAATAGGATATATTTTATAAAAGAAAAAAATTCAAATATAAAACCAAGATAAAAAATAAAAAATTTAAATTTCAAAAAACTTCACGCGTACCGAAATATTTTTAAATTATTATTTTCTTTCGAAAATATCGAAATTTAACGAATGTAGAACGTAAATCACGTGTACCGATTGCACGGTATTCGAAAATTCCGAAAAAACTTGAAAAATACTTCAAAATCCGATTATTAGTTGGGTTGGCCGACTGTAGGGTGCACGTACCGATGTAGTGAAACCCAACGAAAAAAACTTCCCAATCGAACGCAAATCCAAAAATAATCGAAAAAAGACAAAATCTCACTTTTATTTAAAAAAGTCGAATTTGACCGTATGTAGGGGCACGTAAATTTTTCCCCGAAAATTTTGTCTAAAAAACACGTTACACGAAACCGCAAAAAAATTTCACTAAATAATTTTTTATGTAACAAAATTTATATTAAATTCACTTGACCGAAAATCAAAAAACGAAACAAAAGAGAAATAAAAGAACTCAGGTTTTGTTTGTATGTAATTCCTTTATATATGTACGTATGTATGAACGTATATGCAAAGTATGTGGGCACTGAACCGTCTGTTGGCGCTTGGACGGACGGAAAGACGCTTAAAAACAATGTATTTTGGCGGCGGGCTTGAAGGAATATTGTTGTTGTTGTAAATCTTAAAATTGCACTGAATATAAGAATAGTGTTTTGCCGACGGCAATACGTTTTTCGAAAAATAAAAATTAATTCAGCGAATATCACGATTTAAAACTAAAGAAAATTAACACAACCGAGCAGACGGACATACACCGGTATGTATGTGCGTTTGTATATACCACGAACAACGTAAAGTCGAGACGGGTAGCGGGAGGGGTTTCGCGACGCGTTGTAAAACGACCTTTTTTTCAAAAAATTTAACACTTTTTTATTAAAATATTCCCGACTCACTGTTTTAGAAAAAAAACTGCTCTATACAAACCTTTATTTTTATTGAAATCAATTATATTTGATTCGAGGTGGATGGGGATGAAGATGCTGTGATGATGGCGATGAATGCTGTTGGCGAAAAAAACAACAAAGCGATTAACACATGCACGCACACTTATCCGATAGGCTCGGTTTATCCGGCTCGAAGGACCAAAATGTTGGTGCCGAAAAATAAATAAATAAAAAACACGATTGTTTAGTTTTAAATATAACAAGGAGCCGTAAGCTCTAATTTATTTAATCCAAAGATTGGTAAACAGGATTACCTTGATTAAAGTACAACGATATGTACAAAGAGCGCAACAATATGCTTATAATGCAACGATATGCAGAGGTGAGAGATGCCGTCGATTTGAGAGATCGTAAGCGATTGATTAGATGGTGAAAGGTGGGGGCATTCGCGGGGAAATGTCAAAATACTTACTCGCTAATATCTACAAAGGTACTCTTTCAGTGTTGGAACAAAGGGAGTGCATAGATATTAGCGAGAAGGAAAGTACCATAAACAAATACCATGGTACACTTAATCAGGTATGACAGTTTGACTTTCAAACTTAAACATCCACCATTGAGGTTTAGTTTTACCCTTGTACCTTGTTTTTGGACAGACTTCTTCAAGGGAACTATGAAATGTTGTGGTGATATGCTCGACCAGATTATCCAGACCGGCTTTGTCATTCGGTTCGTACAGAAGTTTCGAGTTGAGGACTTTCTTGAAATTCTTCTCATACAGGTGCCACATTGTCTTCCTTACATTTCTGTGGACGGCAGGTTTAGGCGCTCTTTCTGCGAGTTTGAACTCAATATAAATGTGATCTGAGAATGAGTGGTCGTCCAGTACATCGAATCACCCCTATTGTTTATATCGGTACTACCTCAGATAGTATGATGAGCGTTCGTGTCTGCGCCAATAATCAGCTCGAGCTCGTCAAACGTTGCTTCTTCTACTACTTCCTTGAAGAGAGCTGTCGTTACTACAGCTTCATAAGGGAGTTAATTGGAGACCACCCAAAATATGGTTCTTGGAGTGCCTTCACAGTTGGCCACAAGCGGTTTAAAGTTGGGTGTCCTGATACCGAACACCCTTCCTCACACTGCGTAGGGCTCCTGTATCAGGGCGATATATACTGCACATGTATATAGGGCGATATATACTGCACATGTATAGATCCGCTGAGGCTGCTTTAGCGTGATGATGGTAAATCTGTAGAATACTTACCACCATTGGTAACCGACAGATTGACCTCCACCCCACAAGGGGTCCGTATCATCAGGAATCATGACCCCGTCAGATGCGTCGAAGAGTCCAGAAATTCCACTCAGCCCCTCAGTGTCCGAAGTCGTGCTTTCGTCCCCAGGAAAATATATTACAATCTTTATATTAGAGCCTGAGTCACCAGAAGTCATAGGCGTGGGTAATAATAATTTCGAAACAACAGGTGAAAAAAAATGTATTTGAAAAAGTTAAAAGCCATACAATTTCCAATTTTTTAAAACTATACCGAAACAATTGAGATCCATTGTTCGCGAGTTGTGCTCCAATATGTGGTGTAACCTCTCCATTTTCTTTTATCACGGTATATATCGAGAACTAGAGCCGATTCAATAAATTTATTATAGCCTGAGATCTGTATTATCTTATACACAAACCGACCGCAAAATCTTATGCCGCAAAAAAATGTTGCCTTATTTCACTAACATTTATTTTATTGAATTTATTTTTCGTATTCAGTCACTCACAAAATGAAATGTCAATTTGTTCCCTGTATTTTCATTTCGAGCAACTATTCCGGGCCTATGTGCCAAATCGCATCTTTGAGATCAAGTTTCGATATTATGTTAGACTTTGGAAAACGTGAAAAAATGCCTCTGTACTGGGTAATGGATACCAATCTTTTTTGGTAGCGGAATTCAGTTTCCTGACATATAAGCACAGTCGGACTTTGTTTGGTTTTAGAGCCTTTGCTTAATTGGATTCGCATTACCAATATCGATTTCGTGCTTAATTAAGCAGGTTCTGCCTAGCCCTTCTGTTTCCAAATTCGGAAATAAAGCTTTTACTGATTCTAGCTGCTTAAGCTGGCAAGGGGTTAATGGAAATTTTGTGGAATCGGACATTTTAAAATCGGACAAATCGGGCTCTTCATATGCAGACAACTCAAACAAATCAGACGTACTGTTAAAAGGAGTTTTGCTACCGGACGGACAAATCACACAAACTGACTGAAATATTTTTGGTGCTAAATTAAATTTCTTCCAAAAATCCAGCCCTAATATAAAATTTTGACTCCGCTATAGCGATGCATAGTACCTTTGATCCTGGGGATCGTTGATTGTGCTCGAAATAATATTTTTGGAATACTGTCGCTTTCTTTTAAAATATTCTCTAAGACGAGTAGTAGATGTTTTTGGTTTACTAGAGGTATCCATCTAAAGAGAAGAAACGTCGTCAAAGATTTGGGTTCTTTTCGATATACATATATTTATCAGTATTTTTGGGTTTGGGGTTTATACACATCTTTTGTCCCACACGCATAGGTTAACTTAGATTAAGAGTGGTAGCCTGTAAAACAGACTCACTTAGACTATCCAGTCCAGTTTGTTACCACAGGGACGTAAGGGAAAACATAAGTAATCCCTAGCCCCTCCCGTTTAACCAATTTGATTGCTTTAAAAAGCTTAAAATTTGGCGAATTCCAACATCAGCCAAGTTAGCTAACTTCTCAAAGAAATAAGATCCCAAGTTTATATGCCGCCTTCTGGAGAGAGCAGGGAGGTGTTCTATTGAATCCTCGTCTCCACGGTTTCTGCAAAAGTCATTATACAACCCCTTTAATCTCTCTGCGTGCCGACCAATAAGACAGTGACCAGACATAACAGACACGATATGTGATACGTCCGTTTTCATCGGACTCAGCCAGGGGAGCGTGCCAGCGGACTTTATAGAAGATCTTACTCTGTCGGATAGTGAATGTGAGATTACGATTATCTCCGTCCCGACTACCGAGAAGGTTAAATCCATCGAGACAAAGCCGGCAATTAAACTTGTCGTGGACGTGACGGAAACCGACCTGTCGACTCCACCAACTCAAACTGAGTCGGTACCCGACTCCATGGATAACAAGTCCTCCAACGCAGAACGCCTGATATTCGGAGATTCGAAGGAAAGAGCGAGTCTGACATAACGGTGAGAGAAATGAGACTGATCAAATCCAGCTGGAAAGCGATATTTCGCCATGAACGGCTTTATCCCCATATAGCGAAGAAATCGTCCCTGATTGGGCCTCTACCTCTCTCTATACGGTTGATGCTGCAACTCCTACGCCACTTGTGGTAGCGGTGAATGCACCTCCTACAATTGCGACAGAGAAGGAAAAACGTGGTAATATGCCAAGCGGACCCTCTGAAGCAGGGTCGCAGCAAACTGAAGATAGGATAACAAAGCCGTGAAACCCACTGGAAGAAGGGATAGTCCTATAGGTTAGACACCAGTGGTCACCCTTTATCCAGACGGGATACGAACTGGAGTAATGGTTAGGTTAGGTTAGGATGAAGAGAGGAGACGTTTAAACACCTCATGTCCATGGGCATACACTTAAGCCAGTGGTTCGGCCTTTTGTGCGCTCCTTATTTATGATCTTTTTATACCTCACGAGTTACAGAAAATCGGTATTAGACACGAATTTTCAGAGTATCTTCCAGTCTTATCCTCTGAGATGAGTCAAGTCTGGTAATATGTCGGACCCGAAATGTTGGGATCTTGCATGTGTGAAAGCCGGGCAGTGATACAGAAAATGTTCCATCGTTTCGATGATTTCCCTGCATCCGTCGCTTCCTGCTAGTCCTATGCGATGAAGATGTGCTTGTACGCTTGAGTATCCCAATAGAACACTCATCATCTTACTAATACATATCGATCTTGTTTAGTTTCAGAATACTTCTTGTTTTCTTTTCATTTGGGTTACCCCATAGTATTTTTGCAGTTGCTCTTACTATTGCGCTACTCCACACAGTTTTGTGAGCCATCACTGCCCAGTGCTTCAATTCTTCGTGGCTTCGAGAGGTTTCCAGTTTTCCACGTTTTTTACTCGAAGTTCTCTGCCCCTTGCAGCAAGCTGTTTGTCCGTTCATTTCCAATCACTCCGTTTGTCCTGGTACCCAGCAAATACGCAATTGACCATGGGCTGAGTAATCATTTATCGTTCTTTTACAGTCCAACACAGTTCTGGATTTGACCCTTTCCGATGTTATTGCTTTAATCTGTGAAGATGTTGTCATATTTAGGCTTTGTGGTGTACTGAGCCAGTTCACACACTCCTTGATTGCTCGAACTTCTGCTTGAAATACCGTGTAATGGTCAGGGAGGCGGAAGTGAAGTTCGACTTCTGGTTCCTCAATAAAAAGTCCCAGACCCGTCCTTCCTCCTCGCTTGGAGCCATCCGTGTAGCAGGTGGTTCCCACTGGCACATGGGCCAAAGTTCAATTTTCCCAGGAGCGTCAAAATGGCACAAACGAATCACAGGTAGTTGTAAGCCGCACTTTAGGAATGCGGTCGGAGATTTCTGGCGTTTGAATGTGACCTACTAGAGATTCTAAAATCATTCACCCATCACTTGTAGACGTCTTGCTGTGAGGGCTGCCTCATACTTTATACGGATGTCTATTGGTTGGATGTGCATTAGTTTCCAACGTTTTTGTTGGTGCAGTTCTAAATGCCCCGCTTATGCCTAGACAGCACATATGTACGTTTAATTTTTTGCAAAGGTTTTACGTTGCACTTCTTGTCCATTGATGTCAACCACACTTCACAGGCGTAGGTGATTATTGGACTAATCACGCTCATGTAAAGCCAGTGAGTGATATTTGGACGTAGTCCCCATTTTGAACGTATAGCTTTTCTGCACAACGACCAACATCTGTGGGCCTTTGTAACTCTTTCTTCAAGATGATCTTTCCAGTACAGTTTCTGATCCAAGATTACTCCCAAGTATTTTACCTTTTTAGTTATAGCAACTGTCTTATTCAGGAATCGAGGCCCTGTAAAACGTGGGATATTCGTTTTCCTTGTAAATAGACATATTTCTGTTTTGTCTGGGTTAGCATTTAATCCCCTTGGTTGTGCCTAGTTATATGCTATGTTAAGTGCCTCCTCAGCCCTTCTGCATAACAGATTTGTTTGAAAGCCCCTTAGAAGTATTACAACGTCGTCTGCATAACAGACTGGCTTAAGTCCTTCATTGGTGAGGGTTTCTAGGAGACTGTGTATCGTCGTAACCCATAGAAGACGCGATAAAATGCCCCCCTGAGGTATACCAAGATTTACCTTGTCTCTAATTTTTACGTCATATGACCGACAAATAATCCACCTATTCCTTAGCATAACTGTTCCTCTGTTGGTCCAGCATTACCAGTCGGAAAATGAGTTTTCATCCAGAGCCTTACGGTAACCTCTATAGTTTCCATCCTTTTACCCGTGTCATGCACCAGTGTTTCGGTTTGGACATGAGTTTTTGAGAGGAACTTTTTCATTTTAGAAAAGTTTCTTTTGGGAGTCTACTTTATCTGGTGGCACTACCTCATTATTTGATAGTGGGTCATTCTCCTCCTTTCGTTCGCTACTTATTACACCATCTTTCAGTTGACAATTTTGGGAGGCTTTGTTATTTCTTGTTGCTCCCTCATTGTTATGAATCGTTTTGTGTCTCTTTTTATTTTGATTGAATCGTTTTGTGTCTCTTTTTATTTTGATCACCACCTTTGCTGGGAAGTTCCTGCAAAAGTGGCGGTGCTATTGGTAAACTGGTGGTGTTATTGATTGCTTCAGTTTTTGGCATAGTCTTACTTGTCTCCATCCATTCAGTACCAGTGTTTACCTCTTCAGACAGTATATTTAGACTCGATTCATCTGTCCTGCAAATCGGGTCCTTTGCAGTTTTGAAAAATACTGTCCAGATTAAGAAGTACGCCATGCCCTTCGCCATGGCAAAAATTTTTCTTGAATTCTGGATAATGCCTAAAACGAGGAGAGTACCCTCGGTATCATCCTTCATATAGAAGACTTCCCACTTTCTCGTGGAAAGTTTTGAATTCTGTTTGCTAATGCTGTTGAATATGTACTCTGATGAGAACTTACTGGGACATCCCTTAACATATAGGGTCGTTTTTATGAGTTCAAGAATGTCGCTTTTCCTTACCAATTTTAGCTTTGCGCCGTCCCAAGGTGAGGGGAAGCTATCCACAAGTTTTACGAATACTCCAGCGCAGCGTTGTGATCCCAGCCTTAGCATCAAAACACCCCTCTCAAACTTGCAACTCATTATTTCCATTAGTGGTTCATCCTTAAATTCGACGACGTACTCCGCTAGCTTCGTATAGACCAAATCATGGAAGTTACTCTTTTGGTATTCGGGGATTCTGCCAGATGCACTACTGCTATCAATTATGGCATAGCATAGATCTTCTCGAAAATGTTGTTTAGCTATATTAGAATAAGACGGTGGCTTCTTACCCTTCTTTATGGCCAATTGCTTTTTCCGTGTCTGTAGAGTCTTTTTTTAAAGCATCCTTATCGGATGATTTGGTTGACTTGAATTACGTTACTGGATCAACTTTACCGCCCACGATCGAAGGACCAGACTAGAGACTTCCTGTTGTGTGGTTACGTTAGGCTTCTCCGAATTACTGGAAGACGGCGAATCCTTTTTCTCTTAGTCACTTTCACAGCGCTATGTTCTTCGGAAGACCTGACTCTTTTCGCGGTCTCCATGTATGTGTTGGAGGTAGAATTGTCAGGTTCATCCCGTAATAGATTCTGTAGGTTCAACTTATTCAGTTTCCTTCTTTGTGCCCCTGAGAGTCTCTTTAAGTTAGCAACAATAGTGATATTGTTTTCATTTGATGATTCAGAGTAAGAGTCCCCACTAGCTTTGGGGTTGCTTAGAGCCCCAATTGGGTTCTGCTTCATCTGTCTTATCTTTGTTTTGCCTTCGGCTGGATGTGCTCTTGGTTCATTTTCGACTATGGGATCCAAGGCACCAAAGCTCTTAGAAGTTGCACGCTCACGATTGTTTGATAACGACCACACACGACTCGTGAGTGAATCAACGGTTGTCGCACTGGGTTTTCCCTCCCGAGCGCCGTAATATACTTCGTCTTTTTTGGTTTAATCATAAATTGGTTGGGGGGAGACACCCCCATAGCCAGTATTAGCCCGTAATAGGTACGTCGATAAACGCCTTCCAGACTAAGCTCAATTTCTGTCCAGAGACCGATGCATCCAATTCAACCTACGCTTTAAAAACAACAAACCACGTTGTTGCGTAGTAGGAAGGTGAATAGGTATTACGTAATAGGTTAAAAAATATCCGCTCTGCGATAACACGTCCGTTCGCTACGACTGGCGGCGACTGACTATCACCAAGGTTACTTCAGAACTATCCAAAGCAAATACGAAACACAAATGAATGAAAAAAGAAATCTGTTAAAACGTTAGGTGGAGTCTCAGGACCGATTTAGATGCAGACTAGAGTCAGTTTTACAAAGATGACTCTAGCGGTTAAATCCGGAACTGTTAAAGACTTCGACGGCGGGTTAGAACTACTGAGGGACCGCAGTATGCTGCGAAGAAGCAACAGCAAGAGGCTCTATGAAGGGAGACAGCAAAGTCAGTTTCCAAACAGAAGGAATTGAAAGGGTCAGTCGCACTTGGCGGTAGAGCACCCTTTGGGTCTATACCAACAAAAAAATCGACCTAACCCTACTTAAAACCCAAAGGACGGGTTCCCCTTCCCAATCAATTTCTGAGTGGCAGGTGGCAATAGTAGGTCTGGCTGATTCAGATGGGAAAATCAGCCCCTCCAATTGGAGGCTGCTAGAGTCAAAGCTACTCAACCTTATGCTTTCCGATGGGTGGAGCGGCAGTGAGGTGCTCTTTGATGGAACGCTGTGGAAAGGGGGCGTCAAACTTATCAAATGTGCCAACGAGGAGTGTTTCTTCATTCGTTATGCAATTGAGAATGTTGAAGACCCCTGGCCGAACGTAAAATTAAAGGTGATCACACATATCGCATTACCTCTTCGAACGACGGTGACAGCGTGGATCCCGTCTGATGCTGAAACTGCTCGGAAATCAGAATGTCGGTCTCAGCAATGTCGAGTGGACAATCCTGTAGGCCAAAGACTGTGCTGAGAGTGGTGGGCTGATCGTGAAAGCTACCATCAACAAAATAACAGAAGAGTACATACGAGAGAGAGGGGGCACGCTAAGATACGGTTTTGGCCACTGTCATTTCCGGCTCCAAAAGGCAAAACAGAACTAGTTCGTGTAAGCTTAGGGTAATGCAGATTAATCTGCACCATTCTATAGCTGCCTCGAACAAACTTATTCTCGCCCTCTCAAACTCGAAAGTAGACATTGTTCTAATTCAAGAACCCTATATCGTTATATGACTTTTTTTGAATTCTGGGCTAAAGATTTGCAATATTGGTAATGCTCCAACTTTCCAAATCAGAAATAGGTCGGAAGTAATAGAAATAGAAATAACATTTCAGGTTGGAGAGTGTCCAAGGAGAACTCCTTCCTGGACCATGAATATATCCTCTTCAATCTGAATATGGTTACAGGTGATGAAATACCTTTCAGAAACCAAAGAAAAACTAACTGGGTAGAGTATACTGACATTGTCGACAGGCAGCTCAAATCGATGGATAACAATTTCGTCGACACGGTGTGGTTAGAAATAGCAGTCGACAATTGTACTGCAACCCTGTTAGATAGTCTTGAAAGTACATGTCCCATTACATATCCAGGAAAAAGGTCACAACCTGCATGGTGGACCAAAAACCTTCGTAAGTCAACGCAGACTGCCAGGAAATTGTAAAACAAAGCCAATAAAACCAAAGCAAGTACTAATTGGGATCGCTATAAGGAAACTTTTAACATGCACAAGAGCGAGGTCAAACGGGCGAAACGCGTCTCCTGGGTCAATTTCTGTGAAAGCATGGAAGGGGTAAACGAGTCCTCCAGATTTCGAAGATTGCTATCAAAAGAACCCATGTCACTTGGATGCATCAAAAAGGAAGACGAAAGCTGGACTGAGTCTAGCTCTGATACCCTGGAGAGAATCACAGTGTGATGACCGCGCTCTTTCAATAATTCCTTCGAATCCTTCAAATCGACTGGACCAGATGGCATATCACCAGCCATGCTACAAAACGCAGGGTCAAGAGCGATATGCTTACTCTTAACGATTTTTAGGGAGTGCCTACTGAGGAATTTTATTCTCTCCAAATGGCGTGAAGTTAGAGTGGTTTTCATCCCCAAAGCGGGAAAACTTTGTCAAACAATGCCTAAGGCCTACAGACCGATCAGTCTCTCATGGTTTTTACTGAAAATTTTGGAGAGACTGATTGACATCTATATCAGGGTCGATTACACCCATCTTTAATCAGCATTAGTCAACATGCGTATATCAAGGATCGCTCTGTTGACAGTGCTCTTCATGACGTGGTGGGTTATATTGAGGGTAATCTAGGAAAAAAACAATACACTTTGGCTACTTTCCTAGACATAGAAGGAGCCTTCAATAATGTGAAGTTGGAATTGGCAATCAACAGCAAAAACAAAGTGAATGCAGGAAAATTTGGAAAATACTGTCTAGGTATTTAGAAACATCTAATAGGACTGTATCCATGGAAAGATATGACCCCAACACTACATAAAGTATTGCTTCATGGAGATATAATTATTGCATTTCATATTCTCCCTTTGGGCGAGCTTACGGAGGAAGCCCAGGCGGCACGAAATAGCTATTTTCGCAATGTTCAGCAATTTCACTCCAGAAAAAGTTCAAGAGAATTTCAAAATGAAGATATATTTGTAAATCTTCTCCTATCTTCCGATCGTGTTCTATCTTTAATAAGAAAAAGATGGATATGTTACTGATCTTTGACATGTGACAATCCTGAGGAATACAAGGATTGGCTTTATCTCCTAGACATGGATTATTCAGATTATTTTACAGAAATAAAATATATATTACAGAAATAAAATAAGAAAATAAATTATTTTTCTCAAGAAGTGAGTCTTTCGCTTACAAACTGGGTATACACAAATTTAAGGCAACAAGAGTCACACCAACATATTAGGCCGACATATTTTATCCTTCTTACTCAATTTTATGATTGTTCTTCTTAATAAATTTTATTATTGTTTGATACAAACATGTGATCTACAAGAAATCAGTGCATATTGACTGATATAATAACCAATAAGTACATGAAGGTAGGGAAAAATTAAAAAAAAAAAATTTGCATATGGACAGAAACGTAAATACGGCATAAAATTCTTAAAAATTTATATATTTCGATGAATTTTTTCTAAAGTTCTTTATTTTGATATTAGAAATAATAATCAAACGCAATATGTGGAAATTTCTAATGGAAAATCCCTCAGTTCCCAAAAAATACATAAAAAATCCCCAAAAATGGAATTTTTTTACTTTTAGACCTATATCTTCTATATGAAAAGCCGCGCTCGGGATTCCCTTTGCAGTCGATTTTGTTACACCCTAAAACAAATAAATAAAAAAACATTTTACAATTTAGCTTTGCGATTGGAGAAAATCGATCAAACTTTTGAAATTTATGTAAAAAAAGGTCCAAATCGGAGAAGGGTGGCAACCACACCAATTACAATTTTGGCTTCCTATTTTCTCTAACAGATTCTGTGAAATGTCTCCTTTAAAATGAGTATAAATTTGATATTCTTTGTGTAACAAAATTTTTCTACAAGACCTAAATACGAATTGGACTTTTTTCGCCAAAAAATCTCCAAAAATTACATTTTTTCAAAAATTTAACTTTCTTATTTCTTGACATATCTTGTCGATTCTTTTTTTCATGATATTGTAAATTTTATTGGCAATCCATAAAAACACGCGAACAAAATCGGTAAACTTTTGGCTGAGATATTGGCTAAACTCCAAGGCAAAGTCGACGAAAAAATTAAAATTTAAAATTCACATATCTCGGAAACTATTCAAGATATATTCAAGCTATAAAATGTTTATTGTAGGTCGGGTCTAGGAGTATCCACCGAAAAAAAAGGCAAATCGGACACTCCATTCAAAAGTTAGAAGCCGATGATAATTTTTATACCCGAGGTGGTCAACTTTAGGGCCCTGTAGCTCCGCCCCTGTATGAGAGAGGGGGCCCATCATCGACATACGATAAGTGGTTTTGAAATGGCAGAATTATGTCCATTTTTGTAGCCCACTGTGCGACGTGAGACATGTTGGGTTCTGGAAAAATTGTTTTACAGAACTCTTCGTATTGTATTGTCAATCTTTTGCCACTCAGACATACGTTGTTTTAGGTGTTTGGGTCCCCTCCAAGGGTAAATTGACAGAATCTGTGGTGCTGAATATATGTACCGCGTTTACTGCCCTCAGTTCGGATAACTCACATGGGCGTTTGCAGTTTGGACACAGAAATCTGTGAGAGCGAATTATGGCTGTAGTGCAATATCAAAATACATTCATGAGTAGCGGTCATAATTGAGTTGCATGTTGGGAAATTCATGCTTGGTTCATCATTAACATCTAATAAGGGTGGAACTGTTGATCTTATGGCTGACATATTTATGATAGTATAGATAGATAGTTTTTATTTATATGGAATGTTACCGTTGTTTCTAGTCAGACAAGTACAGACGGCGCTGCCGGGGACTTTGCCACGTGCGCACTCCCGCAATTGTAGTTTTACGTCTTTCTACGGAAAGTTACATAAGTTTGATATACGCAAAACCGATATAAGGTTTACTAATTACCTTTGTTTACTTAGGCACTTTTGGTTTTGCCTTTCAATGCAGAAAACGTAATTTAGTTGAGTTTAAATTTCTTGGCTTTATTGATAGCAAAAATTAAGGCAAGTTATAGATAAGTATGGACAAATAGAATTCACTGGTAAGTAATCGTCCCTACATTTCAAAGAATTCACCATGGTGGGGTTTCTTGACATAGAAGGGGCTTTTAGCAACATACACCCAGATGCGGTAATCGCGGCATTGTCACATCTAAAGGTAAACTCTACCTTGATTAGACTAATTCAAAGACTACTCAACATCACTACATCACTATGATACCAGCCAGGGATGAATGGGATGGCAGAATATCCGGAAATGTTCGCCTGATCGGCGAACACGCCAGAATATTGGGTATTAACTCCAATGACTTCTGCAAAAGCTGTGGAGATGAGGAAGAAGTGGGGAGCATTGAGCACTTGCTATGCGACTGTCCCGCTTTGAGCGACTGGACCTACTGGGATCGGCCTTTCTAGGCAGCCTAACAGATCTTTTCAGTACCAATATTCGTGCTATCGATACATTTGTATATCAAAGAGGTTGGTTTCGATGAAGGGCGTTTTAGCCCGTGGTACCACTGGGACCTAAACTGGTCTATGTGAGCTGAAGAAAAAGAAAACGGCTGCCACCCTAACCTAAACCTAACAATTTGTAGGTAAGTAAGTAGTAAGTGTTAAGTGTTATTTCAATTGTGAGTGTGTCTTCAACTTAATTTTATTTTATGTTATAATTCAGTTTATTTTTGTGTTTTAACAATATTTTTTGGTTTTGTGTTCATTTATGTACAATGTTTAATTCAATGTTTGTTTTTTCACTTAGTGTTAATAATTAAATTCCAGTATACATATGTTAGTGGTCTTGCAGGTCTTCACTTTGTGTTCAAATCTGGGATCTGCAGATTCACTATATTACAAACTTTACACATTATCATTTAATTTTGCCTTTTCTCCGACGAGTAGCGCCGACGACAGGTCCCGCCAAGACGTATCCCAAGGTAGTTTTGAATGCTTTCACATCTCCTTGGCCCGTGGCACGTACTTCGCCTTCTCGCAGACAAGCGTAGGCGTCCCCACCTATCGCCAGATCAATAGGGTCATTCCCTCTAGGGTCTACATCCGCGAGGTCGGGTCGATGAAACTGACGTGTAGGGTCTTCTTGTATGGGTTCCGAATAGGGTCGTCGTGGAAGCTCGTTGGTGACTTGGGCTGTGGTTCTGACCATAATAGAAGTACGGTCGTGTCGTGGTTTGATCTGGATCTTGACAAACCGGTTCCCCTGCCGGTACCTGGTTGGCAAACCAAACCAGGCTACAGTGGAAGCTGCCATCCTGGAGATCGGTATGCTTTGGTTCAGCAGGGCGCGAAGCACCTTTAAATCCTCTCCTTCACTGACAAGTTTAACAGTCGCGGTCGGGATAAATACATTGGTGCGTCGAACCGCCGGCTCCGTCGGAGTATCCCTGCCCAATTGGTCCTCTAGATGCGGGATCCCATGGAGCATGGTGTGGTGTCATACATCACACTCACGGCAAGCGGTCAATGCAGGACAGTCCTGCGCAAGATGACTTCTTGCCAGGCAGTTCCGGCAGTACCCTCTTCTTTCAACAACCTCGTACATCTGATAAAGCGTGAAATGCCGAAAGGTAGGGCACGTCCTTATAGCGTGGTCGGACTGGCACAGACCGCAGGAGTACTGACATGAGGATGGGCGAGGGTGCCGGTCCAGACGACGGTTGGAGCTGTTGGCTCGACGGTCGGGGGAAGGGTCACGAGTGGATAGTCGTGCAGCCATATCTGGAATAAAAGAGACGCGAGTACCAACTGCTTTTACAAATAAATAGAGTGTTAGTCAATCTGAAAATAGTTTGACGATTTTCGTTATCGGTCTACTAACTACTCCGTATGCTGTCCGAATATCTACGACCCTAATGTTTCGATAAGTTCCAAGGTAAGTTCTTTCTACACGGCCTAATTTCCATTCAGTCGGGGCCAATCTCTCATTTTTAATTACAATTAAATCGTTTTCCTTTACATTTTCTGTTTGATACTTACACATATATCGACGATGTAGCTCATTCAAAATATTCAGTTTCTTTGGCAAAAATATTGAGAAATAATTTTTAATCGTCTCCACCTATTGGCATGGGTGATGTTTTCGTCTGAAACATCGGGTTTAGTGGGGGTCAAAATCGAAGTACCAATCAGAAAATGAGCTGGGGTGAGTGGATTTAAGTCGGAAGGGTCGTCGCTGGCTGGACTTGGGGGTCGAGAATTAAGACAGGCTTCAATTCTCGCTAAAATAGTTGCGATTTCTTCAAAGGTAAAATTCATTTGGGGTATACATTTTCGTAGATGGGTTTTGAATGACTTAACCCCGCCTCCCATAATCCTCCCATAATTTGACGAACATCTTTGACTGGCTACATCAGCTGGGTTGCTTTCTGAATCTATATGCTTTCAATTTTCGTTGCCCACATTATCTAAAATATCTGAAATTCTATTTCCTACAAGGTACTCCATGAACACGGTGTTTTTTGGCCATCGTAGAGTAGGTCCAAAAGTGAGTTGAAATATTTTCAATTTGTAAGTTGGGAACCACCGCTGTTGTTAATTTTGCTAAGAGAACGGCTCCGCATAATTCTAATCTAGGCAGAGATATTTTTTGATTGGTGCACTCGAGTTTTCGCTGCTAAAAGAAACGTGTCGACGGTTTGATCTAAATGTTCTACTCTAACATAAAGAGTCGAAGCGTAAGCGCTTTCTGAAGCGTCACAAAAACCATGCACTTAAATTTTACTTGAGGGTTTGAATCTGATCCACCTAGGTACTGAAACTGAATCTATTGAAGGACAATTTTTAATAAAATTCTTCCAATTCATTCGAGTTATGGGCTTCAACGCGTCGTCCGAATCTACTTTATCCAGCCAGTCTTGTTGCATAATAAGTTTCTCTACGATGATTACTGGAGCCAGCCATCCACAAAATTTGGAAATTGTTGAAAGGACTTCTCTTTTGGTGCACAATTCCCTTTCTTCCGTGGGTGGTGATGTGAACGTAAAGTTATCAGCCGAAATGTTCCATCGGATACCTAGAGTCTTCGTTGAAGTTCCTTCCGAAATGTCCAACCAGTTGACCGGCAAGAGTGAGTCAGGTGGCAGATCGCTAAGTAGATTGGGGTCGTTTGAACTCCATTTCCTCAATTGAAAACCTGCAGAGTCCATGGCTGCTACTAATTCTTTCATAGACTTAATGGATTCTTTGACAGTGTGACCTCCAGCTAAAACGTCTTCGAAATATACATTTTGTTTGATAATTTCTGAGCCTAAAGGGTATTTGCTTTAATATCTTCTGCCAATTGAATTAGGGTCCTAAAAGCGAGAAATGGGGCGCAATTAATTCCGAAAGTGACTGTTGAAAGTTCAAAGTCTTAAACTTGGTCATTTGCTGATTTTATAAAAAGAATTCTTTGGAATGGGGCACTAAGTCTTGTTGAAGAATAGGCCCTAGATGTAAAATGTCATTAAGACTTTTCTTGTTTGACGTGGGACTTGACGCATTGAAAACTACCCTAAATTTAGTGGTAACCCTATCTGGTTTAATGTGTACATGATGTGGCAAATAGTAGTGAAGGGTCTTTTCGATTTCCTGGGGTCCCAGTTTCCGCATGTGTCCAAGATCCAAATATTCCATTATCGCTGCGTCGTATTGAGATTTGATTTTGGGCGTTTTTTGCAACTTGCTTTGAATTCTATAGAATTGCGCCATTGCGATATTTCGAAATGCTCCAAGTTCAGCACAAGATTTGAACGGCATCGTGACAATATATCGTCAATCTTCATTTCTTCACGTTGTATTTTTGAAATTTGTTTCGCAAAAGGTGTCTTCTGCTGACCTCAAAACTTTTTTTGGGGTCTCCTCCACCTCCCACAACCGTGTGACAATTTTCTCGATCGAAACTGTATTGTAAAGTGAAATTTTCCTATCATTTGTGTTTGATTTTTCAAGGGGTGCGCCCACTATCCAGCCAAAAACTGTGCTTTGCGCTAGCAAAGATCCTATAGATTTCATGGGAGCTCCTACTCTGTAAATTAAGGGTCCTATGTCTAAACCTATCAGAAGATCTATGGGTCGGCTATCGTAAACGCGAAGATCTGCTAACTCGAGTTGTGTTGTTTCTCTGTGTTGATTTTTATCATGGGGGCGCGACGGCAAATTAGAAGGAAGGGTCTTCAAAACGGGTGCCCAAACTTCTAACTCAAAACTAGGGTTTGTACGAGAACAAAGGTTAAAAAGACAAGCTTTTGTTGAAGTTTCTGAAACGGTTTCACTTAAAACGGTAACATGAACAAGATTCTTCCTAGTTGGAAGCTTCAATCTGTTTGTAATCTTTTCCGAAATAAATGTTGATTGAGATCCAGGGTCGATAGTCGCTCGAGCGTCATATCGCTGTCCTCTTGATTCAATTTGAACAATCGCTGTGAAGAGTAGTGTTTCTTTTGATAGCTGCTATGTTGTGAATTTCCTTAAGAGTTAGAGCCGTTATACTAGGAGTTTGAAAACTAGGTGTGGACTGTAAACTAGGAGTGGATTGTACTAGGGTGGTTAGAGCTGCCGCACTGGTGCTAGGTCGTACGTCATCTCTAACCGGTTGTGGATTTGTAGGTCGGGTCTCGTTACCCATATGTAATAAAGTGTGATGTCTTTGATTACATTCCCTACAAGTGAAACGACTCTTACAATCTCTTACACCATGATCCGAGGTGATGCAGTTGTAACAAAGATTGTGAAGTTTTACTAAGTGAATGCGATCATTCACGTTTTTCTCAAGGAATTGTGGACATTTTCGCAACAAATGGTTTGCCTTACAAATTTGGCAACTCGATTCATTTGTACGACTACTAGGTTACGTAGATGTGCTAAATCTGTTGCTGTTGGTGAATTTTCTTTGCGAACTTTGAGTTTGTTGCGCAACGTTTGTTTGAAATGATTTAACCCTATTTTCCTTCCTACTATAATTGGGTCAAGGCTGATTATTTTTGGAGAAATGGGGCTTAATATTTCCTAGAGATTCTAAAGTTTTGAACTTGTGCGTTAAAAATTCATTCAAATCTTTCCAAGACGGTAGTATGGAACAATCTTCCAAACCGTTTTCAAATTCTTCTAAGAAGTTTCTCGGAGGTTTCATAGAAGTAGGGTAAACTAAAATTGGGTCCCACCCTTTTACATCTACATTGAGTGTCTCCAGTGTCTGAACGCAACCTTCAATCGTGCGTTGAAGTTTTTGGATCGAAGATCCTGAATTTGCCGAAACTGGTGGTAAACTAAGTAGAGTCTATAGCTGTTCATTAACCTGCATTCGTTTATTTTCGTATCTATTTTCTAAGTTTTTCCACACTAAGTCAAAACCTTAATTTGTTAATGGTACGTTACTAGTAATTTCCCGTGCTTCCCCCGCGGTTTTCTGTTTCAGATGGAAAAGTTTTTCTACTTTACTAAGTCTAGAATTATTTTTGTACAAGGCTGAAAAAAAATCCCGAAAAGTAGGCCAAGCGCTGTATCCTCCATGAAATGTGTCGGTGTCGCATGATGGTAAACGTAACCATAGCTGGTTGTTTGGCTCCACTGTTTCCTTTTTTCGGGTCTCCGATTCTCGTTCGAACTTTTCCTGCTGCCTTTCGTCGGTTAGTGCTAAAATTTCTGCATTTACTGCGCTTAAACATCATTTGTATGTCTCTAATGCCTCTTTATAATGGGTCCTCAACTTTGATTTATCGATTGGGGTCTCATCTTTTTCGGGAACACGGTCTCTACAATCTAAATAGGACCTTTTCACCTGATCCCAAACGCAAATTTATCACGTAAAACTTTATCCATATTTCCTCCTTCTTAAATATTTTCTTCGTCAAATATTAAACTGGCTAAACATTTTTAGAGTTGAGATTTTCTTTTAACAATTTCTGTGAGAATTTACTTTGCCAAAATTTGCAAAATCATTTTAGAAAAACGCTAAATGGGGGCACAATTAGGCAAATCGTTTACAGCCCGATTTCGTTTTTTTTTCACGAATAGATATAAATAAGACAGTTTTGTTTGTAAACTTGTGTCGTTTGTACGATAATTAAGATATTTAATTTTTATAGACTTGGGTCTTTTGGAGAAAAAAAATTATAAAAAAATCTTGACGAAAGTAATTTTCTGTATTTTCAAAAAAAAAAAAAATATCAATCAACTTTTTAGCAAAAAAAAATATCAATCGACTTTTTGACAAAAAACAAATTTTGTAGGAAAGTGTTTTTTTTCAAATAAATAACAAACAATAAAAAAAACGAATTTTGTAGAAAAGTGATTTTTCCAAAAAATATAACAAACAAAAAAAAAAACTTAGTAGGAAAGTGGTCACTTAATAAATATTTGAGCAAATTCAGTCAGAATTTATTTTTGGTTTGAGACCATATGTTCCATTTACTTTCTGTCTATTCCAAGAAAGTAATAGAAACAAATACAAAAATTGGTAGAGAGTTTTAATTGCTTGGTAGAATTGACTGCAGTTTCGATAGACACCACTCTATCATCTTCAGAATTCAGTAGCAATAGTGTATGTCTTTAACTTAAATCAGCTGAAATACTTGTGGAAGCAGTAAATTGAATTTAACAAGAACTTGAGCAAATTTATTTTTCGTAGTAAAGTGTAATTTCCAAAAAATTACCACTTAATACATTTTTGAGCAAATTTATTTTTCGTCGTAAAGTGTAATTTCCAAAAATTACCACTTAATAAATTTCTGAGCAAAATTATTTTTCTTAGTAATGTGTAATTTCCAATAACACAACGCAACAAAAAAATTTTTTTTTGTGTCCTAGACATAAAAAATATTTTTTGTATAGATTGTGGCATACTGTTATATAAAATCAAAACCTAAAATTTTTTTATGGATAATTTTTTTTTTAAAAAATGTTTATTAAAAGTGCTATTATCGTCGAAGGTACCCTTAGTATTTGCACTATAATTTTTGAAGTATATGCTCGATCAGGTCGACTTATGCGTTTAATTGAAGCTAGTAATGTGGGCTACCAATGTTTGAAATATCTCTTTAACTTAGAAACAGTGGTTTAGTAACAGTCATTAAACAAATTGGAAAAATTAGATTTTTTTCAAAAAAAAAAATCCTGGGACAAAAAAAAAACAAAAAAAAAATTTTATTTTATTTTTTAAAAGTTTGTATCCTAGTGAAGAAAATAATGCCTATTCGAAGAAAATCTATGGATAAGTGTAGAAATTATAGCCCTTTTGGTAGAGGTAAAAGAAGTCCAAAAAACCTTTTTTTTAAATTTCTGTTTAAAAGCGGTTTTATTTATTACTTTTATTTATATTATGTACATTTGAGTTTATTTACATGAATAAGTTTCATTAGAAGTAATTGTGAGTTCTTTGTTGACGTTTGTAGATTTCGGAATCGGTTTCTCTAATGAGGAACCAAATATAATCTACCATCATTCTTTCATTCCAGTGTCCTTGGTAACGCCGCTCGATGGACTTCAATTCTTGGTGAAACCTTTCGCCACGTTCGTCACTTACGTCGCCAAAATTCTCGGGGAAAAAGTTTAAATGAGAATGCAAGAAATGAATTGTGAGGGACATATTTACACCTGTTGGAATACATAAAGCGAAAAATAAGTTGGAAGAATACATACATATGTGTTATACACATAAATATAAAAAAAAATATATCTCTAACCAATTTTTTCATAATTTTTTAACAAAGGAAATTTGAAACTACAAGCTTAAACAAGCCATGCTGCAATTTCATCCGACGTCAAATATGATTCCATCAAAAACTCCTTCTTCGATTTTTTGAAAAGAAAGACTTTTAAATAAACTTTTTAAATATGAGAGTGAATTGCCATCTTTCCTTAAGGCTTTTGCAAAATTTTTAAAGATCCCCAGCTTAATATGCAGCTTTGCCAAAATATCGGCTATCCCAGAGGCATAACATACCAACTACTTTTAAATAGCAACAAATTTTCCAGTCATGTTTTATGTATTTTATCAATTTAGCCATTGTTTCGTATGATTCCTTAGTGTTGACAGCATGAGCAATGGGAATCGACGGTTTCTGATTTCCGTTGTGTAAAATTTTCTTTACTGCTGTCAACAAGTAACCGCCATTCCTTTGAATTGTATGTTTGATTAAGATTCTAGAACAATCCGGGAATGTCCTTGCAAAAGCATCTGTTATCCACAGTTGTATAAAATTGTTTGTAAGGTATATCACGGACTCTATAATATGATATGTTAACATCTGGGGCCGAAATATTGTACTGTTTCATCCCAGATGCAAGTAGTTATGCCTTATCTTTGGTCAGTTCCAAATCTCTCACTGGATCAATGAGTTGAAACTGAGTTAAAAGCGACGACTTCCGACTCAAACTTGAATCGCTCAGAGTTGAGTACTCAGTAGAACTTCATGATGATTCCGTTATTAGGCTGTTAGCTATACTTGGACACTTCCTACTCCAATCTATTAACTTAGACAAAAATAGCAGTCCGTATCGTGAATGAATGGTTGTCTGCAAATCATTGGCATTCCAAAGTGCACATGAGGTCTAATATTAAAACGTTTTATTCCACAAAATATTGTAATACATTAATTTTAAAGTACTTACCGCATTCTTCCACTGGTCCATCGAGTAAGATTTACATGGCACGAATTACACAAAATACTAGGTGTCAACGTTTCGTTCATATTTTTAACTCGTATACCAAAATTGTACACATATATTTCTTCTATTATTTTACTAAACGCACGTAGATTTTTTTAATTACATATTTTCCGCAGATGTAGCAGAAATTGTAGGGATCATTAACACATTGAACAGTTCTTTGCCGTTTACTCATACTTCGAAATATGACTTTATAATATTTTTCAGAAAATCGACTTATCTCTTTAAGGCGCTGAATTACACTAATTTATTAATAAGAAATTTCATTCATAAATGGCGGGTTTAAGGTACATAAGTTGCAGTACCTGTAGCTGACATATAGTTTGCTTCGAACGTAGAAACCCAATATTTTCAAGACTGCCGCGTACTACTTTGTATTGCGTACATATAATTTTACTATCTGTAAAAGGCGTAACTGAATGGAAACCTCATAAATAAAAACCACAAATATTGTTGAGTGACCCTCTATCTGAGCAGATCTCATCCAATATTGCTCTCTCATTGCATATCATGTTTTATGGAGGGTTACGAACGGCCATAAAACCTCGTCCTCTCTACAATTTTATAATGTCTGACATAAATCCTCATAAAATAAAATGCAAGTGCAATGTCTCTTATATGTCTCTCTCACATATGGTGAATTCAATATACGCAAAAACATCTTTTAAAAACGAAAAAATATGAAAAAAGATTTTTTTGAATTTCCCTAACATTTCCAAAATGGCTTATAACTTTTACATCTATCCATAGATTTTTTCAAATATACAGTGTTTCCTTCTTTAGCATGCTGGCTTTTTAAAAATGTAATAAAATAATTTTTCGATATTTTTTCTATTTTTTATGGTTTTTTGTACTAGGATAAAGTGTTTAAAAAAAATAATTTTTTTCTCATATTTTTGACGACTGTTACTAAACCAAAGATTCTACGTGAAAGCGATATTTGCAGTATATGTAGCCCTCATAATTCATACATACTAAAAAAAATGTACCATGAAAATTTTTTTTTAAATTTTTTCGTGTTTGTGACGCCTAGTTGCACCATAAACTGTTATCCACTACCCTTGGTCAAAATTTTTGTTGCATAGCGTAATTAAAGTAAGTTTCAATATATGTAAATTATTATGTTAGTTCTGTCTAACTTTTTTCGATATGTCTGTCCGAAACCATCAACCTTCAAACAATATGTTCTTTGGTCTCTTTCTTTACGACTGAAATTATGTTTTCCTATTTCTCCTTTTTCTTGCTTTTTTTCTTCCTACTTCACAAAAAAATCCAGTGGTACATTGACCTTTGGGTTCTCTAATCAAGGCAAGAAAAAAATCCGCTACCTATTGTCTCGTAGGCATTGCTGTTGTTGTTGGTTTAATGGGTAAAGCGTCAACACAGGAACTTTTTTTCTAAAAAATAAAATTTTCGCTTCAAAGTAGTTGGAAATTACAATAATGCTGGTTTATAGCACATACCACACATATTAATGCAAAAGGAAAGTTAAAAATCGCAAATTTTTTGACGTTTTTCAAAAAAGTTTTTCTATTGAAACTAAGGCAGTACGAGGGTCGTTCAAAAAGTTGGAATACGTATTTTCTAAAGCAAAAAATAAGTTTATTTTTTCTTTTTCAATTATTGATTGGGATTGATTTTAGCGTCTCCAAAGCATAAGCTAATATCATACGGTCGATTTCTCCATCAGAAAATCGCATAAAAAGAAAACAAAAAGAAAATATTTTTTTTGCAAAATCGATGTTTAAAGTACCCCAAAAATCACGAAATAATTTGTAGGGTTCACAAGCCAGTCAGCGGATGAGTCGTGCCAATAAACATCTTTTCTTCCTTTCTTTTTAGGTTAGGTTAGGTTGAATAGAGGAGACGTTTAAAACGTTTCATGTCCATGGACATACACTTAAGCCAGTGGTTCGTCCTGTTGTGCGCTCCTTATTTATGATTTTCATACCCCACGGATTACAGAAAATCGGTACTAGACACGTATTTTCTCAGTATCTTCCAGTCATATCCTCTGAGATGAGTCAAGTCTGGCAATATGTCGGAACCGAAATATCGGGATCTTGCATGTGTGAAAGCTGGGCAGTGACACAGAAAATGTTCTATCGTTTCGATGTTTTCCCTGCATGCACTGCACTCGTCGTTTTCTGCTAGTCCTTTCTTTTTAAGCAGCTAATACTATGGCGAAGTTCGAAAAAAAAAATGGTTTTGGCACCCTAGGTAACGAAAGCTTCTTGCACAACTTTTTGGTGCTCCCTTTGATCCTGTACTAAGTGTCTTATGTTGGTAACTTTGGTATAGATGCTGCTGGCGTGGTTCGCCGGCTCTTCCTTCCTTCAAGGGTATGTTTGATTTTGACGGGTCCTGTTTCGGTGTCGTGCTGGGTCTTGCTGTTGTTGCTGTGTCGAGTCTTTTGTTTCACCTTTTTGTTTTTGTTCAATGTCACTTTTTGATTGAATGATAGTTGTTGTTGTACCGCACCGAAATTTTGTTAAAATTATTAATTTTTTACCGCAAAATAAAATTTAAGTTTAAATCACACATTTTTTGGAATTGTAACAACACTTTTACTTTAGGGTTTTTAGTTATTTAAAAAAACACACTTTTGATCCGGTTCGCAGGGCCAAATGTTTACTTACGCACTTTTGGTTTTGCCTTTCAATGCAAAAAACGTAATTTAGTTGAGTTCAAATTTCTTGGTTTTATTGATAGCAAATATTAAGGTAAGTTAAAGATAAGTATGGACAAATGGAATTCACTGGTAAGTAACAATTTGTAGGTAAGCAAGTAGTAAGTGTTAAGTGTTATTTCAATTGTGTGTGTGTCTTAAGCTTAATTTTATTTTGTGTTATATGTAAATGCAGATTCACTATATTACAAACTTTATAATCTAGTTATTTTCACTATTTATTCACGGGGGAGAAGCGCACGGTTTAAGTTACTGACGAAACGAGACTGATTTTTGCTGTCTGCCAGTCAGGGCTCCAAACATCGTCGAAGTCCTTGACTTTGATGGCGACAAAACAACATAAGCAAAAAAATGAACGAAGAAGCGAGCGCATTCGCACAGCTACGAGTATGTGTATATGAATGCATTTACATGAACGTGTGTACATACTCACACACACAGTCATGTACCCAAAGCTGCACCGCAGTCAACGTTTTACACTGATGTTCAAAAGTGTGGGTCTCTTTTGAACAACCTTTATTTCGTTTTTAAAGCAATTTCCAATAATATTTTAGTAGTAAATGAATCCGATAACCTGAACTAGGTTATGAAGTCGATAAAATTATGGTAAATTTACGATTTTTTTTTAGAAAACTTCACTTTATGTATCACTAGCTGAGTCGATTTAACGATGTCTGTCCGTCCGTCCGTCTGTCCATGTAAATTTGTTCGTCGACTACAGGTCGCAATTTCACTCCGATCGTTCTGAAATTTTGCAGTTTAGAGTATTTCGCGGCTATTAAGATCGCTATTGAATTTGGTTGAAATCGGTTCAGATTTAGATATAGCTCCCATATATATCTATCGTCCGATGTGGCCCTTTAGTCCTATAGAAGCTGTATTTTACATCCAATCGTTTTGAAATTTAGAATGGTAGAGTTTCTTGATCCATGAACCAACATTGCCGAATTTGAAGAAAATCGGTTAAGATTTAGCTATAGCTCCCATATATATGTTTCGTCCGATTTTGCTCTTTAGTCCTGTATAAGCTGTATTTTACATCCAATCATTTTGAAATTTAGAATGGTAGAGTTTCTTGATCCATGAACCAACACTACCGAATTTGAAGAAAATCGGTTAAGATTTAGCTATAGCTCCCATATATATGTTCCGTCCGATTTGGCCCTTTAGTCCTATAGAAGCTGTATTTTACATCCGATCGTTTTGAAATTTAGAATGGTAGAGTTTCCTGATCCATGAACCAACATTGCCGAATTTGAAGAAAATTGGTTAAGATTTAGCTATAGCTCCCATATATATGTTTCGTCCGATTTGGCCCTTTAGTTCTATAGAAGCTGTATTTTACATCCAATCCTTTTGAAATTTAGAATGGTAGAGTTTATTGACCCATGAACCAACACTACCGAGTTTGAAGAAAATCGGTTAAGAATTAGCTATAGCTCCCATATATATGTTTCGTCCGATTTGGCCCTTTAGTCCTATAAAAGCTGTATTTTACATCCAATCGTTTTGAAATTTAGAATGGTAGAGTTTCTTGATCCATGAACCAACACTACCGAATTTGAAGAAAATCGGTTAAGATTTAGCTATAGCTCCCATATATATGTTTCGTCCGATTTGGCCCTTTAGTTCTACAGAAGCTGTATTTTACATCCAATCGTTTTGAAATTTAGAATGGTAGAGTTTCTTGATCCACGAACCAACATTGTCGAATTTGAAGAAAATCGGTTAAGATTTAGCTATAGCTCCCATATATATGTTTCATCCGATTTGGCTCTTTAGTCCTGTAGAAGCTGTATTTTACATCCAATCGTTTTTATACCCTACACCACACTGTGGTACAGGGTATTATTTAAGTATAAAATGACTCAAAAGTAAATTTATGTAAACAATTTATACATGAATTACAAAATTTATATTTCAGAGTTATTCAATATTACGAGAGTGGTGTAGGGTATTATATAGTCGGCCCCGTCCGACTTTAGCCTTTCCTTACTGGTTCAATATAAATGTTTTGTTTCAAGTCACACGGGAGAAACCGTATTGAGAGAAACCGTATTGATGCCATATTTCTGGCATTGACTACGGGCTCGTCCGGGCTCTCCAGTTGCTTGGTGGGTAATGCTTTCCTTTTTGCTGCAAATCTTTCGCTTTCACGAGGAACCGTTCGAAGCTTTGGAAACAGATTATACAGGTTCGATTGGAACGCCACTAGAATCCTCCACTTCATATCCATCTTCCAGCATTGATGAACATGATCCAAAATCACTCTGATTACACTATGCAACAAAATTCTTGTCGATGGGCTGTACATATATTTTTACGGTGTAATTTGAAATCCTAAATAAATAAATCCGATAGAACCGAAATTTTCGTTAAAAGAAGAAAATGATCAGGGCTACAAGTGTTATTAATGTTTTTTCACGTATACGAGTAAACAGTAGTTTAGTAGCTGTCGATAAAACGGTTATAAAAAAAAATATTTTTTGTCAACAAATCGATTTTTTTGGGACAAAAAAACAACAAAAGAATTGAAACAAATTGAAAAAAAAATTGTGAAATGGCTAGAAATCTAACGAAAAACTGCTTATTTGAAGAAAATCGATGGATATATGAAGAAATTATACACTATTTTTATATTTTCGAATAATGTTTTTGCTTTGTTTATTGTTCATTGACTTTCAAATCAGACATTGATTTTATAAGCATTGAATATTTGATGTCATTATAAAATTGTCGAGGGGACTAGATTTTATGATCCATAAAACTGTACGTACAATATGAGAAATACATTGATTGAGAGCAACAGAGGTATAAAGGCAATAAACAATATTTGTGTTTTACGAGGCTTCAGTTCAGTTGGGAATTCAACAAGGAATTCCCTCTCGTATTCGCAGGTGTACATTGAAATTATATAACCCCACGAAACAGAAAGTAGGTTTCTATGTTAGAAGGAAAAGATATATCAGCTACAGGTACTGTATGAATGAATTTTGTTTCATTTGATTTTGTAAAAATTATAAACTATGAGTGAAAGGCAAAGAACTTTTCAATGTTTAAATGATCCCAACAATTTCTGCTATATTTGCGGAAAATTTGCATTTAAAAAAACGACGACCGTTATATTAATCAATAGAAAAAAATTATGTACAATATTTTGATATACCAGTTAAAAATCTGGACGAACCGTGGACACCTAGTATTTTGTGTAGTTTGTGTCATGCAAATCTTTAGGTTAGGGTGGCAGCCGTATTTTTTACAAGCTCACATAGACCAGTTTAGGTCCCTAGTGTTGAATGCAAATCTTACTCGTTGGAGTTTGAGGAGCAGGGATGCCAACTTAGTGGTTTTCGCACCAGATTTATTGCTTCTCAGACCTCCCAATACGCGAAAAGGGTTCACTTAGTGCCAAACGAAAAACTACACTAGGTGTACGCTTTTCATGTTTTTTGTTGGTGCTTTTGACGCTTTTCGTACATTTGTCAGATCAAATCTGGCAACATAGTGAAATTATACTATGTTTGCTACTCCGTGTTATGAACATACTCGTATTTATATGCACTTCATTTTACTCTCTGATTTGAATATACTTCTGCAGTTTAAATTTGATTGAAACTTAGACTTACAAAAAGTAAAAGAAATAGCTTTTTAATACCATACAAAAGTTTTGCCGAAATATTATGGTTTTATAAGAACACAATTCTGCGGTACAGTGTATAATACCTTTTTTGTAAGGTCCTAAAATATTGGATGGCATGTGATAACGTCCAGGGCCGAAGGCTGGCCACGCAGGGTCAGGTTGGTCCGCGTAGCCCGCTTTGGAGATATCGATAACTGGAAAATCGTCTTCAAAGATAGCATACAGACTAAATGGTCTATTGACTCAGAATCACTAGCAGATTCGAATTATTATAGGGATAAATCGAATCTGCTAGTGATTCCTTATTGTTTAAGTTTAAGTTAGGTTTATTTAGTCTTTTCTATTAGATACACAGCTTTCAATAAATGATATAATATACAAAGATAACTTAAAACTATAATGTTTTGTTTTAATAACCAATAATAATAACTCGGTGTCTTTCCTGTCTGTTAAGGTAAACAATTTGTCCAATTTTACATACATATGTAAAATTGTTCAGCAAGTCTTTATGCAATTTAGCAGAGAAAAAATGTATGAATCTAAGCGCCACAAAACGAAAAGTTTGAAAGTATCATTTTAATAAGGGAAACAACTTTGATTAAAATTTGATAATTATTTGTACTTTAAAATTTTTAATGTTAAATTAAACATTTTTTAATGCAAATGAAAGAAAAATAGTGCCTTTTTAAGCTTTTTGTCTGGAATTTTACGCTTTTTAAATTTTTCATTACGCTTTTGCTCCGCAAATAGTTGGCATTACTGTTGAGGAGTATGCGGTAAGTACTTTTAGATTAATGTATGATACTGTTTCTGGAATAAAACGTCCCACTTTTAGACATAACCTGCAATTTGGAATACCAATGATTTGGAGGCATCCACACACTCATGATGCAGACTGCTATTTTTGTCTAAGTAGTCAGATTGGAGTAGGAAGGAGTATTCACTGAAACTACGCCGAAGTTAAATCTATCACCTTGCCAGTTGAACATTCGGACAAAATTCCTGTTCCCCAATGTCCAAGTATAGCTAACAGCATAATTACAACAAAGGCAGCCGTTAAAACACAGTCCATGGTAACGCCTGACTGCAAACCGAAATGTCCGATGAGCACGGTACGCATAACACTCCGGACTTAGGGAAGTTTGTTTTAAGTATAACCACTACTGTAAGGGAGAAACATGTCCACCACAGCATAGCCCCCGGTACTGTGGCAAGGACTGGGTGGCACAACACATATTTATTTCTGAGACGCCCAGGTATCCGTAAGACAAATACAGTCGATTAGCCCTGACTGCAAACCATACACCGATGGGCAAGAGGTCGCATTACACTCCGATGTTAGGGAAGTTTTTTTAAGTAGAAACACTACTTGGTAGATAATTTGGCGTTACCCAGGGTGCGCTACGTGGCAGCGATCTACCATTACACCCCTCCCACACCCATAACAGAATACAATGAGCTCCTGCAAACAATCTTCCCAAATGTGTCCTGGTTCGTTGCAGTTCCAGCATTTTGGTGTCCCTGTTATCTGGTTTATGACGTCAACAGTAGATTCATATTGAACTAACGAGTCTGAAGGAAATCTATCTTCTTTATATTGGTAACGAAAAAACCAAGAGTACCTGTAAGAAGTAACTGTAAATTTTTACAAATTATAGTAAAGCCATTGTCGAAATGATCGGCAGTTAGAATTTTGAGGCTATATATCGTCACCTGAAATCAAAAATGACGTAACCCACATGTTCATGCTTTTATAGGAAGATCTAAAACCAAAGTAAACTAATTCTACGTTTTTGGCTAGATTTATGGATTTCCAGACTATAAAAGCGAAATCAAATGACTAATCTAGTACAATTAGTTGTGGCGTGCGTTCTGTATAAAAAAATAAGATGTTATGAATCTTTTCGCTTTTTGAATAACCATGTTGGCTGTTACGTCATTTCGACTTTCACTGATAAAATGGCCAATTTTAGATATTGAACTCTAAAATGTTGTATGAATGTCTAGTTTAGTCTAATAGACTATAACACTGTGTGACAGTGAAAAAAATAGGTTCGATTCTACTATCAAAGGATAGTATAACGTTATACTCGGTTTATCAACCGTTTTTTGGTTTTTGTGTTAAGTTTTGGGCTTTGGTGTGTTCTGACAAAATTTTATGGCCAACATTTTTGTAGAACATTTCATCCCAGCCCTCCCCATTTTAAGGGGTGTTTTTTACAATTTGTTAAAATGGGGCCAAAAATTACAGTTATGTGGGGGAGCTAGAGGTTTAATATATTCAACAAAAATATTGGCCTTAATATTTTCTATAAAGTTGCTGAAGATACCCTATACCAGAAAAATAAATTTTTTTTACATAAAGCACGGTACTATGTTCCGGTTTCACGCTGAAATCCCATACAAAAACCAAAGTTGTGAAAAAATTAGTGAAATTTTTTCATTTGTGGTACTGTGTTTATTTCAACGTGAAAAATTGGCATTTTGCGCCGATACAAATTAATTGAACGCCGCAACAAATTGAAGCCACCAGCATTGTACTCCTATTTATTTACATTCATATTGTCCGCGAGAAATTCAACCGTTTCCTAATAAAGAATACTAATTTAAATTATCTGAAATAAAGAAAACTAATTATGTACATGAAATAAACGAGAAGAGTTAAATTAAAATAATTAAACTTCTTTTCGGTTCATCAAAACATCATGTTATTTATTTATATTCGTACAACAGTAGGTAGTATTTGTAACCTAGCTTCTGATGCCTCACAAGCATCGCCATCGTATCAGCACAAAATACATAATTTATGTATAACAGCACAATGATCTTCAACAATATTTCCTTTCTGCAATTTAAATTAACTAAGTCGGCATTATTTCATTTAATTGTTTATTGATTAGAATTTAAACTCGTGTTTGTTTTCAAGAAAAGCAAAAAGGAAAAAATGCACATGCTTATACACACACACTTCAGATATGCAATGCGAATTTATTAAAAAAGCGTTCAATTTTTCAACTTGAAATAACATTTTGTGGAATTTTTTTAAGCTGAAAAAACATAGTACCCACCTTAAAGCGTGGTACTATGTTCATTTTTCGCGTTGAAATCCCATATAAAAACAAAGTCGCCAAAAAAAACTGAGAAATTTTTTCGTTTGTGGTACTATGTTTATTTCAACGCAAAAATGTAACATTTTGCGCCAGTACAAATTTAACGTCGTTACAAATTGAACTCCGCAACAAATTTAATGCCGCCACCGTCACCCTCCCATTTGTTTATATTTATTTTTGTCCGCAAGAAACTGTTGTAAATATTAGAAATAAAATTTCCTAATAAAGAATAATAAATTAAATTATATTCCGAAATAAAGAAAAATGATACAAAGGTGTGAAAAGAAAAATAATTATGTTTATGGAATAAACCAGAAGAGCGAAATTCCAATTGGATTGCAGTACAAAGGCAAACAAATGTGCAAAACACTGGAAGGACATGTAACTAAATGTAATAATGTGGAATTTGTCTTGTAATTAGATATGTACATTTATGTTCGTATGTTTAGAACAATTGTGTGCAAAAGCCAGGAGAAACATTATGGACGGCTAACGCTACTAAAGCAGTAGGACAATGGAATTGGACAGTGCCTGTGATCTCGATTTGGAAATGGTTGTAAAGAACATACATAGTTAGTTCTTGCCAGCCATAGAAGTTGGCAGAAGATATCCCCTTTAAGGAACAAACAACAAATATTTTACAAAAATTTTTTACGGTTCATCAAAACATCATTTTATTTATTTATATTCGTACAACAGTAGGAAATTATTTTGTTATTTATAACATTGTACTACCCTAGCTTTTGATGCCTTACGAACATCGCCACTGAACAACACAAAGTAAATAATTTATGTATAACATTAGCACAATGATCTCAACAATATTTCCTTTCTGACATTTAAATTAACTGTTTTCTACGTCGGCATCCTTCTAATTAATTGATTATTGATTAGAATTTTAACTTTTGTTTGGTTTCAATAATATTAGCAAAAAGAAAAAAATGCACATACATACGCATAAAAGTGACACTTTGAAGGCTGGGTTAGGCAAACGTAACCGTAACGCCCCCGTAGCGCAACGAATCAGCTGATTCCATCAGACATATGGAACTCAGTGTAAGTCCAGATTCACACTTGCAATTTTTTTATGCAATTCTCTTTTGAAATTGCATTTGCGTTCAGACAATGTATTCTGTTTCGAAAATTCACCGTTCATTAAAACTCATTAAATTTTATTAAAATATATGTCGCCCAAATTTACATATGTTGAACCGAGCACAAAACAACGAATATTAAATGAAAAGCAGTGTGGAAATGTCGAAAAACTTTACAGCGAAACGCATTGCAAAAAATTGAGTACGGAAGATTTTTTTCTCCCCCTTACCGACTGCGTCCTTCTCCCACAAACACTGCAAATCAGCAGAAAAAAATTGCAAGTGTGAATCTGCACTAAACGATTAGCCAACGAAAACAAAACGTAAACGGACGGCTGAATCTGTTGAAATTTGATTTGGGCGGTACGTTTAAGTGCATTTGCAAACAAAATCAGTAAAAAGAAAAAAATTATGCGAAAATTTTGAAAAGTAATGATGAATAAGTAAGAAAATGATAAATTAGTAGCAAATGAATATAAAATAAAATGAATTTGTAGCTTTTTGTTGTTGTGAATGTCTGAGTCATAGGGCACGTTTTTGAAGTTTTGGGTAATTGCTCCAGCGGGCAACGTTACGGCGGCGCTAAAGTTAAATTACGGTTAAGTTTGCCTAACCCGGCCTTGACACACACATTTCCAAACTGCAATGCGACTTTAGTAAAAAAGCGTTCCATTTTTCAACTCGAAATAAAATTTTGCGAAAGTTTTTCGTGCCGAAAAAACATAGCACCTTAATAGTGAAATAATAAAATTTTTGGGGTACAATGTGGTTTTTTGAGCTATTTAGGGTGCCTAGACACGTTCAGATTGCATTGATATGTTCACAAAAGTGGTTCAGATTTACGTTGGCTACAATTTTGCTGAGCATTGTTAGTAAGCAATTACGAGTCCTAAGAAGTTATGCTAAAAAAAGTGAATTTTTTAAAAAAAAAAATACCGGAAAAAAATTTTGTTCGCAAATAATTTTAAGAAACTTTGTTCAGCATATTCTTAGCTACATTATTGCCAAATATACTTAAGCGGTATCACCAAGTCTGAATTAGTTGTTGGACAAAAGCTGATTACACCTTTTTCGAGGGGCCCACTGATTTTCAGAAACTTTGGAGGCCCATAAAAAAATTGGTCACCAATTTCGCCGAACCGAGTATAGGGTTATACTACCGTTTGGTAGCAGAATCGAACCTATACTGTCAAGTCCGTGTATTTTTCAAAAAGTGTTCATTTGTTGCATAGTGTAATCAATCATAAAATTAATTTTTTTGATGTTACGTCATTATGGATTTCAGATGACGATATAAGTTCTTCAACTGTCAACCCATTAGTGAAGCCATTAAATTGAAGGTTCCAGTTTTTTATAATAGAAGAAATTTTATCCGATCTTAAAGTGAAGCTACTATTATGAATGAATGGAGAACGGATGTCATGAACATAGGAGATAGCATTTGGATTGAAAACTGGTCGTTGTTTTGCTAGTTTATCATTATTTCGATCTTGATTTGGAATCGGTTGTGGGTTTATATTGAGATTTCCCAAAATGCTAGTTACGGAAGCCTCTATTATATTGTTTTATTGGGCATAATCAATGGAATTGGCTACATGTGTTACTGGTCCCTGTGGTCCTAGTCTTGTGGGGTCTAAATAGTCATTGCTATTCCGTTGCGTATCTACTTATACAACGGAACATCTACCATCAGTTCGAAGTTCCACATTGGAGCAACTTGGAATACTAACGTTAGCGACGTAAGACATGTTCGGGTTCTGGAAGAATTGTCTTACAGAACTTCTCGTATTGTATTGTCTTTCTTTTGTACCTCAGACAGTACGTTGTCTGAAGTGGCCCTAATCGGTGTTTGGGTTCCCTCCAAGGGCAAATTAACAGAATCTGTGGTGTTCAATATATGTACTGCGTTTTAGGTTTAGGTTTAGGTTAGGGTGGCAGCCGTATTTTTTATACAAGCTCACATAGACCAGTATAGGTCCCTAGTGTTACCACGGGCTGAAATGCCCCTCATCGAAACCAACCTGTTTGATATACAAATTTGTCGATATTACGAATATCGGTACTGGAAAGATCTGTTAGGCTGCCTAGAACAGCCGACCCCAGTATGTCCAGTCGTCGTTTACTCAAAGCGGGACAGTCGCAAAGCAAGTGCTCAATGCTCTCCACTTCTTCCTCATCTCCACAGCTTCGGCAGAAGTCATTGGAGTCAATACCCAATCTTTTGGCGTGTTCGCCGATCAAGCAGTGTCCCGTCAGAACCTGTACTAACATAGACAATCGTTTCCTCTCTAGTGCGAGAAGATATTTTGACCTTCTCAGGTCATACCTTGGCCAGATTTGTCTAGCTACCCTGCAGGTGCCGATTTCTGTCCATCTTTCGTTGGACTGCCTGATTGCCTCTTGCCTAAGCCAAAGCTTGCACGTGGATAGTGGCGCACCAATATATGCAAATTCTTCGAGAATTTGTAATGTCGTCCCTTTCCTAGCAAGTTCATCGGCTTTGCAGTTCCCCGGGATATCCCTATGCCCAGGCACCCATATGAGGTGTATGTTAAACTGCTCAGCCATCTCGTTAAGAGATCTGCGGCAGTCGAGGGCTGTTTGTGAATTTAGGGATGTTGCCTCCAGAGAATTGATGGCAGCCTGGCTGTCCGAGTAAATGACAACGCCAGTGTTGGTTACTATGTTGCGACTCAGCCACTTGGCTACTTCCCATATTGCCATTATTTCGGCTTGATAGACACTGCAGGTATCTGGTAGTCTGTGAGCTATATCCAATCTAAGCTCTGCACAGTGTACTCCGAAGCCAACCTTTTCATCAAGCTTCGAACCATCCGTGTAAAAGTGGAGATGGTTTCTATTACCTGGTTTTCTTCCAACCCATTCATCTCTCGCGGGAATCATAGTGATGTAATTTCTCTCGAAGGTGTACACCGTTGGTATATAGTCCACTCGGTCGGTTACCATAGCACTACACTTTGATATCCTCATGTGACCATAGTTCTTGTACCTCCACATTGATAAGCAGTTTAATCTTATTGCCGCTTTGGTTGCAACTTCTCTCGCCACAATATTAATCGGCAGTATATGGAGTAGGGCTTGTAGAGACTCGGTCGCTGTAGTCCTTAAGGCTCCGCTTATGCTCAGGCAGGCAGTTCTCTGAACCTTTGTTAGTAGGTTGGTGATGGTTAGTTTGTCAGTTGCCGTCCACCATACCACAATGCCGTATAGCAGTATAGGACGAACTACTGCTATATATATCCAGTGGACGATTTTAGGAGAGAGGCCCCACCGCGACCCTACAGCCTTTTTGCAGGAATATAAGGCGACGTTAGCCTTCCTTACACGTTCCAATACATTAAGTCTAAATAACAGTTTTCTATCTAGAATTATTCCTAAAAATTTTGCACTTTCAGAAAAGACTAGATCTGTTCCATTTATCCGAGGTGGAGGGTGCACATGTGGAACTTTATTCATCCTAGTAAAGAGAACCAATTCTGTCTTGTTTGGGTTTATACCCAAACCGCTGCTTCTGGCCCATCTAGCCAATTTGTTCAGAGCCACCTGTAGAATGTCTCGGAGGACGTTTTCGAATTTGCCACTCACTGTGATTGCAACGTCGTCCGCATATGCCACGACCTTGCAGCCACAACGTTCTAGATCTAGCAGAATTTCATTCACCGCTAGGTTCCAAATTAGTGGAGACAGTACTCCTCCTTGTGGGGTCCCTCTGTTTACAAACCTTGTTAGAGTTGTGGACCCAAGACATGCTGTTATGCGTCTTCTGTTGAGCAGACTTTGAATTAGTCTAATCAAACTAAAGTTAACATTAAGATGTGACAGTGCCGCAATTACTGCATCTGAGTGAATGTTGTTAAAAGCCCCTTCTATGTCAAGAAATGCCACCATGGTGAATTCCTTGAAATGCAGGGACGATTCGATAGTGCTCACAAGTTCGTGCAGGGCTGATTCTGTAGACTTCCCCTTATTATAAGCATGTTGGTTCACTGATAGGAGTTTTGTATCCAGGTTTTCCCTAATGAAATAATCTAAAAGTCTTTCCAGACCTTTCAATAGGAAGGAGGATAGGCTAATTGGTCTGAAGTCTTTTGGCCTAGTGTGTGATATCTTCCCCGCTTTTGGTATGAATACCACTTTGGTATCCCTCCATCGATTCGGGATGTATGAAAGCCTGATACAGCCTACATAAATTTTCTCCAGCCAGGGGATAATGTATTTCAACATTTTCTGCATTTCTGCTGGAGTGATGCCGTCTGGTCCAGGTGACTTGAAGGGCTCAAAGCTATTAATAGCCCAGCTTATTCTGGATCTCTCAGTCAACAAGCTAGCGACGCTCGCAGTCCACTCGCACTCTTGTTGGTCCTGCTGATCCTCTGGTTCTGTTAGAGAGTTCCCCGGGAAATGTGTGTCGAGCAGTACATTGAGCGACTGCTCGCTGTTTTTGGTCCAATTATTTGCCTCATCCTGCAAGTAACCCACTGTACAGGGTGAAGCTGATAATATTTTCCTCAGCCTTGCGGCGTCGGAGACCTTTTCCACTTCGCCACAGAAGGTATACCAAGACCGTCTTTGCGCCTTTCTAAGCTCCTTCTTATAGATCTTGAGTTGCTCTTTATAGGCATCCCAAACATTAGCGACCCCAGTAGATTTAGCCTTGTTGAATAGCTTGTTGCAGGTCTTTTTCATAGCCGTTAGCTCTGAAGTCCACCATTGGGGTTTAGTTTTGCCCTTGTACCTTGTTTTTGGACAGGCTTCTTCAAGGGAACTATTGAATGATGTGGTGATATGCTCGACCAGATGATCCAGACCGGCTTTGTCATTCGGTTCGTACAGAAGTTTGGAGTTGAGGACTTTCTTGAAATTCTTTTCATACAGGTGCCACTTTGTCTTTCTCACATTTCTGTGGACGGCAGGTTCAGGCGCTTTTTCAGCGAGTTTGAACTCAATATAATGGTGATCTGAGAATGAGTGGTCGTCCAGTACATTCCACCCAATAATTTTGTCTGACAGCCGGTCAGTAGCAAACGTTACGTCGAGTACTTCTTGTCTGTCTTTAATTGTAAAGGTCGGTTTATTACCTATGTTACAAATACTTAGGTTGGTAGTTAGAATAAAGTCAAGAAGCGAATCACCCCTATTGTTTATATCCGTACTACCCCAGATAGTATGATGAGCGTTCGTGTCTGCGCCAATAATCAGCTCGAGCTCGTCAGACGTTGCTTCTTCTACTACTTCCCTGAATAGAGCAGTCGGTACTACAGCTTCATAAGGCAAGTAACTGGAGACCACCCAATATATGCGATTACCGATCTCCAGACTAGCAGATGTTTGGTCTTTACCACTTAAATTAGCCAGGAGAAAGATACTTAGATCTTTCCTGGCCAAAATGCAGGTTCTTGGAGTGCCTTCACAGTTGGCCACAAGCAGTTTAAAGTTGGGTGTCCTGATACCGCACACCCTTCCTCCCACTGCGTAGGGCTCCTGTATCAGGACGATGTCTACTGCACCTGTGGACAGGCGCAGCAATAGAGCCGCTGAGGCTGCTTTAGCGTGATGGAGGTTAATCTGTAAAATTCTTACCATCATTGGTAATTGACAGATTAACTTCCACCCCTACAAGGGTGTTATCGAACTCTTCGTCCGTATCATCGAGAAGCGTGTCCCCGCCAGAAGCGTCAAAGAGTCCGGAGACTCCCCTCAGCCCCTCTGTGTCAGAAGTAGAGCTTTCGTCCTCAGAGTAGGACGTTACAGATCTTCTGTTAGAGTTGGAGTCACCCGAAATAATGGGCGTGGATACCTCCGCACTTCCAGAAAGCTGTGTTTCAACCGCGGTGGACGACTCACCTTCCGCAGTGGGAACTATATCCTGCTTGTATACCTTCATGTTTGGTTCATCATTAACATCTGATAATGGTGGAACTGGTGATTTTATGGCTGACATATTTATGATCGTGTTTATAATCAAATTTTTACTTCAGTGTTTTTATGCTTTTAGTGTTTGTGTCGACTAGAATCGTAAGAGAACTGAATGTTATTATAGCAAAATATTCTATGACAAGGTATATTCTAAAATGGGTCCGAGTCCATACAAAACGGATAAAAACTATGTTCTTGACAGTGTTATTGACATTTTTGGACATATGAGTGCATGCAGCTACACGGAGAAAAAAATATGTTGGGATGCAATATATATGTTTGGGACGGGCACAATAATATATATGTTTGTGGGTAAACATATTATGTTTGCACACAATCATAATATGTTCGGGGCAAAATTCTAGCATATTAAAAAACGATATGATTGTGTCCTAACATATTTTTGGCAAAATAATATATTAGAACATATTTCTTAGAGTTTTAGAGAGTATTACTCTCTGAGAGCCAATTATATGACTCATAATTTTGTGCAAAGAAGGGTAATATGTATATGGTAACCGTGTGTATGAGGAGGAATGGCACCGACACCAAAGTGTATTATTATTATTTGATGATGCTTACTCGCCCGGTCGAGTTTAAGGTCGGGTTTTTTATTGACTATGTGTGGTGAATGTCGAATTCCAAGAAATTAGTTGTAGTTTTAACACGTACAACAAATTCAAAATAAAAGAAAGAATATGATATCAAAGATGTATTGAGGTTATTCATTAAAAAACACAATTATTTTGGTGCAAACATTAATTTTTTTAAAAAGGAATGTATGTTACTTCAAAACATTTTATTTACAAAACGTTCTATAATACTGACGCCGTTTTATTGCCCCACATAAATTATTTTGCCAACATACATATGTATGTACGTATGTATGTGTGCTTTTCATGTTCTTTGAACAAACACACTCCCGCACTAACAAATTGCTTTCATCTGAAATGACCCCGGGTACAGTAGTGAAGAGTGCACTGTACTATTGAAGTTTTGCCTTGCTCTGCACATTGCACAAATTCAAATTCAAAATTTAGTAATTTTCAGAAAACTCAAAAACTATTCTGCAGCTCATGAACTACTTTTCAGAAGCAAAGTGTGTATTACTGTTTGTTGTTATTGTATTTCTGTATTTGACGTAGTGAGTGACGATTTACATTAGGTTACTTGTTGCTGTGAACCGTTATAGTTTCATGAAGGAGCGAGAAGAGTAGAAGAGATACAATCATATATATGATTACATACAATCATATACATGATTACATGCAATCTGTTTAGGGATTAAACATAGGTTTTCTCTTTTTGTGCCTTTCGAAATTAGAATTCGTGATGATTAGATTTCAAATTTTAAATTTTTGTATCTTTATTCACAGTAATTATGATAACTTATAGCTAAATATTAAATATTAAATTTAGAGCAATTCAATTCAAATTAATTCATAAATTAATGGGTAAATGGTATGTACAGGTGTGAGAGTGTGAAAAATGTGTGGTTTTAAAAGTTAACACTGTAATTTGTTCTTTTGTTGAGTTTAATGTATTTAAATGTAAGAGTAATGTGAGTTAGTGAATTTAAGTTTCCACTTTTATTATTTGTTCAATGTTGGTGTCGGGTCTCTTTAACAGGGTCTTCTTTACAAGGGTTACTTTGTTATCTATAACAAAACACTTTAAAATTACACCTATTTTATTCTAATTACACTATGATTTAATCACTCAATCACGGGGGAGAATGGTCACGGTTTTCAGTTTGAATGTTGCGAAAGAACTGACTTCAGCTGCTTGCAGTCCTTTAGATGTAAGCTTAGCTCAAACACATCGACCGCAAGCAGCGAACAAACAAACGACGACACAAGAAGGAAAGGATGATACCTTATGTAGGCGTCATTGGAATGTGCGTACATTAGTGGAATGAAATGCACTCATTTACACTCACACAAACGCACGCACATCGTTGCTCATAAAAATAGCAGCGTTTTGTTAAACGATTGAGGCAATCTCTAAACATTCTCCCCCCCCCCCGTGATTTTGTGTTTACAATTCATACCTGGGTCTATTCATTGTAAGAAAGGGCATTGCTGACGGGTCCCGCAAAGACGTAGCCCAAGGACGTTTGGAACGCGCTGACCGCTCCCAGGCATGTGGCACGTACCTCTCTTCTTCGTAGATAGGCATAGGCGTCGCCCCCAATCTCTACTTCCACTGGATCGTTTCCCCTAGGGTCCACATCGGCCAGAGTGGCCCGTCTGAATTCGGTGGTCGGATCTTCAAGAATAGAGTTCGAATAGGGTAACCGTGGCAGCTCACTGGTGACAAGCGCAGTCGTCCTGATTATCGTGGAGGGACGGTCATGATACGGCTTGATAGTAATTTTTGTAAGGGTATGCCCTTGCCGTTGCCTTGTGGCCAAACCCAATCTGCCGACTGTGGTGGCCGCTATCCTTGATATGGTGGTGGCTTGGCACAGGAGGGCTCGTACCACTTTGAAATCCTCCTTAACAACAATCCTGATGGTGGCCGTGGGTATAAAGACGCTGGCCCTTCGAAGGACGGACTCCGTTGGCGCGACCCTGCCCAGCTGGTCCTCGAGTTGCGGGGCTCCATGTGATGCCGGTTGTCACACTCACGACAAGCCGTAAGGGCTGGGCAGTCAGGCGCCAGGTGACTTCGGGCCAAACAATTGCGGCAATAGCCCCGTCTCTCTACGGTCTCATACCGCTGATAAGCGGTGAGTCGGCGGAAAGAAGGGCACGTCCTTATTGCGTGGTCGGCCTGGCACAGACCGCAGGAGTATTGCCAGGTCGAGGGGCGATGGCGAGGATCCGTACTCCGACTCCGATTGGAGGCTCTTCTCTGCTGGCTTGATGGGTCCCGATTATGCTGGTTGGGTCGTCTGTCCGAGGGTTGGCGTATCGGGGATAGAGCTGGGCTGGGTATATATTCAGCCATATCTAGAATGGAAGAGTCGTGAGTACCAAGACCTTTTACATAGAAATAAGTTGTTAGTAAATAGGTGGTTAGTGAGTAAGTTGTTAGTCAGTTGGAAAATAACCTGACGATTTTCGTAATCGGTCGACTAATTAATCCGTTAGCTGTCCGAATATCCACGACCCTAATGTTTTGATCTGATCCTAGGTAAGTTTTTTCTATACGGCCTAATTTCCATTCAGTCGGGGCCAATCTCTCATCTTTAATTACAATTAAATCGTCTTCCTTTACATTTTCTGTTTGATACTTCCACTTATATCGACGATGTAGCTCATTCAAATACTCAGTTTTCCATTTTTGGCAAAAATATTGAGAGATAATCTTTAATCGTTTCCATCTATTGGCAAGGGTGATGTTTCCGTCTGCAACATCTGGTTCCGCTGGGGTCAAAATGGAGGTACCTATCAGAAAATGAGCTGGGGTAAGAGGATTTAAGTCGGACGGGTCATCGCTGGCTGGACTTAGGGGTCGAGAGTTAAGACAGGCTTCAATTCGCGCTAAAATGGTCGAGAATTCTTCAAAGGTAAAATTCATTTGCGGTATAAATTTTCGTAGATGTGTTTTGAATGATTTAACTCCCGCCTCCCATAATCCTCCCATATGAGGGGCACCGGGAGGAATAAAACTCCATTCTAAATTTTGATAAACATTGTTCTGGGTGGCGTCCTTTTGCAGATTCTTCATAAACTCTAGCCTATCTTTTTTTATTAACTCTTCTGCTCCTACAAAATTAGTCCCATTATCTGAGTAGATCCTGGCTGGGCTTCCTCGTCGCCCAATAAAGCGAGATAAAGCGGCTAAAAAAGATTGAGTTGATAGATCACTAGTGGGTTCTAAGTGAATTGCTTTTGTGGAAAAGCAAACGAAGACGCAAACATAACCCTTTGTTATTAAACAAGCTCTTCCTGTAAAATTCTTTATGTTGAAGGGTCCTGCAAAATCTACTCCTGTATTGGTAAAAGGTCGAGTCAGTATAGTTCGCTGGGGCGGAAGTGAGGCCATAATTTGCGTTTGAGTCTGGTGTTTATACAAAACACAAGTTCGACAATTATGAATTACCTTCTTGATTAAGGGCTTCAATTTAAATATCCAGAATTCAGACCTGATTACTCGAGTCATGAGTTGATTTCCGCCATGCATCGTAATTTTGTGAACAAATTCTACTAACAAAAGGGCTAATCTCGATTCGTATGGGATAAGAATGGGATGGCGCTCGTTATATGTAAGTGCTGGGGACTGAACAAGGCGGCCATTTGCCCTAATGATTCCTTTTGAATCAATGAATGGATTGAGAGATAAAAGACTGCTGCCAGATGAGAGTCTTCTCTTTTGGGTTAACACTAAATACTCCTCTGCGAAATAATGTTTTTGTGTTAAAACAATAAGACGATCTTTGATATCTTGTATTTCACCATGGGTGATTTCTGTTGAAGAAATTCTAAGTCGGGTCCGATTGACGCTGGTATTTCTCCAAAAACGAATCGCAAATGCTAAGACTTTATATGCTCTAGAGAGAGATGAGAATCTATTTAAGGGATCTTCAAAAATCGTGGTCGAGAAAACTTTAACTGCTTTTGCTTCTAACTCTGTGTCGCTCATAATGTCGTGTCTAGGCCATCGGTCTTTTGGAAACTTCAACCATTGGGGTCCGGTCCACCACAAATGATGTGACTGCAAATCATTTGGCGAACATCCTCGACTGGCTACATCAGCTGGGTTGCTTTCTGAATCTATGTGCTTCCAATTTTCGTTGCCTACATTATCTAAAATATCTGAAATTCTATTTCCTACAAAGGCACTCCATGAACAAGGGGGTTTTTTGAGCCATGCTAACACAATTGTTGAGTCAGTCCAAAAGTGAGTTGAAATATTTTCAATTTGTAAGTTGGGAACCACCGCTGTGGTTAATTTTGCTAAGAGAACGGCTCCGCATAATTCTAATCTAGGCAGAGATATTTTTTTGATGGGTGCTACTCGCGTTTTCGCTGCCAAAAGAAACGTGTCGACTGTTTGATCTAAATGTTCTACTCTAACATAAAGAGTCGCGGCGTAAGCGCTTTCTGAGGGTTTGAATCTGATCCACCTAGGTACTGAAACGGAATCTATTGAAGGACAATTTTTAATGAAATTCTTCCAATTCATTCGAGTTATGGGCTTCAACGCGTCGTCCCAATCTACTTTATCCAGCCAGACTTGTTGCATGATAAGCTTTGCTACGATGATTACTGGAGCCAATCATCCACATGGGTCAAAAAATTTGGCAATTGTTGAAAGGACTTCTCTTTTGGTGCACAATTCCCTTTCTTCCGTGGGTGGTGATGTGAACGTAAAGTTATCAGCCGAAATGTTCCATCGGATACCTAGAGCCTTCGTTGAAGTTCCTTCCGAAATATCCAACCAATTGACCGGCAAGAGTGAGTCAGGTGGCAGATCGCGAAGTAGATTGGGGTCGTTTGAGCTCCATTTTCTCAATTCAAAACCTGCAGAGTCCATGGCTGCTACTAATTCTTTCATAGACTTAAGGGATTCTTCTACAGTGTGACCTCCAGCTAAAACGTCGTCGACATATAAATTTTGTTTTATAATTTCCGAACCTAATGGGTATGTTTCTTTAACATCTTCTGCCGATTGAATTAGGGTCCTAAGAGCTAGAAATGGGGCGCAATTAATTCCGAAAGTGACTGTCGAAAGTTCAAAGTCTTCAACTGGGTCATTTGCTGATCTTCTAAAAAGAATTCTTTGAAATGGGGCCTGACTTGGGTCGATTTGTATTTGACGATACATTTTGGTAACGTCCGCGTTAAATACGTATTTAAAAAACCTCCATTTTAAAATCTGCAATACTAAATCCTGTTGAAGAATAGGCCCTGGATGTAAAATGTCATTAAGACTTTTCCTATTTGATGTGGGATTTGACGCATTGAAAACTACCCTAAGTTTAGTAGTAACCCTATCTGGTTTAATAACTGCATGATGTGGCAAATAGTAGTGAGGGGTCTTCTCGATTTCCTGGGGTCTCAGTTTCCGCATGTGTCCAAGTTCCAAATATTCCATTATCGCTGCGTCGTATTGAGATTTGATTTCGGGCGTTTTTTGCAACTTTCTTTCCATTCGATAGAATTGCGCCATTGCGATATTTCGAGATGCTCCAAGTTCAGCACAAGATTTGAACGGCATCGTGACAATATATCGTCCATCTTCATTTCTTCGCGTTGTATTTTTGAAGTTTGTTTCGCAAAAGGTGTCTTCTGCTGACCTCAAAACTTTTTTTGGGGTCTCCTCCACCTCCCAAAAACGTGTGAGAATTTTCTCTATCGAAACTGTATTGTAAAGTGAAATTTTCCTATTATTTGTGTTTGATTTTTCAAGAGGTCCGCCCACTATCCAGCCAAAAACGGTGCTTTGCGCTAGTAAAGATCCTATAGATTTCATTGGAGCTCCTACTGTGTAAATTAAGGGTCCTATGTCTAAACCTATCAGAAGATCTATGGGTCGGCTTTCGTAAAAACGAGGATCTGCTAACTCGAGTTGAGTTGTTTCTCTATGTTGATTTTTATCTAGGGTGCGCGACGGCAAATTAGAAGGAAGGGACTTCAAAACGGGTGCCCAAACTTCTAATTCAAAACTAGGGTTTGTACGAGAACAAAGGTTAAAAAGACAAGCTTTTGTTGAAGTTTCTGAAACGGTTTCACTTAAACCGGTAACATGAACAAGATTCTTCCTAGTTGGAAGCTTCAATTGGTTTGTAATCTTCTCTGAAATAAATGTTGATTGAGATCCAGGGTCGATAATCGCTCGTGCGTCATATCGCTGCCCTCTAGATTCAATTTGAACAATCGCTGTGAAGAGTCGTGTTTCCTTCGATTGCTGCTGGCTAAGTTGTGAATTTTCCTTGAGAGTTAGAGTCGTTATACTAGGAGTTTGAAAACTAGGTGTGGACTGTAAACTAGGAGTGGATTGTACTGGGGTGGTTAGAGCTGCCGCACTGGTACTAGGTCGTACGTCATCTCTAACCGGTTGTGAATTTGTAGGTCGGGCCTCGTTACCCTTATGTAATAAAGTGTGATGTCTTTGATTACATTCCCTACACGTGAAACGACTCTTACAATCTCTTACACCATGATCCGAAGTGATGCAGTTGTAACAAAGATTGTGAAGTTTTACTAAGTGAATGCGATCATTCACGTTTTTCTCAAGGAATTGTGGACAATTTCGTAACACATCGTTTGCTTACAAATTTGGCAACTCGGTCCATTTGTACGACTACTAGGTTGCGTAGATGTGCTATATCTGTTGCTATTGTTGAATCTTCTTTGCGAACTTTGAGTCTGTTGCGCAACATTAGTTTGAAATGACTTAACCCTATTTTCCTTCCTACTATAATCGGGTCTAGGCTGATTATTTTTGGAGAAATGGGGCTTAATATTTCCTACAGATTCTAAAGTTTTGAACTTGTGTGTCAAAAATTCATTCAAATCTTTCCAAGACGGTAGTATGGAACAGTCTTCCAAACCGTTTTCAAATTCTTCTAAGAAATTTCTCGGCAGTTTCGTAGAAGTAAGGTAAACTAAAATTGGGTCCCACCCCTTTACATCTACCTTGAGTGTTTCTAGTGTCTGAACGCAACCATCAATAGTGCGTTGAAGTTTTTGGATCGAAGATCCTGAATCTGCCGAAACTTGTGGTAAACTAAGTAGAGTCTTTAGTTGTTCATTTACTTGCATTCGTTTATTCTCGTATCTGTTTTCTAAGTTCTTCCATGCTAGATCAAAACCTTCATTTGTTAGTGGTACGTTACTAATAATTTCCCGTGCCTCCCCCGCGGTTTTTTGTTTTAGATGAAAAAGTTTTTCTACTTTACTGAGTATAGAATTATTTCTGTACAAGGCCGAAAACAAATCCCGAAAAGTAGGCCAAGCGCTGTATCCTCCATGAAATGTGTCGGTGTCGCATGGTGGTAAACGTAACGATAGATGGTTGTTTGGCTCAACTGTTTCCTTTTTTCGGGTCTCCGATTCTCGTTCGAACTTTTCCTGCTGCCTTTCGTCGGTTAGTGCTAAAATTTCTCCATTTACTGCGCTTAAACATCGTTTGTATGTCTCTAATGCCTCTTTATAATGGGTCCTCAACTTTGATTTATCGATTGGGGCCTCATCTTTTTCGGGAACACGGTCTCTACAATCTAAATAGGCCCTTTTCACTTGATCCCAAACAGAGTTCAATTCTACACGTGTCACTTCTAATGAGTGAATATTATCATCGGTGCTAGTAGCAGAGTAACCACTCTCAAATTCTATCAGGTCATTTACGCAATTTACAAATTTATCACGTAAAACTTTATCCATATTTCCTCCTTCTTAAATATTTTCTTTGTCAAATTTTAAACTGGCTAAAATTTCAAGAAACTTTTAAAATTGAGATTTTCTTTTAACAATTTCTGTAAAAATTTACTTTGCCAATATCTGCAAAATAATTTCAGAAAAACGCTAAATATTTGTTGAATGGGGCCAATCTTTTACAGTCCGATCTTTTTTTTCACGACTATATATAAATAATGGCAGTTTATTTTGAACTTGTGTCGTTTGTGCGACAAGTAAGAAATTTTAGCGATAATAATTTTTATAGACTTGGGTCTTTTGGAGAAAAAAAAATTATATAAATAAAAATTTGGACGAAAGTAATTCTTTGTCGACTAGTGTACTCTCAAAAAATTACCAATCAACTCTTCTTTAACAGAAAAAAAAACCGGAGGAAAGCGATTCTTCTATCAGAAAAAATTCGATCGAATTAAAAAACAAATTTTGTAGGAAAGTGTTTTTTGCAAAATTATAACAAATAAAAAAAAACTTTGTAAGAAATTGTTTTTTAAAAAATAACCCAAATTTTGTAGAAAGGTGTTTCTTCCAAGAAACTATCACTTAATAAATTTTTCGAGCAAATTTATTTTTCGTAGTAAAGTGTAATTTCCAAAAAATAACACTTAATAAATTTCTGAGCAAATTTATTTTTCGTAGTAAAGTGTAATTTCCCAAAAATTAGCACTTAATAAATTTCTGAGCAAATTTATTTTTCGTAGCAAAGTGTAATTTCCAAAAATTAGCACTTAATAAATTTCTGAGCAAATTTATTTTTCGTAGTAAAGTGTAATTTCCAAAAATTAGCACTTAACAAATTTCTGAGCAAATTTATTTTTCGTAGCAAAGTGTAATTTCCAAAAGTTAGCACTTAATAAATTTCTGAGCAAATTTATTTTTCGTAGTAAAGTGTAATTTCCAAAAATTAGCACTTAATCAATTTTTGTGCAAATTTATGTTTCGTAGTAAAGTGTAATTTCCAAAAATTAACACTTAATAAATATCTGAGCAAATTTATTTTTAGTAGTAAAGTGTAATTTCCAAAAATTAGCACTTAATAAATTTCTAAGCAAATTTATTTTTCGTAGTAAAGTGTAATTTCCAAAAATTAGCACTTAATAAATTTCTAAGCAAATTTATTTGTCGTAGTAAAGTGTAATTTCCAAAAATTAGCACTTAATAAATTTTTGTGCAAATTTATGTTTCGTAGTAAAGTGTAATTTCCAAAAATTAACACTTAATAAATTTCTGAGCAAATTTATTTTTAGTAGTAAAGTGTAATTTCCAAAAATTAGCACTTAATAAATTTCTAAGCAAATTTATTTTTCGTAGTAAAGTGTAATTTCCAAAAATTAGCACTTAATAAATTTCTAAGCAAATTTATTTGTCGTAGTAAAGTGTAATTTCCAAAAATTAGCACTTAATAAATTTTTGTGCAAATTTATTTGTCGTAGTAAAGTGTAATTTCCAAAAATTAGCACTTAATAAATTTTTGTGCAAATTTATTTTTCGTAGCAAAGTGTAATTTCCAAAAATTAGCACTTAATAAATTTTTCGAGCAAATTTATTTTTCGTTGTAAAGTGTAATTTCCAAAAATAAAAATAAATTTCCATAAATGTAAATTATTGTGTTAGTTCTGTTTAGCTTTTGCCGAAATGTCCGTCCTATCCCATCAACCATCAAACCATATGTTCTCTCATTCCTTTCTTTACGGCTGAAATTATGTTTTCCTACTTCTCCCTTTTTTTCTATTTCACAAAAAAACTCCAGTGGTACATTAACCTTTGGGTTCCCTAATCAAGGCAAGAAGTGAAAACGAATGAAAAGACAACGAGAAACCAACGAAAAAAAATCCGCTACCTATTGTCTGGTATGCATCGATGTACATAGACTGCTGTTGTTGTTGTTTTACTGGGTACGAGGGGTCGAGTTGAAAGTGTCGGCACAGGAACTTTTTTATAAAATATATCAAGATTTTCGCTTCAAATCGGTTGGAAACTACAATAATGTTGATTTATAGCACAAACCACACATATTAATAGCTAAAGAATGTAAAAAATCTTAAATTTTTTGACATTTTTCAAAAGGATTTTTCTATTGAATCTAATGCAATACGAGGGTCGTTCAAAAAGTCGGAACACGTATTTTCTAAAGCAAAAAAAAAATAAATTATTTTTTTCTTTTAATTTATTGAGATTCTTTTAATTTAATCTCCAAAGCATATGCTAATATCATACGGTCGATTTCTCCCTCAAAAAAGACAAAAAAAATATATTTTTTTTTCTAAGTTACAAACTCGATGTTTAAGGTACCCAAAAATCACGAAGTAATTTGTAGGGTTCACAAGCCAGTCAGCGGATGAGTCGAGCCAATAAATTTTTCTTTTCTTTCAAGCAGCTAATACTAATAGTAATAAGAATAAAAGTAAGCTTAATAAATATAACCACGATTTAAGCAGCCGAAAAGATTCAAGAAATTTTCGCTCTTTTGTTTCGCAAGAAAGTTGTCCGTCCACGCGTTATTCAGCACAAAATTATCTGGAATTCTTGCTGAGGTTTTCGGATTAAGTCAATGGGTGTCCGTCCGCGCGTCCGAAACAAATCTTAATAAACTTATCTTAATAATCGTATCTTAATAATCTTATCTTAATAATCTTATCTTAAAAATAACTTGACCGAATAAATCGACTCGACTAGCCGCTGGCTTTCAGAAAAATTCATCAGAATGCGTAATAAATTATTTGAGCAAATTATCGAAGGGTTTTCAAAAAGGGTGAGTTGTTATTTTCCTAAAGTTGCGAAAACTAGAAAACAGTAAAGTCGCGCGTTTTTACCGAAAAAATAGTCAAAAAACTTTCATAGGTTAGAATGCATGTAGGTTATGCAAGAGGTTAGTATATATGTAAAGGGTATATATGTGCAGCAATGTGTAGGTATGTAACTGCAAGCTAACTGCACTTATGTATGTATGTATATCAAAGTATATAAGTATGTATGTATATAAGTGCAAGCTAACTGCAGTTAAGTATTCAGTTATTTTTGTATATATGTAAAAGGCAAAGACCAAGCCAGCGTCGTACATAGGGCCAGACCCGCCAAAATCTCCTTCATATATCAATATGGCGGAGTTCGAAAAAAATGGTTTTGGCACCCTATGTAACAACGCTACTTGCACAAATTTTAGGTACTCACTTTGATCCTGTAATAAGTGTCTTACTCTTATTGGTTTCGATGTTGCTGGCGTGGGTCGCTGGCTCCTTCTTCCTTCCTTCTAGGGTTATTTATTGTAGTGTCCTCGTGTCTGGGTCTTTTGGTTGTTTTTATTTGTTTTAAATGTCTTTTAAGTTTTTATTTCACGGCGCGCCGATATGTTATTTAATTTTTGTAATTGACTGGAAATATTTAAATTAAAATCTTTGCACTTTCTTTTTTTTTCACTTTTTTTTCAAAACACACTAATCACACTTTCACACTTTTTCCTCAGATTACGTTTTTTAACAATTTAAAAAACACACTTTTAGATCCGGTTCGCATAGGACCAATGTTTAGGGATTAAACATAGGTTTTCTCTTTTTGTGCCTTTCGAAATTAGAATTCGTGATGATTAGATTTCAAATTTTAAATTTTTGTATCTTTATTCACAGTAATTATGATAACTTATAGCTAAATATTAAATATTAAATTTAGAGCAATTCAATTCAAATTAATTCATAAATTAATGGGTAAATGGTATGTACAGGTGTGAGAGTGTGAAAAATGTGTGGTTTTAAAAGTTAACACTGTAATTTGTTCTTTTGTTGAGTTTAATGTATTTAAATGTAAGAGTAATGTGAGTTAGTGAATTTAAGTTTCCACTTTTATTATTTGTTCAATGTTGGTGTCGGGTCTCTTTAACAGGGTCTTCTTTACAAGGGTTACTTTGTTATCTATAACAAAACACTTTAAAATTACACCGATTTTATTCTAATTACACTATGATTTAATCACTCAATCACGGGGGAGAATGGTCACGGTTTTCAGTTTGAATGTTGCGAAAGAACTGACTTCAGCTGCTTGCAGTCCATTAGATGTAAGCTTAGCTCAAACACATCGACCGCAAGCAGCGAACAAACAAACGACGACACAAGAAGGAAAGGATGATACCTTATGTAGGCGTCATTGGAATGTGCGTACATTAGTGGAATGAAATGCACTCATTTACACTCACACAAACGCACGCACATCGTTGCTCATAAAAATAGCAGCGTTTTGTTAAACGATTGAGGCAATCTCTAAACACAATCATATATATGATTACATACAATCATATAAATGTTTGCATACAATCATATATATGATTAAATACAATCATATATATGATTACATATAATCATATACATGATTACATACAATCATATATATGTTTGCATACAATCATATAAATGTTTGGTAACATTACCGCTACCCCAAACATAATATGTTTGGGAGCTGCTCCAAACATATATATGTTGCCTGCAAAATATGTTTGGGACAATATGTTACAGAGGCCGTTTTTTTCCTCCGTGTACCTATACGTTTTCAAAATATTATTCAATATCCGATACCTCAGTCTGTAGTTCAAACACAATTAGAAATGATTATGAGGAAAATATTTATGAAGTATTTACGAAAGGCAATTCTAAATCTTAACGGTGAATTACCCGATCGATAACAACTCAGAAAATTTTAAATATCTGCAAAAGTATAAAACTGTATTAGAAAAATCCATCAGTAATACTAATCCTCATAGTAACTATGGAAAAATTCAATTTTAATGGATGGAATTCTTGGAGCCAATGTCCCCACGTAAAGATTTGACGCTGAAAATTTCAGATCTATGGAACACTTAAAAGAAACCAATATTCTGTTTGATGTCTTGTTATAAAATTAAAAAATCTCTTTGAATGTTAATATGAGGTGTTCAAGCTGTTTTAACTGGAAGGAGGACTGCGGAGCCTTTGTGCACTAGCTTCAGTCAGGATGGGGGTTCTGGTCCTTTTATAGTCAAAACTGTATTACACAAATATTTTAGACTTCTTATTTTTTATATGTTCGGACTCTAATAAATGTGTAGAGACTACACAATAAAACAAAACCCCATTATAGTCTATGTAAATCCTGATTAACGTTCGAATTCTGCCATCTCACGATGTTCACAGATTCAGCGCTTTTTTATATCCCTGCCGTCCACAGAAATGTGAGGAAGACAAAGTGGCACCTGTATGAGAAGAATTTCAAGAAAGTCCTCAACTCCAAACTTCTGAACGAACCGAATGACAAAGCCGGTCTGGATAATTTGGTCGAGCATATCACCACATCATTCAATAGTTCCCTTGAAGAACTAGAAGATACTATCAGCTTCACCCTGTACAGTGGGTTACTTGCAGGATGAGGCAAATAACTGGACAAAAAACAGCGAGCAGTCGCTGAATGTACTGCTCGACACTCATTTCCAGGAGAACTCACGAACAGAACCCGAAGATCAGCAAGACCATCAAGAATGAGAGTGGAAATGCAGAAAATTTTAAAGTACATTATCCCCTGGCTGGAGAAAATTTATGTAGGCTGTATCAGGCTTTCATACATCCCGAATCGATGGAGGGATACCAATGTGGTATTCATACCTAAAGCGGGCAAGATATCACACACTAGACCAAAAGACTTCAGACCAATTAGCCTATCCTCCTTCCTATTGAAAGGTCTGGAAAGACTTTTAGATTATCTCATTAGGGAAAACCTGGATACAAAACACCTGTCGGTGAACCAACATGCTTACCCCACTTGGCGCCGAAATTTTTTTTGGAAAAAATAATTTTTTTTGGAAAAAATAATTTTTTTTGTTGGATTTATACTGAAAATGCATCGCTAATCAAATTTCGTTAGTGACTTTTCTTCGAATTTTTCAACGTATTCCCGGAAAATGACGTTCTTTTAAAAGGACAGTGGTAAAATAAACTACTATTGATTATTATATATTAATTTTATTACCACAACTGGTATTACTTCAAATCATTACAAAAACTATATTATATATCAAAAAGGGTTATAATATAAAGTAAAATGAATGTCAAAACAATTTTTTGGTGCGGTATGACATAAAGCAATCTTTTGGGAGCAATGTCACATTACATTTTGATCAAGAACAATTTGCTTTTTTGTGACATTCAATACAACGAGTTTGCCGTTCTTTTTATACTATTAGATGATTTCTCCCATCAAATCGGGGTGCGAATGAAAGTTTGTACCAAACCTTAGTGCAGCTGTTGATGATGGTTTTTAAAAGTTTCTGTTGCAATACATCGTCAAAAGGCAACACAATCCAGTTTTCCGCCACTGCTACGGTAGATGTGCCAAGCATTTTGCAGCAACATGTGTAGAAAGTGGCCTATATCTGGAATATACCATTTTTTTTCCACGTATATTTGTTCTATACAATCCCATGTTTGTATGTAAATAGTAGGCTATTTTGCCACTGTCCTTTATAAAGGACAGACAATTTTTTTGCATAAAAAGTAAACAAAAGCAATTTTTTGTTTTTCATCGCATTTAATTTGAAGATTACAAAGTAAACAATCCAAAAATTAAGCTACAACATTTTTTTTCTTGTTTGCTCTGTTTTTTAACCCTTCGTTTTCCATCGTTGTAAAAATTTGTATTTTTTGCAAAAATTTGTTTTTTCTTATTATAAATAATAACTGACCACACTACTGCAGTGCTTACACTAAACTGTTACATGTTCTCTTTTCGCTCTGTAACAAAAGATATCATCAGATCAAGTATTGGTAAAGAAATAGACGAAAAATAGAGGACCTTTTAAAAAGACGGTGGCGCCAAGTGGGTTAAAATAAGGAAAAGTCTACTGAATCAGCCCTGCACGAACTTGTGAGCACTATCGAATCGTCCCTGCATTTCAAGGAATTCACCATGTTTGCATTTCTTGACATAGAAGAGGCTTTTAACAACATTCACTCAGATGCAGTAATTTTGGCACTGTCACATCTAAAAGTTAACTCTAGTTTGATTAGACTTATTCAAAGTCTGCTCAACAGAAGACGTGTAACAGCATGTCTTGGGTCCACGACTCTAACAGAGGGACCCCACAAGTAGGAGTACTGTCTCCACTTATTTGGAACCTAGCGGTGAATGAAATCCTGCTAGATCTAGAACGTTATGGCTGCAAGGTCGTGGCATATGCGGACGACGTGGCAATCGCAGTAAGTGACAAATTCGAAAACGTCCTCAGAGACATTCTACAGGTGGCTCTGAACAAGTTGGCTAGATGGGCCATAAGCAGCGGTTTGGGCCAAACAAGACAGAATTGGTTCTCTTTACTAGGATGAATAATGTCCCACATGTGGACCCTCCACCTCGGATAAATGGAACAGATCTATTCTTTTCTGAAAGTGCAAAATTTTTAGGAACAATTCTAGATAGAAAACTGTTATTTACACTTAACGTATTGGAAGGTCGTGTAAGGAAGTCGCCTTATATTCCCGCAAAAAGGATGTAGGGTCGCGCTCTCTCCTAAAATCGTCCACTGGATATATATAGCAGTAGTACGTCCAATACTGTTATACGGCATTGTGGTATGGTGGCTGTATCAGGCCACGACCTAAGAAGATCAAAATATCTCCTCGTACTAGAGAGGCAAAAATTGTCTACGTTAGTATCAGTTCTGACGGGACACTGCTTGATCGGCGAACACGCCAAAAGATTGGGTATTGACTCCAATGATTTCTGCAGAAGCTGTGGAGACGAGGAAGAAGTGGAGAGCATTGAGCACTTGCTATGCGACTGCCCCGCTCTGAGTAAACGACGATTGGACATACTGGGGTCAGCCTTTCTAGGCAGCCTAAGAGATCTTTCCAATACCGATATTCGTACTATCGATAAATTTGTATATCAAACAGGTTGGTTTCGACGAGGGGCATTTCAGCCCGTGGTAACACTAGGGACCTAAAATTGTCTATCTGAGCTTGTAAAAAAAAATACGGCTGCCACCCTAACCTAAACCTATATCCCAAACCCTACACGCTGAAAAAAACGATTCTGTAGTATATTGTCCCAAATATATTCTGCTTGACATATATATATGTTTAGGGTACACCTCAAACATTAATATATGACACACACAAATATTATATGCTTGGGAGGAAACTGTTCTAAACAAAAGTATGTTTTCATTCAAAATATTTTTTATTTGGAACTAATATTACCAAAATAATGATTAAAATGCTTTAAAGCATTTTTTCAGTGTATTAATGTCTTAATTTAAAGACAAGTTTTCAGTTTTTAGAAGTTCAAGTAGCATTTTTTGAAATTTTATATGTTTGTAAAATTCGATTAAATTTAAATCGTATAACCTTGCGTACCGATAAAATGGTTTGATGGATTGACAAAAAATGATGTATTGGAATATTTATAAAAAATTGCAAGAGAAAATTTAATTTTCTTTCTGATATTTTTAACTATAAAATATAACACGAAATTTAGAAAAAATTAAAACTAATATTCAACAGTGTTAGAAAAGTTTAAAACTTATTTTTTAAATAAAATATGGTTGAAAAAAATAACTAATGTTTTGTGTAAACAAATATTTTATTTGTGAAAGTCAACACAAAAAAGAGGTGTTATTTTGTTATTCAAAGAAAAATTCCATTTTTTTTGAGATAAATGATCGGATGTTTATTTCATGATAAAGAGGAAGGTATGCCGTTAATAATGAAAAACAACATTAGCCAAATGGCCACCACGACCACGCTTACAGGACCATATCCTTTTCATGAAATATTCCATAACCAAATCGCAAAGTGGCTGCCCTATGTCCTCGATATCCTCACGAATTCTATCTTTGAGGTCTTGAATCGACGCTGGGCTGTTGGCGTAGACCTTATCTTTCACGTGGCCACAAAGGAAGAAGTCGCAAGTTGTTAAATCATAAGATCTCGGTGGCCAATTGTGATCACCTCTTCGAGAGATAACACGGTCCGGAAACTTTTCCCGCAACAGAGCAATGGTTTCGTTGCTTGTGTGGCACGTAGCGCCGTCTTGTTGAAAGTAAACGTTGTCCAAATCAATACCATCCAACTCCGACCATAAAAAATTATTAATCATCCCTCGATAGCGCAATCCAATCACCGTAACTGTTGATCCAACCTCAAAAGTAAGGTCCAATGACCCCGCCGGACCAGAAACCGCAACCGCGTTGAGAATGGAGAGACTTCTCAACAATAACTTTTGGGTTTTTCGAGCCACAGATGCGACAATTCTGCTTGTTGACGTAGCCACCGAGGTGGAAATGGGCCTCATCAGTCAATATGATTTTTCGATGATTTTCCATTTTTCGAATTTTAATAATTTCAATGCGTTGTTGAATCGTGTATCGTTCCATTTTTAGTAATGGCGTAGTTTCTACTTGTCAAATGTCAAAGAATAAAAGCTTCAAAAGTGACAGCTACCGAAATACCGGGTGATTCAAAATAACACCTCTTGTTGGAAAACCCTGTATAATATTTAAAAATTTTAATTCCAAATATAATTTCTTTCAAGTCAAACATATCAAAAATGTAGATTTTCCCCGTGTACCTATGTACTGTCAGCGCATGATTTCAATTCAGGACCACATATGGGTCAGAATATTTAATATCGACCTATGTAGTTCATTTTTGGCTAAAATGTTAAAATGCTAAAAATGTTTATAAACAGTTATAAATAGGTAAAATAAGATCTCGCCATCATTATTTTTTCAAAAATGTTTTTAAAAAAATTTTATGGGCATTTTAAATTTTGAAAAATTATAAAAATGAGTTTTTGGGTTTTACGAAATTTGTAATTGCTCTCGATCGACTGAACTGTTTTTGCAAAGTTTACGTTGCTTTAAAGAGGACATCGCGCAATCTTTCGAAAGGGAAATTTTTTCGAAAAAATTAAAAAAAATATATATTTCTTAAAAAATTGGTCCCTCTTCGATTTTTTTAATTTACAAAGAATATGCGCCAGACTCTCACAAAACCAAAACAGTAATTGAATTTTTGGAGACTCAATATTTGTAAAAGTTATGGACGAAATGCTAAGACTGGTCTGGAAATTTTTGACGTTTTTTCTGTTTCTGCATGTCTAGGAACTATAAACATACTGATCCGGTTTGATTTTTATATCCGATCGTTTCGACATTTTTGCTTAAATGATAATACGTTTGTAATAAGTGTACTCTGACAAAGAATGAAAACATTTGTATAATTTTCTGATCCCACAAAGTACATAACATTACTTTATATTTATTATAAAGTGAAGGTTGGTATGAAATGCTATTATGTAGTTATTTTTTCCATTCTCAGAATATAGGGGGCCGTTGTAAAATATTTCGACGAGAAAATTTCTCAACACCAGTGTTTGACCTACCTTTCGATTTAGGTCAATACTTTTGAATGGATGGTGGAAATTCCTTGGAGTTTCCCAACAATAAAGTGAATGAATGTCAGTGAATAATATTTGTTTTCAGTGGAGCCATAAAAATTGTTCCTTAGTAAAAATTAGGGAATCGAAAGTATTTCGTACAAATTTGAAACATAGACCTATAAATTTTTTATTTTGAGGGTAGTGGAATTACCTGTGGTGATACCTTAAGCGCACATTTTAATATTTGATAAATCGACCATTGAAGTCATTTGAAAATAAAACGATCAAGCAAATCGTGCTGCAATCCTTCCAATAAGAGGATCTGTTCCAAAAAATAAGAAACGTGACTCTAAAGTGGAATACTGAATTCTCACCTTATGTTGGGAAGTTCATATGTGATACCTGTCCAATTCAAATTTGGTCGAATGATAGTGTACACTGATAGTGTACACTGAACAAAAAATAGTAATAAAATTAATGACGACACATTCTTAAATTAAGTATGCGACCTCGGCATAAATTCAATCACAATTTTCATTAAAATAATGAAAATTTACATGTATTTTACGAAATTTTCCTTAATCCAAAGTTTTTTGAATTTGAATTAATGACTATATAATCATTAGTTTTGTGTACGTCCATCTTTAAATGAACGCCTTTAAATTAAAGAAAAAAATCATTACTTTTGTGACAATCCGCATTATTTTATGTAATATTTCAATACTTTTAAGGATTTTCTACATTAAAACTATGACGTAGACATGTCATAGTTTTAATGTCGAATCGGACTTAATTGACAGTATGATATATTTGAGTAATAAATTTAAGGCTATGTTCCCCTTTAAGGAAAAGTTGCCTTGGTAATAAAGTTTATGATTATTGCCATTATTTTTAAGAATACATACGAGAGAATTATGCTATCTCTCCCTCTCTTTCGGAGAATTAGAGTTGTTTGTTAATGTGTGAATAAATAATTGTTATGGAATGTTCGAAGAGCTCTCTGAGTATAGAAAATATTTTGTTGTTCGTTTTCTTTTAAATCAGTTACTTGGAAGCGATGGAGGGAAGTGGTTGTGTGTTTTTAGACGCGGATTGTAATAGAAATAAAATTGCGATGAATATTTAAGTATACGCGCATGTTGCTTGGCACCATACCATAGCAACAATAACAACTGAAACTCAAAATAACGGCAGCAGTGAATCAGGAGGATTCTTGTACATGTGTGTATGTATGTGGTTATGCCGTCGGCGTCTCCATCGATCTCGGTGATAAGGGAGTGCGTGCATCGTAGTTATTTTTGCTGTATGTTATTTATGGTGATGTATATAAATTTATGAAGTTATCTTGTCAGAAAGTCTTGTGAAGAGATTTATGCGAGCATTAAAAATGGACAATAAAAATGTGGGTAATAGGTTTTGAAGAGGCAATAGGAAAATGTTTAGATGAGTGAAATATAATATATAATTCTGAAATAAACAACCTATTGGTAATTACAAAATTAAAAAAACACATTTTAATTGGAAATTATATATTTATTAAAAATAACTGCTAACAGCGCATAAAGCAGAAATGTAAAATTATTTCTGGCAATATAGAAATTTGTTATTAATAGTATGTTATACAACTATCTTTTTATTTTTTAGTAAAACAATTTTAGAATGTGTCTTTTAGGAGTATTTCTGACGTAGACAAGTGACAAATTCTACCAAATATTTCAACGTAAGTATTATATAAGAACGATTGAAATTATTTCTCTTAGTTTTAAGCGTTTTCCTATCGTGATATGATGACATTTGTTTGTGTTTTCTTTAATCATTCTATTTGATTTCTTTTCAGAACAATTTTAATTTTATATCGCGAAATATTTGATGATAAAAGATAAATGTAATTATTAGTTGTAAATTACATCTAATAATTCATAAATTCACACATCACCCTACACAGGGGAACGAAAATAAGATTGGAAACAAAATGTGTAAGTACTATGTATTTGTGAACAAATACATTTTATTTAAAAATCAAGAAACTTAGTTTGGAACGCATATATTAATAGATTACAACGTAATACATTTCCGAACTGACTTTCACAAATAAAATATGCAAAATCACACAAACAATGTTATTGTTCAAAAAGATTTCCGAATATATATTCTTTAAAAAGAGTTAAAACTTTTGACTTTTTGGAATTTTAATTTAAATACATACACAAACGATATACAAAAACAAACGAAAATACAAATTTATTTTTTTTTAGATTTCGTGTTATACTTTATAGTTAAACCTGCTGTCCAAATTGGTCCAATTTTTGTATCGTTTCCTTTATGAACGGTAATATATATTACCTTATAATTTAATGCAAGGGATATTTCTGTTATACTGAAATCAAAATAATAAGCCTTTTTGCTTAAATATATTTTGTAAATAAGCTGCTTTCTTATCGCGATGTTTTGAATAAAAATAAATATAAATTATTGGGTTAAAGATTTATTTTGTATGAAAAATGTAATATGGACCAAGTAGTATCTTAATCTAGGATTCGTACATATTTGATAATCTAACAGCAGAGTTAAGAATGTCATAAGCAGCATTAGTTTCTGTTTTACAGAGCTAATTTTTAATTAATTAATATTCCAATTCATCGCATCTTTTCTTTTCGTTTAAAAATCTGTGTGAATAATAGAATTTAAATATTTATATACAGCTCACCGCAAGACTTCAAAGTTCTGTATGGTGTTCTATTAACTCGTTCTTTTCAATGGTAAATGTAATTAAGCCACATTTAAAAAAAAATTTTAAATTAAATGTTCCTGGTGGATTGTTTCCGCTTTTAATAAAATGTTCTTACATAAGATAAATATGCATTACCTACCTAAGAATGATCTTTAATAAGCAACCTCATGGTCTAGTATAATATTATGATGTTTTCTTTTCTAAAAAATTATTTTGCCCTGTCAGAGGGCAGCATTTTAAAACCCTTTCGCAGTGCAGTACTTTCTCATAAACGAAAACAAAAAATCGTTTTAAGGCGAAAGGCAGAAACAATTTACCATTTTTTGCCACAAAAGAAAAGACCATTAATTTTTATTTAAATTCATGTTTTTGAAGAAAATTTAAATACAATTCAAATTCAAATGAAAAACCTTTTTTTAATTTTCGTTGCAGTTATATTTTTAAGACGAAGTTGCATTTTAATTAAGCTGAATAATAATCAACAGTGCATACGTTTTAGTATATTAACAATATTTTAATAATAAATTACAAGTTCTGCAAAACAAACCACTTTTTTTTAAATATTTTTAATATTCACCGTACTTAAAAAAACGTGTTTGTAGTTTTATTTGCTAACAAAACTTAAGATTTTAAAATCTAAGTCACGTTTGACTTTTTGGAAAAAATTATTTTTGATAAAATTATATGCGGCTAATCTGATGCCGAGTCCATCTTTAACTCAATTTATATGTAAAAATTTCGCTGACTTTCAAAACACACAGTCCAAATAATTAATAATATATTAATAAATATATTTTTTAAATTATTAGTAAAGCAATTTTGAATGGATCTATTATGAGTATTTGTGTCGTAGAAGAGTGACCAATTGTACCAAATATTTCAATGTAAGTATAACATTTAAATACATCTCTTATTTTTTAACATTTTGTTACTGTGATATGATAAAATTTATTTTTATTCTTTTTCGTATATCATTCCGTTTGATTTCTTTTTAGATTATTTTAATTTTAATCGTGTAATAAATTTTATTTGGATATATGAAAAATTCAGTGGGGAATGAAATTTACAAATTGCAGCAAATAAGTGTGCATACAAACTATATGATTTGTAAAACTAATTATATAACAATTATTTTATACAATTTCTATTTAAATTCTAGCCAAATTCCATGTTAAATATTAATGTCAGTTCCAATGAAAATTTTTCTTGGTCAACAAATGAAGAACGAATCCCACTATAGATTTACAAATCGATACATTCCAATAATAACAATATTACGATAATGTGTTCGCCGGTTTGTCTTTATACAACTAAAATACTGTTTAAAATTGTAAAATATGCAATGTTATCCGTAATACGTATTACATATTTTTTGTATTTTCCAATATAACATATAATAAATCCAATCTTTAGAAAGAGAAAGCGTTGTGTTTTGAATTTATAAGTTAACACTATAACTTGCACGAAGCATATTTTTTATGAATATTAAATGATTTCAAAGAAAATAATTCATTAATGAGAGTAACATTATATAAATGCAATGTAACGAATTTTCCATACATATTTTAAAAACCTACATTTAAATCCATGTATGCCCTAATTTAATTACCAGTATATTATTATATCAAGGACAGACATTTTAAATTTTATTACGATAATGTTTTAAATTATATGATACTTTATTACAAATAAGCACGCGGCAAACTTAAATTTACGCCAAAATGGGCTTATTTTAAGACTAAACATAATTATTTTTATTACCAAAAATTCTTAATTCTATGAAATGCATCCTCAAAACAAGTAATATTCACGTCTTTAAATTAACTATAAAACCTTCTTATTTTTATAGCGATTGTCTTTGGCTCGAAATCATTGCCGAAATCTTAAACTTTACGACTGATATAAGGTTTACTAATTACCTTTATTTCGATTTTAAAGCAATTTCCAATAATATTTAAGTAGTAAATGAATCCGATAACCTGAACTAGGTTATGAAGTCGATAAATTTATGGTAAATTTAAGATTTTTCTTAGAAAACCTCACTTTTTGCATGCTTTTAGGAATGATATACTGAAAGATGAATTAAATGTGCGTGTGCGTCGCTTGTAGTGGCTGACGGGATTCGTTTGCCTTTCAGTTGCCATCATGCATTGAACACGTGAGGCGTATTTTTCAAATGCGCTCTCGATCATTGCAGGACAGCGTGCTTTTCGTTTACGATTCGCTGTTCCCCCACGCGGACGTGTTCATGGACGGCAATCTATTGTATATTGGGTAACTTCATTGAGAACAGCAGGGAGTGTGTCATGTGTACGAAGGGGACCTGAGAGAAGTATTACAACACCACAAAACAGCGAGAGTGTTAGAGCAGCAGTACTGCAATCTCCGAAACGCTCTGCTCGGAAGCAATCACTTGCTCTTGGCACTTCCAGACGTTCTCTCCACCGGCTTCTTCATGATGAACTGAAATTAACCCGTATAAAATGTGCATGGTCCAACAATTGTCAGCACTGGACTATTTGACACGGCGGACCTCTTGTGAAGACATTCTTGCAACTATACCCCGTGACGGAATTGTGTTATTTTCTGACAAACAAAATATGCGGTACTGGAGTGAAACAAACCCCAGAGAACTTTACCAGAGACCTCTGCATTCGGACCGCGTCACTGTGTGGTGCGCCATATCACGAGTAGGCATCATTAACCCTTACCAGAGCGGATAGTTAAAATCTATTACGCAGTACCTATTACGCAATCGCAAAAAATAAATCTGTTCAAAGTCTGGAAGGCCTACATCGTAGTACCTATTACGGGCTAATACAGACAAAAAAATAATAAATTCGTTGACGGGGATGCCTTCGCGTTCCGATGGAGCGGGGTTCCCTAATCGTCCTACTATCCGTCCGTTGGTCTTGGTCAAAGCCGACCACACCAAACATGGTGAAAATTCCCCCCAGTACTTACAACAGGTGGTACGGTGAGGGGAAAACGTCATGTCCGACCGTCAAAACGGAAGCATAATGAGCACCGGATAGCGCTCAGAGTTTTGACGAATTTGGAGGCTGTTGAGGTTTCCGCTCTTACATAAAAACAAAAGGAGTCACTTACCTGGGCTAAAGGCGTCATAGATGCTTCTAAGGCCAATCAGCCGGCTAACAGAGCCACAAATTCATCTGTGTTAACGGCTAATAAAGTCAAAAGAATCAGATCACCTGATGAACCCCTGCCTTCGAAAAAGGCAAGAGGCCCTAATGTCACCATCAACAGGACGCTCACCAAGCCCTTCAATGAAGTGGCGAAGGAGAGTCTAGTGATGGCTGTTATAGACAGAAGTAGTGAAGATGGATCCATCCTCAAGGACAAATGGACCATGTGCAATTCGCCATTATGGCTCATTACCTCGATGTCCGAAGAGAAATGCCGGGCAAACCACCAGTCTGCAACGATGCCGGATGGCATCAGGGGAGAGTAAAGCTCTTATATTTCGGTGATGCCAGATCTGTATAAGGCTGCTCTGTGGCCGGGTGCCCAGTTGGATGTTTTGAAAAAAAAAAAACAACATTCCTAGTCACCCTAGAGCCATCACCTGAGTTACAGAAGAGCCCTCCAGCTCGGATGACATATTAGAGATAATAAAAGATTCCAATCCTGGTCTGCCGACCCATAATTGGAGAATTAGCAAGGTGGGTGAGGCGGATGGTAAAAAGCGACGAGTCAATTTGATCCTTAAGGCTGAATCCACCTCCCATATACAAAGTACAAGTGCAACCCTGCAATATGGTTTCGAGACTATCGTCTTGAAGGTATACAAGCAGGATATAGCTCCAACTGCGGAAGGAGAGTCGTCGACCGTGGTTGATACAAGGCTTTCTGGAAGTGCGGAGGTCCACACGACTATTATTTCTGGTGACTCTGACTCTAACAGAAGATCTGTAACGTCATTCTCTGAGGATGAAAACACTACTTCGGATACTGAGGGGCTGAGGGGAGTCTCCGGACTCTTTCACGCATCTGGCGGGGACATGCTCCCCTATGATACAGACGAAGAGTTCGATAACACCCTTGTCGGGGTGGATGTCAATCTGTCGATTACCAATGATGGTAAGAATTCTACAGATTAACCTCCATCACGCTAAAGCAGCCTCAGCGGCTGTATTGCTGCGACTGTCCACAGGTGCAGTAGACATCGTCCTGATCCAGGAGCCCTATGTAGTAGGAGGACGGGTGTGTGGTATCAAGACACCAAACTTTAAACTGTTTGTGGCCAACAGTGAAGGCACCCCAAGAACCTGCATTTTGGCCAGAAAAGATCTAAGTATTTTTCTCCTTACTAATTTAAGTGGTAAAGACCAAACAGCTGCTAGTCTGGAGATTGGTAATCGTATATACTGGGTGGTCTCCAGTTACTTTCCTTATGAAGCTGCAATACCGACAGCTCTCTTCAGGGAAGTAGTAGAAGAAGCAACGTCTGACGAGCTCGAGCTGATTATTGGCGCAGACACGAAGGCTCATCATACTATCTGGGGTAGTACGGATATAAACAATAGGGGTGATTCGCTTCTTGACTTTATTCTAACTACCAACCTAACTATTTGTAACATTGGCAATAAACCGACCTTTACAATTAAAGACATACGAGAAATACTAGACGTAACGTTTGCTACTGACCGGGTGTCAGACAAAATTATTGGGTGGAATGTACTGGACGACCACTCATTCTCAGATCACCAATTTATAGAGCTCAAACTCGCCGAAAAAGACCCTAAACCTGCTATCCACAGAAATGTGTGGAAGACAAAGTGACACCTGTATGAGAAGAATTTTAAAAAGGTCCTCAACTCTAACCTTCTTTATGAACCGAATGACAAAGCCGGTCTGGATAATCTGGTCGAGCATACCACCACATCATTCAATAGTTCCCTTGAAGAAGCCTGTCCAAAAACAAGGTACAAAGGTAAAACCAAACCTCAATGGTGGACTTCTGAGCTAACGGCAAGGAAAAAGACCTGCAACAAGCTATTCAACAAGGCGAAATCTACTGGAGCCTTTAATGATTGGGATGCATATAAAGGGCAACTCAAGATCTATAAGAAGGAGCTTAGGAAGTCGCAAAGACGCTCTTGGTATTCCTTCTGTGGCGAAGTGGAAAATGTCTCCGACGCCGCAAGGCTGAGGAAGGTACTCTCCACTTCTCCTTGTACAGTGGGGTATTTGCAGGATGACGCAAACAACTGGACAAAAAACAGCGAGCAATCGCTAAGTGTACTGCTCGACACACATTTCCCGGGGAACTCATCAACAGAGCCCGAGGATCAACATGACCAACAAGAGTGCGAGTGGACTGCGAGCGTCGCTAGCTTGTTGACTGAGAGATCTAGAATAAGCTGGGCTATAAACGGCTTTGAGCCCTTCAAGTCACCTGGACCAGACGGCATCACTCCAGCAGAAATGCAGAAAATGTTAAAGTACATTATCCCCTGGCTGCAGAAAATTTATGTAGGCTGTATTAGGCTTTCATACATCCCGAATCGATGGAGGGATACCAAAGTGGTATTCATACCCAAAGCGGGTAAGATATCGCACACTAGGCCAAAAGACTTCAGACCAATTAGCCTATCCTCTTTCCTATTGAAAAGTCTGGAAAGATTTTTAGATTATTTCATTAGGCAAAACCTGGATACAAAACTCCTGTCGGGGAACCAACATACTTACAATAAGGGAAAGTCTACAGAATCAGCCCTGCACGAACTTGTGAGCACTATCGAATCGTCACTACATTTCAAAGAATTCACCATGGTGGCGTTTCTTGACATAGAAGGGGCTTTTAAGAACATACACCCAGATGCGATAATCGCGGCATTATCACATCTAAAGGTGAACTCTAGCTTGATTAGACTAATTCAAAGACTAGTCAACAGAAGACGCATAACAGCATGTCTAGGGTCCACAACTCTAACAAGGTTTGTAAACAGGGGGACCCCACAAGGAGGAGTACTGTCTCCACTAATTTGGAACCTAGCGGTGAATGAAATCCTGCTAGATCTAGAACGTTGTGGCTGCAAGGTCGTGCACTGAAAAAAAAATGCTTCATAGCATCAATGAACGCGTTTCATTAATTATTTTACATTGATACAATGAAAATGTTCATTGATGTAATGAAAATGCCATTACGGGAATGAAATGTTTCTTTAAAGCGTTTTTCTAATTTATGACGTGTCATTGATGGAATGAAACGGTTTACATTGATGGTATGAAGTTTACATTTTATAAAAAAAGGAAGACTTATATAAAATTAACAAAAAAATTATCAGTGGTGTAAAGATTTTAACATTAATAAAACAAAATAATACTACACAAACAGACTTACTATTTTTAATGTGCTTTTTATTCTCAAAAAAGGTCTATGAAACTGTTTCTTTATATGAATGTAACATTTCATAGAAGTTTAAAAGTTTCATTGCTGCAATGAAGTGGTACGGTGAAGAATATAAACAATGAAATTAGCTTTATATTGATGTTCTATATATATATTTTATCTATTTTATAAACATTTTAGGAGTATGTAGTGGAGTTAATTAAACAACAATACTTTACGGAGTAGTTTTATTCAAAAAGGGGTATATGAAACTGATGCATTAAATTAATGTAACAATTCATAGATAGAAATGTAAAGTTTTATTCCAGCAATGAATTTAAACAGTGAATATATTAACAAAGTGTTTGTCACATTACATACATATGTACATACCTATATCTTCACAAATGTGTTTGTGTGGTAATAAATGTAATATGTTGATGTGTGAATCAGAGTCGTGCAAGCTCAATGAAAACGATGGAGCGGCGTAGTTTTCTTGCATTTGTTTGAGAGGAGAGAGAGGCTGATCTCAATGAATGTGCGCGTTAATAAAAAATTCAAAAGTGAAAATATTAAAAGTGAAACAAAATGTCAAAAATGCTGAATGAGAAATGTTTTTTGTGTGGTACTTCATTTGAAAGAAATGAAATCTATTTAAGCACTTAAAATATTATAATTTTCTTAAAACAAATGACAACTATAGATGTTGTGGAAATACATACAAAGACAAGTCAAGCTTGAAATGACATGTTCGAAAAAATAGAAGTTGGAAAATATATGTCAAATGCCACAACAAGAAACAATTTTCAAGAACCATATCCGAAGTCAACGATGAAACACTCCAAAAACACTAAGTAAGTACTTTCTACCAAGTTATGTCCTAAACATATTTTCATTCACTCCTATTTATAATTTTTTTATTTCTTTAGAAATTGGGGAAAATGCGGAAATGTACACACATAGCCTTAGACTTAGCAGATGACTTTACGTTGGCCTGGACTGCTTATTCCAAATTTCGAAAATTATGCACAAAAGCAAAAATATTAATGAAGTTTGTCACTTTGGCCTCAGTACAAGCGAGTGAATGGATTTCAATTAGTAAGTATGTAAAAATGCGGTTCAAGTGTTTACTTAAATCGTATTTACGAATTCACAAATGCAGCTAAAAAACGAATTTAAAAGAACAAACTGTATTGTGCATTTTTTTGTTTAATTTTTTATTTCTCATCTCAGTTGTTTTTTTATTTTAAAATTTCTCAAAACCCACAATTTTAATTATTTATTTATCTATTATATTATATTTTCAGATTGAAATGATTCTAAAGTTATGAACAAACACGGATGTACTACAATAAACATTGCAATAAAAAACCAAGAATTTTGTTTAATTTTCGATTTTATTTCAGAGCAAAGGTATGAAACATGTACATTTCATTAATGAAACATGTTCATTGCATCAATGAAACAAGTTCGTTGCATCAATGAAACATGTTCATTGAATCAATGAAACATGTTCATTGCATCAATGAAACATGTTCTATGAATCAATGAAACATGTTCATTGCATCGATGAAACATGTTCATTGCATCGATGAACCATGTTCATTGCACCAATGAAACATGTTCATTACATTAATGCAACTTATTCATTACATTAATGAAACTCGTTCATTACATTAACGTAATATTTCATGACATCAATGTAACAAATTTCTATGAAACATTTACTAGTTCAATGTAACATTTTACATTGTATCAATGAAGCCTTACGTTGGTTCAAAAACAATGTAACTTTTCATTGATACAATGTAAAATTTCATTGATGGAATGAAGCCTTTTCTCTGGGTGTGGCATGTGCGGACGACCTGGATGAATAATGTCCCTCATGTGGACACTCCTCCTCGGATAAATGGAACAGATCTAGTCTTTTCTGAAAGTGCAAAATTTTTAGGAATAATTTTGGATAGGAAACTGTCATTCAGACTAAACGTACTGGAACGTGTAAAGAAGGCCAACATCGCCCTATATTCCTGCAGGAAGGCTGTAGGGTCGCGGTGGGGCCTCTCTCCTAAAACTGTCCATTGGATATATATAGCAGTGGTTCGTCCAATACTGTTATACGGCATTGTGGTATGGTGGACGGCAACTGACAAACTAACCATCACAAACCTGCTATCAAGGGTTCAGAGAACTGCCTGCCTGTGCAAAAGCGGAACGTTAAGGACTACAGCGACTGAGTCTCTGCAAGCCCTTCTCCATATACTGCCGAATAATGTTGTAGCGAGAGATGTTGCAACCAAATAGGCACTAAGATTAAATTGACTATCAGTGTGGAGGTACAACAACTACGGTCACATGAGGATATCAAAGTGTAGTGCTATGGTAACTGACCGAGTGGACTGTATAACAACGGTGCGCATCTTTGAGAGGAACTACAACACTATAATACCAGCCAGGGATGAATGGGATGGCAGAATACCCGGAAATAGAAACCATCTCCACTTCTATACGGATGGTTCGAAGCTTCATGAAAAGGTTGACTTCGGAGTACACTTAGGTTTAGGTTAGGGTGGCAGCCGTATTTTTTTATACAAGCTCACATAGACCAGTTTATGTCCCTAGTGTTACCACGGGCTGAAATGCCCCTCATCGAAACCAACCTGTTTGATATACAAATTTGTCGATAGTACGAATATCGGTACTGGAAAGATCTGTTAGGCTTCCTAGAAAAGCCGACCTCAGTATGTCCAGTCGTCGTTTACTCAGAGCGGGGCAGTCGCATAGCAAGTGCTCAATGCTCTCCTCTTCCTCCTCATCTCAACAGCTTCTGCGGAAGTCATTAGAATCAATACCCAATCTTTTGGCGTGTTCGCCGATCAAGCAGTGTCCCGTCAGAACTGATACTAACGTAGACAATAGTTGCCTCTCTAGTGCGAGGAGATATTTTGATCTTCTCAGGTCAAACCTTGGCCAGATTTGTCTAGCTACCCTGCAGGTGCCGATTTCTGTCCATCTTTCGTTGGACTGCCTGATTGCCTCTTGGCTAAGCCAAAGCTTGCACCTGGATAGTGGCGCACAAATATATGCAAATTCTTCGAGAATTTGTAATGTCGTTCCTTTCCTATCAAGTTCATCGGCTTTGCCGTTCCCCGGGATATCCCTATGCCCAGGCACCCATATGAGGTGTATATTAAACTGCTCAGCCATCTCGTTAAGAGATCGGCGGCAGTCGAGGGCTGTTTGTGAATTTAGGGATGTTGCCTCTAGAGAATTGATGGCAGCCTGGCTGTCCGAGTAAATGACAACGCCAGTGTTGGTTACTATGTTGCGACTCAGCCACTTGGTTACTTCCCATATTGCCATTATTTCGGCTTGATAGATACTACAGGTATCTGTGAGCTATATCCAATCTAAGCTCTGCACAGTGTACTCCGAAGCCAACATTTTCATCAAGCTTCGAACCATCCGTGTAAAAGTGGAGATGGTTTCTATTACCTTGTAATTTCTCTCGAAGGTGTACACCGTTGGTATATAGTCCACTCGGTCGGTTACCATAGCACTATACTTTGATATCCTCATGTGACCGTAGTGTTTGTACCTCCACATTGATAGGCAGTTTAATCTTATTGCCGCTTTGTACTGATAGAAAAACCGTTCGTCACCATGCCGAATCAGTTTCGTCAATATATCTTCGTACTGGTGACGAAAAGTTTCGTACATGCGATGTTTTTGTACGTCAATAGAACGAACACGATCATCAATTAATGTTTTTGGTGATTTCGAAATTCGTCGAGAGAACGATAAGGTTTCATTCCCACGACGAAAAGATTTATTTGGCCATTTTGCTGAAAATGTGACCAAACGAAGCAATCAAATTATAGTTTCTGCTTAAATGTATTGTTCTATATGCGTTCTGATTACCTTAGTTAAATAATTTGTTTTAAAAAATCAATTTAAAAAATCTAATAATTAATGACGAACACCGTTCGTCAATAAGATTATCCATTCATCATGAGAACGATCGACTTATTCGCCCTTTACGGCAATGTCAACTCCTACAGCAAAACAAAGTAAGACATGCGACGTTGTTATGTTCGTCCACGTGTGTGTTCCACGCAGCACCGATTGGTGCTGCGCGTAACTGATGTTTGTTTAACAAAACATCAAACACATGCATACATGCAGCTCGACAAGCTGTATAAGTGTGAAACATTTGTACTAGTGGTCTGTTGGCAAATACATTACTTGATGTGATTATTTTTCATTTAAAAAAACAGAAGTAATGAATACTTCTCGTTTGTTTGATTTCAGCATTGCCTGATAAGAACTGCGTCTCGAAACGAATATTCACAACTGAACCTAGCAATGCAGTCAAATAATTTTATTTTCCATACCATTTTAAATGGTTTAAAACTAGAAGAACATTTATTGGAATTTTTAACATTTAAATAGTCGTGGACATGAATTCATCGTGGTGATGAATGGGATTCGTCGTGATAATGAATGGGATTCGTCGTGGTGACGAATGGAATTCGTCGTGATGATGAATAGGATTCGTCGTGCTGATGAATGGAGTTCATCATGGTGATGAATAGAGTTCGTCGTGGTGATGAATGCTATTCGTCGTGATGATGAATGGGGTTCGTCGTATTGATGAATGGCTCATCCTGAGGAAGAAAGTTTTTGGAAACAGAAATTCGTCATGGTGACGAATAAATTCACCAAGAGGATTATTCCGTACGTTAGCTGACTTTTGACGAAAAAATAATCGTGATGATGTACAAATTCGTCGTCATGACGAAGCTTTTTCTATCAGTGTGGTTGCAACTTCTCTCGCCACAATATTAATCGGAGGTATATGGAGAAGGGGTGGTAGAGACTCGGTCGCTCTAGTCCTTAAGGCTCCGCTTATGCTCAGGCAGGCTGTTCTCTGAACCTTTGTTAGTAGGTTGGTAATGGTTAGTTTGTTCAGTTGCCGTCCACCATACCACAATGCCGTATAGCAGTATAGGACGAACTACTGCTATATATATCCATTGGACGATTTTAGGGGAGAGGACCCACCGCGACCCTACAGCCTTTTTGCAGGAATATAAGGCGACGTTGGCCTTCCTTACACGTTCCAATACGTTAAGTCTAAATAACAGTTTTCTATCTAGAATTATTCCTAAACATTTTGCACTTTCAGAAAAGACTAGATCTGTTCCGTTTATCCGAGGTGTAGGGTCCACATGTGGGAGTTTATTCATCCTAGTAAAGAGAACCAATTCTGTCGTGTTTGGGTTTACGCCCAAACCGCTGCTTCTGGCCCATCTAGCCGATTTGTTCAGAGCCACCTGTAGAATGTCTCGGAGGACGTTTTCGAATTTGCCACTCACTGCGATTGCACCGTCGTCCGCATATGCCACGAACTTCAAGCCACAACGTTCTAGATCTAGCAGGATTTCATTCACCGCTAGGTTTCAAATTAGTGGAGACAGTACTCCTCCTTGTGGGGTCCCTCTGTTTACAAAACTTGTTAGAGTTGTGGACCCAACACATGCTGTTATGCGTCTTCTGTTGAGCAGACTTTGAATTAGTCCAATCAAACAGAAGGTATACCAAGAGCGTCTTTGCGCCTTTCTAAGCTCTTTCTTATAGATCTTAAATTGCTCCTATAGGCATCCCAAACATTAGCGACCCCAATAGATTTAGCCTTGTTGAATAGCTTGTTGCAGGTCTTTTGCATAGCCGTTAGCTCAGAAGTCCACCATTGGGGTTTAGTTTTACCCTTGTACCTTATTTTTGGACAGGGTTCTTCAAGGGAACTATTGAATAATGTGGTGATATGCTCGACCAGATTATCCAGACCGGCTTTGTCATTCGGTTCGTACAGAAGTTTGGAGTTGAGGACTTTCTTGAAATTCTTTTCATACAGGTGCCACTTTGTCTTTTTCACATTTCTGTGGACGTCCGGTTTAGGAGCTTCTTCAGCGAGCTTGAACTCAATATAATGGTGATCTGAGAATGAGTGGTCGTCCAGTACATTCCACCCAATAATTTTGTCTGACAGCCGGTCAGTAGCAAACGTTACGTCTAGTACTTCTTGTCTGTCTTTAATTGTAAAGGTCGGTTTATTACATATGTTACAAATACTTAGGTTGGTAGTTAGAATAAAGTCAAGAAGCGAATCACCCCTATTGTTTATATCCGTACTACCCCAGATAGTATGATGAGCGTTCGTGTCTGCGCCAATAATCAGCTCGAGCTCGTCAAACGTTGCTTCTTCTACTACTTCCCTGAATAGAGCAATCGGTACTACAGCTTCATAAGGCAAGTAATTGGAGACCACCGATTACCGATCTCCAGACTAGCAGATGTTTGGTCTTTACCACTTAAATTAGCCAGGAGAAAAATACTTAGATCTTTCCTGGCCAAAATGCAGGTTCTTGGAGTGCCTTCACAATTGGCCACAAGCAGTTTAAAGTTTGGTGTCTTGATACCACACACCCGTCCTCCTACTACATAGGGCTCCTGGATCAGGACGATGTCTACTGCAACTGTGGACAGGCGCAGCAATAGAGCCGCTGAGGCTGCTTTAGCGTGATGGAGGTTAATCTGTAAAATTCTTACCATCATTGGTAATTGACAGATTAACATCCACCCCGACAAGGGTGTTATCGAACTCTTCGTCCGTATCATCGAGAAGCGTGCCCCCCCAGATGCGTCAAAGAGTCCGGAGACTCCCCTCGGAGTACACTTAATTTGGATATAGCTCACAGACTACCAGATACCTGCAGTGTCTATCAAGCCGAAATAATGGCGATATGGGAAGTCGCCAAGTGGCTGAGTCGGAACATAGTAACCAACACTGGCGTTGTCATTTACTCGGACAGCCAGGCTGCCATCAATTCTCTGGAGGCCACATCCCTAAATTCACAAATAGCCCTCGACTGCCGCAGATCTCTTAACGAGGTGGCTGAGCAGTTTTATATACACCTCATATGGGTGCCTGTCTACGTTAGTATCCGTTCTGACGGGACACTGCCTGATCGGCGAACACACCAGAAGATTGGGTATTAACTCCAATGACTTCTGCAGAAGCTGTGGAGATGAGGAAGAAGAGGACAGCATTGAGCACTTGCTATGCGACTGTCCCGCTTAGAGTAAACGACGACTGGACCTACTGGGGTCGGCCTTTCTAGGCAGCCTAACAGATCTTTCCAGTATCAATATTCGTGCTATCGATACATTTGTATATGAAACTGTTTGGTTTCGATGAAGGGCATTTTAGCCCGGGTACCACTAGCGACCTAAACTGGTCTATGTGAGCTGAGAAAAATAAAATTAAAACGGCTGCCACCCTATCCTAAACCTAAACCCTTACTTTTTCCAGGATAACCGTCTTGCCGTAACTGTGAACTCCGAACGGTACTTGACTATGATACAGTATTTTTTGCAGCCGGCTCTTGAGACAATGCTATTAGAGGATACATGGTTCCAACAGGATGGTGCCACTGCACACACAGCGAGGGTTACCATGAATTGTTTGAGGCAAATTTTTCCTGGAGGGGTGAAGTGAACTGGCCGGCACGCTCACCAGACTTAGACTCATGCGATTTTTTCCTTTGGGGTTACCTGAAGTCGAGGGAGTATATGAACCGTCCCAACACCTTGGAAGACCTAATAACCAATATTGAGGCTGAAATTGGCAGAATACCAGTCGACATGCTTGTTAGAGTTCATAAAGACTTCAGAAAACGTTCATTAAAACAGGCAAATCTTACGATTGGTCGTACGGACTTATTTTACAGGTCAAAAAAATAAGCTAACACAAATTAATCAATGGCAAATTATTCACTGCAATAAAAAGGACAAGGATCAACTTTTGATCGTATAAGCCCGAATTAAATTAGTGCTTTATCTAATTTTGTATTCAATACTAAACTCAACTGATTTAGACCATATACTGCTTTATTGAGCATCAAATCTTGACCATCGCATTCCGTTGGAACACCTTCGCGTTTTTCCATATAAATGTTTTCTTTCACCTCACCCGGCAGAAAGGCTGTCACCGCATCAATTTGTTATATTTCTAGGTCGTATTTTGCTGCTAAGGCAAGCAGAAACCGTATTGAGGTGTACCTTACTACTGGTGAATACGTTTCGTCGTAGTCAATGCCATATTTCTGCGTGAAGCCTTTAACTACTAGCCTCGCCTTAAATCGTAAATTTTTGCCAGGTTCCTTCTTCTTCTGGAATACCCACTTCGTTTTGATAACATTCACTCCTGGAGGATTTTCTACAAAAGTCCATGTTTTGTTATCTTCAAGTGACTGTAATTCGCTCTTCATGGCATCAATCCATTTATTTTTGTCAATTCTGTTCATAGCATCTTCAAGACTAATAGGTTCGTCCGGGCTCTCCAGTTGCTTGGTGGGTAATGCTTTCCTTTTTGCTGCAATTCTTTCGCTTTCACGAGGAACCGATATGCCATCTCGATTATCGAGTAAATCCTTTATTGCAGAAGCATTCTTCAGGTTCGATTGGAACGCCACCAGAATCTCCCACTTCATGTCCATCATCCTGCATTGATGAACATGATCCAAAATCACTCTGATTACACTATGCAAAAAAATTCTTGTCGAAGGGTTGTACATATATTTTTACGGTGTAATTTAGAATCCTAAACACGAAAAATGTTTAAAAATATTTTTTTTAAATTAAAGTTTTCATGGACTGTTCATGGTCTATATTTTTTTAAGTATAAATCCCATAGAACCGAAATGATGATGGCTACAAGAGTTATAAATGTTTTTTTCACGTATTAACAGTAGTTTAGTAGCTGTCGATAAAACTGTTAGAACAAAATATTTTTTGTCAACAAATCCATTTTTATTTGGGACAAAAAAGAATTGAAACAAATTGAAAAAAAAAATGTGAAAAGGCTAGAAATCTAACGAAAAAATGCTTATTTCAAGAAAATCGATGGATATATGAAGAAATTATAGCACTATTTTTCCATTTTCGAATAATGTTTTTGCTTTGTTTATTGCTTATTGACTTTCAAATGAGGCATTGTGCATCACTTTTATTTTATGAGCATTGACTATTTGATGTCATTATTGATGACTAGATTTTATGATCCATAAAACTGTACGTACAATATGAGAAATACATTGAATGAGATCAACAGAGGTATTAAGGCAATAAACAATATTTGTGTTTTTTTATTTTTTAGGAGATTTCAGTTCAATTAGGAATTAGTTAGGAATACAGCAGGTACACATTAGAAAGAAAAGATATTTATATCAGCTACAGGTCCTGTAGTCTACGTACCTATTCTCTTCAAAGTCGCATCCATGAATTAATTTTGTTTCGTTCGATTTTGTAAAAATAATAAACTATGAGTGAAAGGCAAAGAAATTTTCAATGTTTAAATGATCCCAACAATTTCTGCTATATTTGCTGAAAATTTGCATACGACGACCGTTATGTAAATCTATAGAAACAATTTATGTACAATATTTTGATATACCAGTTAAAAATCTGGACGAACCGTGGACACCTAGTATTTCGTGTAGTTTGTGTCATGCAAATCTTACTCGTTGGAGTTTGGGGAGTATGCGGTAAGTACTTTTGGATTAATGTATGATACTGTTTCTGTAATAAAACGTCTCACTTTTAGGCATCACCTGCAATTTGGAATACCAATGATTTGGAGTCATCCACACAGACCGCAGACTGCTATTTTTGTCTAAGTAGTCAGATTGGAGTAGGAAGGAGTATTCGCTGGAACTACGCCGAAGTTAAATCTATCACCTTGCCAGTTGAACATTCGGACAAAATACCTGTTCCCCAATGTCCATGTATAGCTAACAGCATAATTACAGCAAAGACAGCCGTTAAAACGCAGTCTAGGGTAATGCCTGACTGTGAACCGAAAAGTCCGATGAGCACGGTACGCATAACCCTCCGGACTTATGGAGTTTGTTAAGTATGTATAACCACTTCTGTAAGGGAGAAACATGTCCACCACAGTATAGCCCCAGGTACTGTGGCAACGACTGGGTGGCACAACACCTATTACTTTCTGAGGCGCAGGTATCCTCAAGGCTGCGTACAAATGCAGTCGATTACCTCTGACTGCAAGCCATACACCGAGGTCGCATTACACTCCGATGTTAGGGGAGTTTTTGAAGTAGAACCACTACTTTGTAGATAATTTGGCGTTACCCAGGATGCACTACGTGGAAGCGATCTACCATTACACCACTCCCACACCCACCATTACACCAATATACAATGAGCTCCTGCAAACAATCTTCCCAAATATGTCCTGGTTCGTTATAGTTCCAGCATTTTGGTGCCCCTGTTATCTGGTGTATGACGTCAACAACATATTGAACTAAGGAGTCTGAAGGAAATCTATCTTCTTTATATTGGTAATGAATGTCGGCACAAAACTGTAGATTGTACTCTTTTGTAGTACATCCAAAACCAAGAGTACCAGTAAGAAGTAATTGTAAATGTTTACAAATTATAGTAAAGTCATTGTCGAAATGATCGGCAGTTAGAATTTTGAGGCTACTCGTATATCATTACCTGAAATCCAAAATGACGTCACGCACATGTTCATGCGTTTACAGGAAAATCTAAAACCAAAGTAAACTAATTTTAAGTTTTTGGCTAGATACGAGATACGTATATGGATTTCCAGACTATAAAGGCGAAATAAAATGACAAATCTAGTACAATTAGTTGTGGCGTGCGTTCTGAATAAAAGAAATACAATTTTATGAATCTTTTCGCTTTTTGAATGACCTTGTTTGTTGTTACGTCTTTTCGACTTTCACTCATAAAATGGCCAACTTTAGATATTGCACTCTACAATTTTGTAGGAATGTCTAGTTGAGTCTAATAGACTATAATCAATTATAAAATTCATTTTGATTTTTTGATGTTACGTCATTATGGATTTCAAATGACGATATAAATTCTTCAACTGTTAACCCATTAGTGGAGCCAACAAACTGAAGGTTCCAGTTTTTTATAATAGAAGTAATTTTATCCGATCTTAAAGTGATACTACTATTATGACTGAATGGAGAACGGATGTCATGAATATACGAGATAGCATTTGGATTGAAAACTGATCGTTGGTTTGCATGTTTGTCATTATTTCGATCTTGCTTTGGAACCGGTTGTGTGTATTGAGATTTCCCAAAATTCTAGTAACCGTAGCATCTATTATTTTGTTTAATTGGGCAAGATCAATCGAATTGGATACTTGTGTTACGGGTCCCTGTGGGGCTAGACTTGTCAATGCGATTCCGTTGCGTATCTACAACGGAAGATCTACCATCAGTTCGAAGTTCCACATTGGAACAACTTGGAATACTAACGTTAGCGACGTGAGACATGTTCGGGTTCTGGAAGAATTATCTTACAGAACTCCTCGTATTGTATTGTCTTTCTTTTGCCCCTCAGACAATACGTTGTCTGAGGTGTGCCTTAGCGGTGTTTGGATTTCCTCCAAGGGCAAATTGACAGAATTTGTGGTGATCAATATATGTACTGTGTTCACTGCCCTCAGTTCGGATAACTCACTTTGGCGTTTGCAGTTTGGACATAGAAGTATGTGAGAGTGAATTATCGATGCAACTGCGGTGGAAAGTGTGGATGTAGTGCGATATCAAAAGACATTTTGAGTAGCGGTCATAATTGAGTTGCATATTGGGCAATTCATGTTTGGTTCATCATTAACATCTGATAATGGTGGAACTGGTGATATTGTGACTGACATATTTATGATAGTGTTTAAATCAAATTTTTACTTCAGTGTTTTTACGCTTTTAGTGTTTGTGTCGACTAGAATCGTAAGATAACTGAATGTTATTATAGCATAATATTTTATGACAAGGTATATTCTAAATAGGTCCGAATCCATACAAAACAGTGAAAACTATGTTATTGAAATTTTTTGGACATATGAGTGCATGCAGCTACTTATACGTTTTCAAAATATTATTCAATATCCGATACCTCAGTCTGTAGTTCAAACACAATTAGAAATGAGTATGAGGAAAATATTTATGAAGTATTTAACGCAAGGCAGTTCTAAATCTTAAAGGTCAATTACCCGACCGATAATAACTCAGGAAAATTTAAATATCCGGAAAAGTATAAAACTGTATTAGAAAAATCCATCAGTAATACTTATCCTCATATTAACTATGGAAAATTGAAATTTTAATGGATGAAATTCTTGGAGCCAAAGTCCCCACGTAATGATTTGTAAAGATTTGACGCTGAAAATTTCAGATCTATGGAACACTTGAAAGAAACCAATATTCTGTTTGATGTCTTGCTATAAAAATATAAATTCTCTTTGAATGTTAAAGTGAATTGTTCAAGCTGTTTTAGCTGGAAGGACTGCGGGAGCCTTTGTGCACTAGCTTCAGTCAGGATGGGGGTTCTGGTCCTTTTATAGTCAAAACTGTATTACAAAAATATCTTAGACTCCCTATTTTTTATACACGGGCGAAAATCGTAATTTTTTATATGTTTGAATTGAAAGATACCTGGAAACGATTTTTTTAAATATTATATATTTGTTAACAAATAAATTTTATTTGAAAATCAAGAAATTCTGTTTGGAACGCAAATATTAGAACATCATTTATTTGCAAGCTGACTTTCACGAATAAAATATGTGGTTATACACTAACAAAGTTATTGTTTAGGAAGTTTTAAAAGCATTTTTTTAAAGATTTTTAAAACTCTGCTGATTTATTTGAATTTTAGTTAGTTTTTTCCAATTCATCACTTTCTGTCAACCCATCAATGCAATTTATATTAACAAAGATTATACCATTTAAGTTTTAATTAAATTTTAAAACATATAAAATTTATAAAAATAAGTTGATCTTTGAGCATCTGACAACCAAACTTGTCTTTAAATTAATTGATACATTGCCAAAATACATAAATACAAATTAATCTTTGTTTCGGAAATACTAATACAAATACTACATATTTGTGTTTAGAACAATATCCTCCCAAACATATAATATTTGTGTGTGTCAAATATTATGTATTTGGAGTGTACCCTGAACATATGTATATTTCAAGTCGAATACGTTTGGGACAATATACTACAGAAACGATTTTTTAGCGTGCATGGTCGGACTCTAATAAATGTGTAGAGACTACAAAACGCCATTATAGTCTATGTAAATCCTGATTAACATTCAAATTCTGCCATCTCAAGTTGTTCAGAGAATCAGCCTTTGTTCTATATCCCAAGCCCTAGAACCCATATACGAGTATATTAGAATAAAATATATTTGCCAAATAATTTTCTCAAAAAAATATGTGTTTAAATACAAAATTATTGTTTATGAATATTTCCAAATATATTTTATAAAAAAAAAAATTCAAAACTTAGCTGAATTTTTCGAATTTTAGTTTTCGAATTATGTATTCCTATTAAAAATGGAATTCTTAGCATTAACTTATATTTGAAACCACTTATCTTTATTTTCTAACTATTCCAAGTCATTATTATCAATTATAAAGACATTTTACTAACATTAAAAATTTCTAAAAATTACCTTTCAATTGCTGAAAAATTAAAACAATTAAAGAATAGATATATATTCACGCAAATAGATCTTTGTTTGGGAAATAAATTATGCAAATAAAAAATATTAGGATGTAAACATAGTTTTGTTTAGAAAAGCATCCTCCCAAACATATAATATTTGTATGTGTAAAATATTATATATTTGGAGTGCACCCTAAAAATATATATGTTTCAAGCAGAATATGTTTGGGACAATATACTACAGAGGCGATTTTTTTCAGCGTGTAGTATATTGTCCCAAAACAATTCTGCTTGACATATATCGTCATCAGAAACGAAAAAGGGCCTAACAACAAGAAAAATGGAAATTCAGTTTTTGATGTATTTCGGTACACTGCATCAAAATACACATCCTGACGAATTTTTAGCGACCTACTATCAAAAATGTTGAATTTATTAACGAAATTCAAAAGGACCTAACAAAAAATTATTTCTTTTTCCATAGTTAAAAATTCCTATTTCACGTAATTTTCACAAACAAGTTATAAATCATGTATCTGAATTTATATATATGCATCATTATGTTTCGGTATTATCCTGAAACCCCCGTTTTTCACGACAACATTTTTCATTTTATTAAGGTTTTTGCTTCTCCTCTAAAATGTTCAAATATGATGATACGCCCTTTCTCATTTCTGATGACGATATATATGTTTAGGGTACACCTCAAACATTAATATGTGACACACACACAAATAGTATATGCTTGGGAGGATGCTGTTCAAAACAAAAGTATGTTTTCATCCAAATATGTTTTATTTGGAAGAAATATTACCGTAATATTGATTAAAATGTATTAAAAAATATTTACAGTGTATTAATTAGGGATGTAATGAAAGTGACTTTAGCGAAAGCGAATGCGGATGCGAATATTGAAATATATTTCTTGCGAATGCGAAAGCGAATAGTGAAATATGCATTTAAGGAATTAATTTATACTTTTCCAGGATATTCAAGTATTAAGAATGTTTTCCATTCTTGTACCTCTTGTTCCCACAAGGACAAGCATATTTTTCAACTGTTTTGTAGAGAAGTGGAAGAGGTTTTCATTGGTATTAATATCTTCAAAATGTGTGAAGCGAATAAGAAGATTAAAAAATTGAAAGTGTCATAACAAATGGAAGCGAATACTGAAATATATTTTTGCGAAAGCGAATAATCCAAAGATGGTTTTTGCGAAAGCGAATGTTAAAATGATGCGAATAATTCGCGTTCGCATATGCGAATTCAAATATTCGTTACATCCCTGGTATTAATCTCTTAATTTAAAGGCAAGTTTTCCGTTTTTAGAAGTACAGAAGGTCAAATAGCATTTTTTAGAAATTTTATATGTTTGAAAAATTCGATTAAATTTAAATCGTATAACCTTGCATAACGATAAATTGCTTTGAGGGATTGACAACAAATAATGAATTGGAATATTTATAAGTAAAAATTGCAAGACAAAGTTTAATTCTTTTTATGATATTTTTAACTATAAAATATAACACAATTAAAACTAATATTCAACAGTGTTGATAAGTTTAAAACTAATTTTGTAAATAAAATATGTTTGGAAAAAATAACAATTGTTTTGTGTAAACAAATATTTTATTTGTGAAAGTCAGTTTGCAAATATATTTTGTTCAAATATATTAATATATGCGTTCCAAACAAAATTTCTTTATTTTCAAATAAATGTATTCATAAATATATAATATTTAAAAAATTTAATTCCAAATATAATTTCTTTCGATTCAAACATGTAGATTTTTCCCCGTGTCCAAATGTACTGTCAGAGCATGATTTCTATTCAGGACCAGAGAATGAAGCCGAGCCAAAATTGGCGGCGGCGTCTGCCATTGAAAATTATAGATCGGCGGCGGCGGCTAAGCCGACATAAAATTAACATATGGCGGCTCTACGATAGACATTTTAACATCTTAAATAATAGTTGAAAAGTTAAGCTCTGGTATTTATTCTTAAATAATATATGTTTTTAAGTTAATTGTAAGATATTGTGAGGTGAAAAAATCATCGATTCCACACCGCTAGGATCTATGATACACTCAATTTTCAAAGTATGATAAAGCTATGTATAGACGATTGTCAGATCGGACAACTTTATCAACCCTGTTAAAGTGTCGCAAATGTACGGACAATGACAGATTGTTAGGCAAAGGTGAAGACGATTGCAAGAAACCCTTACAATTTCATATATTTTGTGAATATTTATATGCAGGATTGCCAATAAAAATATTTTATAGACAGTGGCCAATAAAATGTTTTTCCGACAATGGCGCCGTTGTCACATGCATAAACTTCGCACATATTACAATCTGCAAATTATCTCACAATGGCTTTTCTGCCAACGTTGCAAGACAAAAATTGTATGTTCACACGGTTGTACGTTCACAGGGTTCCATTTTTCCGCCATTCGTCTATATATAGCTTAAGTCGGAACAGGTTGTTGCCAGGAGAGGCGAATCGACGTTTTAGTAAATTTTAAATTTGTGTGGATTACCTTGTGGTTTAAATAGAATGGCATCTACTGTTTTGAGCTTAACTTGATAGATTCTTTAGAATGGAGGTATTAATTTATATGTTATATTATTCTTTAATCCTCCATTGATTTATTTCGAAAATATGGAAAATATATTTTTATCTCTATATGTACATAATCTAATAATAAATTAAAAATCTTATTATTTCCTTTAAACAAGAATTTTTATATTTTTTTTCTATTTCTACCAATATTATGATTTTTAAGACATGTTAAGCTACCGCTTGTGACAATAAACGAATCACTCACTTCCATATCGTCCACCCAATAAATGAATAGTGTATAATTTATTTGTCGTTTCGAGAAAATCATTTCAAACACCCAATAACCCAATTTGTGGAAGTAGAATTTCACCAGATATAGAACCAATTGCGTAGATTCTTACACATTATTCGTACACATTATTCTTCTATTGAGGGGACGATATATCTGCTCTATAGCTATTTGCTTATCAAAAATGTAAATTGTATCTATCCATATTTTAAAGTTTTTCTGTGGAACGGCGGCTGTGTTTCAGCCGATTTTAGCCGCAAAGATCTTCTTGGTTCAGAATTGAATTTTACTGGCCAAAATTCAATTTTTTGTCATCGGCGATGTCTAACATTTTAAGGCCATTCAATAGCAAACATATTGAGATTAGGGTAGCCAAAAAATTAGATTTAAATATTTATTCTTGTGGGAGTGGTGTGCTGCTGAAAACAAATGTTTTATGTAATTTATGTAATTTTATGAAGAAAAAAGGGAAATTGTCATTTGTCGTAAACTATTCTCGATAGAGGGTTAATTTTACACATAGTCTGTTGTAACATATTTCCACAGGTACTATATTTTTGTAAAATTGGAATTTTAGTGGAATGAAACTTTTTAGCATCAAGAGACTTCAAGAGGAAGTACCAGAAGAAAGGTGAAAGTGTCCTCTTTAAGCATATAAATAATTTTGTACCTGCCCGGACCATCCTGTAGAACACTTTTTTTAGTTTTAATGAAATTACTCGGGAAAAAATTGATTGTTCTTTTTATTTTACCTATTCATATGACTATGTCATAGGTACACCAAGCAAAGTTGTGTGTGTTTTATGACATATTTACCATATTTATGACATCTTAACCCTTCTTTTAGTTTTTTTGGGTCGTTTTTTATGTTACCTTGTTTATGCTACTTATGAACAGAGCATGACACTATACATGTAAGAAAAGGATAAAATCCAGTGGTATTCGAATACAAACTCAGTTAAAAAATTATATCCAAACAGAAACAATAAAATTTTAGAATATTAAAAAATGGAGAACTTCAGCCATAAACAATTATCCGAAGAGTATTTTAGATACAAAAAGAAGGAAGATGTTTTAAGTTGCGTTCAAAGCAAAGTAAATTCCTAAAGCATCGAAATACAATTGGAACTGCAAAATAAAGTAAATATTTCCATCAACAAGTTAACTAAGCGCTACAAACAAGTTGGATGGAATAAACATAAATTTTATAAGACCTTTGCAATATGGTTACAGGGCGAAGTAGGAGACCACTAAAAATAGATCTAAAAGGCGGAAACTTAAGGATATCAATGAATTTGCAGAAAGCTTTTTACATCAATTGCGATCACAAAAAAACGCACAAAAGCCGAAATTGTTGAAAAAGTTGTAAACGCTAGTCCTCTGAGAACAAAACGGATTTTAAGATTATTCCAACTCTAAGCGACGAAAAACAGTTCTCAAATGAAGAGGTATTAGCATTATTTGTGGATTTGAAGTTAACAAAACACCAATATACACAGCTCAGGTTGCGTGCGATTGAAAAAGGCTCAAATCTGTACCCATCATATCATCACATACTTGCTGCTAAAAAGGACTGTTTGCCACCAACGGACACTTTTAAAATCACATCGAGTTCGGCAGAGGTAAAACTTCAAGACCTACTTAATCATACAGCTCAACGCTTGCTACAATCATTTAAGGGACATGATTTAAACATATATGGGAACTGCAAGTTAACTCTCTTTTTTCAAATGGGGATGTGATGGTTCTTCTAGACAAAAACAATACAAGCAATCTGTATGTGAAAATACTTCAGACGCAGATATGTTCATGGTGTCATTTATGCCATTGCGATTGATAAAGAATTTGAAAGACTCAGAACCTTCGACCAGTACGATGCAGACAAAGGATATTAGGAAAAATCGAACACCATCTATTTTTTTCCTGAGCTTCCTCTGATAGATCTCCGATTGGTACCAAATGATGCTTAATGACATCTCCTCCATGATAAAGAATTTTGTGAACTGTTGCAGACATATTTCTCCATGAATATTTGGTATTATATGTATACCCAGGAAGTATATTCATTAATTTTTTTAGCACCAATTTGTTTACACAATCAAATTTTAATTTAAAAAAGATACCATAAAAAAAGAAGTCAATGATATAAGAACCCAAATTACAAGACTGCAACCATTAGAAGTACAAATTAAAGGCCAGACAATTGAAGTTAACTACCAATTAATGCTAACGATGATAGCTGGAAAAGTTGGCCAGGCTTTGGCTGACACAAAGGCTTCATCCAGCTGCATTATATGTAAATCTACATCAAGCAAATTAAACCAGGTCCCGGAAAAATCAGTAGATAATACTGATGCATATGAATTTGGATTATCGCCACTACATACAAGAATACGTTTATGGAACACATACTTAAAATCAGTTATGATTTGGATTTTGGACCTACAGGATCAATAAGAAACAATGATACCAACAAGGATTTATGAAATTTAAAAAAGAAACATGTTCAGGATGAATTTCTCAAATGGGGGTTGATTATAGACCAACCAAAACAATGACCAATGATGGGAATACAGCAAGAATATTATTTTCTGATCCCGAAAAAGCATCTGAAATAACTGGTGTTGATATAAATCTCATTTCAAGATTTAAAACAATTATCTATGTACTTGCGTGCCATAAACAAATTGGTGCTAAAAAATTAATGAATATACCCAGGAAACTGCACGAACATATAATAGCAAATATTCATGGAGAAATATGTCTGCAACAGTTCACAAAATTCTTTATAATGGAGGAGATGTCATTAGGCATCATTTGGTACCAATCGGAGATCTATCAGAGGCAGGGTTACCATAACCTTTTTTCGGAAAGGAGGACTTTTGTGTCAGAAAAGGAGGACATTTGTAACATTTACAAAGAGAGTTTGGAACTTTCGGAGGACATTTAAAAAATACAATTTCCAATGATAATGATTTGTACAACAATTTGTATTTTATAGCGCTTAGATGCCAAATCGGAGGACTATATCTAACTCCGAACAAATTTTCTTCAAATTAGGCAAGGTTTGTACTTAGGTGCTACATTTAAATCTGAGCCGATTTACACCAAATTGGACAATGTGGGCCCTTGGATCAAGAAACTCCATCCTGCTTAACTTAAAAGTGATTGGATATGAAAAAGCTGCTGTTTCGCTAAAAGGCCAATTCGGAAAGAAAATTTATATAGGGCCTATATCTAAATCTGAACCGACTTTGAGCAATTTCTTCCCAGATATGAAATAGCCCTTATTGTCAAATTTCAGCAAGATCGGAATGAAAGTGCGATCAATTTTAAATAGACAGACAGACAATCGGTGTACTATAAAGTGGGTCTAGCTCCAGTATTTTTAGGTGTTAATTATAATAAATAAGTGAAGCGGCGTCAAGATCTGACATGCCGAATTTAGCATACCCTACACCATAGATTGCTTGTCAACTGTTTTTTGATTCTTTGAGATTTGTTGCGCTAAGATGTAAAATCTTGAGGTACCTTTTTGTGGGGGCTATATCAAAACATGGACTTATGATGATCATTGTTCGTCTGAAGGGTTCTGTGTATACATACCAATTTCAGTTCTACCAGTTGAAATTTGCAGTCTCTATGGCGTTAATAAGTCAAATCGGGCAAAAAATGATCGATATTGCTCATTTTCAATCCCAAGTTACCTGCAGCTATAAGAAGTACTCGTCTCTGTACTAAATTTCAGTCATCGAGCTCAATTATTGTAGTACTAACTTTGTACTAAAAGTACTTGCGAATATAATTCATGTGGATGTTTACTGTTTGTGAAAAATTGTAAGTTGTAACAAAAGGAGGACAAATCCATAATTTTTTAAAAAGGAGGACGTATGGTAACCCTGATCAGAGGAACCTCAGGAAAAAAGAAATAAGGATTACAAATTTTATAGAGAGCACAATACCAGAAAAATATCAGGAAATTGTACAAACGAAGATCTATTTAATATTTTATTGGTCCTCAGCAGCCGTCTCACCATTGCCAGCAATTAATTGGAGTGTAAGTAAAAGGTACGTACATCCCCAGTTCCTTGTCCCTAATTGAAAGTCTTATTGCGTAATATAATTGTATTACTAATACTTTGATTATTTTATTAATTGAGCTCGAGGCCAAAGAGCTTTTATTTTATTGAATTTTATTTATTTTTCAATATTTCGATCCTCATCGTGGATCATCTTCAGGAAATTCTACAAACATTTTTATTACATACATTAATTACATTAGAAGACACATATATTAATGACGTTTACCAAATAAACAAAAAGCTTAAAAAATATTCAGCGGCATGTCAACCTTCTTCCATCAAGTCTTGTTTGACACTGTCTCGTTGTTATTTGTTTTTGGCTTATTGCAAATGAATTTGTTTCGCATTGGTGACGAATAATAGCAAAATAATTGTCCCTTTAAAAATTGAATTGCCACAAAATCTGTCTCACATTTGTGAAGAAAAATAAATAAATATTTCTAATTTGAAAATATTTGATTTAAATTCTGCCTCGACATTACTCCGCACAGTGGATTGAAATAAAAATTATATTGAACTTTTTTTGAATATTTGGAAAATTATTTGAGAATATTTGAAAAAAATGTGAAAAATCGTTTGAAAATTTGGGGAAATTATTTTAAAATTTTCTACAAATTTTGAGAATTTTTGGGAAAAAGATTGAAAATTTTTGAATTTTTCGAAATGTTTGGTTTGAGTTTTGGACAAATTGAGAACAAAAAAGGCAGAAAATTTGGAACAGTGGCTCAAAGCTAAATTTTCTTAAAAATTCGCTTTTGAAATAATTTAAAAAAATGTACCGAGTCGACGCGTTACGTAGCTCACTAATTGTGACAACGACATTGACTAATCACCAAACTGTAGCGCAAAAGGTAATGCAACACTGCGAGGGTTGCAGTCTGACGTGCAAACGTCACAAAAGTACAATAATTTGACAGTGCAGCCAACGTCAACAATAAAATTGCAGGAAAACTGCAAGAAACACAGAAAAATGCAATATGGCGGTAGAAGAAGATGAAATGGAAGCGTCCTTTTCCATTTAAACCGTCGAAGTGCAAAGTTGTGTGGCTCCGCGTAAAATTAAGTGTGGCTCCGCGAAAAAATTAAGTGTGGCTCCGCGAAGGAAATTAAGTGTGGCTCAGCAGCAAATTAAAGTGGCTCCCGAGGAAACAAAAGAAAGGTAAGACCGATTATCAAGGCGCCGACGAAAAAACTTTAATGTCGTCTTTTTTAAATAGAGTGGTTTTTTCTACGGCCGAGCGCAGCCGCAAGGGAACAATTGGTGTCCCAGGCACAAGAAAATCACCATCAGCGCACATCCGCATGGTGATATTAGCCAAGAACACCAGCGGAACACAGACACACGAGCGCAGTCACACGGGAACAATTTGTATCCCAGGCACAAGAAAATCACCATCAGCGCACAGCCGCATGGCGACATTAGCCAAAAACACCAGCGGAACACAGACACACGAGCGCAGTCACACGGGAACAATTTGTATCCCAGGCACAAGAAAATCACCATCAGCGCACAGCCGCATGGCGACATTAGCCAAAAACACCAGCGGAACACAGTCACACGAGCCCAGTCACACGGGAACAATTTGTATCCCAGGCACAAGAAAATCACCATCAACGCACAGCCGCATGGCGATATTAGCCAAGAACACCAGCGGAACACGGACACACAACGCAGCCGTAAGGGAACAATTTGTACCCCAGGCAAACCAACACCAGCGGAATAAAGACACACAGCGCAGCCGTAAGGGAACAATTTGTACCCTAGGCAGAACAACACCACCACCAGCGGAACACAGACAGGCAGAGCGCAGCCACGAGGGAAAATTTTGACCCATAGGCCCATGGCATAACAGCACCACCGGCCGTCATCCATATGGTGGACAGTAACACCAAGCAGGTACCAGAGGGAAGTTACCCCTATAACACCAGTAGATTTTGTAGCTAACAATTTAGAAATTAACAAATAAAAAAATTTCTAAAGAAAAATTTTTTTAAATAATAGAAAAATACAAACAAAAAGAAAAGAAAAGAGATTTATTAAAGTTAAAGGAAAAACGATTTAAGATTTAAAAAGTTAAAGGAAAAATGATTTAAGATTTAAGAAGAAAGTTAAAGGAAAAATGATTTGTGATTTAAAAAGTTAAAGGAAAAATGATTCATGATTGAAATAGTCAAAGGAAAAATGATTTAGATTTACTAAAGTTAAAGGAAAAATGATTTAAGATTTAAAAAGTTAAAGGAAAAATGATTTAAGATTTAAAAAGTTAAAGGAAAAATGATTTAAGATTTAAATAAAAAGTTAAAGGAAAAAGGATTTAAGATCCAAAAAGAAAGTTAATACAGGAAATGATTTAAGATTCAAAAAAAAGGTTACGAAGAAAAAAGGGATTTAAGATTTGAAAAGAAAATTAATAAAGGAATAAGATTTTAAGATTTAAAAAGAAAGATAATACAGGAAAAGAATTAAGATTCAAATAGAAAGTTAATTAAGGAAAAAGGAATTATGGTTCAAAAGGAAATTTACTGAAGGGAAAAGGGCTTATGATAAAAAGGAGACTGCTAGAGAAAAAAAAATAATGATTAAAGAATGATTTCACTAAAGAAAAATATTTATAACTAAGAAAAACAAAAACATGATAAAATGATAAAGATTTTTCTTTTTCAGAGTTATAATTTGAAAAGAAATTTACTAAAGAAAGGAGATTTAGGATTAGGAAACATTTTACAAATGGAAGTGAGATTGATGAAAAAGAAAGGGATTATTGATTATTAGGAAATATTCTTAGAAAGAATTTATGGGTAACTGCTTAATTATAAGAATAGATACAAGGGTTTCTAAGTCCAAAACGAAATGAATACTTACCTATTAGATATGAAAACAAAATGAACACTTACATATTGAAAATCAAAACAACATGAATACTTACCTATAAGATATGAAAACAAAATGAACACTTACCTATTCAAAATCAAAACCAAATGAATACTTACCCATTAGGTATGAAAACAAAATGAACACTTACATATTGAAAATCAAAACCAAATGAATACTTACCCATTAGGCATGAAAACAAAATGAACATTATTATATTGAAAATCAAAACAAAATGAATACTTACCTATAAGACATGAAAACAAAGTGAACACTTACCTATTGAAAATCAAAACAAAATGAATATTTACATATTGGATATGAAAACAAAATGGATACTTTCAAGTTAAAAATCAAAGCAAAATGAATACTTACCTATTAGATTTGAAAACAATATGAAAAACTACCTATACAAAACGAAAACCAAATGAATATTGACCTGATAGTCTGATAGACTAATATTTCAAACGGAAGCTCAATTCTGATCCCTCGCGTTAATTGTTAAATAGGTGTATGAGAATTGCTCAACACTCCTTTAGACTTGGTATGGCGCCATATTAGGGACAAGGATAAATCTGTTTATCGTTTTTTTTTAGACAACCACCAAGTGTGAAGATAGAAATGAGATTTCGCTGAATAAGTACCATGATATTTAAGAATATAAATAGATAATAAGATAGATACTATTTAAATAAATCCAACAATCTCTGTTATTAGGAAATTAAAAAAAATTATTTTAAATTTCAACCAAATGGCTGAGTAGAGAAAGGCGCAGGTAGGTATTTGGTGAGTGAAACAATGAAGTTAGGGGTAACCAACAACCAGGCGAATTGGTCACCATGGTCATGTCATTGGTGAGTGACAGTGGGAGGGAGCCATTACGGAAAAATTACATCTTTTCTACATTCCCTATGTCATCACCACAGACGGTCGGAGCCCCTTTTATTTTTAAGTTTTAGGCCGACACTGGCACAACAAATTTCTGCCGTTTACAGCACTGTCTGCCTGCAACGAACACCCGCCCAAGCCCGACGAGCCTTAGCCGCGCACAGATTGAAAAGTTGCCAGTGTCGCAGCGCAGACGTGAGGGGAATCGTGACAGATAATTTTGGCGCCCAACGTGGGGCCCGACCTAAGGAAATTTCAGGGTAGTGAGAATCTAATAGATATGTTAAGGTGAAATCCGAATTCTAGGCAGGAAATATCCAGGGTGATGATTAATATAGTTTTGTGAGTTCAGCTCAGGTATAGAGTAGCCAGTCTCTTTCGCGACAAAACAATTTAGATCATTAGGGTCAAAATGCTAGTCAGTCTTAGCGGTCTAGTGACTAGACAAACTAAATGCGACGGCAATGGAGATCCAAGGATAGTTTGGTATTTTTGGTAAGACCAGCAAAGGCAATTTAAGTCTTTACTTGATGCGATCTTAAATTTCAGGCAGAATGGATATTTTTCAGTTTCACGTATAGCATATCGGGACTCTACTAGATTCTCTCCCTCACATAAATTTCATATTCCGACAGTCTGTAATAATAATTTTTATAAAATTTTTGTTTCACGAACCAAATACCAATATGCCTTATAGCCATTATACATATAGAGATTTGTGATCTTAAGTTTCATCGATTTTTTTTTGACATTTAAGGAAGTTTAGGTTTTCAAGGGAAATATCAACGGAAGTTGGGGACATTTAAATCCAATTTCACTAAGCGTAAAATTTTGAAATTCTTTTCCGAAAGAATTTCGTCAGTATTATTAACAGATTTGTTCAGATTTGAAAGATAATCTTTAGTATTATTAAAGGATTTGATCTGATTTGAAAGATAATCTTTGGTATTATTAAAAGATTTGATCTAATTTGAAAGGTAATCTTTAGTATTATTAAAAGATTTGATCTGATTTGAAAGATAATCTTTAACTGTTTTTTTAATTTATCGGTAGACGGAAAAAGTCTCCCTGAACAAGTCGAGAATTTTCTATCTAGTCTTCCAGAACGGAGTTGGAGTTAGATAGGCTCTAACTACACTTGCGGTTCCGGACCCCCAATTATTCGTTTTTTTTCACGTACACACAGGGTGTACACAGCCGGATTACCTGTCCCCGAAAGACTGGAACCCAACTCAACTCGAGGTTGAGTTTGGTGACCTTAAGGTCCAAGGGAAGGAGTAATCTGGGACCGCCTTCACTGGACTGTGTCATTAAGTTGGCCTCCTTCCGTAAGTCTGATTGTAGTCTAGTCGTCGATTTCCCAGTGTAGCTTTCACTAGTAGTTCCCTTCTAGTGAAAGGTATACTGAAAGAGACCTCGAGAAACGTTTTTGAGGAAATTCTGACCGGCTACAAGAATTCGTTACGTTTAGGGCTTACACTAAGGGAACTTTAAGAGTAAGTCGACGGCCTGAAGAGCCTATCTCAGGTCTCAAGTCCGTTAGGTCTTTGCGGATTAAAAATTAAAAGATTTATTACTACCAGCTATGACATTTAAATTATTACCCAGCTATTACACACCCAATTCTGAAAATCCTTAACATCTAGAAGATACTAGATCACCGGATTTTAATGCAAGTTTGTTTGAAACTCTGAATTGAAAATAATTCGATAATTGATTCTATTTGGGACTCTGTATTGAAGGAAATTCAAACAGTTTGTCAAACGTAAATTTCTGAGGTTCTTCTAGAACCTCAGAAATGATCACGACTACCGCAACAACGACAACAACAACGACTACTGCCACTGGAGCAATACCGAGAATACCGCCGCCATCAATAGATGCAGGTAGAGTCCAGTTAAATCATGATGATTCATACATAAGTCAGTTCAGCGCAGGTCAGTCCACAATAACGTCACCGCAATTTAGTAGTATTACCGCTCAGGGGGTGCGCGACGCCTTCCTACAGCTGAATAACCGTACTGTTGTGGAGAATACTCAACAACAGGGTAGAGCAGAAGCGGGACTGTTACAAGCGCATATCATGCGAAACGTCGAATATAGGTTGTCCACTTTAATTCCCAGATTGGTTCAGGAAAGTTTGAGCTCCTTTTCAGCGCACACGTGTTTTAAAAACCCATTATCGCAAAATAATGTACACAGCACGGAGTCGGTTGGTCCACCGCCACCACAGCAATTCCAGTTTCCGAATTCTCAGAATAGTCACTGTCGTAGGAATAGTCGTCAGGCAAACCAGGAGAATTATGTTGTTCCTCCAGCTACAGTTTTTCCACCACCTTTCAACCAACCACCACCGAATTTCCAGCCTCAAGCAATGAGTTCGACAAAACCCATTGACAAATGGGGATTGAAATTCGATGGGACGAACAGAACCCCGAGTGTTGAAGACTTTGTGTTTCAGGTGAAGACTTTACATGCCTATTACCATTGTCCTTGGAGTGAGGTGATAGCGTCTTTTCATGATTTAGTGAGTGGTCCAGCCTGGGTATGGCTTTGGAATCAGAGGAGGTTGAACAACATAACTTCTTGGCCGGAACTTGAGGAAGCATTAGTTTCTCAGTTTCATAAATTCGAAGATGATTTTGATATTCAGAAAAAGATTTTAGACAGAAGACAACAGAATCAGGAATCGTTTGACGATTTCTGTAATGTGATTTTGAGTCTTAGAAACCAACAGCGTAACCCAATTAGTGAACACAATTTAGTCAAGATTATGAAAGGTAACTTAAAACCTTCGATGGCACAACTCCTTTTCTCAGCCAACATATTCGATTTGACGCAGTTTAGAAGGCCGTAGGGCCGAAAATCTTCTTGAAAGCCAGCGACAATTTCATTCAAGGTATCCCATTCGGCAGAAAGTCAATGAACTAGCTTTGGAAAACCTTTCGATAGAGGAACCTTTAGAGTTAGATGCTATGAATAGCGATAGAAAACTCATATGCTGGAACTGTCAAGTTGAGGGCCATACGTTTATGGAATGTAAGGAAGAGAAATGGAGACGTTTTTGTTATCGATGTGGTTTGGATAACGTGGTCACACCAACATGCCCGGTATGTCAGGGAAAAAACAGGAGTGTGAACGGACCTCGGACTGGGTTGGAGGCTCGTTCTTGGAACCAAGCAACCCAGTGCAACCAAACCCATCAATAATTGATACTAGCCACAGGTCATCTGTGAAAAATAAAATAGATTTGACTAATAGCTTCACTAATTTGGAGAAGGTCAGTACGTCTGACAATGTTGACAGGAAAATACGCTTGTTAAAAAACTCAGTTATTACTCCCGATGATGAAAGTTGTCCTGCGTCGGAAAATTTTCACGCCAATCGTGAACCATGGCATCTTAGAATGCAGAAATATGAAGAGACTCGCGCAAGAATTTTTGGTGAACCCTCGATTAGAATACAGAAAACCAGACAGCGTTTTAATAGGAGAAAACAGATACGAAAGGAAATATCATCGGCTAGAATCTATGAGGGCCCAGACACACGAATTTATACTACCATCGAGATTAATAAGTTGTCCATTCAAGGTTTACTTGACAGTGGTGCATCGGTATCTTGCTTGGGCGAAGGATGCTTGGATTTCGTTGAAAAAGCAAAACTTGCAATTCACCCATACCAGGCACAGATTCGCACTGCTGATGGTCGCCTTAATAACATTATAGGTCGTGTTAGGTCCCAAATAACTTTTAATGGCATGTCCAAGCCAATTGACTTCAATCTAGTTCCTTCTTTAAAACTCAATCTTTTCTTAGGCGTAGATTTTATGAAATCTTTCAATTTAATTCGTTTTGACGTTCACAGTTTATCAGATCATGGAGAGGCAAGGGATGAAGTTGAGGAAATATATACTCGAATGCACTTCTTGAATGATAAACAACAACAACTTCTGGAAAAAACTATAGCTCTGTTTCCATGCTTCACTCGGAAAGGTTTGGGTAAGACCTTGCTAGAAACTCGCTCGATAGATACCGGCGATGCTGTCCCGATTAAAGAGAAGCATTTTCCAATTTCACCGAAAGTTCAGAAACTGATGTATGGGGAATTGGATAGGATGCTTTCACTGGGAGTCATCGAACCGAGCGAGAGTCCATGGAACAACAGAGTGACATTTGTACAGAAAGGGGAAAAGGTTAGAATTTGTTTGGATGCACGTCGGCTCAATGATCTCTCAGTGAAAGACGCCTATCCACTTCCCCATATTGAAGGTCTGTTAAGTCGTTTGGGCGAAACCCACTTTATTTCGAGCATTGATCTCAAGGATGCGTTCTGACAGATACCACTGGCAGAGCACAGCCGAGAGAAGACAGCCTTTACCGTTCCGGGACGACCCTTGTACCACTTTACGGTAATGCCTTTTGGGCTGTGCAATGCTGCCCAAAGGCTTTGCCGTTTGATGGACAAGGTAATTCCCGCACGGTTAAGGGAGAAGGTTTTTGTATATCTAGACGATTTTCTAGTGGTATCTGCAGAATTTGACGAGCACATCCAATTGTTGACTGAAGTGGCCCAATGTCTGGACAATGCAGGACTCACTATCAACGTTAGTAAATCGAAATTTTTTGTAGTGAACTTAAATATTTAGGGTATATAGTGGGGCAAGGGTTACTCAAACCGGACCCCGAGAAAATAAAGGCTATAGACAGGTTTAGGTATCCTTCAACGGTGAAACAGGTGAGAAGTTTTCTAGGCACCACAGGATGGTATAGGCGTTTCATTCTAGATTATGCCACCATAACTGCTCCTATTTGTGAAACGCTGAAGAAGGGAAAGAAGTTTTCATTTCCAGAGGAAGCTAAACTGGCTTTTGATAGATTGAAAAAATGTCTAGTTGCTAGTCCTGTTCTCTCTCACCCTGACTTTAACAAGACCTTTTTCATTCAATGTGACGCATCTGATGTTGGAGTAGGCGCGGTCATCTTTCAAGAAGACAATGAGGGGGGAGAGCACCCAATCCGCTACTTTTCTAAAAAATTGTCAACAGCCCAGCGTAACTATTCGGTTACGGAGCGCGAATGTCTTGCGGTTGTGCTAGCAATTAAACGTTTTCGTCCGTACATTGAACTTACAAAGTTCATGGTAATAACAGACCACTCTGGCCTGAAGTGGCTCATGGCACAACGTGACTTGAGCGGACGTCTAGCTAGGTGGAGCCTGCAACTTCAATCTTTTTCCTTCGAAATTCGCCACCGCAAGGGATCGCAAAACGTTGTACCGGATATGTTGTCCAGATACGCATTGCATGAACTCGAACTCGATTCGAATATTTTGATAGACTTATCGTCGCCCGCTTTTCAGTCAGAGGACTATTGTAGATTGAGAGAAACAGTAGACAGCGAAAAGGAACATTTGCCAGATATCAGGATAGTCGACCAATTTGTTTATAAGAGAACTGTGCCGTATAGTGGGGACACAATTCAGGAAGATCACGCCTGGAAACTATGGGTTCCAGCGGAACTTACGAATAAACTAATTGTGGATGCTCATGAACCACCTAAGGTAGCACATGGAGGTATCGGTAAAACAATCCGTAGATTACGGGAGTATTTTTACTGGCCTCACATGAATGCACAAATTCGGGAGTACATAAACCGATGCGACACCTGCAAGGAGACTAAACCGGCGAACATTGTTCTTCGACCACCGATGGGACGCGAACCCGACGTAGCTAGACCATTTCAACGGGTATATATAGACTTTTTAGGACCGTACGTGAGGTCGAAAAAAGGTAATTGTTTCATTTTTATCTTGCTAGATTATTTTTCGAAATATGTATTTTTGAAACCGATGGCAAAAGCCAATTCGAAAAACGTGATAGATTTTCTGATTCGTTTTTTTTCTGATTCGAGATTTTTTATAAATTTGGATGTCCAGAAAACTTTCGGTATTGAACACCTTCGAACCGCTAACTACGCTCCACAAGCAAACGCATCTGAACGCGTAAATCAATCGGTCCTGGCAGCCATACGTTCGTATTTGGAAACAAACCAACAAGATTGTTGACGTTGACATGCCGAATTTAGCATACCCTACACCATAGATTGCTTGTCAACTGTTTTTTGATTCTTTGAGATTTGTTGCGCTAAGATGTAAAATCTTGAGGTACCTTTTTGTGGGGGCTATATCAAAACATGGACTTATGATGATCATTGTTCGTCTGAAGGGTTCTGTGTATACATACCAATTTCAGTTCTACCAGTTGAAATTTGCAGTCTCTATGGCGTTAATAAGTCAAATCGGGCAAAAAATGATCGATATTGCTCATTTTCAATCCCAAGTTACCTGCAGCTATAAGAAGTACTCGTCTCTGTACTAAATTTCAGTCATCGAGCTCAATTATTGTAGTACTAACTTTGTACTAAAAGTACTTGCGAATATAATTCATGTGGATGTTTACTGTTTGTGAAAAATTGTAAGTTGTAACAAAAGGAGGACAAATCCATAATTTTTTAAAAAGGAGGGAGGACACTGGTTAAAAAGGAGGACATGTCCTCCCAAAGGAGGACGTATGGTAACCCTGATCAGAGGAACCTCAGGAAAAAAGAAATAAGGATTACAAATTTTATAGAGAGCACAATACCAGAAAAATATCAGGAAATTGTACAAACGAAGATCTATTTAATATTTTATTGGTCCTCAGCAGCCGTCTCACCATTGCCAGCAATTAATTGGAGTGTAAGTAAAAGGTACGTACATCCCCAGTTCCTTGTCCCTAATTGAAAGTCTTATTGCGTAATATAATTGTATTACTAATACTTTGATTATTTTATTAATTGAGCTCGAGGCCAAAGAGCTTTTATTTTATTGAATTTTATTTATTTTTCAATATTTCGATCCTCATCGTGGATCATCTTCAGGAAATTCTACAAACATTTTTATTACATACATTAATTACATTAGAAGACACATATATTAATGACGTTTACCAAATAAACAAAAAGCTTAAAAAATATTCAGCGGCATGTCAACCTTCTTCCATCAAGTCTTGTTTGACACTGTCTCGTTGTTATTTGTTTTTGGCTTATTGCAAATGAATTTGTTTCGCATTGGTGACGAATAATAGCAAAATAATTGTCCCTTTAAAAATTGAATTGCCACAAAATCTGTCTCACATTTGTGAAGAAAAATAAATAAATATTTCTAATTTGAAAATATTTGATTTAAATTCTGCCTCGACATTACTCCGCACAGTGGATTGAAATAAAAATTATATTGAACTTTTTTTGAATATTTGGAAAATTATTTGAGAATATTTGAAAAAAATGTGAAAAATCGTTTGAAAATTTGGGGAAATTATTTTAAAATTTTCTACAAATTTTGAGAATTTTTGGGAAAAAGATTGAAAATTTTTGAATTTTTCGAAATGTTTGGTTTGAGTTTTGGACAAATTGAGAACAAAAAAGGCAGAAAATTTGGAACAGTGGCTCAAAGCTAAATTTTCTTAAAAATTCGCTTTTGAAATAATTTAAAAAAATGTACCGAGTCGACGCGTTACGTAGCTCACTAATTGTGACAACGACATTGACTAATCACCAAACTGTAGCGCAAAAGGTAATGCAACACTGCGAGGGTTGCAGTCTGACGTGCAAACGTCACAAAAGTACAATAATTTGACAGTGCAGCCAACGTCAACAATAAAATTGCAGGAAAACTGCAAGAAACACAGAAAAATGCAATATGGCGGTAGAAGAAGATGAAATGGAAGCGTCCTTTTCCATTTAAACCGTCGAAGTGCAAAGTTGTGTGGCTCCGCGTAAAATTAAGTGTGGCTCCGCGAAAAAATTAAGTGTGGCTCCGCGAAGGAAATTAAGTGTGGCTCAGCAGCAAATTAAAGTGGCTCCCGAGGAAACAAAAGAAAGGTAAGACCGATTATCAAGGCGCCGACGAAAAAACTTTAATGTCGTCTTTTTTAAATAGAGTGGTTTTTTCTACGGCCGAGCGCAGCCGCAAGGGAACAATTGGTGTCCCAGGCACAAGAAAATCACCATCAGCGCACATCCGCATGGTGATATTAGCCAAGAACACCAGCGGAACACAGACACACGAGCGCAGTCACACGGGAACAATTTGTATCCCAGGCACAAGAAAATCACCATCAGCGCACAGCCGCATGGCGACATTAGCCAAAAACACCAGCGGAACACAGACACACGAGCGCAGTCACACGGGAACAATTTGTATCCCAGGCACAAGAAAATCACCATCAGCGCACAGCCGCATGGCGACATTAGCCAAAAACACCAGCGGAACACAGTCACACGAGCCCAGTCACACGGGAACAATTTGTATCCCAGGCACAAGAAAATCACCATCAACGCACAGCCGCATGGCGATATTAGCCAAGAACACCAGCGGAACACGGACACACAACGCAGCCGTAAGGGAACAATTTGTACCCCAGGCAAACCAACACCAGCGGAATAAAGACACACAGCGCAGCCGTAAGGGAACAATTTGTACCCCAGGCAGAACAACACCACCACCAGCGGAACACAGACAGGCAGAGCGCAGCCACGAGGGAAAATTTTGACCCATAGGCCCATGGCATAACAGCACCACCGGCCGTCATCCATATGGTGGACAGTAACACCAAGCAGGTACCAGAGGGAAGTTACCCCTATAACACCAGTAGATTTTGTAGCTAACAATTTAGAAATTAACAAATAAAAAAATTTCTAAAGAAAAAATTTTTTAAATAATAGAAAAATACAAACAAAAAGAAAAGAAAAGAGATTTATTAAAGTTAAAGGAAAAACGATTTAAGATTTAAAAAGTTAAAGGAAAAATGATTTAAGATTTAAGAAGAAAGTTAAAGGAAAAATGATTTGTGATTTAAAAAGTTAAAGGAAAAATGATTCATGATTGAAATAGTCAAAGGAAAAATGATTTAGATTTACTAAAGTTAAAGGAAAAATGATTTAAGATTTAAAAAGTTAAAGGAAAAATGATTTAAGATTTAAAAAGTTAAAGGAAAAATGATTTAAGATTTAAATAAAAAGTTAAAGGAAAAAGGATTTAAGATCCAACAAGAAAGTTAATACAGGAAATGATTTAAGATTCAAAAAAAAGGTTACGAAGAAAAAAGGGATTTAAGATTTGAAAAGAAAATTAATAAAGGAATAAGATTTTAAGATTTAAAAAGAAAGATAATACAGGAAAAGAATTAAGATTCAAATAGAAAGTTAATTAAGGAAAAAGGAATTATGGTTCAAAAGGAAATTTACTGAAGGGAAAAGGGCTTATGATAAAAAGGAGACTGCTAGAGAAAAAAAAATAATGATTAAAGAATGATTTCACTAAAGAAAAATATTTATAACTAAGAAAAACAAAAACATGATAAAATGATAAAGATTTTTCTTTTTCAGAGTTATAATTTGAAAAGAAATTTACTAAAGAAAGGAGATTTAGGATTAGGAAACATTTTACAAATGGAAGTGAGATTGATGAAAAAGAAAGGGATTATTGATTATTAGGAAATATTCTTAGAAAGAATTTATGGGTAACTGCTTAATTATAAGAATAGATACAAGGGTTTCTAAGTCCAAAACGAAATGAATACTTACCTATTAGATATGAAAACAAAATGAACACTTACATATTGAAAATCAAAACAACATGAATACTTACCTATAAGATATGAAAACAAAATGAACACTTACCTATTCAAAATCAAAACCAAATGAATACTTACCCATTAGGTATGAAAACAAAATGAACACTTACATATTGAAAATCAAAACCAAATGAATACTTACCCATTAGGCATGAAAACAAAATGAACACTATTATATTGAAAATCAAAACAAAATGAATACTTACCTATAAGACATGAAAACAAAGTGAACACTTACCTATTGAAAATCAAAACAAAATGAATATTTACATATTGGATATGAAAACAAAATGGATACTTTCAAGTTAAAAATCAAAGCAAAATGAATACTTACCTATTAGATTTGAAAACAATATGAAAAACTACCTATACAAAACGAAAACCAAATGAATATTGACCTGATAGTCTGATAGACTAATATTTCAAACGGAAGCTCAATTCTGATCCCTCGCGTTAATTGTTAAATAGGTGTATGAGAATTGCTCAACACTCCTTTAGACTTGGTATGGCGCCATATTAGGGACAAGGATAAATCTGTTTATCGTTTTTTTTTAGACAACCACCAAGTGTGAAGATAGAAATGAGATTTCGCTGAATAAGTACCATGATATTTAAGAATATAAATAGATAATAAGATAGATACTATTTAAATAAATCCAACAATCTCTGTTATTAGGAAATTAAAAAAAAATTATTTTAAATTTCAACCAAATGGCTGAGTAGAGAAAGGCGCAGGTAGGTATTTGGTGAGTGAAACAATGAAGTTAGGGGTAACCAACAACCAGGCGAATTAGTCACCATGGTCATGTCATTGGTGAGTGACAGTGGGAGGGAGCCATTACGGAAAAATTACATCTTTTCTACATTCCCTATGTCATCACCACAGACGGTCGGAGCCCCTTTTATTTTTAAGTTTTAGGCCGACACTGGCACAACAAATTTCTGCCGTTTACAGCACTGTCTGCCTGCAACGAACACCCGCCCAAGCCCGACGAGCCTTAGCCGCGCACAGATTGAAAAGTTGCCAGTGTCGCAGCGCAGACGTGAGGGGAATCGTGACAGATAATTTTGGCGCCCAACGTGGGGCCCGACCTAAGGAAATTTCAGGGTAGTGAGAATCTAATAGATATGTTAAGGTGAAATCCGAATTCTAGGCAGGAAATATCCAGGGTGATGATTAATATAGTTTTGTGAGTTCAGCTCAGGTATAGAGTAGCCAGTCTCTTTCGCGACAAAACAATTTAGATCATTAGGGTCAAAATGCTAGTCAGTCTTAGCGGTCTAGTGACTAGACAAACTAAATGCGACGGCAATGGAGATCCAAGGATAGTTTGGTATTTTTGGTAAGACCAGCAAAGGCAATTTAAGTCTTTACTTGATGCGATCTTAAATTTCAGGCAGAATGGATATTTTTCAGTTTCACGTATAGCATATCGGGACTCTACTAGATTCTCTCCCTCACATAAATTTCATATTCCGACAGTCTGTAATAATAATTTTTATAAAATTTTTGTTTCACGAACCAAATACCAATATGCCTTATAGCCATTATACATATAGAGATTTGTGATCTTAAGTTTCATCGATTTTTTTTTGACATTTAAGGAAGTTTAGGTTTTCAAGGGAAATATCAACGGAAGTTGGGGACATTTAAATCCAATTTCACTAAGCGTAAAATTTTGAAATTCTTTTCCGAAAGAATTTCGTCAGTATTATTAACAGATTTGTTCAGATTTGAAAGATAATCTTTAGTATTATTAAAGGATTTGATCTGATTTGAAAGATAATCTTTGGTATTATTAAAAGATTTGATCTAATTTGAAAGGTAATCTTTAGTATTATTAAAAGATTTGATCTGATTTGAAAGATAATCTTTAACTGTTTTTTTAATTTATCGGTAGACGGAAAAAGTCTCCCTGAACAAGTCGAGAATTTTCTATCTAGTCTTCCAGAACGGAGTTGGAGTTAGATAGGCTCTAACTACACTTGCGGTTCCGGACCCCCAATTATTCGTTTTTTTTCACGTACACACAGGGTGTACACAGCCGGATTACCTGTCCCCGAAAGACTGGAACCCAACTCAACTCGAGGTTGAGTTTGGTGACCTTAAGGTCCAAGGGAAGGAGTAATCTGGGACCGCCTTCACTGGACTGTGTCATTAAGTTGGCCTCCTTCCGTAAGTCTGATTGTAGTCTAGTCGTCGATTTCCCAGTGTAGCTTTCACTAGTAGTTCCCTTCTAGTGAAAGGTATACTGAAAGAGACCTCGAGAAACGTTTTTGAGGAAATTCTGACCGGCTACAAGAATTCGTTACGTTTAGGGCTTACACTAAGGGAACTTTAAGAGTAAGTCGACGGCCTGAAGAGCCTATCTCAGGTCTCAAGTCCGTTAGGTCTTTGCGGATTAAAAATTAAAAGATTTGTTACTACCAGCTATGACATTTAAATTATTACCCAGCTATTACACACCCAATTCTGAAAATCCTTAACATCTAGAAGATACTAGATCACCGGATTTTAATGCAAGTTTGTTTGAAACTCTGAATTGAAAATAATTCGATAATTGATTCTATTTGGGACTCTGTATTGAAGGAAATTCAAACAGTTTGTCAAACGTAAATTTCTGAGGTTCTTCTAGAACCTCAGAAATGATCACGACTACCGCAACAACGACAACAACAACGACTACTGCCACTGGAGCAATACCGAGAATACCGCCGCCATCAATAGATGCAGGTAGAGTCCAGTTAAATCATGATGATTCATACATAAGTCAGTTCAGCGCAGGTCAGTCCACAATAACGTCACCGCAATTTAGTAGTATTACCGCTCAGGGGGTGCGCGACGCCTTCCTACAGCTGAATAACCGTACTGTTGTGGAGAATACTCAACAACAGGGTAGAGCAGAAGCGGGACTGTTACAAGCGCATATCATGCGAAACGTCGAATATAGGTTGTCCACTTTAATTCCCAGATTGGTTCAGGAAAGTTTGAGCTCCTTTTCAGCGCACACGTGTTTTAAAAACCCATTATCGCAAAATAATGTACACAGCACGGAGTCGGTTGGTCCACCGCCACCACAGCAATTCCAGTTTCCGAATTCTCAGAATAGTCACTGTCGTAGGAATAGTCGTCAGGCAAACCAGGAGAATTATGTTGTTCCTCCAGCTACAGTTTTTCCACCACCTTTCAACCAACCACCACCGAATTTCCAGCCTCAAGCAATGAGTTCGACAAAACCCATTGACAAATGGGGATTGAAATTCGATGGGACGAACAGAACCCCGAGTGTTGAAGACTTTGTGTTTCAGGTGAAGACTTTACATGCCTATTACCATTGTCCTTGGAGTGAGGTGATAGCGTCTTTTCATGATTTAGTGAGTGGTCCAGCCTGGGTATGGCTTTGGAATCAGAGGAGGTTGAACAACATAACTTCTTGGCCGGAACTTGAGGAAGCATTAGTTTCTCAGTTTCATAAATTCGAAGATGATTTTGATATTCAGAAAAAGATTTTAGACAGAAGACAACAGAATCAGGAATCGTTTGACGATTTCTGTAATGTGATTTTGAGTCTTAGAAACCAACAGCGTAACCCAATTAGTGAACACAATTTAGTCAAGATTATGAAAGGTAACTTAAAACCTTCGATGGCACAACTCCTTTTCTCAGCCAACATATTCGATTTGACGCAGTTTAGAAGGCCGTAGGGCCGAAAATCTTCTTGAAAGCCAGCGACAATTTCATTCAAGGTATCCCATTCGGCAGAAAGTCAATGAACTAGCTTTGGAAAACCTTTCGATAGAGGAACCTTTAGAGTTAGATGCTATGAATAGCGATAGAAAACTCATATGCTGGAACTGTCAAGTTGAGGGCCATACGTTTATGGAATGTAAGGAAGAGAAATGGAGACGTTTTTGTTATCGATGTGGTTTGGATAACGTGGTCACACCAACATGCCCGGTATGTCAGGGAAAAAACAGGAGTGTGAACGGACCTCGGACTGGGTTGGAGGCTCGTTCTTGGAACCAAGCAACCCAGTGCAACCAAACCCATCAATAATTGATACTAGCCACAGGTCATCTGTGAAAAATAAAATAGATTTGACTAATAGCTTCACTAATTTGGAGAAGGTCAGTACGTCTGACAATGTTGACAGGAAAATACGCTTGTTAAAAAACTCAGTTATTACTCCCGATGATGAAAGTTGTCCTGCGTCGGAAAATTTTCACGCCAATCGTGAACCATGGCATCTTAGAATGCAGAAATATGAAGAGACTCGCGCAAGAATTTTTGGTGAACCCTCGATTAGAATACAGAAAACCAGACAGCGTTTTAATAGGAGAAAACAGATACGAAAGGAAATATCATCGGCTAGAATCTATGAGGGCCCAGACACACGAATTTATACTACCATCGAGATTAATAAGTTGTCCATTCAAGGTTTACTTGACAGTGGTGCATCGGTATCTTGCTTGGGCGAAGGATGCTTGGATTTCGTTGAAAAAGCAAAACTTGCAATTCACCCATACCAGGCACAGATTCGCACTGCTGATGGTCGCCTTAATAACATCATAGGTCGTGTTAGGTCCCAAATAACTTTTAATGGCATGTCCAAGCCAATTGACTTCAATCTAGTTCCTTCTTTAAAACTCAATCTTTTCTTAGGCGTAGATTTTATGAAATCTTTCAATTTAATTCGTTTTGACGTTCACAGTTTATCAGATCATGGAGAGGCAAGGGATGAAGTTGAGGAAATATATACTCGAATGCACTTCTTGAATGATAAACAACAACAACTTCTGGAAAAAACTATAGCTCTGTTTCCATGCTTCACTCGGAAAGGTTTGGGTAAGACCTTGCTAGAAACTCGCTCGATAGATACCGGCGATGCTGTCCCGATTAAAGAGAAGCATTTTCCAATTTCACCGAAAGTTCAGAAACTGATGTATGGGGAATTGGATAGGATGCTTTCACTGGGAGTCATCGAACCGAGCGAGAGTCCATGGAACAACAGAGTGACATTTGTACAGAAAGGGGAAAAGGTTAGAATTTGTTTGGATGCACGTCGGCTCAATGATCTCTCAGTGAAAGACGCCTATCCACTTCCCCATATTGAAGGTCTGTTAAGTCGTTTGGGCGAAACCCACTTTATTTCGAGCATTGATCTCAAGGATGCGTTCTGACAGATACCACTGGCAGAGCACAGCCGAGAGAAGACAGCCTTTACCGTTCCGGGACGACCCTTGTACCACTTTACGGTAATGCCTTTTGGGCTGTGCAATGCTGCCCAAAGGCTTTGCCGTTTGATGGACAAGGTAATTCCCGCACGGTTAAGGGAGAAGGTTTTTGTATATCTAGACGATTTTCTAGTGGTATCTGCAGAATTTGACGAGCACATCCAATTGTTGACTGAAGTGGCCCAATGTCTGGACAATGCAGGACTCACTATCAACGTTAGTAAATCGAAATTTTTTGTAGTGAACTTAAATATTTAGGGTATATAGTGGGGCAAGGGTTACTCAAACCGGACCCCGAGAAAATAAAGGCTATAGACAGGTTTAGGTATCCTTCAACGGTGAAACAGGTGAGAAGTTTTCTAGGCACCACAGGATGGTATAGGCGTTTCATTCTAGATTATGCCACCATAACTGCTCCTATTTGTGAAACGCTGAAGAAGGGAAAGAAGTTTTCATTTCCAGAGGAAGCTAAACTGGCTTTTGATAGATTGAAAAAATGTCTAGTTGCTAGTCCTGTTCTCTCTCACCCTGACTTTAACAAGACCTTTTTCATTCAATGTGACGCATCTGATGTTGGAGTAGGCGCGGTCATCTTTCAAGAAGACAATGAGGGGGGAGAGCACCCAATCCGCTACTTTTCTAAAAAATTGTCAACAGCCCAGCGTAACTATTCGGTTACGGAGCGCGAATGTCTTGCGGTTGTGCTAGCAATTAAACGTTTTCGTCCGTACATTGAACTTACAAAGTTCATGGTAATAACAGACCACTCTGGCCTGAAGTGGCTCATGGCACAACGTGACTTGAGCGGACGTCTAGCTAGGTGGAGCCTGCAACTTCAATCTTTTTCCTTCGAAATTCGCCACCGCAAGGGATCGCAAAACGTTGTACCGGATATGTTGTCCAGATACGCATTGCATGAACTCGAACTCGATTCGAATATTTTGATAGACTTATCGTCGCCCGCTTTTCAGTCAGAGGACTATTGTAGATTGAGAGAAACAGTAGACAGCGAAAAGGAACATTTGCCAGATATCAGGATAGTCGACCAATTTGTTTATAAGAGAACTGTGCCGTATAGTGGGGACACAATTCAGGAAGATCACGCCTGGAAACTATGGGTTCCAGCGGAACTTACGAATAAACTAATTGTGGATGCTCATGAACCACCTAAGGTAGCACATGGAGGTATCGGTAAAACAATCCGTAGATTACGGGAGTATTTTTACTGGCCTCACATGAATGCACAAATTCGGGAGTACATAAACCGATGCGACACCTGCAAGGAGACTAAACCGGCGAACATTGTTCTTCGACCACCGATGGGACGCGAACCCGACGTAGCTAGACCATTTCAACGGGTATATATAGACTTTTTAGGACCGTACGTGAGGTCGAAAAAAGGTAATTGTTTCATTTTTATCTTGCTAGATTATTTTTCGAAATATGTATTTTTGAAACCGATGGCAAAAGCCAATTCGAAAAACGTGATAGATTTTCTGATTCGTTTTTTTTCTGATTCGAGATTTTTTATAAATTTGGATGTCCAGAGACACTAGTGTCGGACAACGGTCCGCAATTCGTGGGCAAGGAGTTTGCAGAGATGGTGAAAACTTTCGGTATTGAACACCTTCGAACCGCTAACTACGCTCCACAAGCAAACGCATCTGAACGCGTAAATCAATCGGTCCTGGCAGCCATACGTTCGTATTTGGAAACAAACCAACAAGATTGGGATTTACACCTCTGCGAGATAGAGTGTGCTCTTCGGTCAGCAGTACATTCCGCTATTGGTGCGACTCCTTACTTCGTTCTGTTCGGGCACAACATGATCACCCATGCTTCGGCCTATAAGATATCCAGGAAGCTTGATGTTCTAGATGAACCGGAAAATCGAATTGAAAATCGTCATGAATTCTTAGAAATAGTTAGGGACAATGTCAGGAAAAAACTGCATAGTACTTACGAAACCAACGCGAATAAATACAACACCAGATGTAGGATAACACGATTCGTGGTAGGCCAGGAAGTATTCCGGCGCAATTTTCAACTTTCAGATTTCGCTAAACAAGTATCGGCAAAATTATGCAAGAAATTTATCAAATGTAGAATAGTTAGAAAAGTCGGGAATAACTTATATGAAGTGGAGAATCTCCAAGGGAAATCACACGGCGTTTTTCATGCGAAGGATTTGAAAGCTGGATAAATTAAGGGAAGCTAGAGGTAATCTAAACCAGTATGAGATAAGTCGGAGACGGTGTCCTGTAGCTTATCATATCAGCAAATTGTGTTTGCTGATATGATAAACATTTTTCGGCCAACTAAGGAGGTGTGTACCGAGTCGACGCGTTACGTAGCTCACTAATTGTGACAACGACATTGACTAATCACCAAACTGTAGCGCAAAAGGTAATGCAACACTGCGAGGGTTGCAGTCTGACGTGCAAACGTCACAAAAGTACAATAATTTGACAGTGCAGCCAACGTCAACAATAAAATTGCAGGAAAACTGCAAGAAACACAGAAAAATGCAATATGGCGGTAGAAGAAGATGAAATGGAAGCGTCCTTTTCCATTTAAACCGTCGAAGTGCAAAGTTGTGTGGCTCCGCGTAAAATTAAATGTGGCTCCGCGAAAAAATTAAGTGTGGCTCCGCGAAGGAAATTAAGTGTGGCTCAGCAGCAAATTAAAGTGGCTCCCGAGGAAACAAAAGAAAGGTAAGACCGATTACACTGTGCAACAGTGAAAAAAATACACGGATCTGACGGTATAGGTTCGATTCTACTACCAAATGGTAGTATAACCCTATACTCAGTTTGGCGAGATTGGTGACAAATTTTTTTTTATGGGCTTCGAAAGATTCGGAAAATCAGTGGACCCCTTGAAAAAGGTATCATCGGTTTTTGAGCAACAGCTACTTCAGACTTGGTGGTAGCGCTTAACTATATTTGGCAATAATGTAGCTAAGAACACGTTGAACAAAGTCTGTTAACATTTCATGCCAAAAAAATTTTGTTTTCCTGCACTTTTTTTTGAAAAACATAGGATTAAATTTATTTTTTTTCACTTTTTTCGGCATAACTTTAAGGGATCGCTGATTTTTTACTAACAATATTTGGCAATATTGTAGCCACTGTAAATCTGAACAACTTTTGTGAACATGTCATTACAATCTGAACGTGTCTAGGCACCTTAAATAGCTCAAAAATCCACATTGTACCCCAAAAATGTAAGTATTTCACTGTTATGTAACAAAAATATATTTTTCTGGTATAGGGTATGTTCAGCAATTTTATAGAAAATATTAAGGCCAATATTTTTGTGGAACATTTTAACCCTCTAGCTCCCCCACATAAATGTAATTTTTGGCCCCCTTTTAACAAATCGTAAAAAACACCCCTTAAAGGGGGAGGGCGGGGATGAAATGTTCTACAAAAATGTTCGCCATAAAATTGTACTATATGTGTCCGAACACACCAAAACCCAAATCTTAACACAAAAACCCAAGAAACGGTCAAATTCCAGTCAACAACGTTCTTTACTGGTATCTTCATTACTTCAACCACTAGATCGTACGACTAACTTTGCTGCACGATCAGGAATTTGACCTTTTTTGGTGTTTGTGTTATGTTTTGAGCTCTGGTGTGTTCTGACACATATAGTAAAATTTTATGGCGAACATTTTTGTAAAACATTTCATCCCCGCCCTCCCCCTTTTAAGGGGTGTTTTTTACGATTTGTTAAAAAAGGACCAAAAATTACAGTTATGTGGGGGAGCTAGAGGGTTAAAATGTTCCACAAAAATATTGGCCTTAATATTTTCTATAAAGTTGCTGAACATACCCTATACCAGAAAAATATATTTTTGTTACATAACAGTGAAATACTTACATTTTTGGGGTACAATGTGGATTTTTGAGCTATTTAAGGTGCCTAGACACGTTCAGATTGTAATGACATGTTCACAAAAGTTGTTCAGATTTACAGTGGCTACAATATTGCCAAATATTGTTAGTAAAAAATCAGCGATCCCTTAAAGTTATGCCGAAAAAAGTGAAAAAAAATAAATTTAATCCTATGTTTTTCAAAAAGAAGTGCAGGAAAACAAAATTTTTTTTGACATGAAATGTTAACAGACTTTGTTCAACGTGTTCTTAGCTACATTATTGCCAAATATAGTTAAGCGCTATCACCAAGTCTGAAGTAGCTGTTGCTTAAAAACCGATGACACCTTTTTTCAAGGGGTCCACTGATTTTCCGCATCTTTCGAGGCCCATAAAAAAAAATTGGTCGCCAATCTCGCCAAACTGAGTATAGGGTTATACTACCATTTGGTAGTAGAATCGAAGCTATACAGTCAGGTTCGTGTATTTTTCAAAAAGTGTTCATTTGTTGCATAGTGTTATCAAGGCGCCGATGAAAAAACTTTAATGTCGTCTTTTTTAAATAGAGTGGTTTTTTTTACGGCCGAGCGCAGCCGCAAGGGAACAATTGGTGTCCCAGGCACAAGAAAATCACCATCAGCGCACATCCGCATGGTGATATTAGCCAAGAACACCAGCGGAACACAGACACACGAGCAGAGAACGAAGCCAGCCAGGTTTTAGCCGATAAGCCGCCGAAGGCGTTTTTTTTTTGTTGAGCCACGCCGCCGCCGATAGGTCGGCTAAAATTGGCTTTAAATCGCCGCCGTTCTCATCGGCTCATACCGGCTTAAAATCGCCGCCGTTGTAATTTTTTAATTACGCCTTTCATTTATATACGACCAAACTCGTACATGTTTGTGTATATATGTACATATGGATTAAAATTATATGGGTGGATGTATATGGTGTATTTTTATGTAAAAAGTTTCACTTCCCTGCAGCTAAAATCATTTCTAGTTGCGTATTGAACCAGTCATAAGCTAGTTGCAATGTGACCTATGCAAACCCATTCGCATCTCTTGCATGGTACTTACATGGTGGTTGCAGATCGACACGTTCGTCTCTCTGCCGTTAGCAGCAGAGAAATAAGCAAAAACGATTGTCTAAACTGCTTTACGAGCAAGTACTCGCTTGTGGTGGCAGAGTAAATGTGTCTCTCTCCCACTACCATTCTCTTGTACTCTCTTATTCTCAAATATAGGAATCACTGAACTAGATATTAACTAGTGCTGAATTGTAAACAAATGAACTAGTTGGGTGCCTATGATAAGCCAATGTTGAAATCGATAGTTCGTTATATGAAAAAAGGACAGATATGTTACTAGTTTGAAGTAAAAAGCAAATAGTATATTTCTATATACAAACTAGTCATTTTGGCTGCAGGGTTGCTTTAAACTTCTTTACACATTCGACACGTATAATACATATATAAATATATATGTACATATGTAGATATATCGCTTAAGATACTATCAGGTATTTCCCAATTACAACTCGAATTAAAATTTTAAACGTTTAAAAGAGACTAAAAAACGTTGCATGTTGCATCATTGTGATATTTTTTATACATTGTGATATTTATGTATACAAATAATAGGCATGTTTTCGTTACAAGCTAGCACTTTTAGTTTAGCACTTTGCAACGAAAACAACTGACTTCCACTAACCGGCACATAAGCAATAAGTGGCGGATTTTCACTATCTGGTAGCAATGGTGTCATGAGTTGCGAAGAAAGAACAGTGCGAAACAGACAAAAAATTCGTGAAAAGTATTTATAAAACATATATTTACTATTCTATGTTCAATTGTTTACACTCTTTTGCAAATTGCATTACAATATGTGTATATCAGCATTAAGCTTTGTGTTCAAAATGTGTTCAAGTTTTACTATAACAAAAAATAACTATTTTTATAAAAAAGAAAAAATTTAGAAAACTATTTTATCTTTGTGTTTACTTTTTTCGATCAATGAACTAGTAAAAGTGTTAGGCAAATTTAAGAGAAAATTTACAAAATGTCTTGTCCTTTAGCAGTTTTTAATCGACGAGTGAATGTAGTAACATTTAAAATATTTTGGAAGGCATATAAAATAAACTTCAAATAGAAGAATTCTTTCAGATCTTTCGAGATTTGTCAGATATACGTTTGTACATCGAACATGTTTAATTTCAGACAATTTTTTAATTATTTCTCTTTTGCTCGATTTAATTTTTAAGGGAAAAATCTGTGCTCATACTTCCGACTAAGTTGTACAATAATCTATCTGTTGTATCTGTTATGTTGCACAGTAAATCGTAAGCCGAAATCAAGCCGAAAAGCCGCCGCCGCCGACCCATTTTTGGACAAGCCGCCGCCGCCGACAATTTTGCCTCGGCTTCGTTCTCAGCACACGAGCGCAGTCACACGGGAACAATTTGTATCCCAGGCACAAGAAAATCACCATCAGCGCACAGCCGCATGGCGACATTAGCCAAAAACACCAGCGGAAAATTTTGACCCATAGGCCCATGGAACACCACCACCAACGTAAAGCAGCAGGCATAACAGCACCACCGGCCGTCATCCATATGGTGGACAGTAACACCAAGCAGGTACCAGAGGGAAGTTACCCCTATAACACCAGTAGATTTTGTAGCTAACAATTTAGAAATTAACAAATAAAAAAAATTTCTAAAGAAAACATTTTTTAAATAATAGAAAAATACAATCAAAAAGAAAAGAAAAGAGATTTATTAAAGTTAAAGGAAAAACGATTTAAGATTTAAAAAGTTAAAGGAAAAATGATTTAAGATTTAAGAAGAAAGTTCAAGGAAAAATGATTTGTGATTTAAAAAGTTAAAGGAAAAATGATTCAAGATTGAAATAGTCAAAGGAAAAATGATTTAGATTTACTAAAGTTAAAGGAAAAATGATTTAAGATTTAAAAAGTTAAAGGAAAAATGATTTAAGATTTAAAAAGTTAAAGGAAAAATGATTTAAGATTTAAATAGAAAGTTAAAGGAAAAAGGATTTAAGATCCAAAAAGAAAGTTAAAGGAAAAATAATTTAAGATATAAAAAGTTAAAGGAAAAAGGGTTTACGATTTAAAAAAAGAAAGTTAATACAAGAAACGATTTAAGATTCGAAAAAAAAGTTACGAAAGGAAAAAGGATTTACGATTTAAAAAGAAAGTTAATACAGGAAATGATTTAAGATTAAAAAAAAAGGTTACGAAGAAAAAAAGGATTTAAGATTTGAAAAGAAAATTAATAAAGGAATAAGATTTAAAAAGAAAGATAATGCAGGAAAAGAATTAAGATTCAAAAAGAAAGTTAATAAAGGAAAACTGGTTTAAGATTCAAATAGAAAGTTAATTAAGGAAAAAGGAATTATGGTTCAAAAGGAAATTTACTGAAGGGAAAAGGGCTTATGATAAAAAGGAGACTCTGCTAGAGAAAAAAAATTAATGATTAAAGAATGATTTCACTAAAGAAAAATATTTATAACTAAGAAAAACAAAAACATGATAAAATGATAAAGACTTTTCTTTTTCAGAGTTATAATTTGAAAAGAAATTCACTAAAGAAAGGAGATTTAGGATTAGGAAACATTTTACAAATGGAAGTGAGATTGATGAAAAAAAAGGGATAATTGATTATTAGGAAATATTCTTAGAAAGAATTTATGGGTAACTGCTTAAATATAAGAATAGATACAAGGGTTTCTAAGTCCAAAACGAAATGAATACTTACCTATTAGATATGAAAACAAAATGAACACTTACATATTGAAAATCAAAACAACATGAATATTTACCTATAAGATATGAAAACAAAATGAACACTTACCTATTGAAAATCAAAACCAAATGAATACTTACCCATTAGGTATGAAAACAAAATGAACACTTACATATTGAAAATCAAAACCAAATGAATACTTACCCATTAGGCATGAAAACAAAATGAACACTATTATATTGAAAATCAAAACAAAATGAATACTTACCTATAAGACATGAAAACAAAGTGATCACTTACCTATTGAAAATCAAAACAAAATGAATATTTATATATTGGATATGAAAACAAAATGGATACTTACAAGTTAAAAATCAAAGCAAAATGAACACTTACCTATTAGATTTGAAAACAATATGAATAACTACCTATACAAAACGAAAACCAAATGAATATTGACCTGATAGTCTGATAGACTAATATTTCAAACGGAAGCTCAATTCTGATCCCTCGCGTTAATTGTTAAATAGGTGTATGAGAATTGCTCAACACTCCTTTAGACTTGGTATGGCGCCATATTAGGGACAAGGATAAATCTGTTTATCTTTTTTTTTTAGACAACCACCAAGCGTGAAGATAGCAATGAGATTTCGCTGAATAAGTACCATGATATTTAAGAATATAAATAGATAATAAGATAGATACTATTTAAATAAAATAAATCTCTGTTATTAGGAAATTAAAAAAAATTATTTTAAATTTCAACCAAATGGCTGAGTAGAGAAAGGCGCAGGTAGGTATTTGGTGAGTGAAACAATGAAGTTAGGGGTAACCAACAACCAGGCGAATTGGTCACCATGGTCATGTCATTGGTGAGTGACAGTGGGAGGGAGCCATTACGGAAAAATTACATCTTTTCTACATTCCCTATATCATCACCACAGACGGTCGAGAATTCGGAGCCCCTTTTATTTTTAAGTTTTAGGCCGACACTGGCACAACAAATTTCTGCCGTTTACAGCACTGTCTGCCTGCAACGAACACCCGCCCAAGCCCGACGAGCCTTAGCCGCGCACAGATTGAAAAGTTGCCAGTGTCGCAGCGCAGACGGGACGATCTTAATGTGAGGGGAAACGTGACAAAAATAGACATTTTGCTTTCCCTACAATAATAGAAACTCTTTCCATAATTTCTATCAGAAATTATTTTAAAGGTTAAGAGAATTTCTGGGAATTTTATTCAGCAAAATTAAAATTTCCTATACTGGAAACAAATTGACCCCATTTAGCTTGAACAGTGGTTCAATAAAATATTTTGGTGAACAACATTTTTATTTTTGCTTCCAATGTCTGTAACTAAGATGAGACTTTTAGAGGAATATTTAATTCAATGTGAGGAAATTTTTGCTTATGAGAAGCAACTGGAAGAATCTAATGCCACCAAATATAATGAAACGGCACTAGAGGGAGAAAAACAGGAAATTCAAAATTTGTGGACAGATTGGAAGGAAGTTTGTAAAAAATGTATTACTGACCCGGACTGCGTGGAAATAGATAAGACGACTATCAAAAATAAAAAGGTTGAAGTACATGATAGTTACATAAAATGTCTTTCGATTATTGGGGAATGGAAGGAAAGCATAAAAGTGCCTACAACTCAATAAAGCCGAAAGAGCGGTTCTTCGATTTCTGTCCCACTGTGTGATACCCAAATTTTTCATGGTGACTCTGTGAACTGGCCCAGCTTCAGGGATTTGTTCACTGCGATATATATTTGAATAATAAAAGGTATATAAAAAATCAGTATGAGAATAAGCGTATTCTCATAAATAATCGGCTTACAACATTATTTAGTCTGTCCCAATGTACTCAAGAATCAGCGAGTTGCCTCAAAAAGCTTCAGAGAGAAATCTCTAACTGTATGGCTGTTCTAAAGCTCTATAAGATCGATATAGGATCGTGGGATCCAATTTTTGTGTTCCAATGCTCATCGAAATTACCAAAACCAACTCTGTCGCTATGGGAACAATCAATATCGAAGCAGACTGACTTGCCTAAGTGGCATGAATTGGGCAAATTTGTGACCGAAAGGTTCAAAGCCTTGGAAAGTGTCTCTGATATTATTGGATCTAACGATTTTGGACCTCGTCAGAAATCTAACAATTTCGATAGATTGAAATCGTTATCTCCATAAAATAAGAGCTCTCTCGCTAAGAAATTGTGAAGATATCTCAATTTAAAAATTTGGCTTTGGCCCATTGGTCTGATCCCGTCCATTTTTGCACTAATCACGTAGACTGCCACCAGATACATATAAACAGAATTACAGTACTATGGCTAACAAATTGTGCAAAATATCTCAATTTCAAAATTGGCTTATATGGGCGGAGCCACGGCCCACAGTGGGAGGAATTCCAAAAAAAGGGAAATAATTCTGCCGTTTCTTAACCAGACATCCGATTGCGACCAAACTTGTTGTTTGTATAAGAGGTATTAGAGAAGTTAAGTTTTGAGTTTGGGCCCCCCGTGGTACACAGGGGCGGAGCTGCAGGGCTTCAAAGTTGGCCACCTCAGTTGAACAAAATGTTTAAGCGCGTTTATCTTTCGTATTTTCCGGCCGATTCATTAAATCGTTTTCTTTGCGTATTTTAATAACCGAGATCTACAAAAGGCTTTTTGCACCAAACAGTTATCTTGTATACTTACCGAGATATCTGCATTTGAAAATTGATTTTTTTATTTTTTCCCCGACCTTGTGCTAGTATTTTGTAAATATCGAAGCAGAATATCCACCAATTTTATCCACTTAAGCATGTCTGGATTGACAATAAAATTTCCTATATGATGAAAAAAAAAAATTTGTTCGACATAACATACACGACAAAAGTTATGGCCCCTTGAAGTCATATTTAAAAAAAAAATAGATTTTTTGTCATTTTTTTAGGAAAAAAGTTTATTTCGTATTTTTGAGTTTTAGAAGATGTTAGTTGAAAAACGTACAACATATTTACTATCATCTTAAAGGAAACTTTCCAAAGTATGCCCTCAAAGAAAGAACGGGTCAAAAATATTTCCTGGTATTGTTACCAAGCTTCTCTCAAAGAAAGAACGGGTCAAAAATATTTCCTGGTATTGTTACCAAGCTTCTCCAATTTACACAATTTTTTAGACAAATTTCAAAAGTAAGCCACATTTTCTCCAACCGCAAAGCTAACATGTTAAAAATTTTAGCATATTTATGTGTGGTAAGGTGTTGTAAGTTGAACTGCAAAAGGAATCTGAAACCTCGCTTTTAGTATAGTAGATATAGGTAGGGACGTATCCAGGATTTTGGTTGGGGGGGGGGGGGCCAACTTTTTTTTCCATAAGTTCCTTAGTTTTTTATTCGAATATTATTCCTAAATATAAATGTGTACTTTAGTACGAGATCAGTAAAACTTTTTATAATAAAATACGTAAGAGATAAAAATGTAATCTTCGATTTTTTTAAAGAAATATATCAATTCTTTCACCGATTTTGACATCATCTTTGTATATAGACATCAAAGCCAGATAAGATAGCCTTTCTCCTTCCATTCTGTTCCGGAGATAAGTTTTTATTCTTCTTAACGTCGAGAAACTTCGCTCAGCAGATGCCGTTGTCACAGGTATTGTGGCCAGTATCTGCAATAGGGTAAAAACGCTTGGGAAAATGTCCTCATCACAAACTGAAATAGCATCTAATGCATTTGATGGCTTATCATTCTTCTGCTTCCAATAATCAATCCATATACTTATTTCAGCTAAAACAGATTTTGCTGAATTTTTTAAATCGTTTTTGTAAAAAAGTGTGACTTCTTCGAAATCTTCCTTTATGAGATTAACAACTCGTATCGGAACAACATTAAACAGACTTGTAATTATAGCTTTATGTTCGGAAAATCTATTATTTAAATGTGATATTACTTCGTCCAGATATGGTATGAACAATGTTGTCCTAAAATACGCCTTGGCATCTGAACCAGGAATATTAGCCCTATACTTTTGAGTGCATACTCTTCTAGGTAGTGCAGCTTCTATTCCAAAACATCTTGCAAGTTGTGTGGATTCTTCAAACAGTTTATCAAACTCCGCATCTGAATTTCTACGCATGTCACTTAATTTAGTCGTTGCCAATTTTACGATTTCGTAAGCCTTTATTATATCTAGGTTAATCGATTGTAAATACCGTGATAAGTTCTGTGTAATGGCCAAAACCGTACTACTTATTACCACACCCAATATAAAGTCAAATTTACATACACGGTTGTGCAAACTCATTCCATCACTGCAACCTACATGATAAAAAGTTAGATAGATAAGAAATCATAAATGTAATTTTAATTTAATTTTCGCCATATCTGGTTATCATAAATTTAAAGCCAACCAATAATCGACAAAAACCACATTTAAAAACATTAAAATCTCCAATCTTAGCTTTTAAAGTTTGTTTTTGTAAATTTTACATCGATAAGAAAGATTAAAAGTTAAAACCTTACTAAATTAGCTATAACTTTTTAAATTATGCATCGATGGGGGCTCGGAATGGGCTCGTTTAATTCATAAACAGACTTTACGATAAAATCATAAAAATATAACATTTGTTAATTTTTAGATTGTTTTATGGGAGTTTTATTTTAAAAATATTAAAATTTTATCAAAAAATCACATTTTTTGGCAATATTTTGTAATACTCGTATATCGTCGAAACCGCTGAACGGATGGAAAATGGTATTATATGAAGTTGAAGGCTACTTAATATTTAATTATTTAAAACTTTCCTCAACCAAATCAGATAAATGGTTCTCGAGTTATGCCACTATATGTGGTCCAACCACTAATTTCTTTCCATATCACAGCTTATCGCGAGAATTTAAAGAGACATTCCTTTAGGCAAAAAAAAGAGAGGTTGAACCACATATTATGGCATAACTGGTTCAGGTAAGCTTTACAAACTTCAGAATTAAGTAGCCTTCAACTTCGCACAATACAATTTTCCATCCGTTCAGCGGTTTCGACGATATCTTACAAAGTATTGCAAAAAATCATATTTTTTGAGAAAATTTTAAATTTGTGATTTTATCGTAAACTCTGAAAGGTTATGAATAAATTGAGACCATTCCGAAGAAAATCGATGCATAATTTAAAAAGTTTTAGCGATCCAAATATTTTTCGTGTTTTTCTTGAGTGATTTTGAAAATTGTAAACATTTTATGCCTATGTTTAAAACAATTCGTGAATTACATTCGATTTGTTATGTCAGAACCTACAAACTACAAAATATTTCATTGAAAAATATTAATTTTTTAAAATTTTATGTCGTTTTTACATTTCTGTCTGCGTTTGATAAGTGATTTTTTCACTTTTTTCCTGACCCTGTCGTGGAATTTGCTTAATATCAGTGCAGACTATAAACCGATTTCTCTCACATCAACTTCTCTAAATTAACAACAAAATTTTCTGTGTGATGCAAAAAATTTCGTTAAAATGTGCCCACCTATACAAAAGTTATTGCCACATCAATTTACACTTTCAAAATATAGACAATTTTTGTATTTTATTGCGAAAAGGTATATGTAGTTTTTTGAAGATACAGAGGAATTTATAAAAAGAAAGTATAACAAATTTATATTTGTCTTAAAGGAAACCTCCCGGAGAATATTTTCGAGAAAAGAGCGAGACAAAAATTTTTATTAATAGTGTTGCCACGCTTCTCCAAATTACACCATTTTTTACGAAAATTTCAAAGCTAGGCCACATTTGCGGCAATCGCAAAGCTTGGATATGAAAACCTTCACCATTTGTATATGTAGTAATCTGTTATACGATAAACTGTAAAAGGATTTTTGAGCCCGGCTTTTAGTACAACAGATTTTGAAAAAAAATTGTGGGATTTACGGAATTGTGGGATTTACGTCCACAAATATAATGATGTTAGAATTAGCCTCGATTTCTGGTGTCAAGGCGTACAAATTACATAAAAAATAATTGAGATATCTTAATTTTTAAAGATTCAATGGAAATATAAAATTTCCTTTGTTGTTTATTTTTTCTTTTGTTGTTTATTTTTTCCCGATCCTTTCCTACGAATCGCTATATATTAGATCCTGTTATATACCGATTCTTTTCTCATTATCTTTTCTGGATAGAAAACAAAATTTACTATTTGATGCCAACATATTGCAATTCGGTATACCCACTGAGACAAAAGTTATGGTCATTTGAAGTTATGCTTAACCAAAATTTTATTTTGCATTTTTGGCATTTATTGTATTGTTAACAAAGGAAATTTATTTGTGAAGTATAACTTCAAATGGCCATAACTTTTGTCTCAGTGGGTATACCAAACAGATTACTACATATAAAAATGGTAAAGGTTTTCATATCCAAGCTTTGCGATTGCCGAAAATGTGGCCTAGCTTTGAAATTTTCGTAAAAAATGGTGTAATTTGGAGAAGCGTGGCAACACTATTAATACAAATTTTTGTCTCGCTCTTTTCTCGAAAATATTTTCCAGGAAGTTTCCTTTAAGACAAATACAAATTTGTTATACTTTCTTTTTATAAATTCCTCTGTATCTCCAAAATACTACATATACCTTTTCGCAATAAAATACAAAAATTGTCTTTATTTGGAAAGTGTAAATTGATGTGGCCATAACTTTTGTATAGGTGGGCACATTTTACCGAAATTTTTTGCATCACACAGAAAATTTTGTTGTTAATTTAGAGAAGTTGATGTGAGAGAAATCGGTTCATATTCTGCACTGATATTAAGCAAATGCCACGACAGGGTCAGGAAAAAAGTGAAAAAATCACTTTTCAAATGCGGACAGAAATGTAAAAACAACATAAAATTTTTAAAAATTAAATTTTTTTAATGAAATATTTTGTAGTTTGTAGGTTCTGACATAACAAATCGAATGTCATTCACGAATCATTATATTTCCAAAAGTCGATCCCACAATTCTCAAAATAATTTTGAAAATCCCAAAAAATGGGATTTTTGGATTTTCCCCTATATCTACTATACTAAAAGCGAGGTTTCAGATTCCCTTTGCAGTTCAACTTACAACACCTTACCACACATAAATATGCTAAATTGTGATTCTAACTAGGATATTCTCCCGGCTTCAAGACCATTTTGTTTCTATATTACTATAGAAACAAGTATTTTATACATGGCGGTGTATAAATATGTATTAAAAATTGGCAGCACACATACTGGATCATGATTTCTGAGCCGTGACACTCGTTATCAACAGTTCTGCTGCAATTGTATGAGAGATACGGAGCTCTATATGGTTGACTTCAACATGCACGCGAATGAGAAATCTTTGTGAAACCACACTTCTCCAAAATCTTCCAAAAACAATTGTTAACCAAAGTTAATATCCTAGTTAGATTCACAAAGATTTGCAGACCGAATAAAAGCAAGCAAACATAATATGCTAAATTTTTAAAATTTTTAACATTTTTGCTTTGCGATTGGAGGAAATGTGGCTTACTTTTGAAATTTGTCTAAAAAATTGTGTAAATTGGAGAAGCTTGGTAACAATACCAGTAAATATTTTTGACCCGTTCTTTCTTTGAGAGCATACCTGGGAAAGTTTCCTTTAAGATGATAGTAAATATGTTATACATTTTTTTAACTAACTTCTTCTAAAACTCAAAAATACAAAATAAACTTTTTTCCTAAAAAAATGACAAAAAATCAATTTTTTTAAAATATGAATTCAAGGGACCATAACATTTGTCCTGTATGCTATATCGAACCAATTTTTTTTTCATCATATAGAAAATTTTATTTCCAATCCAGACATGCTTAAGTGGATAAAATTGGTGCATATTCTGCTTCGATATTTAAAAATCAATTTTCAAATGCAGATATCTCGGTAAGTATACAAGACAACTGTTAGGTGCGAAAAGCCTTTTGTAGATCTCGGTTATTTTATGAATCGGCCGGAAAATACGAAAGTTACACGCGCTTAAACATTTTGTTCAACCGATGTGGCCAACTTTGGGGCCCTGCAGCTCCGCCCCTATATACCACAGGGTGCCCAAAACTTAACTTCTATAATACCTCTTCTACAAACATGCCAAGTTTGGTCGCTATCGGATGTCTGGTTAAGAAACGGCAGAATTATTTCCCTTTTTTTTTTAATTCCACCCACTGTGCGCCCTTTGGTCTGATCCCGCTCATTTTTAGACCAATCACACAGACTTCCACCAGATACATATAAACAGAATTACGGTACTATCAGTACTAAATTGTGCAAGATAGCTCAAATTTGGGTTATATGGGCGGGGCCACGCCCTTTGGTCTAATCCCGCTCATTTTTAGACCAATAACGTAGTTTTCCACCATATATACAAAATATACACAAAATAACAGCACTCTCTCTAACAAATTATGCAAGATATTCCAATTCCAAAATTTGGCTTATATGGGCGGGTCCGGTCCGGTCCCTTTGGTCCGATCCCGGCTATTTTTGGAACAATCACGTAGACTACCACCAGATATATATGTACAAATTTACAGCACTCTGGCTAACAAAATGTTCAAGATATCTCAATTTCAAAATTTGGCTTATATGGGCGCGGGCCCATTTTTCCGATCCCGCCCATTTTTAAATCAATCACGTAGACTACCACCAGATACATATGCACAAAATTACAGCACTCTCGCTAACAAATTGTGCAAGATAAGTAAAATTCAAAATTTGGCTTAGATCAAATTTGGGTTTAATGGGCGGGGCCACGCACTTTGGTCTAATCCCGCTCATTTTTAGACCAATAACGTAGTCTTCCACCAGACACATATACACAAATTACTGCACTCTCGCAAACAGATTGTGTAGTTACCTCAAAAGGTTGCTTATATGGGCGACGCCACGTCCATTGATCCGATTCCTCCCATTTTTTGGACCAATCACGTAGACTACATATGCACAAAATTAGAGCACTCTCTCGAACAAATTGTGCAAGATAAGTAAAATTCAAAATTTGGCTTATTTGGGAGGGGCCACGCCCATTCGTCCGATTTCGCCCATTTTTGGACCAGTCACGTAGACTGCCACCAAATATACACGAAATTACACACTCTCGCTAACAACTTGTGCAAGATATATCATTTTTTAAATTTGGTCTGATCCCGCTCATTTTTAGACCAATCACATAGACTTCCACCAGACACATATACACAAAATAACAGCACTCTCGCAAATAGATTGTGCAAGATACTTCAATTTCAAAAGGTTGCTTACATGGGCTGGGATACGTCCATTGATCCGATTCCCCCAGTTTTGAACCAATCACGTAGACTACCACCAGATACATATGCACAAAATTACAGCACTCTCGATAACAATTTGTGCAAGATATCTCAATTTCAAGATGTGGCTTATATGGGCGGGGTCACGCCCATTGGTCCGATTCCGCCCATTTTTGGACCAGTCACGTAGACTGCCACCAAATATACACCAAATTACAGCACTCTCGCTAACAAACTGTGCAAGATATATCATTTTTTAAATTTGGTCTGATCCCGCTCATTTTTAGACCAATCACATAGACTTCCACCAGACACATATACACAAAATAACAGCACTCTCGCAAATAGATTGTGCAAGATACAGGCAAATCCCGTTATAACGAACGATATATTGTCAGACCAATTCGTTATACCGAATAATTCGTTATATCGCGAAGTTTTTTTAGATGTGTTTCGTTGGATTTTAAACATAACATTTAATTAATTTTACGATTATACAAATTGTTTAGCTTTAACATACAAAATGGCATAGATTTGTGAAGTTGTGTTCCATTTTATATATAATATTTAAAAAAACCCTTCATGTAGCTTCCTTTGTAATTCTATGGTTTTAATTTTAGTGCTTTTCCATTTACTGGAACATCAAGAAACCACTCGTAGTTTCTTTTCCATCTGTGAATTACCTTTTTTAAGAATTCGACGATTTTTGATACATTGTTATTTGCTTATAAATTAGAGAACATTTAATTTCGCATTTCTTTAATCTGCATATTGATGCTTTTGGAATCCAATTTTTCTTCGAAATCACTGAAATCAAAAATTCATCTAAAATTGAAATTTTTTGATTTAAGGAAATTCTGTTTCTTCTGTCCATTCCAATTAATGACATCTTTCGTCTATGTTAAAAGTAAAATTACAAATTTCGCTATCGGTGTGTATGTAGGTATGAGTCAAAAATGAGCAAGTAATAAAAACTAACGGTTCTGCAACGACTCTAGGGTGTTTTTCCTTCTTCTTAAATTCTTTTATTTTAGTTTTGTGTTTAATTTTAATAATTTTTTCCTAATCGTTCGTTATATCGAGTACAAATAATTGAATTCGTTCGTAATATAAGGTACTCAATGTAAACATTTTGATCGTGCGTTATATCGGGTTTTCGCTAAACCGAGTATTCGTTATACCGCGAGTTGCCTGTACTTCAATTTCAAAAGGTTGCTTACATGGGCTGGGCCACGTTCATTGATCCGATTCCCCCAGTTTTGGACCAATCACGTAGACTACCAGATATACATATATGTACAAAATTAGAGCACTCTCGCTAACAAAATGTTCAAGATATCTCAATTTTAAAATTTGACTTATTTGGGCGGGGCCACGCCCATTGGTCCAAACCCGACCATTTTTAAATCAATTAGGTAGACTACCACCAGATACATATGTACAAAATGACAGCTCTCTCGCCAAAAAAATTGTGCAAGATATCTTAATTCAAAAATTTGACTTATATGGGCGGGGCCACGCTCACTGGCTAGATCCCGCCCATTTTTTAACCCATCACGTAGACTACCACCAGATACATATACACAGAATTACAGCACTCTCGCTAAAAATTTGTGCAAGATATATCAATTTCAAAATTTGGCTTATATGGGCGGGGCCACGCCCATTCCTCCGATTCCGCCCATTTTTGGACCAATCACGTAGACTATCACCACATATATATGCATAGATATAGATAAGTCAAATTCAAAATTTGGCTTATATTGGCGGTGCCACGCCCTTTGGTCCGATCCCGCCCATTTTTGGACCAATCACATAGACGGCCACCAGATACATATGTACAAAATTACAGCACTCTCGCTAACGAATTGTGCAAGATATCTCAATTTTAAAATTTGTCCAATGTGGGCGGGCCACGCCCACTTGATATATCGAAAATTCAAATACCCTATTTACACCACGCCCCACACATGTACATTCTCCGCAAATTTCAAGAAGATCGGTCCAGCCGTTTAGACGTATATACGGCACAAACAAACACACATTCTTCACTATACATATATAGATATCAAGAGCTTCCAGGGAATTTCTGACATTCTCCGCTTCAATTCTTCTTCTCCAAAGCTTCACTACACTAATCCACACTTCAAAAGAACTATCAGGCAAAATTTATGAATATTTTTCAAATAATTGTTTACAATTTTCTTTATTTAGTATTGCCATTTTAATTGGAAATTTGACAAAATTCGACGGTGTTTCAAAAAGCGATCTTCGAGAAGAGTGATGAATAAATCTAGATATGGAATATATGTCGAAATCTTGTAATATTCGTCAATATTTGTTGGATCAACATTGCAACGGCCGAAATCCGAGGTTTCTTGATATGAGTGTCTTGTTCTTCACAAAATATTTTAACAGACGAAAAAATCGCAATAATATGGAGAGTTCAATTTTCGCATATGTCCATCAATTCCTTTTTCGCATTTCAGCCAGATGGAAGGCTTCAGCTAAATCTTGATTTTCACTTTGAATATCGCGACTTAATGATAATGCGAAGCAGTGAACTGAATGAACTACGTGGACCGAAACTTGAAAACCCAACGATTTAATAGCCATCAACAACTGAAATGCAGATGTTGTAGTTTTCTGATCAGACCAGGTGGTGTAGATGCATTCCAAAGCCTCGATAACGGCTACTTGTAGGTGAAGATATATTTCAACAGACTCATGTTGTTCTACCCATCGAGTTGCGCAATACCGCTTTAATTTTTGCTTTTTATCATCATGGAGATTGCTGTTGTTAGAAATTGCGTCTTGAAGAGCCATTTGCCTTTTAGGATATTTAAAAAAGTGGTATATGGTTTGGATAGCGCTGAGACAATTTCTTATTGGGACTACTTTGCATTCGTAACTTACAACCAAGTTGAAGCTGTGTGTGTATACACTGCTAAAAACAATGGAGCGAATAATTGACGACATGATCAAAATTAACATAGCCGATGACAAGCTAAAATTCAAGCAACACGACGTATATACGGCACAAACAAACACACATTCTTCACTATACATATATAGATATCAAGAGCTTCCAGGGAATTTCTGACATTCTCCGCTTCAATTCTTCTTCTCCAAAGCTTCACTACACTAATCCACACTTCAAAAGAACTATCAGGCAAAATTTATGAATATTTTTCAAATAATTGTTTACAATTTTCTTTATTTAGTATTGCCATTTTAATTGGAAATTTGACAAAATTCGACGGTGTTTCAAAAAGCGATTTTCGAGAAGAGTGATGAATAAATCTAGATATGGAATATATGTCGAAATCTTGTAATATTCGTCAATATTTGTTGGATCAACATTGCAACGGCCGAAATCCGAGGTTTCTTGATATGAGTGTCTTGTTCTTCACAAAATATTTTAACAGACGAAAAAATCGCAATAATATGGAGAGTTCAATTTTCGCATATGTCCATCAATTCCTTTTTCGCATTTCAGCCAGATGGAAGGCTTCAGCTAAATCTTGATTTTCACTTTGAATATCGCGACTTAATGATAATGCGAAGCAGTGAACTGAATGAACTACGTGGACCGAAACTTGAAAACCCAACGATTTAATAGCCATCAACAACTGAAATGCAGATGTTGTAGTTTTCTGATCAGACCAGGTGGTGTAGATGCATTCCAAAGCCTCGATAACGGCTACTTGTAGGTGAAGATATATTTCAACAGACTCATGTTGTTCTACCCATCGAGTTGCGCAATACCGCTTTAATTTTTGCTTTTTATCATCATGGAGATTGCTGTTGTTAGAAATTGCGTCTTGAAGAGCCATTTGCCTTTTAGGATATTTAAAAAAGTGGTATATGGTTTGGATAGCGCTGAGACAATTTCTTCGTAACTTACAACCAAGTTGAAGCTGTGTGTGTATACACTGCTAAAAACAATGGAGCGAATAATTGACGACATGATCAAAATTAACATAGCCGATGACAAGCTAAAATTCAAGCAACACGCAAGCAAGGAATATCAGTGGAAACAGCTCTACATGAGGTAGTACACCACATAGAACAGTCTTTCAGTGAAGAAATGTACACACTTGCCGTTTGTATAGACATTGAGGGCGCTTTTAACAACGTTCCGACCGATACACTTATCCAGTCCTTAGACGAGTTTCAGGTTGACCGGGCGTTGATAAACTGTATCAACAATATGCTAAGGAATAGGTGGATTATTTGTGGGTCAAATGACGTAAAAATCAGAGACAAGGTAAATCGTGGTATACCTCAGGGGGGCATTTTATCGCCTCTACTATGGGTTACGACGATACACAGTCTCCTTAAAGCCCTCGCCAATAAATAAATACTTACAATCAATACAAGAAGTTTCGATAATACCAGAACTGTTTTGTTGGGACGAAACTCAAAAAATCTTCGCAAATTTTATATCGCCCATAGTTTTCGTTAAGGTACCGGATACACATTGAAACTTGCTCAACCCTTGAAATATCAGCTAATTCGTCCTTTAATAAGTTGTCGGTGTATAAGAGTGCGACAAATACTTATAATTTCATTTTGAACACGATTGCTTATATACATTGCGTTTCGTGGTGAATTTGTCAAGTGACTATTCAAATTTGAATCCGTTATCGCCCGATACCTTAGCAAGGCTCAAAATTGCCATTATTTTGAATAGTTTCATTTGAATCGATTCTGCCTGTATCACAACTTCCTCTTAGTGCTAATCCTTGTCGACCACAAAGTACTACTGTTTGAACTATTGCTTCCAAATGCTTTCTATTTTCGTTTACGACATGCTTTTCCTGAATTTGCAATTTTTTATTGATGGACGCTGTGGCTTGCTTTTCTACATTAGATCTCATTTCAGCTTTCAATACACTGTTTCTATGGTATTCGAGTGATGAGTGGTGGCGAAATACGTCCAGTGCTTTTTTCCAATTATTAAATGGTCCTGATACCAAGTTTCCTAGTTTTTGGTTATGCACTTCTGTATCCCTAGGAGCAATTTTTTTTTATTTTTTTTCCAATTCATTGCATTTTTTTATTGAATCTTTCATTATCATACAATGAAAATAACAATAAGTGGACAAATCTTAGCCTAAAATACTATTCTCTGGGTTATTGTCATTGCGAATAAACCATTGAGACTTTACACGATTTTTTGCTTTAACAAAAAGGTTAACATTTCAAATTTAAGAATTCATAAGTTCATTTCAATTTTGATTAGTTTTAATTTAAATCATGCCCAGCGTATCTCTCCTTCTAAGGCGGTTATGACCTTCAAAATTTAGTAGTTCTCGAGCCTGGATGTTTGGATGATATATTAGTTTACCCACGTAACACCGCCAATATTACTGTTGGCATGTTGAGATCCTTATGGATGTTAGCGTTTCTTATATACCATGGTGCACCTGTAACTAAACGAAGAATATTCGATTGTCTTCTTTGTAATTTGCATACATTTGAAGCGCACGCTGTACCCCAGAGCTGGATACCATATGTCCAAATGGGCTTCAATACCGTTTTGTATAAAATAACTTTATACTCTGGATCTAGGGCAGATCTTTGGCTGATAAGCCACTGAAGTTGATTAGTTTTGAGTTTTATTTGAGTTACTTTAGAGTCTATGTGGCGCGACCACGTCAAACGCCGATCTATATGGATTCCAAGGTATTTTACATGATCCTTTTGGGGAATCTGTGAATTGAAAATAGAAATTGGAGGACTTGTATCCATTCGCAGGGTAAAAGTAACATGAGTACACGTTGAGGCATTCACCATTATTCTCCACTTTTTTAACCATTCTTCTAGGATTCGGACATGAGGGAGCAGTTGATCGGATGCAACTGGAGGGTTTTTGTGAGTACTGACGAAAGCAGTATAGTCCGCAAAAGTAGACGTGTGCGTAAAGTTGGTTATGGGCATATCTGCCGTAAAAATAGCGTGCAGTATAGGGTCTAGAAAAAATGTCATTTGATTTAACTTGAAAAGACCGGTTAGTCAAATAACTCCTGAACAGTTGATGCGTGTTGAGTGGCAGAAGGTCGCATATTTTGTACAAAAGTCCTTCGTGCCAGACTTTGTCAAATGCTTGGGAAATATCTATGAATAACGCCGAACAGTATTCTTTATTCTCAAAAGCTCTTTTGATGCAGGTTACGATACGGTGTACCTGTTCTATAGTATTATGACTTTTTCTAAAACCAAATTGATGGTCAGGTATAATATTGTGAGAAATTATATGAGGTGTGATTTTCTTCATGTGAATGGACTCAAACATTTTTGAAAGTATCGATAGTAGGCTTATAGGGCGATAGTTGGATCTTTGCCTGGTTTCGGTATCATCACGATTTCAGACCTCTACCAAGATAGGGGGAAGTAACCTACACGGAGAATTGCATTGAATAAAAATAAAACAATTGTCAAGGCTGAAAAGGGAAGTTCTTTAATCATTTTCGCTGTTATACCATCTCTTCCGGGCGATTTCTTTAATTTTAGTTCTTTGACAGATTTTTCAACATCCTTTATTCTAAGATTGATTGGGCCAGGAATTATATCATCTATCGCGGGCTGATAGATTGGGCGAGGAATTAAATCATCTATCACGGGCGGATAGATTGGGCGAGAAGTTATGTCATCTATCACGGGCTGATAGATTGGGAGAGGAATTGAGTCATTTATCCCGGGCGGATAGATTGGGTGAGAAATTATATAATCTATCACGGGCGGATAGATTGGGCGAGGAATTATGTCGTTTATCACGGGCGGATAGTGTGGGCGAGGAATTATATTTATCACGGGCGGATTGATTTCAGATGTATCACTGTTGGGTGTAAAAACGGACTCGATGTAGTTTGCGAATGCATTTACTTTCTCTTCTGTGCTTTTTGCCCAGTTCCCATTTTCAAGGCGAATTGGGGATTCATGCGCAACAGGGCCTCGCATATTTTTGTGGCCTTCCAGAGACCATAATCTGTTTTCTGGGTTGGATCCAGAGATTGCAAATATATTTTTAGATCACATTCCTCGGCTGATTTCAATCTCTTCTGGCAATTTTTTAGTTTTTTTCTCAGTGCTGGGGAGCGATATTGTTGCCACTCTCTTCTTACGCTTCTTTTTTCATTGAATAACGCTTGGATGCCTGTTGGGTTATTTGAGTTATCTCTTTTGCATGCGCTTTTTCGAGTAGCCACTTTAACAGCACTGTTTACAACGTCTGTGAATAGGTTTACCGCGGCTTCAATTTCATCCGTTGTACGTAACGATACACCATCGGATAGGTGTGATCTAACGTATTTTTTATATTTTAGCCAGTTGGTATACTTATTGGGCAAATTGTCACACCCATTTTCATGATTGTTGTAAAGCAGTGTCAAAATGGTAGGCGAATGATCCGATGATAGATCAAGTGATGGCCATAGAGATAATTGTTCATGTCTTATATTTTTTAATATAGCGAAATAAATAAGGTCCGGCGTTTTATTCAGATCTGAGGGCCAATATGTTGGGTGACCGCTCAAAGCTACATCTAGTTTAGCAGATGTTATGGCTTTAAGTAGTTGTCTACCTTTTGGAGTAGTGAGGCGAGAGCCCCAAAATGTGTGCTTGGCATTGTAGTCACCTGCTACCAAAAACTTTGTGCCAAGAGTGGAGAAGAACTCCATGAATTGATCTTTGTTAATATTGTGCCTAGGGGGACAATATATCGACGATATCACCAGATTTGTGCCTGTGATAGCGATAGAAGTTGCTTGTATATGCTCAGTCCTATATTCGGGCATAGGATAATGTTTGATTTTATTTTGGACAATAAAAGCTGTACTGCCACAGGCTCTCCCGCTAGGGTGTTTAGTATCGTATGTCGAATAACCTCGTATCCTAAAACAATTTCTGGTTGAAAAATGTGTCTCAGAGACTAATAAAATATCTATACAGTGGTTTCGGAGAAAATTTTCTACCTCATTTCTGTGTTGGCTCAGGCCGTTTGCATTCCAATAACAAATTCTCATTGGATTTATTTTTGATTTAACACGAGTTGCATAAGCATACTTTGATTTCTCATCATTTCTTGCATCATGCTTTGCATATTCAACATGAATGAATTCATAGTTTCTATTAATTTTTCTATTGAGTTTTCGAGGAGAAATTGAGGGGGTAACGAATTACCATATTTCGATGAATTGTGTTCTTTGGGATTCGGTTTACGTTTGGGTCGCTAGAACTAGCATTTTCCGTAGGAGATACGGTTCTTAAGCCTGGGAAAGGCGATGGAATATAGCTTGCATATATTGGAGTTTTATTAACATTGTTTGTTTTTTTTCATGTGATTATAGACAGGGCAACCCCTGTAGTTTGCTGTATGGTTCTCACCGCAGTTGCTAAATTTTGTTACGCCAGTATCTGTTCTAGGATGGGGACAGTCGACGGACTTGTGCACATCGCCACATCTGATACAAAGGGCCGGTAATTTACAGTATGCCTTGGTGTGTCCAAATTCTTGACAATTTGTACATTGGGGAGGATCGGCTCGTTTTAAAGGTTCCTCGATTCGAATTCTACGGTTGCACAAATATCTTAGGTCGTAAATAGGATGAGGTGCGCCTTTTTTCTTTATTCTTGAAGAATCAAATGTTAGTTCAACCTTAAACATGGGCTGAGGAATTTTCTTTTTATTTATAATGTTTATTATGGATTTAACTTCGTAACCCTCTTTAGCAAGTTCATCGATTATTTCAGCTGTTGAAACTGTACTATCAATACCCTTAATAACTACCACAAGACCTTTCGAGCTCTTAAGCTGGTAAGTGTAGTAATTCTTTTTCTCGAGATCGAGCAACCCAACCACCTTTCTATAAGACACTTCGGTGTATTTTGGTTTCGTATACATTGCCTCTACGAAGTGAAGCAACATAGAAGTTTTCTTTGCATAGTAGTTGGGACAGCTTATTTACCAACGCGTTAGTTGTTTGTTCCCGCAAGAAAAGCGGAGGTGGTTTGGGTTCTCTTATAGTTTCATTTGTTTCTTCATTATTATCCTCAGAGCTGAGGAGGTCAAATCGGTTCGAACTTACCGCATTCATTCCTATGGGAACTTTGGGATCTGGTTCCTTATGAGGAGACCTTGCACTTGTCTTTCGTTTTGTCACTCAAATATATCTATCTATACCAGTTCGTATTTTATCATCTTTGCCCGTTGTACTGTTTGGATTTGTACCTTTGGGGATTGTTCCTGTTGCTGTGGCAACACTATTTCCATTCGGATTAGCTACTGAACTTGAAAGCATACTTTTAGGCACTACGTTATTTTGCATTGTATTTGTTAGCATTTCTGTTTGATTTGTTTCACTACTTGACAACTGCGGTGAGAAAGAGCGCGCATTGTTTGGGGTTTTGGTGGTTAAAAAGAGGCTGTCATCTCTTCTAGGCGTTGTTGTTGCGTTACTTTCTGTAGTTGTCACAGAAATGTACGCATTTCTCCCATTAACGGCCTGTTTCTGTATTTCTAACGAAAGTCTCTGCGAACGAAAATCAGTCACTCACTTTCGTCAGGAATTTGGTTTCTCTAACGATCTATCTATATCAATATTGACTTCTTTATGCTTAAATATGTACACAATTTTATTATTATTTAATTGTTTTTACCATAATTATATTAATATCTACTTATTTTTTGCTTTTAATAATGTTTATTTTGTCATTGTTCATATCAGTCGACAAATAAAATAATGTGACTCGATCTGGCATTTGTGTTCGCAAATCCTTAAATATAACAATAAAACATCTTTTTCGGTTCATCAAAATAACATTTTATTTATTTATATTCGTACAACAGTAGGAAATTGTTATTTATAACATTGTACTACCCTGGCCTTTGATGCTTCACGAACATCGCCACGGCAACAACACAAAATAAATAATTTATGTATAACATTAGCACAATGATGTTCAACAATATTTCCTTTCTGACATTTAAAAAAGCTATTTTCTAAGTCGGCATTATTCCAATTAATTGTTTATTGATTAGAATTTTAACTTTTGTTTGTTTTCAAGAATATTAGCAAAATAAAAAATCTCCGTAATGTTCTTAGTTCTTTTTTGCAATCTAAAAATTCATGAGCGGACATGGACATTGTTAATAAATATGATATATTTATTATATAAAATTGGCATGCAGAGTTTTGCTTCTCTCTTTGTTTAGAATATGGTTTGTGTTTATCTAAAAATTGTCGTGTTGAGTGTTGGTCGTACATCTTTTTGATGTACCGAAACTGTATATGGGCATTTCTCCAATGTCGAAAGCGACATTTGTACGCATTCAAAGTGAAAAAAACATATGCCAAAACATTATTTCATTTTGACAAAAGGCGAAACTTATAGCTCTTGAGTAGCACTATAATTGGTGCTAAGGTTGATTTTGTCCAATTGTTCGTTTTCAAGATAATTACAAAAAACCAAGCCATTCGCACACGACAAAAACAGAAGTCGCTTTCAAAGCAAACCAATCAAACACTGATTTCAGGGAAACCTGAAGGAATATTTTAATGCGACTAATTTTAAAATGTCATGGATTCATATATCTTAATAATGTTTTTTATTTTATTCAAAAATATTAAGTAGTTTATTTTTTATTTAATTTTAATCACATTCGCACGCGACTTTATTCCATCGTTCTTTTTATATTTATTTTTTTACTTTTTATGCAACTAGACATCCAAAGGTTGATTATAAATGATTTTTAATATATTCAATATATTTATTTTCACAACAAAAATTATTTTTTTTATATTTCTTAAATATAAATCAAAATTTAAAAGAGAGACCTTTAATCAGAATATAACATGCAATACAAATGTTTAAAACATAAATTTTGCAATTATTCGAATTTGCACTCAAATATTTTAAAATATATTATGAATAAATGTAGTTTTTGGGAAAGTTAGTTAAATTTGGCAGATTCCCTATAAAAAAAATTTAAAACAAACTACTTTTATAGAGTTTCAATTTTTTGGCTGCGGTTGACATCTCGTTGGAAATGCCCATATACAACATGTATAAATACTCGTCCGATTCAGTGAAAAGTGACAATCTCAATGAAAAGTGTTTAAAAGCGGCAATGACTGTAGAAACAGTTTCCACGTTCAACTCGCTAAATGCTAAGAAGTTACTTGGTGTCTCTTTCAAAGAGAGCCGTAAATGAACAATAGGATAATTCGTTAACTAAATTGGAGTTTTGCAGAGCTTTAAATAGTGAATTATTCCTTACCGAATACATGTGAAATGTTTTCATGTATTTTATTGTAAAGTTATGAATGTACTAAGTATTACTAGGTTTTTAATTTAAAAAAGTATGTTTTTGAAATAAACAAATGTACTTTAGGGTAATTCCAAAGAAATTCGACCCACTCTGAATTTTTATGAACTTCGAGATTGCTGAAATTTTGACGCGCGTACTCCAAGATGATACGAAATAATGACAGTTTACCGTTTGTCAAAATTTATAGCGGTTTAGATTTTATAGGGTTCCAAAGTGGGGCATCTACATTTTTTTTTTGAAAATTAAGCTATGATCAAGTCAGCATAACTTCAGAACGGAAGGTCAGATTTAAATGAGATAAGTACCATTTTAATGATATTAACGTTCTTTCTAAGTATTATACACAAATGGATAACTAAATGTGTATTAAGCATACCAAAAGGACGAAAATGCCCTTAATCCTTGATTATCCTGAAAAAAGTATTTTCAATTTTTTTTTATTTTACTTCTGATTATTATCCCCATATTTACCCATAAAATACAAAATTTTCAGAATGGGTGCTCAATGGGTTCAAAAGATATGACTTAATTAATGTCCGTCTGTCTGTCGGTTTGACTGGATTATGCGAACGATATCTCCGAAAAGGAGTGACCGAATGACTTACAAATTCGTATGTGGTATTATTTTCCTCAAATCTACTTAATGTTTTGAAGTGGCCCGTGTCGGACCCCTCCTTGCAGTAAAGGAGATGCAAGTGAGCTGTGATTGAACAGTCTGTACGTTCGTCAGAAGATTTCAATCTAGTAAGATTGATATTTCGCAAAACGGAAACTTTAATGCGAATATCGCTATGAGTGACGGTCTACATAATGAAGTCGTGTGACTAAGAACGCTTGAAGGTACCGTTAGTATTTGCACTATAACTTTTGGAGTATATGCCCGATCAGGTCGACATATACGTTAAATTGAAGCTATTAATGTGGGCTACCAATGTTGGAAATATCTGTTTCACTTAGAAACAGTGGTTTAGTAACAGTCATTAAACAAATTGGAAAAAGTAGATTTTTAAAAAAAAAAAGAAAAATCCTGGGACAAAAAAACATAAAAAATAGAAGAAAATCGAAAAAAAATTTATATTATTTGTTAAAAGTTTGCATCCTAGCGAATAAAATAATGCCTATTTGAAAAAATGTATGGATAAATGCAGAAATTATAGACCTCTTGGTAGAAGTAAGATAATTTCAAAAAAAATTTTTTTTTTAAATTTGTGTTTAAATAGCTATTTTATTTATTACTTTTATTTATATTATGTACATTTGAGTTTATTTACATGAACAAGTTTCATTAGAGGAATTGTGAGTTCTTTGTTGACGTTTGTAGATTTCGGAATCGGTTTCTCTAATGAGGAACCAAATATAATCTCCCATCATTCTTTCATCCCAGTGCCCTTGGTAACGCCGCTCGATGGACTTCAATTCTTGGTGAAACCTTTCGCCGTGTTCGTCACTTACGTCGCCAAGATTCTCAGGGAAAAAGTTTAAATGAGAATGCAAGAAATTAATTTTGAGGGACATATTTACACCTGCTGGAATACATAAAGCGAAAAATAAGTTGGAAGAATATCTACATATGTGTTATATACATAAATATAAAAAAAATATATTTCTAACCAATTTTGTCATAATTTTTTAACAAATCATTAATCATTGTTTCATATTGCAGGCTTTTATTGGATCCAAGGAAATTTGAAACTACAAGCTTAAACGACCTCCATGCTGCAATTTCATCCGACGTCAAATATGATTCGAAATTAACATCTTTCATCAGTTTCCTTATTTTCGGCCCATCAAAAACTCCTTCTTCGGTTTTTTGAAAAGAAAGACTTTTAAATAAATATTTAAATATGAGAGTAAATTGCCATCTTTCCATAAGGCTTTTACAAAATTTTTAAAGAGCCCCAAATATGCCAAAATATTGTACTGTTTCATCCCAGATGCAAGTAGTTCTGCCTTATCTTTGGTTAGTTCCAAATCTCTCACTAGATCAATAAGAAACTGAGTTAAAAGCGATGACTTCTGGCTCAAATCGAATCGCTCAGAGTTGAGTACTCTGTTGAACTTGATGATGTTTCCGTTATTAGGCTGTTAGCTATACTTGGACACTTCCTACTCCAATCTATTAACTTAGACTAAAATAGTAGTCCGTATCGTGAATGAATGGTTGTCTCCAAATCATTGGCATTCCAAATTGCACGTGAAGTCTAAAATTAAAACGTTTTATTCCACAAAACATTGTAATACATTAATTTTAAAGTACTTACCTCATTCTTCCACTAGTCCATCGAGTAAGATTTACATGGCACGAATTACACAAAATACTAGGTGTCCACGGTTCTTTCATATTTTTAACTCGTATACCAAAATATTACACATATATTTCTTCTATAATTTTACTAAACGCAAGTCGATTTTTTTAATTACATATTTTCCGCAGATGTAGCAGATATTGTCGGGATCATTTACACATTTAAAAGTTATTTGCCTTTTACTCATACTTAGACCTAAAAATTATTTTTTTGTATAGATTGTGGCATACTGTTATATAAAATCGAAACCAAAAATTTTTTATGAATACATTTTTTTTTAAAAAAATTTTTATTAAACATTTTTTTATTAAAAATACTATTATCGTCGTAGGTACCGTTAGTATTTGCACTATAACTTTTGGAGTATATGCCCGATCAGATCGACATATACGTTAAATTGAAGCTATTAATGTGGGCTACCAAAGTGAAATATCTGTTTCACTTAGAAACAGTGGTTTAGTAACAGTCATTAAACAAATTGGAAAAAGTAGATTTTTAAAAAAAAAAAGAAAAATCCTGGGACAAAAAAACATAAAAAATAGAAGAAAATCGAAAAAAATTTATATTATTTGTTAAAAGTTTGCATCCTAGCGAATAAAATAATGCCTATTTGAAAAAATGTATGGATAAATGCAGAAATTATAGACCTCTTGGTAGAAGTAAGATAATTTCAAAAAAAAATTTTTTTTAAATTTGTGTTTAAATAGCTATTTTATTTATTACTTTTATTTATATTATGTACATTTGAGTTTATTTACATGAACAAGTTTCATTAGAGGAATTGTGAGTTCTTTGTTGACGTTTGTAGATTTCGGAATCGGTTTCTCTAATGAGGAACCAAATATAATCTCCCATCATTCTTTCATCCCAGTGCCCTTGGTAACGCCGCTCGATGGACTTCAATTCTTGGTGAAACCTTTCGCCGTGTTCGTCACTTACGTCGCCAAGATTCTCAGGGAAAAAGTTTAAATGAGAATGCAAGAAATTAATTTTGAGGGACATATTTACACCTGTTGGAATACATAAAGCGAAAAATAAGTTGGAAGAATATCTACATATGTGTTATATACATAAATATAAAAAAAAATATATTTCTAACCAATTTTGTCATAATTTTTTAACAAATCATTAATCATTGTTTCATATTGCGGGCTTTTATTGGATCCAAGGAAATTTGAAACTACAAGCTTAAACGACCTCCATGCTGCAATTTCATCCGACGTCAAATATGATTCGAAATTAACATCTTTCATCAGTTTCCTTATTTTCGGCCCATCAAAAACTCCTTCTTCGGTTTTTTGAAAAGAAAGACTTTTAAATAAATATTTAAATATGAGAGTAAATTGCCATCTTTCCATAAGGCTTTTACAAAATTTTTAAAGAGCCCCAAATATGCCAAAATATTGTACTGTTTCATCCCAGATGCAAGTAGTTCTGCCTTAGCTTTGGTTAGTTCCAAATCTCTCACTAGATCAATAAGAAACTGAGTTAAAAGCGATGACTTCTGGCTCAAATCGAATCGCTCAGAGTTGAGTACTCTGTTGAACTTGATGATGTTTCCGTTATTAGGCTGTTAGCTATACTTGGACACTTCCTACTCCAATCTATTAACTTAGACTAAAATAGTAGTCCGTATCGTGAATGAATGGTTGTCTCCAAATCATTGGCATTCCAAATTGCACGTGAAGTCTAAAATTAAAACGTTTTATTCCACAAAACATTGTAATACATTAATTTTAAAGTACTTACCTCATTCTTCCACTAGTCCATCGAGTAAGATTTACATGGCACGAATTACACAAAATACTAGGTGTCCACGGTTCTTTCATATTTTTAACTCGTATACCAAAATATTACACATATATTTCTTCTATAATTTTACTAAACGCAAGTCGATTTTTTTAATTACATATTTTCCGCAGATGTAGCAGATATTGTCGGGATCATTTACACATTTAAAAGTTATTTGCCTTTTACTCATACTTAGACCTAAAAATTATTTTTTTGTATAGATTGTGGCATACTGTTATATAAAATCGAAACCAAAAATTTTTTATGAATACATTTTTTTTTAAAAAAATTTTTATTAAACATTTTTTTATTAAAAATACTATTATCGTCGTAGGTACCGTTAGTATTTGCACTATAACTTTTGGAGTATATGCCCGATCAGATCGACATATACGTTAAATTGAAGCTATTAATGTGGGCTACCAAAGTGAAATATCTGTTTCACTTAGAAACAGTAGTTTAGTAACAGTCATTAAACAAATTGTAAAAAGTAGATTTTTTTCAAAAAAAAAAAGAAAAGTCCTGGGACAAAAAAACATAAAAAATAGAAGAAAATCGAAAACAATTTATATTATTTGTTAAAAGTTTGCATCCTAGCGAATAAAATAATGCCTATTTGAAAAAAATTATGGATAAATGCAGAAATTATAGACCTCTTGGTAGAAGTAAGATAATTTCAAAAAAAAAATTTTTAATTTGTTTTTAAATAGCGATTTTATTTATTACTTTTATTTATATTATGTACATTTGAGTTTATTTACATGAACAAGTTTCATTAGAAGTAATTGTGAGTTCTTTGTTGACGTTTGTAGATTTCGGAATCGGTTTCTCTAATAAGGAACCAAATATTTTATTTTTATTTATTTATTTCTTCAATCATAATACAAAAGCCGTGTGGCCAAAATACTGTATTACATAGTAACAATATAAACCCTGAGAATCAATAATAAAACTAAGTTTTACAAAGATTTAAACAATTCCTTAAAAGTAATATTAAAAATGTAATTCGGCTCCCCAGCCATAATACACAAAATAATGATATTGAAAATTGTATATTTTAAGTAAAGATGGTCCAAAATAATTAGCAACATATGCAAAAAAAATGCAATGATTTGATCTCTAAGTGTTAAGGTGTTCCAATAATTTTAAGCGAAACACATTATTAGAATGAGAGAAGATGCGTAAATTAAATGGTAGTACACTCCAGCATCTGGCAATTCTCACCAGAAATGATCTAGCGTAGATAGAATTTCTAATTCTTGGGATAAAAATTTGCGGGTTCCTTGTGGAACGACTAAAAACAAAGCTCATACATAAACGCCGAGGTTTTCCACTTTTGATGACCTTACGGAAGAAAAATAGTAAACGGAAATTCATATAATCATCAAATAAGCAGCCTAAAAATTGCTTCACATACCCCGAAATGTGCTCACGCCGACCAACATTGTAAACAAAACGAACTATTGAGTTTACAATATGTCTAATTAAAACCATATTCATCCCGATAGTGCCAGAAAACACTTCAAGGCCGTATAAAACTTGTGGCATCAAGACACCATGAGCCAGTTTGCGTCTGGCAAAGACGGGCATGTAGATGTTGGATGTATAAATGCGACGCAGTCCACTCAATACTCTACCGCAAACAACATCAATATGTGTTTTGAACGTAAGCCTACGATCGAGAATCAAACCTAAACATTTAATATTGTCTACACATTCAATTCTGCTATTTCCCACAAATACATTCAAGTTAATGATAGATTGTTCAGTTGGGCCAAAGATTATAGCTTTAGATTTCGAAGAATTAATAGTTAAGGAATTATCCACAGTCCAATGCACCACTCTTTCGAGGGTCAAGTTTATGTTGTTTTCCAAAAGCTCAGAAAAACCACGGTTTCCCTCAAAAAGAAGAAAAATGTCATCTGCATAGGAAAAGATATTACAGGAGCACAAACGTTGAAATAGATCATTAACATAAAGAATAAACAATAGAGGTCCAAGGACAGACCCCTGAGGCACACCTGAAAACAGAGAAAGCAAAGATGATGTTATTCCGTTAGCAGCGACAAACTGAGCCCTTCCACTTAAATAAGAGAAACCCAATCTACAGGCCGACACAGAGAAGTTAAACAAATTCTTTAGCTTATATATCATTTTCACATGATTAATAGAATTAAAGGCTTTGTACAAATCAAGTGAGACAAGTGCACACAACTTATTCTCATTTATAGTTTCTCTAATATCATCCGTTAACCTCAAAAGTAAAGAGGTTGCACTATAGCCCCGACGAAAAGCATACTGGTCATCAGAAATATTTACAGTTTCAGAGGCAAGTATTTGGTTCTTTAGCAAGTGTTCCATAACATTAGATAGAACAGGGAGTATCGATATAGGCCTGTAATCATCTGGACCATGAATTATACGAGTTTTCGGAATTGGCACTACTCGAGCAATCTTCCAGCCCGAAGGAAACATAGATGTCGTCAACACTGTATTAAAAAGATCTAAGATGATATTAGAAATATGAGGAAAAATTAGTTTTATAAATCTTATTGATATATTATCAACGCCAACAGATTTAGACTTAACGTTACATAGAGCTTCAAATAATTCCGTCTCATTTATGCACCGAAAAGAGAAAGAATCTGACAAATCAATAAAATCATCGAAGTTAACATCAGCGGAAGAACTTGAAGGACCAATAAAAAAATCATTTAAATCATTAACGTCGAGATCAACATCAGAATTGTCATCAACAACACAGCCCGACGCCCTGAGAACCCTCCACATACCACCCGAATCCAAACCATTGAAGAGCCTAGAAAAATGTTTTCTCCTTCTCCTACGTATGATACCTTTCGCTCTGTTTCGAAGCCGACAGTAAGTCCTCCAGTTGTCCGAAGTGTTATTATCACGAAACGCAGAAAAGGCCAAGTCCCTGAGAGATCTAGCATATACAATTTCATTCGAGTCCATCCAAGAGTTATGACTAATGTGAATTCTTCTCGTAATTGTAGGTACAAAAGAAAATAAGTCATTAAGAAGGGAACAAAGAAACTCACATTTTTCATCAACACCGGGAACACAAAAAGACAAAGAAAGGTCGCAATGTTGTAGGTAGGAGAGAAGACCATTCCAATCAATATTATTGAAATCGTGAAAATCAATAAACTCAACCTGCCTCTCAACATCAAAAAAGAAAGATCCAAAAATCAGTGCATGATCAGACAAAGAAGGAGACTGGACCTGACTAGAGTAGGTTTTCACACCAGGAGCACTAAGTAGGAAGAAATCAAGTAAAGACGTAGAGTTTCTGCTTACATCATAATGAGTAGGTTTTGAATTATGAGAAACAGACAGACTACAGCGCAAACAGAAGGATCTGAAAAGCTCAGACTTAGTAGGATTAAATAAGTTAATATTAAAATCTCCAACAACGACAATGTCAGAATAATTCAAGAATATGTCACGGTGATTGTTCTCAAACATCTCCAAGTTTCCATGCGGCAGGTAAACCACCCCAAACAAAATGTCAGAATAATTCAAGAATATGTCACGGTGATTGTTCTCAAACATCTCCAAGTTTCCATGCGGCAGGTAAACCACCCCAAACAAAAGTCGGGAGTTGCCAAAATTTATCTCGATAAATAATGATTCACAAGAGCTGGCATCAGAGCACATAAAAACAATCCTGTACTTCAGTTTCTTAGAAACATAAAGGCATACACCTCCACCTCTGGTACTGCGATCATTACGAACAAGTTTATAGCCAGGTATAGCCACCGCATTATCGGAAACTGATCCATTTAACCAAGATTCTGAGACTGCAAATAAATCAAACACATTATCTCTCATAATAACTCGTATCTCATCCAACTTATGTAATATACTTCGGCAGTTCCAATGAGCAATTTTTAATTGACCACAAAGGGGTTGTAAAATAGACTTAAAATAAGCATTGTCGCTAATTAATGGACCCAAGTTATCGTTAAGAGACAGGGGAATGAGAAAAGTGTATTATTGTGGGGAACCAAGGAATTTTTAATAATTTAAAACAATCATTAATATATATCATTAAGTAATTCATTATAAAATTCTAATTCTTAAATACTTATATCAACTGGCCCAGCCAAAGATGAGATCAAAAAAAAAAATCACAATAAATTTATAAAATGATGGGTTTTATGAGATACAATAAAGGCCCCAAAAGGGATAATAAATAAGAAACGATAAATTTCAAGAAGAAGCAGAAACTCCCCCATTATAAAGCTTCTCACATTCACGAAAATCATAATTCACCTCACTGCCATTAGGCAAGGTCAAAACGGCAATAGGCTTATCAGCATTCTTGATTCTAAACTTGACAATTTTATTGTCCTTACGCAATTTTGCACATAGAGCGTTCAGCTTCCCAGTAGCAGGAGGAAAATGGTCATTCAGAAAAACACGTTTATTTAGATTTACAGCAGCCGGGTCCGATATGATGTGAGAAAGCATAGGCGGCTCAGTCTTAACAGACTTGAAGTATTCACCCATAATTGTATCACGTAGCAGTGCAGATGTAAACTTAACCAAAATTGCATTTCCATTATTAATATAATTGACATTGTCAATATCACGAATGGTAACAGGGGTATTGTAGTGTTTTCCGAGATCCATAATAACGTTGGGAAGGCCCCTCAAACCATTGGGGAGACCCTTGATCACAATATCAGGTCTGTTGAGTTTTCTAAATATCAAATTATCTTGTGTTTCCAAAGATAAAATTTTACTATTTGTACACTGAAAAAAAAAAGTAATAAAACTAATGATGACACATTCTTATATTAAGTATGCTACCTCGGCATCAATTCAATGACAATTTTCATTAAAATAATGAAAATTTACACGTTTTTTACGAAATTTTCCTTAATATAAAGTTTTTTGAATTTGAATTAATGTCTATCTAATCATTAGTTTTGTGTACGCGCTTCTTTAAATGTACGCATTTAAATTAAAGAAAAAAATCATTATTTTTGTGACAATCCGCATTATTTTAAGTAATATTTCAATACTTTTAAGGATTTTCTACATTAACACTACGACGTAGACATGTCATAGTTTTAATGCCGAATCGGACTTAATTAACAGTATGATTTATTTCAGTAATAAATTTAAGGCTATGCTCCCCTTAAAGGAAAGGCTGTCTTGGTAATAAATTTTATGACTATTGTCATTATTTTTAAGAATACATACGAGAGAATTATACAATCTCTCCCTCCCTCTCTCGCTCGGAGAATCAGTTTTGTTTGGAAATGTGTGAATCAATAATTGTTATGGAATGCTAGAAGAGAAAATAGAGAACAGTTCTGTTCGTTTTCTTTTAAATCGTCAGTTATTTACAAGCGATGGAAGGAAACGGTTGACTGTTTTCGGGACGCGGATTGTGAAAAAATTTGATTGCTGTGAATATGTAAGTATACGTGCATACATACGTGCATATTGCACCGAAAATAATTTGAATATGGGCTGTTAAAAGTTATTTTTGCTAAGGCATAGCAACAACAACAAATGAAACCGTCGTGTACATGTGGTTATGCCGTAGGCGTCACCATAGATCTCTGTGATAAGCGAGTGCGTGTGTCATAGTTATTTTTGCTGTATGTTATTTATGGCGATGTACATGCGTTTTTGAAGGAGATCTTGTTTGTAAGTCCTGTGAAGAGATTTGTGCCAAATGGATGACAAAAATGTGAGTAATAGATTTTGTAATACTGAAACAGACAATGGGAAAATGTTTAGGTACGTGAAAAATAATATTATTATCCTGAAATAAACATCTTATTGGCAATTACAAAATTAACAAAACACATTTTAATTGAAAGTATTTATTTATTAAAAATACCAGCGCATAATGCAGAAATGTAAAATTATTTGTGGCAATATAGAAATTTATTATTAATAATATGTTATACATATAACTATCTTTTTTAATTTTTTAGTAAAACAATTTTAGAATGGGTCTTTTGTGAGAAGAGTGGCAAATTTTACAAAATATTTCAACGTAATATATGAACGGTTGAAATATTTCTCTTAGTTATCATCGTTTTCCAATTGTGATATGATAAAATTTATTTGCATATTTTTTGTTTATAGATAATTTTATTTCATTTATTTTCAGAAAAAAATTTAATTATTTTAATTTTAAATCACGCAATATTTAAAGATAAATGTGATGGATATATGAAAACTGCAGTGCTGAATGCCATGTATAACTTGCAAAAAATAAGTGAGCATACACCTACATGGGAATGTTTGAATTGAAAGGAAATAGATTTGGAAACAATATTTGTAAGTATTATGTATTTCTAAACAAATATATTTTATTTGAAAATCAAGAAATTTAATTTGGAACGCATATATTAATGTATTAGAACAAAATATATTTGCGAACTGACGTTTACATATAAAATACGTGTTTTCACACAAACAAAGTTATTGTTAAAAAGTTTTCCAAATATAATTTATTTAAAAAGATTTTTTCCTTTTTTTAATTTTAGTTTAAATTTTTCCTTGATGTCGTGTTCATAATTGCTTCATAAGTACTTCATAATTAAACCTGCTGTTAGATTAGGCCCATTTGGTCTAATTTTTGTATCGTTTCCTTTATAAACGGGATCCAAGGGATATTTTTGTTTTACTAAATCAAAATAATAAGCGTTTTTGCTCAAAATTAATTGTAAATAAGCTGTTTTCTTTTCACGAAGTATTGAATAAAAATAAATATAAAATATTGTCTTCCATATTCATTTTATATGAAAACCAGTAAGGAAAGGCAGAAAGTCGGGCGGGGCCGACTTTATAATACCCTACACACCCTCCCTAACAATGCGATAAGGGTCATTGCCACAATAATTTGGAATAATTGGTAAATGGGTAGAAACATATTATCTAATTCTGAAACGATAATCGCTAAATTAAGCAATATTCGTTCCTAAATTGAGAAACATCTTTCTGGAAAATTTTAATGATCGGAAGTAAAATACAACTTCTATAGCGGTTTGATACCAAATCAGGAGGAACAATCAATATAAATCTGAACCGATCTACCCTGAATACTCATTCATGTAAAAAGACCTCCTTCTGTCGAATTTCGTACTGCTCGCATATAAAATACAGTCTCTACAGCGCATACATGTCAAATCGGGGGTAACGTATATATGGGGGCTATATCTAAATCTGAACCGATTTCTTCCAAAGTTAACAGTGTTCATTCATATAATAAGAAACCTCTTTCTGCCGAATTTCATACTGATCGGATATAAAATAACATTTTTACAGCGCTTACAAGTCAAATCGGGGGTAACGTATATATGGGGGCTATATCTAAATCTGAACCGATTTTCTCCGAATTTAGCAGTATTCCTTCATGTAATAAGAAACCTCTTTCTGCCAAATTTTGCACTGATCGGATATAAAATACAGTTTTTACAGCGCTTACATGTCAAATCGGGGGTAACATATATATGGGGGCTATATCTAAATCTGAACCGATTTTCTCCGAATTTAGCAGTATTCCTTCATGTAATAAGAAACCTCTCTTTGCCGAATTTCGCACTGATCGGATATAAAATAACATTTTTTACAGCGCTTATATGTCAAATCGGGGGTAATGTATATATGGGGGCTATATCTAAATCTGAACCGATTTCTTCCAAATTTAACAGAGTTCATTTATGTAATAAGAAACCTTTTCCTGCCGAATTTCATACTGATCGGATATAAAATAAAGTTTTTACAGCGCTTACATGTCAAATCGGGGCTAACATATATATGGGGGCTATATCTAAATCTGAACCGATTTTAACCAAATTCAATAGGGATCGTCCTTGGGCCAAAAGAAAGATATGTGTAAAGTTTCGTCGAGATCGGACCATAATTGCGACCTGTACTTTGATTACAAGAATACATGCACAGACGGACAGACAGACAGACGGACATAGCTAAATCGACTCAGAAAGTGATTCTAAGTCGATCGGTATAATAAACGATGGGTCTATTTCTTCTCCTTTTGGGTGTTACAAACAAATGTACAAAGTTATAATACCCTGTAGGGTATAAATATAATGTTGACCAAATGGACTCTTAATCTAGGATTCGTACAGATTTGCTAATCTAACACCAGGGTTAAGAATGTCATAAGCAGCATTAGATTTTGTTTTACAGAAGTAATTTTAAATAAGTTTTTGTAGTTTTGTTTGCTAACAAAACTTAAGATTTTAAAATCTAAGTAACGATTGATTTTTTTGAGAAAATTATTTTTGATAACTCAATTATATGAAAAATGTCACTTTCGCCTCATTCAAAACGATCAGTTTCTATTATTAATAATATCTTACATAAATATTTTTTTTAACTTTTAGTACAGCAAATTTTGTATGGATCTATTATGAGAATTTGTGTCGTAGAAGAGTGACTAAATATTTCAGTGTAAGTAAGTATATTCCAAAGATTTTAATATATCTCTTATCTTTCAACATTTTTTGACAGTTATATGATAAAATTTATTTTAATACTTTATCGTATATAAAACATTCTGTTTGATTTCTATTCAAATTATTTTTATTTTAGTTCGCGCAATTAAATTTTATTTGGATATATGAAAAATGCAGTGGGGAATAAAAATTTACAAATTGCAGGAAATGAGTGAGCATCCAAACTATATGATATAATAATATAATATTTGTTTTATATAATTTCTATTTAAATTCCAGTCAAATTCTAGGTTAAAAATCATTAAGGTCGGTTCCGATAAAAATTGTTCATGGACAACAAATAGAGAAACGAATCCCGCTATAGAATCGATACATAACAATACAATATTCGAATAAAAGTCAAACTTCATAGTGTGTTGGCCGATTTGTCTTTATACAATTACATATTGTTTTAAGTTTTAAAATGTTCAAGGTTATCCGTAATATGTATTATATTTTTTTGTATTTTCCAATATAAAATATAACAAATAAAATATTTATTTAGAAAGATAAAGTGTTGTGTTATTGAATTTTCTATGAATAGTAAATGATTTCAAAGAAAATGATTCATTTAAAAGAGTAACATTATAATCAATATAATGTAACGAATTTTCCATACATATTTAAAAAACTGTATTTAAATTCATGTACGCCTTAAATTAATTACCAGTATATTCTTATATCAAGGACAAACATTTTAAATTTTATTACGATAATGTTTTAAATTATATGATATTTTACTAAAAATAAGCACGCGCCATACTTAAATTTACGCAAAAATGTGCTTATTTTAAGACCAAACTTAATTAGTTTTATTACCCAAAATTCTTAACTCTATGAAATGCATCCTCAAAACAAATAATATTCACGTCTTTAAATTAACTATAAAACCTTCTTATTTTTACAGCGATTGTCTTTGGCTCGAAATCATTGCCGAAATCTTAAACTTTACGAAAAATTCATTGATTTTCAGTACGCTTTTTTTTAGTGTAGATGTTTCAACATTACGTATGAGTTTACTGCATTCAGTAATCTCCGACTTAATTTTTTAATGCTGGACGACATCTCTTGCTTAAAATCAGTCACCATTTTAGAAATTTCTTGCAAAACCAGTGCACGCTCCTCATCACCTTTCCTAATAAAGTTGTCGATTTTAGAATTTAGGAGTGAGACTTCCTGGCGTAACACACTGTCTTCATTTCCACCAGAATTTTTAAAGCAGTTGGGACAAACAAAAGAAAGGGATTTGTGTTCCTTTAAGGCAGCAACTCCACCGTCATCCATATCAACACATTTCGTGTGGTACCAAACGTTGCACATTTTGCATAAAATGCCTCCAGTTGTTTTAGTCACATTCGATTGACAAACATTACATTGGTCTTTTTTGGCTCCAGGCATCTCAACTTATTCCAATAATAGGTCAAATTCACGAATAAATAAAACAATTCGCAATATGGCGGCACAGCAAGCAAAAGAAAATGCAAGGTTATTTGCAACAACGAACAACAGCAGCAGCAACAGGAACAATAAACCGGCATAAATTCGCATAAAACCACCACAATTGATAAACTTTTATCACACTTTAATTTATTTATCAGTATTTGATAGAAATTCAGCAGGAAAACAATTTATTGTGATTTAATAGTTAATAAAAATGGAAAAAAATGACCAGCTGATAAACACACACGTTCACTTTCATCCCAGTGCCCTTGGTAACGCCACTCGATGGACTTCAATTCTTGGTGAAACCTTTCGCCGTGTTCGTCACTTACGTCGCCAAGATTCTCAGGGAAAAAGTTTAAATGAGAATGCAAGAAATGAATTTTGAGGGACATATTTACACCTGTTGGAATACATAAAGCGAAAAATTAGTTGGAAGAATATCTACATATGTGTTATATACATAAATATAAAAAAACATATATTTCTAACCATTTTTTCATAATTTTTTAACAAATCATTAATCATTGTTTCATATTGCGGGCTTTTATTGGATCCAAGGAAATTTGAAACTACAAGCTTAAACGACCTCCATGCTGCAATTTCATCCGACGTCAAATATGATTCGAAATTAACATCTTTCATCAGTTTCCTTATTTTCGGCCCATCAAAAACTCCTTCTTCGGTTTTTTGAAAAGAAAGACTTTTAAATAAATATTTAGGTTTAGGTTAGGGTGGCAGCCGTATTTTTTTACAAGCTCACATAGACCAGTTTAGGTCCCTAGTGTTACCACGGGCTGAAATGCCCCTCATCGAGACCAACCTGTTTGATATATAAATTTATCGATAGTACTGGAAAGATCTGTTAGGCTGCCTAAAAAGGCCGACCCCAGTATGTCCAGTCGTCGTTTACTCAAAGCGGGACAGTCGCAAAGCAAGTGCTCAATGCTCTCCACTTCTTCCTCATCTCCACAGCTTCGGCAGAAGTCATTGGAGTCAATACCCAATCTTTTGGCGTGTTCGCCGATCAAGCAGTGTCCCGTCAGAACCTGTACTAACGTAGACAATCGTTTCCTCTCTACTGCGAGGAGATATTTTGACCTTCTCAGGTCATACCTTGGCCAGATTTGTCTAGCTACCCTGCAGGTGCCGATTTCTGTCCATCTTTCGTTGGACTGCCTGATTGCCTCTTGCCTAAGCCAAAGCTTGCACGTGGATAGTGGCGCACCAATATATGCAAATTCTTCGAGAATTTGTAATGTCGTCCCTTTCCTAGCAAGTTCATCGGCTTTGCAGTTCCCCGGGATATCCCTATGCCTAGGCACCCATATGAGGTGTATATTAAACTGCTCAGCCATCTCGTTAAGAGATCTGCGGCAGTCGAGGGCTGTTTGTGAATTTAGGGATGTTGCCTCCAGAGAATTGATGGCAGCCTGGCTGTCCGAGTAAATTACAACGCCAGTGTTGGTTACTATGTTGCGACTCAGCCACTTGGCGACTTCCCATATTGCCATTATTTCGGCTTGATAGACACTGCAGGTATCTGGTAGTCTGTGAGCTATATCCAGACTAAGTTCTTCACAGTGTACTCCGAAGCCAACCTTTTCATCAAGCTTCGAACCATCCGTGTAAAAGTGGAGATGGTTTCTATTACCTGGTATTCTGCCGACCCATTCATCTCTGGCGGGAATCATAGTGATGTAATTTCTCTCGAAGGTGTACACAGTTGGTATATAGTCCACTCGGTCGGTTACCATAGCACTACACTTTGATATCCTCATGTGACCATAGTTTTTGTACCTCCACATTGATAGGCAGTTTAATCTTATTGCCGCTTTGGTTGCAACTTCTCTCGCCACAATATTAATCGGCAGTATATGGAGTAGGGCTTGTAGAGACTCGGTCGCTGTAGTCCTTAAGGCTCCGCTTATGCTCAGGCAGGCAGTTCTCTGAACCTTTGTTAGTAGGTTGGTGATGGTAAGTTTGTCAGTTGCCGTCCACCATACCACAATACCGTATAACAGTATTGGACGAACTACTGCTATATATATCCAGTGGACGATTTTAGGAGAGAGTCCCCACCGCGACCCTACAGCCTTTTTGCAGGAATATAAGGCGACGTTGGCCTTCCTTACACGTTCCAATACGTTAAGTCTAAATAACATTTTCCTATCTAGAATTATTCCTAAAAATTTTGCACTTTCAGAAAAGACTAGATCTGTTCCATTTATCCGAGGTGGAGGGTCCACATGTGGGACATTATTCATCCTAGTAAAGAGAACCAATTCTGTCTTGTTGGGGTTATCGCCCAAACCGCTGCTTCTGGCCCATCTAGCCAACTTGTTCAGAGCCACCTGTAGGATGTCTCTGAGGACGTTTACGAATTTGCCACTCACTGCGATTGCCACGTCGTCCGCATATGCCACGACCTTGCAGCCACAACGTTCTAGATCTAGCAGGATTTCATTCACCGCTAGGTTCCAAATTAGTGGAGACAATACTCCTCCTTGCGGGGTCCCTCTGTTTACATACCTTGTTAGAGTTGTGGACCCTAGACATGCTGTTATGCGTCTTCTGGTGAGCAGACTTTGAATTAATCTAATCAAACTAGTGTTAACTTTTAGATGTGAGAGTGCCGCAATTACCGCATCTGAGTGAATGTTGTTAAAAGCCCCTTCTATGTCAAGAAATGCCACCATGGTGAATTCCTTGAAATGCAGGGACGATTCGATAGTGCTCACAAGTTCGTGCAGGGCTGATTCTGTAGACTTGCCCTTATTGTAAGCATGTTGGTTCCCCGACAGGAGTTTTGTATCCAGGTTTTCCCTAATGAAATGATCTAAAAGTCTTTCCAGACCTTTCAATAGGAAGGAGGATAGGCTAATTGGTCTGAAGTCTTTTGGCCTAGTGTGTGATATCTTTCCCGCTTTAGGTATGAATACCACTTTGGTATCCCTCCATCGATTCGGGACGTATGAAAGCCTGATACAGCCTACATAAATTTTCTCCAGCCAGGGGATAATGTACTTTAACATTTTCTGCATTTCTGCTGGAGTGATGCCATCTGGTCCAGGTGACTTGAAGGGCTCAAAGCTGTTAATAGCCCAGCTTATTCTGGATCTCTCAGTCAAGAAGCTAGCGACGCTCGCAGTCCACTCGCACTCTTTTTGGTCCTGCTGATCCTCGGGTTCTGTTACAGAGTTCCCCGGGAAATGTGTGTCAAGCAGTACATTGAGCGACTGCTCGCTGTTTTTGGTCCAGTTATTTGCCTCATCCTGTAAATATCCCACTGTACATGGTGAAGCAGATAATATCTTCCTCAGCCTAGCGGCGTCGGAGACCTTTTCCACTTCACCACAGAAGGTATACCAAGAGCGCCTTTGCGCCTTTCTAAGCCCCTTCTTATAGATCTTGAGTTGCTCTTTATAGGCATCCCAATCATTAGCGACCCCAGTAGATTTAGCCTTATTGAATAGCTTGTTGCAGGTATTTTTCATAGCCGTTAGCTCAGAAGTCCACCATTGGGGTTTAGTTTTACCCTTGTACCTTGTTTTTGGACAGGCTTCTTCAAGGGATCTATTGAATGATATGGTGATATGATCGACCAGATTATCCAGACCGGCTTTGTCATTCGGTTCGTACAGAAGTTTAGAGTTGAGGACTTTCTTGAAATTCTTCTCATACAGATGCCACATTTTCTTCCTTACATTTCTGTGGACGGCGGGTTTAGGCGCTTTTTCCGCGAGTTTGAACTCAATATAATGGTGATCTGAGAATGAGTGGTCGTCCAGTACATTCCACCCAATAATTTTGTCTGACAGCCGGTCAGTAGCAAACGTTACGTCGAGTACTTCTTGTCTGTCTTTAATTGTGAAGGTCGGTTTATTACCTATGTTACAAATACTAAGGTTGGTAGTTAGAATAAAGTCAAGAAGCGAATCACCCCTTTTTTTTATATCCGTACTACCCCAGATAGTATGATGAGCGTTCGTGTCTGCGCCAATAATCAGCTCGAGCTCGTCAGACGTTGCTTCTTCTACTACTTCCCTGAATAGAGCAGTCGGTACTACAGATTCATAAGGCAAGTAGCTGGAGACCACCCAATATATGCGATTACCGATCTCCAGGCTAGCAGCTGTTTGGTCTTTACCACTTAACTTAGTCAGGAGAAATATACTTAGATCTTTCCTGGCCAAAATGCAGGTTCTTGGAGTGCCTTCACAGTTGGCCACAAGCAGTTTAAAGTTGGGTGTCCTAATACCGCACACCCTTCCTCCCACTACGTAGGGCTCCTGTATCAGGACGATGTCTACTGCGCCTGTGGACAGGCGCAGCAATAGAGCCGCTGAGGCTGCTTTAGCGTGATGGAGGTTAATCTGTAGAATTCTTACCATCATTGGTAATTGACAGATTAACATCCACCCCGACAAGGGTGTTATCGAACTCTTCGTCCGTATCGTCGAGAAGCATGTCCTCGCCAGATGCGTCAAAGAGTCCGGAGACTCCCCTCAGCCTCTCTGTGTCCGAAGTAGAGCTTTTGTCCTCAGAGAAGGACGTTACAGATATTCTGTTAGAGTTGGAGTCACCAGAAATAATAGGCGTGGGTACCTCCGCATTTCCAGAAAGTGCCACGGTGGACGACTCACCTTCTGCAGTGGGAGCTATATCCTGCATGTATATCTTCAAGACTATAGTCTCGAAGCCATATTGTAGGGTTGCACTCGCACTTTGTATATGGGAGGTGGATTCAGCGTTTAGGATAAGATTGACCTGCCGCTTTTTACCATCCGCCTCACCCACCTTGCTGATTCTCCAATTATGGGCCGGCAGACCAGGATTGGAATCTTTTATTATTTCTAAGATGTCAGCCGGGTTGGAGGGTTCTTCTGTAACCCAGGTGATGGCTCTAGGGTGACTAGGGATGTTGTTTTTTTCGACAACATAAATATTTAAATATGAGAGTAAATTGCCATCTTTCCATAAGGCTTTTACAAAATTTTTAAAGAGCCCCAAATATGCCAAAATATTGTACTGTTTCATCCCAGATGCAAGTAGTTCTGCCTTATCTTTGGTTAGTTCCAAATCTCTCACTAGATCAATAAGAAACTGAGTTAAAAGCGATGACTTCTGACTCAAATCGAATCGCTCAGAGTTGAGTACTCTGTTGAACTTGATGATGTTTCCGTTATTAGGCTGTTAGCTATACTTGGACACTTCCTACTCCAATCTATTAACTTAGACAAAAATAGTAGTCCGTATCGTGAATGAATGGTTGTCTCCAAATCATTGGCATTCCAAATTGCACGTGCGGTCTAAAATTAAAACGTTTTATTCCACAAAACATTGTAATACATTAATTTTAAAGTACTTACCGCATTCTTCCACTAGTCCATCGAGTAAGATTTACATGGCACGAATTACACAAAATACTAGGTGTCCGCGGTTCTTTCATATTTTTAACTCGTATACCAAAATATTACACATATATTTCTTCTATAATTTTACTAAACGCAAGTCGATTTTTTAATTACATATTTTCCGCAGATGTAGCAGATATTGTCGGGATCATTTACACATTTAAAAGTTATTTGCCTTTTACTCATACTTAGACCTAAAAATTATTTTTTTGTATAGATTGTGGCATACTGTTATATAAAATCGAAACCAAAAATTTTTTATGAATACATTTTTTTTTAAAAAATTTTTTATTAAAAATACTATTATCGTCGTAGGTACCGTTAGTATTTGCACTATAACTTTTGGAGTATATGCCCGATCAGATCGACATATACGTTAAATTGAAGCTATTAATGTGGGCTACCAATGTTGGAAATATCTGTTTCACTTAGAAACAGTGGTTTAGTAACAGTCATTAAACAAATTGGAAAAAGTAGATTTTTTTCAACAAAAAAAGAAAAGTCCTGGGACAAAAAAACATAAAAAATAGAAGAAAATCGAAAAAAATTTATATTATTTGTTAAAAGTTTGCATCCTAGCGAATAAAATAATGCCTATTTGAAAAAATTTATGGATAAATGCAGAAATTATAGACCTCTTGGTAGAAGTAAGATAATTTCAAAAAAAATTTTTTTTTTAATTTGTTTTTAAATAGCGATTTTATTTATTACTTTTATTTATATTATGTACATTTGAGTTTATTTACATGAACAAGTTTCATTAGAAGTAATTGTGAGTTCTTTGTTGACGTTTGTAGATTTCGGAATCGGTTTCTCTAATGAGGAACCAAATATAATCTCCCATCATTCTTTCATCCCAGTGCCCTTGGTAACGCCGCTCGATGGACTTCAATTCTTGGTGAAACCTTTCGCCGTGTTCGTCACTTACGTCGCCAAGATTCTCAGGGAAAAAGTTTAAATGAGAATGCAAGAAATGAATTTTGAGGGACATATTTACACCTGTTGGAATACATAAAGCGAAAAATAAGTTGGAAGAATATCTACATATGTGTTATATACATAAATATAAAAAAATATATTTCTAACCAATTTTTTCATAATTTCTTAACAAATCATTAATCATTGTTTCATATTGCGGGCTTTTATTGGATCCAAGGAAATTTGAAACTACAAGCTTAAACGACCTCCATGCTGCAATTTCATCCGACGTCAAATATGATTCGAAATTAACATCTTTCATCAGTTTCCTTATTTTCGGCCCATCAAAAACTCCTTCTTCGGTTTTTTGAAAAGAAAGACTTTTAAATAAATATTTAAATATGAGAGTAAATTGCCATCTTTCCATAAGGCTTTTACAAAATTTTTAAAGAGCCCCAAATATGCCAAAATATTGTACTGTTTCATCCCAGATGCAAGTAGTTCTGCCTTATCTTTGGTTAGTTCCAAATCTCTCACTAGATCAATAAGAAACTGAGTTAAAAGCGATGACTTCTGACTCAAATCGAATCGCTCAGAGTTGAGTACTCTGTTGAACTTGATGATGTTTCCGTTATTAGGCTGTTAGCTATACTTGGACACTTCCTACTCCAATCTATTAACTTAGACAAAAATAGTAGTCCGTATCGTGAATGAATGGTTGTCTCCAAATAATTGGCATTCCAAATTGCACGTGAAGTCTAAAATTAAAACGTTTTATTCCACAAAACATTGTAATACATTAATTTTAAAGTACTTACCGCATTCTTCCACTAGTCCATCGAGTAAGATTTACATGGCACGAATTACACAAAATACTAGGTGTTACTAAACGCAAGTCGATTTTTTTAATTACATATTTTCCGCAAATGTAGCAGATATTGTCGGGATCATTTACACATTTAAAAGTTCTTTGCCTTTTACTCATACTTCGAAATATAACTTTGTAATATTTTCCGATAATCGACTTATCTCGTTAAGGCGCTGAAATACACTTATTTATTAATAAGAAATTTCATTCATAAATTCCGGGTTTAAGGTTCATAAGTTGCAGTACCCGTAGCTGACATATAGTTTGCTTCGAAAGTAGACACCCAATATTTTCAAGACTGCCGCGTACTACTTTGTATTGCGTACATATAATTTTACTATCTGTATATACGACTGGGATGTCCATGCCCCTAAAAGGCGTAACTGAATGGAAACCTCATAAATAAAAAACCACAAATATTGCTGAATGACCCTCTATCTGAGCGGATCTCATCCAATATAGCTCTCACATTGCATATCATGTTTTATGGAGGGTTACGAACGGCCATAAAACCTCGTCATCTATATAATTTTATAATGTCTGACATCAATCCTCATGCAAGTGCAATGTCTCTTATATGTCTCTCTCACATATGGCGAATTCAATACAAGCAAAAACATCATTTAAAAACGAAAAAATATGAAACAAGATTTTTTTGAATTTCCCTAACATTTACAAAATTGCTCATAACTTTTACATCTATCTATAGATTTTTTTCAAATAGACAGTGTTTTCTTCTTTAGCATGCTGACTTTTTAAAAATGTGATAAAATAATTTCGATTTTTTTCTATTTTTTATGGTTTTTTTTTGTACCAGGAAAAAATGTTTTTTAAAAAAAAATAATTTTTTTTCTCATATTTTTGACGACTGTTACTAAACCAAAGATTCTACGTGAAAGCGATATTTGCAGCATATGTAGCCCTCATAATTCCCTTTAATTTGAGGCACAACAGGGCTCAATCAGGCTTATACATGAAAATTATGGTCCAAATACTGTACTTTCCATGAAAGCTGGAAATTAAAAAAAAATTACCATAAAAATTGTTTTTAATATTTTTTTTGTGTTTGTGACACCTAATTGCACCAGAAACTGTTATCCACATCCCTTGGACAAAAATTTTGTTGCATCGTGTAATTGGCCGCTCGACTTTATTGATGTCAAAGAATTGGCCATGACGGGGATGTATAGTACAGGCGATCAGGATAAAACAGCATGTCATTTCTGTGGAGTAGAGATATTTAACTGGCAAGATTTGGATTTTCCAGTAATCGAACAATTGCGTTGGTCTCCGAGCTGTTTGCTGATGAGACGTCGCACAGTGGGCTAAAATGGAAAAATTGACATAATTCTGCCATTTCAAAACCACTTATGGTATGGCGATGAAATTTTAGGTGTGTATACAAGAGGTGTTAGAGAGTTTAAGTTCGGAACTTGGGCCCCCAATCTCATACAGGGGCGGAGCTACAGGGCCCTAAAGTTGACCACCTCGGGTATACAAAATTTTCATCGGCTTCTAACTTTTGAACGAGTGATTTCTGTGGATACTCCTAGACCAGAACTACAATAAACATTTTATAGCTTAAAGATATCTTGAATAGTTTCCGAGATATGTGGATTTTAAATTTGAAGTTTTCATTTTTCCGCCCACTTTGCATTGGAGTTTAGCCAATATCTCAGTCAAAAGGTGTTAGAGAGTTAAGTTCGGAACTTGGGCCCCCAAACTCATACAGGGGCGGAGCTACAGGGCCCTAAAGTTGACCACCTCGGGTATACAAAAATTTCATCGGCTTCTAACTTTTGAATGGAGTGATTTCTGTGGATACTCCTAGACCAGACCTACAATAAACATTTTATAGCTTAAAGATATCTTGAATAGTTTCCGAGATATGTGGATTTTATATTTGAATTTTTCTGCCCACTTTGCATTGGAGTTTAGCCAATATCTCAGTCAAAATTTTACCGATTTTGTTCGCGTGTTTTTTATGGATTGCCAATAAAATGTACAATATCATGAAAAAAAGAATCGATAAGATATGTCAAGAAATAAGAAAGTTATGGCCCTATAAAGCAAAATTTTTGAAAAAAAATAATTTTTGGAGATTTTTTCACGAAAAAGTCCAATTCGTATTTCGGTTTTGTAGAAAAAGTTTGTTACATAAAGTACAGGGTGGCTGATGAAAGCTGCTACCAAAAAAAATTTAATAACTTTTATTCTATTTAATGAATCTGGTTAATTTTTTTTTTATTTTGCAGATTGATTTTTAGATTTAACAAAAATGGATAACTGGGACACTGAAACAAGAATTTTGATTGTCCGCCGCTATTACGCACTGAAGTCCGTAGTTTCGGTTCAAAGAGAGTATATGGGCACGTTTGGCGGCAATCCTCTAAGCAGATGGACCATAACAATTTTTCCGAGAATGGGACAGTCAACAGAAGACCTTACCATCGAAACCCTTCAGTTCGGACGGAGGAAACAATCGCTACTGTAGCTGATGCCATACAAAACAATCCAAGAGTTTCGACAAGAACCTTATCTGCTCAAATGGGTATAAGCAGACAGTCATTGCAGTCAATTATGCACAAAGATTTGGAGTTATTCCCATATAAAATTGCCAACAACAAATGGCCAACAAAGTGAACTCAGATTCGCTTGGAATTTTGCCAGAAGATGCTTCAAATTGAGGAAGATGACGGAAACATGTTGAACTGTCTTGTCATGTCTGATGAGGCCCATTTCGATTTAAACAAAATTGTCGAATATGGAGTGCTTCCAACCCACAGATACTCCATGAGACGGAATTGCATCCACTTCGTGTCACAGTGTGGTGTGCAGTTTCATCACTCTGCATTGTCGGGCCCTACTTCTTCGAAGAAAACGGTCACACCGCTACAGTTACTGGAGTTTTTATCCAGAATTACGCCGAATGAGAATTTCTTTCAACTCTGTGTGGTTTCAGCAAGATGGTGCAACTCCTCACATAGCCCTTGCGGCGAAAATTTCCCAATAAGCTGATATCCAGAAACTCCACATTCCGTTGGCCCCCCCAGGTCGCCAGACCTTACTGCACCTGACTTTTTCTTGTGGGGTTATTGCAAACAGGAAGTCTACAAAGCAAAACCAACAAATTTGAATAAAGCAATCCGTTCTAGAAACAATTGCGGCTATTCCCGTCTCAACTCTCCAAGCAGTAATGAACAACTTTTTGGTAAGATGCCGCACATGCATCTACGAGCAGGGGTGGCATTTAAATTCAATTATTTTTAAAACTAATTAAGCTATATTTAATTAAATTTAATGAGCTTTGACATGAATAAAAGAAAACTGAATTCCATGCAATGAAAAAAAAGTTATTTGAGTTAATGTAGCAATATTCATCAGCCACCCTGTATATCAAATTTATACTCATTTTAAAGGAGACGTTTCACAGAATCTGTTATAGAAAATCCGAAGCCAAAATTTTAGTTGGTGTGGTTGCCACCATTTTCCGATTTGGACTTTTTTACATAAATTTCAAAAGTTGGATCGATTTTCTCCAATTGCAAAGCTGAATTGTTAACTTTTTTTATTTATTTGTATTAGGGTGTAACAAAATCGACTGCAAAGGGAATCCCGAGCGCGGCTTTTCATACCGAAGATATAGGACTAAAAGTAAAAAATCCCATTTTTGGGGATTTATGATGTATTTTTTGGGAATTGAGGTATTTTCCATTAGAAATGTCCATATGTTGCGTTTGATTATTATTTCTAATATCAAAATAAAGAACTTAAAAAAAATTCATCGAAATATATACATTTTTAAGAATTTTATGCCGTATTTACGTTTCTGTCTATATGCAATTTTTTTTTATTTTTCCCTACCTTCTTGTACTTATTGGTTATTATATCAGTCAATATGTACTGATTTCTCGTATATCACATGTTTTTATCAAACAATAATAAAATTTAGTAAGATTTACCTTTCAGAAAATATTGTGTTATGGTACTATTTATAGGAAACCCTTAATCATTGACAGGTATAAAAATATTTGTTGTAATGTTCATTCATATAGTTAATAATATTCATTCATATATGATTTTGTCAGGTATATTACAGTTTTTAAATAAATATAGCATATTCGGGAATGTATATCATTACCAATTTTGCAAGTATGGCGTTAACATTTAAGATCTCGTCACTATTTTTTATTTTGTGTGAAATCCCATTTCACACAAAATGGGATTTCACACTATTCTACGGAAAAAGTCCGTAGAATAGTAGAATTTATCGAAGGAACCTGTAAAATTAAAGTATTAAAAAGCGAAATCACAAAAATACAAATTTGTTAAAACATTTGATGTAAAGTGGACAACAGCAAAATCGCATTCAATTTCTTGAAAAATATTCACATTGGCTCGAGAACAACATAGATTTAACAGTTTGTACTTCATCTGTTGGTCCACCCCATAAACCTTGCGAAGATATTTCGACAAGAACTAAGAAGAGGCGTTTGCCCAATAATCTTTCGGCAATGACTACTGAAGAAGTTACGGATACTTTTAAGGCAATGTTGAAAAAAGAGAAACAACCAACTGATGCTTTAAAAATTGTCGGTGTTCTTCAAACAGCATCACCGAAACGTCTAAGGAGAATTGTTGAGAGTATTCCGACACCATCATCTAAGTCAGCTTTTACGGATGAAGAAGCACTTGCTCTTATGTTACAACTGGGATTCAGCAAAGACAACTACAACACACTTAGGAAGGCATTGTCCGAAAAAGGAGTCGATGGCTTACCTTCATATAACAAAATACAGGACAAAAAGAAGGCTCTTATTCCTTCACCGCTACAAGTTTCACCAAGTGGAGTTAGTATTGGTCTTCCTAACCTTCTGGAAAATACAGCATCGAGAATAGTTTCCACTCTTACTACAGAACAGCTGAGTACAATGGATAATTGTGACTTGCAACTTATGTGCAAGTGGGATGTGATGGCTTATCAACCCTTCCTGAATACAAACAAGTCCGAGCGGGACAGATTATAGAAGTGTGTTCACGGCATCATTAGTTCCCCTCAGATTAAGAAAGAGAGAAGACACGAATTGTCCCTCAACTAGTTTTGATGACTTTTGGATAAATTTGACTCCAGGATCAAAAAACGTTTGTAGACCAATATGGTTTGAGTACACAAAAGAGTCGGCTACCAACACACAAAACCTGGTTGAATTAAGGAGCTGTAACCCATATCAATCAAAATATTGGACTACAGCTTCACAATCTCCTTCATCCTAAATTTCACTATGGTCGATGGGAAAGTTTGCAATGCTGTTACGGGAACATCATCTACGTGGACATGTACACTATGTGGAGGAAAAAAAATAATTTTCGGACTTATCGAAGAACCCAACAATTAACACATATGCTCTAAAATTTGGAATTTCCCCATTACATGCTCGCATACGGTTTTTAGAACATTTCCTAAACATAGCATACGATTTGCATTATTATAGTAATCCAGAGAATGCAAACAAATTACCGGAGAGTTCCAGAAAAAAAGAATTCAAGAGGAATTTTGGAAAGAGACTGGATATAAAGTCGACAAACCACTAGTGGGATATGGAAATACAAATGATGGTAACACTGCAAGGCCTTTCTTCAATGATTATGAAATCACATCTAAGATCACAGGAATTGATATGGAATTACTGAGAAAAATCAACATAATTCTAATGGCAATCAGCAGCAAGAGCAAAGTGAATGCAGAAAAATTTGGAAAATACTGTCTAGGCATTTCGAAACATCTAATTGCACTGTATCCATGGAAAGATATGACACCAACAGTACATAAAGTATTGCGTCATGGAGATATAATTATTGCATTTCATATTCTCCCTTTGGGCGAGCTTACGGAATAAGCCCAGGAGGCACGAAATCGCAATTTTCGCAAAGAGAATTTCAAAATTAAGATACATTTGAAAAATATTCTCCTATCTTCCGATCCTGTTCTATCTTTAATAAGAAAAAGGTGGATATGTTACTGATCTTTGACATGTGACAATCCTGAGGAATACAAGGATTTGCTTTATCTCCTAGACATAGATTATTCAGATTATTTTACAGAAATAAAAAAATAAAATATATATTACAGAAATAAAATAAAAAATAAATTATTATTCTCAAGAAGTGGGTCTTTCGCTTACAAAATGGGTATACACAAATTTAAGGCAACAAGAGTCACACCAACATATTATAAAGGCCGACATTTTTTATCCTTCTTACTCAATTTTATGATTGTTCTTCTTACTAAATTTTATTATTGTTTGATAAAAACATGTGATCTACAAGGAATCAGTGCATATTGACTGATATAATAACCAATAAGTACAAGATGGTAGGGAAAAATTAAAAAAAAATATTTTGCATATAGACAGAAACGTAAATACGGCATAAAATTCTTAAAAATTTATATATTTCGATGAATTTTTTTTAAAGAAATATTATCAAACGCAACATGTGGAAATTTCTAATGAAAAATTCCTCAATTCCCAAAAAATACATCAAAAATCCCCAAAAATTGGATTTTTTACTTTTAGTCCTATATCTTCGATATGAAAAGCCGCGCTGGGGATTTCCTTTGCAGTCGATTTGGTTACACCTAATACAAATAAATAAAAAAAATTAACAATTTAGCTTTGCGATTGGAGAAAATCGTTCAAGCTTTTGAAATGTATGTAAAAAAGGTCAAAATCGGAGATGGGTGGCAACCACAACAATTAAAACTTTGGCTTCGGATTTTCTCTAACGGATTCTGTGAAACGTCTCTTTTAAAATGAGTATAAATTTGGTATACTTTGTGTAACAAACTTTTTCTACAAGACCTAAATACGAATTGGACTTCTGTCGTGAAAAAATCTCCAAAAATTACATTTTTTCAAAAATTTTACTTTATAGGGCCATAACTTTCTTATTTCTTGACATATCTTATCGATTTTTTTTCATGATATTGTAAATTTTATTGGAAATCCAAAACACGCGAACAAAATAGGTAAACTTTTGACTGAGATATTGGCTAAACTCCAATGCAAAGTGGGCGGAAAAATGAAAAATTCAAATTTAAAATCCACATATCTCGGAAACTATTCAAGATATCTTCTAGCTATAAAATGTTTATTGTAGGTCTAGGAGTATCCACAGAAATCGGACATTCCATTCAAAAGTTAGAAGCCGATGAAAATTGTGTGTACCCGAGGTGGTCAATATTAGGGCCCTGTAGCTCCGTCCCTGTATGAGATAGGGGGCCCAAGTTCCGAACTGAAACTGTCTAACACCTCATGTATACACACCTAAAATTTCATCGCCATACGATAAGTGGTTTTGAAATGGCAGGATTATGTAAATTTTTTTCCATTTTAGCCACTGTGCGTCGCTTCACTTGCAATATCCCTACACTGAAAAAAAAAATAGTAATAAAATTAATGACGACACATTCTTTAATTAAGTATGTGACCTCGGCATCAATTCAAAAATAATTTTCTTTAAAATAATGAAAATTTACATGTTTTTTACGAAAATTTCCATAAGTTAAAGTTTTTTAATTTGAATTAATGACTATCTAATCATTAGTTTTGTGTATGCCCTTCTTTAAACGAACGCCTTTAAATTGGAGAAACTAATCATAATTTTTGTGACAATCCGCATTATTTTAAGTAATATTTCAATACTTTTAAGGATTTTCTGCATTAAAACTATGACGTAGACATGTCATAGTTTTAATGCAAAATCGGACTTAATTGACAGTATGAGATATTTGAGTAATAAATTTAAGGCTATGCTCCCCTTAAAGGAAAGGCTGTCTTGGTAATAAATTTTATGACATTTTCCATTATTTTTAAGAATACATACGAGAGAATTATACAATCTCTCTCCATCTCTCGCTTGGAGAATCAGTTTTGTTTGTTAAAGTGAGAATCAATATTTGTTATAGGATGCGAGACCTCTTCTACTCTCTGGAAATAGAGAATAATTCTGTTATTCGTTTTCTTTTAAATCGTCAGTTATTTACAAGCGATGGAGGGAAACGGTTGTCTGTTTTTGGGACGCGGGTTGTGAAAAAATGAGATTGCGGTGCATATGTAAGTATACGTGCATATTGCACCGAAAAGAATTTTATTATGGGCTGTTAACAGTTATTTTTGCTAAAGCATAGTAACAACAACAAATGAAACCGTCGTGTACATGTGGTTATGCCGTCGGCGTCACCATCGATCTCGTGATAAGGGAGTGTGTGCGTCATAGTTATTTTTGCTGCATGTTATTTATGATGATGTACATACGTTTTTGAAGGAGATCTTGTTAGTAAGTCCTGTGAAGAAATTTGTGCGAACAATAAAATATGGACGATAAAAAAGTGAGTAATAGGTTTTGTAATACTGAAAGAGACAATAGGAAAATGTTTGGAAAACCATGTTTGTCCCACTGTGTCTATAAAGGTACGAATTTAAAAATCGAAAGTGAATCTCTTCATAGTACCACATTTAACCCTTTCTGTGTCATAATCAGGGACGTATCCAGGATTTTGGTTCGGGGGGGGGGGCCAACTTTTTTTTCCATAACAAAGATAAACAATTAAAAAATTGCGTTTATTGTGTAGGTAATGGAAGTTAAGTTCCTTAGTTTTTTATTCGAATATTATTCCTAAATATAAATCCTAAACGAGATCAGTAAAACTTTTTATAATAAAATACGTAAGAGATAAAAATATAATCTTCGATTTTTTTAAAGAAATATATCAATTATTTCATCGATTTTGACATCATCTTTGTATATAGACATCAAAGCCAGATAAGATAGCCTTTCTCCTTCCATTCTGTTCCGGAGATAAGTTTTTATTCTTCTTAACGTCGAGAAACTTCGCTCAGCAGATGCCGTTGTCACAGGTATTGTGGCCAGTATCTGCAATAGGGTAAAAACGCTTGGGAACATGTCCTCATCACAAACTGAAATAGCATCTAATGCATTTGATGGCTTATCATTCTTCTGCTTCCAATAATCAATCCATATACTTATTTCAGCTAAAACAGATTTTGCTGAATTTTTTAAATCGTTTTTGTAAAAAAGTGTGACTTCTTCGAAATCTTCCTTTATGAGATTTACAACTCGTATCGGAACAACATTAAACAGACTTGTAATTATAGCTTTATGTTCGGAAAATCTATTATTTAAATGTGATATTACTTCGTCCAGATATGGTATGAACAATGTTGTCCTAAAATACGCCTTGGCATCTGAACCAGGAATATTAGCCCTATACTTTTGAGTGCATACTCTTCTAGGTAGTGCAGCTTCTATTCCAAAACATCTTGCAAGTTGTGTGGATTCTTCAAACAGTTTATCAAACTCCGCATCTGAATTTCTACGCATGTCACTTAATTTAGTCGTTGCCAATTTTACGATTTCGTAAGCCTTTATTATATCTAGGTTAATCGATTGTAAATACCGTGATAAGTTCTGTGTAATGGCCAAAACCGTACTACTTATTACCACACCCAATATAAAGTCAAATTTACATACACGGTTGTGCAAACTCATTCCATCACTGCAACCTACATGATAAAAAGGTAGATAGATAAGAAATCATAAATGTAATTTTAATTTAATTTTCGCCATATCTGGTTATCATAAATTTAAAGCCAACCAATAATCGACAAAAACCACATTTTTTCTTGGGTTTCTGTTTTAATGCATTGGTTCTGATTCTAGACGTCAAAAAACATCAAAATCTCCAATCTTAGCTTTTAAAGTTTGTTTTTGTAAATTTTACATCGATAAGAAAGTTTAAAAGTTAAAACCTTACTAAATTAGCTATAACTTTTTAAATTATGCATCGATGGGGGCTCGGAATGGGCTCGTTTAATTCATGAACAGACTTTACGATAAAATCATAAAAATATAACATTTGTTAATTTTTAGATTGTTTTATGGGAGTTTTATTTTAAAAATATTAAAATTTTATCAAAAAATCACATTTTTTGGCAATATTTTGTAATACTCGTATATCGTCGAAACCGCTGAACGGATGGAAAATGGTATTATATGAAGTTGAAGGCTACTTAATATTTAATTCTTTAAAACTTTCCTCAATCAAATCAGATAAATGGTTCTCGAGTTATGCCACTATATGTGGTCCAACCACTAATTTCTTTCCATATCACCGCTTATCGCGAGAATTTAAAGAGACATTCCTTTAGGCTAAGAAAAAAGAAAGGTTATGAATAAATATCGTAAACTCTGAAAGGTTATGAATAAATTGAGACCATTCCGAAGAAAATCGATGCATAATTTAAAAAGTTTTAGCGAGGAAACCATGTACTTTTTTTATTTTTAGTTGTTATTACTTTTACTGTTACCATTTTTTACGCTTTTGTATTGTTTTTTTTTAGCGGCCTTCCAAATATTTTTCGTGTTTTTCTTGAGTGATTTTGAAAATTGTAAACATTTTATGCCTATGTTTAAAACATTTCGGGGGGGCCCGGCCCCCCCCCCCCCCATCTTTGTATACGTCCCTTGTCATAATTAACCAATTTTTCACGATTGTACAATATTTTAAAATGATAATTGATATTTCAACATCCAAATTCGCAAGCTTAGGGCGTATTTCAACATTTTTGTACCCTATCTGTGCCATTTATTAAACTTGTTTTCCCCCACGGTTTAAGTAGAAGAACCAATTTGGAAAAACAATTTCTTAGCTTAGGCTTATGCTGTAAGATCTACCTTTGCACTCAGGGACCACATTCAACACCTTTTGCACCACTGTTCCATATTAAACACTTTTTATTACACTGTGCTTCTAAAGTACGAATTTTTATACATATCTGGGACTATTTTGTTCCCTTTTCCCCACTTATCACATTTAACCATTTTACCGTATTTAACTTTTTTTGCTTCACCGTACCATATTTAACCCTTTTTGCTCCACTAAACCATATTTAACACATTTTTTCCCTTCTGCATCATAATTTTAACCTTTTTGCACCACAGTGCTACATTGTTGCAGTGCATCATAATTTTATCCTTTTTGCACCACAGAACACCACAGAGCTTATAAAAAAAAAACATTCTTATTTCATATTTAACTTACCCTCTCTCCCTGCATCCATATTTTTACCCACTGTACTAAATGTACGTTTTTTGACCCACTGTGCCTTTTGGGTCCACTGAATCAAATTTAACACCTTTTTGTCCTACTATATTTTGTCCACTATATTTAACCATTTTTGCCCCACTGTACCATAGTTAACACATTTTTGCCCCACTGTTCCATAGTAAACGCTTTTTGCCCCACTGTACCATTTTTAACCCATTTTGTTCCACGTTACCATATTCAACTAATTGTGCCCCACTGTACTATAGTTAACCCTTTTTGCCCCACTGTGTCATATTAAACCCTTTGTTTCACTGTACCATGTTTAACAGTTTTTGCCCCCACAGTACCATATTTAACCCTCTTTGCTCCACTGTACAACATTTAACACAGTTATGCCCCACTGTACTGTATAGTTAACCATTTTTGTCACACTGTACCATATTTAACCCTTTTTGCCCCACTGTATCTTAGTAAATAAATTTTGTCCCCACTGTTCCATAGTTAACGCTTTTTGCCCCACTGTACCATTTTTAACCCATTTTGTTACACTTTACCATATTTTACTTTTTGTGCCCACTGTAACCATGGTTGTCATACTGTACCATTTAACCATTTGTGTCCCACTGTACCATAGCTAACACATTTTTTCCCACTGTTCCATTGTTAAAGCTTTTTGCCCCATTGTACCATATTTAACCCATTTTGTCCCACGTTACCATGTACCATAGTTAACCCTTTTTGCCCCACTGTGTCATATTAAACGCTTTGTCTCACTGTACCGTATTTAACAGTTTTTGCCCCACTGTACCATATTTAACCCTCTGTGCTCCACTGTACTGTATAGTTACCCATTTTTGTCACACTGTACCATATTTAACCCTTTTTGCCCCACTGTATCATAGTAAATACATTTTTGCCCCACTGTTCAATAGTTAACGCTTTTTGCCCCACTGTACCATTTTTAAACCATTTGTCCCACTTTACCATATACATATAACTATTTTTACCCCACTGTACAATAGTTAACCCTTTTTGCACAACTGTGCCCCATTCAACTCTTTATCTCACTGTTCAAAATGTTTACCCACTGCACCATATTTAACAAATTTTTGTCTCAATGTACCGTACTCGCAAAAAAAATCTGAGTCTACCTCTTAAGGGTGGATTATTTCAAGATTCTAGCTCATTTCGTTTAGATTTGGCGGTGGTACCATATTTATCGCTTTTTGCCCCATTGTGCGGCTAATAGTACGAATTTCGAAAAATCCCGCCTTATTGCTCGTCTACATTCCAAGGACTACCCTCCCACCAAATTTCATGATTCTAGCTTCAGCCGTTTGGCCTGGGCGATGATCAGTCAGTTAATCAGTCAGTCAGCCAGTCACGCAACAATTTTATATATATAGATATATTTATTAAAAATAACTGCTAACAGCTCATAATGCAGAAATGTACAATTATTGTGTTATTAATAATATGTTATACATATAACTACCTTTTTAAATTTTTTTAGTAAAACAATTTTAGAATGGTTCTTTTGGGAGAAGAGTGACAAATCCTGCCAAATATTTCAACGTAAGTATTATATGTATACGAACGGTTGAAATATTTCTCCTAGTTGTCAGCGTTTTTAATTGTGCAACGATAACATTTATTTGTATTTTTATACCCTCACTTTAGTGTGACGAGGGTATATATCATTTGCTACGGAAAAAAGTGTAACACGTCGAAGGAGTGACCTAAGACCCCAAGTATGTTCGGAGGAAATCCGTTTTGGGTCATTTTAAGTCGAATGAGCAATGTCCGTCCGTCTGTCTGTCTGTCTGTCTGCTGGCTGGTGCGCACGATAACTCTCGAAAGGAGTAACCGATTGACCTCAAATTTGGTATGTGGTAATATTTTTTTCTATCTCCGGCTAAGTTCGAAGATGAGCCATATTGGTCCACTCCTTCTAGTACCTCCCCCACAAAGGGTTAAAATATTGTGAAATATTGATTCTTTAATAACTGCTATACTACTTATTCGAATCTTTTGAAATTCCACACATAGTATTAGCTTATTAGTCGTTATCAACTCGAGAAAAATGGGCGAAGTCGCCACGTCCCTTTTGGTACCTCCCACACAAATGCACCATTTTGCACCAAAAGTTAACAGCTTATAACATTAATAACAGTGTATACAAATACTTGAAATTTTGTACAGTATTATGCTTTTATATTGCCTACAGTCCAGGGAAAAATGGGTGTTGTTGTCACGCCCCTTTTGGTACCTCCCACACAAAGGTACCTTTTTGCACCAAAAGTTAACAGCTTATAACATTAAAACCAGTGTATAAAAATACTTGAAATTTTGTACAGTGTAATGTTTTTATAGTGTCTATAGCCCTGTGAAAAATGGGCGTTATTGCCACGCCCCTCTTTGTACCTCCCACACAAAATGCTCAAATCATACCACAATTTAATGTCTCATAACGTTTATACCAGTGCACATAAATGCTTATAAGTCGGCACAGTGCAATAAATTTAAAGTATCTAATGTTCAGCAAAAAAAAGGTGTATTTGATAAACCCCTTCTGGTACCTCCCACACAAATTGACAGAATAATTCGAGTAATATTCAATATTACATTACTCACAAAGCGAGGGTATACCTTAGTCGGTTTACCCGACTGAAACTTTCTTACTTGTTCTATTTGATTTAGATCGCGCAATATTTGTAGAAACATGTTATGGATATATAAAAAATGCAGTGCTGAATGCCATATATAAATTACAACAAAATAAGTGAGCATACACCTTCAAGGGGATTGTTTGAATTGAAAGAAAATATATTTGGATAAAAATTTGTAAGTATTATGTATTTGTGAACAAATATATTTAATTTGAAAATCAAGAAATTTAGTTTGGAACGTATACTCGTATATTAATATATTAGAACAAAATATATTTGCGAACTGACATTCACAAATAATATATGTGTTTTAACACAAACAAAGCAATTGTTAAAGGAGTTTTCCAAATATATTTTATTTAAAAAGATTTTTAAAACTTTTTGGCCCTTATTCATAAAAATTTAATGAAGGTTTGAAAAACGCCTAAACACTGCTAAAGCGTTCCTCAAACCTTCTTTAACTTTTTATGAATAAGGCCCTTTGACTTTTCCGAATTTTAGTTTAAAATTTTCCTAGATTTCGTGTTATACTTTATAGTTAAACCTGTTGTTAGATTAGGCCCATTCGGTCTAATTTTTGCATCGTCTCCTTTATAAACGGTAATATATGTATATTGCCTTATAACTTGGTCCAAGGGATATTTTTGTTTTTTGTCATAAAAATAAAAAGCCTTTTTGCTCAAAAATAATATGTAAATAAGCTGTTTTCTTCTCACGAAGTATTGAATAAAAATAAATATAAAATATTGGGTTAAATATTCGTTTTGTATAGACAATTATAAAAATTTAATATGGACCAAATGGTCACTTAATCTAGGATTTGTACATATTTTCCAGTCTAACAGCAGGATTAAGAATGTCGTAAGCAAAATTAACTAATTATTATTTAATAAATATTCCTATTCATCTCTTTTTGACAATCCATCAAAGCAATTTATAGTTACGAAAAAATATACGATTTAAATTTGAATCGAATTTTAAAAACATATTAAATTTGTTTGCACTTTGAACATCTGAAAAACAGAAAACTTGCATTTAAATTAAGGCACTGATACATTACCAAAAAATACTTAAATGGGAAATATTACTTACAAATAAAATATATTAGGATGGAATCATAGTTTAGAACAATATCCTCCCAAACGTATAATATTTGTGTATGTCAAATATTATATAGGTACTAGCTGACCCCAGCAGACGTTGTCCTGCCCGTGCTGTTTGGGATGTATTGGTTTCTTATTATTCATTGATATTTCATTAAAAATTCATAAAACCCGAGTTTCAAGAAAAAATCACCATAAAAATGTATATTGGACACAAGTCCACCACAGCGCTATCTGCGGGTTAGAATGATTCATACAAACTGTTATTAAGACAAACCACACATACATTTTAAATTTCCTTTAAATCGCTCTGGCAAAGCGGATTTTGCAAATAACTTGACCACTCCGCCATTTACCGCGGTTAAAATAATTCTAAAACACAGATGACCCCCAACTGAACCTAATGTGAAATTTTTAGCCGATTATCTCTTCGCAGATCATGCGTTACTAACAAACGTACAATGGATTTTATATATAAAGATTTGGAGTGTACCCTAAACATATGTACGTTTCAAGCTGAATATGTTTGGCGCAATATACTACGGGAACAATTTTTCAGCGTGTATACAATTTTATAAAATTTTATTAAAGGTTCCAACGAAAATTGTTCATGGATGTTTGGGGAACATATAGAAAGATGAATCCACTATATGTTTACAAATCGATAGCAAATATACGAAACTTCAAATATTTCGATGGTGTGTTGGCCGGTTTATCTTTATACATACAGCTTAAATACTGTTTTAGATTATAAAATGATATAAGTTATCCGTTATATGTATTATACATTTATTGTATTTTCTAATATTAAAATAACAAACCCAATTTTTAGAAAAAGGAAGTGTTGTGTTTTGAATTTATCGTAGTAACTTGTATACTTACATACTTACTTAGATGGCTATCTACAACCTTAGTAGGTTTTTAGCCGCGTTTATTGTAGAATTCCACGCGTCTCGGTCTTGTGCGCGTGCTCTCCAGTTAACTACTCCAAGTCCTCTTAAATCTTCTTCGACTTGGTCACACCACCGGAGCCTTGGACGACCCCTTTTGCGCGGACTTTGGAAATTTCCGCCGTATACTTACAAGAATCATATTTTCTATGAATATTGAAATGGTTTCAGTGGCTGTAAAAGAAATGATTCTTTAGTATGAGTGGCATTAGAATAAATTCAATGTAAGGAATTTTCCCTACATATTTATATCTCAAATCGTAATGATTAGGGCAGCCAGTAAAATAATTTTTTCGATTTTTTAGACTCATTTGATTCTCCAAATTTATAATATTTGGCTTAATATATTTTGTCAAGAAATTCTTTTTAGCTCTACCAACAACACTGATATACTTAAAATTATCAAGTGGTGAAAGAATGTCTCCAACAGTAGAATAATCCAAATTTACATCCGTCCAATCCATCCCATTTATAATTTTTTACAATACATGTTTGTTTTGTATGCTGCTCTTGTGAGTTTTCTGTCATCGAAGGGGGGTTATTTGGTACAACGGATGTGCCACACATATAGGATAATTTTAAAAATAAAAACTATTGTGTGAACTTTGTGTATAATTTTAAACAAAACTATTTAACAAGAAATAAAAAGTAAATAAAATTAAAAAATTGAATCTCATTCTAATGCTCACCGCTATATTTGCAATTTATGTAATGTAATGTTTGTTAAAAAAAAATTTGTGTTCTTTCTTACAGTATGGGAAAGGCGCACAGGTTTACCCCAGGCAACAATATTTCGAAAGGGCTATACTTCAATACCCACACTGGGAGAATCAACAACAAGAGTAAATAATTTCAGAAGATAAAGTACAAAATCCACATCTTTTAACAGCAACGGTTTCAAGGAGAGCCCATTACGGGGCAGGCACCTGTGATAGAAGCTATTTCAGAAGATCAAGTACAAAATCCGCATCTAAAAACAGCAACGGTTTCCAGTGAGGCAAAAATAGAGCCCATTACGGGACAGGAACCTGTGTTAGAAGCTATTTCAAAAGATGAAGAAAAAAACAACATCTTCCAACCACAACGATTTCAACCGAGGTACCAAGACAAGACAACGGGTCAGGAACCTACGACAGAATCTAAAGTTCTAAAAAAAGTAGGAGACAAAGTGTATGAAGGCATCTATGTTATAAACACAGACTTTAAGAATCGAATAATTTCGTATCGTTGCACAAGTGAAACGGACATGCTGGTCTTAGAAGAATTTATGGATGGCAAAAAGCCAAGTATTTTCAAACTTTTAGATGACGGCATAAATAAACATACTGTCGTAAAGTTCAATATGGAACTTTACGCCAAATATGTGAACAATTTTATTGACAAAGACAATAACGCTGAACTATCAAGGTTTACTATATAGGAAAAATAGTCCCTGTCACAAAAGAAGACGATCTAAAAGATGTCGTGAACGATCAACTTCAGCGTATACATAGCAGAATGTCTGAGTTCCAAGAACGTGATTCAGGATGGGCTATGCTAAAAATATGTTGGATAGATATAAATATCAATAAAACTGCTTTAATAGAAGTATTGAGTTATATAAGGCGAGTTTTCGTTACACCATAAGTGCTTGTATAGGGAGCTAAGCACTTTTAAGCACTATTAGTTCCCGATGAAGTTTGGTACTTGTGTTCCTGTCTTAATCGAGTATGATGTTGCCAGATTGGGCACCCTATATTTAGCAATATGGCATCCCATTTTTGGAGAGATTGTTATCAATTATTGCGAATTAACGGGAAGAAGAAGAACAAAAATGGGAAATTATTTTAATATTTGCAAAAAAAGTGTAAAAAATTGAACATAGAATAGTAAATATATGTTTTATAAATACTTTTCACGAATTTTTTGTCTGTTTCGCACTGTTCTTTATTCGCAACTCATGACACCATTGCTACTAGATAGTGAAAATCCGCCACTTATTGCTTATATGCCAGTTAGTGGAAGTCAGTAGTTTTCGTTGCAAAGTGCTAAACTAAAATTGCTAGCTGGTAACGAAAAGATGCCTATAAAAATTCCCTTTAAGCTGGCCCTGAAAAAAGCATGCCTCAATATATAACGAAGACGACTTTTGTTTCAAATGGTGTATAAATGCAGCATTAATTAATGTAGATGTTAATGGTGAACATTGCGTAGACTCGATTACCTCAGACATTATAACTCTCAGCTATGGGGTTACCTTAAAATTTAAAGGTTTAAGATTTCCATTATCATTGAAAGAAATTAAAATATTTGAGAAAAATAAAGGCACTGTAGTGGCCTATATGTGGACATGGTATTTCACTACCTTATTTGTGGATTATTTAAGACGTAGTTAGAAAGTACGAACTTTGTCAACCATGTAAACTATTCATTCTTGTTTTTCTCTCTTTTTGCGCAGTCATCGCATTGCATCAAAGTTTTCACGATTTCATCATAATTTCATGTATATTATTAGAATTAGTTAAATAAAGTGTTTATTATATTAAACATTATATAGCCGATTTATTCATTCATTAAACTAACCACGAACGGCTATAGTGGTGACCTCGACGTGATCGTAATACACACATGAGATGAGCGAAGACACAGGCACCGAGAAGACAAGCACATCCGTGGGAGCAGGCCAGGCTCCGGACACTGCTGGACAAGGAGTGGCGACTTCCCCGATGTACGGACATTTTGTAAGCAGAGTTTCAGTGAAAGTACCGCCGTTTTGGTCTGATCACCCTGAAATCTGGTTCGCACAAGTAGAGGCTCAGTTCGCCGTTTCAGGCATTGTGGCTGACGAAACGAAATACAGCACCGTCATAGCAGCGATTGAATCACAGGTGTTGGTTCAGATTTCGGACGCTGTCCTCAAGCCGCCTGCAACAGGAAAATACGAATTTTTGAAAAAATGCATCATCGAACGCTTCTGTGAAAGCGAACAGAAGAAAATACAGAAATTGCTGTCCGACATGCACCTTGGCGACGGGCGACCTACACAATTATTGAACGAGCTCCGTAGTCTTGCGAAGGATAGGGTAAGTGATGACTTTCTGGCATCATTGTGGCTTCAACGACTACCACAGAATGTTCGTGCCATTCTCCAAGCCTCCAACGCGGAGCTGTCCGAATTGGCGAAACTGGCGGATACGATTTTGGAGGTGAGTGATTATCGACAACTCGCCGCTGTGTCCACATCCACGACACCTAACGAAGCCAACTTATTGCAAAGAATTGCGGTTTTGGAAGAACGTTTGGAGAAATTAGGCCGCTCTCGTTCATCCAGTCGCTCATCGAATCGTAAGAAGAGCCAACGTAGTTCTACACCATCGGCGGAGAAATTTTGTTGGTACCACTGGAAGTTCGGCGAGGCCGCTACAAAGTGCCGCCAGCCTTGCGAATTCCATTCAAAGCCAAAAAACTAGTTACCGTGGCTGGTGCATTGTCCAGCGCACCACGCCAAATTACAGTTGCACGTCTTACATTGCTGGACAACGATACAAAGGTGAAGTTTTTGATCGATACGGGGGCTGACGTTTCCGTTTTGCCACCGCGTTCATGTGACAGAAACGTCACATCGAATTCAGTAACATTATTTGCAGCTAATGGCACCCGTATTAAAACATATTGCGAACGTCGTCTTAAGTTATCTCTTTCATTAAGGAGAGTCTTCGAATGGAATTTTCTCGTGGCAGATGTTTCAACAGCCATAATAGGTTCTGATTTTCTCAAGCACTTCGATTTACTTGTGGATATTAAGCAGAATCGTCTCGTCGATCGCAGGACTTTGCTGCACGCTAAGGGTGACACAGTATATTCATGTGCACCCGTCATATCAACATTCAATGCCGACAACATATTTTCACGGCTGCTATTTAAGCCGTGTTAAGCAGCAACCGAGATCGAGAGAGCAGACGGACGTTACACACCACATCGTTACTGGTGGACCAGCGGTGTCTGCCCGACCACGAAGGCTGCCACCTGAGAAATTCGCTGCTGCCAAAAAAGAGTTTGAGTTTTTGGTGGAGCAAGGTATTTGCAAGCCATCCAAAAGTAATTGGGCAAGCCCCCTTCATATGGTAAAAAAGACGAACGGGGAGTGGCGGCCGTGCGGTGATTACCGTGCTCTTAATGCGCAAACTTTACCAGATCGTTAGCCTATTCAATTTTTGCATGATTGTACTCACATGCTCCATGGCAAGTGTATATTTTCTGTGCTAGATTTGCAAAAGGCGTAGCATCAAATACCCATAGAATCATCCGACATACCTAAGACGGCGATAACAACACCATTTGGGTTGTTCGAGTTCAACTACATGACATTTGGATTGCGGAATGCTGCACAAACTTTTCAGCGTCACATCAATTCTGTTTTGCACGGCATCGAATTTACATTCGCTTACATCGATGACATTCTCATTGAATCATCTAGTGCGGACGAGCACGAGAAACACCTGAGGATTGTTTTCGATCGGCTACGTAAATCTGGTTTGGCAGTAAACGGCAGCAAATGTGTTTTGGGCAAGTCCGAAGTTAAATTTTTGGGACACACTATAACTCCGAACGGCATTAAACCACTAGAAGAGAAAGTGACAGCAATACGTGATTATCCCAAACCTAAAGTGGCTAAAGAACTTAAGCGGTTTCTGGGGATGATTAATTTTTACCGCTCCTTTCTCAGGAATGCAACGCGCAATCAAGGAAAATTGCAGGCTCTCATTTCGGGCAACGTCAAAAACGACACGACGCCAGTTGTTTGGGACGATGAAGCCACAAACGCATTTGAGGCCTGTAAGGAGGAATTAGCAAACGCCACCATGCTTTGTCACCTGTCGCCCAACGCAAAATTGTCTTTGTATACAGATGCCTCTAGTGAAGCTGTTGGTGCAGTTTTACACCAGACTGTAAATGATAAGGTCCAACCATTGGGATTTTATTCCAAGAAGTTAACAGCCGCACAAGCAAAGTACAGTACATACGATCGGGAGCTGTTGGCCATTTATCAGTCAATAGACCATTTCCGGCACTTGTTAGAGGGCAGACAATTCACGATATTGACCGACCACAAACCGTTGGTATATGCTTTCGCCCAGAAATGCGACAAAACACCACCAAGGAGAGCGCGCCAACTGGACTTTATTAGTCAGTTTTCGACCGACATACGGCACTTGCGGGGAGATGAAAATGGCGTTGCCGATTTTTTGTCCCGAATAAGATCGATAGACAGCCCGGATTTTGAGGCCTTGGCGAGAGAGCAAGATCGCGATTCGGAATTAAAGCAAATTATAGAAACCGATAGTTCAACGCTAAAACTGAAAAAGGTTGCTGTTCCGAATTCGACCGAGACGCTGTATTGTGATACCACTAACGACAAAATTCGTACCACGAACTTTTCGTCGTCAGCTAATTGCGAAACTACATGACCTGTCCCACCCTGGACGAAAGGGAACGCAACGAATAGTTGGAGAAAGGTATGTATGGCCTGGTATGATGAAGGATATAGCATGTTTCGTCAGAGAATGCATACCGTGTCAGCGAAGCAAAATTTGTAGACACACGAAAACACCTATTGGAAATTATGAGCCAGTCGAGGCCCGTTTTGATCATATCAACGGGGATATTATTGGACCACTTCCAGTCTCCACGAACCAACGGTATTGCCTCACGATCATTGACAGATTCACGCGATTTCCAGTGGCCATACCAATTACTGACATAACTGCAGAGACTGTTGCTAGCGCTCTGATCGAGGGATGGATATCTTTGTTCGGCATACCTCTTCGTATATCCACCGACTTGGGACGACAATTTATATCATCCGTTTTTTCCGAATTGACAAATATTTTGGGAGTGCAGCATCTGAAGACCACTGCTTATCATCCGCAAGCCAATGGCATGATCGAGCGATTCCACCGCACGTTGAAGGCTGCCATCAAGTGCTACAACACAGACGACTGGACGGCAGCGTTGCCATTGGTTATGCTTGGCCTACGCACTACTGTGAAAGAGGACATAAATGCGAGCCCAGCGGAGATGTTGTTTGGTTCCCAACTACGAATTCCTGGGAAATTTGTACATGCGGGTAAAGTCAAAGCTAGCGAATCCGACTTCATTAAAAACCTTCGTAGGCAGATGTCATCGTTGCGTCAGTATTCAACTTCACATCATGGCGAACCTAATGTGCACATCGATCGCAATTTGCAAAACTGTAAGTTTGTTTTTATACGCATTGATAGAGTTCGAACTCCTTTGGAAGCGCCATACGAGGGCCCCTTCGAGATATTGAAGAGGGGTGATAAATTTTGTAAAATCAAATTGGGACAACGGAATGTGAACGTATCTAATGACCGTCTCAAACCAGCATTTATCGATTTTAAAGACACAACTCTAGCTGCTTCTAGGAACCCGGCCACTGAGGAAACGACATATCTTGAAAGTCCTAATATGTCGAATGGTCAGCCGTTTTTTCAACACGAACCCCAACCAACACCAGAGGCCCGACTAACGAGAACTGGCCGGCACGTTCGATTTCCGGCAAGGTATCTCTCTCTAGAGGGGGAGCCCTGTAGTGGCCTATATGTGGACATGGTATTTCACTACCGTATTTGTGGATTATTTAAGACGTAGTTAGAAAGTACGAACTTTGTCAACCATGTAAACTATTCATTCTTGTTCTTCTCTCTTTTTGCGCAGTCATCGCATTGCATCAAAGTTTTCACGATTTCATCATCATTTCATGTATATTATTAGAATTATTTAAATAAAGTGTTTATTGTATTAAACATTATATAGCCGATTTATTCATTCATTACACTAACCACGAACGGCTATAGCACTATAAGTATAAATATATTTGGAATGAGATGAAAAGTGAAGTTGTTGGACCGTAAAACTCACGAAGGAGGAGAGAGGTACTCACATAAATCTCTTACTGTTGGAGGATGAAGATCAAAGTCATTATATTTTGTTAAAGATATTTCAAGGTAATCTAATGAAATAATCATTGTTTTCAATATTATAATTAAAACAAAAAATAATTTGTAACAGACTTCTAAGAAATAAGCTGACAGCTAACCGTGAAAACATAATAGTCTGCAACGGATGTATTCGGAAACAATACATACTTAACATCAAATTGAATGTAACAAAACTGCCGGCACCTGAAAAAGCCATTTTGGAATTTACACACTACATCAAAATGATGGATGTTCCGTGGGTTGTGTATGCAGATTTCGAGTGTTTACTTGTAAAAGTCGATGAAGTAGTAAGTGCTAGAAATTAATTTGAAAGGAAGCATGTTCCATGTGCTTTTGCATATTACATTAAATGTAATTTTGATAGTAAATTAAGTAAATTTAGAATTTGTACAGACTCTTGTACCAAATTACATACCAACTTTCTTCCACAACTTTTCATCATACGACTGTCACCTATTTATTAAGGAATTTTCGAAAATTGAAGGGGACATTAAAGTAATTCCGTTGAACGAGGAATTATATATTTCACTATCCCATATTACGTATAAGGGAGAAAGAGGTTACGTAGAAATGAGGTTCCTAGACTATTTACGATTTATGCCGGAGAGTTTGAATAAATTAGCTTCCAATCTGGCAGAAGAAGACTTTCACTCGGCAAAACTCGGTATTCTCAGACTCTTACAAATTTACGTTAATGATTAGAAAAGGTGTCCTCCCTTATGAGTTCCTAGGCTCATTTGATCGTTTAGGTGACAATACACTTCCTCCTATCGATGACTTTTTCAATATTTAAAAATAATAAAAAGTGTTCTGACGAAGAACAGTGTGGGCAACATTCAATTGTTCCACAGTTAAATCATACTTGGAACTATATCTGACAGCCGATGAGTTAATTCTAACAGACGTTTTTGAAAAATTTAGAAAAGTATGTATAGATATTTATGGTTTAGAACCGTGTAATTTTTTTACAACTCTTGGACTTTTATTTGATGCTATGTTAAAATGTACTAACGCATGTAGAACTCTTAGTAGACGTGGATATGTAAAATTTTTTAAAAATGGTATTCGGGGGGAATTGGTTCAATGTTCTAAGAAGAACGCTACCGCAAATAACATTTATATGAAAGACTATGATGACACTAAGTCTGAAGAGACGATATTATATTTAGATGCTAACAACTTTTATGGTTGGGCAATGTGTGAATATCTTCCACTGGTATTTTTAAATGGGAAGAAGTCACTGATGAATTAATTCAAAAAATAAGGAATACACCGAAAGATACATCCACAGGACATGTTTTGAGTGTTGATCTTGACTGTCCTGACGAATGTCACGATTTGCAATATGACTTACCGTTTTGCCCTGAAAACAAAACTGTAGAGTCAGCGAAATATGAGAAATTAATAGCAGACCTCACTCCCAAACGTGATTACACTATACATTATAGGAAGCTAAATCAATGTTCAGACAATAATCTCGTTTTGAGTAAAGTACCTTGGTTAAAGAAGTATATACATAGATGAAAAGACAAAACACAGGATGGCAGCAACGAATAATTTTGACAAAAAATTCTTTAAACTTCTTAATAATGCTGTTTATGGAAAGACAATGGAAAATGTCGATAAAAGAAAGGAAGTACATATAGTGACTAGTTGGGAACGAACTAATAAAAATCATCTAGGTGCTGAGGGTTGGATTCCAAAAAGTAATTTTCATAGTGTTTCATATTTTTCTGAAGATGTGGTTTCAATACAAATGAAAAATGTTAAAGTTGAAATTAAAAAATAGAAAGTAGTAAAAAATGAATTTTAGAAAAGTATATCAGGCGTGTTTTCGTTACACCGTAGGTGCTTAATTTGTATGGGGAGCTAAGCACTTTTAAGCATTATTAGTTCCCGATGAAGTTTGGTGATTGTGTTCCTGTATTAATTGAGTATGGTGTTGCCAGATTGGGCACCCTATATTTAGCAATATGGCATCCCATTTTTTTTAGAGATTGTTATCAATTATTGTGAATTAACGGGAAGATGAAGAACAAAAATGGGAAATTATTTTAATATTTGCAAAAAGAGTGTAAACAATTGAACATAGAATAGTAAATATATGTTTTGTAAATACTTTTCACGAATTTTTTGTCTGTTTCGCACAGTTTCTTCTTCGCAACTCATGACACCATTGCTACCAGATAGTTAAAATCCGACACTTATTGCTTATGTGCCAGTTAGTGGAAGTCAGTTGTTTTCGTTGCAAAGTGCTAAACTAAAATTGGTAGCTTGTAACGAAAATATGCCTATTATTAATAATTAAAGAGATAGTGTACTGAATTAAAAAGTATATCACGATGATATGTTGACACTTAAGTCTAAGATACATCAAATATACACTAATACGGTAACTTTAAGCTACAATGATAACAAAAGAAAAAATTAGAATTAGTGACGGTATAAGTACATATGCATGGGGTCACTATAGAATTAGAAATGTAGAAAATTCAAAATATGAAATGGATATGCTACTGTTAGATATTCAAAGACTTCAGGAAGAAAATGGACAATTTTGCAATTTAATTTATTGGTTACTAATAAAAATTTATTTACCAAAGATCTATTCTCCAAAGATATACAGCCTGTTTCTGTAACTTAAAAATTTGTTTTCGTTCGCCTGCCAGACGACAAACAGCTGATTTGGGTTTCACTAACTACCATCACAACGAGTAGTCGTACGATAATGAACTCGTGCGAAAACGTAATCATTTCAGTGCAAATTTTGGTTTCTCTATTCCTCTTTGCTGTCATCTCGGCGAACACAAATGTCAGATGGAGCCACATTATTTTATTTGTCGACTGATAGGAACAATGACAAAATAAACATTATTAAAAGCAAAAAATAAGTAGATATTAATTTAATTATGGTAAAAACAATTAAATAATAAAATTGTGTACATATGTGTACATATTTAAGCATAAAGAAGTCAATATTGGCTGCTCGCTAAGATGGGAAAAATTATCAGTGCACAATGAGAGAGACGTGAGAGAGAGAGAGAGAGAGAAAGAAATGAGAGTCTTGGTGCAGCTCAGCTGACCACCCAGGGTTGCTTTTTTGGCCACCGCTAGTGTAAATAGTACAGAGATGTATTTGCTAAGGTCGATCATACAAAAATGTGTGCTTTTTTAGACCACAAGCTGTGAAATTATTGATCTGGCAATTACATTCTTATCCAATTGGTACATTGCTAACGTCATTGACGTAAGGCTAGGCGAACGAACGATAGAACGTTAGAGAAATCAAATTCCTGACGAAAGTGAGTGACTGGTTTTCGTTCGCAGAGACTTTCGTTAGAAATACAGAAACAGGCCGATAATATATAAGAATAAAAAGTGTATCTTTAGCTATAATTTTCATTTGAAAAAAAAATAATAAAAAACATTATTTTTAAATTTTAAAAAAATTTCATTGACTTTTTAATTTCGTAATGGAAAGCATAAGGGTGAGTATATTTATAAGAATAAAAAGTGTATCTTTAGCTATAATTTTCATTTGAAAAAAAAAAATAATAAAAAACATTATTTTTAAATTTTAAAAAAATTTCATTGACTTTTTAATTTCATAATGGAAAGCATAAGGGTGAGTATATTTATTTCTCTTATTTTAAATAATTTTGCGCACAATTCCAGTTAAGGGAGTATATTCCACCAATCGATCGTGAATAACACTACGCAACAAAAAAAATTGTTTGGTGTCCTAGACCTAAAAATTATTTTGTTGTATAGATAGTGGCATACTGTTATGTAAAATAAAAACCAAAAATTTTTTTATTGATAAATTTTTTTTAAAAATTTTTTTATTAAAAATACTATTATCGTCAAAGGCAAATGCACTATAATTTTTGGAGTATATGCCCGATCAGGTCGACTTATACGTTAAATTTAAGCTTTTAATGTGGGCTACCAATGTTGGAAATATCTCTTTCACATAGAAACAGTGGTTTAGTAACAGTCCTTAAACAAATTGGAAAAAGTAGATTTTTTCAAAAAAAAAATCCTTGGAAAAAAAAACAAAAAAATCGAAAAAAAATATTTTATTTTATTTTTTAAAAGTTTGCATCCTAGCGAAGAAAATAATGCCTATTTGAAAAAATCTATGGATAAATGTAGAAATTATATAGGTAAGATAATTTCAGAAAATCTTTTTTTTTTTAATTTTTGTTTGAGTAGCGATTTTATTTATTACTTTTATTTATATTATGTATATTTGAGTTTATTTATATGAACGAGTTTCATTAGAAGTAATTGTGAGTTCTTTGTTGACGTTTGTAGATATCGGAATCGGTTTCTCTAAAGAGGAACCAAATATAATCTTCCATCATTCTTTCATCCCAGTGCCCTTGGTAACGCTCGATGGACTTCAATTCTTGATGAAACCTTTCGCCATGTACGTCACTTACGTCGCCAAGTTTCTCGGGGAAAAAGTATAAATGAGAACGCAAGAAATGAATATTGAGGGACATAGTTACACCTGTTGGAATACATAAAGCGAAAAATAAGTTGGAAGAATACATACATATGAATACATACAAATATATTTCTAACCAATTTTTTCATAATTTTTTAACAAATCATTAATCATTGTTTCATATTGCGGGCTTTTATTGGATCAAAGGATGTTTGAAACTACACGCTTAAACGACCTCCATGCTGCAATTTCATCCATAGTCAATTATCATCAGTTTCCTTATTTTAGGCCCATCATAAACTCCATCTTCGAGTTTTTGAAAAGAAAGACTTTTAAATAAACGTTTTAAATATGAGAGTGAATCGCCATCTTTCCTTAAGGCTTTTAATTTTTAAATAGCCCCAGCTTAATATGCAGTGGTGGCAAAATATCGGCTATCCCAGAGGCATAACATACCAACTACTTTTAAATCACAACAATTTTCCAGTCATGTTCATATTTTATTTATTTTATCAATTTAGCCATTGTTTCGTATGATTCCTTAGTGTTGACAGCATGAGCAATGGGAATTGACGGTTTCTGATTTCCGTTGTGTAAAAGTACTGCTTTCAAACTTTCTTTACTGCTGTCAACAAGTAACCGCCATTCCTTTGGATTGTATGTTTGATTAAGTTCCTCGAACAATCCGGGAATGTCCTTGCAAAAGCATCTGTTATCCACAGTTGTATAAAATTGTTTGTAAGGTATATCACGGACTCTATAATATGATATGTTATCATCTGCGGCCAAAATATTGTACTGTTTCATCCCAGACGCAAGTAGTTCTGCCTTATCTTTGGTTAGTTCCAAATCTCTCACTAGATGAATAAGAAACTGAGTTAAAAGCGATGACTTCTGACTCAAATCGAATCGCTCAGTGTTGAGTACTCTGTTGAACTTGATGATGTTTCCGTTATTAGGCTGTTAGCTATACTTGGACACTTCCTACTCCAATCTATTAACTTAGACAAAAATAGTAGTCCGTATCGTGAATGAATGGTTGTCTCCAAATTATTGGCATTCCAAATTGCACGTGAAGTCTAAAATTAAAACGTTTTATTCCACAAAACATTGTAATACATTAATTTTAAAGTACTTACCGCATTCTTCCACTAGTCCATCGAGTAAGATTTACATGGCACGAATTACACAAAATACTAGGTGTCCACGGTTCGTTCATATTTTTAACTCGTATACCAAAATATTACACATATATTTCTTTTATTATTTTACTAAACGCAAGTCGATTTTTTTAATTACATATTTTCCGCAGATGTAGCTGATATTGTCGGGATCATTTACACATTGAAAAGTTCTTTGCCTTTTACTCATACTTCGAAATATAACTTTGTAATATTTTCCGAAAATCGACTTATCTCGTTAAGGCGCTGAATTACACTTATTTATTGATAGGAAATTTCAGTCATAAATTCCGGGTTTAAGGTTCATAAGTTGCAGTACCCGTAGCTGACATATAGTTTGCTTCGAAAGTAGACACCCAATATTTTCAATACTGCCGCGTACTACTTTGTATTGCGTACATATAATTTTACTATCTGTTTATACGACTGGGATGTCCCCTAAAAGGCGTAACTGAATGGAAACCTCATAAATAAAAAACAACAAATATTGTTGAATGACCCTCTATCTGAGCGGATCAAATCCAATATAGCTCTCACATTGCATATCATGTTTTATGGAGTGTTACGAACGGCCATAAAACCTCGTCATCTATATAATTTTATAATGTCTGACATCAATCCTCATGCAAGTGCAATGTCTCTTATATGTCTCTCTCACATATGGCGAATTCAATACAAGCAAAAACATCACTTAAAAACGAAAAAATATGAAACAAGATTTTTTTGAATTTCCCTAACATTTACAAAATGGCTCATAACTTTTACATCTATCCATAGATTTTTCAAATAGACAGTGTTTTCTTCTTTAGCATGCTGACTTTTTAATAATGTGATAAAATAATTTCGTTTTTTTCTTCTATTTTTTATGGTTTTTTTTTTGTACCAGGAAAAAGTGTTTTTTTTTTTAAATAATTTTTTTCTCATATTTTTGACGACTGTTACTAAACCAAAGATTCTACGTGAAAGCGATATTTGCAGCATATGTAGCCCTCATAATTCCCTTTAATTTGAGGCACAACAGGGCTCAATCAGGCTTATACATGAAAATTATGGTCCAAATGAACTGTACTTTCCATGAAAGCTGGAAATTAAAAAAAAATTACCATAAAATTTTTTTTTAATATTATTTTTGTGTTTGTGACACCTAATTGCACCAGAAACTGTTATCCACATCCCTTGGACCAAAATGTTGTTGCATCGTGTAATTGGCCGCTCGACTTTATTGATGTCAAAGAATTGGCCATGACGGGGATGTATAATACAGGCGATCAGGATAAAACAGCATGTCATTTCTGTGGAGTAGAGATATTTAACTGGCAAGATTTGGATATTCCAGTAATCGAACACTTGCGTTGGTCTCCGAGCAGACAATGAAGCCGACCAAAATTTTCGGCGGCGGCGGCGCATGGAAAAATATCGATAGGCGGCGGCGGCTGATCGGCTGAGCCGATCAATTTTCAACAATCGGCTGAGCCAGTAAATTTTCCACAATCGAAATCGCACGAATACGAATGTAATTCTCCTGCAAAAGTGGCTTTTTTTTTGATATTTAGCGTTAGAGGAAAAAACTTAAAATTAACACAAAGTTATGGAAGTTTGATATAATTCAGTCAGAATTTATCTTTTGGTTTGAGACCATATGTTCCATTTACTTTCTGTCTATTCCAAGAAAGTAATAGAAACAAATACAAAAATTGGTAGAGAGTTTTAATTGCTTGGTAGAATTGACTGCAGTTTCGATAGACACCACTCTATCATCTTCAGAATTCAGTAGCAATGTTGTATGTCTTTAACTTAAATCAGCTGAAATACTTGTGGAAGCAGTAAATTGCATTTAACAAGAACTGCTAACCAAACCCGTATTTTGCCGAACTAAGTCAACATACTAAAACTCTCATACCAATACATTTTTGTTTTTTGCTTGGGTTCGCATCGCGAACCACGAAAACAAATGTAGTTTTGTCAACGGCTAATGCCGACGTCATCGTACCTCATGTGTTTGTATATGTTGTTGTTATTTATTGTTGGTCTGTGCTTTTGTTATTCAGTCAGAATTTATCTTTTGGTTTGAGACCATATGTTCCATTTACTTTCTGTCTATTCCAAGAAAGTAATAGAAACAAATACAAAAATTGGTAGAGAGTTTTAATTGCTTGGTAGAATTGACTGCATTTTCGATAGACACCACTCTATCATCTTCAGAATTCAGTAGCAATGTTGTATGTCTTTAACTTAAATCAGCTGAAATACTTGTGGAAGCAGTAAATTGCATTTAACAAGAACTGCTAACCAAACCCGTATTTTGCCGAACTAAGTCAACATACTAAAACTCTCATACCAATACATTTTGGTTTTTTGCTTGGGTTCGCATCGCGAACCACGAAAACAAATGTAGTTTTGTCAACGGCTAATGCCGACGTCATCGTACCTCATGTGTTTGTATGTGTTGTTGTTATTTATTGTTGTTCTGTGCTTTTGTTATTCAGTCAGAATTTATCTTTTGGTTTGAGACCATATGTTCCATTTACTTTCTGTCTATTCCAAGAAAGTAATAGAAACAAATACAGAAATTGGTAGAGAGTTTTAATTGCTTGGTAGAATTGACTGCATTTTCGATAGACACCACTCTATCATCTTCAGAATTCAGTAGCAATGTTGTATGTCTTTAACTTAAATCAGCTGAAATACTTGTGGAAGCAGTAAATTGCATTTAACAAGAACTGCTAACCAAACCCGTATTTTGCCGAACTAAGTCAACATACTAAAACTCTCATACCAATACATTTTGGTTTTTTGCTTGGGTTCGCATCGCGAACCACGAAAACAAATGTAGTTTTGTCAACGCCCTGCAAGCAACTCGGTAGTCGACTATGAAAATAACGCACTTCTAGTTAACTTTTATGACCTAACTATAAGCTAACTACAATGTAATGCATATTCGGTGCAATGTGTTTGTTTTTTTTCTGGTTAAAGGGAATTTAACTGTTAACAGTTAACAGTTACTTGTTTGTTTCTTTTGTTTTGCAATTTTGTTTTACATATTCGTCATTTCTGTGTGAATTGTAAAGTGAATAGTTGTGCTTAGTCTCGTGCGCGCAGTTAAGTGTGTTTAAAGTGTGCAATTTAATTAAAATAATAAAAATTAAATCTTAGATATTAAAAAAGCGACCCTTAAATATTGTGACTGCTTGTAAGTTTAAATTATTTTATTCAAATACTTCACAATGAAAAGTGTAAGCAAAAGGCATTTAAGAAGGCTTTTTAAAAAGGAAAAAGAAGTATATTCAAAAAGACTAAGTGAACATAATTTTGTTGAATCAGAAACCAACTGCTCCTCTGCTGATGTGCTGTGTTCAAATGAAAGTATTGAAAATATTAATATTAGCAATACTTTCGAAGAACAATGTACAACAAAAAAAACATTAAAAGAAAAAATCGGTGATTGGTATTTTAAAAATAGGCCATCTCGCGAGTGTTTCGAAGAGTTGTTGCATATTTTAGTAGAGGAAAATTTAGATGTACCTTTAAGTGCAAACTCATTTGTTGGAAAACGGGAGCGTTTGAGCTTAACGAATATTTTTCCTGGTTTCTATTGTCATTTTGGTTTAAAAAAGCAACTATCAAGGATTTCAAGCATCATAAACGGTTGCGACAGAATAGTGATCGATATAAATATTGACGGACTACCGTTATTTAAAAGCTCGAGAACTCAATTGTGGCCAATTTTGGCAAAAATTGTTAACTTTCCTAATATTTCTATTTTCCCTATTGGTGTTTACGTTGGAAAGAGTAAACCCTGTAACATCGCTAGTTTCCTAGGCTATATGGTCTCCGAACTAAAAGATTTCCTTGAAAACGGTATATTGATTGACAATGCGGTGATTGCATTTGAAATTAGAGCACTTATTTGTGATGCCCCAGCAAAAGCTTTTGCTTGCGCTATTGTTGGTCACACTTCTTCGCATGGTTGTACTAAATGTACCCAAATCAGCAAGAAAATTGAGAATGTGCTGACATATTCCTCAACGTCGGGCGAACTCATTTCTGATGGCGATTTTGCAACAAGAAAGTACTTAAAGCATCATCAGAAGGAGTTTCATTCTAAGCAATCTCCATTTGAAGAGCTTGGCCTCGGAATGATAACTCAAGTACCCCTTGATCCCATGCACCTTATAGATCTAGGAGTGATGAAGAAAATGCTTGTTCGATTGAACACAGACAAAACGAACTTCAAAATCGCTAAGGAAGTAAAACTAGAAATTTCCTCCCACCTCAAATCCTTAAAAAAGTTCATACCTCGGGAATTCTCTCGCTATCCGAGAGAATTGAATGAAATCTGCAACTGGAAAGCCACAGAGTTTCGGCAATTTCTGTTATATACAGGTATGCTTGTTTTAAAGGACAGGGTTCATGTAGATTTTTATTATGAGTTCCTCTTACTACACTGTGCTTGCCGTTTATTATCCTGTCCGCGAACGTGTGAAAGGAATGTTGAAAATGCTCAGGTACTATTAGAACTATTTGTGGAAAATTTTCCTGTCATTTTTGGGGAAAACAGCATATCTCACAATGTTCATGGTCTTCTGCACATAAGTGACTGTGTGAAAAATCTTGGGACGCTTACAAATTTTTCTTCGTACCCATTTGAAGATTGCCTTCAGAAGTTAAAAAAATACGTGAAAAAACCAACGCAGATTCTGCAACAAATTCATATCCGCTTACAATATGAGAAGATGGTGACAGAACAGCGAAAATTTGAATTAAAGAAAAAAAACGGGGCTATTGTTAGTGTCAGAACTTTAGATTATTTTTTTACTGCTGTTTGTCCTAACAACCTTTGCGCTATTCGACCTTTCATACCCATACAGATAACAGGCTTCTCAACAATAGGTTCAGAATCTATATTAGGCCGCCGATTTAGAAGTATAGAGAGTTTTTTCCAGGAGCCATTTGATTCAGCTAAAGTTTTGGGTACATGTCTAGTTGATCTGAATAGCATGGGTGATGAAGAGACATTTGCTATAGAAGATGTTGAATTGAAGTTTGCAGGATTTCCAAGTGGTAATCGTATTCTCTTAGTGCCACTCTTGCATGGTTGCAAATAGTTGAAATTTAAAGCAGTCACAAACAGTATTTAGGATGTTTCTAGCGATACGAACCACCGACAATATTTTGGGTTGCCCGTATCGCATGAAATAATGCTCATAATAACCGAAACATTTTTATAATAATTATATAATATAATAAACATAGAATCAAAAATCGAATCAATAATAAATAATATAGATGCCACTTCCACATATTAAGCGTAGCACTCTGAATTTACAACCAATCCCTTCATGTAAGTAATTACTAAAAATAACATAAATTTATTTAATAAATAATGACTTTACAGATAACATGGAAACAATTCCCTGCGAAAGTTGTTCCAAACTCAAAGAACTTTTTGAGGAAAGATTTAAAGAGATGAACAGTAAGAAACTCGAATTGTACAAAAATTACCAAAGCTTAAATTAATTGATATGGAATTTAATTTTCAGATACAATACAAAACCTACAAGGTAACTAATTTTTTTATTTTCCTTTCACATGAAATTGGCAATAATTTCACCCTACAATTCACTATGTTTATACATTACCTTATGCAATTGCAGAAATTATTGTCAAACAAAATGATACCATAATGAAGGCCTTGGCTGAGCAGAAAGTCTTAACAGAAAGGGTTCTTCACCAAGAAGTCACCAACAACAATGTCCGCACTGTTTTCCCCATACAAAATATTTATGAATTGGATGAGCTCAACAACACTATTAGAGAGGACAATCGTGAACTTTACGTAAGTTTTCAAAATAGTATTCTACCAATTTAATACTTCGCTAATATGCATTAGTATATTTATAATTTGTTTCTACTAATTTAAACGATTTAATGCTTTGTACAGGTTAATATGATGAAGTCATTATTAAAAGGACGGCTTTCAAAAACGTTAACAGAAGTGATATCAATGAGTGTATGCATGGATGTAAATATGGATGGAGTCCATGGCAAGAAAAGACTGAAAGACTTCAAAGCATTCTTCCAAGCTTTAACAGGTAACCCATATATTGAAAACATACCTGTATATTTCCTATAACATACCACAATCATATTTTAAACAGATGCTTGTCGGGCCCTTGGATCTAATGAAGTGGAAAAAGAGATTAGAAATGCTCTTAAGATTATAAAAAAACGACACATCCATGCAGAGTGTATTAAAAATAAAACCAACAAATCTTAACATTTTTATGCTTATGTTTTATGCTTATATCTTAAAGGATAAGATAGTTTTTTTATTGAAGTTTTTTAGTTTTATAATTTGAAAAGATTTAATTTTTTAATTTGAAGAGATTTAATAAAATGTTCTTGTACTTTCACTAAACTTCTATTTGTATTTGTACTTGTGACTTGATATCAAAGTTTAACAAAAAGCGAATATTTTTGGTAAATTATACAAATAACAGGATAATTAAACTGGAACCAAATTTGTAGCATATTTTAAGAAAGCATACCATAATCTAATTAACTAATAATTGAGTTAAATAACGTCAACTTAAAGCCAACTAAAATATAATTAATTTATAGCTAGCTATAAGTTTGATAACTTTTAGCTAACTTCAAAGCAACTAACTTTAAGTTAGTTGAAAAGTCATTTGTCATAAGTCAATTGACTACTGCCTAGGACATCGCAATGTTAAAATAGTCAGTTGGCTTCATTAAAAGTAATCCAAGCATCAACCACAACTAATTGCGAAATAGTCAGATTATAGTGCGTTAAAAGTTAGTTGAGTTGCCGGCAGGGCGGCTAATGCCGACGTCATCGTACCTCATGTGTTTGTATATGTTGTTGTTATTTATTGTTGGTCTGTGCTTTTGTTATTCAGTCAGAATTTATCTTTTGGTTTGAGACCATATGTTCCATTTACTTTCTGTCTATTCCAAGAAAGTAATAGAAACAAATACAAAAATTGGTAGAGAGTTTTAATTGCTTGGTAGAATTGACTGCATTTTCGATAGACACCACTCTATCATCTTCAGAATTCAGTAGCAATGTTGTATGTCTTTAACTTAAATCAGCTGAAATACTTGTGGAAGCAGTAAATTGCATTTAACAAGAACTGCTAACCAAACCCGTATTTTGCCGAACTAAGTCAACATACTAAAACTCTCATACCAATACATTTTGGTTTTTTGCTTGGGTTCGCATCGCGAACCACGAAAACAAATGTAGTTTTGTCAACGGCTAATGCCGACGTCATCGTACCTCATGTGTTTGTATGTGTTGTTGTTATTTATTGTTGGTCTGTGCTTTTGTTATTCAGTCAGAATTTATCTTTTGGTTTGAGACCATATGTTCCATTTACTTTCTGTCTATTCCAAGAAAGTAATAGAAACAAATACAAAAATTGGTAGAGAGTTTTAATTGCTTGGTAGAATTGACTGCAGTTTCGATAGACACCACTCTATCATCTTCAGAATTCAGTAGCAATGTTGTATGTCTTTAACTTAAATCAGCTGAAATACTTGTGGAAGCAGTAAATTGCATTTAACAAGAACTGCTAACCAAACCCGTATTTTGCCGAACTAAGTCAACATACTAAAACTCTCATACCAATACATTTTTGTTTTTTGCTTGGGTTCGCATCGCGAACCACGAAAACAAATGTAGTTTTGTCAACGGCTAATGCCGACGTCATCGTACCTCATGTGTTGTTGTTATTTATTGTTGGTCTGTGCTTTTGTTATTCAGTCAGAATTTATCTTTTGGTTTGAGACCATATGTTCCATTTACTTTCTGTCTATTCCAAGAAAGTAATAGAAACAAATACAAAAATTGGTAGAGAGTTTTAATTGCTTGGTAGAATTGACTGCAGTTTCGATAGACACCACTCTATCATCTTCAGAATTCAGTAGCAATGTTGTATGTCTTTAACTTAAATCAGCTGAAATACTTGTGGAAGCAGTAAATTGCATTTAACAAGAACTGCTAACCAAACCCGTATTTTGCCGAACTAAGTCAACATACTAAAACTCTCATACCAATACATTTTTGTTTTTTGCTTGGGTTCGCATCGCGAACCACGAAAACAAATGTAGTTTTGTCAACGGCTAATGCCGACGTCATCGTACCTCATGTGTTTGTATGTGTTGTTGTTATTTATTGTTGGTCTGTGCTTTTGTTATTCAGTCAGAATTTATCTTTTGGTTTGAGACCATATGTTCCATTTACTTTCTGTCTATTCCAAGAAAGTAATAGAAACAAATACAAAAATTGGTAGAGAGTTTTAATTGCTTGGTAGAATTGACTGCATTTTCGATAGACACCACTCTATCATCTTCAGAATTCAGTAGCAATGTTGTATGTCTTTAACTTAAATCAGCTGAAATACTTGTGGAAGCAGTAAATTGCATTTAACAAGAACTGCTAACCAAACCCGTATTTTGCCGAACTAAGTCAACATACTAAAACTCTCATACCAATACATTTTTGTTTTTTGCTTGGGTTCGCATCGCGAACCACGAAAACAAATGTAGTTTTGTCAACGGCTAATGCCGACGTCATCGTACCTCATGTGTTTGTATGTGTTGTTGTTATTTATTGTTGGTCTGTGCTTTTGTTATTCAGTCAGAATTTATCTTTTGGTTTGAGACCATATGTTCCATTTACTTTCTGTCTATTCCAAGAAAGTAATAGAAACAAATACAAAAATTGGTAGAGAGTTTTAATTGCTTGGTAGAATTGACTGCATTTTCGATAGACACCACTCTATCATCTTCAGAATTCAGTAGCAATGTTGTATGTCTTTAACTTAAATCAGCTGAAATACTTGTGGAAGCAGTAAATTGCATTTAACAAGAACTGCTAACCAAACCCGTATTTTGCCGAACTAAGTCAACATACTAAAACTCTCATACCAATACATTTTTGTTTTTTGCTTGGGTTCGCATCGCGAACCACGAAAACAAATGTAGTTTTGTCAACGGCTAATGCCGACGTCATCGTACCTCATGTGTTTGTATGTGTTGTTGTTATTTATTGTTGGTCTGTGCTTTTGTTATTCAGTCAGAATTTATCTTTTGGTTTGAGACCATATGTTCCATTTACTTTCTGTCTATTCCAAGAAAGTAATAGAAACAAATACAAAAATTGGTAGAGAGTTTTAATTGCTTGGTAGAATTGACTGCAGTTTCGATAGACACCACTCTATCATCTTCAGAATTCAGTAGCAATGTTGTATGTCTTTAACTTAAATCAGCTGAAATACTTGTGGAAGCAGTAAATTGCATTTAACAAGAACTGCTAACCAAACCCGTATTTTGCCGAACTAAGTCAACATACTAAAACTCTCATACCAATACATTTTTGTTTTTTGCTTGGGTTCGCATCGCGAACCACGAAAACAAATGTAGTTTTGTCAACGGCTAATGCCGACGTCATCGTATCTCATGTGTTTGTATGTGTTGTTGTTATTTATTGTTGGTCTGTGCTTTTGTTATTCAGTCAGAATTTATCTTTTGGTTTGAGACCATATGTTCCATTTACTTTCTGTCTATTCCAAGAAAGTAATAGAAACAAATACAAAAATTGGTAGAGAGTTTTAATTGCTTGGTAGAATTGACTGCATTTTCGATAGACACCACTCTATCATCTTCAGAATTCAGTAGCAATGTTGTATGTCTTTAACTTAAATCAGCTGAAATACTTGTGGAAGCAGTAAATTGCATTTAACAAGAACTGCTAACCAAACCCGTATTTTGCCGAACTAAGTCAACATACTAAAACTCTCATACCAATACATTTTTGTTTTTTGCTTGGGTTCGCATCGCGAACCACGAAAACAAATGTAGTTTTGTCAACGGCTAATGCCGACGTCATCGTACCTCATGTGTTTGTATGTGTTGTTGTTATTTATTGTTGGTCTGTGCTTTTGTTATTCAGTCAGAATTTATCTTTTGGTTTGAGACCATATGTTCCATTTACTTTCTGTCTATTCCAAGAAAGTAATAGAAACAAATACAAAAATTGGTAGAGAGTTTTAATTGCTTGGTAGAATTGACTGCATTTTCGATAGACACCACTCTATCATCTTCAGAATTCAGTAGCAATGTTGTATGTCTTTAACTTAAATCAGCTGAAATACTTGTGGAAGAAGTAAATTGCATTTAACAAGAACTGCTAACCAAACCCGTATTTTGCCGAACTAAGTCAACATACTAAAACTCTCATACCAATACATTTTTGTTTTTTGCTTGGGTTCGCATCGCGAACCACGAAAACAAATGTAGTTTTGTCAACGGCTAATGCCGACGTCATCGTACCTCATGTGTTTGTATGTGTTGTTGTTATTTATTGTTGGTCTGTGCTTTTGTTATTCAGTCAGAATTTATCTTTTGGTTTGAGACCATATGTTCCATTTACTTTCTGTCTATTCCAAGAAAGTAATAGAAACAAATACAAAAATTGGTAGAGAGTTTTAATTGCTTGGTAGAATTGACTGCAGTTTCGATAGACACCACTCTATCATCTTCAGAATTCAGTAGCAATGTTGTATGTCTTTAACTTAAATCAGCTGAAATACTTGTGGAAGCAGTAAATTGCATTTAACAAGAACTGCTAACCAAACCCGTATTTTGCCGAACTAAGTCAACATACTAAAACTCTCATACCAATACATTTTTGTTTTTTGCTTGGGTTCGCATCGCGAACCACGAAAACAAATGTAGTTTTGTCAACGGCTAATGCCGACGTCATCGTACCTCATGTGTTTGTATGTGTTGTTGTTATTTATTGTTGGTCTGTGCTTTTGTTATTCAGTCAGAATTTATCTTTTGGTTTGAGACCATATGTTCCATTTACTTTCTGTCTATTCCAAGAAAGTAATAGAAACAAATACAAAAATTGGTAGAGAGTTTTAATTGCTTGGTAGAATTGACTGCATTTTCGATAGACACCACTCTATCATCTTCAGAATTCAGTAGCAATGTTGTATGTCTTTAACTTAAATCAGCTGAAATACTTGTGGAAGCAGAAAATTGCATTTAACAAGAACTGCTAACCAAACCCGTATTTTGCCGAACTAAGTCAACATACTAAAACTCTCATACCAATACATTTTTGTTTTTTGCTTGGGTTCGCATCGCGAACCACGAAAACAAATGTAGTTTTGTCAACGGCTAATGCCGACGTCATCGTACCTCATGTGTTTGTATGTGTTGTTGTTATTTATTGTTGGTCTGTGCTTTTGTTATTCAGTCAGAATTTATCTTTTGGTTTGAGACCATATGTTCCATTTACTTTCTGTCTATTCCAAGAAAGTAATAGAAACAAATACAAAAATTGGTAGAGAGTTTTAATTGCTTGGTAGAATTGACTGCATTTTCGATAGACACCACTCTATCATCTTCAGAATTCAGTAGCAATGTTGTATGTCTTTAACTTAAATCAGCTGAAATACTTGTGGAAGAAGTAAATTGCATTTAACAAGAACTGCTAACCAAACCCGTATTTTGCCGAACTAAGTCAACATACTAAAACTCTCATACCAATACATTTTTGTTTTTTGCTTGGGTTCGCATCGCGAACCACGAAAACAAATGTAGTTTTGTCAACGGCTAATGCCGACGTCATCGTACCTCATGTGTTTGTATGTGTTGTTGTTATTTATTGTTGGTCTGTGCTTTTGTTATTCAGTCAGAATTTATCTTTTGGTTTGAGACCATATGTTCCATTTACTTTCTGTCTATTCCAAGAAAGTAATAGAAACAAATACAAAAATTGGTAGAGAGTTTTAATTGCTTGGTAGAATTGACTGCATTTTCGATAGACACCACTCTATCATCTTCAGAATTCAGTAGCAATGTTGTATGTCTTTAACTTAAATCAGCTGAAATTCTTGTGGAAGCAGTAAATTGCATTTAACAAGAACTGCTAACCAAACCCGTATTTTGCCGAACTAAGTCAACATACTAAAACTCTCATACCAATACATTTTTGTTTTTTGCTTGGGTTCGCATCGCGAACCACGAAAACAAATGTAGTTTTGTCAACGGCTAATGCCGACGTCATCGTACCTCATGTGTTTGTATGTGTTGTTGTTATTTATTGTAGGTCTGTGCTTTTGTTATTCAGTCAGAATTTATCTTTTGGTTTGAGACCATATGTTCCATTTACTTTCTGTCTATTCCAAGAAAGTAATAGAAACAAATACAAAAATTGGTAGAGAGTTTTAATTGCTTGGTAGAATTGACTGCAGTTTCGATAGACACCACTCTATCATCTTCAGAATTCAGTAGCAATGTTGTATGTCTTTAACTTAAATCAGCTGAAATACTTGTGGAAGCAGTAAATTGCATTTAACAAGAACTGCTAACCAAACCCGTATTTTGCCGAACTAAGTCAACATACTAAAACTCTCATGCCAATACATTTTTGTTTTTTGCTTGGGTTCGCATCGCGAACCACGAAAACAAATGTAGTTTTGTCAACGGCTAATGCCGACGTCATCGTACCTCATGTGTTTGTATGTGTTGTTGTTATTTATTGTTGGTCTGTGCTTTTGTTATTCAGTCAGAATTTATCATTTGGTTTGAGACCATATGTTCCATTTACTTTCTGTCTATTCCAAGAAAGTAATAGAAACAAATACAAAAATTGGTAGAGAGTTTTAATTGCTTGGTAGAATTGACTGCAGTTTCGATAGACACCACTCTATCATCTTCAGAATTCAGTAGCAATGTTGTATGTCTTTAACTTAAATCAGCTGAAATACTTGTGGAAGCAGTAAATTGCATTTAACAAGAACTGCTAACCAAACCCGTATTTTGCCGAACTAAGTCAACATACTAAAACTCTCATACCAATACATTTTTGTTTTTTGCTTGGGTTCGCATCGCGAACCACGAAAACAAATGTAGTTTTGTCAACGGCTAATGCCGACGTCATCGTACCTCATGTGTTTGTATGTGTTGTTGTTATTTATTGTTGGTCTGTGCTTTTGTTATTCAGTCAGAATTTATCTTTTGGTTTGAGACCATATGTTCCATTTACTTTCTGTCTATTCCAAGAAAGTAATAGAAACAAATACAAAAATTGGTAGAGAGTTTTAATTGCTTGGTAGAATTGACTGCATTTTCGATAGACACCACTCTATCATCTTCAGAATTCAGTAGCAATGTTGTATGTCTTTAACTTAAATCAGCTGAAATACTTGTGGAAGCAGTAAATTGCATTTAACAAGAACTGCTAACCAAACCCGTATTTTGCCGAACTAAGTCAACATACTAAAACTCTCATACCAATACATTTTTGTTTTTTGCTTGGGTTCGCATCGCGAACCACGAAAACAAATGTAGTTTTGTCAACGGCTAATGCCGACGTCATCGTACCTCATGTGTTTGTATGTGTTGTTGTTATTTATTGTTGGTCTGTGCTTTTGTTATTCAGTCAGAATTTATCTTTTGGTTTGAGACCATATGTTCCATTTACTTTCTGTATATTCCAAGAAAGTAATAGAAACAAATACAAAAATTGGTAGAGAGTTTTAATTGCTTGGTAGAATTGACTGCAGTTTCGATAGACACCACTCTATCATCTTCAGAATTCAGTAGCAATGTTGTATGTCTTTAACTTAAATCAGCTGAAATACTTGTGGAAGCAGTAAATTGCATTTAACAAGAACTGCTAACCAAACCCGTATTTTGCCGAACTAAGTCAACATACTAAAACTCTCATACCAATACATTTTTGTTTTTTGCTTGGGTTCGCATCGCGAACCACGAAAACAAATGTAGTTTTGTCAACGGCTAATGCCGACGTCATCGTACCTCATGTGTTTGTATGTGTTGTTGTTATTTATTGTTGGTCTGTGCTTTTGTTATTCAGTCAGAATTTATCTTTTGGTTTGAGACCATATGTTCCATTTACTTTCTGTCTATTCCAAGAAAGTAATAGAAACAAATACAAAAATTGGTAGAGAGTTTTAATTGCTTGGTAGAATTGACTGCAGTTTCGATAGACACCACTCTATCATCTTCAGAATTCAGTAGCAATGTTGTATGTCTTTAACTTAAATCAGCTGAAATACTTGTGGAAGCAGTAAATTGCATTTAACAAAAACTGCTAACCAAACCCGTATTTTGCCGAACTAAGTCAAAATACTAAAACTCTCATACCAATACATTTTTGTTTTTTGCTTGGGTTCGCATCGCGAACCACGAAAACAAATGTAGTTTTGTCAACGGCTAATGCCGACGTCATCGTACCGCATGTGTTTGTATGTGTTGTTGTTATTTATTGTTGGTCTGTGCTTTTGTTATTCAGTCAGAATTTATCTTTTGGTTTGAGACCATATGTTCCATTTACTTTCTGTCTATTCCAAGAAAGTAATAGAAACAAATACAAAAATTGGTAGAGAGTTTTAATTGCTTGGTAGAATTGACTGCAGTTTCGATAGACACCACTCTATCATCTTCAGAATTCAGTAGCAATGTTGTATGTCTTTAACTTAAATCAGCTGAAATACTTGTGGAAGCAGTAAATTGCATTTAACAAGAACTGCTAACCAAACCCGTATTTTGCCGAACTAAGTCAACATACTAAAACTCTCATACCAATACATTTTTGTTTTTTGCTTGGGTTCGCATCGCGAACCACGAAAACAAATGTAGTTTTGTCAACGGCTAATGCCGACGTCATCGTACCTCATGTGTTTGTATGTGTTGTTGTTATTTATTGTTGGTCTGTGCTTTTGTTATTCAGTCAGAATTTATCTTTTGGTTTGAGACCATATGTTCCATTTACTTTCTGTCTATTCCAAGAAAGTAATAGAAACAAATACAAAAATTGGTAGAGAGTTTTAATTGCTTGGTAGAATTGACTGCATTTTCGATAGACACCACTCTATCATCTTCAGAATTCAGTAGCAATGTTGTATGTCTTTAACTTAAATCAGCTGAAATACTTGTGGAAGAAGTAAATTGCATTTAACAAGAACTGCTAACCAAACCCGTATTTTGCCGAACTAAGTCAACATACTAAAACTCTCATACCAATACATTTTTGTTTTTTGCTTGGGTTCGCATCGCGAACCACGAAAACAAATGTAGTTTTGTCAACGGCTAATGCCGACGTCATCGTACCTCATGTGTTTGTATGTGTTGTTGTTATTTATTGTTGGTCTGTGCTTTTGTTATTCAGTCAGAATTTATCTTTTGGTTTGAGACCATATGTTCCATTTACTTTCTGTCTATTCCAAGAAAGTAATAGAAACAAATACAAAAATTGGTAGAGAGTTTTAATTGCTTGGTAGAATTGACTGCATTTTCGATAGACACCACTCTATCATCTTCAGAATTCAGTAGCAATGTTGTATGTCTTTAACTTAAATCAGCTGAAATTCTTGTGGAAGCAGTAAATTGCATTTAACAAGAACTGCTAACCAAACCCGTATTTTGCCGAACTAAGTCAACATACTAAAACTCTCATACCAATACATTTTTGTTTTTTGCTTGGGTTCGCATCGCGAACCACGAAAACAAATGTAGTTTTGTCAACGGCTAATGCCGACGTCATCGTACCTCATGTGTTTGTATGTGTTGTTGTTATTTATTGTAGGTCTGTGCTTTTGTTATTCAGTCAGAATTTATCTTTTGGTTTGAGACCATATGTTCCATTTACTTTCTGTCTATTCCAAGAAAGTAATAGAAACAAATACAAAAATTGGTAGAGAGTTTTAATTGCTTGGTAGAATTGACTGCAGTTTCGATAGACACCACTCTATCATCTTCAGAATTCAGTAGCAATGTTGTATGTCTTTAACTTAAATCAGCTGAAATACTTGTGGAAGCAGTAAATTGCATTTAACAAGAACTGCTAACCAAACCCGTATTTTGCCGAACTAAGTCAACATACTAAAACTCTCATGCCAATACATTTTTGTTTTTTGCTTGGGTTCGCATCGCGAACCACGAAAACAAATGTAGTTTTGTCAACGGCTAATGCCGACGTCATCGTACCTCATGTGTTTGTATGTGTTGTTGTTATTTATTGTTGGTCTGTGCTTTTGTTATTCAGTCAGAATTTATCATTTGGTTTGAGACCATATGTTCCATTTACTTTCTGTCTATTCCAAGAAAGTAATAGAAACAAATACAAAAATTGGTAGAGAGTTTTAATTGCTTGGTAGAATTGACTGCAGTTTCGATAGACACCACTCTATCATCTTCAGAATTCAGTAGCAATGTTGTATGTCTTTAACTTAAATCAGCTGAAATACTTGTGGAAGCAGTAAATTGCATTTAACAAGAACTGCTAACCAAACCCGTATTTTGCCGAACTAAGTCAACATACTAAAACTCTCATACCAATACATTTTTGTTTTTTGCTTGGGTTCGCATCGCGAACCACGAAAACAAATGTAGTTTTGTCAACGGCTAATGCCGACGTCATCGTACCTCATGTGTTTGTATGTGTTGTTGTTATTTATTGTTGGTCTGTGCTTTTGTTATTCAGTCAGAATTTATCTTTTGGTTTGAGACCATATGTTCCATTTACTTTCTGTCTATTCCAAGAAAGTAATAGAAACAAATACAAAAATTGGTAGAGAGTTTTAATTGCTTGGTAGAATTGACTGCATTTTCGATAGACACCACTCTATCATCTTCAGAATTCAGTAGCAATGTTGTATGTCTTTAACTTAAATCAGCTGAAATACTTGTGGAAGCAGTAAATTGCATTTAACAAGAACTGCTAACCAAACCCGTATTTTGCCGAACTAAGTCAACATACTAAAACTCTCATACCAATACATTTTTGTTTTTTGCTTGGGTTCGCATCGCGAACCACGAAAACAAATGTAGTTTTGTCAACGGCTAATGCCGACGTCATCGTACCTCATGTGTTTGTATGTGTTGTTGTTATTTATTGTTGGTCTGTGCTTTTGTTATTCAGTCAGAATTTATCTTTTGGTTTGAGACCATATGTTCCATTTACTTTCTGTATATTCCAAGAAAGTAATAGAAACAAATACAAAAATTGGTAGAGAGTTTTAATTGCTTGGTAGAATTGACTGCAGTTTCGATAGACACCACTCTATCATCTTCAGAATTCAGTAGCAATGTTGTATGTCTTTAACTTAAATCAGCTGAAATACTTGTGGAAGCAGTAAATTGCATTTAACAAGAACTGCTAACCAAACCCGTATTTTGCCGAACTAAGTCAACATACTAAAACTCTCATACCAATACATTTTTGTTTTTTGCTTGGGTTCGCATCGCGAACCACGAAAACAAATGTAGTTTTGTCAACGGCTAATGCCGACGTCATCGTACCTCATGTGTTTGTATGTGTTGTTGTTATTTATTGTTGGTCTGTGCTTTTGTTATTCAGTCAGAATTTATCTTTTGGTTTGAGACCATATGTTCCATTTACTTTCTGTCTATTCCAAGAAAGTAATAGAAACAAATACAAAAATTGGTAGAGAGTTTTAATTGCTTGGTAGAATTGACTGCAGTTTCGATAGACACCACTCTATCATCTTCAGAATTCAGTAGCAATGTTGTATGTCTTTAACTTAAATCAGCTGAAATACTTGTGGAAGCAGTAAATTGCATTTAACAAAAACTGCTAACCAAACCCGTATTTTGCCGAACTAAGTCAAAATACTAAAACTCTCATACCAATACATTTTTGTTTTTTGCTTGGGTTCGCATCGCGAACCACGAAAACAAATGTAGTTTTGTCAACGGCTAATGCCGACGTCATCGTACCGCATGTGTTTGTATGTGTTGTTGTTATTTATTGTTGGTCTGTGCTTTTGTTATTCAGTCAGAATTTATCTTTTGGTTTGAGACCATATGTTCCATTTACTTTCTGTCTATTCCAAGAAAGTAATAGAAACAAATACAAAAATTGGTAGAGAGTTTTAATTGCTTGGTAGAATTGACTGCAGTTTCGATAGACACCACTCTATCATCTTCAGAATTCAGTAGCAATGTTGTATGTCTTTAACTTAAATCAGCTGAAATACTTGTGGAAGCAGTAAATTGCATTTAACAAGAACTGCTAACCAAACCCGTATTTTGCCGAACTAAGTCAACATACTAAAACTCTCGTACCAATACATTTTTGTTTTTTGCTTGGGTTCGCATCGCGAACCACGAAAACAAATGTAGTTTTGTCAACGGCTAATGCCGACGTCATCGTACCTCATGTGTTTGTATGTGTTGTTGTTATTTATTGTTGGTCTGTGCTTTTGTTATTCAGTCAGAATTTATCTTTTCGTTTGAGACCATATGTTCCATTTACTTTCTGTCTATTCCAAGAAAGTAATAGAAACAAATACAAAAATTGGTAGAGAGTATTAATTGCTTGGTAGAATTGACTGCAGTTTCGATAGACACCACTCTAGAATTCAGTAGCAATGTTGTATGTCTTTAACTTAAATCAGCTGAAATACTTGTGGAAGCAGTAAATTGCATTTAACAAGAACTGCTAACCAAACCCGTATTTTGCCGAACTAAGTCAACATACTAAAACTCTCATACCAATACATTTTTGTTTGTTGCTTGGGTTCGCATCGCGAACCACGAAAACAAATGTAGTTTTGTCAACGGCTAATGCCGACGTCATCGTACCTCATGTGTTTGTATGTGTTGTTGTTATTTATTGTTGGTCTGTGCTTTTGTTATTCAGTCAGAATTTATCTTTTGGTTTGAGACCATATGTTCCATTTACTTTCTGTCTATTTCAAGAAAGTAATAGAAACAAATACAAAAATTGGTAGAGAGTTTTAATTGCTTGGTAGAATTGACTGCAGTTTCGATAGACACCACTCTATCATCTTCAGAATTCAGTAGCAATGTTGTATGTCTTTAACTTAAATCAGCTGAAATACTTGTGGAAGCAGTAAATTGCATTTAACAAGAACTGCTAACCAAACCCGTAGTTTGCCGAACTAAGTCAACATACTAAAACTCTCATACCAATACATTTTTGTTTTTTGCTTGGGTTCGCATCGCGAACCACGAAAACAAATGTAGTTTTGTCAACGGCTAATGCCGTTTGATATAATATTGAAAATCGGTTTAATAAATCTTCAATGGTTGATACATTTGTTATTAAGTTGACAATCCTTGGCCAAAAGGAATTGGGTCGTTACGGAGTTTTGATCCGATGGTTTTGGGCCTCAGTATTTTTAAAAGTTATGGACGAAATACTAAGATTGATCTCTTAATTTTGGCGCTTTTCTTCTATTTCTGCACATATGAATTTTAAACGCCCTTGCGAATATTCTGTGAAAATTTGAAAAAAAACGAGGGAAACAATTTTTTTGGAACTCAAACTTTTTTAAACGTAGACTTTGAAAAAATCGTTTCAGCTGTAATTTTTGTTTTTTTTTAATAAAAGATAGCCATATCTTATATTAACATTAGCAGCTTTTTGTAAACTTTGTACGCTACGCTTTGTACTTAACTCTAAATATTGCAAATTCCGAACCTAAGGTATCACTTAGTAGTCGCTTTCTAAATTTTCATGGTTGCAAAAATAAAATCTTCTTGACTCACCAAATAAAATTCGACGGCTGAGTTTCAGCCGATATGAGCCGCTAAAATCGGCGGCGGCGCCGGCTTGTAAAAAATCATCGGCGATGGCGCGCCGCCGGTATGCGCCGCGTCGGCTTCATAGCCTGTCTCCGAGCTGTTTGCTGATGAGACGTCGCACAGTGGGCTAAAATGGAAAAAATGGACATAATTCTGCCATTTCAAACCACTTATGGTATGTCGATGAAATTTTAGGTGTGTATACAAGAGGTGTTAGAGAGTTTAAGTTCGGAACTTGGGCCCCCAATCTCATACAGGGGCGGAGCTACAGGGCCCTAACAAAAAAAAATTCATCGGCTTCTAACTTTTGAATGGAGTGATTTCTGTGGATACTCCTAGACCAGACCTACAATAAACATTTTATAGCTTAAAGATATCTTGAATAGTTTATGAGATATGTGGATTTTATATTTGAATTTTTCATTTTTCTGCCCACTTTGGATTGGAGTTTAGCCAATATCTCAGTCAAAAATTTACCGATTTTGTTCGCGTGTTTTTTATGGATTGCCAATAAAATTTACAATATCATGAAAAAATATAGATATGTCAAGAAATAAGAAAGTTATGGCCCTATAAAGTAAAATTTTTGAAAAAAATTAATTTTTGGTGATTTTTTCACGAAAAAAGTCCAATTCGTATTTAGGTTTTGTAGAAACAGTTTGTTACATAAAGTACAGGGCGGCTGATGAAAGCTGCTACCAAAAAAAATTTAGTAACTTTTATTCTATTTAATGAATCTGGTTAATTTTTTTATTTTTTATTTTTTTTGCAGATTGATTTTTAGATTTAACAAAAATGGATAACTGGGACACTGAAACAAGAATTTGGATTGTCCGCCGCTATTACGCACTGAAGTCCGTAGTTTCGGTTCAAAGAGAGTATATGGGCACGTTTGGCGGCAATCCTCTAAGCAGGTGGACCATAAAGAGACTTGTTAACAATTTTTCCGAGAATGGGACAGTCAACAGAAGACCTTACCATCGAAACCCTTCAGTTCGGACGGAGAAAACAATCGCTGCTGTAGCTGATGCCATACAAAACAATCCAAGAGTTTCGACAAGAACCTTATCTGCTCAAATGGGTATAAGCAGACAGTCATTGCAGTCAATTATGCACAAAGATTTGGAGTTATTCCCATATAAAATTGCCAACAACAAATGGCCAACAAAGTGAACTCAGCAGACTTCCCGATTCGCTTGGAATTTTGCCAGAAGATGCTTCAAATTGAGGAAGAGGACGGAAACATGTTGAACTGTCTTTTCATGTCTGACGAGGCCCATTTCGATTTAAACAAAATTGTCGAATATGGAGTGCTTCCAACCCACAGATACTCCATGAGACGGAATTGCATCCACTTCGTTGTTGTTGTTGTTGTAGCAGCTTGGAGATGCTGAGTTGATAATCCTTAAGTCTATTTCTATTACAGAATTCGTTCCGGCATATATCCGATTATCGCGGGAACCTTATGTTGTTTTCATCCACTCAATGTTGCCGGTTGTAAATTAACATTCGTCTGTTAATATCAGGGAATGGATGTAATTTGAGTGTTGCCGTTTCTATTCTCCACTAGAAGCGCTGCATATCTGTTAATAGTCGTCATGGTGTTATGTCTATTTTTAGCTTCCCTGTTGACTTGTGTGATCAGATGTTGTTGTAGTGGTAGTGCGCCCGGTGAGTTATTTTTAGCTGCAGAGACTCGAATCATGATGAAAACATGAAATGCTGATGTTAAATTTTTCCGGTGCCATGGCTGGGAGTTGAACCCAGCACCTTCGGGTCCAAGTCTAACGCACTAACCACTAAGCTACCGAAGGCATCCACTTCGTGTCACAGTGTGGTGTGCAGTTGCATCACTCTGCATTGTCGGGCCCTACTTCTTCGAAGAAAACGGTCACACCGCTACAGTTACTGGAGGCCGTTACTTGAGCATGTTGAGAGAGTTTTTCTATCCAGAATTACGCCGAATAAGAATTTCTTTCAACTCTATGTGGTTTCAGCAAGATGGTGCAACTCCTCACATAGCCCGGCCTGTTATGACAGCATTGCGGCGAAAATGTCCCAATAAGCTGATATCCAGAAACTCCACATTCCGTTGGCCCCCCAGGTCTGGCGACAGGAACAGGAACAGGAAGTCTACAAAGCAAAACCAACAAATTTGAATGAACCGTCACAACTCTCCAAGCAGTAATGAACAACTTTTTGGTAAGATGCCGCACATGCATCAACGAGCAGGGGTGGCATTTAAATTCAATTATTTTTAAAACTAATTAAGCTATATTTAATTAAATTTAATGAGCTTTGACATGAATAAAAGAAAACTGAATTCCATGCACTGAAAAAAAGTTATTTGAGTTTCTTAATGTAGCAATATTCATCAGCCACCCTGTATATCAAATTTATACTCATTTTAAAGGAGACGTTTCACAGAATCTGTTACAGTTTTTGAATAAATATAGCATATTCGGGAATGTATATCATTACCAATTTTGCAAGTATGGCGTTAACATTTAAGATCTCGTCAGTATTTTTTATTTTGTGTGAAATCCCATTTTACACTGTTGAGGAAAAAGTCCGTAGAATAGTAGAATTTATCGAAGGAACCTGTAAAATTAAAGTATTAAAAAGCGAAATCACAAAAATACAAATTTGTTAAAACATTTGATGTAAAGTGGACAACAGCAAAATCGCATTCAATTTCTTGAAAAATATTCACATTGGCTCGAGAACAACATAGATTTAACAGTTTGTACTTCATCTGTTGGTCCACCCCATAAACCTTACGAAGATGTTTCGACAAGAACTAAGAAGAGGCGTTTGCCCAATAATCTTTCGGCAATGACTACTGAAGAAGTTACGGCAATGTTGAAAAAAGAGAAACAACCAACTGATGCTTTAAAAATTGTCGGTGTTCTTCAAACAGCATCACCGAAACGTCTAAGGAGAATTGTTGAGAGTATTCCGACACCATCATCTAAGTCAGCTTTTACGGATGAAGAAGCACTTGCTCTTATGTTACAACTGGGATTCAGCAAAGACAACTACAACACACTTAGGAAGGCATTGTCCGAAAAAGGAGTCGATGTCTTACCTTCATATAACAAAATACAGGACAAAATGAAGTCTCTTATTCCTTCACCGCTACAAGTTTCACCAAGTGGAGTCAACTTTTGTAGACCAATATGGTTTGAGTACACACAGAATACAGTTTGGTTGCCTCAACCGAATTATTTGCCAACCGAATTTTGGTAGTTCTGTCTACTATCATGCGATTCCATCAGGACAACCAATATTTTGGTTGTGGTATACTTCTGCTTCCATGTTGACAGCAATCAAATTTGGTTGCGCCAACTACGAAAATGGTGGCTAAAATTATCTGTTGTAGTTGCCACAACCAACTGTTTTAAAAAATTGCTTGTTCTGACAATTTGTCAGTCATATACTACCGACAATTAATTAAAAACAGTTTTCATTAATTTTTATTTTTTTTATTGAACAAAAAACAAAACAATTCATAACAAAATTAAAAATCCCATATTACACATTCATCACTATTATGAGATGTGGAAATATTTGACACACATTTTAGGAAACGAAAAAAACAGAAAACTTTTATGCAAATATCGCTTAACCCTGTGATTTCAATTTCATGATTGTGCTTTTATTTTTTATTTATGTAAAACATTTTGCACAACATATTCTGCATGCCACACATATTATCCACACTAGACTATTTTTGATTACCTATACCGTTCTTGAACAAAATGTTGAAGATTTATCTATGTCGAGTAATTTTATATTTTGTTTGCAAAAGAACAGCAACCAATCTTTCGGTTGCATTTCCCAAAATACATTTAATTATTCTAAATTTGGGAAATAATTGGGATAACCAATAAACGACTATTTATTAATATTTTTTCTGTTGTAGTAACCAATTATTCGTTGCAATAATAACCTTTGGTCTATTGATACAATTTCTGTTGTCAAGAATAAAACATTGGTTGTCACAACCAAAAATCGGTCATATGGTACTATAATGAAGATTTAAAATTGGTTACCACAACTAACCGAGTGTCAATGAAAAAAACAGTATTAATTCGATTGATACAACCATCGATTTAGTTGCAAGCATTTTCGTATCCATGTTATTATTGTTGTTTCAACTATTTATTTATAAATACAACCGACAGACGGTGCAGGCAATATACTTTTTGTTGCTAGTACAATTTTTTTATTGCTACAATCGAAGGAATCGAAGGAAAATAATTGGTTGGAAACCAATTATTTTCCTGGGTGTATACAAAAGAGTCGGCTACCAACACACAAACTCTGGTTGATCATATTGAGAAGGAAATTAAGGAGCTGGAACCCATATCAATCAAAATATTGGACTACAGCTTCACAATCTCCTTCATCCTAAATTTCACGATGGTCGATGGGAAAGTGGTGGAGATATACACTATGTGGAGGAAAACAAATTAATTTTCGGACTTATCGAAGAACCCAACAATTAACACATATGCTCTAAAATTTGGAATTTCCCCATTACATATATTGCATACGGTTTTTAGAACATTTCCTAAACATAGCATACGATTTGCATTATTATAGTAATCCAGAGAATGCAAACAAATTACCGGACAAAAAGAAATTAAAAGCATCGAGAGAGTTCCAGAAAAAAAGAATTCAAGAGGAATTTTGGAAAGAGACTGGATTAAAAGTCGACAAACCACTAGTGGGATATGGAAATACAAATGATGGTAACACTGCAAGGCCTTTCTTCAAGGATTATGAAATCACATCTAAGATCACAGGAATTGATATGGAATTACTGAGAAAAATCAACATAATTCTAATGGCAATCAACAGCAAGAGCAAAGTGAATGCAGAAAAATTTGGAAAATACTGTCTAGGCATTTCGAGACATTTAATATAACTGTATCCATGGAAAGATATGACCCCAACAGTACATAAAGTATTGCGTCATGGAGATATAATTATTGCATTTCATATTCTCCCTTTGGGCGAGCTTACGGAATAAGCCCAGGAGGCACGAAATCGCAATTTTCGCAAAGTTCAGCAATTTGTAAATCTTCTCCTATCTTCCGATCCTGTTCTATCTTTAATAAGAAAAAGATGGATATGTTACTGATCTTTGACATGTGACAATCCTGAGGAATACAAGGATTTGCTTTATCTCCTAGACATAGATTATTCAGATTATTTTACAGAAATAAAAAAATAAAATATATATTACAGAAATAAAATAAGAAAATAAATTATTTTTCTCAAGAAGTGGATCTTTCGCTTACAAAATGGGTATACACAAATTTAAGGCAACAAGAGTCACACCAACATATTATAAAGGCCGACATCTTTTATCCTTCTTACTCAATTTTATGATTGTTCTTCTTACTAAATTTTATTATTGTTTGATAAAATATGTGATCTACAAGGAATCAGTGAATATTGACTGATATAATAACCAATAAGTACAAGAAGGTAGGGAAAAATTAAAAAAAAAATATTTTGCATATAGACAGAAAAGTAAATACGGCATAAAATTCTTAAAAATTTATATATTTCGATGAATTTTTTTTAAAGAAATATTATCAAACGCAACATGTGGAAAATTCCTCAATTCCCAAAAAATACATCAAAAATCCCCAAAAATTGGATTTTTTACTTTTAGTCCTATATCTTCGATATGAAAAGCCGCGCTGGGGATTTGCTTTGCAGTCGATTTGGTTACACCTAATACAAATAAATAAAAAAAATTAACAATTTAGCTTTGCGATTGGAGAAAATCGTTCAAGCTTTCGAAATTTATGTAAAAAAAAGGTCCAAATCGGAGATGGGTGGCAACCACAACAATTAAAACTTAGGCTTCGGATTTTCTCTATCGGATTCTGTGAAACGTCGCTTTTAAAATGAGTATAAATTTGGTATTTTTTGTGTAACAAACTTTTTCTACAAGACCTAAATACGAATTGGACTTCTTTCGTGAAAAAATCTCCAAAAATTACATTTTTTCAAAAATTTTACTTTATAGGACCATAACTTTCTTATTTCTTGACATATCTTATCGATTTTTTTTCATGATATTGTAAATTTTATTGGAAATCCAAAACACGCGAACAAAATAGGTAAACTTTTGACTGAGATATTGGCTAAACTCCAATGCAAAGTGGGCGGAAAAATGAAAAATTCAAATTATAATCCAAATATCTCGGAAACTATTCAAGATATCTTCTAGCTATAAAATGGGAGTATCCACAGAAATCGGACACTCCATTCAAAAGTTAGAAGCCGATGAAAATTGTGTATACCCGAGGTGGTAAATTTTAGGGCCCTGTAGCTCCGTCCCTGTATGAGATAGGGGGCCCAAGTTCCGAACTTAAACTGTCTAACACCTCTTGTATACACACCTAAAATTTCATCGCCATACGATAAGTGGTTTTGAAATGGCAGAATTATGTCATTTTTTTCCATTTTAGCCCACTGTGCGTCGCTTCACTTGCAATATCCCTACACTGAAAAAAAATAGTAATAAAATTAATGACGACACATTCTTTAATTAAGTATGCGACCTCGGCATCAATTCAAAAACAATTTTCTTTAAAATAATGAAAATTTACATGTTTTTTACGAAAATTTCCTTAAGTTAAAGTTTTTCAATTTGAATTAATGACTATCTAATCATTAGTTTTGTGTATGCCCTTCTTTAAACGTACGCCTTTAAATTGGAGAAACTAATCATAATTTTTGTGACAATCCGCATTATTTTAAGTAATATTTCAATACTTTTAAGGATTTTCTGCATTAAAACTATGACGTAGACATGTCATAGTTTTAATGCCAAATCGGACTTAATTGACAGTATGAGATATTTGAGTAATAAATTTAAGGCTAATAAATTAAAGGAAAGGCTGTCTTGGTAATAAATTTTATGACAATTTCCATTATTTTTAAGAATACATACGAGAGAATTATACAATCTCTCTCCATCTCTCGCTTGGAGAATCAGTTTTGTTTGTTAAAGTGAGAATCAATATTTGTTATAGGATGCGAGACCTCTTCTACTCTCTGGAAATAGAGAATAATTCTGTTATTCGTTTTCTTTTAAATCGTCAGTTATTTACAAGCGATGGAGGGAAACGGTTGTCTGTTTTTGGGACGCGGGTTGTGAAAAAATGAGATTGCGGTGCATATGTAAGTATACGTGCATATTGCACCGAAAAGAATTTTATTATGGGCTGTTAACAGTTATTTTTGCTAAAGCATAGTAACAACAACAAATGAAACCGTCGTGTACATGTGGTTATGCCGTCGGCGTCACCATCGATATCGGTGATAAGGGAGTGTGTGCGTCATAGTTATTTTTGCTGCATGTTATTTATGATGATGTACATACGTTTGAAATTCGAAATTTGTGCGAACAATAAAATATGGACGATAAAAAAGTGAGTAATAGGTTTTGTAATACTGAAAGAGACAATAGGAAAATGTTTAGATACGTGAAATATAATATTACAACCCTGAAATAGACAACTTATTGGCAATTACAAAATTAACAAAACACAACAAAATACATTTTTATTGAAAGTATATATTTATTAAAAATAACTGCTAACAACACATAATGCAGAAATGTACAATTATTGTGTGATTAATAATATGTTATACATATAACTACCTTTTTAAATTTTTTTAGTACAACAATTTTAGAATTGTTCTTTTGGGAGAAGAGTGACAAATCCTGCCAAATATTTCAACGTCAGTATTATATGTATATGAACGGTTGAAATATTTCTCCTAGTTGTCAGCGTTTTTTAATTGTGCAACGATAACATTTATTTGTATTTTTCTATTTGATTTAGATCGCGCAATATTTGTAGATACATGTTATGGATATATGAAAAATGCAGTGCTGAATGCCATATATACATTACAACAACATAAGTGAGCATACACCTTCAAGGGGATTGTTTGAATTGAAAGAAAATATATTTGGATAAAAATTTGTAAGTATTATGTATTTGTGAACAAATATATTTTATTTGAAAATCAAGAAATTTAGTTTGGAACGTATACTCGTATATTAATATATTAGAACAAAATATATTTGCGAAATGACATTCACAAATAATATATGTGTTTTAACACAAACAAAGCTATTGTTAAAGGAGTTTTCCAAATATATTTTATTTAAAAAGATTTTTAAAACTTTTTGGCCCTTATTCATAAAAATTTAATGAAGGTTTGAAAAACGCTTTAACACTGCTAAAGCATTCCTCAAACATTCTTTAACTTTTTATGAATAAGGCCCTTTGACTTTTCCGAATTTTAGTTTAAAATGTTCCTAGATTTCGTGTTATACTTTATAGTTAAACCTGTTGTTAGATTAGGCCCATTTGGTCTAATTTTTGCATCGTCTCCTTTATAAACGGTAATATATGTATATTGCCTTATAACTTGGTCCAAGGGATATTTTTGTTTTTTGACATAAAAATAAAAAGCCTTTTTTTTGTTCAAAAATAATATGTAAATAAGCTGCTTTCTTCTCACGAAGTATTGAATAAAAATAAATATAAAATATTGGGTTAAATATTCGTTTTGTATAGACAATTATGAAAATTTAATACGGACCAAATGGTCTCTTAATCTAGGATTTGTACATATTTTCCAGTCTAACAGCAGGATTAAGAATGTCGTAAGCAAAATTAACTAATTATTATTTAATATATATTCCTACTCATCTCTTTTTGACAATCCATCAAAGCAATTTATAGTTACGAAAAAATATACGATTTAAATTTGAATCGAATTTTAAAAACATATTAAATTTGTTTGCACTTTGAACATCTGAAAAACAGAAAACTTGCATCTAAATTAAGGCACTGATACATTACCAAAAAATACTTAAATACAAATAAAGCTTTGTTTGGGAAATATTACTTCCAAATAAAAAATATTAGGATGGAATCATAGTTTAGAACAATATCCTCCCAAACGTATAATATTTGTGTATGTCAAATATTATATAGGTATTTGGAGTGTACCCTAAACATATGTACGTTTCAAGCTGAATATGTTTGGCGCAATATACTACGGGTGCAATTTTTCAGCGTGTATACAATTTTATAAAATTTTATTAAAGGTTCCAAATTTCCAAAGTTCCGAAAATTGTTCATGGATGTTTGGAGAACATGTAGAAAGATGAATCCACTATATGTTTACAAATCGATAACAAATATACGAAACTTCAAATATTTCGATGGTGTGTTGGCCGGTTTATCTTTATACATACAACTTAAATACTGTTTTAGATTATAAAATGCTATATGTTATCCGTTATATGTATTATACATTTATTGTATTTTCTAATATTAAAATAACAAACACAATTTTTAGAAAAAGGAAGTGTTGTGTTTTGAATTTATCGTAGTAACTTGTATACTTACATACTTACTTAGATGGCTATCTACAACCTTAGTAGGTTTTTAGCCGCGTTTATTGTAGAATTCCACGCGTCTCGGTCTTGTGCGCGTGCTCTCCAGTTAACTACTCCAAGTCCTCTTAAATCTTCTTCGACTTGGTCACACCACCGGAGCCTTGGACGACACCTTTTGCGCGGACTTTGGAAATTTCCGCCGTATACTTACAAGAATCATATTTTCTATGAATATTGAAATGGTTTCAGTGGCTGTAAAACAAATGATTCTTTAGTATGAGTGGCATTAGAATAAATACAATGTAAGGAATTTTCCCTACATATTATAAAAACCAGTAAGGAAAGGCTAAAGTCGGGCGGTGCCGACTATATAATACCCTACACCACTCTCGTAATATTGAATAACTCTGATATATAAATTTTGTAATTCATGTATAAATTGTTTACATAAATTTATTTTTGGGACATTTTATACTTAAATAATACCCTGTACCACAGTGTGGTGTAGGGTATAAAAACGATTGGATCTAAAGAGCCAAATCGGATGAAACATATATATGGGAGCTATAGCCAAATCTTTACCGATTTTCTTCAAATTCGGCAATGTTGGATCATGAATCAAGAAATTCTACCATTCTAAATTTCAAAATGATTGGATGTAAAATACAGCTTCTCCAGGACTAAAGGGCCAAATCGGACGAAACATGTATATGGGAGCTATAGCTAAATCTTAACCGATTTTCTTCAAATTCGGTAGTGTTGGTTCATGGATCAATAAACTCTACCATTCTAAATTTCAAAACTATTGGATGTAAAATACAGCTTCTATAGAACTAAAGGTCCAAATCGGACGAAACATATATATGGGAGCTATAGCTAAATCTTAACCGATTTTCTTCAAATTCGGTAGTGTTGGTTCATGGATCAAGAAACTCTACCATTCTAAATTTCAAAATGATTGGATGTAAAATACAGCTTCTTCAGGACTAAAGAGCGAAATCGGACGAAACATATATATGGGAGCTATAGCTAAACCTTAACCGATTTTCTTCAAATTCGGCAATGTTGGTTCATGGATCAAGAAACTCTACCATTCTAAATTTCAAAATGATTGGATGTAAAATACAGCTTTTATAGGACTAAATGGCCAAATCGGACGAAAAATATATATGGGACTATAGCTAAATCTTAATCGATTTTCTTCAAATTGGGCAATGTTGGTTCATGGATCAAGAAACTCTACCATTCTAAATTTCAAAACGATCGGATGTAAAATACAGCTTCTATAGGACTAAAGGGCCAAATCGGACGAAACATATATATGGGAGCTATAGCTAAATCTTAACCGATGTCATCGCAAAAGCCAATCGTACAGGGAACTGAATCCGCTTGAATTGGAATGAAAGATCAGTTGGAATAATCGGAATTCGTGGGATAAGGACTTCCTCTCCTTTGAATTTTCCCTTGATGATCGTCGCCTGAATCACATTGTCCATCAGTTTCATAATGGACAACCGCGAATATGCACAATTTCGGATGATTCAGATTCCGCAACATGATTATGAGCGATTCCACCTTCAGCTGTAAATTATGCGGCGGAGCTCCTGGCACATCAAGCGAGTTCGATTTTACTTTGAATAATAAAATTCATGCTATCGACGTCCTTATTCTTCGCTGCTAATATTGCCCATTCACTAATCTAATCGAGATTTGGAAACACTTTGGTGATGAGTTCCTCGTTCGACGATGCAAAAATTTGCCGGGAACAATATCAATGCAGTGGAAACATCAATAGTAATTTGGCCATTGCCAAGCGCCAACAGTTGTTTCGAGAATTCAAGAGCCGATGAGTCGTTCTGCAACGCGACTCTCATGTTCGTGGTCAATTTCAACTTCTTGACATAACTTCTTGACATGCAGCCACAAAGACCACTATTTCAGGCATGCATTAATTTCATCGGCAGTAGATTTCGGGATGACGGGAAGCGTTTGACGAAAATCTCCGGAGAGCAATATCAGACTCACCAAATTGTCTCAAATCACGTCGTAAATCCTTCATCGTTCGGTCAATTGCCTCCAGAGCTCGTTTATGCGCCATCGTGCATTCATCCGAAATTATGATTTTGCAATGCCCGCAATCCAATAAGATAACCTTACCTCTTATACTCAAACTTATTATCTGAAAAAATGTTCGAATTGATAAATATCGTGAATTTTAATTGATCGTAATGCTTGTACCGTTTGCCTATGTGATACGCGAAATCAGTGTAACAATACGCAAAACTCGAATGAATTGCACCAAGAAAAATAGCACATACTCGTACATATGTTTAATAGAAAACTTTTTTGTTTAATAGAAAATTAATAAAAAAATTTGGATTGAAAAAGAGAGCAGTAGATAGGAACAGTAGGAATCTCGCAAGAAATAGCAGTAGATAGGAACAGTAGGAATCTCGCAAGAAATAGCAATTTTCGATTTTCCCAATTTTCCGACTTTTCCGGAGGGTTTTCCAAAAATTTTCTTTCGTAACAACCTTCTCCAGGCAAATACGAACAACTGAAAAAAAAATGAGCCAAATCGCTCCAGCCGTTCTGACGTGATGCCATTACACAGATGGACCGTTTCATTTTTATATATATAGATAGATAGATAGATAAGAAATGAAAAAAAATGTTTTTTCTCAATTGCACAGTAATTTTGTTCTATAAAAATAAAAATTTTAAATACATTTTTAAGAGAACATTTATATCTCAAATCGTAATGATTAGGGCAGCCAGTAAAATATTTTTTTCGAGTTGTTAGACTCATTTGATTCTCCAAATTTATAATATTTGGCTTAATATATTTTGTCAAGAAATTCTTTTTAGCTCTACCAACAACACTGATATACTTAAAACCAGTAAGGAAAGGCAGAAAGTCGGGCGGGGCCGACTATAAAATACCCTACACCTCCCTAACAATGCGATAAGGGTCATTCCCATAATAATTTGGAATAATTGGTAAATGGGTAGAAACGTATTCTAATTCTGAAACGATAATCGCTAGTTTAAGCAATATTCGTTCCTAAAGTGAGAAACATCTTTCTGGAAAATTTTAATGATCGGAAGTAAAATACAACTTCTATAGCGGTTTGATACCAAATCAGGAGGAACATATATATGGAGCTTTAATGTAAATCTGAACCGATCTTCCCTGAATACTTATTCATGTAAAAAGACTTCCTTCTGTCGAATTTCGTACAGATCCGAAATTCGACAGACTTTGTGTATAATTTTAAACAAAACTATTTAGCAAGAAATAAAAAGTAAATAAAATTAAAAAATTTAATCTCATTCTAATGCTCACCGCTATATTTGCAATTTATGTAATGATAGCTTCGCCCTGTAATGTAATGTTAGTTAAAAAAAAAAAATTGTGTCATCCGTGATTTAAAAAAACATCAAACGGGGCATTTAGTTCAGTCGGTGGAACGATAACCGCCGGCAATATTGAGCCTGTAGCAATTGTCAGTAGCTATAATGACCCCGAATTTCAATTACAAGCACAATTGGAGGATATTTCACCTCCCATACTGTTCTTTCTTACAGTATGGGAAAGGCGCACAGGTTTACCCCAGGCAACAATATTTCGAAAGGGCTATACTTCAATACCCACACTGGGAGAATCAACAACAAGAGTAAATAATTTCAGAAGATAATGTACAAAATCCACATCTTTTAACAGCAACGGTTTCAAGGAGAGCCCATTACGGGGCAGGCACCTGTGATAGAAGCTATTTCAGAAGATCAAGTACAAAATCCGCATCTAAAAACAGCAACGGTTTCCAGTGAGGCAAAAAGAGAGCCCATTATGGGACAGGAACCTGTGTTAGAAGCTATTTCAGAAGATGAAGAAAAAATCAACATCTTCCAACCACAACGATTTCAACCGAGGTACCAAGACAATACAACGGGTCAGGAACCTACGACAGAATCTAAAGTTCTAAAAAAAGTAGGAGACAAAGTGTATGAAGGCATCTATGTTATAAACACAGCGATAAGGGTCATTGCCATAATAATTTGGAATAATTGGTAAATGGGTAGAAACGTATTCTAATTCTGAAACGATAATCGCTAAATTAAGCAATATTCGTTCCTAAAGTGAGAATCAAATCAGGAGGAACATATATATGGAGTTTTAATGTAAATCTGAACCGATCTTCCCTGAATACTTATTCATGTAAAAAGACTTCCTTCTGTCGAATTTCGTACTGATCGGATATAAAATACAGTCTCTACAGCGCTTACATGTCAAATTGGGGGTAACATATATATGGGAGCTATATCTAAATCTGAACCGATTTTCTCCAAATTTGGCAGTATTCCTTCATGTAATAAGAAGAATTTCGCACTGATCGGATATAAAATACAGTTTTTACAGCGCTTACAGGTCAAATCGGGGGTAACATATATATGGGGGCTATATCTAAATCTGAACCGATTTCTTCCAAATTTAATAGTGTTCATCCATATAATAAGAAACCTCTTTCTGCCGAATTTCATACTGATCGGATATAAAATAAAGTTTTTACAGTGCTTACATGTCAAACCGGGGGTAACGTATATATGGGGGCTATATCTAAATCTGAACCGATTTCTTCCAAATTAATTAGTGTTCATCCATATAATAAGAAACCTCTTTCTGCCGAATTTTATACTGATCGGATATAAAATAAAGTTTTTACAGCGCTTACATGTAAAATCGGGGCTAACATATATATGGGGGCTATATCTAAATCTGACCGATTTTAACCAATAGGGATCGTCCTTGGGCCAAAAAAAAGATGTGTGTAAAGTTTCGTCGAGATCGGACCATAATTGCGACCTGTACTTTGATTACAAGAATACATGCACAGACGGACAGACAGACAGACGGACATAGCTAAATCAACTCAGAAAGTGATTCTAAGTCGATCGGTATAATAAACAATGGGTCTATTTCTTCTCCTTTTGGGTGTTACAAACAAATGCACAAAGTTATAATACCCTGTACCACAGTGTGGTGTAGGGTATAATTATCAAGTGGTGAAAGAATGTCTCCAACAGTAGAATAATCCAAATTGCCATCCGTCCAATCCATCCCATTTATAATTTTTTACAATACATGTTTGTCTTGTATGCTACTCTTGTGAGTTTTCTGCCATCGAAGGGGGGTTATTTGGTACAAAGGATGTGCCACACATATAGGATAATTTTAAAAATAAAAACTATTGTGTGAACATTGTGTATAATTTTAAACAAAACTATTTAACAAGAAATAAAAAGTAAATAAAAATAAAAAATTTAATCTCATTCTAATGCTCACCGCTATATTTGCAATTTATGTAATGATATCTTCTCCTTGTAATGTAATGTTTGTTAAAAAAAAAATTTGTGTCATCCGTGATTTAAAAAAACATCAAACGGGGCATTTAGTTCAGTCGGTGGAACGATAACCCCCGGCAATATTGAGCCTGTAGCAATTGTCAGTAGCTATAATGACCCCGAATTTCAATTACAAGCACAATTGGAGGATATTTCACCTCCCATACTGTTCTTTCTTACAGTATGGGAAAGGCGCACAGGTTTACCCCAGGCAACAATATTTCGAAAGGGCTATACTTCAATACCCACACTGGGAGAATCAACAACAAGAGCAAATAATTTCAGAAGATAATGTACAAAATCCACATCTTTTAACAGCAACGGTTTCAAGGAGAGCCCATTACGGGACAGGAACCTGTGTTAGAAGCTATTTCAGAAGATGAAGAAAAAAATCAGCATCTTCCAACCACAACGATTTCAACCGAGGTACCAAGACAAGACAACGGGTCAGGAACCTACGACAGAATCTAAAGTTCTAAAAAAAGTAGGAGACAAAGTGTATGAAGGCATCTATGTTATAAACACAGCCTTTAAGAATCGAATAATTACGTATCGTTGCACAAGTGAAACGGACATGCTGCTCTTAGAAGAATTTATGGATGGCAAAAAGCCAAGTATTTTCAAACTTTTAGATGACGGCATAAATAAACATACTGTCTTAAAGTTCAATATGGAACTTTACGCCAAATATGTGAACAATTTTAATGACAAAGACAATAACGCTGAACTATCAAGGTTTACTATATATATTAAAATGGTCCCTGTCACAAAAGAAGCCGATCTAAAAGATGTCGTGAACGATCAACTTCAGCGTATACATAGCAGAATGTCTGAATTCCAAGAACGTGATTCAGGATGGGCTATGCTAAAAATATGTTGGATAGATATAAATATCAATAAAACTGCTTTAATAGAAGGATTGAGTTATATAAGGCGAGTTTTCGTTACACCATAAGTGCTTAATTTGTATGGGGAGCTAAGCACTTTTAAGCATTATAAGTTCCCGATGAAGTTTGGTGCTTGTGTTCCTGTCTTAATCGAGTATGATGTTGCCAGATTGGGCACCCTATATTTAGCAATATGGCATCCCATTTTTGAAGAGATTGTTATCAATTATTGTGAATTAACGGGAAGAAGACAAACAAAAATGGGAAATTATTTTAATATTTGCAAAAAAAGTGTAAAAAATTGAACATAGAATAGTAAATATATGTTTTATAAATGCTTTTCACGAATTTTTTGTCTGTTTCGCACAGTTCTTTCTTCGCAACTCATGACACCATTGCTACCAGATAGTGAAAATCAGCCACTTATTGCGTATGTGCCAGTTAGTGGAAGTCAGTAGTTTTCGTTGCAAAGTGCTAAACTAAAATTGCTAGCTGGTAACGAAAACATGCCTATAGAAACTCCCTTTTAGCTGGCCCTGAAAAAAGCATGCCTCAATATATAACGAGGACGACTTTTGTTTCAAATGGTGTACAATTGCAGCATTAATTAATGTAGATGTTAATGGTGAACATTGCGTAGACTCGATTACCTCAGACATTATAACTCTCAGCTATGGGGTTACCTTAAATTTTAAAGGTTTTACATTTCCATTATCATTGAAAGAAATTAAAATATTTGAGAAAAATAATGGCACTATAAGTATAAATATATTTGGTTGGAATGAGATGAAAAGTGAAGTTGTTGGACCGTAAAACTCACGAAGGAGGAGAGAGGTACTCACATAAATCTCTTACTGTTGGAGGATGAAGATCAAAGTCATTATATTTTGTTAAAGATATTTCAAGGTAATCTAATGAAATAATCATTGTTTTCAATATTATAATTAAAACAAAAAATAATTTTTAACAGACTTCTAAAAAATAAGCTGACAGCTAACCGTGAAAACATAATAGTCTGCAACGGATGTACTCGTGGGTTGTGTATGCAGATTTCGAGTGTTTACTTGTAAAAGTCGATGAAGTAGTAAGTGCTAGAAATTAATTTGAAAGGAAGCATGTTCCATGTGCTTTTGCATATTACATTAAATGTAATTTTGATAGTAAATTAAGTAAATTTAGAATTTGTACAGGGAAGGATGCAGCAGAAAAATTTGTTCACTTTCTTTTTCAAGATTGTAATTTTATATATGTAGTTATCATAAGCGTACAAAAAGATATAATTACATTAACTCCAACAGAAGATTCACTTTTTTCAAATTCTCTTGTTTGTCATATTTGTATAAAGGAATTGGGAAATGAAAGAGTACGCGATCATTGTCATCTGACTCTTGTACCAAATTACATAACAACTTTCTTCCACAACTTTTCATCATACGACTGTCACCTATTTATTAAGGAATTTTCGAAAATTGAGGGGGACATTAAAGTAATTCCGTTGAACGAGGAATTATATATTTCACTATCCCATATTACGTATAAGGGAGAAAGAGGTTACGTAGAAATGAGGTTCCTAGACTCTTTACGATTTATGCCGGAGAGTTTGAATAAATTAGCTTCCAATCTGGCAGAAGAAGACTTTCACTCGGCAAAACTCGGTATTCTCAGACCCCTACAAATTTACGTTAATGATTAGAAAATGTGTCCTCCCTTATGAGTTTCTAGGCTCATTTGATCGTTTAGGTGACAATACACTTCCTCCTATCGATGACTTTTTCAATATTTAAAAATAATAAAAAGTGTTCTGACGAAGAAAAGTGTGGGCAACATTCAATTGTTCCACAGTTAAATCATACTTGGAACTATATCTGACAGCCGATGAGTTAATTCCAACAGACGTTTTTGAAAAATTTAGAAAAGTATGTATAGATATTTATGGTTTAGAACCGTGTAATTCTTTTACAACTCCTGGACTTTTATTTGATGCTATGTTAAAATGTACTAACGCATGTAGAACTCTTAGTAGACGTGGATATGTACAATTTTTTAAAAATGGTATTCGGGGGGAATTGGTTCAATGTTCTAAGAAGAACGCTACCGCAAATAACATTTATATGAAAGACTATGATGACACTAAGTCTGAAGAGACGATATTATATTTAGATGCTAACAACTTTTATGGTTGGGCAATGTGTGAATATCTTCCACTGGTATTTTTAAATGGGAAGAAGTCACTGATGAATTAATTCAAAAAATAAGGAATACACCGAAAGATACATCCACAGGATATGTTTTGAGTGTTGATCTTGACTGTCCTGACGAATGTCACGATTTGCAATATGACTTACCGTTTTGCCCTGAAAACAAAACTGTAGAGTCAGCGAAATATGAGAAATTAATAGCAGACCTCACTCCCAAACGTGATTACACTATACATTATAGGATGGATCTTTGGCCCATGTGCCAGTGGGAACAAGCTGCTACACGGATGGGTCCAAGCGAGGAGGAAGGACGGGTCTGGGACTTTTTATTGATGAACCAGAAGTCGAACTTCACTTCCGCCTCCCTGACCATAACACGGTATTTCAAGCAGAAGTTCGAGCAATCACGGAGTGTGTGAACTGGCTCAGTAACACGACAAAGCCTAAATATGCCAACATCTTCACAGATAGCCAAATGGCGATTAAAGCAATAACATCGGAAAGGGTCAAATCCAGAACTGTGTTGGACTGTAAAAGAACGATAAATGATTACTCAGCCCATGGTCAATTGCGTATTTGCTGGGTACCAGGACACAACGGAGTGATTGGAAATGAACGAGCAAACAGCTTGGCTTCAAAGGGCAGAGAACTTCGAGTAATAAACTTGGAAAATTGGAAACCTTTCGAAGCCACGAAGGATGAGTTGAAGCACTGGGCAGAGATGGCTCACAAAACTGTGTGGAATAGCGCAACAGTAGGAGCAACTGCAAAGATACTGTTGGGTGACCCAAATGAAAAGAAAACAAGAAGTCTTCTGAAACTAAACAAGATCGATATTAATAAGATGATGAGTGTTCTAACGGGACACTCAAGCTTACAAGCACATCTTCATCGCATAGGACTAGCAGAAAACGACGAATGCAGGGCATGCAGAGAAAACATCGAAACGATGGAACATTTTCTGTGTCACTGCCCGGCTTTCGTGTCTAGTACCGATTTTCTGTAACTCTTGAGGTATAAAAAGATCATAAATAAGGAGCGCACAACAGGCCGAACCACTGGCTTAAGTGTATGTCCATGGACATGAGACGTTTAATCGTCTCCTCCTTTCAACCTAACCTATAGGATGCTAAATCAATGTTCAGACAATAATCTCGTTCTGAGTAAAGTACATAGAATTCTCTCTTTTGATCAAGAGCCTTGGTTAAATAAGTATATACATAGATGAAAAGACAAAAGACAGGATGGCAGCAACGAATAATTTTGACAAAAAATTCTTTAAACTTCTTAATAATGCTGTTTATGAAAAGACAATGGAAAATGTTGATAAAAGAAAGGAAGTACATATAGTGGCTAGTTGGGAACGAACTAATAAAAATCATCTAGGTGCTGAGGGTTGGATTCCAAAAAGTAATTTTCATAGTGTTTCATATTTTTCTGAAGATATGGTTTCAATACAAATGAAAAATGTTAAAGTTGTCTATGATAAACCAATGTATTTAGGTTTTTGTGTTTTGGACATATATAAATGGAAAACGTACGATTTTCATTATAAAGCCATGAAGCCGCTGTTTTGTCAAAATTTTGATCTACTTTACATGGACGCTGACTCTTTCATTTATTCCATACGTAACGTAAACTTTTTTATTAGGATAACTCTAGAAGATAATGAAAAATATTTTGATACATCGGAGTATCCGGAAAATAATGTATTTAATTTTCCTCGACTGAATAAAAAAGGTAGGAATGATGAAAGACGAAAATTGTGGAAAAATAATGACTGAATTTGTTGGCCTTGAAATTAAAAAATAGAAAGGAGTAAAAAATGCATTTTAGAAAAGTATATTAGGCGTGTTTTCGTTACACCGTAGGTGCTTAATTTGTATGGGGAGCTAAGCATTATTAGTTCCCGATGAAGTTTGGTGCTTGCGTTCCTGTCTTAATTGAGTATGGTGTTGCCAGATTGGGCACCCTATATTTAGCAATACGGAATCCCATTTTTGGAGAGATTGTTATCAATTATTGTGAATTAACGGGAAGAAGAAGAACAAAAATGGGAAATTATTTTAATATTTGCAAAAAGAGTGTAAACAATTGAACATAGAATAGTAAATATATGTTTTGTAAATACTTTTCACGAATTTTTTGTCTGTTTCGCACAGTTTTTTTCTTCGCAACTCATGACACCATTGCTACCAGATAGTTAAAATCCGCCACTTATTAGTGGAAGTCAGTTGTTTTCGTTGCAAAGTGGTAAACTAAAATTGCTAGCTTGTAACGAAAATATGCCTATTATTAATAATTAAAGAGATAGTGTACTGAATTAAAAAGTATATCACGATGATATGTTGACATTTAAGTCTAAGATGCATCAAATATACACTAATACGGTAAGTACATATGCATGGGGTCACTATAGAATTAGAAATGTAGAAAATCCAAAATATGAAATGGTTATGCTACTGTTAGATATGTTATTTAATAATAAAGAAGTCCATATTGGCTGCTCGCTAAGATGGAAACAATTATCAGTGCACAATGAGAGAGACGTGACAGAGAGAGAAAGAACTGAGAGTCTTGGTGCAGCTCAGCTGACCACCCAGGGTTGCTTTTTTGGCCACCGCTAGTGTAAATAGTACAGAGATGTATTTGCTAAGGTCGACCATACAAAAATGTGTGCTTTTTTAGATCGGAAGTTGTTAAATTATTGATCTTGATTGAATTATTGAACGTTAGAGAAACCAAATTCCTGACGAAAGTGTAGGGTGTCCAAAACCGGGACCGGTTATCCGGTTTTGCAAACCAAACCCGTAACCGGTTTCTTAAAAAATTTCATTTTCGATTAACCGAGAAAGCCGGTTTTTCCATGTCGGTTAACCGGTTTTTTTATTTATTGTTTAAAACAAAAATTGAAGTATTGATATATTTGTTCTACTTGTTGTAGATACCATTTATACAAGATGCAAGAAATAACAACGATGAGGTGGATAATTCCGACAGTTGTTCTGAATATTTTGAAAGTGAATATGAATTCACTGATCTTGAAAATGATTTTGGCTTTATTCCTGATATCATGATGTAATAAATAAAATCAGGAAGTACAGCAAAGCATTTAATAAGTCGTCCATGAAGCACAGAAAACTTCAAGCATACGTTCAAGAACGGAAAGACAAATAGCTTCGACTTTTTTGCGATGTTAAATCCCGACAGAACACCCAGATACCTCTGATTCGGTTTGATATATAAGTTGTTATATTGATGAGTCAAATAATTTAAATTTGGATTTATGTCACACACAGAATCGGTAAACGGCAATATTGTATGATGACTTTGCTTTTTTTGAAAAGTTTAAGAAGAAAACGGAGAAGCTGTGTTACTTATACAATGCTTTAATGACTATCGGACTAATATTGACTACATCAACGTTGTGAGCTTTTTCAACGTCAACTTACATAAAAAATTAAAAGAAAAATCATTTAAAAATAATGTTGAGTTTATGTTTAGTTGACCTATTTATTTTATGTTTTAGTTGTTCGTTCAGCTTGAGGCCATAAATAAAACAATGTTATTTTTAATATTATTGTTTCATTACAAATTTTTATTCCCGATATTTCGAACGACTTCATCGATCATCTTCAGGGGGTTGCACTAAACACATATACATTAAAATTAGTAACAATATACACGAATTTTCACAAAAGGGCATAATTACATTTATAAAATCGAAACAAAAATAAGGTATCCTTTCTTTTTCACTTTACAATGACAACTAAGTTAAGTTTTGATTTACTTGCTATTCTTGTGTATTAAATGTCTATATATGTGTGCGCATTTATCTGTATCTGTTTTAAAATTCAGTCTCTTCTCAGTAGGTACGGCAGTGATGTGTAACATCAAATTCAGTCTCTTCTCAGTAGGTACGGCAGTGATGTGTAACATCTCAAGCATGTATCTCCTTTGGTAGTTGCTCTCTTCTTCTAATACGTCAACGTCGTCAAAGTTCGGTTGGTGACCAGTTAGTGTGCAATGTGCCAATACAACAAAACACATATACAATATTTTTGAAACAAACAACAAAATCCCGCCAAAAAGCAACAAAACACTACAAAGACACATCTATAATTTTCACATGAGAATATTACGGCTCCTAATACAACAAAAGCACAAGCAGGTATTTGAAAATAGAGATTTTCTACGAAACATACAACACCAACTAATAAACAATATAAACGAAAATGACATACAACAATTCTTGGAGAGTGAGAGATTACTTTACAACACATACTTAGCCAATGACAAGACTACCCTCTTCAAAAAGCTACAAACACTCAAACAAAAGCACGAAAATGAATTGAACATTAACTACAACAACCACTGGTTCGTGAACAAGACAGAGAAAGACATTCCGATGAAAACACAGTGTCTCATGTCACATAGACGCTGCGATATGCAGAGCAAACTACAAGAGCTAGTTACTCTTTCAAAAGCCGTTGGCCTAGAAATAAATATCAAGAAAACCAAAGCGATGCGTATCCATAGTAACAACAGCAATTCATTTAAAGTAAATGACCAAGAAATTCAATATGTGGACACTTTCTGCTATCTTGGGTGTATGATGTCTGTGACTGGCGGTATCGAAGAAGATGTACACTATAAATTAGGCAAAGCCAGGTCCGCATTTGGAAGATTACAGCATATATGGCGTTCACCGCAAATATTTCTCCAAACCAAGATACGCATTTTCAACGCCTGTGTAAAATCACCGTTACTATATGGAAGCGAAACATGGCTCACAACGGCCACAGTATTGAAGAAGATCCAGTCACAAATAAATAAATTTCTACGTACTATATGTCACATTTTTTGGCCGAATACAATTTCAAACACTGAATTGTGGAACAAAACTAGCGAGATTCCAATGAGAGTCCAAATAAGAAGAAGGAAATGGAAGTGGATTGGACATACGCTCCGAAAATCGAACGAAAGTATATGTAGAAAGGCACTAGAATGGAACCCGCAAGGCTGCAGACGACGCGGACGACCAAAGAGCACATGGCGTCGAACAACCCTAATGGAAATACGGAAACTTAACAAGTCATGGGATGAAATCAAGACTTTTTGTTATGATAGAAATATGTGGAATAATCTTGTAGAAGCCCTATGTTCCCTAGAGGAATGAATAAAGGAAAAAAAATATAGACATTTAATACACAAGAATAGCAAGTAAATCAAAACTTAACTTAGTTGTCATTGTAAAGTGAAAAAGAAAGGATACCTTATTTTTGTTTCGATTTTATAAATGTAATTATGCCCTTTTGTGAAAATTCGTGTATATTGTTACTAATTTTAATGTATATTTGTTTAGTGCAACCCCCTGAAGATGATCGACGAAGTCGTTCGAAATATCGGGAATAAAAATTTGTAATGAAACAATAATATTAAAAATAACATTGTTTTATTTATGGCCTCAAGCTGAACGAACAACTAAAACATAAAATAAATAGGTCAACTAAACATAAACTCAACATATCACACGGAAAGCACGCCGAAAACACAACCAACATGACGTTGTATAAAAAACTTAAACAAAAATACAATAAAAATACTAACAATATCTTAAAAGAATATACGAAACGTAACAGGAAAGCAGCACGTTTAACAACATCCGTCACTTTTCTTATAAAATGTAAGCAAGCAGGAATAGTACCAAACTTCATTTACAATACAACAAAACACATATACAATATTTTTGAAACAAACAACAAAATCCCGCCAAAAAGCAACAAAACACTACAAAGACACATCTATAATTTTCACATGAGAATATTACGGCTCCTAATACAACAAAAGCACAAGCAGGTATTTGAAAATAGAGATTTTTTACGAAACATACAACACCAACTAATAAACAATATAAACGAAAATGACATACAACAATTCTTGGAGAGTGAGAGATTACTTTACAACACATACTTAGCCAATGACAAGACTACACTCTTCAAAAAGCTACAAACACTCAAACAAAAGCACGAAAATGAATTGAACATTAACTACAACAACCACTGGTTCGTGAACAAGACAGAGAAAGACATTCCGATGAAAACACAGTGGTTGCTTTCACTCGGCTCAAAACATGCATTGCCTAACACAAGAACAAAATTCCCGCTCTTCAAAATCATCGCAGAGGGAGAGGACTGTATACAAACTTTAGAAAACAAAGAGAAACAAGAGACAGCAAGAACAAAACTTGTATCATTAATAGACGATCACCTAGACACTAACAAACTTAACAGGAGATACAAACTTATACTAGATACAGCAGGACAAACGAGAAAATTCTTAAGAGATAATAAGGACATACTTATATTAAACGCCGACAAAGGAGGAAAAACGGTAGCTATGTACAAAGACGAATACCAAACGAAAATGCAAATAATGTTGAGCGACATCTGCACATATCGACGCTTAAAAAGAGACCCAACTTCAACTTTGCAAGTCAAAAATAATACACTGGTGGACAAGTTATTTAACCTGAAGATTATTAACTGTATGGAAAAATACAAATTGACAAATAGAACAGCTACAGCCCCAAAAATTTATGGATTACCGAAAATCCACAAGGATGAAACACCTCTGAGACCTATTTGTTCCTCGATCAATTCACCATCTTATGAATTAAGCAAATATATTGTTAATATCCTCAAGAATCTAAATATGAACTCAATATACAATGTTAAAGACGCAAGTGAATTTAAAAAAAGAATCAATAACGCTCACATTGATGACGATGAGATATTAATATCCTTTGACGTAGTGTCTTTATTTCCCAGTATTCCACTGAATTTAGCGATTAAAACCATAGATGAAAAATGGAGCATATTAGAAGCATACACAACTATACCAAAGAATTTATTCATCGAAATATTAACTTTTTGTATTAAGGAAACAAGATATTTTTAATATGACGATAAACTTTACGAACAGAGAAAAGGGATGCCCATGGGATCTCCAGCTTCACCAGTAATAGCAGATATTATAATGGAACATCTTCTTGACTCATCGTTAACCAAAATAGCATCAAAACCAAAGTACCTGACTAAATATTATGACGACCTTTTTGCCGTTTTAAAGAAAACAGATATAAATGAAACACTACGAATTCTCAACTCATATAATCGACAAATCCAATTCACCATGGAAGAGGAGAGAGAGGGAAAACTACCGTATTTAGATTCTATAGTACACAGACAAGGAAACCTACTAAAATTGGACTGGTACCAAAAACCTACATCATCCGGACGAATCATCAATTTTTATTCGAAACATCCAAGGAGAACTATAGTCAACACGGCGACTAATTTTATCAGACGAGTATTGGACATCAGCGATGAAGATTTTCACCAAAAAAATATTGGAAAAATTAAAGAAATATTAACCTTGAACGAGTTTCCTTGTAGAAAATTCGTGTATATTGTTACTAATTTTAATGTATATTTGTTTAGTGCAACCCCCTGAAGATGATCGACGAAGTCGTTCGAAATATCGGGAATAAAAATTTGTAATGAAACAATAATATTAAAAATAACATTGTTTTATTTATGGCCTCAAGCTGAACGAACAACTAAAACATAAAATAAATAGGTCAACTAAACATAAACTCAACATATCACACGGAAAGCACGCCGAAAACACAACCAACATGACGTTGTATAAAAAACTTAAACAAAAATACAATAAAAATACTAACAATATCTTAAAAGAATATACGAAACGTAACAGGAAAGCAGCACGTTTAACAACATCCGTCACTTTTCTTATAAAATGTAAGCAAGCAGGAATAGTACCAAACTTCATTTACAATACAACAAAACACATATACAATATTTTTGAAACAAACAACAAAATCCCGCCAAAAAGCAACAAAACACTACAAAGACACATCTATAATTTTCACATGAGAATATTACGGCTCCTAATACAACAAAAGCACAAGCAGGTATTTGAAAATAGAGATTTTTTACGAAACATACAACACCAACTAATAAACAATATAAACGAAAATGACATACAACAATTCTTGGAGAGTGAGAGATTACTTTACAACACATACTTAGCCAATGACAAGACTACACTCTTCAAAAAGCTACAAACACTCAAACAAAAGCACGAAAATGAATTGAACATTAACTACAACAACCACTGGTTCGTGAACAAGACAGAGAAAGACATTCCGATGAAAACACAGTGGTTGCTTTCACTCGGCTCAAAACATGCATTGCCTAACACAAGAACAAAATTCCCGCTCTTCAAAATCATCGCAGAGGGAGAGGACTGTATACAAACTTTAGAAAACAAAGAGAAACAAGAGACAGCAAGAACAAAACTTGTATCATTAATAGACGATCACCTAGACACTAACAAACTTAACAGGAGAGACAAACTTATACTAGATACAGCAGGACAAACGAGAAAATTCTTAAGAGATAATAAGGACATACTTATATTAAACGCCGACAAAGGAGGAAAAACGGTAGCTATGTACAAAGACGAATACCAAACGAAAATGCAAATAATGTTGAGCGACATCTGCACATATCGACGCTTAAAAAGAGACCCAACTTCAACTTTGCAAGTCAAAAATAATACACTGGTGGACAAGTTATTTAACCTGAAGATTATTAACTGTATGGAAAAATACAAATTGACAAATAGAACAGCTACAGCCCCAAAAATTTATGGATTACCGAAAATCCACAAGGATGAAACACCTCTGAGACCTATTTGTTCCTCGATCAATTCACCATCTTATGAATTAAGCAAATATATTGTTAATATCCTCAAGAATCTAAATATGAACTCAATATACAATGTTAAAGACGCAAGTGAATTTAAAAAAAGAATCAATAACGCTCACATTGATGACGATGAGATATTAATATCCTTTGACGTAGTGTCTTTATTTCCCAGTATTCCACTGAATTTAGCGATTAAAACCATAGATGAAAAATGGAGCATATTAGAAGCATACACAACTATACCAAAGAATTTATTCATCGAAATATTAACGTTTTGTATTAAGGAAACAAGATATTTTTAATATGACGATAAACTTTACGAACAGAGAAAAGGGATGCCCATGGGATCTCCAGCTTCACCAGTAATAGCAGATATTATAATGGAACATCTTCTTGACTCATCGTTAACCAAAATAGCATCAAAACCAAAGTACCTGACTAAATATTATGACGACCTTTTTGCCGTTTTAAAGAAAACAGATATAAATGAAACACTACGAATTCTCAACTCATATAATCGACAAATCCAATTCACCATGGAAGAGGAGAGAGAGGGAAAACTACCGTATTTAGATTCTATAGTACACAGACAAGGAAACCTACTAAAATTGGACTGGTACCAAAAACCTACATCATCCGGACGAATCATCAATTTTTATTCGAAACATCCAAGGAGAACTATAGTCAACACGGCGACTAATTTTATCAGACGAGTATTGGACATCAGCGATGAAGATTTTCACCAAAAAAATATTGGAAAAATTAAAGAAATATTAACCTTGAACGAGTTTCCACAGAAAACTATTAACAATCTAATAAGAGATGTACAAAAAGCTAAGAAACAAGAAGAAAAACAAACTAAATTATATAAAACTGTAACATATATTCCAGGATTCACTGAACGACTTAAGAACTCAGACCTTTATGACAGGGACAAATTCGAATTGGCACAAAAATCCTATAGTACAGTAAATAGTTTATTTAGTAGGACAAAATCAAAACTTAAAAAGGAAGAAAAACATGACGTAGTATACAAAATTAAATGTAACGGGGACAAGTCCAACTTATGCAACAAGTTATATATTGGCACTACACGAACGAAACTAAAAACTAGACTCTCTTCATATAGATCAGACCAAAAAGCTCTTGACAAACCACTTGAACAGAAAACTGCTCTCGCGGCACATTGCACACTAACTGGTCACCAACCGAACTTTGACGACGTTGACGTATTAGAAGAAGAGAGCAACTACCACAGGAGATACATGCTTGAGATGTTACACATCACTGCCGTACCTACTGAGAAGAGACTGAATTTTAAAACAGATACAGATAAATGCGCACACATATATAGACATTTAATACACAAGAATAGCAAGTAAATCAAAACTTAACTTAGTTGTCATTGTAAAGTGAAAAAGAAAGGATACCTTATTTTTGTTTCGATTTTATAAATGTAATTATGCCCTTTTGTGAAAATTCGTGTATATTGTTACTAATTTTAATGTATATTTGTTTAGTGCAACCCCCTGAAGATGATCGACGAAGTCGTTCGAAATATCGGGAATAAAAATTTGTAATGAAACAATAATATTAAAAATAACATTGTTTTATTTATGGCCTCAAGCTGAACGAACAACTAAAACATTTAAAAATAATCATTTAAATTGTATTCTATTTTTAAGATATTTGTTACGGGAATCGCCCGAGCGCAAAGTTTCCACGGAATTTTGAACACCAAATACAAAACTCAAGATTTCGAAGCAAAGTATTAAAATTCCTATTAAAAGGCAAATAAATTATACGTTTATAAAGGAATACACAATGTCTTATTATACTCATACTAACTTTTTGGTATGAAAACAAAGCGCAAATTATTTAAATATTCAAAATTAAAATTACAAGATCTTTATATGATTTTTTTGAAACAAAGATATAAAAGTTGTAACCACAAATCAACTTTTCTTATTTCTGCAGAAAAGGCGCTTGCATTCGCTTGAGTTTACTTTTACCTTTTGACATTACATTACTTGAGAAAAACCAAAAAGTACAACTACTCGATAAATACGACACAAATAAATAAATCGATAACTTCATAAACGACAGTGGCTTTAATATTATTATAAAAAAAAACATTCTAAATGATTTATTATTTTTTTTAAGGAAATTTCAGAAATATAATACTTTCTATTTAAAGTAAACAAAAAATTAAGCCTGTAATAAACGAAATAATAATCTATTTTTGTTTACTAATTTTTACTACAAATAATTGTGTTGTTTTTTGTTTTACAAAAAACATTTAATGAAATTTTAATCACTTTCGTATATTATTTAAAAACCGGCCTTAAAACCGGTTAACCGGTTTCGGTTTTTTGGACACCCTACGAAAGTGAGTGACTGGTTTTCGTTCGCAGAGACTTTCGTTAGATATACAGAAACAAGCCGATAATATATAAGAATAAAAAGTGTATCTTTAGCTATAAGTTTCATTTGAAAAAAATAATAAAAAACATTATTTTTAAATTTTAAAAAAATTTCATTGGCTTTTTAATTTCATAATGGAAAGCATAAGGGTGAGTATATTTATTTCACTTATTTTAAATAATTTTGCGCACAATTCCAGTTAAGGGAGTATATTCCACCAATCGATCGTGAATAACACTACGCAACAAAAAAAATTTTTTTGTGTCCTAGACCTAAAAATTATTTTTTTGTATAGATAGTGGCATACTGTTATGTAAAATAAAAACCAAAAATTTTTTTATGGATAAATTTTTTTTTTAAAAAAATTTTTATTAAAAATGCTATTATCGTCAAAGGCAAATGCACTATAATTTTTGGAGTATATGCCCGATCAGGTCGACTTATACGTTAAATTTAAGCTTTTAATGTGGGCTACCAATGTTGGAAATATCTCTTTCACTTAGAAACAGTGGTTTAGTAACAGTCCTTAAACAAATTGGAAAAAATAGATTTTTTCAAAAAAAAACAAAAAAACAAAAAAAAAACGGAAAAAAATATTTTATTTTATTTTTTAAAAGTTTGCATCCTAGCGAAGAAAATAATGCCTATTTGAAAAAATCTATGGATAAATGTAGAATTATAGCCCTTTTGGTAGAGGTAAGAGAATGTCAAAAAATCTTTTTTTTTAATTTTTGTTTGAATAGCGATTTTATTTATTACTTTTATTTATATTATGTACATTTCAGTTTATTTACATGAACGAGTTTCATTAGATGTAATTGTGAGTTCTTTGTTGACGTTTGTAGATATCGGAATCGGTTTCTCTAAAGAGGAACCAAATATAATCTCCCATCATTCTTTCATCCCAGTGCCCTTGGTAACGCTCGATGGACTTCAATTCTTGATGAAACCTTTCGCCATGTACGTTACTTACGTCGCCAAGTTTCTCGGGGAAAAAGTATAAATGAGAATGCAAGAAATGAATTTTGAGGGACATATTTACACCTGTTGGAACACATAAAGCGAAAAAGAAGTTGGAAGAATACATACATATGTGTTATATACTCGTACATAAATATAAAAAAATATATTTCTAACCAATTTTTTCATAATTTTTTAACAAATCATGAATCATTGTTTCATATTGCGGGCTTTTATTGGATCAAAGGATGTTTGAAACTACACGCTTAAACGACCTCCATGCTGCAATTTCATCCGTCGTCAATTATGATTCGAAATTCACGTTTTTCATCAGTTTCCTTATTTAAGGCCCATCATAAACTCCTTCTTCGATTTTTTGAAAAGAAAGACTTTTAAATAAACTTTTTAAATATGAGAGTGAATTGCCATCTTTCCTTAAGGCTTTTAATTTTTAAAGAGCCCCAGCTTAATATGCAGTGGTGGCAATATCGGCTATCCCAGAGGCATAACATACCAACTACTTTTAAATCACAACAATTTTCCAGTCATGTTCATATTTTATTTATTTTATCAATTTAGCCATTGTTTCGTATGATTCCTTAAGCTGAGTTTAGACGATTGCCAGATCGGCAAACGTTATCAACCCTGTTAAAGTGCTGCAAATATACGGGCAATGTCAGATTGTTAGGCAAAGGTGAATTGACAGTTCAGACGATTGCAAGAAAACATTACAATTTCATATATTTACAATATATTTTGTAAATATTTATATGCAGGATTGCCAATAAAAATACATTATAGACAGTGTTGCAAATAAAATGATTTTCTGGCAATGGCGCCGTTGTCACATGCATAAACTTCGAACATATAACAATCAGCAAATTATCTCGCAATGACTTTTCTGCTAACGTTGCAAAACAAAAATTGTATGTTCACACGGTTGTAAATTCACAGGGTTGCATTTTTCCGCCATTTTTCTGGCAATGTTGTCCGATCTGCAAATCGTCTGTACTTACCTTTAGTGTTGACAGCATGAGCAATGGGAATCAGACTACGAAGCCGAATCGGCGTGACTCGGCGGCTAGCCGCCGCCGTTTATTTTTGTGAAGCCGAAGCCGCCGCCGGCATGAGCGGCTCAAGTCGGCTAAAAATCAGACGCCGACATGATCGGCTCTCTTCGACTGGAAGCCAAATTTAGCATCTTTGGATATGGCGTCTAAAGGTATGTACACACGATTGCCAGATCGGACAACGTTATGAACCCTGTTAAAGTGCTGCAAATGTACGGACAATGACAGACTGTTAGGTAGAGGTGAATTTACAGCACAGACGATTGCAAGAAAACCTTACAATTTCATATATTTACAATATATTTTGTAAATATTTATATGCATCCGGGAATGTCCTTGTCCAAAAGCATCAGTTATCCACAGTTGTATAAAATTGTTTGTAAGGTATATCACGGACTCTATAATATAATATATTAACATCTGGGGCCAAAATATTGTACTGTTTCATTCGAGATGCAAGTAGTTGTGCCTTATCTTTGGTCAGTTCCAAATCACTCACTAGATCAATGAGTTGAAACTGAGTTAAAAGCGACGACTTCCGACTCAAACTTGAATCGCTCAGAGTTGAGTACTCAGTAGAACTTGATGATGTTTCCGTAATTAGGCTGTTAGCTATACTTGGACACTTCCTACTCCAATCTATTAACTTAGAAAAAAATAGCAGTCCGTATCGTGAATGAATGGTTGTCTCCAAATCATCTCTTTAAGGCACTGAATTACACTAATTTATTAATAAGAAATTTCATTCATAAATTCCGGGCTTAAGGTTCATAAGTTACCTGTAGCCTACATATAGTTTGCTTCGAAAGTAGACACCCAATATTTTCAAGACTGCCGCGTACTACTTTGTATTTCGTACATATAATTTTACTACCTGTATATATGACTGGGATGTCCATGCCCCTAAACTAAACGTAACTGAATGGAAACCTCATAAATAAAAAACCACAAATATTGATGAATGGCCCTCTATCTGAGCCGATCTCCAATAAAGCTCTCACATTGCATATCATGTTTTATAGAGGGTTACGGACGGCCATGAAGCCTCGTCCTCTCTGTAATTTTATAATCTCTGACATCAATCGTCATAAAATAAAATGCAAGTGCAATGTCTCTTATGGACCGAATGGTCAACCAGGGCCGAAAAATAAAATGTTGGTAATCATCGTATTTTATTGTGAATAATTATAAGAGAGAAAATTTGCCTAAAAACTGAAAAATTTTATTTTTTCCATTTTAAGCTACTTTTACAGACATTTTTATATCTAATTATTTTACACATAAAAACATATGTTATGCTTGCAATCTTTCTACAAAATTTCTCTATTACAACCAATTAAGAAGAGAAAAATGCAAGGAGACCAAAAAAAAAGTTCGATTAACGATTACTTTTACGGCTAAAACAGATGGAAAAATCGTACGTTCGCGACCGGCACCTAAGCCAATTATAAAAAAAAAATAGAGATAATTTGTTGTGTAAATACTCGATAGAAATCTACATTAATCCTCTTTTAAAATAAATTAATAGCTTTAGAATATTCCGTTCCTTTTCGCAGATTTTTGCATGTTACTAGATTCAGCAAAAGTTGACTTCTATTTCGCGTAAGTTATGTAATTTGATTGAAAATCGGGCTTTTATATATAAATTACAAAATATAAGTTTTTATTGTTTGAAGATTGATTTGAAACTGAATTGAAAAATACAAAATTGTATACATCAAGAAAAAGACAATTTCATAAATGTGTAGAAAGGGTTTTCAAAGTTAAGTATACAAAATAATTATAACAATAGAGTACGAAATAACGGTAGGTAAATTATAGTAACAAATATAATAATATAGATAATTAGAAATGTAAGTAGAATATACAAAATATTAAGTATAGAAACATATTGTGAAGATATACGTAACTTCCCCTTCGACAAAATAAGAGTTCTATCCAAAAATGTTAATATCTTATAATAAAAGATGTACAATGCATTGATATTACAGTATGATTATATTTTAGAAATTATAATGCATACCATGTAAAATTTAATTCTCATATTGGTTGACATTAATGGCGCCATCATACTTATATTGTCTTTTCGCATTAGAACCATGCACATTTTCCAATTTACTCACTCTGAACTTTGGTTGATCTTTGTGCCTCAATGCCATATAATTTTTTATATATCCTTTGTCTCTGTTATCTACGAAATGTCCCCTTACTTCATTCCTCTTTTTGATGTATTTGGTCTTACCATCTATCATAGAATTATAGACTTTGATCATGTCAATTTTGCCATATTCAACATCTACGGGTCGTTCTTTAATAACAGAGTGGTAGATATTATTATATAATTCAATGGCTTTGCTAACCTTATCTTTAATATTTAATGGACTATGTTCTACTGTCATAACTCTCAATTTCTCGCTGATTGAGTTGTGTAATCTTTCAATGTCTGAATTTCCAGTGTGACTGTTAGGTTTGGAAAGATGTAATTCAATATTCTCATTTCGCAAATAGTCCTTAATATTAATACTCTTAAACTCATTATCTGATACCAATTTTTTAAAATGACATTTCTGAGACTTATACAGTCGTAATTTTTCTATTATTGTTTGGTTTGTTCGATCCTCCAGATAAAAGGGGGTAGCAAATTTTGAAAATTTGTCAATGAGGAAATGAGACTTTGAATTTGTATAAATATCCATATGTATAATCTTTCCAATGTTTTTTGGTGTTTCTGTTAAGTGGAATTTAGGTTTGATGGGATTTCTGTCGAATTTAGCTCTGTTGCAAACATCACAATTATTTATGTATTTCTGAACATATATCTTAAGATTAGGAAAATAAATACGTTTTTTTAAACCTTGATAATTCTCGTTAATGCCGGTATGTCCCGTCTCATTTCTATGATAATGACTTATCTGTCTATAAGTTTCATCTTCGGATGACATGTCTATGGCATAATATGAACATCTTACGAATTTAACGTCAGTGTTTCCCGCAAAGAGTTCAATGATTTTCCGTTGTAAAAAGTTATATTTGTGATCGTCTAATTCCGTAAAAATGCCTACCTTTCCTTTCTCAATATTTCGCAACAAAATATTATCTAGATTTTCTTTCAAATCCGTGGAATTTATATAAATTTTCTTATTTCCATGTTTCATTTCAATTTGCCCTTTTCTGTTGTCTGTAAGGATAATTTGAGTTTTAAAACGGTTTACTACAGTATCTAATATAAATATATGATCCTGTTATTCTTCATTCTGAGAATGAATTGTATCCATATCACTATCATTATTATTGTACAGAGAATCTACTTCAGTAGAATCTTCAACAAAATTAATTTCGCCCGAATCGTTATTTATTCTGCTAAGAAAATCCGCAACGTGGTTATCTTTCCCTTTTATATAATTCATTTTTATATTGAAGTCACTAAGCTTTATGATCCATCGATAAAGCCGAGGGTTTAATTCCCTACATTGAGACTTCACAAATAGCCATTTTAAAGGTTGATGATCAGATAAAATTTCAAATGGTATACCATATAAATATGGACGAAAATAAGAAGTGGCCCAAACAATAGCAAGGAGTTCCTTTTCAGTTGCGGAATAATTTTTCTCGTGGTCGTTCAAAGTTCTGCTAGCAAAACAGATAGGATGTCCGCACTGTTGTAAAACAGCACCTATGGGAAATGAACTTGCATCTGTAATAAGCTGAAATTGCTTTTTAAAATCTGGATATTTAAGCACTGGGGCTTCAGTTATAATATGTTTTAGCTTCTCAAAAGCATTTACAAAATTTGGGTCGTTAATATCTAATTTTACACCCTTCTTCAAATATATCTGATCATAGGATAAGCAACCTTAGAATAATCTCTAATAAATTTGCGATAATATCCAGTCATACTTAAGAATGACTTGACCCCTTTCACCGATTTAGGAAGCGCCAGCTTCAAAATTGTATCAATTTTAGTAGGATTTGGCTTTACTCCTTCGGGAGTTAGAATGTGACCCAAATATAATGTTTCTTTCGCGAAAAAATTACACTTAATTATCTGAATCTTAAGATTTGCCTCTCTAAGCCTATCAAGGACTTTTTTAAGGTTGTAGACATGTTCTTGGAAACTTGTAGAAAATATTAGTATATCATCTAAGTACACTACACAAATTTTGTTAATAAAATTGCGTAGAACATGATTAACCAGTCTTTGGAATGTTGCAGGGGCATTCTTTAGGCCAAATGGCATCCGTACAAACTCATAATGGCCATGTGGAGTTGAAAAAGCCGTTTTCGGACGGTCCTCCTCTCTGACAAGAATCTGGTGGAATCCCTTCGCCAAATCAATTGTTGAAAAATATTGAGCTCGACCTAATTTATCTAAAATGCTTTCGATATTTGGAATGGGAAATTTGTCATCTATGGTAATCTCATTCAGCTTCCTGTAATCTACAACTATTCGCCATTTTTTTCTCCGGAATTATCTGTTTTTTGGGCACTATCCAAAGAGGGCTATTGTAAGGTGAATTACTTTCAGTTATTATACCTTGTCTAAGCATATCCTGAATCTGTTTAGAAATTTCTAGCTCATGTACCTGAGGATAACGGTATATCTTCGTATAAATAGGTTTGTCATTTACAGTCTTAATTTCATGTTGAATAATATCCGTATTCCCTAGTGTCTGACCTTCTACAAATATTAAGTCGCCATATGAATTTAATATTTTCTCTAAAAATTTTTTTCCTCTTCATTTAAATCTTTGTATAAATTTTCTAACACCTTTTCATTAATGTCACATCGTTCAAGTTGATATATCTCATCATTTTCATAAGGATATTTCTGAAGAAAATGTAAAACATTATCGTTTATTGTCAAGGTATTGTTTTCCATGTTTTTTATTGCCCTTAAAGGTTTCAAAATATTTTGACCCAAAATTGCATCGAAATTTTTACCATCAAACAATGCAAGTTTCCAGGACATAGTACCTACCTCCCTAAATTCCAGTGGTAAGTCTGTAATGATCTCATGTGTTATGTTTGTTCTTCCGTTTAAAGATAAAAATGAAATAGGATTTCCCAAAGCAAGTCTCTCAATATTCGGTAATTAGAATTGATCGAGTATTGATGTACTAGATCCAGTGTCGATGAGCGTTCTAATTCGTTCGTTGCCTACTGTTAGTAATACTATTGAAAGTGTATTGACCGGGCTGATGTTTGAAAATTTATCTGATCTTCATTTCCAATTGTATCACTGCCCTCTTGATAATGTTCTATGTCCATAGGCAAATTATTATTGGTAACGAATTGTCCATTATTAAATCTGATGTTACCACTGCTATGTTGAATAAATTTGCCATTGTTCTGTCTAATATTTCCACTATGTTGTTTAATACTGCCACTGTTATCCATTCTAAAATTTTTATCAAATTTCGACACATTGGAATTATTTGCATGAGTAACAAAATTTCGTCCAAAGTTCCGAGGTGAGTATTGTGCATTAGCATTCCAATTATTTCCGTTTTCAAATCTTTTATTCTGATTAATATAATTATGATAAGTTCTACCACTATAATTTGCATTAAAATTTTTTGTTTCTGTGTCAAATCTTATTAGGCCCTCTCTTTCAAGTAAATTATATGCATCTCGCAATTTGTCAATATTTCTATTAATAATAACTGATGCTAAATTAATGTCAATGTTGTTAAGAAAGGTTTTTAGAATAATTTTCTCTACATATACAGGACTAAATTCTAAGGGTTTCTCTGTGTCATACTCATATTTTTCGTTAATTTTACATAAAATTTCTTTAAGATGGTTATAGTACTGTACAATACCTAAATTTTTAGCTGCAAAGGCATCTTGGTATAACTGGTGGTATGTCTCCTTTATCCCGAAATTGCGTATCAATAACTCCTTAGTTTCTTTCCAAGATGGATCAGGTCCCAATGTTCTTACAACATGTAGCGCTTCACCTTGTATTTTGTTAAGGATTATTCTTCTATATATATATTCTTGAACATTAAAATCGAGTTTCACTAAGGAAAACAAAGTATCCACTTCTCTTAAAAATGAAGTTAATGCATAGGAGCCATCACCTCTGAATTCATGTAATCTATGAGCATCTTTCGGGACTTCATTTAATGAGAGCGATGACGTTGACTGCATTTTTATTTTATTTTCTGATGAATTTATTCCGATTTACGATCTTGACGTATTTCTTAATGTGGATCTTTAATATGGGATATTTAACCGTTAAACTTGTTATATATATCCAAGACCAATAATTGCTGCTTGATTTCCTTTCATGCGGCACTTTTTAAAAAAAAATTGCAGAATTTCAAAGAAATTGCGTTTATTGAATTTCAGCGTTCTTGTAAACTTTAGTTTACTGATGGTTCGCAAAATTCGACTGCGCCAGTTATGTAATTTGATTGAAAATCGGGCTTTTATATATAAATTACAAAATATAAGTTTTTATTGTTTGAAGATTGATTTGAAACTGAATTGAAAAATACAAAATTGTATACATCAAGAAAAAGACAATTTCATAAATGTGTAGAAAGGGTTTTCAAAGTTAAGTATACAAAATAATTATAACAATAGAGTACGAAATAACGGTAGGTAAATTATAGTAACAAATATAATAATATAGATAATTAGAAATGTAAGTAGAATATACAAAATATTAAGTATACAAACATATTGTGAAGATATACGTAACTCGTACGTTCGTGACCACATGTTTATTGCTATCATTATGAAAACTAAAACTCGATGAAACCCATCTTTTGCACCTAACATAGAGCTACTAGCAAATCACCAAAAAAAAATGCGGGGAAAATTTTTGTTATCTATATTTTTTGTACATCAAAAGCGTACGAACGTACGTTCGCGACCCGCGGAAATGCCCTTATACGTCTCTCTCACATATGGCAAATTCAATATAAGCAAACAAACACATCATTTAAAGACGGAAAAATATGAAACCAGATTTTTTTGAATTTCCCTAACATTTACAAAATGGCTCATAACTTTTACATCTATCCATAGATTTTTTCAAATAGCCAGCGTTTTCTTCGTTAGCATGCTGGCTTTTTAAAAATGTGATAAAATAATTAGATTTTCGATTTTTTACTATTTTTTATCGTTTTTTTTGTACCAGGAAAAAGAGTTTTTTTTTTTAAATCATTTTTTTTCTCATATTTTTGACGACTGTTACTAAATCAAAGATTCTAAGCGAAAGCGATATTTGCAGCATATGTATTTATCATAATTCCCTTTAATTTGAGGCATAACACGACTCAATCAGGCTTATACTTGAAATTATGGTCCAAATACTGAATGTACTATCCATGAAAACTGGAATTAAAAAAAAAAAATTACCATAAAAAATTTGTTTAATATTTTTTTCTTGTTTGTGACACCTAATTGCACCAGAAACTGTTATCAACATCCCTTGGACAAAATATTTGTTGCATAGTGTAATTAGACAGTAAGCCGCTTTGTTTTGAGGAATGGTTGTACCAGTCTCAAACTGACGGCCTGTTTCTGTATTTCTAACGAAAGTCTCTGCGAACGAAAACCAGACACTCACTTTCGTCAGGAATTTGGTTTCTCTAAGGTTCGTTCGTTCGTTGCCTGGCCTTACGTCAATGACGTTAGCAATTTACCAATTGGGAAAAAAAAATAATTGCCAGATCAATACTTTCACAACTTCCGGTCTAAAAAAGCACACATTTTTGTATGGTCGACCTTAGAAAATATACCTCTGTATCCATTACAACTAGCGGTGGCCAAAAATCAACCCTGGGTGGGTCAGTTGAGCTGATCCAACACTCTCATTTCTTTCTCTCTCTCTCCCCCGTCTCTCTCATTGTGCACTGATGATTGTTTTCCATCTCAGCGAGCTGCCAATGTTGACTTCTTTATGCTTAAATATGTATATGTATAAAATTTTATTAATATTTAATTGTTTTTACCATAATTATATTGATATCTACTTATTTTTTGCTTTTAATACCTTTCTTTTTCCTTGTTCCTATCAGTCGACAAATAAATTAAAGTGACTCGATCTGACATTTGTGTTCGCCCAGATGACAGCAAAGAGAGATAGAGAAGCCAAAATGTACACTGAAACGATTACGTTTTCGTACGAGTTCAATATCGCTCGACTTGTCGTTGTGATCGTGGTTAGTGAAACCCAAATCAGCTGTTTGTCGTCTGACAGGCGAACGAAAGCAACATTTTAACGGCCTGTTTCTGTATTTCTAACAAAAGTCTCTGCGAACGAAAACCAGTCACTCACTTTCGTCAGGAATTTGGTTTCTCTAACATTCTATCGTTCGTTCGCCTGGCCTTACGTCAATGACGTTAGCAATTTACCAATTGGATAATAATGTAATTGCCAGATCAATAATTTCACAACTTCCGGTCTAAGAAAGTACACATTTTTGTATGGTCGACCTTAGAAAATACATATCTGTACTATTTACACTAGCGGTGGCCAAAAAAGCAACCCCGGGTGGTCAGCTGAGCTGCACCAAGACTCTCATTTCTTTCTCTCTCTCTCTCTCACGCCTCTCTCATTGTGCACTCGATCTGACATTTGTGTTCGCCCAGATGACAGCAAAGAGAGATAGAGAAACCAAAATGTACACTGAAACGATTACGTTTTCATACGAGTTCATTATCGCTCGACTTGTCGTTGTGATCGTAGTTAGTGAAACCCAAATCAGCCGTTTGTCGTCTGACAGGCGAACGAAAGCAACATTTTAACGGCCTGTTTCTGTATTTCTAACAAAAGTCTCTGCGAACGAAAACCAGTCACTCACTTTCGTCAGGAATTTGGTTTCTCTAACATTCTATCGTTCGTTCGCCTGGCCTTACGTCAATGACGTTAGCAATTGACCAATTGGATAATAATGTAATTGCCAGATTAATAATTTCACAACTTCCGGTCTAAGAAAGTACACATTTTTGTATGGTCGACCTTAGAAAATACATATCTGTACTATTTACACAAGCGGTGGCCAAAAAAGCAACCCCGGGTGGTCAGCTGAGCTGCACCAAGACTCTCATTTCTTTCTCTCTCTCTCACGCCTCTCTCATTGTGCACTGATAATTTTTTTCCATCGTAGCGAGCAGCCAATATTGTCTTCTTTATGCTTAAATATGTACACATATGTACACAATTTTATTATTATTTAATTGTTTTTGCCATAATTATATTAATATCTACTTATTTTTTGCTTTTAATAATGTTTATTTTATCATTGTTCCTATCAGTCGACAAATAAAATAATGTGACTCCATCTGACATTTGTGTTCGCCGAGATGACAGCAAAGAGAAATAGAGAATCTAAAATTTGCACTGAAATGATTACGTTTTCGTACGAGTTCATTATCTTACGACTTCTCGTTGTGATGGTAGTTAGTGAAACCCAAATCAGCCGTTTGTCGTCTCGCAGGCGAACGAAAGCAAATTATTAAGTTACAGAAACAGGCTGTAAATTACAGAAACAGGCTGTGAATCTTTAAATCAATCGGACCACTCTTGACAGCTTCATTTTGGGTACTGATATCGATTACAGTAATATGATTTTCTTTAAAGTTTTTAAAGGATAGTAGTGGTTGAGGTTCTCTCATATAAAAGTTTTGTTGAAACTTTGCATACATGTCGTATAAAATAGCATAACGGTTTTCTCCAAATTTCAGATTTAAGTCGTCGTAGGGGTAGGTATCAGAATTCAAGTGTACCTTAATGTTTGTCAGATCGCAGTGTACAATTTTATTATCGTGGTCTCTCTCGGTTTGCAGAAAGCTTAACGTTCCAGCTATGTTTCATTCCACCTGCAAATGTAGGATTAAAATAGCTGTCCCAACTACGGAATGCTATTGGAAGCGATGTTCCGTCCATGATAGTCTTCAAGAAATTAATTTGTCTATAGTCTGAAAATTTAATGTGTTGTACTTTCCAGACAATGTTTGTGATTGTTAGACGAATATCTTCCTCTGTTTCGGCAGAGTAGCAAGCTTTGATACCATTAATGGTGGTATGAAAATTTGGATTATTCTACGGATGAAAATTTGGATTATTCTACTGTAGGAGACATTCTTTCACCACTTGATAATTTTAAGTATTGTTTAAGTTGTGTCTTTAGTGGGATGCAGTCCAAACACAAAAATATTTAATAATAAAACACACTTGTTATGCTGTACTATCAAATACGAATTTTTCTTTATTTTCTGGGGTTTGTATACTATTTTAGACTACAAAATAAATGCCTAAGTGGTAAAATCTACATACGTACATATACGAATTTAAATGTAAAATGAATAAATGCCTAGTTGCAACAAGTGGTCAGTCACTTAATGTGCTATATAACGAAGAATGTCACTGACCTGTACTAACATTTAATAATGAATTGGGTTACTGAATTTATGCTGACAAAATAAATTTATGAAAGTATGAAAATTACTAAATATGTATATATTTTATGTTCTTAACAAGTATATCTTTGTTTTTGGTAGAGCTAAAAAGGATTTCTTAACAAAATATATTATAATATTAAAATAAAAATAGGAAGTCTAAAATATTTGTGTAATACAGTTTTGGCTAGAAAAGGACCAGAACCCCCATCCTGACTGAAGCTAGTGCACAAAGGCTTCCGCAGTCCTTTCAACTAAAACAGCTTGAACACCTCACTTTAACATTCAAAGATAATTTATATTTGTATAACAAGATATCAAACAGAATATTGTCTGAGGGGCAAAAGAAAGACAATACAATATGAGTACGAGGAGTTCTGTAACATAATTCTTCCAGAACCCGAACATGCCTCACGTCGCTAACGTTAGTACTCCAAGTAGCTCCACTGTGGAACTTCGAACTGATGGTAGATGTTCCGTTGTAGATACGCAACGGAATCGCAATGACAACACTAGCCCCACAGGGACCAGTAACACAAGTACCAATTCGATTGATCTTGCCTAATTAAACAAAATAATAGAGGCTACCGTAACTTGAATTTTGGGAAATCTCAATATAAACCCACAAACGGTTCCAAATCAAGGTCGAAACACTTATAAACAAGCAAACCAACGATCATTTTTCAATCCAAATGCTATCTCGTATATTCATGACATCCGTTCTCCATTCAGTCATAATAGTAGTATCACTTTAATATCGGATAAAATTACTTCTTTTATAAAAAACTGGAACCTTCAGTTTGATGGCTCCCCTAATGGGTTGAAAGTTGAAGTATTTATATCGTCATCTGAAATCCATAATCCGTAACATCAAAAAATCAAAATTAATTTTATGATTGATTATAGCCTATTAGACTAAACTAGACATTCCTACAAAATTTTAGAGTTCAATATCTAAAGTTGGCCATTTTATGAGTGAGAGTTGAAAAGACGTAACAGCAAACAAGGTCATTCATTATCCCGGCCCCCCCCGACAATTTTCAAAAGCACTCAAAAAAACACGAAAAATATTTGGAAGGCCGTTAAAAAAAAACAATACAAAAGCGTAAAAAATGGTAACAGTAAAAGTAATAACAACTAAAAATAAGAAAAGTGCATGGTTTCCTCGCTAAAACTTTTTAAATTATGCTTCGATTTTCTTCGGAATGGTCTCAATTTATTCATAACCTTTCAGAGTTTACGATAAATATGAAAATTATGCGTTTCTAGATGTTTTTATGAGGCTTTTATTTAAAAATTATTAAAATTTTCTCAAAAAATATGATTTTTTGCAATACTTTGTAAGATATCGTCGAAACCGCTGAACGGATGGAAAATTGTATTGTGCGAAGTTGGAGGCTACTTAATTCTAAAGTTTGTAAAGCTTAATTGAACCAATTCGGATGAATGTTTCTCTAGTTATGCCATAATATGTAGTTGAACCTCTCTTTTTTCTTAGCCTAAAGGGGTTGTCTCTTTAAATTCTCGCGATAAGCTGTGATATGGAAAGAAATTAGTGGTTGAACCACATAGTGGCATAACTCGAGAACCATTTATCCGATTTGGTTGAGGAAAGTTTTAAAGAATTAAATATTAAGTAGCCTTCAACTTCATATAATACCATTTTCTACTATTTTTAAAGGATAGTAGTGGTTGAGGTTCTCTCATATAAAAGTTTTGTTGAAACTTTGCATACATGTCGTATAAAATAGCATAACGGTTTTCTCCAAATTTCAGATTTAAGTCGTCTTAGGGGTAGGTATCAGAATTCAAGTGTACCTTAATGTTTGTCAGATCGCAGTGTACAGTTTTATTATCGTGGTCTCTCTCGGTTTGCAGCTATGTTTCATTCCACCTGCAAATGTAGGATTAAAATAGCTGTCCCAACTACGGAATGCTATTGGAAGCGATGTTCCGTCCATGATAGTCTTCAAGAAATTAATTTTTCTATAGTCTGAAAATTTATTGTGTTGTACTTTCCAGACAATGTTTGTGGTTGTTAGACGAATATCTTCCTCTGTTTCGGCAGAGTAGCAAGCTTTGATACCATTAGCACTCCGCAGTAGAATTAAGTCATGTTTGCTATTATTGCATACTATTTTATGAAAGTACTCAGTAAATCCAAGTAAACGATTAAGCGACACACATAAATTAAATGAAGAGCTCGATATATCACCATCTGTAGTCCATCCAGCATTACTCATCATATTACCCTCAGATGCATTAAGGAAATGTAATTTTTGATTTTGCTTGTGATACCCAGATATCAAGTACGACCAATTTCGATACCATTTAATTCATAAAGAATTTCATCAAAAATATATCCCACACAATTATTTCTTAGTCTGGCATTATTGCTATCTTCACCATTTGCTTTCTTTGAATTCCCGTCAATATACAGGTAGCTTTCTCATGGTAAAATATAGAGATCTTGGTTTTGAATGCTTATTCTTATTTCATCATTATTTTTAAAAGATTGAATGTATGGTAGTCTCACTTTACAATATCCTCGTCTGAGTGGTTTTTTAGTGATATTTAGAATTTCAGACATGATGTTTTACTTTCAATTTGAGTAACTTTAAAAAGTCTTTATTTTCTTTTGTTAGAGGTGGTCTTGTTACTTTGATATGCCGCGCAGGAATTTTTACAGCATTTCTTTTATATTTATTATAAATAATCATATTTTTCTCGGTCTCAGATGAATTCGAAGGGTGATTTCTTCTCCTCGAAAATTTATAAAAGTTATCATAGTTTTTTTGATTTTTATAAAAAAGCAGTTCAAATAAGCCAGGCGTATAAGCCCAGTGTTGGTTTCCAATAATTATTTTCTCATCATTAAATTTCAAGTTTTCGCTCCCAAATTTCCATTCACCATTCACATCTTTATGAGGTCCGAAGACAGAATCTAGTTTTTTATTAGTTTTCAAATAAGATAGATTAGGTACTGCATCATCCATTTGAGAATAAAATGTATCGTCCTTGGCATAATTTTCCGCATCATTAAACGTTTCTTCGTCATCCTCTTCCAGACTATCAAGATGGTTTTTAAGAGCAATTTTAAACAAAAATTCTTGTTTAACAATTTCTCTGTTAGGAGTACTCGTGAAATGATTTTTTGGAGAAAACGTATTTTCATTCTTTGGTATGTTGGAATTTAGAGTATTTTCATTTGGTAATTTAACAAGTTTATGTAGTTTCTCTTATAAAGGTATTTTGTAACTCTTGTAATGTAACTTCTTCACCACTTTTATACTTTGAAACTTTTTCTTTAAAAAATTTTTTGATTTCGCTAATTGTTTTAGCAGTTGCTCCTCCATGATGTGGGGTTTGAATACTGGGTGTAGAGCAGATTATTGAAGATAGCGAGCTTTATATTTAAATGCAACAAAACATGTACGAGTATATAGATATCAAAGCCTTTTCTATATCTTCCGCAATGAATTTCGTCATCTTTAGTAATAATTAGAATTCCATATCTATCATTCCAACATTCTCTACAGATGTCTCGAAAGTTTTCCATACTTATTCACATGATCGTTGAAAATGTTTCGCAAATTCAATTTATCGTGTTAAAACATAATAATCAAATTTGCATTATCGCGAATCAGGTGTTTTAGTATGCAACAAATAACGAATCTACATTTTTATGACGACCCATACAAAAATAAGACCGAATGTTGTTTTCTTTCTCGCATGCTACATTATCGAATATCATAAATTAATTTGTTTTTTATGTTCTGGTAGTATAACATCAGCGTTTTCAGAGAAGATGTAAAACCCCATGCCTTTAGCAGATGTCACAAGTCTCTTCTAGTATTCATATTTCGGTTGATATAACGATTTTGAGTAAATGTAAATATTTTCAAATTTCAGTCCATTGGGACTTTCAATTAGACTTAGCATTACATTAGTCTTCCCACAATTAGATGGGCCCACAATTAATGCTGTAATAGAATTAGGTAGCAGTGAACGGTGCCTTCTTCTATTATTTTGTACGAAATCTAAATTTCGCACTTCAATATTTGATTGTTGCTTTACTAATCGCATTTTGATTACTAAACAAATGTATGAAAATGAACATCTTTTATAACAAAAATATTTAAAATGTATATTTTTAGTGCAAAAAACTATAAAATGATTGTGTATAATAAAAAAAATTAATTCTAAAAGAAACGTCGAAGGAAGAGGATTAATAAATAACTTGATAAATTCGTTACCGATTGAACTTCATATACCTGGTTATCAATTTTGCGGTCCTGGTACAAGGTTGAAAGAGTGATTTTATATAGGTGATAAGGGGATAAATCCATTGGATGCCGCTTGAAGAGTACATGATATTGCTAATGCACAAAACAAAGACATTGATCATCGCCATCGAGCTGATAGAGATCTTACTGAAAGAGCAAAAGCCAAATATAGTTCCTTTGGAGAAAAAGTTAACGCCTACATTGCTACCAACGCTATGAAAGCTAAAACTAAATTCGGTTTGGGCATGGAAATGCCAAGAAGAAGACAAGGAAAATGTGTGGTAAATAGATTTTTAATACTGCCATTAAAAATGCTACCATTGTTTTAAAGGAGAAACCACAGGACATAAATAGTGCTATAAAAATTGCAAGAAAAGCAATTCAAAAGTCTTTTCGGGAAAAAAAGTCTAAAGTTGTTATTCCAAGAGTAATTAATGTACCAAAGACTGGTGGGTTCCTACCCCTTATACCAATTTTGATTGGACTTGGAGCTTTAGGGGCCTTAGCTTCCGGAGGTTCAGCGATTGCGAGGACTGTTATCTCTACCAGTAACGCGAAAAAAAGAAATGGAAGAAAAAGTCAGACACAATAAAACTATGGAATCTATAGCAATGGGAAAAGGTCTTTTCCTCAAACCTTATAAGAAGTTGTATGGAATATTTGTCAATAACACTCCAGCTACCCAGACGACCACTTCCCGATGCAAATTTAATATATTCCACATTTTAGATGTGTTTACATGAGAGATAAATTTGCCGAAAAAACTTAATCGTAAAGAATGTGGTATCATAAACATGGATACGTTCAGTGGACCTGGTTCACATTGGGTAGCTTACTATAAAAAAAATAAAGATGCTGAATATTATGATAGTTTTGGAAATCTACAACCTGCACAAGAAGTATTACGTTATTTAGGATATAATGTAAAGTACAATTATAAAAGAGAGCAACAATTCAATACCTTCAACTGTGGCGATCTATGCTAAAATTTGTAGATAAAATGAATAGAAAATTGAACAACAGAATTTAGGTAAAAGGGAAAAACTCCAATTATTGTTCATCAGTTGCTTGCGATAACACAAATAAAATATTTGAACTGGATAGAGCGGATTTTGTGATGGTCGATTTCCAATTCAGTAGTGGAAATGATAAAAATATGTATATCAAGGAGCTATCCTATATGTTTGGCACATCGATGGCAGAAAACTCACAAGAGCAGAATACAAAACAAACATGTATTGTAAGAAATTTATAAATGGGCTGGATTGGACGGATGAAAATTTGGATTATTCTACTGTAGGAGACATTCTTTCACCACTTGATAATTTTAAGTATTGTTTAAGTTGTGTCTTTAGTGGGATGCAGTCCAAACACAAAAATATTTAATAATAAAACACACTTGTTATGCTGTACTATCAAATACGAATTTTTCTTTATTTTCTGGGGTTTGTATACTATTTTAGACTACAAAATAAATGCCTAAGTGGTAAAATCTACATACGTACATATACGAATTTAAATGTAAAATGAATAAATGCCTAGTTGCAACAAGTGGTCAGTCACTTAATGTGCTATATAACGAAGAATGTCACTGACCTGTACTAACATTTAATAGTGAATTGGGTTACTGAATTTATGCTGACAAAATAAATTTATGAAAGTATGAAAATTACTAAATATGTATATATTGTATGTTCTTAACAAGTATATCTTTGTTTTTTGTAGAGCTAAAAAGGATTTCTTAACAAAATATATTATAATATTAAAATAAAAATAGGAAGTCTAAAATATTTGTGTAATACAGTTTTGGCTAGAAAAGGACCAGAACCCCCATCCTGACTGAAGCTAGTGCACAAAGGCTCCCGCAGTCCTTCCAACTAAAACAGCTTGAACACCTCACTTTAACATTCAAAGATAATTTATATTTGTATAACAAGATATCAAACAGAATATTGTCTGAGGGGCAAAAGAAAGACAATACAATACGAGTACGAGGAGTTCTGTAACATAATTCTTCCAGAACCCGAACATGTCTCACGTCGCTAGTAGCTCCACTGTGGAACTTCGAACTGATGGTAGATGTTCCGTTGTAGATACGCAACGGAATCGCAATGACAACACTAGCCCCACAGGGACCAGTAACACAAGTACCAATTCGATTGATCTTGCCTAATTAAACAAAATAATAGAGGCTACCGTAACTTGAATCTTGGGAAATCTCAATATAAACCCACAAACGATTCCAAAGCAAGGTCGAACCATTTATAAACAAGCAGACCAACGATCATTTTTCAATCCAAATGCTATCTCGTATATTCATGACATCCGTTCTCCATTCAGTCATAATAGTAGTATCACTTTAATATCGGATAAAATTACTTCTTTTATAAAAAACTGGAACCTTCAGTTTGATGGCTCCCCTAATGGGTTGAAAGTTGAAGTATTTATATCGTCATCTGAAATCCATAATCCGTAACATCAAAAAATCAAAATTAATTTTATGATTGATTATAGCCTATTAGACTAAACTAGACATTCCTACAAAATTTTAGAGTTCAATATCTAAAGTTGGCCATTTTATGAGTGAGAGTTGAAAAGACGTAACAGCAAACAAGGCCATTCATTATTTAGTCTGAACGCACGCCACAACTAATTGTACTAGATTTGTCATTTGATTTCGCCTTTATAGTCTGGAAATCCATAAATCTAGCCAAAAACTTAAAAATAGTTTACTTTGGTTTTAGCTCTTCCTGTAAAAGCATGAACATGTGGGTTACGTCATTTTGGATTTCAGCTAATGATATATAGCCTCAAAATTCTAACTGCCGATCATTTCGACAATGACTACTATAATTTGTAAAAATTTACAATTGCCTCTTACTGGTACTCTTGGTTTTGGATGTACTACAAAAGAGTACAATCTACAGTTTTGTGCCGACATTCATTACCAATATAAAGAAGATAGATTTCCTTCAGACTAGTTAGTTCAATATGAATCTACGGTTAACGTCATACACCAGATAACAGCGGCACCAAATTGCTGGAACTGCAACGAACCAGGACACATTTGGGAAGATTGTTTACAGGATCTCATTGTATTCTGTTATGGGTGTGGGAGAGGTGTAATGGTAGATCTCTTCCACGTAGTGCATCCTGGGTAACGCCAAATTATCTACAAAGTAGTGGCTTAAAAAACTCCCCTAACATCGGAGTGTAATGCGACCTCGTTGTATGGTTTGCAGTCAGAGGTAATCGACTGTATTTGTACGCAGCCTTGCGAATACCTGACCGCCAAAGAAAGTAAAAGGTGTTGTGCTACCCAGTCCTTGCCACAGTACCGGGGGCTATGCTGTGGTGGACATGTTTCTCCCTTACAGTAGTGGTTATACTTAAAACAAACTCCCCTAAGTCCGGAGTGTTATGCGTACCGTGCTCATCGGACATTTCGGTTTGCAGTCAGGCGTTACCATGGACTGTGTTTTAACGGCTGCCTTTGCTGTAATTATGCTGTTAGCTATACTTGGACATTGGGGAACAGGAATTTTGTTCTTATGTTCAACTGGCAAGGTGATAGATTTAACTTCGGCGTAGTTCCAGCGAATACTACTTCATACTCCAATCTGACTACTTAGACAAAAATAGCAGTCTGCATCATGAGTGTGTGGATGACTCCAAATCATTGGTGTTCCAAATTGCAGGTGATGCCTAAAAGTGAGACGTTTTATTACAGAAAAAGTATCATACATTAATCTAAAAGTACTTACGGCATACTCCCCAAACTCCAACGAGTAAGATATGCATGACATAAACTACACGATATACTAGGTGTCCACGGTTCGTCCAGACTTTTAACTGGTATATCAAAATAGTGTACATAAATTGTTTCTATTGATTTACATAACTGTCGTCGTCTTTTTAAATGCTAACTTTCCGCAAATATAGCAGAAACAGTTGGGATCATTTAAACATTGAAAATTTCTTTGCCTTTCACTCATAGTTTATAATTTTTACAAAATCGAATGAAACAAAATTAATTCATGGATGCGACTTTGAAGAAAATAGGTACGTAGACTACAGTACCTGTAGCTGATATAAAGGGTTTTCCAACAAGAGGTGTTATTTTGGTATTCAAAGAAAAATTCCACTTTTTAAGATAAATGATCGGATGTTTATTTCATAATAATGAGGAAGGTATGCCGTTAACAGTGAAAAACAACAGCAGCAAAATGGCCACAACGTCCACGCTTATAGGACCATATCCTTTTCATGAAATTTCCCATAACAAAATCGCAAAGTGGCAGCCCAATGACCTCGATAGCCTCACGAATTCTATCTTTGAGGTCTTGAATCGGCGCTGGGCTGTTGGCGTATACCTTATCTTTCACGTGACCCCAAAGGAAGATGTCGCAAGGTGTTAAATCACAAGATCTCGGTGGCCAATTGTGATCACCTCTTCGAGAGATAACACGGTCCGGAAACTTTTACCGTAACAGAGCAATGATTTCGTTGCTTGTGTGGCACGTAGCGTCGTCTTGTTGAAAGTAAACGTTGTCCAGATCAATACCATCCAACTCCGACCATAAAAAATCATTAATCATCTCTCGATAGAGCAATCCATTCACCGTACCTGTTTATCCAACCTCATTTTCGAAAAAGTAAGGTCCAATGACCCCGCCGGACCATAAACCACACCAAACAGTCACACGTTGAGGATGGCTTCTCAACAATAACTCTTGGGTTCTCCGAGCCCCAAATGCGACAATTTTGCTTGTTGACGTAGCCACCGAGCTGGAAATGGGCCTCATCAGTCAAGATGATTTTTCGATGGAATTCCGGATGATTTTCATGCATTTTAAGGACCCAATCAGCAAAGACACGACGTTGTTGATGATCGGCCGTCTTGAGTTCTTGTGTTAACCAGGGACGTCTCCAGAGGGAGAAGGGGGGGGGGGGGGGGTTGACCCGGCCCCCCCGACAATTTTCAAAAGCACTCAAAAAAACACGAAAAATATTTGGAAGGCCGTTAAAAAAAACAATACAAAAGCGTAAAAAATGGTAACAGTAAAAGTAATAACAACTAAAAATAAGAAAAGTGCATGGTTTCCTCGCTAAAACTTTTTAAATTATGCTTCGATTTTCTTCGGAATGGTCTCAATTTATTCATAACCTTTCAGAGTTTACGATAAATATGAAAATTATGCGTTTCTAGATGTTTTTATGAGGCTTTTATTTAAAAATTATTAAAATTTTCTCAAAAAATATGATTTTTTGCAATACTTTGTAAGATATCGTCGAAACCGCTGAACGGATGGAAAATTGTATTGTGCGAAGTTGGAGGCTACTTAATTCTGAAGTTTGTAAAGCTTAATTGAACCAATTCGGATGAATGTTTCTCTAGTTATGCCATAATATGTAGTTGAACCTCTCTTTTTCCTTAGCCTAAAGGGGTTGTCTCTTTAAATTCTCGCGATAAGCTGTGATATGGAAAGAAATTAGTGGTTGAACCACATAGTGGCATAACTCGAGAACCATTTATCCGATTTGGTTGAGGAAAGTTTTAAAGAATTAAATATTAAGTAGCCTTCAACTTCATATAATACCATTTTCTACTATTTTTAAAGGATAGTAGTGGTTGAGGTTCTCTCATATAAAAGTTTTGTTGAAACTTTGCATACATGTCGTATAAAATAGCATAACGGTTTTCTCCAAATTTCAGATTTAAGTCGTCGTAGGGGTAGGTATCAGAATTCAAGTGTACCTTAATGTTTGTCAGATCGCAGTGTACAATTTTATTTTATTATCGTGGTCTCTCTCGGTTTGCAGCTATGTTTCATTCCACCTGCAAATGTAGGATTAAAATAGCTGTCCCAACTACGGAATGCTATTGGAAGCGATGTTCCGTCCATGATAGTCTTCAAGAAATTAATTTTTCTATAGTCTGAAAATTTATTGTGTTGTACTTTCCAGACAATGTTTGTGGTTGTTAGACGAATATCTTCCTCTGTTTCGGCAGAGTAGCAAGCTTTGATACCATTAGCACTCCGCAGTAGAATTAAGTCATGTTTGCTATTGCATACTATTTTATGAAAGTACTCAGTAAATCCAAGTAAACGATTAAGCGACACACATAAATTAAATGAAGAGCTCGATATATCACCATCTGTAGTCCATCCAGCATTACTCATCATATTACCCTCAGATGCATTAAGGAAATGTAATTTTTGATTTTGCTTGTGATACCCAGATATCAAGTACGACCAATTTCGATACCATTTAATTCATAAAGAATTTCATCAAAAATATATCCCACACAATTATTTCTTAGTCTGGCATTATTGCTATCTTCACCATTTGCTTTCTTTGAATTCCCGTCAATATACAGGTAGCTTTCTCATGGTAAAATATAGAGATCTTGGTTTTGAATGCTTATTCTTATTTCATCATTATTTTTTAAAAGATTGAATGTATGGTAGTCTCACTTTACAATATCCTCGTCTGAGAGTGGTTTTTTAGTGATATTTAAAATTTCAGACATGATGTTTTACGTTCAATTTGACTAACTTTAAAAAGTCTTTATTTTCTTTTGTTAGAGGTGGTCTTGTTACTTTGACATGCCGCGCAGGAATTTTTACAGCATTTCTTTTATATTTATTATAAATAATCATATTTTTCTCGGTCTCAGATGAATTCGAAGGGTGATTTTTTCTCCTCGAAAATTTATAAAAGTTATCATAGTTTTTTTGATTTTTATAAAAATGCAGTTCAAATAAGCCAGGCGTATAAGCCCAGTGTTGGTTTCCAATAATTATTTTCTCATCTTTAACTTTCAAGTTTTCGCTCCCAAATTTCCATTCACCATTCACATCTTTATGAGGTCCGAAGACAGAATCTAGTTTTTTATTAGTGTGGGATTGTGGTTTCCCGGTACTGTATGACCGACACGATTTGGACGACAGAGACTGTGATTTGCACCCATCGACGCATACATACTTTGACGAACTCATTGACTCCTTTTGTTTTGTTTTGGTTGTTCAGTCTGAAGTAAGCACTCATTGAGAAACGACGTGTTCAAAGAAGCGAACAAAGACCTAAGACGCAATTAAACATTCTTTTCTTTTAAAACCACTTTATTTAAATCCATATTATAAAACTTGTGAATTAAAGTTTAAGTTATAATACAAACAAACCACTCTGTAATCCTAACAACTGATCAATTATTATCAATAAATGTTTGAACTTAATATAAACATACCGTCTGACAATTCATTCAAGAAGGAATCCCACAAATTTTGGTGTTAGAAGTGAAATTAATTGTGCATAAAGTGAAACACTAAATAATATTTAAAAAAGTGAAAATATTGCATTTGAACCATAAACCAATAACGAGTCGCAAGTGTTGTTTTATATGCAAAGACAGTGAAACGTCGAAGAAATTTCTAGTGAATAAACAACAACAATAAGAATCGTAACTTCACTCAAATCACCCCAAATTGTTTGCACATAACAACGTATACACACATACAAACGAAGTACGATGTCGTGCCTGTCCGATTTTGATCATGTCCGTAACAACTTAAGAGACGGCAAGAGAGCGAGTATTGTTGTTCTCCATAAATTTGTGTTCGCTCGTGACGACATTCGACGCAATCGAAAAAACCTAAGAGAGTTTCAAGGCTTTGAATATGATGTGAACGACGAACAATACAACACTCTACTCTCGTACGTTGCAAAGAATTTAAAGGAGACAGATTTAGTCTGTATATGTAACCTGCTTGGTATAGGGTCACAAATTTGCGAAAGGGTCAGCTTTTATGTGATGTTGACGTCGATGAAGAAGATGATGACGAGAATGATGATGAAGAAGACAATAATGACGACGGCAACGGGCAGAAGGGCGATGGTGACAATCGTTCTGTGCTGGCTGTGACAACAACAAAGAGAGCAAGTAAGAAGACAACAAGAAACGAAGATGACGACCGTTTTTTGTCTTTTGCGAACGACGATTCCAACAACGACGAGCAAAATTCTGCGTATGACGACCGTTCTTTGACAACAACAAGAGCGACGACCAACAGAAACAAAAATGATGAAGACAACCATTTGTTGCTGTTTGATAATGACGACAACAGCAGTATCAACAGTTTTCATGCAAACAAGATGATGCCTAGATTTGCAATGAGCTTCAGAGACGTCGAAGATTCAATTCGAACATTTAACGGAGATGACACAATTCCTGTAGAGACGTGGTTCAACGAATTCGAAGAGATGGCTACTATTATGCATTGGGACCAATTTCAGAAGTACGTATTTGCCAAGAAGTCACTGAGGGGATTGGCTAAAACATTCATTTTGGGAGAAAAAGGTGTTACTGATTTCGGTAAGCTTAAGGTAGCGTTGATTGATGAATTTAAATGTTGTGTGAATAGCGCACAATTGCATAAGATGTTGTATGAGGCCCGTATGAAAAGGGAAGAAAATGTGAAAAAATATTTTTATAGAATGAGAAATATTGCTTCTAGAGGAAATATTGAAGATAGTGCACTTATGCAATATGTTATTGATGGCATACATGATTTGAATTTGAATAAGTCGATATTGTACGGAGCGAGAAATTTGAATGAGTTCAAAAGGAAATTGAAAAGTTTTGAAACATTTCGTTTGAGAATAAATAAGGAAAATAGAAATAAGGACAATAATAAAGTTCCAAAAGTTAATGTTAAACCGACTAGAAATGATGTAAGCAATCTGAAATGTTACAATTGTGGGAATAATGGACACAGATCCGCGAATTGCGAGAATAAGGATAAAGGTTTGAAGTGTTTTAAATGTAATAATTTTGGGCATAAAGCCAGTGACTGTGACCATTACGCCCACAAAGATGATAAAAATGTGAATATTCGAAAACTTGTTGTAAGCAATAATACTATGAACAAGAAAGTTAAAATTTATGATAAATATTTTATGTCGCTATTTGATACCGGCAGTAAGTATAATGTAGTTACATACGATGTTTATGAGCGTCTTGGTAAACCGCTTTTGCGAAATTCTAATTTGTCATTTGTTGGCTTTGGGCCGAGGGACGGTCGAAACGAAACGAGATCATTGGGTGAATTTGACGCGACAGTACGGATTGACGATGACGAGTTTGAGGTACAGTTTCATGTGGTTCCGGCCGATTGTATTGACATCGACGTTATTCTGGGTGAGAACTTTTCTCGGCAGTGTGAGATTACTATCAATCGAAAAGGCCTGTGCATCAGGAAGTTCGTTGAGGAACAGGAAGATGAAATTTCTTCTATAATGAGAATTGAGGCAAACCACAACGAAATTGATATTGATCCTATGGCAAATCCAGATTCTGCGAAGGAAGTTAAGAGAATTATCGACGAATATAAACCGAATTGCGACTACAACAAATCAACGAGTATTGAAATGAAAATTACTTTGAATGATGAAACCCCGATTTACTCTCGTCCGCGAAGATTACCACTCACCGAAAGATATTTTGTCGAAGACCAAATTGAGCAATGGCTACGAGACGGCATAGTCGAGCCATCGGAGTCTGATTTTAGCAGCCCTGTTGTAATAGTAAAAAAAAAGAATGGAACGCGTAGATTATGTGTTGATTACCGGCGTATCAATAAAGTCATTCTAAGAGATTGTTTTCCTCTGCCGCTAATAGAAGACCAGCTCGATCGTTTGCAAAACGCCAAAGTGTTTAGTACATTGGATCTTAAGAACGGATTTTTCCATGTGCCAGTGGCCGAATCCAGCCGTAAATATACTTCGTTCGTTACGCATAGTGGACAATACCAGTTCAAGCGGGTACCGTTTGGTTTATCAAATTCTCCGAGTGTATTTCAGCGTTACACAAATTCCATATTTAGAGACCTGATGAGACAGAACATTGCGTTGACCTATATTGATGACATCATCATACCGGCCGAAGATGATGGGGATGCCGTACGTAATTTGAAGTTGGTGATTGGACGTTGTAGAGAGTTTGGACTTATACTGAATTTTGGGAAGTGTCAATTTTTGAAAAGGAAGATATTATTTTTGGGTCACGAAATTGAGAATCAGAGTATAATGCCTTAACCTATTAAAGTTGATGCTCTTGTGAATTTTAAAGTGCCGCAGACTTTGAAACAAGTTGAGAGTTTTTTAGGACTTGCCAGTTACTTTCGGAAATTTGTATACAACTTTTCCATAATAGCCAAACCGCTAACTGACCTTAGGAGGCGGAACGTTAAATTTGAATTTGGAGAGGCACAACTATTTGCATTTAACAAATTGAAATCAATTATGAGCGGAACTCCTGTGTTGAAGATTTTCAGCGAGAAGCATGAGACCGAACTTCATACAGATGCTTCCATTGAAGGTTTTGGTGCTATTTTACTCCAGAAATGCCCAGAAGATGGTGAATTACATCCCGTGTATTATTACAGTCAGAAGACGTCAGATGCAGAACGCAGATATTGTAGCTATGAATTGGAGATTCTGGCAGTGGTCGGGGCTGTGGCGAAATTTAGGGTGTACTTACTGGGGAGACATTTCAAACTGATTACCGATTGCAACGCGTTCGTGAAGACAATGGATAAGAAAGATTTGTGTACCAGGGTAGCAAGATACGTCATTTACTTACAGGAATACGATTTTACCGTTGAGCACCGATCTGGTTCACAAATGCGACACGTGGATGCGTTAAGTAGAAATCCCATTATGGTTATCCAGGATGATATAGTTTCGAGCATTTGTCTAGCACAACTAGAGGACGATGAATTGAGGACGATAATGGAGGTACTCAAGAAAAAAGACATTTACGATGATTATTTTATGAAGTCCAACGTTCTATGCAAATTGGTAAATGACAATGAATTGCTTGTTGTTCCGAAAGGAATGCAACGCGAAGTGATTGGAAGATCTCACGAAAGAGGACATTTTGCTATTAAAAAGACCAGGGAACTGGTTGAGAAAGATTTTTACATTTCCAACCTAGAGGATAAAATACGGAAACACATAGCGAATTGTATTCATTGTGTAATATACAATCGTAAACATGGTAAACAAGAGGGCGAACTTCATCCGCTGCATAAGGAGACGAAGCCATTGTATACATACCATATAGATTTCCTGGGACCATTGGATACGACGAGCAAACATTATAAGCATATTTTCGTAGTGATTGACTCATTTACGAAGTTTTGCTGGCTTTATCCAACTAAGTCAACCTCAGCAAAAGACGCGATAACAAAGCTGCAGGCTCAGAGTTAAATTTTTTGGCAATCCATATCAGTTGATATCGGATCGTGGATCTGCTTTCACGGGTGACGAATTTCGGCAATATTGTGAAGAGGAAAATATAAAACACTCGAAGATAACTACAGGACTACCCAGAGCTAATGGTCACATTGAACGACTAAACTCAACCATTATCGGTGTATTGTCGAAGTTAAGCATTGATGATCCGACAAAGTGGTATCGATATGTTGACAAAGTTCAGCAGGTGATAAATTCAACATACTGCCGCAGCATTGATTCCACACCATTTGAACTTTTAACCGGAGTAAAAATGAGGACAAGGGAAGATTTAGCGATTAAACAGCTGATTGATGAACAACAAATAGCAGACTTTGTTGATGAAAGAGAACACATACGAAAACAGGCGAAGGAGCAAATTCTGAAAGTACAGGAAGAAAATTCGAGAAATTTTGGTCGAAAGCGGAAGAAACCTAATCGATATAAAGTTGGGGACGTCGTTGCGATAAAACGGACTCAACTCGGTGGTGGGTTGAAATTAAGGCCGAAGTATCTTGGACCGTATCGGATAGTGAAGGTCAAGCCGAATGACACCTATGATGTTGTGAAGGTTGGTACATCGGAAGGACCTTTGAGAACGACAACTTGTGCTGAATACATCAAGCCATGGCCGAATGTCGATGGACAGGACATGGATGAGGAGACATTCGAGGCGAATATCTGGTAGGATGGCCGAGTTGTGGGATTGTGGTTTCCCGGTACTGTATGACCGACACGATTTGGACGACAGAGACTGTGATTTGCACCCATCGACGCATACATACTTTGACGAACTCATTGACTCCTTTTGTTTTGTTTTGGTTGTTCAGTCTGAAGTAAGCACTCATTGAGAAACGACGTGTTCAAAGAAGCGAACAAAGACCTAAGACGCAATTAAACATTCTTTTCTTTTAAAACCACTTTATTTAAATCCATATTATAAAACTTGTGAATTAAAGTTTAAGTTATAATACAAACAAACCACTCTGTAATCCTAACAACTGATCAATTATTATCAATAAATGTTTGAACTTAATATAAACATACCGTCTGAAAATTCATTCAAGAAGGAATCCCACATTAGTTTTCAAATAAGATAGATTAGGTACTGCATCATCCATTTGAGAATAAAATGTATCGTCCTTGGCATAATTTTCCGCATCATTAAACGTTTCTTCGTCATCCTCTTCCAGACTATCAAGATGGTTTTTAAGAGCAATTTTAAACAAAAATTCTTGTTTAACAATTTCTCTGTTAGGAGTACTCGTAATTAATGACTTGTGAAATGACTTTTTGGAGAAAACGTATTTTCATTCTTTGGTATGTTGGAATTTAGAGTATTTTCATTTGGTAATTTAACAAGTTTCTGTAGTTTCTCTTATAAAGGTATCGTTGAAAATGTTTCGCAAATTCAATTTATCTTGTTAAAAAATGATATTCAAATTTGCATTATCGCGAATTAGGTGTGTTAGTATGCCACAAATGACGAATCTACATTTTTATGAAGACCCATACAAAAATACGACCGAATGTTGTTTTGTTTCTCGCATGCTACATTATCGAATATCATAAATTAATTTGTTTTTTTATTTTCTGGTAGTATAACATCAGCGTTTTCAGAGAAGATGTAAAACCCCATGCCTTTAGCAGATGTCTCTTCTAGTATTCATATTTCGGTTGATATAACGATTTTGAGTAAATGTAAATATTTTCAAATTTCAGTCCATTGGGACTTTCAATTAGACTTAGCATTACATTAGTCTTCCCACAATTAGATGGGCCCACAATTAATGCTGTAATAGAATTAGGTAGCAGTGAACGGTGCCTTCTTCTATTATTTTGTACGAAATCTAAATTTCGCACTTAAATATTTGATTGTTGCTTTACTAATCGCATTTTGATTACTAAACAAATGTATGAAAATGAACATCTTTTATAACAAAAATATTTAAAATGTATATTTTTAGTGCAAAAAACTATAAAATGATTGTGTATAATAAAAAAAATTAATTCTAAAAGAAACGTCGAAGGAAGAGGATTAATAAATAACTTGATAAATTCGTTACCGATTGAACTTCATATACCTGGTTATCAATTTTGCGGTCCTGGTACAAGGTTGAAAGAGTGATTTTATATAGGTGATAAGGGGATAAATCCATTGGATGCCGCTTGAAGAGTACATGATATTGCTAATGCACAAAACAAAGACATTGATCATCGCCATCGAGCTGATAGAGATCTTACTGAAAGAGCAAAAGCCAAATATAGTTCCTTTGGAGAAAAAGTTAACGCCTACATTGCTACCAACGCTATGAAAGCTAAAACTAAATTCGGTTTGGGCATGGAAATGCCAAGAAGAAGACAAGGAAAATGTGTGGTAAATAGATTTTTAATACTGCCATTAAAAATGCTACCATTGTTTTAAAGGAGAAACCACAGGACATAAATAGTGCTATAAAAATTGCAAGAAAAGCAATTCAAAAGTCTTTTCGGGAAAAAAAGTCTAAAGTTGTTATTCCAAGAGTAATTAATGTACCAAAGACTGGTGGGTTCCTACCCCTTATACCAATTTTGATTGGACTTGGAGCTTTAGGGGCCTTAGCTTCCGGAGGTTCAGCGATTGCGAGGACTGTTATCTCTACCAGTAACGCGAAAAAAAGAAATGGAAGAAAAAGTCAGACACAATAAAACTATGGAATCTATAGCAATGGGAAAAGGTCTTTTCCTCAAACCTTATAAGAAGTTGTATGGAATATTTGTCAATAACACTCCAGCTACCCAGACGACCACTTCCCGACGCAAATTTAATATATTCCACATTTTAGAGATGTTTACATGAGAGATAAATTTGCCGAAAAAACTTAATCGTAAAGAATGTGGTATCATAAACATGGATACGTTACGTGGACCTGGTTCACATTGGGTAGCTTACTATAAAAAAAATAAAGATGCTGAATATTATGATAGTTTTGGAAATCTACAACCTGCACAAGAAGTATTACGTTATTTAGGATATAATGTAATGTACAATTATAAAAGAGAGCAAAAATTCAATACCTTCAACTGTGGCGATCTATGCTAAAATTTGTAGATAAAATGAATAGAAAATTGAACAACAGAATTTAGGTAAAAGGGAAAAACTCCAATTATTGTTCATCAGTTGCTTGCGATAACACAAATAAAATATTTGAACTGGATAGAGCGGATTTTGTGGTGGTCGATTTCCAATTCAGTAGTGGAAATGATAAAAATATGTATATCAAGGAGGTATCCTATATGTGTGGCACATCGATGGCAGAAAACTCACAAGAGCAGAATACAAAACAAACATGTATTGTAAGAAATTTATAAATGGGCTGGATTGGACGGATGAAAATTTGGATTATTCTACTGTAGGAGACATTCTTTCACCACTTGATAATTTTAAGTGTTGTTTAAGTTGTGTCTTTAGTGGGATGCAGTCCAATATATATTTAATAATAAAACACACTTGTTATGCTGTACTATCAAATACGAATTTTTCTTTATTTTCTGGGGTTTGTAGACTACAAAATAAATGCCTAAGTGGTAAAATCTACATACGTACATATATGAATTTAAATGTAAAATGAATAAATGCCTAGTTGCAACAAGTGGTCAGTCACTTAATGTGCTATATAACGAAGAATGTCACTGACCTGTACTAACATTTAATAATGAATTGGGTTACTGAATTTATGCTGACAAAATAAATTTATGAAAGTATGAAAATTACTAAATATGTATATATTGTATGTTCTTAACAAGTATATCTTTGTTTTTGGTAGAGCTAAAAAGGATTTCTTAACAAAATATATTATAATATTAAAATAAAAATAGGAAGTCTAAAATATTTGTGTAATACAGTTTTGGCTAGAAAAGGAACAGAACCCCCATCCTGACTGAAGCTAGTGCACAAAGGCTCCCGCAGTCCTTCCAACTAAAACAGCTTGAACACCTCACTTTAACATTCAAAGATAATTTATATTTGTATAACAAGATATCAAACAGAATATTGTCTGAGGGGCAAATGAAAGACAATACAATACGAGTACGAGGAGTTCTGTAACATAATTCTTCCAGAACCCGAACATGTCTCACGTCGCTAGTAGCTCCACTGTGGAACTTCGAACTGATGGTAGATGTTCCGTTGTAGATACGCAACGGAATCGAAATGACAACACTAGCCCCACAGGGACCAGTAACACAAGTACCAATTCGATTGATCTTGCCTAATTAAACAAAATAATAGAGGCTACCGTAACTTGAATTTTGGGAAATCTCAATATAAACCCACAAACGGTTCCAAAGCAAGGTCGAAACACTTATAAACAAGCAAACCAACGATCAGTTTTCAATCCAAATGCTATCTCGTATATTCATGACATTCGTTCTCCATTCAGTCATAATAGTAGTATCACTTTAATATCGGATAAAATTACTTCTTTTATAAAAAACTGGAACCTTCAGTTTGATGGCTCCCCTAATGGGTTGAAAGTTGAAAATTGACGTAGCCACCGAGCTGGTCAAGATGATTTTTCGATGGAATTCCGGATGATTTTCATACATTTTAAGGACCCAATCAGCAAAGACACGACGTTGTTGATGATCGGCCGTCTTGAGTTCTTGTGTTAACCAGGGACGTCTCCAGAGGGGGGGGGGGGGGGGTTGCCCCGGCCCCCCCCGACAGTTTTCAAAATCACTCAAACACGAAAAATATTTGGAAGGCCGTTAAAAAAAAAAAACAATACAAAAGCGTAAAAAATGGTAACAGTAAAAGTAATAACAGCTAAAAATAAGAAAAGTGCATGGTTTCCTCGCTAAAACTTTTTAAATTATGCTTCGATTTCTTCGGAATGGTCTCAATTTATTCATAACCTTTCAGAGTTTACGATAAATATGAAAATTATGCGTTTCTAGATGTTTTTATGAGGCTTTTATTTAAAAATTATTAAAATTTTCTCAAAAAATATGATTTTTTGCAATACTTTGTAAGATATCGTCAAAACCGCTGAACGGATGGAAAATTGTATTGTGCGAAGTTGGAGGCTTAATTCTGAAGTTTGTAAAGCTTACCTGAACCAATTCGGATGAATGTTTCTCTAGTTATGCCATAATATGTGGTTCAACCTCTCTTTTTTCTTAGCCTAAAGGGTTTGTCTCTTTAAATTCTAGCGATAAGCTGTGATATGGAAAGAAATTAGTGGTTGAACCACATAGTGGCATAACTCGAGAACCATTTATCCGATTTGGTTGAGGAAAGTTTTAAAGAATTAAATATTAAGTAGCCTTCAACTTCATATAATACCATTTTCCATCCGTTCAGCGGTTTCGACGATATACGAGTATTACAAAATATTGCAAAAAAATTATTTTTTGAAAAAATTTTAATATTTTTAAAATAAAACTCCAATGAACAAATGTTATATTTTAATGATTTTATCGTAAAGTCTGTTCGGTCATGAATTAAACGAGCCCATTCCGAAGAAAATCGATGCATAATTTAAAAATTATAGCTAATTTAGTAAGGTTTTAACTTTAAAACTTTCTTATCGATGTAAAATTTACAAAAACAAACTTTAAAAGCTAAGATTGGAGATTTTGACGTTTTTTGACGTCTAGAATCAGAATCTATGCATTAAAGCAGAAACCCAAGAAAAAATGTTGTTTTTGTTGACCGGTGTAATTATTGGTTGGCTTTAAATTTATGAAAACCAGATATGGCGAAAATTAAGTTAAAATTACATTTATGATTTCTTATCTATCTACCTTTTTAACATGTAGGTTGCAGTGATGGAATGAGTTTGCACAACCGTATATGTAAATTTGACTTTATATTGGGTGTTGTAATAAGTATTTTTGGCCATTACACAGAACTTATCACGGTATTTGCAAACGATTAACCTAGCTATAATAATAAAGGCTTACGAAATCATAAAATTGGCAACGACTAAATTAAGTGACATGCGTAGAAATTCAGATGCGGAGTTTGATAAACTGTTTGAAGAATCCACACAACTTGCAAGAAGTTTTGGAATAGAATTGAGTGCCTACCTAGTAGAGTAGGCACTCAAAAGTATAGGGCTAATATTCCTGGTTCAGATGCCAAGGCGTATTTTAGGACAACATTGTTCATACCATATCTGGACGAAGTAATATCATTAAATAATAGATTTTCCGAACATGAAGCTATAATTACAAGTCTGTTTAATATCGTTCCGATACGAGTTGTAAATCTAATAAAGGAAGATTTCGAAGAAGTCACACTTTTTTACAAAAACGATTTAAAAAATTCAGCAAAATCTGTTTTAGCTGAAATAAGTATATGGATTGATTATTGGAAGCAGAAGAATGATAAGCCATCAAATGCATTAGATGCTATTTCAGTTTGTGATGAGGACATGTTCCCAAGCGTTTTTACCCTTTTGCAGATACTGGCCACAATACCTGTGACAACGCCATCTGCTGAGCGTAGTTTCTCGACGTTAAGAAGAATAAAAACTTATCTCCGGAACTGAATGGAAGGAGAAAGGGTATTTTATCTGGCTTTGATGTCTATATACAAAGATGAAGTCAAAATTGATGAAATAATTGATATATATCTTTCAAAAAATCGAAGATTACTTTTTTAACTCTTACGTATTTTATTATAAGAAGTTTTACTGATCTCGTACTAAAGTACACATTTATATTTAGGAATAAAATTCGAATAAAAAACTAAGGAACTTAACTTCCATTACCTACACAATAAACGCAATTTTTTAATTGTTTGTCTTTGTTATGGAAAAAGGCCCCCCCCCTGAACTTTATAAGCCTTAAGACCAAAGTCTTTATGCAAGATACACGTTTTTTTTAATTCATTACATTTGTTTATTGGATCTTTCATAATAGAATGAAAATTACAATAATTTTTCAAATCTTAACCTATATACATTAATCTGGGGGTTGTTGCCAGTGTTGTACCCTTTGAAAATTTGCAAAGTTTAAAAAATAATGGATTTCAATGGAATATCATTTATCAAATTTCTACTACAATGTAATCTTCAATGTATATATATGTGTTATAGTAAGTGTATTTCTTCTTCTAAGGCGCGTGTTTCTTTCATTGTTTAGAATTTGTCTGGCCAGGATATTTAGGTGATCGAATAGTTTGTCCACATAGTTTTGGCAGTATTCTCGGATTTCCTCAGCGACGGTTGGAATGTTGAGGTCCTCATGGATATTTGGGTTTCTTATCTACCAAGGTGCACCTGTAATTAAACGAAGAATATTCGACTGTCTTCTTTGTTATTTGCACATGTTTGAAGCGCACGCTGTACCCCAGAGCTGGATACCATATGTCCAAATTGGCTTTATTATAGATTTGTATAAAAGGACTTTATACTCAAGGTCTAGAGCAGACCGTTTGCCAATGAGCCATTGAAGTTGATTCGTTTTGAGTTTTATTTGTGTTATCTTAGGATAACGATCATGTCAAACGACGATCTAAGTGCATTCCAAGATATTTCACTTGATCTTTCTGTGGAATCAACGAATTGAAGATGGTTATTGGAGGAGTAGTATCTCGTCTTAGGGTAAAGGTAACATGAGTGCATTTTGTAGCATTTACCACTATTCTCCATTTTTCTAACCAGTTCTCTAAGACTCGGACATGCGACTGCAGTTGATCGGACGCAACTAAGGGGTTTTTCGAATACTGGCGAAAGCAGTATCATCCGCAAAAGTGTACGTATGAGTAAATGTGTTTTTGGGCATGTCTGCTGTATTTATTATGTATAGAATAGGTCCCAGTATACTGCGCTGAGGAACGCCGGCAGTTATTTTCTTAGGGCTAGAAGAAATACCATTCGATTTTACTACTAACGACCGGTTTGACAAATAGCTATTGAGCATTTTATGCATGTTACTTGGTAAAAGTACACATATTTTGTTTAACAATCCATCGTGCCAGACTTTATCAATAGCTTGCGATATATCTATGAATAGAGCCGAACAATATTCTTTGTTTTCAAAAGCCAACCTTTACCGCGCTGTTTACGACATCTGTCAGCAGATTCACCGCTGTGTCTATCTCGTTTGCTGATCGTAAAGATACACCTTCGGACAGGTGAGATCTAACGTATTTTTTATACTTCATCCAGTTTGTGTGTTTGTTAGGCAAAGTGGCGTGTGCACTTTCCTGGGCATTATTGGAAAATATTAAGATGGTTGGCGAATGATCCGAAGATAGATCAAGTGAAGGAAAACTTGATATTTGTTCACGCTTTACATTTTTAAGCACAGAGAAATCAATTAGGTCTGGTGTTTTGTTCAAATCTGACGGCCAATACGTTGGTTGACCACCAGAGACGACGTCGAGTTTAGCAGATGCTATAGCATTTAACAACTGTCTACCTTTGGGTGAGGTGAGTCGAGAGCCCCAATATGTGTGCTTGGCATTATAATCTCCTGCTACCAAAAATTTGGTTCCAAGAGTGGAAAAAAAATCAATAAATTGATCTTTGCTAATATTGTGTCTTGGAGGGCAATAAATAGACCATATTACGATATTTGTACCGGTGAGTGCTATTGAAGTAGCATGAATGTGATCGGTCCTATATTCGGCTATAGGATAGTGTTTAACTTTATTTAGTACAATTATTGCCGTACCGCCACAGGCTCTAGCACTGGGGTGTTTAGTATCGTATGTGGAATAACCATGTATTCTGAAACAATTTTTTGTGGTAAAATGTGTCTCAGAGACTAATAGTATGTCTATACTTTGACTTCGAAGAAAATTATCAACTTCGTTTCTGTGTTTGCTTAAGCCGTTTGCATTCCAATAACACATTTTTAATGGATTTATTTTTGTATCTACACCATTTGCATCAGCATGCTCTGGTTTCTCACCATTTCTTGCATCATTCTTTGCATGCTTACCATGAATGAATTCATAGTTTCAATCAGTTTTTCAATAGAAATATTATTTGGCACGGGTTCACCATTTCTTAGCATATGGGCGTATGACATATTTGGAGGAAATACGTTATTTCTAGCTTGGGGTAAACAATTTACGCTAGGGATATCATGTACCATAGGAGACATGGATTTCAAGCCTGGGAAAGGCGTTGGATTATATTCAGCATAACTTGGATTTCTGATATTATTGTTAGCATTTTTAACGTGAACGTAAACTGGACAACCCCTGTAATTTGCCGTGTGATTTTCACCGCAGTTGCTACATTTCTTAACGCTTGTATCTGTTTTAGGATGTGGACATTCAACAGATTTATGAATGCCGCCGAATCTGACGCAGACCGAAGGAAATTTGCAGTAAGCCTTTGTATGTCCAAATACTTGACAATTTGTGCATTGAGGCGGAGCCCTACGTTTCAGTGGTTCTTCTACTCTTATTCTGCGATTGCAGAGGTACCTCAAATCATAAATTCGGTGTGTGGCACCGGGGATGGGGAATTTTATTTTTATTGATAATGTTATTTATCGATTTCACTTCGTAGCCTTCCTACGGAACTATCAATACCCTTAAGCACTACAACCAGTCCCTTTGAGCTTTTTAGCTGGTAAGTGTAATAGTTTCGCTTTTCTTGATCAAAAACACTGTACACCTTTCTGTAGAGTGCTTCAGTGTATGTCTGGATTTTTGTTTCAAAAACATTCCCTCTACGCAATGAAACGACATGGAAATTATCTTTCCCTAGCAGCTGTGAAAGCTTATTTACTAGGACATTAGATGTCTGTTCTCGTAAGTATATTGGAGGTGGTTTTTGTTCACGTACAGTTTAATTTTCTTGTTCTTCATTGTCCTCCGTACCGAGGATAGAATAACGGTTTTGACTGTCTTGAACTATTCCTTTAGGGATTTTAGGGTTTGGCTCTTGTTTTGGAGACCTAGAATCTGACTTACGCTTAGTCACGAGAATATATCTATCCATACCTGTTTGAATCTTATTTTCTGTATTATTTGAAGCGCTATTTGTATTTTTGGGAATTGCACCAGTGGGGCGTTGGCAACTTTTGTTCCTGTGTAGTGTTGAAAGTATTTTGGAGCATACTTTCAGGCTTTTCGTTATTTACTTTCATTTGTTTTGTTTCGTTTGATTCGCTTGCTGCGCTTATTAACAACTGTGGTGAAAAGGAACGGGCACGGTTGAGGGGTCTCGCGGTAAGATACAAACTCACTCTTCACAACAAACGGGCTTTGTTGGATATGTGATATGGGTTCACTTTTATATTTTTAAAAGCTACACTTGGGCAATGCACTTTTTACACAGTTTTGGTATATTTTATTAATGTCCAATTCGCGTTATATGATTTTTTGGAGTATATCCAAAGAATGTTTTTGGTTAATTTTTAGAGAGAATCCACTGAAACACGTCCGCACTCAACAATGGCAATCAAGATACGGTGTAATGACGTTTGTGAAATGCCCAATTCCAAAGAACGACGAGGAATGGACAAACCTGGGTTTTCTTCAACACTTTAGGCTACAGCAGCAATATTCCCAGTTGTTATTGAGCGACGTGCACGGGTTTTATTCTTCACATCACTAACTTGTCCCAACAGCTTGAATTTTTCCACCAAGGTGCTTCACGACGACCCAAAAATGCTTTTGATTTGAATCGTGTTTCGTTCCATTTTTAGTAATGGCGTAGTTTCTATTTGTCAAATGTCAAAGAATAAAAGCTTCAAAAGTAACAGCTACCGAAATACCGGGTGATTCAAAATAACACCTCTTGTTGGAAAACCCGTTACTATATAACGAAGAATGTCACTGACCTGTACTAACATTTAATAATGAATTGGGTTGCTGACTTTAAGCTGACAAAATAAATTTATGAATGTATGAAAATTACTAAATATGTATATATGTATGTATATACTGAATTGTATTGTATGTTCTTAACATTCTCCCGCGCGTTGAACTCGGTTCATAATGTTAGGGATTATGAGTGGCTGGTGATATACTCGTATGTATCTGGTTTCAAGTATCTGTGACGTCAATTGTTGTTGATAGCGATCGCGGCACTGGTTCGGGTGTGACTTGAAGTGGTATAGAAAACTTGGATCGAAATTTTAACCATATCAGCATTATTATTAGCACCAAAGAGAATGCAAGTATTAGCACCAAAGAGAACGCAAGTATATAGCTAAGTGTATGGTGATGTTGGCTGTTTGTGTTGATAACACTACGCATTTTTTTTGGGTCCTAGACCTACAAATTATTTTTTTGTATAGATTGTGGCATACTGTTATATAAAATCAAAACCAAAAATTTTTTTACGGATACATTTTTTTTAAAAAATTTTTTATTAAAAATACTAATATCGTCGAAGGTACTCTTAGTATTTGCACTATAATTTTTGGAGTATGTCCCGATCAGGTCGACTTATACGTTAAATTGAAGCTATTAATGTGGGCTACCAATGTTGGAAATCTCTTTCACTTAAAAACAGTGGTTTAGTAACAGTCATAAAACTAACAAAAAAAGTAGATTTTTTTTCCAAAAAAATAAAAAAAAAAACAAAAAAAAGACAAAAGTAGAAAAAAATATTTTATTCCGTCTTTTAAAAGTTTGCATCCTAGCGAAGAAAATAATGCCTATTTGAAAAAAATCTATGGATAAATGTAGAAATTATTACTTTTTTGGTAGAGGTAAGAGAATTTCAAAAAATCTTTTTTTTAAATTTCTGTTTAAATGGCGATTTTATTTATTACTTTTATTTATATTAGGTGCATTTGAGTTTATTTACATGTACAAGTTTCATTAGAAGTAATTGTGAGTTCTTTGTTGACGTTTGTAGATTTCGGAATCGGTTTCTCTAATGAGGAACCAAATATAATCTCCCATCATTCTTTCATCCCAGTGCCCTTGGTAACGCCGCTCGATGGACTTAATATCTTGGTGAAAACTTTCCCCATGTTCGTCGCTTACGTCGCCAAGATTCTCGGGGGAAAAGTTTAAATGAGAATGCAAGAAATGAATTTTGAGGGACATATTTACACCTGTTGGAATACATAATGCGAAAAATAAGTTAGAAGAATACATACATATGTGATATATACATAAATATAGAAAAATATATTTCTTACCAATTTTTTCATAATTTTTTAACAAATCATTAATCATTGTTTCATATTGCGGGCTTTTATTGGATCCAAGGAAATTTGAAACTACAAGCTTAAACGACCTCCATGCTGCAATTTCATCCGACGTCACATATGATTCGAAATTTACATCTTTCATCAGTTTCCTTATTTTAGGCCCATCAAAAACCCCTTCTTCGATTTTTTGAAAAGAAGGACTTTTAAATATGAGAGTGAATTGCCATCTTTCCTTAAGGCTTTTACAAAATTTTTAAAGAGCCCCAGCTTAATATGCAGTAGTGGCAAAATAATTTTCTTTTGGACGAGAGGTGTATATTTTATGTTGTTTTCACCCAATGTAATGTGTATTCTTGTTTACCATTTCTTTCTTCTGTAATGATCTTCGCGAGCTCGGCTATCCCGGAGGCATAAAAAACAGCAATATTTTGTATATCCGCCTTGCATTCCACGTAACATCCCAACTACTTTTAAATCGCAACAAATTTTCCAGTCGTTCATATTTTACGTATTTTATCAATTTAGCCATTGTTTCGTATGATTCCTTAGTGTTGACAGCATGATCAATGGGAATCGACGGTTTCTAATTTCCGTTGTGTAAAAGTACTGCTTTCAAACTTTCTTTACTGCTGTCAACAAGTAACCGCCATTCCTTTGAATTGTATTTTTGATTAAGTTCCTCGAACAACCTGGGAATGTCCTTGCAAAAGCATATGTTATCCACAGTTGTATAAAATTGTTTGTAAAGTATATCACGGACTCTATAATATGATATGTTAACATCTGGGGCCAAAATATTGTACTGTTTCATCCGAGATGCAAGTAGTTCTGCCTTATCTTTGTTCATTTCCAAATCTCTCACTAGATCATTGAGTTGAAACTGAGTTAAAAGCGATGACTTCTGACTCAAACATGAATAGCTCAGAGTTGAGTACTCAGTTGAACTTGCTGATGTTTCGTAATAAGGCTGTTAGCTATACTTGGACACTTGGGAATTGGTATTGTTTTCGAATGTGCAACAGGCAAAGTGGCAGATTTTACTTCAGCGTTATTCCAGGGAATGCTCCTTCCTATTCCAATCTGTTTACTTAGACAAAAATAGCTGTCCGTATCGTGAATGAACGGTTGTCTCCAAATCATTGGCATTCCAAATTGCACGTGATGTCTAAAATTAAAACGTTTTATTCCACAAAAGATTGCAATACATTAATTATAAAGTACTTACCGCATGTTTCCACTACTCCATCGAGTAAGATTTACATGGCACGAATTACACAAAATACTAGGTGTCCACGGTTCGTTCATATTTTCAACTCGTATACCAAAATATTACACACATATTTCTTCTATTATTTTACTAAACTCACATCGATTTTTTTTAATTACATATTTTCCGCAGATGTAGCAGAAATTGTCGGGATCATTTACACATTGAAAAGTTCTTTGCCTTTTACTCATACTTCGAAATATAACTTTATAATATTTTTCAGAAAATTGACATCTCTTTAAGGCGCTGAATTGCACTAATTTATTAATAAGTAATTTCATTCATAAATTCCTGCTGACATATAGTTTGCTTCGGACGTAGAAACCCAATACATATAATTTTACTACCTGTATATACTACTGGGATGTCCATGCCCCTAAAAGGCGCAACTGAATGGAAACTTCATAAATAAAAAACCACAAATATTGTTGAATGACCCTCTACCTGAGCGGATCTCATCCAATATAGCTCTCACATTGCATATCATATTCTATGGAGGGTTACGAACGGCCATAAAACCTCGCCCTCTCTATAATTTTATAATGTCTGACATCAATCCTCATAAAATAAAATCCAAGTGTAATGTCTCTTATATGTCTCTCTCACATATGGCGAATTCAATATAAGCAAAAACATCATTTAAAAACGAAAAAATATGAAAGAAGATTTTTTTTAATTTCCCTAACATTTACAAAATGGCTCATAACTTTTACATCTATCCATAGATTTTTTCAAATAGACAGTGTTTTCTTCGTTAGCATGCTGGCTTTTTAAAAATGTGATCAAATAATTTTTCAATTTTTTTCTATTTTTATTGTTTTCTTTGTACCAGGAAAAAGTGTTTTTTTCTTAAAAAAAATCATTTTTTTCTCATATTTTTGACGACTTTTACTAAACCAAATATTCTACGTGAAAGCAATGTTTGCAGCATATGTAGCCCTCATAGTTCCCTTTAATTTGAGGCATAACACGGCTCAATCAGGCTTATACTTGACACCTAATTGCACCAGAAACTGTTATCCACATCCCTTGGACAAAAATTTTATTGCATAGTGTAATTTGCGGTAAGTGTATTATGGTTGACTCGTTTAGTTGTTTTTGCAAATCGCGAAGCTGGTCTTTTTGCACCTTAATTTGATGTTTTGTACTGCTGAAAATCTCTTCTACTTCCTGTGGCCCACTAATTGATTCGATTTGCTTGAATCTTGCAAAGACGTGCGTAATGTATTTGATGCTCCGAAGTGGCTGTGGAATAGTACTAGCATTGTTCTTGACTACACAGTTAGATCCTATTTCCATTTATACAGTACCTATTAATGAAATTTGAGAAGCTTCCGAACCGCAAACCATTGACATTTCAGTCTCTTTAACTGTAGAAAAAAATCCATTTGTTTTGATGATTCATTTGTGTATACACGGCATTTCTAAACACTTGATTAGTTTGCAACGAGTTGTCGAATTATTGTTGAATATGCTGAACTCGCAAGAGTTGACGTCAAAATTCTTCCGGAATTTTCATTGTTTATTTCTACATATGGTTTAGGTTTAGGTTTAGGTTAGGGTGGCAGCCGTATTTTTTTACAAGCTCACATAGACCAGTTTAGGTCCCTAGTGTTACCACGGGCTGAAATGCCCCTCATCGAAACCAACCTGTTTGATATATAAATTTATCGATAGTACGAATATCAGTACTGGAAAGATCTGTTAGGCTGCCTAAAAAGGCCGACCCCAGTATATCCAGTCGTCGTTTACTCAAAGCGGGACAGTCGCAAAGCAAGTGCTCAATGCTCTCCACTTCTTCCTCATCTCCACAGCTTCGGCAGAAGTCATTGGAGTCAATACCCAATCTTTTGGCGTGTTCGCCGATCAAGCAGTGTCCCGTCAGAACCTGTACTAACGTAGACAATCGTTTCCTCTCTAGTGCGAGGAGATATTTTGACCTTCTCAGGTCATACCTTGGCCAGATTTGTCTAGCTACCCTGCAGGTGCCGATTTCTGTCCATCTATCGTTGGACTGCCTGATTGCCTCTTGCCTAAGCCAAAGCTTGCACGTGGATAGTGGCGCACCAATATATGCAAATTCTTCGAGAATTTGTAATGTCGTCCCTTTCCTAGCAAGTTCATCGGCTTTGCAGTTCCCCGGGATATCCCTATGCCCAGGCACCCATATGAGGTGTATATTAAACTGCTCAGCCATCTCGTTAAGAGATCTGCGGCAGTCGAGGGCTGTTTGTGAATTTAGGGATGTTGCCTCCAGAGAATTGATGGCAGCCTGGCTGTCCGAGTAAATGACAACGCCATTGTTGGTTACTATGTTGCGACTCAGCCACTTGGCGACTTCCCATATTGCCATTATTTCGGCTTGATAGACACTGCAGGTATCTGGTAGTCTGTGAGCTATATCCAGACTAAGTTCTTCACAGTGTACTCCGAAGCCAACCTTTTCATCAAGCTTCGAACCATCCGTGTAAAAGTGGAGATGGTTTATATTACCTGGTATTCTGCCGACCCATTCATCTCTGGCGGGAATCATAGTGATGTAATTTCTCTCGAAGGTGTACACTGTTGGTATATAGTCCACTCGGTCGGTTACCATAGCACTACACTTTGATATCCTCATGTGACCATAGTTCTTGTACCTCCACATTGATAGGCAGTTTAATCTTATTGCCGCTTTGGTTGCAACTTCTCTCGCCACAATATTAATCGGCAGTATATGGAGTAGGGCTTGTAGAGACTCGGTCGCTGTAGTCCTTAAGGCTCCGCTTATGCTCAGGCAGGCAGTCCTCTGAACCTTTGTTAGTAGGTTGGTAATGGTTAGTTTGTCAGTTGCCGTCCACCATACCACAATACCGTATAACAGTATTGGACGAACTACTGCTATATATATCCAGTGGACGATTTTAGGAGAGAGTCCCCACCGCGACCCTACAGCCTTTTTGCAGGAATATAAGGCGACGTTGGCCTTCCTTACACGTTCCAATACGTTAAGTCTAAATAAGATTTTCCTATCTAGAATTATTCCTAAAAATTTTGCACGTTCAGAAAAGACTAGATCTGTTCCATTTATCCGAGGTGGAGGGTCCACATGTGGGACATTATTCATCCTAGTAAAGAGAACCAATTCTGTCTTGTTGGGGTTAACGCCCAAACCGCTGCTTCTGGCCCATCTAGCCAACTTGTTCAGAGCCACCTGTAGGATGTCTCTGAGGACGTTTACGAATTTGCCACTCACTGCGATTGCCACGTCGTCCGCATATGCCACGACCTTGCAGCCACAACGTTATAGATCTAGCAGGATTTCATTCACCGCTAGGTTCCAAATTAGTGGAGACAATACTCCTCCTTGCGGGGTCCCTCTGTTTACATACCTTGTTAGAGTTGTGGACCCTAGACATGCTGTTATGCGTCTTCTGGTGAGCAGACTTTGAATTAGTCTAATCAAACTAGTGTTAACTTTTAGATGTGAGAGTGCCGCAATTACCGCATCGGAATGAATGTTGTTAAAAGCCCCTTCTATGTCAAGAAATGCCACCATGGTGAATTCCTTGAAATGCAGGGACGATTCGATAGTGCTCACAAGTTCGTGCAGGGCTGATTCAGTAGACTTGCCCTTGTTGTAAGCATGTTGGTTCCCCGACAGGAGTTTTGTATCCAGGTTTTCCCTAATGAAATGATCTAAAAGTCTTTCCAGACCTTTCAATAAGAACGAGGATAGGCTAATTGGTCTGAAGTCTTTTGGCCTAGTGTGTGATATCTTTCCCGCTTTAGGTATGAATACCACTTTGGTATCCCTCCATCGATTCGGGACGTATGAAAGCCTGATACAGCCTACATAAATTTTCTCCAGCCAGGGGATAATGTACTTTAACATTTTCTGCATTTCTGCTGGAGTGATGCCATCTGGTCCAGGTGACTTGAAGGGCTCAAAGCTGTTAATAGCCCAGCTTATTCTGGATCTCTCAGTCAAGAAGCTAGCGACGCTCGCAGTCCACTCGCACTCTTGTTGGTCCTTCTGTTATAGAGTTCCCCGGGAAATGTGTGTCGAGCAGTACATTGAGCGACTGCTCGCTGTTTTTGGTCCAGTTATTTGCCTCATCCTGTAAATATCCCACTGTACAGGGTGAAGCAGATAATATCTTCCTCAGCCTAGCGGCGTCGGAGACCTTTTCCACTTCACCACAGAAGGTATACCAAGAGCGCCTTTGCGCCTTTCTAAGCTCCTTCTTATAGATCTTGAGTTGCTCTTTATAGGCATCCCAATCATTAGCGACCCCAGTAGATTTAGCCTTATTGAATAGCTTGTTGCAGGTCTTTTTCATAGCCGTTAGCTCAGAAGTCCACCATTGGGGTTTAGTTTTACCCTTGTACCTTGTTTTTGGACAGGCTTCTTCAAGGGATCTATTGAATGATATGGTGATATGATCGACCAGATTATCCAAACCGGCTTTGTCATTCGGTTCGTACGGAAGTTTAGAGTTGAGGACTTTCTTGAAATTCTTCTCATACAGATGCCACTTTGTCTTCCTTACATTTCTGTGGACGGCGGGTTTAGGCGCTTTTTCCGCGAGTTTGAACTCAATATAATGATGATCTGAGAATGAGTGGTCGTCCAGTACATTCCACCCAATAATTCTGTCTGACAGCCGGTCAGTAGCAAACGTTACGTCGAGTACCTCTTGTCTGTCTTTAATTGTGAAGGTCGGTTTATTACCTATGTTACAAATACTAAGATTGGTAGTTAGAATAAAGTCAAGAAGCGAATCACCGCTATTGTTTATATCCGTACTACCCCAGATAGTATGATGAGCGTTCGTGTCTGCGCCAATAATCAGCTCGAGCTCGTCAGACGTTGCTTCTTCTACTACTTCCCTGAATAGAGCAGTCGGTACTACAGATTCATAAGGCAAGTAGCTGGAGACCACCCAATATATGCGATTACCGATCTCCAGGCTAGCAGCTGTTTGGTCTTTACCACTTAAATTAGTCAGGAGAAAGATACTTAGATCTTTCCTGGCCAAAATGCAGGTTCTTGGAGTGCCTTCACAGTTGGCCACAAGCAGTTTAAAGTTGGGTGTCCTAATACCGCACACCCTTCCTCCCACTACGTAGGGCTCCTGTATCAGGACGATGTCTACTGCGCCTGTGGACAGGCGCAGCAATAGAGCCGCTGAGGCTGCTTTAGCGTGATGGAGGTTAATCTGTAGAATTCTTACCATCATTGGTAATTGACAGATTAACATCCACCCCAACAAGGGTGTTATCGAACTCTTCGTCCGTATCGTCGAGAAGCATGTCCCCGCCAGATGCGTCAAAGAGTCCGGAGACTCCCCTCAGCCCCTCTGTGTCAGAAGTAGAGCTTTCGTCCTCAGAGTAGGACGTTACAGATCTTCTGTTAGAGTTGGAGTCACCAGAAATAATAGGCGTGGCTACCTCCGCACTTACAGAAAGTGCCACGGTGGACGACTCACCTTCTGCAGTGGGAGCTATATCCTGCTTGTATATCTTCAAGATTATAGTCTCGAAGCCATATTGTAGGGTTGCACTCGCACTTTGTATATGGGAGGTGGATTCAGCGTTTAGGATAAGATTGACCTGCCGCTTTTTACCATCCGCCTCACCCACCTTGCTGATTCTCCAATTATGGGCCGGCAGACCAGGATTGGAATCTTTTATTATTTCTAAGATGTCAGCCGGGTTGGAGGGCTCTTCTGTAACCCAGGTGATGGCTCTAGGGTGACTAGGGATGTTGTTTTTTTCGACAACATCCAACTGGGCACCCGGCCACACCTCACCCGCTCGACTCAGAGCAGCCTTATAAAGGTCTACTGATCTGGCATCACCGAAATATAAGAGCTTTACTCTCCCCTGATGCCATCCTGCATCGTTGCAGATTGGTGGTTTGCCCGGCATTTCTCTACGGACATCGAGGTAATGAGCCATAATGGCTGATTGTACATGACTCCATTTGTCCTTGAGGATGGATCCATCCTCACTACTTCTGTCTATAACAGCCATCACTAGACTCTCCTTCGCCACTTCATTGAAGGGCTTGGTGAGTGTCCTGTTGATGGTGACATTAGGGCCTCTTGCCTTTTTCGAAGGCAGGGGTTCATCAGGTGATCTGATTCGTTTTACTTTATTAGCCGTTAACACAGCTGAATTTGTGGCTCTTTCAGCCGACTCATTGGCCATAGAAGCATCTATGACGCCTTTAGCCCAGGTAAGTGACTCTTTTTGTTTTTCGGTAAGAGCCGAAACCTCAACAGCCTCCAACTTCGTCAAAACTCTGAGCGCTACACGATGCTCATTGTGCTTCCGTTTTGACGGTCGGACATGACGTTTTCCCCTCACCGCACCACCTGTTGTGAGTACTTGGGGGAGATTTTCACCATTTTTGGTGTGGTCGGCTTTGGCCAAGACCAACGGACGGACAGTCGGACGATTGGGGAACCGCGCTCCATCGGAACACGAAGGCATCCCCGTCAAGAGAATTTATTTTAATTTTGTCTGTATTAGACCGTAATAGGTACTACGATGTAGGCCTTACAGACTTTGTACAGATTTTTGCTATTGCGTAATAGGTACTGGTAACTATCCGCTATGTGATAAACACGTCCGTTCACTGCGAATGATCAGCAGTAATTTCTACATATGTATACATCATCCTTGGTGACCACAAAGGTTGTGATTTCGGTTTTAGTTACAGCTCCCTTTGCATTCATCAGTTTATATAATTCAAGTAAATTGTTATCTTCGACTGGAAGTGCATGTGATATAGGAAGATGGGCCTTTATTAAAGTGATTTCTGCCTTCAGTTGGTGGGGAGACAGCAAAAGTGGGCTAATTCTTCCGTTATGAGTGTCTGTAAGTACGCCTATAATTTCGGACGCAGTTCTATGAAGATTTATTGCTATCAATGTTAATTGGTTTGATAGGAGTCCAATTAGCTGTGTATTACTACTCCTTTCGTATTTCGTTTTGGTCCTGATCAAACTTCTCTAAGATCTCATCCAATCTTTGGTGTGTCTTAAGCTCGTCTTGTCTGATGACGTTTGATTGTCGAATCAATTATTGAAGTTTGATTCTTTAGAAGCTAGACAATGTGGTTGTTCACGTAATCGTCTTTGCCATTTCCTCCGCATAATCAGCGTCCAAAACTCCAAATAGTGATCGCGCAATGTTGAAAAGAGACCTTTTAGATCGTTTGCTTGAAAACAACTCCTTTTCTTCGACTAATTTATCCCTCATTTGACCTAGATTATTGGCCAAAATATAACACATCGGATGATGTTGAGCTGCCAAACACAATTTCTGCAAAACTTGTAACCCTGACGAAAACGCGTTCATCAATTTCCATTCGGCTGTGATCAGCTTTACAGTTCCAAGTCCATCAAAATATAAGCCTGGGTCACGTTGAAATTTGTTGATAATCAAATTATTGCACTAGAAGCAGTGTTATCAGCATTGTGAGTAGTATCGGATTATTTGCCGCTGTAGATTTATTTCTTGGAGTGGACTCTATATCATCTTTTGGCATACCCCGAACGATTTGTGGTTTCTTTTCTAATGGGCGATCATCTATTTCTCCCTCATGGAAAAGCGGTGCCAATCTATGAATTTGTCGTTTGAATATTCCCGAAGCAGTTTTCGCGTCAACTACTCTTACGACTCCATCGTCACTGGTATGAACGCGGAAAATTCACCCTAGTGGCCATTTCATGACGGGAAGATTGTCTTCCTTTATGATTACCATATCTCCTTCTTTAATATTTGAAACCCTGTTTTTCCATTTATACCGTTGCTGTAGTTCGGTAAGGTACTATGCGGACCACCTTCTCCTAAATTCCTTTTTAATATGCGACACTAACTTCCAATGTGTTAAACATGAATCTCTTAATGGTTCCGCTCGATTATCTACTTGCGATGTAAGTGCTTCTCCAATAAGGAAATGACCAGGTGTCAATGCTTCTAGGCTATGCGGATCATTTGAAATGGGAGTTAGAGGACGTGGGTTTAGTATTGCCTCTACCTCCACTGGTTCCAACTCCTCGTGGGTTAATGATTCTGTAGCGACTCTGCGCAAAAGCAGATGCTTCGCAGACTTTACAGCTACCTCCCATAATCCTCCAAAATGAGGTGCTCTGGGCGGAATAAAATGAAAGTGTATTCCTTTGGAGCTGGATGTGGACATTATGGTTTCTTCCGCTTTATTAGAATATATGGTGTCAGTTAATTCTGACAATTGATTCCTTGATTGATTGAAGTTTGTTGCATTGTCCGAGTAGATATTCTGACAGTGGCCTCGTCGGCCAATGAATCGTTTAAAGGCACCAATAAATGATTCTGTAGATAAATCGGACACAACTTCTAGATGCACAGCTTTCGTTGCAAAGCAACAGAAGACGGCTATATATGCCTCAGTTGGTTTTTTGCCTCTGACCTTATGATATATCCAGAATGGTCCACAGTAGTCTACACCAGCAATAATGAATGGTCATGCAGGAACAACTCGTGATCGTGTTAAGTCGCCCATAACTTGCTGACATAATTGTGGTCGCGCTCTGATGCATCTTACAAATTTCTGAACTACAGATCGTGATGTTATTTTTCCTTTTATAGGCCAAAACCTTTGCCTGATTGTATTTAGAAGAGCTTGAGATCCACAATGTTTGTTCTCTTCATGTATTCCAAGAAATATTAACTTTACCAAAGGATCGTTGTATGGTAATATTATTGGATGTTTCGCGTCTGATTGGAGATCTGACTTTTCCAGCCGACCTCCCACTCGTATAATGCCTTTGTCATCGAGGAATGGTGACTGATCGAACTATTCTTATCAACTTCATGCTGTTCCTGGAGTCCTTTGATTTCTGGTGAAAAGTCAGAAATTTGCATTGTCCGTATAACGACAATGAGCGAGTCATCAAGCTCTCTTGGTGTCAACGCTATATGTTTCGGACGATGTGACTTAGGTGTCCTTGTGTTATTTATAAATCGAAGAACATATCCAAGAATTCTCTACAGGGTCTTAAATGAGCCCTTGTGGTTAATCCTGTAAACGAAATCATTATCAATCACTACAGCAGCAGCTAAAACGGGTACAAGTTTCTTCTTTTCAAGGTCATTTGGGATTTCTAAGTGTGTAGAAAATGTGGAAGGCCATAAATCTTCGTTTCCATGTAGAAAAAAATGTCCATGGAACCATATATTAAATGCAGGAAAGTCCGCTGCTTGGATACCTCTTGATAGTACATCAGCTGGATTCTCTTTAGACCTTACATGTCGCCATTGTTCCGCAATCGTTAATGACTGAATTATTGAAATTGACAATACTATTTCGGAGTCGGTCCATAGAAAAACTGTTTGTAGTTGATTTAGCTTCACTTTAACACAGAAGTTATCAGCTTTTGGCAACCAAAATAACCCCAGCGTTTTTATGGTGTTGTTGTTGCTGGCATTTTTGAAATCCAAGTTCACTTCCTGATCGTTATGCGCTATGTCCTGCAATAGCTTAGGATTATTAGCGCACCATTTCCTCAACGTGAAGCCATGTTTTTGAAGAATATGCCTCAATTCCCTTTGGGTCTCGATAGCTATGTTTAGACTATCAGATCCTCCAAGCCCATCATACACGTAAAAATTCTCCTTAAAATTTCAGAGCCAAACGGATAGTTTACACCATTATCACTTGCAATCTTTTGTAGACACTTTGTTGCAAGGTATGGAGCTGAACTTGTTTCTCTCCAAGTAATTAGTTGATATTGATGGTTGTCAGGCCTAATTAGAGCTTGTCTGTACATTTTCTCAATGTCCGTAGTAAATAAAAATTTAGGCAATCGGAGTTGGATGGAGAAGAGATCGCTTTGCACAACTGGACCGGTATACATTAAATCATTTAATGAATATCCAGTTGAGGTTTTTGCTGAGGCGTCAAAAACTACCCTGAGTTTTAGACTAATAAACCTGTTGTATGCTATCGCATGCGAATCCTCTAGTGCCACTGTATTTTCTCGAAATTTAAGACTCACCACAAACATTCTCTGCAGGAGACATGACTTTCTCGGTTGATTCTTTTTCCTCTAGTTTCCAAAGCTGCTCAATTGCTTGTTCCTGAGGCAGTTCGCCATCAAATACTGCACATGTTAGTGATGGTGACGACATGGGGTGTTGACGTATTGGCCCACCCACAATCCAGCCAAATGACGTATTTTGAAGCGTTGGAAGATCATCGGACAGTTTTATTGTTCCGGGCTGTTTAATACTGAAGTAAAATTCTGCACCGAAAAGTATATCTATTTTTTCTTGTTTGTGGAAATTTGGATCTGCCAGATGAATATGAATTGTAATGCTCCATGTAGAAACATCAATATCATGATTTGGCTGGGATTATAGTTGGTAGAACAAAGGCTTCCAAATTTGTAGAGAATACATGGTTTGTGGAAGTCATTTCGATGTTCACACGTTGTGCTGCCTTCTTTTGGACTCTTCCAACACCGTCAATGTACAGGGAAGATTCTGTTGGTGAAAGTGATAGCTTCCAAATGAAACCCGGTTCGCACCTCCTTCTGTTGAAATAATGATTGTATAATCCGAATATATACGGCACGATCAAGTTTTTTAATCAATAATTGGATGATAATGGCATCCCATGATGAAGTGTCAATCTCCAAATTATTTAACGCCAGCAAACATACTCTTGCCTTAATCGATGTAATAGAGCTCGTTCCTACTTGTTGATTTAGAATTTTTTCTACTAATGTGGCTACCAGAATCCTCTTGTTGTTATACCTTTCTTGTAGTAATATCCAAGCAGCATTCCAGCTTCTCCAGATATGTTGCTTTTAAGGTACCACATTTTTTGTACATTTGGGAGAGGCTGTTTGTCCACCATTTCTGTGAACAGTTCGTAAAACGGTCGGCACTTCAAAGAGCCCCCATTAAATTGTGGGATTGTAACTTTTGGAAGTGGTAACGAACTTAGAATCGACGGACTTGCTTCCAACTGTGTAAGCTTCACCAGACAATGCTGCATCAAGTCCTCCAGCTCGTTGTACCTGTCTTGATCATAACCAAGCTCTGCCGGGCTTGAATCTGTGTCCATAGATTTTTAATCGTCTCAATTTTGATTTTGTAAAATTGCCTTGGTTGACCCTCCTTCACCGATGACAAACCATGTAAGAGACGGGCTAGCGCCGTCATTCGAGCTGTTATTCTCCTTACTAACCCTTGCTTATTGAACAATTCTTGGTTGGTTTGGCGGCGTTTTATCTCTTACTGCCGGTGAGGGCATTACTGTATCTGTATTGGATCGCAACTGCTTTATGCATGATTCAATTTCAGCCATTGTCGCGCAGTATTTTTTCTCAATTGTCTTATGGAGGTTTTTCATAACGTACGGGTCATCTTCAATTAGCGTCAGATCACATCTAATCACGATCTCAGCTTGGCCGAAGGCCTTACATTGATTTGTCAGTTCTTTGCTCTTGTTTTCATAGAACTGTATTGTCCTTCGATCGAGTGGAGCCTTTCTAATGTTCCCAATGGCCTTTTCAATATCCGCAGCCCTCACTTTTGTACTTTCATAAGTTGTTGAAGATTGGCCATGATGAGTTGAATTTTGCTTGTTGTTATGACTTTGATTGACTGCACTCGAGCGTGTAATGATGTTGAAGTACGGCCAATTTTATGTCCTTTATCCTTGGTTGGATGTGATGAGATGTGTTTACTATTTGAAGGCTACTACTTTAGTATACTCCATAATGTAAGTATATACCAAACTGTCTGGAACCCTTTCGTTGATTGATATGAAGGCTGCTGTGTCCTTACGTGGTCCAAACTTTGGCGTGTTGCTCCGGCTGACTGTTTAAGCACAGGAACAAGACCAATTGAGGGGTCACAAAAAATTTTTAAGTTGTGTCTTTAGTGGGATTCAGTCCAAATACATAAATTTGGGCTGACACAAATATTTTAGACGTTCCTTGCAAGCACTTATATCTTGAAGGACAGTATTTAATAATAAAACACACTTGCTATGCTGTACTATCAAATACGAATTTTTCTTTATTTTCTGGGGTTTATATACTATTTTAGACCACAAAAGAAATGCTTAAGTGGTAAAATCTACATACGTACATATATGAATTTAAATGTAAAATGAAAAATTGCTTAGTTGCAACAAGTGGTCAGTCACTTAATGTACTATATAACGAAGAATGTCGCTGACTTGTACTAACATATACACGCTGAAAAAAAATCGCTTCTGTAGTATATTGTCCCCAAACATATTCGGCTTGAAACATATATATGTTAATGGTACACTCTAAATATATAATATTTGATACACACCAACATTATATATTTGGAAAGATGTTGCTCTAAACAAATCTTTGTTTATATACCAATATATTTTTAGTTGGGACCATTATTTCCGAAAAAAATATGTATTTGCATTTATGTATTCAGAAAATACCTAAGTTATGTTAATTTTTTCAGTAATTGAATGTTAGTTTTTTATAAATTGTTAATGTTTGTGAAATAATTATTGAAATCGTATAATATTGGATCAATATAAATTACTTAGAGGATTGACAACTAATAATGGCTTAGAATACTCATAAATTGTATTAACATTATTGATTAAGAACAGAAGCTAATGCTGGGAGGTTAAACTCGGAACCAAGGAAAAATTTAATCTGGAATTCGAAAAAGTCAACAAAAGTTTTTAATTTTTTTTAAATAAAATATATTTGGAGAAATTCCTAAACAATAATTATATTTGTATTTAAACACATATTTTATTTGAGAATTTTTGTTTGCAAATATATTTTGTTGTAATATATTAATATATGCGTTCCAAATATATTTTGTTGATTTTCAAATAAAATTTATTTGCTAGGAAATATATAATATTTAAAAATTTGTGTTCCAAATATATTTTCTTTCGATTCAAACATATCAAAAAAGGCTATTTTGCCCCGTGTAATAATGAATTGGGTTACTGAATTTATGCTACAAAATAAATTGATGAAAGTATGAAAATTACTAAATATGTATATATGTATGTATATACTGAATTGTATGTATGTTCTTAACAAGTATATCTTTGATTTTGGTAGAGCTAAAAAGGATTTCTTAACAAAATATATTAAGCCAAATTATAAATTTGGAGAATCAAATGAGTCCAACAAATCTAACAAATTATTTTACATTTATATCTCATTACGATTTGAGATATAAATGTTCTCTTAATAATGTATTTAAAATTCTTATTTTTATAGAACAAAACTACTGTACAATTGAGAATTTGATATATAATAAAATAAATGATTGAAAATAAAAAAAACAAAATTTTTTCATTTCTAAATATATATGTTTATTTGCAAAGTAATATGGTGAGTATACAAAGTTTATTATATATTACACTAATGTCCTTTACCGCACACAGCATACGAGAGTGGTGGTAGTAATTTTTCTAAGCGGTCGGGGTTTATAGAGATATTGCAAGTGATGCGACGTCTCATCAGCAAACAGATCTGAGACCAACGCAAATGTTCGATTACTGGAAAATCCCCATCTTGCCAGTTAAATATCTCTACTCCACAAAAATGACGATTATCAAACGTTCTTAATCGCACGACTTCATTATGTAGACCGTCACTCATAGCGATATTCGTATTACAGTTTCCATTTTGCGAAATATCCATCTTACTAGATTGAAATCTTGTGACGAACTGTGACGAACGTACAAGCTGGTCAATCACAGCTCACTTGCATCTCCATTGAATAACGTAAATATAAACTTAAAGTATTTACGCCACTCTATCCCCCTGCTCTCATAACATACATGTACCCAACCATACTGATTTCCCTCTGTCACTTAAAAATCAGAAACATACAAAATTTTAAATTAATCTTTAATTATTAAGTATGTTAAATAGAATTAATAAAGTACATGTGATTATTTCAACTACATAATTTTTTAAATTAAAAACCTAGTAATACTTAGTACATTCATAATCTATATATATAAAACAGGATGTGTGTATGTATGTAACGTATGGACTCCAAAACGGCTGGGCCTATTTTGATGAAATTTTCAGGGAATCTTCAGAAAAGCCTAGCGGGTGACATAGGCTATATAAAATCTTGACTGAGGGGGCGTGTCTCCGCCCATATACGCCAATTTGGAGTTATCATTAGTTTTGAGTGATTCCTACTGTCCGTACCTACGAATAGATTAACGAGATTCCTACCGTGATTGGGACCGGCCGTGATCCCAGATGGGTCACCAATCCTGGGCTTTCTGGGGCCCAACTGGAAGTACCTGAAAGTCAATGTGATTGGTCCAAAAATATGGGGATTGGGCCAGTGGGCGTGGCCCAACCCATAAAAACCAAATTTGGAAATTGAGATATCTTGCACAATTTGTGAGTGAGAGTGCTGTAATTTTGTGTACATGTATCTTTGGCAGTCCACATGGTAGATCCAAAAGTGGGCGTGGCCCCGCCCATGTGAGTCATGTTTTGAAATGGAGATATATAAAACAATTTGTTAGCGAAAGTGCTGTAATTTTGTGTATATGTATATGAAGGCAGTCTACGTGATTGGTCAAAAATGGTCAGGATCGGACCAACAGGCGTGGCCCCGCCCATTTGAGCCAAATTTTGAAATTCGGATATCTTGCACAATTTGTTAGCGAGAGCGCTTTAATTTTGTGTATATGTATATGTTGGCAGTCTACGTGAGTGGTGGGATCGGGTCAATGGGTGTGACCCCACCCATATGAGCCAAGAATGGAGATATCTTGACCAATTTGTTTGTTCCGAGAGTGCTGTAATTTTGTGTGTATGTATTTGGTGGCAGGATTCGTGATTAGTTCAAAAATTGACGGTATCGGAAATCTCAATCTGGGGCAACGAAGTGGACCGGGTCCAGCTAGTTTTACAATAAAATACATGAAAACATTTATACATTCACGATACTTAGTGGTTGATCTATGAGCATCTTCGATGGGGTATATCTTATTAAGACCCATCTCCTTGACACCACGGGAAACTTTTCCCGTAACAGAGCAATGATTTCGTTGCTTGTGTGGCACGTAGCGCCGTCTTGTTGAAAGTAAACGTTGTCCAGATCAATACCATCCAACTCCGACCATAAATAATCATTATTCATCTCTCGATAGCGCAATCCATTCGCCGTAACTGTTAATCCAACCTCATTTTCGAAAAAGTAAGGTTCAATGACCCCGCCGGACCATAAACAGCACCAAACAGTCACACGTTGAGGATGGAGAGGCTTCTCAACAATAACTCTTGGGTTTTCCGAGCCCCAGATGCGACAATTTTGTTTGTTGACGTAGCCACGGAGGTGGAAATGGGCCTCATCAGTCAAGATGATTTTGTATCGTTCGTATCGTTTTTTTGTTTGATCCTTTTGTATCGTTCGATGATCGTGTATCGTTCCATTTTTAGTAATGGCGTAGTTTCTACTTGTCAAATGTCAAAGAATAAAAGCTTCAAAAGTGACAGCTACCGAAATACTGGGTGATTCAAAATAACACCTCTTGTTGTATAAGTACACTCAAAATAAAGAAAATTTATACATTCTTCAAAATAAGTAAATGTTCCATTAATATTAAAAAATATGTCTTTTTCTTTGTATTAGTCCAATATTCGTTGATCCTATCACAATTTAAATTATATCCACCATAGGATGGGAGTGTACTAACTATATCTTTCCATTTGCAACACCTTGAAATATTGATCTTCGACCCCATAAGGTATATATATAAGTATAATGTTGATCGTCGTGAAATGTCTGTCCGTCCGTCTGTTGGAATCTCCTTACAGTCCCTAATAATTGAGCTAGGTTGATCAAATTTGGTAGAAATAATTGTTATAGTTGCAGGTCTTTTGGGATTGCAAATGGGCCATATCGGTCAATGTTTTGATATAGCTCGCCTATAGAGGTCGCTCCAAAATACGGTTTTTGAGCCATATATACCACATTTTTAAAGCAATTTAGCTGAAACTTTGCACTTTGTATTCTATTTTGACAATAATTTATAACAGCAAAAACTTTTACAAATGTGTTTGCGCACTGTTAGCGATGAAATTCCGTACTGAACGCTATCGTACCATACCCTAATCTTTTTTTCCGAACCCTGGGAGAACAATAAAGGAGTTCGTATGACTATTCGAGAAGCAAAAATTTCGTTCGTTGCGATCTAAACCATTTAAAAGAGAAAGATTGTACGATACATTTTCTGTGATAAGTCAGTGACATGTTTCAAGAGAGTTTAGTATATCATTGTAATTTTTCATAGTTTCCAATAATCCGGTAATACAGTAATTAATAAGTTTAGATAATACTAAGTGTGGAATGCGTTTAAATTGTATGTATTTTATACTGAAAGCAAAACTTCGAAAAATGTACCATTTTGATATAGACTTTTAGAACAATTCATTAATAATAACGAGTGCATTAGATTCTCACAGAATTTCCTTGGGTCGGCCGCCCTGAACCTCTGCTTTTAACATAACAACCCCTGATGGATTAACTTTAACTTTAATTTTTGTGTTGGCATGAAGAATTCCATAGTCGACATTTTCATACAGATCCTAGAAATAGATGTTTGAAAGTACGTATAATTGATTACTAAATTGTATTACTAAAATTAATAAAACTCGTTATTATATTTAATCTTTTTCATTAGAAATCATTGTTTTTGCAGGAATATGTTGTTTAGGTTGGTTAGTAATGGTCCAACCATTTCAGAAATATACACCCAGGAAAATAATTGGTTGGAATTCGATAGTAACAATAAAAAAATAGTACTAGGAACAAAAAGTATATTACATACACCGTTTGTCGGTTGTATTTATATATATATAGTTATAACAACAATAACATGGGTACGATCAAATGAAAAGCTTGCAACTAAATCGATGGTTGTATCCATCGATTTAAGATTGTTTTTTTCATTGACATTCGGTTAGTTGTGGTAACTACTTTTAAATTTTCATTATAGTACCATATGGACGATATTTGGTTGTGACAACGAATGTTTTATTCTTGACAACAGAAATTGTATCAATAGACCACAGATTATTATTGCAACGAATAATTGGTTGCTATAACAGAAAAAATATTAATAAATAATCCCTTTTTGGTTACCCCAATAATTTCACAAATTTACAATAATTAAATATATTTTGGGAAATACAACCGAAAGCTTGGTTGCTGTTCTTTTGTTGATACATGACAAACAAAAAATAAAATTATTCGACATGAATAAATCTTCAACATTTTGTTCAAGAACGGTATATGTACCAAATATTATTTGGTGTGGATAATAATGTGTGAATGTTGTGCAAAATGTTTTACACAAATAAAAGCAACAATCTTGAAATTGAAAGTACAAGGTTAGCGATATTTGCATAAAGATTTTGTTATGCATTGTAATCTCGTGTACTAAAATTTCTGTCAAATATTTCCACATCTCAATAGTGATGAATTTGTAATATGGGATTTTTAATTTTGTTTATGAATTGTTTGGTTTTTTTGTTCAATAAATAAAAAAAATATGAAAATGGGTTTTAATTAATTGTCCGTAGTATATGACTGACAAATTGTCAGAACAACCAATTTTAAATACAGTTGGTTGTGGCAACATTCAATAGATAATTTTAATAATATAATAATACAATTTTTTTTTTCGTAGTTGGCGCAACTGAATATGACTGTTGTCAACATATAAGCAGAAGTACACCACAACCAAAATGTTGGTTGTCCTGATGGAATCGCATGCTAGTAGACACAACTACCAAAATTCGGTTGGCAAATAATTCGGTTGAAGCAACCAAATGGCATTTGTAACAGCTAGAAATCTTGGTCAATGGTCAAGAAGCATATATATTCTTAATTAAATTCTAAAATTCGTTAAATTCTAAAACGATTCACGCTAAAATAATTGAGCTAGATAATTTTAATTTGGAACAGAGAATTATCATAGCTGCAGGGAAGTTGAGATCGAAAATGGGCAACATCAGTCTATTTTAATACTCTCCACCATAGGATAGTATACTCATTTTGTCACTCCGTTTATTACGCCTCGAAATACTGACCAGCCCTCATACAGTAACACGTCGTAATATTCGAAAAAGATTAATTATGTCCGTCCGTTACTATAATCACACTACAATATACAATTACTGAGATATATGACTAAAATTGAATACAGGTACTTCTTATAGCTACAAGTAACATGGGATTATTGTAATAAATGGTTTATATCGGCCCATTTTGTGATATAACTTCATCCCTGATTTGAATCCTAAACGCCAAAGAGACTACAAATTCTAACTGATCGGACAGAAAATTGTTAATCTGGTTCTATTTTTGTCCAGAACCCTCACGTCATAGGTTCAGGTTTTGATATAGCTCCCATACAAAAGTCCCTCCTGATTTCTGAAAGCTTAACTCTCACTGCGCCTTTTTATTCATACGGCAACTATGTCTGCGAGCAAGACAAAATATGCAACACAAAAACAAACTTCTTACACATGGACCTTGTTGCACATAGACAAATATACTTTGTATCCCATGTCAGCAAGTTTCCTTAAAATATTAGCGCTTTGGTGGATACATTATTATCCAGTATTTCCATTTCTAAGAGACAATCATAAAATAAAAGAAATACATGCATTTATGCTAAAAATTCAATTTGTTTGTAACATCGGGAGGTATTGTATTAGTGAGTTCACTTCTTTCGAACACCATAACTACTCCTAAAATCTTGAATGTGTCGATATTTATGCAAACCCGAATTCACAGGTGGCATATAGGGACCATATCGTCCACATCGTTGGGATATTTGTATGTGGGCCATATCGTAATCTGAACCGATTTTCAAATTAAATATGGTTGGTCCTTGGCACAATAAACATATCCATTCCAAATTTCATGCAAATTGGACCATATTTGCAACCTGCACTTAGCGTACAAACATCAAGCGTGTGTGGGTGGTGGGAGTGAGCGTTGCCAGATTGGTCCAAATTGTTGTCCATTTGTTATGTGTGTTATGACTAACAGGTGTGGAGTCGAAAAGGCATAAGTATGAATTCACTCAAATTGTAATCAGAGTAAAATGCTTGTTCGATCAGTGGAGAAAGTAAATGTAAAATTGATATTCGTCGAATAAATTAATGTAAACTGTACGCTACATTTTAAGTATACTATGCCCTTGTCTACCTAGAGTTCATGCTTGTTGTTGTATATATGTAATTTTTAGTAGTTCGAGTGCCTCACACGCTATATGTTTGTGCATATTGCACTCTTTATATTATGCCTCATATAGTGTAGTGTTTAGACTAAGAAATAGTTTGTAAATAAATTTTAGTTCCCGTTTAACACCGAGAAACGGGAACTGCTGCTCGCCTTTACATTTGGTGACCCGTTGTGAAAAGTAAACACGCACAAAAAAATATATCGTATTTAAAAAAAGTTAAAAGAAATCTGTGGAAAAATAACGATATATTATCAAAATTATTAAAAAGAAATGGAGTCAGAAATATTACAAAGTTTTATTTAGATAATTGAACAAAATTGCTCAACGTGTGGAGGCCAAAGGATTACCAAAGTTGCTTAAGGAAAAGCAAAAGCACTTTGGATATAAGTAGAAAGGTTAAAACAGATGACGGTGCTGTAGAAAAAATCATTACATTCAAGACAGACGGTAACAATTCCGTAGGGAGGTTAGATACAAGAAGAAGTAAATACCTTCTACTTTTGATTTGGAAGTGTGGAAGGTCCATCCGAATTGATATGAATTCGGATGGTTTATATATAAAAATAATTAAAAAAATATTTTGTTAAAAATAGAAAAAAAATATTTAGTTTATATAAAAAAATTAGATTTAAAGACTTCGTAGAATTTACCAGGGAAGTCTAACCGACCCCACGAAGAAACTGGAAATTGCCGCAAAAAGTGACAAAATCGAGAAGGTGGAAGAATACCAGGCTGATGAAATAATTGGCAATAATGGGGTAAAACTAAAAAAGTCCGAAGATAAAGCTAAAAACGAAGAAGCTTAAGGTGGTATGAAGTACACCAATCACAACCACTCACTAATAGAAGCGACACCGGGTCACACCAGAAATAGGTTCATGAAACTCCTAGACACGACTTTGGTGAATAAACATGTTCATCCAATGCATCACCACCATTCACAAAGTATAACATCGGAAAGAGTCGTCGATGATGAAGCATTGAGGGTCACGAAGTTCATTGACAAAAGACCGATGACTGATACTCCCAATGACGAGGGAGCGGACGAACTACTCATAGCTAGCAAATATTTAAATTCCAAACATTTTTGTCGCGACTTATTTTTTTCTCGCGGTTTAAATTGTGTTCTACGGATGCGATTCTATATCTTTGAACTACAAAAACAAAGCCCATTATGTTTACCATATCAATACGAATTTTCGTAATGGGATGACAACAAAAGTTGTGGATTTTTTAAATGGCAAACCTACTAATTTTTTATAATTTCTCTCGTATTATAAAGTGAGTTTACTTTAAGATGTGGACCAAAAACACGATTAATAAAATGTTATTTTCAATGTTTTTATTTCAAACGGTGCTTTTATGCCGAAAAATCAAAAAATATTAAATATTGTTTGGTATCAGAGAAAAAATCTTAAAGATCCCAAATTTTTTTCGCCAGGTATTATTAATGATATGCCCTCTCGCGCACAAAATTTCGAAAAAGTAATTTTGCTTAGCTCTAAATATTTTTGTAGGCGGTATTCCAAAAAACATCCCCTTTAATATGATCTTATTTTTTTCACAAAAAATTATTAAAACCATATCCTCTTTAAAAATAAAATTTAAAATTTCCAATTATTCGTGCATAAAATTACGAAAAGGTACTTTGGCTTTAGGTCTAAAATTGTCTTGCTACAAAAAATTAACAGTAATGCATTTAAGGAGTTCCTAATAGCAACAACGATAATAATTTGATGCGCTTCCAATGATATTATATGCCAGTAGTGTACATATAGTACTAATTCATGGTTACAATGTTATTACTTACTTTTATTTGCCAGTAGGTACAGGGTTTTCCAACAAGAGGTGTTATTTTGAATCACCCGGTATTTCGGTAGCTGTCACTTCTGAAGCTTTTATTCTTTGACATTTGACAAGTAGAAACCTAGCCATTACTAAAAATGGAACAATACACGATTCAACAACCCATTGAAATTATTAAAATTCGAAAAGCATCGAAAAATCATCTTGACTGATGAGGCCCATCTCCACCTCGGTGGCTACGTCAACAGGCAAAATTGTCGCATCTGGGGCTCGGAAAACCCAAGAGTCCCAACAACCCAAGAGTCAACATGGGACTGTTTGCTGCGGTTTATGATCCGGCGGGGTCATTGGACCTTACTTTTTCGAAAATGAGGTTGGATCAACAGTTACGGCGAATGGATTGCGCTATCAAGAGATGATGATTTTTTATGATTTTTAATGATTTTTTATGGTCGGAGTTGGATGGTATTGATCTGGACAACGTTTACGTCCAACAGGACGGCGATACCTTCCTCTTTATTATGAAATAAACATCCGATCATTTATATCAAAAAATGACATTTTTCTTTGAATACCAAAATAACACCACTTTATTTAAATATTGACGATTTTATTTCCGGAAACATTTATTTAATATAAGGTTGTTTATCTGAGGAAACCAGTCACAAAATTATCCAAACAATACAAACAAAGATTTAATGACGTACTTTACAATATATTCTGATCCTATTATAAGTTCAATACGGCTTAAAAATCTTAACATTGCCAATATTTTTATGAGTAATATATCAAGTATCCTTTTAACGAAGGTTCAGGTTAGCGAGGCAGCCGTTTTTTTCCTTCAGCTCACATAGACCAGTTTAGGTCCCTAGTGGTATCACGGGCTAAAATGGACCTCATCGAAACCAACGTTGCTCTTTATAGGCCTCCCAAACATTAGCGACCCCAGTAGATTTAGCCTTGTTGAAGAGTTTGTTGCAGGTCTATTTCATAGCCGTAAGCTCAGAAGTCCACCATTGTGGTTTAGTTTTACCCTTGTACCTTGTTTTTGGACAGGCTTCCTCAAGGGAACTATCAAATGATGTGGTGATATGCTCGACCAGATTATCCAGACCGGCTTTGTCATTCGGTTCGTACAGAAGTTTGAAGTTAAGGACTTTCTTGAAATTCTTCTCATACAGGTGCCACTTTGTCCTCCACACATTTCTGAGGACGGCAGGTTTAGGCGCTTTTTCAGCGAGTTTGAACTCAATATATGTAATGCTGATCTGAGAATTAGTGGTCGTCCAGTACATTCCACCAAATAATTTTGTCTGACAGCCGGTCAGTAGCAAACGTTACGTCGAGTACTTCTTGTCTGTCTTTAATTGTAAAGATATGTTTATTACCTATGTTACAAATACTTAGGGTGGTAGTTAGAATAAAGTCAAGAAGCGAATCACCCCTATTGTTTATATCCGTACTACCCCAGATAGTATGATGCGCCAATAATCAGCTCGACCTCGTCAGACGTTGCTTCTTCAACTACTTCCCTGAATAGAGCAGTCGGTACTACAGCTTCATAAGGCAAATAACCGGAGACCACCCAATATATGCGATTACCGATCTCCAGAATAGCAGATGTTTGGTCTTTACCACTTAAATTAGCCAGGAGAAAGATACTTAGATCTTTCCTGGCCAAAGTGCAGGTTCTTGGAGTGCCTTCACAGTTGGTCACAAGCAGTTTAAAGTTGGGTGTCCCGATACCGCACACCATTCCTCCTACTGCGTAGGGCTCCTGTATCAAGACGATGTCTACTGCACCTGTGGACAGGCGCAGCAATAGAGACGCTGAGGCTGCTTTAGCGTGATGGAGGTTTATCTGTAGAATTCTTACCATCATTGGAAATTGACAGATTCACATCCACCCCGAAAAGGGTGTTATCGAACTCTTCGTCCGTATCATCGAGAAGCGTGCCCCCCCACCCCCCAGATACGTTAAAGAGTCCGGAGACTCCCTCAGCCCCTCTGTGTCGGAAGTAGAGCTTTCGTCGTTACAGATCTTCTGTTAGAGTTGAAGTCACCAGAAATAATGGGCGTGGGTACCTTCGCACTTCCAGAAAGCCGTGTATCAACTACGGTGGACGACTCACCTTCCGCAGTGGGAGCTATATCCTTCTTGTATAAGTGCAAGACTAAAGTCTCGAAGCCATATTGTAGGGTTGCACTTTGTATATGGGAGGTGGATTCAGCGTTAAGGATCAAATTGACCTGCCGCTTTTTACAATCCGCCTCACCCACCTTGCTGATTCTCCAATTATGGGCCGCAGACCAGGAGTACCGGAAGAGAGTTGGGAGTACCGAACCAGGTCGCCACGAAGACGGCGCCAGTAGCATCTTGGGAGTACTGTACCAGGTCTTCTCGAAGGGAGAATCGCAACCGTCAGGATAGAAGCCCGACTACCTACGCGACGACTCCAGATGGCCGCCATTTTATATTCAGTTAGTTTTATGTTAGGTTAAGGTCACATTCTACCCAGAAACCTGTCAATAAGTTTAATTACACTGAAAACATAAAACCAAACGTCTTGACTCTCGGTCACTGTGAATTACAAATTTCTGTGACGAACCCTTCCCCGTGAGCATTACTAGCAATGGAGTTTTGGCAGGAATGCGGAAGTACATTGATGTTCTATTGTTTTCCAGAGGCATTATCGAATCTCAAGATCGGCAGCAGCTAGAAAGCGTGAGATATGGAGGAATTTGGTTGCTAGGTAGAAGATACCGTCGATGAGCAGAGGAAACGTCTTGCGGGGTTTTTGGGCATATATCGCGAAGGTGAGCTACAGGCGCTACACGGGCAAACCCTGAGTCCGAGACCCTAACGCCAAGGAAGGACACGCATACACAACACAGTGCGAGGCACATGATTTGTAGTCGCCCGCACCATCACTGTTATTTGTTCCCTGGTGGGGAGGAATTGACGCAGCTGATCAAGTCACGCGAATAGAAGTCCCAAGTAACCTCCCGAGGGAAGCACTGGAAGTCAAGGAGATAGCGGATCTGGGACGGAAATGGGGTCAGCATTTCAGCGGAGATAACAAACTCTGGGTGTTTGTGGAAAGCCTGGAGGAGCGTGCGCGAATGTATGGTATCCCTGTCAACCAACGGGCATTAACGTGGTATAGGAATCGTCGGCCGTGGGGGAGTCGAGGCGCCGCAATGGCCTTACCGCACTGTGCTCTTAACACAGGGTGAATACAATGCGTCTACAAACGCCCCCACACACAAGTGCATGAGTACCAATTCTACTTCATGTTTTTGGCATGTCGTCCCCTTTGGTTAAGGGCGGATTCTACATAAAACTCCTTCCATTCTATAAGACATGACACCCGCTGAACTGCAACTCCACATCAAGCTTACGCTCTCGCCGCGATTTGGGGCTAAACCACAGCTACCACGAAATTGGGGCTACACCAACAGCCAGATTGGAACCGAAGATCGAGGGGCTCCTGGCTCCCGTGGTGCCAGATTATAGTGTCCGGTCAGACTTCGTAGCCGAAGCTACTACCAGTTGGTCCTCCAAAAAAAAAAACAAACTAAACAAATAATGAACCACATACAAAGACAACAATGAACACAGTCATCCTCATGGAAAGTACCCCCCGGCAAACCAACTGCACTACCATCTACAACTACTCCTCATCTCATGCCCGAGCTCGGCCATCACCGCCTGCGACAGCTGGCTGTTATACAGCGGATGACCTCCATCTTAGTGTCTCGCCCTCGCAATCTGCCCGGACACAGCAGCGACAGAATACTGTGGTCGGCCGCTTATCCGCGGAGTTCGCAATCTTTGCACCTCGCCTCATTGGGACACCGATAGACAGTGTGTCCCACCGATCCGCACCTCTTGCATACATTCTGCGTCTGCCTGCAGTCACGGACCTCCTCCTGAAGCCGGACAACAAATCTGTGCCACAAGATGTAGGCACCACAGACTCAAACAGCTTCACTGCCACGCTTAAGAGGCGAGGCGGACGCTCTTCTCAAACGCAGCAAACTCCATGTCGGGACCAAAGTTCACCCTGTACAGCTCTTCCATGAACTTCTCTGGGCTGATTGCCTTGCTCAACTCTTTCACCACTAGCTTAGGGCCAATGTCGTTGGCCGACACCACCATACCTGCCTCCTCGAACTTGATGTTCTCCACAATCTTTTGGCGTTCTGCCAACAACGGAGTGCATATTATCGCACCGCCGTTCTTCATCGGGCGGAGGGTGTGAACGCGGACGTCCATAGTCGGCGCGCCCAGACTCCAACAGCTTCTCTGCCACACGTGGTGTGCACTCCAGCGTCACATCAACGTCACCGGTCGGGCTTACCTGCCACGCTTTAGAGGCGAGGCGGACGCTCTTCTCAAACGCAGCAAACTCCATGTTTGGACCAAAGTTCACCCTGTACAGCTCTTTCATGAACTTCTCTGGGCTGATTGCTTTGCTCACCTCTTTCACCACGAGCTTAGGGCCAAGCTTGTCGTTGGCCGACACCACAATACCTGCTTCCGCGAACTTGACGTTCTCCACTATCTTTTGGGGTTCTGCCACCAAAGGAGTGCATATTATCGCACCGCCGTTTTTCATCGGGCGGAGGGTGCGAACGCGTACGTCCATCGTCGGCGCCAGCAATAGCAGCACCCCTCGAAGCCACAGGCCGTCCATGTCCAGCTGCAGCACCACCACCTCCAGCCCTCCATTGCTCCACCTCCAGCAACAAGTCAAGCATCATAACCTCATACTTCGATGCACACTCCAACAACATCACCAATAGCACCAGCGGTACCAGCAACAGCAACTCCAGTACTACCCTTCTTCACTGCACCACCAACATCCGCAACTGAGCTCCCAGCGGCAGCCAACGCAGCAGCAGACGTAGACGGTAGCTCCCTGCTCATCCTCGTCATCTTTCTCTCAGCAACCTCGTCCGATTCCTCACTGTCGGTGTGACGCACCCGACCTCCGCCGGTCACCGACATCCTCGTCACCTCACTGTCCGTCGTCGCCATCTCGTTCACGCTCATCACATCGCCCACGCTCATCACATCAAAAGCAGCCTGAGCACACCCCTTCTTCAGCGACAGCTTCTTCATCCGCTTCCTCGCTGCCTTACTCAGACCTTTCGGTGCCGGCATACACGAGCGCCACCTACACAACTGTTCCCAAATCTATATCCAAAATCACCTAGCAAAGTCCACAACCAGTCCGTCAATCCAAAACAATCTAACCCAAAAACAAAATCCAAAAATCAATATCAAAAAAACAAAGCCTGGCGTCATCTAACCGCAAATATCGCCGGAGATTTTGAGACACCTCGAAATCCTCTCATAACAATTGAGACACCAAATGGGGCAATCTCAACATAACCACAATCTCAGCTTTTAACCTTTCTTCTTCACTAATCCCTTCTCGCTTTAAATACTTCCGAAAATCACTTACACGTCTGTTTATGGTGGGATGGTGTTCAAGGAAGACTTTCTAAAGTTCTTCTTGTCCCCACGGTTCCTGGAGAATCTGGATGACGAAATCAGGAGAAGCCGCCAGAAACCGCGGGAGCCCTTTAAGGATTACATGTTGGCCAAGCAGGCGTTAATGCGTCATGGTATTTATATGGTGTTGCACAAGCTAGATCTAATTTTTAGGAACGGGTTACCTGAATACCTATGGTATATACGTCGCAAGGATTTTCTGACGTTCCAGGATACGCTAGAGATGGCAGAGGACTTGGGGAATATTCCGATCCTATCACCGACGATTCGTGAGCACTACTAACGGGCTGCGCGCTTAAATCTACCACCGCGTGTCGTCGCTGCGTCCAGAAAGGACACTTTGCGGCACGACCATCCAGTGCTGTCGACGCCGATCGGGAAACGAGAGACGGACCCGCATAGTCCTAGGGGGTGCTGGTCCCCAACTGGAAACACCCCTAACGTAGGAACATCCTTGCCGGAACAGCCACCGTAGAAACTGGGGCCACCCCCTGCTTCATCAGCCATGAGTTCGCCTCTGACCCCGACGCATATCCATTACCCCGTATCTGGACAATCGTGGATCGTTTACGAGAGGCCGATGTTTACGTCAGTAGCTTGGATTTGAAGGCGTTCATCGTCGCGGGGCGAAGACTCTATTGGTGTGATACCTGGGTGACATCATCGTCATCAGCAAGACGTTGGAGGAATACCTTGCCAAGCTGAAGAAAGTGTTACGGATGCTGCGTGCGGGGAACCTGAAAATTATTTACAACAAAATAAATATTTATAATATGTTCCTTCGAATTTCTAATTCATATCATATTAAAATTTTCACGAAATATAGTTGCACGATTTATTCAAAAGTATTAAAAAGCGGAAGAACTTATCCACTATTTACTTCCAATATATTTTGATCTGGTTGTAAACATGCGTAAGGTAGCAGTTGCAGGCTCATCCGTTTCCATAAATTTTGCTAATCTGCGCTCATTTGTTCCTCTCTATTTTCACTCTCTTTGGAACACCAGATTTGAAAAATATACAAGCGGAAAAATTCAAAATATTAATAAATAGATGGGGTCACACTAGACAACAATAATTTACGTTTTTTAACAACTTCATAGATTCGGTGTTTCGGATAGCATTTAAAGTGTGGCAAATATTGACAGTGGAAATAAAAATATTTATAATCTTGATAATTTTACCTATATTTCTATAATTAATTTTACCTATATTTGTGCGGAAAACCTTAAACCGGGTTTGCAATCGTTACTATTGGTCGGGGATGACTCGGGATATTACGAGTTTCGTGCGCACTTGTGAGACCTGTCAACAGTATACTTATAAGCCTAACCATAACGCGGCCTGTCAACAGTATACTTATAAGCCTAACCATAACGCGGCCGCCGGAGATATGTTGATAACCGTACCAGAGGACCCGTGGACAACAGTATGTGCGGATATTGTTGGACCATTACCGAGGAGCAAGCATGGCAATGCGATGCTGTTGGTACTGGTGGACTGGTTTTAGAAGTGGGTGGAGCTGATACTTCTTCGAAAAGCCACGGCAGAAGGAGTCGTCAGGGCATTCCGAGAGAGAATACTAGCCCGGTTTGGAACGCCTAAGCTTCTAATGACTGACATTGGCAGACAGCCGGGATTTCCCAATGCGTTATATGACGAGGTAACCTCAGGAACTGGAAGGGTATCGCAGTCGCCCGAGGAAGATATTACAACCTGAGGATACGTCCGTGGAAACCTCCATATGGGTGAAGCAGCAGCTCCCCTCGAAAGAGGTGTAAAATTTTGCCGCGAAACTGGCGCCATACGAGGTGCTGGATTTTGTCTCCCCGGCGATCGCGCGCTTGCGTAAGCGGAAATCGTCGGAACTTCGTTCAGTGCACTTAAACGAATAAAAGCCATATATCGCCGAGAACCCTGTTTTACTCCATTTTGTCAAACCGATCACCAGATAATCCACAATGCCAAAAAAGCCATTATCTATGTGCACTAGTTGGGGTAAATTTGTGTAGGTGGAAAAAATTAACAAAGCGTCAGCCAAAAATTAAATTGAAATTTAAGAATATTTATCCAAGAAACCATGTCACAGTAGATCCATTTGTATGGGAGGGAGCGACTAAAATAGTAAAGAAGAGATATCGACATGTTATTGTCAGCTCGCGTGTCCTCACATAACGGTAACGCCCACTCCATGAATTTGGAATACTCGTAAATGAATATAATTTAGACTTTTACTAAGTAGTTTACTGAACAAAATAAAAAAATACTCAGGTTAGTTATTTGCGACAAAAAAAATTATAATAATAATATTCCTTCACATACCTAATTCATATCATATTAAAATTTTCGCTAAGTATACTAGCTCGAAATATTCAAAAGTATTAAAAAGCGGAAGAACTTCTGTACTATTTACTTCCAATATATTTTGATATGGTAGTAAACATGCGTAAGGCAGCAATCTGTGCTGCTTTGTTCTCTTCGATGGATCCAACATGGTTTACAAATACACTACACATTAATTTTTAAAAGTATTATAGCTTTAAAATAATGGTAGCACCATTTACTTGAATCTCCATTATTTTCAAATTCATTTTTAGCTCTTGTTATTTGTATATTTTACTGCTACAATTTCACTTTTTTCGTGTTCTTTTAATTAACTATTTTCTTCAAAGCAAACTTGCACTTCTATTGTTTTGATTTGAGAAGTACCGTTAGATTTTACAAAAACATTTTTGGAACACTGAAGTTTGATGAGATTAGCGACTATTTACATTGTTACAACTGCAATATACAGACATACATTTTTTTTTGTCGTATCGGCGGAACCACTGTGCAATGGTCGACTGTAGTATAGAGGAAGACCACAGTGGTCGTCTCTAGTATAGAGGAAGACCACAGTGGTCGTCTCTAGTATAGAGGAAGACCACAGTGCTCGTCTCTAGTATAGAGGAAGACCACAGTGGTCGTCTCTAGTATAGAGGAAAACCACACTGGTCGTCTCTAGTATAGAGGAAGACCACAGTGGTCATCTGTAGTACAGAGAAAGGCCACAGTGGTCGACTCTAGTATAGAGGAAGACCACAGTGGTCGACTCTAGTATAGAGGAAGACCACAGTGGTCGACTCTAGTATAGAGGAAGACCACAGTGGTCGACTCTAGTATAGAGGAAGACCACAGTGGTCGACTCTAGTATAGAGGAAGACCACAGTGGTCGACTCTAGTATAGAGGAAGACCACAGTGGTCGACTCTAGTATAGAGGAAGACCACAGTGGTCGACTCTAGTATAGAGGAAGACCACAGTGGTCGACTCTAGTATAGAGGAAGACCACAGTGGTCGACTCTAGTATAGAGGAAGACCACAGTGGTCGACTCTAGTATAGAGGAAGACCACAGTGGTCGACTCTAGTATAGAGGAAGACCACAGTGGTCGACTCTAGTATAGAGGAAGACCACAGTGGTCGACTCTAGTATAGAGGAAGACCACAGTGGTCGACTCTAGTATAGAGGAAGACCACAGTGGTCGACTCTAGTATAGAGGAAGACCACAGTGGTCGACTCTAGTATAGAGGAAGACCACAGTGGTCGACTCTAGTATAGAGGAAGACCACAGTGGTCGACTCTAGTATAGAGGAAGACCACAGTGGTCGACTCTAGTATAGAGGAAGACCACAGTGGTCGACTCTAGTATAGAGGAAGACCACAGTGGTCGACTCTAGTATAGAGGAAGACCACAGTGGTCGACTCTAGTATAGAGGAAGACCACAGTGGTCGACTCTAGTATAGAGGAAGACCACAGTGGTCGACTCTAGTATAGAGGAAGACCACAGTGGTCGACTCTAGTATAGAGGAAGACCACAGTGGTCGACTCTAGTATAGAGGAAGACCACAGTGGTCGACTCTAGTATAGAGGAAGACCACAGTGGTCGACTCTAGTATAGAGGAAGACCACAGTGGTCGACTCTAGTATAGAGGAAGACCACAGTGGTCGACTCTAGTATAGAGGAAGACCACTTTGGTCGACTCTTGTATAGAGGAAGACCACAGTGGTCGGCTCTAGTATAGAGGAAGACCACAGTGGTCGACTCTTGTATAGAGGAAGACCACAGTGGTCGACTCTTGTATAAAGGAAGACCACAGTGGTCGACTCTTGTATAGAGGAAGACCACAGTGGTCGACTCTAGTATAGGGCATGACCACAGTGGACTCTAGTATAGAGGAAGACCACAGTGGTCGACTCTAGTATAGAGGAAGACCACAGTGGTCGACTCTAGTATAGAGGAAGACCACAGTGGTCAACTCTAGTATAGAGGAAGGCCACCGTGGTCGACCCTAGTATAGAGGAAGGCCACCGTGGTCGACTCTAGTATAGAGGAAAGCCACCGTGGTCGACTCTAGTATAGAGGAAGACCACCGTGGTCGGCTATACAGGAATACCTGGGTGGTCGACTCTAGTATAGAGGAAGACCTCGGTGGTCGATTCTAGAATAGAGGAAGACCGCGGTGGTCGACTTTAGTATAGAGGAAGACCTCGGGGAGAGCCATCACCTGGGTTACAGAAGAGCCCTCCAACTCCTGGTCTGCCGACCCATAATTGGAGAATTAGCAGGGTGGGTGAGGCGGATGGTAAAAAACGACAGGTCAATTTGATCCTTAACGCTAAATCCTCCTCCCACATAGAAAGTGCAAGTTACACCCTGCACTATGGTTTCGAGACTATAGTCTTGAAGGTATACAAGCAGGATATAGCTCCTACTGCCGAAGGCGAGTTGTCGACCGTGGTTGATACTAGGCTTTCTGGAAGTGCGGAGCTACACGCGCCCATTATTTCTGGTGACTCCAACTCTAACAGAAGACCTGTAACGTCCTTCTCTGAGGATGAAAGCACTACTTCGGATACTGAGGGGCTGAGGGGAGTCTCCGGACCCTATGACGCATCTGGCGGGGACGTGCTCCTCGATGATACGGACGAAGAGTTCGATAACACCCTTGTCGGGGTGGATGTCAATCTGTCGCTTACCAATGATGGTAAGAATTCTTCAGATTAACCTCCATCACGCTATTCGTTGATCCTATCACAATTTAAATTATATCCACCATAGGATGGGAGTGTACTAACTATATCTTTCCATTTGCAACACCTTGAAATATTGATCTTCGACCCCATAAGGTATATATATAAGTATAATGTTGATCGTCGTGAAATGTCTGTCCGTCCGTCTGTTGGAATCACCTTACAGTCCCTAATAATAGAGCTAGGTTGATCAAATTTGGTAGAAATAATTTTTATAGTTGCAGGTCGTTTGGGATTGCAAATGGGCCATATCGGTCAATGTTTTGATATAGCTCGCCTATAGAGGTCGCTCCAAAATACGGTTTTTGAGCCATATATACCACATTTTTAAAGCAATTTAGCTGAAACTTTGCACTTTGTATTCTATTTTGACAATAATTTATAACAGCAAAAACTTTTACAAATGTGTTTGCGCACTGTTAGCGATGAAATTCCGTACTGAACGCTATCGTACCATACCCTAATCTTTTTTTCCGAACCCTGGGAGAACAATAAAGGAGTTCGTATGACTATTCGAGAAGCAAAAATTTCGTTCGTTGCGATCTAAACCATTTAAAAGAGAAAGATTGTACGATACATTTTCTGTGATAAGTCAGTGACATGTTTCAAGAGAGTTTAGTATATCATTGTAATTTTTCATAGTTTCCAATAATCCGGCAATACAGTAATTAATAAGTTTAGAGAATACTAAGTGTGGAATGCGTTTAAATTGTATGTATTTATACTGAAAGCAAAACTTCGAAAAATGTACCATTTTGATATAGACTTTTAGAACAATTCATTAATAATAACGAGTGCATTAGATTCTCACAGAATTTCCTTGGGTCGGCCGCGCTAAACCTCTGCTTTTAACATAACAACCCCTGATGGATTAACTTTAACTTTAATTTTTGTGTTGGCATGAAGAATTCCATAGTCGACATTTTCATACAGATCCTAGAAATAGATGTTTGAAAGTACGTATAATTGATTACTAAATTGTGTTACTAAAATTAATAAAACTCGTTATTATATTTAATCTTTTTCATTAGAAATCATTGTTTTTGCAGGAATATGTTGTTTAGGTTGGTTAGTAATGGTCCAACCATTTCAGAAATATACACCCAGGAAAATAATTGGTTGGAATTCGATAGTAACAATAAAAAAATAGTACTAGGAACAAAAAGTATATTACATACACCGTTTGTCGGTTGTATTTATATATATATAGTTATAACAACAATAACATGGGTACGATCAAATGAAAAGCTTGCAACTAAATCGATGGTTGTATCCATCGATTTAAGATTGTTTTTTTCATTGACATTCGGTTAGTTGTGGTAACTACTTTTAAATTTTCATTATAGTACCATATGGACGATATTTGGTTGTGACAACGAATGTTTTATTCTTGACAACAGAAATTGTATCAATAGACCACAGATTATTATTGCAACGAATAATTGGTTGCTATAACAGAAAAAATATTAATAAATAATCCCTTTTTGGTTACCCCAATAATTTCACAAATTTACAATAATTAAATATATTTTGGGAAATACAACCGAAAGCTTGGTTGCTGTTCTTTTGTTGATACATGACAAACAAAAAATAAAATTATTCGACATGAATAAATCTTCAACATTTTGTTCAAGAACGGTATATGTACCAAATATTATTTGATGTGGATAATAATGTGTGAATGTTGTGCAAAATTTTTTACACAAATAAAAGCAAAATCTTGAAATTGAAAGTACAAGGTTAGCGATATTTGCATAAAGATTTTGTTATGCATTGTAATCTCGTGTACTAAAATTTCTGTCAAATATTTCCACATCTCAATAGTGATGAATTTGTAATATGGGATTTTTAATTTTGTTTATGAATTGTTTGGTTTTTTGTTCAATAAATAAAAAAAAATATGAAAATGGGTTTTAATTAATTGTCCGTAGTATATGACTGACAAATTGTCAGAACAACCAATTTTAAATACAGTTGGTTGTGGCAACATTCAATAGATAATTTTAATAATATAATAATACAATTTTTTTTTTCGTAGTTGGCGCAACTGAATATGACTGTTGTCAACATATAAGCAGAAGTACACCACAACCAAAATGTTGGTTGTCCTGATGGAATCGCATGCTAGTAGACACAACTACCAAAATTCGGTTGGCAAATAATTCGGTTGAAGCAACCAAATGGCATTTGTAACAGCTAGAAATCTTGGTCAATGGTCAAGAAGCATATATATTCTTAATTAAATTCTAAAATTCGTTAAATTCTAAAACGATTCACGCTAAAATAATTGAGCTAGATAATTTTAATTTGGAACAGAGAATTATCATAGCTGCAGGGAAGTTGAGATCGAAAATGGGCAACATCAGTCTATTTTAATACTCTCCACCATAGGATAGGTATACTCATTTTGTCACTCCGTTTATTACGCCTCGAAATACTGACCAGCCCTCATACAGTAACACGTCGTAATATTCGAAAAAGATTAATTATGTCCGTCCGTTACTATAATCACACTACAATATACAATTACTGAGATATATGACTAAAATTGAATACAGGTACTTCTTATAGCTACAAGTAACATGGGATTATTGTAATAAATGGTTTATATCGGCCCATTTTGTGATATAACTTCATCCCTGATTTGAATCCTTAACGCCAAAGAGACTACAAATTCTAACTGATCGGACAGAAAATTGTTAATCTGGTTCTATTTTTGTCCAGAACCCTCACGTCATAGGTTCAGGTTTTGATATAGCTCCCATACAAAAGTCCCTCCTGATTTTTGACAGCTGAACTCTCACTGCGCCTTTTTCTTCATACGGCAACTATGTCTGCGAGCAAGACAAAATATGCAACACAAAAACAAACTTCTTACACATGGACCTTGTTGCACATAGACAAATATACTTTGTATCCCATGTCAGCAAGTTTCCTTAAAATATTAGCGCTTTGGTGGATCCATTATTATCCAGTATTTCCATTTCTAAGAGACAATCATAAAATAAAAGGAATACATGCATTTATGCTAAAAATTGAATTTGTTTGTAACATCGGGAGGTATTGTATTAGTGAGTTCACTTCTTTCGAACACCATAACTACTCCTAAAATCTTGAATGTGTCGATATTTATGCAAACCCGAATTCACAGGTGGCATATAGGGACCATATCGTCCACATCGTTGGGATATTTGTATGTGGGCCATATCGTAATCTGAACCGATTTTCAAATTAAATATGGTTGGTCCTTGGCACAATAAACATATCCATTCCAAATTTCATGCAAATTGGACCATATTTGCAACCTGCACTTAGCGTACAAACATCAAGCGTGTGTGGGTGGTGGGAGTGAGCGTTGCCAGATTGGTCCAAATTGTTGTCCATTTGTTATGTGTGTTATGACTAACAGGTGTGGAGTCGAAAAGGCATAAGTATGAATTCACTCAAATTGTAATCAGAGTAAAATGCTTGTTCGATCAGTGGAGAAAGTAAATGTAAAATTGATATTCGTCGAATAAATTAATGTAAACTGTACGCTACATTTTAAGTATACTATGCCCTTGTCTACCTAGAGTTCATGCTTGTAGTTGTATATATGTAATTTTTAGTAGTTCGAGCGCCTCACACGCTATATGTTTGTGTGTGGGCGCTGCATATTGCACTCTTTATATTATGCCTCATATAGTGTAGTGTTTAGACTAAGAAATAGTTTGTAAATAAATTTTAGTTCCCGTTTAACACCGAGTAACGGGAACTGCTGCTCGCCTTTACATTTGGTGACCCGTTGTGAAAAGTAAACACGCACAAAAAAATATATCGTATTTAAAAAAAGTTAAAAGAAATCTGTGGAAAAATAACGATATATTATCACAATTATTAAAAAGAAATGGAGTCAGAAATATTACAAAGTTTTATTTAGATAATTGAACAAAATTGCTCAACGTGTGGAGGCCAAAGGATTACCAAAGTTGCTTAAGGAAAAGCAAAAGCACTTTGGATATAAGTAGAAAGGTTAAAACAGATGACGGTGCTGTAGAAAAAATCATTACATTCAAGACAGACGGTAACAATTCCGTAGGGAGGTTAGATACAAGAAGAAGTAAATACCTTATACTTTTGATTTGGAAGTGTGGAAGGTCCATCCGAATTGATATGAATTCGGATGGTTTATATATAAAAATAATTAAAAAAATATTTTGTTAAAAATAGAAAAAAAAATATTTAGTTTATATAAAAAACTTAGATTTAAAGACTTCGTAGAATTTACCAGGGAAGTCTAACCGACCCCACGAAGAAACTGGAAATTGCCGCAAAAAGTGACAAAATCGAGAAGGTGGAAGAATACCAGGCTGATGAAATAATTGGCAATAATGGGGTAAAACTAAAAAAGTCCGAAGATAAAGCTAAAAACGAAGAAGCTTAAGGTGGTATGAAGTACACCAATCACAACCACTCACTAATAGAAGCGACACCGGGTCACACCAGAAATAGGTTCATGAAACTCCTAGACACGACTTTGGTGAATAAACATGTTCATCCAATGCATCACCACCATTCACAAAGTATAACATCGGAAAGAGTCGTCGATGATGAAGCATTGAGGGTCACGAAGTTCATTGACAAAAGACCGATGACTGATACTCCCAATGACGAGGGAGCGGACGAACTACTCATAGCTAGCAAATATTTAAATTCCAAACATTTTTGTCGCGACTTATTTTTTTCTCGCGGTTTAAATTGTGTTCTACGGATGCGATTCTATATCTTTGAACTACAAAAACAAAGCCCATTATGTTTACCATATCAATACGAATTTTCGTAATGGGATGACAACAAAAGTTGTGGATTTTTTAAATGGCAAACCTACTAATTTTTTATAATTTCTCTCGTATTATAAAGTGAGTTTACTTTAAGATGTGGACCAAAAACACGATTAATAAAATGTTATTTTCAATGTTTTTATTTCAAACGGTGCTTTTATGCCGAAAAATCAAAAAATATTAAATATTGTTTGGTATCAGAGAAAAAATCTTAAAGATCCCAAATTTTTTTCGCCAGGTATTATTAATGATATGCCCTCTCGCGCACAAAATTTCGAAAAAGTAATTTTGCTTAGCTCTAAATATTTTTGTAGGCGGTATTCCAAAAACATCCCCTTTAACATGATCTTATTTTTTTCACAAAAAATTATTAAAACCATATCCTCTTTAAAAATAAAATTTAAAATTTCCAATTATTCGTGCATAAAATTACGAAAAGGTACTTTGGCTTTAGGTCTAAAATTGTCTTGCTACAAAAAATTAACAGTAATGCATTTAAGGAGTTCCTAATAGCAACAACGATAATAATTTGATGCGCTTCCAATGATATTATATGCCAGTAGTGTACATATAGTACTAATTCATGGTTACAATGTTATTACTTACTTTTATTTGCCAGTAGGTACAGGGTTTTCCAACAAGAGGTGTTATTTTGAATCACCCGGTATTTCGGTAGCTGTCACTTCTGAAGCTTTTATTCTTTGACATTTGACAAGTAGAAACCTAGCCATTACTAAAAATGGAACAATACACGATTCAACAACCCATTGAAATTATTAAAATTCGAAAAGCATCGAAAAATCATCTTGACTGATGAGGCCCATCTCCACCTCGGTGGCTACGTCAACAGGCAAAATTGTCGCATCTGGGGCTCGGAAAACCCAAGAGTCCCCCTCAACATGGGACTGTTTGGTGCGGTTTATGATCCGGCGGGGTCATTGGACCTTACTTTTTCGAAAATGAGGTTGGATCAACAGTTACGGCGAATGGATTGCGCTATCAAGAGATGATTAATGATTTTTTATGGTCGGAGTTGGATGGTATTGATCTGGACAACGTTTACGTCCAACAGGACGGCGATACCTTCCTCTTTATTATGAAATAAACATCCGATCATTTATATCAAAAAATGGCATTTTTCTTTGAATGCCAAAATAACACCACTTTTTTTAAATATTGACGATTTTATTTCCGGAAACATTTATTTAATATAAGGTTGTTTATCTGAGGAAACCAGTCACAAAATTATCCGAGAAGCACGCGTGTTCCATACCAGGAACAAATTGTCCAAACAATACAAACAAAGATTTAATGACGAACCTTACAATATATTCTGATCCTATTATAAGTTCAATACGGCTTAAAAATCTTAACATTGCCAATATTTTTATGAGTAATATATCAAGTATCCTTTTAACGAAGGTTCAGGTTAGCGAGGCAGCCGTTTTTTTCCTTCAGCTCACATAGACCAGTTTAGGGCCCTAGTGGTATCACGGGCTAAAATGGACCTCATCGAAACCAACGTTGCTCTTTATAGGCCTCCCAAACATTAGCGACCCCAGTAGATTTAGCCTTGTTGAAGAGTTTGTTGCAGGTCTATTTCATAGCCGTAAGCTCAGAAGTCCACCATTGTGGTTTAGTTTTACCCTTGTACCTTGTTTTTGGACAGGCTTCCTCAAGGGAACTATCAAATGATGTGGTGATATGCTCGACCAGATTATCCAGACCGGCTTTGTCATTCGGTTCGTACATAAGTTTGAAGTTAAGGACTTTCTTGAAATTCTTCTCATACAGGTGCCACTTTGTCCTCCACACATTTCTGAGGACGGCAGGTTTAGGCGCTTTTTCAGCGAGTTTGAACTCAATATATGTAATGCTGATCTGAGAATTAGTGGTCGTCCAGTACATTCCACCAAATAATTTTGTCTGACAGCCGGTCAGTAGCAAACGTTACGTCGAGTACTTCTTGTCTGTCTTTAATTGTAAAGGTATGTTTATTACCTATGTTACAAATACTTAGGGTGGTAGTTAGAATAAAGTCAAGAAGCGAATCACCCCTATTGTTTATATCCATACTACCCCAGATAGTATGATGCGCCAATAATCAGCTCGACCTCGTCAGACGTTGCTTCTTCAACTACTTCCCTGAATAGAGCAGTCGGTACTACAGCTTCATAAGGCAAATAACCGGAGACCACCCAATATATGCGATTACCGATCTCCAGAATAGCAGATGTTTGGTCTTTACCACTTAAATTAGCCAGGAGAAAGATACTTAGATATTTCCTGGCCAAAGTGCAGGTTCTTGGAGTGCCTTCACAGTTGGTCACAAGCAGTTTAAAGTTGGGTGTCCCGATACCGCACACCATTCCTCCTACTGCGTAGGGCTCCTGTATCAAGACGATGTCTACTGCACCTGTGGACAGGCGCAGCAATAGAGACGCTGAGGCTGCTTTAGCGTGATGGAGGTTTATCTGTAGAATTCTTACCATCATTTGAAATTGACAGATTCACATCCACCCCGAAAAGGGTGTTATCGAACTCTTCGTCCGTATCATCGAGAAGCGTGCCCCCCCACCCCCCAGATACGTCAAAGAATCCGGAGACTCCCCTCAGCCCCTCTGTGTCGGCAGTAGAGCTTTCGTCGTTACAGATCTTCTGTTAGAGTTGAAGTCACCAGAAATAATGAGCGTGGGTACCTTCGCACTTCCAGAAAGCCGTGTATCAACTACGGTGGACGACTCACCTTCCGCAGTGGGAGCTATATCCTTCTTGTATAACTGCAAGACTAAAGTCTCGAAGCCATATTGTAGGGTTGCACTTTGTATATGGGAGGTGGATTCAGCGTTAAGGATCAAATTGACCTGCCGCTTTTTACAATCCGCCTCACCCACCTTGCTGATTCTCCAATTATGGGCCGCAGACCAGGAGTACCGGAAGAGAGTTGGGAGTACCGAACCAGGTCGCCACGAAGACGGCGCCAGTAGCATCTTGGGAGTACTGTACCAGGTCTTCTCGAAGGGAGAATCGCAACCGTCAGGATAGAAGCCCGACTACCTACGCGACGACTCCAGATGGCCGCCATTTTATATTCAGTTAGTTTTATGTTAGGTTAAGGTCACATTCTACCCAGAAACCTGTCAATAAGTTTAATTACACTGAAAACATAAAACCAAACGTCTTGACTCTCGGTCACTGTGAATTACAAATTTCTGTGACGAACCCTTCCCCGTGAGCATTACTAGCAATGGAGTTTTGGCAGGAATGCGGAAGTACATTGATGTTCTATTGTTTTCCAGAGGCATTATCGAATCTCAAGATCGGCAGCAGCTAGAAAGCGTGAGATATGGAGGAATTTGGTTGCTAGGTAGAAGATACCGTCGATGAGCAGAGGAAACGTCTTGCGGGGTTTTTGGGCATATATCGCGAAGGTGAGCTACAGGCGCTACACGGGCAAACCCTGAGTCCGAGACCCTAACGCCAAGGAAGGACACGCATACACAACACAGTGCGAGGCACATGATTTGTAGTCGCCCGCACCATCACTGTTATTTGTTCCCTGGTGGGGAGGAATTGACGCAGCTGATCAAGTCACGCGAATAGAAGTCCCAAGTAACCTCCCGAGGGAAGCACTGGAAGTCAAGGAGATAGCGGATCTGGGACGGAAATGGGGTCAGCATTTCAGCGGAGATAACAAACTCTGGGTGTTTGTGGAAAGCCTGGAGGAGCGTGCGCGAATGTATGGTATCCCTGTCAACCAACGGGCATTAACGTGGTATAGGAATCGTCGGCCGTGGGGGAGTCGAGGCGCCGCAATGGCCTTACCGCACTGTGCTCTTAACACAGGGTGAATACAATGCGTCTACAAACGCCCCCACACACAAGTGCATGAGTACCAATTCTACTTCATGTTTTTGGCATGTCGTCCCCTTTGGTTAAGGGCGGATTCTACCTAAAACTCCTTCCATTCTATAAGACATGACACCCGCTGAACTGCAACTCCACATCAAGCTTACGCTCTCGCCGCGATTTGGGGCTAAACCACAGCTACCACGAAATTGGGGCTACACCAACAGCCAGATTGGAACCGAAGATCGAGGGGCTCCTGGCTCCCGTGGTGCCAGATTATAGTGTCCGGTCAGACTTCGTAGCCGAAGCTACTACCAGTTGGTCCTCCAAAAAAAAAAAAAAAAAACTAAACAAATAATGAACCACATACAAAGACAACAATGAACACAGTCATCCTCACGGAAAGTACCCCCCGGCAAACCAATTGCACTACCATCTACAACTACTCCTCATCTCATGCCCGAGCTCGGCCATCACCGCCTGCGACAGCTGGCTGTTATACAGCGGATGACCTCCATCTTAGTGTCTCGCCCTCGCAATCTGCCCGGACACAGCAGCGACAGAATACTGTGGTCGGCCGCTTATCCGCGGAGTTCGCAATCTTTGCACCTCGCCTCATTGGGACACCGATAGACAGTGTGTCCCACCGATCCGCACCTCTTGCATACATTCTGCGTCTGCCTGCAGTCACGGACCTCCTCCTGAAGCCGGACAACAAATCTGTGCCACAAGATGTAGGCACCACAGACTCAAACAGCTTCACTGCCACGTTTAAGAGGCGAGGCGGACGCTCTTCTCAAACGCAGCAAACTCCATGTCGGGACCAAAGTTCACCCTGTACAGCTCTTCCATGAACTTCTCTGGGCTGATTGCCTTGCTCAACTCTTTCACCACTAGCTTAGGGCCAATGTCGTTGGCCGACACCACCATACCTGCCTCCTCGAACTTGATGTTCTCCACAATCTTTTGGCGTTCTGCCAACAATGGAGTGCATATTATCGCACCGCCGTTCTTCATCGGGCGGAGGGTGCGAACGCGTACGTCCATAGTCGGCGCCAGCAATAGCAGCACCCCTCGAAGCCACAGGCCGTCCATGTCCAGCTGCAGCACCACCACCTCCAGCCCTCCAGTGCTCCACCTTCATCGGGCGGAGGGTGTGAACGCGGACGTCCATAGTCGGCGCGCCCAGACTCCAACAGCTTCTCTGCCACACGTGGTGTGCACTCCAGCGTCACATCAACGTCACCGGTCGGGCTTACCTGCCACGCTTTAGAGGCGAGGCGGACGCTCTTCTCAAACGCAGCAAACTCCATGTTTGGACCAAATTTCACCCTGTACAGCTCTTTCATGAACTTCTCTGGGTTGATTGCTTTGCTCACCTCTTTCACCACGAGCTTAGGGCCAAGCTTGTCGTTGGCCGACACCACAATACCTGCTTCCGCGAACTTGACGTTCTCCACTATCTTTTGGGGTTCTGCCACCAAAGGAGTGCATATTATCGCACCGCCGTTCTTCATCGGGCGGAGGGTGCGAACGCGTACGTCCATCGTCGGCGCCAGCAATAGCAGCACCCCTCGAAGCCACAGGCCGTCCATGTCCAGCTGCAGCACCACCACCTCCAGCCCTCCATTGCTCCACCTCCAGCAACAAGTCAAGCATCATAACCTCATACTTCGATGCACACTCCAACAACATCACCAATAGCACCAGCGGTACCAGCAACAGCAACTCCAGTACTACCCTTCTTCACTGCACCACCAACATCCGCAACTGAGCTCCCAGCGGCAGCCAACGCAGCAGCAGACGTAGACGGTAGCTCCCTGCTCATCCTCGTCATCTTTCTCTCAGCAACCTCGTCCGATTCCTCACTGTCGGTGTGACGCACCCGACCTCCGCCGGTCACCGACATCCTCGTCACCTCACTGTCCGTCGTCGCCATCTCGTCCACGCTCATCACATCGTCCACGCTCATCACATCAAAAGCAGCCTGAGCACACCCCTTCTTCAGCGACAGCTTCGTCATCCGCTTCCTCGCTGCCTTACTCAGACCTTTCGGTGCCGGCATACACGAGCGCCACCTACACAACTGTTCCCAAATCTATATCCAAAATCACCTAGCAAAGTCCACAACCAGTCCGTCAATCCAAAACAATCTAACCCAAAAACAAAATCCAAAAATCAATATCAAAAAAACAAAGCCTGGCGTCATCTAACCGCAAATATCGCCGGAGATTTTGAGACACCTCGAAATCCTCTCATAACAATTGAGACACCAAATGGGGCAATCTCAACATAACCACAATCTCAGCTTTTAACCTTTCTTCTTCACTAATCCCTTCTCGCTTTAAATACTTCCGAAAATCACTTACACGTCTGTTTATGGTGGGATGGTGTTCAAGGAAGACTTTCTAAAGTTCTTCTTGTCCCCACGGTTCCTGGAGAATCTGGATGACGAAATCAGGAGAAGCCGCCAGAAACCGCGGGAGCCCTTTAAGGATTACATGTTGGCCAAGCAGGCGTTAATGCGTCATGGTATTTATATGGTGTTGCACAAGCTAGAGCTAATTTTTAGGAACGGGTTACCTGAATACCTATGGTATATACGTCGCAAGGATTTTCTGACGTTCCAGGATACGCTAGAGATGGCAGAGGACTTGGGGAATATTCCGATCCTATCACCGACGCTTCGTGAGCACTACTAACGGGCTGCCCGCTTAAATCTACCACCGCGTGTCGTCGCTGCGTCCAGAAAGGACACTTTGCGGCACAACCATCCAGTGCTGTCGACGCCGATCGGGAAACGAGAGACGGACCCGCATAGACCTAGGGGGTGCTGGTCCCCAACTGGAAACACCCCTAACGTAGGAACATCCTTGCCGGAACAGCCACCGTAGAAACTGGGGCCACCCCCTGCTTCATCAGCCATGAGTTCGCCTCTGACCCCGACGCATATCCATTACCCCGTATCTGGACAATCGTGGATCGTTTACGAGAGGCCGATGTCTACGTCAGTAGCTTGGATTTGAAGGCGTTCATCGTCGCGGGGCGAAGACTCTATTGGTGTGATACCTGGATGACGTCATCGTCATCAGCAAGACGTTGGAGGAATACCTTGCCAAGCTGAAGAAAGTGTTACGGATGCTGCGTGCGGGGAACCTGAAAATTATTTACAACAAAACAAATATTTATAATATGTTCCTTCGAATTTCTAATTCATATCATATTAAAATTTTCACGAAATATAGTTGCACGATTTATTCAAAAGTATTAAAAAGCGGAAGAACTTATCCACTATTTACTTCCAATATATTTTGATCTGGTTGTAAACATGCGTAAGGTAGCAGTTGCAGGCTCATCCGTTTCCATAAATTTTGCTAATCTGCGCTCATTTGTTCCCTTCGATGAATCCAAAATCCACTTTAGGATGCCCGCATTTTTTTATTTGCATTTTATTCTTCCACTGCATGCGGTAAATGAGATGAAGCTTGGTTTTAAGGACTCCAAATGTCTTTTTAAAAAAGACTACATCTCTTCTCGGTCTTCTACTTCAATATTTGATACAACTTCTTTTACCACCTCTTGAATTTTCAGCAAATTTTCACTCTCTTTGGAACACCAGATTTGAAAAATATACAAGCGGAAAAATTCAAAATATAAATAAATAGATGGGGTCACACTAGACAACAATAATTTACGTTTTTTAACAACTTCATAGATTCGGTGTTTCGGATAGCATTTAAAGTATGGCAAATATTGACAGTGGAAATAAAAATATTTATAATCTTGATAATTTTACCTATATTTCTATATTTAATTTTACCTATATTTGTGCGGAAAACCTTAAACCGGGTTTGCAATCGTTACTATTGGCCGGGGATGACTCGGGATATTACGAGTTTCGTGCGCACTTGTGAGACCTGTCAACAGTATACTTATAAGCCTAACCATAACGCGGCCTGTCAACAGTATACTTATAAGCCTAACCATAACGCGGCCGCCGGAGATATGTTGATAACCGTACCAGAGGAATTTTCAGCAAATTTTCACTCTCTTTGGAACACCAGATTTGAAAAATATACAAGCGGAAAAATTCAAAATATAAATAAATAGATGGGGTCACACTAGACAACAATAATTTACGTTTTTTAACAACTTCATAGATTCGGTGTTTCGGATAGCATTTAAAGTGTGGCAAATATTGACAGTGGAAATAAAAATATTTATAATCTTGATAATTTTACCTATATTTCTATATTTAATTTTACCTATATTTGTGCGGAAAACCTTAAACCGGGTTTGCAATCGTTACTATTGGCCGGGGATGACTCGGGATATTACGAGTTTCGTGCGCACTTGTGAGACCTGTCAACAGTATACTTATAAGCCTAACCATAACGCGGCCTGTCAACAGTATACTTATAAGCCTAACCATAACGCGGCCGCTGGAGATATGTTGATAACCGTACCAGAGGACCCGTGGGCAACAGTATGTGCGGATATTGTTGGACCATTACCGAGGAGCAAGCATGGCAATGCGATGCTGTTGGTACTGGTGGACTGGTTTTAGAAGTGGGTGGAGCTGATACTTCTTCGAAAAGCCACGGCAGAAGGAGTAGTCAGGGCATTCCGAGAGAGAATACTAGCCCGGTTTGGAACGCCTAAGCTTCTAATGACTGACATTGGCAGACAGCCGGGATTTCCCAATGCGTTATATGACGAGGTAACCTCAGGAACTGGGAGGGTATCGCAGTCGCCCGAGGAAGATATTACAACCTGAGGATACGTCCGTGGAAACCTCCATATGGGTGAAGCAGCAGCTCCCCTCGAAAGAGGTGTAAAATTTTGTCGCGAAACTGGCGCCATACGAGGTGCTGGATTTTGTCTCCCCGGCGATCGCGCGCTTGCGTAAGCGGAAATCGTCGGAACTTCGTTCAGTGCACTTAAACGAATAAAAGCCATATATCGCCGAGAACCCTGTTTTACTCCATTTTGTCAAACCGATCACCAGATAATCCACAATGCCAAAAAAGCCATTATCTATGTGCACTAGTTGGGGTAAATTTGTGTAGGTGGAAAAAATTAACAAAGCGTCAGCCAAAAATTAAATTGAAATTTAAGAATATTTATCCAAGAAACCATGGCACAGTAGATCCATTTGTATGGGAGGGAGCGACAAAAATAGTAAAAGAAGAGATATCGACATGTTATTGTCAGCTCGCGTGTCCTCACATAACGGTAACGCCCACTCCATGAATTTGGAATACTCGTAAATGAATATAATTTAGACTTTTACTAAGTAGTTTACTGAACAAAATAAAAAAATACTCAGGTTAGTTATTTGCGACAAAAAAAATTATAATAATAATATTCCTTCACATACCTAATTCATATCATATTAAAATTTTCGCTAAGTATACTAGCTCGAAATATTCAAAAGTATTAAAAAGCGGAAGAACTTCTGTACTATTTACTTCCAATATATTTTGATATGGTAGTAAACATGCGTAAGGCAGCAGTTGCAGACTCATCCGCTTCCGTCAATTTTGCCAATCTGTGCTGCTTTGTTTTCTTCGATGGATCCAACATGGTTTACAAATACACTACACATTAATTTTTAAAAGTATTATAGCTTTAAAATAATGTTACACCATTTACTTGAATCTCCATTATTTTCAAATTCATATTTGAGCTCTTGTTATTTGTATATTTTACTGCTACAATTTCACTTTTTTCGTGTTCTTTTAATTAACTATTTTCTTCAAAGCAAACTTGCACTTCTATTGTTTTGATTTGCGAAGTACCGTTAGATTTTACAAAAACATTTTTGGAACACTGAAGTTTGATGAGATTAGCGACTATTTACATTGTTACAACTGCAATATACAGACATACATTTTTTATTTTTGTCGTATCGGCGGAACCACTGTGCAATGGTCGACTCTAGTATAGAGGAAGACTACAGTGGTCGTCTCTAGTATAGAGGAAGACTACAGTGGTCGTCTCTAGTATAGAGGAAGACCACAGTGGTCGTCTCTAGTATAGAGGAAGACCACAGTGCTCGTCTCTAGTATAGAGGAAGACCACAGTGGTCGTCTCTAGTATAGAGGAAAACCACACTGGTCGTCTCTAGTATAGAGGAAGACCACAGTGGTCATCTGTAGTACAGAGAAAGGCCATAGTGGTCGACTCTAGTATAGAGGAAGACCACAGTGGTCGACTCTAGTATAGAGGAAGACCACAGTGGTCGACTCTAGTATAGAGGAAGACCACAGTGGTCGACTCTAGTATAGATGAAGACCACAGTGGTCATCTGTAGTACAGAGAAAGGCCATAGTGGTCGACTCTAGTATAGAGGAAGACCACAGTGGTCGACTCTAGTATAGAGGAAGACTACAGTGGTCGTCTCTAGTATAGAGGAAGACCACAGTGGTCGTCTCTAGTATAGAGGAAGACCACAGTGCTCGTCCCTAGTATAGAGGAAGACCACAGTGGTCGTCTCTAGTATAGAGGAAAACCACACTGGTCGTCTCTAGTATAGAGGAAGACCACAGTGGTCATCTGTAGTACAGAGAAAGGCCATAGTGGTCGACTCTAGTATAGAGGAAGACCACAGTGGTCGACTCTAGTATAGAGGAAGACCACAGTGGTCGACTCTAGTATAGATGAAGACCACAGTGGTCGACTCTAGTATAGAGGAAGACCACAGTGGTCGACTCTAGTATAGAGGAAGACCACAGTGGTCGACTCTAGTATAGAGGAAGACCACAGTGGTCGACTCTAGTATAGAGGAAGACCACAGTGGTCGACTCTAGTATAGAGGAAGACCACAGTGGTCGACTCTAGTATAGAGGAAGACCACAGTGGTCGACTCTAGTATAGAGGAAGACCACAGTGGTCGACTCTAGTATAGAGGAAGACCACAGTGGTCGACTCTAGTATAGAGGAAGACCACAGTGGTCGACTCTAGTATAGAGGAAGAACACAGTGGTCGACTCTAATATAGAGGAAGACCACTTTGGTCGACTCTTGTATAGAGGAAGACCACAGTGGTCGACTCTAGTATAGAGGAAGACCACAGTGGTCGTCTCTAGTATAGAGGAAAACCACACTGGTCGTCTCTAGTATAGAGGAAGACCACAGTGGTCATCTGTAGTACAGAGAAAGGCCATAGTGGTCGACTCTAGTATAGAGGAAGACCACAGTGGTCGACTCTAGTATAGAGGAAGACCACAGTGGTCGACTCTAGTATAGATGAAGACCACAGTGGTCGACTCTAGTATAGAGGAAGACCACAGTGGTCGACTCTAGTATAGAGGAAGACCACAGTGGTCGACTCTAGTATAGAGGAAGACCACAGTGGTCGACTCTAGTATAGAGGAAGACCACAGTGGTCGACTCTAGTATAGAGGAAGACCACAGTGGTTGACTCTAGTATAGAGGAAGACCACAGTGGTCGACTCTAGTATAGAGGAAGAACACAGTGGTCGACTCTAGTATAGAGGAAGACCACTTTGGTCGACTCTTGTATAGAGGAAGACCACAGTGGTCGACTCTAGTATAGAGGAAGACCACAGTGGTCGACTCTTGTATAGAGGAAGACCACAGTGGTCGACTCTAGTATAGGGCATGACCACAGTGGTCGACTCTAGTATAGAGGAAGACCACAGTGGACTCTAGTATAGAGGAAGACCACAGTGGTCGACTCTAGTATAGAGGAAGACCACGGTGGTCGACTCTAGTATAGAGGAAGACCACAGTGGTCAACTCTAGTATAGAGGAAGGCCACCGTGGTCGACTCTAGTATAGAGGAAGGCCACCGTGGTCGACTCTAGTATAGAGGAAGACCACCGTGGTCGACTCTAGTATAGAGGAAGACCACCGTGGTCGGCTATACAGGAATACCTGGGTGGTCGACTCTAGTATAGAGGAAGACCTCGGTGGTCGATTCTAGAATAGAGGAAGACCGCGGTGGTCGACTTTAGTGTAGAGGAAGACCTCGGGGAGAGCCATCACCTGGGTTACAGAAGAGCCCTCCAACTCCTGGTCTGCCGACCCATAATTGGAGAATTAGCAGGGTGGGTGAGGCGGATGGTAAAAAACGACAGGTCAATTTGATCCTTAACGCTAAATCCTCCTCCCACATAGAAAGTGCAAGTTACACCCTGCACTATGGTTTCGAGACTATAGTCTTGAAGGTATACAAGCAGGATATAGCTCCTACCAGGGATGGTCCGTCGTAAACTGTGACGTATATGACATACATTTGAGACATATTCGACATACGTATACAACGTCGTAAACCTAATGTCGGAAACTTGACTTTGTCAGAAACAGAAAATAACATATTGCGACAGTCCAAAAACCGCGATAATATTTTACTTGTATGTCTTGGCTAGTAAAATAACGTTTGTTCTACGAAATTTGCCGGACACCCATAAAATCCGGATTTACGCGTAAAAAAGCAATTTTATATAGTATATTTTATAAGGAAGAAAATGTAACTAGTCCCTTAAAAATCCGTTTGTAATTGACTGAGTTATTAAAGTTTAATTAAAACTAAATCGTTACATAAACACTAGTTTTGACGATGATGACGAGTTAAACGCTCACGCAAACATTATTGAGTTGAACGGCCAAAACTAGTGTTTATTTACCTATTTAATTTTGACGAATCTTTAATAACTCAGTCAATTGCAAACGGCTATTTATGAGACTGGTTGCATTTTTTTTCTTACAAAATATTCTATAAATGTAAACTAGAAAATGTAGAAAAAAGTGAAAAAATGTGTTTATAGGACAAATATACATATATTCCTAAATTCTTAAATAAACAAAGTATACGAGTATATCATTCAAAAGGTCGAATTCTCTTCTTTCCTAATTCCTTTAGAGAATGAAAATCGGTTAACAACTAACAAAGTTATAGGCGTTCAAACGTATAAAGGCAAGAAAACCTACAGGAAAAATAGTATAGCGTCATTTGCTTCTCAACTTGAGTTAATTTTGTCGCACAGTGTAATTAGCAAATCAATGGAAAAGAAAAAATTGTTTTATTTTGACTTTCAAGTTTATTAATTGATTTAAATGAATTATTATATGTTTATAAATTAGATTTCTTCTTCACTCGAATCTCTATCATCAATGTCTTCAAAGTTGTCTTTTTTTTCACTTATTTTAAGTGAAAAGTAAACTTCCAACAACTTTTTTGATCTTTCCGTTGCTAATCGATTTCGTAAATCTGAATGCACATGGGACCAATTAGAGAAAATGCCTTCTAATTGTGCAGTTGACGCTGGGATCATCAGTAATTTTAATGCAAATGATGCCAATGCGTTATGTCGACTTTGTGCCATATTCCAGAATAAGTCAGGCTTTATAGTTTTTGCAGCAAGCACAGAAAAAAATGCTGTTGATCGTTTGTATTCAGAGTAAGATACTAGACCATCTTCATCAAGTTTTTCAAGTATAAAATCTTCAACAATCAGCAGTTGTTCTGGTGTTAATTTTGCTCCACGATATAAGGGATGTAAAAAATTTGCTGTGAGGCTGTATTTATTGAACACTTTACTTTGTTCGCAGCGACAATTTGTCAGTTCATATAATTCCGTTGATGCGTCAGCAAGAAGATCAATCCATGCTTCAGTTGAATCCGCAATTGAATAGTCAGATTTTTGGCAATTTTTGATAAGAATAGCAACAGGATTTAACAAGTCAAGCAGACGTTGGACGGAATGTATGAAGTCTTCTTTGTATAGCAATTCACTGACGTCTGCCTTCACAACAGGTTTTCCGCAAATGTCTGTTAGAGCAGAAATTTGCTTCATTTTGGAAAGGTTATTAATTAGCCATGAAAGTCCATCTCGTTCACTACACCATCGAGTACGGCAAGGCAATTTAGGTTTAGTTCCACCAAGCATAACAACTTTTTTCTCCAATTTTACTTTTTTAAATTCATTGAGAATTTTGTGAACATTTCCCAATACAGTGACAACTTCGGTATCTTGATCTTCATAAAAATCGTTATTCATTTGGCGCGATAGAAGTCTAGTCGAACGTCTTTGGCTGCTTACACAAGAAAATCTGCTTCCAGTTTCTGAATAACTGCCACACTTTCTAATAATATCTTTAGAAAGTAAGTTTCCAATGTGGGCGTTGCATGTCGTATGTATTATTCCAACGTTTCGTCCCATTGATACCATATTAGGAGCATTGTCAGTCACTACAGCGAAAATTTCAACGTCATATCGCTCTTTTGCTAGATTTGTGGCTCTGTTTACAACTTCAATCAAATTTTCTGATGTTTCGCCTGTATCCGAAAAATCATAAGATTCAAGAAAAATTCTATGATCACAATTGTGTAACAAAACTGCAATGTTTTTTGTGTTTGCCGCAGAATTTTTCCATCCATCAATTAATAAAACTGAGGATGAAGCTTTGTCCAAACTTTTGGCGTTAATATCTATCTGTTCTTTATGTATTGCGTCTAACAGAGGCCCAGCTAATCGTTTTCTACTTGGTGGTGTATATGACGGTTGCATTTCATTACAAAAATCTTTGAAATATTTATTACTTGCAGCCACAAAAGGTACATTGCACGCGAAAAAGAATTTTGCTGCACGAAGATCCAGTTTATATCTTTCTGTTTTTGAAATTTTACGAAAAAATTGACTTATCTTTGGTTGAGGTCGTGAAGTCGGTGATTGGGATATTTGTGAAAATTCTGGACGGGAAAGTGAATGTGGTGAAGATCCAACAGCAGGTGAAGTAAAAGTAGATAACTAAAGGACAAATCCAATTAAATTATTTTTATCAAAAAGTAAATCCGAAGACCTCACATTTAATTGAGACACTGCATTATCAAGAGGTCGAAATTGTACATCGCTTTCTTCATTCACTGTAACATCACTTTCAATTGGACATTTTCGCCTGTAAGTAAGAAAAAAGAAAAAATCAAGGAAATATATGTGTATTTTGCTATTTAACATTTACTTACCGGTGAGATTGCATTCGAGCTATTGCTGTATTTCGTATGAATTGATTGCATTTTATGCATTGTGCCACAGTCTTTCCTTTTTCGGACTTTTTCATGAATCCATGCCAATGTGAATGATTAGGCCTACCACCAAGAACACCAGAATTTTCTCCAAATCCACTTGGAGATTGCGAACTTTCAGCTTGTTGCAACATATTTTATTCACTTACTTTTTTAAAAGCGTAGGAACCGTTTGGAAATGCTAAAAGTCGATATTTTTTTGTCGGTGTTGTCAAAAATGTAAACAAATCGACTTGTCATTAGCTGTCACGAGATAAACATATTTATAGGCTGAGTTAGACAAACGTAACGCTCCCGTCGCGTAAGACATATGGAAATCAGTGTAAACCATTAGCCAACGAAAATGAAACGTAAACGGAAGGCTGAAATTCGATTTGGACGGTACGTTTACGTGTATTTGTAAACAAAATCAGCAAAACAACGAAAAAGAAAACATTTATGCGAAACTTTAGAAATGGAATGATAAATAAATAATAATATGTTAAAATAAGAGCAAGAAAATATGAAATAATTAAAATATGTTATAATTTTTGTTGTGAATCTCTGAGTCATATGGTACGTTTTTCGTGTTTGGGTAATTCTCCAGCGGGTTTTGTTACGGCTTCGCTAAAGTTAAGGTACTGTTTCGTTTAATAATAGTCTCGTTAATAAGTCCAGATTCACACTCGGCAATTTTTTCCAAGCAAGTGTCAAAGTTTGACGGAGAGAGAGGCAGGCGGGAAGAGCTCTCTACCTCTCTCTCTACAAACTTTGATACTTGCTTTGAAAAAATTGCCTCGTGTGAATCAGAACTTATATAATATTTTGCAAAAAAAACTGAAACTAAACGATTTATTGTTCGTCAACAATATGAATTAAATGGTCTATAAAAGATGTGCGTGCCGTTGTTGAAAAAGTAGATTTATCACCGAAAGTAGTTGATTTTCCCATTTTGAACTTAATTAATGTTCGGTTTGTACAATATATCACACCATTGCGTAAATATTGGTATTCGATCAAAAACATATATTTATTGTATGTCGGATTTCGATTAGTATTTATATGGAGTTTATCAGATTTTTACGTGAAGGGCTAAAGTCTGTGGCGTCCTTAGAACTGATATTACAGTTTACGACATTTTGTACATTTGAGACGGGTTTATGACGTATGTGACGTTTACACCTTTCTGACAGTCGTAAACCTAAAAAATCATGTCGTGGACCATCCCTGGCTCCTACTGCCGAAGGCGAGTTGTCGACCGTGGTTGATACTATGCTTTCTGGAAGTGCGGAGCTACACGCGCCCATTATTTCTGGTGACTCCAACTCTAACAGAAGACCTGTAACGTCCTTCTCTGAGGATGAAAGCTCTACTTCGGATACTGAGGGGCTGAGGGGAGTCTCCGGACCCTATGACGCATCTGGCGGGGACGTGCTCCTCGATGATACGGACGAAGAGTTCGATAACACCCTTGTCGGGGTGGATGTCAATCTGTCGCTTACCAATGATGGTAAGAATTCTTCAGATTAACCTCCATCACGCTAAAGCAGCCTCAGCGGCTCTATTGCTGCGCATGTCCACAGGTGCAGTAGACATCGTCCTGATCCAAGAGCCGTATAGACATCCAACTTTAAACTGCTTGTGGCCAACTGTGAAGGCACTCCAAGAACCTGCATTTTGGCCAGGAAAGATCTAAGTATTTTTCTTGTGACTAATTTAAGTGGTAAAGACCAAACAACTGCTAGTTTAGAGGTCGGTAATCGCATATACTGGGTGGTCTCCAGTTACTTTCCTTATGAAGCTGTAGTACCGACAGCTCTCTTCAGGGAAGTAGTAGAAGAAGCAATGTCTGACGAGCTCGAACGAATTATTGGGTGGAATGTACTGAACGACCACTCATTCTCAGAACACCATTATATAGAGTTCAAACTCGCTAGAAAAGCGCCTAAACCTGCTGTCCACAGAAATGTGAGGAAGACAAAGTGGCACCTGTATGAGAAGAATTTTTAAAAGGTCCTCAACTCTCACCTTCTTTATGAACCGAATGACAAAGCCGGTCTGGATAATCTGGTCGAGCCTACCACCACATCATTCAATAGTTCCCTTGAAGAAGCCTGTCCAAAAACAAGGTACAGGGTGGCCTTCTGAGCTGGTGGACTTCTGAGCTAACGGCAAGGAAAAAGACCTGAAACAAGCATTTCCACGGCAGCCGGTTCTTTGTACCCGATTGACCCGAAGCAACAATTCTTCGGCCAGGGGCTGCCACCTCAGTACTACGTGTTTTATGTTCGTCCATTTTTTCGCCTTGGGAGAGGCACATTCCGTAGTGTCTGCTCCGAATTCTTCTGGTCCGTGCAGGGACCGAACAAAAACCCGGACCACAAAAATATTTCTGCTCCGTCTGCGGGAACCTTATACGTGGCAACTCAACATCAGTAAGGTGTACCCGATGTATGGAGTGGTTGCATCTCAGGGGTTGCTCTGGCCTTAGGAACGACGGGGAGTATCGCCGCATAGGGAGCTATGTTGGAGCCTGCTGTGCCTCCATACCTCTCAGTGTGCCTCAAGAATCGCAGTCGTCAGTGTCGTCGTCCCCGTCGTCTACGTGATCGACACCTTCGGTTTATGGGACACCGCCGCAATCTACCATACAGCAACATGCACAGCAATCAACACCACAACTAACACCACACATTGCTGTACCAACCCCCGAACATGCATCCTTCTTGCAATTTAATTGCAATGGTCTCCGCGGCAAAATCAACGAGATTGTAGATTTTATGAATCGATATAACATCAAGGTCGCTGCGATCCACGAAACAAAGCTGAGCGACACATGCAGCTTGCACAGTTGCCAGGGTTACAATGTGCTACGCAAGGATCGCACTAGAAGTGGAGGTGGGGGACTGGCTTTCCTATTACACCATTCTGTGCAATACAGACCTATCTCTCCTGAGCTTGACTCTAGAGACCCATACATTGAATGTATGGGGGTAGCAGTTAAGTCCGGGACTGCCGAGATAGAGCTGTACAACGTATATATACCGCCGATTGGTAGCTGTTCTCCGCGTTATTTGCCGGACATCAGTCCGTTACTGCAGGGAAATAATGGCGTGGTCCTAGGAGATTTTAATGCCCATCATGAGCTTTGGCATTCTCTCCTAGCTAATGACCATAGAGGCATAGCTTTGGCTGAGCAGATAGATGGCTCTACGTTCTGCACAGTGAATGAGGACGCCCCCACACGGATTATGGGTGATTGCAGCAGCTCGCCAGATATCACCATCGTGTCGCCTGGTCTGATAAATGACGTCACCTGGCAGCCCGTCATTTCATTGGGATCAGACCACCTCCCCATAATCCTCTCCATAGACAGACCAGCCGATTTTATTACCTCTGAACGCCGTACTTTCCTGAATCAAAGGAAAGCGGACTGGAACGGGTTCAGAAAATTCACCGACCGCAGCTTCAGTGAACTACCCATCCCTTCAGATGTTCGGGTAGCTGAGAAGAAATTCCAAGGCATCATCAACGCAGCAGCCGCTCGCTTTATCCCTGCTGGTCGAATACCCGAGATACGACCTAATTTCCTTGCAGATGCAGCGGGACTAGCAGACGTGCGTGATGAAATTCGTCGTTCTAATCCTGCTGATCCTAAAATCAGGGAACTAAATCTAGAAATCAGTAGGAAAGTCGACGAATATAAGCGGAATAAATGGCTAGATCAACTGAAGCAGTGCAACTTAAGTTCCGGTATTGGTAAATTGTGGGCAACGGTTAAGTCACTCTCGAGTCCAGGCAGAAAAGAGACCGGACGGCAGTCACATTTGGTGCCACCACTGTGACTGACCCGAAGAGGTGCGCGCGTTATTTTAACCGACAATTTATAGAGCACCCCGAGCTGAAGAAGTACCACCACAGTTTACAGTTGGAGAAGTTGCAGATGTCATCCGTAGCGCTAAGTCATCCAAAGCGCTTGACCCCGACGGATGCTAATGTTGAAGCAATTGGACATACCGGGAGTTGAGTACCTGACTAGGGTCCTCAATCTGTCCTTGACCATCTCCCTTCTCTCGTCAGTAGCAAAGACGCTTGAGGCGTTAATCCTCCCGAGCCTTATTGGACATTTTCCAATTGCTAATCATCAGCATGGATTCCGAAAGCAGCATAGTACGACTACTGCTTTACACGCATGTGAGCCGGGGTCTTAACCAGAACAAGCCCGGTGACAGGACCGTCCTCGTGGCGCTAGACCTATCGAAGGCCTTCGATACCGTCAGCCACGCCACGCTTTTTGAGGACATAGCCAACACGTCCCTCCCGAATAGTTTGAAACGTTGGACCGTCAATTACATGTGTGGACGCCAGTCGTATGTGGAATTCAGAAATAAGAAGTCCAAACCCCGTAGAGTGAAACAGGGAGTTCCCCAAAGTGGGGTGATATCTCCGGCACTGTTTAACCTCTACCTTTCTGCAATTCAACCCCCACCTGACGGCGTTGAAATCGTATCATATGCTCATGACTGTACGATTCTGGCGTCGGGCCCTTTAATCGATGACATATGTGGAAGGCTGAATATCTACCTCGCTGAGATTGCCAATTTCTTAGCTGCGAGGAACCTACAAATATCCGACACCAAATCATCGCCCACACTGTTTACTGCATGGACGGCGCAAGTGAAGGAGCAACTCAATATGATAGTCGATGGCACAAGAATTCCGACCACCAACTACCCTAAGGTTCTTGGTGTCACATTTGATAGCCTCTTCAGGTCTAACGCGCATGCCACAGCTATCAGCAATATGATGAGAAGTAGAAACAAGGTCCTCAAGTCGCTAGCCGGCAGCACTTGGGGCACAGATAAAGAAACCTTGTTGACCTCTTACAAAGCGATAGGTCGGTCTGTGATAAACTATGCAGCACCAGTGTGGTCACCGAATGTGAGCGAGACGCAGTGGAAGAATATACAAACCTGCCAAAATGCCGCCCTGATAACTGCGACAGGGTGCCTCCTCATGTCATCTGTGGACCACTTACATGAGGAGACGAAGATCATAACCGTGCGACAACACAATTTTTTGCTGTCGAAGCAGTATCGGCTTGGTTGCTACCGTCCCAGCCGATCAGATCAAAGAGCTTTAAAGGCAGGTCTGGCTGACATACACTCTGACGCAGTCGCTGAAGCCGTGAATAATTACAGAGTCAATCTCGTACTAGGAGACCACCCCCCATCAGTGGCCTCAGAGGGAGAGGAATTACCACGACAGACAAGAGTACTTTTGGCCCAATTAAGATCTGGCTGGTGTAGCCGCCTCAATTCATACTGGGCAAGGATTGATGGCACCACGTCGAACATATGTCCCGCCTGTAACCAGGGACCACACGACACACTACACCTCTTTAACTGTCCTGCCAAACCTACTTAACTTGTTCCCAGGTCTCTTTGGACCCAACCAATTATGCCTCTGGACCAAAATCCGCACCAAACAGTGACCCGTTTTGGGTGTATCGGCCTTTTAATGTATGCGTGCGGGTTTTCTGTGCCCCAAATGCGACAATTTTGCTTGTTTACATACCCGCCAAGATAAAAATGAGCTTCATCTGAAAAGATGATTTTGAAAAGATGACGTTCTGCAACATTACCATGATTTTCAAAGTAATGTCGCAATATTTCCCAGCGTTGTTCAAGCGTATACACAACCATATTCGTTCAGCGGAAGGATAAAACTAATTATGTGTCAAATCAGACATGAGCTAAGTGTTACTGTTTAGCATTGTGCTAAACTATCGCACAGCACTGTATTAAAATTGAGTGTTTTTTGAAGTGAGCAGGGATGCACCTAATTCAGCCTATGTGCGAAAGCACATAAGCTCGCACACACATACACACAAACACGAAACGGCGGTTAGGTGCATGCCCTTCTCACTTAGTGCCTTGTTATTGTTATTTGTTTGAATGTCGCTGGCAGCCTTGCAGGCGAAGTTACCAGCGACATTCAACAAACACAAGTTTTTTTTTCCGAACGAACCTTTAACCTGCATACAACTCGTCTCCCCGTGAACAGTGAAAAAAGTTTAAGTTTAAAATTGAAATAGTTTAAAGTGAACTTAGTGAACAAAAGTTAAAGCTTAAATTTCCTACTTAATTCTAAAATTAACTTGAAATAAACTAAATTAAATTTACACACATTTAGACATTCACATTTAAATTTTGCTACTTAAACCTACAACATTGAATTTATAACAAAACTAAATTGTACAAAAACCCAAACCAAAAGTGAACATTAAATAAACAAACAACATTGAATTTGAACATTCCACAAAACCAAACTCTCTTCATTTACCCACAGGCAAACAAACGTGAGTAAACATATGATCCATACGAGCCGGATCAAAGTGAAAAGTGTTAAATCGAAAAATTAAAAATTTGTGGAAAAAAGTGCTAAGTAGACAAAATACAAAAAACCAACAAAAACATTGTGAGCCAAGAAAAGGCAAAATCAACTACAAAAACGGTGATACGGTACGCGTAAAAACCAACAACACAAATTTAAGAACTTTAAAAAAAAAAAAAATGTTCTGGAAAAATTCCAGAAAAACAGGTACCGTTGTAACGGTACAAGCAAGCCGCCAGCAGCCAAATACAGAGGACGGACACACATCAACACACACACACATCCACGTAAAGTATATATACCTAGATATATACTTTCAAAGTGAGTACCCGTTTTTTGCTACATATATATACATGACCAACGAGGAATACTGGGTGCAGCATTTAATCTGGTTGCCGTCTGACCCTGTATCCCCCGTTTGATCTGGAAAAAAAGTTTGACTCTTGAATTTTAAATACCCATAATCATTTGCCACGACCCAATTGAGTTCCAAAGCTGTAAATTCGGACGGACAAAACCCGTTAGGTAAAGACCCGTTGTCTTCCAATTTCCACCAAATTCGCGAAATCAACGACTCTTTTATACATCATTAAATTTGTTGCCTCAAAATTGCCTTTAATATTGAAGAAGAAAAACGAAAATTTTAATTGTTTAATTTGAAATTTCCATTGTTCAAACTTTTAAAAGACCCCTCGCATCGCCCTTGAAAACTTTGGAAAAAACAACATTGAAAGGAAACTTTCGATACGACCCCTCGTGCTTTGAAACAACAACTGCAATACGTGTCTGTGAGAGGAAAAATAGCGGATTTTTTCTCCTTCCCCTTTGGTTGCGATTTGAGACAGACAGACAGAAGTCAACGTTCTGCATTTGTTTGTGGAAGACAAAAGGAATTGGAAAAAATAGAAAAAGACCAGAATAAAATAAAGAACTGAATAAAGTAAAGAAAGTAAAAATTGAGTGTTGGAAAAACGAAAGGAAGCCAACTTTGGTTTTTGGCTAATTTTTGGAATTTACACTCGCAACAAAAAATACAATTTGTGCAATTTTTTTGGAAATTATTCTTGGTTATAAAATTTAAAATTGTGCTAAATTTTGGAATTTACACCGGCCTTCAGAATTTAAGTTCATGCTAATTTTTGGAATTTACACTCGCAACAAAAATTTCAATTTGTGCTATTTTTTTTGGAAATTACTCTTGCTATAAAATTTAAAATTGTGTTAATTTTTGGAATTTACACTGGCCTGCAGAATTCAAGTTCATGCTAATTTTTGGAATTTACACTCGCAACAAAAAATTCAATTTGTGCAATTTTTTTGGAAATTATTCTTGGTTATAAAATTTAAAATTGTGCTAAATTTTGGAATTTACACCGGCCTTCAGAATTTAAGTTCATGCTAATTTTTGGAATTTACACCCGCTACAAAAATTAAAATTGTGCTAATTTTTTTTGGAAATTACTCTTGATCACCGAATTTAGAGTGGTAATCAATTTTGGGAATTACTGCTTACAAAATTGCGAATTTTTGGAATTTACACCTGCATACAAAAATTACATTTGTGCCTTTTTGGAATATAAACCTGCCTACAAAATTTATTTTTTGTCAAAACTTTGAAAATGACCCTTATCCACAAAAATTAATCTTGCGCTATCCCTTTTTGGAAATTACACTTGTCTACAAATATTAACTTTGTGATAATTTTTGAAATTTAGTCAAAAAATTTATTAAGTGAAAATTTTGCAAAAAACACTTTACAACGAAAAATAAATTTAGTCAAACATTTATTAAGTGAAAATTTTTTGCAAAAACACTTTACAACGAAAAATAAATTTAGTCAAAAAATTTATTAAGTGAAAATTTTGCAAAAAACACTTTACAACGAAAAATAAATTTAGTCAAAAAATTTATTAAGTGAAAATTTTGCAAAAAAAAAACACTTTACAACGAAATATAAATTTAGTCAACAAATTTGTTATTAAGGCCCATTCTCGTTCGAAATCATTGGGAATTTTTCGTGCTGTTATATACAAATTTGACCCACTTTCGTCAAATTTATTCCTGTTTCTGGTGTTTGATGATTTCAGAGAAAAATTGTATATTTTTCATCTGCAAATTGAACTAAGACCCAACTTTGTTCGAAAAAATTTGAAATCTGCTGTTACTTTTATTCAAATTTGACGTGACTCGTCAAATTTATTATTGAACATATTTGTTTTCGTGTTCGGGCTCTTGGATAAAAACAAAAAAAAAAGATATAAATTGGCAATTTCAGAGAAAATTTTTATATTTTTCATCTGCAAATTGGCCTAAGACCCACCCTCGTTTGGAAAAATCTGGATTTTATTGCTGTTGTATACAAATTTGACTCACTTTCGTCAAATTTATTCTCGTATATATTTATTTTCGTTTTTCTGGATCTTTTATCTGGCAATTTCAGAGTAAAACTGTATATTTTTCTTCTGCAAATTGACCTAAGACGTAACTTTGTTCAAAAAATCTTGAAGTTGGCCGCTGTTTTTTATACGAGTTTGACGTGAATCGTCAAATTATTATTAAAAATAATTGTTTTCGTGTTCGGGCTCTTGGAAAAAAACAAAAAAGATTACATTAATTGGCAATTTCGGAGAAAATTTTATATTTTTCGTCTGTAAATTGGCCTAAGACCCACCCTCGTTTCGAATTTGTAAAAATATTGACCTTGTAAAATTTACGCTTACACTAATTGGAAAAATTGGCATTCGGCACATCAAAAAAGATTAAATAATTTTTTGCATTTGGGGCCCTGAATCCAATCATAAAACTTGTTCCTTCTTTCAAACCCGTCTTACATTTTTTTTGACTGGAACAAAAAATTGAAAAGGCATTACAATTGATATAACGATGGACAAGGTTAAATGTGATAAATTTGCTAATTGTGTAAATGATCTCATAGATTTTGAGAACGTATACTCTGTAGAAAGCACTGAGGACAATATATACATTCACTGGAAATATCACGAGTGGAACTTGACTCGCTCTGGGATCAAGTAAAAAGAGCCTATTTGGATTGTCGAGATCATGTATCAACGGGTGAGGAAAAGCCTATTGATAAAACCAAGCTTCGAACACACTATAAGGAGGCCCTTACAAGCTATAAATGAGTTTTGAGTTTGTTGAATGCAGAAATTTTGAACCTTTCTGAGCAACAAGCACCCAAACACTCATCCGGGGATTCCGAGAAGAAAGAAGTACCTGAAACAATCTTCACTCCAATTTCGAGATTACCACCATGTGATACGGACACTTTTAGAGGAGGATACAATGCGTGGCCGGCGTTCCGCGATCTCTTTTCTGCGATATACGTAAAAAATTCAAAGCTAAGTAATGTGGAAAGCTCTTTCATTTGAGTCAGAAGACAGCAGGTGAGGCACGAGAAATAATCAGCAATGTCCCTTTAACAAATGATGGATTCTAGTTGGCCTGGACGAATCTGATCGATCGGTACGAGAATAAACGGATGCAAGTCAATGAGCAGCTGAAGATCCTTTTCAATTTGCCGAATGTGACCTTTGATTCGAGTTCATCAATCCAGAAATAACAACGTACAGTAAATGGCTGCATCAAAATTCTGGAAACTCTGAAGATAGCCGTAAAAGATTGGGACCCGATCTTGATATACTTAAGTTCTTCAAAGCTGCCGCGATCCTTTCTTGAAGACTTCGAAAACTCTCTGGAGGATTGCACAAAACTTCCCACTTGGACGGAGTTTGATAATTTTTTGACTCATAAATTTAAGACACTAGAATCCGTTGGAGATATCCGACCATCCACTTCAAAAAATAATTATAATAAACACGATTTAAATAAAAAAGAAAGATACCTTAATTCATTTCAAACAAATATTTCACAAAAAGCACAATTTGCGGGAAATAAAAATAGATTTAACACTAAAGCACTAACAGGAAATAAATTCCAAACTGAACAATGTTGTCCACTTTGCAAGTCCAATCATTTTATTCGTGATTGCAAACAGTTCTTAGAAAAAAGCGTGAATGATAGAATTCATATCGTCAAAATTTCGAACTTATGTTATAATTGTCTCTCATCCAATCATGGAGTGAGAGAATGCAAAAGCAAATTTAGTTGCAGGGAGTGTAATTTACGACATCATTCCTTGCTCCACAAGGGTAATGAGACCCAAACGTCTAGTCAAGACCCAGCGAGAGATGAGGCACGCCCTAGTACTAGTGCCGCAGCTCTAACTACACTTATACAGTCCACACAAAACTTAGAACCAACAAACGTTACCACCTTGACCCTCCGGGAAAATCACCCTAGTATACCGAACCCGCGATGAACTTTACTTTTCACTGCCGTGATACAAATTGAAACTCATGGACAGCTTTATGATGCCAGGGCTATCATTGACCCTGGATCACAATCAACTTTTATATCGGAAAAACTCAAAACCCGTTTAAATCTTCCAACAAAACGAAACCTAGTTCATGTTACAGGCCTTAGTCAAATAGTATCGGAAACATCTACCAAATCTTGTCTCTTCAACATACGTTCGCGATTAGACCCTAGTTTTGAATTAGGAGTTTGGGCGCCAGTCTTGAAGACGCTGCCTTCTAATTTACCACCACATACCTTAGATAGAACACAACTTAGGGATGCTGCTAACCTTGAATTAGCGGACCCAAGATTTTACGCAAGTCAACCGGTAGACTTATTGATTGGAATGGACATAGGACCTTGCATTTTACCACTGGAGTCCCAATGAAGTCAATTGGGACATTACTAGCACAAAGAACAGTATTCGGATGGATTATTGGAGGACCAATAGAACAAGGGACTCAAAAGGATCACCGAATTTCGTTATATAATACAATTTCCATCGAAGAAATACTTACACGTTTTTGGGAGGTGGAAGAGACCCCAAGAAAGATTTTGCGGTCAGAAGAAGATTCATTTTGCGAACAAAATTTCAAAGAAACTACTCGAAGAAATCAAGACGGTAGATATATTGCGACTCTACCTTTAAAAAATTGTGAGGAATTAGGAAATTCTAGGAATATTGCACTGGCTCAATTTCATAGAATGGAAAGGAAATTGTTAAAAACGCCGGAAATCAAAGAACAATATGTCAAATCAATTTTAGAATATCTGGAATTAGGGCACATGAGGAAAATTTCACAGCATGAGATTTTTAAAACCCCACATTATTATCTTCCACACCATGCAGTCATTAAGCCTGATAGATTAACCACTAAACTTCGAGTAGTCTTCAACGCGTCAAGCCCAACGTCCAATAAAAGAAGTCTTAATGATAATTTGTATGCAGGACCCATTCTACAACAAGATCTGGTTTTACAAATCCAAAAATGGAGATTTTTTAAATATGTCTTTAACGCCGATGTCACAAAAATGTATAGACAGATTTTGTTGGACCCAAATCAAACCCAATACCAGCGAATTCTCTTTAGAAAATCCCAAAATGAGCCCATAGAAGATTTCGAGTTGTTGACAGTCACATTCGGAGTAAATTGTGCTCCATTTTTAGCTCTTCGTACACTTCTTCAACTTGCGGAGGATGTAAAAGATACCTATCCCCTAGCATCAAATATAATTCGTCAAAATTTGTATGTTGATGACGTATTATCGGGAGGACACACAATAGATGAAGCCATTCGATCTCGAAAAGAATTAATAGCTGCATTAGACTCTGCAGGATTTCAGCTCATGAAGTGGACTTCAAACGAACCACAAATTATTAAAGATTTACCCCCTGAGAGATTACTTCCCGTTAATTGGTTAGACCTTTCAGAAGACTCGTCCACAAAAACATTGGGATTGAGATGGACAATAAAACTTCGTTTACAAAACGTGAGGTTTTATCAACATTTGCAAAATTATTCGACCCTTGTGGGTGGTTAGCCCCAATAATAGTCGTTGCCAAGTTAATTATGCAACAAGTCTGGTTAGACAAAATAGATTGGGATGACCCACTCAAAACTATAACTTTGGTGAATTGGCAGAACTTTGTCAAGTGGGATTCAGTTCGACCTCGGTGGATTCAGTTCGACCCGAGCTGTCGTATAGAAATTCATGGCTTTTGCGACGCGTCAGAAAGCGCATATGCTGCCTCCTTATATATCCGCGTGGAACATACCAATAACAAGACAGATACTTTTCTATTAGCCGCAAAAACACGCGTTGCTCCGATTAAGAAGATTTCATTAACCAGACTCGAATTATGTGGGGCAGTTCTACTTTCCAAATTAGCCTCATCGACAATATCCAATCTTCAGCCTTCCAATATATCCACCCAATACTGGACCGATTCAACCATAGTTTTAGCCTGGCTTAGGAAACCCCCATGTTCTTGGAATACATTTGTTGGAAATCGAGTATCCGAGATTTTGGAGAATGTAGGTAATGAAAACTGGCGCCACGTGGACTCTGAAGATAATCCAGCCGACATTGCAAGTCGAGGAGGTTCACCCGATGATTTAAAGTCACATCATCTATGGTGGCATGGTCCACAGTGGTTAAAATTGCCCAGAAGCAGGTGGCCAGCAGCTGAAGTTGGAGAAGACACGAGTTTGGAAGCAAAGGCAGTCAAAGTTTTCGCAACAGCAATCTTTGAAGACCCTTTAGAACGATTTTCCTCTTTACCACGCGCTTATAAGGTCTTGGCTTACGTTTTACGTTTTTGGAGAAACACTGGGACAAATCGTACCCATTTAAGAATTCAATCTTTAGAAATTACCGCAGATGAAATCCGCGACGTGAAAAGGCGACTTATAGTATCGACTCAAAACCATTTCTTTGCCGCGGAATATCACGCTTTGAAAAAAGACGAGAATATCTCCTAGTAGTACCCTTTTATCACTCAATCCGTTCTTAGACTCGAAGGGGATAATCAGAGCTAACGGTCGACTTGTTCAGTCACCGGTTTTAACTTATAATGAGCGACATCCTATTCTTCTACCTTATACTGCAAAATTAACTCAGTTACTAGTCGAATTCACCCATAAAGTAACTATTCATGGAGGGAATCAACTTTTGACCCGAGTCTTACGATCTGAATTCTGGATATTCAGATTAAAGCCTTTAGTAAAAAAGGTCATTCATAACTGTAGAATTTGTATTTTATACAAACAACACACTCAAAATCAAATTATGGCATCACTGCCTCCAGAACGTACTTTGCTTTCGAGACCCTTCAACAACACAGGGGTCGACTTTGCGGGGCCTTTCAATCTAAAAAGCTTTACTGGCAGAGCGTGTCTTATAACCAAAGGATATGTCTGCGTTTTTGTGTGTTTTGCGACAAATGCGATACATTTGGAAGTCACGAGTGACCTATCGACACTATCATTTCTAGCAGCATTCTCACGGTTCATAGGTCGAAGCGGTTGTCCCTCTTGTATTTTCTCAGACAACGGTACAAACTTTGTGGGAGCCGCAGAACTTCTACGGAAAGATCGACTCGAGTTTCTAAAAACCCTTAAATCATCTCTAGTTCAACAAAATGCTCATCAAAATCTTAGTTGGAAGTTTATACCCCCGGGCGCTCCTCATATGGGAGGTCTATGGGAGGCAGGAGTAAAATCGTTTAAGACACATTTGCGAAAGGTCATTCCTAAAATGAACTTTACATTTGAGGAATTCTCGACAATATTAATTCGTATTGAGGCTTGTTTGAATTCTCGACCTTTAAGTTCAGCGAGTAATGACCCTAATGATTTCTCCCCATTAACTCCAGGTCATTTCTTAATCGGTACTTCCATGCTTGCACCTGCAGAACCTGATATATCTGACCAGGATTTAACTTTTATGAACAGATGGAAACGTCTTAAAATAATTTCACAGTATTTTTGCCAAAGATGGAAGTTAGAATATCTTAAAGAATTGCATAGAAGAAATAAATGGAAGTATTAACAAGAAAATATTAAAATTAACGATTTAGTAGTCATTAAGGACGAACGATTAGCCCCAAATGAGTGGAAACTAGGACGAGTTGAAAAGACTTACCCCGGAATTGACCAAAATGCTAGAGTCTTGGACATACGAACTGCAAGTGGCATTGTTAATAGACCCATCACCAAAATTGTCAAACTTTTTTGCGACTGACTAGTCGTGTATATCCTAATCAAAAAACATAGTACTCGCAAAAATTTAATTACAGAAATGGCAGCATATCTCCCCTCACAAGACTGGCGTGATGAAGAGAGATCCCGACAGCAGAACAAGCCCCAACGACCCAATGAACGAGCCAACGGGAGAACTACTCAGCGACGTCCACAAGCAGATGAGAGAAGTTGATCAGCATCTAGACCCGGGCGACAAGCGGAAGGAAGGGTACGCCCAGGTTCGTGGCAGTACTCGTGTGGCATTTGTCAGGAGGACCATGCAATAAGCTCTTGTCGGCGATTCCGCGACCAAACCCCGTCGCAACGATATGAAACGGTGGAGCGTAGGGGTTATTGCCGTAATTGTTTGGCCAGGAGCCATTTGGCGACCGATTGCCCAAGCCTGAATGGCTGCCGAAGATGTGACTACAGGCATCATACTCTTCTTCATGGCGCGCCACAGCTTGACAACTCGCTTCAAAGACCTCCGGTGGTCACGGTGCCATACCGGTGGGATCTTGTGTTCGTACCCACAGCCATGATAAAGATTTTTCGAGACGATGTGGACTCATACGCCCTTGTGAGAGCCTTGGTCAGCCAATCATCCACGATGTCACGGATGGGTTACTCAACTTTCCGGCGACTGGGGCTCCGCTCGTTTCTACATCAGGGCCAGCGTTTTACGAGCTTCAAAATCATGGCTCGTCAGCCCAACAGCACTTGGGCACTCAAAGTAAACGCCCTCATCACAGACGAGCTCCCAACACGACCCTATTCCGACCCTCTTATTGAAGACCCGACCCGCAACTTTGCCGAAACCGCACTTGCCGACCCAGACCCGCGAAGTAACACCCCCATAGACGTAGAGCTTGGCGCCGACACATTCTCGGCCATCAGACGTGATGGATGCAGCTTCTCGGGAATTGGCGATGTCCAAGCCTACAAAACTGCCCTAGGCTATACATTTTCGGGCCCCATCCGAAATTTACCTAGAAATTAAGTTTAGGATAAGTATCACATGTCACGGGGGGCAGAATGTTTAGCATTGTGCTAAACTATCGCACAGCACTGTATTAAAATTGAGTGTTTTTTGAAGTGAGCAGGGATGCACCTAATTCAGCCTATGTGCGAAAGCACATAAGCTCGCACACACATACACACAAACACGAAACGGCGGTTAGGTGCATGCCCTTCTCACTTAGTGCCTTGTTATTGTTATTTGTTTGAATGTCGCTGGCAGCCTTGCAGGCGAAGTTACCAGCGACATTCAACAAACACAAGTTTTTTTTCCGAACGAACCTTTAACCTGCGTACAACTCTTCTCCCCGTGAACAGTGAAAAAAGTTTAAGTTTAAAATTGTAATAGTTTAAAGTGAACTTAGTGAACAAAAGTTAAAGCTTAAATTTCCTACTTAATTCTAAAATTAACTTGACATAAACTAAATTAAATTTACACACATTTACACATTCACATTTAAATTTTGCTACTTAAACCTACAACATTGAATTTATAACAAAACTACATTGTACAAAAACCCAAACCAAAAGTGAACATTAAATAAACAAACAACATTGAATTTGAACATTCCACAAAACCAAACTCTCTTCATTTACCCACAGGCAAACAAACGTGAGTGAACAGTTACCATTCACGAAATAAGAACTAGTTAAACGTTAAAAAACGTTACATGGCGGACCCTTTATAAAAAACAATTATTGTATAATTTGCAAAATAAAGAGATGATCCAAAAAAGAAAATTTTCCTGTACCTCCATGGTGAATTCCGCCCTTTTCGCCTCCAAATTGCAAGTTTGAACCCCCTAAATTGGAAAATGTGATTACTGAAAATGCTTAAATTTGTGTTTCTTATTAATATTAATATAAAATTAAACCTAAAATTAACTGGTTTGGGAAAGGTTTTGGTTTTTCTGAGATAATAATATAATATTCAATTTTTACAGAATTAAAAAAAAACTTATTTGTGAAAGAAAAAACGTAAAAGGTATATTTTTGAATCGGAAAAACTTGAAAAATAAGTTTAAACTTATCATCTGGTAACGCTGAAAGAAGGCCAACGTCGCACTGTGGTTCAGAATTGGATTTTACTGGCCAAAACTCAATTTTTTTGTAATCGCCGATTTCCACAATTTTAATGCCATTCAATAGCAAACATATTGAGACTAGGGTAGCCAAAAAATTCGATCAAAATATTTATTATTGTGGGCGCGGTGTGCTGCTGAAAACAAATATTTTATGTAATTTTGAAAAAATTTAATTTTTGTATAATTTTGTAGAAGGAAATTGTTATTTGTCGCAAACTATTATCGATAGAGGGTTAATTTTTTTGGTTAAGTAGGTAGGATAGTACTTGTTTAGGTTGGGGTGGGGTTTTTTATATTTGTTCTTATATTTTCTTTCACTTTTATTTTACCGTGTCTTAGTTTCATTTTGTTCAACAAAATGACCCTTTTATTTTAATTTTAATTTCTTAAGTTATTTTATTTCATGTTTTCAGTTGTACACAGGGATTAGTTTTCTTTGTTGTTTGTTTGTTTTATTTTCGTGGCGAACAATCCAAGTGTTAGAAATAGAATGCCAAAGTCTGTCTCTGCTTCACACAAGTGAACCAGAAAACCAGATTTGGCAATGATAATAGAACTCGGCACAACAACAACACGCACTCCGTTGCCTATGCGACGATCATAGGCAGCGAGAGTGTTGCTGATATTGTTGTTGCTGTAGCCCTTCTCTCTGTCTGCTTTGAATACAGCAGAGAAGCAGGCAAAGTGAAAGAATAGGAAAAAACTGAGAAGGTCAGTTACTTCTTTGCTAGGTATATAAACAATGAAGGGGAAAGAAAGATATATACATAAAAAGAGTATATGGTTTGCTCTTTAGGGTTCAGAAGGGAAAGGAATGTATGATATATACATAAAGAGTATACGCGTTGCTCTTTAGGTTTTTACTTTATACGTATATGACTTAATGACTAATAAATAAGTTTAACCTGTGGTTCTGGTTTTGGCCGTGGTTGATCGTTGTTGAAGACTGGATGAACGTCTCTATGTCATTTTAAGTCGTTCTTTGGCATATAACTTGATAGACCGAATGAGGAGGTCCAATGTCTAGGACGGTTGCCACTGTCGTTTGACGCCATATCTGTGGATATAAAGAAGCATGAGTGATGGTTTGGAAATAGATTAAAGAAAAGTTTTGCATTGTGGGAATGTCTAGGACGGTTTTGCAATGTCTAGGACGGTTGCCACTGTCGTTTGACGCCATATCAGTGGATATAAAGAAGCATGAGTGATGGTTTGGAAATAGATTAAAGAAAAGTTTTGCATTGTGGGATAACAAAATTCGATGTCTCTCGCTGTACGTTTGAGTCGGAGAGTTTTTAAGTCGATCATTTCATATCATAATTCCATATGAATCTATAAATGATTTAAGGTCGGAAGTGATCTGCTGGTTCTTCGTGACAAAAATTTATTAGAAATTCCGGAATGGGTCTTGAGTCGGATGAATGAGGTCGCAGCATATGGCTTCTCAGCTGATTCGCGAGGCTCATGTATTTCCGTCGGATATTCTGGGGTATATTCTATCCATCGATGTTTTGTTGTATCTTTTATGTCTGGGCAGTTTTTGATGAAATTTTGCCACGTTAACCATGTCCAAGGGGTGAGTTTTGCGATGATTGTTATACGAGCACAACATCCGCAGAGGTCAAAAAATCGTGTAATGACCGGAGGTATTTCTCTCATGGTGAATGTCGGTCTAATCTCAATATTTAGTTGAGGAAATAAAGAGGAGTCGATACTAGAATTCCACATTATATCCAAAGTCTTGGGTTCTAGATATATTGAAGGAAGAATGTAGTCGATCGACCAAATATCGTTTTGAGGTAAATTTTTTATGAACCAAGCTTTAACTAATTTTTCGTGGTACATTCTTGCTATGTCCGCATTATAAAAAGATTTTAAGCTACTCCATTGTAGAGTCTGAGATCTTTTGTCTTGTTGAAGAACATGTGCAGGGTACAAAATCTCGTTTTGACTTTTCTTATTTGAGGTCGGCGATGACGCGTTAAAAACCAAAAGTTTAGATTTTACACGGTGATGAGGTAAGTAGTAGTTGGAAGCTCGGTTTATGTCCGTTTGTGGAACTTTTTTCCTATACCCGAGGTACGTATTCCAAAATTAATTTTTGATATTGTTGTTTGATGTCAGGTTTCGAACTGAGCATCTTTTCCATACGGAGGTATTGCGCCATGGCAATATTTCGGGAATATGCAATTGTTTCGCAATTCTGTATGTGTAGGGTAGCGAAGTGTCGTTTCGAATAATTTCTGGGGGTTGTAGATGTTTTCTCTGACCTCAAAATTGTTTTTGGGTCTCCTCCACCTCCCAAAACGGTGTGAGGATTTTATCTAGGGCTATTGCATTACGAAGCGATATTTCCATCATTGATTGAGTCGACCGATCAGCTGGTCCCCCACAGTCAAGTCACGAACTGTTTTCTGTGTCAAAAGGGTACTAATTGAGGGCATCGGAACTGCAAGGTCAAAGATCAAAGGGCCAATGTCAAGTCCAATGAGCAGGTCGATTGGTTGACATATGTAAGAATGAAGATCTGCTAAAGGTTCGTTTATCTTACTGAAGAAGTCGATGTCTAGGTTCTGTGGTGGCAAGTTGAATGACAAGGTCTTCAAAACTGGTGCTAGGACGTCTAATTTTAAGCTAGGGTCCACCTGAGGGCACAGTTTGAAATTACAAGCTTGTGTTGATGTTTCAGTGACTGTGGGACTCAAACCTGCGACTTGTATAAAACTTCGCTTGGTTGGAAGTCTATGTGTATTCTCAAGATTGTCAGAGATGAAAGTCGCTTTGGATCGTGAGTTTGTTATCGCTCTGCTTTCGTGTCCCTGGACATTTGATTCTATTTCCACACTGACTGTGGAAAGCAAGGTCTCTTGCGCCTGACTTTTGATTGTAGGTCTGATGTCATCGCGTAGAGTTAAAGGGTTGATGGTTGATGAAGCAAAGTTCGATGTGGACTGTATGGTTGTGGTAAGAGCTTGTGTACTGGTACTTGGTCGTACGTTGGCGTCATTTTCCGGTTCAGTGGTTTGAGTTCCACTGCTCTTATGTAAAATAGTATGATGTTTACAAATTCGACAGCTGAATTTACTTTTGCTCTCCTTGGCGCTATGGTCGTTTAGGAGGCAATTATAACAAGTATTTGTTATTTTGACCACATTAAGTCGGTCAATAATGTCATTTTCCAAAAAGTGTGGTCAATTCCTCATAAAATGTCTGTCTCTATAAAGTTGGCAAGATGTTTTAACAACATACTGAAGTCTATCGGTTGATCTAGGTCTGGATTTCGATCCACTAGGTTTGGTATTCTGCCGTAGGGTTGTTTGGAAATAATTTATTCGCTTGTCCTTTGAATTGTGTTTGGCGAAGACTTGCTTAGAGTGTTTTGATCTGGAAGTCGATGGTTGAAGATTGCTAACTGATTCTAATGTTTCACACCGTTGTGTTAATGAATTGTCGAAGTCATTCAATGAGGGCATTTCAGAACAATGTTTGTTTTCGTATTTGTCAAACAAGATCTTCCACGCGAGGTCAAATCCATTATTGGCCAAGGGGACAAGGGAAATTATGTCTCTAGCCTCACCTACTGTTTTTTGATTGAGGTAATAGAGTTTTTCGACGTTACTAAGTTGTGGGTTTTGCACATAAATGGAAGAGAAGAGGTCTCTAAATGTTGGCCAGGTCTTATAACTTCCGTAGAAAATATCCGTATCACGGGGCGGACATTTTATAGAATATGGTTGTTCAACTACGGTTTCGTTAAATGTTCTAGGTACATCAATATTTTTAACTGGGGTCTGTGTAGTGGGAGTTATCAGTTCGACTTCGGCATTTATTGCGCTGATAGAATTTGTGTATGCATTTAGAGCTGTTTTATATGATTCGCGTAACTTTTTGAGGTCACTTGGCTTTTCTCCTTCTTTATGTTTGTGATCCCCACAGTCTTCATAACGTCGTATTACTTGAGACCACAAATAGTCCAAGTGTCGCAGGATTAGTAATGCGTATATATTATTTTCGGATTTGCAACTGGCTTGAACTTCCTCAATGTCAATGAGGTCATTACAAGAATTGGTGAATTTGTTAAGGAGATCCATTTTTGTTTAGAGGTCAAAAAGTCACGGAAAGTCTAAAAAATATATATTTGCGGCTACTTTGTAAAAATGTCGAAAATGTTGAAAAAAGTCACGAGGAACAAAGTTGTCTTCTTAAACGTCCCGGAAAATTTTGTATCTGGATTGTTCTGGCAACACTACTTCAAAATGCACGAAACAACAAGTAAAATAAGTACATAGGATCCGAAGAATTTTTATTTGATTTTGAAGTCGCTATGTACAGCCAAAGTTTTCGGCACCCTCTTCTAGTTTTCTTGTTCTTTGTGTTTGTATATATGTGTACTTACTTAGGTCAAGTTTCTATACTTGAGGTCTTCTAGCCTGCTCTCTTTCTCTGCTCTGCTGCTGATGTCGGTTTGGAAGACGTCTCAGCTGCCGTTAGGTTTGGTCTTCTTCTTCCCTCTAGAAATGTTGTTGAAGGTCAATTTTTGTTGATACTGTTAGAACGGCATTTGTGGTAGGATTTGGAAAACAATTATTTTAAGTAATTTTTGTTTTAGGGAATTTGTTTTTGTTGCAAATGTCTTGTTGCTTTGTTTTTTTCATATTTGTCACAAATTATCACACTATTAGTTTTGTAGATGTAGTTTAGTTTATTCGTAGGTTTAAATTAGTGAATTTTTTAGGTATTTTTTTTTTAAATTTGTTAAAAAAGTATGTCATGAATTTTTGATTTTCGGTTGTAAGTTATTTTAAACTTTTCTATTTATTTTGCGATTGTTTTGTTAAATTAACTACATAGGTCACTTGGTTTTTTTTTGCATAGAGTTATTTCACACAATTAGGTCTCTAGGTTCTTTCACAGTTTGTATGTATGTAGCATATAACGTTTATCAAAAGAAGAAAGCTGTTGTTACTAGCATTTATCAGAAGCATAGCCCGTATTTACACCGGCCTAATTGCTCGTCGTTTAGGGTGGGTTCAAAGCTTCTATGGTATTTCTTCGGCTAATCACAAATTATTAGTTTTCTACGTGCTTTAAAACACAAAAAAAATATAGAACAGAAAAAAAGTATCCCTGGCATATTCACTAGACCCTCAGATGCTCCTAGGTCTAGCTTGCCCACCCAACCGAATCACAAAATGGATATAATCCTAGCGCAATTGTATTTGTGATACCCTTGCCTGAACACAACCAAATTACCTAAAGTCTCAACAGAATTCATAATATGGGTATATTCAAGTAATTCATTATATTGCCTTACTTACTAATTATAAAATATATTTCCTAAACTCTAAGATCTCAATATAGAATATTTAACAACAACAATGTTGATTCTGGAGATACAATTTGTTTGCCATTCAGATATCTCATATGATTTCGTATGATCACAGAGAAAAAGAGCCGACACAATATGAGACAAATGGGAAAAAAATATCTTTAAAATCACAAAACAACGTAAACATAATCAATAATGATGAACTAGGTGACCAGACGAAATATACTGCATTGAAATCATATGAACAGAAATAGTGAATAAAAATAAATGCTCTTATAATAATAGTAAGGTCACCCTAGCACTCTCAGACAGCGCTCTCACCAAAATTACAAACAAAACCCAAATCAACGGTTTACGGGAAGCTTGAAGCTCTGAGTTTACCATAAATATAACAAATAAAAAGAGAACTACATACTCTCACTTACATTGGTTCAATCGATGTCCAGTGATCCCACGACTAAAGGCATTTCGAAGAGTGATGGATGCTGAAAGAGTTCGATGAGTGAGTGTATAACAAGGGCAACAATGTTGATGTGGTGTCGTATTTAAATGAGAGAGAGTGTGAGCATAGCGCTTAGAGTGCTCAAAAAAATGTTGCTAGACGTCTGGCAACATGATCTAAAATGCAGTAATGTTAATAAATGTATATATTAATGTATAGATACGGCTTCGTCAACATCCAAGAGAGAGCACAATTAGCTAACTACAAAAAAATCACACTTGACAAAAAATACCGTAATACGTTTGTATGTCACAAATATTTATGTCAATTTGACATAAAATGACATAAAATATTGGTTTTGCCTAGACCTTCCTTGGAAAAAGAGGGAAACAAAGCTATGACGTTTTTTAAGCCCTTGCTTTGGATATCGGAAAGAGGAATCTGACTACGAAGTTCTGCTACACCTGAAGTTCTAGCCAAATTAGAATTTTGGAATTCCACTGGAAGTAAATTAAATATATGAAAGAAATCAATGCCGAGAAAAAGGTCTCTTTCAAGGCTGGGAATAACAAAAATTTTTATTGGCATTTCAACTCCTTTAAAGATAATTATAGTTTCGATAAAACCTACCACTTCTTGAGATTTACCATCTGCAGTACGTACTGTAGACTTCAACTTTTTATACTTCAAGTCTGATTTCAAAAAATCCCTAGCTGTCTCAGCACCTACACAACTAATGGAAGCTCCTGTGTCCAAGAGACCCAACATTCTTTTTCCAAAAAGGATTACTTCTGCATAGGGTCTTATGTCTGCGGACAGATCCAAGACGGAAGATATAAACTTTTTCTGCAGGTTCCCAACTTTTCCCCAAAAGGACTTCAAACGGCGTGTTGATCTGGAGGATTTAGGAATACCCTCAAAAATTCTGGCGCGAGTGACATTGTACTCTCTCAGTCGGATATGGAAGGGTTTAAATCGAAGATTAGAGGATTTATCTAATTCATTTTCCTTATTTCTACTAACTATAAAACTATGATCTAAATTAGTATTATCTACAATGGGTTTCTTTAATATTTCTATTCCAACTCTGGGTTCGACAATCTCGTCATATTCTGCATTTACCACAATTTGGTTTATAAGTATCCGGTGCACCACACCCGTAACAAAATATGGTTCTTTCTGAAAGACAATCCAGGAAACGATGCCCATTATTTCGGCAGTTCCAAAAGACGAGACTTAAAACTGATATTTCATTGGGTGAAACATCAAAATAAGTGACCTCTTCAACTAAATCTTGATCCAATACAGATACCCTTTTACTAACTGGAACAGATTTGGAAATGGCATAACCATGCTTGCGGCGCATATCTTGCATGAAAAACTCACGACGTCTACAAGTGTCACGCAAAAATTGTAACGATTTCACTTCGAGATTCAATATTTCATGCTGTATTTCTGGGAGCAGATTTCTCCTCAGAATTTCAACCAAGGTATCATCAGATAACGGTTTTTTAAGCCTATCAGTTAAAGCGACAATTGAGTCGTAAAAGACGTCAAATGGCTCATTTGGTTTCTGTTTTCTTTCTCGGATTAACTCGCGGATGTCAACGTCTATCTGCGAATCTTGGTACTGTTGCCTGAGAGCTCTACAGTCCACATAATCATTTCCATCGAACGATGATATCGCCAGAACCAGTCATTGACGTTTCCTTCAAACAAAGTGCCAGCATTGCCACAAAGCAAATCACAATTTCCCTGGAGAGTTTGAACAGTCAATGCCTCAACTCTGTATATAAAATTCTCAACCGATAGTCCGTTGTTACCCCCATTAAACTTTATTTTTCAGTTCGACATGATTTGAAGGACTTTATCAGGACGCGATGAAAGGTCAGATGTAGAAGTGCCCAAGCCAGAAACATTCAGAGCTGAATGTCCCTTACCTGGGTTTGATCTATACTGTCGATTATTGTTGTTCTCGGAATTTGGGGCTATACCAAATAGTTCCCTAAAGGTTCGGTCCTCAACAGCCGGAAGTGTTTGCATTTGATGTGGGCTGTACGAATATGTTGTTGTGGGGGCTGGGTTGCAGCTGGATTTGTAATATTGAGTCTTGAGAGACTAGTCTCAATATTCCTTTCAATAAGTTGAGCTATTTGAATACTTAATGAGGCATAAAATTCCTCTTGGTGAGCGGAAACCATACTTGTTACCAAGTCTCGAAGCCTGTCTTGTTGGATTACGTCTGCCCCAGGCGCAGAGTCACCTGAAATGTTAGTAGTAGTCTTAGCATTCGTATTGCCGTAGTAGACTCCTCTCCAGAATTAGATGCCATATTGTATATATTAAACACAAAAAATGAAGCAGAGAATGAAATAAAATCTTTATGTAAATAAAAATGACTATTTGACTAAAAACAAATTTTCGTTTTCAAGGTAATAATTTGTTTTCAAGTTTTTTTCCTTAATAATAGAATATTTGTTCCTTTATGTATTTTAATATTAATTCACTTATTTAATTAGCCAGTTATATATTTAAGGTAATTAATTAATTTATTTATTTATATGTTTATTTACTTAAATTTTTATTAATCTATTATTTGTTCATTTATTTACCTATTAAATTATTGCTATTATGATTGTTATTGTTATGGTTAGTAATATTATTGTAAGGATTACAATTATTATTATTAATGTTATTATTTTAAATAAGATTACTTTTATTATTATAATTGATGATTAGAACGTCTATAGCACATGGCGCAAAAAGTGAAAGTTGCTGCGATATTTGATTTCCGAACCGAAGAAGTTTCCATTTGGCCTACAAGACTTCCATAAAAATTGTTGTGCCGATCTGATAACCCTAGGGTCTGCCCAAAGTTCATTCAAAATTTAGAACACACTTTATAGGGGAAATATTTTTTTTATTCAAAAGTCGTATGTTTATATAAGAAAAGTTACATTTCTTTGTATTATTAATTAATAAATAGTTTTTAAATATTAAGATCGGTGAAAAAACAAAAAATACAATTAATTCAATAATATATTAGATCTGACTTGTTATGTGAGAGACATTTTCTACGATATTCTTCAATGCACTGTAATATAAATTGATTTTGTTCTTCGTCTTTCGTAAGTATTCTGTTGTAATCATTCATAAATTGTACACCGCGTTCAGCAGTGTCGTTAACAACAAACAGATTACGGCAAACATCGAGAGTCTTGATAATCTTCCCAAATGGATGGGTCATGCTTTAAAAATTCAGTACTCAATCCAAAAGCACCGAAAAAATGTTTGGTTTTGTATGAGACGAAATCGCTCAAATTATTACACATCAATAGTTTCGCGTCGGAGAATTTTCGATAGTTTTCCAGATTTACGACGGGCTCTGTTGATTGCAGATGCCTAACCATTTTTCGTTTCTCTTCGAGTGAAACATCCGAATCGAAAAATGCCAAAGCCACTGATTCTAGGGCCAAATACCACAAATGATTTTTCCATTTCTTCATAACCGCTTCAGACACATCTCGGTCGATTTCTGTATGCGATGGAGTCTTTCAACAAGTGTATATCTTGATTTGGTGCTCGTATGGCATTTTGCATGTAAACCACGCTTTGACATACAGCCGCACGAGAAAAATACATATATCCCGTAGCCCACTGGACTCTCGTTTTGTCAATGCAAACTGTTCTCGAAATAGGTATATTTTTAAGGCATAAATGGCTTTTCCCATGAACCTTGCGTGGGATGTTGGACCAGGTGTTCGGAAGTTATCGCCGACACCACCAATAAACATTATTGTTAATTGTAATAGTTCCTTGTAGTCAGCTCGGATTTGTGTTTCATTTAGCTGTTTAATGCAGAATTTCTTAATGACTTCGCAGTCAGCATTACTTATTTTTGAGCGTACAGTTGGATCTTCGAGTCCGTTTTTAAACAATTTGTGGTCGAGACTTACCCAAACGGCAGCAAAACGATTAAAAATAGGCACTTCAGGACCACAAGTCGCCGAAGTTTAACCTCAAACACATGTTTCAATACTATCTCCATCATGTGATGAGAACATGGGAACTTGATTAATTTTCGATCTAATTTGTTCTGCAACAAAATGCACGATCCAGTGTTTTGACCTGTATTTGATGAGTGTATCATGAACGACTTTCGCCATATTTTCTCCAGTACCAGCCGGGATTTTGGGAGCGCCCAAAAATTTTGATATGTAGAACGATTAATCACAAGCTCACCAACAGAGGTCAGAGGCGTCGCAGCATTAGACATTACAGTTATAACATTATGAAATATCTGTCTGTCTGATTCTACGGTGCGAAATTTATCACTGGATCTAGTAACCATTTTGGATGTGGTCGGTCTGGAGACAAATAAGAATATGACTAAAATTAAATTTTGTGCGAAGCTGTCCCTTTCTCAATTCACTTAGGCTGGAGACAGAGCGCGTTCTGTAAACGATCCTGTTGCATGGCCGTATAGCACGCTGCAAAGTTCTGCTTATGTTTTCTTATTTGACCAGTAGAAAAATGTCAGACTGATGCGAAAAATCAACTATCATGCAAATCCGTTGTTTTTTTTTCATGCATGCACAAGCATGATCTATTTTTTATTGTGATTGCTCTTACGTCTACATAGGTACATAGAGGCCATGTCGGTGTGCATGCATGCCCTGTCATGACGTAAAATTCAAATGAAAACTGCTGTAACTTTTTCGTTTTTCGGTCGATGTTGATTGTTTACGACTTGTAAGAAAGAAAATTTTATTCAAAGATCATTTAAAAACTTTTCATGCTAATAAAATATTTTTTAATTACTTGAACATGTGACATTTGATAAAAACCCAAATTTTGTTCATGTAAAGTGAGTTTTGTGTTTTCAAACAACTTTGGGCAGACCTTAGCGTTATCCAATCGGCACCAAATTTTTTATTGGAGGTTTGTAGGTCAAATGGAAACTTTTTCGGCCCGGAAATCAGTACCGAAAAAATATTAAATGGTCTATTGATGATATTTTCAGAAAAAGTAAATGAAGAAATTTTAGGATTCGAGCCGGAAAATAAATTTCTCAAAGTAATATAAAGAAGTATTGATTATAGTATTAAATAATTATCCTGTTTAAATTCGCTGATAGTCGGATCAAGTTGGTTGCTTCAGATTGAATAGCCAAAAGAGAAAAGAAATACAATGAAAGCAAAGAAGGACGAAACAATTTCAAAATATCGGAAGGAATCTAACTGTTCCATTAGTCCAGATATAATGAGGAAGGATACTATTATTTTCATGCCCTAAACTATGGTCAGATCCGGCTTACATATCCAAAAATTGCATTCCTGATAGTCAAAGGTGTAGAAAATAATATTATGGAAGATTGAAAGGAAAAATATTTTCTAAATAGGTCGAAAAAAAATATATCAGATGGTGATATTACGAAAATTGTCCTGTTCGGGCCCCACGTTGGGCGCCAAAAATAATTTATAATGTAGGATATAACGTTTATCAAAAGAAGAAAGCTGTTGTTACTACACGGGGCGAAATCGTATTTTTGATATGTTTGAATCGAAGAAATATATATTTGAAACACAAATTTTTAAATATTAATTACTTCTGAGCAAATACATTTTATTTGAAAATCAATAAAATTTATTTGGAACGCATATATTAATATATTACAACAAAATGTATTTGCAAACTAATTTTCTCAAATAAAATATGTGTTTATATACAAATAAAATTATCGTTTAGGAACCTGTCCAAATATATTTTGTTTAAAAACGTTGACAATTTTTTAAATTTTATTTCTACTTTTTAATTGATTTTAAGTTATACCTTATAATTAAAAATGACTTATGAAGCAATAAAATTCGTTTTAAAGCACTAATTTTTAAGTTATATTTATTCCAAGTCATCATTTGTTGATAATCCACCTTGCATAATACATCATTTCGCAGGATTATACGTTTTCAATTATAATGGCTTTTTACGAACATTTTAAATTTCCGAAAAAATGAACGTTGAATTACTGAAAAACATAAAACGCGTCTTAAAGTTAAGACATTACTTTGTTTTCTGAATATTTAAATACAAATAAATATTTGTTCCGTAAATAATAGTCCCAAATAAAAAACATTAGGACGGAAACAACGATTTATTTAGAACATCTTTCCAAATATATAATTTTTGTGTGTGACAAATATAATATATTTAGAGTGTACCCTAAATATTTGTATATTTCAAGCAGAATATGTTGGGGACAATATCCCAGCAAAATCTTGGTAAGTACCTGTCATTATTCACTGCATTACCAAATAATGACATCTCATTATTCGCTGCATTACTTTCGGCTTATTAATAATGACTTACCAAGAAATAAGTGATTTTTTGTTATCAAAATCATTTTGGCAAATTTTAATATAATGCAATTTTGGCTATATGTGGGTTATTGTACAAGATTAATTTATATTTCAACATGTTTTCAAACAATACGTGCAGATTTGAATGAAAACGCCAGAAATTGGAATCTGGAATGAGGAAATTGTTTGTTTTGAGAAATATGCGCGACAATATGCAAAAAATTATTTTAAATTACCATTTCTACATATCTACTACTTGTTTTATAACTTATTGGTAATGCATTATTCAAGTACATAAAATAGAGCTACAAATAATTACTTATTATGCTACTTTATTGTATGCTTTTGGGAAATACTTTCCTCCAATGACATCCCCATGTTAAAATAATGAGAAAAGTGGCTAAAAAATAAGTACTTACCATTATCGAACTTTTCTTACTCGTCGGATTATTTGGTAATGAGAAATTTTGCTGGGATACTACAGAAGCGATTTTTTTTCAGCGTGTAGAATTTATCAGAAGCATAGCACGTATTTACACCGGCCTAATTGCTCGTCGTTTAGGGTGGGTTCAAAGCTTCTATGCTATTTCTTCGGCTAATCACAAATTATTAGTTTTCTACGTGCTTTAAAACACAAAAAAAATATAGAACAGAAAAAAAGTATCCCTGGTATATTCACTAGACCCTCAGATGCTCCTAGGTCTAGCTTGCCCACCCAACCGAATCACAAAATGGATATAATCCTAGCGCAATTGTATTTGTGATACCCTTGCCTGAACACAACCAAATTACCTAAAGTCTCAACAGAATTCATAATATGGGTATATTCAAGTAATTCATTATATTGCCTTACTTACTAATTATAAAATATATTTCCTAAACTCTAAGATCTCAATATAGAATATTTAACAACAACAATGTTGATTCTGGAGATACAATTTGTTTGCCATTCAGATATCTCATATGATTTCGTATGATCACAGAGAAAAAGAGCCGACACAATATGAGACAAATGGGAAAAAAATATCTTTAAAATCACAAAACAACGTAAACATAATCAATAATGATGAACTAGGTGACCAGACGAAATATACTGCATTGAAATCATATGAACAGAAATAGTGAATAAAAATAAATGCTCTTATAATAATAGTAAGGTCACCCTAGCACTCTCAGACAGCGCTCTCACCAAAATTACAAACAAAACCCAAATCAACGGTTTACGGGAAGCTTGAAGCTCTGAGTTTACCATAAATATAACAAATAAAAAGAGAACTACATACTCTCACTTACATTGGTTCAATCGATGTCCAGTGATCCCACGACTAAAGGCATTTCGAAGAGTGATGGATGCTGAAAGAGTTCGATGAGTGAGTGTATAACAAGGGCAACAATGTTGATGTGGTGTCGTATTTAAATGAGAGAGAGTGTGAGCATAGCGCTTAGAGTGCTCAAAAAAATGTTGCTAGACGTCTGGCAACATGATCTAAAATGCAGTAATGTTAATAAATGTATATATTAGTGTATAGATACGGCTTCGTCAACATCCAAGAGAGAGCACAATTAGCTAACTACAAAAAAATCACACTTGACAAAAAATACCGTAATACGTTTGTATGTCACAAATATTTATGTCAATTTGACATAAAATGACATAAAATATTGGTTTTGCCTAGACCTTCCTTGGAAAAAGAGGGAAACAAAGCTATGACGTTTTTTAAGCCCTTGCTTTGGATATCGGAAAGAGGAATCTGACTACGAAGTTCTGCTACACCTGAAGTTCTAGCCAAATTAGAATTTTGGAATTCCACTGGAAGTAAATTAAATATATGAAAGAAATCAATGCCGAGAAAAAGGTCTCTTTCAAGGCTGGGAATAACAAAAATTTTTATTGGCATTTCAACTCCTTTAAAGATAATTATAGTTTCGATAAAACCTACCACTTCTTGAGATTTACCATCTGCAGTACGTACTGTAGACTTCAACTTTTTATACTTCAAGTCTGATTTCAAAAAATCCCTAGCTGTCTCAGCACCTACACAACTAATGGAAGCTCCTGTGTCCAAGAGACCCAACATTCTTTTTCCAAAAAGGATTACTTCTGCATAGGGTCTTATGTCTGCGGACAGATCCAAGACGGAAGATATAAACTTTTTCTGCAGGTTCCCAACTTTTCCCCAAAAGGACTTCAAACGGCGTGTTGATCTGGAGGATTTAGGAATACCCTCAAAAATTCTGGCGCGAGTGACATTGTACTCTCTCAGTCGGATATGGAAGGGTTTAAATCGAAGATTAGAGGATTTATCTAATTCATTTTCCTTATTTCTACTAACTATAAAACTATGATCTAAATTAGTATTATCTACAATGGGTTTCTTTAATATTTCTATTCCAACTCTGGGTTCGACAATCTCGTCATATTCTGTACACCCCTTTGTGCACTTGGCCGACCGTTTTTTGAAGTGTATTTACCACAATTTGGTTTATAAGTATCCGGTGCACCACACCCGTAACAAAATATGGTTCTTTCTGAAAGACAATCCAGGAAACGATGCCCATTATTTCGGCAGTTCCAAAAGACGAGACTTAAAACTGATATTTCATTGGGTGAAACATCAAAATAAGTGACCTCTTCAACTAAATCTTGATCCAATACAGATACCCTTTTACTAACTGGAACAGATTTGGAAATGGCATAACCATGCTTGCGGCGCATATCTTGCATGAAAAACTCACGACGTCTACAAGTGTCACGCAAAAATTGTAACGATTTCACTTCGAGATTCAATATTTCATGCTGTATTTCTGGGAGCAGATTTCTCCTCAGAATTTCAACCAAGGTATCATCAGATAACGGTTTTTTAAGCCTATCAGTTAAAGCGACAATTGAGTCGTAAAAGACGTCAAATGGCTCATTTGGTTTCTGTTTTCTTTCTCGGATTAACTCGCGGATGTCAACGTCTATCTGCGAATCTTGGTACTGTTGCCTGAGAGCTCTACAGTCCACATAATCATTTCCATCGAACGATGATATCGCCAGAACCAGTCATTGACGTTTCCTTCAAACAAAGTGCCAGCATTGCCACAAAGCAAATCACAATTTCCCTGGAGAGTTTGAACAGTCAATGCCTCAACTCTGTATATAAAATTCTCAACCGATAGTCCGTTGTTACCCCCATTAAACTTTATTTTTCAGTTCGACATGATTTGAAGGACTTTATCAGGACGCGATGAAAGGTCAGATGTAGAAGTGCCCAAGCCAGAAACATTCAGAGCTGAATGTCCCTTACCTGGGTTTGATCTATACTGTCGATTATTGTTGTTCTCGGAATTTGGGGCTATACCAAATAGTTCCCTAAAGGTTCGGTCCTCAACAGCCGGAAGTGTTTGCATTTGATGTGGGCTGTACGAATATGTTGTTGTGGGGGCTGGGTTGCAGCTGGATTTGTAATATTGAGTCTTGAGAGACTAGTCTCAATATTCCTTTCAATAAGTTGAGCTATTTGAATACTTAATGAGGCATAAAATTCCTCTTGGTGAGCGGAAACCATACTTGTTACCAAGTCTCGAAGCCTGTCTTGTTGGATTACGTCTGCCCCAGGCGCAGAGTCACCTGAAATGTTAGTAGTAGTCTTAGCATTCGTATTGCCGTAGTAGACTCCTCTCCAGAATTAGATGCCATATTGTATATATTAAACACAAAAAATGAAGCAGAGAATGAAATAAAATCTTTATGTAAATAAAAATGACTATTTGACTAAAAACAAATTTTCGTTTTCAAGGTAATAATTTGTTTTCAAGTTTTTTTCCTTAATAATAGAATATTTGTTCCTTTATGTATTTTAATATTAATTCACTTATTTAATTAGCCAGTTATATATTTAAGGTAATTAATTAATTTATTTATTTATATGTTTATTTACTTAAATTTTTATTAATCTATTATTTGTTCATTTATTTACCTATTAAATTATTGCTATTATGATTGTTATTGTTATGGTTAGTAATATTATTGTAAGGATTACAATTATTATTATTAATGTTATTATTTTAAATAAGATTACTTTTATTATTATAATTGATGATTAGAACGTCTATAGCACATGGCGCAAAAAGTGAAAGTTGCTGCGATATTTGATTTCCGAACCGAAGAAGTTTCCATTTGGCCTACAAGACTTCCATAAAAATTGTTGTGCCGATCTGATAACCCTAGGGTCTGCCCAAAGTTCATTCAAAATTTAGAACACACTTTATAGGGGAAATATTTTTTTTATTCAAAAGTCGTATGTTTATATAAGAAAAGTTACATTTCTTTGTATTATTAATTAATAAATAGTTTTTAAATATTAAGATCGGTGAAAAAACAAAAAATACAATTAATTCAATAATATATTAGATCTGACTTGTTATGTGAGAGACATTTTCTACGATATTCTTCAATGCACTGTAATATAAATTGATTTTGTTCTTCGTCTTTCGTAAGTATTCTGTTGTAATCATTCATAAATTGTACACCGCGTTCAGCAGTGTCGTTAACAACAAACAGATTACGGCAAACATCGAGAGTCTTGATAATCTTCCCAAATGGATGGGTCATGCTTTAAAAATTCAGTACTCAATCCAAAAGCACCGAAAAAATGTTTGGTTTTGTATGAGACGAAATCGCTCAAATTATTACACATCAATAGTTTCGCGTCGGAGAATTTTCGATAGTTTTCCAGATTTACGACGGGCTCTGTTGATTGCAGATGCCTAACCATTTTTCGTTTCTCTTCGAGTGAAACATCCGAATCGAAAAATGCCAAAGCCACTGATTCTAGGGCCAAATACCACAAATGATTTTTCCATTTCTTCATAACCGATTCAGACACATCTCGGTCGATTTCTGTATGCGATGGAGTCTTTCAACAAGTGTATATCTTGATTTGGTGCTCGTATGGCATTTTGCATGTAAACCACGCTTTGACATACAGCCGCACGAGAAAAATACATATATCCCGTAGCCCACTGGACTCTCGTTTTGTCAATGCAAACTGTTCTCGAAATAGGTATATTTTTAAGGCATAAATGGCTTTTCCCATGAACCTTGCGTGGGATGTTGGACCAGGTGTTCGGAAGTTATCGCCGACACCACCAATAAACATTATTGTTAATTGTAATAGTTCCTTGTAGTCAGCTCGGATTTGTGTTTCATTTAGCTGTTTAATGCAGAATTTCTTAATGACTTCGCAGTCAGCATTACTTATTTTTGAGCGTACAGTTGGATCTTCGAGTCCGTTTTTAAACGATTTGTGGTCGAGACTTACCCAAACGGCAGCAAAACGATTAAAAATAGGCACTTCAGGACCACAAGTCGCCGAAGTTTAACCTCAAACACATGTTTCAATACTATCTCCATCATGTGATGAGAACATGGGAACTTGATTAATTTTCGATCTAATTTGTTCTGCAACAAAATGCACGATCCAGTGTTTTGACCTGTATTTGATGAGTGTATCATGAACGACTTTCGCCATATTTTCTCCAGTACCAGCCGGGATTTTGGGAGCGCCCAAAAATTTTGATATGTAGAACGATTAATCACAAGCTCACCAACAGAGGTCAGAGGCGTCGCAGCATTAGACATTACAGTTATAACATTATGAAATATCTGTCTGTCTGATTCTACGGTGCGAAATTTATCACTGGATCTAGTAACCATTTTGGATGTGGTCGGTCTGGAGACAAATAAGAATATGACTAAAATTAAATTTTGTGCGAAGCTGTCCCTTTCTCAATTCACTTAGGCTGGAGACAGAGCGCGTTCTGTAAACGATCCTGTTGCATGGCCGTATAGCACGCTGCAAAGTTCTGCTTATGTTTTCTTATTTGACCAGTAGAAAAATGTCAGACTGATGCGAAAAATCAACTATCATGCAAATCCGTTGTTTTTTTTTCATGCATGCACAAGCATGATCTATTTTTTATTGTGATTGCTCTTACGTCTACATAGGTACATAGAGGCCATGTCGGTGTGCATGCATGCCCTGTCATGACGTAAAATTCAAATGAAAACTGCTGTAACTTTTTCGTTTTTCGGTCGATGTTGATTGTTTACGACTTGTAAGAAAGAAAATTTTATTCAAAGATCATTTAAAAACTTTTCATGCTAATAAAATATTTTTTAATTACTTGAACATGTGACATTTGATAAAAACCCAAATTTTGTTCATGTAAAGTGAGTTTTGTGTTTTCAAACAACTTTGGGCAGACCTTAGCGTTATCCAATCGGCACCAAATTTTTTACTGGAGGTTTGTAGGTCAAATGGAAACTTTTTCGGCCCGGAAATCAGTACCGAAAAAATATTAAATGGTCTATTGATGATATTTTCAGAAAAAGTAAATGAAGAAATTTTAGGATTCGAGCCGGAAAATAAATTTCTCAAAGTAATATAAAGAAGTATTGATTATAGTATTAAATAATTATCCTGTTTAAATTCGCTGATAGTCGGATCAAGTTGGTTGCTTCAGATTGAATAGCCAAAAGAGAAAAGAAATACAATGAAAGCAAAGAAGGACGAAACAATTTCAAAATATCGGAAGGAATCTAACTGTTCCATTAGTCCAGATATAATGAGGAAGGATACTATTATTTTCATGCCCTAAACTATGGTCAGATCCGGCTTACATATCCAAAAATTGCATTCCTGATAGTCAAAGGTGTAGAAAATAATATTATGGAAGATTGAAAGGAAAAATATTTTCTAAATAGGTCGAAAAAAAATATATCAGATGGTGATATTACGAAAATTGTCCTGTTCGGGCCCCACGTTGGGCGCCAAAAATAATTTATAATGTAGGATATAACGTTTATCAAAAGAAGAAAGCTGTTGTTACTACACGGGGCGAAATCGTATTTTTGATATGTTTGAATCGAAGAAATATATATTTGAAACACAAATTTTTAAATATTAATTACTTCTGAGCAAATACATTTTATTTGAAAATCAATAAAATTTATTTGGAACGCATATATTAATATATTACAACAAAATGTATTTGCAAACTAATTTTCTCAAATAAAATATGTGTTTATATACAAATAAAATTATCGTTTAGGAACCTGTCCAAATATATTTTGTTTAAAAACGTTGACAATTTTTTAAATTTTATTTCTACTTTTTAATTGATTTTAAGTTATACCTTATAATTAAAAATGACTTATGAAGCAATAAAATTCGTTTTAAAGCACTAATTTTTAAGTTATATTTATTCCAAGTCATCATTTGTTGATAATCCACCTTGCATAATACATCATTTCGCAGGATTATACGTTTTCAATTATAATGGCTTTTTACGAACATTTTAAATTTCCGAAAAAATGAACGTTGAATTACTGAAAAACATAAAACGCGTCTTAAAGTTAAGACATTACTTTGTTTTCTGAATATTTAAATACAAATAAATATTTGTTCCGTAAATAATAGTCCCAAATAAAAAACATTAGGACGGAAACAACGATTTATTTAGAACATCTTTCCAAATATATAATTTTTGTGTGTGACAAATATAATATATTTAGAGTGTACCCTAAATATTTGTATATTTCAAGCAGAATATGTTGGGGACAATATCCCAGCAAAATCTTGGTAAGTACCTGTCATTATTCACTGCATTACCAAATAATGACATCTCATTATTCGCTGCATTACTTTCGGCTTATTAATAATGACTTACCAAGAAATAAGTGATTTTTTGTTATCAAAATCATTTTGGCAAATTTTAATATAATGCAATTTTGGCTATATGTGGGTTATTGTACAAGATTAATTTATATTTCAACATGTTTTCAAACAATACGTGCAGATTTGAATGAAAACGCCAGAAATTGGAATCTGGAATGAGGAAATTGTTTGTTTTGAGAAATATGCGCGACAATATGCAAAAAATTATTTTAAATTACCATTTCTACATATCTACTACTTGTTTTATAACTTATTGGTAATGCATTATTCAAGTACATAAAATAGAGCTACAAATAATTACTTATTATGCTACTTTATTGTATGCTTTTGGGAAGTACTTTCCTCCAATGACATCCCCATGTTAAAATAATGAGAAAAGTGGCTAAAAAATAAGTACTTACCATTATCGAACTTTTCTTACTCGTCGGATTATTTGGTAATGAGAAATTTTGCTGGGATACTACAGAAGCGATTTTTTTTCAGCGTGTAGAATTTATCAGAAGCATAGCACGTATTTACACCGGCCTAATTGCTCGTCGTTTAGGGTGGGTTCAAAGCTTGTATGCTATTTCTTCGGCTAATCACAAATTATTAGTTTTCTACGTGCTTCAAAACACAAAAAAAAGATAGAACAGAAAAGAAGTATCCCTGGCATATTCACTAGACCCTCAGATGTTCCTAGGTCTAGCTTGCCCACCCAACCGAATCACAAAATGGATATAATCCTAGCGCGATTGTATTTGTGATACCCTTGCCTGAACACAACCAAACTACCTAATCTATCTGGAAATCAAACTGGATATAATTTAAAATTAGGGGCACCACATTATGTGTTTATTAAATAGGAATAAAGTTTCAACAATATTCATAATATGGGTATATTAAAGTAATTCATTATATTGCCTTACTCTAAAGATCTCAATATAGAATATTTAACAACAGCAATGTTGATTCTGGAGATACAATTAGTTTGCCATTCAGATATCTCATATGATTTCGTATGATCACAGAGAAAAAGAGCCGACACAATATGAGACAAAAGGGAAATAAATATCTTTAAAATCACAAAACAACGTAAACAGAATCAATAATGACAGAAATAGTGAATAAAAATAAATGCTCTTATAATAATAATAAGGTCACCCTAGCACTCTCAGACAGCGATCTCACCAAAATTACAAACAAAACCCAAATCAACGGTTTACGGGAAGCTTGAAGCTCTGAGTTTACCATAAATATAACAAATAAAAAGAGAACTACATACTCTCACTTACATTGGTTCAATCGATATCCAGTGATCCCACGACGAAAGGCCTTTCGAAGAGTGATGGATGCTGAAAGAGTTCGATGAGTGAGTGTATAACATGGGCAACAATCTCTGCAACAATGTTGATGTGGTGTCGTATTTAAATGAGAGAGAGTGTGAGCATAGCGCTTAGAGTACTCAAAAAAATTTTGCTAGACGTCTGGCAACATGATCTAAAATGCAGTAATGTTAATAAATGTATATACTAATGTATATATACGGCTTCGTCAACATCTAAGAGAGAGCACAATTAGCTAACTACAAAAAAATCACACTGGACAAAAATACCGTAATACGTTTGAATGTCACAAATATTTATGTCAATTTGTGCGTGTAGCTAATTAGGCTCTTGCTTAGGCTGAAACATTTCGACATTAAATAATGAAGAAGAAGAAAAAACGTGGACATAACACTGGGTAACATTTTTCTTTTAAATTAAAACACAATCCCACTTTAGAATTTAAAATTTCACAAAATTTTTGTATAAATGAAAATTAAGTCGCGAATCAATAAAAATGAACGGCATTAATTAATTTCACTTCCATTAAATTTTCTTCTAAAAATTTGTTTCAAACGGAATTTTCTAAAAAAAAAACACCAAATGAATTGTGGTTCATTTTTTTCCCATTTTCAATTTCACTCCGAAACACTTATTTACTAATCTCCTTTGAAAGTACATATATCACCAGCACAACGATTCAGGCTCACAAGAAACAGCAAATAACTTCCAATATAAGGTGGCTTAATGGATATTCAGAATTCCCTTATCCTGATTCCAAAATCGTGAATTTTTATTTCTGGTTCTTAGCTTAGTTAAGCCTTGCCATCATTTCTCCCACATTCTTGTTGAATTTTTCTTGTTTGCAATGGGATTTTCCCCCCGAATTAGATTTTCGGCTTTCACTAGAACAAGGCTTTGATTTGTGTTGGCACACTGTCACACCAAATGACTGCGTTCGAAATTTTGCAGACTGCCAGTCAGGAGATTGGTTCGTTCACAGCAGCGAGAGCGCCTAAACAAACAGGTGGTAGTTTTTCTTCTCCCAACTGCACTACAAGTGGTTTTTGGAATAGATTTCGAGTGTCAAATCTAAACAACAAGAACAAATAAAACAACGTTGTGAATCATAGAGAGAAATTAATGAGAATTATTGAATTACCAATTATGCGAGCTGACACCTGGGAGATTTTAATAAAAAATATTATGTAATCTGGAGAGTAGCACCAACAAAACTCTCAAAACCCCACTTTTCTCCGGTGCGAATTGGGAAATCTCTTTCTATTCGAGGTATCTAAGTATTGAGTTTGTCCATAAAAAAATAAGCAAACCGCACACAGCGCACAACTCACCGGCCTTTGCGGAACACAGTATTAACAAAAAACTTTTCACCATTTAATGAAACTAACACTTTGGCTTTTTTAATACTTAAAGTGGAACTTGCTTGATGTTAGTTAAGATTTTCATCAGCCCATGAAACCTCGCCGACGCGTTGGGATAACGTCATCATTCCAAAGCGTTAATACAAAGTGAAAACGTCAGCTGTCGGATACATAACCAACGTTGGTTGTATTTGTTTCACAACCAGAGGGCGATGACGTATAACCAAAATATGAAAAAAAAGATTAGTCTTACAACATGGAAAATAAATCCAGTTGCAAGCACTCTTTACATGTAGATAGAGTTATTTCACTGTGTGTTTAATAATTGTTTAAACACTTTATTTTCTTAATATCACATCCGCGGTTCGAAGGTCCAAAAATGTCTAGGTTGGGGTGGTGTTTTTTATATTTGTTCTTATATTTTCTTTCACTTTTATTTTGCCGTGTCTTTAATTTTGTTCAATAAAATAACCCTTTTATTTTAATTTCTTTAGTTATTTTAATTCATGTTTTCAGTTGTACACAGGGTTTTGTTTTCTTTGTTGTTTGTTTGTTTTATTTTCGTGGCGAACAATCCAAGTGTTAGAAATAGAATGCCAAAGTCTGTCTCTGCTTCACACAAGTGAACCAGAAAACCAGATTTGGCAATGATAATAGAACTCGGCACAACAACAAACGCACTCCGTTTCCTATGCGACGATCATAGGCAGACGAGAGTGTTGCTGATATTGTTGTTGCTGTAGCCCTTCTCTCTGTCATCGACTGCTTGCATGCTACTCTGCTTTGAATACAGCAGAGAAGCAGGCAAAGTGAAAGAATAGGAAAAACTGAGAAGGTCAGTTACTTCTTTGCTAGGTATATAAACAATGAAGGGAAAAGAAAGATATATATGTACATAAAAAGAGTATATGGATTGCTCTTTAGGGTTCAGAAGGGAAAGGAATGTATGATATATACATAAAGAGTATATGTGTTGCTCTTTAGGTTTTTACTTTATACGTATATGACTTAATGACTAATAAATAACTTGACAAATAGTTCAATGATAAATCGTCGGCTCAATGCTATTTTGTTCCATACGCCATTTTGTATGATCGGAGAAAAACGCAATTTATTGTTTGAGTAAAAACGGGACTGAAGAGTTACACACTTTTTATTTCATAGGGTTCCCAACAGTGTTTGTATGATTCTCATGCATTTCTATGCCATTACATCCAAAAATAAGCAAGTTATAACAATTTTTGTACTTGGCATTTTGGTCCATATCCACTTTTATTTTAATATTTTTTCGTATTTGTAAAGGGTGTCCCAAGAAGAGCGCAATTTTTTAATTTTAAATAAAACACAGATATTTAGGAAAAAATCGTGAAACTTTATTATATCGTAAAGTAGACAGAATGAGGTTATGTATGGAACAATATATCGTGCAGATGGCCGCCGCGGCTTTGCTGGCATGCACGCGATCTTTTAATGAAATTTTCAATGACCGTTTTGCATGAATGCTGCGGTATTTCATTAATGCAGCGTCCAATTTCGTCTTTTAAGGCTTGAGTCGTCGTCGGCTTATTCGCGTAAACCATCGACTTCAAAAAACCCCAAAGAAAAAAATCTAATGGTGTTAAATCGCACGATCTAGGCGGCCAATTCTGATCTCAAAAAAGCGAAATAACACGACCGGGAAATGACTGATGCAGCAACTGAATTGTTTCTCTGGCTGTATGACATGTGGCGCCGTCTTGTTGGAACCACATGCCCTCCACATTCATTTCTTCAATTCTAGGCAAGAAAAAACTGGTTAAGTGGATTTGGAGACACCAATTTGCTGAGCTCGGTGTCGAATTGAGGTGGATGGAGTTTGAGCGACATCTTCACGCACAGCTGCGACATTTTCGGTCGATCGACCTGGCGCGTTGTTGTCTTTACATCACTAACAGACCCAGTTTCGGCAAATTTATCCATTAATCTCTTTACAGTTGACTCTTTTGGAGCATTATTGTGACCCCAAATTGATCGCAATTTGCGAACTGTAGCCGCAAAACTTTCACCATTTTGGTAAAACAATTTCACAATGAGAATGCGTTGTTCATTCGTGTAGCGCTCCATTTTTACTAACCTCGTACCTTCTACTAACAAACAATAACAATTATTCAAATGTCAAACAATGACACTTCGAATGTTGCGAGATTTAAAAATTGCGCTCTTCTTGGGACACCCTTTATTACATGGACCACAAAAAGGGTCAGTATGGAAGGACACTAATTTACATATTGTGATCGAAAGAACGTAAAATACTGAGTGAAAAATATAGGGCGATAGAAAAATTGAGACATAGAAAAACAAGTAAGAAAGTTTCAGTCGGGTAAACCGACTAAGGTATACCCTCACTTTGTGAGTAATGTAATATTGAATATTACACAAATTATTCTGTCAATTTTTGTGGGAGGTACCAGAAGGGGTTTAAGAAATACACCTATATTTCGCTGAACAGTAGATACTTTAAATACATAGCACTGTGTCGAATTGTAACCGTTTATATGGACTGGTATATTAACGTTGAGATATTAAATTGTGGTATAATTTGGCCATTTTGTGTGGGAGGTACAAAAAGGGGCGTGGTGATAACGCTAATTTTTCACTGGACTATAGGCATTATAAAAGCATTACACTGTACAAAATTTCAAGTAATTGTATACACTTATATTAATGTTATAAACTGTTAACTTTTGGTGTAAAATGGTACCTTCGTGGGAGAGGTACCAAAAGGGGCGTGACAATAACGCCCATTTTTCAATGGACTGTAGGCACTATAAAAGCATTACAGTGTACAAAATTTCAAGTATTTCTAAACACTGGTATTAATGTTACAAGCTTTTAACTTTTAGTGCAAAATGGTGCATTTGTGTGGGAGGTACCAAAAGGGGCGTGGCAATTTCGCCCATTTTCCTCGAGTTGATAGCGACTAACAAACTAATACTATGTGTGGAATTTGAGAAGATTCGAATACGTATAATAGCAGTTATTAAAGAATCAATATTTCACAACATTTTAACCCTTTGTGGGGGAGGTACCAGAAGGAGTGGACCAATATGGCCCATCTTCGAACTTAGCCGGAGATAGAAAAAAATATTACCGCATACGAAATTTGATGTCAATCGGTTACTCCTTTCGAGAGTTATCGTGCGCACCAGCCAGCAGACAGACAGACATACGGACGGACATTGCTCATTCGACTTAAAATGGCCCAAAACTGATTTCCGCCGAACATACTTGGGGTCTTACGTCACTCCTTCGATGTGTTACACTTTTTTCCGTAGCAAATGATATATACCCTCGTCACACTAAAGTGATGGTATAAAAATATCAAAATTATTTCCCGTTATTCAGAGTAAAACAAATTTACCCTACCAATATCTCGAAAACTAGGCGAGATAGGAAAAAAATGATTGCAGATTCTGAAAGAGCATGATTGGAACCCATATTATCAACTCCTAACTCAAAAAAAAAACACAAAAATGGCGTATAGACCAAAATAGCAGCCGACGAAATATGAAAATATTTTAATTTCGTTGAACATTGAACAGTACTCTTTAAAAATTTGCCAAAAGTATTACTGTACTGTTTACACGTGGATTGTTATAACATATTTCCACAGGTACTATATTTTGTCAAATTGGAATTTTAGTGGAATAAAACTGTTTAGCATCAAGAGACTTCAAGAAGATGTTGGTACCAGAAGAGAGGTGAAAGTGTCCTCTTTTAGCCTATATATATAAAGTTGTACCTGGCTCGACCAACATGTAGAACACTTTTTATGTTTAATGAAGTTACCCGGGAAAAAAATGATTGTTCTTTTTATTTTACCTGTTCATATGACTATGTTGTACGTACACCAAGCCAAATTGTGTGTGTTTTATGACATATTTACTATATTTATGACATCTTAACCCGTTTTTAGTTTTTTGGGTCGTTTTTTATTTAACCTATGTTTATGCTACTTATGAACAGAGTATGTCACTACATGTAGGTTAGGTTAGGTTAGGTTGAAGAGAGGAAACGTTTAAACGTCTTATGTCCATGGACATACACTTAAGCCAGTGGTTCGGCCTGTTGTGCGCTCCTTATTTATGATCTTTTTATACCTTACGAGTTACAGAAAATCGGTACTAGACACGAATTTTCTCAGTATCTTCCAGTCAATTTCTCTGAGATGAGTCAAGTCTGGCAATATGTCGGACCCGAAATGTTGGGATCTTGCATGTGTGAAAGCCGGGCAGTGACACAAAAAATGTTCCATCGTTTCGATGTTTTCTCTGCATGCCCTGCATTCGTCGTTTTCTGCTAGTCCTATGCGATGAAGATGTGCTTGTAAGCTTGAGTGTCCCGTTAGAACACTCATCATCTTACTAATATCGATCTTGTTTAGTTTCACAAGACTTCTTGTTTTCTTTTCATTTGGGTCACCCCACAGTATCTTTGCAGTTGCTCCTACTGTTGCGCTATTCCACACAGTTTTATGAGCCATCACTGCCCAGTGCTTCAACTCATTTTTCGTGGCTTCGAAAGGTTTCCAATTTTCCAAGTTTATTACTCGAAGTTCTCTGCCCTTTGAAGCCAAGTTGTTTGCCCGTTCATTTCCAATCACTCCGTTGTGTCCTGGTACCCAGCAAATACGCAATTGACCATGGGATGAGTAATCATTTATCGTTCTTTTACAGTCCAACACCGTTCTGGATTTCACCCTTTCCGATGTTATTGCTTTAATCGCCATTTGGCTGTCTGTGAAGATGTTGGCATATTTAGGCTTTGTCGTGTTACTGAGCCAGTTCACACACTCCGTGATTGCTCGAACTTCTGCTTGAAATACCGTGTTGTTGTCAGGGAGGCGGAAGTGAAGTTCGACTTCTGGTTCATCAATAAAAAGTCCCAGACCCGTCCTTCCTCCTCGCTTGGACCCATCCGTGTAGCAGCTGGTTCCCACTGGCACATGGGCCAAAGTTCCATTTTCCCAGGAGCGTCTGTCTGGCACAAACGTATCACAGGTAGCTGTAAGCCGCACTTCAGGAATGCGGTCCGAGATTTCTGGCGTTTGAATGTGACCAACTAGATATTCTAAAATCTTCTGATGGTACGACTTGTGGTCTCGATTTATCCATTCACCCATCACTTGTAGACGTCTTGCTGTGAGGGCTGCCTCATACTTTATACGGATGTCTATTGGTTGGATGTGCAGTATAGTCTCCAACGCTTTTGTTGGTGCAGTTCTAAATGCACCGCTTATGCCTAGACAGCACATACGTTGAATTTTTTGCAAAGGTATTACGTTGCACTTCTTGTCCATTGATGTCCACCACACTACAGAGGCGTAGGTGATTATTGGTCTAATCACGCTCATGTAAAGCCAGTGAGTCATATTTGGACGTAGTCCCCATTTTAAACCTATAGCTCTTCTGCACAACGACCAACATCTATGTGCCTTTGTAACTCTTTCTTCAAGATGATCTTTCCAGTACAGTTTGTGATCCAAGTTTACTCCCAAGTATTTTACCTTTTTAGTTATAGCAATTGTCTTATTCAGGAATAAAACGTGGGATCTTCGTTTTCCTTGTAAATAGACATATTTCTGTTTTGTCTGGGTTAACATTTAATCTCCTTGGTTGTGCCCAGTTATATGCTATGTTAAGTGCCTCTTCAGCTCTTCTGCATAATAGATTTGGATGAAAGCCCCTTAGAAGTATTACAACGTCGTCTGCATAACAGACTGGTTTAAGTCCTTCATTGGTGAGGGCTTTTAGGAGACTGTGTATCGTCGTAACCCATAGAAGAGGCGATAAAATGCCCCCCTGAGGTATACCACGATTTACCTTGCCACTAATTTTTACGTCATATGACCCACAAATAATCCACCTATTCCTTAGCATATTGTTGATCCAGTTTTTCAGCGCCCGGTCAACCTGAAACTCGTCTAAGAACTGGATAAGTGTATCGGTCTGTACATTGTTAAATGCGCCCTCTATGTCTATGCAAACAGCAAGTATATACATTTCTTTACTGAAGGACTCTTCTATGTGGTGCACTACCTCATGCAGAGCTGTTTCCACTGATCTTCCTTTGACATAGGCGTGTTGTTTGAATTTTAGCCTGTCATCCGCTATTTTACCTTTGACCATGTTATCAATTATTCGCTCCATTGTTTTTAACAGGAAAGAAGTAAGGCTAATGGGTCGATAAGCCTTTGGGGTCGTATAACTCGCCTTGCCAGGCTTTGGTATGAAGACCACCCTTGATTCCTGCCAGTTTTTTGGGGTATACGAATGGGTTAGGCATGCAGTGAACACTCCAGCCAGATGAGTTGATACCAGATCCACCTCATTCTGCAGAAGTGCTGGAAATATTCCATCCGGTCCCGCAGCCTTAAAGGGAGAGAAACTTTTTATCGCTTCTTTAACCATACCATCTGTTATACCCGTAATAGGTACTTGATGCAATACATTTTCATTCTGTAACTGTTCCTCTGTTGGTCCAGCATTACCAGTCGGAAAATGAGTTTTCATCAAGAGCCTTACGGTATCCTCTATAGTTTCCATCCTTTTACCCGTTTCATCCACCAGTGTTTCGGTTTGGACATGAGTTTTTGAGAGGAACTTTTTATACCCTACACCACACTGTGGTACAGGGTATTATAACTTTGTGCATTTGTTTGTAACACCCAAAAGGAGAAGAAATAGACCCATCGTTTATTATACCGATCGACTTAGAATCACTTTCTGAGTCGATTTAGCTATGTCCGTCTGTCCGTCTGTCTGTCTGTCTGTCCGTCTGTCTGTCTGTGCATGTATTCTTGTAATCAAAGTACAGGTCGCAATTATGGTCCGATCTCGACGAAACTTTACACATATCTTTTTTTTGGCCCAAGAACGATCCCTATTGAATTTGGTTGAAATCGGTTCAGATTTAGATATAGCCCCCATATATATATTAGCCCCGATTTGACATGTAAGCGCTGTAAAAACTTTATTTTATATCCGATCAGTATGAAATTCGGCAGGAAAAGGTTTCTTATTACATGAATGAACTCTGTTAAATTTGGAAGAAATCGGTTCAGATTTAGATATAGCCCCCATATATACATTACCCCCGATTTGACATATAAGCGCTGTAAACATGTTATTTTATATCCGATCAGTGCGAAATTCGGCAAAGAGAGGTTTCTTATTACATGAAGGAATACTGCTAAATTCGGAGAAAATCGGTTCAGATTTAGATATAGCCCCCATATATACGTTACCCCCGATTTGACTTGTAAGCGCTGTAAAAATGTTATTTTATATCCGATCAGTATGAAATTCGGCAGAAAGAGGTTTCTTATTATATGAATGAACACTGTTAAATTTGGAAGAAATCGGTTCAGATTTAGATATAGCCCCCATATATACGTTACCCCCGATTTGACATGTAGGCGCTGTAGAGACTGTATTTTATATGCGATCAGTACGAAATTTGACAGAAGGAGGTCTTTTTACATGAATGAGTATTCAGGGAAGATCGGTTCAGATTTATATTGATTGTTCCTCCTGATTTGGTATCAAACCGCTATAGAAGTTGTATTTTACTTCCTATCATTAAAATTTTCCAGAAATATGTTTCTCAATTTAGGAACGAATATTGCTTAATTTAGCGATTATCGTTTCAGAATTAGATAATATGTTTCTACCCGTTTACCAATTATTCCAAATTATTAAGGCAATGACCCTTATCGCATTGTTAGGGAGGTGTAGGGTATTATATAGTCGGCCCCGCCCGACTTTCTGCCTTTCCTTACTGGTTCATTTTAGTCATGCTGTTAACGCTGTCTACCTGTTCACAGAAAAGCCTCCAGGAGTTACGTTTCGCCGATCTAATGAATTTATTGTATTCTTTGAGTCTTTTGTGGTAGTCGTCCCAATATACTTATTGTTTTTAACGTCGAGCTCTATTGTAAAGTCTGCGGACATCTTTGCCAATCGAGGGAATTTGTCCTGTCATCCAGGGTTTCTCAAAGGCAGATTTCCTTTCTCGAAGTGGGCAACTATCTTCGAATGATTTTACAAGAGCCTCGGTAATCTTCTTAACACTGATATCAATGTCTTCTTCACATAGATAATCGCGTGTAGGCTGCCCCAATCGATTTCTAAGTAGATTTCCGAATTTAGTCCAGTCGGTCTTAGCCTTATTACGGAAACTTATGGGGTTTGGCGGTGGCCGTGCAATTTTAAACCTTATATAACGGTGGTCTGAATAGGAGTGTTCATCCGAAACCCTCCACTCATGAATCTCATCAATAAGATTTTCTGAGCATATCGTTATATCTAATACTTCTTCCCTAATTTTGTTAACAAAGGTTGCAGTGTTTCCTATGTTAAGAGTTATGAGGTCATTTGTATTCAAAAATTCGATAAGGGCGTGTCCCCTTTTATTGGTGTTAGTACTACCCCAAGCGATATGATGGGAGTTGGCGTCACATCCAGCTAATAACTCATCACTTGTGTGTTTGGATTCCCTCACCAGACGTTGTAATTCCGACGTAGGTGGCAATGTCGGCGCATCGAATGGCAGATATATTGACGCCAGGTACATATTTCCATTACCTTGCCTCAGCACCGTTGCGTCCGATGTTGACAACTCTGGAGAGAAAATAAAACATAAGTTTTTATGGCACAGAATACAAGTCCTTGGACGAGTACCTGTGTTAGCGTAGAGAAGGTTATAGTTCACATGGTTTAATCCAGTAACCTTGTTGCTAGTTGTCCATGGTTCCTGGATCAAAGCAATATGAACCCTGCCTTTATTTATGATGTCCATCAGAGCGTTGGATGCTGTCTCGCTCCGGTGGAGGTTTATTCATCCAGATAACCCTCAATCATTGTCCTTCCAGTAAAAGTTTCTTTTGGGAGTATATCCTATCTGGTGGCACCCCCTCATTATTTGGTAGTGGGTCATTCTCCTCCTTTCGTTCACTACCTATTACACCATCTTCCAGTCGACAATTTTGGGAGGCGGTGTTATTTTTTGTCGCTCCCTCATTGGTTTGAATCGTTTTGTGGCTCTTTTTATTTTGATCAGCACCTTTGCTGGGAACTTCCTGCAAAAGTGGCGGTACTACTGGTGGTGTTATTGACTACTTCCACATCAGTTCTTGGCAGTGTCTCACTTGTCTCCATCCGTTCAATACCAGTGTTTGCCTCTTCAGACAGTATATTTGGACTCGATTCAGTTGTCCTGCCAATCGGGACCTTTCCAATTTTTAAAAAGACTGTCCAGATCAAGAAGTACGCCATGCCCTTCGCCATGACAAGATTGTTCTTGGATTCTGGGTCTATGCCTAACACGAGGAGAGTACCCTCGGTATCATCCTTCCTATAGAAGACTTCCCACTTTCTCACGGAAAGTTTTGAATTCTGTTTGCCGATGATGTCGAGTATGTACTCTGATGAGAACTTACTGGGACATCCCTTAACATATAGGGTCGTTTTTATGAGTTCAGGAATGTCGCTTTTCCTTACCAATTTTAGCTTTGCGCCATCCCAAGGTGAGGGGAAGCTATCCACAAGTTTTACGAGGACACCAGCGCAGCGTTGTGATGCCAGCCTTAGCATCAAAACACCCCTCTCAAACTTGCAACTCATTACTTCGATTGGTGGTTCATCCTTAGATTCGAGGACGTATTCCGCTACCCTCGTATAAATCTTCGAAGTTGCTCTTTTGGTCTTCGGGGATTCTGCCAGATGCACTACTGCTATCAATTATGGCGTAGCATAGATCGTCTCGAAAATGTTGTTTAGCTATATTAGAATAAGACGGTGGCTTCTTACCCTTCTTTATGGCCAATTGATTTTTCCGTGTCTGTAGAGTCTTTTTGGTTAAAGCCTCATCCTTAACGGATGATTTGGTTGACTTGAACTGCGTTATTGGGTCAACTTTACCGCCCACAATCGAAGGACCCAGACTAGAGACCTCCTTTTGTGTGGTTACGTTAGGCTTATCCGAATTACTGGAAGACGGCGAGCCCTTTTTCTTCTTAGTCACTATCACAGCGCTATGTTCTTCGGGAGACCTGACTCTTTTAGCGGCCTCCATGTTTGTATTGGAGGTAGAATTGCCAGGTTCATCCCGTAGTAGGTTCCGTCGGTTCAACTTATTCAGTTTCCTTCTTTGTGCCCCTGACAGTCTCTTTGAGTTAGCAACAATAGTGATATTGTTTTCATTTGATGATTCAGAGTCCCCACTGGCTTTTAAAGGCTGGGGTTGCTTAAAGCCCCGGCTGGGTTCTGCTTCATCTGTCTTATCATTTGTTTTGCCTGCGGCTGGATGTGCTCTTCTTTCGTTTTCGACTACGGGATCCAAGGCACCAAAGCTCGTAGAAGTTGCTTGCTCACGATTGTTCGATAACGACGACACATGACTCGTGAGTGAATCAACGCTTGTCGCCGGCACTGGGTTTTCCCTCCCCTGCGCCGTAATATCCTTCGTCTTTTTTGATTTAATCATAAATTGGTTGGGGGGACACCCCCATAGCCAGTATTAGCCCGTAATAGGTACGTCGGTATAGGCCTTCCAGACTGAGCTCAGAAATTTCTGTCCAGAGACCGATGCATCCAATTCAACCTACGCTTTATAAACAACAAACCTCCTGGTTGCGTAGTAGGTAGTTGAATAGGTATTGCGTAATAGGTTAAAAACTATCCGCTCTGCGATAACACGTCCGTTCGCTACGACAGGCGGCGACTGACTGTAAGAAAAGTATAAAATCCAGTGGAATTCGAACACAAACTCGGTTGCAAAATGATATCCAAGCAGAAACAATCAAATTTTAGAATATTAAAAAATGGAGAACTTCAGCTATAAAGAATTATCCGAAGAGTATTTTAGAAACAAAAAGAAGGAAGATGTTTTAAGTTAAGTTCAAAGCAAAGTAAATTCCTCAAGCATCGAAATACAATTGCAAAATAAAGTAAATATTTTCATCAACAACTTAACTAAGCGCTACAAACAAGTTGGATGGAATAAACATATATTTTATAAGACCTTTGCAATATGGTTAGAGGGCGAACTTAGTGTCAAAGAATCTTCAGAAAGTAAAAATCAAAACAATTGTGGGAGACCATCAAAATCACTCGGCAACTGTAGCGATATATCTATAAGGCGGAAACTGAAGGATATCAATGAAGAAATCGGATGTGAAACTATTGCAGAAAGCTTGTTACATCAATTGCGATCACAAAAACAGCGCACCAAAGCCGAAATTATCGAAAAAGATTTAAACGCTAGTCCTTGAGAACAAAACGGATTAGTAAGAGTATTCCAACTCCAAGCGATGAAAAACAGTTCTTAAATGAAGAGGCATTAGCATTATTTTTCGATTAAAAGTTAACAAAACATCAATATACACAGCTCAGGTTGCGTGCGATTGAAAAAGGCTCAAATCTGTATCCATCATATCATCACATACTTGCTGCTAAAAACGAATGTTTGCCACCAACGGACACTATTAAAATCATATCGAGTTCGGCAGAGGTAAAACTTCAAGATCTACTAAATCATACAGCTCAACGCTTGCTACAATCATTTAAAGGACATGATTTGATAAAATATGGGAATTGCGAGTTAGCTCTCTTTTGCAAATGGGGATGTGATGGTTCTTCTGGACAAAAACAATACAATCAATCTGTATGTGAAAATACTTCAGACGCAGATATGTTTATGGAGTCATTTGTGCCATTTCGATTGACAAAGAATTTGGAAGACTCGGAACCTTCGACCACTACGATGCAGACAAAGGATATTTGGAAAAATCAAACACTATCTTCTACGAAATACTGCAGACCAATCACATTTTAATTTAAAAAAGAAACTTATGATACCCTTAAAAAAGAAGTCAATGATATAAGAATCCAAATTATAAGACTGCAGCCATTAGAAGTATAAATTGAAGGCCAAACAATTGAAATTAACTACCAATTAATGGTAACGATGATAAATGGAAAAGTTGGTCAGGGTTTGACTGACACAAAGGCTTCATCCAGCTGCATTATATGTCAATCTACATTAAGCAAATTAAACCAGGTCCCGGAAAAATCAGTAGATAATACTGATGCATATGAATTTGGATTATCGCCACTACATACAAGAATACGAGTTATGGAACACATACTTAAAATCAGTTATGATTTGGATTTTGGACCTACAGGATCAATAAGAAACAATGACACCATAAAATTTTTTTTTTTAGTTTTACAAAATATGTTATTAATATGGTTTATTCCTAGCAAAATCTTGGTAAGTACCGGTCATTATTCCCTGCATTACCAAATAATGGCATCTCATTATTCGCTGCATTACTTTCGGGTTATTTATAATGACTTACCAATAGTAACAGAAATAAGTGATTTTATGTTAACAAAATCATTGTGGCAAATTTTAATATAATGTAATTTTGGCTATATGTGGATTATTGTACAAGATTTATTTATTTTTAACATGTTTTCAAATATTACGTGCAGTTTTGAATGAAAAATAACATAAAAATTTACGTACATCGTATGATGTTAAACAATTGAAGAATTTTTCACATGGGGGTTTCTTAGGTTCAGAAATTCGAATCTGGCGCTATTGTTTGTTTCGAGAAAAATCCGCTACAATATGCAAAAATCACTTTAAATGGCCATTTCTACATATATACTACTTATTTTATAACTTATTGGTAATGCATTTTTCATGTACTTAGAATCGAGAAAATATAAGCACATATTTATGTGATATGCCTTTGATACAAATATGTACTTATTATGCTTTATTGTATGCTTTTGGGAAGTACTTTCCTCCAATGAAATCCCCATGTTAAAATAATGAGAAACTTTGCTTACTCGTCGGATTATTTGGTAATGAGAAATTTTCCTGGGTTTATCAACGTATGATATCCTTTTAATTAATATAGAAGACTAGCTGGACCCGGTCCACTTCGTTGCCCCAGACTTCAGATTTCCGATCCCGTTATCTTTTGGACTAATTACGTAGACTGACACCAAATATATATGCACAAAATTAGAGCAATCTCGCTAACAAATTGTGCGCGATATGTCAAAATTTAATTTATATGGGCGGGGCCACGCCGATTGGTCCAATCCCGCCCATTTTTACACCAATCAAGTAGACTACCACCTAATACATATCCAAAAATTACAGCACTCTCGCTAACAAATTGTGCAAGATATGTCAATTTAAAATCTTTGTCTATATGGGCGGGGCCACGCCCATTCGTCCAATCCCGCCTATATTTGAACAAATCGCAGACTACCACCAGATACATATACACAAAATTACAGCACTCTCGCCAAAAAATATTGTAAGATATCTCAATTTCAAAATTTGAATTATATGGGCGGGGCCACGCCCATTTGTCGATCACGCCCATTTTTGGACCAATTTAGTAGACTACCACCTAATACATATGCACAACATTACAGCACTCTCGCTAACAAATTGTGCAATATAAGTCAATTTATAAATTTGGTTTATAAGGGCGGGGCCACGCCCTTGGTCCAATCCCGCCCATTTTTAGACTAATCACGTAGGTAGCCAGCAGATATAAATATATACACAAAATTACAGCTCTCTTGCTAACAAATTGTACCAGATATCTACACTAAAAAAAAAGCGTACTGAAAATCAATGAATTTGTCGTAAAGTTTAAGATTTCGGCAATGATTTCGAGCCAAAGACAATCGCAATAAAAATAAGAATGTTTTATAGTTAATTTAAAGACACGAATAGTACTTGTTTTGAGGAGGCATTTCATAGAATCAAGAACTTTGTGTAATAAAACTAATTATGTTTTGTCTTAAAATAAGCACGTTTTGGCGTAAATTTAAGTATGACACGTGCTTATTTGTAGTAAAATATCATAAAATTTAAAGCATTATCGTAATAAAATTTAAAATGTCTGTCCTTGATGTTAGAATGTAATCATTAATTTAAGGCATACGTGGATTTAAATATAGTTTTTTAAAATATATATGGAAAATTCTTTACATTGTATTTATTATAATTTTACTCTTATTAATGAATCATTTATAATGTTAACTTCAAAAATACAACGTTTTATCTTTCTAAAAATTGGAATTGTTATATTTTTATTGGAAATACAAAAAATTTATAATACATATTAGGGAAAACTTTGAACATTTTATAATTTAAAACAATATTTTAGTTGTCTAAAGACAAGCCCTCCAACGCACTAGCGAAATATTTGATGTTTGACCTTGTTCAAATATTTGGTATGGATTTGTAAATCTGTAGTGGGTTTAATTTCTCTATTTATTGTCCAAGAACAATTTGCATTGAAACCGACATCAATGATTTGAACAAGGAATTTGCCTGGAATTTAACTAGAAGTTGAATATAATAAATATTATATAATTAGTTTTACATATCATACAATTTGTAGTTTTCAATTATTAGCTTCACTTTGCAAATTTAGATCCCCACTACATTTTTTATATTTTCAAGCAAAGTTTATAGCGCGATCTTAAAATAAAATAATCTGAAAAGAAATCGAACAGAATGATTTATGTACAAAAAAGTATCAAATAAATTTCATCATATCACAGTAAGAAGATTTTGGAAAATAAGAGATATATTTCAATCTTTCTCATATAATACTTACGTTGAAATATTTGGTACAGTTGTTCACTCTTCAACGACACAAATACTCATAATAGACCCATTCAAAAATTGTTTTACTAAAAAATTAAAAAAATATATTTATATAACAAATTATTAATTACACAGCTCAACAAAAAAAATAGTTTTGCTGCGGCACAGGATTTCGCAGCCGATTTGCCTTAGCCTTAAATGTAGTTTCTTTGAATTAGTTCTCGCGATAAATAATATAGAGAGTGCTACACATATTATAGCATAACTCGAGAATAATTTATACGAATTATTTTGGGAAAGTTTTAAATGATCCATAGTTAAATAGCCTTCAACTTCTCCAAACACAAATTTTTCATCCGTTCAACTGTTTCGACGATATATTACAAGATGTGCTAAAAATTCATTTTTTTTTAGAACATTCTAATAATTTTGAAATAAACGCGTAATAAAAACAACGACAAATGCTCAATTATAAAATGTTTATTAACTTTTCATAAAGTCTGATCGCTCATGATTAAGATTAGATCATTACGAAAAAAACCAATGCATAACTTAAAAAGTTGTATCGAATTTATTAAATCTACCCCGAAATTTATTTCACCTTAAGACAATGTCCCGATCAAAAATTTCACAAAAAATTTCATAAAAACGCTTCTCTTTTCTTTTTAATTTAGCTATAACTTTTGAAGTTGTGCATCGATTTCCTTCGGAATAGTTTCATTTTATCGTGCGTTACGATATAATAAAAAAAAATGTAATAATTGAATACTTTTCGACATTTATATAACGCGTTTTTTTACAAATTATTAGAATTTTCTCAATAAATAGGGTTTAACGCTATCTCGTAAGATATCGCCGAACGGATAAAAAATTGGTATTGGAAGAAGTTTATTTAATTCTGCATTATTTAAAACTTTCCCGAAATAATTCGTATAAAAGATTCTCGAGTTATGCTATATGTGTCGCAACCTCTCTATTCGAGAGAACTAGAGAAAGTTCAAAGAAACTACCTTTTAGGGTAAGAACTGTATTACATATATATCCTAATCGGCTGTGAACCCCGTGTCTCAAAAAAAAGTTGACCAGCGTATTTATAATAAATTTCCATATTTCGAGAAATAATGTTACATTTTGCTTAATTTATGCGCTGTTAGCAGTTATTTTTAATAAATATTTATTATTAACAAAGTGTTTTCCTAATTCCATAATTTGCCAATAATTTTTGCTTCAGTTTTATAATATAACATTTTAACATTTCTATAAATTTTGCTTATTGTCACTTTCACTATTACAAAACCCGTTATTCTTATTTTGTTTGCCCAATTCGTTTTGTAGTGTTCGCGCATAATTCTCTTCACATAACTTACTAACAACATCTCTTTCATAATTGTGTGTAAATCACCATAAATGACATACAGCCAAAATAACTAAGATGCACAACATCTATCCCTTTTCCTTATCATCCAGCCACAACCACATACATGCATACACACATGTAAAATCTACACGCACGGAATCTATACATGTATGTATCCCTTTTTTTGTTTCTTTTGTTGCTGCTATGCGATGTGCCAATCTATTTATGTCCACACTTTACTTTTTATTTGTTTCAGATATGTGTTTTCATTAAGCAAAAATAACTGTTACTGCCCATAATGAAATTATTTTCGGAATAATATGGAAAAGTGAAAAATATTTAAATAAAAATACACTTTTGTATATACACGTACGTCTACTTACATATTTCCAGCAAGTTCGTTTTCTTACAATCCGCGACGAAAAAAACCACAACCGTTTGCTTCTATCATTTCTCAATAACTGACGACGTAAAAGAAAACAAACGACGAGTTACTTCAAATTTTCAGAGAGCTCTTCAACATTCCATAACAATTATTGACTCGCACATTAACAAACATTTCTGATTCTCCGAGAGATCGAATAATTCTCCGAAAGAGAGAAAGAATAATTCTCGGAGAAAGAGAGTTAATTTAAAAGTATGTATTATTAAAAATAATGGCAAGAGTCATAAAATTTATTACCAAGACAACCTTTCCTTTATGGGGAGCTCAGCCTTAAATTTATTACTCAAATATCTCATACTGTAAATTAAGTCCGATTTGGCATTAAAACTATGACGTGGCTACGTCATTGTTTTAATGTAGAAAATCATAAAAAGTATTGAAATATTACATAAAATAATGCGGATTGTCACAAATTTAATGATTTTTTTCTTTAATTTAAAGGCTTACAGTTAAAGAAGGGCGTACACAAAACTAATGATTACATAGTGATTAATTCAAATTTAAAAAACTTTAGATTAAGGAAAATTTCGTGAAAAACATGTAAATTTTCATATTTTATTTTTTAAAATTGTGATTGAATTAATGCCGAGGCCGCATACTTAATTTAAGAATGTGCAATCATTAATTTAATTACTATTTTTTTCAGTGTAGAATTCAAAATTTGGCTTAAAGGGGCCACGCCCATTAGTCCGACCCCGCCCATTTCTGGACCAATTACGTAGACTGCCACCAGATGCATATGTACAAAATTACAGAACTCTCGCTGACCAATTGTGCAAGATATCTCAATTTTAAAATTTGTCTTATGTGGGCGGGGCCACGCCCACTTGATATATCGAAAATTCAAGTACCCTATTTTCACCATGCCCCACACATGTACATTCTGTGAAAATTTCAAGAAGATCGGTCCAGCCGTTTAGAAGTCTATACGGAACAAACAAACAAACACACATTCTTCTTTATATATATAGATGAAAACAAAACAAAACCCCACATCTTCATGCTAAATATTAAAAAAATTCAAAAGTTCAACTTTGACCTTGAATTCCTCAATAACTGCTGACCCGATATTATTGAAATAAAAACTGCCGAAAAACTTAAGGAATTACCTGTCGAACATACAAATTACTAAAATATCTCTATCAGTTCCAAAGTTACAGAGTTTAGGGCTGTAAAAACGATTCTGAACCACTGAACGTCGCTCTATAATCCTGCAGGAAGGATTTAGGGTCGCGGTGGGGCCTCTCTCTTAACATAGTCCATTGGATATATATAGCAGTAGTTCGTCCAATACTGTTATACGGCATTGTTGTATGGTGGACGGCAACTGACAAACTAACCATCACAAACCTACTATCAAAGGTTCAGAGAACTGCCTGCCTGTGCATAAGCGGAGCGTTAAGGACTACAGCGACTGAGTCTCTACAAGCACTCCATATACCGCCGATTAATGTTGTGGTGAGAGAAGTTGCAACCAAAGCAGCATTAAGATTAAACTGCCTATCAATGTGGAGGTATAAGAACTACGGTCACATGAGGATATCAAAGTGTAGTGCTATAGCACTACACCATATATGGTAACCGACCGAGTCGACTCTATCGCTCACTCACTTCAAGGGTGACATAACTCAACCTTGAAAATTGCCAAGATGTGTAACTTTAAGTCCGTTTAAAAAGATAAGTAACATGAAATAAGATGTTCAAATACGCTTGAATAATCCGAAATATGGCTGTTTACTTACAGTCCAAATTTCGCTAAGAATACACAGTGGTTCCGCCCATACGATAAAAATAGAACAATGTATGTCAGTATTTTGCAGTAATGACAATGTAAATAGTCGCTAATCCCATCAAACTACCGTGTTCCAAACAAGTTTTTGTGATATCTAACGGTACTTCTTCAATAAAGGCAATAGAATTGCAAGTTTTCATTGAAATAAATATTCAGTTGAAAGATGGCGAAAAAGGTGAAATGTTAGCAGTAAAAATTGCAAATAACAAGAGTGCAAAAATAAATTTGTGAATAATGGAGATTGAAGGGAAAGGTATTAACATTATTTTAAAGCTATAATACTTTCAAAAATGAATGTGTTGTTTAGAAAAAATGGTGTGTTTAATTTGTATAATTTTTGTATGATTTTGTCAATCTTTTTTAGATTTACGTGAAGTTTTAGTAGCTATTCCCCTCGATTCCCTCAATCAAATAAATATGCAAACATAGGTAAAAGATTACAAATATTTTTATTATACCCTACACCACACTGTGGTACAGGGTGTTAATACTTTGTGCATTTGTTTGTAACGCCCAAAAAGAGAAGAAATGGAACCATTGTTTATTATACCGATCGTCATAGAATCAATTTTTGAGTCGATTTAGCCATGTCCGTCTGTCCATGTATTCTTGTAATCAAAGTACAGGTCGCAATTATGGTCCGATCTCAACGAAACTTTACACATATGTTTTGTATGGCCCAAGGACGATCCCTATTGAATTTGGTTAGAATCGGTTCAGATTTACATAGAGCCCCCATATATATGTGGCAGCACCAAGACCGTCGTGTTCGAATGACAAACAATCTGGCAAGGTGGTAACGAACCAGAGGAGGAGAAAACAACAGCTGATTCCACGAGAAGTTTTCGCCGTCAGCGGTAGCATTTCTAGTAATACTTCGTAAGATTTTGTGAACTAGTTTTAATAGTAATAAATAGAAATAAATAGTTGTTAAGTATAAATACAAACGTCTTATTACTACAACGACAACTATATTGGTGACCCCGCTTTTCACGCACAATCTGAAGTGGTATTTTTTACATTGCTACAAAAACTTCTTGGAAGCAGAGCAGCGAAAAAATTTGATAGCAGAGCAACAGCAGCGCTTTTAAAATTTTCAACGTTTTTTTCATGCATAATTTGCCAAAATAGTCAACGTTTTTGCTTATGCATTCCAGACACAACTTGAGGCAACGAGAATACTCTAATTACAACGACGAATCGCTCCGTGGTGAAAATATGGAATTTTTCGACAGTAGTAGTATAAACATGTCGGAAATGGAAAATTTAATTCAGCAAATAGAGCCGCTACAACGTGAAGTACACTCTCTTCGGCAGTCATCAGTGAACGCATATGAAGGACAGCGATCGAACCTGCATAAAGTGCATATTCCAAAATTCAACAGACAAAATCCGGAATTATTTTTTGCTCAGGTTGAACGTTAATTTTCTCTCTGTGGTGTTACAACGGATACGGGCAAATTTGATGTTGTTTCTGTGCGCCTTGAAGACGACATACTCTTGTCGGTTGAAGACCTCATAACAAATCCGCCGTATGACGACAAATATTCTACATTGAAGGAGAGACTTATTTCAAAATTTTCTGAGTCTTCCGAGTCTAAATTGCGACGTTTATTGCAAGGTGGTGAGACAACAGGTATGAAGCCGTCGGAAATGCTATCCCACATGAGACGTTTGGCACCTGGTAAAGGAAATGAAACGATTATTCGGACACTATTTCTCTGGCAAATGCCAGATTCGATTCGCCCTCTATTAACTGTGTGGGAAGAGGAGGATTTAGACAAACTAGCTAAAAACGCAGAAAAAATGTTGGATGCTATAGGGAATACTGTGTATGCTGTCTCCGAGGCACCACCACATTCTGATACCAACATTTCGATTGACGCAATTAATTCGCCTGTGTCTTTAGCTGATATTTGCAAGACTTTAACGGATCTTTCTGCTAAAGTGGACTCCGTTTTGAGAGGTCTTGATTTTGTTTATTGTTATATTGACGACATGATTGTTATATCTGAGTCTATTGAGGAACACCAAATACATTTACGGCAGAGTTTTGACCGCCTTCGACAATTCGGTCTAACAATCAACGTCAATAAATGTAAATTTGGACAATCTGAAGTACAGTTTCTTGGTTACATCATCAACGGCAATGGTTGTACACCTCCGACAGATCGTGTTGCCGCTATTGAAAATTACACCAAACCTGAAACTATTTGCGAGCTTCGCAGATTCCTCGGTGTCGTCAATTTTTATCGTCGTTGCATCCCACATGCCGCTCAGCTACAGGCACCACTCAATGAATTCCTTAAGGACTCCAAGAAAAATGATAAGAGGAAGGTTCCTTGGACACTTGAAGCTGAAAATGCTTTTGCATCTTGCAAACGCAGCCTTCGTGAAGCAACTATGCTAGCTCATCCAGCACCCAATTCAGATTTGGCCCTTACAACCGACGCATCAGACATTGCCATTGGAGCTGTATTGGAACAAAAAGCAAATGAAATTTGGCAGCCACTCGGATTTTTCTCTCGAAAATTATTTGCGGCAGAGAAAAATTATAGCACATATGACAGAGAGTTGCTTGCTATCTACGAGGCTATAAGATATTTTCGTCATTTGCTGGAGGCAAGACATTTCATAGTTCGGACCGATCACAAACCGCTCGTCTATGCATTTTCGCAAAAACCAGAAAAAGCCTCGCCTCGACAATTGAGGCACCTTGATTTCATTTCGCAATTCACGACAGAAATTTTGTACTTGTCCGGTTCTGAAAACTCAGTGGCAGATGCACTGTCCCGCCTTAACGCAATTTCAATGCCAACATCAGTCACTCTAATGGAACTGCAATCAGCTCAAGAGATGGACGAAGAGTTGAAAACTATTTGGATGGCGCAAATTCTTTAAAACTTCAAATAGTACATTTTGATACGACATCAGTATACTGTGACGTATCCACAGGATATGTTCGAATGTATGTTCCTGAGTCACTACGTCAACAAATCTTCAATTCAATTCATAATCTTTCACATCCTGGCGGCCGTGCTAGTCTTCAACAGATACGTGAGAAATACGTATGGCCTGGAATGAAGAAACAAGTCCTAAATTGGTCTCGGAATTGCATATCGTGCCAAAGAGCAAAAATAACCAGACACAACCGCCTTACTCCAGACAAGATAGATGTCCCAGACAATCGTTTCGATCATGTTCATTTGGACATCGTGATAATGCCGTTAGTACAGGGTTATAGATATTGTCTCACCATGATCGATCGATTTTCACGATGGCCCAGACGGTCGCGACTGCATTTTGGTCCAACTGGATTTCACGCTTTGGTTGTCCTAAGACAATTACGACAGACCAGGGCACACAATTCGAGTCCGCGTTATTCAAGGCCCTAGCGAATTTAATAGGTTCGAAACGTACTCGAACAACTGCTTATCATCCACAATCGAATGGAATGATTGAGAGATGGCACAGATCTTTCAAAGCAGCTTTAATGTGTCATTCACAAGTATCGTGGGTCGATATACTTCCAACTGTTTTGTTCGGATTAAGGACAGCTGTCAAAGAGGATCTTCAAGCTTCGCCTTCGGATCTTCTTTATGGTGGGCACTTACGGTTACCTCAAGAATTCTTCACCGAATCAGAAATTCCTGCCAATTCATCTGAATTTTTAAGGAAACTTCGTGAATACTTCAACTTCCTGCGACCAATTCCAGTGTCTCACCACAACAAAAACAAAATGTTTATTTTCAAGAACCTCGATGATTGCACTCATGTTTTTCTTCGGACGGACGCGGTACGAGGACCACTTGAACCACCTTACACTGGACCGTTTGAGATAGTCCAACGAATTTCAGATCGGTTATATACGATACGAATTAAGAACAAGGACGTGAACATATCGGTAGATCGACTCAAGCCAGCTTTCGTCATCAATAATACTGAGCCTGAACATCCTCAAACAACACAAACACCTCTAACGAGTCCTCAAACAACAGCAACACCTCTACCGAGTCCTCAGACATTCTCTCAAGACTCATCAACTCAGAGTAGACAGTCCACCGAACTTCCAACTGTGCGGAACACACCAACTAGGAGAATATCGTTCCAAGCGGATCGGGTATCGGATCCTGACTTGGTCACTGGAGAGGGAGTGGCTGTGGCAGCACCAAGACCGTCGTGTTCGAATGACAAACAATCTGGCAAGGTGGTAACGAACCAGAGGAGGAGAAAACAACAGCTGATTCCACGAGAAGTTTTCGCCGTCAGCGGTAGCATTTCTAGTAATACTTCGTAAGATTTTGTGAACTAGTTTTAATAGTAATAAATAGAAATAAATAGTTGTTAAGTATAAATACAAACGTCTTATTACTACAACGACAACTATATATATGTTAGCCCCTATTTGACATGAAAGTGCTGTAAAAACATTATTTTATAACCGATCAGTATGAAATTCGGCAGAAAGAGATTTCTTATAATATGAATGAACACTGTTAAATTTGGAAGAAATCGGTTCAGATTTAGATATAGCCCCCATATATAAGTTACCCCCGATTTGACGTGTAACCGCTGTAGAAACTGTATTTTATATCCGATCAGCGCGAATTTAGGCAAAAAGAGGTTTCTTATTACATGGAGGAATACTGCCAAATTCGGAGAAAATCGGTTCAGATTTAGATATAGCCCCCACATATATGTTACCCCCGATTTGATATGTAAGCGCTGTAAAAACTGTATTTTATATCCGATCAGTATGAATTCGGCATGAACGCTTTTAAATTTGGAAGAAATTGGTTCAGATTTAAATATATCCCCCATATATACGTTACCCCCGATTTGACATGTAAGCTCTGTAAAAATTTTATTTTATATCCGATCAGTGCGAAATTCGGCAGTAAGAGGTTTCTTATTACATGAAGGAATACTGCCAAATTCGAAGAAAATTTGGAAGAAATCGGTTCAGATTTAGATATATCCCCCATATATACGTTACCCCCGATTTGACATGTAAGCGCTGTAAAAACTGTATTTTATATCCGATCAGTACGAAATTCGGCAGAAAGAGGTATCCTATTATATGAATGAACACTTTTAAATTTGGAAGAAATCAGACAAGATTAAGATATAGCCCCCATATATACGTTATCCCCGATTTGACATGTAAACGCTGTAAAAATGTTATTTTATGTCCGATCAGAATTAGATAATATGTTTCTACCCTTATCGCATTCTTAGGGAGCTGTAGGGTATTATATAGTCGGCCCCGCCCAACTTTCTGCCTTTCCTTACTGGTTTCAACTGCCAATATTTGCCTCACTTTGAATGCTATTCGAAACTCCAAAACATTGTTATTGTGATTTGAAAAAACCGTTTTTTGTTGTTGTCTATTGTAATTTTCCATATATTTATTTTAATTTTTAATTTTGTTGGTATAGGTTCCAATTGTGAATGCGTATTTTCACGCTTGTATATTTTCGAAATCTGTTGCTCCAAAAAGACTGAATATGTGCCTAAAATTCAAGATGTGTTCGAAAAAGTTCTATCAAATATTGAAGTAGTACACGGGGAAATCGCCATTTTTCAAATGTTTGAATTGAAAGAAAATATATTTGGCAACAAAATTTTTAAATATTATATATTTGTGAACAAATTCATTTTATTTGAAAATCAAGAAATGTTGTTTGAACGCATATATTAATATATTAGAACTAAATATAATTACGAACTGACGTTCACAAATATAATATATGTTTACACACAAACAAAGTTATTGTTTGAGAAGTTTTCCAATAATATTTTATTTAAAAAAGATTTTTAAAAATTAGCTGAATTTCGAATTTTAGTTGAAATTGTTCCTAGATTACGTGTTATATTTTACAGTTAAAAATGTCATAAGCTTTTGGATGTACAGCGCTAATTTTAATTTATAAATTATCCAATTCAACTTTTTCCAATTTAAATTTTTGTCTAATTTTACAAACATATAAAATTTAAAAAAATTGCATACTTAACTTCTGAAAAACAGAAAACATGCCTTAAAATTAAGGCATGGATACATCGCCAAAATTCTTAAATACAAATTAATCTTTATTTCGGAAGTATTAGTTCCGAATAAAAATACATTTGGATGAAAACGTACTCTTGTTTAGAACAACACCCTCCCAAACATATAATATATTTGTATGTGTCAAATACTATGTATTTGGAGTGTTCCCTAAATATATGTATGATTCCAGCTGAATATGTTTGGGACAATATACTACAGAAGCGAATTTTTTCAGCGTGCAGGTGGAGAAGATTAGTTTTCGGAGCTGTTAAAATTTATTAATTAATTATTCGTAAGTAAATTGTGGTCTTTTGGAGACATTATTTCTTTCTTCGAAAGAAAGAGTTGCTTTAAAACTAACATTATCTCCTTTACCGCATGGTGTGCACAAATCAAATGCTACTAAAAAACGCGGGCGTCCTAAAGTGTATTTTGCGGATTCATCGAAGGGAACAAAGCAGCGCAGATTAGCATAATTGACGGAAACGGATGAATCTGCAGTTGCTGAAAATTCACTGCATGTTCACAACCAGATAAAAATATATTGGAAGTAAATAGTACAGAAAGTCTTGCGCTTTTTTAACACTAATTTAATATATCGATGGCTTAATATGAATTATGTATTCTTATTATGTATGAATTATGTATGAATTTATTCTACAAAAATTATCTACATAATATGCCCTTTCAGAATTACAGAGTCGCTCTTCTACTCCAATAATTTCACAGATATCACGGCTTTAAATTTACATTATAGTATTTTTTTGTATAAGTTGGCATGTAATTTTGCTAATTAAACATAAAGAGATATAAAGAGTGTCCTTGGCGACCCCCACTGAAATTTCATGGCAAAAATTTTCGTAGAATATTTTAATCCTTACATGTCCTTTTTGAAATTACTTTTTTTAATTTTCTCGAAAAAAGGGCGAAATTGACCCATTAAGAGGGGAGCTAGAGGGTTAAGATCTTCCACAAAAATGATCCTCATAAAATTCTACTATGTAACTCTGACAATAAGAAATCTCTCAGACATTAACTTAGAGCATTTTTTTCATTTAGTATAATGCTCCCTTCGACCAAAAAATGAAAACTTTGACCCACTGTAAAAAAAAAAACTCAGACCAGCTGGATCATAAGTTTATTTTAGAAAAATTATCTACTCAACATTCCCTTTCAGAATTAGACGGTCGCTATTCTGTTCCAAAAATGCTGTTGGACAGTGTTATTTTTATTTTGTTTACTAACAACTAAATAGAAGACAAAATTATATACTCGTACGTTTATTTCAAATTCATGGGGAAATTTACGCAAAGTGGGCGTTACCGTTATGTAACCACGCCCATTTCTGTAAAATACAATATATTAGAACACGAGAGCATATGACGAAAAGTTCAAATGGATCCACTGTGGGATGGTTCGAAGCTTGATGAAAATGTTGCCTTCGGAGTACACTGTGAAGAACTTAGTTTGGATTTAGCTCACAGACTACCAGATACCTGCAGTGTTTATCAAGCCAAAATGATGGCAATATGGGAAGTAGCCAAGTGGCTGAGACGGAACATAGTAACCAACACTGGCGTTGTCATTTACTCGGACAGTCAGGCTGCCATCAATTCTCTGGAGGCCACATCCCTAAATTCACAAACAGCCTCGACTGCCGCAGATTTCTTAAGCAGTGCCTGGGAATAAGGATATCCCGAGGAACTGCAAAGCCGATGGACTTTCTAGGAAAGGGACGACTTTACAAATTCTCGAAGAATTTGCATATATTGGTGCGCCACTATCCACTTGCAAGCTTTGGCTTAGGCAAGAGGCAACCAGGCAGTCCAACGAAAGATGGACACAAATCGGCACCTGTAGGGTAGCCAAGGTAAAATATCTCCTCGGACTAGAAAGGAAAAGATTGTCTACGTTAGTATCAGTTTTGACGGGACACTTCCTGATCGGCGAACACGCCAGAAGATTGGGTATTGACTCCAATGACTTCTACAGAAGCTGTGGAGATGAGGAAGAAGTTGAGAGCATTGAGCACTTGCTATTCTAGACAGTCTAACAGATCTTTCCGGTACCAATATTCGTACTATCGATAAATTTGTATATCAAACGGGTTGGTTTCGATGAAAGGCATTTTACTAGGGAGATAAACTGGTCTATGTGAGCTGAAGGAAAAAAAAACGGCTGCCACCCTAACCTAAACCTAAGACCTCGGGACTACAGTGGTCGGCTCTAGTATAGAGGAAGGCCACAGTGGTCGACTCTAGTATAGAGGAAGACCACAGTGGTCGACTCTAGTATAGGGGAAGACCACAGTGGTCGACTCTGTTATAGAGGAAGACCACAGTGGTCGACTCTGTTATAGAGGAAGACCACAGTGGTCGACTCTGTTGTAGAGGAAGACCACAGTGGTCGACTCTGTTATAGAGGAAGACCACAGTGGTCGACTCTGTTATAGAGGAAGACCACAGTGGTCGACTCTGTTGTAGAGGAAGACCACAGTGGTCGACTCTGTTATAGAGGAAGACCACAGTGGTCGACTCTGTTATAGAGGAAGACCACAGTGGTCGACTCTGTTATAGAGGAAGACCACAGTGGTCGACTCTGTTATAGAGGAAGACCACAGTGGTCGACTCTGTTATAGAGGAGGACCACAGTGGTCGACTCTGTTATAGAGGAAGACCACAGTGGTCGACTCTAGTATAGAGGAAGACCGCAGTGGTCGACTCTAGTATAGAGGAAGACCACAGTGGTCGACTCTAGTATAGAGGAAGACTCTAGTATAGAGGAAGACTCTAGTATAGAGGAAGACCACAGTGGTCGACTCTAGTATAGAGGAAGACCACAGTGGTCGACTCTAGTATAGAGGAAGACTCTAGTATAGAGGAAGACTCTAGTATAGAGGAAGACCACAGTGGTCGACTCTAGTAAAGAAGAAGACCACAGTGGTCGACTCTAGTATAGAGGAAGACTCTAGTATAGAGGAAGACCACAGTGGTCGACTCTAGTATAGAGGAAGACCACAGTGGTCGACTCTAGTATAGAGGAAGACCACAGTGGTCGACTCTAGTATAGAGGAAGACCACAGTGGTCGACTCTGTTATAGAGGAAGACCACAGTGGTCGACTCTGTTATAGAGGAAGACCACAGTGGTCGACTCTGTTATAGAGGAAGACCACAGTGGTCGACTCTGTTATAGAGGAAGACCACAGTGGTCGACTCTGTTATAGAGGAAGACCACAGTGGTCGACTCTGTTATAGAGGAAGACCACAGTGGTCGACTCTGTTATAGAGGAAGACCACAGTGGTCGACTCTGTTATAGAGGAAGACCACAGTGGTCGACTCTAGTATAGAGGAAGACCGCAGTGGTCGACTCTAGTATAGAGGAAGACCACAGTGGTCGACTCTAGTATAGAGGAAGACCACAGTGGTCGACTCTAGTATAGAGGAAGACCACAGTGGTCGACTCTAGTATAGAGGAAGAGCACAGTGGTCGACTCTAGTATAGAGGAAGAGCACAGTGGTCGACTCTAGTGTAGAGGAAGAGCACAGTGGTCGACTCTAGTACAGAGGAAGACCACAGTGGTCGACTCTAGTATAGAGGAAGACCACAGTGGTCGACTCTAGTATAGAGGAAGACCACAGTGGTCGACTCTAGTATAGAGGAAGACCACAGTGGTCGACTCTAGTATAGAGGAAGACCACAGTGGTCGACTCTAGTATAGAGGAAGACCACAGTGGTCGACTCTAGTATAGAGGAAGACCACAGTGGTCGACTCTAGTATAGAGGAAGACCACAGTGGTCGACTCTAGTATAGAGGAAGACCACAGTGGTCGACTCTAGTATAGAGGAAGACCACAGTGGTCGACTCTAGTATAGAGGAAGACCACAGTGGTCGACTCTAGTATAGAGGAAGACCACAGTGGTCGACTCTAGTATAGAGGAAGACCACAGTGGTCGACTCTAGTATAGAGGAAGACCACAGTGGTCGACTCTAGTATAGAGGAAGACCACAGTGGTCGACTCTAGTATAGAGGAAGACCACAGTGGTCGACTCTAGTATAGAGGAAGACCACAGTGGTCGACTCTAGTATAGAGGAAGACCACAGTGGTCGACTCTAGTATAGAGGAAGACCACAGTGGTCGACTCTAGTATAGAGGAAGACCACAGTGGTCGACTCTAGTATAGAGGAAGACCACAGTGGTCGACTCTAGTATAGAGGAAGACCACAGTGGTCGACTCTAGTATAGAGGAAGACCACAGTGGTCGACTCTAGTATAGAGGAAGACCACAGTGGTCGACTCTAGTATAGAGGAAGACCACAGTGGTCGACTCTAGTATAGAGGAAGACCACAGTGGTCGACTCTAGTATAGAGGAAGACCACAGTGGTCGACTCTAGTATAGAGGAAGACCACAGTGGTCGACTCTAGTATAGAGGAAGACCACAGTGGTCGACTCTAGTATAGAGGAAGACCACAGTGGTCGACTCTAGTATAGAGGAAGACCACAGTGGTCGACTCTAGTATAGAGAAAGACCACAGTGGTCGACTCTAGTATAGAGGAAGACCACAGTGGTCGACTCTAGTATAGAGGAAGACCACAGTGGTCGACTCTAGTATAGAGGAAGACCACAGTGGTCGACTCTAGTATAGAGGAAGACCACAGTGGTCGACTCTAGTATAGAGGAAGACCACAGTGGTCGACTCTAGTATAGAGGAAGAGCACAGTGGTCGACTCTAGTGTAGAGGAAGACCACAGTGGTCGACTCTAGTGTAGAGGAAGACCACAGTGGTCGACTCTAGTATAGAGGAAGACCACAGTGGTCGACTCTAGTATAGAGGAAGACCACAGTGGTCGACTCTAGTATAGAGGAAGACCACAGTGGTCGACTCTAGTATAGAGGAAGACCACAGTGGTCGACTCTGTTATAGAGGAAGACCACAGTGGTCGACTCTGTTATAGAGGAAGACCACAGTGGTCGACTCTGTTTTAGAGGAAGACCACAGTGGTCGACTCTGTTTTAGAGGAAGACCACAGTGGTCGACTCTGTTATAGAGGAAGACCACAGTGGTCGACTCTGTTATAGAGGAAGACCACAGTGGTCGACTCTGTTATAGAGGAAGACCACAGTGGTCGACTCTGTTATAGAGGAAGACCACAGTGGTCGACTCTAGTATAGAGGAAGACCGCAGTGGTCGACTCTAGTTGTAGAGTGAATATATGTCAGTGTGAATATATAAACTTAGTTATGCTGACTATGTGAGAATTGCCTCACAGCCAGACAGTCACACGGAGTAACTATAAACCGTCACATATCCATACCGGCCAGACAGTCACACGGTGTAACTATAAACCGTCACATATCCATACCGGCCAGACAGTTGCACGGTGTAACTATACACCGCCATGTATTCACACCTGCCAAACTTTAGAGACTAATTAATAATAAAAGAGCAGTCGTTCATCTGAACACAAACTAAACGGTCTTCTTATTATATGGCGACCGTGACAGTGATAAAGTTTTGTATGTGATTTTAAATTCAAGTGAAAATGCCTACTAAATTCAGTGGTAAAGCAGTAACGGATTAAACCATAGAACACTATCAAAAGTAAAATAGAAATGAAAACAATAATAAAAACAATAAGCCGTGAAAGTGATAAAGAACACTACAAAAAAAATAACAAAAACAATAAAGAAAACAAAAACCGTGAAAGTGATAAAAACACTACAAAATAAAAAATAATTATATAAACAAGAGTAAAAACAAAGAAAGGCTACTACAAGTGTTTTATTTTGTGCAACAAAAACAAACTGCCAAAGGTCCACCTCCGACTACCAAATAGCTGTGTTTTATTTTATATCAACACACAACTCCACCCAATGCAGAGAAGGCGCTGAAAACTAAATCAACTGAAACTACAAACAGCAAAAACAACATCTTAATGAAGTGCCATAGTTGCTGAGGAAGCCAAATCCGAATTTCCAAATTAACAACAGAAAACCAGAGACGTAAAAAATGCCTACAACACCACCGCCTATATTTCTACACTGTAATGTATATTAATTATTATTATTATATGTATAAATAATTAAATATTAACGTAAATGGTAATGATAAGATTTGCTATAACATCTTTTTTTAAGTTTTGTTCTCAAAATTACTAACACTAAAAAAAAAATTAAAATATTGTCACAAATTAAATAATACTTAGAGTGCTACAGATTTTATGTTAAAATGTGAAGCCAGGAATCAAAGAGAATAGAAAACATAGGAGAAGTTATTAATGAAATAATAACAACTCCAAATGAGAACACTGATTTGAAAAGTTTAAAAATTATGGTTTTTATAATAACCATTATACTAATTGTTAATATGTTCTGGAAAGTACACAGCTCTTATAGAAATTCTTTAAAAAAAGAAATATAAATCATCAGCCACATTGGCCGAAATTTAAAAAAAAAAAAATAAATTTAAATACAGGAAATTTCAATAGTATATATGGACTGGCAGAATATAGTGGGAAAATTAAGGATAATAAAGGAGGACTTCGATAAGTCTTATAAGTGTTTAAACACCGACAGACCATCGAGGCCAGACACTATCGAAAAACACATTAAGATTCTTTTTGCTTCTACTGAAAGCATTAGAGTAATATTGAATGTAAATTATTCGAGACTGACAGTAGCTCACAAGGCGGCGGCCGACAACTTCTTTTCCGATGTTTGTGGAAAATTAGAGAATGTTTTGTCAAGAAAAAGTATAGATGTAAAGTTACCACTAACTCTTCGCGAGGAAATAGTCTATAGCCCGGAAATAAGCAAATTGATACTGGTGACCGATTCCCAGGCGGAAAAAGAGACTGAGGAATCGAATCAGCATTGCACCAACTCTAGAAAAAATCAAACAAAAATGCCATTGTCAGTAATAGAATTTATTGGTTTGGCCACAAATCTCATTCCAGAGTTTGACGGCAAACCAGAAAATATGCAATCTTTTCTGGACTCTTTAAATCTACTGGATACTGTTAAAGAGTCCCATGAAGCAATAGCAGTGAACCTAATTAAAACAAAATTGAAAAATTCGAGCAGAAACTTAATTTCAAATGAGTCTTCAATTGCCGAAATAGTAGCTAAGTTGAAGGCATCCGTAAAAGGAGAATCCACTGAGGTTCTAACTGCCAAAATTCTCAATGTTAAACAAAACAACAAATCTGCCAATAATTTTGTTCAAGAAATAGAAGACCTTACAAAATCCTTGACCAATGCATATATTACAGACGGCCTACCTGTCTCGTTAGCTGAGAAATATTCCACACAGGTAGCGGTCAAGTCAATGGCCAGAAATGCCTCAAGCGAACGAGTACGACTTATTATGGAAGCAGGCACATTCAGTAACATGAATGAAGCAGTGACCAAGTTTGTTAACTCGTGTACCGATAATACTTCAGGCTCAAATGTCCTATTCTATAAATCAAGAACAGGCAATAGAGGTTCACGAGGTAGAGGAAATGGTCGCGGCCGCGGATATTATAATCGTGGTAGAGGCAACACCCGTGGCCGTGGACGTCCCCAAAGAGGAGGTAATAACTCCAGCCGCCAGAATCGGGGCAACTACCGGACCCTATGTGTACATGATCAGGGAAACCAACATTTCCCAGAGGTTACACATCTTGGGGACGACGACAATTAAACTTACATGAGTCCGGGAAATTCATCAACAATACAATTTATTTTTGAGTCATAGCTTTCAAATAGTTGATGAAAATTTCCCTGTCCCCTAGACAAAGCTTCACAAGAAAGACCGGATGACTTGACACCCAAAGTGATAGAAACATATTAAGAGATCAAGAAATTTGTTCGCCTAAAGTTCATACTTAAAGGTAAATCACCTAGGTGTTACCTGATAAAAGGAAAATGTACTTTAGATAGAATATCATTGGTAGAGATTCTTGTTAATGGAAAGTTTGATCTCGATCAATTCTTTCCTAGGCTCGAGGAAGTGGCCGACAAGAATAAAGTTGACAGAATTCAACTACATCTACACGATGAAATATTTAACACTGTTGAAGTGAACGCGTTCAAGAATATTGCGAACAAAATATTGAAAAAATTGGAGATTTACTTGGGCCCAAGACTAACAATTATTTCTGGTGACGATCAGAAACATGATCTACTTGTAAAATATCACGATGATCCATTAATCGGTGGTCATCCCGGAGTCAGTAGAATGACGACAAAGCTGAGGTCGAAGTACTACTGGCCTGGCATATCCAAGGATATCCGAAATTATGTGAAGAAATGTGAGCTTTGTCAAAGGAATAAATCAATGCCAAAGACCAAAGACCAAAGAACCAATGATATTGACTAATACTCCCACGAGTGCATTTGATGTACTTATCATTGACACAATAGGTCCTTTTATTAAGTCGAACAGTGGCAATGAGTATGCCTTGACGATGATTTGCGACCTTACTAAATACCTCGTTGTGGTGCCCATTCCAGATAAATCATCAAAAACAGTGGCTAGGGCAATTTTTGAACATTTCATATTAGTGTATGGTCCTGCTAGCAATGGTCTTGTAGCCATTGATGACAAGGGCAACTGTGAACTGTTTTTAAACAACGGAAAAAAAGTTGTGATTCACAAGAACCGACTAAGGAAATTTGTAGTATAGTATAACTTTAACTTTCTTTCACCATTTTTATTTTCTTTATTATTATAAGTGACGTCACTAAAATAATATATTACCTATGTTAAGACCATAGTTGTAAGGTTTTAAAATTATATGTTAAGATCACAGTTTTAATATATACGTATAATTTATAATTAATAATGTTAAGAATACAATTGTACACTTAAATGTATATAAATTATAATTAATCAATTATGTTTTAAATACTAGATTATACTATTTACTATTATATTAGAGATATATTACTACTATTGAATATGAACCAAATATCATATAATTACTATTTTTTCTAACCTAAATTGTTTGTAATATGAACAAATTTTATTTTATATAATACCATAAATTTATTCAAAAAAAAAAAGGGAGGTGTAGTGTGAATACATGTCAGTGTGAATATATAAACTTAGTTATGCTGACTATGTGAGAATTGCCTCACAGCCAGACAGTCACACGGAGTAACTATAAACCGTCACATATCCATACCGGCCAGACAGTCACACGGTGTAACTATAAACCGTCACATATCCATACCGGCCAGACAGTTGCACGGTGTAACTATACACCGCCATGTATTCACACCTGCCAAACTTTAGAGACTAATTAATAATAAAAGAGCAGTCGTTCATCTGAACACAAACTAAAGACCACAGTGGTCGACTCTAGTATAGAGGAAGAGCACAGTGGTCGACTCTAGTATAGAGGAAGAGCACAGTGGTCGACTCTAGTATAGAGGAAGAGCACAGTGGTCGACTCTAGTGTAGAGGAAGAGCACAGTGGTCGACTCTAGTGTAGAGGAAGACCGCAGTGGTCGACTCTAGTGTAGAGGAAGACCACAGTGGTCGACTCTAGTATAGAGGAAGACCACAGTGGTCGACTCTAGTATAGAGGAAGACCACAGTGGTCCACTCTAGTATAGAGGAAGACCACAGTGGTCGACTCTAGTATAGAGGAAGACCACAGTGGTCGACTCTAGTATAAAGGAAGACCACAGTGGTCGACTCTAGTATAGAGGAAGACCACAGTGGTCGACTCTAGTATAGAGGAACTCTAGTATAGAGGAAGACCACAGTGTTCGACTCTAGTATAGAGGAAGACCACAGTGGTCGACTCTAGTATAGAGGAAGACCACAGTGGTCGACTCTAGTATAGAGGAAGACCACAGTGGTCGACTCTAGTATAGAGGAAGACCACAGTGGTCGACTCTAGTATAGAGGAAGACCACAGTGGTCGACTCTAGTATAGAGGAAGACCACAGTGGTCGACTCTAGTATAGAGGAAGAGCACAGTGGTCGACTCTAGTATAGAGGAAGAGCACAGTGGTCGACTCTAGTATAGAGGAAGAGCACAGTGGTCGACTCTAGTATAGAGGAAGAGCACAGTGGTCGACTCTAGTATAGAGGAAGAGCACAGTGGTCGACTCTAGTATAGAGGAAGAGCACAGTGGTCGACTCTAGTGTAGAGGAAGAGCACAGTGGTCGACTCTAGTGTAGAGGAAGACCACAGTGGTCGACTCTGTTATAGAGGAAGACCACAGTGGTCGACTCTGTTATAGAGGAAGACCACAGTGGTCGACTCTGTTATAGAGGAAGACCACAGTGGTCGACTCTGTTATAGAGGAAGGCCACAGTGGTCGACTCTGTTATAGAGGAAGGCCACAGTGGTCGACTCTGTTATAGAGGAAGACCACAGTGGTCGACTCTGTTATAGAGGAAGACCACAGTGGTCGACTCTGTTATAGAGGAAGACCACAGTGGTCGACTCTGTTATAGAGGAAGACCACAGTGGTCGACTCTGTTATAGAGGAAGACCACAGTGGTCGACTCTGTTATAGAGGAAGACCACAGTGGTCGACTCTGTTATAGAGGAAGACCACAGTGGTCGACTCTGTTATAGAGGAAGACCACAGTGGTCGACTCTAGTATAGAGGAAGACCGCAGTGGTCGACTCTAGTATAGAGGAAGACCGCAGTGGTCGACTCTAGTATAGAGGAAGACCACAGTGGTCGACTCTAGTATAGAGGAAGACCACAGTGGTCGACTCTAGTATAGAGGAAGTCCACAGTGGTCGGCTTTAGTATAGAGGAAGTCCACAGTGGTCGACTCTAGTATAGAGGAAGACCACAGTGGTCGACTTTAGTATAGAGGAAGACCAAAGTGGTCGACTCTAGTATAGAGGAAGGCCACAGTGGTCGACTTTAGTATAGAGGAAGACAACAGTGGTCGACTCTAGTATAGAGGAAGACCACAGTGGTCGACTCTAGTATAGAAGAAGACCACAGTGGTCGACTCTAGTATAGAAGAAGACCACAGTGGTCGACTCTAGTATAGAAGAAGACCACAGTGGTCGACTCTAGTATAGAGGAAGACCACAGTGGTCGACTCTAGTATAGAGGAAGACCACAGTGGTCGAGTCTAGTATAGAGGAAGACCACAGTGGTCGAGTCTAGTATAGAGGAAGACCACAGTGGTCGAGTCTAGTATAGAGGAAGACCACAGTGGTCGACTCTAGTATAGAGGAAGACCACAGTGGTCGACTCTAGTATAGAGGAAGACCACAGTGGTCGACTCTAGTATAGAGGAAGACCACAGTGGTCGACTCTAGTATAGAGGAAGACCACAGTGGTCGACTCTAGTGTAGAGGAAGACCACAGTGGTCGACTCTAGTATAGAAGAAGACGACAGTGGTCTACTCTTGTATAGAGGAAGACCACATTGATCTACTCTAGTATAGAGGAAGACCACAGTGGTCTACTCTAGTATAGAGGAAGAAGGTTAGGTTAGGGTGGCAGTCGTATTTTTTTTTATACAAGCTCACATAGACCAGTTTAGGTCCCTAGTGTTACAACGGGCTGAAATGCCCCTCATCGAAACGAACCTGCCTGATTGTCTCTTGCCTAAGCCAAAGCTTGCACGTGGATAGTGGCTCACCAATATATGCAAATTCTTCGAGAATTTGTAATGTCGTCCCTTTTCATATATAACACACGACGAAATCGCTAAAAAATGCAGAAAGCTTAAGCGTAACAAAGCGCCAGGACCTGACGGAATCCTAAATGAAATCATTACTTTGATGGCGGAGCAGTGGCCGGAATTGTTCATCTACATTTTTAACAAATGCCTTGAGAAAGGAATTTATCCAAAAGCATGGAAAATACAATCTCTTGTTTTGCTTAGAAAAGGAGACAAGCCACTTAATATGCCATCATCCTATAGACCAATATGCCTACTGGACTCAGCGGGTAAATTCTTTGAACGGATTCTTACTGATAGGTTAATATCGGAGATAGAAAACAATGGAGCCTTATCACCCATGCAATTTGGGTTTGTAAAAGGCAAATCAACTGTGGAAGCCATCCTAGAAGTTATGAACAAAGCAAAAGAAGCAAAAACTCATAATATGTTCTGTGTAATAGTGACACTGGATGTAAAAAACGCTTTTAACGCGGCTAACTGGGACGTAATAAGGCAAACAATAAGAGAACACAACCTTCCTAGTTACTTGATCAATATAATCGACGATTAACTAAATTACAGAATCCTACAATATCATACCGAAGACGGTCTACGTCAGTATCTAGTAACAGCTGGATCAATTCTAGGTTCAACATTATGCAACATAATGCACGATGGTTTGCTGAAATTGAAGCTACCAGGGGGATGTACACTTGTGGGATATGCGGATGATGTGGCACTGGTAGTGGACCAAACCTCGGCCGCAGGGGCAGATATAGTCACCAATGATAGCCTGGGAAGAATTAGCAGGTGGCTTATGGCGAAGCATTTAATGCTCGCGGCACCCAAGACTGAAGCAATTATTATTACAAGTAGAAGATCCTTCATATATCCCAGACTCAAAGTCGATGGTTACGAAATAGCACTCGGCCGACATCTCCGATATTTAGGTGTGGAAATAGACAACCGATTGGCTTTGGACCAACATGTAAAAAATGTAATGAGCAAGGCTCTTGAAACTACTACTAGGCTAGTATCATGCCAAATATGCGAGGACCTGGGCAACAAGCTCGAAAAATAATATTTACCGTTGCCTATTCGCAGATGCTGTATGGAGCTCCCGCAGTATATAATGTCATTACAAAGAATGTTGTGTTAATGAGGAGATTGGAAAGAGTGCAAAGAATATGTACCAGGAGAATAATATCGGCCTACAGGACGATATCTACATCTGCAGCGTCAGTGCTTAGTAGCATGCCTCCATTACAGCTCTTATTCGGCGAAAGAGGTGAAATATATCAAACATGGCAAAATAGAAGATATGCAGAACGAGTTTCAAAGACCGAAATAAAAAGCAAGCCCGCCTACACTTGTACAGGAAGTGGCAAGTAGCATGGGACCAAGACACAAAGGGTAGATGGACCCACACTCTAATAAATAATATAGAGAAGTGGATGGAAAGAAAACACGGTCAAATGAACTACTACTTAACTCAAGCTTTCAGTGGACATGGAAATTTTGCTGAATATCTTCACAGGTTCAAAATAAGAGAAGAGAGTACTTGTATGATGTGTGGAAATGAGGAAGACCATGCAGAACATACCATATTTAAATGTGAATATTGGTCATCCTCAAGAAGAACAATAAATAGTGGCCTCGGAGTGACACTAACTCCACAAAACTTGACCACAGTTATGCTCGAAAACGAAGATAATTGGAAAAAATGCGCACTATTTATCGAAAGTGTGCTACGAGAAAAGGCAATACGCACACAAACGGAAGTACCGAACCCCTAATCTAACGCACATGTTGTTAGGAAGGGGGACTAGGAAGGAGAGTGTCTAAAACAACGACATTATTATATGAATCCACCTCGAAGTAATGCGAAAGCGGTTCCGGGGTGTTGTTTCCTGTGTGGGACCACTAGTTGATAGTGCGCTATCACTACGTCCATAAAAAAAAGTATAGAGGTAGACCACAATGGTCGATTCTAGTATAGAAGAAGACCATAATGGTCGATTCTAGTATAGAGGAAGACCATAATGGTCGACTCTAGTATAAAGGAAGACCACAATGGTCGACTCTAGTATAAACGAAGACCACAATGGTCGACTCTAGTATAGAGGAAGACCACAGTGGTCGACTCTAGTATAGAAAAGGACCACAGTGGTCGACTCTAGTATAGAAAAAGTCCACAGTGGTCGACTCTAGTATAGAAAAAGACCACAGTGGTCGACTCTAGTATAGAGGAAGACCACAGTGGTCGACTCTTGTATAGAGGAAGACCACAGTGGTCGACTCTTGTATAGAGGAAGACCACAGTGGTCGACTCTAGTATAGAGGAAGACCACAGCGGTCGACTCTAGTATAGAGGAAGACCACAGCGGTCGACTCTAGTATAGAGGAAGACCACAGCGGTCGACTCTAGTATAGAGGAAGATCACAGCGGTCGACTCTAGTATAGAGGAAGACTCTAGTATAGAGGAAGACCACAGTGGTCGACTCTAGTATAGAGGAAGACCACAGTGGTCGACTCTAGTATAGAGGAAGACCACAGTGGTCGACTCTAGTATAGAGGAAGACCACAGTGGTCGACTCTAGTATAGAGGAAGACCACAGTGGTCGACTCTAGTATAGAGGAAGACCACAGTGGTCGACTCTAGTATAGAGGAAGACCACAGTGGTCGACTCTAGTATAGAGGAAGACCACAGTGGTCGACTCTAGTATAGAGGAAGACCACAGTGGTCGACTCTAGTATAGAGGAAGACCACAGTGGTCGACTCTAGTATAGAGGAAGACCACAGTGGTCGACTCTAGTATAGAGGAAGACCACAGTGGTCGACTCTAGTATAGAGGAAGACCACAGTGGTCGACTCTTGTCTAGAGGAAGACCACAGTGGTCGACTCTAGTATAGAGGAAGACCACAGTGGTCGTCTCTAGTATAGAGGAAGACCACAGTGGTCGACTCTAGTATAGAGGAAGACCACAGTGGTCGACTCTAGTATAGAGGAAGACCACAGTGGTCGACTATAGTATAGAGGAAGACCACAGTGGTCGACTCTAGTATAGAGGAAGACCACAGTGGTCGACTCTAGTATAGAGGAAGACCACAGTGGTCGACTCTAGTATAGAGGAAGATCACAGTGGTCGACTCTAGTATAGAGGAAGACCACAGTGGTCGACTCTAGTATAGAGGAAGACCACAGTGGTCGACTCTAGTATAGAGGAAGACCACAGTGGTCGACTCTAGTATAGAGGAAGACCACAGTGGTCGACTCTAGTATAGAGGAAGACCACAGTGGTCGACTCTAGTATAGAGGAAGACCACAGTGGTCGACTCTAGTATAGAGGAAGACCACAGTGGTCGACTCTAGTATAGAGGAAGACCACAGTGGTCGACTCCAGTATAGAGGAAGACCACAGTGGTCGACTCCAGTATAGAGGAAGACCACAGTGGTCGACTCCAGTATAGAGGAAGACCACAGTGGTCGACTCTAGTATAGAGGAAGACCACAGTGGTCGACTCTAGTATAGAGGAAGACCACAGTGGTCGACTCTAGTATAGAGGAAGACCACAGTGGTCGACTCTAGTATAGAGGAAGACCACAGTGGTCGACTCTAGTATAGAGGAAGACCACAGTGGTCGACTCTAGTATAGAGGAAGACCACAGTGGTCGACTCTAGTATAGAGGAAGACCACAGTGGTCGACTCTAGTATAGAGGTAGATAACAGTGGTCGACTCTAGTATAGAGGAAGACCACAGTGGTCGACTCTAGTATAGAGGAAGACCACAGTGGTCGACTCTAGTATAGAGGAAGACCACAGTGGTCGACTCTAGTATAGAGGAAGACCACAGTGGTCGACTCTAGTATAGAGGTAGATCACAGTGGTCGACTCTAGTATAGAGGAAGACCACAGTGGTCAACTCTAGTATAGAGGAAGACCACAGTGGTCGACTCTAGTATAGAGGAAGACCACAATGGTCGACTCTAGTATAGAGGAAGACCACAATGGTCGACTCTAGTATAGAGGAAGGCAACAGTGGTCGACTCTAGTATAGAGGAAGGCCACAGTGGTCGACTCTAGTATAGAGGAAGACCACAGTTGTCGACTCTAGTATAGAGGAAGACCACAGTGGTCGACTCTAGTATAGAGGAAGACCACAGTGGTCGACTCTGGTATAGAGGAAGACCACAGTGGTCGACTCTAGTATAGAGGAAGACCACAGTGGTCGACTCTAGTATAGAGGAAGACCACAGTGGTCGACTCTAGTATAGAGGAAGACCACAGTGGTCGACTCTAGTATAGAGGAAGACCACAGTGGTCGACTCTAGTATAGAGGAAGACCACAGTGGTCGACTCTAGTATAGAGGAAGACCACAGTGGTCGACCCTAGTATAGAGGAAGACCACAGTGGTCGACTCTAGTATAGAGGAAGACCACAGTGGTCGACTCTAGTATAGAGGAAGACCACAGTGGTCATATTTAATGTGAATATTGGTCATCCTCAAGAAGAACAATAAATAGTGGCCTCGGAGTGACACTAACTCCACAAAACTTGACCACAGTTATGCTCGAAAACGAAGATAATTGGAAAAAATGCGCACTATTTATCGAAAGTGTGCTACGAGAAAAGGCAATACGCATACAAACGGAAGTACCGAACCCCTAATCTAACGCACATGTTGTTAGGAAGGGGGACTAGGAAGGAGAGTGTCTAAAACAACGACATTATTATATGAATCCACCCCGAAGTAATGCGAAAGCGGTTCCGGGGTGGTGTTTCCTGTGTGGGACCACTAGTTGATAGTGCGCTATCACTACGTCCATAAAAAAAAAGTATAGAGGTAGACCACAATGGTCGATTCTAGTATAGAGGAAGACCATAATGGTCGATTCTAGTATAGAGGAAGACCATAATGGTCGACTCTAGTATAAAGGAAGACCACAATGGTCGACTCTAGTATAAACGAAGACCACAATGGTCGACTCTAGTATAGAGGAAGACCACAGTGGTCGACTCTAGTATAGAAAAGGACTGGTCGACTCTAGTATAGAAAAAGACCACAGTGGTCAACTCTAGTATAGAAAAAGACCACAGTGGTCGACTCTAGTATAGAGGAAGACCACAGTGGTCGACTCTTGCATAGAGGAAGGCCGCAGTGGTCGACTCTAGTATAGAGGAAGGCCACAGTGGTCGACTCTAGTATAGAGGAAGGCCACAGTGGACGACTCTAGTATAGAGGAAGGCCACAGTGGTCGACTCTAGTATAGAGGAAGGCCACAGTGGTCGACTCTAGTATAGAGGAAGACCACAGTGGTCGACTCTAGTATAGAGGAAGACCACAGTGGTCGACTCTAGTATAGAGGAAGACCACAGTGGTCGACTCTAGTATAGAGGAAGACCACAGTGGTCGACTCTAGTATAGAGGAAGACCACAGTGGTCGACTCTAGTATAGAGGAAGACCACAGTGGTCGACTCTAGTATAGAGGAAGACCACAGTGGCTGACTCTAGTGGTCGCCTCTAGGGGAAGACCACAGTGGTCGACTCTAGTATAGAGGAAGACCACAGTGGTTGACTCTAGTGGTCGACACTAGGGGAAGACCACAGTGGTCGACTCTAGTATAGAGGAAGACCACAGTGGTTGACTCTAGTGGTCGACTCTAGGGGAAGACCACAGTGGTCGACTCTAGTATAGAGGAAGACCACAGTGGTCGACTCTAGTATAGAGGAAGACCACAGTGGTCGACTCTAGTATAGAGGAAGACCACAGTGGTCGACTCTAGTATAGAGGAAGACCACAGTGGTCGACTCTAGTATAGAGGAAGACCACAGTGGTCGACTCTAGTATAGAGGAAGACCACAGTGGTTGACTCTAGTGGTCAACTCTAGGGGAAGACCACAGTGGTCGATGCTAGTATAGAGGAAGACCACAGTGGTCGACTCTAGTAAAGAGGAAGACCACAGTGGTCGACTCTAGTATAGAGGAAGACCACAGTGGTCGACTCTAGTATAGAGGAAGACCACAGTGGTCGACTCTAGTATAGAGGAAGACCACAGTCTATTATAGAGGAAGACCACAATGGTCGACTCTAGTATAGAGGAAGACCACAGTGTTGGACTCTAGTATAGAGGATGACCACAGTGGTTGACTCTAGTATAGAAGAAGACCGCAGTGGTCGACTCTAGTATAGAGGATGACCACAGTGGTCGACTCTAGTATAGAGGAAGGCCACAGTGGACGACTCTAGTATAGAGGAAGGCCACAGTGGTCGACTCTAGTATAGAGGAAGACCACAGTGGTCGACTCTAGTATAGAGGAAGACCACAGTGGTCGACTCTAGTATAGAGGAAGACCACAGTGGTCGACTCTAGTATAGAGGAAGACCACAGTGGTCGACTCTAGTATAGAGGAAGACCACAGTGGTCGACTCTAGTATAGAGGAAGACCACAGTGGTCGACTCTAGTATAGAGGAAGACCACAGTGGTCGACTCTAGTATAGAGGAAGACCACAGTGGTCGACTCTAGTATAGAGGAAGACCACAGTGGCTGACTCTAGTGGTCGCCTCTAGGGGAAGACCACAGTGGTCGACTCTAGTATAGAGGAAGACCACAGTGGTTGACTCTAGTGGTCGACACTAGGGGAAGACCACAGTGGTCGACTCTAGTATAGAGGAAGACCACAGTGGTTGACTCTAGTGGTCGACTCTAGGGGAAGACCACAGTGGTCGACTCTAGTATAGAGGAAGACCACAGTGGTCGACTCTAGTATAGAGGAAGACCACAGTGGTCGACTCTAGTATAGAGGAAGACCACAGTGGTCGACTCTAGTATAGAGGAAGACCACAGTGGTCGACTCTAGTATAGAGGAAGACCACAGTGGTTGACTCTAGTGGTCAACTCTAGGGGAAGACCACAGTGGTCGATGCTAGTATAGAGGAAGACCACAGTGGTCGACTCTAGTAAAGAGGAAGACCACAGTGGTCGACTCTAGTATAGAGGAAGACCACAGTGGTCGACTCTAGTATAGAGGAAGACCACAGTGGTCGACTCTAGTATAGAGGAAGACCACAGTCTATTATAGAGGAAGACCACAATGGTCGACTCTAGTATAGAGGAAGACCACAGTGTTGGACTCTAGTATAGAGGATGACCACAGTGGTTGACTCTAGTATAGAAGAAGACCGCAGTGGTCGACTCTAGTATAGAGGATGACCACAGTGGTCGACTAGACCATTTATTATTTTTTCGGTACTGATTTCCGGGCCGAAAAAGTTTTCGTTTGACCTACAAACCTTTAATAAAAAATTTGGTGCCGATCGGATAACGCTAAGGTCTGCCCAAAGTTGTTTGAAAACACAAAACTCACTTTACATGAACAAAATTTGGGTTTTAAATGTCACATGTTCAAGTAATTAAAAATATTTGATTAGCATGAAAAGTTTTTAAATGATCTTTGAATAAAATTTCCTTTCTTACCCAGCAAAATCTTGGTAAGTACCTGTCATTATTCCCTGCATTACCAAATAATGACATCTCATTATTCGCTGTATTACTTTCGGCTTATTAATAATGACTTACCAATAATAACAGAAATAAGTGATTTTTTTATCAAAATAATTCTTGGCAAATTTGAGTATAATGCAATTTTGGCTATATGTGGGTTATTGTAGAAGATTTATTTATTTTTTTTTCCAAAAATAGTTTTTTTTCCAAAAATAGTTTTTTATAGTTTTCCAAAAATACGTGCAAATTGAATGAAAATACCAAAAATATTTACGTATATCGTATGATGTTAGACCATTGAAGAATTTTTCACATGGTGGTTTGGGTTCAGAAATTCGAAATATGCTCGACAATATGCACAAAATTACTTTAAATGGCCATCTCTACATATCTACCATATCTACTACGTATTTTGTAACTTATTGGTAATGCATTATTCAAGTACTTAAAATCGTGAAAACATAAGCACATATTTATTTGGTATGCCTATGCTACAAATAAGTACTTATTATGCTACTTTATTGTATGCTTTTGGGAAGTACTTCCCTCCAATGACATCCCCATGTTAAAATAATGAGAAAAGTGGCTAAATAATAAGTACTTACCATTATCGAACTTTGCTTACTCGTCGGATTATTTGGTAATGAGAAATTTTGCTGGGTACAAGTCGTAAACAATCAAAATCGGCCGAAAAACGAAAAAGTTACAGCAGTTTTCATTTGAATTTTACGTCATGACAGGGCATGCGTGCACACCGACATGGCCTCAGGCAATTATGTACATATGTAGACCTAAGAGCAATCACAATAAAAAATAGATCATTATATAACATGCTTGTGCATGCATGAAAAATAAAACAACAAACAAAAATGGTTGGATCTACATGCTGGACGGATTTGCATGATACTCGTAGTTGATTTTTCGCATCAGTCTGACATTTTGTACTGGTCAAATAAGAAAACATAAGCAGAACTTTGCAGCGCGCTATACGCCCATGCAACAGGGTCGTTTACAGAACGCGCTCTGCCTCCAGCCTAAGTGATTTGAGAAAGGGACAGCTTCGCACAAAATTTAATTTTAGTCATATTCTTATTAGTCTCCAGATCGACCACATCCAAAATGGTTACTAGATCCAGTGATAAATTTCGCACCGTAGAATCAGTTGGGCATGTATCACATACAATATCTGGAGCCAAACTGCCGTCAAACAGACAGATATTGCAAGTTTTCTTTTTTAATATGCGATTTGTTAATGTTGGCAGAAAAAACTGTGCAAAAGATAGTGCTACGCTGGCAGTGGATGCAGCTATAATTTTTTGGCAACAGGCGCGAATACCAACACGTGATAAATATAAATGTCAAGATAAATTGCTAAAGTTGTACGGCGACTGGAGAAATGTCCACAAACAAAGTGCAAACAGGAGATCGGATAAATCAAAATGAAACGTGAACATTTTCAAGGAAAAAATGGATGATCTGTTCGATATAGCTAGTGCAAACGCCCTGAACGGGATGTGTATAGAAGAAGACAAGAAGTTTTTGTTGATGCAAAGACAGAAAGGCAGACCAGGGTGCATGGCTGGCGTTGACATGAAATTGTACGGGCGAGAACAGCGATCCGAGTAACGAATACAAAAAGCAGAATGGCGAAAGAGAAAGCATTCAGAACGTTACAATCAATCTTGTAAGTTAATAAATTGAAGTGTTTTACTCGTACTTCCTTAAAACAACTGTTATTGTGTAGTACTCGATACAGTTTACATTGGAAGTGACGATGAAGATGAGCTCGATGATAGCATTTCGGATACGGATATGACATGCGAGTTTCATACCGATGATCACACCAAACGTCTAAGAGGACGACAACATTGGATCTCGTCACGTCTTACAGTAGTCCTTGATAAGGCCAAAGTTAGCTGTTCAGATGCTGTACATATTTTGATAGCATGCGCTCATGATGTGATAACTGTAATGAATAATGCTGCGACGCCTCTGACCTCTGTTGGTGAGCTTGTGATTAATTGATCTACAATATATGAGCTACGAAAAGAAAATCGTAAGCGAGAAGCGGAGAAGGTGCAAACAGAATTCATTGCAAAAGTAATTTAGTTCAGATCTAAACATATATATAATTTATAGCTTTACGAATCCATCGATTTGTATTTTATTTTTTATACGTAGATCAATAGCGTACATTCATTGATTATTCACTGGGACGGAAAACTTTTGCCGGAGCTATTCGGCAGAAAAATCGCTGATAGAATAGCAATCATCGCCAGTTATGGAGGCACATCAAAATTTTTGGGCGCTCCCAAAATCCCGGCTGGTACTGGAGAAAATATGGCCAAAGCCGTTCATGATACACTCATCAATTGGGATATTTCTAATAAAGTTTCCGCCATGGTTTTCGATACCACGTCGTCAAATACAGGTCAAAACACAGGATCGTGCATTTTGTTGCAGAACAAATTAGATCGAAAATTAATCAAGTTCCCATGTCGTCATCACATAATGGAGATAGTATTGAAACATGTGTTTGAGGTTAAACTTTCGGCGACTTGTGGTCCTGAAGTGCCTATTTTTAATCGTTTTGCTGCCGTATGGGTTAGTCTCGACCACAAATCGTTTAAAAACGGACTCGAAGATCCAATTGTACTCTCAAAAATAAGTAATGCTGACTGCGAAGTCATTAAGATATTCTGCATTAAACAGCTAAATGAAACACAAATCCGAGCTGATTACAAGGAACTATTACAATTAACAATACTGTTTCTTGGTGGTGTCGGTGATAACTTCCGAACACCTGGTCCAACATCCCACGCAAGGTTCATGGGAAAAGGCATTTATGCCTTAAAAATATACCTATTTCGAGAGCAGTATGCATTGACAAAACGAGAGACCAGTGGACTACGGGATATATGTATTTTTTTCGTGTGGCTGTATGTCAAAGCGTGGTTTACATGCACAAATGCCATACGAGCACCAAATCAAGATATGCACTTGTTGAAAGACTCCATCGCATACGCATAAATCGACCGAGATGTGTCTGAAGCGGTTTTGAAGAAATGGAAAAATCATTTGTGGTATTTGGCCTCAATGGCTTTGGAATTTTTCGATTCGGATGTTTCACTCGAAAAGAAACGAAAAATGGTTAGGCATCTGCAAACAACAGAACCCGTCGTAAATCTGGAAAACGATCGAAAATTCTCAGACCCGAAACTATTGCTGTGTAATAATTTGAGCGATTTCGTCTCATACAAAACCAAACATTTTTTCGGTGCTTTTGGATTGAGTACTGACCGCACTGGTCGACTCTAGTATAGAGAAAGACCACAGTGGTCGACTCTAGTATAGAGGAAAACCACAGTGGTCGACTCTAGTATAGAGGAAGACCACAGTGGTCGACTCTAGTATAGAGGAAGACCACAGTGGTCGACTCTAGTATAGAGGAAGACCACAGTGGTCGACTCTAGTATAGAGGAAGACCACAGTGGTCGACTCTAGTATAGAGGAAGACCACAGTGGTTGACTCTAGTATAGAGTGGTCGACTCTAGTATGGAGGAAAACGACAGTGGTTGACTCTAGTATAGAGTGGTCGACTCTAGTATGGAGGAAGACGACAGTGGTCGACTCTAGTATAGAGTGGTCGACTCTAGTATGGAGGAAGACGACAGTGGTCGACTCTAGTATAGAGTGGTCGACTCTAGTATGGAGGAAGACGACAGTGGTCGACTCTAGTATGGAGGAAGACCACAGTGGCTGACTCTAGTGGTCGCCTCTAGGGGAAGACCACAGTGGTCGACTCTAGTATAGAGGAAGACCACAGTGGTTGACTCTAGTGGTCGACTCTAGGGGAAGACCACAGTGGTCGACTTTAGTATAGAGGAAGACCACAGTGGTTGACTCTAGTGGTCGACTCTAGGGGAAGACCACAGTGGTCGACTCTAGTATAGAGGAAGACCACAGTGGTTGACTCTAGTGGTCAACTCTAGGGGAAGACCACAGTGGTCGAAGCTAGTATAGAGGAAGACCACAGTGGTCGACTCTAGTATAGAGGAAGACCACAGTCTATTATAGAGGAAGACCACAATGGTCGACTCTAGTATAGAGGAAGACCACAATGGTCGACTCTAGTATAGAGGAAGACCATAACAAAAAGTATAGAGGTAGACCACAATGGTCGATTCTAGTATAGAGGAAGACCATAATGGTCGATTCTAGTATAGAGGAAGACCATAATGGTCGACTCTAGTATAAAGGAAGACCACAATGGTCGACTCTAGTATAAACGAAGACCACAATGGTCGACTCTAGTATAGAGGAAGACCACAGTGGTCGACTCTAGTATAGAGGAAGGCCACAGTGGTCGACTCTAGTATAGAAAAGGCCCACAGTGGTCGACTCTAGTATAGAAAAAGACCACAGTGGTCGACTCTAGTATAGAAAAAGACCACAGTGGTCGACTCTAGTATAGAAAAAGACCACAGTGGTCGACTCTAGTATAGAGGAAGACCACAGTGGTCGACTCTAGTATAGAAGAAGACCACAGCGGTCGACTCTAGTATAGAGGAAGACCACAGTGGTCGACTCTAGTATAGAGGAAGACCACAGTGGTCGACTCTAGTATAGAGGAAGACCACAGTGGTCGACTCTAGTATAGAGGAAGACCACAGTGGTCGACTCTAGTATAGAGGAAGACCACAGTGGTCGACTCTAGTATAGAGGAAGACCACAGTGGTCGACTCTAGTATAGAGGAAGACCACAGTGGTCGACTCTAGTATAGAGGAAGACCACAGTGGTCGACTCTAGTATAGAGGAAGACCACAGTGGTCGACTCTAGTATAGAGGAAGACCACAGTGGTCGACTCTAGTATAGAGGAAGACCACAGTGGTCGACTCTAGTATAGAGGAAGACCACAGTGGTCGACTCTAGTATAGAGGAAGACCACAGTGGTCGACTCTAGTATAGAGGAAGACCACAGTGGTCGACTCTAGTATAGAGGAAGACCACAGTGGTCGACTCTAGTATAGAGGAAGACCACAGTGGTCGACTTTAGTATAGAGGAAGACCACAGTGATCGACTCTTGTCTAGAGGAAGACCACAGTGATCGACTCTTGTCTAGAGGAAGACCACAGTGATCGACTCTAGTCTAGAAGAAGACCACAGTGATCGACTCTAGTCTAGAAGAAGACCACAGTGATCGACTCTAGTCTAGAAGAAGACCACAGTGGTCGACTATAGTATAGAGGAAGACCACAGTGGTCGACTCTAGTATAGAGGAAGACCACAGTGGTCGACTCTAGTATAGAGAAAGACCACAGTGGTCGTCTCTAGTATAGAGGAAGATCACAGTGGTCGACTCTAGTATAGAGGAAGACCACAGTGGTCGACTCTAGTATAGAGGAAGACCACAGTGGTCGACTCTAGTATAGAGGAAGACCACAGTGGTCGACTCTAGTATAGAGGAAGACCACAGTGGTCGACTCTAGTATAGAGGAAGACCACAGTGGTCGACTCTAGTATAGAGGAAGACCACAGTGGTCGACTCTAGTATAGAGGAAGACCACAGTGATCGACTCTTGTCTAGAGGAAGACCACAGTGATCGACTCTTGTCTAGAGGAAGACCACAGTGATCGACTCTTGTCTAGAGGAAGACCACAGTGAACGACTCTAGTCTAGAAGAAGACCACAGTGGTCGACTCTAGTATAGAGGAAGACCACAGTGGTCGACTCTAGTATAGAGGAAGACCACAGTGGTCGACTCTAGTATAGAGAAAGACCACAGTGGTCGTCTCTAGTATAGAGGAAGATCACAGTGGTCGACTCTAGTATAGAGGAAGACCACAGTGGTCGACTCTAGTATAGAGGAAGACCACAGTGGTCGACTCTAGTATAGAGGAAGACCACAGTGGTCGACTCTAGTATAGAGGAAGACCACAGTGGTCGACTCTAGTATAGAGGAAGACCACAGTGGTCGACTCTAGTATAGAGGAAGACCACAGTGGTCGACTCTAGACCACAGTGGTCGACTGAGGTTAAACTTTCGGCGACTTGTGGTCCTGAAGTGCCTATTTTTAATCGTTTTGCTGCCGTATGGGTTAGTCTCGACCACAAATCGTTTAAAAACGGCCTCGAAGATCCAATTGTACTCTCAAAAATAAGTAATGCTGACTGCGAAGTCATTAAGAAATTCTGCATTAAACAGCTAAATGAAACACAAATCCGAGCTGATTACAAGGAACTATTACAATTAACAATACTGTTTCTTGGTGGTGTCGGTGATAACTTCGAACACCTGGTCCAACATCCCACGCAAGGTTCATGGGAAAAGGCATTTATGCCTTAAAAATATACCTATTTCGAGAGCAGTATGCATTGACAAAACGAGAGACCAGTGGACTACGGGATATATGTATTTTTTTCGTGTGGCTGTATGTCAAAGCGTGGTTTACATGCACAAATGCCATACGAGCACCAAATCAAGATATACACTTGTTGAAAGACTCCATCGCATACGCATAAATCGACCGAGATGTGTCTGAAGCGGTTTTGAAGAAATGGAAAAATCATTTGTGGTATTTGGCCTCAATGGCTTTGGAATTTTTCGATTCGGATGTTTCACTCGAAAAGAAACGAAAAATGGTTAGGCATCTGCAAACAACAGAACCCGTCGTAAATCTGGAAAACGATCGGAAATTCTCCGACCCGAAACTATTGCTGTGTAATAATTTGAGCGATTTCGTCTCATACAAAACCAAACATTTTTTCGGTGCTTTTGGATTGAGTACTGAATTTTTAAAGCATGACCCATCCATTTGGGAAGTAAATGAAGATTATCAAGATGCTCTCGATGTTTGTCGTAATCTGTTTGTTGTTAACGACACTGCTGAACGCGGTATACAATTTATGAATGATTACAACAGAATACTTACGAAAGACGAAGAGCAAAATCAATTTATATTACAGTGCATTGAAGAATATCGTAGAAAATGTCCCTCACATAACAAGTCAGATCTAATATAATATTGAAATAATTGTAATTTTTGTTTTTTTTTTCACCGATCTCAATATTTTAAAACTATTTATTAATTAATAATACAAAGAAATGTAATTTTACTTACTTTAACATACGATTTTTGAATAAAAAAAATATTTCCCCTATAAAGTGTGGGCAGACCCTAGGGTTATCCGATCGGCACAAAATTTTTTATGGAAGTCTTGTAGGCCAAATGGAAACTTTTTCGGTCCGGAAATCAAGGATCGCAGCAACTTTCACTTTTTGCATCATGTGCTATAAACAGTCTATGGTCAACTCTAGTATAGAGGAAGACCACATTGGTCGACTCTAGTATAGAGGAAGACCACAGTGGTCGACTCTAGTATAGAGGAAGACCACATTGGTCGACTCTGGTATAGAGGAAGACCACATTGGTCGACTCTGGTATAGAGGAAGACCACAGTGGTCGACTCTAGTATAGAGGAAGACCACATTGGTCGACTCTGGTATAGAGGAAGACCACAGTTGTCGACTCTAGTATAGAGGAAGACCACATTGGTCGACTCTAGTATAGAGGAAGACCACATTGGTCGACTCTAGTATAGAGGAAGACCACATTGGTCGACTCTAGTATAGAGGAAGACCACAGTGGTCGACTCTAGTATAGGGGAAGACCACATTGGTCGACTCTAGTATAGAGGAAGACCACATTGGTCGACTCTAGTATAGAGGAAGACCACATTGGTCGACTCTAGTATAGAGGAAGACCACATTGGTCGACTCTAGTATAGAGGAAGACCACATTGGTCGACTCTAGTGGTCGACTCTAGGGGAAGACCACAGTGGTCGACTCTAGTATAGAGGAAGACCACAGTGGTCGACCCTAGTATAGAGGAAGACCACAGTGGTCGACTCTAGTATAAAGGAAGACCACAGTGGTCGACCCTAGTATAGAGGAAGACCACAGTGGTCGACTCTAGTATAGAGGAAGACCACAGTGGTCGACTCTAGTATAGAGGAAGACCACAGTGGTCGACTCTAGTATAGAGGAAGACCACAGTGGTCGACTCTAGTATAGAGGAAGACCACAGTGGTCGACTCTAGTATAGAGGAAGACCACAGTGGTCGACTCTAGTATAGAGGAAGACCACAGTGGTCGACTCTAGTATAGAGGAAGACCACAGTGGTCGACTCTAGTATAGAGGAAGACCACAGTGGTCGACTCTAGTATAGAGGAAGACCACAGTGGTCGACTCTAGTATAGAGGAAGACCACAGTGGTCGACTCTAGTATAGAGGAAGACCACAGTGGTCGACTCTAGTATAGAGGAAGACCACAGTGGTCGACTCTAGTATAGAGGAAGACCACAGTGGTCGACTCTAGTATAGAGGAAGACTACAGTGGTCGACTCTAGTATAGAGGAAGACCACATTGGTCGACTCTGGTATAGAGGAAGACCACAGTGGTCGACTCTAGTATAGAGGAAGACCACATTGGTCGACTCTGGTATAGAGGAAGACCACAGTTGTCGACTCTAGTATAGAGGAAGACCACATTGGTCGACTCTAGTATAGAGGAAGACCACATTGGTCGACTCTAGTATAGAGGAAGACCACAGTGGTCGACTCTAGTATAGAGGAAGACCACATTGGTCGACTCTAGTATAGAGGAAGACCACAGTGGTCGACTCTAGTGGTCGACTCTAGGGGAAGACCACAGTGGTCGACTCTAGTGGTCGACTCTAGGGGAAGACCACAGTGGTCGACTCTAGTATAGAGGAAGACCACAGTGGTCGACCCTAGTATAGAGGAAGACCACAGTGGTCGACTCTAGTGTAAAGGAAGACCACAGTGGTCGACCCTAGTATAGAGGAAGACCACAGTGGTCGACTCTAGTATAGAGGAAGACCACATTGGTCGACCCTAGTATAGAGGAAGACCACAGTGGTCGACTCTAGTATAAAGGAAGACCACAGTGGTCGACCCTAGTATAGAGGAAGACCACAGTGGTCGGCTCTAGTATAGAGGAAGACCACAGTGGTCGACTCTAGTATAGAGGAAGACCACAGTGGTCGGCTCTAGTATAGAGGAAGACCACAGTGGTCGACTCTAGTATAGAGGAAGACCACAGTGGTCGACTCTAGTATAGAGGAAGACCACAGTGGTCGACTCTAGTATAGAGGAAGACCACAGTGGTCGACTCTAGTATAGAGGAAGACCACAGTGGTCGACTCTAGTATAGAGGAAGACCACAGTGGTCGACTCTAGTATAGAGGAAGACCACAGTGGTCGACTCTAGTATAGAGGAAGACCACAGTGGTCGACTCTAGTATAGAGGAAGACCACAGTTGTCGACTCTAGTATAGAGGAAGACCACAGTTGTCGACTCTAGTATAGAGGAAGACCACAGTGGTCGACTCTAGTATAGAGGAAGACCACAGTGGTCGACTCTAGTATAGAGGAACACCACAGTGGTCGACCCTAGTATAGAGGAAGACCACAGTGGTCGACTCTAGTATAGAGGAAGACCACAGTGGTCGACTCTAGTATAGAGGAAGACCACAGTGGTCGACTCTAGTATAGAGGAAGATCTGGCTGTCCGAGTAAATGACAACGCCAGTTTTGGTTACTATGTTGCGACTCAGCCACTTGGCTACTTCCCATATTGCCATTAGGCAGACCATAGTGGTCGACTCTAGTATAGAGGAAGACCACAGTCTATTATAGAGGAAGACCACAGTGGTCGACTCTAGTATAGAGGAAGACCACATTCTATTATAGAGGAAGACCACAGTGGTCGACTCTAGTATAGAGGAAGACCACATTCTATTATAGAGGAAGACCACAGTGGTCGACTCTAGTATAGAGGAAGACCACAGTGGTCGACTCTAGTATAGAGGAAGACCACAGTGGTCGACTCTAGTATAGAGGAAGACCACAGTGGTCGACTCTAGTATAGAGGAAGACCACAGTGGTCGACTCTAGTATAGAGGAAGACCACAGTGGTCGACTCTAGTATAGAGGAAGACCACAGTGGTCGACTCTAGTATAGAGGAAGACCACAGTGGTCGACTCTAGTATAGAGGAAGACCACAGTGGTCGACTCTAGTATAGAGGAAGACCACAGTGGTCGACTCTAGTATAGAGGAAGACCACAGTGGTCGACTCTAGTATAGAGGAAGACCACAGTGGTCGACTCTAGTATAGAGGAAGACCACAGTAGTCGACTCTAGTATAGAGGAAGACCACAGTGGTCGACTCTAGTATAGAGGAAGACCACAGTGGTCGACTCTAGTATAGAGGAAGACCACAGTGGTCGACTCTAGTATAGAGGAAGACCACAGTGGTCGACTCTAGTATAGAGGAAGACCACAGTGGTCGACTCTAGTATAGAGGAAGACCACAGTGGTCGACTCTAGTATAGAGGAAGACCACAGTGGTCGACTCTAGTATAGAGGAAGACCACAGTGGTCGACTCTAGTATAGAGGAAGACCACAGTGGTCGACTCTAGTATAGAGGAAGACCACAGTGGTCGACTCTAGTATAGAGGAAGACCACAGTGGTCGACTTTAGTATAGAGGAAGACCACAGTGGTCGACTCTAGTATAGAGGAAGACCACAGTGGTTGACTCTAGTAGAGACGAAGACCACAGTGGTCGACTCTAGTAGAGAGGAAGACCACAGTGGTCGATTCTAGTATAGAGGAAGAAGTATAGAGGAAGACCACAGTGGTCGACTCTAGTATAGAGGAAGACCACAGTGGTCGACTCTAGTATAGAGAAAGAAGTATAGAGGAAGACCACAGTGGTCGACTCTAGTATAGAGGAAGACCACAGTGGTCGACTCTAGTATAGAGGAAGACCACAGTGGTCGACTCTAGTATAGAGGAAGACCACAGTGGTCGACTCTAGTATAGAGGAAGACCACAGTGGTCGACTCTAGTATAGAGGAAAACCACAGTGGTCGACTCTAGTATAGAGGAAGACCACAGTGGTCGACTCTAGTATAGAGGAAGACCACAGTGGTCGACTCTAGTATAGAGGAAGACCACAGTGGTCGACTCTAGTATAGAGGAAGACCACAGTGGTCGACTCTAGTATAGAGGAAGACCACAGTGGTCGACTCTAGTATAGAGGAAGACCACAGTGGTCGACTCTAGTATAGAGGAAGACCACAGTGGTCGACTCTAGTATAGAGGAAGACCACAGTGGTCGACTCTAGTATAGAGGAAGACCACAGTGGTCGACTTTAGTATAGAGGAAGACCACAGTGGTCGACTCTAGTATAGAGGAAGACCACAGTGGTCGACTCTAGTATAGAGGAAGACCACAGTGGTCGACTCTAGTATAGAGGAAGACCACAGTGGTCGACTCTAGTATAGATGAAGACCACAGTGGTCGACTCTAGTATAGAGGAAGACCACAGTGGTCGACTCTAGTATAGAGGAAGACCACAGTGGTCGACTCTAGTATAGAGGAAGACCACAGTGGTCGACTCTAGTATAGAGGAAGACCACAGTGGTCGACTCTAGTATAGAGGAAGACCACAGTGGCCGACTCTAGCATAGAGGAAGACCACAGTGGTCGACTCTAGTATAGAGGAAGACCACAGTGGTCGACTCTAGTAGAGAGGAAGACCACAGTGGTCGACTCTAGTATAGAGGAATACCACAGTGGTCGACTCTTGTAGAGAGGAAGACCACAGTGGTCGACTCTAGTATAGAGGAAGACCACAGTGGTCGACTCTAGTATAGAGGAAGACCACAGTGGTCGACTCTAGTATAGAGGAAGACCACAGTGGTCGACTCTAGTATAGAGGAAGACCACAGTGGTCGACTCTAGTATAGAGGAAGACCACAGTGGTCGACTCTAGTATAGAGGAAGACCACAGTGGTCGACTTTAGTATAGAGGAAGACCACAGTGGTCGACTCTAGTATAGAGGAAGATCTGGCTGTCCGAGTAAATGACAACGCCAGTGTTGGTTACTATGTTGCGACTCAGCCACTTGGCTACTTCCCATATTGCCATTAGGCAGACCATAGTGGTAGACTCTAGTATAGAGGAAGACCACAGTCTATTACAGAGGAAGACCACAATGGTCGTCTCTAGTATAGAGGAAGACCACAATGGTCGTCTCTAGTATAGAGGAAGACCACAATGGTCGACTCTAGTATAGAGGAAGACCACAATGGTCGACTCTAGTATAGAGGAAGACCACAATGGTCGACTCTAGTATAGAGGAAGACCACAATGGTCGACTCTAGTATAGAGGAAGACCGCAATTGTCGACTCTAGTATAGAGGAAGACCACAATGGTCGACTCTAGGGGAAGACCACAGTGGTCGACTCTAGTATAGAGGAAGACCACAGTGGTCGACTCTAGTATAGAGGAAGACCACAGTGGTCGACTCTAGTATAGAGGAAGACCACAGTGGTCGACTCTAGTATAGAGGAAGACTCTGGTATAGAGGAAGACCACAGTTGTCGACTCTAGTATAGAGGAAGACCACAGTGGTCGACTCTGGTATAGAGGAAGACCACAGTTGTCGACTCTAGTATAGAGGAAGACCACATTGGTCGACTCTAGTATAGAGGAAGACCACATTGGTCGACTCTAGTATAGAGGAAGACCACATTGGTCGACTCTAGTATAGAGGAAGACCACATTGGTCGACTCTAGTATAGAGGAAGACCACATTGGTCGACTCTAGTATAGAGGAAGACCACATTGGTCGACTCTAGTATAGAGGAAGACCACATTGGTCGACTCTAGTATAGAGGAAGACCACATTGGTCGACTCTAGTATAGAGGAAGACCACATTGGTCGACTCTAGTATAGAGGAAGACCACAGTGGTCGACTCTAGTATAGAGGAAGACCACAGTGGTCGACTCTAGTATAGAGGAAGACCACAGTGGTCGACTCTAGTATAGAGGAAGACCACAGTGGTCGACTCTAGTATAGAGGAAGACCACAGTGGTCGACTCTAGTATAGAGGAAGACCACAGTGGTCGACTCTAGTATAGAGGAAGACCACAGTGGTCGACTCTAGTATAGAGGAAGACCACAGTGGTCGACTCTAGTATAGAGGAAGACCACAGTGGTCGACTCTAGTATAGAGGAAGACCACAGTGGTCGACTCTAGTATAGAGGAAGACCACAGTGGTCGACTCTAGTATAGAGGAAGACCACAGTGGTCGACTCTAGTATAGAGGAAGACCACAGTGGTCGACTCTAGTATAGAGGAAGACCACAGTGGTCGACTCTAGTATAGAGGAAGACCACAGTGGTCGACTCTAGTATAGAGGAAGACCACAGTGGTCGACTCTAGTATAGAGGAAGACCACAGTGGTCGACTCTAGTATAGAGGAAGACCACAGTGGTCGACTCTAGTATAGAGGAAGACCACAGTGGTCGACTCTAGTATAGAGGAAGACCACAGTGGTCGACTCTAGTATAGAGGAAGACCACAGTGGTCGACTCTAGTATAGAGGAAGACCACAGTGGTCGACTCTAGTATAGAGGAAGACCACAGTGGTCGACTCTAGTATAGAGGAAGACCACAGTGGTCGACTCTAGTATAGAGGAAGACCACAGTGGTCGACTCTAGTATAGAGGAAGACCACAGTGGTCGACTCTAGTATAGAGGAAGACCACAGTGGTCGACTCTAGTATAGAGGAAGACCACAGTGGTCGACTCTAGTATAGAGGAAGACCACAGTGGTCGACCCTAGTATAGAGGAAGACCACAGTGGTCGACTCTAGTATAGAGGAAGACCACAGTGGTCGACCCTAGTATAGAGGAAGACCACAGTGGTCGACTCTAGTATAGAGGAAGACCACAGTGGTCGACCCTAGTATAGAGGAAGACCACAGTGGTCGACCCTAGTATAGAGGAAGACCACAGTGGTCGACTCTAGTATAGAGGAAGACCACAGTGGTCGACTCTAGTATAGAGGAAGACCACATTGGTCGACTCTAGTATAGAGGAAGACCACATTGGTCGACTCTAGTATAGAGGAAGACCACATTGGTCGACTCTTGTATAGAGGAAGACCACATCGGTCGACTCTAGTATAGAGGAAGACCACAGTTGTCGACTCTAGTATAGAGGAAGACCACATTGGTCGACTCTAGTATAGAGGAAGACCACATTGGTCGACTCTAGTATAGAGGAAGACCACAGTGGTCGACTCTAGTATAGAGGAAGACCACATTGGTCGACTCTAGTATAGAGGAAGACCACATTGGTCGACTCTAGTATAGAGGAAGACCACATTGGTCGACTCTAGTATAGAGGAAGACCACATTGGTCGACTCTAGTATAGAGGAAGACCACCTTGGTCGACTCTAGTATAGAGGAAGACCACATTGGTCGACTCTAGTATAGAGGAAGACCACATTGGTCTAGTATAGAGGAAGACCACAGTGGTCGACTCTAGTATAGAGGAAGACCACATTGGTCGACTCTAGTATAGAGGAAGACCACATTGGTCGACTCTAGTATAGAGGAAGACCACAGTGCTCGACTCTAGTATAGAGGAAGACCACAGTGGTCGACTGACTAGTATAGACTGATTAGTATAGTGGTCGACTGACTAGTATAGTGGTCGACTCTAGTATAGAGGAAGACCACAGTGGTCGACTCTAGTATAGAGGAAGACCACAGTGGTCGACTGACTAGTATAGACTGATTAGTATAGTGGTCGACTGACTAGTATAGTGGTCGACTCTAGTATAGAGGAAGACCACATTGGTCGACTCTAGTATAGAGGAAGACCACATTGGTCTAGTATAGAGGAAGACCACAGTGGTCGACTCTAGTATAGAGGAAGACCACATTGGTCGACTCTAGTATAGAGGAAGACCACATTGGCCGACTCTAGTATAGAGGAAGACCACATTGGTCGACTCTAGTATAGAGGAAGACCACATTGGTCGACTCTAGTATAGAGGAAGACCACAGTGGTCGACTCTAGTATAGAGGAAGACCACATTGGTCGACTCTAGTATAGAGGAAGACCACATTGGTCGACTCTAGTATAGAGGAAGACCACATTGGTCGACTCTAGTATAGAGGAAGACCACAGTGGTTGACTCTAGTATAGAGGAAGACCACATTGGTCGACTCTAGTATAGAGGAAGACCACATTGGTTGACTCTAGTATAGAGGAAGACCACAGTGGTCGACTCTAGTATAGAGGAAGACCACATTGGTCGACTCTAGTATAGAGGAAGACCACAGTGGTCGACTCTAGTATAGAGGAAGACCACAGTGGTCGACTCTAGTATAGAGGAAAACCACAGTGGTCGACTCTAGTATAGAGGAAGACCACAGTGGTCGACTCTAGTAGAGAGGAAGACCACAGTGGTCGACTCTAGTAGAGAGGAAGACCACAGTGGTCGACTCTAGTATAGAGGAAGACCACATTGGTCGACTCTAGTATAGAGGAAGACCACATTGGTTGACTCTAGTATAGAGGAAGACCACAGTGGTCGACTCTAGTATAGAGGAAGACCACATTGGTCGACTCTAGTATAGAGGAAGACCACAGTGGTCGACTCTAGTATAGAGGAAGACCACAGTGGTCGACTCTAGTATAGAGGAAAACCACAGTGGTCGACTCTAGTATAGAGGAAAACCACAGTGGTCGACTCTAGTATAGAGGAAGACCACAGTGGTCGACTCTAGTAGAGAGGAAGACCACAGTGGTCGACTCTAGTAGAGAGGAAGACCACAGTGGTCGACTCTAGTAGAGAGGAAGACCACAGTGGTCGACTCTAGTATAGAGGAAGACCACAGTGGTCGACTCTAGTATAGAGGAAGATCACAGTGGTCGACTCTAGCATAGAGGAAGACCACATTGGTCGACTCTGGTATAGAGGAAGACCACAGTTGTCGACTCTAGTATAGAGGAAGACCACATTGGTCGACTCTGGTATAGAGGAAGACCACAGTTGTCGACTCTAGTATAGAGGAAGACCACATTGGTCGACTCTAGTATAGAGGAAGACCACATTGGTCGACTCTAGTATAGAGGAAGACCACATTGGTCGACTCTAGTATAGAGGAAGACCACAGTGGTCGACTCTAGTATAGAGGAAGACCACATTGGTCGACTCTAGTATAGAGGAAGACCACATTGGTCGACTCTAGTATAGAGGAAGACCACATTGGTCGACTCTAGTATAGAGGAAGACCACATTGGTCGACTCTAGTATAGAGGAAGACCACATTGGTCGACTCTAGTATAGAGGAAGACCACATTGGTCGACTCTAGTATAGAGGAAGACCACAGTTGTCGACTCTAGTATAGAGGAAGACCACATTGGTCGACTCTAGTATAGAGGAAGACCACAGTGGTCGACTCTAGTATAGAGGAAGACCACATTGGTCGACTCTAGTATAGAGGAAGACCACATTGGTCGACTCTAGTTAGAGGAAGACCACATTGGTCGACTCTAGTATAGAGGAAGACCACATTGGTCGACTCTAGTATAGAGGAAGACCACATTGGTCGACTCTAGTATAGAGGAAGACCACATTGGTCGACTCTAGTATAGAGGAAGACCACATTGGTCGACTCTAGTATAGAGGAAGACCACATCGGTCGACTCTAGTATAGAGGAAGACCACAGTGGTCGACTCTAGTATAGAGGAAGAAGTATAGAGGAAGACCACAGTGGTCGACTCTAGTATAGAGGAAGACCACAGTGGTCGACTCTAGTATAGAGGAAGACCACAGTGGTCGACTCTAGTATAGAGGAAGACCACAGTGGTCGACTCTAGTATAGAGGAAGACCACAGTGGTCGACTCTAGTATAGAGGAAGACCACAGTGGTCGACTCTAGTATAGAGGAAGACCACAGTGGTCGACTCTAGTATAGAGGAAGACCACAGTGGTCGACTCTAGTATAGAGGAAGACCACAGTGGTCGACTCTAGTTTAGAGGAAGACCACAGTGGTCGACTCTAGTTTAGAGGAAGACCACAGTGGTCGACTCTAGTTTAGAGGAAGACCACAGTGGTCGACTCTAGTATAGAGGAAGACCACAGTGGTCGACTCTAGTATAGAGGAAGACCACAGTGGTCGACTCTAGTATAGAGGAAGACCACAGTGGTCGACTCTAGTATAGAGGAAGACCACAGTGGTCGACTCTAGTATAGAGGAAGACCACAGTGGTCGACTCTAGTATAGAGGAAGACCACAGTGGTCGACTCTAGTATAGAGGAAGACCACAGTGGTCGACTCTAGTATAGAGGAAGACCACAGTGGTCGACTCTAGTATAGAGGAAGACCACAGTGGTCGACTCTAGTATAGAGGAAGACCACAGTGGTCGACTCTAGTATAGAGGAAGACCACAGTGGTCGACTCTAGTATAGAGGAAGACCACAGTGGTCGACTCTAGTATAGAGGAAGACCACAGTGGTCGACTCTAGTATAGAGGAAGACCACAGTGGTCGACTCTAGTATAGAGGAAGGCCACAGTGGTCGACTCTAGTATAGAGGAAGACCACAGTGGTCGACTCTAGTATAGAGGAAGACCACAGTGGTCGACTCTAGTATAGAGGAAGACCACAGTGGTCGACTCTAGTATAGAGGAAGACCACAGTGGTCGACTCTAGTTTAGAGGAAGACCACAGTGGTCGACTCTAGTTTAGAGGAAGACCACAGTGGTCGACTCTAGTTTAGAGGAAGACCACAGTGGTCGACTCCAGTTTAGAGGAAGACCACAGTGGTCGACTCTAGTATAGAGGAAGACCACAGTGGTCGACTCTAGTATAGAGGAAGACCACAGTGGCCGACTCTAGTATAGAGGAAGACCACAGTGGCCGACTCTAGTATAGAGGAAGACCACAGTGGTCGACTCTAGTATAGAGGAAAACCACAGTGGTCGACTCTAGTATAGAGGAAGACCACAGTGGTCGACTCTAGTAGAGAGGAAGACCACAGTGGTCGAGGAAGACCACAGTATAGAGGAATACCACAGTGGTCGACTCTTGTAGAGAGGAAGACCACAGTGGTCGACTCTAGTATAGAGGAAGACCACAGTGGTCGACTCTAGTATACAGGAAGACCACAGTGGTCGACTCTAGTATAGAGGAAGACCACAGTGGTCGACTCTAGTATAGAGGAAGACCACAGTGGTCGACTCTAGTATAGAGGAAGACCACAGTGGTCGACTCTAGTATAGAGAAAGATCTGGCTGTCCGAGTAAATGACAACGCCAGTGTTGGTTACTATGTTGCGACTCAGCCACTTGGCTACTTCCCATATTGCCATTAGGCAGACCATAGTGGTAGACTCTAGTATAGAGGAAGACCACAGTCTATTATAGAGGAAGACCACAATGGTCGTCTCTAGTATAGAGGAAGACCACAATGGTCGACTCTAATATAGAGGTAGACCACAATGGTCGACTCTAGTATAGAGGAAGACCACAATGGTCGACTCTAGTATAGAGGAAGACCACAATGGTCGACTCTAGTATAGAGGAAGACCGCAATTGTCGACTCTAGTATAGAGGAAGACCACAATGGTCGACTCTAGTGGTCGACTCTAGGGGAAGACCACAGTGGTCGACTCTAGTATAGAGGAAGACCACAGTGGTCGACTCTAGGGGAAGACCACAGTGGTCGACTCTAGTATAGAGGAAGACCACAGTGGTCGACTCTAGTATAGAGGAAGACCACAGTGGTCGACTCTAGGGGAAGACCACAGTGGTCGACTCTAGTATAGAGGAAGACCACAGTGGTCGACTCTAGTATAGAGGAAGACCACAGTGGTCGACTCTAGTATAGAGGAAGACCACAGTGGTCGACTCTAGTATAGAGGAAGACCACAGTGGTCGACTCTAGTATAGAGGAAGACCACAGTGGTCGACTCTAGTATAGAGGAAGACCACAGTGGTCGACTCTAGTATAGAGGAAGACCACAGTGGTCGACTCTAGTATAGAGGAAGACCACAGTGGTCGACTCTAGTATAGAGGAAGACCACAGTGGTCGACTCTAGTATAGAGGAAGACCACAGTGGTCGACTCTAGTATAGAGGAAGACCACAGTGGTCGACTCTAGTATAGAGGAAGACCACAGTGGTCGACTCTAGTATAGAGGAAGACCACAGTGGTCGACTCTAGTATAGAGGAAGACCACAGTGGTCGACTCTAGTATAGAGGAAGACCACAGTGGTCGACTCTAGTATAGAGGAAGACCACAGTGGTCGACTCTAGTATAGAGGAAGACCACAGTGGTCGACTCTAGTATAGAGGAAGACCACAGTGGTCGACTCTAGTATAGAGGAAGACCACAGTGGTCGACTCTAGTATAGAGGAAGACCACAGTGGTCGACTCTAGTATAGAGGAAGACCACAGTGGTCGACTCTAGTATAGAGGAAGACCACAGTGGTCGACCCTAGTATAGAGGAAGACCACAGTGGTCGACCCTAGTATAGAGGAAGACCACAGTGGTCGACTCTAGTATAGAGGAAGACCACAGTGGTTGACTCTAGTATAGAGGAAGACCACATTGGTCGACTCTGGTATAGAGGAAGACCACAGTTGTCGACTCTAGTATAGAGGAAGACCACATTGGTCGACTCTGGTATAGAGGAAGACCACAGTTGTCGACTCTAGTATAGAGGAAGACCACATTGGTCGACTCTAGTATAGAGGAAGACCACAGTGGTCGACTCTAGTATAGAGGAAGACCACATTGGTCGACTCTAGTATAGAGGAAGACCACAGTGGTCGACTCTAGTATAGAGGAAGACCACATTGGTCGACTCTAGTATAGAGGAAGACCACATTGGTCGACTCTAGTATAGAGGAAGACCACATTGGTCGACTCTAGTATAGAGGAAAACCACATTGGTCGACTCTAGTATAGAGGAAGACCACATTGGTCGACTCTAGTATAGAGGAAGACCACATCGGTCGACTCTAGTATAGAGGAAGACCACAGTTGTCGACTCTAGTATAGAGGAAGACCACAGTTGTCGACTCTAGTATAGAGGAAGACCACATTGGTCGACTCTAGTATAGAGGAAGACCACAGTGGTCGACTCTAGTATAGAGGAAGACCACAGTGGTCGACTCTAGTATAGAGGAAGACCACATTGGTCGACTCTAGTATAGAGGAAGACCACATTGGTCGACTCTAGTATAGAGGAAGACCACATTGGTCGACTCTAGTATAGAGGAAGACCACATTGGTCGACTCTAGTATAGAGGAAGACCACATTGGTCGACTCTAGTATAGAGGAAGACCACAGTGGTCGACTCTAGTATAGAGGAAGACCACATTGGTCGACTCTAGTATAGAGGAAGACCACATTGGTCGACTCTAGTATAGAGGAAGACCACATTGGTCGACTCTAGTATAGAGGAAGACCACATTGGTCGACTCTAGTATAGAGGAAGACCACATTGGTCGACTCTAGTATAGAGGAAGACCACATTGGTCGACTCTAGTATAGAGGAAGACCACATTGGTCGACTCTAGTATAGAGGAAGACCACATTGGTCGACTCTAGTATAGAGGAAGACCACAGTGGTCGATTCTAGTATAGCGGAAGACCACATTGGTCGACTCTAGTATAGAGGAAGACCACATTGGTCGACTCTAGTATAGAGGAAGACCACAGTGGTCGACTCTAGTATAGAGGAAGGCCACAGTGGCCGACTCTAGTATAGAGGAAGACCACAGTGGTCGACTCTAGTATAGAGGAAAACCACAGTGGTCGACTCTAGTACAGAGGAAGACCACAGTGGTCGACTCTAGTAGAGAGGAAGACCACAGTGGTCGACTCTAGTAGAGAGGAAGACCACAGTGGTCGACTCTAGTAGAGAGGAAGACCACAGTGGTCGACTCTAGTATAGAGGAAGACCACAGTGGTCGACTCTAGTATAGAGGAAGACCACAGTGGTCGACTCTAGTATAGAGGAAGACCACAGTGGTCGACTCTAGTATAGAGGAAGACCACAGTGGTCGACTCTAGTATAGAGGAAGACCACAGTGGTCGACTCTAGTATAGAGGAAGACCACATTGGTCGACTCTAGTATAGAGGAAGACCACAGTTGTCGACTCTAGTATAGAGGAAGACCACAGTTGTCGACTCTAGTATAGAGGAAGACCACAGTTGTCGACTCTAGTATAGAGGAAGACCACATTGGTCGACTCTAGTATAGAGGAAGACCACATTGGTCGACTCTAGTATAGAGGAAGACCACATTGGTCAACTCTAGTATAGAGGAAGACCACATTGGTCGACTCTAGTATAGAGGAAGACCACATTGGTCGACTCTAGTATAGAGGAAGACCACATTGGTCGACTCTAGTATAGAGGAAGACCACATTGGTCGACTCTAGTATAGAGGAAGACCACAGTGGTCGACTCTAGTATAGAGGAAGACCACATTGGTCGACTCTAGTATAGAGGAAGACCACATTGGTCGACTCTAGTATAGAGGAAGACCACATTGGTCGACTCTAGTATAGAGGAAGACCACATTGGTCGACTCTAGTATAGAGGAAGACCACATTGGTCGACTCTAGTATAGAGGAAGACCACATTGGTCGACTCTAGTATAGAGGAAGACCACAGTGGTCGACTCTAGTATAGAGGAAGACCACATTGGTCGACTCTAGTATAGAGGAAGACCACATTGGTCGACTCTAGTATAGAGGAAGACCACAGTGGTCGACTCTAGTATAGAGGAAGACCACATTGGTCGACTCTAGTATAGAGGAAGACCACAGTGGTCGACTCTAGTATAGAGGAAGACCACAAAGATACTCGTCCAAGATACTTTCAAAAGGGCCGCTTCTCCTACTCCAGATGCAGACAGAACCAATAAAAAGGTTCGGATGGCAGATCAGTTGCAAAGTAGCGAAAACACGGAAAGTGAACAGCAATGGTCAACCGTCGAAAACAAGAAGAGGAGACTCAATAGGAAAAAAAGAAGAAACCTATAAAACCAAGAAACGAAGAAATTACGATCACTGCCGGCAGCTCTAGCTATGCTGAAATTTTGAAGAAGATGAAAACAGCAATAAAGCCCGAAGAAAGTGGCATTAACATAAAGAAAATACGAAAAACAAAAGATGGCAACGTATTCGTAGAGATGATGAAAGGAGATGGGCAGGCTAAGAAACTTGAGACCGCATTAAAAAGCTCGCTAGGAACGGACTTACAAGTAAAAACCCTGGCAGATAAAATTCATATTGACATAAGGGACATGGAGGAGTCAACAGATGCAGATGAAATAATCCAAAGTATCCTAAAAGTTACTAAAGAAACTGATGCAACCAAATTTAAAGTCAAGAATATACGCGATTCATATGGAGGGACAAAACAGGCCTTAGTAGAACTTCCTGCCAACCACGCAATCGCCATATTGAAGAATAAAAAGATTAGAATCGGACTAGTAGTATGCAGGGTAAGGGAGAAAACCTTTGACAAACGATGTTTTAGGTGCTTGGAACTAGGCCACTTAGCTCGGCTTTGCCAGGGAAAAGATCGCAGTCAGATCTGCATGAGATGTGGAATTAATGGACACAAGGTCAGAGAGTGTAGAAATAACCCACGATGTGTAATATGCCTAGAGGCTGGCTCTCGGAACGTGAATCACTATATTGGCAGCGAAGCCGCGTGTGGTAACAAGAATGCGTCTTAAATATCTACAAATTAATCTGGGAAGAGGACGTGAAGCTGAAGAACTGATGCTGAACAACGCTATACAAATGGACGTAGATGTAGTTCTCATAAGTGAACAATACAAAAAACAAGACAACAAACAGTGGTACCAGGATAAATTGGGAAGGGCTTCAATTTTCATTCGAAATCAGGATCTGACAATAGACAAAATTGAAGAAAATCACGAAAACTTCGTAGTAGTTCATACTATGGGCATCCGCATATACAGTTGCTACTTCTCTCCAAATATGGAGCTTTCGGATTTCCTCATAAGGCTCTCTAAATTGGAAGAAAATGTGAAAACAGGAAAGACTGCAGTTATAATAGTAGGAGATTTTAATAGTAAATCTCCCGAATGGATGTCGGATAGATTGGATAGAAGAGGAGCAGCGGTTAGTGAATTGATGTCTTCTCTCGATCTCATAGTACTGAATCAGGGAAATTCTCCAACATTCCGGAGAGGGGATTCCGGCACAATTATAGACATTTCGGCTGCGTCGATATGTGTAGCTGAAAAATGTAAAAAATGGGAAGTACTAGAGGACGAAACACTTAGCGACCATCAATACATCCTTATAGAAATGGAACGCTCTAGTCAAGAGATGCCAAATATTCCCTCAAGACGTCGCTGGAATACTCGTAAGCTTAACACCGAAGCATGCGAAGCAGCGTTAACAAGACTAAAAGAAAGGAACTCTACAACGAATAGTGTTAATATCCATCAAGTCGTACAAGAGTTTAATGGAGTATTGACTGAAATATGTAACGCAGCAATGCCAAAAATTAAGATGCCTCAAAATTGTCATAAACCAGCATATTGGTGGACGAAAGAAATTGCACTACTGAGGAAAGAGTGTCTTAAAGCAAAAAGAATGGCCACACGAAAAAAGGGCGACCCCTTCTATATGGATCAATACAGAGAAGCAAGGAAGAAACTCAAAGAAGCTATCAAACACTCTAAAAGAAAGTCATGGGAAGCGCTCTGCGATGAAATAAATAACGATCCCTGGGGACTCCCATATCGAATTGTAATGAAGAAGATGGGAAACCGCAACAAGATCCCTGGTATATCAAACCCAGATTGGGCGCGAACTATTGTAGAGACACTGTTCCCAAAAGCAACGTCCCCAAGTATTTACTTCCCAACAGTAGAATCAGCAGGAGAATACGAGCCCTTCTCAAATGAAGAAATTTTATATACCGCAAGAAAGTTGAAAAAAGCTAAGGCACCTGGTCCAGATGGAGTGCCAAACGAAATCATAACACTTACAGCACAATGCTGGCCGGAATTGTTTACCGATACATTTAACATGTGTTTGAAGACAGGCATATTCCCAAATATTTGGGAAGATAAACCCCAAGATAACCCTTCATCCTTCCGGCCGTTGTGCCTACTGGACAATTCGGGAACATTTTTGGAGAGATTACTGTTGAATAGATTAGAAGCTGAGCTATATACAAACGGAGGGTTCTCCCCAATGCAATTCGGATTTGTGAAAAAGAAATCAACTCTAGACGCCATTTCCCAAGTAGTGAACACAGCCCAGAAATCGATGGAGGGAAAACGATTCTGTGCCATAGTTACTTTGGATATTAGAAATGCTTTTAATACCGCAAATTGGAATGTTATTCGAACAGAAATCAGGAAGAGGAACTTTTCGAACTATTTAGTCAAAATGATTGACAATTATCTAAATGAGCGAACACTAGAATATCAAACCAACCAGGGGGCAAAACATTTCAGTGTGTCGGCAGGTGTACCACAAGGATCGATTCTAGGACCTTTCCTTTGGAATCTTATGTATGACGGTCTCTTAAACCTTAAATTACCAGATGGGGCTTCACTGGTGGGTTATGCAGACGATGTCGCCCTTATAGTGGACAAGTCAGACTCAGCTTTGACTGAAATAGTAACAAATGACTGTTTAGGTAGAGTAAATGGTGGTTAAAATCCAAACATCTACAACTTGCAGCGTCAAAAACTGAGGCAATCCTGGTTACCAAGCGGAGATCTTTCGTTTATCCCCAATTCCACGTTGACGGATACAACATTAAAATAAACAAGAGTTTAAAATATCTTGGTGTCTACATTGATGGGGGAATCACTTTTGCTGAACATGTAAAAGTGGTATCAGAGAAGGCCCTAGGAACAGCTAGAAAACTGGCGCAAATAATGCCAAATATACGAGGACCGAGGCAAACGACCAGGAAATTGATCGCAGGTGTCTCATATGCACAGATGCTCTACGCGGCTCCTATTATAAGTAACAAAGTACGAGAACGCTTGTCACTAACAAGTAGACTTGAAAAAGTTCAACGAATGGCTACAATTCGAGTTACGTCGGCGTATCGCACAATTTCGACTTCAGCAGCGGCTGTACTAGCTAGTATACCTCCCGTAGATTTACTTCTGGAAGAGAGGAGAGAAATATACGAGGAGACTAAATCAATAGCAAATGTAGGAATGCTGCACGACCTTAACCGTAAGTCCATAAAGTTAAATGCAAGAAAAAGATTGTATCAGAAGTGGCAACTGAGATGGGATACAGAACAAACTGGCAGATGGACTCACAAATTGATCCCAAATATTGAAAAATGGGTGGAACACAAGCATTAAGCGGGCATGGAAACTTTGCGACATACCTGGAGAAATTTAAAATAAGAGAACATGGAATATGTGACATGTGCGGAGAAATAAACGATACTGTCGAACACACAATATTTGTCTGTTGTGCCTGGGAACAGTTAAGACGCGATCTCAACCGATCCATAAGAGCCAACATTACAGCGGAGAATTTTGTTAACATAATGATGGAGAAGGTAGAAAATTGGAAGGCGCGCTCATCATTTATAGAACATATTCTACGAGCGAAATCTGAGGTACAGAATAACAGATTGCCGAACCCCTAATCTATATATAATCGTATATAGGATGGGGGAGTAGGATAAGATACCAACTGCTTTAAGCAGTAAAGAACCCACCCCGAAGTAATGCGGAAGCGGTCCCGGGGTGGTCGTTCAAGTGTAGGACCACTACGGTCCCGGGGTGGTCGTTCAAGTGTAGGACCACTAGTTGATAGCGCGCTATCACTACGTCCAAAAAAAAAAAAAAAAAAAAAAATATAGAGGAAGACCACAGTGGTCGACTCTAGTATAGAGGAAGACCACAGTGGTCGACTCTAGTATAGAGGAAGACCACAGTGGTCGACTCTAGTATAGAGGAAGACCACAGTGATCGACTCTAGTATAGAGGAAGACCACAGTGGTCGACTCTAGTATAGAGGAAGACCACAGTGGTCGACTCTAGTATAGAGGAAGACCACAGTGGTCGACTCTAGTATAGAGGAAGACCACAGTGGTCGACTCTAGTACAGAGGAAGACCACAGTGGTCGACTCTAGTACAGAGGAAGACCACAGTGGTCGACTCTAGTACAGAGGAAGACCACAGTGGTCGACTCTAGTACAGAGGAAGACCACAGTGGTCGACTCTAGTATAGAGGAAGACCACAGTGGTCGACTCTAGTATAGAGGAAGACCACAGTGGTCGACTCTAGTATAGAGGAAGACCACAGTGGTCGACTCTAGTATAGAGGAAGACCACAGTGGTCGACTCTAGTATAGAGGAAGACCACAGTGGTCGACTCTAGTATAGAGGAAGACCACAGTGGTCGACTCTAGTATAGAGGAAGACCACAGTGGTCGACTCTAGTATAGAGGAAGACCACAGTGGTCGACTCTAGTATAGAGGAAGACCACAGTGGTCGACTCTAGTATAGAGGAAGACCACAGTGGTCGACTCTAGTATAGAGGAAGACCACAGTGGTCGACTCTAGTATAGAGGAAGACCACAGTGGTCGACTCTAGTATAGAGGAAGACCACAGTGGTCGACTCTAGTATAGAGGAAGACCACAGTGGTCGACTCTAGTATAGAGGAAGACCACAGTGGTCGACTCTAGTATAGACGAAGACCACAGTGGTCGACTCTAGTACAGAGGAAGACCACAGTGGTCGACTCTAGTATAGAGGAAGACCATAGACCAGTTTAGGTCCCTAGTGTTACCACGTGCTGAAGTGCCCCTCATCGAAACCAACCTGTTTGATATACAAATTTATCGATAGTACGAATATCGGTACTGGAAAGGTCTGTTAGGCTGCCTAGAAAGGCCGACCCCAGTATGTCCAGTCGTTGTTTACTCAGAGCGGGCAGTCGCATAGCAAGTGCTCAATGCTCTGCACTTCTTCCTCATCTCCACAGCTTCTGCAGAACTCATTAGAGTCAATACCCAACCTGTTGGCGTTGTCGCCGATCAAGCAGTGTCCCGTCAGAACTGATACTAACGTAGACAATCTTTGCCTCTCTAGTGCGAGGAGATATTTTGATCTTCTGAGGTCATACCTTGGCCAGATTTGTCTAGCTACCCTGCAGGTGCCGATTTCTGTCCATCTTTCGTTGGACTGCCTGATTGCCTCTTGCCTAAGCCAAAGCTTGCACCTGGATAGTGGCGCACCAATATATGCAAATTCTTCGAGAATTTGTAATGTCGTCCCTTTCCTAGCAAGTTCATCGGCTTTGCAGTTCCCCGGGACATCCCTATTCCCAGGCACCCATATGAGGTGTATATTAAACTGCTCAGCCATCTCGTTAAGAGATCTGCGGCAGTCGAGGGTTGTTTGTGAATTTAGGGATGTTGCCTCCAGAGAATTGATGGCAGCCTGGCTGTCCGAGTAAATGACAACGCCAGTGTTGGTTACTATGTTGCGACTCAGCCACTTGGCTACTTCCCGTATTGCCATTAGGCAGACCATAGTGGTCGACTCTAGTATAGAGGAAGACCACAGTCTATTATAGAGGAAGACCACAATGGTCGACTCTAGTATAGAGGAAGTTCCTCTATACTAGAGTCGACCACTGTGGTCTTCCTCTATACTAGAGTCGACCACTGTGGTCTTCCTCTATACTCTAGACTCTAGTATAGAGGAAGACCACAGTGGTCGACTCTAGTATAGAGGAAGACCACAGTGGTCGACTCTAGTATAGAGGAAGACCACAGTGGTCGACTCTAGTATAGAGGAAGACCACAGTGGTCGACTCTAGTATAGAGGAAGACCACAGTGGTCGACTCTAGTATAGAGGAAGACCACAGTGGTCGACTCTAGTATAGAGGAAGACCACAGTGGTCGACTCTAGTATAGAGGAAGACCACAGTGGTCGACTCTAGTATAGAGGAAGACCACAGTGGTCGACTCTAGTATAGAGGAAGACCACAGTGGTCGACTCTAGTATAGAGGAAGACCACAGTGGTCGACTCTAGTATAGAGGAAGACCACAGTGGTCGACTCTAGTATAGAGGAAGACCACAATGGGCGACTCTAGTATAGAGGGAGACCACAATGGGCGACTCTAGTATAGAGGGAGACCACAATGGGCGACTCTAGTATAGAGGGAGACCACAATGATCGACTCTAGTATAGAGGAAGACCACAGTGGTCGACTCTAGTATAGAGGAGGACCACAGTGGTCGACTCTAGTATAGAGGAAGACCTTATTGGTCGACTCTAGTATAGAGGAAGACCTTATTGGTCGACTCTAGTATAGAGGAAGACCACAGTGATCGACTCTAGTATAGAGGAAGACCACAATGGTCGACTCTAGTATAGAGGAAGACCACAATGGTCGACTCTAGTATAGAGGAAGACCACAATGGTCGACTCTAGTATAGAGGAAGACCACAATGGTCGACTCTAGTATAAAGGAAGACCACAGTGGTCGACTCTAGAATAGAGGAAGACCACAATGGTCGACTCTAGAATAGAGGAAGACCACAATGGTCGACTCTAGTATAAGGGAAGACCTCAGTGGTCGACTCTAGAATAGAGGAAGACAACAGTGGTCGACTCTAGTATAGAGGAAGACCACAGTGGTCGACTATAGTAGAGAGGAAGACCACAGTGGTCGACTATAGTAGAGAGGAAGACCACAGTGGTCGACTATAGTAGAGAGGAAGACCACAGTGGTCGACTCTAGTATAGAGGAAGACCACAGTGGTCGACTATAGTAGAGAGGAAGACCACAGTGGTCGACTCTAGTATAGAGGAAGACCATAGTAGAGAGAAAGACCACAGTGATCGACTCTAGTATAGAGGAAGACCACAGTGGTCGACTCTGGTATAGAGGAAGACCACAGTGGTCGACTCTGGTATAGAGGAAGACCACAGTGGTCGACTCTAGTATAGAGGAAGACCACAGTGGTCGACTCTAGTATAGAGGAAGACCACAGTGGTCGACTCTGGTATAGAGGAAGACCACAGTGGTCGACTCTAGTATAGAGGAAGACCACAGTGGTCGACTCTGGTATAGAGGAAGACCACAGTGGTCGACTCTCGTATAGAGGAAGACCACAGTGGTCGACTCTAGTATAGAGGAAGACCACAGTGGTCGACTCTGGTATAGAGGAAGACCACAGTGGTCGACTCTAGTATAGAGGAAGACCACAGTGGTCGACTCTAGTATAGAGGAAGACCACAGTGGTCGACTCTAGTATAGAGGAAGACCACAGTGGTCGACTCTAGTATAGAGGAAGACCACAGTGGTCGACTCTAGTATAGAGGAAGACCACAGTGGTCGACTCTAGTATAGAGGAAGACCACAGTGGTCGACTCTAGTATAGAGGAAGACCACAGTGGTCGACTCTAGTATAAAGGAAGACCACAGTGGTCGACTCTAATATAGAGGAAGACCACAGTGGTCGACTCTAGTATAGAGGAAGACCACAGTGGTCGACTCTAGTATAGAGGAAGACCACAGTGGTCGACTCTAGTATAGAGGAAGACCACAGTGGTCGACTCTAGTATAGAGGAAGACCACAGTGGTCGACTCTAGTATAGAGGAAGACCACAGTGGTCGACTCTAGTATAGAGGAAGACCACAGTGGTCGACTCTAGTATAGAGGAAGACCACAGTGGTCGACTCTAGTATAGAGGAAGACCACAGTGGTCGACTCTATTATAGAGGAAGACCACAGTGATCGACTCTAGTATAGAGGAAGACCACAGTGGTCGACTCTAGTATAGAGGAAGACCACGGTGGTCGACTCTAGTATAGAGGAAGACCACAGTGGTCGACTCTAGTATAGAGGAAGACCACAGTGGTCGACTCTAGTATAGAGGAAGACCACAGTGGTCGACTCTAGTATAGAGGAAGACCACAGTGGTCGACTCTAGTATAGAGGAAGACCACAGTGGTCGACTCTAGTATAGAGGAAGACCACAGTGGTCGACTCTAGTATAGAGGAAGACCACAGTGGTCGACTCTAGTATAGAGGAAGACCACAGTGGTCGACTCTAGTATAGAGGAAGACCACAGTGGTCGACTCTAGTATAGAGGAAGACCACAGTGGTCGACTCTAGTATAGAGGAAGACCACAGTGGTCGACTCTAGTATAGAGGAAGACCACAATGGTCGACTCTAGTATAGAGGAAGACCACAGTGGTCGACTCTAGTATAGAGGAAGACCACAATGAGCGACTCTAGTATAGAGGAAGACCACAGTGGTCGACTCTAGTATAGAGGAAGACCACAATGAGCGACTCTAATATAGAGGAAGACCACAGTGGTCGACTCTAGTATAGAGGAGGACCACAGTGGTCGACTCTAGTATAGAGGAAGACCTTATTGGTCGACTCTGGTATAGAGGAAGACCACAGTGGTCGACTCTAGTATAGAGGAAGACCACAGTGGTCGACTCTAGTATAGAGGAAGACCACAGTGGTCGACTCTGGTATAGAGGAAGACCACAGTGGTCGACTCTAGTATAGAGGAAGACCACAGTGGTCGACTCTAGTATAGAGGAAGACCACATTGGTCGACTCTGGTATAGAGGAAGACCACAGTGGTCGACTCTAGTATAGAGGAAGACGACAGTGGTCGACTCTAGTATAGAGGAAGACCACAGTGGTCGACTCTAGTATAGAGGAAGACCACAGTGGTCGACTCTAGTATAGAGGAAGACCACAGTGGTCGACTCTAGTATAGAGGAAGACCACAGTGGTCGACTCTAGTATAGAGGAAGACCACAGTGGTCGACTCTAGTATAGAGGAAGACCACAGTGGTCGACTCTAGTATAGAGGAAGACCACAGTGGTCGACTCTAGTATAGAGGAAGACCACAGTGGTCGACTCTAGTATAGAGGAAGACCACAGTGGTCGACTCTAGTATAGAGGAAGACCACAGTGGTCGACTCTAGTATAGAGGAAGACCACAGTGGTCGACTCTAGTATAGAGGAAGACCACAGTGGTCGACTCTAGTATAGAGGAAGACCACAGTGGTCGACTCTAGTATAGAGGAAGACCACAGTGGTCGACTCTAGTATAGAGGAAGACCACAGTGGTCGACTCTAGTATAGAGGAAGACCACAGTGGTCGACTCTAGTATAGAGGAAGACCACAGTGGTCGACTCTAGTATAGAGGAAGACCACAGTGGTCGACTCTAGTATAGAGGAAGACCACAGTGGTCGACTCTAGTATAGAGGAAGACCACAGTGGTCGACTCTAGTATAGAGGAAGACCACAGTGGTCGACTCTAGTATAGAGGAAGACCACAGTGGTCGACTCTAGTATAGAGGAAGACCACAGTGGTCGACTCTAGTATAGAGGAAGACCACAGTGGTCGACTCTAGTATAGAGGAAGACCACAGTGGTCGACTCTAGTATAGAGGAAGACCACAATGATCGACTCTAGTATAGAGGAAGACCACAGTGGTCGACTCTAGTATAGAGGAGGACCACAGTGGTCGACTCTAGTATAGAGGAAGACCTTATTGGTCGACTCTAGTATAGAGGAAGACCACAGTGATCGACTCTAGTATAGAGGAAGACCACAGTGGTCGACTCTAGTATAGAGGAAGACCACAATGGTCGACTCTAGTATAGAGGAAGACCACAATGGTCGACTCTAGTATAGAGGAAGACCACAATGGTCGACTCTAGTATAGAGGAAGACCACAGTGGTCGACTATAGTAGAGAAGAAGACCACAGTGGTCGACTATAGTAGAGAGGAAGACCACAGTGGTCGACTCTAGTATAGGGGAAGACCACAGTGGTCGACTCGAGTATAGAGGAAGACCACAGTGGTCGACTCTAGTATAGAGGAAGACCACAGTGGTCGACTCTAGTATAGAGGAAGACCACAGTGGTCGACTCTAGTATAGAGGAAGACCACAGTGGTCGACTCTAGTATAGAGGAAGACCACAGTGGTCGACTCTAGTATAGAGGAAGACCACAGTGGTCGACTCTAGTGTAGAGGAAGACCACAGTGGTCGACTCTAGTATAGAGGAAGACCACAGTGGTCGACTCTAGTATAGAGGGAGACCACAGTGGTCGACTCTAGTATAGAGGGAGACCACAGTGGTCGACTCTAGTATAGAGGGAGACCACAATGGGCGACTCTAGTATAGAGGGAGACCACAATGATCGACTCTAGTATAGAGGAAGACCACAGTGGTCGACTCTAGTATAGAGGAGGACCACAGTGGTCGACTCTAGTATAGAGGAAGACCTTATTGATCGACTCTAGTATAGAGGAAGACCACAGTGATCGACTCTAGTATAGAGGAAGACCACAGTGGTCGACTCTAGTATAGAGGAAGACCACAATGGTCGACTCTAGTATAGAGGAAGACCACAATGGTCGACTCTAGTATAGAGGAAGACCACAATGGTCGACTCTAGTATAGAGGAAGACCACAATGGTCGACTCTAGTATAGAGGAAGACCACAATGGTCGACTTTAGTATAGAGGAAGACCACAATGGTCGACTCTAGTATAAAGGAAGACCACATTGGTCGACTCTAGAATAGAGGAAGACCACAATGGTCGACTCTAGAATAGAGGAAGACCACAATGGTCGACTCTAGAATAGAGGAAGACCACAATGGTCGACTCTAGTATAAGGGAAGACCTCAGTGGTCGACTCTAGAATAGAGGAAGACAACAGTGGTCGACTCTAGTATAGAGGAAGACCACAGTGGTCGACTATAGTAGAGAGGAAGACCACAGTGGTCGACTATAGTAGAGAGGAAGACCACAGTGGTCGACTCTAGTATGGAGGAAGACCACAGTGGTCGACTCGAGTATAGAGGAAGACCACAGTGGTCGACTATAGTAGAGAGGAAGACCACAGTGGTCGACTCTAGTATAGAGGAAGACCACAGTGGTCGACTATAGTAGAGAGGAAGACCACAGTGGTCGACTATAGTAGAGAGGAAGACCACAATGGTCGACTCTAGTATAGAGGAAGACCACAATGGTCGACTCTAGTATAGAGGAAGACCACAATGGTCGACTCTAGTATAGAGGAAGACCACAATGGTCGACTCTAGTATAGAGGAAGACCACAATGGTCGACTCTAGTATAAAGGAAGACCACAGTGGTCGACTCTAGAATAGAGGAAGACCACAATGGTCGACTCTAGTATAAGGGAAGACCTCAGTGGTCGACTCTAGAATAGAGGAAGACAACAGTGGTCGACTCTAGTATAGAGGAAGACCACAGTGGTCGACTCTAGTATAGAGGAAGACCACAGTGGTCGACTATAGTAGAGAGGAAGACCACAGTGGTCGACTCTAGTATAGGGGAAGACCACAGTGGTCGACTCGAGTATAGAGGAAGACCACAGTGGTCGACTCGAGTATAGAGGAAGACCACAGTGGTCGACTCGAGTATAGAGGAAGACCACAGTGGTCGACTATAGTAGAGAGGAAGACCACGGTGGTCGACTCTAGTATAGAGGAAGACCACAGTGGTCGACTATAGTTGAGAGGAAGACCACAGTGGTCGACTATAGTTGAGAGGAAGACCACAGTGGTCGACTCTAGTATAGAGGAAGACCATAGTAGAGAGGAAGACCACAGTGGTCGACTCTAGTATAGAGGAAGACCATAGTAGAGAGGAAGACCTCAGTGGTCGACTCTGGTATAGAGGAAGACCACAGTGGTCGACTCTGGTATAGAGGAAGACAACAGTGGTCGACTCTAGTATAGAGGAAGACCGCAGTGGTCGACTCTAGTATAGAGGAAGACCGCAGTGGTCGACTCTAGTATAGAGGAAGACCGCAGTGGTCGCCTCTAGTATAGAGGAAGACCACAGTGGTCGACTCTAGTATAGAGGAAGACCACAGTGGTCGACTCTAGTATAGAGGAAGACCACAGTGGTCGACTCTAGTATAGAGGAAGACCACAGTGGTCGACTCTAGTATAGAGGAAGACCACAGTGGTCGACTCTAGTATAGAGGAAGACCACAGTGGTCGACTCTAGTATAGAGGAAGACCACAGTGGTCGACTCTAGTATAGAGGAAGACCACAGTGGTCGACTCTAGTATAGAGGAAGACCACAGTGGTCGACTCTAGTATAGAGGAAGACCACAGTGGTCGACTCTAGTATAGAGGAAGACCACAGTGGTCGACTCTAGTATAGAGGAAGACCACAGTGGTCGACTCTAGTATAGAGGAAGACCACAGTGGTCGACTCTAGTATAGAGGAAGACCACAGTGGTCGACTCTAGTATAGAGGAAGACCACAGTGGTCGACTCTAGTATAGAGGAAGACCACAGTGGTCGACTCTAGTATAGAGGAAGACCACAGTGGTCGACTCTAGTATAGAGGAAGACCACAGTGGTCGACTCTAGTATAGAGGAAGACCACAGTGGTCGACTCTAGTATAGAGGAAGACCACAGTGGTCGACTCTAGTATAGAGGAAGACCACAGTGGTCGACTCTAGTATAGAGGAAGACCACAGTGGTCGACTCTAGTATAGAGGAAGACCACAGTGGTCGACTCTAGTATAGAGGAAGACCACAGTGGTCGACTCTAGTATAGAGGAAGACCACAGTGGTCGACTCTAGTATAGAGGAAGACCACAGTGGTCGACTCTAGTATAGAGGAAGACCACAGTGGTCGACTCTAGTATAGAGGAAGACCACAGTGGTCGACTCTAGTATAGAGGAAGACCACAGTGGTCTACTCTAGTATTGAGGAAGACCACAGTGGTCGACTCTAGTATTGAGGAAGACCACAGTGGTCGACTCTAGTATAGAGGAAGACCACAGTGGTCGACTCTAGTATAGAGGAAGACCACAGTGGTCGACTCTAGTATAGAGGAAGACCACAGTGGTCGACTCTAGTATAGAGGAAGACCACAGTGGTCGACTCTAGTATAGAGGAAGACCACAGTGGTCGACTCTAGTATAGAGGAAGACCACAGTGGTCGACTCTAGTATAGAGGAAGACCACAGTGGTCGACTCTAGTATAGAGGAAGACCACAGTGGTCGACTCTAGTATAGGGGAAGACCACAGTGGTCGACTCTAGTATAGAGGAAGACCACAGTGGTCGACTCTAGTGTAGAGGAAGACCACAGTGGTCGACTCTAGTGTAGAGGAAGACCACAGTGGTCGACTCTAGTGTAGAGGAAGACCACAGTGGTCGACTCTAGTGTAGAGGAAGACCACAGTGGTCGACTCTAGTGTAGAGGAAGACCACAGTGGTCGACTCTAGTGTAGAGGAAGACCACAGTGGTCGACTCTAGTATAGAGGAAGACCACAGTGGTCGAGTCTAGTATAGAGGAAGACCACAGTGGTCGAGTCTAGTATAGAGGAAGACCACAGTGGTCGAGTCTAGTATAGAGGAAGACCACAGTGGTCGACTCTAGTATAGAGGAAGACCACAGTGGTCGACTCTAGTATAGGTTTAGGTTAGGGTGGCTGCCGTTTTCTTTTTTTTTTTATTTCTTCAGCTCACATAGACCAGTTTAGGTTCCTAGTGGTACCACGGACTAAAATGCCCTTCATCGAAACCAAACTGTTTGATATACAAATGTATCGATAGCACGAATATTGGTACTGGAAAGATCTGTTAGGCTGCCTAGAAAGGCCGACCCCAGTAGGTCCAGTCGTCGTTTACTCAAAGCGGGACAGTCGCATAGCAAGTGCTCAATGCTCTCCACTTCTTCCTCATCACCACAGCTTCTGCAGAAGTCATTGGAGTTAATACCCAATCTTCTGGCGTGTTCGGCGATCAGGCAGTGTCCCGTCAGAACTGATACTAACGTAGATAATCTTTTCCTTTCCATTGCGAGGAGATATTTTGACCTTCTCAGGTTATATTTTGGCCAGATTTGTCTAGCTACCTTACAGGTGCCTATTTGTGTCCATCTGTCGTTGGACTGCCTGATTGCCTCTTGCCTAAGCCAAAGCTTGCACGTGGATAGTGGCGCACCAATATATGCAAATTCTTCTAAAAAATATGTAAAGTCGTCCCTTTCTTAGCAAGTTCATCGGCTTTGCAGTTCCCCGGGATATCCCTATGCCCAGGCACCCATATGAGGTGTATATTAAACTGCTCAGCCATCTCGTTAAGATATCTGCGGCAGTCGAGGGCTATTTTTGAATTTAGGGATGTGGCCTCCAGAGAATTGATGGCAGCCTGGCTGTCCGAGTAAATGACAACGCCAGTGTTGGTTACTATGTTCCGACTCAGCCACTTGGCGACTTCCCATATTGCCATTATTTCGGCTTGATAGATACTGCAGGTATCTGGTAGTCTGTGAGCTATATCCAGACTAAGTTCTTCACAGTGTACTCCGAAGCCAACCTTTTCATCAAGCTTCGAACCATCCGTGTAAAAGTGGAGATGATTTCTATTACCTGGTATTCTGCCGACCCATTCATCTCTGGCGGGAATCATAGTGATGTAATTTCTCTCGAAGGTGTACACAGTTTGTATATAGTCCACTCGTTCGGTTACCATAGCACTACACTTGGATATCCTCATGTGACCATAGTTCTTGTACCTCCACATTGATAGGCAGTTTAATCTTATTGCCGCTTTGGTTGCAACTTCTCTCGCCATAATATTAATCGGCAGTATATGGAGTAGGGCTTGTAGAGACTCGGTCGCTGTAGTCCTTAAGGCTCCGTTTATGCTCAGGCAGGCAGTTCTCTGAACCTTTGTTAGTAGGTTGGTACTGGTTAGTTTGTCAGTTGCCGTCCACCATACCACAATGCCGTATAACAGTATTGGACGAACTACTGCTATATATATCCAGTGGACGATTTTAGGAGAGAGTCCCCACCGCGACCCTACAGCCTTTTTGCAGGAATATAAGGCGACGTTGGCCTTCCTTACACGTTCCAATACGTTAAGTCTAACTAACATTTTTATACCCTACACCACACTGTGGTACAGGGTATTATAAGTTTGTTTCACGGCAGATGTTTGTAACACCTGTTAAGATCGCTATTGAATTTGGTTGAAATCGGTTCAGATTTTGATATAGCTCCCATATATATATATTTCGTCCGATTTGGCCCTTTAGTCCTATAGAAGCTGTATTTTACATCCAATCGTTTAGAATGGTAGAGTTTCTTGATCCATGAACCAACATTGCCGAATTTGAAGAAAATCGGTTAAGATTTAGCTATAACTCCCATATATATGTTTCGTCCGATTTGGCCATTTAGTCCTATAAAAGCTGTATTTTACATCCAATCGTTTTGAAATTTAGAACGTTAGAGTTTCTTGATCCATTAACCAACATTGCCGAATTTGAAGAAAATCGGTTAAGATTTAGCTATAGCTCCCATTTATATGTTTCGTCCGATTTTGCTCTTTAGTCCTGTAGAAGCTGTATTTTACATCCAATCATTTTGAAATTTAGAATGGTAGAGTTTCTTGATCCATGAACCAACACTACCGAATTTGACGAAAATCGGTTAAGATTTAGCTATAACTCCCATATATATGTTTCGTCCGATTTGGCCATTTAGTCCTATAAAAGCTGTATTTTACATCCAATCGTTTTGAAATTTAGAATGGTAGAGTTTCTTGATCCATGAACCAACATTGCCGAATTTGAGATTTTTTAAGATTTAGCTATAGCTCCCATATATATGTTTCGTCCGATTTTGCTCTTTACTCCTGAAGAAGCTGTATTTTACATCCAATCATTTTGAAATTTAGAATGGTAGAGTTTCTTGATCCATGAACCAACACTACCGAATTTGAAGAAAATCGGTAAAGATTTAGCTATAGCTCCCATATATATGTTTCATCCGATTTGGCTCTTTAGATCCAATCGTTTTTATACCCTACACCACACTGTGGTACTATATAGTCGGCACCGCCCGACTTTAGCCTTTCCTTACTGGTCCTATCTAGAATTATTCCTAAAAATTTTGCACTTTCAGAAAAGACTAGATCTGTTCCATTTATCCGAGGTGGAGGGTCCACATGTGGGACATTATTCATCCTAGTAAAGAGAACCAATTCTGTATTGTTGGGGTTAAAGCCCAAACCGCTGCTTCTGCTTCTGGCCCATCTAGCCAACTTGTTCAGAGCCACCTGTAGGATGTCTCTGAAGACGTTTACGAATTTGCCACTCACTGCGATTGCCACGTCGTCCGCATATGCCACGACCTTGCAGCCACAACGTTCTAGATCTAACAGGATTTCATTCACCGCTAGGTTCCAAATTAGTGGAGACAGTACTCCTCCTTGCGGGGTCCCTCTGTTTACAAATCTTGTTAGAGTTGTGGACCCTAGACATGCTGTTATGCGACTTATTGTAAGCATGTTGGTTCCCCGACAGGAGTTTTGTATCCAGGTTTTCCCTAATGAAATGATCTAAAAGTCTTTCCAGACCTTTCAATAGGAAGGAGGATAGGCTAATTGGTCTGAAGTATTTTGGCCTAGTGTGTCATATCTTTCCCGCTTTAGGTATGAATACCACTTTGGTATCCCTCCATTGATTCGGGACGTATCAAAGCCTGATACAGCCTACATAAATTTTCTCCAGCCAGGGGATAATGTACTTTAACATTTTCTGCATTTCTGCTGTAGTGATGCCATCCGGTCCAGGTGACTTGAAGGGCTCAAAACTATTAATAGCCCAGCTTATTCTGGATCTCTCAGTCAAGAAGCTAGCGACGCTCGCAATCCACTCGCACTCTTGTTGGTCCTGCTGATCCTCGGGTTCTGTTACAGAGTTCCCCGGGAAATGTGTGTCGAGCAGTACATTGAGCGACTGCTCGCTGTTTTTGGTCCAGTTATTTGCCTCATCCTGTAAATATCCCACTGTACAGGGTGAAGCAGATAATATCTTCCTCAGCCTGGCGGCGTCGGAGACCTTTTCCACTTCACCACAGAAGGTATACCAAGAGCGCCTTTGCGCCTTTCCAAGCTCCTTCTTATAGATCTTGAGTTGCTTTTTTTAATCATCCCAATCATTAGCGACCCCAGTAGATTTAGCCTTATTGAATAGCTTGTTGCAGGTCTTTTTCATAGCCAGAAGTCCACCATTGGGGTTTAGTTTTACCCTTGTACCTTGTTTTTGGACATGCTTCTTCAAGGGATCTATTGAATGATATGGTGATATGATCGAAAAGATTATCCAGACCGGCTTTGTCATTCGGTTCGTACAGAAGTTTAGAGTTGAGGACTTTCTTGAAATTCTTCTCATACAGGTGCCACTTTGTCTTCCTTACATTTCTGTGGACGGCAGGTTTAGGCGCTTTTTCCGCGAGTTTGAACTCAATATAATGGTGATCTGAGAATGAGTGGTCGTCCAGTACATTCCACCCAATAATTTTGTCTGACAGCCGGTCAGTAGCAAACGTTACGTCGAGTACTTCTTGTCTGTCTTTAATTGTATAGGTCGGTTTATTACCTATGTTACAAATACTAAGGTTGGTAGTTAGAATAAAGTCAAGAAGGGAATCACCCCTATTGTTTATATCCGTACTACCCCAGATAGTATGATGAGCGTTCGTGTCTGCGCCAATAATCAGCTCGAGCTCGTCAGACGTTGCTTCTTCTACTACTTCCCTGCATAGAGCAGTCGCTACTACAGATTCACAAGGCAAGTAGCTGGAGACCACCCAATATATGCGATTACCGATCTCCAGGCTAGCAGCTGTGTGGTCTTTACCACATAAATTAGTCAGGAGAAAGATACTTAGATCTTTCCTGGCCAAAATGCAGGTTCTTGGAGTGCCTTCACAGTTGGCCACAATCAGTTTAAAGTTTGGTGTCTTGATACCGCACACCCGTCCTCCTACTACATAGGGCTCCTGGATCAGGACGATGTCTACTGCAACTGTGGATAGGCGCAGCAATAGAGCCGCTGAGGCCGCTTTAGCGTGATGGAGGTTAATCTGTAGAATTCTTACCATCATTGGTAATTGACAGATTAACATCCACCCCGACAAGGGTGTTATCGAACTCTTTGTCCGTATCGTCGAGAAGCATGTCCCCGCCAGATGCGTCAAAGAGTCCGGAGACTCCCCTCAGCCTCTCTGTGTCCGAAGTAAAGCTTTTGTCCTCAGAGAAGGACGTTATAGATCTTCTGTTAGAGTTGGAGTCACCAGAAATAATAGGAGTGGGTACCTCCGCACTTCCAGAAAGTGCCACGGTGGATGACTCACCTTCTGCAGTGGGAGCTATATCCTGCTTGTATATCTTCAAGACTATAGTCTCGAAGCCATATTGTAGGGTTGCACTCGCACTTTGTATATGGGAGGTGGATTCAGCGTTTAGGATAAGATTGACCTGCCGCTTTTTACCATCCGCCTCACCCACCTTTCTGATTCTCCAATTATGGGCCGGCAGACCAGGATTGGAATCTTTTATTATTTCTAAGATGTCAGCCGGGTTGGAGGGCTCTTCTGTAACCCAGGTGATGACTCTAGGGTGACTAGGGATGTTGTTTTTTTCGACAACATCCAACTGGGCACCCGGCCACACCTCACCCGCTCGACTCAGAGCAGCCTTATACAGGTCTACTGATCTGGCATCACCGAAATATAAGAGCTTTACTCTCCCCTGATGCCATCGGTGAGTGTCCTGTTGATGGTGACATTAGGGCCTCTTGCCTTTTTCGAAGGCAGGGGTTCATCAGGTGATCTGAATCGTTTTACTTTATTAGCTGTTAACACAGCTGAATTTGTGGCTCTTTCAGCCGACTCATTGGCCTTAGAAGCATCTATGACGCATTTAGCCCAGGTAAGTGACTCTTTTTGTTTTTCGGTAAGAGCCGAAACCTCAACAGCCTCCAACTTCGTCAAAACTCTGAGCGCTACACGATGCTCATTGTGCTTCCATTTTGACGGTCGGACATGACGTTTTCCCCTCACCGCACCACCTGTTGTGAGTACTTGGTGGAGATTTTCACCATTTTTGGTGTGGTCGGCTTTGGTAAAGACCAACGGACGGACAGTCGGACGATTGGGGAACCGCGCTCCATCGGAACACGAAGGCATCCCCGTCAAGAGAATTTATTTTTATTTTGTCTGTATTAGACCGTAATAGGTACTACGATGTAGGCCTTACGGACTTTATACAGATTTTTGCTATTGCGTAATAGGTACTGGTAACTATCCGCTATGTGATAAACACGTCCGTTCACTGCGAATGATCAGCAACGACACTAAGTTCGCCCTCTAACCATATTCCAAAGGTCTTTTAAGATGTATGTTTATTCCATCCAACTTGTTTATAACGCTTAGTTAAGATGTTGATGAACATATTTACTTTATTTTGCAGTTCCAATTGTATTTCGATGCTTGAGGAATTTACTTTGCTTTGAACGTAACTTAAAAAATCTTCCTACTTTTTGTTTCTAAAATACTCTTCGGATAATTCTTTATAGCTGAAGCTCTCCATTTTTTAATATTCTAAAATTTGATTGTTTCTGCTTGGATTTCCAACTGAGTTTGTATTCGAATACCACTGGATTTTATCCTTTTCTTACATGTATAGTGTCATACTCTGCTCATAAGTAGCATAAACATAGGTAAAATAAAAAACGACCCAAAAAAAATAAAAATGGGTTATGATGTCATAAATATGATAAATATAAAGACACACAACTTCGCTTGGTGTACCTACAACATAGTCATATGAACAGGTAAAATAAAAAAAATAAATTTTCCCAAGTAATTTCTTTAAAATTAAAAAAAGTGTTCTACAGGCTGGTCGGGGCGGGTACAAAAGTATATATAGGGTTAAAGAGGACACTTTCATCTGGTACCAAAATCTTCTTGAAGTCGCTTGATGCTAAAAAGTTTCATTCCACTAAAATTCCAATTTGACAAAATTATAGTACCTGTGGAAATATGTTATAACAAACCACGTGTAAACAGTACAGTAATACTTTTGGCAATTTCTCAAAGAGTACTATCCAACCTACGTAACAAAAATTAACCCTTTATCGAAAATAGTTTGCGAGAAATGACATTTTCCTTCTACAAAAATATAAAAAAATCACGCTTTTTTCAAAATTACATGAAATATTTGTTTTTAGCAGCACACCACGCCCACAATAATAAATATTTTGATGTAATTTGTTGGCTACCCTAGTCTCAATATGTTTGCTATTGAATGGCATTAAAATTTTATAAATCGGCGATGACAAAAAATTTGACTTTTGGCCAGTAAAATTCATTTCTGAACCACAGTGCGGCGTGACTGGGATCCCATATCGGGATCCCATATCGGTCTTTCAGTGCAACCTTCGTTTGCCGAAACTAACCCTTACTCTTTGTGAAAAGAGTATAAAAAATAAGTCGTCCATATCCTCCTGGCAGGACTTAGACTCATTCCTCATGGAAAGAATTCAGACTTTTCTTTTGCATTCTACGAATGTCTCTTCTTTGAGTTCTCCCCTGTCACCTTCGAACACGTATTGTGTGCTTTGTCCCCAGCAAAGTCATGTATTGCGTTCTTGTTATCGATTTAAGAATCTTTCGGTTAGTGATAGATTTTCGGCTATAAAAAAGCATGAGTGCTGCGTGAATTGTCTTTCACGAGAACATGAAGAGAAAACCTCGTTAATATATCTGCCATCGAAGATCCATGAGTGGAGGGTTTCGGATGAACACTTCACACCGACAAGCCCAATAAGTTTCCGTAATAAGGCTAAGACCGACAGGACTAAATTCGGAAATCTACTTAGAAATCGATTGGGCCAACCTAGACGCGATTATCTGTGTACAGAAGACATTGATATCAATGTGAGGAAGATTACGGAGGCTCTTGTAAAATCATTCGAAGACGGCAAATATATTCGAATGATTTTACAGTTCGAGAAAGGAAATCTGCCTATGAGAAACCCTGGATGACAGGACAAATTCGCTCGGTTGGCAAGGATGTCCGTAGACGTTACAGCTCGACATGAAAAAACAATCAGTATATTGGGACGACTACCACAGAGGACTCAATTCATTCTGTGAGTAGGTAGACAGCGTTAATAGCATGTCTCAAATGGAAAAATCCTCCCAAAAACTCATGTCCAAACCGTAACACTTGTGGATGACACGGGTAAAAAGATGGAAACTATAGAGGATACCGTAAGGCTTTTGATGAAAACTCACTTTCCGATAAGCGATAAAAAGCTTATCTCCCTTCAAGGCTGCGGGACCGGATGGAATACTTCCAGCACTCCTGCAGAATGAGGTGGATCTGGTATCAACTCATCTCGCTGGAGTGTTCACTGCATACCTAACTCATGCTTATACCCCAAAAAACTGGCAGGAGTCAAGGGTGGTCTTCATACCCAAGCCTGGCAAGGCGAGTTATGCGACCCCAAAGGCTTATCGACCCATTAGCCTAAATTCTTTCCTGTTAAAAACAATGGAGCGAATAGTTGATGACATGGTCAAAAGTAAAATAGCGGATGACAGGCTAAAATTCAGACAACACGCCTATGACAAAGGAAGATCAGTGGAAACATCTCTGCATGAGGTAGTGCACCACATAGAAGAGTCCTTCAGTAAAGAAATGTATACAAATGCTGTTTGCATAGATATTGAGGGCGCATTTAACAATGTGCAGACCGATACACTTATCCAGTCCTTCGACGAGTTTCAGGTTGACCAGGTGCTGAAAAACTGGATCAACAATATGCTAAGGAATAGGTGGATTATTTGTGGGTCATATGACGTAAAAATTAGAGACAAGGTAAATCGTGGTATACCCCAGGGGGGCATTTTATCGCCTATTCTATGGGTTACAACGATACATAGTTTCCTACAAGCCCTCACCAATGAAGGACTTAACCAGTCTGTTACGCAGACGACGTTATAATACCTTTAAGGGGCATACATTCAAACCTATTATGCAGAAGAGCTGAGGAGGCACTTAACATAGCTTTTAACTGGGCACAACCAAGGGGATTAAATGTTAACCCAGACAAAACAGAAATATGTCTATTTACAAGGAAAACGAAGATCCCACGTTTTACCCGGCCTCGATTCCTGAATAAGACAATTGCTATAACTAACAAGTACGAAAGTTCAGTCGGACAAACCGACTTATGAATCCCCTCACCTTGAGTCCCCAAAAAAATTCGTAAAATTGTTTTTTGTTTTAATTAAATTATTATCAATTTAAATTGCATTTAATAACATTAAAGTATGTACTGGTATTAAATATAAAATCTGTTTACATTTGGTAATAAATGGTCCATTTGTGTGGGAGGTACAAACAAGGCGTGCCAATGACGGTCACTTTTCTCTGGACTCTAGATACTAGAAAAGCATTACACCGTACAAAATTTCAAGTATTTATATTCATTGGTGTTAATGTTAAGATCTGTTAACTTTTGGTACGAAATGGCTCATTTGTGTGGGAGGTACCAAAAGGGGCGCGCTAATAACGCCCACTTTTCTGTGGACTCTAGGTACTATAAAAGCACTACACTGTACAAAATTTCATGTATTTATATGCACGGGTATTAAAGTTATAAGCTGTTAACTTTAGAGGCAAAATATTACTTTTGTGTGGGAGGTACCAAAAGGGGCGTGCCAATACCGCCCACTTTTCACTGAACTCTAGGTACTATAGAAGCATAACACTGCACAAAATTTCAAGTATTTTTATGAACTGATATACTATAGGTTCAAAATGTAGACTACGTGCAAATATAACTCACTGGCTTTACATGAGCGTGATTAGACCAATAATAATCTACGCCTGTGTTGTGTGGTGGACATCAATGGACAAGAAGTGCAACGTACTACCTTTACAAAAAATTCAACGTATGTGCTGTCTAGGCATAAACGGGGTATTTAGAACTGCACCAACTAGAGCGTTGGAGACTATACTGCACATCCAACCAATAGACATCCGTATAATGTATGAGGCAGCCCTAAATAAATCGAGACGACAAGTCGTATCATCAGAAGATTTTTGAATCTCTAGTTGGTCACATTCAAAAACCAGAAATCTCCGACCGCATTTCTGATGTGCGGCTCACAGCTACCTGTGATTTGTTTGTGCCAGACAGACGCTCCTGGGAAAACGGAACACGGACGGTATTCGCATTGTACGGATTGTGAGAGTGTTTTTTAGCGTCTGGTGCTCTCCTTCCACTCTCTTGGGGCGATATTCGCACAGCACGGATCGGAGGGATTGATAAATCTCTCCCAAGACGATATTCACATTATACGGACAGGAATGACAATTGAGAGTGACAAAATGGTACAAAAAAAATAAAAAAAACGTACTTTTTCGATCTACAAAAAGGATAATAATTGAGAGTGACCAAATGGTACAAAAAACATTAAAAAAAAAAGTAAATTTTCGATCTACAAAGTACCAATTTTAAAATTTGTTGAAATATACGTGTAACCAAACAAAATTAATCATATTGAAATTTTAAGGAATTTATAATTTAAATAAAAGTAAAAAATATCATGCGAATTTAATTAAAAGGATATTCATTCAAAAATTCAGTCTTGAAATATTAAGATACAAATGGTTTAGATTGAGTAATACATTAACAATTTCATGATAACACGCTTCTAGGAAGTTAGAGCAGCGTCAAACCGAATACATATATTCACTTTCACTATTTTTGCACTTTGATAATTTGCTTTTTTAACCTCAGATACAAAGTAGAGAGACATACTTATATTGTATTTAGGTCGATATATAAACGAGAACCAATTCTCGGATCAAGAAAACTCATTTACAAGTTTAAAAATTATGAAATGGAAAAAACGAGTTCTTTAAAATCGAAATTAACATATCGAACATACCTATTGACATACATTAATTTTCTGAACCGATGTCTTACTGTCATCATTCATCATATTGAAAATTTAATCATTTTTGATCCATACTGAAAATACGGCATATCGGTCCATGATTTGATATAGACTCCATAGAGAGGTTCACGCCGATTAGATGCTCTAGAGAACTCATTTTTGACCGTTGATGGTTCCACACGATTTCGACTTCTTGGCAGTGTAGATTCAACCGACGTTTTTTACTGGCCAAAACTCTGTAACCTTGGAACCGACAGAGATACGAGTATTTTAGTAATTTTTTTTGTTCGAAAGGTAACTCCTTGAGCTTTTCGCCAGTTTTTATTTCAATAAAGTCGGGTCAGCAGTTATTGAGGAATTCAAGGACAAATTTTAACTTTAGAATTTTTAATTTTTAGCATGGAAATGTGGGGTTTTGTTATGTTTTCATCTTCTTTATGTATTAAAAGAATGTCATACGTTGATAAACAAACCATTTTAATAATAAATTTTGTAACACTAAAAAAAATCTTTTCAACAAAAAAATTTCCTCGATATTTAAAGAAACACCTTGTTTCGAAAATTTTTTTAATATTTTGTATTTGAACAACATTAAGGGAAAGAAAGCATTTATTTTTTACTTATAGGACGGGTCTGGGACTTTTTATTGATGAACCAGAAGTCGAACTTCCGCCTCCCTGACCATAACACGGTATTTCAAGCAGAAGTTCGAGCAATCACGGAGTGTGTGAACTGGCTCAATAACACGACAAAGCCTAAATATGCCAACATCTTAACAGATAGCCAAATGGCGATTCAAGCAATAACATCGGAAAGGGTCAAATCCAGAACTGTGTTGGACTGTAAAAGAACGATAAATGATTACTCAGTCCATGGTCAATTGCGTATTTGCTGGGTACCAGGACACAATGGAGTGATTGGAAATGAACGGGCAAACAACTTGGCTTCAAAGGGCAGATAACTTCGAGTAATAAACTTGAAAAATTGGAAACCTTTCGAAGCCACGAAAAATGAGTTGAAGCACTGGGCAGTGATGGCTCATAAAACTGTGTGGAATAGCGCAACAGTAGGAGCAACTGCAAAGATACTGTGGGGTGACCCAAATGAAAAGAAAACAAGAAGTCTTCTGAAACTAAACAAGATCGATATTAGTAAGATGATGAGTGTTCTAACGGGACACTCAAGCTTACAAGCACATCTTCATCGCATAGGACTAGCAGGAAACGACGAATGCAGGGCATGCAGAGAAAACATCGAAACGATGGAACATTTTCTGTGTCACTGCCCGGCTTTCACACATGCAAGATCCCAACATTTCGGGTCCGACATATTACCAGACTAGACTCATCTCAGAGAATATGACTGGAAGATACTGAGAAAATTCGTGTCTAGTACCGATTTTCTGTAACTCGTGAGGTATAAAAAGATCATAAATAAGGAGCGCACAACAGGCCGAACCACTGGCTTAAGTGTATGTCCATGGACATGAGACGTTTAAACGTCTCCTCTCTTCAACCTAACCTAACCTAACCTTTTACTTATATATGTAACAAAAACAGTAAACTATAATTTTTATTCGTTCGGTTGAAAAATTGCCTGCAAATATTCCATATTTTGTTCCGTATTATTTATGTCCTCTAGCAGCCCTCTTGCATCTTCATCTAAGTCCCGATGTTCTACTTTCCCTTGATTTCGAATGCTGGAGATGAGGGGCTCTGACGTTGCCAACAAAATATTAAATAGATCTTTGTTTGTACAATTTCGAGATATTTTTCTGGTATTGTGCTTTCTATAAAACCTGTATTCCTTATTTCTTTTTTCCTGGGCTTCCTCTGATAGATCTACAATTAGTACCAAAAGATGCTTAATGACATCTCCTCCATGATAAAGAATTTTGTTAACTGTTGCAGACATATTTCTCCATGAATATTTGGTATTATATATTCGTGCAGTTTCCTTGGTATATTCATTAAATTTTTTAGCATCAATTTGTTTATGGCACTCAAGTACATCGATAATTGTTTTAAATCTTGAAATGAGATTTATATCAACACCAGTTATTTCAGATGCTTTTTCGGGATCAGAAAAGAACCTTCTTGCTGTATTCCCATCATTGGTATTGCCTGATCCTTGTTTTGGTTGGTCTATAATCAACCCACATTCGAGAAATTCATCCTGAACATTCTTTTTTAAATTTCTTAAATCCTTGTTGGTGTCATTGTTTCTAATTGATCCCGTATGTCCAAAATCCAAATTATAACTTATTTTAAGTATGTGTCCCATAAATCGTATTCGTTAGCACTAATTGGTAGTTAATTTTAAATTCTTGGCTTCAATTTCTACTTCTAATGGCTTCAGTCTTGTAATTTGGGTTCTTATATCATTGACTTCTTTTTTAATGATATCATGAGTTTATTTTTTAAATTAAAATTTGATTGGTCTGCAGTATTTCGTAGAAGATGGTGTTTGATTTTTCCAAATATCCTTTGTCGGCATCGTACTGGTCGAAGGTTCTGAGTCTTCCAAATTCTTTATTAATCGCAATGGCACAAATGACACCATGAACATATCTGCGTCTGAAGTATTCATGAAGTATCACATCCCCATTAGCAAAAGAGAGTTAACTTGCAGTTCCCATATTTCTTCACATCATGTCCTTTAAATGATTGTAGCAAGCATTGAGCTGTATGATTGAGTAGGTCTTGAAGTTTTACCTCTGCCGAACTCGATGTGATTTTAATAGTGTCCGTTGGTGGCAAACAGTCCCTTTTAGCAGCAACTGTTTTTCATCGGTTGGAGTTGGAATACTTTTAATAATCTGTTTTGTTCTCAGAGGACTAGCGTTTAAAATTTTTTAACAATTTGGGTTTTGCGTTGTTTTTTGATGTAACCTCTCCCACAATTGTTTTGATTTTTACTTTCTGAAGACACTTGGACACTAAGTTCGCCCTCTAACCATATTGCAAAGGTCTTATAAAATTTAAGTTTATTCCATCCAACTTGTTTGTAGCGCTTAGTTAAGTTGTTGGTGAAAATACATATTTACTTTATTTTGCAGTTCCAATTGTATTTCCATGCTTGAGGAATTTACTTTGCTTTGAACGTAACTAAAAACATCTTCCTTCTTTTTGTTTCTAAAATACTCTTCGGATAATTCTTTATATCTGAAGTTCTCCATTTTTAATACTCTAAAATTTGATTATTTCTGCTTGGATATAATTTTGAGTTTGTATTCGAATACCACTGGATTTTATCCTTTTCTTACATGTATAGTGTCATACTCTGTTCATAAGTAGCATAAACATAGGTAAAATAAAAAACGGCCCAAAAACTAAAAAAGGGTTAAGGTGTCATTAATATGGTAAATGTCTGTTAAAGCACACACAACTTGGCTTGGTGTACCTACAACATAGTCATATGAACAGGTAAAATAAAAAGAACTATACATTTTTTCCCGAGTAATTTCATTAAAATTAAAAAGTGTTCTACAGGCTGGTCGGGGCAGGTACAAAAGTATATATAGGCTTAAAGAGGACACTTGAAAAATCTTCTTGAAGTCTCTTGATGCTAAAAAGATTCATTCCACTAAAATTCCAATTTGACAAAAATATAGTACCTGTGTCAACAGTACAGTAATACTTTTGGCAATTTCTCAAAGAGTACTATCCTACATACTTAACAAAAAAATTAACCCTCTATCGATATTAGTTTGCGACAAATAACAAATTTCCTTCTACAAAAATATACAAAAATTATTTTTTTTCAAAATTACATAAAATATTTGTTTTCAGCAGCACACCACGCCCACAATAATGAATATTTTTTTGGGTAGCCAAAAAATTAGATCAAATTAATGCTATTGAATGGCATTAAAATTTTAGAAATCGGCGATTACAAAAAAATTTACTTTTGGCCAGTAAAATTCAATTCTGAACCACAGTGCGACGTGCCTTTAGTCTTTCCTTACAGGTTTTCAAGAAACTTCCCGCAAGCAGAGGCTGTTGCGGATTTTCGACTCCTTGCTTCATCTGGCTCTCGAATTGAAACGAGTCCTTGTTAGGCGATACTATTGCGCACACAACTAATAGTCGTTGGTTTGCACTCGAGCATATCTTTTGTCGTTATACATCCGTTTGGATGTCTACGGATCCTACGCATCGCTACATATACGTTATCATAAATACAAAAATAAAGCTGTCTTTATTATTATTGAAAATACTAACACATGCGTTTTATTTATTTACACAGATTTACAGGTTTTTTGGTCGGTGAATGACAGATGTGTGATTGTAATTTTTTAGTAAATAAGTGAAAATATTTTTTTTAAAGGAAAGTGAATATTAGAAACAGAGGAGGGCATTGTTCTGATAATTTTCGTGTATCATATGTCCTTGGAATACCAAATCTCACCATATACCTTGCAGATTTTCACATAGGCCACAGGTGGTCAGGACACAAAATCCGGTCTGGAGGCCAAACGGAAAGACAATATATTCCAAGATTTGCTCCACTGAAAGAGGAAATCAATACGAACATTTCCATTTATTCAGAGTTTCCAGAAACTGTTTTTGACTGACCAAAAACCCCAGATTTCGGTTTGGCCACTGGTGGTCAGGACACAACATCCAGTGTGAAAGCCAAACGAAAAGACAATATATTCTGAATTTTGCACCACTGAATGAGGAAACCTATACGAACATTTCCATGTATTTAGAGTTTCCAAAAACTGTTTCCGAATGACCAAAAAAAAACAGATTTCAGTTTGGCCACTGGTGGTCAGGCCACAAAATCCAGCCTGAAAGCCAAACAGAAATACAACATATTCTGTATATTGCACCACTGAAAGAGGAAACCTATACGAACATTTCCATGTATTCCAAGTGTCGGGAAACTATTTCTGACTGACCAAATAATCCAGATATCGGTTTGGCCACTGGTGGTCAGGACGCAAAATCCAGTCTGGAAGCCAAACGAAAGGCAATATATTCTGGATTTTGCACCATTGAAAGAAGAAACCAATACGAACATTTCCATGTATTCAAAGTGTCGGGATGCTGTTTCTGACTAACCAAATAATACAGATTTCCGTTTAACCACTGGTGGTCAGAACACAAAATCCAGTCGACATTAATACGTACTATTTGTAGCTGCTTACCTGAACTCTGTAGCCATTTAAACATACCAACCCAAGTTCTTTTAGGGTTACCGCAATATCCGACGGTGTGCCATCAGTTCTTCTATTAACAAATGCGATTGCATAAGAATAAAATCGATCGTGTATGGGATTAATGGGTTTGGACCAAATTTCAATTCCTTTGTGCTTGTATATTCTCCGTCCTTGAATACCTAAAGGGTCCTGATCGACAGATATAATCTTTTTGTTCTGCAGAATCAGTTTAAATTCGGGACGAATTGTTCGTAAATCTACAGACATTAATAAAGGCGCTGCCAATATTGACCAAATAGCAAACTGAGTTTTGGCTTGATCATAGCTTAGACCAAAATTGCCGATTATTAACTGAAATGAAAAAAAGTTCATGTATATTAATAACTGCAAGATGAATATTTACTTTATCAGTGTTTGAGGTACCATAATTTGTATACGGGATTTCCGGAAAAATAGAAAGTTTTAAATATACAGTTCACGTTCAGTTTCATTCTGGTATATAATTTAATTTTCTTATTATATAATATAAAATATATTATCTTAATATTTCCATGTATATACTTGTATTCCTCGCTGAACAACATATGCTATGGACAAATTATATGTTTCTTATAAGAGAAATTGTTTAAGTTGCTATGAAGGTGTTACCAGAAATGACGATTTATAATGATATGAGAAAACGAAAGAAAACATAACAAATTTATCTTATATAAATAACACAGAGAATTATATTTTAATCACATTACCAAATGCTCACCGCGGCTGTTCATTGCGAAGCGCATTCGGGGGTAAGCAATATCTTTGCCCAACATTTTCCTCATACTGGACGGCCAGAGCCCCAATTCCTGCGATCGACAACGAATCAATATATTTTGATCTTTTTTCACACTTTTGTTTACAGCGGCGATATGCTCTTTAGTACGCACATTCCTTTGACGTTTTGGATTTATTGCATCATTTAGAGAGAATGTGGTATGAAATCTAACCACAGATCGACGGATGACTTGCAAAGATGGATGGACGATTAAACTAGTTTACAAAAATTTTGTCGAAGGGTTGTGTATAAAATTTTGGGTTAATTTTGTATATTAAACACGAATGCTTTTACAAATATACATTTTTTCCCCGATCCTGTCCTAGCATTTTGTTAAAATCAGAGCAGAATATACACGGGGCAAAATCGCCTTTTTTGATATGTTTGAATCGAAAGAAAATATATTTGGAACACACATTTTTAAATATTATATACTAGCTGAGCCCGGTGCGCTTCGCTGCCCATGTCAAAATTCGCGCTGTAGAAACTGTATTTTATATCCGATCAGTACGAAATTCGGCAGAAAGAGGTTTGTTATTACATGAAGGAATACTGCCAAATTCGGAGAAAATCGGTTCAGATTTAGATATAGTCCCCATATATATGTTACCCCCAATTTGACATGTAAGCGCTGTAGAGACTGTGTTTTATATCCGATCAGTACGAAATTCGACAGAAACAGGTTTCTATTTTACATGAATGAGTATTCTAGGAAAATCGATTCAGATTTATATATAACCTCCATATATATGTTCCTCCAGATTTGGTTACAAAGCGCTATAGAAGTTGTACTTTACTTCCGATCATTACAAAGTTCTCCAGAAAGATTTTTCTCAATTCAGGAACGAATATTGCTTAATTTTGCGATTATCGGTTCAAAATACATTTACCAATTATTCCAAATTATTATCGCAATGACCCTTATCGCATTGTTAGGGAGGTGTAGGGTATTATATAGTCGGCCCCGCCCGACTTTCTGCCTTTCCTTACTGGTATTAGTAATAAATTCACTGAATGAAAAAATACCGAATTCAGTGGAAAGTCCAGAAAATAGGAATGTATACTTATAAAATTTCCAAATTCTTGTTTCATTGATATTGCATCACATTATCATATTGCGATTGTATTGGAGTGAGCAGCTGTAATTATCGCATACCGAGCATTTTTGTTCATGTATTTCCTATATAATACTTGCAAGATATATCAAAATATGGGCTGGGCCACGCCCACTGCTCCTATTCAGCCCATTTGAAAGCCAATCACGTAGACTGCTACCAGATACATATACGCAAAATTTCAACACTCTCGCTAACAAAATGAGCAAGATAATTCAATTTCAAAATTTGGCTTATATGGGCGGTGGCCCGCCCATTGGTCAGATCCCGCCAATTTTTGGACCAATCACGTGGACTGTCACCAGATACATATCTACAACATGACAGCACTCTAGATAAAAATTTGTGCAAGTTATATCAATTTCAAAATTTGGCTTATAAGGGCGGGGCCACGCCCATTGGTCCGATCCCGCCCATTTTCTGACCAATTACGTAGAATGCCACCAGATACATATACACAACATTGCAGCACTCCCGATAGCAAATTGTGCAAGATATAAAAATTTCAAAATGTGGTCATTGTGGGCGGGGCCACGCCTATTGGTCCGAACCCGCCCATTTTTGGACCAATCACGTAGATTGCCAACGGATATATATACACAAAATTCCAGGTCTCTCGCTAACAAATTGTGCAAGATATCACATTTTTTAAATTTGGCTTATATGGGCGGTGCCACGCCCATTGGTTCGATCCCGCCCGTTTTTGGATCAATCACGTAGACTGCCACCGTTTACATATACACAAAATTCCAGCACTCTCGCTAACAAATTGTGCAAAATATCTCAATTTCAAAATTTGGCTTATATGGGCGGGGCCACGCCCATTGGTCCGATTCCGCCCATTTTTTAAAAATTCACATAATCTGCCATTAAATGCATACAAACAAAATTTCAGCACTATACCTATAATAGGAGCAGAAATATCGGATTTTTAACCTGCGATTTGTATGGGAGGTACCACGCCCCTTTGTCCAATTAATTTTTTTTTTATAAACCATCTCGTGAAAATTTAGAATCGAATAAAAAAAAATCATCCAAATCGCTCCAGCCGTTCTGACGTGATGCCATTACACAGATGGACCGTTTCATTTTTATATATATAGATTTCTTAGCAAATAAATTTTATTTGAAAATCAATAAAATATATTTGGAACACATATATTAATATATTACAACAAATTATATTTGCAAACTAAATTTAGGAATTTTTCCAAATATATTTTATATAAAAAATATTTCCAAAACTTTTGCTGAGTTTTTCATATTTCAGTTTCAATTTTTCTTGGGTTTCGAATTGTACCTCCCAGTTATGATACCATATGCAGCACTACCTTCTGTTTTAAATCAATCATTTCAAATTTCTGAGTATTCCAAGCCATCATTAGTTGTCAATCCTCTAAGTACTTTATATTGATCCAAGATTATATGACTTCAATTATTATTTTTTACGAACATTAAAAATTTCTAAAAATGTAACTTTGAATTACTGAAAAATTTGAGACAATTTATGTATTTAATGAATACTGAAATGCAAATAAATATTTGTTTCTGAAATAATGGTCCCAAATAAAAACATATTGGAATGTAAACAAATAATTGTTTAGAACAACATCTTCCCAAATACACAATTTTTGTGTGTACCAAATATTACATGCTTAGAGTCTACCCCAAACATATATATGTTTCAAGCCGAATATGTTTGGGACAATATACTACAGAAGCGATTTTTTTTCAGCGTGTATGTATACCGATATCTCTTACATCAACTGAATTGACGACATAGCCATTAAAAAAATGTTAAGGACATTTGAAGTTGTGTATTAAAAAAAATATTTTTATACACTACACCACTCTGAGGTACAGGGTATAAGTAAGTTTTGGGCCAGATAGCAGATTAAAACGCCCAAAAAACGCTGAAGCTACACGGGGCAAAATCGCCATTACATACTACATATTTCTGAGCAAATAATTTTTATTTGAATATCAATAAAATTGATTTGGAACGCATATATTAATATATTACAACAAAATATATTTGCAAACTAATTTTCTCAAATAAAATATGTGTTTCTATACAAATAATATTATTGTTTAGGAATTTCTCCAAACAAATGTCTAAAAAAGCACTAATTTTAAATTTCTATTTATTCCAAGTCATCATTGGATATCAACCCATCTTGCATGATGTATGTACATTAAAAGTTTACGAAAAAACAACTGAAAAACATAAAACTTGTCTTAAAATTAAAATAGTAGTCCCAAATAAAAAATATTAGGACGGAAACAAAGATTTGTTTAGAACAACATATTCCCAAAAATATAATTTTTGTGTATGCCAAATATAACATTTAGAGTGTACCCTAAACATTTGTATATTTCAAGCAGAATATATTCGGAACAATATACTACAACAACATTTTTTTCAGCGTGTACAAACACCTTAAAGTATACCGATCGACTCTAAATCACTACACTCAAAGAAAAACTATTCGTTACCCTTACGAATCAGTTTCGGATGAAAAGATTCGTAAATGCTATGTTTTTGTACGTCAATAAGATGAAAACGAGCATCAATCATTGTTTTTGACGATTTCGAAGTTCGTGGAGGGAACTGTAAATTTTGTATTCTAGACTGAAATATTAATCTGGCCATTAACTGAAAATATACTAAATTAAGGCAATAAATTTAAAGTTTGTGTTTAATTGTACTGTTCTATATGCGTTTGGGCATCGTTTATCGCAAACATTTGTCTTTGTCTCAAACGCTCTAATTTTCCCGTAACGGTTGAAATATTTGCGGTGAATGCAAAAGTTTATCGTAAACCTAGTTTCTCTTGCTGTAAACGAACATTCTTTTATTCCAATATTTTCGTAATTTACTTTTATGGTAAACGAAAAACGTTTACGGAACCATATTGTATTTAAACATAATTGAATATGTTAATGCCAATGCATAAACAGAAATAAAAACACAATTTTGGTTTAGTTTTCAATATTAAAATATAATTAGTGCCAAAGCTTTATTTAATATAGAGGCGGTGTTGTTGGTAACAATTTACCTTTTTTGTTTGTTTGTATATATGTATGTATGCAACGATATGCGGGAGGAGAGAGCGAGAGCAACAAGATGCTTTCGATAGGCGGGATCGCGAACAAGTGGTTTGATGGAGAAAGGCGGCGGCAAAAAGTAAACAAAGCTACAAGTAGTTACTCGTTAAAATCTGTAAAGCTACTCTTACAATGTAGCATTCAAAAGGAGTAGACAAATTTTAATGAGATTTTAACTACGGCAAATACACCGAGCAAAATTATTGAATATAAATTAAATTGTTTCAGGTTTAAACATGCCGGCCACCTTGCAACATCAAGGTCTGTTGCAACTAAATTTAAATTAACTCTAATAATCTTAAAGTATAGTGCAGTACATATGTAAGCTTTTCAATTTTCAAAATTAATTTATTCTTTTTTTTTTCAAATAACACTTAAAACTAACAGGCCAGTAGGGACCCAGATGAAGCCAGTAGGGACTTCTCTAATTGCAAACAAAACGAACAAGAATAGGCCAGTAGGGACCCCAGCGAGAACGCGATGGGCCAGTAGGGACCCTTGGTTAGGACGAAACACGATGGGCCAGTAGGGACCCCAGCAACTCAATCAGGCCGGTAGGGACCATATCAGTTGCATACGCCCGATAACACCCATCGAAAAATGGTGTAATGGGCAACCGGAAGCCCTGGTGACGCTCGAACCTGGCTTGTGACAATTCTCGCGTACATCTCCGGACCAAAAGCCAATGCTACACGTCCCACTCTAAAAAAATTAGGATCGGCGAGGGGGAATCCCAAAAACGATTCCTTGATCCTCTCAGGAACAGATTCGGAGGGGTGGAGACGTGGCCGAGGTCGCATACCCTGGCCGTAAATGTCAACATTTGCTGGGCATCGTAAGTGGACGCAACTGTCAAACGACAGAACTCGACGCCATCAATCCACGAAGTTGGAAGTCGCAGTTGTTCCACCATGGACGCGCAAATGAGACTCTGCCTGCCACAGGCACCGAGCCCTGCACGAACTGGAACCGCTGCCCCTGTCGACCGGACGTGCACAACTAAACTTGGCACCAACGACACCACATTCTGCAACACGCCCATCCCCACAGCAACGGCGGACGCGGAGGGACGAGAACAATTTCCCCTATCGGACTGACGAGAAAGTGCAAATTGAGTCGGACGTTTGGAGTTACTATTGCTTTTGTTAGGGTAACTTTGGTTGGGGTCGGAATGAAGCAGCGTGTCGTGGTCGCCATTACATTGCACGCATTTTTTCTGACTCGGACAGTATTTGGTTTGGTGGGAATGCGCCAAACACCGGTAACAATGCCGATGCATCACCACTGTTCGAATACGAGTTTCGTCACTCATTCTTCGAAATTGGAAGCAAAAGCGTAGCGGATGCTTCCGACCACAAACACGACATCTGTAAGCGGACGGGACGGACGCAGGGTTAGATCCTATTGACATTGGACCGGGCTCGGACCTCTCTTAGAATGCTACCGACGCTGCAGGGGGGCTGAGGTGTGGTCTTGTTCTCCGCACACTCAGCCGGAGCAGTCTGCGAAGTGAGAACGCTCTGCAGTGCGTCTAAAACTGTCGCCAGAGTTTCGTCATTCTAAACCACAGGTGCAGAAGTACCAGGGCGACAATCCTCAGCTGATACTTCCATCAGCTCGTCAAAATCTTCCAAATCGTCAGCATAGAAGAATTTGATCGAATGACCAATTTTGTTATGGGTCGTCTTACAACGCCGTTTTCAGTGCGTACGTCAGCAACGCGAACACGACCGTCGATACCGAGATGAACGCTTACGACACGACCTAACTTCCACGAGGTAGGAGCTAATGTTTCATTTTTTACGACCACGAGATCTTCATTCCTAATGTCGCGTTCTGGAAATTTCCATTTGTACCGCATATGCAAAGTTTTCAGATACTCCTCTTTCCAACGAAGACAAAACTGCTGTGCTAGTGCCTGAACTTTTCTAAACCGATTCACAATAGACATTGGTTGTTCAGTGACGACTGGTTCGGGAGGAGCAAGCAACGGAGCACCTATCAAAAAATGTCCTGGCGTCAACGCAACGATTTCATGCGGACTATCGGACATTGGACACAAAGGTCGAGAATTTAAACAAGCCTCGATTCTAGCCAAAACTGTAGACAATTCCTCAAACGTATACTTAAGATTTTGCGCCTGCTTCCGAAAATGAAGCTTAAAGCTCTTAACACCAGCTTCCCAAAGGCCACCCATATGTGGAGCCCCAGCTGGAATAAAACGCCACGATAGACTCTGATGCGCAAAGTGTGACGAAACTGACGCACCGCATTCTTGGACAAAGCTTTGAAATGATTCTCAATTTCTCTAGACGCACCTACAAAGTTTGTCCCGTTATCCGAAAAGATTGTACGAGGACATCCACGGCGAGCAATAAATCTATGAAACGCTGCCAAGAAATTTGCCGTTGATAAATCGGACACGGCCTCTAAGTGTATGGCTTTCGCGAAAAGCACACGAATACACAAACATAACCTTTTGTTATTTTGCAACACCGTCCTGTAAAGGACTTAATGTCAAACGGGTCTGCGAAGTCAACCCCAGCGGTAGTGAAAGCTCTATCAATTATAGTTCTCTCTGGCGGAAGTGCAGCCATAACCTGCTCGCAGGAACATTTTCTAATACACAACGCATTCAATTATGCACAACTGACTGAATCAGGGTTTTTACACGAGGCATCCAATATTCTATTCGAATGATGCGTAACATCAATTGATTTCCTCCATGAATATAAATCAGGTGAATAAATTCCAGCAACAGTCTGGAAATTCGACAATTATAGGGAAGAATTATTGGATGTCTTTCGGAGTAGGCAAGCGAAGGAGACCGGGCCAATCTACCGTTCATTCGCATTACACCACTATCATCAATAAATGGGTTTAAAGGAACCAGAGAGCTTTTAGAGTTTAACGGTGATCTATCTAACAAGGCCTTATACTCATCCGGGTAATTGGCTTTTTGTGCCAAGACAACTAATCGAATACGAACATTCTTAATTTCATTCGCCGAAACTGTAAGGCTAGTCAAATTATACTGAGCCCTATGAGCGGGATGAGTTCTATGCAAAAATCTAAACATGTACGAAATTACACGCAAAGCACGACCTAGCGAAGAAAACCGATCAAGAATACTTCATACGAAGAGAAAAACGATGCATGAGTTCGTACGGAACGCATTTCCAAATCTGTATCAAGTGGAATAAGGTCTCGAATAGGATATTCAGTTTTATTGAGACTCAGCCAATGTGGCCCATGCCACCAAATCTGAGAACAAGCTAAGTCTGCAGGAGGAAGGCCGCGGCTGCCTAAATCAGCGGGATTGTCCTCCGATCTCACATGATACCAATTGTGGTTTCCGACATTTTCCTGAATACGACATAACCTATTTGCCACAAAGGTAGTCCATGTCGAAGGGGTCTTTTTTAACCATGAAAGCACGATGGTCGAATCTGTCTAACAATAAACTTGACGAAATTCAACTTCACTCTCACCCAAGATAGTTTTTAAAAGTTCCGAAGCTAACAATGATCCGCAAAGTTCAAGCCTAGGCAATGAAATCGATTTTATGGGGGCCACTCTCGTTTTACACAATAGTAAATTCACAAATATTTCCCCATTTGGAGCCTCAACACGAAGATAAACCATCCCCGCGTATGCCTTCTCTGAGGCATCAGAAAATACATGAAGCTCTGCAGCACAGTCCGGACCATACCGGACCCATCTAGGAATGCGAATAGAGTTCACATCTGGATAGGCTTCCACGAATTTTCGCCATTCGACTTCGGTGGAAGATGAGAGAGGGTCATCCCACCCAATGTTATCTAGCCAACCTTTTTCATAACAATCTTGGCCATAACGAGCACTGGACCTAGCCAACCGACGGGATCGAAAAGTTTAGCAATAGCCGAAAGAACTTCCCGTTTACTATATGTAGCTTTATCCACAATAGGAGCTACCGCGAAATAAAAAGAATCTATCTGCGCGTTCCATCGTATCCCTAAAGGTTTAGAGCCACTAGCCTCCACAAATGTCAAAATTTCCGCATCCACTGAATATTCGGGCGGAAAGCGATCTAATATTGCCCTATCGTTGGCTTTCCACTTCCTAAGTTCAAATGAAGCAGAAGAAGAAGGAGGGGTCAACGCGGATCTGCATATACATCTGTCTAATGTCACAATTGAATACGAATCTAAACATTCGCCATCTCAAAATGAGCAGTACTAAGTCTGCCTGCAATGCTGGTCGAACATGAAGGATGTCGTTTAGACTTTTCCATTTGAAGTTTTGTTGGACGCATTCAAAACTACGCGAAGTTTGCTAGTCTGTTTTTCGAGATTAATAACAGGATGATGGGGCAAATAGCAGGACAATTTTTCCACGGAGGAAATCGTGTTCACTGGCCTCATATGGTCTAATCTCAAATATTCAGTGACAACGTTGTCATAAATAGTTTTGATATCGGGCTTCCTAAGTAATGACAATTCATTACGCAAATATTGTTTGAACACGTTCGCCCTAGATTCTCCCAAATATTCTTGTACGCTAAGGTCGGTCCTAATAGGTAGTGTAACAATGTATCTACCATCCGAATCCCTACGAGTTGTACGCACATAATTTTCCTCACAAAATTTATCCGAAGGTGACAAAATACTTCGTTTTGGAGGTTCTTCGAGTTCCCAGAAACGCAAATGTGTTTTCTTAACACTATCTTCTTCAGAAATATCCAATCGTGTATCGAAAGTCTGAACTTGGTTGGTAGGGACAGGACCCGTAATAAGCCAACCGAAGATAGTGTTCTGGGCAAGTAATGATCCAGACGAAATTTGAATAAATCCTTCTAAGACGATTTGAGGATATAGGCCCGCTCCTATCAAGAGGTCTACGGGTCGCGAATCAAACAAATTTGGATCAGCCAGACGAAGCGTTGGCATTTTTTTCTTAAAATCAGAAGCGACCGTAAAGGAGGGAAGATTTTCAGAAATCGAAGGAAGAATTAAGGCAGTAGTTTCCAGGACTATCGATGCATCGAAAGATGTTCCAATCCTCAACGTACAAATTTTTCTGGATGTTGCCGAAATTGCACGATTAACGTCGGAAATGGTAGCATTTGTTGAATGCACCAGAATTTTCCAACTTGTCCTGCAAGCGCTCTGAAAGAAACGAGGCCTCAGAAGCAGGGTCAATCAAAGCCCGAGCAGGGTACGAATCACCATGGTGAACTATGTTAACCATTGCTGTTCCCAAAAGAGCAGCTTTACTCGAGGCAGCATGAAATACCTGCCGAGGGATACATCCAGCCGAGGATTTGAGGATTTGGAACCGGTCTAGTGTTAGTGGTAGTAGTAGCAAAAGCCGAACCCTGACTTTCACGATGCAGTAGAGTGTGGTGTCTCGCTTCACATCTGAAGCAATGATGTTCACTTGAACAATTCTTCACGTCATGTCCCTTTACTAAGCAATTCAAACACAAACGATTGCGTTTTACAACATTATATCTTTCCGAGGGCGATATAATGAAGACATTTGGAGAGCCTGTGACCTTCTTTAGGACAAAGTATACATTTAACAATTGAGGGTGGACTCGATGGTTTCGAAGATGCGGCATTCGTAAAATGCGTTCTAATTTTGGGGTTTGACCGTTTTGGAGAATCCCCTTAGGTCGTTGAGGCACACGAGAGTGCGGATCCTTTCCGAAAGAAATGAATGTCTTTCCACAATGAAAGAGCAGATTTGTCCCTAACACTTTGTTCCCATAAGGTTTGGGTAAGCCTCGGCAAACGTTGGAGGCAGACCAAATAAGGATAGGATCCCAATTATCTGTGCGAATATCATATATCGATAAGGCTGAAAGACAACTATTTATTCCGCGTTGAATTGATTTTAATCCTGCACTAGTCTCACTATTTAACACCATGCAAAGAGAGTCTTCAGTTGATTCTGGACAAGAATTCGAGGATTATCGTAGGCATCCCTTAATGCTTGCCAAAAACTACGATGTGTGAGCGGAAATTTCGAAACAATGGCAAAATCGCTCAATATCGCTTAGACGAGAATTGTTTATACACACAGCGCTGAAAAAATCCCTAAAAGTGGGCCAAGAAAGAAAGTCTCCCTCAAAAATATCGACAACACATGGGGGCAACGACAAATTGTGCATAGTTTCACTATTGACTAGGTCGGACATTTCACGTCGCAAGACCTCACTATTTCCCCCATTCGATCTACGAGAGTCTTTCGCAAGAGAACGCGTTTCATTTACCATAGAACCATTTGGACTAGAATGGTCCGAAAGCTCAGGTACAGACTGAGCTGAATTAACAATTGTAGACCGAGAGGCCGAACGCCTCAAACCACGAAAATCGGCTAACTTTCCCGCTAAACAATTCATAAACGTTTTGTAAGAAGCATCATATTTACCCTCAGCTCAACTTTCTCGGCGGTTTCCAAATACGTAAGGTATTTGTCGTACGTATCTTGTACCTTACTCCATATTTTATTAACTTCCGCGCTACGAATCTCGAGACTATAAACATCAAAATCGTCATCCATTTCCAAAACAAAATTTGCACTAAATTTTGTAAGAGCATCCGAAGCTCTGACAAAGAAATTAAGAGGAGGAAGAGACGTGTAGTTATGAAGAACAAACCGAAAGCAAACAACTATAAATGTTCTATAATTTGTGAAAAGAATCGTTAAGAACCAGCTAATTCGTAAAAAATCCGACAAGACAAAGAAAACAAACGACTAAAATGTTTAAAAACAAATTAAATGCAATAAAATTCAATCAAAAAATAAATATATAATTAAATTTAAAAATTGCTTCACAAATTTTTTTCCGTGTACCGAGATATTTTTCCAAAATATTATTTTCTCGCGAAAATAACGAAATTTATCGAATGGGCACCAAAAACCCAGCAAAAATAAATAAAAACAGAAAATTTAAAAAAAATACCTTTAAATTCAATTACAGATCGGCTTGACCGACTGTAGGGCGCACGCAACCAATATGGTGAAAACCCAACGAACAGGACAGTAAACCGAACCGAAACCGAAAACAATAAAAAAATCACACTTTTATTTAAAAAAGTCGAATTGACCGTATGTAGGGTGCACGTTATATAATTTAATTTTCAAAATCTTATCGAAAATGATGACGCACGAAACCCTATTATTAATTTCAAAAAAAATTTCCCGAGGTTACGGTCTGTATACACGTACGTATGTAACCACAACTATGAACGACGGTTGAAACGAGACGCGTGTAGAGGGAGGGGTTTCGCGACGCGCTATAAGACGACCTTTTTGTTAACAACACTAACACTTTTATTGTTTTAAAAATCGCGAGCTCACACTTATTACTACACTGCACTATACTTACTTTGACATTATCGGCCTGTTTCTGTATTTCTAACGAAAGTCTCTGCGAGCGAAAACCAGACACTCACTTTCGTCAGGAATTTGGTTTCTCTAAGGTTCGTTCGTTCGTTCGCCTGGCCTTACGTCAATGACGTTAGCAATTTAGCAATTGGAAAAAATGTAATTGCCAGATCAATAATTTCACAACTTCCGGTCTAAAAAAGCACACATTTTTGTATGGTCGACCTTAGAAAATACACCTCTGTATCCATTACACTAGGTTAGTGCCAAGCTAGTGTAATGGCACTATATTTAGTGCCAAAGCTTTATTTAATATAGAGGCGGTGTTGTTGTATATATATGTATGTATGCAGCGATATGCGGGAGGAGAGAGCGAGAGCAACAAGATGCTTTCGATAGGTGGGATCGCGAACAAGTGGTTTGATGGAGAAAGGCGGCAGCAAAAAGTAAACAATGCTACAAGTAGTTTCTCGTTAAAATCTGTAAAGCTACTCTTACAATGTTGCATTCAAAATGAGTAGACAGATTTTAACGAGGGTTTAACTACGGCAAATACATCGAGCAAAATTATTGAATATAAATTAAATTGTTTCAGGTTTAAACAGAATATATTAAAGAGAGTTGTGAGAGTGCGGTTTTGTACCTTTTTTATTATTTATATGAAGGAATAATATGTGCAGATATGTGTACGGAACTCAAAACATGCAGATGTGTGTGTATACAACACAAAGAGCGACGTTGCAACGTTGCATACATGTTTGTCCGCGTTGCTTTATTAACAGACGGTGGTGGAAATTTATTTATCTGCATCCCTCCCTCCGCACTGTTATACAATTTCATAAAATTGCAATCGTACGAAGCATGCGTAGAGTCGTATGCTGGTGGGCCTTTAGTTTTCTACTGGCGCTTTTGGTGTTCGGTATTCGTGCGCGTGTGTGGCAAAATTAAAAATAGTTTTATCAGTGAACTCAAAATGATTTCATTCAAAGAATTAATTAAACCAAAGAATCTAAATTATCGAAGGTGCGATATTTCGCATATATACTGCGGACTCCAATTTAATATTATAGGTAAATGAAATGAAGACATGTGGGACAATAACCAGATAGTTAATAGCAAAAAATTGGATCGAGCACTGCATGAAAATTTTGAATATTTTGTGGAAAGCCGGAATAACAAAAACAATAGATTTTAACAGAAACTGAGACCATCTATTGCTTTTGTTAACAACTAACTGGTTATTTTTCCACACGCCTTAAATTGTGAATACGTAAATTAAAATCAATAACAATCAATTATCACACGTTTAGGTACTGAAGCTGCTAATGGTAATTGTGAAATAAATTTATTCAGGCACAATACAACTGGATACTTCTGGAAACTGCTGATATTTTGAACGCTAAACAGTTTAACTTGATGACACTATGCAACACGATTTTTCACCCGAAGTTTTTCATGTTATTTTCTGATGTAGTTTAGTATAGTCAGTCAGCATTTGAGTAAGAATAGTGACCTATAAAATTCACTTTTGACTAAAAAGTTTGATATATGGTAAGATAACATCTCGCTTTGATCCATACGATGGACTACTACATTTTTAATATGTTCTAACATACATGCTTTCTTATATGCAGTTTGTCTACAACTCAATTAGAAGATAGCTGCCAAATAATAGCAAAGGTGTTTGTCGGGGAGCTCCCGGGTACATTTTACTAACAATTGTGACATTTTTGATTATAAACATAATTTAGTAAAACATATTAAATATCATAATTCAATCAACAATTTTCTTTTGCGTCAATCGTTTTCCCATTTATTGTTAAACTGACATTGCTTGCGACAAACGCAATGACCGTTTGCAATAAACGTTTTACAGGGTTTGGGATAAACAGGCATTGCTTGTGACAAACACAATAACCGTTTGCACTAAACGTTTCACAGAGTTTGTAATAAATATAAATCATTTACGATAAGTACACTAACCGTTTGCTATAAACGTTTCTTTGGGTTTTGGGATAAACATAAATCGTTTGCGACAAACATACACCACAAACGAAATTCGTTTGGGAGTAACGATTTTTTTCTTTGCGTGTAGGTAAACAATTTGTTCTAAAAGTTTACTTTAATAAATATCATATTAAAGTGTACAGGTAGCCGGCCTTTGGCCGAGGTTAAAGATGTTGTCCTCTGAGGTAAGTCCAAAGACGGCTATGCGAACCAAACTGTCCTTGTGCGACAGGCCTTCGGCCGGGATTAAATATTTTTTCCTATGGAGTATGTCCAATGACGGCTATGCGGTCCAAAGTGTGTATGCGAGGCCGGGCTTTGGCCAGGGTTGAAGATTTTCTCCTCTTTGGTATGTCAAAGACTGCTACGCGGGTCAACGTTTCTTTGAAAAGACCGTAGTCGCTATTGGACATACCCCAGGCGAGAAAATCTTCAATACCGGCTGAAGACCGTGCACTCGAAGACAATTTGGTCCGCCTAGTCACCTTTGGACATACCCTCGGATGAGAAAATCTTTAACCGGCCACGTAACTACACTTTGGTCCGTGCTTTGCAAAATACACTTTGGTCCGTGCTTTGCAAAATTTTATATTTATTGAAAAGTGATATTGCCCAAAAAAGTCTTGGGCTTTATGAAATTGCGTATCGATCAATGACATTTTAAGACACTACGCCGATCAAACTTGTAAGAATATATTTAAAAATAATATTGAAATTCTTATAAAATGTCTTACAGATTGATCATGACTTTAGCGCTATTCATATCACTGCTTCCACAATCGAGCAATAGGTTGAAAAGTGGCAGAATATTTTTGAATACTGAACATCCCTAAAATTTCTGACTACATTCCACGTAATAAGTTATCACTTTTTTAACTAATAACAATGTGTTGAATACTTTTGTATTGAATATATTTGTTATTTTTTCTGCAAAATTCAAGTAAAAAGTTTTGTTTAATGTGAAATTTTTTTATAAAAACAATTATTTATCAAAAATTCATTATTAATTTATTCCTTATGCTTATATTATAAATACAATTCAATTAATTAATTAAAAAATTATTCAATTTTTCTAGTTTTTGTTTTATTTAATACAAAAAAGTTTAAGTAACCCAAATTCAAGAGATGAATGAGATTCATCGTTAGGATGAATGGTATTCTTCATACAGATGAATGGATCATACAGATAAATGGATTCATCAGAATGAAGAAGAATGGGATTAATTGTACAGAAGAATCCAGTGGGGATGAGCTTCTAGCGGACAAAGACGACGAGACAGATTTAACGGTGGTGGCGAAATTTAACAATGGTCCGGTTCCTACAGATAAATCTCCACCACTCTAAGACTGCATCAGCTGCATTAAAACACCTCCTGATGCAATGAGGGATAACCTGGTCCTAATCCATGAACCACGGCTGAATGGAGATATGGTTTGTTGGCTTAGGACGCCAGAGTTAACGCTTCTTCAAGGTACAGGTAATGGAAGACGTTCATGGTCCTAATCCATGAACCACGGCTGAATGGAGATATGGTTTGTGGGCTTAGGACGCCAGAGTTAACGCTTCTTCAAGGTACAGGTAATAGAAGACGTAGAGCCTGTATACTTTTAGTAGCGAAGGCATAGTAGAAAACTACCATGTTTGGTTGGCTTCCGTTTATATGGCACATTAAACTGAGACTCCATCCTGTGCATTGATATCACCGGTGGGAGCCGCAAACGAAATGAACTAAGACCGATGTATGTACTGACATCAACGACATGGGCTAGAAACAGACAGGAGGTGCTCGATGTCACCCTTGTCACCGAGTAATTAAGTGGTAGGATTTCTGATTGGAATATTTTGGATAGCTTTTCCGACCATAGATATTAGCTTTTGCTTGAATGCGAAGTTTTCTTATAACTTCTTCCCACACAATGTTAAGGCTAATTCAATTCCTCAGAGCCCTATAGGACTGGGACACATACAAGGAATAAACTGTAAAAAAGGGTTGAGAAAGTCTCAAAATTAATCCGGAATAGATTTCTGTAGTGGCGTAGAAAGCTCGTCCGAAGCCTCAAGGCTACTGAAAATTTTAGGCTCAATATTTTGTACTATTGGGTACATAAAGAAAGATGGCAGTTCGTGGACTACGCCCAGTGGGGAATTGCTGGGAGTGCTCCTGGATACACATTTCCCGGGCAACTCTGAAGAGGCATAGAATACATCAGTTGGAGATTCCCTTGAAGTACAGCCATCAGAGGTTGCCAACGAGATTGTAACCCAATCTAGAATTCTTTGGGCTATCAAAAGCTTTAAACCTTTTAAGTCGCCAGGACCAGACAATGCCTCGCCGCGGAGCAACAAGCAGTGGCTGATACAATTGCTCCCTGGCTCCGAGAGATATACATATGTTGTATGAATCAGGCATACATACCAAGAAACCAAGGTTGTTTTCATCCCAAAAGCGGGAAAGCCGTTCCACATTGGAGCTAAGGATTTCCGGCCAATTAGTCTATCATCATTTCTCCTTAAAACGGTGGTAAGATTAATAGATAGTTACCTTAGGACTAAAATTGATAACAGGCTACTGTCCACTGAATAGCATGCCTACGGCAAGGGCAATTCCATTGAAACCGCCCTACATGATCTAGCCAGCTTTATTGAAGGATCCCTCTCTGGTAAGGAATAGACTATGGTAGCTTTCTTAAATATATAGGGGGCCTTCAATATCAAAAATCCAGCCGCTGTAATTATGGCTTTAGAAACCCTGCAGCAATATACGTAGGTTCATTCATAACCTTCTAAATAATTAAGAGACGCACTTCAGCTAGTTAAGGGTCAAGTGACCTCCATTGATTTGTCAGCAGGGGAACGTCCCAAGGGGGTGTTCTGTGACCTCTGCTATGGAATCTCTTCATAAACAATATTTAGCTTTCTCTAGAGATAATGGGTGTCAGAGTTGTTGCCTATGCAGATGACGAAGCAATAGCTGTTAGAGGGAAGTTTCTGGACACTCTCAGAGACATATTACAGCGGGCCCTTCATACAACCGCAAGATGGGCTTCGGGTAATGGTCTTGGTGTTAACCCGACCAAGACGGAACTAGTTCTTGTCACCAGGAGAAATAAGGTATCAAGAGTTACACCTGTCTCCTTGGGGGTATTTAAATTCCCTTCTCTGAAAGTACTAAATACTTAGGTATTTTACTGGAGCAAATAAGGTTGTCGTAGCGCACATACCTGTAAAAGGCAATAGTAAACCGCTGGGATCTGTATTAGTTGGGGAATGGGGAGTTTTACGGATGTGTATTTCGGTACGGAAAGCTTTCTGATTGCCATTCACTTAGAAATGGCCAGGAGTGATTCATTTGATGAAATTTTCAAGTAACTCATTACTTCTGATCTTTGATCAAGTATTCCCTGGAAATACCATACCGACTTCCCTTTGTTAGTATCTAAAGTGAGAAGGCGGCCCTGCCTAGAGGGTTTATTGGCAACAAAAATACTAGGATCGGGAACTTTAGAACTCTCTCTGAAACAACGAGGCTGGAACAACTTCGCAAAGAGATGGTTTCCTATAATATTGACATACTTGGCGTAAGTGAAGTATTATGGCTTAGCAGCGGTACAAAAAATATGACCTCTGGTCACTTCTTTATATACTCTGGTATCGTAACCATTAAAATAAATGGCGTCGGTATATTAATGTCATCCAAAGGACGGAAAGCTTTAATAGAATACAAAACTATATCACACCGCATACCATTACTGCTAGATTTAACTAAAAACTTCGAAAAGATATCCGTCATTCAATGTTACGCTCCTACGGAACCGAATGTTGACACATGCAAAGATGAATGCTATAATAAACTTGACTTAGTTGCCAGCTCCCTGCCCGCTTCGGATATCAAGATACACCTGGGCGATTTCAATGCCAAAGTGGGAAGCGATAGCGAGAATTTGCAAGAAGTGATGGGAAGGCATGGTCTTGGTGATTTCCGCAACAACAACTGTGACAGACTAGTGCATATCTGCGCGCGCAACCATATGTTCATCGGAGGAACAACATTTTCTCACAGAAGCATCCACAAATACTCACACGTCACACACGCAACCAAATTGATCACATCACCGTTAGTTAAAACTTTAAACTTTTTCTGGGAATCATAATGGACGTTCAAACGAGACGCGGTGCGGATATTGCCAGTGATCATGACCTTCTTGCGGCGACACTCCGACTGCGTCCAGCAGCTGTCAGCGGTAAACAGAAGAAGTTGGAAAAGTATAATATCTCACGCCTTAAAGATCCCGAGGTAGCATCTTTGTATAACCAAACTCTTCAGTTGCACTTATCCGCTAATAATGTAAATACGTGGTCGAATATTATGGAAGCTTGCAAGACAACCGCAAAAAATATTCTCGGAGTTAAACGTAACAAAATTAAGCCATGGATAAGTCCTGAGACGTGGAATGAAATTAAGAAACGGAAACAAATTCGGTCAATGCTTCTCCGAGCAAAAACACCTGAGACCAAATCAGTAGTAAGAATCGAATACCGATAGGCAGCGCGTGGAGTAGTTTATATGGCTCGTGCAGATAGTGAAATTTTTTTAATGATGTAGCAGAATAAGCTGAAAAAGCGTCAAATACTGAAAACCTGCGCGGTGTATACTCGGCCATTAAACAGGTAAGTGGTAATAATATAAGGGGTACCAGTACTTTGAAGCAATAGATCGTTCCGAACTAACCACTACTGACCTACAGCTCGAGAGATGGCGCGAATTCTTCACAGATGATGACAGGCCAAGAACGATCAACCCTTCGTTGATTTTAGGCCAGGATGATCGTGTGCGGATCACATTAACACTTTACGTATAATTATAGAGCAGACCGTTGAATACAACTCCAACTTGTATCTTTAATTCGTTGATTTTGAACGTGCTTCGATACAGTTATTCGCAAATCTATATGGTCGGCACTAATTGATAAGGCATTCCTGACAAAATAGTAGTACTAATTCGGGATCTTTATGATGGTGCTCAGCATAAAGTTCGTTTTAACGGTAGGGAAAGCAATCCATACATCACAGCTGCAGAAGTGACAGGGTTGCATACTTTCCCCCACATTATTTCTTTTATTGTTGGACGGTGTCATGAACATGTTCGAATATCTGAATGATATTGACTATGCTGACGATATCTGCCTAATGACACATAGATTTACGGATATCGAACATAAATTGAAAAATCTTGCAGAAAACGCCAATAAAGTTGGATTGAGGATAAACTATAAGAAAACCAAATTGATGCGAATAGGAACCCAAAAAATACACCCCTAAAGATAAGACGTGAATTCAATCGTCTACCTCGGTTGCAAAATATCCAAAGATGGTGGTTCCGAAATTTATATAAGTGATCGCAAAAACAAAGCACGTGTAGCCTTCCTCAAACTGCACAAGGTATGACGGGCTGGAAACATATCAAACAAAACTACGGATATTCAATTGTAGCGTAAAATCAGTCTTGTTATGTGGCTGTATGACATGGAGCCTCACAATATATACGCAAAACAAAATTCAGTCGTTTGTAAATGTCTTAAACAAATACTGCGAATTTACTAGCCTAATTGGATATCAAATGAAGATCTATGGTTAAAAGCAAAGTGCAAACCAATAATAGAAGAAATACGTAGAAAAAAGTGGACATGAATCGGCCATATTCTTAGACGACCATTGTCAGAAGTAGCCAGAGCACCACATGCATGGAACCCTCAGGGACATCGTCGCCAAGGGCGACCTCGTATTTATTTATATATACATATAACTACACGAGGCAAAATCGCCTTTTTTGATACGTTTCAATGGAAAGAAAATATATTTGGAACACAAATTTTAAAATATTATATATTTATGAGCAAAAAAATTTTATTTGAAAATCAATAAAATATATTTGGAACGCATATATTAATATATTACATCAACATTTATTTGCAAACTAAATTTCTCAAATAAAATATGTGTTTAAATACCAATAAAATTATTGTTTAGGAATTTCTCCAAATATATTTTATTTAAAAAATGTTTCAAAACATTTACTGACTTTTTCGAATTTCAGTTTTAATTTTTCCTTGTTTTCGAATAGTACCTCCCAGTTATGATACCATATTAACTTCCGTTTTAAATCAATTATTAATATTTTCTGAGTATTCCAAGCCACATTAGTTGTCAATCCTCCAAGTAATTTATTTTGATCCAAGATCATAAGATTTCAATTATTATTTTACAAACATTTAACATTTCTAAAAAAATAACTTTGAATTACTGAAAAATTTTTACACGATTTATGTATTTTTCGAATACTTAAATGCAAATAAATATTTGTTTCGGAAATAATAGTCCCAAATAATAACATGTTGGGATGTAAACAATGTTTTTTTGGAACGACATCTACCTAATTATATAATTGTTGTATGTACCAAATACTATATGTTTAGAGTGTACCCAAAACATATATATGTTTCATACCGAATATGTTTGGGACAATATACTACAGAAGCGATATTTTTTCAGCGTGTAGCGGACCCGGCGAACTTCGACTCGCCCCGATTGAACGCCTTCAGATAAACTCCAGAGTGATAATAAAACACAGATAGTTAAAATGTTAATGCGATTTATTTGAGTGGATTCAATTTCAGTAGAGTGCAATATGATAAACAATGTTTTTTGATTTGTTTTCCGGCGCAAAAACAAACAACGGAGACGGTTTTACAACACGCGATTGTCATCGCAAAAGCCAATCGTACAGGGAACTGAATCAGCTTGAATTGCAATGAAAGAACAGATTTATTGATTGTCATCGCAAAAGCCAATCGTACAGGGAACTGAATCTGCTTGAATTGGAATCAAAGAACAGTTGGAATAATCGGAATTCGTGGGATAAGGATTTTCTTTCCTTTGAATTTTCCCTTGATGATCGTAGCTTGAATCACATTGTTAATCAGTTTCTTGACGGACGACCGCGTACAGCAACATGATTATTATCGACCCCACCTTCGGCTGTAAATTATGCGGCGGAGCTCCTGGCACATCAAGCGAGTTCAAAAATTCCGTCAGATAGTTTGTCGCTTCATCCTCGTCGATCACGCTGTCAACGGATTTGTACGAATGCAGTTCTCCAGCCATTTTACTTTGTATAATCAAATTCAAGCTATTGACGTCCTTATTCTTCGCTGCTAATATTGCCCTTCACTAATCCAATCGAAATTTTTATAATTTTGTTCAATGCCTGGGAGCACTTTGGTGATGATTTTCTCCTTCGACGATATGAACTCGCAAAATTTTTCCGGGAACGATATCAATCCAGTGGAAATATCAACAGGAATTCGGCCATTGCCAAGCGCCAGCAGTTGTCTCGAGAATTCAAAAGTCGATGAGTCGTTCTGCAATGCGACTCTCATGTTCGCGGTAAATTTCAACTTCTCGACATGCGATTTCAGGCATGAATTCATTTCATCGGCAGCAGTAGATTTCGAGATGACGGGAAGAGCTTTTCTCGAATCACCTCGTAAACCCTTCATCGTTCGGTCAATTCACTTTTTATACTCAAGCTTATTTTCTGAAAAAATTATCGAAGTGATAAATATCGCAATGAATTTTAATTGATCGTAATGCTTGTACCGTTTGCGGATGTGATACACGATATATGACTATCCGAAATCAGTGTAATAAAAGGCAAACCTCGAATGAATTGCAGCAAGAAAAATAGCACATTTGTTTAATAGAAACTGACTTTTTCGTTTAATAGAAAATAAATAACAGTGTTGATTAAAAAAGACCTATTTTATTTTGTCTATTTTAGATTTGTCCAATTTTCCGATTTTTCTAGAGGATTTTCCCAAAATTTTCTTTTGTACAAACCTTCTGGCAAACTAAACCCCAATGGTGGACTTCTGTGCTAACGGCTATAAAAAAGAACTGCAACAAGCTACTCAACAAGGCTAAATCTACAGGGGTCGCTTATATTTGGGATGCCTATAAAGAGCAAAGACGCTCTTGGTATACCTTCTGTATCGAAATGGAAAAGGTCTCCCACGCCGCAAGGCTGAGGAAAATACTATCAGTTTCACCCTGTACAGTGGGTTACTTGCAGGATGAGGCAAATTATTGGACCAAAAACAGCGAGCAGTCGCTCAATGTACTGCTCGACACACATTTCCCGGGGAACTCTCTTACAGAACCAAAGGATAAGCAGGACCAACAAGAGTGCGAGTGGACTGCAAGCTTCGCTAGCTTGTTGACTGAGAGATCCAGAATAAGCTGGGCTATTAATAGCTTTGAGCCCTACAAGTCACCTGAACCAGACGGCATCACTCCAGCAGAAAATGTTGAAGTACATTAATCCCTGGCTGGAGAAAATGTATGTAGGCTGTATCAGGCTTTCATACATCCGAATCATACATCCGATACCAAAGTGGTATTCATACCTAAAGCGGGGAACATATCACACACTAGGCCAAAAGACTTCAGACCAATTAGCCTATCCTCCTTCCTATTAAAAGGTCTGGAAAGACTTTTAGATTATTTCATTTGGGAAAACCTGGATACAAAACTCCTGTCGGTGAACCAACATGCTTACAATAAGGGGAAGTCTACAGAATCAGCCCTGCACGAACTTGTGAGCACTATCGAATCGTCCCTGCATTTCTTGACATAGAAGGGGCTTTTAACAACATTCATTCGGATGCAGTAATTGCGGCACTGTCACATCTAAAAATTAACTCCAGTTTGATTAGACTAATTCAAAGTATGCTCAACAGAAGACGCATAACAGCATGTCCTGGGTACACAACTCTAACAAGGTTTGTAAACAGAGGGAATGAAATCCTGCTAGATCTAGAACGTTGTGGCTGCAAGGTCGTGGCAATCGCAGTGAGTGGCAAATTCGAAAACGTCCTCCGAGACATTCTACAGGTGGCTCTGTTCAAATTGGCTAGATGGGCCAGAAGCAGCGGTTTGGGCGTAAACCCAAACAAGACAGAATTGGTTCTCTTTACTAGGATGAATACAGTCCCACATGTGGACCCTCCACCTCGGATAAATGGAACAGATCTATTCTTTTCTGAAAGTGCAAAATTTTTAGGAATAATTCTAGATAGAAAACTGTTATTTAGACTTAACGTAATGGAACGTGTAAGGAAGGCCAAAGTCGTCTTATATTCCTGCAAAAAGGCTGTAGGGTCGCGGTGGGGCCTCTCTCCTAAAATCGTCCACTTGATATACATACACTAGGAACCTAAACTGGTCTACGTGAGCTTGTATAAAAAAAAACGGCTGCCACCCTAACCTAAACCTAACTTCGTAACCCTCTTTAGCTAGTTCATCGATTAATTCAGCTGTTGGAACTGTACTATCAATACCCTTAATTACTACCACAAGACCTTTCGAACTCTTAAGCTGGTAAGTGTAGTCTAGATCGAGCAACCCAACCACCTTTCTATAAAACACTTCGGTGTATCTGAATTTTAGTTTCGTATACATTGCCTCTACGAAGTGAAGCAACATAGAAGTTTTCTGTGCCTAGTAGCTGGGACAGCTTATTTACCAACGTGTTAGTTGTTTGTTCCCGCAATAAAAGTGGAGATGGTTTGGGTTCTCTTGTAGTTTCATTTGTTTCTTCATTATTTTCCTCAGAGCTGAGGAGGTCAAATCGGTTCGAACTTACCGCATTCATTCATTCATTCATTTCATTTTATTTCATCTTATTTATAAATTCAATTCAAATTCAATGGATTACAGTGCGAGAAACATCAGAAGAACATAATTACAGATTAGGAACATTTTGATTATTATAACTATATAATAATAAGTTTTAGCCTAAAAAATATAAAGATTGAAGAACAGATACATGAGAAAACATTAATACAAAAAAAAATTCCTTGGGAACTTTGGGATCTGGTTCCTTGTGAGGAGACCTTGCATTTGCCTTTCGTTTTGTCACTAAAATGTATCTATACCAGTTTGAATTTTATCATATTTGCCCGTTGTACTGTTTGGATTTGTACCTTTGGGGATTGTTGCCACACTATTTCCATTCGGATAAGCTACTGTACTTGAGAGCATACTTTTAGGCACTTCGTTATTTTTCATTGTATTTGTTAGCATTTCTGTTTGATTTGTTTCATTACTTGACAACTGCGGTGAGAAAGAGCGCGCACTGTTTGGGGTTTTGGCGGTTAAAAAGGGGCTTCGAGGCGTTGTTGTTGCGTTAATTTCTGTAGTTGTCACAGAAATGTAGCATTCCTCCCATTAATACTTAACCGCCTTTCAACGGAGGGAGTGAGAGACATGCACGGATATTTGTTTTTGTAAATTTCCTTTGTTTTTTTTTTTACGAACGGTCCCAACGCAGCCACTCTTACCCGCCCCTTCCGACCGAGGGGGCCACATCCCCATATCGTAGGGATTGCGTACACACCATGATCCGGACCATGGCGGGTTAAAAGTAGAGGGTGGAAATACCAGCTACAGAAAAGTATCAACAGCCGGTACATGCAACAATTAAAATGTTTCTAGTTATATAGACACACAAAAAACTTATACAGAATACAATAGCATTACATATTACACATTTAAAAAAGAGATAATTCGAGATCTTACTACATCAATTGGTACATCAATTTCAATAACCTCGCATAAAGTGTTAAAATCCATGCACATTCTACGAATAGGTTCTGCAGATGCATAATTTGTACGCTGAAAATCAATATGCAGTAATTGGTAATATCGGGAAGACCTGGAAGGAACATTAAATCTGATCTTAGAAATTATGAAAGTAGATGGACCATTTATCACCTTCAGAACCATAGTGGAGTTCAGCATAATACGTCTGCGCTTAAGAGTAGGCAGTTTTATCAAACTCAACCTGCTAGTGTAGGGTGGAAGAACAAAATCACTATTCCAATGAAGATGCCTCAAAGCGAACAATAAAAATTGTTTTTGAACAGATTCGATCTTATCGACATAAGTCCCGTATTGTGGGTCCCACACTACAGACCCATATTCTAGAATAGGTCTAACTAGGGAAGTATACAACTGTTTTGTTACATTAGGGTCTGAGAATTCTTTCGCCCAACGCTTAATGAAACCAAGAACGCCAAAAGCCTTATTCACCATCGTAATTATGTGATTATTGAAATTTAGCTTAGGGTCCATCAATATACCGAGATCCACGAAGGATTCAACAGTATCTAAATAGGAACCACAAAGACTAAACCTAGATGGAATCGACCTCGATCTAGAGATGAACAACCAACACAACAAGCACCATGATTTTTAACGTGATTGTTTTTCTTGCAAAAAGTTACACTTTAGCAATAATCTTTAACACAGAATTATAACCAAATCACTTGTTAAAATAAGATATTTTTTTAGATTTTTTCGTCACAGGAATTTTTTTTTTTGAAAAAAATCTACTTTTTCCAATTTGTTTAATAACTGTCACTAAACCACTGTTTCTAAGTGAAAGAGATGTTTCCAACATTGGTAGCCCGCATTAATAGCTTCAATTTAACGTATAGGACGACCTGATCGGGCAAATACTCCAAATATTATATTGCAAATGTTAAGGGTACCTTCGACGATAATAGTATTTTTAAAAAAAGATTTATCCATAAAAAAATTTTGGTTTTGATTTTATATAAGAGTATGCCACAATCTATGCAAAAAAAAAATTTAGGTCAGAGACACAAAAAAAAATTGTTTTGTTGCATAGTGTAATACCCAGATACTGCAACAGAGCGGTCGACGTAACATGAGCTCGGTTTCATTCTGCTGCTGCCCAAACCAATTGAACATACCCCCAGTAGGAATAATAGCCGAAACAGACAAATATAACGTATTTTGAGAAAATAAATTAAATATTTTTTATCATGCTCTTTTTGGGAATAGCGGTTGGTGGTACCAGTACACTACTCTTTGCAAATTTTCGTAATAAAATTAAAATTTTATTAAATTAGTTCGTTCGCACTATACGAGCTTATAATTTTTTGCTGACTACTTCGTTGTTTTTGTAATCTTGTTGTTGCTCTCTACAGTCACTGGACTGACAGTAGTATAGTTGGTCCAAAAAAAATATTTTTTTTTTAATTTGTTTCTCGTATTTTTGGTTTATTGCATTTTGATTAGCCGTGTACCTCCGCGTACGCAACATTCCAGAATGCCAAATTTGGAAAATTCGGACTTAAGTCATAATTTGAATTTGCCTCCCATCGACATTGACGTTTTCCATGGGGATTTCGTTACTTGGCCTACATTTCGGCGATATTTATAAACAATTCGCTTCTTAGTGACATTGAAAGACTTTGTCACCTGTTCCAAACAACCAGCAGTGAGGCAAGGGAAATACTCCTTCTCACTTCGCGTTGGCCTGGAAAGCATTGGAAGATGCTTATGACAACAAACGCATTATTGTGAATAGTCACCGAAAGCTCCTCTTCGATCTTCCCGTGCTAGACCGCGAGACTAGCTTGGGTTTAAAGACTAACAACGTGGAATAAATGGGTGTCTATCGACAATGGCAGTCTACAACGTCGTGACTGAACATTGGATCCCATAGTGATCTTTCAATGCCTCCGTCGTTTGTCGAAGCTTGCTGTTACTCTATGGGAACAGAGTCTAAAAAATAAGTCGTCCCTAACCTCCTGGCAGGACTTAGACTCTTTTCTCACGGAAAGAATTCAGACTTTAGTTTGTTTCGGGAGCTCAGGGGTCTTGACTCTGAGAAAAAGCCCGCGGTGAAGGACACAACTTTGCATTCTTCGAATGAATCCCCTTCGAGTCCTCCCCAGTCACCCTTGCACACGTGTTGTGTGCTTTGTCCCCAGCAGAGTCACGTATTGCGTTCTTGTTCTCGATTCAAGAACCTTTCGGTTAGTGAGAGATTTTCGGCCTTAAAAAAAGCATGGGTGCTGCGTGAATTGTCTTTCACGATGACATGCAGTAAAAACTTGCACCGTCGTCCTCCCTCCCTCCTATAGTTAAAGATCCCTCCTTGGACCAGAATTTGAAAACTTCTCCCTCCACTTCGTCGATCGTAAAACCCACCATTAGTAGACAGGTATTTCATACCACCCAAGATAGAAATGTGCTCTTGCGGACTGCCACCGTTATTGTCATTCACCAGGGTGTTACGTTCCCTGTTCGAGCTCTTATTGATCCATCTTCCGAGACTACCTTAATTTCAGACTGCTTTCGGAAACGACTGGGAATTTCGAAGCGTTCTACGAACGCTAGAGTTTCCGGCCTAAACTGTACTCTACTGGGCAATTGAAGAGAAATTTGTCCTTTTGAAATCGGTTCGCCCCTACATACTTCGCACGTCTTTAAAACGACAGCCCTTGTTATTCCGAACATTTCTGGCAATTTGCCATCGCCTTCGTTTGCTAACATCGTCCGCTCTAGGCTCGCCAATCTGCGATTGGCTGATTCTTTGGATAATCGCCCAATAGACATTCTACTTGGTGCTGATTTGTATTTGAACATTATTTTGGCTGAACCCCCACGAATTGTGCTTGAGTCACTACTGGCTCAAAATACAATTTTCGGTTATGCCGTAACTGGCCCAATTCCACCCTCACTACTTGTTAACTATTCTACAAGCCCAGTCGCGGTCTTCACCCCTGGCAATAGAGCATGTAATTAGGAAGCTAGAAGTATTCTGCCTTTCCGGAATTTCAATCGTTGGTTTGAGAACCGAACTTGAATTCCATCACACCTCGTAGGTTTGATATCGTTTATTATTATGTCGCACTTCATAGCATCACCTCGCCTATATTAATTATTTTACGAATTCTTAATAAAACATTGAAGTACGAATTGCATTCTTTTAATGCTCACCAGGAAACCGAATTTACGTTTCTTCCTAATTTTCTAGCCTAATATTCGTTGTAGTTTATTTATATAATTTTGCAACAGAGGTAGAAGTTGCAAGGGGCCGGTAATGTTTAAGTTCGTACCATTGTCGCTCAACTTTCCAGCTTGTACATTTCCATCGTTGATTGGCAATCCTGGCGGGTTGAAAGAGAAGAGATCTCAGCTACGACACTCCTGGGACGGGAGTGTGGATTGTGAGAGGGCTTTCCAGCGTCTGGTACTCCCCTTCGACTCTATTGGGACGATATTCGCACAGCACGGATCGTACATCGATTTAAAACAGCGATGCACTATGAGAAATGGTATTTGCATTTTCCTAACATATATTTGTTGGGTAAGATAATAAATAAAGTGGACAAAGAAGATCATTAAGTAGATTTGGGGTTATTATACGCGTTCATAAAGAAGTAGAACTTTAAATATGTTATGATTAGCCACATACATATTTATTATGCTATGTAAAGTAACCGTTTACGAGTGTTCTACTAACCGTTTACGAGTGTCCTTTTTTTTGGTTAGTATTGTTGGAGCATCGCTGAATCAGATAATTGAATACAACTCTGTTGTACTACGAGAAATATACAACGAAGTTGACGACACAAGAAGATTCCAAACTAATCACGCAACAATTTTGAAAATCAGTCGTTGGGCGATACTCGCAAAGAAAGCACCAAAGAAAACATAAGTACGTACACACGGCGGATCCCACGACGGATGCCGCACAAAGAAACACAGACATATCAAAGAAGACACAAGGAGAGGAGATATCACTTTAGAATAACTATATACATGGATTAAACATCTTTAATTTACTTTATTTTCGAATAATAATTCATCTAGCATTAAATAAACTGTTTTGTTGAAATTAAGTGTATTGTATTCATTTTTACGTCAGCTGGACAAAGACTTGCGGCTGCCTGCCGCAACGGGGTTGTCTTTGTCGCCTTGGAATCTCAACAAGTTTTTCTTTGCCTGCTAATCCACAAGTGTTCTTTGTGGTTATTCTTCGTATCTTTGCGAGTTCGTCTGTGGGACGCCTGTTGATTTGTTCGGGGAACCTTAAATCGTCAAGTTTAAGAGTCGTAGGCCTTACATTTTGACCGCGAAGCTTAAAATCGTTTAATTTCAACCAACGGTTCGGAATGTCTGCCATGAATCGACGGGAGACAAGATCGCAAAAGAGCAGAGCCAGTATGAGCAAGAAGATATTCTGGACAGCTCAACCGATAGTGACAGTTTGGATAACACACTGGTCGCCTTGGAATCCAAAACTGATGCCGTCAATACTATCAAGGAGCTGTGTAATACACCCGCCTCAACTACGTCTGTGTCGTCAGCATTTTCTTCTGCCACGACTTCTGCTCCGCCACGACCATCAACTGCCGTTCAGCCACAAGCTCCGCCTTCAGCTGTGCTGAACACTATGCCGTCAACTTCTCTGCCGCCACGGACACTTGCAGGAGAAGAGGTTTTGAATACTTTGATAAGTACAATGTCTTCCTTGAAGCTCGCCATACATGAACTTAGACAAGATACAGTTCACAACAATAATGAGTTAGCCAGCCTTCGTTCACAAATAGTGGAAAATCCATATAAATCATTGCCGTCATTGAAACCAGTACTGCCTAAAAATATGCAACACTTTATGCCATCGCAAGCAATACCATTATCACCGCCAACTATGTCACATTTGCCGTCGGTATCAAGTACTAACTTGCCACAGTCAAAGATTT